>PCDK01000018.1:0-2400000 GCA_002778075.1 Grosmannia penicillata | reverse complement strand
ATCACCTTTGGCTGCTGCCACAACAGCTGTTTCTTCCGGCGTCATTGTTGCTAGAGGGGAAGAGGCAAGAGCATGGCGTTGGGTTTTGTTTCCGAGCGAGCAGCTCTTTGTCATTCGACACTACATGGATAGCAGGCTGCATTGCGTTGCAGACAGCGCGCTGGTAGACGATAGATGGTATCGTGAAACAAACAATTCTCTCACGATATGTGTTCCTCAGTTGCCTGTAGAGGCCCAGAAAGTGCTGTACCCAGATACTGGTCAAACTCATCTGCTGTCATGGCCAAAAAGTCCACATCATCCGCGGGCAGGTTGATGCCATCCAGAATGCTGCTCTCTGTGCTTTCCGGCATGCCCGCATCGGCGTAGCACGAGAAGAGGCCTTGGAAGTCCAGTTGCTGCCACCGTTCCGCTTCGCCGCAGAGATGGCTGTCCGACGACTGCTGTCCGCCCATGTCCGCACTTGACAGGAGCGAGGAAGCACCGATTGTCGCTGTCCCTGGCTGCGCAGGCGTTCCGTCTCCCGCGCCGCGTCCTCGGTCGTTCTCCTCTTGCTGCGCTTGCTGCGCTTGCTGCCGCCTCAGATAGCCCAGCGGCGTCACGCCGGTGACTTGCTTGAACTTCCGATGGAAGTGCCACCGCGAGACGCCGGCCTGGAGAGCGAGCGCGGACGGGCTGCAGGCGATTGTGGGATCCGCACCGTGACTGGACGAGGAGTTTGTACCTCTACTGCCCGCTGCGTCGTCGCCGGCGCGGCAGTTTGTCCTGGTTCGATTCTTGCTGGTTTCTGTGGTTTCTGTGGTTCCTGTTCTGCCGCTGCTCGCGGGTCTTGTCCTGCCTGCAGCCTCGAGAAGCCGCCGTATCCGTTGGACGGCCTCCTCCTCTGGCATGACGCCCGTTGTCCGCGGCTTGCAGCGCTTGCACGCGCGGAAGCCAGCTGCCTCGGCCGCCTGGATGGCCGTCTCTATGGCCGTGCCGCCACCGAAGAACACCACATTCGCACGCCGCGCCAGCCGCGCTTTGCAGTTGGGCCGGCAGTAGATGCGCGTCGTACGCACACCGTAGAGGAAGTGGCCGTCGGCAGAGACGTCGCGCATCTGCACAGCGCGCCAGCGGTCGGCATCCGTGGCGAAGTGAGAGGCTGCAAGTGCGGCCATACGGGAAGAACGGCAACAGCAAGAGACCGGGCAGAGGCTGCAGTGTTGGCTAGGTTATGCGGTTCTTTCTTGCCGTTGCTGCTGCTTTGTTGGAACCGATAGCACAGAAATCACAGAAATCACAGAAATCACAGAAAGGACGGCTCGATTCAGCTCCATTTCCTTGCTTTGGAAGTGGCCAATCACGGGGAGGAACTGTTCCGTACGCCAGATAGCCACCCGCACTCGTGCTTCGTACATTGTCGCACGCTGTAGAGTGGACGAAAAAGACGCTTCCCATTTGGCTTTGTTCGAGTTGAGAGAGCTGGCATGGCTTTCTTGTTGACGGCGCTTTGCTATCGTGGTGATGATCTTGGCGACTCTGGACTACTTTATGCGAGACAGATGCCATCCCCCACATGTGCCGTATTTGCTATGGAGTATTACGTGTGGACGGCTGTCTGAGCCAATCAAGAAAATCACGGGAGGTGAATGCTCGTGAGTCTGCAAAGACACCGTTCACACAAGTGTGATGTACGAGTAAGATACGAGTACATCCTTCAGCCCGCCCATACTCCGCATGCGAGAATCCTTCTCGCTATGCTGTACTCGTTTCGGCACGGCCACGAGCCCTCTTTCGACAGACGTGCGGACGGTGTCTGTAACATCCACTACGGAGTATGAACAACCTGCCGTGGGGCGATGGTGGAGAAGAAGGATTCAAACGTGGTGCTCACCCGTCCCGGATCGGCTTCCGCTGCAGCAAGACTGGGGACAGAGTGCCAACGGCCAATGGGCAGACTCAATACGGGTGTTACGCGCGTACGCACTTTGTACGAGTCGCCTGCAGCGGCTGGTTCACGACATGGACGCAGCCGTCTTGTTCGTCAGAAGTACTTCTACTCCGTACTCGTACACAGCGTTCTTGGCAGCGGCAGCCAAGCCGAGGACAAAGTCTGCGGAGCATTACTCGTACTTTGTACTCCCGCGGGAAGTCTGCGGAAGCTTGGATGAGGTGCTACGCTGTCCGGGCTGTAACGTACGAATACGAGTACTCTGTACGTCGCAATCCTACGCGGCGTGAAGAGAGAAGGTATCGTACGAATACATGGGGTGCCGGGGTATCGTCTGCATACGGCGTAGCTCCCCGGCGTGAGCTGCGGGTAAAGCCGAACCCGCACGCCAACGCCTATTCCATGTACGAGTACGAGTATGTCGTACTTCGTACTGGATCGTACTGGATCGGCCGCCGTATACAAAGTGCGCGCCTTGCTTCTTGTACGCTCGTCCGGCGCTCATCCCGCCGCGTCTCTTCTTCTCTATCTGCTGCGCAGCCACGGAGAAGCTCACCATGTCTGCTGTCGGCTCCCCCAAAAACGCGGCGATGGGCTCGCCCGATCGCAATCATAGGTCGCCCAAGCTGGCGTCGCCCGGCGGCTTGGCCCCGGGTGAGCTGCCGCTCGGAGCCGCCGCACCCGACGAGCACACGGCCATCGATATTGTACGTTCAGCACCCCGTGAGCAGTCACCAGTTGCGCTGCCGTGCTGACGCCCTCTAGGACAGAGATGAGGACCAGTCTACCTACACACCCTCGTACGTGCCGGCCTGGTCTTTTTTTTCTTTCTTTTTTTCCTTTTCTTCTCGGCCGCTGACTCATCCTACAGGACCATCCAGACCGACACCGAGTCGCTGCGCTCGTCCATCATGCGATACCGCTGGGAGCACGGCCGCCGGTACCACGCCTTCAAGGACGGCGAGTACTGGTATGCTGACCACTGGGAATGGTTTGGCCGTGGAATACTGTGCTGACTGCTTGCTCGCTGCGCAGGGCCCCCAACGACGATGCCCAGCAAGATGCCGAGTCTCTTCAGTATGTACTTGTGCCGCCTTTCATCACTGTCCACGCAACGCTCATGCTGACATGCAGACACGAGATGTACCGCCGCATTTTCGGCGGCAAGCTGTTCATCTCGCCCATCGCCGAACCCGCCCAGGTAGGACTGCCAATGCCCGTAACTCCTGGATGATTACTGTGTGTTTTCCTGCTCGAATACTGACCACCGAACGCTAGGCTATTCTCGACCTTGGCTGCGGCAACGGTGCTTGGTGCATGTACGTCCATCCTGTTCTTTTGTTCTCCTTCCCCTCTTCAACAAATTGCTCACTTCACCGTGACTGACGCTGGCGCATGGTAGTGATGTTGCCGATGAGCTGCCCTCGGCCGAGGTCATTGGCGTGGATCTGTCGCCTATCCAGCCGCCGTTTGTCCCGCCCAACTGCCGCTTCGAGGTCGATGACTTCAACCAGGAATGGACGTATCCCGAAAACAAGTTTGACCTCATCTTCTTGCGCAGCATCCCAGGCTGTATACCTGACCTAGCGACCCTACTGAAACGAGCACAAAAGTACGTGGCTTTTTCACCGCTACGAGTCGTGGTTTTTACTGGTACTAATACGCCCCGGCAGACATCTTCGTCCAGGCGGATGGATAGAGCATGTGCAGACCTCTGGACTCTGTTATTCCGATGATGACACGCTCAAGGAAGACTCGGCCATTGTGGAATGGTACTCCATCTTCAAAAAGCTTGGCCACTTAACAGGAAAGTCTTTCATGACGGCCGAGGAAGCCCCGGACGCTTTCCGCGCCGCCGGCTATAAGGTGCTGGAGAGAAGCATCAAACTGCCCATTGGCACGTGGCCGCGCGACCCGGTCATCAAGCAATGGGGCGCGTGGAATCGCATCTTCCTGCTGCAGGCCATTGAGGGCTTTTCCATCCGCGGCCTCACCACGACGCTAAACGTGAGTCCATGCGGCCGGAACTTTGTCCTTTTGTTGCTGCTCACCGTTCTGTTCTGACTGTACTAGTGGTCATTCGATAAGGCACAACTATACCTCATGCAGCTGCGGAAGGAACTCACGGACCCAAGCATTCACTCGTACATGTACCTGTAAGTGACCGATCGCCACCTTGCCTGATTGAAAGAGGATATCGTTAACTTTGCTAGCCGTGTCGCCTATGCGCAGAAGCCAGAGGCATAGGCGCACTCACATGTCGAGCAGATGTTGAAGACGCCTTGGGGGAGTAATTACTTTGCGAATAAGATACATTGTATTTCAAACACAAGAAATAGCAAGTACTGATCGGTTGAATTTATGCCTTATTATAAATTATGTACCATGTATGGTAAAAAGACACCGAGAAACTGCGGCCGCTTACGGGCTGAAGACCTGGAGGAAGTCGCTGCTGATGTCGGTGTAAAAGGTGGCGCCCTTCACGACGCTCGGCGCACCGGCGGTGGTGACAGCGCAGTTGGTGGCCCAGTTGCCGGAAGCTGCGTACTTTTTCTGGACGTAGGCCTGGTAGTCGCTCAGCCTGCAGGAATAGCCGGGCCCGTTCTGGCAGCTGGGCACGGGGTAGACGACGTCGTTGAGCACGATGCGGACGTAGGTCTCGTTGGTGCTGGACAGCGGGAACGTCTGGCGTGGAGTGCACTTGTCCGAGCCGGGGCGCTGGGCGAGCGGCTTGAGGGGGGCTGCGGGCGCGGACGGCTGGGCCGCGCAGGTGAGGCGCTCAAAGGCGGCCTGGCCCTTCATGGTGGTGAAGCGGTTGCCAATGTAGAGGCGGTCCGGGTCCATGCTGTCGGCGGGCAGCGGGTCCTGGTCATCGTGGACGCCGGCGGCCGTCAGCAGCTCGTTGAGCTGGCCGTCGTTGAGGAAGCTGACGAGCAGGTCGGGCACGGCGAAGGCGCCGCCGGCCGCGGTGCCCTTCTGGCCGGGGCCCTTGGCCAGCAGGTCGACGACGGCGTTTAGAAAGGGCAGCATCATGGTCGCGGGCAGGACGGTGCCGGGGCCGACGCCGTAGTAGTAGCGCAGGTCGTTGGCATACTGGTAGTACTGCAGCTCCTCGTCGGTGAAGATGTTGCAGTAGGGCGACACGCGGCCGGTGATCTGGGACTCGAAGCCGCAGAGGTAGGGCATCTGCAGGACGTCGTTGGCCGTCAGGGTCAGGTTGCCGGTGATGAGGGACTGCAGGCGCGCCACGATCGGAGGCGTGATGAGGTCGGTCCAGTTGGTGTAGTAGGCGCCGCCGGAGGCGTCTTTGAAATTGGGGCAGCCGTCCGAGGGCGCGAGCGAGTTGCCGATGGCATCGGCAAAGTCCTTGGAGGTGACGGAGACGACGTGGCCGAGACTGGTGGCGTTGACGCCGAGGAAGCCGTGCAGGAAGAGGCGGGCGGTCTGCAGCACGCGCGTGTAGTTGTTGGCCCAGACGTAGAGCTCGTCGCCCTCGGTGTAGAGGCCCGGGTAGCGGGTGCGCAGGGCGTAGGCCATGTCAAAGACCTCCTTCTGGCCGGTGGGAGAGAGGTTGGCCATCTGGAGGCCGGGGTTGGTCACGGGGTTCTTCCAAGCGGGCAAAAAGGACAGGACGCTGTCAGCGGAGTAGTCGCCGGCGGAGAACTGTGATGTCAGCGGGTCAGGACCGGATGCCAGACGGGATTGCATCGGGGAGCCCGGACAAGGACTTACACGCTCCTGCATCGCCACCCAGCCACTGTAGGCGCCCGGGTCGGGGTAGCGCGAGCCGTGGCGCGAGACATAAAAGGCCTGGTCCACGGTGCAGTGCTCGGGCACGGTGTAGGGGATGCCGTAGACATTGGGGCCTGCGCGTGTCAGTGATAAGCCGGCGCGGGCGCGGGAGCGGAAGCCGGGGCCGGGGTGCCGGGTGTGCCGGGGATAGCCGAAGAAGCCGAAGTGTGCCGGGCGACCAACACCAAATAGCAGACAGCACCATGCAATGCCGGCCAAAGCAACGCACCAGGAGAGTACGGCCCGTTGGCACCGAGCCAGTTGAGCGGGTTCGTGGCGTGTTCGGTGGCCGGGAAGTTGATATCGTACTTGGGCGACAGCTGGGTGCCGACCTGGGCGGAGGACACGCCGGCGAGTGCCAGCAGGGCAGCAGAGCGCATCGACATGCCGAGAAGGAGACGAGGACGAACGGGCGGGCAACAGCCAAAGACGGACGGAAGCTGGAAGGGGAAGAACGAGCGTGGGCCGGACAAGAGGCTGACAGTCGAACGATGCCTGGTCACTCTCGCAGCAAGACGTCACCTTGTAGAGCAGGCGACCTGCAAAGAGCGGTCGTCCGATGTCTTTATAGAATATCGCTGGCCACCGGTTGTCGAGCCGCGGCCGGCGATCATCGGTCTCCTCATCGCCGCAGCAGGCCAAGACGGCTAGCCCCGGCATCCTGGTCCGGACTGCTGGCCAGACTGGCTTCTCGTAGCGAGCAGGGCTTGTCGCTGTCTCCATCCACGTTCTGAACGATGTCCCGTCCAGCCAGGCCAGGGCTTCTGCGCGCTGGCAGCGTCTGCCACAGCACAGAGGAATAATACTCCGTATTGGCGGCGGCCCCCGGCCCAGGCTAGTAAGAAACTGGCAATGTGGCCGGGCCACGAGGCTCAGGGACGACGGCTCTTTGGCTGGCTCCAGGCGGGGAGGCGCTAGCACGCCGCGCTATGATGCCTGTGCGGCGGGATACTCTGCGCAGTATCACAGAGTACTTTTTCAACGGTTCTTGTCAAAGTCGCGGCTCATGGCCGTTTGTCTCCTTCCAACGAAGTAGTCCAGTGTGCCAGCAGCGCGGCTCACATCGAATACAACGTTCACCATCCACATCTCCACGATAGTGAAGAAACGGGCGGTTGATGCTGCGACGTAAGTGCAAGGTAGAGGGCGTCCTGGGCTTCTTGGGATCGTGAACATTGTGAAGCAGATCTGCAATCACTTTTGCGATGCGTCCCCTTCTAGACTAGCGCATTGGTACTCGTGTTTCCGTATGCATCGCTGCTTTGTACCAGGCAGGCGCGAGGCCGGAGGAAGGAGCGACCACGCTCTTCGTGGCTGGTGTGGCGCTCAATTTGTCGACGGAAATGCGTCACATCGACGGCGGAAACTTGCAGAATTTCGGAGCTACGAATCACGGAGCAGTCACATATCACGGCATATTACAGCCGGCCACCATCTGCGTCTGGGCGTCGGGCGGATCTCTTGCTCATTACAACTCATCTGGTTGCTGTGCTGTTTGCCTCTGCTACTCTGCGTATCACGCCTCCGTTTGACCACGCCAATCGAAACAGTCGATCTAGCGCTTTGAAGAAGACGACACCAAATAGCCAAGCGGTCTACGAACAGCACGATTTGTGCTAGCATGCGCCACCTCGTCTCGCATGGGGCGTTCAGCCGGACTACGCGTCCGGCCGGCTGCTCGCCGGGGCGTCTGGTAACGAGCCTCGCCAACCGGCCGGTCGTTGTCTTTGCTTCCCGCCAGAACAGCCAAAAGGGCCAGAACAGCCAGAACAGCCAGAACAGCCAGAACAGCCAGAGCAGCCAGAGCAGCCAGAGCAGCCAGAGCAGCGCGCCAAGCAGCCAGCGTCATGTCTGCGAGAAATGGGCGGGCCCTCAAGGCCAGACTACGCGTTCGAGTACCTGTCCCGGCAAAGCATCCGACAAAGCGACTGGCAAAGCAACGCCCGCCACGCCACTCTCCTGGACGGCCCCCTTCTTCTGGACTTCGGTCCCCGTCTGGCGCCGGGCCTCGCTGAACACGCTGCGCTGCCTGGCCGGCTGCACGCTGGGCGACTTTGGCGCCATGTGGATTCTGCAGTCACAGTGTGCGGGACTGGGCACGTGGCCGATCATGGCGATATCGAGTGGGTGCTCTCTTTCTCTCTTCTCTCTTCTCTCTTCTCTCTTCTTCGTCTTATTTTGCGCGTGTCTGACCCCCAGTGTCTGCCGGCCTCGCCTCCTCCGTCACGCTGGAGACTGTCCTGCTGCGCGTCGGCCGCGACCGTCTCGCCTGGCCTGTTGCCGCCCGCACTGCCGTCGGCATGAGCATGATCTCCATGCTGACCATGGAGCTTGCAGAGAATGCCGTCGACTACCACCTGACTGGCGGTGTTGTGACCCTGGCCAGCCCCCAGTTCTGGGCTGCCGCTGCCGTGTCCATGGCTGCCGGCTTCCTGGCGCCGCTGCCATACAACTACGTGCGTCTGCGGCGACATGGAAAGGCGTGCCATTGACCAACTCTGCGGGAAATACAAGGCTATGAGTGCCAAGTCCCCCCAGCACCTACACCGCCTGCACCGGGAGACATCAGCACACACGTGGGCACGTCTCGTCCTTATTTCTCAGGGGATAGCGCCCTTGAAATAGCGGCCCATGTTTTGTGGCTGTGTTTGGCAGCCTTGCCTGGGTCTACATCTTCTCTGTTCACTGCTGCGACACATCCACCTTGCTCCACCAGAACTCGCACTCCTTGCGCGCCCAGGTGTCAGCGACGCACTGCGACGGCGTGCCAACGCCGCCACCGATGAGCTCCTCGTTGCCCTGGCCGAAGATGAGCACCTTGGGCGCCGCCGGCGTGTAGGGCTCCCACGTCGGCCGGGCCGGGAACTCGCCCGCGATGGCATTGGGGTTGCCGCGCGCCAGGAAGCTGGTGATGTACGCGTGGGTGTGGCCGGCGACCTCGGCGAGCGTGGGCGACTTGTCGACGACGATGGGGTCGCGCGACTCGTAGTTCATGTTGTCGGCGTGCTGCGCGCCGTTGAGCACGGTCGACACGAGCGCCCAGTGGTAGAGGTAGACGGGCTCGGCCTGCACGGCCGACGCGAGGTGCGCCGTCTGCCGCACGGGCGCGACGTACGCGTAGTGGCCGTAGGCGGCCTCGATGCGCTTGTACTGCGCGCCGAGGCCGTAGCCGGCGCGCGTCTCCGTGTAGATGCTGTCGGGGAAGCGGCTCGGGTCCGGGTAGAGCGCGTCGATGGTGGCGAGGTCCTCGGGCGACAGCAGCGGCAGCAGCTCGGCGAAGAAGTGCACAAACGCGGCCGGGTCGTCCATCTTCTTGTCGACGTAGAGCGAGCCCTCGTTGCCGTTGAAGCCGGTCATGATGGGCATCTTGTGCCACAGCCCGCGGCGCCACGACTCGAGCGGCGCGCGCGCAATGATGTCGCCGTCGATGACCGGCTGGAAGGCCCAGCGCAGCGACGGGTTGTACCGGTCAAACACGTCCTGTTGCGCCTTGGTGATCACGTCCAGCGGCACCTTGCGCAGAAAATCAAACACCGCGTCCTCCGGCAGGTCCGGGGGCACGCCCGCGGCCGCCAGAAAATCGGCAAACTGCGCCTCGTGGATCGGCGCGTTGTACGGCCGCACCGCCCGCGACGTCGTGGCGCCGGACTCGAGCAGCGCCCGGTGGAAGAGCGGCTTGACGCCCTCCTTGTAGTGGAAGAGGTGGTGGCCGACCTGCGTCGTCAGTACGCGCAGCAGCGCTGTTGGCCGGGGGGACTGACCGAGTGCGCGCCGGCGGACAGGCCAAAGATGGCCACGTTGTCGGGGTCGCCGCCAAAGGCCGCAATGTTCTCCTGCACCCACTCCATCATCAGGATCTGGTCCCGGAGGCCCAGATTGACCGCACCCTCCTTGCGGCTCAGGGCCGACGGCAGGAAGCCGAGCGCGCCGAGCCGGTAGTTGAACGAAACGGCAATGAACGGCTCGGCCGCGTGCGCGAGCATGGACTCGGTGTTGTGCGTCGAGGAGGTGCCCCGGTTGAAGGCGCCGCCGTGGAAGTAGAGCGCCACGGGCAGCTTCTGGCCGGCCGTCGCGGCTGTGGGGATGTGGCGGAAGATGTTGGCCGTCAAGCAGTCCTCGGAGAAGGTCAGGTCGAACCCGGGGCGCTTGACCAGCTGCCGGCCCGGGGCTGCCGGGCCGTACTGGGAGCAGTCCAGGAGGCCGGTGCCGTCCGGAACCGCCACCGGAGGCCGGAAGCGGCGGTCGCCCGTCGGCGGAAGCGCATAGGGAACGCCGAGGAAAACCTCCAGGGTCCGCGGCAGGTTCTTGGACATGTGCGTGCCCTCGACGGTGCCCTGGCGGATGGTGACCCGCGGCCGCGCGCTCTCAGTCGGTGAAGCCATGGTCGCGGAGCAGAGACGCGAGGACCGAGGATGCTGTGGTCAGCCGGGAGCGAAACGAGGCCACCACGCGGATAATGGACGCAGTTTCGCTGTGCAGACGACATCGGGCGGCCTGTACTCCGTACGCTAAGCAGACGGCACAGTTGCCGACGTCGGCCGGCTGCTTTCCCGCTTATCGCGGCTTAGTGTCGGCCAACGCCCGACTGTGTGAGCAGGCTCACCCTAGGCCTCACCAGCGCCCCGGCCGCACGTCGAGGAGACTCGCGCTGTCTAGTCACGCGAACGACACATGTCTATGGCTTGTGTGCTTGCCTTGTTGTTTCTCTGCTCTGCCGCAACCGAAATCCTCCCATGTCGCCCTCACTCGGCTCTTACGAGAACTGCGCTTCGCCGGGGGACAGCCGTGTTCAGCCACAGAGCAGACACACCGGGCACTTCCTATGTGCGTGCAGACGTCCATGACAACACACTCGGCCACTTGTAACGGTAAAGACGCAAGTCGTTGCGGAAGTATGCCCACGAAGCATAGTGCACGTGACCGAAAGTAGCGCGTGTTTCCCGACACGAATCGGGAATCGCCTCACCATATTCTTCCCGACGGCCGCCCCATCCGTTGCTTGGGCCGAGCCAGTTCCGCGACACACAGCATTCGCCATTCGGCCGGGTCCATTCCGTGTCCATGCTGGGGCACTGCCATGGCGACTGACACTGCCGCCTCCGCTGCCTCCGCTGCGACCGCTTCGGAAAAAGCAGCGGCCACCGCAGCGTCGGGGGACGCCGGCGCTGCCTCTGTTGCCCGGCCGTATCGCTCGCACAAGATCCCGGCGTGTGACTTCTGCCGTCGGCGCAAGTCGCGGTGCGACCGCATCCGTCTCGACGAGCCGTGCTCGCTCTGCCGCTCGCACTGGCGCCAGTGCACCACGCGCTCCCCGGACGAGCCCGTCCCCGTCAGCCGCTATGCCGCCGGCCGGACGCCCCGGGCCGGGACCGCCGGCCGGAGGGGACACGCCGGCGCCCCCGGCGGCCACCGGCCGCTCACCGTGTCCGCGCAGTCGCCGGTGAGCGCTGCCGCCGCCGCTACGGCCACCGCCGCCACCTCCGCCTCCGTCGGCGAGTGTGCCGACGATCGTGACAAGCCCGCCATCGTCGTGCACGGCAGCTCGCCCGCGGCCAGCATGCGGGACGCCGATGGCACCGCGCCCAACCTCGAGTCCACCGTCGTGCCCGAGACCAACCTCTCCGGCCACATCGTCGGCCCCACGCTGGCCCGCGACGCCCAGATGCTCGAGCAGTACATCTCGCCGCGCGATGACGTCGCCGTCAACCACATGCACCCCAACCCCTACAGCGTGTACTCGGACGACCCGCGCAACCCGGTCGTCTACATGAAGGTGCCCCGCCAGCGCAGCCGCATGTCCTCCGGCAATGGCACGCCGGGCTTCAAGCAGTTTGAGATCATCGACAAGATCTTTGCGCCACTGGGACCGAGCTTGGTGGACCTGTACGTGCAATGTCCACGCTTCCGAGGGTTTGATTGTCGACATGTACGCCGGCATGCTAACGTACAGCTACTTTGACATTGTGCACCCTCCCTTCCCCATCCTCGACAAGACTGCCATCATCAAGGCGTACAGGCAAGGCGTCCTGCCCCATGCCCTCACTTGCGAGATCTATGCTGTTGCACTCGTCTTCTGGCCCCTCTCCACCAGGATTGCCGCCTCTGGCCGTCCACCGCCCGACGTTCGCTACATATGGAACTTGACGGTCAAGGCGATGCACGAAGACTTCTTGTCTCCCTGTTTCTCCACTGTCGTTGCCTGTATCCTCGATCTCCTCGGCCGGCCCATTACGTCCATCACATACAACGCCGTCAACGTCGGCAGTGCTGTTGCATTGGCGCAAAGCCTGGGCCTGAACCGCAACCCGGCGAGCTGGAACCTGGAAAGTCCGCAGAAGAATCTGCGAATCCGGACATGGTGGGCACTGCTCATACATGACCACTGGTAAGCGTTATTTCCTTTGAATTTCCTGCTTCTATCCTTGCAGGTGCTTTGCTTATTGCATTTTCGCCTCCGTGTTTGGGGCTCTAACTTCTCGTAGGGCAAGTCTCTGTCACGGGACTCCCAGTCACATTCACCGGGACCAGTGGGATGTTCAAGTTCCCGGTATCGAAACCATTTTGGACAACGCCTTGCTCGATAGCACTGCCGCGTCAGAGGCGCGCCGCAAGGGGGCCCTGTCGTTCATTGCCCTGTGCAGACTCACAAAGATCCTCGGTGAGATGCTGTCGATCATCTATTGCCTCCGAGAAGAACCCTTGGAGCACGTTCTGCGGAACATTCGTCGCATTGAAACCACTGTGGATGACTGGCAAGAAGCACTGCCGCCATGGCTCAACCCGGAGCATGCAGACTTTGAGCGGGATCAGCCAGGATCCTTGAATCTTAGGCTGTCGTTCTTGGCAGTCAAAATGTGCATCTGCCGTGTTGCATTGCAGGTTTGTAGATCCGATGTTGTGTAAATCCTGCTACTACAGCCACCTAGCTGGAGGCTGACCAGCCCAGACGACGCGGACCAATGACCACGACGAGGCTCTGTATCACCAAGGGCGGTGCATCAAAGCCGGAAACGCCTTGATTAGCTTTGTGACCTCTCTTTCCGCAGCGGAAACCCGCATGTTTTGGCTTCCCTGTAAGTCGTTGATTATTCTTGGCTCACATACCTGCGGAAAGTCTGTACGTGCTAACCTTGAAGATACGGCATACCACTTCGCATCAGCCGTCACGCTGATGCTGCGGTGTGCATTGGAAGCATACACGGAGAGTGTCGGTACCAACTGTGTACGCAGTGCCCGGAAACTGATAGACTATCTGCGCGCCATGCGGCGGGAAGCCAACTGGGACTTGGCCGACATTTGTCTTGGCCAGTGCGAGCACACTGTGAAGCAGATGAGCGAAGGCGGCTATGCCGAGTTTTGGAAGCGAAACGGAAACGAAGGCGCTGGCAAACCCCTGCCGGAGTCTTTCCGAGAGAATGCCAATGCTCCACGTACAGGGCACGACGTTGTCCAGGACGGAACGGACAATATGGCAGGCGGTCTGGACGCCAACATTATCCTGCCCGACGGTATTCTGTGGGACCGGTCCATGGACGATCTGCCAGGCCAGATGCCGGAGAACTTTTACTTTCCCGAACTGTGGCAGGCCACCACACACTCGGACTTCCAGCAGTGGCACTAGGAACCTGTAGAGAGGACCCCCACCGGCAGTTGCTTCTGCGTATTAAGGTTAGGGTTTCTGACAGTTGGGTGGGATTTGGTGGGATTAGCCTGGCAATCTCGGTATCTGTAGTAGGCTACACATGTCTTGAGGCAGGCATTGTGTGGATACATGGGTTGGGTGCAGCTATTGTATATGATATGTATGGGAATGTTACTGCGTCAAGACTGAAGACTGGTGCGTTATACGTAAAGGACGACGGCAGTGTTGATAGCCCGGCCAGATCTCACACCCACTCCAGTAGTGTTCTTCTACAACGACCTCCCGCCTGACAGAGTCACATTGCTGCACGCATTCTGAATGTACTTCCTATTCTCTGGGACTACCTTTCCGTCTTCTGGTTGCTGCTACACAATAGGATATGGCTAAGCTTATCTGAACGCATAGCCAGTTAAGCGCTTTATCTTATCGTGAAACACATGCAACCACGATCTTTATTCTACCAGTTCGGACTTGTATGTGTGCCCTTGGGATATAGCGTGGCATGCCGAAAGCTCATAATGGCATCTCTGATTTATTTTCTCCTCTTCTAGGGGCTCGGTGTCCCTTATTCGTATCTCGACATTGTAGCCCCGGACACTACTGCAGCCGCCATAGGCAGACGGCTTGGACCTCCCCGTTGCGGCGACAGACATGCAGAAAATCCTCCGACGACACAGCTATGGCGCCCAGATAATCCACTAAACGTTACTCAACGCTGTTTAGTCTGACGTCTGGACTGTACGCTAAGGCATAGCCCGACTTCATCCGGCGGGAAAGTCGACGACACGGCCAGTTTCCCGATGTGGACTGTGTTTTTCGGGAAAGTATGCGAATCCCAGCCGAAATGCCAGGATCCCACTTGGGTAAAGACGACTTATAAGTTGGAGCGATTACCCCTCCAGATTGCTTGTCGTGGTCTCTCGATTCCAGTCGCTCGAATTCTACCTCACACAACCGTCGCAATGGCCGCAACCACCATTGATCCCGTGCAGCTTCCTGAGAAGTTTGCCGCCATCCCGAGGGAGTCCCTGCTCTTCGGTCTCTCCCCGATCCAGTCTCTTCCCCGTATCTCCAAGGCCCTTGGCGGCAAGGTCAATATCTACGCCAAGCGCGAGGACTGCAACTCCGGTTTCGCCTACGGCGGCAACAAGACCCGGAAGCTCGAGTAAGTTTGGCCTGACCGCGAGGTTCGAGCTGCTCGGGGCTGCTCTAGCTAGCCCGGCATGAGGCTTACTGTGTCTCGCCTGCAGGTACTTCGTTCCTGAGATCATCAAGTCTGGCAGCGACACCATCATCAGCATTGGCGGAGTCCAGTCCAACCACACCCGCCAGTGCGCTGCGCTGGCTGCCCACCTGGGCCTCAAGGCTGCTCTCGTCCAGGAGAAGTGGGTCGACTGGGATGATGTTGTCTACGAGAAGGCCGGCAACATCCAGCTGTCACGGCTGATGAACGCCGATGTCCGCCTGGACCCCTCGCCGTTTGGCATCGAGCACAAGCCCACGCTGAAGAACCTGGAGAAGGAGCTCCAGGCGGCCGGTTCCAAGCCGTACTACATCCCGGCCGGTGCCTCGGACCACCCGCTGGGCGGCCTCGGCTTCGCCCGCTGGGCCTTTGAGGTCATCCAGCAGGAGAAGGAGCTGGGCGTTTTCTTCGACACGATCATTGTCTGCGCCGTCACCGGCTCCACCATGGCCGGCATTGTTGCCGGCTTCAAGCTGGCCGAGAAGCTCGGGGCCCAGAAGCGCAAGGTCATTGGCATTGACGCGTCGGCCAAGGTCGAGCAGACTGCCGAGCAGGTTCTGCGCATCGCCAAGTCCACCGGCCTGGCCATCGGCCTGGAGGAGGGCGACCTCACCGAGGCCGACATCATCCTGGACGGCCGCTACCACGCCGGCGTGTACGGCATTCCTGACCAGACCACGATCGATGCGATCAAGTTTGGCGCCCAGACCGAGGCTTTTATCACCGACCCGGTCTACGAGGGCAAGTCGCTTGCCGGCTTGATGGACCTCGTCCGCAAGGAGGAGATCCCGGCGGGCTCCAACGTGCTGTACGCACACCTTGGCGGTCAGCTGGCTCTGAACGCCTATACCTCCATGTAAAGGATGAAATCAAAGTAAAAACATAATTTTGCATATATACCATAGCCAACGTTCAAGTCTGATTTACACAAGTCGTGCTTCATGCTGGCGATTGTGACGGAGAAGTCGAGTACCCATCTACTATATGAGTTTCCCTTTTGAACTGTTTGTGTATCGTATAATACAGGACCTCGAGCTGTAGTACTTACACGAACGTAGGTTATTCTCCGAACTTCAACGCCTTCCTCGGAACTCAAGCAATCACACTGCAGAAACGTGAATTTACCTGGCAGTCCGGGGTCCAGTTCCCGAACACGGCTAGGGCACCACAGATTAGTCGACGAGGTTTCAGTCGCAGAGCCTTGCACACGACGAGTGGAGCGTGAAACC
Source organism: Grosmannia penicillata (assembly GCA_002778075.1). NCBI lineage: Eukaryota > Fungi > Ascomycota > Sordariomycetes > Ophiostomatales > Ophiostomataceae > Grosmannia > Grosmannia penicillata. The sequence goes on along the minus strand of PCDK01000018.1, from coordinate 2,384,164 downwards.
ACTGCGGCGTCGGCACAGTCGGCCAGAGGGATCGCGACAAGTGAGTGGGAGCAGACTGCAAAGCCAGTCACGTGCACCACTTATATAATCACCTACCTCTTTGGATTAGCGGGGTTGACCGCACTCATATCTGCTGCGTTCCCCGCGGCGAATAGCGTCTCTGGCTCTCGTCACTTACGCCTGTACTCGTATACGAGTAGGCTGACTTCTTGTCGGCATGCCCCGCCCCGCTGGCTTTGTTGTGCCACCTTCCCGATCGATACGGTCGTTGCTTCCCTGCCTGCTGCGTCCTCCATCTGTGCCTACATCTTCGTCTTTTGGCGCTTTTGCTGCTTCACGCTCTTCTTCCCTTTCCACGTCTCGTTCTCTGCCTCGTCTGCCCGCGCGCTTCAACGACAGCCGTCCCGTCCCGCGCTCTCGCCATCGACCTTCCCGCCTCGCTCGACCCTACCTCACTGACGCTGTTCTTGCCCACCAAGCCCGCAAAATGGCGCCCCAGCTGGACGGTTTCTTCAAGCAGGTCGATGTCCTGTCTCCCCAGTTCATCACCCGCCTGGCCAACGCTGTGGCCATCCCGTCTGTGTCTGCTGATGTCGCACGCCGCCCGGATGTCGTGCGCATGGCACACTTCCTCGAGACGGAGCTCAAGGCGCTCGGCGCCGAAGTCGAGCTGCGCGAGCTCGGCAAGCAGCCCGACCACCCGGAGCTCGACCTCCCCCCTGTTGTGCTCGCCCGCTACGGCCGCGATGCCAGCAAGCGTACCATCCTCGTGTACGGGCACTACGACGTGCAGCCGGCCGAGAAGTCGGACGGCTGGAACACCGATCCATTCACGCTGACCGTCGACGACGACGGCCGCATGCTCGGCCGTGGCTCGACCGACGACAAGGGGCCTGTTCTGGGCTGGCTCAACGCCATCGAGGCCCACCAGAAGGCCGGCGTCGACTTCCCGGTGAACCTGCTCATGTGCTTCGAGGGCATGGAGGAGTACGGCTCGGAGGGCCTGGACGACCTGATCAAGGAGGAGGCCAAGAAGTTCTTTGCGGATGCCGAGGCTGTCTGCATCTCGGACAACTACTGGCTCGGCACAGAGAAGCCCTGCCTCACGTACGGTCTGCGCGGCTGCAACTACTACTCGGTCGAGATCTCGGGTCCCGGCGCCGATCTGCACAGCGGCGTCTTCGGCGGTACGGCGCAGGAGCCCATGACCGACCTCGTGCGCGTTCTGGGCACGCTCGTCGATACCAACGGCAAGATCCAGATCCCGGGCATTGCCGAGCAGGTGGCACCGGTCACGCCCGAGGAGGATGCGCTCTACGACGGCATCTCGTTCACCATGGACACGCTCTACGAGGCCGTGGGCAGCAAGACGACCATATTTGAAGACAAGAAGTCGACGCTGATGGCCCGCTGGCGCTACCCCTCGCTGTCCGTGCACGGTATCGAGGGTGCCTTCTCGGCCCCGGGAGCCAAGACAGTCATCCCGGCCAAGGTCATTGGCAAGTTCTCTATCCGCACCGTGCCCAACATGGAGATCGACAAGACCAACGAGCTCGTGTACAAGTACGTGCGGGAGCAGTTCGCCAAGCTCAACAGCAAGAACACACTCAATGTGTTTGCGCAGCACACGGGCAACTGGTGGGTGGCGAGCCCGAAGCACTGGAACTTCTCGGCGGCCGCAAAAGCAGTGGAGCGGGTCTGGGGCACGACGCCAGACTTTACGCGCGAGGGTGGAAGGTATGTTTCGGTGCAGCAGTCCTGTCCGAGTCCCGCGCACGGCACACTAACACTACACAGCATTCCCGTGACACTCACGTTTGAGCAAGCGACGGGCAAGAACGTGCTGCTGCTGCCGATGGGCAGCGCCACTGACGGCGCACACTCGATCAACGAGAAGCTCGACACGAAGAACTATATCGAGGGCATCAAGCTGCTGGGCGCCTACCTCCACTATGTTGCAGAGGAGCCGAAGGTGTAAAGGGCGTATGGCTATGGAGGAATACCACACCCAATTTAATATAGTTTTTGCGTGCGAATCGAGTGCGAGTACTTATACAACATTGTGTGCCTATCACGCCATATATCCCCGCAGAGCCGGAAGTGCGTGACCTGTTGCGAAGCTGCTTTAGCTAGCAGAAAAAGAGGCGAAAGCAGTCCTGTTCATATTCAGTACGAAGCTGCGCTTCGACAGGCATCGCCGGACAGTGTCTATGAAGGTGGATAAGGTGGACTTTAGATGCAAAGGACAGACGTGTAGTCGCTTCACACGTCCAGTGGCATGGCGTGGAAACGGGTATCTAGGCGGGGAATTACAGGCAAAATCAATAGAAAAGCAGATGCGAGTGGGTATGTCCAACGAACAATAAGGAAGCAAACCGCAAGGCCAAAACGCAAAGGCCAAAGACGCCCAGCGACTCTCCCGACCGCGTCACTTGCCGCGGGCAGCCAGCTTCTTCCCTCTTCGCTTGGCGACGACGGCGGCATCCCAGGTGCCGGCAAAGAGCTCGTCGCACTCGTCGTCGTCTTCCGAGTCGAACTCGATCGGCGCATCGTCCAAGGCAGGGTGCACTGGCTGCGTCTCGACATTCTTGGACAGCAGGCGGCGCACCGCGCCGACGGGATCGGCGACGACGTGGCTGTCGGCGCTGTCGGCGCCGACGGGGTCCGGCGCGCGCAGCTCGCCGGACAGAAAGTCAAAGGCGGCGGCGCCGTCGTCGTCCTCCCAGCCGCGGTACCGCGCCACGCGGGCCGTCTCGAGGATGAACTTGCCGACCTTGTAGCGCTGCGCGGCGTCGCGGGAGTCGACGTACTTCCAGCCCAGCTTGCTGCGGCAGACGGCGCAGCGGATGTCGGCGACGACGTGGGCGCCGGTCACGAGGTGGCGGTTCTCGGGGCTGCCGAGACGGACGTTGAGCAGGCCGCCCGGCTCGCTCGCGCTGCGGTCGCTGCGGTCGCTGCGGTCGGTCGCGGCGACCTCGGGCGCGAGCAGGTGGCCCGCGGCCGTGGGCGGCGCGCTGACCAGATAGGCGCGGCCGTAGCGGCCGGTGAAGCCCTTGGAGACGATCTGCGCGGCAAAGGCGATGTCGGCCGCGCACTTGACGCAGCGCAGCGTGTCGGGCACGGCGCGCGTCAGATGGCGGCCCTGGGGGTCTCGGGGGTCCTGGGCGCCGACGTGGGGGGTGGGCGACGATCGATAAGCACGGGCGGCCGTACACATCGTCATCGAAACGTGGTCGGGCGGCAACGAGCACAGCGACGGCAGCGAGGCGTCGACCGAGCCCTCCCCCGAGCCCTCGGACGGGGCCGAGGCAATGCTGGACCGGTTGGACGACGGCGGGCTGCTGCCATGGCCGTGCTCGCTCCACGCGCTGCTGCGCGAGGCCGCCGCCGAGAGACGTCGGCGCTTGAAGGGGTCGAAGAACGACGGCAGGAGAAAGGCCGCAAACGGCCGTTCGTACTCGAACGGCGGCGCGCTCCCAAACATCATGGCGATCAGCGAAGGAAGGGCAGGAGGCAGGAGGCCGGATGTCCGAGAAGTGGAACAGGCAGAGCCAGATGCCAGAGGAAGAAACAGGCAGAGAACCAGAGCCAGAGGAGGCGGAAACAGGCAGAGAGCCAGAGCCAGAGGAAGCGGAAACAGACAGAGAGGCGGAAAAGAGGCCGAGGACGTTGGCGCGACAGCCAGAGATCACAGATACCGTAAGAAGAGGCAGCAGACAAGAGGGAGCACGAGCAGAGCAGCGGAAGAAAAGCACAAGACAGAAGACCCGCGTTCGTGGACTCCCTTGCGGAGCTGCCGGCGGCCAACACGCAAAGCAAGGTGGGTTGGGCAGAGGCGGGAGAAGGCTGAGGATACAATGCCCTTCTGCCGCCCAGCGGTATTACTCACGCTGCACAACGGAACGCAGCGGATGTCACACCATGCTGTATGCCAGGCGCCGTTTTGGGCGGCGTGAAGCAGCATAGCGACAAGTGGAGACGCCGAGGTCACCGGACGGCCGAAGACGGCTGCAAGAAGTACAGTACAGAGGCGCCGCCTATACGTGGCGCTGCCATGGGTACAGGTACGGCTGATTAACGCCGTGATCAGCGACTGCCCCTCCGCTATCGATAGGCCAATCGACGCGGCGAACCCACTGAAGCGGCAACGACATGTGTCACTGATCTGCGACCCCACTTCAAGTGCACCCAGCCAATCGCGACGTAGCGAAGCTGCTGCTTTCAGCATCTCAGCAATCTACCAACGACAATAGAAGAAGGGTACGGAGTAGCACTGCGCTGAATGCGAGAAGAATACTTGCTCGTCCATCTCAAATAGCAATGCTGCCGTGCTCAGAGAGACCGCAGGGCACATAAGGGTCGACCGAGATCGGCCACTCTCGCAGGGGTTCTTCTCATCTAGTCCAAAGGCACGGAAAAGTCTCACAAATGATCATGTCCCAACGCTACCCGTGAACTATCGTATCATCGCATTGGGCCAGACATGGCAATCTCGATGCAGATCGGGAGAACTGCGTGGGGCGACCGCACATGTGTCTGTTTGCTTCCTATTGGAGTAACCGACAGCGAGGTGCTGGACGAGAGTAGAATAAGAGAGCGCAGTCGTCTGGCGTCGTAGACGCCCTACTGTGACTTTACGCCAATTACATTCTCCCTGACATGAAGCACCTGCGCTTTCTTCAGAGGCAGGCGTGTCCCTCTTATCGTTCGGCCTTTTTCGCAGTTTCTCTTTACAAGGCTAGCTAACCCCTGTTCTATGAACCGTGGCAGTGGCAGTAGTGAGATGTCGTGTAAGTCTATTGGGTCTGTCCAAAGTATAAAATAAGAAAAGAACGAGGTACTCCGTAGACAATCGACTTTCTATGTGCCGCTTATCGAGACCATATCCTAGGCTCCAAATCAAATAGCGTGGCGGCCCACAAGGCTGTGCTCAGTGGCTGCGCATTCGTAGGCCACGCGTCCGCAACGTCACCCGTAGCAATCTTATCTCAACGCCGTCAAGCACGCGCATCGGCCTGTGCTTTTGGCACTGCATTTTATCTGCTTCTGCTGGCGAGCCTGTTGCCTTTGCTGTAGCCATGTTTCTCCGTTCGTCGCTTGCGGTGCTCGCTCTGGCAGCATTGCCGTTGGCGACTCGCACGACGGCCGCGTCCCCCAGCATCGCCCCCAGCATCGACGTGGCCCGCGAGCGCGGCCCAGCCATCTTCAACGCCGTGTACGATGCCATGAAGCAATGGGGCTCGTCGTTGCACCACAACGGCATGTCCGTCTTCCTGGCGACGGTGCCCGAGGGCGTCCTGCTTCATCACGGGAACAACCGCAGGGAGCTGCCGACGGATCCCGACTGGCTGGCCTACGAGATTGAGCATGCCGAGAACTTTGCGCGGTCTGGCCCCGGTCCGGGGCGGAGGCCCGGGGGTCCCGGAGGTGGTCCCGGCGGTGGTCCCGGCGGTGGACCGGGAGACGGACCGGGCCGCGACCCCCCGCCGCAGCACTCGCTCGAGCTGCGTGCCGAGGACGGCGATGAAGAGAGCCGCGGCTACCTGCACGTCCTCCGCGCGGCACGCGACCTCCACTACCTGTACATTGACGGCATGGGCGGCGGCAAGACCGCCATGGGCACGCTGGACACGCAGGACATTTTGCTGCGCGGCCACGCGCCCGAGCAGCTGGAGGCGCTGGCGCAGACGGAGCGCGAGCAGCACGAGCAACGGGGGAAGCGCGGTGGCGGCCCGATGGACGAGCGCCAGCGGGCCATGGATCTCTGCGCGATCGTGCGGCCCTGGGGCCTGGACGGCGTGATCCGCATGGAGGCCGGCTTCGAGATCATCCACTGCGACTTTGCCGTTGGGCTCGCCGAGGTGCAGGCCATGCGGCGGCCGGCCTCGACGGGCGGCGGCGGCGGGCCGGGCGGCATGGCCAGCATCGAGTTTCTGCGTGGCCTGTCGGAGCGCTACCAGGGCATCGGCGCCCGGCGCACCTTGATCGACTACTCGTCCATGGCGTCGGCGTACTTTTTCGACGTCAACCTGACGAACCCCGACGCCCGCCGTCCGGACCTCGCCCGGCTGGTCTCGACGGCCGCCGCCGACGTCGCCGCCATGCGCGCCTACATCGCCGCCCTCGTCGACAGCCGCCGCGGCGCCGACGGCGTTGCCCGCGCCGCCACGCGCACCATCGACTGGCAGGACGTCACGGACATGATCGTCGGCCGCTACGCCGACCGCCTCGCGTACCTCGCCGACGTCGACGACGCCGCGCTCGTGGCCCGCGAGGTCGACTTTTTGCTCGACCTGCACATCGACTACCGCGGCCGCGGCCGCGCGGCCGACACGGCGGCCGCCATCGACCGCTGCACCGACTACTACCTCCGCCCGCTCGTCCCCGTCACCGAGTCCGACCGGCTCATCCGCGCCGCCGTCGCCGCCGTCACGGGGGACATTTGCCGGTCGCTCTTTGCCGTCCGCCGTCGCCTGGCGGCCACCACGGCCAGCCGCGACAGCGACCGCGACAGTGACGGCGACAGCGGCCTCGACAGCGACGTCGCGCTGGCCGACGCCACCGCGACGCTGCGCGCCCTCATCCAGCGCCTCAACTGGGCGCGCTTCAAGCGCTGCCCGGCGTGCGGCCTCGGCGAGGTCTGCGTCATCCCCATGTGGCCCTTTGGCACCGTCGACATGTACGACACGCCCCGCTGCGCAAACGGCTCCGACACGCGCCATGGCGAGAGCTACTGGGGCGGCTTCATGGGCGGTCCGCCCGGCGGCGGCCGCGATGGACGCGACGGCCGTGACAGTCCGCCGCCCATGTAGAAGGGAGCGGGCTTCTTTGTATGCTGCGGTCGCTATGGGCGTGTTTCTTTTTTCTTTTGGGCCACACTTTGTATTCTTGCCGACGGATTCGGGTCCTCGGCCCAGAAGCGTAGCATAGACTACTTATCCGCACAGTTGCATCGCCACGAGCGCATTGCCCCCGACCATGAGACGGACCTGAGACGGATCGCCGCCGGTCCAACTCGCTGCTCCTCGGGCCCAGTACACAAGCTTTCCGGGGCGCCATAAAGCCTGCTCGCTTTCGCTTGGCTTTCCCGGGCCGGCTTGGCCGGCTTGGCCTCGTGCATGTCCAGAGCCATAATACGATCAGCAACGTCATGCTGTTCCCCGAGCGAATGCGGGTGCCCGTCTGCCTGGCCCTGGCCCTCATGGCCGCCTGGGCTTTCCGTCTCGCCCACCTTCGCGATGCCGTCCTGCACCTCTTCTACCAGCCAGACGAGCGGTCCGCCGAGGAGGCCTTTGTCCTCCAGGCCATGGACGTCGAGTTCCCGGCCCCGATCGACTACGCGCCCCTCCGGCAGGTCTGCGCGCGCACGCCGTTCCGCCCGGGCCTGCTCTTCTCCTGCGAGGGCCAGCACGGCGGCATCGGCATGGTCCGCAACCAGATACTCAAGTGTGTGCGCTACGCCATCCACGGCGGCGGCGCGCTGGTGGTGCCCTCCATGGCGCTGCGCAACGCCAGCAACCTCGCCGACATCGAGACCACCACCGCCGTGCCGCTCGACTACCTGCTCGACCGCCAGGCCTTTGTCACCCGCCTCGCCCGCGGCTGTCCCGGCATGCGCATCTACGATCGTGCCGAGGACTTCCCGGCCTACGCCAGCCGCCAGGGCGCGCCGCTGGCCCTCGTCGGCGACCAGTTCGAGCCGGACCGCCCCGGCCACGGCCTCCGCTACCCGCGCGCCTGGCGCCACTTCTTCGACGACTGGCTGGGCAGGCAGTCGGTCCGCCCACGCCCCGATGCCCCCGTCCACGTCCGCATGGAGCAGTCGTTTCTCGAATACCCCGTGCGCGACGACGGCGCGGCCTTTGTCCGCGAGTTCGGCAAGATCCTGTCGTTCCGCGCCGACACCCGCGCCCTGGCCGCCACGATCCTCTACCACCTCAAGACCCGCTTCGCCCTGCCGATCGATGCCGGCAAGGCCGTGAGCCCTGGCGCCTACTACGGTGCCCACCTGCGCCTCGAGTCCGATGCCATGGGGGCCTGGCCGCCCGACCAGTGGCGCTATTCCCGCATGGAGGACCAGTTTGACGAGCAGTTCCGCAACATTGAGCGGACGGGCCTGCGCGTCGTCTATGTCGCCTCGGGCAATCAGACGGTGGTGGAACTGTTCGCCGACCAGCTGGCACAGCGCCTTGCCGCCGACCCGCGGCCTCAAAGCAACAAGAGCAGCGTCGCAGTCGTCACAAAGCAGGACCTTGTGGACGACGCCGATCGCCAGCGAATGGAAAGCATGACCTTTGACCAGCTGGCCTTGGTGGACTTCATGGTGATGTTCAAGGCGAGTGCTTTCATGGGCGTTGCCCATTCCAGCTTCCCGTGGAACGTCGCCCTGCGGCGGCATGAGCTCAGCACTTACGCCAACTACACCAACGAGGGATCGGATCTGCTGCGAGACGAGTATAGCATCATCATGGGCATGGCGGCCGATTATGTGTATATTGATCCTTTTGTGGATGGGATGTGGCCCTAGAGTGGCATCGACAGTTATGGCAAGGGATGAGGGATAGGGGCGGAACCTGGCGAAGCAAAAAAATAGAAACTACTCCGTAATGAATTCAAACCCATAATATGAATTTTGGTCGGGCGAAAAGAACAATGATGCAAAAAGACATGTTTCTTTGCTGTGAGACAGCGTCCGCCTCGAGCGGAGGAGCAAAAAATATTCAGTGGATACACCCGGATTCGAACCGGGGACCTTTCCCATGCGAAGGGAAAATCATACCCCTAGACCATGCACCCAAGGCAGTTCTTGCAATGTTTCTGACTGGCAGGCTTGAGTACCTACTTCCTGTGCTAGTCCTTAGGCTCGCGAGGCGCCTTGGCATCACAACGGAACAAGAGCAGTCGAGCGGTCCAGCAATGTCAAAGGAAGAATTGCGTGACTCAAGCGTCGCCTCTTTGCAGACATCTTCCCGTCTTTTCTGTGGTCTAAATTAGGCGTGCCTGCTTCTGGCGGACAAGGTTCTTTCGCCAACCGGATTGGACAATGCAATCAAGTTTCCAGAGGCAGCCATCCATGGCGAGCCAAATCCAACTCGAGATGATAGTGACAGCAGGCTATGCCGTGGGTTACAGGGGCAATGAGTTGGCGGATTGGATAATTGGCTAATCTAGGGGAACAAAGTCTCGATGACACAGACGAGCTTCGAAGCGAGCGTGCCAATACGAGTGACACACTGCTTCATGACGCGACACACAATGGGAGATTAAGTGACACGAAGCAGCTTTGATCTGGCAATGCCTCGTCGAACTTGTTAGATCGATTGTCGTGTCCAAGATATAAAGCCGGCTTAGATCACAGTAGAAGAGAAAATCCCTCCTACAGTCCAACGTTGTTTACCTCCATCTTTCAGCCCCAAGAACCAGCTTTTGCAAAGCCTCCAATAGCAGCGCCAAATCTCAGCTCTGTAGCGATGGTCCGGCTTCTCATTGGGGCAGCCGCTCTCGGAGCAGCAGCCCTCGCTGTAGCAACACCGGCCAGCACGCTTGCCGCTGCGGTCGAGCCGAACGGGGTTGTGCCAGACCCAGCCTTCCCATTCACCGATTATTGCACTTCCTGGCACCTGGAGCTCGACAGGAACGGCAACCAGCTCGGGCTATGGACCAACTGCTCTGACGGCCACGGCGCAGTTGTGGTCTCGTCCATCCCACTAGACCAGTCCCTTGTTGCCAGCGAACACGCCATAACGCCAGCCCACCCATCGTGCGTATGCCCCTCTCCTGCGAGAAGGCGTTGATTTTTCGGTTTCTTGGCTAACTGCGGCCTCGCATAGCAACTCGGCCACGAGACGCTTTTCCTCCGTGTGCTACGACTGTGTCCTCATGAATGCCGGAGGAGGCATAACATCGGCAATGCAGTGCAGTTGCGAAACAAGTCCAACAAAGCTGCTCACGGTAGACCTCGGTGCGTGTCTTTGTGTTGCGTCTGTCGATTCCATTTCTCTGATTGCCGTTTGCTCCTGTGCTCGACTCTAACCCTGAACAGCGGAGTGGATCACGACTGTCCAAGGAGTCCCCTGCTTCACAGACGGCGTGTTGTGCGGTGCTGCCAAGCCCGCCACCGCGGCTCATTGAGAGGGCAGACAGTAGAGGTCATAGACGGATACGCATAACATGCTTCGCACACCCTTTTTGTTTTCTCGCTTGCCGTTGTGCGTGAAGCGCTATGCCGGGTCGCAGCACGCCTCGGCATCACCTCGCACCATGTCCCAACATCGCCGCATGCCCGTGCCCATCGTGTGCGAATCCCCGGTCGCCACCGCGTCCTCCTCTACCCAGCAACACGAGTCGGACGTCGGTGGCGCTTCGCATGCTGCCTTGAAGCAGAAAACATGCATCGTTTGGCGGATGTGCGAGAAGAGCCACGGGACGGCACCCACGTAGACGGCCTTGCCTATTTTCGTCTTGCCGGCCAAGCCCTCGACAAACGCCGCCGCCTGTTTTTGCATGGCCGCCTGGCTGCCCGCCTTGCCCGGCAGGTCGTGGCTCGGTAGCTGCCACAGTCCGGCAAGCAGGCCGGTCGGGGGCCGCCGTTGCAGCAAGTAGCGGCCGTCGACAGAGCGCACAGCACAGACAAGCGTATCGAGGACGCGGACCGCTTTCTTGGGGCGCCGTAGCGGAAACAGGCGCGCGTGCTCAACAGCACGAGCAAGGGCGTGCCCGTCCAGCGCTTCGGGGTCCTTGCAAGCGTGGCCCTCGAAAAAGGCGGAAGTGGAAGGCTTCGTTTTGCGCCTTTTTGCGGCAGCGGGCTCTCCTTGATCGGCGGACGCCAGGAAAGGCGCGCACAGATCACAGGCATCCTCCAGATCAACCAGATCCGGCCCGACCGTTTCCCGTGACGGCTCGGCCAGCAGGAGGCCTTCGCTATAGGCACGGCAGGTCGAGCGGATGGGACAGGCGCCGCAGTCTGGCTTGGGCGCGCACACGGTGCTGCCCAGCTCCATGAGCGCCTGTCCCCAGCGTCCCGGCCGGTCGCTGGGCGGCAACGTGCCCGCGTCGCCGGCCGCCGTCTCTGCGCCCGTCGCGTCCTTCTCGGTCTCCGCATCCGGCCGATCGGCGGCCACGGCGCGCACGAGCGCGTCGGCGGCCGCCCACAGCAGCTCGACACTCTGCTTGTCCTTGCCGTCGGCAAAGAGCCCCAGCTGGCGGCTCAGCACCCGCACCACGTTGCCGTCGACCATGGGCGCGGGACGCCCAAAGACGATGGCGGCGATGGCGCCGGCCGTGTAGCGTCCGACGCCGGCCACGCGCGCCTGCAGCGTGCCGACGTCGGCCGGCAGCAGGCCGCGCATGTCCGGGTCGGCGGCGACGGCGCGGGCCGCCGCATGCAGACGGGCAGCGCGGCTGTAGTAGCCAAGGCCGCGCCAGGCCGCCACCACGTCGTCGGGGGCGGCGGCCGCCAGATCGCGCAGCGTCGGCCAGCGCTCCATCCAGCGCGTCCAGTAGCCAATGACCACGGGGATGCGCGTCTGCTGCGCCATGATCTCGCTGACCCAGACGTGGTAGGCACGCCGCGCCAGCGCCTCGCGCGCCGCCGCATCCGTGTCGGCCGGCCGCGGGTCGAGCCACTCGGCCCGCCACGGCATGCTGCGGTCGTTGCGCACGCCGTCGTACCATGCGAGCAGCGCACGTCGTCCGGCACGGCCGCGTGCGCCGTCCAGCAACAGCGGCCGGTGGTAGGCGGTCGCGTGGAGGCGGCGCGGCGGACGGCAGGCAGTCGGCCGCGGCGCACAGTCCGAGTCACTGCCGGTGTCGTCCTTGTTCGCCGCCACCGCCGCCTCTCCGCCAGAGCATGTCCTGCCAAAGAGACGGCGGTGAAGTTCAGCAGCAGCGCTGCGCGATACGGGCTTCCGTTTCGTAGCTGGCGGCTCAGTCAGTGCATCCTCCTTGCCCGAGTCTGCAAGCCGTCGAGCTGTGCGTCCCTTGTTCCGCCTGCTCTTGCTTTGTTCCTCGGACTCCTCTCCGTCCTCTTCCACTCCGCGTTCGTCGTCGTCGTCGTCTTCGTTGCCCTGTTCGTCTTCATATCCGTCAGACGCGTCGTCTATGGAGTCGTGTCGCTTTCTCTTGACTTCGCGACGCAATCGGGGCGTCGCGTCGGGAACGTGGGCTTCTTCGTGGGATTGTGCGGCAATCCTTTGGGCTGCGGCCGCTGCGCTTGCTCGCACACTTCTGGCCATGGCTGCCACAGCTTCCTTGGTTCTGTCACCTCTGTCACTGCATGCCGTCAGGAGTCTACGAGTAAAGTGGAATGTGGTTTTCGCGACGCGGCTGATACGCCCGGTCACGTGACTTGACGAGCCAGCCAAATGGCAACGGAATACAAATTGCCCCTAGTTATAACCACACGAGGCCACTCTCGTTTCCTAGCGACATGACGGCGGCCCCCTTCTAGGGAACATCATACGTCGGCGCGCCTGGGACGACCGCGTCCAGATCCAGTGGTTCCATGTCTTTATTTTGGGTAGACCGTTCCGCGTAGGCCGTATATCCCGGAAACAAAAACGCGTCGATGGCATCATCGAGATCAGTTTCGTCGCCGTCATCATTATCGTCATCACTTGTCCATTTCTGAGTATTTTTTTGGATTTGTGCTAGACTCCATGGGCGACACTGTAAGGGCCAGTGCGGGTAGAATCGTGGGGATTAAACTATTCGAATCTCTGCACTACAGAAGCAATATGTAGCTTTTTCTCACCCAATACATTGAAGTCTCCACACGCCAGGCACTACTCCTCGGCATAGAATACCAAGCAGCGCACTTCTATGCTCTGGCGGCCTTTTGTGCCTACAGGGGTCGCAGGGTCTGTGAAGGCTGTATGCGGAGACCAGGCGGCGACGCCAGGCCGGCCGCCGGGGACAGCCTCGCTGCGCGAGTCGAAGCACTTGAGGAAGAGCACATCGTTGGGCGTCATGTCCTTGGCATAGTAGAACCTGTGCTTGTCGTTGGGCACAAACGTGTATGTCTCGCCTGCGCACGGTCAGCATGGGGCGCAACAGAGACAGCGCACAGAAACGACACATGACCGGCACGGCTGCCGCTACGGGGGGAACAAGGCCTGGGTGACGGGGAGTCGGGGGAAGCAGGAGAAAGCAGAACCGCAACTGCACCTTTCGGCTCGTAGCCCTCCGTGGACCGCTCGAGCTCTGCGGGCGGCAGCTTCTCGTTGCCCGGCCGGGCAGTCGTCTGCCAGGCCGGGTAGAGCAGGTCAACAGCGACAGCATCCGAGGGATCGGTGGTGCGCCAGTCGATCATGGCCAGCGGGCTGTCCGTGGCCGGATGGCCAATGGGCCGCCACACGTTGATCAGCTGGTAGCGCGTCTGCAGCAGCGCCTCGGCCTCGGCGGCATCGGCCACGTGCCGGCGCACCCGTGTCGCCGCGGCGTGCGGCGTCTGGTCGACATGGACCTGCTGGACCGGCTGCCGCGGCGACTGCGGATCGCTGCGGCGGATCGTGTGGTCAAAGATGACGACCTTGGCGACACGCTCGCCCGGCCGGGACAGCTGCGCGCGCAGCAGCTGCTCCACCTCGACATAGTAGCCGGTGCGGATGGCCTCCTCGTCGACAAAGGCCGTCTCGGCGGCCGGCACATTCTCGATGAGCGCAAAGCCGGACACGTCCACGCCGAAGCGGTCGGCGCCGATCGTCCGCATGTCGACCACAGCGCGCTGGCGCTCCGTCCGGCTGTACGACGTCACGTTCACGTCGACTTTGGACCATGGCTTCACAAACGTCTCGTCGCTGTCGACAATCGTGGCCGGATCGGCAAAGCGGAAGAGAGCGGTGGTGGCCATTGTCGGAAGCAGTGCGGCGGACGGCGCTGCAGTGAAAGGGCGCAACAAAGGGCGCATCGAGCGCGCTGATATACGCCGTACGCATCGTATTTCGCATTAATCAGCTTTTTGAATTTGTAAGCTGTATATCGAGTGGATACATCGAGTTTGCCCCACGATAGAACCCGCCGGTGTAAGTCGTTCTACTCCGGAGATCAACCGCCAGACCGGACGCTGTGGCTTCTGCCCCGAGTGGGCCCTTAGTCGGTCACCAGGAAGGGTGAGGAACTTGTTGGGACAAGTGTAACCAGGACCCGGTGTTCTGCTTGGCAGAGGCTATGCCTAGACAAGATGGACTTGGAAGTAAATAATGGTATGATTCTGGCGATAGCCTCAACTATCTATTTAGTGATGCGGCATATATATACGCGGGGCACAGCAGACGCATATGCCCTAATGCCTGACAAGTAAGCCCTCTCACAAACCGCAATGCCAAACCAGGAGCCGGAAAAGACACACGACCTCGATACCATAAGAAGACACCGAATTCAGCCGCGGTCACAATACAAGGCTATCCGTTTGCCCGCAACCGTTATCAATACAGCACTTTATGTAGACGCGCGCCTCAGAAATACCATTTCTTCAGCTTGTACGGTCCCGAAACGGTAACACTAGGCCAACGTGAAAATATCTCAATTAGCGCTTCTGCAGGGCGTCCCTCCTTTCTTCCAGGGTACTACTGCATTCAAAAGTGATGGTTACAGTTGCCATTTCATTGGTCGCCCCGTAGAACGTTCCACATCATTCAAGGCGAGACCCGGGGTATTCTGGTTTACTCGTGCAGAATGTGCCTAGAGAAGTGGTTGCCCATGTCACGAAGCAACTGATATAAATGCATCCGATGGAAGCTTTTTTCCACGGTGAAATTAAGACAATATAAGCCAAGAGGCTTTTGTATTAGTAAGTCTTCGTCCCGTTCCGTGAAGAATAGACGTGTGCTGCATTGCCAATTCAGCAGCCTGCTTACCACGAAACTTTGTCATGCAATGGCCATCACAAACTAGATTTGAACTGAATATGCTGTAGTTGTATATCAAAGGCTGAAAGTATGATTGCGCACTACTATCTCTTCTCACACCTCTTAAAGCACATACTAATTGACCATATTGGAACGCGCAAAGGACAACCACTCGTTTCTTTTCACGAGCCGAGCGCCATTTTCAAACGCCTTGACTTGGGTCTCAGTTGTGGAGGCAGTATTGCACGCCACATCCAATTACTGTGAGCGTGTGCGCATATCTCCCTGCAGTAGGGCCAAGGACCAAACCTATTGTTTTCACTGCACACTCAGCCCAAGTCTGTGACTGTCTATAATACGAACAGAGGCGATTTCGGGGTAGCACTTGAGGTGACCGAGTTCGAGCTTCAACCTCCAGTACGTTTGCAATCTTTGTTACGGTTCACATGGACTATCTGCAGCCCAGTACTGACTGCTTCGCATTTGCCGCCTAGCCTTGACCTAATGGGTGCTCAAAACTGATACAAATGTCGAATCCTCGACCAGGATCCGTTCTAATCGGCACTAATTGG
This sequence comes from Grosmannia penicillata, assembly GCA_002778075.1. Taxonomy (NCBI): domain Eukaryota; kingdom Fungi; phylum Ascomycota; class Sordariomycetes; order Ophiostomatales; family Ophiostomataceae; genus Grosmannia; species Grosmannia penicillata. The sequence continues at coordinate 2,368,746 of PCDK01000018.1, read as the reverse complement.
CCGAGTTAAGCCTCGGATGTTGCAGTGGAGTTGGGCGAGGGACACAAGGACTATTGCGATTTAGACGAAGGAAACGACTACAACCAGTAAGTCCAGTCGTTGCCAGACACGGCTGAACATTCCCCATTCCCTCAAGAAGTTGTCCTCAGACTGACGGTTCAATGTCCATGCAGACCTACAAGTGGCCTGGTCGGCTCAGGACTGGGAATTGTCAGGCTTGCCCAGCCACAATAGCTGTTTAATGGTCTTTACCCGTATTTCCAAGGCAAGCTGGCAACGACTCCTCCAAGTGATCAGTTCCAGTTGCATTCAATCCAATCCTCTACATGTCCAATATTCAGTCTTGCTGCTAGGTATCATAGCTCTCTCAATCTCAGAGAATCTCCCAGAATGCTTTTGCCCGTCCCTTTGTATCCCGCAATACCCAATTTCCCAGTGCCATCTATCCTCACGCTGGTAAATGCTGCAAATCGCCCAAAACACGAAACAGAATATACAGACTCCCGTGTCCTGGCTGCCAAGCAGACCAAACAGGCTCCTGCTCTCCAAAAATCTTAGATCCGCCCTCCCTCCACCACGCCACGCTCCAGAATCTCCACCTCGCCCGAGTCAGCCGTGCGGCGACGTTCCATCACCCACCGCGTCTCCCCACTGTCCTCTTCCATGGTATAGGATATACTGTCGGCCGAGCCCTTGTGCCGATGGCCCAGGCCTGGCCCACGATGCGACGATGCCGTGGCCGCGGGCACAGGGGGCGCCGAGAAGGGCGAAGAGCACGACATCGCCGTGGGAGACGTCACCAAGCTGTGCCGTCCAGCCCCCGCCGAGGCCCACCCGGCATCGCTGCCGCCGGGGCTGCGCATCCACAGCCCCGAACCGGTGAGCGAACTGGATCCCGTCTGCCCGTCCGAGACGGACGAGTGCGACGGAACGGCCTCGTCCTCCTCCTCCTTCACCGGCGGGAAGCCGAGCGCAATGTTGCTGCCAGCAGCCGACACCAGGACGGGCGACGGTGCCATGATCGGCTTGACGGGAAACGTGGTGATCGTCGGGCTGCCGCTGGGACTGGCGGCTTCCGAGTTGAGATTGCTGCCACCGCGCAGCGAGAAGCTGGTCGCCGAGTTCTTGCGCATGTGCTGGTGGGCGTAGCTGCTGCTGGCCGTCCCGGACACGCTCCCGGGCAGGTACAGGGGCACGCCCCATGGCGACGAGGCGCCCTCCCGGTCGCGGTCGACGGTCGACATGGGACTGCCCTCCCGGCTCGAGAGGCTGGCTTGGCTGCCACCAAACGTCTTGCTGCGCAGACGCATCAGGGCCGACAGGGTCATGTCGCCGTCATCGGCCAGCATGGCAAGCTGGGCCAGGCCAGGCGAGCGAAGCTCACCCGCACTCGTGCCCAGGGGCGGAACCCCGAGGGACATGATGCTGTTGCGGTTGGAGTACTCGGAGCGCTCCGTGATGGGAGTCAGGTTGGGCTCACGAGACACAACCCGGCCCGATATGGTGCGGCCAATGCCGGAAGGCACAAAGTACCCGCCGTTGGCAAACTCAATGGGCCCGGACGCGGACTGGTTGAGCGGCACAGAGTAAAAGTTGAATTCCTGGCCGTAAAAGCCGTCGCTGTCGTTCGCCAGCACCTCGGCATTGGCCGCCGCAATGATGGCCTCGTCGTCAAAATCGTAGTCGTCCATGTCTTGCGTGAACCCATTCTCGTAGTCGTCGTCGTGTCCGCGCTCAAAGTCGTCGTCATCGTGGCTCGTGAAGGCGTAGGCAAGATGGGTCCCGGCCGCCGCCGACGTCGGTGGCGAGTCCATGCCGTTGCCGGATATGCCCAAGCCCTGGACCTCGGTCGGGCTGCGTGCGTCCAGCGTAGGCGACACGGGAGGGGGTGATGAGTTACGGCGGAACTTTCCCGAAGCCTCGGCCTGGTACGTAGCGGCGGCGAGGGCTGCCTGGTATGCCATGACGCGCTCGGCATCTGTCATTGCCGGCAGCTGGCGGCGCGGTGAGTCCGTGTTGGTCGGTGGTGAAAAGACCGAGGCAAGCAATGCCCCGGACCCCGGTGCACTCTTTCCGTCGCCCGACGCGTCGCGCATCTCGCTACTCTTGGCATCCTCGGTCTTGACATCTCGCGATGGCTGGTGCGAAGCCAGATCCCGTGCCTCGAGCTGCTCCGACAAGTCGGCCGAGACAGAAACGGACTGTCGCGGCGCCGCGGCTGCTTCAAAGGCAGCAGCCATCGCCCACTGCGCTTTTGCCTTGGCAAATGCGCCTGGGATCGGCCGGCCGTACTGGTCCGTGTCGTTGTTGTCGAAGATCGACTCGTCGAACGGGACGCCCGAGTCATCCGGCGCCCCAAAGTCCAGCTCGTCGGCCAGGCCTTGGTCGAAATACAGGTCATCCTGATGGGCGCCTGCGCCTGAAGCGACCGAGTGCGCCAGATGGGACTGGGGTGCCGGCTTATCCACGTCCTGCACGTTGATGGAGACGGGCAGTTCCACTTTGCGCTGCGCATCGCCTTGCTCAGTTTCTCCACCCTCGTCCGCAGCTAGATCCAGCTGCTGCAGATCGTTGGCTTCGTGCTCAACATTGGAGGGCCCGTGGCCTATGCCTAGGCCTGCGATCGTCACCGTTGGATCGGAGTCGTATTCGCTCAGAGAGGACTTGTCCATGCCGGCCCGACTCTGGTTGTGCAAGGGCGAAAAGGGCGAATTCTGCGGCAGCTGAAGATTCGGCGTCCCGTCCCGTGTTACTGCAAAGCCAATAGCAACGCCGTCGATATCGCGCGGCGTGGATGTCACGCCCCCGGTGCTCGGGCTGACCAGCGACGAAGCCGGGTTGGAACGCTGGAAGACGAAGCCGGCAAAGTTCTCCTGGTCGTTGTTCGGGTCCACTCCTTCGGGGTCATCGTCCTCGGGCGGAGCTGTCTCCAACGACTCCTCAGCCTCATAGCCGTCCAGCCCAGACAGAGGAACGTCCTCTTCAAAGGGCGACTCTTGATAGAAATAGTCGTCGTCCTCTGCATCGGCATTGACGCCGGGGATCCTCTCCTCGAGTCCATCATCGTCGATCATAGCGTCGTAGTCAAAGTCTTCGTCGAAATCATCAAAGCGCGAGTCGCGGGGGCCCATGCTATCGAGTGGGCCGTCTGGTTCCGTTGCCTTCTTTCCTCGTTGCTTCTGTCGATGCCGCTCCTCCAGAAGCCTTTCCTCGCTTGCCGACCCGACCATGAAGCTGAAACGGGACGAAGTGCTCTTCATGTGCTTCGGTAGCACCGAGGAGACAGAGCCAGGCGTGGTCACCGAGGTGGAGGGCAGTCCGGCATTCCGATTGGGAGACAGATCGGACAAGGACAGATTTCGTGAACGGGTTGTCGCAGTGGACGCGGACTTGAGCAGGGAAGAGACGTCGGCCGATGCTGTCCGAGACCGTGTAGACGGTGTCCGGGTCGACGCCGGTCGATCGCCGGTACTATCGCGGGGAGAATCCTGCGCCATAGGTCGATCGGGCAGCGGCTTTTCGGTGAACGAGGCAGGGTGGTTCTCTTGGAGGGTTTGCAGCATGTGCTGGGCCGTGTGCTGGGCCGTGTGCTGGGGCGGCATGTGCTTCAGCTCGCGTGCTTCAGCTGAGGTCTTGCTGGCCGGTATTGCTGCAGGGAGTTGTGCTGTTTCGGAGGTGGCCGAGGGATCCCTGGTAGCGGCAGGCGGGTGCTGCAGGAGTGCAGGGTGTTGTGCGCCGTCGGGCTGCTCCTCGATGGGCGGCTTGTCGTCGCTCAGTGGCTGCAAGACGGGAGCCGGGACCACGAGCGCATACGGAGGAGGGAGTGCTGCCTTGGTGTTCGGGCCGACGGCCGACGCAGCTGATGTCGCCGCCGCCGCCGCCGCTGCCGCCATGGGCTTGGGCACGCTGCTCGAAACAACACGCCGTGGACGCGGAGCGCTGAAGTCGTGCACTCTCGTGCCTCGGATGGGGGCGTAGACGGGGCCGTCGGCAGGGCTGGCCTCGGCAGGGCCGTGTGACGTCTTTCGCCGGCTCAGGAGCGACGACATGAGGAAAGGCAGGCCTTTTTTTGTGCGGGCGGCCGCAGCCGCATTGTTGCTGTTGCTGTTGCTACCGGCTCCATTCGTTTCTGTGGTGTTGGCGGTCGCAGCGGCCGAGGCGGCCGCAGCCGCGGCAGCCGTGGCAGCAGCAGAGAACTGCAGATCGGTCGGCGTCACAAACGACGGCGTCAGATTCATGGGCCGCCCGTCGGCGCCGGGGTTCTGTGAAGAGACAAAGTGCCGCGTGGCGAGACCGGTGTTGATGGGTGGCGGCGGTGCTTTGGTCCGGCTCAGACGCTTCTCCGACACGTTGTACGCTGCGAATGGCGAGGTAGCCGCAGCCGGGCCGGAGGGTGTCGATGGCCGGCCGGCGGCGGACTTTGTGGCAGCGGCGGCGGCAGCGGCGGCGGCCGCTGTCGATAGGTTGAGAGGGCCAGGACGACGCAGGTTCTCCGCCGCCACCCCGCCAACCACAGGCACTGGCGGCGGTGCGGTCGATGGCGCCGCTGCCGCTGCGGCCACTGCGGCCTGTACCTGCGCCTGTGCGGGCGGCTGTGAAGATCGGCGCATGTCGAGGGACGAGGGTGGAGCGGAGTAGGACGTGGGCGCCGCAGCCGATCTGGGGACGTCGCTGGGGAGCAGACGCGGGTCGAAGGGGTCGTCGGACGACAGCGAAATAGTGGAGGTGACGCGTGCGATCGGGGGGAGGGAGGGAGGCATGTCGAGGGGAGGGGGCGAGACCGCAGCCGAGGCGGTGGCGGTGGCGGCGGCGACGGACGGCGGACGGGTCAAGGGCATCGGAGCCGGCGCTGATGCCGATGCCGCTGCCGCTGCCGGGCCGGCACCCGCGCTGCCGCTCGAACGGGGACGAAGCGCGTCCTGAGGCCGCGGCCGGTCCTGTGCGCTGGGCGGCTCCCACGGGGCGGCCTGGTCGGGCAGTGGCGATGACGGCGTGGACGGCGCCCGTCGGTGGTGGAAGCGGGAGAACATGGTGAGCGGCGACGCAGACGAAAAGAAGCTGGAAAGCCCGGCGGAAAAGACCACAACGCCTCGACGTGGTGGCGGCGTCCCGATGCGCGTGATGACGACGCACGACGCACCGGGCAGGATCAGAAGCCGCTCGGCAGGGGTGGCCTCGCCGTCAGAAGTCTCGTATCCGCGCGGGTGTGGTGTGAAAGCGGCCAAGGTTGGTTGGCGAGAACAAGGCAGACCTTGGCACGTAGTGTGGATGGACGACGCCGTCGCAGCTGGCCGCGGCTTACATAAAACGCGGTCGCCAGCGAGAAAAGGCAGCGGCGCCTGGATGGACGCTCCTTCTTGTTTCTTCGCTTCGCGTCGCTCTTTTCTCTCCGCCAAAACGCAAAGGGGCTGCGAAAGTGGGGCTGCGCCGCCGGGGCGAATGGCTCGTCTCAGTCCAAACATCGGACGCTGCCCGGGATACGCACCACAACTGCTACAGATAGAAACGGCTACGGATACGGAGTGCTCCGTAGAGACGAGTACAATCGGCAGCAGATCGACACATGTCGCACAAGGCAAGCGTAAATGTCATAAACTTCGTAATTCTCATCAGACTCGTCAGAACAGGTTGCGAACATCGGCACAGAGTACAAACGCGCACGGCTCTTGCAAATTCACCCGAAACCCTTAGTTGTTGCCATAGTCGCCGCCATCAGGAAAGTTCCCCGTGAGATTGAAGAACTCGGTCTGGCTGAACTGCGGCACCCCGGCGACGTTGAGCTGCGAGGACCCGTACTGCGTGTTGGCCGACGACCAGTGCATCATAGGGGCTGTGTAGTAGATGGCCATCTCCTCCTGTCCGTGGCCAGTGAAGCCGCCCGCCATTGCGGCCATCGCGGAGCCGCCAGAGGTCGCCACCTGCGTGGGCATCGGTGCCATGGTCACCGCCCCGTGGTACTGCGCATAGTTGGCTGTCCGCCGGCCCATGGGCACAGCATAGGCCGCGCCCGGCGCATTGCCTGCGCTCACAGTCTGCATGTTGAGGGCAAGGGCTTGCGGGTACATTTGCGACATGACGGTGCCCGTTGTGTGGGACGCCATTGTCCCCGGCAGGGAGAGGTTGTTGTTGTGAGACAAGTGCGTCGACGAGCCACCAATGAGAGACGACTGGTGGTTGTTGGTGCCCGTCTGGCTGGAGGACGTCTCCGTTGAGTTGGACATGGGCCCGTGGAGACTGACGTATGTCCGGAATGTCTGCAGCACAAGACCCCTCAGGCGCATCTGCACGTCCTCGGTAGTGCAGCCGGGAAAGCTAATGTCGCCTTGCTGCACCTTGTGGTTCAGTATGTGCAGAAAGAGGTCGGCAAATGCTTCATTTCCCGTCGACGCCATTGGACTCCGCGTCTGTGTCGCTTCGTTGTACCCTGCCGAGTATTAGTATGGTCGTCCGGAAAATCTCGAACAAAACGCGCAAGACTTACACGGCGTCTCCGGCTCTGGTGTATCAGGGAAGACAATGCGCCAGATCTCAAACCATTTCTCGACCTTGTGCATCTCCTGGTTCTTCTTCCGGTTCTGCTTGTCGAGCGCCGCCCATTGCGCTTCGCTGATTCCCTCTTTCAGAATCGGGTCGCCTCTCTGGCAAGGTACTTCGAGTCGCAGATGCTCTGTAAGCTCATTGATGCTGCTCGCCTTGTCGGATCCTGAGAATATGTGGTAGCAACGCTCGCATTGCACGGGCGTGTGCTTCCGCTTCAGGTGTTCCCTGCTATTGGGTCAGCATCTTGCCTATGCGGCCGGGCCATTCCATCGGGGCTATCTCGCGGAGAAGTCGATTTTTCCTGACTTACTTCAATCGCTGAACGCTCTTGAATCCAGGGCCAGCACAGGCACGGTACCCCTCAACGCGAGGGCTAGACGTGACGTTGTGCTGGATGCCGTACTTTGCGGGGTTGAGCTTGTGGAAGGGGCAGGCAAGCAGTGGCATCTGGATATCCCCCAAGATCAGTGACCCAGGGATGCCTGAGCCTCCGTTTCCACCATTGTCGTCGTCCCCATCCTCACGATCCTCCTCGGAGTCAGAGGGACGGCGGCGCCGCTTCCGGTTGTGATCGGAACTCCGGCGTTGGACCTTTCCTCTCGAGCTAGTACCCGTGGAGCTACTCGAGCCACGACCTGAGGTTCTGCCTTCGCCCTTCACTGTTCTGCCGGCAACGGAGCTCGGCCCACGCGCCGGGGTAGACGTGACTTGCCAAGACTCTACTTTGTCTCTGACAGCATTCTGCAGATCCCGGTGAAGTAGAGGAATGAGGAATGCAGCCAGGCTCAGGTCTCCATCCACTGCCGCAATGACAGCCGCATCAAAGCTGTCGTTCCCGCTCCAAGCATCATCCTCATCAAACTCGGCAACTTCCTCGTGAGTGCCTTCATTGTCGCCGGCATCACTGCCCGCATAGTCAGGATAAGCTGGCCGCACAGACATGGAATACCGCAACTGGCTCTGCCTCAACATCTTTGAATTCAGTGCCCCTTTAGCGGCAGCCAAGTCCTCTTCGTCCAAATAACTAGAGGGGGGAAAGCGGTTAGCACAGCCCTTATATATAGTAAACTTGCTGCCCTCTGAATAAAACTGTACTTACTCGTCGCCCCATCGACCGTCGCAGTAGTTCTGGTCACATTCGACTTCCTGTGGCACAGAAGTTGCGAAGCTGCTCCCCGTCGAGGGGCAGAAGCTAGACGCTTCCGTGACGGGGGTCGAAGATCGAGATATATCACTGTGGGTGTCCGAGCCAGACTTATCCATAGTCATACACGGACTAGCCACTCGGGATGGACCCTCACGCGGGTCTGCAAGCACAGTGTAGGCGGTAGCCGAAGCCACGTGGGTGTGAGACAACGGCTTGGAGCGCAGCACAAAAGTCTCCTTGATGCCTACCCGGGGCGAGCGGCGCAACATACTCTCTGCCACCGGCCGAAGCGGGGCCAGCCTGCGAGTATCCATAACGAGCATGGGGAGCGTTGAGGGACACTGGGGACCCTGGGGACACGAGGAAGCACAAAGTGTGGATAGACACGAGGTAGTGGCCACCAAAGATGAAGGTCGATCACAAACAACCAAGACACGCCGTTGGACACAAAGCAGCTGTCACTCTGAGAGCTCGGTGATGCACAAGAGACAGGAAGGGCTGGTGAGCTGGTTGATGGGCTCTTCCTCTCTCAGCAGACGACGGGAAGCAGGCCTTTTCATCTGTTTTCCGGCCATATACATGTTGCTTGCAACGCTCCTCGCTCTCTCGCCATCCATCGACGCAGGCATCGCCCCTGGCCTTAGTTCGACGCTCGTAACTGCACGCCTCTGCGCGATTGCCCAATGCCTCGCTTCATTTCGCAGCATGCCCGGCCGTGTGGTCTGTTTCTGCTAGTTTTTGCCATTGGAATTGGCGTTCTGGACCACATCGGGTGGTCTGGGCTGTGATATTTTGGTATGAAGCTGCCCGTACTTGCGTCACGACGCAATTGCGTCGAAGAAGATGCGGCGAGCGAGACGCGGCCATTGTTGGTTCGGTCAGCACGTAGGACACGCTGCACGAACTAGCCATGAAGCGTAAGGTCGGCCGCTACCTGCCACACTACCAGCTCCAAGTGCCGGGCCAGCAAGATGCGAGATACGACCGACGTAGGTGTGCAGCGTGCTGAGCGCCCTACCACAGCGCGAGAACGGATAACGCAAGTCGTCCCGGAGGAGTGGAGGACCGAACCGGGTGACAGGCCATGTGTGCAAGCTCCGGAGACGGCACTACTGGCGTTGTCCAAGTACAGGATTCGGCCGCCTGTGTGTCAGATGCAGGCCCAGCCTTGTTCCGCTGCGGCTGCAGGTAAGCGTCTGTTTGGTGGGCGCCAAAGTCTTGTCGCGCAACTGCGCGACAGAAAGTCTGCAGCTCTGCGCTGCAGCGAATGGCCGTGGCCGCCCAAATCATGCGACTCCGCGAACCTGCGCGGAAGCCACAGGTCCATGCATACGTGCATGGAGGCGAAATGCACGTTGAGCAACGTGACGGACCGCCCGTGTCTCTCGCACATGCGTCGCTCCTCGACTGCAGCGTTCGCGAGCGGTGCCTAACGGTGGATCTGCCTTGTCTCTGATTCCGCCCCATCCATGCCGATTTTCCCCTTGCCCCTTTGCTCTTCCGCTCCGGCCGTTGCGTTGTCTCACCACTGCACGGGCAACAGTGCAGCTGCCACGACACGAGAACACCACTTACCCGGCCTAACGGGATATTGGCGTCCAGGCGTCGCATCCGAGATGGTGGGCCACCATTGAGATCGCTCCATGCACTCGCAGTCCAGGCTCGTATGAGGGCAGAACGAGCAGAAGCACCGCGCCGTCGTCTGCCGCTTGCGGCCGGTCTGCGGCCGGTCTGCGGCCGGTCTGTTCGGCTTGCACTCACCGCTCTCGCCGATCGCTCTGCTGTTGCTGCTGCTGCTCGCGCGGTTTGCGCGGCACGCATCACAAGCTCTTGGCATCGACGCAGATGCGCGCAAAGCCGGGGTTAATCTCCAGCCCCGAATGCGACCCAGGCTCACCAGACCCCCGCACACACTATTCCACGCCGTTGGATGGCATTCCATATTCTGCTACTGCTTGGGACTCGTGCTTTGTAATTCTTCTTGGATCTGGCGCACGTAGAGTCGCCACTGAAGTGCGCATTGTCGACGAGGCTTCATATTGTCTTCATCATGTGTCCTGTGCTGTCGACCTGCTAGCCACGATGCATCTCGCACTAATAACCCCGAGAGCAAACCCGCGGTCGGTTGGGCATCGATAACTCTGATGGCACAAGACTGCATGCCATGAAGTGGAAAAGGCAGCGCGGCAGGTTATTCGATGCATATTTGGCGATACTTTTCTTTTGATTGCAAGGAGCAGCTTTGGTGCGAAACAAGGCAAAAAAGCAATTGATCAGCCAGCCGTCTTGCGTCCAGATTGGGAAGGAGCGATGTGCTGAGAGATGTCATAATAATGCCTACATCTACAATCCTCTTCGTGGGAAAGAGCAATCCGCACACTCCGTACATCGTGACTTCCGTCCTCGTAGTCTTCTGGTGCGACCGAGTCGATATCTTCTCGCAGCTACGCCAAGTGTCAAGGGCGCGCGCTATTTCAGCACTCGTTTATCATCAACCTTGGTGGCCGCACCTTTTCCCTGACTGTCTACACGGCGTCGTCATCAATATTCTTATCCTCCTTATTTTGTGCCCTCGGAAGCTTCGCCATGGGAGCCCACCATTCGGTGGAGCGAAGGATCCGCGACCTCCACGGAAAGCCCTACAATGAGAATCTGCTGCGAAAGATGGACGATCTGTTCGACAAGCACCCGCACAAGGTACATGACGGAGTGTAGAACGCGTCCCGAAAAGACGGCGAAGGCGGCAGGCGCCGGCATCGGGACGCGAAATGGCGTGCGAGCCAGGCTCGTGAGTCGCTGCAGATGGCCTTGATGTCAACGACAGCCCATCTAGATCCCCCAACAATGTTCAGTGTGGGCGACAGAGAGCGGCGAAAAGAGCAGTCTCAGACCTGGGAAAACTGCGTTGGCCAGCAGCACAGCTCGCCTCTTGTCATTGTGAAGCCGGAGACATTGCAGCAGCTCGTCGGTATCGTGTCAGATGCACACCAGTTACGGCAACGCGTACGGGCTGTTGGCTCAGGTCACTCGTTTTCCGACATCACAGGATCGGACAACTCAGTGTTGATAAGCCTCCAGCTGCTCAACCGCGTGTCCATGCTAGACAATGGGCAGGACGGAATCGTTGCCATTACTGCGTCTTTACCGGACCCCCCGAGCAGTGATTATTCCGATACGGGGGAAACACTCGACACTCAGGGGCTCCAGGCCAGTCGCTGCCGCAGACTCGCACGCGCCCAGGCTGGCATTACAATACGCGACCTCAACACGGAGCTTGACCACCGCGGCCTTGCCCTTCTGAATATGGGTGGCTACGACGGCCAGACGTTGGCTGGGGTGATATCGACGGCTACCCACGGCTCCGGCATCACATACGGGCCATTGGCCAGCTACGTACGGGCCATTGTTCTCGTCTCGGAGACTGGGACTGTATACCAGATCGAGCCAGCCAGCAAGACGATTGGCAAGGGCCCTCTCAGCGATCCAGACACTTTTCCTGGCATGATTGACGGCGTTGCTGCGGTGCTCAAGCAGGACGACAACTGGTTTCGGGCAACACTCGTGTCAATGGGCTGTCTCGGCGTAGTATACAGCTACGTGATCGAGGTTCGGGACGCCTTCTACATCAAGGAGCTGCGCTCAGCTACGCGATGGGAGGACATCCGGACCTCGCTCTTGCCAGAACGATGGTTCCCTGTTGCGCCGATGGTCGGAGCTGCGGATCATTTTGAGCTTGTACTGAACCCGTACATGAGCTGGTCTCACAAATCTTGTGTTCGCGTAGAGCGAATGCGGCTTCATGGCAAGGCACAGCCGTCTGGAGAGAGAAAAGACTGGCTCGGTGCTTTACTCGTCCAGTTCTCTATTAACTCCATATCCAGCCTTGTTACGTTGCTCAACCGGCTTCCGCTCGTCAGTCCCATTGCCATCAACCGGGCGATTGCAACTCTTGTCGAGAGTGGTCCATATGTCGACAAGAGCTTCAAAGTCTTCAACCTGGGTGCAGCAAACAGTATCAAGGCACAGGCTTTGGAGTTGCATTGCGATGCGGCGCAGTGTGTTCCGGTAATCGACAAGCTTCTCGGAGTCTTCCACGAGGAGGCCAAGCGGCACTGCTGGTACCTCGCAGGCCCGCTGGGCATCCGCTTTACCGGGCCGTCGGATGCCTTTCTGGCACCGGAGGCTGGCAGGATGACCTGCGCCATTGAGCTGGACATGCTTGTGGGCGTTGACACGGGGGTGAATCTCGCCCGCAGCATCAAGGAGCGAATGTGTACGCCAGAAACATCGTCAGTGAGAGTGCACTGGGGCCTGGATCTGGACTTCATCACAGCCGACGATGTGCGTGCGTGGTATCCGGACTTCGAGTCTTGGCACTCGGTCTTCAAAGAGCTCAACTCCCATGGAATGTTCAACAACAGATTTACGGATCGCATTGGCATCAGCGTGCCCGACTAAAGGGTCCTATGTGCTGCGGGAGGGCATAGAAGTCGGCAGAAGGGCCGTATGTATCGCTATCAGTATTGCTACTATGACTAAGAGGGAGGCTTGAGCACAACGTTCCTACACATTTTCATCCTAATACAACACTGCTTAACTCTACTTGATGACAGCTGTCGGAAGTAAGATACAGACCCATTTTGAGGGTCGGAGAGTTGGGGGCGAGAAGTGGCCCCGAGTTTCTTAGTGTCGCAGTGCTATCCAAATCCGTCGCTCGTGCTGCTCCCGCAGAAGCACAGCCCATGATGCTAACACCACTTTGTCCAGCAAGAGGGAGCCGCCCTTTGGGGCGAAAGGACCGTGTGGCCCGGCAATCGAACCCGGCCCGGCGAGCAAACACTTGATTGGTCCCATTTCATCCGGAAGGACGACAAAAGGGAGAGACCACAGGCCAGAAGGAACACGTTTTGCCCGCCCGAGACTAGACTGACGGATATGGACAGACAAAGAGGCCGTCAGCCCGTACGAATACGAATTGCGGTACAACTGCTGACTGCATAAGGCCGTCGGCCCGTACGAATACGAATTGCGGTACGACTGCTGACTGCATAAGGCCGTGCGAAACTGGCTGGACACCGTGTACTCCGTACGTGAAGTCATATCGTGCTCGAAGGGTTCGGGTGTATTTCGGGCAGCGTCCGATGTTTGGAGAAACGAGCCATTCGCCCCGGCTGGCGTCTGACCGACTTTCGGTATGCCTATCTTGCCCATTACTGTGATCTGCCTTGGGGAGAGAAGTGTCTGACATCTTCATCTTACCTACGCGCCCTCGTTACCTTGCCTGTTAACTTCCAAGGCTGGCAATATCCACATAACTAATCAAGTGGAGGTTCCGTGGTGCAGTTGGTTAGCGCATCGTACTAATATTTCTCTTGGAATACATGCGAAAGTCGAGGGTTCGAGCCCCTCCGGGACCATCAATATTCTTTTTGCACTTGCCTTACACTTTTGCTTTCGAGACAAAGGATTTAAAGCTGAGTCGCAGTGCAGAGTACGAATATTATTTATTTTTGTCTCCGTGGAACACGAACACGTAGCTCAAGACTGTCATGTGCATGCACGAGTAGCTGAATTTGACGGGAGCCGATAAATGCACAGGGGAAAAATTTGGACATTTCACAGGGGTCCCCACTTAATAAAGCAATGCTGTAATACTATTGGTTAGCGATCAAAAGATTGTCATAGAAAGCTACGCATTATGTTGCTGTTCATTATACAAACGTTATTAAATGGCAGTGTCTTCTTCCATCAGTCTCTCCAGCCTAGTAGGGTTAGTTTCACGACGTTTAGCCGTTACGTCTGCTGCTACTACTATGCCCACCCACGTCTTCCTTACTCTCCTAGTCCAAAAAAGCCATCGTCTCCTCTCTTATCTAGTCTCGACCCTTTGGTGGCCTACTTGTGCTTACTAATTTAACGCAGTACATCGTCTCTTGTACAGGCATAAGATCTATGGCTAATAGTAGGATGGGTTGGGGTAGGTTGCAGCTTTTTGGTATTTCAGAGTGATCTATGCTTAGGTAATGCGATTGGACTTAGTCAACCAATAATATTACCGAATTACTTACTAAAGTGGGGACCCCTGTGAAATGTCCAAATTTCCCCCCTGTGCATTTACCGGCTCCCGAATTTGATCACTTGATTACTTGAGCTGACTTGTCCGGGGCGGATTGCTTAGCAAAGTGACGAGTAATACTACGGAGTAATACATGTACTCCGTATTACTCCATAAACTCGAAGACAGCTCACAAAGATCGCGATGTAGGCAAGATACGTCCGGGGTTGTCGTTTCTTTTACGTAATGACACCCGGTCTGCATTGGACCCCAGCCTTGGCTTCTCAGCTCCATGGATCCTGGTCGCGTGTTTTGTACATATGAGTAGGCCAAGCCAGTCTGCCTTCATTCTACTTTGCACTTTCAATTGCGTGTAACCACATGGCTTGGGGGGCATTACGACGTAAAGCTACGATGCTACGTATGGTTCGAGATAGAGCGTATTGACCAGTGCAAGTACGGAGTACAAGATCTATCCGCTTGTACAGATTAGCAGGCCTACGAGTATTGCCATGGACGTCCGTTGAGAGCCGTTATCTTCAGCCCCTAGAGCGTTATGGGTTTAACCTCAGCTAGGCGCGGGTAGTTGGGCTACAAAGTAGCTTATGGGCCGGCGAGGCAACGATGCAAACGCAAACGAAGAATAATAGTAGAGTAATACTTCATACTCCATATCGAAAGGCTGCAGCGTCACGTAGCAACGGGCTGGCGCAAAGCTATGGAGTACTACGAAACGCACGCATCAGCTTGTGGTGATACCAAGGACCTGGGAATGCTTGTGCGAGTATCCAATGCAACACCAAAGACAAGGACTCGGCATGGTGCAACCACCGCGCAAGGTAGGCGGACACGGAGAAGCACTGGCGTGCGAGTATGTAAGATACGAGTAGAAGCCCAGACACAGGCCAAGCGAAGCAGGTGGGAGAGGGCAAAGTGTTATCTATGCAACGATGACAAGGTGCTGGGAGATAAGAGCACTGCTGGCAGATTGCGCCTGTGTTAGTCGTCGTCTCCTACGGGTTTCTCCTACGGAGTACGAGTACTTTGGGAGAAAGAAATAGCAGGGAACGTTACATGAGGTACAGAACGGGCACGAAAGCACGGGCCAAGATGGCTGGTCGCGCGCCGATTGGCTGGGCGAGAACGCGGAGGTGCTCGGCGCAAGAGGAGCCCCTGAGCAGTCTGGCCAATGGGAGGCTGGTGAGCTGGTCTGGTCTTATCGCCTGTCGCGCACGGTAATGCAGACTACAAACGGAGGATAGCGACAAGAACTCGTGGCGGGGCGGCAGCCGCAAACCTTCTTTGCGCCTTCCGCGGCGGGTTAGCGATCCTTCCGCTTGGTTTGGCAGTGACGCTCGACTGCCGCGTAGGGCATTCCTCCGCGAGGGATTCCCTTGGAGCACAGCAGGCATGCGGCATGCCCTAATACGAGTTCTTGGGGCGTCCGTGCGGCACTGTGCTGTCCACTGCTCGCAAACCGTGCCATTGCGGCGATCGCTACGGGCAAGAGCAGGATCGCCCTTTCGGCTCTCCACTGTGGCTTATCTGCATCCCGCCGCTAGACGCTAAATCCCAGCATCGCCATCTGCATGTCCATGCTCGTACTATCTCACCCTACGAGTATCTTACGTCTGGCCTCCATGCACCTATGCGTTTCTCGCTGGCGGCTGCCTCTGCCCCCGTGCTACCACATTGGCCTCATCCAGCACCGCGCTACCTCCCGCTACCACCATACCGTCGAGTCGACACCTGGCTCGTTCTCGCTGCTACCTTGCAGCCAGCTGCCTTCAAGTATTATTACCGTGCGATACGGAGGACGAATAAGCGGACGGATGACTGCAGTGCTCGTCCCATCTGCGCCAGCTGACGTCTTACGTGCATTGTGCACCGTTGCGCTCCGACTTCCGCTCACCCCTGTCTACGTGGCGTACTCGTACAGAGTAAGACTGCGGCCCGCCCGACCACTCGCACGGCTTATTTGAACTGCGCCCGTGCCAGTTGCTGCCGATCGTCTGGTCTCCTGTCTCCCTTCCTGCCAGCCTCATCCAGCCTCATCCAGCACGGCACCCTTTGCTTCCTGGTGTCCAGCTGTCTAGCGAGAGCGCGACCTGTCTATCGATCCGGTGAGTCTTGATCTGATCGCGTGTTTGGTTTGTTTGGTTTGTTTGGTCTCTTTTGCTTGTTTTGCTTGTTTTGCTTGTTTGCTTTGTCTCATTCGTCTGTCGCCTGTCGCTCCATTCACTCTTTATCTGCTCTTCTCCCTTCATCCACGGCGACCGTATACAGCCTGCTGACATCGCCTCGCGCGCCAGCTCGCTCTCTGTCGCCTTCACCATGGCCGACGAAAAGACCCCCCAAGTCCCGGAGGCCGCCGCCGAGGTCCCGGCGCCTGTCGCCGTGCCGAGCGTCCCCTTCGTTCGCCCGGCCGGTTGGCGGCACAAGGCCATCAAGATCGGCAAGCGTGAGCTGTGGTTTGCCTCGCCCAAGGTCCAGCTCTTCATGGTCGCCATGGTCTGCTTCCTCTGCCCCGGCATGTACAACGCCATCAGTGGCATGGGTGCCGGTGGCCAGGTCGACGCCAAGGCCCAGGACAACTCCTCCGTCGCTCTGTACTCTGTCTTCTCCGTCGTCGGCTTCCTCTCCGGCTCCTTTGCCAACCGGTTCGGTGTCCGCATCACCCTCGCCCTCGGCGGCATCGGCTACTGCATCTACGCCGCCAGCTTCCTCTGCTACTCGCACACCGCCAATGACGGCTTCGTCATCTTCGCCGGTGCCCTCCTCGGCCTCTGCGCCGGTCTGCTCTGGACGGCCCAGGGCACCATCATGATGGCCTACCCGCCCGAGAACCAAAAGGGCCGCTACATCAGCTGGTTCTGGGTCATCTTCAACCTCGGCGCCGTCATTGGCGCCCTGATCCCGCTGGGCCAGAACATCCACACCGTTGAGCAGAAGCCCGTGAGCGACGGCACCTACGCCGGCTTCATTGTGCTGATGTTCCTGGGCGCCGTGCTGGCGCTCTTCCTGTGCGATGCCAGCGCTGTCGTCCGTGAAGACGGCTCCAAGGTCATCCTGATGAAGAACCCGTCGTGGAAGACCGAGCTCATCGGCCTCAAGGAAACGCTGTTCGACGACCCCTGGGTCATCCTCCTGTTCCCCATGTTCTTCGGCTCCAACATCACCTACACCTACCAGACCAACGACATGAACGGTGCCTTTTTCAACACCCGCACCCGCGCCCTCAACAACGTGCTCTACTGGTCTGCCCAGATCTTTGGCGCGGTCATCTTCGGCTACGCCCTCGACTACCACAAGGTTCGCCGCAGCATTCGTGCCCGCGTTGCCCTCGGTGTCCTGGCTGTCCTGACCATGGTCATCTGGGGCGGCGGCTACGACTGGCTGCAGAAGCACCTGCCCCGTAACAAAGCCAGCGCCTCCAACCCGGACTTCAAGGCCATTGACTGGACCGACGGCGGCGAGTACATTGGCTCCATGTTCCTGTACATCTTCTACGGCTTCTACGACGCCTGCTGGCAGACGAGCATCTACTGGTTCATGGGTGCTCTGTCCAACTCTGGCCGCAAGGCTGCCAACCTCGCTGGCTTCTACAAGGGTATCCAGTCCGCCGGTGCGGCCATTTTCTGGCGTCTGGACGCCCTCAAGAAACCGTTCGACACCATCTTTGGTGCTACTGTATGTCTGCGCACTTGAGCCCTCCTTCCACTCTCTGGTACTGCGATGCTAACTTCTACACTAGTGGGGTGTTCTTGCTGCTTCTCTCCTGATCGTGGCGCCACTCATTATCACCCGAATCAAAGACACTGTCCCCATCGAGGAGGATCTCCAGTTCTCCGATGAGACCTTGGCCGATGTTGTGGTGGGCGAGACCCCGCCGAACTACAAGGATGGTAGCGAGGTCTGAGTTTACAAACCCGAATGACTTTCCGCGTGGGGTATCGGCCTGTGTATTTGGGATTCCATGTGTTTGCTTACGATATGAATCTGATGAGGAATCGTGATGGGAGATACGGACAGGTGGAGGGCTACCGCGCTCGTATGAGGGTTAAGTGCGGAGTGTCTGAGCTGCTTTTCTCTGTGATACCTGGTATGCTGCGCCTATAGCGGTTGTTGACTTAATGAAAGCAAAGAACCATCCAGTCCCTGCTCAACTTTGACGGCGTTGGTAAGATGACTAAGATGACTAATACTTGGTGATTGGGCGCCTTCAAACAGACATCATTGTGCATTCACGGCACTTTTCTATTCGGGCCGCTTTTTGGACTTGTCGTAGCACTTGCCACTTTCACCATCTGGCACACTTGTTTCGTCGTCCAACGTGTATTTGCTGCCACTCAATTGCTACGCCCTGACTTCATCTTCATTCACATCGTTACAAGTCCATCAGTGTCATATGACGACATTTCACACGGCGATCTGATCTTCAATAGATGTGTCTGGCGTCTCTGATACTGGAAGTCGAATATGGTTTGTCCAAATTCTCTTCCGTGGTCGCTTTTCTTCTTTTTCTTTTTCCCGTGCCACATTCAGATTCTGACCGATGCTTCGACAGGACCGTCGTCAATCAGAGCCACCATTCCGAGCATCCCTGCTGCAGTCCGGGCAGTTGGAATATATGCCGTCCATGGCTTTTGCCGCGCCGAACTCGAGCCCGGCAGAAAAGCGGCTGAGAACACCGAGGAAGAGGACATACAATGAGGTGACTACCGCCTGCTTTGCCGTCGCTCTGGGCACTCGAGTTAACCTGTCTTCCGCAGCTGTTTGTGACGCCAAGCTCAGCGATGCCGGCCAACAGATCCAGTGTGACGGAGCCGCTGATTGTGTCAAGCTCGCCGCTCATGCGAGGCCAAGACACCTCGCCTTTCCGGGCGCGTGCCAGGTCCATCGCGCCGACGGCTGCTTCGGCTTCCCGGCTTGCTCGCGCGTCAACAGCCGGGCCTGCTGTCGGGTCTGCCGCGGGCTCTGTGGAGTCTGGCTTCGAGCCGGCCGCTGCTCCCGGAAGCTCCGTGCCTCCCTGGAAGCGCCGCCGCCTTGCCGATCTCGCACCGGACGATACGATAGGCCGCATCTCGCATGCTTTTGCGCGTGCCCGTGTCGGTTGCTTTATCCGCGCCAGTCCGGCCGACGTTACGCTGGCGGTTTAGGATGCCGCCGCAAACGAGGTCGTACTGGAGGAGACCGCAGGCACGCTCATGTCGGCGGCATACGCGCCCGTGACGCAGACCCCGGCTGCCGTCGCCGACGAGAGCAAGGACGTGGAACAGACACGGAGCAAAATACTGGGCCAGAGCGACGACGACGAGCCGATGCCTAAACTCGCCAGCTACACGGAACATGCGTCTCCGGACCTCTGGGTCTTCTTGAGCCACCGACTCGGATTGGCTGGTGTAGGCGCAGGCAGTCTGACGTATGCGCTGCCGCCACCCTCGAACGGCGAGGTGTCCATTCACCATGGCAACCACCTCACCGCTCTGCTGACACAGGTTCAACGCTACAGCGGCGTCCCAGTTTACAAAAACCACACGGACCTGCAGCCTCGACTGTGGTTCACGCTGCAGCGGAACAACAAATGGAACGCACAGGAAATTATCATTGAGAGTGCAGAGAGGGCTGAAGATCAAGGCAACGGTGATAGCTACAGCAGCGATGAGAATCGTGGTAGTCATCATGATACTCCCAACGTCCCACGCAGCCGGAGCAAGGCTGGAAAGAAGAAGAGAAAAGGAAAGACACGGGGCGATAAAGAGAAAGGCCATTTTACGAAGAGCCAGAGCAAGGGCCAGGACATGGATAAAGAGAACGACCAAAACAATCGCCAGGAAAATATGAATGACGACCGGAGTTGTCTTCACGACAATGAGGATTCAGGACAAGATAGTCCCAACAGCGAAGTCTTTGAAGAAGATGACCAAATTGCAGGGCAAGGCCAAGGTGGAGGCGAAGGACTGGAGGTTGACCAAGACGAGCAACAAAGAAAGAGCACGAGTTCAAGCCCAGAACCTGGTCATGACCAAGGCAAGACACATGGAAGGACTCGGAGTAATAGCCCACTCGACAACGAAGACGAGAGCCGAGATTTGATTGACACTGAGAGCCCCAGAACGCCAAGACACCAGAAATCAAAGGGCAAGAAAAAAGACAGCCCAAAGAAGGGCCACAATGACAAGCGAAACGACGATTTGCCCCAAAGCACATCAGAGAGCGGAAAACGAAAAGAACGAATAGACGATGGAGACGAGATGGCCAGAGAATCACCTGAGAAACAAAAGCACCATCGTGCTTCTGATCCACCGTCGGCCACAAAGTCAACTCCTACCCATAGTGAGGCCCAAGAAAAGTCGCACAGTCCACC
The DNA here is from genome assembly GCA_002778075.1 of Grosmannia penicillata. Taxonomy (NCBI): domain Eukaryota; kingdom Fungi; phylum Ascomycota; class Sordariomycetes; order Ophiostomatales; family Ophiostomataceae; genus Grosmannia; species Grosmannia penicillata. The sequence goes on along the minus strand of PCDK01000018.1, from coordinate 2,348,637 downwards.
TCGAGTAGTCCCAGAGACCCCAAACAAAAAGACGATGGACAAGAAGCCTGACCAGTTGAAAAGTCCCCAGACCAAGCAAATTGACTCACCAGGGCCATCCACTCCAAGCCAATCCTCACAAGGCGGACCAACTGCAGCCATGTATAAAGCTGGCTTCAGATCTGCACCGGCTGGGGAAGGATATCCCACCCGACGTGCATCTGAACTACAGGAGACAGTTGTGATTTCCGACGACGAGGAGGGCGAAGACGAGGGGCTGTCGATCTTCACAAGGGGGGCGAAACGGACCCTCTATAGCAGCGCGGATAGACAAAGTGACAGCGCAGCGGAGCTAGACGAAGCCGACGAGGAGGGTCTACACGAGCCCAACAACATCGAAGAGGCGGAGCAGGTGTTTGTGCTGTCAACTGGGGAGGAGCGTGAACTGTGGGAGAAGGCATGCCAGTTCTTTGGGCACGATCCGACAAAATGTGACCCGCAGAACCCCGAACACTCGCACAAAGTGGTAGGCCTCAAGCTGGGTTTGCGGCCGCACCAGTTGTGGGCAGTGTACCGCATGTTGGCGTCACACTCGATCTCGGAGCTGTACGGAACGCTGCTGGCAGACGGGTTCGGCATTGGCAAGACGCTCCAGTCGACGGCCGTGGCCGTGATCGCGTCGCTCGTTCATGCGGCCAAGCTGGAGGTGCAACGGGAGTGGGCAGAGGCTGAGCTGGGCGGGTGTGCTCCCCGGCGTCATCTCCGGGCGGCGACAGGCGAGTCGACCTCCAGCTCCCCGGATCCCTCTTTGGAAGGCATGTCCTCCTGCTCCATCTCTACGCCTGGCGTATTTCCGCAGCTGGCTGCAAAATGCCCGTCTGGGACGTTTCGGCTTGGCTTTGCCTGCCCGTGCGTGCCACATCTGCCAACACACGCATTGGTAGACAGCTTGCCGGGCCCTGGCGCGCTCTTCATCGTGCCACCGAGTCTCCTGACCCACTGGACGTCGAAGCTCGCCGCTTACCTGGACCCCGAGGCCGTGAAAAAGATGCGGCTGAGCCCGTCACAGCACGTGCCGTTCTTCAAGCTTGTATGCGTGCGTCCAGGCGATGCCAGTGCACGCATTCGCGACGAGGTTCGCTCGCAGTTTACTGTCGTGGACGGCATCAACAGTAAGTGTTCGGACATTCTAGCGCAAGTCACCGATATCGAGCCCGGCCGGGCCAAGGGCAAAATCAAACCGCAACCAAAGGTGATGCTGTCGAGCCGCTGCAAGACACCTTGTCCGCTCGTGATTGTGCCGTCGTCAGCGGCGCTCACCAACTCTTTCCGAAGCTCGATTACGGTAGAAAGGCTGCTGCAGGCGAATGGCAACAGTGAGCTAGAGGCTAGCGCGAGAGACAAGAAGATACAGGTGGAGTTTCCATTTCAGCCGTCGATGGTATTCATCGACGAGGCACACAAGATTAAGGGCAGGGACACAGGGCTATGGAAGGTGGTGCGGCAATTGGTATCTCGGTCGACAAACCCACTGTTTCTGTATGCGTGCAGCGCAACACCGACAACGAAGGATGCCAAGGACCTGGAGAGCTTTGTCGACATTCTGGCCGGGACAAATGCGGGAGATGGCGCCACTGCCAGAGGCCATGGCGGAACTCCGATGAAAAACACGGGAGGCGGCATCGCTCCGATATCGACACTTCCCCTCTGGCAGAGGCGTAACGGCATCGCCCGCAACCGACTACAGCGGTCGTTGCTTGGCTGGCACGACCACAGCAGCAAGCTGGTGGCGCAGGTCGAGGCACTATCACGGCTGCCGGTCAAGGGCAAGGGCAAGAAGCCGAATACGGAGGCCGATGGGTCGCATGAGCAGATGCAAGAGAAGATAGAGCAGCAGGCTCGCAAGGCGAACAAGAAGCGGCTGGCCGTCTTCCGCCAGGTGGCTGTTGCCCGGCGAGGTGACCACATGTTCCTGGGCTGCCACGTGGTGCAGCCGCAGCCGCTACACCACCTCGTGATCGACGAGCGCGAGTGTCTGACGCCGGAAACGGTGCGCGACGAGGTGGCCGCGCTCGGACGCAACATTGCCAGCCAGATCCGCCTGCAATACCAGGAGTACAAGGACGCGTTCGCCCTGAGACCAGCGAAACCGGCAAGGACTCTGGTCGCCAGTGGCGGCGCCAGCGGCCGTCCGATGACGCTCGAGGAGTTTGCCAGGCGCGCCAGCGAGAGTGGCCCGCCGACACTATTTTACGATCTGCACTTGTGTGCCGTCTTCCCGGCGCTCGCACGATTCATGCGGCCCGGCAACCGGCCCTTCCACTTCCGCACCAAGGACTTTACTTGCTCTGCGCCGCCGCTGCCGCTGCCCGACCACCTCGTGGACGATGCATCCGAAAACGGCAATCCCACCTGGAAAACATCGCCGTACTGGATGCATATGCGCCACTTTGCAGCCAAGAGCAGCAAGATGGCAGCGCTCTACCGAATCCTCGATGCCATGCTGGCGGATCGCTCGCCCCACGAACTGACGTCCGGGGCAGTCGTGCTGGCCAAGCGTGCCGTCGTGTTCACATCGCGGCCCCCGGTGGCCTACATGGTGGCGCTGGCCCTGCGACAGCACTACGGCGCGCTGCTGCCCGTGTCGCTCGTGATCGATGGGACGACGCCGAAGCGTCGCCGCCGGCTGCTGGCACCGTTCGAGGGACCCGTCGATGCAGAAAGCGCAGACGGCAGCGCGGGCCATGGCACGGGCAAAAGCACGAGCGCTGTCGAGGAGAGACGCCGTGGCGGGCACACGAGCCATGTCCTCATTACGACGATCGGCACATCTGCCGAGGGTCTCGACCTGACGCGTGCCAACTACGCCGTCATTCTGGAGCCGTACTGGAACCACGACCAGGAGCGCCAGGCGCTGGGCCGTGTGCAGCGTGCTGGCCAATGTGCCAAGACACACCTGTACAAGCTCGTGTGTCCTGGCAATATCGCAGAGCGGCTGGTACAGCTCCGGCAGATGGGACGGCGGGCGGCGATGGAAGGGCTGGACATACAGAAGGAGCTGGGCTCATTTTTGCGCGAGGATCGCGAACCGGACAGGACGAATAAGAGCCGTGGGGTGGAGCAATGGGAAACGGCAGTGGAGGGAGAAGTGTAGGTTGCTTGCTTTTTGGGGGAACGAGTGTTGGGGACGGAACGATGGCGATGAGAGTTGGACGACGCTGATGTCTACGATCGCCGAGCCCAGGGTGTATGTACTTGAGACATGAGACGCGCAGTCGTGATATGGATTGTTTGCTTCGTTTGGTTTCTACCGAGGCCGTCTACACCGACTCTTCTGACGCGCCTGCGACTCCGTCTTTTTGTCGGCGCACGCCGCGGTAGAAGCGCCGCTCTCTGAATACGTTGATGTCGTCGTCAAACAGTGTGCGGCCCTCGCGGCGAGCTTGCAGAGCCTTGCGCTGGACGCGCAGAACATCGTATTCCGTGTTGCGCGTGAGATACCAGGTCAGAACGTTGGACACCCAGCCAGCAATGATGCAGGCGGCGGCAATGGCAAAGCTGTTCTTGTAGCCGTTGTAGGCCCAGCGCGACTGGAAGAGCTGCGGGCCGACGACGCCGCCGAGCTGGGCGATGCCGGACTGGACGCCGTAGGTGAGTGCGGTGCCGGTGCTGCCGACAAGCGTGGCCGAGCGCCAGGCCCAGAAGGGGATGAAGTAGGACTGGTAGAAGAGCGTGCCCAGGATGCAGGCAATGTAGATGCCGACGCGGCTGTCGAGGGTGAAGAAGAGCACGAAGCAGACGACCATGCCGGACATGAGGATCCTGGCCGTGTTAGCACAGGATGTCGCTGCGGAAGCAAAAGGCACACGCAAAGAGCTGCCTACATGATGTACGCGGGCCGCACGATCCAGGCGCGGCTGATGAACCAGGCCGAGAAGATGAGGCCGAGGATGGCGGTGGCGGCGGGCGGGATGTTCATCAGCTGGTTCTTGGGCAGCGCGGCAAAGCCCAGGTTCGTGATGATGGTGGGCAGGTACCAGGTCAGCGCGTAGCCGCCGAGGTTGACGAGCGTCTGCGACAGCGTAAAGGACCAGATGAGCGGCGAGCCGAGCGTGGCCCGGATCTCGCGCGTCGAGAAGACGGGGTCGCTCGTGCGCGGCGCGTTCTCGGGCAGCCGCGCCTCGATGAACAGCTGCTCGCGGGGCGTCAGCCAGCGGTCGCTGCGCGCCGACCGCGGATAGTCGGGCAGCACGAAGAAGACGACGGCGGCGAAGCCGACGGTGGCGACGCCCTCGATGAGGTAGACCCAGCGCCAGGCACTGAGCCCGCGCGCGCCGTTCATGTAGCTGATGCCGTAGCACAGCAGCGAGCCGACGATGCTCGAGAGCGTGGAGATGCCAAAGAACCAGGTCACCGGCCGGCCGAGCTCGTCGGTGCGGTACCAGTTGGAGATCTGGGCCATGACGCCCGGGAACATGCCGGCCTCGAACATGCTACCTCGTGAGCAGGATGCAAAGACGAGAGGGCGAAGACGAGAGGGGGAAGACGAGACAGGGAGGGCACCAACCCAAGAAGAAAGCGCACCGCGTAGAGCTGGTGGCGGTTCTGCACGGCAGCGTGGCAGGCCGTGACGATGCCCCAGGTCAGGAAGATGCGGGCCTGCCATGCATGTGGTGTCAGCCGCTTGAGCAGCAGGTTGCTGGGCGGCTCAAAGACAATGTACGCGATCTGCAAGTCAGCAAGGCTGCGCGGTGGCGGACGAGGCTGACAGGACCCAACAAGGCACAACGTACGCCGTGGATCGACCCGACCCAGTTGTACTGATCGGCCGTCATCGCCAGCTCCGTGAGGATGTTGCGTGGCTGTCCCACCTGCAGCACCTTGACGTTGGACGCATTGTTGACGTCGATCTGGCGTGTCAGTGTCGTCCGGCCTGCTGTCGCTGCCAGCCGGGCTCACCTGCTTGATCATGTACATGAGGCCGATGAGAACGCAGAAGCGGTAGTCCACCTTGCGCATGATGGCCTTCTCCTCCGCGGCCGAGAAGGTCGAGAGGAACGCGGCGCGGGCCTCGGGGTCGTCGTGCAGGGTCGCCTCGCCGCTGCGGGACACGTTGGCGTGTTGGCGCGGCAGCGGCGCCGAGACGTCGCTGTCGGCCGCGGCGACCTCCAGCTCGGGTGTCTTGGACATGTTGCTGGCCTCTTGCGGCTTTCTGCGGGGTGGCGGCTGTATCGGGCTACGCAACGGCTTGTCTTATATACAGCGTCCCGTCTCTTTGGCTCATCGCAATGCTGCGCGACCGGCATCCGACCTGGAAGCATGCTTGGCGGCTGGCCGATGGCGAAATCCAAGGCTCCGCTCCCGTCATCGTCGATCAGATATCAATGCCGTCATTCCCTTTGCAATGTTACCATTTGTGACCATGCTCCTATCGATAAACAGATAGACCGCGATAGAGGCCCTTGACCCTGCAAGGTGATATTGCGGGCACGCAGAAGAAGCCCTTGAGCCTTCCAGTTATTGACCGCTGCTCATGAAGAGACATCTCGGAGGCACAAACCCGTCTCTGCCATGGCTGCTGTGGCCCGCACTTGACGCTGGACCACCCCAAAGCCGTTCTAGCTGGAACGTCACGGGCTGGAGGATTCTGGGCCTGGCATCATGGGCAGGCTGGCTTTCATCTTTGGCTACTCCGCGCATGTTTCCATGTTCCGCTCTGCTCGTCTTCTTGCTCAGAGGCAGTCTGCCACGACGGATCACATTGCATCTTCCAACGCCGAGACTCCGGCAGATTGCCGTCGGGTACGCAACAGCGATATCTGCTATCCGTCTCTTGCGATTACGCTGTGCGCTTTGGAAGGCTTCCGTCACTGGCTAAGGCTTACTCGTACTTTTGAAAAAGCTGAGTGGAAGACGCTAGGAAACCACTGTCGAAGCCTTACTAAGCCCAATCCTCTGACGCCTACTCCTCCGGCAACCAGGACGTATCAAAGGACCTCTAGTTGAATTTAGACTCACTCCGAGTGTTCACCAAGAAAGATAACTCTACGAAGCAGCTGACGGTGCGGAGACAACTTTAACTCCGTAATAGGAAGTGCTGTGGTGTCTAGGGAAGGCAGGCGGTGAGGCCCGGCAGCTCGACCTCGTTAGCCCTACAGGTTAGCGCCACGGGCCGCAAATAGCGGCCGGCTAGGCATGGTGATACTTCTTATCTCCGCCACAATCCAAGTGAAGTTGTATACTTTGTACGAGTAGATGCTTACTCGTACAATTATCCGCGTCGGGTCATCTTACTGCGGACTCTTGTTCTATGACAGAGGTGAATAGGCTTCTTGTCCAAATCTTCGTCAGTGTCTTGCGCCGTTTTGTGTCTCACAGGTTCTCAGTGCGCTGTCAGTGCAGTCCACTCGAGTAGCCTCGCTTTACCAGGAATTACAGCGACTGTCCAGGATGGTGATCGCTAGTTCTCTACGGATTACTCCGTATTACCTGTTAACTTTCCCAAGCCTGAAAATAGCAATACGAGGCAGTGAGCATAGACCGATGTGTATGTATGCTCGTTCTATGTACACTGTTTATCTCCAGTTGCAGAGTCAGACTGCCAATCTGCCTTGGCGGTTAGGAATCCCTTTCTTTCGTTTCAAGTCCACGCATAATACGGCAAGTCCACCCCCGGCTGGGTTAAGTGCTTATATCCTGCCCCGTAATGCCCTGTTTTGTATCCAGAGCACTGCACCTCGTCCAGTTTATAACTACGTGGTTTCGGCGTAGGAAGTCTGGTAAAGGGTCATTCGTCCTCCCACAACTATCATGGTAAAGTTTGATATTACCTGCGCTTTGCCTGGAGAAGCCGGCGTCTTTGCCAGCTCCCCTGACGCGCGCGGCACGCTCAACATCCTGTGGAGCTGTTTCAGCGTCCTCGTCATCTGCACGTGGTCGGTCCTGCACCCCAATGTGCCACTTCAGACCGTGTGCCGCACAAAGAGCCAGAAGTACCTGCGAGCGGCGCATCGGACCGTCTGGAAGGCGGCATGGATGCTGATCAACGTACTTGCGCCGGAGTGGGCGCTGGGAAAGGCGTTTGCAGACTTCCTGTCCGTGGCGGCTGTGCAAAAGGCCATTGAGAAGTTCCGGGCGGAAAACGGCGACGACAAGGAGAAGAGCGAGCCGTGGACCAAGGCGCACACCCACCTAGCCAACATGGGCGGCTTCGCCATCGTGTTTGACGACTCGACCGCCCCTGCTCCTCGCGACCGCACATCCGCAAGCGAGAAGACCGCCTCGGTGGCGTCTGCACAGCATCGCACGTCGGAAGAAGCCCGCTCGGGAACCACAACAGGCGGCCAAGATCGCGATCTCGAGGCGGCCCGGCCGGGCCGCAAAGCGCCGAGTCCAAGTCCCGGGCCAGCTGCCGACGGTGCGCCGGACGCCTCGACGTCTGCGAGCGCGGATCGCAAGGCGGGGGCCGAGCGCGAAGAACTGCCACCGTTCAAGGCCCGGTATCTGGCCCGCTTCCTGGCCCAGGACAGGTTCCGGCTGCAGCCCACGAGCTGCCTGGGCGAGGAACGATGCGTGCCGGACGCGCAGAACTACGCGGCGGCCGTGGCGGCTGTTGAGGGCATCCAGGTCGCCCAGCTGGGCAGCCAGTGGGAGCGCGACCGCTTCCTGCGCCTCGTGTCGAGCTGGCTGTACAACGTGCGGGCGCTGCAGGCCAGCGAGTGGCTGCTGGACGCCAATCAGCTGCTGCTGGCGCGGCAGCTGGGCATCCTCGACCGCCTCCCGGTCGTGGCCGAGGACGACCTGTCCGACCGCAACAAGGGCGACGTCGTCGCCAAGGGCATCGCCGTCGGCCAGATCCTGTGGTTCGCCGTGCAGCTGGTCGTGCGTCTCGCCAACCAGCACGCCACGCCTACCACGCTGCTCGAGATCATGACCTTTTCGTTTGCCGTCTGCAGCGCCGTCACCTACGCCCTGCTGCTCGACCGGCCCAAGGGCGTCCAGTACGCGGTGCGCATCCCGGCTGCGCGCAGGCCCACGCCCGTCGAGATAGCCCGGCTCGCCGTCCACGGCCCGTCGCTCTACATGGTCAATGCCCGCTGGGATGTGGCGATCCCGAACAACGCCCTGCACGCCGACCGCTCCCGGTCCGGCATAGAAAACAACTACGGCATTGTCATTGGCTCCTCGGTCTCCATCTTCCTCTTTGGCGCCCTGCACTGCCTCGCCTGGAACTTTTCCTTTCCGACCCAGGTCGAGCGGTATCTCTGGCAGGCCAGCTCCCTGCTGACGGCCGGCGCTCTGCCCGGCGCTGCTGCTCTGTCCCAAATCATCACGGGCGTCGTTGTTCTTGTTATGCATGGCCGTCTCACGGTTACCCAGATCGTTCACAGCGCTGTTTTCAACGGCATCGGACGCGCACTCTTTGTCGTTTCGTTTCTTCTCTTTGTGGCGGCGCGGCTATTCATTCTCGTCGAGGTCTTTCGGTCTCTCGCGTTTCTACCGCCGCAGACGTTTGCAACGACAGTGTGGTCGATCTCCATTCCTCACATTGGGTAGAAGGAGTGTTTGTATGAATTACGTCCGTTGGCTTCATTGCTTTTAGTTTTTGCATGGGAGTGTATACAAATTCAGTCTGATAGAAGAATAAATGAAAAGAATGATGTCCACGCCTTTAGTTTTATTACACAACTACAACGGAAGATACTTTTACCTTTCAGTAATCGTAGTTTGTGTTTGACTTACCAAACAACTAAAAGTATGGTGTAAAACGATAAATGATGCAACTTATGTGTCCGAAATTGAAATAAATTAATCAAAAACAGCAAAGGCATGAAAACCCACAAGAAGCTGGCTTGAAGCCCAAAACGACCGAGACCAACAAGACCAAATTACCGTAGCACGCACGAAAGAGTCAACCAAGAACGGCAGGAAAAATAAAGCCAAGCCTCGTGAGAGAAAACCTACCTCTCTATCCTACTCCACCATGAATGCCCTACCATCAGTATCCTAGCACGTCCCTGCTACAACGCCGCCCTGCCCTATCCCGTAGTGCCATACTCCTGGCGCATCTTGGCTTGGAAGGGCACGTAAGCCGCTGGCTCGACGCCCAGGCGGCTCATGAGCTCGCCGAACAGCACGTCGCGCGGTGGCCGCGGGCAGACGCCGGTGCGGCCTCGCCGCGCCTCGAGGCTGTGCTCGGCGCCGCCGCTGAACGCGTGATTGCTCAAGGCGCTGTCGCGGCCGTCGAGCATGTACAGGTCCTCGTAGACGGCCTGCTGCGTGAGCAAGTAGCGCACGGTGTCGCGGAACGAGGCGGCGCGGTCTTTGACGCAGAGCTCGACGAGCTTGCCGCAGATCTGCAGCCAGCCGAGGATGAGGTCGTCGCGCAGCGTGCCCTCGAGGATGCGGAACTCGACGGTGCGCGGGTTGGTGCGGGCGCGCTCGTCCTCCTCGCCAAAGGCGCTAAAGTTGAAGCCGAGCCGGCGGTGCTCGCGCTGCGTGCCGGACAGCAGGCGGCCCAGCTGCAGCGGCGAGGCGGCGCGCCAGATGGCGCGCAGCGCCTCGTGCTGGCGTGCCGTCGACGCGGCGGCGCTCAGGCTGCCGGCCATGTGCTGGTGCCAGTCGTCGTCGCCGTCGCGGCGCGCCCGCACGTCCTGCAGGAGGGCCGCGGCCGCGGCCACGTCCACGTCCACGCCGTCGCTCGCCAGCGGCCGCCGGTCCAGCGCCAGCGCCAGCGCCAGCGCCAGGCGGCTGTGCCGGCGCTGCTCAAAGCCCCACGTGTACTCGTTGGCAAAGTTGGGCGACTGCGGGTTGCGCACGCTGCGCAGGATCGGCTCGGCCAGCCACAGCACGGTGGCCAGCTTCTTGAGCGTCGGCAGCGCCGGGGACAGGCCGTCGCAGCGGCCCACGTGCACATGGATGTCGCACGTGTAGTTGACCGCCACCGGCAGCACGTGCAGACGCGACACGACTTCCCTGACCAGCAGGCGCGCGCCGGCGCTCGTCCAGGCGAGCGTGGGCGAGTTCATCTCCACCGGCACGGCCACGCCGTTGGTGCGGCGGAAGTCTGGCCGCGCATCGTCCTTGGTGTGCTTGACCGAGTTGGCCTGCTTCACGATCCAGTGCGTCGGCCAGAACTCGCGCTCCTGGCGGCCGGCCTGGTCGATCTCGTAGCGACTCACGGCGCGCGGCTGGATCGGCAGGCCGTTGTCCGTCGCATCGGCCAACAGCAGGCTCCCACCTTCCACCACACGGGCGATCGCGGCGTACGCCTGCCGCTGCACTTGCTCCCGACTGGATTGCTGGTCGTCTACCGGGCGGTCGTGGCTGTGGTGCCCGGCGTACGATTTGCTGCTCACATCATGAGGTGTGCCCAGCAAAAGAAACTTGAGCTCCATGCCAAGAGCAAGGCTCTCGGCCGTGTCCGGACCTGGAGGAGGCACTGTACCACCAGCAGAATCAGGGACATGAGCCACGGCACTAGGCATGGCTGTGATATAGTCGATTGGGTTGGATGGTGGCTCGGGTGGCTGTTCGTCCAGGACAAAACCCCAGAGCAAGCAGAGTATGGATGGCCTGCACGAGGAGGGAGAGGTCTGGCGTTCGGGGCATGCACGTATTTATCTTGGTACCTTTGACAGGTGCTGGCTATTGCCTAGTTTGGGTGGGAGGGTATACGTTGCGAACGGCGGCAGCTTGCCCGGCGGCCTGCCGTCGACCACGGTCGTTGGGCTTGCAAGATCAGCTAGCTGACCGGTTTGGGTTCAGCAAGTGAATAAAAAGAAAGCAGAAAATCAGTCAAAGGGCTGTCGTACAGGGCGAAGTCACCCGGGTGGGCAAGGGCGGGAGAGAGTCCTGGACAGAGAAAGGAAAGCAGAGAAAAGAAAACAGAAGAAGCCGGCAACGGGTGTAAGCTAAGAAACAAGAAAGCAGAGAGTCGAGGGACAATGACAAGAGACCCGAGAACGAGAAGTAGACGAGCATCAGGCCAGGGCCCAAGAGCTTTATAATACGGACTATAGCCATGAAGAGGCACAATACGCAAGGGGAAGGAAAGGGGGGAGCAATGTTACGATGTGGTTGCAGACGTTGTGCTCCTATTTGCCTGCCGAAAGGGCATGAGTCCCGATAAGATGACGCAGCCTGGCACTAGTAGGAGCAGCAGATAGGTGCCGACTTATACGGCGATCTCTATAAGCTCGGCAGCAGGGGAGTAGCAGCGAGCGGCGCGAAGCATCATGGACTTGTGGGCCTTGTGGGCATGATATTGGCTGTCCCTACGTACAGACTCGCTTCGATGGGGGCATGAATTACCGTGCACCAGTTTCAAAAAGTGCCGTCAGCTTACTTTTGAAGGAAGACGGCCGAAACTATGCAGAGAGACGGCGTGGCGAGGAAACAGGCAGCTGGGACAGGGATTGGAGATGTTTGGGAGAGGCTCCGGGGGTTTAGGGGTGGACGGTGAAGAGATAAGGGAAAGACAGGTGGCTGGCGGTGACAGATCGAGAACAGCAGCGGAGAGCAGCACCAACAAGGTAGCGGAACGGCAAAGCAGCGTGGCTTGCGGCCGGCTGGCGGCTGGCGGCTGACATCTGCATATCAGAGCGGACGTCGGTCTGGCCATCGAGAGTTGCGACTGGCTGCCCAGTTTTGCTTTTCTGGGGCTCACCGGCCCAGGCGGTGTCTGGTGAGCGCTTTGTACTCGTATGGGATGCACGCATTGTTGGCACGGTCGATGCGGTCATTGTGCTCTGCACGTCGTGCGAGGCGGTATCAGATGAAGCAGCCATAGCCGGTCCGGCCTCTCATGAACTGGACATCGAGCAGAACAGGGGCCAGAACATGGCGGGGCGGGACATGGACGGTCAGCGGCCGTGGGCGGCTGTCTGTGACTCGCTGTCCGAACGGGAGGCAGGCTGCCCGCCTGAGCTCGGGCGGCCTGCGTTCTCGGCTGCGACGCACGCCGAGAGAGCAGCACAAGAGCGCTGCTGCGACGCCGTGCTCCGTTCTCGCACCTGGATGCCGGTGAGCCGCCGTGGAAGGCGGCCAGTACCATGTGTCAGACACGGCGCCGTGGTACATCGACAGAGACAGGGCCAGAGAGACACGGCGCTGGGCTTGGGCCGGCCGAGGAGTCCAGGGCGCGGCCAGTGCTGCTTGTCTCGATCCGCAGCAGGGATGCCCCTGGGCTGCGCCCGCCTTCCGCCCACCTCTTCTTCCCTGTCCGGTACGAAGGACGCGCTATCAAGTACCGAACGGGGACGAAGAGGATGGTGAAGACGACGCTGCTGGGTCCAACAGCCCATTATCTGCCCACACCATTCTGCGCCCATGTTGGTGATGGGTCTGCCTCCGTTTGTCACTTTTGGCGCTGTGCTGCCACACGTCCCGGCCCCCGCGGACGCAATACGACGCTCTCGCCGTGCTGCGCGCCATGCCGGCTTCGTATTTGTACGCTGCTTGCCAGTGCGACGTGCGCGTGCGACAATGCTCGCCGTCGCACGCGATGCTCCTGCTTTCTGGCCAGGCTCTTCCTGCCTGCTTTTGCGGAAACAGGCGCCAATCGGGTCCTGTGCTGCCGTGTGGTCGCATCGTGCTGCCTGTACTCGGTACTTGCCACGTATCGCGCCGAGGTGCTCTCGCGGCGTGGCACTCTTACTTTGTTCTTCGTTTCGGCACAAGTTGCTTCTTTTCAGCTTCATTTTGGCCGTCCGGTCCCGTAGTCGCATTTCGCTCTCTCATGGCAGGCACGGGCACGGGGCATGGGCTCGGTCGCGCCTCCCCGACACGCGCCCGCCCAATCTGCCGCGACCCAGCCCAACTGCCTGCGGCTCGCCAGCGGGCTGATTCATCGATTATGTCACGTTATTGTGCAATTGTCTGGATGTGACGATGAGTGCTATGTGACTTCACTTCTGCACAACAACACACTTTCCGGCTCGACAGCCGCCGTGCCTTGCTCTGTGTGATCGGCACACCCGCCATCCGCGCAAATGCAAACCAGCTGCCGACACCTCTCTCGCACTCCTACGCGTCCCGCGAGCCGGCGCACAGGCAAACCAGACTTTGTCCAAGCCAAACTGCATCCCTGTGTTCGGCGCATGGACACGTACGACGTACGGGCAGAGGCCGCATGATCGAGCTGAATAGGGTCGCCTCGTTGTATCCCTGCCGCTGCCTTCTCGCTCTCCGTCGGCCAGCCGGTACACACTCATTTGATGGCCACGATGTAGCTGCCCAATATCTTCTCCCCTTGGCCCAGCGGCTTACGAGTATTGTTACAAAGGCCCCCTGTCCCGCATATGCTGACTACCATTGCGTGCATTGCATATTCAGCACAGGCATATGTACGGCACCGTGCCAAGCCTCGGAAGCACAAAGCACATGAACGGGACTGATATGGCGGAGGGGCGGATAGCGACCTGCTATCCGACGGAACTTGCCATGAACGGCTCTGGCCGAGCTCTGGTGGGGACGGCAAGTACTCGTGATACGGCTGACCACGTCTGACACCCAGCGAGCATTGTGAAGCTCCGACGCGGATCCGTACTTCATAGGCACGGAGGAATACTGCACGTGCGGAGTTGTGACGTTCCTGTTTTGGCTTTCTGGGAGTCCATGGTTCCCCCCCCCTGCCCTCTCCTACCTTTATCTCAAGTTTATGCTTGTCCGAGTATGGCATACGGAGTACGGCAGATGCGAAAGAGGGCCAAGAACAGGGCTCATCGCAGACGTCGTGCCGGATTCAGTTTCAGGACTCGTACGGAGTACTACGGCGCAAAGCATGTCGGGCATGAACAGGGGACGCGGCCGAGTCCTGGCCCGATCTATGTCGGCTTGATGACGTCGATCTCATGCCTCCCGCTGTTGTACGAGTACGCGTACAGAAGCACCCACAGACGCAATGGGAACGACAAGGGCTTCTGCGCAAACGAGCTGAGCATTGCGACCCGAGCGATGCGGTCGCAGATCTGACGGACACGCCCCCTTGCGTGGTGACACAACCTGTTTTCCATTGTTTCGTCGCCGCGATCCGCGGTTCCACTGCGCGGCGGCAGCCTTCTCCAAGCGTTCTAGAAGAAGGAGAGTGAAACAGTGGGCCAACCGTACGATAGGACAGCTGAAAAAAGGAAGCCAGGGCGGATGGTCTGCGGCGCCCCGTGATCGCCGGCCAGGAACTACTTTTGGTCTTTGGGCGCTCCAAGCAACGACATGCAACTGACCCTCGGCATTCGCCGCGTCTGACAAAGTTAGCCGGGGAGACAGGTCGCACAGAGACAGCTCGGTACAGGGCCAAACCAGCAACGAGTGATGAGCAGGAGAATGGTCCTGTTGACAACACGCCCTCGGTGGCATCTGCGAGCCCAGCACCAGTAGCCAATCGGCCTCATCACTTAAGAATGTAAGGGCGTCAGGGCCGCCTACGAAGCTACCTGGTCCGACGTAGCCATTGCCTTGGGCACCGACCGCGTTCATCGTAACCGGCGGCAGCATCACGCACTCCCACAATGTCGATATTTGCGGCAAGTCCACCGCATCATCGCCGTCCGCAACGCCCACGGCATCGAAATGTTAAGTTGTCAGTACTGCTTGTCCGCTCCTCGCTGCTGGAGAATGGCTGACGAAGCTTTATATAGAGCAGTGACATTGATAGCGATTCGGAGTTGGGTAGATTGAAATCTTCCGGGAATCACCCCATGAGCCTGGTTTATATAGGCAGAAAGAAATCCCAGATATGGAAGAAGGTGCAAGCAGAATTCAGCTCGCCATTTTCCTATCGCCCACGGCGATGGATGCATAAGGCATCAGTAGCAGGCAAGCTCAGTTCCAATTAGCTGCCCGTGGACTCCAAGTTCACGAAAAGCTTCAACTTAAAGTACCGATGGCCACTACTTCTGCGTCATGAATGAAAAACCTACAACAGTGCACGAGATCAGCCTTACCAAGGTCGCCAGCCAAACCGTCGAGCTAGCTCCAAACCCCAGCTCGCGACAAATTGATAGCGGTCTCTGAGTACTTTACCATGCGGGCTGGATAGTAACGCGACTTGACGTGATCAGAGATCCTCAGGGAAGCCGCCGAAGAAATGTATTCAAGCCAAAACTTCGTGTTACTGTATTTATTAGCGAAACTCAAAGAGAGAAAAGCGATGCTAATTCGGGAGTGGCTAGGCTGCCCACCTCGGGCATATAATTCCTTGCTGGAAGCTGCTGACCAAGCTCACCGGCCCGGGTAGCACAGTGGTAGCTGCGCCTGCCTAGTAAGCAGGAGGTCCGCGGTTCGATCCCGCGTCTGGGCATCGTGATACGCAACTCGAGTTGTTATTTGCTTTTTGCATCGAAAACTTCCTGTCGAATACTTTTTGCTGCTTCATCTACATTTTGCCTGTCTCTGTGCGTTGGTCGAGCTGTATCTCCAATTGTTCCTACTATAAGCCGCAACCCATGATATGTAAGGCTTGCCCGCCGCTCTTGCCGCAGCACCGAGTCAGCCGTCGCAACGGTGAGCCGTTGCCGTAGGATACTTAGTGCGTAAAGTCCGAAGTCCACATACAGGAATTGCGACCAAGTTCGATCGCGGCTCTCTTTCCGTACGTGCAACTAGGCATGTCAATAGCTCTTGCCCTGCTTAAATTTCCATGTCTGCTTCATCGCCAGGCTTTGCTCTTCATCCTCCAACATTCTCAACAGCATCCATCCTTTACAGTACCTTGTTCGCTTCACCAGCCTATCCTCATCTGCTCACTCTCCGTCTCCTGTATCTCTTACAGCACATCTCAGAGCGTCTGTAGCCCGTCCGACACAGTTTGCGCATCGGCTCTTCTCCCTCCCGTCTTTCACTGATTTTTCCGTCAAAATGCTTCGATGCATCTACCTTTTGGCGCCGGCTTTTGCCATGGCAGTGGCTATGCCTCCTCAAACATCTTCAAAGGGATTCCACCTTGTCGCTCAGCTTCAGGACCCTCGCCACGACCTCAACCCACCAGCACAGGGACTCAGTCTCCAGGGCTATCACATCGGTGCTGGCCGCGATGTAGCCGTTCTCAGCAGCAGCAACAAAACAAACCCAGCGCCTGTTTTCTACCTCAACGGCACCGGATCGTCTGTTTCGTCCATCGTCAGTGACCGCGGTAGTTTCCCGTACGGCCTGACTGTACCTCCGCCTGGCCGCGCCTCTCCGCAGTCAGAGCCGGCCCTTCTCGTTGTCGGTCCCGGCTCGCCAGCGACCGTGCAAAGCGATGGCAAGATTATCTCGGTTGTCAATACTCAGGGCAAGGGTACTTTCATGGCATGCCACTGCTTCTCGACCTACTACAATCGGATGCTCACTGTACTGGAGTTTGCCTACTCCAGCAGTACTGCAGCGGTGGAGGAGTACGACGAGGAGTATGAGGACGACGAGTATGATGACTACGAGCACCGCCTTGCGCTTACCGACGCAAGGCCCAAAAATATTACAGCTCGTCCCGGGGCAGCCTCTGGCTGCGTGAAAATCCACCTGGCCGTGCGATGTGCCCCGTCATCGCGGGGGAGTACAATCCGTCCCGACTTCGCTCGTGCCGTGCCTTGCTACGCCGGCATCTGGTAAGGAGTCACGTCATGGAGCCGAGGGTGTCGAGAGGATGACATAGGAGTGCGGGATTATCAGGATGCCTGGAACACCTGGTGGTTGGAAGGGGCTGATCAATGTCTCGGGAAGGACAATGAAGACGAAAGACCTCGAAAACCCAGTTTTGTTGGAAGGCTGTCTGCGTGTGCATTCAACCCTATGCCCTTGAGCCGCTAGGCAATAGATTACTCATTCTATCCATTTCACTCATGACCTTTGACATTGCAATGCTGGCGACGAGTCGGGCATCACGGCAGGAGGTTGTACACTCTGTAATACCAGTCGCTCCAAGTGATCTCGTACTCGTATTTGTTTTGTTTGACAGCCCCGGATTTGGCTAGTCTGCTCCACTCGCTTGCTACTGCACATGTACCGCCACAGCGTTGCTGACACAGCCTCCCCCAAACGCCATTCCCTAGCATTCTTCCCTTTTCTGGCGTCAAGACGATATCGATTGTGTGCCGCGCATCCCTCTCCACACCCACCTCGTCCTCGCCTTGCCGCCTCGCTGCTCGCCTCCACGACCTGCCGGCTCTCCTTCCCACGCAACCAGTCCTTTTGCCCCTTTGTATTTTTACGCCTGCGCTTGGCCCAGTCCTCTGCGGTGCAGTCTGGCGACTTCGCGTTGGTTCCGGATCTCGATTTTGCCTCTTTCTTTTTCCTTTTGTTCCGCCTGCTTTCTTTGTTGCTCGGCCTGCCACCATCGCCTCGCTGCGTATCTTTCGCTCGACGCCTTCCTTCGCCGCTATTCCTTCGCCTCTATTCCTTCTGCACTCTACCCGTCCTCTCGTTGCCGCGGCTGCCGAGTCATCCGCACTCCATTCGCGGCGCACCTGCAAGACCCCAGAAACTCTCCTGACGCAGTCTCACTCGTGACCTGTCAACGCCATTCTAGACAGTCCTCGCCGCATCCAACCAGCTCGCAGAGCCACCGGCGCATGCACATCCACCCAGGCGGCTGGCCGAACATTCTCGCCGCTGCCTAAACTCCTCGACGCCCTATATCAACGCCACCGAACGAAAGCACGTTGACGGCGAGACGTCTTCGCCGCAGAACCACGACAATGACACATCAAGACACACACATTCCGTCGGCCCTCCGACAACCACCAGCACTCTCCGACGACGCGATGAGCGACCCAATGAGCGACACAATGAGCGAACCGATGAGCGACCCGCTAGGCGACCCCATGGACGACTCGGATGTCACGGCGCTCCGGCCCAGCCGGGACCTCACGCTTTCTCTCGGCAGCGACGACACCGAAACCGACGAGGACATCATACTCATGGGCGCCGACTCCGACGTGCCTGTCCGCATCTTCACACCGCCGCCGCATATCGCCGCCCGCTTCTACCGGTCGTCTGCCTCGGCGCAGGCCCGCCGCAAAGGCTCGGCGGCTTCCTCGCGACGCAACTCCATCTCCTCCACGCACTCGCGCTCCTCGCACGGCTACAGCCTTTCCGGCACATCCGGCAGTGGCCCCCAGAGCAAGCATGTGGCACAGCATCTGCGCCGCGCATCGATCCTGGCGGACCGCAAAGCCCGGCTCGCGGATCGAGCTGCCCATGCCGAGCAGGTCCGGCTGCGGGCGGCCATGGCCAAGGCGGTGGTGCGCGACACGTCTGTGAGCGACGAGCGTGCGCATGCGGCGGCCCAGGCGCGCGAGAAGAACCTCGCCGAGATTGCAGCGACTTGTGCAGAGGAGGTCAAGCGTGCCAAGGCCGTGGCCGAGGCGATCAAAGAAAAGCGCGAACAGAACCTGGAGCGGCTTCGCCAGCAGATCCAAGACCGCCTGGACGAGGCTGAGCGGCGCCGCGAAGAGCTCCGCCGCAACAGCACGACGACCAAGTCGTCGAGTCGGCCGCGCGGCCAAAGCATGCTGGCTAGTCGCAAACAGGTCGAAGTTATGCCCGAGGTGGCCGAGGCGGCCGAGTCGAAGGAGGCATCGTCGGCCGTGGACGACAGCGCGAGCCTCGTGCCGGCACCGGCCCTGACACCGGAAGAGGCTGCGTTCCGCATCCTACAGTGGTGGCGAACAAACAACCGCCGCAAGGCCGTCGCCGCTTTCCAGCAGCTCGGCCTCACCGTCGACGGCGTCCGCGATACATCATTCGAGACAGTCGTCGAGCTCCTGGGCCAGGACAGCGTCCTGTACACCACGGGCAAGGTCTTGCGGCTATGCGGCTTCCAGGATGGCAAGACGAGTGCAGTCAAGGAAATCGTTGCCGTCCGCGCGTTTCTGGGCGCCTTCCTCATCCTCGGCCATCCGACTCAAGTTCTCAGTAACAACGACGACACGGACGGCATCACGACCGATGTCCAGAGCACTGCCGGTGCTAAAGATACCGAGCGGACCAAGGAAGCCAGGGACGCATCCAGCAATGCCATGTCCGCAGACGCAAAACCGCTGAGTGGAAGCAACGGCAGCGAGGCCGGCTTTTCCTTGGGCATCAAGAGCTCCAAGACGGCCAGCAGCAACAAAGCCCAGACAAAGGCCCGGGGGCAACAAGTCCAGGTTGGAGTTGCTTCCTCCCCGATGCCGCTTCCGCCCATTTTGATGGCTCGCGACGATCTTGCTAACCCGCAACTGCAGGAGCTTGTGGGCAAAGCCCGCGATCTGCTGATCTGCTTCGAGACAATCCTGTCCCGTCTGTCGCCAGCAAACAAGTTTACGCCGCTGCCGTCTCTGTCGAGCGAGCTTGTTGATGCCTACGATACCTTTTACGATGCCTTTATTGCCTGGAAAGCCCGCGATGCATCCGCGCTCGTGGATGTCATGGTGAAGCAGTTCGTCGAGCTGGACGCCATCTGGCAGACCGTCAAGGACAGCACCGATCCCAGCGTGTCTGACACGTACCGGCAGAGCATCCAACAGAACCAGCTGCTGCTGATGGTGCGGATCAAGAAGCTGGCAGGCCCCGAGGAGGGCAAGAAGAAGGTCTTCAATGAGGTGCGCAAAGCACGTAAAGCCAAAGCGGAAGCCAGCAAGAAGGCGGCAGCGGCAAACAGCGACATGCGGCCGCGCGAGGCCGATCACACGATCGAAACAGCCATGGGCGACCTGACCGGCAGCGGCCACGCTGCGCCAGGCAGTGCCGCTACCAAGGCGAACGCCGCCGGCGGAGCCGCGACATCCGAAACAGCAAACAGCGCGTCGGCAGATGACGCTCTTCCGTACGGGAAATCGTTTGCGGACGTGCGGGCGGCGGAGGCAAAGCTGCGTGAGCCCAAAATGACGCTCGGCGGCGGACATCGGTACTCGAGCCACCCGCTGCCGGAGAACCGGGTAGTGGTTCACGAGCTCGCCCTCAACGGCGAGTTCCGGGTGTCGCCGGAGCAGTTCAAGCGACAACAGGCGCGCTGGATGGAGCCCATCTTCTACCGCATGCGCAAGACGATGTCGGCCAGCTCGACGGAGGAGCAGAGCGAGCACTTTTACTATCTCCTGTCGATTGCGGAAACCATGCGCACGAAGCTGCAGCGCATGACGATCCCGGGAAAGAAGATGCACCAGTTCATTGGCGAGCTTCTGGACACGGAGGTGGCGCAGCGACAGTTTGCCGTCGGCAGCTTCTCCTACGAGCGCTTCTTCGCGTCAATGGGCCAACTGCTGCCGAAGCTGTGCGCGCCGTTCCGCGACGACGAGGTGAAGGAGCTGGTGGAGACGAAGCTCTCGGGCGGCCCCGACGGCCATGGCGGCGACTACGTGGACCGCCTGGAGGCCCTGCACGCGTTTATCGACGTGATGCTGACAGACCACGTCAACTTCCTGATCAGCGTGGCGACGCCGGAGCTGCTGCTGTCGGCCACCAAGTACGAGACGACGCGGTTTGCGGAGCTGGTAGGGCGCGACGGGCTTCAGCTGGAGGCGGCGACGGCGGCCTGGACGGTGGCGCGCTCCAAAGTGCTCGCGGAGGCGGCCAAGCGCGACCCGGAAGGCATCAGCCACCCCAAGGCGCGGCCGACGCCGACGCAACTGTACACGCAGATGCTCGTGGACGTGTTCACGCAGCTCGGCCCCGTGGCGCCGGAGACGGTGCCGGAGATGCTGCGGCTGGACGCGGGCCGGGCACGCAAATGGGGCGCCGTGACACGGCGCATCGTGACGGCGGGAGCCGTGCTGCTGCAGTGCAAGAACCTGCTCAAGCGCGACGTGCGGCTGCCGTGGAAGACGGAGGCGCAGCGGGTGATGGCCGTGCTGGAAAAGGCGGAGCGCGACGCGACCGGCCTGGTGGACGCGGACGAAGGCGCGGGCGGCGCCGACGGCGCGTTTGATGCTTTTGGCGCGGCGAGCGAGGCGGCGGAGGCGACGGCGGCCGAGGTGAACGCGGCTGCGGACAAGCTGCGGGCAGCGCTCGGGTCGCCGTCGGTGGTGGACGGCGTGCTGGCCGCGCTGGAGTCGGGGCGGTCGATGCCGGCAGCGACCCGCACGCAGCTGCGGGCGATTGTGCAGCGGACACTGCTGGCGAGCGCCGAGGCGGCGGGCCCGGCGTCCGGGGCGTACGGCACGGTGCAGGAGCCGGTGCTGCGGCTGCTGCTGCACCGGCTGCGCGGCCACATGGCCACGCGGCTGGCGGCGGCGGCCGTGGCGTCGTCGACGTCGTCGGTGGAGAAGACGCGGCAGACGAACGCGGCCGGCGACCGGCTCACGGGCCTGGGCCTGGCCGAGTTTGTGGACCGGGTGCGCGTGATGATGGACGAGATTGGGCGGGTCGGCGCGCTGGACCGCGAGACACACGGTGTGTTCTGGGAGACGGTGGCGGCGCAGGTGGAGGCGGCCGATGCCCACGTTTGATTCTTGTTGGATTTCATTCGTTCTTGTTTCGTTCGGGTTGCTCCGTTCGCCCGCGGCCGGAGCATCGGGAGTCTTGCGGGTTTTATTGTCTTGCGCGCCGTTTGTGGCTCGCTGTTACTTGCTTTTCCTCCACGCGGCTGGCACTGGGTTCTGACGCTGCGTGCGGCACTGTTTTGATTGTTGCGGTTTCGCTTTCGCGCGTTGACTTGGCTGGGATGCGGACGGAGACCGGGATATGGGTCTGTCTCTTTGGCAGAGGATGGGCAGCACTGCTTTGGTCTGGCTTTGTGTGTTTCGTTACTTCTCTTCCTGGTGTGTACGTTCTACGGCCTGTTTCTTTCCTTCCTGTGTATCTCTACGACAGCGGCATTCTAGACTGCGCTGACCGCGCCGGGCTTGGAGCCGGCGACCAACACTGCTGAGTTTGATTTGCTGCTCTCGCCACGCTTGTTTTGGTCTACGTGCCTTATGCACTTGGCTTGCGATTACGTGCTCGCTGCTTCTGCTGTGCTTTGTACTGCCCAGATCACCAGATGAGCTGGCCTTGCCCAACAGGGCCTAATGATGGCAATATATACGTTCTTATCAAGCGTGACTGTGGGCCGTGACGTTTCTGGAGTCTGCAATATGAAGGACAATCCGGAGAGAAAGCGGCCATTACTATGGTAAGGCCAGAGGAGAAGAAGGCAAGAGGATACAATGGGGATAGATCGCGGCTTCGGAAGAAAGCGCAGAACGAGACAGAAACGAGACAACGAAATTCTGCGTGCACTATGCCCGCCTCCCCTCCTCAGAGCTTGGCCAGTCTCACAGTGACGGCTCCACCTTGCTCTCCACCAAAACGCCCTCGGAGGTGCCCTTGACGGCATCCGTGTCGGCGACCTCCTCGCCGGACAGCTCCTCGAGGGTCTTGCGCTTCGTTTCCGGGATGAGCAGCGTGGAGAAGCAGCCGCACAGCATGAAGAAGGCGTAGATCTCCATGACGTGGTTCATCCACGGGGCCTTGTTCGTGGGCGTGGCGCCGCGGGTGCGCAGCGGCGCGATGGCGCCCTGGCCGATGATGGAGCCGATCTTGCCGAGGGCGGCGGACATGCCGTGGGAGGTGGAGCGGTAGCGGGTGGGAAAGCACTCGCCGGGCACGATAAAGGTGGTGGTGTTGGGCCCAAAGTTGAAGAAGAACTGGGCGAGGACGTAGAGGGCCAGCTTGCCGTGGGTGCCAATGTGGTTGTAGCCGAAGCCGAAGACGGCGAAGAGGACGGTGAGGATGAGGAAGCCGCCGAGCTGCAGGGGCTTGCGGCCGACGGTGTCGATGGTGGCGACGGCGAACCAGTAGCCCGGGACGGCGCCGGCGAGGACGATGATGAGGTTGCCGACGGCGGTGTTGTAGAGGAACTCGTAGGTGCTGCTCGTGCCCGAGGTCGAGTAGCCGATGACGGACAGGATGGTGGCGTTGTTCAGCGACAGGCCGTAGTAGGCCACGTCGAGGAAGCACCACGAGAGCATGGTGCCGGCGAGGACCTTGGCGTTCTTGCGCTGCGCGTAGTGGCGCACAAAGTCGCCGAAGCTGGCGGTGCTGCCGACGAGCTGCTCGGCGGCCGCCTTCTGGGCGGCGACGCGCGTGGCCTCGTCGGGGGCGCCCTCGCGCTGGCCGGCAAAGTAGGCCTTGACGTCGTCGTCGGCCTTCTCGACGTCGCGGGCCACGTCAAAGGTGTAGCGCGGCGTCTCCGGGATGGTCAGGCGGTAGTAGAGGGCGATGCAGCCGGGCACGGCGCCGAAGCCGATCAGCGTGCGCCACATCTTGTCGACGGCCTCCGCGCAGACGCCGGTGCAGTTGGCGGTCTTGGTCGAGGTCAGCAGCGACTGCTTGAAGCCGAGCGTGACGAAGAGCATGACAAAGGCCGCCGTGAGCTGGCCGAGGCCCTGCATGGCGAAGACGGCGCCCATCATGGCGCCTCTCCACTTGGTGGTGGCGAACCTGGCCGGTCAGCCGGGGGGGAGTGGAGGGAGGGGAGGCAGAGGACAGGACAGATGGGAATCAGACAATCAAAGAAGATGAGAGGACAGAGGACAGGCCAAGACAGAAATAAAAAAATCCAAGACGGAGAGCAGAGCAGGAACATACTCGGAGGTGATGGTGGAAGACAGTGGGTAGTCGCCGCCGATGCCAACGCCCATGATGACGCGCCAAAAGATAATCACGCCGATGATGTTGATGGAGGGCGAGTTGCTGGTGAGGGCCTGGGCCAGCGTGGCGAAGATGATGACGATCAGCTCCAGGCCGTACATGCGCTTGCGGCCGAGCTGCGTGCTGTTAGCGGAGTCTCGGTCGGGAGGAACAGCGGGCACGTACAATATCCGCAGCAATGCCGAAGCCGAGCTGGCCGATGACCGTGCCGGCCGAGGTGGCCAGCTTGATGGCCGTGTCGGAGGAGGTGGGCATGCTGCCCTTGCCGGGGAAGTAGACGATGCCCAGCATGGTGGTCAGCAGCGAGGCGACAAAGATGTCGTAGGAGTCGGTGAAGAAGCCGACGCCGGCGACGACAATGGCGCGGACATGGTACCAGCCAAAGGGAGCCTTGTCGATCTCGGCCAGGGCCAGGCGGCGGCGCTCGTTGGGGTCCTGCACGTGCACAAAGTCGTTGTGGAAGTTGTGGTAGGCTGCGTTGCCGCCCGAGGTCTTCTGGGCGGCGGCAGAGGCCGCGACGTCAGCCATGGCGAGGGGATGGGGGAAGGCGAAGCAAGAAGGAAGAGAAAATGGAAAGGAAGGGCAAGCCAACGCGCACACACGCGACGGAAGAGACGGTGCGTGGGGAGACAAGAGAGTACGGCCTTGGGAAGGAGAGGGAAGAAAGAGAGCAAGGGGAGCGACGGGAGGCAGACGATGTCTTATAGCAAATTGGACTTTTGCGAGAGGGCCAGGGGGGTGTGAACCGGAGACTGACGCGCCAGCCTACACTCGAGAACACAGAGAGAAGACGACCAACACGCCCGACGCAACGCTCGCAGCATGTTCCTGGACAGACGCTAGCATGCTTCTAGATGCAGCCGAGCGAGGCCGTCCACGGCAGGAAAGACGCCTTGTACTCCGTAGAGCTGCCTGGCGCACAGAAGTGTCGGTAGCTCCTTGGCTGCTTCAAGCTTTGGCCGAGCACTGCCAACCCGCCCAACGCCCTGCGACTCTCCTCCGGCGCGCTTGGCTCCCGCTGCTCCGTCGTCTTGGCCGTCTGCATCCTGTCTAGCTGCGTATGTGTTGTCTGCGTGCCGTCCGCGTGTCTGCGTCTGTCGCTGCGGCTGTCTTCTGTCGTCTAATATCACTAACGTCTTCCACGTCGAGATATCGCTGCTCTCCATTCCATTTAGGCCGCCAGGTTTCTCCTTTCACCCCAGCACTACCCATCGCCATATCCGCGCATAGTCGTCCGCCTCTAGCAACGGCTAGCAGCTCCGTCGCCAGACCGCATACGAGTACTCTTGAATGCATCCATGGTCGGCCACATGCTGTTGTCGTGCTTCTAGCAGAAGCAGTCATGGCGCCTTGGCATCGGCCTTGCCTTGTATGGAATCCTGCTCGGCCTCTCGATGAGGAAGGCACCGATGCGCGTCTCTCGCGCCTGCTGTTGCTAGCATCAACGTCGTTGCTCGCTGCGCCGGCAGCCAATCAGCATGCAGCACTTATTCCACTCCCATGGGAAGCTATCGGTGCACGGACCAGCCTTCCGCAAGGCCAGGCGAATCGATGTCGCACACAAACGCACGTTGCGGACACGTCGCCGCTGATTGGCCAGCCTGCCTCAGCCTCTGGCACACACTTGCCAACGTGTGGATCCCCAATTCCCGTCTTCACCTCGTTGCGGCCTCGTCCCGGATCAGGAACCCAGACTCCGTGCGCGCGTGCGAACACTGGAGCGTTTCTCGTGTGTTTCTCGTGTGTCCGCCTTCTAAACTCTCTTAGCGCTCTAGTGCGCGCTGTAGGACGAGTCATAGGACGCAGCTCTCCGCTGTCCAGAAACACCTGCAACCATCCCCAAAGGACCGCCGGTCTGGCCAGTCTTGCGCTGGCCAACCGCATCGCTCCCTTTGGCCACGCGCAGTCCCGGCCATCCTCTTCCTGGAGCGCCGTCGTGTGCCCGCCCGCTGCCGGCCGTCTGCATCCAGTCCTTCTTTGCGCACTTTGCTCGGCTTTTCCTTCATCGCTGGCTCAGCTTGGCGTGAACGATCATGATCTTTCGGTTCTCCATGCAAGATTGGCTGTCGGGTCTCTCGTAGCGGACGATTTGATATTGACCTTGGCTCGTTATGTCTTCTGCATCGGTAGCGTGACTTTCACACCCAAGCTTTCTTGGCTCGTCTTGTACAGACTTGGCTTCCTCGATCGCGCTTGGTCCTGTGCCTCTGCCTCCTGGTTGCTCTTGGCCATCTTGGCCATCTTGGCACCGTAGCCGTAAGAAATTATCGACAGCTGGTACGTTCTCCTGTATCAACCCGTTTGTTACCAGCACGCTGTCAAGGACAAGCGCGTGAACGTCTTACTCATTCAAACGAATGGCCATGTATCTGAAGCCTGTTCCGTGGCAGATGTGCCGTCTCCAAGCTCAAGCATTCCGAAAACCTTCAAATCCTCTTTAATTCCAGCCCATGTGCATAGACAAATAGTGGCTTGCCCTTTGCATACTTGATACACCCCCTCACGCCAAAGTTCGCTAATCATTTAGACGGAAAGGGGGAAAGGGGGAAAGAGGGAAAAGAGAGAGTAAATTCCGCAGACCACTAAATGCATTCTTTTGTCTGTCCTGGAAGTTTTACACCTCTACGATTCGCTCGTCCTCGTCGTCCTCCTTGACACCTGCTTCGTCCCCTGTCTCCTCTGCCTCGTCGCGCATGAGCACCTGTACCAATCGGTCGCAAGCCTCCCGCAAATCTTCGTCCTCTACCCGCAAATGGGTCTCGCGGATGAGGGGGTATACCTGCACTTTCCGCATCAGATCGCGTGCCGGCCGCGTCGTCGACAGCAACGTCAAAGTCTCGACGTGTGTTTGTAGAATGCTGCTGTCGGGATCGCGCTGCTTGTCGGGCGGCAGAAATTGGAGATCCGGCAGCATGTCGAGCATCTCGTCCTCGTCGTACGTCTCGTTGCCCGCTAGCGGCAGCAGCAGGTACGGAAGCAGGTTCATCTCATCTTCTGACAGGTAGGCCAGGTGCGACTCTGTATCGAACGCCACATTCTTCAGCGTGCTCGCCACACCCTTGCGCCGCACATCGGACTTGTGGTCGGTGAAAACCTTGAGCTTCGAGAGCGGGATCACTTGGTCGTACGGCTGCGGCTTGGCAAAGTAACGCCGTACCTCTTCGTGCTTCGCTAGGTCGGCGAAGAAGTAGGCCAGGTAGTCGTAATTTGCGCTCTTGTTGTACGAGCCGTCCGAGCCCTTGACAAAAAGGTCGATCAGCTGGTTGACGACAAGCTCGTCCGAGCCAAGCTCGTCAGGCGATTTCTGTTTGCGTTCCACGACTGACTTCATGCCATCCCATTTTGCTAGGTTGGCCAAGAGCATAGTCAAGAGGTTTGCGTTGGGCTCGACTGGGCTCTACAGCGGCGGCACACACAACCGTAGTTAGCCATGTATTCCCCTTTCAATACGTTGGTCACTCACTGTAACGCAGGCAAAGACAAGCTTCAGAAACTTGTCGTCCGTAGCCAGGTTTCTCAGTACCTCCGGGTCACCGGAAATGTTCATGAGTATTGTGATGGCATGTTCAGCAACTTTCTGCCCAAAAATCAGTTTTTTATTTCTTATAAATGAGGAAACAGATATAATATGAATACTTACTGGGTGATCGGCAACAAGAATCTTCAGATTGTTCACTGGCTGCAGGTTGTCTGCCTTGAATATTGAGGGATCTGAACTCGCATATGGCACCAGATTCTCAACAGCGAGCAGGCGAACCTGTGGATTTGGGTGTATTATAAAGCCAACAAGCTATGTGCGATTTAGTTTCAGGTTTGAGATTTCCAAAAAAAAAGGCTACTCGGTACAACAGCACAGTGAGTTCCCAAGTTGGAACGACAGTCTTACCTCTTCGAGCTCAGTCGCCATTCTGTTATAAGCTTTCTCGAGCTACCGGAACTATGACTTTGTACGTAAAAGCAGCATATACCATCTGTATGAAAAAACAGTAAACGGATTGGGTTCTTCAGTCCACGTCATGAAGCTATTCAAACTAGGATCAGACTTTTAGGTGGGGTAATACAGTGTATCTTAGTCCAAGAAAATTCACTGCTTACACATCATGTGGCGTCAATGTGGCGTCAATCGCAAAGTAGATAATAGGCGGGGCTTATCTTATCGGGTAATTTTTTGAATTTTGCGCCATTCTTTTTTTCTTGTGTCGAGGGGCGATAAAAGAATTTCGGCCAGTGACTTCTACCGTATCATTAGCAGCCGGGAAGCGAAACGATCCAGAACGAAAAGGTCTGTTTCGTCGCATCCCCACAAGAACAAACATGCCCAAGGCGATATCTCCCGCCGCGCAGAGCGCGCGGCGGCACAATCCTCTCGATGAGGACCTCTTAGCTCGGGGCCTCTTGCGCCAGAAAGCGCCGAAGCGGAAGACCGACGGAAAGAACGGCGAAGGTGAGGGATACATCGACTCAAAGGCCTCGAAGCGCATTCTCGAGCTCGGGCGTGAGCTGGAGGGCGAGGATGAAGAGGCTGCCAAGGCCACTGCGCAGAAGCAGCAGGACGCCTTTGGGTTCGGCTCCCGCTTCGAAGACGCGGAGGATGCGTTCGAGGACGATCAGGATGAGGCGTGGGCGGACGAAGACGACGGTACTTCTGGTCGTGAAGGTGCCGAGGTTGATCCCACTGACCTGGCAACATTCGACAAATTCCTTCCTAGCCACGAGGAGGACGACCCAATATTGAAGCACCTGAGCCTGAAGATGTCAGAGAAGAACGCCGACGAGGACGATGCGATCGAGGAGCAGCCGACAGAGCAGCCAACGCGCAACCTTGCCGACATTATCCTGGCCAAGATCGCCGAGCACGAGGCTGGCCGCATGCCGGGACAGGACGAGGAGGACACTGGTGCTTTCGAGGAGGAGGGCGAGCTGGAGATCAACCCCAAGGTCATTGAGGTGTACACCAAGTGCGGCCTTTTGCTGTCACGGTACAAGTCCGGCAAGCTGCCGAAGCCGCTGAAGATTCTCCCGACAATCCCGCAGTGGGAGACGCTTGTTGAGATTGCGCAGCCGGAAGAGTGGTCGGCCAACGCGTGCTACGAGATGACCAAGATCTTCGTCAGCGCCAAGGCGGAGGTCGGCCGGCGGTTCATGGAGATGGTCATCCTCGACCGGGTGCGCGACGACATCCGCGAGACGAAGAAGCTCAACGTGCACCTGTTCGCGGCGCTCAAGAAGAGCCTGTTCCGGCCAGCGGCCTTTTTCAAGGGCTTCCTCTTCCCGCTGGTGCTGTCGGGCACCACGACGCTGCGTGAGGCGCAGATCATCAGCGCTGCGCTCGTGCGCACGTCGATTCCGGTGCTGCACTCCAGCGCTGCGCTCAAGGGCCTCTGCGACATCTCCGCCGAGCTGTCTCCCGAGACCGAGGCGCAGTCGGCCATCAGCGTGTTCATCAAGGCGCTGCTCGACAAGCGCTACGCTCTCCCGTACCAGGTAAGAAGCGAGAGGCTCCATCGATCCATGAGCAGGCGAAACCAAACACCCATACTGATTCTGATTAGGTGGTCGACGCTCTCGTCATCCATTTTATGCGCGCCCGTGCCGCCGTCGCGATGCCCGTCGTCTGGCACCAAAGCTTCCTGCTGTTTGCGCAGCGGTACCACGACTCGATCACCGAGGACCAGCGCGAGGCTCTCCTGGATTTGTTGCTGACGCACACGCATTCGGCCATTGGCCCGGAGATCCGTCGGGAACTGCTAGCTGGCCGCGGCCGCGGCGTGCCTCTGCAGCCGCAGGGCGCCGACCTCGACGGTGATGATACAATGCTCGTGGATGCGTAATGCCGTGGTGAATTGGGTTTTCCAGAGATCAGACATGTTGTTCGTCGTTCTCTATGTATCTGTTGGGATCTTCAAAAAGTTCGGTGTTTCGGTTGGGACATATCTCTGTGGCTTAGAGTCGAGATAGCAAGAAGTACATGCAATCAAGAAAGTGAAGCAAAGCAGAGAAGAGCAGAGAAGAGCCGGGAAATGGGTTCGTGAAATTCGTAGTTTGCAATCGGAAGGTAGGTAACTGAGCCTGGAGCTGTCCTGAAGTGTCGACAAGATAAAGTGGGTCTTCTCCTTTATCGATTAGACGCGCAGCAATTCGAAGTCCATTTTCTACCACGCATCCAAGCAGTTCGAAGCACCCTGGCTTCACCTCAACGCGACCTCCATCCCCCACGACCGACTGTTGCCCAGGCTACGGACACTCGGCGGGCCGTCTTCTGATTGAGCGACATCCAGGCCGCCGGGCCGCCGCCTCTGCCCCGACCCCTGCCTCGACACGCGACATCGCAACTGCCATACGATCCTCGTTTCTGGCCTCTTGGACATCGCGACGCCTGCCACGACACGCGGCCGATTCTCCCTTGCTCATCCTCGGGCGCAGCCATGGCGGCCACCGGTGCAGCCGACCCACTGCTGACGCTGCGGCAGGCCATTGCCGCGGGCACGCCCGTGGTGCCGACCGCGACGGACGATGCGGACGCCGCCGAGACACCGCTGCCGCAGGCAAAGTTCTTGCAGTTCGGCACGGGCGACGGCGACGGCGCGCGCACGGCGCTGGCGGTGGACGCGCCGACGCGCTTCCTGTCGGGCGAGGCGCCGGTGGATCTGCGGTCCATCTACTTTGCGTGGATCAACCGCGAGGTCGCGATCCCCGACTACATTGCGGCAGCGACGCGCCTCAACGAGGAGCTGGCCGCGGCCGGCTCGTCGGCGACGGTGCACAAGTTTGCCTTTGTCGAGCGGCTCGACCTCATCACCTGGCTCGAGGGCGCGAGCGAGGAGAGCGAGTACATCACCTCGGCCGTCGGCGACCGCGTCGGCGGCGCCACCGGCAGCACCGCGCCCGGCGCCACGGCGGCCGGCACCGGCAGCACCGGCGCGGCCCCGTCGACGCGCGCCGGCCGTGGCGTCCTCCTCGACCCGCGGCTCGCTGTCATCTACGGCGGCGAGCGCCGCACCGGCGACCACAACACGGCACTGCGCGGCATCAAGCCGACGGTATGTGCCCGGCTGCCTCCTGCTCCTGGCTTTTGATTGAGATGATTTCGTGCGTGTTAATGGATTGTGCAGGACTTCTCGCACGTGCGCAAGCTCGCCGTCCAGTTCATGTCCAAGAAGCAGCAGGCGGCCGGCGCAGCAGCCGACAAGAAGCTGTCCAGCACGCTGCCGCTCAACCCCAAGGCGGGAGCGGCCCGGCGGCCCGACCCGATCATCCTGCTGTCGCCGTCCGCCTCCAGTCTCCTACGCATGTCCAACATCAAGGCCTTCTTGGAGACGGGCCGCTACACGCCGCCCGATAACAGCTCGACGGCGACAATGCTGCACCTGACGCGCACGCTTAAGGAGATCGACCCGGCGCGGCCGCTGCGGTTCATCCTCGTCGAGGGCCCGGAGCAGTTCAAGCCCGAGTACTGGAACCGCGTGGTGGCCGTGTTCACGACGGGCCAGGCGTGGCAGTTCAAGAACTACAAGTGGAGCAACCCATCGGACCTGTTTAGGAACGTGCAGGGCGTGTATGTGGGCTGGCGCGGCGAGGCCATCCCGCCGGGTGTGCGGGACTGGGGCCATCGCGTGCTGTCGCTGGCCGTGGACAAGTGGACGGACCCGTCCGTGCCGGGCGCGGAAACGCACCGGTGGCGCGACCGCGAGGTGGCCGAGAGCATCTGGAAGGCGATCGAGGCGGGCATGCTGCAAAAGGGGTGGAAGCGGAACGCGGGAGCGCCGGGTTCGTAGTAGGCAAGGGGACTGCAAGACGAGATTGCCCCGGCGATAGATGGAAAGGTGAGGGAACATGGGAGTCCGGCAAAGGCTTGTTTCTGCATTGATGAAAACGGCATACTTTGCTGTCGCTATATGTACGCTTGTGTGAGTTGCCCGGCATGTTTACAGTTGCTTCAAGGGCTTGGTGCTATTGAGCCTGAAAATACAATTTGGGATCTTGGATATGTGTGATCGGGATATGCGGTGATCAGATCACCGCCCTGGCCAACGCTATAGTATCAGAGAGCAGTATAATTTGGACTTGTTGAACAAAAATGGCATTGTATGATAACGGTACGCTGTAAGTATTTAGTATCTAGAATGTCGTGCTCTACGGATATAAATCAAAGGAAACTAATATCAATACAATGTCAAAGTTCAACGAATGTCTTATCAAAGACAATTACATACGACAGTCAGTTTCTCGACATCATCGTTGAGTATTCACGTACTAGTTCACGCGATAGGAAACGAATGGTAATACTCGCATGACATATGCAGCGATTTTCGACAACACGCGATCCGCATAGTAAAAAGAGTACCAGACGTAAGACACAACGCGTAACACGGCCAAAACTGCAGTCCCTCTCGCGAGCGAAAGGTCATTGCATCACTGCCATGCGACCTGTCATGACTGTGCACCGCGTGTTCAACGCCGTGTTACGCCATTCATGCCGTGGACTGTTTTGCAGCACGAGCAGAACTGATATATCGACACTGGCAGCACGGCGCCCTAAACAGCACGCAACAGAGCTGTTACACAGTTGTATTCCAATAAGCCAAAGGCAAGCAACAGCACACAGCCCACGCATCAGCTCTAGTCGTGTAGATGAACAAGTCTTGCTGGCGTGGCCGGAGGCGAATGCAATGCTTTAATCACGAGGCACGTGGATAGAAGGCGCACAGAATCTGTGCCGGTGCCCTCGATCTTCTCTTTGTCCGCTGCGTCTTCTACTTGTACATGTAATACAGTCAACGTCAAGGCGACATCTACATTTACCACCCTTACCGCCATTTACGTCTCGCTGCCCTCCTGCGCTTACAGAACAACGCCTTTTCCTGCTCCACGTGGACGCATTGCATTACAGCCATGCAGCCATGCAGCCATGCAGCCATGTGGCTATCTGCCGAGGCGAGGGTGTCCCAGTGCTTCTGCGACTCCTGGACTCCTGAATGGAGATTTGCGTGGCTATGGGCAGGAAGATACAAGGGCCTGAAACACTCCGATCGCATGCAGCATCGCATCTGCTACCGCCCTGCGCCGTGGCCTGACCAGGACAACGTTGCCATCAAACGCACTCGTATTGTGCAGAGTATCGAGCTCTCTACGGTACTCGTACTCGTACGTAATTGTGGTGACACGGCTTGCCATACGAACGGCCGTAAAGACCGCCTTTCCATAAGTCGGGGAGGAATACGTACTCGTACGAGCCGCTGCTCGTATGGAGTATGCACGAGCGAACGAGTACGGGGTAGTCAGGCCACCCGACGCCATTGCAACCATCCGACGTGAAGACTTGTCCGTTGTACCACACGCCGTCAAGTGCAGTGACGACGAGGTAAGACGCACTACGGAGTACTCCGTACGCAGCCGCTTCGGTTAGCCGCTTTGCCGCTCCTCGACTGCACGGAGGACGGAGTAAGCACGCTACGACGGAGTAGGCCTGCATGTCGCTCGGCATCTTTCGCCGGAGCCACGTGGCCTGGACGACCGACGGCGCAGCCGTACGCGTACTTTGTACGAGCACAAAGCACGCTGGTGACTGCTGGCCGGGCTCCGGCGGCTGCGCGGCTTTGCGGCTATGCATCCTCGTACTCGCACAGACGTGGTCGCCGGCAGGAGTCCTGGCACCCTGGTGCGAGAGCCCGCCTCCTGTCGGAACGGTGGTCAGCCATGCTGCCTCTATTCAGACGTACCGTACTTGGTACACCATGTCCTGGACCGCGCCCACCTCCGCCGTCGGAGAGTCCCAGACCGCCAGTTCCTGAAAACTCTGCGAGACGCCGTTCCTAGCGTTCGTGTCTCTGCACGGTCTCCGACTACTCGGATGGAGCCGGCGTCACCGGTGTTCTACGTGTATGAAGTAATACTTGGCACCGCGTGTGGAGCAGGCCGCACTTCGTACTCGTGTGCGACGTAGCACCACTTCGTACGAGCTGGAATGGAGACATGGAGCACGACGTGGGCGCGGCCCAGGCGAGAGTGAAAACTTACTCGTACGCTTCCAGCGCACTTCGTAGCCAAAGGCGAGGCGGTGGAAACAAAGAGGCGAAAACAAGGCGGCCGGAGCGGCAAGGGAGAAAAGCAAGCCGGTTCTAGGCCGGACTAAAGCTGAAGGAGAAAGGGACCGGCGGACCAGCGTCCTGGGACGAGCAAAAGCAGCCAGGAACAAGAGAAAGTAAGCCGATGAGGCGCGACACCGGCGCTCCGGCCGTCATCCGGGTTTCACGACGATGGCAGGCCCCGGTGCAGCGCGAGCTGTCCAAGTTGCTCTGTTTGCGATGTCTGTTTTATTGGAGCTGTTGGGGCTGTTTGCGATGTCTCTGTCCGGTCACGGCGACTCCGTGATGTTTTTTCCAAGTTGCCTCTGCATTGGCGCCTTGCATTTTTGCGCCTGCGTTCTCGACCCGGTCCACTGCTCCTGCCTCATTTTCGCCAACTCCCGTGGCGTGCCTGCCCCGGCGACGCGGGAGGGTGGTTTTTGGGTTTCCACGTGGCGAGCCCCACTCGCGTGACGTCGTTGGACTCGTACTTTGTACATTGTATTGCTCGATGAGATTACCGCTCTTTCCCGGCCAAGAAGCGGAGTCTTCTCGCTACCGTCTCGCCACTCGTTTTCTTCAACTTTTTCTCTTTTTCTCTTTTTTTCTTTTTGTTTTTCCTCTCCTGCCGCCTTATTGTCTCCATCATTTCCGGTTCCTGTATCGTTTCGCGATGTGCCTCGTGGCGCTTCCCCGGCAGGACCGCGACTTCGACACCCGCGGCTGCAGCCCAGCTCCTTTCCAGCCCCAGCGCACGCTGCCCGACGTCTGGCCGGATGACTACGATGGCGATGCTAATGCACCTCGACTGCGTAGCGTGCGCTTACAGCGAACTTTATTACGTACTCGTGCGCCGTACGGAACGGAGTACTCGTACATGGCGCCTGCACTGGCGACCACGGAACGTATTAATCCGTAGCGCGTCTTGGCCTGCTGTCGGTATCAGCAAGTCGCTGTACTTGCCGCTACCATGTGCTGGTCCCCGTTCTTGCGCATGTACGAAGTAGGGGCCTGCACCCATCGTACGGCTTGTCGCTCCTACAGCAGGGCGGATCGTTTGCCTACGAGTACTCCGTATTTCGCCGATCATCCATGTTACATGGCCCGTCCTTATTCTCTTCGGATGCCCTCTCCGCCGTCCATCGCGATTGCAAGATATCACTTTGTACTATTTCCGCGCTCCTATTGCGTATTTCCGGCGATGGTCGGTGAAGGCTGGAGACCCATGGGAGATACGGTGTGCCAGACGCATGTCGGATAATGCCGGGCAAGTACTCGTAGACAATCCTCCGCGCAAGTGCCTACGAGTCTCTGTCGTAAGCAGACTCCGTCGAGATAGGCTGGGTGGGTGCTGGCTATCGTGCAGACACGCCGTGTTGCGGGTGCGACTTGTACGGGGTCGCACAGCGTCAAAGGAGAGTGCTCGCGTGGCTTCAGGACAATTTGGCCCCCATCCGCCAGGGGCACCACGTGGAGTTTGGACAGCACACGGCAGATGCAGCGGCAACGGCAGCGACGGCCTCAGCTAATTAGCTCGTAAGATTGGCAGAGCAGTGAAATGACAGGCGATGGAGTGAATCTGTGCGAGGAAGAATACGAGGGACTCGGACCGATGGGACCGGTTACGGGGCGCACTTCCAGCCAGCCATCACAAATGACACCGTTTGGCCTCCGTGGACCACGTCGTACGGCGTATGACTAACACGCACTCGTACTCGTACTGAACTCGTTTGCATAGCGTGCCCTTCCACACCGATGGGCACAGCAAGGTCGCCGGATACGAAGGGCGAGGCCGTCCATACCGCGAGCTGTGCTCAGCTGAGCGCGGTACTTGCAGACTTGCGTAGATCGTACGAGACTTCGTAATAAGGGCCGCCTTTTTCTACTTGTACGTGTGAACTGACGCTGAGATTCGCGCCGCACGAAATCTCCTCCGCTCCCCGGCCCGCTCGGTGTGGATGGTGCGGGCAATAACTCCGCAGGCTGCTCGTTATCGCGTCTACCAATACGGAGCGTGCGAGTAGTGCACTCCGTATGCGGTGTAAGATGCGCGCGTGCTCCGTTCGAGTGCAGGGTACAGATTACAAAGCATGGCAAAACACCCGCGCTGGTACTAGTACGCAGCGGACAAGGGCTAGTGATAAGCTGGACCCGCTGGCCGGTTGAGAAGAGCCACGTGCTGGCCGAAAAAGGAAGCCTTCCTCAAAGCAGCCAAGCGGACCCGCCCGCAGACTTTCCGCACACGAGCGCGCCACGGGTCGTGTATCTTTGTGTGGCCATTGCGCGCAGGGGTACATCCGCCTAGGACGAGGCCAGATGCAACGTAACGTGACTGGACTGCAGCACGCTTTCCATCTTTGTACAAGTTGCCATACTGCAGTGCATTGTAGGGCGTTTCATGTATTGCGTGCTTGGCAGTGGATGCCGCGTGGAGCTCGCGTGTCTCCGTTGCAGCGTGCTTTGCATTGTACGAGTACGCGTACTGGTACCGCCATGCGCCAGCTGCTGCCAGCCGTCTGCCGCTGTAGCGCCGTTGTGCGCGTCTGCGCGGACGCGCTCGCGGCACGTGGATGGCCGGCCAGACTCCGTACTCCGTACTTTGTACGAAGCCGAGCGCCCGGCGGCCCGGCGGGAATGTGTCATTGGCTGTCATGGCACTCGGAGTACGCGATGGCGGCCCCTTGGAACAGCGGGCCCCCCTTTCTAGCGCGGGCACTTGCGGCGCCTGCTCCGTACCTCGTGTACTTTGTGCGAAACGCGGCAGCCCTGCGCAGAATATTACTCCTAATGGCGGTCGCCTCCTTTTCTCCCCTTCCGTGCCGGTGCGGCATGGGGCGCCGGCCGGCCAGTGCTCGTCCGAGCAATCTCAGCCGACGCCACGCGCACCATGTGGCATCTGCGTGGCATCCGGCGGTCTTCTGGAACAAATCGAATGTTGCAACCTGGAACGTCCCGACGGAGTACGGGGCGCTCTCTCGTATTGCGCTGACGCCGTGGGACGTGCCTTGCGCTGCCGGCCACGGAGCAGGCGAAACACGCCGCGTCAAGGGGCCGGCCTGGTCTGGGCGCGCAACGGCTCCGCGCAAGTACGGCGTATCCGTGCGACGTATTGTTCCGCACGCAAGGAGTCGACGATAGGAACACGACGTGCTCCGTACTCCGTCTTACTTCATTCCTCGCGCAGTGACGTCTGTGGGTCGCTGTGCGCCTGCGCTGGCGTCTGGCGCGCTTCTAGAAGGCGGAGGCTGGAGACATGGAAGCCCCCTTTCCCTTTTGCGGACATGCCGCCGAGCGTGTGTTTCGGAGCGGGTAGTCAGCAGCGCGCAACTTGTTTTTCGCGTGTCCTCCTGCTCGTACGAACGCCATGAACACCCAACACCTGTACGAGTACTCGTATGGCCCGCCTCGCCATGCGCCCCTGTCACGTTGCCCGGGGCTCGATATGGGCATCATGCAGCGCGGACATAATCACGTCGACACCCGTAAATACGGCGTACTTTGTACACTCTCATGTACGAGTATGGCTCCGTACGACTGCTGGCTGCACCCCAGCAAGCATCCTCCGCACGGTAGCATCTGGCGGAGCTCCATGTGCCGAGGGCGGAGCCCAGCTCTGGGCGAAAGTGATGCGTCAGACAGCGCCATGCCTGTCTATCGGTCTATCGGGCACTCGTATGCTCTTGCGCACGCTTCCGGGCCAGATGAGAACAGCTCAGATGCCGTGGCGCAGCCATCTATTTTCCGATGCTCGTGTCTGCGACGCCATCGGCAGGAAGAGCCTCGTTTCATTCCCCTCCCATCTGCCAGCGGCTACTGTCACACCATGACGCCAAGCAAGGTGCGGGGAGCACTGTACGCAAGCAGCGCGCGCACACTGCGTCTTGCACAGTAATGCGCAGTAAATACGCACAATTCGCACAGTGCGGCTGCTGCCTCGCTCGCAAAGCACACTACGCCGAACTTGTACACACGCCGACTGCTGCAGGGGTCAAGGCCGGAAGATCCCTGAAAGCCACGCGCAGATCTTGTCCGCCACGCTGCGAGGTCGTGATTTCCACGAGGTGTCGCCCCTGTCCTTCCGCATCGTGATACAGAGTACTCGTACTCGTACTTTGGCTATGGGAAGTGCTTGGCTGGCGGACGCGGCCACCGACCTTGGCGGTCCAGCGACGCGCGAAATGCTGCGTTCGCTGGGATGGCCCGGATTGCCTTGACGGAGTATTGCTCGCTGTCGCGCTTGGCCGACGCTCGACTGATTACATAATCACACGGCAAGCGCACCACGAGCCGCAGCACACCGCATCGTGTCTTTCGCCAGAGCTTGGATCAGAAACGCCTGTCTCGGCCAAGTGGGTCCTGCCCATCGCTGCTTCCCCAGCAGCGTCGGCCTCTTTGTCTTGCCGTTTCTGTGATCGCACGGCGTGTGGCGTGGCACGGAAGGCGCGTCGCGGCGGCCGCTGCTGATTGGCCGGCCGCCAGCAGTGGACCCGGGAATGGCGCGGAGGGTCTGCAGCGTGCACAGGTACCGGTACATGCGAGCGCCCGCAGCAGCGCTGCGGCTAGCCGAGGTACCGGTACCGCCGCGTCTGCGCCTGCACGGGTACATGCGTTGGCCAGGGTCGCTCCTGCCCGCCGCGGCCAGCGACGTTGGGGCGCGCCGCGGGCGAATCAGCGGCGGCCGTCGGCCTGTGGCGCTGCGGCGCTGCGGCGTGCTTTGTACAAGTACGGGCGCTCTGACAGCAGGACCGCCCGTACTTGTACTTTCCATGCCACGAGCCAGCAATCCACCGTCCTCCATTTTCCCACACGCATCGACCTCTCTCTTCTCGCCATCCAGCAACGCCGCTCTGCTTGCGCTGCCCGTCCACCCCTGCCACCGCCGCTGCCCAATCTCTGCGGCTCCTCCCTGCTGGCGTCTGCTGGCGTCTGGCCCATTGCGCTGTCGCCGGCCTCGCTGTCGTGTTGCTCGGACACTCGGCGCAACTTCTGCCTGTGGCTATTTTTGCTATTTTTGCTATTTTGCTATTGTGCCATTTTTGCCCATTTCATCCGCCATCGCCCTCGCCCGATACGAAGTACTCTCCGCTGCTCTGCCCTGTCCACCGCTCGCCGTTGCTAGCCGCTGCTCGCCGCTCTGCTCCAGAGCAGTCCACCCCCCCGTCCTGCCGACACACCCCTGCCGCTGCCGCTGCCTCTGCCCACGCCTTTCCGCCTTTCCGCCTTTCCGCCTCGTTCACGCCCTTTCGCCCTCACGCCCTCACGCCCTTGCGCTCTCGCACTCGCTCACTCGCTCCCGACTCTGCTCACTCAACGCTCCAGCCACTCGGTCATGCTTGCTGCACCCTACAACTACCAGCCCGGTTCTGCTCCTTTTTACTAATACGCCGCCTCGTCCGTTCTCCGTTCTCCTCCTCCTCTCCTCCTCTGCCTGCCTCTCCTTCTTTTAGATGGCTGCTATCTCCTCCTCTCGTCCTGCATCAACGTCCTATTCGTCTGCCACCACCGCCGCACCCGCCTCTGTCGCCACTGCTGCGTCCACCACCACCACCGCCACCAGCAGCTTCGCCCCGAGAGAGCCCCGGAAGGACCTCAATCCCTCTGTCCGCCTGTCGACCATCCTGTCGCTGCCCACGCCTCCACCGGCCGCCCTCGTCGCTGCTCCCGCTTCGCCTGGTGTCCCCGTGTCTGCCGCTCCGGCCGTCCAGCCACCCAACCCGCGGCTCAGCTCGCTTGCCGCCAACTCGCCTGCTGGCGCCTCGCCAAACCGAGCCTCCCGGTCCGGCACTCTTCTGGCTTTGGCTGCCGCTGCTATTGACCGCACCCAGAGCGCTATTGAGCAGAAGATCCGCCCGCGCCAGTCGCTCAACCGTCTCTCTGTCACCGCCGACTCGCTCGGCCTCTCCTCGCCCACGCCTACCTACTCCCAGTTCGCGTCCTACCCGTTTTCGCTCCAGCCTTCCAGCGTCACCGAGCGCCTGTCGTCTGGCCTGCCGTCGCCCACCACCACCGCCGCGAACTCGCCCGATCTCGCCAAAAGCCCCAAGCCGGCCTTGCCCGAGAGCACCTCCTACTTTGCGCCGCGCGACTCGTTCCTGGTTTCGCAATTCTCGCAGCTCTCGCAGCTCTCGCAGCCGTCCAAGCCCGTTGTTGAGACCTTCTCGAAGCCCTACTCGCAGGCCGACCCCAACCTGCCACTTCCCATCCATCTTCCGCGAATCGACAACAAGATGCACCAGACTTCGTCCCGCTTGCTGCGGATGACGGACGACGATCGGCCGTTCACAAAGGTACGTACGCACTTGCTGCTTCAGTGCACTGCCGTAGATACCGTATTTGTAGAATGCAAATATGAAAGTATACAGGCATGGCGAGAAAACAACTGGGCCGCGCCGTTATCTGACCATTCCCCGTGTCTAGGACTTCAAGGATCTCTTCTCCACCCTGATCGTCAGCCTTCTCCCCCTCTCGGCACACCGTGTCCGCCTCACCAAGATCGAGCACACGTTCCTGTCGGAAGATGCCATCAACAACCTGGGCTCGCTCAAGTTCTCGCAGTCCAATCGCATGCCTGACCCGAAGGACCCCTCGCGTATCGTCACTACCACCACCACCACCACATTCTCCATGGCCAAGGACATGGCCCGCTCGATATGCCAGCGTTT
The DNA here is from genome assembly GCA_002778075.1 of Grosmannia penicillata. Classification (NCBI taxonomy): domain Eukaryota; kingdom Fungi; phylum Ascomycota; class Sordariomycetes; order Ophiostomatales; family Ophiostomataceae; genus Grosmannia; species Grosmannia penicillata. Next base: position 2,308,343 of record PCDK01000018.1, on the reverse strand, counting down.
TCTCGACGCCCGCTTCATCGAGTCGGCCGACGGCAAATACCAGCAGATCTACACCATGAAGGGCTCCGTGTGGCAGCTCACCCCCAAGGGCATTTGCATCCTCGACCAGTTCTGCGCCCGCAACGGCATCCAGCAGAAGCAAGTCGGCGAGCTCGTTGGCACCAGCGTCGCCCAGCTCGTCATCCTGGAGCGTGACACACAGACCGACAAGGTTGTCAGCGACCGCGGCACCATCGAGGTCATCTTCCGTCGCTTCATCGGTGTGAATGGCTTCAATGTCAAGCCGAACGTCGCCGCCGCCGATTCCGAGTCTCTGAGCGACTACCGCGATGGCCTGACCGGCGTCAAGATTGCCAGCGAGCGCCGCATTGGCGGCAAGGTCTTCAAGGATACCTTCACCGGCAAGGCTGCAAGCGATTGGCTCATGGACTGCTCCACCATGGTCGACCGCCGTGAAGCCTGCGAGATTGCGTCGCTGTTTGCCGAGCACGGCCTTATTGAGGCCATCCAGACCGACCGCGCCTACATTACCCAGACCCCCAGCGCCCACATGTTCCAGCCCACTCGGAACGCCATCTTCCAGATCACCGCCAAAGGCAAGGATCTCGTCAACGGCGTCAATTCCCGTGGCCGTTCGTCCGAGAGCGACGGCGGCTCCGCGGCACGCCCCGGCCTTACCCGCGACTCCAACACCCAGCGCCTCGACAAGATCCTCAACGACGCTGCCCTGCGTCTGCTGTTCCGCGAGAACCTGCGCGAGACCCACTGTGAGGAGAACCTGTCGTTCTACCTCGACGTCGACGACTTTGTGCGCAACTGCCGTATCGCTATCCGCGCCGCGCAGAAGAACCCGGGAAACTCGTCTATGGAGGGTGTCAAGGAGATTATGGCTCAGGCCTATGGCATCTACAACGCGTTCCTGGCCCCGGGCTCGCCCTGCGAGCTCAACATTGATCACCAGCTCCGCAACAACTTGGCAACGCGGATGACCAAGTCCGTGGGCCAGGACACGGCCATGGTTGAGACTCTGCGCGAAGTCACTGCGCTCTTTGAGGATGCGCAGATTGCCGTCTTCAAGCTGATGGCCAGCGTACGTATTTTCATTTCACTGTCCTTGTTTCTATTGCCATTTTAACCAAATACTAACGCGAAACAGGACTCGGTGCCCAAGTTTCTGCGCCACCCCAAGTACGAGCACACGCTGAGAAACTACGACTTTGAGGCCATTGTTGTCGGCGCAAGCCGCCTGCCCGAGCGCAGCCAGAGCCGGTCCAAGCGCTAGTAGACGGGGATCGCTGCGGCATGTCAGATAGCACGGCTAGCCTTGCGTCTGCCACGCCACATTCTACTTCTCCATCGGACGTTGCGCCTCACAGTCCCTGGCCCACCCTTCGACATACGTTTGCTATAATGCCTGGCTTCCAATTCTACTTTCCTTGATTTCTCTGATTTCTCTGCATATAACGTTTTCTTTGACTGTCATACCCAACACTGCATTAATGCTCTGCTTTTTTTCTGCGGCATTGCTAGAACTTCGCATATTCGGTTCCATTACACTTCTGCTCCTTTCGTTTGTTTTGTTTTTCTTTCCTTCTTTCTTTGCCCCTATTTCGGCGGCGTTTAACGGTACTACGGTCTTCATGGCACAGAGATGGACGGTGAAGGCAGACGGCATCACGTCAGAGGGAGTCCGGGTCGGAGAGCGGCACATTCGTGCGAATGACTGGAACTCGGCGGGGAAAGGGCAAGGCCCAGAGGGGAATGAAAACGGTGCTGAACACCTTATCATTTTAGTCGTGCGGCTCCTGAGCAGTTCGTCCAGTCCGGCTTGCATATACCCATGGTGGAAGAGAGGGGACTCCAAAGCGAGGAACAAAGGAGTCGGCTGGCGGCGGAGGCTTAAACAGCTAGTTCGAGCCCGGTCCAACAGAGCCTGACTAGTAGCGCTGACGGAAGGACGAACAGCGAGACGAATACGGCCAAAGAAGGCCTGCACTGAAAACTTTACGAGAAAAAGACTCCTGAAATTCATTATAGCCAAAAAAAGATAAAATCATTGCTACTCTCGCTCCCCCCCATTCTCCGTGACATTCTACGCTAGTTCTGCCTCTTGCTCCTTTCCGGTAGAGGGTATTGAAAGTAAACGTTCCGCCGCGGCCTTCATTATAGCGTAACAAAAGAAATGCGTGATGCGAGTATCCTACGTTGGCGCGATGTCACATATTGTGTCGCGCAAAGCCCGTATCCAGGATCACAGGCACCAGCTCGTTGCCAGCCAGCTCCGCAAACACAGGCGGCTGGTAGTAGCGCGCGCCGTGCCAGCTGTCACTGCTGGTTATCGTGGGCGAGTCGGGGACGCCGTCGGCGTAGGGGTTCATGACGGGGTAGTCGGGGTGCTGCGGCTGCTCGTCGTCCTGCTGGCTCTGGGACTCCTTCTGCGCCTGTTGCGCCTCCTGCACCTGCTTCTGGACGCGCAGCGGCGTCGGGTACATGCCCTGGTCTGGGGTATGGGTGTCGTCCTTGCTCTCCTTGCCGTCTCTGCTCTTGCCTGGCTCTCCGCTGCCCGCGTACGTATGCGGCTTCAGCTGGTACAACGGGTGGTTCGCGTCGTTGCGGCAGTGCAAGAACGGGCTGGATGTCCTGTGCATCTCCATCTCTTTTTGCGGGGGCGCTTCTTGTTGCTTCTGCACCGGCGGAATCTCGTGCGCTGGCAACTGCAGCGGCGGTGGCGTCGGACGAAAGCTTTGGTGCGGAGAGACTGCCGGATAGGCGAGGCCCAGCCGTGGCGAGGGGACGGCCGAGAGCGGCGAGTCGAGCGAGGAGTGGTGCCGGTGGCTCGGGTGCTGGGGGTAGTGCTGTGGCTGGAAGAGCCGCAGAGGCTGAGCTGCCGGCGAAAACTGCGCTGGTTGCGGCGACTGGCTCAAGGGCAGCGGTTGGCCGGACAGCGCTGCCTGCTGTGCAGACGTGTAGGGGTTGTACGGTACGTACGTGGGTGTCGAGAAGCCGTGCGCGGCGTAGGGGCGGTAGGCCATGTAGGGCGTGTAAGGCGGCAAGGCGGTCGGGGGCGGACACGACACGGCGGGAGGCGTCGGCGTCGGCGCGGAAGCGGTCGTCCGGATGCTGGTGGTGGTGCGGTGTTCGGGTGACGGCACGCTCCGCGGTGTCGACGCGGCCGACGCGGCCGACGCGGCCGACATGGACGAGGCCGTGGATGCCGAGCGTAGGCGGCCGCGGCTGCTGCTGCTGCTCGTCGCGCTCTCGCTCTCGCTCTCGGCGGTGCTCTCGCGGATGGCGACAGCGGCGAGGCTGCAGAGGCGCTCGACGAGGGCGGCGTGCGAGCGCTTGAGCGTCTTCTTAACGAAGCCGGCCATCAGGCGATTGCAGCGCAGGTCGACGTCCTCGCGCAGGTAGTGCCCGACGGCCGGCACGCCCAGCGCCGCGAGTCCGAGTTCAGCCGGCTGGCGCGGCTCGCCCGGCAGCGTGCCGCCGACGGTCCAGCGCTCGCGGATGTCGACGCCGAGTGGCGCGCTGCAGTGCGTCTGCAGGCCGTCGGCCAGCGGGTGGAACACGCACGTGTACGACACGCTCGTGCCGCCGCTCGCCTTGTCGCCGCTCGCCTTGTCTGCTTTGGACTTGTCCGGTTTGCCTGGCCCGTCTGGCTTGCTGGCTGTCTTGCCACCTATGACGCTGCCGCGCCCCGAGCTGCCCTTGCTCGACCACGGCATGGCGATGGCGTCGGTGAGCTGGTACCAGACGCGCGGCGCCTCGTCCGGGTCGGCGTTGGCGGGCGCCTGGATGCGGTGACGCTCCTTCACCAGCGGATTGAGGTCGATCATGGCTTCGTAGTCGTGGAGGAAGGCCGTGACGGCAGCCCGGCTGACCGCCGACGGCAGCGGCGTGACCGTGGTGAAGAGGGTACGCTTCGACATGGCTCCGACTCCTGGCTCACTGTCCCGGACGGTGTATGGGGGATCTGGAGTATGATTGCCTCCTCTGGTTCTATCTGCTTCTGTTCTGTTGATGTTGTGTTTCTTCACGCTTTGGCTTCTGGTCGAGTATCGCGTGGCAACGTGGTATTGGGGGCCTCATGACATGTTGGGCGCAAGGGAACATGTCGAGGAGTCGGGAGCTGGCGGACGTAGGACTATGTCGGAGAGAAATCGAACGAGCGGGCGATGGACGAGAGACGGGAGAAGAAAGGATGCCTCTTTGTCTGGCGAAGGATGAATGCGTTGCTATATATAATGAGGACACAAAGCCATGTGTAAGTCGCTGGCTGACCGCATGGCAGGAGCGACTGACACGCAGCTCCGCATCAGGTGCTGACGAATGCAGTCGTGCTGTCCCGTGGTCTTTGATTGGCTGCGCCCGGTCTTTGCCATGGATGCATCCTCTTTATCGTCCTTTCGGGCGCCTTCTCTTTGGGCAGGCACGCTCCTTGTGCTCCTGCCTCGCGCAGAGTCAGAACAGCCGCGGCGCTAGCAGCCAGGCGCAGCAGTTCCGGAAATAGGCTGCACGGCCAGCAACGGCTCCACTACGGATTCCACAAGTCACGTTTATTCTTATTCCCACGTCAGACTGCATCGAGGCTTGGCCTTCGTGATCCATACAGAGTACGGCGTGCTCGCACTCCGCCCATACTTTATGCGCGCTCCCTGCACTGCGCCCAGGTTCTGCAGTCGCGGATGGCCGCGTGCCATGTCGCTGCGCGAGGCAGCCTTAGATTGGCCGCAAGGCCGGTCTCGCCGTCGAAACAGTCTGTGGCTTCATGCTTCTCTACCCGTGCAGAATGCCCTGCCCGGTCCCATCCCGGCAGCAGCAGCCTCAGATCTCCTTGCACCAGCGCGCCAGCACCCCGCCCAGGCGCACGCCGCGCGCCGCCGGGATCTCCTCGAGCGCCACCTCGATGCGCCACATGCTGCGGCCCTCGAGGCCGCCGGTGGCGCCGCCGCTGCCGCCGGCTGCCACGCGCATGCTGCCGCCGCCCATGCCGGCCGGGATCAGCAGGCCCAGCGACGCCAGCCGTTCCCAGGCGCGTGCTGCCACGCCGCGGCCCCAGACGCGCGCGCTGCCGCCGATGACGACGGCCATGGACGGGCCGATGGTGTCGGTCGAGCGGCCGTCGCCGCGCGCCACCACGTTGGCCGCGCTGATGGCCGCGCCGCTCGCCGCCAGCGACGACTGCACCCGCTGCTTGCCCATGAGCGACACGTACTCGTCGTAGGCCATGGCAAAGTTGACCGTGTCCGTGTGCAGGATGATGTCGAGGCGCGCCGCCGCGATCAGCAGCGACAGCTCCAGCTCGGACAGCGACGCGAGCAGGTGAAGCTTCGAGTCCGGCGCGTCGAGCGAGGCCGTGCCGCCGACGTCGCCGACGGCGGGCGCCATCTGCAGCCGCGGCGCCGCCAGCGACATGCTCGCCAGCGGCATCACGCACGACGTCCAAAACGCCGGCACGGACTTGCTCTTGTAGTAGTGGAGCTCGAGCTGGCTCTGCAGGGCATGCTCTTCGCGCAGCGTCTGTTCTGTTAGCCAGCGAGCCAGCGACTGAGCAGTCAGCAGGCGGTCGTTCTCACCTCGATCATGTGGCGCCACCACTGCTGGAAAGCGTCAAAGCCGTCCAGCGCGGCATCCATGCGCTCCCGCGCGACATCCTCGTCGTCCACAACAAGACCCTGGCGACACACGTCCCAGAAGGCAGGCAAGCTGCGCGGCAGCGACAGGTACACGTAGCGGTGGCTGAATCGGCTCTTGACGCGCTTCTCGAGGCTCTCGACGACATCAATCTTGGTGGTGAGGCCGAGCACGGCAATGGGCGCCTTGCGGGCCTGCGCAATATCAAAGAGGTTGTAGAGCAGCGTCTGGCGCGGATGCGTAGCAAACAGGTCAAACTCGTCCATGACAAACACGACAGATGTCGACGTCACGTCGGCGCCCTTGTCGGCATCGCCGCCGCCGCTGCCGCTGCCGTCCGGCACAATCTCGGACGGGTGCGAAAGCAGCGCCAGGAGGGATGCCAGGGTATCGGCGTGGCTGTTGGTCTGCGCAGGTTAGAACAATTCGAGACCCAGCAAGAACTCGAAACCAAGAACTCAACCAAGAACTCAAACAAGTACTCAAGAACGAAGACCAAGAACGCAACAAAAACTCGGAACGGAAACACTCACTTTGCTGACAACGTCGTCCTCGACAGCCATTTCCTTGCCGAGCTGCCGCCAGATCTCGCGCAGGGCGAGCTTGTCATCGGTGTGGATGAACCCGTTGAGGCGAACGACGTGGAAAGCGCCCCTGTGCTCGCTGTCCATCTCTTCCAAGATGGACTCCACCATCTGGCGCGGGTCAGCACTGCTAGACTGTCTCGGGCCGCATGTTTCATGTTGTCTGTTCGAGCAAGAGCTCTCCCGTACGTACCGTCGTCTTGCCGCTGCCGCGGGCGCCGATCACGAGCATCGAGTTGCCCTCGCCGGCCACGACCGTCTGCTCCACGAGCTGCTGCGCCTTCTCGTAGGCCTCGTCCTGCCCTCGCAGCCGGATGCGCCGCCGGCCTGTGCAGCGGTCTAGCAGTACGCGTTGCAGGCCGCGGAGGTGCTGCGCAAAGTGGGGAATGTCGGGCGCAAGACTGCGGACCACCGCGGGTTTCCCTTCGAGGGAGGTGGCTTCGACAGCCGTACCGGTGCCCTTGGTGCTGGCCACGCCCGTGCCGGTGCTGTCGGCCACCGGCAGCACGTCGTCCTGGGTGCAGTTCTTGCACAGCCAGTCGCCCTCCGGAATGACGGGCACGTGGTAGCACTGCTGATGGACGGCGAGGTCGCAGTGGTCGCAGAAGAGGATCTCGTTGGGCGGAACCGAGTCGGGCTTGCCGCACAGGGCACACACCTCGTCGTCGTCGTCGCTGCTGTCTTCCGTGGCCTGGGTGGCTGTCGCTTTGGCGGCTTTCGCTTTCTTGGCGGCCTTTCCGGGCTGTCCCTGCTTCCTCGCGCCCTTCTCCTTCTTTGCCGCCGGCGATGTCTTCCCTGCCGCCTCCTTGCTGCCCGGCGACGCCTCCGCAGTCTGCTGCTCATCCGTCGGCGCCGCAACGTCCTTGGTCCGCGCAGAGGCTGGCGGCTTGCCGCGGCTCTTCCGGCTGCTCGCTGTGGCATTGTCGACGGGCTTCTTTGGCGTGCTACAGGTGCGCCCGCTCCTAGGCAGGCTCGCGTCGAGGCCGCCGGCCATCTTGTCTGTTCCGTCAATCGCCAGACTGGCGAGAGGATTTCGCTTCGTGCGGCCCGGCAACTTCGTCTGCAATGGTTTGGACGGCGCGTCCGGCGTGGGCGAGCCCACAAGCGTGTCTTCGGCATCAGCCTCCAGGCTGTCCCCGTTCTCGTCGTTCTCGTCGTTCTCGTTGTTCTCGTTGTTCTCGTTGTTCTCGTCCTGCTTTTCTCGGCTAGTCGGCCGTGGGTCGTGTCCGAGCTCGCGCGTGTCGGCGCTGTGCTGGCCATCTTCCGTTCCGTTGGGTTTCTGCATGCGCGCCTTCTGTGCCTGGAGACGCCTTGCGAGGCGCGCTGCTGATGTTGGCGTGTCAGGAAGCGCCTCGGCCGCGTCTCTGTCGCCGTCCGACTCGCGCGCTTCTAGCTCGTGGCTGCCGCCGTCCATGTCCGGCACATTGCATATCTCGTCCAGCTCTTCCTTGAACAGCTTCTCCTTCTGTGCAATTGACGAGAAGAGTCCTCCTTTGCCACTGCTGCCACTCGCCTTGGCCAAGCGAGCGCCGTATGCGAGCGCGCCCGTGATGGCAGAGGCGACGGTGTGTACCGTCCTGGGCGTCTGAGGAGTTGCCTGGACAGCCTGCGAGCCGCTTGGCTTCACCAATCGCGGGCGTTTGGCTTTGCCAGTCCGGCTCACCGGCGCACCTTTCGTTGCCGTCGGCGCATCGTCGACCCGGTCGTCTTCAGCTGGACGCGCTCGTTTCCGGATGAGGCCAGACATGGCAGGTGCAGCTGCAGGGCTGGCGTGTCCTGTCCCCCGTGTGAGACGACAAGGATGCACGGAACGATGATCCTTGCTTTGCAAACGACGTGCTGCAGATGCGTGGGCAGATTCGACTTGGCAGATTGCTGGCGACGTTTCTCGTGAGACGCGTTTTGAGGTGCAAGCAAGCTTTAGGGGCCAGCTTAATTGGGTCACGTGATTCCGCGCATCGTTCGCGGGCCGCAAATCGACGCACCAATTGCACAGCCAGTGAACGTTACGGCAAAATCTAGAGAAGAGTTGGCCATGGCCAACATGGCTTAGTAGGCATGAGTATCTTACACCTCGCTGCCTACTCGTATCTATGGTGCCTCGGAAACCAACATCCGAGACCCTTTCTCTTGTGTGCCTATACGTTCGTCTAGGAACGCACCGGACACGTCGTCCTCGAAGCTCTCCAGGAAGCAAATGGGGAGAGGAAGACGCATGCACATCATCCAATGTGCATGGCCGTCGTGCTGCCGTGCCAGGTCAAGGTGCAGAAAGCAGAACATGGAGTGAAAAACAAAAGCTAGGAAGCAGAAACCAAAAGCCCAAACCGCACCCACGCCGTGTCCTGAACGCCGCTCCAACAAACGCCAGCATGCCGTGCAGGCCCAAGACGCACGGCGGCAGCGCACAGCGCCAGCCACGCGGCCGGCCTAGATACCGAGGTAGCGCTTGAGGCGCTCGTAGGTGTAGAAGCTGGCGGCGGCCAGGGGGACGACCTTGACGTAGCCGATGCTGAGGCCGACAAAGAAGCCGCGGACGCCGCGCTCGCGGAAGATGAGGCGGGCGGTCTCGGCGATGCTGAGGCGGTGGCCGTCGCCGACGGCGCCGCCGACCTGCATGCGGCGGCGGATGATCTCGAGGGGGTAGGAGGCGGACTGGGAGATGAGGCCGGCGACGCCGCCGGCGAGCAGCTCGGCCCAGGAGCGCAGCGGCAGCGGCTTGTCGGGCGGCGCGCCGGGCGGGCGCGGCAGCGTGGTCCAGGGGGCAACGAGCGGCAGGCGCAGCAGGTCGCCGCAGGTGTCGTGCGTCAGAAAGGACATGCCGGCGTACGGCAGCATGCCGAGGATGGTGGGCGCGAAGCCGCGGTAAAAGTTGGCGAGGCCGAAGCGGCCGACGCCGGCGGGCGCGTCGGCGGGGTGCTCGCGGTAGATGCGCCGGCAGATGACGACGAGCGAGGAGCGGGCATCGCGCCGCGTCTCGTAGGCGAGGCGCACGCGGATCAGCTCGAGCGGGTAGGTGAAGAAGACGGACGTCACGCCGGCCAGCGAGCCGCTGACGAGGCGGCGCAGCGGCGTCTCGTGCTCCTTGCGCGGGATGAGCACCGCGCGGATCTGCTCGTAGGCGAGGAACTTGACGGCCGCGTACGGGAACACGCGCAGCAGCGTCGCCGAGTGGCCGCGGTACAGGCCCAGCGCGCCGTCCTGCTGCACGATGAGCCGCATCGCGTGCGCCACGCCGGCCCACGAGCCCGAGTACTTGGCGAACTGCGGGTTGCTCGCCTGGAACAGGATCTTGACGCGGTCGAGCGGCGCCACCACCGTTTTGGCCTGCGTCGTCAGCGCTGGCTCGGCAGCATCGGGGCCCGCCGGCCCGCCGGCATTTTCGCTTCACTTACTACACACCCGGCCAGTCCGCCGGCCAGGCCGGACCGCCACAGGTAGGACACGCTCTGCTTGTCGGCGCGGCTCCCGACGGCCGCGCCCGCCCCGACATCCTTGCGTGCTGGCTCGGTCTGCTGTCGCTGCGCGCGCGCGACGTCCGGAGACGATTGCGGAGAGGGGACCGGCTGGGGGGAAGACAGCATAGATGGAACGTCGGGGTGGAGGAGAGAGGAGGTAGAGCCCGAGCCGGACCGAAACAGCAGAGGGAAAAGGAAACACGGCAGTCGCAACAGCAGGCAGAGGGCGTCGTCCAGCACAGGCTTTATCCACCCTGAACAAATGCCCTGGTGTCTTGTGCGAAACCCTCGTGACTAAGGCCTTCCGGCACAGAAGAGGGCGAAAGATGGGGAACGGGAAAATTGGCTTGTGACGGCCTTTGGTCTTCCCCAGAGCAAAGCACGAATAGCGTGCGCAGCAGGAAAAAAAGGCTATTGAGACCCTGCCTATCGCTATCCGGACCCTAAGTCGGGGATAAGAACTGGGGTACGTGGGTGGATCCTTTGCCATACCGCCCGTGGACCCACCAGGCGCCCTGACTGGACCAATCACGTCGGCCGGTCGCAGAGTGGCAGAATGAAGAAAGTATTGCCGGTCCCGATAGCACAAAGTAGGGTCTCGTTAGCATAATCTTACTAATGCGGCGACTCTAATAAGCCGGCGCATGCGGGTCACTGCGTCATTGTTCCAACCGACTGCCCGCCATGAACCCCGGCAAAACCAGTGACGCAAGCCGATCCTTGCCGGCCAGAGCCAGAAGCATGCTGGATACAGCGACGGCTGCGGACGGCCGCGTCCCCCCTGCCAAGCCGATGTTGTCGCCGCCGTCGGCGATGCTGTATGAGAATGCTGCCCGCACCGTTGCCGTCGTCGACTTGCCACGGTCCATTGAGGCGGCCCAGGTGCTGCGTGGTGATGGCGACGGTGATGGCGGCGGCCGGCACGCCGTGCGCCGGCTGCTGTCGAGTGCGCCGCCGGCCGAGCCCTTTGCGGCCCCGGAGCCGCGCCGCGCGGCGCGCCCGTCCGCCGTCAGCACGGCCGCCCAGCTCGCCGACCTCGCGACGTGCGCGGCGGTCGAGGCCGCGCTGGCCGATCTGCGTGCGGACGGCTTCGCCGGGCCGTGGTGTCTGCCACGGGTGCTCGCGAGCGCGGCCCGCGCGGACGGGGCAGACGCCGTGCACATCCCGCCGCGCGCGCGCTGCCTGGCCGGCACCGTGGCCGACGGCCGCGCCGCGTTCCTCGCCGAGGCCCCCGTGTTCGACGTCGTCGTGCTGGACCCGCCGTGGCCGAACCGGTCGGCGCGCCGCCGCCGGCAGGGACGGAAGGCGGCGGGTCCGGCCGGCGTGGGCTCCGACTCTCGCTCCCACACCGACGCCGGCTACGCCACCGCGCCCGACATGCAGGCCCTGCACGACCTCCTCGCGGCCGTGCCCGTGGGCGCCAAGCTGGCCGACGGCGGCCTCGTCGCCGTCTGGGTCACCAACAAGCCGGCCTGCGCGGCCTTGCTCACCGACCCGCGCCGCGGCCTGTTCCGCGCCTGGGGCGTCGAGCCCGTCGCCGCCTGGACCTGGCTCAAGGTGACGGCCGCCGGCGCGCCCGTCGTGGACCTCGCATCGCAGTGGCGCCGCCCGTGGGAGCGCCTGCTTCTGGCGCGGGCCCGGCGGCCTAGCTCGTCGCCGGGCCCGCCTCCCTCTCTCCCTCTCCCTCTCCCTCCCCAGCGCGTCATCGTCGCCGTGCCCGACGTCCACTCGCGCAAGCCCAACCTGCGCGAGCTCTTGGCGCCGTTCGTCCCGCGCGGCCACGCCGCCGTCGGCCTCGAGGTGTTTGCCCGCAGCCTGACGGCCGGCTGGTGGGCATGGGGCGACGAGGCGCTGCTGTTCCAGCATGCCCGCTGGTGGATGGATGCGTCTGGGCCGGAGCGGGAGCCAGAGCCGCTGCCAAAAGACGCGAAAGAGGCAAAAGAGACGGATCGAAAAACAGACTGAAGACGACAAACGCGAGCACGAATCATACGCAGCCGTCGGCTTCGCAAGATGGTATAGTGGTATCTTGTGGCTATCTAGGCTGTGTACCAGACACTTGTCTGCGCTGCAACGGCGGCAAGCACGCATGGCTTGGCCATACAAAAAACAACAGCGACGGGGGTATCCTACTGTCCGATCGGTCGCCGGCTACGCCGTGGCGCCCAGTGTGCGCTTCACGTTCTCCTTGAGCACCTCGACGTCGCCGTCCTCCATGCTGAGAAAGCGGATCTGCTGGAGTCAGCTGTGACCGCGTCACGTTGGTTATGGCTGGGTGGGAATGCTCACCACATCGTCGGCAGCGCCCGCGCTGCCGTAGAGAACCGGGTCGGACAGGCTCGCGCTGATGCACTTCTTGACGCGCTCCTCCCAGACGTGCTCCCAGTTCCACTCGCCCGGCTTGCGCGGCATCGCGTCGGTTGTGGAGGCTGTCGGCGACGCCGGCGACGTAAAAGTCGGCGATGTCGGCGATGTCGGCGATGTCGGCGATGCCAGCGCGACGCCGCCCGCCTCTTTTTCCCGACTCTTCTCCTCCCTCTCCCGCGCCTGCTGCTGGTGCGTGCGCCACGCGTGCCACGCCCCCGGGTTGCCGGCCGCCTCCAGCGGGATCGCGTCCAGCACAGACGCGTCGTCGAACGCGCTGCGAATGTACTGCAGCACGTCGTACGTCGACACGTCGCCGGCGGCGGCGCGCGGCCGCGTCTGCATGTACAGCGGCACCGTCGCCGGCGAGCCCTGCCCGCGCGTGCTGCTGCTCGCCGCCTGCGACGACGCGTGCGATGCGTGCGACGCCGCCCTGCTCTCGCGCCGGCCGCGGCCGAACCACGCCGGGAAGCCGTGGCGCAGGCTGAACCCGCCCGGCGGCAGCCGCTCCTCGTCGGTGGCGCTGACGGTGCCGTTGTCCTCAATGGCCGTCGTGTACGTGTACGTCGTCGGCGGCGTGATGAGCGGGTGGAACATGTCGGTCGAGAACGTCACCAGCGGCGGCAGCTGCGGGTACGCGTCTGGAAACGAGATCTGGAAGCGCAGGATCGACATCGCATAGGGGCCTGGTGCCGCAGAGGCCTCTGTCAGTCCAGTCAAAGACAGGCGCCGGAACCCCAAGACCCAAAGACTCACCGTCTCGCACAAAGAGAACGCCCGACCACATGGACAGGTCGCCGGGCGTCAGCGTCACAAAGACGCCTTCGGGACAGGCCTGTCGGAGTCCGGCGCTAGAGGGAAGCAAGAGCTGGGTCAGCAGAGCACACAGAAATGCAGGAGGCGAGTTGCCTGGCCATCTCGGCGTGATCGAGCAGCACTGCCCATTCAGGGGCAAGAAAGCCAGAAAGGAGGTCATACAACTCAGCCAGGAGATGCTCTCGCCGCAGGGACGGCAGGTTGGCCATTTGGGTAGAAGCCATTTGTGCTAGCGCTCTATGCGCATTCTCTCAGGGTATGGGAGAGAGCAGATGCGGATGCAGCGGCGAAGCGCAAGTCAGGACAGAGGACTCGTATTTTGTGGTCGACACGCGTCTGAGACGCTCTGTCGCATTGCGAGAACTGCCGTATGCGCTCGAGCCTCCCCAAATAGAAGGCGGTGAAGCCGTATCGGTGTATTCTGCCACTGTAGCTCGGCGGGGGCGAGTGGGGTTCGCTTGACGGCTGTAGCCTCGTCCGGTCCGATGACGGAGGCAGAGCATCGCCGCGAGGACTACCGGAGGGACAGGATGCATACGTAGACGACAGAAAGAAGCACTATTATCTGTGTCTATCCTAGGTAGTCGTGTACATGCAAGCTGTGCGGGGCGGGCATTTCACCCTTTGCCCGCGCAACATCTCGTCCAGACGTCCAGACGATCGCTGCAAAACGCTGTAAAACAAGAGCCGCGAGCCGCGATCAGGCGCCCAGCCGCCGCTCGATCTTGGACTTCTCCTGGCTCTTGAGCTCGGCCAGCTCGGTCCGCGTCGTGTCGTAGCGCGCCGTCAGCTGGTTGAACGGGTTCTCGGGGCTCTTCTCAAACTCCTTGCGGATGCGGTCCTTGCGCTGGTTCAGGCGCAGGCCCTTGCCCTCGCCGTCGGTCTCCATCTCCTGCAGTCGGCGCTCCTCAAAGGCCGCGTAGGCGGCCTTGAAGCGGCGCTCGGGGTGGCGGTCGACGCCGCCGCTGCCCTCCTCGGCGTCGATCGACAGGGCGTCGAGCGCGTTGTCGATGCCGGTCGCGTTGAGCGTCGACAGCGGACCCGCGGCGGGCCGGCTGCCGTCGTCGTCCAGCTGCGCCAGATCGAGCTTGCGCGACGGCGCCGCCGCGTTCGTCTTCTTGCCGGCCGACTTGGCGTTCTTGGGCGCGGCCCGGCCGGGCGTGCTGCGCTCCTCCTCGGCCAGCAGCGCTTCGCGCTCGGCCTTCTTGCGGGCCAGCTCGGCCTTTTTCGCAGCGTCGGCCTCCCTGTCGTCATACAAAGTCCGGGTCAGCGTCTCCCTCGTCGTCCGCAGAACAAAAGGCAGACTGCGCGCCGCAGGCGCTTCGCGAGGTGGCGAAGCCAGCGCACCAGCCGCATGGCTGTGCCACGGCCGGGAGAGAAGCCGGCGGGCCGTCGACCAGGGTCGCGCAGAGGAACGAAGCACGAAGCACGAAGCACGAAGCACAAACACAAACACAAACACAAACACAGAGCACAAAGAACAAAAGCACGAAAGACGGCCACTCACTTTTTGGCATTGCTCTTGGAGCCCTTCTGCCACTCGCCGGCCTCGGCGGCATCACGCGCCGCGTCGGCAGCCGCCGCTTTCTGGGCTGCTGCATCGGCCTTGCGCGCCTGACCCTGCGCCTTCTTGCTGTTCTCACCAGCGCCCTTCTTTCCGGCCATGACGGCAAGTGGGAATGGAAGACGGGAACGGGGACGTGGGAAGGGTTGGAGCGCTCGCGGGGGAGGCGGGTGGGCTCGAGGCTGAGCTCCGGCGAACTTGGTCAGGCGGGTCGAGCTGTCCCAGATCGGGGTCGGTGAGCTAGGCGTCCGACTGCTGTCTCGACGTCGCGCTGTCGTGTTGCGTTGCGTCGAGCCCGGATGCACGTCGGGTGTTCCGATCGGTGGGTGTGGGATGGTCGCGCGGAGGGAGGGTGGGAATGCGGGAATGCGGTGGCAGAGTGTGCACGTTGGTAAAAGACAGAAAGGCCGCAGCGGATTTTGCGCCGCCTTGCGACTTTTTTCCGTTGCTGGCGCCTGCGGCCGAATCCTGATTCCTTCTCATTGGTGGCCGCCTCGGACTTTGCAGAGGCCACGCCGCTCGCTGGGCCGGGGTTCCCTGCACACGTCGTCATACTTGCACGCTGCCTACCCGTGCGCTGCATTGCTCTGGACAAGGCAATGCCGTCAGCGGTCGCGCGGGTGCTGTTCCGGCGGCGGCAGGGATCACGCTGACACGCCAAAATGAAGCACACAGACGCAAGCGAACTCGCAGGCCGGCCGAGCATCGTGTGATGAGTCCCGGCTAGGAAGGTTGTAGCGTCGTGCCTTCCGCATCTGCCCTGCCGCTGCTGCCCCGCTCCTGCCTCGCTCTGCAAGTCACCGGCGTTGCCGCATGAGGCAATCCCCAGAACCAACCGGATGCGGGAGCCGGGACGGCAGAAACAGCCAGTACGCGTATGCATCGGCACGGTGGCCCGCCTGGCTCGGCGGAGAAGCTCGGAAGTCCTCAGAATAGCAGCGCCCGCTCGGCTCGCGCTGCATGCAGCATGCCGGGTCTGCGCGTCGGGGTCGCCCGTAGTCCGTACGTGGAGCTCGCTCGCTACCGCACGGTACCGCTACAAAGTACATCCATCGCCTTTGTACCTGCAAAACGTTACACGGCATCGACCGCAACAGCGACTCTGTGCTCGAGCACTCTCACTCTCTGCCAGGATCAAGGCCGTCTGTTGTGCGCGCTTTCGGAGGCCACGCTGCCTTCGCTGCTCTCTTGCGCCATTCGCTCCTCGGCGCTCCGGCCATGTGATGGTGCAACTAGGACGCCACTCCGACGCTGTTGGACAGCAGCAACACGGCAGGCCCGTGGCCATTCCGGCCGCGATACTTGGCCGATCATGCACTTTTTGTGGCTGTCCGCAGAGCCAATGGCCTGTGTGGCTGCTCTGCGTACGGCGTCCGCGCAACTGCGCTACGGCTGCAGCACGGCGAACACAGCCGGCCAATGACCGCGGGGGCGATGCCGGGCGTTCTCTGGCACTCCCGAGTGCCACGGCTCTGCCATGTCACAATATCGAGACGCCCCGAGCCGACGAGGTGTTGTCATTCGTTGCTGTTTTCCGAGGAGGCTGAGGCCAGCTCATGCCACCCGTCCCCAATCACGCGCAGCGGGAATGCTTTCTTGGGAATCCCGGGTTTATCTCTCGGCCGTATCTTATTCGCGAGCAGCGCTCTTGCCTACGAGCAGGTTGTCATAGGCTCCTTGCCCTGCAGTGAAACAGGGTCATGGATATCGGAACGGCTTCCCGGAGCCCTTTTCCCTTCTTTGATTTATCGCATGGCCACCGGTGTGGCTAGGCAAGAGGAGGGTTGCGTGGAACTCATCCTTCGTATGGGCCTGGGCACCTCTCGCTAACACAAAGCACGAACAAGCAGCCTTGCCGTATTCCTCCCTGCTCGTGGAGTCACAAGACGTGTTCATGGTCCCGTCCACGGCAGGCGAGTTCACGCCATTGGTGCTGTCTAACAGAGGGTGGCCGGAGCGAGAAGCCGGCATGAGTCCTCGCAGACACGTCAATTCAAACCCAATTTATTTCAGATGATATAATGCTCCGATAATATGAAGAGACCTGGGAGTGGCCCTGCATACTTGAAGGGGGACACAGGGGTGGCGTAGCTGAACGAAGAGCACAGCATAAGCAGATAGACAGACTGGAAATATGAGGTGTAGACGCCTATTGTAGCACCAACATGTACATATTCGAAACAGACATTTCTTGCAAGCCCAATCCTGAGCAAAAGTAGAAGGTGGTTCGCAAGCTGGCCGCATCGTCACATAAGCTCTTTAGCCGAAGGCCGGTGTAGCTAGGCTCTCACAACCCTCCAGGGATGCACCAAGTTGGGCTTCCATGGCTGTCACAGCTTCCAGAGAGCCTGACGACCTCGGACATCAAGAGGACAAGGCACATGCCGTATCGGCCTTGCACACGTATCCCGCATCTTTTGCCCGTTTTGCCTCACCGACTGCAGAGCAGACTCCCCGCTTGCCATTTCCGCGGCGGAGGAGCCCGGATGTGAGAGGCGTGTATGACACTTGCCTTGGATCGGCGGAATTTCACCCGAGGACACCCTCCACGGCTTCCTTCTCAGTAGGGGATATCCCTGCACAGAGAGGAGCGGTGCAGTGCTGCCAAGCTGAGCGAGCTTATGCGTTGCACAGCGTGCTGTTTCCATCCGCGCAAAGGGCGGCAAAGCAGCACAATGTGTCTTGGAATATCGGTGAGCAGGACCAATTCCATCGTATTACATGGGGGGGGGGGCGTCTTGGGCATCAACATGTGTTGCCCAAAAGGGCGGCCATGGCAGTCTTGTTTTGCACGAGTATGGCTACCTTGTATGAATTACCCGTCTTTGTGACCTGTCGCAGAAGGGTACGGTGTTCGAGCCAGCATCCTTGCCTGACCCGGCGGCTAGAGAGAAGGAAGAGAGCTCCATGCCGTGGATCTCCGAGGTTCCTGCGTAGGAAACATACGACCAGCAAGAGAGCAATAGCGAGGTCATCTGTGTGGTCTGCCGACGCGATGGTATTACGGGACTTTGAAGGCACATGGGCCGTACTCAGCTTCGGCTGCCACTCACGCCTGACGGCCAAAAAGCGGCGCCAGTTGGCTGGCCTGTCCAAGCCGCCTCACAACCGGAGTAGTCCGACTTGGCCAGAGCACCCGCATCTTGGCAGAGCCGCTGGTAGGCCCGCTGGCACTTCCGCGGTTTTCCCGAAGCTGTTTGTTCAGAGGTCGTTGACCGTCGTGCACAGATTCGGCGACGCACAGCATGCAAGATGACGTGAAGTGAGACCTAGCGAATCCCATGAGAGGCCGTGCCCGGCGCGTGATACGTGATATATCCTGTGATATTTTCAGTTCCATCTTGGGATGTAATACTCGTACAGCCATCAGGCCTAGCAAGCTGCACCGCACCTGCAAGTGCAAGCTCGCGCCCGTTGCCTTCAGACCGTCTTTCGAGCGTGCGCCGTGTCTGGTCCCGTGTCCAGTCTGTTGTGCTGGTGCCCGCTGTACTCGTTTACTGGAACGGGCACGACGGAGGCGGGAAGCAAGGCCGCGGATGTAAAAGCGAAAACGGTATGAAGAGGCGGCGCTGGGTTGGTGCAACTGACGCCAATCAGACTCAGTACCGCCACACTGCTATGTGCGCGTTGGCCGTATCCATCACATACAGCTCCGTTGATGTATTATTTCGTACCTTCTCCTGCCTCGCAGACCCGTATTATTCAGTCACAAGATGCTCGTACTCTATTCCATATTTTTACGTATGGTACGTGGGCGGTAACATCCGCAATGCGTCGGGTTGCCATTCGCCCGGAGGACAGATGGCAGCAATCCGGCAGGGTCCGCAAGATCAAGTAGACTGGATGCTGTGGCTCGGGACGCCTTGCATAAGGCAGCCAGCCGATGTTGGATTCTACCTGTAATACTCGTATTATTACTCGTGCTTGCCCGCGCGGTAGGAGCACGTGTATTTTACTCACACCAGGTGTACTGGATGCCTCGGATGCAGGCAGGCGCAGAATAAAGATAGCATAAAGGGTAAACGAAGGGATTATGGTGATAGAACAGGGAACTGCCAGCTGATCCTCCAAGCTGGTCCACCGGACTGGTCGCCCAAACTGGCGATGAAGGCGGGCTGATAATCAGTCTGGTCACAGTACTCGCCCTCGTATCTTGGTTGTTGACGGATACAAGTGACGAAGTGTATCTGTCCACGTCGTCACGCACCGGATATTGCCGACGAAAGGACTGCTGGAGCGGCTCGCGCTGGTATTGCCGGGTTGATTGCGGTGCCGGGAAGGCCGTATCAGTTACTCCGTATTTCGTGGTACGAAGTATTACGACGTAATACTCAGCAAGCACGTACTCGTACTCTGATTGCAGCGCACACGAGATTGTGCAGGGATGGAGGGCGGCAAGACGCTGGAAACGAGGATCTTGTGATGCCGGGTTCCAAAGCACTGGCCGTGGGCTGCAAATGTTTCCGGGGGAGCTTGCCCGGAACGAGCTGCCGGCTGAGGCGGACCAGGGTCTCCTGCGCCTCCTTTCATCTCCAGGTCTTTGCCTCGGGCTGCCAGATTCGTGGCTGTCATTCGGAGTTCCCGTGCGTTGTATTTCGTACTGCACGAGTACGAGGATCGCCGCCAGCCCCGTGACGTGTGCATTCTAGAGTACATGCTTGTACGGTACGGAGTAGCAGTTGCAGTCGTATCGTACTCTGGATGACTTCGTACCTGTCTTCGTACTTCTTCGTACTTGCAAGCCGTGCCAATCCTTGCCGTCTGTTGGTTCTCGGCTCGCACAAGTAGCAGCAAATGCAACCGAGCATATTATTGAGATCGGACATGGGGCGGCGCTGTTTTTCTCTCTCATTTTCCCCTGCTTTGTTGGAGGCGATCATGGGACGGCACCCCAGCCCCCGGTCGTGCGGCCTGACGCCAACGTGTGGTTCACTTGCTCACCGATAGTGGACATCTGGCTGCCTCTCAGTCATGATGCACGATGTATTACTCCGTGGTGTAGCCACCCGCTCAGCTGATCCAGACCCCATCCCAGATCCCGGGACTCGTACGAAGTCAGCGTACTGCGTACCGGGGCTGGCGAGGGACTGTGCGAGAAAAGCAAAAACAAAAGCAAAAGCAAAAGCAAAAAAGCGGGCAAAGGGCAAAAAGCAAAAAGCACAAAGCACAAAGCAAAAGCAAGACAGTAATCAGAGGCTGTGTGCGGGTGAAAGTACGAATGAACATGGCAGTTAAGGGGTAAGCTTGCAATTACGACCAGTACTCGTACCCCCTCGCGCCTTCCGTGTGAACGGCGCTCGTACACGTGAGACCCACAGAGGGAAGGAGCCTATGTCGACGTGGGAGCCGGCAAATGACGTGTGCCTGCCTCGCCTGCACGACAGTCGGTAGGACCACGCTGGCCGTTACAAGTCCAACGTCGCACACCGATTCGGGAAAGAGCATGGCAGCACATGACTGCTCCGTTGGGCGTTTGGGCGTTTGCGACACGGCGATTCGCAGAGACCCCTGATTCCGACTTGCGACTTGCGCTCGTCGCACGCGCCGGCTCTTTCCCACTACCGCGTACGACGTGAGAAGCTCATTTCTCCGTGAGTAATACTCCGTAATTTTGTTCGCGCAAGTACGAAGTATTTTCCGAGCGACCCCATAATGGCAGGACGGGGCTGTCCGCCCCATCGGATCGCTCCCCCAAGGCCGCTTTGCCACCCCAATTTCCCAAGCACGGCGAGGAGTGATGCGGTAGGACAGTAATACGGAGTGCAGGTATCTCATTGGTGTACTGGTTACAAAGGAATAATCCAGAACGCTGGCTGCCAAGTCCCGCCCCTTCTTTTGGTGCTGTCCATTCGGCTACTCCCCATGCTAGTGCTGCTAGCTGGAGCTGGGGGACAAGAGGCCTCGCTCCAGGGCTCTGGGAAGGGTGCCAGAGGCTGTCCTGGTGCTTCCGGGCTTCCGGCGTGCCACTGGCGCGCACTAGGCAGCCGTCCCGACGTTCCGCACGCTGCGACCAGAAGGTCGTACAAAGAATTACGGAGCAGGGACAGGGAAGCGCAAACGCACTACTGCGCAGCCGGCGCGCGTTGGCTTCGACCTCCGGCAGTCGCCGTTGGAGCGCCGGCACACCCTCTGCCTTCTCAGCGCCTGACTGGTGCAGCGGTGAGCACCAAGTCAGCCGAGCCCAAAGCGGGCAAGCCGGCATCTGGCGGCACCCCAGCAGAGCGGCCGAGTGGCCTCCAGCACGCTGCGCTGCCTTTCCTTGTACGCCTGCGCAGACCCCGATGCTCAGGCGGTTCAGGCAGAGCCAAAATGGCGTGGACTGCCGAGTATTGCATTCACGTGAGTGGCGCGCTGAGCGCAGTCCGTGAGCGCGCAGAGCATCTTGCTATCTTGAAATACAGCGGAGCAAGACGTGATTTGACGGTGGCTCCGAACTGGGGGTCCTTTTGCGGTGAGAGGCACGCTCACATGATGTGCATTGCATGCGCCCCGGTGCGACGCAGGAATGATGTGCGGCGGCGGCGGGAGAACAGACGACTGCTGGCGTCCTGACGTGCCGGCATGGCTCCGTGTTTCGCATTGGTGCGACGGCGTCGGGCGGCGATGCGTACGGAGTACGGCGCGGACACATGGCGCTGCTTAGTCAGCACGGTCTGTCGCGTACGGGTACGGAGTACGCGCACGCCCTGGCGGCGAGCCGCAGACCGCCAGCGGGCTCCCTCGACGGCCGCCGGCGGGCTCGGCTGTGCGCGTGCAAAGGCGCGTGTTCCCGCAAGCAGCACGTGCAAGCGCAGCACAGCACAGTGCCGCCTGCGGTGAGCTGTGAGCTTCGAACGGGTAAGATACGCGCACGAGTTGTACGCATGCGCTTCGGGCAGCCGCTCCTGGCACGCGGCAGCGTTCGAAACGAGATGTGACCACTGCCCACGCACGTTGTCGCCGGGACGCTGTTCCGTGCAAGCCGGAGCCGGCTCCGCGGTGGCTCGGAGGCTCGGCGGCGCCGGTGTGCTGGAGGCTGGAGGCTGGATCCGCGGTGCTTGATCAGTGGAGATTGCCCACTTGGGGCAGCGCTCTCATGACGCAGACGGCATCAGGCTGCGGTGTCAGAGGTACAAATACGAGTACTCCGTACGGATTACGCATCGATGCAGATTACTCGTACTCGTACGTACCCTACTGCAGAGAAGATGAGTCCCCAACGCTTTGGGAGACACGTCGTATTAAGGCGTCGCTGATCTGGCCCAGCACCAGCACCCATGTTGCATCCCTGCGACCCTTCCTCCGCGGCGGCACCAGTGGCCTTTACAGTATTGTGAGCAGTCACATTGGCACCCCAGGCACGGCGGTGCTGAGGCGCGGGCTACAAAGTAGCAGTGCGCTACGGCCCAGCTGGGCTTCCGGTGCCGCGGCCAATGTCCCATCAGATTTCCATCTTGGCTGGTGCGCGACGGCGTGCTCGTACGAGCCAACCTATTTTTACAGCATGGAATCTGTAAGAATACGAGTGTCGATTACGGAGCAGAATCCACGACGAGCACATGCGCTAGTGCGGCGTCTGCCCAGTTTGCCCAGTCTGCCAGCGCGTGGGCGACCAGCCGCTCGGGGCCGTTGAGCTCCGGGGATTGGGCCGGCACCCCCGCCAGGAGGCGCTACGTACGATACAGCGTTCGGGTACATGTACGAGTACACGTACACGTACTCGTACTGCCGAGCAGGGCAGGCGCTCGACGTGAAGCCTGACCGCGCCGCGATGGAACGACCTCGCTCGCCAGCGCGGCCGGCCTGCTCGACGCCTGGCCGACGCCTGGCGGGAGCGGTGAGCACGGTACCTGCTCGTATACGAAGTCGGTCCTGTGCGGCGTGCAGTGCTGCGTGCGTCAAAGTACTCTGCATCGAGCAGACGCCTCTCCGTCCGGGTGCTGCTGCACGAATTAAACAGGCGCGCCGCGGCACCCGCGACACCCGCGCTCGGCCAGGCGGCGCCACCCTGGATGCGACGCTGGCCGTTTCTTTTCGCCCGGCGGCCGCTGTCGTGTCGTCCGGCAGAGCGGAGTGCTTGTGCGAATACGTCGTCGTGCAGCTGGCCGCCGCTCGTGGTCCCGTGGCCAGCCTTGCGGCAGCCGCCTGCAAGTACTCGTACTACTACAAAAGTACAGAAATACGACTCTGCACACTGGCGGTCGAATTCACCGCTTCGTTGCTGTGACGCCGGCCGTCAGCGTGACTCGCTGCCCTCCCACGGCCCCGTAATACAAAGTACGAATACTGTGTTCCCTGCTGCCCTGCTGCCCTGCTGCCCTGCCCTCCGCGGTGACGCCCATGCTCTGCAGCGTGCAGCGTGCAGCGGGCAGCGGATGGCCAGCCACAACGTGAGCGAGTACCGTGCTTACTCGTGCTCTGTAGCAAGTAACACGTCGTACTCCGTGCAGCTGCGACGTACCGACCACAGCGCTCCCAATGTGCGCCGCAAGCAGACCGCCGAAGCGGTCCGCTTTTCAGCAGCCGCTGCGGGCTGTGCCCTGCTCGCAATACGAAGTACTCGTACGAACAGCCCAAGTACGGAGTCGTACGGAGTACCGCCGGCGTGTGCTCGCTTCGCCGCGCTGGGCTCTGGCTGGGCTCAGGGCTCAGGCGCTGGGCTCTGTGCCTGCCTCTCCGTCCCTAGCCGGCCGACTGCCGGTGCCGGCGATGGCGCTTGTTGCGTCGCGGCACGTCGCGCGTCCCTGCTCTGTCATCCGCCCCTTTCCTGCCAGACACCGGAATGACGTAGGCGGCCCGCTGCACGCGGCCGTTGTTTTCTGCGCTTGTCGTGCTCCGTACGCCCAGAGGGCTCCGTACAGGTACTCCGTACTGACTCCGTACTCCGTACGCGTGCTTGTTTCGTCGCCGCGCCGTGATACTTGATACGGAGTACTCCGTACTTCGTACCCAAGGCCCTGGCGCGCAGGGGCGCCCCGGCACGCGGACCAGTACAAGAGTACTTTCGTTACCGACAGGCCAGACGAACAAGGGCTATCCTGGCCCGACGCTCGCCGCCAAGCCGTGCTTCGCGCCGCCAGCGTTGTCCTGTACGAGTACAAAGTAGCCGGTATCTCGTGCCCGTCTCGTCGGCGGCGCGCTGGGTGCGGTGTCGCTGCTGCGGCGCGGCCGTGCGTGTTGCTACGGCGTACACGTAGTTGCTGTGCTGCCTTGTCGCCGTGTCGATGCGCTGCTGTCCGCCGTCGGAGCCGCCGTCGGTTGTCGTCCCGCATCACCGCATCACCGCATCACAGCATCACCGATCACCGCATTACCGATCACCGCATCACCAGTGGCACATGCCCGCACGCTCCCCCTCCCAACGCTCTCTCCCAACGCCTGCCGCGCGCCGATCCTGGCACCGGTCCTCGTAGCTCGTACCGACAAAACACCCTTATCCACCGCAGTAGGAGTGGCACCCTGGCGCATCTCCCAACCCAGCAGTGGGCTTTAGGCGAGCCAACCTGCTGGACCCCATGCCTGCGCCTCGCCTCACCGGCGCCCTCTGGGCTCCGTCCTGCCAAAACCGCCGCCGGCACAGCCGTCTGGCGCCTGGCTGCGACCCGCCGCGGCATCCGGCCCTGCTAGCGTCCCAGGCGAGCCTGTCCCTGTCGTTCTGATCGAGCCCAGTCTGGTCACCGCTTGTTTCCTGTGAGCGTACGGCGTCTGTCATGTGCGTGTGCGTGTGTGCGTGTCGTCTGCCTGTGCCCCGTGTCTGCTGGCTGTTTGTACGGAGCACGAGTACTCGTACTCGTACTCGTACAAACCGGCAAGGCCTGTCTGCCAGCCTGACTCAGCAACGCCGCGCACGAAGAACAGGTACGCCGGCGCACAGAGGGCAGGTACGACGTGCGCACTACGCCCGTCCGCCCGTCCGCGCCTGCTGTATTCGCAGAGTGGTGCATTTGCATGGAAAGCCGCTGCGAGGCTCAATGGCTTCCGAGTCAACAGTCGCTGCCCCAACGGCCCAATGACGGCAAGGACGGCAGCGACGGCCCATGGCCGCGGAAGAAAGAGGTCGTCGTGCAAAGGACGCGCACCCGAATGGCAGAGCCGACCGCGCCCCGGCAAGTACAGGTACGCACGACCGCGATCCCCACGCCCACCCCTTTCCGCCATCCCCTCCTCGGGCCTGTACCGGTACTCGACCCGCTCTGTCGCCTATTCCTACCCCTCGGCCTTCTGCACGCCTTCACGCCTTCCACGCCTCCTCACTCCTTCGTTGCTTTTTCTGCTTCGACGGAGTAACACAGGCTTCCCACACGACGTACTTTGTACTTCGTACCCCCCTCCCCCGTGCCTTCTCGTACGTCGACGGACTGCTTCTTTATCTGGCTCGGACACCTATCCTGGTATTCTCGTAGCGCACATGGTCCGGTGACCGTGTCTCAGCCCTTCTCCCTTCTCCAGACCGGAGTGCGCCTGCGAGCTCCAATTCATATATGATGCCATCCTCCCTGTCCGCTCTGCCTCGAGCTTCACTACTTAGCTCCTTCCTGCTACGACCACACTTGCGCTGTGTCAACAAGCCTGCTCCTGCCTTCTTCTCTGCTTCCCAGCCTTGCTTTTCTCCCACTGCCAGGCCCCAGCCTGTTCCTTCCCGTTTCGTGCTTTCCTCCTTTACATAGGCCCGTCGCCCTGCCTCGCCGTTCTACGGCCTCGTTATATCGTCGCCACACAACTTGGAAACTTGGCAAAAGCTTCTTGGAAGCGAGCTCGCTGGGCCACCAGACTCTCAAGTCGGCACACCCTCTATTCACTATACAACTTCTTGATGCCGCCATCAGCCAGCGTAATGGGCGGGTCCCAGCCGCGGACCGCCTCCGCCTCCCATGGGCGCACTGCCTCGGAGGAGAATCGCAATCCCATTCCTCCTTTTCCCAAGAAGCAGATGATCGTTTTGGGTATGTGAATACGACTGGGCTGGCTGTGCAGCTGCTCTCCCCCCCCATTTCCCGACCTCTCTTCTGACATCATAGCCATCTGCCGTCTGTGCGAGCCAATTGCTTTCATGGGCATCTTCCCATATATCTACTTTATGATTCAGGACTTCCAAATTACCAAGGACGAGAAGCGTATTGCCTTCTACGCCGGTCTCGTCACCTCGGCCTTCACCTTCGCAGAGTTTCTCACCGGCATGTTCTGGGGTCGCCTCAGTGACCGCATCGGCCGCAAACCCGTCCTTCTCATCGGCCTTTCCGGCACCGCTCTAAGTGTCCTGCTCTTTGGCTTCGCCCAGAACTTGACTGTTGCCTTGATCGCGCGCGCTCTCGGCGGTCTTCTCAATGGGTAGGCACCCTCTTGCCGCTCCTCCTCCTTCTCGTCTCTAACATCTCCAGCAACATTGGCGTAATGCAAACAACGGTGAGCGAGCTGGTCAAGGTCAAGGAACACCAAGGTATGCAGCTTGCCCACCCTCTTCGCAAGCTCGACATCTCACACATCTCTAAACAGGCCGCGCCTTTTCTGTCATTCCCGCAGTGTGGTGCATTGGGTACGTAAACGCAAGCTGCAGTCGCATGAATGAACACGGTTACTGACTTCAGAACAGATCCATGATTGGTCCTGCTATCGGAGGAGCACTTGCTCGTCCCTGCAAGTTCTACCCCAGCATCTTCAAGCCAGGAAGCATTTGGGACAAGTTCCCCTACCTGCTCCCGAACTTGTTCAGTGCCGCTGCCGTTTGCATTGGCGTGACCGTCGGCATCCTCTTTCTCGAGGAGACGCATCCACTCCAGAAGAACAAGAACGACATGGGTCTCGAGGTCGGCAAGTGGCTGGTCTCGGGCATGAAACGGCGCGAGGAAGCAAGCGAAACGGACAAAGTCTTCCTCATTGACGAAGAGGAGCCGCTTCTCGACTCGGACGACCAGCTCCCAAGCTACCGCACGGCCAACCCGTCTCCCCGCCTTCTGTCTTCGCCGTCGCAGACGAACCTGCCCAACGCTCTGGAGCCCCTGGATGCGCCTGCACTCATCGACCAGCCCAAGATCAGCCCAACTGCCAAGCCAAACATTGACGTGAGGCGGGTGCCGCAGAAGATCTTCACAAAGCCGATCATCCTGAACACCATCTCCTTTGGCATTCTTGCGTTGTAAGTACAATACACGGCAGTCGATCCCACGAAAAAAGGCCGTATAACTAACTCGAGACAGCCACACCATGACCTTTGACCAGCTGCTCCCCATGTTTCTCAGCACAGTGCCGCCCGAAAATGCCGCCATCTCGCTCCCCTTCAAGTTCACCGGTGGCTTTGGATTTGACAACCAGACCGTCGGTGTCGTGATGGCTGTTCAGGGCTTCTACTCGCTCCTCTCCAACACGTTCCTGTTTCCGTGGGTCATTGAGCGCATTGGCCCGCTGCGACTCTTCAAGATGGTCGCCATTCCATACTTTCTGCTCTACCTCGTCACGCCTTACCTCGTTCTTCTCCCCGACAGGTACCGCATGGCCGGTGTCTACCTGACTATTGTGTGGAAGTGCACGTTCTCGACGCTAGCATACCCCAGCAACGCTCTCATTACCATGAACCTTGCACCAAGCTCCCTGACACTGGGTACTGTCAACGGCGTTTCCGCCTCGGCAGCGAGCTTGTGCCGCGCCTTTGGTCCGGCAATTTCGGGCATGCTCTTCGCTGTGGGCCTGGAGACAGGCTACTCCAGCCTGCCATGGTGGTGCGGTAGTGCCGTGGCCGTGGTCGGCGCTTTTGTTGCGATGCAGCTCACGATGCCGAACAAGTTCCGAGACGACGATATCATGGACGACGTGGAGGCCGGCGCGCCTCTTTCCCAGGACATTGAGATATAGTGAGCGGTAACTCGGGGCCCTGCCACACTGCATTTTCTACCTCTTGGGCATTTTGCATCTCCCACAAGTGGGTTTGCGTTTTGCGTTTCATTTTGAGTGCTTCTTGGTTCTGTGGCGCACGGACAGGCTTTGCTTTTATGCGAAAAGGATAAGGAAATTCATACATGGCGATTTCATGTGAGATGGGAAGGCCGGGGTAAGATAAAGGGGCTAGGATTGAGGGTCATCTCGAACGGTACAGGATTTTCGGGTTTTCTTTGTTTTTTCCTTTTTGGGACTTCCAGCATCCTTCCGGCCTGGGATGTTGCCAGCTATATTTGTCTACGACGATTTGTCTTTTTAATTTCTTTTATTTCTCAAGCTGCCCAAGGCTTCTCTGCTGGTAGAGAAGCATTGGTTTAGCTGCCGGCCGTTCTTCTACGGCACGGTCTATTTACTCTTACGTTTCTACGATTGAATGTTCGGACACTGAACTTTGCAGGCATTGAGACTCATTCCACGGTTGCCTCCTCTAGTCTCTTCTTTTGCGGGATAAAACACGAGAATAACAGATACCCGGGCCTGCTTCTTTGCACTGTGGTCTGTTTTCATTTTGTGCTGTGCTATTTTGTTCTGATGTCGTCGACAAAGTACATCTGACAGCCATCGTTACAGAAGTTACCCCGTAATACTTTAAAGTGTGCGAGTATTAGGTCATGTCGCTAATCCCCGGCATGACCTTGGTCAGGCCCATGGATGCAGATTGCAATTCCGTCTATGTGGCTTCTCTTAGCTTCTGCGGATCGTGATCGTGCAGCCACGCACGTCCGCAGAACGCTCTCGCCGGGATCGGCGCGCTTCCCTGTTCAAACACGGCGCGGCCGGACACTGCGTCAGACGAGTGGAATAACGAGGCCGGGAGATGAGCAGCGGGCAGGCGTTTCAGGGATTCAGAGACTGGCGTCGCTTGGTTTTTTCCTTCTAGAAGGCGTCCGTGCGAGTACGAAGTGCGGATCAGTATGGAGTACGTATTAACTCGTAGTACGGAGTGAGTAACTAGTTCGCCCACGTGACTTTGTGTTACTGCACGTGACGGCACGCGCAGAGCCGAGCCGGCAGCGCCATGCCGGCCGCCGCGTTGCATAGCGGCACCAGGTCGTAGACATTCTGGCGCTGCTCGCTTATCTCGTGTGCTTGTGCGCCTGGTAGGCGAGGGCAGCACCATGTCTCGGAGCGCATCTTGGTTTGCGGGTACTTTGCGGCGTACGGACTTCTCCGTGCAAAGTGCGGCCAGCAAGACAGGAGCACGTGACTGCAACGGGACGGGTGGGGGTGGGTCGGCAGGCGCGCTACCAGCGACGCTGGCCGGGTCCATGCAGCTCGGCGGCTGCGCTGTAATACTCCGTAGCGGGGGGGCCTTCTGGTGCGAAATCTGCCGCCTCTGGAAGCGCGGCATTCTGGCAGAGGCGAGGACGGCTGTGCCATTGTGTCGCGCTCGTCGCCTCCGAGGCGTGCTGTGTGTGCCGGTGTGCTGTGTGTGCCGTCTGTGTTTTCTATGCGCATTGCAGCCGGTGTTGTCTTGCAAGCTGTGTTGTCGCAAGCCTCCCTTGCGCCGTCACGGATGGCGCCGCCGCATCTGTGATACTCTGGAGACGACTGCGTGTCTGGAACGTCTGTGTTGCTGTCTCTCCCGTGCCGGGCCAGCGCAGCCCGTGGTGGCCTGCAGATGGGCCGCCCGGCTCGCTGCATCCAGGCCAGCCGTTCCAGGCCAGCCCGAGCCCGCCGCCGGCCCGCCTGCCTCGTTGCATAAAAGCGTCGCCGCTGCGCCTGCTCTGTCTCGTCCTGTCCCATGTCCAGATCCTGTGCCTCGTCGTGTCTGGGCTGTCTCGCGTTCGCTCTCGCTCTGGCTGCTCGTCCTCGATCCTCACCTCCGTTTCCGCTCCGCGACCCAGACCTCGGCCCTACGAGTCACTGCCTCCCTGCGGCTGTCTCGACCGGACGCCCTTGGCTCACCTGGCCATCTGGCACCCCGTCTCGCCTCGCTTCTCCCCCCCACCGCGAACTCGACCCACGCGCGCTGCTCCACGAGCGGGCCGTGCCCGTCCGCCAGAACGCACATCGTCCTCCGCGCCATCGCGCCGCTGCCACACCGCCATGGAGTCGCGCTTCCTCGTCTTCTACCAGGGCGCCGCCCAGGACATCGCTGTGCGCTCCGACGCTGTCTGTGTCGACGCCGCTCGCAAAGCCAAGGACGACGGCGCCGGCGTTGGTGCCAGCGCCAGAACCGCCGCCAGAACCACGGCTACGTCCGCGGCACAGAAATACGCCTTATCCGCAAAGACGGACGGCGGCTACTCGGAAAAGCGCGGCTCTGCTTGAGTTCGCCGCTCTCCTCTCCCATTTCGCGCTCACTCACCTCCCGCGAGAGAGCCGCTGATCGGCTCCTGACGGGCATGCGCCAAGATGTCCTTTGCGGCTTGTTGGGTTTTTCTGGCGACTGTCTTTGCTGTCTGTTCGTCTGTCTGCTCAGCTTTTGTGCTGTCTGCTGTCTATTTTCTGTGTGTGCTGCTTCGTTTTCTCACATGAACGACAGCGCCAAGTTCTTGGCCGCCTGCGACCATCTCGATTCGGTTCTTGGCCAATGCAACTTCAGGGTAGGCCCACGTGTCGTCGCACATCTCACGATACACGATGCACTGCACACTGCCTCTTGGTCACATGGCTGCCACACCGGCCTGTTGTGCCTGTTGTTGAAGTACGCTAGGGCAACGGTGACAAACTCTAGCGTAATTTATGTGCATCTCAGGAAATCATTCATAGCATTTAGAACAATCAAATCAATTCCAGCCTGCCTGGTATATGTAAAGGACGAAAAGCTTTTAGTACAGCTGAGACGTTAAGAATAAGAATACAATAACAAATAGTAAAACCGAATACAGGCTTTTGGCTGCATACGCGTGCATGCTTTTGAAAGGTAATGGGAAGGAGACACAGTATCCAGTAGAATGGCAAAAGTACATAGGAAAGGAGAGGCACTGACAGTGGAAGACAATGCGCGGATATAAGGGGGTTGTAGAAGAAAGAAGCTTGACGCAATCCAGCACGTGAAGAAAGGGTAAGGACATAAAGAAAAGCAGAAAGTAATAGAGGAAACATTCATAGAGCCATCCGAGGGTATCTTGCAGCCGAACTGCTTTTTCGTCGTATGCGTATGTATCTTGACAATCATTCCTACATCGTGGCATGTCTATCGTGGCATGCCATGGTCGCCGTGGCTGCTCGTCGGTTGCTGCACCACTGCTATTCGGTCAGCGGATGTCCGCGTCTTCGTGCACGGAGCAGTAGGAGGGAACCGAGCGCACCTTTTTGTGTGTCCGCAGCCATTTGCGTATCGTACAGTAGAGAGAGTGATGGCCAGAGTGCGTGGCCCGGCCGTTTTCGCGCGCCTACCACCCCTTGGAGTGGTAGTCCATGCCCCAGCTCCAGCTGCGCGGCGCCACGTAGTCGTCCACGTACTCGATGCGGCTGAACCGCACCGTCGTGTAGTCACGCACGCCGTGCCGCAGCACCGTACTGCCGATCGGCATCGGCTGTGTGTGCGTCGCTGTGAAGGGGGCCGTGGCCGGAGCCTGAGCGGCAGCGTCCTGCGCCGCGGCCTCGCGCGCCACCAGCAGCACGTCCGGGGCAGACTGCGTGCGCCGGACGGGTGCAAAGTGGGCGGGCGACGCCGCCGGCGATGCATCTGCGTTTGTGTTTGCAGTGGCAGGCGGAGCCTGGCCGGCCCGCCGCCGGCTGCCGAGCTGCCGGAAGATGTAGCGCGAGCGGTTCTCGTCGAGTATCGAGCGGTGCAGCGTGGTACTGAGCTCGGCGGGCAGCAGCAGGCCGTTGAGGGCCGGGACGGGCGGCACGCGCGCCGCCGTCGGCACCTGCGAGAAGGGCGACACCGACAGCGACGAGACGGACGACGACGGCGACAGCCCGGGCACGTCCTGCAGCGAGGGCGGCTCCGGCGGCGGAGGACCGGACGGGTGGCAGCGCAGCGGGTTGGGCAGGGGTAGAGGGGGACCGGCGGGGGGCGTGCGCCGGGCCACGGCAGCGGGCGGCGCCTCTCGCAGCAGCTGCGACAGCAGAGAGGGCCGGGGCGCGGCGGCGGCGGCGATCTGGACGGGGTCGGCCTTGCGGAAGACGAGGGGCGCGTAGCTGCGGTGGTGGCGGTGGCGGCTGTCGGGGATGCGGAAGGCGCCGTCGGGCGAGGCAGAGCAGCCGACGGCGGCGTCGTCCTCCCAGGCGGACTCGGAGTCGTCCGAGTCGACGGTGCAGTCGGTGGGCTCCGCGTCCGCCGTCGCAGCGCAGTCCTGCGCAAGGACAGGCGGGATCTTGGTGTGCTCCGCGTGCAGGCACGCGTGCGAGGCAGCGAGGGTGGGGGACAGCATGGCGCGGTCGGCAGACGCCATGGCGAGCAAGCAGTGGGTGGGATTGTGTGGAGAGAGGGCGAGCAGCGTGCCGAGCCAGACGGCCGACGTGGACGACGTCGCTGGGCGGGCGCGGAATATAAGGTGCCGCCTTGGACCGCGAGGGCAGGCACAGAAGCGCAGAAGCGCAGAGGAGAGACAGCACCGGGGAGGTGGCGCGCTGAACCGGCGAGAGCGAGGCTTCGCAGCGGCAGAGGCCAACCACAGGCACGAAGACAGGGACTGATGGAGGCAAGGGATAGGTGCCACGTCGATCGGTCTCACTGGAGCCCGGAATGGTGCAGGTTGGCCAGGCCGGAGAGTATTGCGAGCGTGGGGGTTGCCGGTCGTGTCTTACACCAGGATTGAGTCCCTGGGAGGCTTGGATGTTGAAGCTGAAAAGCAGATAAGGAGAAGGAAGAGGCCCAGGAGGTCTGGGAGGCCAGCAGCAGCGGACGGCTGCAAAGTAGAGAAACGGCAATGTGGGCAGCGCGTGACCGAGCAGATGGGCACAGATCGGGATCTGCGATGATTTTATATCCCATTCCGGACGCGACATGCGCTCGTGTTTGCGCCGTGCATGGGCGCGATGAAGTCTCGCATCGGTCTTGCATCGGTCTTGCTGCTGCGATCGAGACCGGCATGTTTGCCATCCCGTAGCATCCCGTGCGGCCTTCATGCCATACAGAGCAACACGACAGCAAAGAAAGCCCTGCGTGCCAGCAGGCACCGATGCCCCCTCGTCGCCGCCTCCCACACATCGACGCCACGCGCCCAGGCAGTGGCAATCGGCCAAGCCCTGTCCGACGCGCAAAGAGCCTGCACGAACGGATTACTCGTTCGCTTCAGGCCCTGGTCACCGACTCCGATGCACCCGGTGTGCAAAGTGTCGGCAGAGTACCAGATAGGGAGAAAACTGCCCGAGCAGCGAATGGCAGCCGCAGTCCGCCAGAGCAAAAAGAAAATGGCGGAACCTTTTTGCTTGCAAGGTACGGAGGGACACTCTTGTACCGAGTCCATCGCGAGTCTCGATGCGTCCCCGCTCATCGTACGGAGTACAGCTCGGGGCCCACACAGGGCCCATAATATTAGCGTCCCGGAAGAGCCGCGGGTCCCGGCTGCCGTCCGGCGGATCCCGGTCGCCCTGGCTGGTGCTGGCGCTGGTTGGCTGCTGTGCCGTCGCGGTTTTCAGCAGCCTGCACCCCACTCGTCATCCCTTGCCCTGTTCCAAACCAACACCACAGTCTGGTCGTTATTCACTCTTGCTGCGCATTGTTGCCACGAAACGCATGCCCGAACGCCACTTCACATTTGTCTACGCAGCAGCGGCCGCTGGCCACGCCGGGTATCCGTCCACACAGACAACGTAATCCGTCTTCTCCGTATGCACCGTTTGTCTACGAAGTCCGTGCAACTCCAGTCTGACATATCACGTCAACCTCTAGTCCTGGCAATTACGGCCCCTGTCTGGCAGCGAGCGTCTTCCAGCCTCTTCCGGGAAGGGGCTTCTCAGCCGCCCAAGTACGCAGTCCAAACACGTACGACGTATCTACAAGTATTACGGCTGGCTGCTTATCCGCGCGGCTGATGGTCATGACGGCTCGCCACCAGTAATTCGTACTCGTATCAAGCACTTTGTTACTTCGTGCGCGCATCAGATCAGCTGCATCCCGCCACGCCACGGCAGGGGCAGGCGGGCTTGCTGCATTGGCCGATGCGTCCTTCTGGAGACAGCCCACGAAACCAGGAAAGGACACGAAAGAGAGTAGGCGTTGCATCCCATCCGTGTACGACGTATGCCAGATTGCGGGGATAGCGATACGAGTTATACGAGGTACGTATGCTCATCCGGTCAGCACGGCACCCTAGGCAGCAGCAGAGCTGCCAGATTGCAGTACGCTGCAGCAATTTACACAGCCAGATCGCAGTCATACGGTTACGACGCAGCTTGCGCCGCTAGAACAATCCAGATCGGAACAGATGCATGGCGCTCCGGGGCTGTGGTCAGCATGCGCTCCTGCGCTCCGGCGCTCCGGAAGCCACCCGGTCGTGGGGGTGTGCATGTCATCTAGGATCGACCTACTCTGTACTCCGTACGGAGTCCACGTACAGCGTCTCGCCCATTATTACCCAATCTGTCCGACGTAATTAGCAATTGTAAAGAGCAGGTTTCACGGTTTCTTCTTGCATCACAAACATGAAACGAAGCCGACCAGCATATCATCAGTCTATCCAAGTTCTCCGCAAGCAGGGCCGAGGCCCTTCTCAGCAGTCAAGCATTGTTTTATATGGTAGTCATCATAGAGATTGCTGGCGGCACAGGGGTCGTTGGAAGTGCGGGAAGACAAGGGCTGTTCAGTACGTACCTTTGAAGTTCTCTGAAAAATGCCAACAATTCCTCGATGCGGGAAAACGGAGCGAGCCGAGGCGGACAAAAAGGAGACGGCCAGGCAGGACCAGCGTCGAAGCCGTGGTCACCGCATTGTCCGCACCTCGTCCGTGCATCATGGCTGTCTCC
Organism: Grosmannia penicillata; assembly: GCA_002778075.1. Classification (NCBI taxonomy): domain Eukaryota; kingdom Fungi; phylum Ascomycota; class Sordariomycetes; order Ophiostomatales; family Ophiostomataceae; genus Grosmannia; species Grosmannia penicillata. Next base: position 2,274,150 of record PCDK01000018.1, on the reverse strand, counting down.
ATATCTGCGGTTACGGCAGCGCGTATCTGCAGACAGGGTTTGTAGTCGCCTGGGCCGTCCTGGCCTGTCCTGGCCCGTCCTCCTTATGCATTCTCTCAGCTTGGACAGCCACAATCAGCAAGCGACTTGTCGGACGCAGGACGCATTGTATGCAAGTCCGCGGAGGCCCGGAAGTAACCTGCAATGCCCGGCGCAAGGCAGACACAGGCCGGACGCGCAGCACGCCGTGGCTTTTCAGCACTGCTTGTTTGCAGGCATCCAGCACCCGGTGCCGGCGTTCGCAGAGCACAGCCTTGCCCAAGCTCGCAGCCACGCCGATCGTCCCAGTCACGTTATCCTGCCGCGCTGCTGTGTCAGTGCTGTGCCGTGCATACTCCGTATGACAAAGGCCTGGGGCAACGGGCTCAGCAACGTGCTCAGCAACGTGCTCAACGTTCATGCTGGCATAAAACGTCCTCGGAAGCCGGCCAGCTCAAACAGACAGCGGTGAGCCTCCTTGCTTTGCACACCTCCACAGCCACCGGTCCACGCCGTCTACCGCGTCAGCAACCCGTATCTGCAGCGCTTGCGCAATTCCCGCCATGGCGTGTCTCAGAGAGACTGGGCGCAAAAAGCTGCCTCTTTTCGTCCCAGCGCGGATCTGCCATGGCAATCGAGTCGTGGACGACAGTCGACGGAGGAGTGGAGAGCTGTGACGGAGAAGGAGATGCCGGAAACAGAAAAAGAAACGAAAAATTGGATACAGCTTGCCATGCAGCCGGCAGCGAAGCTTGCGAAGCCATGCAGAACATGGGCGTCGCTCATGCGGCATTGTAAGGAGACAGAATTTTCATATCGAGACCAGAAGCAAAAACATGCTAGCAATAAATACAAGCCCCACGATCCGTCCTCACGTGCGTGCATGACTCAGCACGCTCCAGCCACCAGCCACAACAGATCGAAGCTCGTCTTGACGGACGACTGGCGATCATCGCAGGCGGCGCAGACGTGGCAGCAGAGCATGGTCTGCGACGCGTTCTGCACAGTAGTACGGCGAGCAAGCAGAGGTGTCCGACATGGGAACATGATCGGGGCACCGAATTTGACAGCTGCTGCCAAGCCAGCGCGCCAGATCGAAATCGCTGTATTTTTGGCAATGGTATTGTCGGTGTACATTTTCATGCTGGGACTCTTGGTGTGCAAATATGTATTCCCGATATACGATGGAATACGGAGTGTTGCAGCCAGTCAGGAGTTGACAGGGGCGATCTCCGACGATCGGGCTAACCCGTCAAGAGAAATCGCCCGATCGCGAGCGCTTCGTGAGTGTGATGCTTTGCCTTGCTCGGACTGCACGAGGGGAAATGAGATGACACAGAAAGGCCCCCTTCCGTGGGCCCGGAGTAAGCAAAAGGAAAGAGGGGTAGAAAAAAAGAAGGAAAAAAGGAAGAAAAGAAAGAGATAAAAAAGAAGGAAAGGGACGCGGCCTGTCTGCTCGCAAGCCTCGCTGTTCTCGTTTGCCTATCCCGTCCCTATTCTTTCTTCCTCCTGCCTGCACTCACGTAATACCGCTCAATGCAAGGCCAACATGCGGCATGCATCCTGCCCCGTCAGCAGCCGTGCGTGTAATAGCCGCCGTCTTCCTGACGTACGAAATCTTGTCACCGAACCGTACGGGCTGTATGCATCCTTAATCACAGCGACAAGTGCGCATCACGCACGAGGCGACCGGGGATGGTGGGTTAAATGCGACCCATCATGCCGTGTGTACATGACTGCTAGCATACAGAGTACGACGTAGGCGCTGACTGAACGACATTCCGCTCTTTCGTCCGCTCTTCAGCTTTACTCCGTAGCTTCAGCTACTGTAGCACCATCCTAGATCCCAGCTAGTTTACTTACTTTGCCACATAAGGCGGTACCAATGGTATGTAATCAAAGGTAACATATAATTGTTATCTTATTACTCGTATCTTGCTTCTAGGAGGCTTAGGACAGGTCGCAAGATACTTCCTGATACGACGTATTGGCCGATGACATCCCTCATAGTGTTGCTCCCTATTTGGACCTACTATCCCAGTAGTGAAAGTTACTGTGCAAATATCAGCTCTGTACAATTATGAGCAAATATTCACAAAGAACTCACACTGCGTACTTATGCCTTGCACAGGCGGGCTTACAATACTTCCTGCGACTACCAAGGCAAGGCGCATGGAAGCAGATCGTCTTGCCAGGCACTGGCCCCTTGGATCTCCACCGCTTGCAATATATTTGATTTATTCTCGCTCGGTATATATTCCCCGAGTTGTCAACGGCCGTTCTGCCGGCGAAAGCCGGCGGCCTACGACGTGGCAAATCCTACGCAGCTCACCACGGTACAGGCAATGAAGCTACCAACCCTAGGAAATGTTCTTGGCCACGCTGTTCAGCTAAATGTGGCCTATTGTGTCTCGGCTTTCATTCTTCATCGGTCCAGTCATACTCGTACGCCGCGGAGATGCAGACCGCTAGTGAAGACCGCCATTTGCACATCGTTCTGTAGATAAGCAACTAGCGGAGGATAGAGTAGCAGCGGATTCGCAAGAACACAGAATCCGTCAATCACGCTTTGGCACGTTGTCTACGAGCAGGCCGGGTGACCATTGCGCAGAATTCAGTCACGCACTGGCTGTACGGAGTAGCCATCTGTGTGTGCTCAATCTTGCGTTTTGGATCGAAGTGTCTCGAGCAGTGCATACCAAATACATATGAAAGTAAAGTACAACTTCAAGATACAAATACATGTAGCAAGACACGCAATTGGGCTCCTGGAATTTGCCACCCAAGCTGGGCGCCAACGGAACGTTACAAGTACATTGCCAGCCATGCGTTTTGCCGGCCGGGCGAAGTCCTAACATGGTGTCACGAGTGTTGTGCATGGATTGGAACTGGTTGGCGGTCAAGGACACCAGCAAGACATAGACGCGTGATGGCTGCAAGAATCGAGGCCTATCGCATGTACATCTGTCGGGTAGCTTATGCTTCCCACTTGTGCAGGGACATACTAATTCTTGTCAGAGCAACCCACAGTTCTCGTCTTTCCTTCCTTGGTTCCCCCGGAGTACCTCAGCATCAGAACCTGAAAAGCCCAGCTGTTTTTGATGTTACGTCGTATTCTTTCTTTTGTTCGCAATATCTCCGTACTTTATTTTGAATGTCTTAATGTCGATGTACGAAATACGAAGTGTTGCACCGTACTTTCCTTATAGCCCTGTTCCCCGAGCTACTATTTTGCTTTTTTCTTACATTGCTTCGAAGCCACTTGTACAGCGTCTCTTAAAGTAACCTTCCAGATTCAGAGATACTGTCTAGACATGATTGTAGCCATTTTATTTCTAGCTTCCGTACCAGACCAGTGACGATGGTGGTTACAACTAGCCTTTTAGACACCCTCTAACCTTTCTTTAATCTTCCACATACAAGTAAGTAAACTCAACTAGGAAGCGAGATAGCTAAACAGGTGGTTCGCTCTAAAAAGTCAAGAGCTTGCGGGTATAGGCAACTACGCAACGTCGACCTCGTGCAGAAAACCAGCTAGTAAACGGTATCTACCGACAGAAACCCGTTCTTATACCGGTCTTCGAGCTCTGTTGAGGACTGATACATGTCTCATTTCGATCTCGTATGTATCTGTCTGGAAAGAAGACGGCTGCAGAAGAAGAAAATACAAAAAGAAAAGGTTTCACATGCTAGAAAGCCATGGAAGGACACGTACGAGTACACGCCCAGAGACAAAAACGGGAGCAATATGAGAACCCGCTGCCTACACGATTTCAAGGACAGTCTTATGATTAGGTAATAATATATCATAAAATCGGTAATATGATCACGAGGTTATTCCCTAAGTGTCCTGAAGTCGCCCGGCCCGAGGTACGGCAACGAATATGCTGCATAAAGCCGAGAACGTGGCAGTCTCCCAGTGCCTCGAATGTTGGCAGCAGCGGTCAGAAGACTTCTGACGGGAATTCGGTGGTCAATTACTAAACAATCAGATAGCTTGTATCTATTGAATAGAGTCTAAATACAATAGTATGGCAATGCCCATCCCGAAGCAGTCACACAAGTACAAAAGTAAACCCTCCACCCTCCCTTCTCCCCCTCCCCCCACTCTTATACGGCGAGATTCTCAGCCTTCTTCTTACGTTCAAACCTGTACGAAATCAGAGGAGAACTAACTGTCCTTGTTGGTACTGCAAGTGGAAGGGTACAAATATGGCCTCCTTCTCTAGACGCACTCTGTCATCCGCGCTGTTACCTCTGTGGCTTTAGATGCCCCAGCCTCAGACTCTATAGATATTGATTTCCACATATGCACGCACATTGATTCTAGGCGTGTGGGCGTGGCTCCCGTACAAGTACTCCGATTGATCTCGTATCAATACGCAAGACACGGAGTACATCACAAAGCACGAACACAGAGCACATCTCCTATTGCATTATATGTGCTCAGCCCTGCACGGCACAAATAATCAGACACGCATATATATACCAAGAGGCTGCTTTCAATCTCCACCGCTCATCCAACACCCTCCTCTTAAGCGAGTTATTAGGACTACCTCACCTCTTTCTTTTTTTAACGCACGAGAAACATAGTGTGGTCTTGTTGTACTTCATTACACACCTCAGCTCCTACAGCTGAAACCATCTTAACGTTTTGCACTCGAATTTGTTTTGCTTCTCTGACGAGACTTACTCTGGCGGCCACGCATCCTTTACTGAAGGCACAGCTGACTGGGATTCAAAGGCCCTCGTCAAAACTTCTGCTTTTGCTTCACGTGCAAAGCATCTGGTTCTTGCAACGGGATGCTCACAGCAAAGCCTGGTCTACGGGAACGATAAGCAAGAAATAAGGACTGAAGAATCAGACACAATAGCACGAGAACACAAGTAAGACAACATATTCATCACTCTACAGCAATACGACGGCGCGAAACACCACCTCTAACCATCTGCAAAGAAACGGCCTCTTCTCTTTGTCTCTTTGAAAAATTGGGCCCTGATACTTGCTCACCTTTGATTGGCAACATGCCGACGCCTTCGCTGCGCGAGATGTACCAAGTGCATGCGTCTGATCCGCCAAAGTCCAGTCCTACCAGCTACGGAGGCCATGATCACAACCGGCTATCTTCACCCTTTCGTTCGGCCAATGTGGGCAGCCAGACCGGCTACCCCGGCGCGTTGCGGCTTTCAGAATTCCATGGAATGAACGACTCGTCTATGTCGGCGATGGCCTTCCGCGGAAGCAGTGCTTTGAGCACCACGAGCACCACGAGCACCACGAGCTTCACCAGCACTGACAGTACGACCAGGTCGACCAGCATTGGCAGTACGGCAAGCATGGGCAGCCCGTCCAGCAGCATCGCCTCGACGATGGCCACGAGCCAGAAGCGTCCGGCTGACGGTTCTGCCCGCGCCATGGCACACACGGCTGCGGCACCACAGGCTGCGACCAACTCGACACAACCCAAGTTTGTAATCATGACGGGTCCACCGACTGAGAGCGACATGGGAGGGCGGTCGCCGGCGAAGCGTCTGCGCACCGCGTGCTCGCCCGGAGAGCTCGAGGGGGGACGAAGCGGCTCGGGGGCGGCAGCCATTGCCGCGGCTGCCAAGGCAGAGATGCTAGCCAATGTGTCTTACACGATCGACAAGGCCGACGGCACTTCAATGACATTTGCGCGGCGCAATATGTGCGAGACTTTTGATATCTCGCCGGCAGCACTCCAAGGACTACAGGGAACAATGGAAGGAGGCCTTTCGTCAAACCAAGGCTATGGCCATCCAACAGGAACGGCTGATATGCCGTCAGCCGCCAGCCAGGTTGTGTGTCGCGCATCGCCTGCAACGGCCCAGCCTCGCCAACCGTACCATTCCACACAGGCGGACACGCATGCAACCAGCAACCGGTCAGGCAGTGATCACGCCCGTGCTGGCGGCCACAGCGGCCCCCTTCCGCCCCTTCATATGCTTCTGAGTGCAAGCACAGACAGCATTGAGCGTCCGCCGGTCCTGATGCCGATGCTGACGGGAGGTCGTGCGGACGGTCCGCGGATGTTGACGTTGCAGCCGTCAGCCCAGATTGGCCCCGTCTCTGGTCTAACGGCGCACGAAGCTCGGCCGGTGTCACGATCGGCAGACATGGTCTTTCCCCTGTTCGTGCCGAGGCGGGAGGATGGATGCGGCATGACCCAGGCTCCGGCTTGCCCGTGGATGCCAGGCTCCCTGCACGGCCAAGCCCCGAGTCTCGACCATGCCATACAAGGCCAGCTGCAGTACCCAACCGTGGCTTCTATGTCGCCCTTGTCGCCGCAAACTGCTCCGATCCGGACCCGTATGTCGTACGGCTTCCAGATGGAGACATTCCAGCGCACCTCACGCAAACAGTACCAGCAGCAACGACACCGCATGCACCAGCAGCGGTACCGACAGCGACAGCAGCAGCAACAACAGCAGAAGCGGCTTCTACAAGTGCAGCAGCACCAGGAGGAGCAGAAGCGACTCGCCGAAGAGCAGATGCGCCAACAGGCCCAGGCTCAGTCCGAAGCCCACGGAGGTGCAACGACTTCCACAGCAGCGCCACTGCCGTACGAGCAGCAGCAGCAGACCCGTATGCAGCCGCAGTCTCTGCCGCAGCCTCACCATGGCTATCAAGAGGAGTCCAGCACACAGCAGTCCCAGCCCCAGCACCGCCATAATTCAACCAGCCGCCACCAAGACCAGCACAACTACGACCCGGTGCACGGTTGGCACTCAGCAGGGCTGCACCATCGACCACCCAGCGAAGGCGTGCCCGGTCGGTCCCTGGACCGGCGGTCATCAATGCCACCACACACGCTCAACGCCGAGGTGGAAGTTCCGCTCGACAACATGCCGTGCGTGCACGTTGTGCGCGTACCCGAGACGGTGCTGGGCGATCTGGAGCAAGCCTGGACCGAGCTGGCGGGCAAGGCCACGCTGTGGACGCGACTGCCCCAGGGAAACGTGCCAGGATTTCCACTGGAGATGGAGGTGGAGGTGGCCAGGAGGTGGAACGTGGACATGGACTGGCTCGGCGCCGCGGACGACTACGAGGAGGAAATCGGGCCGCGGTCGATCTCGCTGACGATCTGCGTGCTGGGCGACAAGACCCAGCCGCAGAATATGCGTGGCGGCACGCTCGACCTCTGCCAGCTCCACTGCACGGGAGAAGTAGCCAGGGCGGACACGGCGGACGAGGCCATGGACACCGCCAGGGCCGCTGTCGCTTGCCAGCCGCGCGTCGTCGGAGGCCGTCTGCTCTTGGGCGACACCGAGACCGACGATCTCCAGCTCAGGCGGGACAGCGTGGACAAGACAGGCGCGTCCACGGCTCTGCAGTCGCTCCCGCCACACCTCCGCCTGGCCGTCCCCCGCCTCACCATCATCCTGCGCGACCACTGGTCCCCGTGGCTCGTGTCCTGCGTCGCCATCCACGCCACGGCCGCCACCTGTCTCCCCATCGGGGCCCGCGACCGCCTGCAGCCCGACCATGTTGACAGCCGGGTGGCTCCCAATAGCGGTCTACGGATCGTCCAGCGGGGCCTCTGTCGCCACCGGACCATGGACGGCAATACGCCGGTGCGTCGGCGGCTCGTGCTCACGCGGGTGTCGCGGGGCATGCGCGACCACCTGGTCGTCGAGGAGCGCACGTTCTTCCTGACCGGAGGTGAAGGGGGAGGCAAGGAGGCTGCTGCGGTCGATCAGCTTCGCACGCTAGCTGTGTACACGACCGCCTACTTTCTGCAGACGGGTCGACGGGAGTAGAGGACGGAAGGAAGGTGTTGACGACGAGACGAAGATGGGGGTGAAGACGTGAGAGAAGTCCGGAGGCAGCGATACTTTGGGGCTTGCATGCGTTGTTTTTGTTCTTCCTTGGATCGGCTCTTGTTACGCTTGTCTTTGTGCTTTCGTCGTTGTGTTTATGTGTCTATGTGTTACGGTCCATGTGTTCATGTATTCCATTGTTGATGCCGCAAAGAACAGTGATATGCACAAGAAAAGAGTTTTGCCACAAAACCACAAGGCCACCTATTCGGTAGGATATCAGTCGTTACTTATTTCGTAAGAGTATCATCCCTTTCAGACAACTCAAGTTATCACGAGATATAGAGTATAGTGAGGACGCTGGAATACACATAGTTCCTGATAGCCTGTCCTAAAAAGAAAGTGCACATTCACGTGAACATACTTCGATGCGGGTAAACAGCCGTACGTCGTGCCGATGATTCCGGTTGCCCCCCCCACGGACCTCCGTTTTGAGATCCGTATCGGGCGGTACGAGCATCCACAGTCGTTTTAAAACTGTCGCCACGCTGTGGCCGGCGTTCAAGTAGCAGATGGCACCGCTATGGTGTTCGAGTTATGTGTTTTGTCTCCCCAGATAATCCGCATTTGTAAAGCGTCTCGTGATGCACGGATGACTACTCGTATGAAGGGGCATCACCGACCACGAAGTGACCGGAACATGCAAACAATCCAGCCGCATACGTAGAATACTGAATTTCTAGCTTCGTGAACAAGTCGGGTGTATTGGCAGCAAAAGGGTGCTGCATTGTCTCGTTATCATTAATTTGATACTCGCGGGTAAAGGCTGCTGTCAATACATAGTATCGCAGTCAGAAACATTGCTTTGCCTTGTTGTGGCTAGCATCTCTGAGCTCAAATCTATTCGACCTCTTCAACCTTTGGACGTTCTTGGTCACTGTATCTTCATCGACAGACTTTGATTTTGATTTTGGCGTCCTTGCATTTGCGTAAAACATTTTCCTTTAATTTTACTGATTTTTTTACTTTGCAACTGGATGTACATAAAGAAGAAGCCGAGGCATGAAAGCCGGGTATTTTCTTCGAAAGAAATTACTTAGTTTGGTATGGTTGTAGATATCTAATATACCAAAAGGTCAAATACAGGGGTATTGTATGATACAGTCACCGACTACGTGCACAGAGTCGTTTTCGCCTGTATTGTATTAATTGTATTACGCGTTCGCTTGCGGCTTATGGCAGAAGCCGGGAGTCGTCAGAGTTATCCCCGTACGTGGTGGGATCCTGTAGGAGCGATGCGACAATCGTACCACATACGAGTAAACGGCCGGGGTCCAGATTACTGCAAACTTTGCCAATGGCCAGCTCTCGCGGGGTTTTGTGGCTGTTGACGCGAGGCTTGATTTCCAGGGCTGGGATTGTACGGCCTCGGGCATTATTCGCATTTCGTGCAATCATGATCGTGAATACTTTATAATAACTTTCCGCGAAGAAGGATTGCAAAATCTGTTTAAAAACTTAGTCTTCGAAGTAGTACATATGTCTTTTACAGACACTCGTTTACTGTAATCCTTCTACTTAGATTGTGCGGCGTTGGCCGTTTTTGAGTAATGTTTTAGATACTCGTACGTAGCAAATATCGTAGGCTTCTTTCGTACTGAGTTCTCTACAGGTGAATTTTCCGCAGACAATACACTAGCCCAGCGGCTGATCATCTAAATTGTCCTGTAATACGGCCACCTAGACACCCTGGCTGCTGCTAGGCTGCCTGGACGAATAGGTATGCTAGAACAGACAGTGCTACGAAGACGAGACACGCCACGAATGGTTTTTCATTTCCCCGCTTTCTTTTCTTTTTCTTTTTCTTTTTCTTTTCTCCGTTTTCTTTTCTTCTTTTTCTTCTCGCTTTACCTCTTTCTTTTCTTTTTTCCATCCCCCCCTCTGACAGTTTCCGATCCTTCCGGCACGTCCTGGCTCATGTTGTATCTTGCTCAGGCGCTGCAAGCAGACGCCAGCCGGTGAGCACCTGCTGTCTCATGAAGATTGCGCATGTTCTTCGTTTTCTCGACAAGTGTAGAACTGTCGCACAAATTTTTCCTTCCTGGACGGCGGTGCAGCATGCCTAAAGTATTCGGATGGAGGCGCACGATGGGCACTGTATTGCGCGGAAGTTCCGTTACAGCAAAGATAGGACACCGCCAATTACATTTGTGTTTCGGCCAGCCATCTCTAACTGGCACACCGTCTCCTCATTGGCCTCTTATGCTAGTCGCGCTATGGCGACGTAGTGCTTTGACAAAGCAGTCTTGTAAGCATAGCACTCAGTTTGCCAGCCGTGTTGCCATAAGTGATTTGTCGTTTTTCTTCCTTTTTTCCCGACGTGAGCGAGCACGGAGTATTTGTGCGTGCTCGGAACAGGCTAAACGAAGAACGAAGAGCAGATCAGCAGAAAACTGGACGAGGCGAACGGGGAGCAGTGTGAGGCGCATGACGCAAAGGAGCGGTGGAGAGATGTGGAGGGATCGGAGTAATACACAGAGTTTCTGTACATGTTTTTTGAGCTGAACCTGTGGTGTTGAAGTACCATTCATAGACTTGTGAAGCCGTACCATACTCCGTACTTGAAGACTGCATGTATCGCGCTCTGAAGTGTATCTGGTCATTGTTTGGCCATTACGGTGCACCCGAGAATGGTGAGATGTATGTGAGAGTGATCGCCGGTTAGAGCACGCTTCCTTCCCAAGCCCGTGCAGGTACATTGCAACAAGCACCGGGGGCTAGCAAATGCAACCTGCTCCAAATTACTTTGTAGAGAATCAGGCAATCCGGGTGGCCTGGCTCTGAAGTCGACGAGTCGATATGTACGCGTCAGCGTTAAACGTGCTGCACGCAGCTAAGGCTTTTATGGAAGCCCAGCCGACAGGACGGCAACCTGGATGCCGTTCTCGCCGTCCCCAGACTGTAATACTCCGTAATCATAGGGCCGTTGTAATTCGTACTTCGTATTGGAGCTCGCCGGCTGCTTGGTATTGGTAAATGAGCAACTTAAGCGGCCCCTTATCCTAATGTATGCATTGCAACCTTGACCCTCTAAGATACTCGCAAGGTTTCGAGGTAGTCGACACCACCAGCTCGGCTGAAACTGTTCTGGGCTCTCGGCTGAGTCTGTGTAATAATACCCCGCAATGTATTGTTCTTGTCCGTAGAAAGCTCGCCTCATCGTGTATTCCCGACCCCATAGGATGCGCGGTATCTCGACCATACTTTTGAAAATGGCACCGCACCAGGCTTGCTCTTGTACGAAGCAGACGGCCGGCGGCCTTGCCCAACGTGTGGGTTGCAAACATGGCATATGTACGAGTATGGCCAATAGCAGCACGCGGGGATGTCATTAAGAGATACAAAGGCCTAAGACCTTGAGTGTCGTTCCAGAGGGTGTTCCTACAACTTTCCTGAGCACACATACCTCTGCCCATTCCCTACCAGCCCGCCCTCCACTTCTCGAGCCTACTACTCGTACTCGTTCTATCTCCAGTGCACTATCCAAGTAGTCTGCCAATAGATGATAAGCAATGTACGCCGTAGAAGTACAGGCAGCTACAGACTACGAGTGCTAGGCTCTCGTCCTCGGTGAAACGCGATTTCGAGCACCGTAGCCTAAGCGGACTAGATCCGATTCAAAAAATAGTATGGACATGTGCTCGGAGTCGGGAGGGGGCGTGTGTTTTGCACTGCGCAGGTCTCTCACCGGGGGCGTGCCAAGACCAGTCCCGGAAACCAGATTACGCCAAACCTTCTCCGGCAATTAGATACAAACTCGTGTTCCGCCTTCGATTATTGTATTCGAGTACGAGGTACATCCATGCAATGGAACTGCAGTCTAACTTAAAAGTCAGGCTAACCTGCACTCGCCCATCGTCACCACGGCCAGCTACAGCCGCTTATCCAGACCTCCTAACCTTACCACAACCTTAAACGTAAGGTCTGCCACAGCCAACTTCCAGCGGCGAGCAGATGCACTACACCAGGACACACGCACCAACTATATCTTGTGACCTCTTACACAACTTTTGCGCCGCATCAACCCGGCAGCTTGGCTTAACATCGACCACCACGATCGACTTTCCTGCTATTGACTTGCGGCCACCACCCTTCTTCCGCAAGTCAAACTTGTCAGCCGCCATACTTTCAGCTACATTCTCGCAACTCGTTTGTGAGCACTCTGCTCTGGCAGCAGCCCAACGGCACCGGTCCATTGCCCAACGGCTACCCACGCTCTGCAGCCCAACGGCCCAACATGTGCCAGTGGACACAGGTACGCCTAGTTGCATCACCAGGGATGTGTCTGATTTCTGCTTTCCTGCATTGAATAGGATTGAAATTTTCTGCACCGATCAGGCGCATTTGCGTTGTCTGTTTTGGTTCGCATTCGTTTGATATCAGAACCCGACAAGACGGCAATCTGCACATTCAAACCCTCAATCCTCACATGGACAATCATGCTAACACAGCCTCGCCCCAGAGAAACTACTGCTGCGGCCACACTCGCTTTGTGGCGGCGGAGTGGTGCCGTTCATATCGCCTGCAGAAGCGGCGATGCTCCGTCGACGTGACGCATGTCGAGGACCGCTACGACGAGCAGTGTGGTAAGCTCGATCACCCCCAGTCGCAGTCTGACCGTCTGCCTGTACCTCTTTCTGCTGCCTGATCGTCTACTGACATGCACCATGCACAGCCTCGTGTCGACCGTACCAGCCAACACCACAGTACGCTGCCTACATCAACAGCATATATAAGGATCTGTGCCAGCGCTACCCCAACAAAGACTGGGAGAAGATCCGTGTGCTGGCCGAGCCCCGGCCACGCCGGCGGTGATGCATCGGCAACGTCTCCAGCGGACGCTTTTGACGGAGAGAACCACTGTACCGATAGGAACGACTTGCAATGTGGGCACAATTTCTGGCGCAACAAAACGGCGGCCGGGACGGCCGTGGCGAAAGAAGCGTGTGCGGAGTCTTTGACGACTTCTGGTTTCGGCTTATGGGTTGTTTTACTGTTTGATTTGCTGTGCGTCGGGGGGGCTGTTCGAGCTGCTGGTCATATTCGATTACTGCTGTTATGCAGTAACGCTCCGTGGTTGATTTTCTCATGACTGTTTTTAGACGCTCGCTCATACACTGAACTCTGTTCTGCTCTACGACGTACTCAGAACCAGATCATGCATTTACATACTCCACAGACATAATATTCACCCCCCAGATCCTTGGACAACTCTCTGTACTTGAGCCGGGAGATATGTCATTGTTTGCGGGTTCCATCCACCCTCCATCGTGTCACGCTCCCCAACGCAGAAAACGGCATGGACATCTCACCGGTCTACGAAGCAAACGACGATCCCCACGCACACAATTCGTATTACTGGAGGAAACTCACTCTGGTGTACGCGTTCCGGCCCAGACGTGAAAGCTCTGTACTCCGTATGTCTGCCGGCTCCGTGATGAGTGCCACGTGTCGTTTGCAGCGTGGTTGAACGGTGTAGTCGCCGCGCTACGGAGTAATACGAACAGCGTAGATCGCTACAAGATTCTCCGCATACTCCGTATTTTCCGTACATTGCACGATACGCAGCCCCTCGCCCCTTGCGGCAACACTGCACGCAGCCAAGCCAACGCTGACAGGAGTGCCCCCAGCTCATCATACGGGACGGGAGCCTGGAATGTAACGCTTTGCCCCAGAATGCTCTCCAGCCGTCCTCGTCGGCACCCGGTCTTCCCGGGCGCTCCAAGATCCAACCGCCCCAAGGCTGCCCCAAGACCGCCCAAGGCTGTTCTGAGCATTTCGAGGCAGTTCCATGCGCATCCCGCCCCCACGCCTTTTCCGCCTTGCCATCTTCGCTTTTGCCTCGCATAAATTGGCCCATTGGCCTGGCACCAAGAACCAAAAACCGGGATACCGGCAACGTACCCGGGCAACCCAGAAGGCAGTCCGAGGCTCTTATCGGCTCGTGTTGGCCACGCATGGTAGGAAGTCATTTGCAGTCATGGCATGCGGACATGTATTGCCGTACACCGCTTCTGCTGCTTCTTTTGATGTGGCCGCTTTAGCCGCTCGGCAATTGTCACGCTGGGACCTGTAGCTTATTCCTCGTGCCCTTCAAACTCGGTAGGTCGAGGACTTATTACAGATGAGGCGTCCCGGTGTTTCAGTCGGTGACTGGCCGGGCTCTCTCGGCTGACATGGCTGTTAAAACAACTGAAGAAATATCAGATCGGGGCAGAAGCCCGTTTCTGGTCGTAATTCTTTGGCATAAAGTATGCGTCCCTCGGCAGTGCGCATTTTCTGATTTGAGCCTCTGCAGGCGCATTGCAGAAGAGTACAGCATAATGAGCAGGAGACTGGTGACGACCAGCAGACCACGATGGAAACACAGCCGGTAGCAGGCAGCAGGCAATAAGTAATGGGTATTAGGCAGCAGGCCTCTTGCAGAAAAGGCATCGTACGATACTACCGGCCTGCCAGTGGCGATGTGTCTGTCTCGCCTGTAACACTGACAGCGATGTGTGCCATGTTGAGGCCCGTTTCCCTTTTCTTCTGCTACGGCCGCCGCGTAGCACACGGGCTCGGCTCTGCGCGTGCATCATGCGTGCCTGTGCTTGTGCCTGTGCTGGTGTATTCTGTTCAACGTCGTTAGCCGTCTGTATGACGCCACGGGAAGTCTCCTGTTTGCCTGTTGCTCGTCTGATGGCAAAAAGGACTTTGGGTGTGGGCATATTCGCCAGATGGCAGCGGTGGCCAACGACAACACCAAGCAAGCCCCGAGACCTCCGACGGGGCATTCACGAGCCGGCACAACAACGACATCATGTGTCACCAGAAAGGAATAATTTCGTGAGACCACAGGGCGCCGTAGAGCCGTTGCGGAGCAAGCCGGTTCTTGTGGGTTATCGTACAGCCGAGCAGCCAATGTATTTCGTGACCGGTCACACGGATTATCCAGCGAGATAGCCCGCAAGCCAACGGATCACGTCATGACGGGAAGCCCTGGTTCAAGAGAGAAACATAGCTGGAGCTGGGCATTGGGTGACGTTGGTTGCACAACACAGGGGCAAGAAGGGAACGTCACTACCCCGTAGTAGATAGAACGAGCCCCTTGGAAATATTGGAAACCGGGTGCCGACTCTGGTCGGCTGGTGGCGTCAACGCCGCAGCCAGCCGCTGCGTGCCCGGCAGGAAGGCTGGAGTTTCTGGTGCATCCATGAATGTCTCGGTGGTGGGCTGCAAAAACAATCAGACTCTACGAGTCCAGCCACCGGCCGTCTGGCACAACAGTAGCATAGCGGTGCTACGACTGGTCATGCTGACGGCGTCGGTTTGCCGTTTGGTGGATCGCCAGATAGCAACGCAGTGCGTAGACACAACGTGAGCCGCTGGTCGAAAGCATTTTGCTCGCTTTCGTGGTAGATATCGCTCGGGTGGAGCGACACGGGGAGCGGATTAGGAGCGTCTGGTCGATAAAATAAATCAAAAGCAAATGCCGCGATCACCCAATCAAGGCCAAGAGCCGGACACCAAAGAGGGCATTGCATTCTACGGAGTATTTGCTGGCCGTCATACGAACCGAAAATGAGGCTGACGAGGTGCTATCGTTGGTGACCAGCCCTCAACCTGGCCGTACAACAGTTCTCGTACGTCTGCATGTAGGTTGGACATGCGACGCAGTCTGTCCAGTCCCGTCCACCTCATTATCATTTGTTTTACATCAGTATTCCTCCGTCGCCTTTCCGACATCGCCTGCTTCCTTTTTCTAATTTTCTGGCGCCTCCGCTGTGATAGATGACACCTCTTATCTTTTGCCGTTACGGCTTGGCCACTTCTCTGTATACCATCTCGCCAGCCTGTTTTTGTTTACGGCCTATCGCTTCCTTTCCCGTTACTTTCCCTTTCCCTTTCCCAGACATTGCAACTCTAAAACCAGCGGCAGAATTCCCAGAAACCACCGGAGCTAACATCTACCATCTTCTGATACCGTGCATTTCTGCCTGTACTCGTACTGGACGGGCGCAGTTTAGAAGCCACGAAAGCCGCGTGACATTGTGCGTCGGCGTCTTGCCCTGCTTCGTACCTTAACGTCACACGGACGGACTCCCTGCAGCGCCTCGCTTCCTCGGCAAGTCGGCCTCGCCCTGCCAAGTTCGACATGTGTTGGCCATGTGATTCCGTCCTGCAGATCGAAGACTCCCCTCACCGATTTCTCCGCTCTGATGCTTATCTTGCGTGGCCCAACAGCTTCGACATGCTCCTGCATTCTGTGCCGCAGCAATGCAGCCTCTTGTGCCGTATTCCGACACACCGCTACTCTTCGACCGCGAGGGATAGCTCGGCGCTGCATGTTGGTAATTTGGACGAGTAGCACACCTTCTCGATATGCTTGTCTTGGGTGCCCAACAAGTCTGAAATCTCTCATTACGTGGCATCCTATGTCTTTGGTCGCCCTATTTCATTGCCTCTGCCGAAGTCCCGAGTCTCAGTCTTGCGCCTAGCCTCCCAGAAACCGTATCTCGCTGTCATGTTTTCCCCATGCGGCTGCACGACGCTTCGTTCTGCTTCTCCTCAGCCTTCTTGTCCACTTTTTGTGTGTGGCAACGCGTATTGTAGCTCCAAGAGTTGTGGCGTGAGTGGCTGTCGTTGCCCTAGGCTCGCCTTCTTTTTCTAGTGACGTCCGGTAGCGAATGCTACCTCCAAAGTCGGGGGCTGTGAACCGACGCCCAAGGTTGTTCAGCATGACGGCCATTACGGATGCAGGATGCGTTGGTGTACTCTGTACGCCGCCGAGGTTGCGCAAGCCCAGTGTGTTCCGAGACGAAAATGGCTACGGGCAATCCTTTGCGTTTCCCGACGCCTCCCTGCATCTCTTGACCGGGAGAGATGCCATGCGGAGTATGCAGAGGCAATGCGTGCCAGGTTGCGAGACTTTATAAAAGCCGCGAGGACGGCCGTTGAACAACTTCCCGTCTGCACTTGGCACTTTGCCCCTGCTCTTCTCCATCACCCATCCTTCGTTTTCCTTGTGCCGGGCACAGCGACCCTTTACCTCGTAAAGGCCCACGTGCACAAGTTGGACAACAGCATAATCCACGCAGAGCCGCACGCCCCAGAACATGGTGATCCACGCCAGCGAGCCTCTTAGCCCATTTTTCCGCCAGCTCTATAGTTTCTGGTACAATGTGGCCCACCTAGCCGTTCTCCCCGGCATCCGAGGCGCCCAGGGCGGCAGCGTCCTGCACGCCGACACCGACGCCGGTGCCACGGATATGGTGCAGCCGCTCAAGAAGCTTCTGCGCGCGCTCGAAGAGGCCAGTCTGGGAGAGCCGTCGTCGATCCGCGACGTGTCCGAGGCGTCCCTCCGGGTCCGCATGATCATGCTGGAGAGCCTGGACCGAGCCGAAGCGCTGCTGGGGCGCACGCAGTCGAGCTCCACCAGCATCGCCGCGCGCATCGTCGAGGTGTGCATCGAAGTATCGAAGCGCCGTGACGACGAGGACCGCGCGGCCGAGCGGGATCCCGTCAGCGGCGGCAGCCCGGCATCGCCCTTTGCGCGCATGCCCGGCACCCCGTCCTACCGCCTCGGACCGGCGTGCGGACAGCCCATCGGCCCCCATCCGTGGACGCCGCCGCGGCCGCCGCTGTCGCGACCGGGTCCACTTCCGCCATCGCCGGCACCCGCGTCCCTCCACCGCAGCGCGCCCACACTCATGCACGACGAGTACTTCACGGGCGCCTGCGACGTCGCGACCAGCGACGAAGAGCTCTTCAACCTCGCGCGCCTCATCGCGCCGGAAGGCACCTTTAGCTACGTGCAGCCCGTGCCCGACGAGAACCTGCCGGTCATCGTCGTGGTGCTCGTCGCCTGGGGGCTGGGCACCCGTGCCATGCGCGTGTCGCCGGCACGGCTGGCCGCGCTGACCTACGCCCAGCTCGTCAACATGCTCAAGCTGGCGGGCACAACGCTGCACCGCCCGGTCGTCCGAAGCCCGGAGCTGTGGCGCCGGACGCCGGGGATGAACGGGCCCGCGCCTCTCGGCCCCGGCCGCAACAGTCCGTTCCCCATCCCGCGCGGCGGCCCGTGGACGGCCAACCGCGGCGAAGTTCCGGTCGGCGTCCCCGGCTGTGTCCCGGGCCGGGCTATGCCAGGTAGGCCCGGGATGCCGCCACCTCCGCCGCCGCCCGGTCCCAGCGGGTGCCATCCCGGCCAGCTGCGTGGTGTGCCGTTCAGGGTGCCATTCGAGCCGGGCCGGCCCATGCCCAAGGCGCGGTCGTCGCGTTCGAGCGCAGCCACGGCCTCGTCCATGATGACCGACTCGGACACGAGCGGCAGCGATAGCGACAGCGACAGCGGCAGCACGTCGCCCAGCCGCGCGCGCAAGAACAAGGACAAGCCGCGTCGCCGGCACCAGCACCGGACTGCTCGTAGCACCGTCGCCTCCGACACGAGCTCTGACAGCGACAGCGACAGCGACAGCGACAGCGACAGCGACACCGCTGTCTTGAGCGACAGCGACAGCGATAGTGGCAGCGGCGCAGACGGCAGCGACACCGACAGTGACGATATCACAGTGGTCTCCGACAGCAGCAGTGACGGCGACGGCTTCTCGGTCAGCGAGAGCGGGTCAGACCCGGAGGATGCGTGCACCTGTTGCCACAAGAAGACGGACAAGGGCAAAGCCCAGGCCAAGCACAGCAAGATGGGCAAAACGTGCCAGAAGAGCCTGGCCAGCGCCAACGCGGCCAAGGCCAAAGCCAAGGCAAAGAAGGCAAAGTCCCGGGAGAAGGCCAGAGAGAAGGCCAAGGCCAAGGCCCAGAGGACGGATCGCCGCCACCGACACAAGAGCGCCTGGTCCGGCTCGGACTCGGACATGGCCAATCTCAGCGGCTCGGACTCGGACCACACCGCCACGACGTCCGACGCCGAGACTGCAGCCAGCTGCGAGACAGTTCTCGGCACCGACTCCGACTCGGATGTCGAGACGCACCGGCGCCGCAGCCGCCACAAGAGCCGCAGGACCGCCAAGGCAGACAAGGCAGCCAAGGCGACGGCCAAAGCGAAGGCGCTGGCCAAGGCGGTCAAAGCCAAGGCAGCCAAAGCAACAACTGCAAAGGCCAAGAACAGCAAAGCCAAGGGGAAGACTGACAGCGTCAAGGGAAGGGATGTCGACTCCTTTGTGTTGGTGAACTAAACGGGAGAAGCGGTTCTGATAAGTCAGCTGAATGTCTTTGTTTTTCCCTAAAAGTCTGGTGCATTGCCGCGTCGAGTTTATGTTGCAGTGCAAGGGGTAAGATTCATGTAAAGAGTCCCATTTCGCAGCATTGTAGCTGCTCCAACGTTGTTTGAAGATCAGGTAACGAGGTAGTAATTGTATGAATGTTGGGATACTGGAGCGCTCTGCAATTTGGCGTCTTGTTTGTGCTAACGTGATCTGAGGTGGAAGACGGTCCGCAAAAAGGTTGAAAGAAAAAAGAGACAGAACACCTGGACCTCTAGAAAATCGAGTTGACAAGCTCCGCGCCCGCCGCAAAACCCACACCCGTCACAAACGCGTTGCCCAGCTTGCCGCCAATCTTCTTGCCCTGCGTCTTCACCTTGTCGTCGCCCGGCTGCTGCTGCGGCAGCGGCGGCTGCCCCTGGGCATAGGCCGGCTGGCCGTAGGCCGGCTGGCCGTATGGCTCGGCCGGCTGGCCGTACGTCGGCTGCGCGTACGCCGGCTGCGCGTACGCCGGCTGTCCGTAGGCCGGCTGGCCGTACGCCTGCGCGGGCTGCCCATAGCCGCTGTACGACGGGCCCTGCTCGTGCTGCTGGTACTGCGGCGGCTTCTCGCCGTAGACGCCGGCGTGTTCGGTGTTGTAGTTCGGGTAGTGGTCGCGGGTCGGCGCCGGTGCCGGCGCCGGTGCCGGCGCCGCCTCCGCGCCCGGCACGCCGCCGCGCTCTTCCAGTGCAGCCAGTTCGGCGTCCGGCTGCACGTACTGGCGCGGGAAGATGCCGATCTGGCCGGAGCGCATGTTGCGGCCGAGCCACCAGTCCGCGTTGACCTGGCTGTAGACGGCGAGGGCCTCGCCGCGCGCAAACGCAACGTCGCCGTCGTTGGGCGCGTCGTAGCGGTACTTGGCGGTGGCGTAGCCGACAGCCGTGCGGCCGTGGTCGGGCTCGGCCTCGGGCGCCGGCTCCGGCACGGGTTCGGGCTGCACCGGCGTCGGGGCGGCCGGCGGCGCGCGGTGCACCGGGAGAGACGGCGAGACGGCTGCAGGCGGAGGCGTGGCCGACGTCGCCGACACTGCCGCTGCTGCTGCTGCCGTGCGCGGTGGTCCGTCGCGCAGACTCCATTCCTGCGGCAGCAGACCGTGGATGTCGTTGAAGGCGTCGTCTGTGATGGCGCCCTTTTCGAGCAGCGCCTCGAGTTCCTGGCTTGTCAGCAGACCGTCCCATCAGCCAGCACCCAGCGGCCCTTGCTTGTGCCTCTCTACATGCATCACCATCTCCTGTCAGCCCTATGCTGGCGCCTGTCCCAACTCACATTCTTAATCGTCCGCAGCGAGCGGTTGACGTCCATGGCTTTCTGGCGAGTAGAATCGCTTCCGCTCCCACTCGTGGATGGCGGCGGCCGGAACATGGCGGCGGTTTGTCTTGTTGGATGGCGGTGCGTTTCTTTTGCTCGCTTTCAGTCGTAGCGATTCCGCTTTCTCTACAAAGTGGTCTGGGGTTGTATGCCAAGAACAAGATGCGTGATACGCGAACTCTAAAACGGCAGCACATCGGAGACTCCGGGACCTGTCAATGCCTGGTGACTCGCATTGTGGCTGTGCATCGTGTGGCGGCATCCAAGTGGGTCCACGACATCTGCCCGCGGAAATGTCTTGCAGATTCGTATGCTGTCCTACTTCGTCTCACATGGCGGCCACTACTCGTACATTCCAGTGGATACAAATCATCTCGATGACTAGGTATGGGCTGTAGTATCCTGAGACGTTTATACGTTGCCCACCATACCAGCATGCCGGCTTCTCGGCCAATGCTGCATTCAGCATCTCTCGATCGCCCTCCGAACGCGCAAAAACATCAGAGTTGGGATATTCGCAGAACGGCTCAGTGGATATGGCCATAAGCAGCCTGCTGCATACAGCTGTAGGTAGAAGTCCAGCATTGCGTAAAGCAAGACGACAGAAACCGCCCATCGTCCAAGATCAGATCCACGCCCTCAGTGCAAAAACAGACGGAAAGACAATAGCAAACAGCAAATTAGATACGTGCTCGTAAGTATAACCTCGCCGGCCTCGTCCCATGGCCCGCAAGTATAACCTCGCCGGCCTCCCCCATATGGCCGCGGTCTGTGGTAGCCGTTCGTCCCTCCCGCTGGCCCGCTCTCGTTCTCGGTTCGTCGTCCCTCCGTCCCTTTGGCGGCGCTATTCGCTGCTCTCCGCGTCTTACTCCTCTTCCTCCTCGATCGGCGCCGGCGTCCGCCGCTCGCTGCGCCGCTTCGGCCGCCGGTGCTGCGAGCTGCTGATGTTGCTAGCGGAGTCCTCCGGCTTCAGCTCAAACAGATAGTCGTCGCCCTCCCAGTCCGCCTCGCTCTGCGGCGGCGGCGCCGCGCCATACCCGTAGTTGTACTGCGCGTGGTAGCCGGGCGGCGCCCCAAAGTCGGCGCCCTGCCACGCCCGGTTGGCCCGCTGCGCGTCCATGTACCCGTTGCCGCCGGGGCCCGGCGTGCCGGGATAGCCGGCAGGAAAGCCGCCCGGGAACCCAGGCCCGGACACGCCCGGTGTGCCCACGCCAGGCACGCCCACCCCCGGTGTCCCGGACCGCCCAATGTCCGCCGGCGAGTGCCCGCCGCCCGCTGCCACGCGGCGCTGCTGCAGCCGCTGCTGCAGGCCTGCGCTGCGCTGCCGCAGTGCCGTGCGCACGGCCTCTGCGCGGCGGTGCAGCTCCTCGAAAGCGTCCTCGAGCATCTCCATGCCGCTGTAGATCTCCCGCTCCACCTCGGCGAGGACCGCCACCTCGGCCTCCTCGTCGGTCGACACGGCCTGCCGGGAAGCATTCGCGGCCGACATGCCCGTGGCTGTAGATACACCCGTGGCGCCGGACGCGCCTGTGGCGGCGCTCGAGAACGACGCAAACGACGCTGGCGTGGCGTTGCGCGAGGCGGGGTGGCTGTTGAATGCAGAAAACGACGACGGAGGCACAAACGACGGCGGAAAGAAGCCCGAAGCCGGGCCTGCAATGGGTGTCGTGTCGTCGCTGGGACTTCCCTGGCGTGGAATGCCAGCGGGCACGTTCTCGTCGGCGCCCGACCAAAGGAAGCCGTCGAAGCGGCCTGATATGAGGATCTCCCACTCCGACGGGTGGATGTCCGCAATGGTGTGCAGCAGATCGTGCACGCCCGGGTTCTGGACGAGGTAGAGGGCCGTCTCAGCGTCGCGCGGCGGCGAGCCCGTCAGCCGGTACAGCCGCTGGATAGCGAGGCCCGTCCGCACTAGGAAGTCCTGGCGTGGCTTGCGCATCGGTGTCGGCGCCCGTATGGCCGGGACCAGCTCGCGCGTGCCGGCAAGCAGCGCGTTGAAAAACGGACGGTCTTCCGGCGCCATGTTGGTGAGGATGGCAAACGCGAGCGTCTCGTCGTCGATCTCCTGCGGTGCCGACGCCGGCGCACTCGCGCACTCGCGCATCCAGCGGTCAACACTGGCGCGCACTTTGGTGTTCTGCCGCAGATAGTGTTCGCGGAACTCCTCGGCGATGTCCGGGTCGATCTTCACGGGCGAGGGAGGCCGCAGTGGGTCCGCCCTGACAGCGTCTACCGATTTCTTTACGGCGGGCGCTGTGCCCGATACCGCGGCGACGGCAGCCTCGTCCAGCTGCTTCTCCAGCGCGTGGATGTTCAGCGGCGGCCAGGACGGCAGGTCGATGCGGCCGCTCACGCGCTCCAACACCTCGCCCCAGCCAAGCCCGCGGTGGCGCCCAAACTCAACCTCGCTCTCGCTCTCGCCCTTGGTCTCGCACACGATGCACGAGCAGCCTTCGGGTGGTAGCTCGCGCGAGAACACAATCTCGAGCCGGTCCAGCAGGCGGCGGGCGACAGTGCGATGGCCAGTGGCCACGGCAACTGACCCGTGGTTCTGCAGAACGTGCTGGTACTGGCCCAGCAGACTGAAGAACGGGGTAAAGAGACTCTCGGCCCCCTTTAGTGCCTGGCCGGATCGGCTGGCCGCAGGCGAGGGCCGTGGCAGCACAGCAATCAGGTTCTTGGGAACCACGTGGGGGAGTCCGCCATTCTGCAGCAGGTAGTCGATCCGCGGCACCTCATGGATAGCCAGAGGCGGTGGCGGCGGCGGCGCTGGTGGCCCGGGGGACGCGAGAGATGTCATGGACGCCGTGGTGGCGTCGTCGGCGTCGTCGGCATCGTCTTCGTAGTCGTCCTCTCCGGACGGCGCCGGGGAGGGCGCCGGAGAAGGCGCCGGCGACACAGCAACAGCCCGGGCAGCCTGAAGTTTGTGTGCCGGCGGCGCCGGTGGTTCCTTCCAGTCGTTGCCAGCAAAAAAGTTGGGCGAGTCGTCGGGCGACGGGGTCTTGGGCGACGACGAGTCCTGCGCCGAGTCGGGCGACAGGTCTGCGTCGTAGGGCTCGCCAGCGCGTGGCCGGCGTGGCAGTTGCATATCCGGTCCCTTTGGTGCCTTGATTGGTCTGGCGTCTGGCTGCCTCTCCCTCTGGCTCTCCGTCCGCGTCGGGGCCTGGGACGGTGCTTGTGACTGCCGCCGCTCGCCAATATAGGTGGCCTGGCTCGAAGCCAGGGAGTTTGGTGATGTTTCGGGCGACGCCGGTGCCGGTGGCCGTACGGGCGACATGTCGCGCTGGCCAGGCGTCGATGTGCCCGTGCTGTGGTTGCCGTGCATGCTGGCCTTGCTCCGCATGCGGCTTCGGGTCGTGCTGTAGCGTGTCGCCGTCGTTTCGCCATCGTCCACGGTGCTTGTGTTCGCGTCACTGCCATCGCCCACACTGAGGGTGCTGTCTAGGGTGCTGTGCTCGTCGCGGGCCGCTGTGCCGGGGCTTGACAGGCTGGTGTCGGGTGGGCTAGGCGGGCGGTCAGGGCCGCGGACGTGGCTGCTCCTCCGTGACGACGGTATGGATGTGGACAGAGACCTAGATGCCAAAGTGCGGTCCAGCCGACTGCCAAAACCCGAGGCGGGCCTGGACCCGGGAGCCTCGAGGCCTTCTCTGGTGGCACTGGTCGACTTGGACCGCTTCAGGTTGGCGCCGGCGCTGAGATCAGTGGCATCGGGGGTCAGCGGATCGGCAGCACGCTGGCTGCTGTTTGAGCCCGGCTTGAGGGAGGATCCAGCCTGCAGATCGTCGCGGCTCATGACGGACTCCCGGCTGTATGCCTTGTTGATGGATGGGTACGGCATGTGATTGCGGTTGCGGCCGAGCTCGGGGACGAGGTTGACGGCCGAGGCCGAGGCTGAGGCGACGCGTGTTACGTGAAGACGAGAGGGCGTGTGCGCTCTGTCGCTGTCGTTGTGGGTGGTCTTATCGTCGTCATCGTCGTTGCTGTCGTTGTTGTTGTCGTTTGTGTAGTCGTGGTCGTGGTCGTAAGCAGGGTCGTGGTCATGGTCATGGTCGTTTTCGTCGTCACCGCCGTCTCTGGGCCGCCTTGTCCGGCCGTCCTCCGCTCTTGTCGATCTGCGCTTCTCGGACGTGGGATCTTTGCTGCGCCGTGACGAGCGGTGGGTGTGGGAGCCAGGGCGGTGCCGGCTGGTGGTGCTCGCAGTTTCGCTGTCTTCGAAACCGCGAGTCTTGTGCGAGCTATGTCGCGGCCTGAGGCTACGGCTCACCGACGAGGAGGACGGGTAGACAAGGTCGCTCTGCGCAGTGCGTGACTTTGACGAGCGCGCGCTAGAAGAAGTTTTGGGGGAAAGGCCGGACTGCAGGATGGACGAAAGCATGGACGGCGATGGGGGCACCTTGTCGTCGCGGTCGCGGTCGCGGTCGCGGTCCCGGTCTCTGTCGCGGTCTCGGTCACGGGTGCGGACCTTTTCGCCGTCCTTGTCGCGGCTGGACTTGACGCGACGCCGCTCACGGTTGCGGTCCTCGGCAGCCGCGTCGACATCGCTGGACTCCCGCGTGTGGCCACCCATCGGAAGAGAGCTCCGAGAGCTGGGAGAGATTGGAGATTGGAGAATTGGCCGAGATGGCTGTGTCGTCGTTGTGCCGCTCTCCGGGCGGCAGTGGCGAAGAGACAGCCGACAATCTAAGTCGGCGAAGCTGGTGGGTTTGAAGCGGGATCGTCAGGTCTGTTCTGTGTCATCAGCTACCGGCAGCGCTGAATGAAGCCGCGTATTGGGTATCGCGGAACACCAGGCGTCCGCGATGCTGTGTAGTATATACGACGCTTATGTCGGTCTTGGGCGTGTCGCGATAGTTCTTTGCTGCCGACACAGAGAATTCGGGATGGGGCGTGTGGTGATGTCTGCAGTTTCGCTGGCGTTCATGTGGTCCAAGACCACGCTCAGAGAGCCTTCTCGGGTCTGTAGATAGGATGAGGTCGCCCTGCCTGCATCGGGCGCGTATGAGGCGTCGTTAGGCCGCCGAGTGGCGATGCTGTCGTCTCGTCGTTCGATGGAGACTGCCGCTGGAATGCAGGGATGCAGAAGTGCAGAAGTGCAGAAATGCAGAAATGCAGAAATGCAGAGCGAAGAAACAAAAAGGCTGCCGACACGAGAAGCCGTCAAGGGGTAGAAGACGTCACGATCACTGAGCGGGGTGCGTAGGCAAAAGATGGGACAATCCGACCAGCTTTCGCTTGACCGTTGCCTCTCGCTTTGGCGGTCGGGAAAAAGTTGATTCGACGCTGGAAAGGATGCGGCCGTTGGTGGCTCTGGTCTACTGCGGGCCGTCAGAGACCCCCACTTGGGCTTCAAGCGTCCTGAAGGGACGGGCTGCTGTGCAAACGCACTACGGAGTACATTGTACCGCTACATACAGAGTAAGATGCAGAGTACAAGAAGATCTCCGGCGGTCACCTGATCCGCGGCGCGTAATCGCAACACCGCAGGGCAGGAGCGGCCAAGTGCACGCGGCAGGCTGATGCAGGCAATCGTAGCAGTGCAACCTGCAACACATTGCGCGCCACCATAGGCAGGTACATACGATACTCTCCGTGCGACATGCCGCCGTCGTCCAAAGCCCAACCACCGATTGGCGCTGCCACTACTGCTGGCCGCCCAATACCCCGCCGCCGCCAGCAAGCTCGGCGGCTAACGGGCTTCGGCCATTCGGCCACTAGCAGCAGGTTTGCACTTCGCGAAGATACTACACTCTGTAAAAGAGGCTTGCTATTGAGTACGAGTACAGTACGTCGCTTCGCCGGTTTCGACCTAGATAGTAATCGATGCTTAACATTTATTACTCCGCAAGCTAGTCTTTGCTACCAGTCAACTATGTAAATCGTCTTTCATGTACTCCGTACTCCTTTCGTCTTTTCTTGAGTAGCCGATCATCTTGGAAGTATGGTAGATCCTAGCCTAGGTATTCGCTGACTCTGGAAGCTCTCGGCATTCGTAGAAGGGCTTACAACTAGCCAATCCGGGGTAATTGTCGTCATTGTCTGAAATACGGCTTATCTCCAGACATGTGAATGTTCGTGTAGACGATCCACTCGTAGTTAGCACCCGACAAGGGGCTTAGTGCTGGCAAAAGCGCAGAAGTGTTCTCGTGAACCGTTCGGTACACATCGCCGGAATGGTGGTAGGCAACGTGTGTGCAGAATGCAATTGCCAAAGCCTTCCGGACAACAGTTGTTCTTTCGGCTTCTGAAGCTCGATTGGGGACGATCTTGGCGGTTTTTATAACCCGTTTTATCTCTTTTCTCTCGAGACGAATCGCTTCTAGCGCTTGGAAGTCTAAGAAATGGACGAGACGCCACTCTTCTAGGTCGAACACGGGTCCTTTCTCTTGGTGGATTTCATAGACGCGAATGTATGCGTCAAAGGCTTTTGTCAAGGTGAGATGATCCGAGAAAGGGTGTGCGAAATCCCTCCTGGCAAAAGCTGCAACACGGAAGAAATATCGTAGGCGCAAGAAGTCTGGTGCGCATCTGTGCTGCTCTTTGGACATTGCTAACATTGCGTTGCGCTACATAGGAGCGCGATGTCGGCAATGTCCAAAGAGCAGCATAGATGCGCACCAGACTTCTTGCACCTAACAGTAAGCATCTGCAGCTGGAACGTGTACAAGCATGTGATCCATATGGCGCTGGACATAGGCATTGGAATTTCTGTAACCCATGATTGCGCAAGTGAACGTATACTGACCGTTGCGTGAAGTGACGGTGAATTTCCACTGATGCTGTGGGTGGACACGCCATTGGTAGTAAAAACTCATTGTTTCCTGGCTTTTCATGGGGTAGGCATCAGGAAGGACAATCTTGTCAAAGAGCAGCCTAAACGCACACCAGTTTCGATAGCCCAGGACCAAACAGGGTCCAAGGCACATCTTGAGGCTCGGCGGCCTGACAGAGTGAGTGTAGCGTCCTCTTTTAGCATACCCTGTTTTATATCATTAGTACGGAGTAATTATCACTGATCAAGGTAACGACACCTAGTAGAACATACCAGTCTCGTAGATCTTGAGCAGCACGGAGGATTGACTCTGGATTAGGCGCAACGATCCAATCAAAGTCGATAAAGCGTGGGCCCCAGGTGTCCGCCAGCCTCACAATCACTGAGTCAAGCGAGATTTGGCGAATAGTAGGCTCGATGGTCGCATCCATTTCACTGAAGGTCTTTTCGCTGTAAAGCCGGTAGCAGATGCCATCGCTCGTCACAGGTGATATCCCAAGCATCAGCTAGACAGCGTGCCTGTCTAGCTGATGCTTGGGATATCACCTGTCCGCTAAGCATATTCATGCGGAGACGGGGATTGTACATCATCTGCCTACACACTCCGGAGTCGACGACATAAACAACGCCGTCAATAGTCAGGCTGGTTTCCGCAATGTTTGTTGCAACGATGCATTTTCGATTTGCACTGGATGAGTACAGTGCCAATTTCTGATCGCTGGCCGGCAATGTCGAATACAGTGGGAATACGTCAAGGTCGCTGATTTGGGAGCGAAGCAGGCGACAGACTTCGTGGATCTCCTCTGCTCCCGGAAGAAATACCAGAATGTGGCCCGGCTTTTCGTTCTTGTGAATATGGACCACAGTGCTGGCAGCAAGAACAACATAGCTCGGCGCGGTATCCTTTGGCGCTGTATGGCGAATTTCAACGTCGAAATTGCGGCCCGTGATGTGAACAGACGGACAATCGTTGAAGTAACGTTGAAACAGCCCAGCATCCATCGTCGCCGACATGATGACCAACTGTGGGAGCCTTTGTTAGCTGGACCTGATGAGTAGTAAATAAACAAGAGAACTGCATACCTTGAAGTCCACCCGTTTGGCTATGACTCCTTTCAACAACCCCAGTAGGACATCAAGATCGGCTGTCCTCTCATGAGCTTCGTCGATGACTATGCATGAAAACGTGGACAGGGATTTTTCGGTGGCCAGAAGTCGGAGGAGGACATCCTCAGTGAGATACACGAGACGGCTTTTTTTCTCGTTTTGGTCAAACTTTTTATCACCGCGAATCTGGTAACCGACTTCCTCGCCCAGCTCAACTCCCATCTCCTCCGCAGGACCTGTGTTGATTTGCCCGAGCCAGTTTCACTCGACAAGACGATCACCTGAGACTGGTGGTACTTGTCAAGAATCTCTTGGTAGCGTCCGTATACTGGCAGGCGGCGACGGCTTCAAATATACTCAGAACACAACCAGAGCTCAAATTTGCTACTTGCCAGTCAGGATGTTCTTGGGCCCATCTTCCAATGTCTTGACCTATGCTGCTGTGATCTGGTTCCGTGCGATAGAGTCCATTGCACAAATAGCAAATTTGAGCTTTGGTTGTGTTCTGAGTATAGAGTATAATATAATGAATGCTTGCGTGTACTGTGTTAGTAACTGGATGAGGATTGTGTCGAGTTTTCAAAACATCAACCGCAATATATACCCCCCAAAAAATAAAATTTTGTGTCCCGTGAAGTTGAGGTTACACTGAGCTTTGTGCCGAGGTACAGAGGTAACACACCTTTACCTGTTTCGCTTCGACGCACAATTTTGGTCCGATTTTTTGTTCTTTCTTCCGGGAGCGGATAGGATCCACGAAGTCTGTCGCCTGCTCTCAGCTACTTCTCACTATGACTTCAGGTTCACACCTGACGCTGACAAGTACAACTGCCGAACCGAGAACTTCTTTCTAACTTGTGCCGACAATGATCCTGCCTCACTGCGTGCACAGCATGTTCTCGAAAAGTCATCTGAACCTGCCGTGTGAGAAACGGCATCTTCGTTTGTATGATATTCAACTCATGTCTACGGAAATAAAAGGCTATCTGTCCCTTTCGAAGGGGGAATCCCACAAAACGGAGGTTCAATCGCTCCTGCTAAATCAAATGCTCCGATCCACCGTCCTTGCCTAACCACAGGCATGAGTCATACCTTGTAGCTCATCGCCACCACATTACTACCGCGGCTGCCTGGTGCAGCTGCCGCACCAGGCCTTGAATTGATATATATTCCTTTTTCTCCCTACGCATACAAATTGGTGACTATTCTCCAATCTTCAACCCACAAACCACAAACCACAAACCACAAACCACAAACTACAAACTACAAACTACAAACTACAAACTACAAACTACAAACCAACCAGCTTCCCCAATACGGGTTACTCTCGCAGAAAAAGCCTGCATCATGACTTCGCCGCCTAAATCAAGCGATCTACCCATCGATCAGGGAACGAAAGTAATCAGCCGTTCGACGTCACCTGAGGGCAGACCGCAACGCCTGGTCAGTCGTAAAAAAAACTCTAGACGTTACGACGCCGTGTTCAACTCCAATGCTCGGCTCCAAGCTGCGGAAATTATCTTGGAGAAGTTACAGAAAGACTTTGATACGATGGAGACATCAAACAAGGTACCGTCAGATCCAAGCGAGGAACTACCAGAGTCGGTTCGACAGGAACAACTACAACTTGCAAATCTAGGTATCAAGGTATCGCAACAAGCGCTCGAAGTGGTTCGCTTAGGAAGAATTCATCAAAACTTGATGCTCGAAGCGAACCTTATTCCCCAAATGCATTCCCAGGGCACAAAGAGAACATTCGGCCTCGACGCCATGTACATGGGCTACTTGCTACCGAGGGCCCTGAAAGCAGACAGGAAGGAAAACTCAACGGCAGACTTCGTGGAGAAAAGTGTTAAAGATGGGACAGACTAGTTTGACAGGCGGTGGACTCGCACACGAGGATTTGCACATCTGCGGTATCAAACTGAAGCAAGAGAACGAAGGAAGACTGAGGACTATTTGAGAGCTTTTGCGGGTAATAGCGGGATTCATCAGTTTATGTGTGGCTGCTACTTCACCTGCACACTTGATAATTGCACACTTAATAATAAGTATGCATTGTACAAGTTCTAGTAATAAGTATTTGTATGAAGCCACTTCGTACGTATCGCAAGTCAGCGCCTGCATTCGTACAGCTTGGTATCACATCGTAAAAGACTTATCGCAGACGCCTTCGTTATCGTTATCGTTATCGGTATCGTGACATGTCTCTTTTTTGATGTCCGTCTTCATCACGACGCTCACTTCACACTACCGTCTGCCTTGATCCCACCCGCCCGCCTCCGCACCGCTGGCCGTCCATACTATTGCCAGCCTGACACTACCGCAACTGCAGCAGCTGCCCTCTCTACAGACGCTGCCGCCATGCCCGCCACCGTCCTCCCCGGCGACGCCGTCGATCCTACCGCCCTGCTGCCGCCGCGCCTGTCTGACAGCAAGAAGGACAAGCCGCTGCGCCTGGGTCCGGGCCTGCGCCCGGTGCTGCCGTCCGGCGAGCTCGTTGCCACCGTGCCGGGACAGCTGGCCGCCGACCAGCGCAAGAACCTGTTGTGGGTGGAAAGCGAAGGCGGAAGAGTATGTGCCGATGCCTGCCTGTTTCTCGTCTTGTTTGGCACCGCCGCGACGTCTGTGCTCTCTGTGCTCTTGTGCTCTCTGTGCTCTTGTGTTCTGCTGACGCCCCCAGTACGCCCCCGCCACCGGCGACCTCGTCGTCGGCCAGGTCCTGCACGTCTCCGCCGACCAGGCCGTGGTCGCCCTCGCGCCGCACGACGCGCCCCCGCTGCGCGCCGTCCTTCCGGTGCTGTCCTTTGCCGACGCCTCGCGCAAGAACCGCCCGGACCTGCACCCGGGCACGCTCGTCTACGCGCGCGTCGCCTTTGCGGCCCGCCACATGGACACGGAGCTCGAGTGCGTGGATCCGGCCACCGGCAAGGCCAACGGCCTCGGCATCCTGACCGGCGGCATGGTCTACGTCGTCAGCGGCGCCATGGCCCGCCGCCTCCTGCGCCCGGCCGCCGCCAGCGGCGTGGCCGTGCTGGAGGCCCTCGGCCGCGAGGGCCTCGCCTTTGAGACGGCCGTCGGCCGCAACGGCCGCCTCTGGGTGCGCAGCGACGACACCCGCACCACCGTGCTCGTCGGCCGCGCCATCACCGCCACCGACGCCGGCTGCCTCGACACCGCCCAGCAGCAGGCCCTCGTGCGCAAGCTCGTGCGCGGCGGCAGCTAAGCGGCGCGCCGCTGCGGGAGAACACGCACACACGCAAACCGGGGCGGCCGTGTAGACTAGGCCGCTCCAGGCGCCTGCGCGGCGCCGCAGGTCCGACGCGGGCCGTCCTACTGGCCACGGCGCCGCGCGTCGCCATCGCCGAGGCGTCGGCCACGACACGGCTGCGCAGCTGCTGGCCATAACGTGTTGCGCCGTATCTGGGACCGGTGCCTCATTTCACGCAGTGGCCAACACCTAGATCTACTTTTCGGACCCCTACTGAAGACGCTTACCAATGTGCTGCATTATACCAGAATTCCCAGTACAAAGGTTCATACCCAATGTGTTCTTACGTGTCAGAGGACTTAGGTAGCAAAGTAGGCCTGTATACGGCGCCACGACTCCCTATCTGAACACCATAATCACTTATACATTTAGTGCCGGCATATTGGCCTTTTTGCCGTTAGTATGCCAGCCCCGACTCCTGCCGTAGTCGATGGTGAATGAGTGATTATTGGTACAGGAATCCCGGCCCAGTTCTGTTCTCTGTATATTGGCCTATTCCCCTATTCCAAAACCGTGGATGTTTGATGCATGCTTTCGAGGCAGGAAACGGCATACTGCGTGACAAGACGAAGAGAAGGAATATTACAAGAATACGTATACAAAATAAGAGAAAAAGAGCGAATGTGGTATGTGGGAATAAAAGAGTAAATGAAAGAGGCAGGCCAGAAAGCGAAGACTAAACTCCAGACATCCAAATTACAGACTCCCGCTGTTTGCAATTGCACTTTTCCGCTTCGAACGCTTAAATCAGACCTGCTCTCACAGGAGAAAGCACAAGAGAAAGCACAACGCACACAAAGAATCAAAGGCGACACACATTGCGTCATGCAAGTCATACAGGTAACACGTAGGTTACATGCCGGCCATGGGCTCATCCACCACCTCTATGGGGTCGTGCTCCGGTTGCACACCGTGCTTGTTGACCATATGGCGCCGCCAGTTGTCCTTGCGCGGGAACGACTTGCCGCCGGGCACCGAGTATGGACATCCGTCCTCTGTGCAGTGATACTTGCGGCTCTTGCTATGCTTATCGTTGATGTGGCGGTCTAGATGGGTCTTGGTTCCAAATCGCTTACCACAGTTGGGCATCGCGCATTCGTGTGGCCGCTCGTGGTAGCGTTTGTGGTGGCTGTTCGTTAGCAAGCAGTCGTGGGCGGTTCGAATAAGCAGGGGGAGACAAGCTTACTTCAATTTGTGGACCTGGTCAAACTCGCGACCACACTCATTACATCGAAAACCGTTTAGGGAAGATGCTGCTAGCATGTTAGTAAGGTGGAAGTTACAGAACTAGGCGGCAAAAGCGAGAATGCGGCCAGACGTACTGGACTGATGACCCGGCGTAGAGCCCAGGGTGGACATGGGCGATGCCGGAGCATGCCCAGCAACAGGCACCAAAAGCGGCGTGCTGTAAGGAGTTTGCCTCTGCTGGGGTGGAGTGATCGGGGCCATACTTGGCGACGATGCCTGTGACGGCAATTGTGATATCGTCTGTTGCGGTATCATTGGTGCTTGCGCTGTAGCCGTCCTGTACTGGCTTTCGGAGGGAAATAATTGGCCGGGTATCATTGCTGTAGCTTGCTGTGTCGGATATGGCGGAACAGAGCCATTCGACAGCAATGGCCCCGTGGGTGGCGTCACCAAAACCAGCCCAGGCATATTTTCCTGTTTGAACGTGTTGGGATAGTCTGGCAGACCGGTCTGCTGTACCATGTAGGTGTAGGCGGCCCAGGGGTCGGGGTTTGATTGTTGTACGTCCGTAGACATCTGGGCCAAGTTTGTACTGGGCGAAAGGAGTTGGCTGCCGTATCCCATCGTATAACCGCCGTTACCGTTCATAGTAGACTCGGTCATTGTATGGTTTGAGACAGCACTCATGTCTGGCTCTTGGTACAGAGCGCTGCCGTCCATGGCGCCGTATGCCCGGTCGTCCAGTGCCTCCATCTTCACACTTCCTGTCCCAGTCAGCTCCACATCCGGTGCGTGTTGTGATTTGCAGTCCACCTCGGGGGTCGTGACTGTCTCGATCGTCGGCAAGTTTGACGAGAACTCCGGGACAGCGGTGTATTCGCTTCCGGGCTTAGTGCTCTGCCCAAGCTCGACCCCAGCTTCGGCTTCGACTTCGGTATCTGCACTTTCGTGATTGTTGTCGGACGGTACTTGGCTACCATCATAGTCGCTCACAGTGGCCGGAGATGCGCCAATCGATGGCTCAAACCGATCAAGCTCAGCCGTTACGTGCGTAAATCGCTCGTCATCCGTCGCAGGAGCCCATACGTCCCGAGGGTTGACCGTGCCTGGCGCTGGAAGTCGGGGGCTAGGTACGAGAGGCCGGAATGAGGGAGACACCGGCGGGAAGTCTGCTGGCTCTGGGGAGAGCGACGCGGATACTTTTGGTGGAGGTGTAGAAAGCTCGGGGATAGCCCGCTGCTGGTGGTCTTTGCCGTCTCCGTCTTCGTCGTCCATGCCGCGCGCGGCGTCGGACAGCGCATCTTGGGCTCTTGGTGGTGATGTCGGACTCAACGGGGAAAACTCGGCTCCGGAGGCAGCTGTCCGGAGGCTGTCGGTGCGCAACGCGGCCAGCTTTGGTTGCCTGGCCCCGGTGGGAGCAGCAGCTATAGCAGCAGCAGATCCCATAGAAGCAAGGCTCGAAGCCAATGCGCCGGGATGGACCCCATTGATGCCCAGTCCTGCAGCTGGAGAGTTGGGGTCAGACGGTGGTGACAATGGCGCACCAGAATAGTACTCCGCAGAGGCGCCTGTCAGATGTTGTTCATCATATGTGTACAAGGCAGGTGCTTCAGAGGGGTATTCAGTCGGATATGGTGGCTGCTGGTAGCCCATCGGCGCAGCACCGGGGCCAGCGACGGGACCAGCTGCTGGCATCCACATCTGGTTGCTGCTGGAGTCAAACTCGCCAAACTGGAGCTCGACGGGCGAGCGGCTTGTCTCGACCGGGGACCGGAGGCCGGATGAGGTGCGCGACAGGGACGAATGCGTATCCGTGCGCCGGAATATGGAGGCAATCGTCTGCACGAAGGACGGCGCATTGGAGGACTCCAGAGTGAAGCTTCTCTGCTGCTGCTGCTGTGGTGGGCTGGCGAGGAATGGCACAACCGGGACGGGAGGTTGCAGCTGTCGCTGTGCCGCCGTATAGGCCCCAGGACCGCCGGCACTGGTAGCATCGAGACCAGCCGGGAAACCGGCAGTGTTGATCATGGCAGCACCGGCTGGGAGAGCCGACCTGCTATTGTAGCCCGGAGCCGCCGTGGCAGCGGACGTCACGGCGGTTGGCGAATAGGGTGCTCGAGCCTTGCCGTCGTCGAACGAGTTGCTGTCGTGGCGCGAGCCGGCCGAGGGCTGAGGGCCGCGACCGGAAACGGGCTCGCCGGGGACATGGAAGCCGGGAGGCCCGTCGACGGTGTCTATGTCGTGACCGGTCGCAAAGGGTTTCCGGCCATGGCGAATGTCACGAATGGCGCGCAGGATGAAGGGAAGAGTGAGCAGGGTGAGCAGAAGAAAGGCTCCGATCAGCGAGCCGACGACGGCGCCGGCAATGGCGCCGTGGGAGAGGGCCCGGGTGGCAAGGCGGGCCACAGGAGCGGGAGCCATGGCGTGGGAGAGCGGGCTCTTGTCCTCTGTGTGCTCGCAGATGCCGCTCTCTTGCCCTTCTATGCACTGCTCCTGCTCCTGCCCTTGTCCGTATTGGCCCGTATGAGTGGCGGTCTAGAGGTCAGAGGTGGTCGGAGTGTACCAAGCCCAGGAAGGGCGGTGAGGTGGCGAAGAACGCAGAGGCCGTGGAGTGGTGAGCGAGGCAGGGCTTGTGACGCCGGCGCTGGCGATGCTGGGAGCTCGGTAACGCTGGCGGCAGAGATGGCTGTCTGCGAGATGGAAATGCCGGTGTCAACGGTGTCGGCGGCGGGTGCCACGGGGACGGAGAGGCAAAAAGCGCCGTGACGAGACAACGTCGATGCGCTGGCGCTGTGTAGCGTCGAGGAGACCGGCGGTGGTGCGCTGCTTCTTCTGGCGGTGCTTCGGTGCTCTGACTCGTGCTTCTCGTCCGCAACCAATGTGCTACCGGACTCGAGTCCAGACGGCGGCCTAGAGCGCACGCTGCGCTCAGTGGCACGACACTAGCAGCATGGAGAGAGGAACACACAAGAGTGAGACAGTGGATGAAGCTGTCGAGCGCAGCCGTTTAGGACCGAGGACGCGGTGGCTGGCGGATGAAGTCTGACGATCGGCGGGCTGAGACTCGGCAAAGTTGCTCCTGGTGCGCGCCGGCCTGCGTCGTTCGTCTGACGGGCGAGGAACGACGAGCCAAGAGGCGGGCAAAGGGCGAGCGATGCACGGGCGATTGGCGACGGCGGCGTGCACGGGGACAATGGGGCAGAAGCGCAGGGCAAGAGGACGCGAGGGCCAAAGCGAAGCCGAGTCGAAAGTCAGATGGCGCAAGGAGATCCTCTGGCTGGTAGATTGCAGTAGCGCCGGGAAGGGGCCGGAAAAAGGATTCCTGGAAACAACTGGGAAAGAGCGAGGCGGGATCGGAAAGGGGCACCGGGCGATGCTCGAGATCAGCGCAGGCAGGCGCGACGCAGCAGCACAGATAAGTCGGGAAAGAGCACCAAGCGCGCGAGGCAAAACGCGAGCAGAAGAGCATTGCTGTCGACTCCCCACACCATGCACAAGTGCGATCCCGCAGGTAGGCACGACCGGTCCGGGAGCACGCTACGTTGCAAAGCGGTCAGGGTCGGCCCAGCCACAGCCTGCTGGCCGCACCGTCATGGCTGCGCAGGCGCTGGAAACGCTGGGGCGGGGGGCGGGTCTGGAGGCCTCGTTGCCCTGCCGTATTGGCCGGCCACGTCATGTGAAGGATACGCGGCCCAGCGTTTTTCCATGACTTTTGCTTGATGCAACACGCATACAAAGATACAGCGTATGTATGCGCCTAAAAGATGTGTGCGCCACAGGCCGCTCGACGCCACAAATCACTTAGAAGGCCGAAATAGGAAAATATCGAGAGGCGCGTCGACATGAGCGACCACTGTCCTGTCAGCATCACAGCCGCAAAGCATCATCGTGAAACCCTGTATCTTGTAGCAACTATCCAAGTTGTATCGCTCGACTCGACTACGTAAGCTTGCGTTAACCAAGTTTTTCGTCTGCCCAAATATTTCCTAGTCCTTCACGCCGGCATCCATCCGTTTAAAAGCGGTCCAGGAGGCCCTCGCTCTCCAGCAGTAGCACGATCTGGTGCACCACCGCGCGCACTGACTGCTTCTCGATATCCACAACCAGGTCGGCCTTGACTGGCGCCTCGTACGGGTCGTCGATGCCTGTAAAGCCCTTGATTTCGCCGCGCCGCGCCTTGGCGTAGATCCCGCGCTTGTCCGTGCGCTCGCAGTACTCAAGCGGCGTCGCCACGTGGATGAGGAAGAAGTCGCCGTGCTTCTGCACAAGCTCGCGCGCGTGTTGGCGCGCATCCTCGTACGGCGCAATCGGCGCCGCGATCACCGCCGTGCCCGAACGCGTCAGCTCGCTGGCCACGAACGCGATGCGGCCCACGTTACGAGCCCGATCCTCGCGCGAGAAGCCCAGCTCCGACGATAGCTCGCCGCGCACCGTCTCGCCCAGCAGCATCGACACGGAGCGGCCGCCCTGCTGGTTCAGCGTCAGCTGGAGAGCCCGCGCAATCTGGTCCTTGCCGCTGTTGGTGTAGCCTGTCAGGAAGACAGTGAAACCCTGCCGGGCTCGGGGCGGGTGCGACTCGCGCAGCACCGCCACCACCTCGGGGTACGAGAACCACTCCGGGATGTCGCGGCCACTGCGCAGGCGTGACCGCAGCTCCGTGCCGGAGATGTTCAGCGTCCGCACGCCCTTGGGCACCTCGTCCACCGGGGCGTACTCGTCGCTGTCCGGGAGGTACGTCATCATCTGGAATGGCACGACCTCGATGCCGAGCTCGTCGCGGTACTTCTCCACGGCATACTGGGCATCGTACGGACCGTAGAAGTCGACGCCCGCGCTGTTCTTGCCGGGGCCGGCGTGGTCACGGCCGACGATGAAGTGCGTGGCACCGTGATTCTTGCGGATAATCGCGTGCCAGATCGCCTCACGGGGACCACCCATGCGCATAGCCAGAGGAAGCAGGCCGAGGACGGCCATGCCGTTGGGGTAGCGCGGCAGGAGCGCCTTGTAGACACGGACGCGCGTGAAGTGGTCAATGTCACCCGGCTTAGTCAGGCCCACCACGGGGTGGATAAGCACATTGGCGTGCTGGGAGCGGGCGGCGCGGACGGTCAGCTCACGGTGCGCGCGGTGCATGGGGTTGCGAGTCTGGAAGGCCACGACGCGGGTCCAGCCGAGCTTGTCGAAGTGGGAGCGCATCTCGGCGGGGGTGTAGCGCAGGTCGACAAAGTCGTAGTGCTGAAGGCGGTTGACGGCCTCGAGCTTGCCGCCCACATAGAACTCGCGAGCGGTCTCGAAGAGGTAGCGGACGGCCGGGTGCTCCGGGTCGCCGCCGAAGACCTCCTTGGCCTCAACATGCTTGTCGGGACGGTAAACGTCGTCCACCGTAAGGATGGCCAAGTTGCGGTCATCGCGCAGATCGCGCAGGGTGATGCGGGCGCCGGCCTTGATGCCGACCTCATCAATGGTAGCCTGATCAACATCCAGGGTGATGGGCATGCTGAAGAGAGCTCCATCGGCAAGGCGGTTGGTCTGGACGACACTGAGGGAGTGAGCAGATGTCCAGATGGAGTGCGGGGGGTAGAAGACGGAAGAGGGGCAAGTAGAGGCAACTGATCAAGAGACGTCGAGAGGCAGAGACTCCCAGCCATCAAGCCGGCGTTGCCAGTTGGCCAGACTTACGAGTTGAAGTCCTTCTCGTTCATGAAGCCTGGGAACGGTCAGTCGAGGCCTAATGCAAGTCTCCTGTTGCGAAGTGCAAGTCGCCTGTTGAAAGGGCGCGGAAACGATGCCCCGCGGCGGTGATCGGCAGCCGCGCCATCAAACATCAGAAGAGGACTTTGGAGAACTCACCCTCGAGGGGAGAGAAGCCGCCGGTCAGCAGCAGCTCCAGATCGCAAAGCTGGCGCTCCGACAGCAGAAGAGACGGCAGCGTCTCTGCCTCGGCGGCAAGTTCGCTCTGACGAGGGGCATCGCGGGCAAGCAGGTCCTTGAGGACGCCGCCGTGGGGGGTGTTGGCCATGGTGGAGAGGGTGGTCGGCGAGAGGGTGCAGCGAGATGGCAGGGACGAGGATGGGGAGAGACGGAAGAGAGAAAGGGAGAAATCGAGTCGGAGCAACCGCAAAGTATTAATTTAGTCTAGGAAGGCTGGTCAGCGTTAGGCATGAGCGCATTTTCAGCGGCCGCCGTCGCTCTTTCCTCGCCGTCGACGACATTGTTGTGTAAGCCGCATGCCATGGGCGGAGATCCGCCAACACCTGCCAGGACAGGCTAACTATGCCGCGTGCGATTTAGCTCCGATGGCGTGCTCGGATTCCCGACACATTTTTTTGTGCCTTTCGCCTTCGCGCCCACTGCTAAAAGACCGATCTACCGTGCCTTAGCACGACTTGCGCCAAATTGCAGCCGCTGCCATTCGCCGAACGTCGGCAGCAAGCGTCTAAGCCGTCTAATTATTGCCAATGATTCAGCATTGTGACGGCTAATCGAGCTATGAATTCCGGTCGGCATGTCGAGGGCAAATACATTTTTCTTGATTCAAACACAACAGGACGGGATAAGCTAACAGTAAGCTAACAATACTGAACGTGTCATCGCTCCCAACAATGGCCAGCAGTAATTGGCCCGCGCCTTCTAATCCCTACTCCGTACTCACGAATAGATCCCCTGGCTTACCTGGGCGTCCAAAAGCATCATGGGGTCCAGGATATCTGTCGCCATTTCTGAGTCGTAAAGTGGTGCACAATGTGACCAAGTTCGGCTCTGTACGCGCAGGCTCTCTAGTACTTCAATGATGAGAGGTTTGTTCTTACCAAAACGGGGGTAGGAACTCCATGCTTGCTGGAGTCTAGCACGGTCGATCTGCTCAATATCCCATGTCACTACCATCGTGATCAGAAACTGGGTCGGGTTGAAGCGAAACAGGAATCCCTCCTCGAAATCCCCATACCAGAGTTCCAGTATCTCCAGCTTGGGCATGAGACAGGCAGCTTTAGAGGCTAGTATGAGGAAATCCTCTATTTCAGATAAGCTTCTTTTTGACGTGAGAAGAGGCGACGTTAGCGCCAGGCGCTTGAGCTTCGGCCACTCAACACTGTACGGCCCAGATGGGCTCAGTGTTGGCTCGGTGAAAAAGTCCTCCGCATTGATGAGGAACGAAGCGGTAAGGCATTCAAGGTCGCGGCTCACTTTTGCTAGTTGCTGCCCTAATTCCCTGTTGTTTGTTGGCGGGACACGGGGTGACTTATATATATACTTGCGGAAGTCTTGAAAGAGTCGTAGGTTTTTCAATGTTTTGGGCAAGTTGGGGAAAAGACAGTATGCGTAGCCTGTTTATGCGGATTCGTTAGTTTGACGTGGTCCTGTGCTATCGTCGGAAGATTCACTCTGAACTTACGGGCTTCCAGCTCTAGCCGCTCCTGTTCTGTATAAGGCCTCCACTGTTCGATGCGAAGAGATTCGATGCTAGCAAGCCCATTCGTCAGAAGTAGCCCAATCAGTCCAACGTCAATGGCGCGGTAGAATTGGTGGTAAAGATGAAAGGATCGCACGATATCGAGTTTGGGGAGCGGCCGTGAGTGTGAGAATGCGCTCGAATCGAACGTCAGCGGTCGGTTTCCAAAGACTCTCTTGACTTCATTTTCGCCGTACGAGGAGCGCTCCCCAAGAGACCACAGATGCATTTCATCTATGTAATTTCTACGTTCTCTGGCGTATTCCTCATAGCGTGCCCTTGCTCTTTCCTGAGCAGCGAGATCTTTCTGAGAGGTGAATAAAGGGTACTCCGGGCGTAGGCGATACTCCAGAAATCCATGCTTATCATCGCTTTCTGATGTAGCCATCAGAACCAGGTCGAGGCCTGGCGAGAAGTATCCCTCGCGGCCTGCTACGCACTGCCATGTCGCGAGAATCGAGATCAGGCACAGCAAAGTGCGTGTGAAAACGGCATTGTTTCTGAAACTGTTAGCAGCCGCATCTTTGTTCGCACAGCTATTCAATACAGCGATTCAATACAGCGATTCAATACTGACGCTTGCATTGTCTCTTCGCTTTCTGGATCTAAGCATTCAAAACAACGGTAGCGAGGGAGGATGACAAGAAGCGTAAGACGGCGAATGTAGCTGAGGCGAACTATATTCTCGCCCTTCACTAAATTATGAAAGCCAGGGAGATCGTCATTCTCAAGTTCGAATTCGCGGTAAATAATTGATTCCATGATGCACTGAAACCTTCGCGAGACGGCGGAGTAAACATAAAGGTTGGAATTGAACCTGCACAGAATATTGTATAGAATCTCGTTGGGAAGAGAATTGAGTATCGGCATATTTCCTGTTTCCTGCTGTCTGTTTGTCGATGTATCAATACGAAGCTGGTCTAACGATGTGATGATTGAAGAGTGCAAGAAAATCTTGAGAACCAGCCAAATGGGCAGAATATTCCATGCGAGGTAAGCCCGGGCCATGTGCTTATACTTTAGGAAGGAGCTTCTTCGCTCGTTCCCCGTGTTTACAGCAGTGCGCGTACCTTCCTTGGAAAGGAGTTCGCCTAATCTCATAGCAGTATCTGAGCAGTGGAGCATTCGTGATCATTTCTCGTCTCGAGCAACGATGTTGCGTACGCCTAATTGACCGGCCAACCCAGCACAAGCACCTCCATGTGAGCAATGCAGCAGCCGATGGGAAAAACGCAAGAGCAAAGTGTGTATCAAGGCAAGCTCCACGAGCAGCAGTGCACCTGTCCATAATGTCCACGAAACGACGTCATCAAATCATTGTCTGTAACTATGCCAAAGACAAATGCGCGCAACAAATGGTGTGAATGCAGAAACAAAAGAGCATAAGAGTATATACAACGACAAGCATATGGAAAGATATAAGCCACGATAAGGGCGAGAGGGAACAAAGCAAGAGAGTCGGCAGAGAAGAAACAAAAAAAAGAGAGCCCCGTATATGCAGCCGTCTGCGCGCAAGGCCCCGGAATCAAGAGCAGCCCGTCAAGTCATCGCGGTATGGAGAACAACGTCAAAGGGCAGACATAAACATGGAAGAGCTCCGCATGTTGCATAGTGGTGGCTGTTCTGGCATCGCTTCCCACGTGCAGAGGGCTCGTCGCAGAGCCTCTGCAGCAATGGCCAATACCTATGCAGAGAAAAGACGCCAGAAATCAGTGGATGCATTGTGGTGAAGTTCAGCGCCGTGTGTCGACGCCATCTGCGCCAACACCACGCCATCCGCCCAGCCCGTGCCTCGCTGGCCAGGCCTTGTAAAAGTCTCGGCGTCTGGCTTGGCCTTCGCTTGGCCAGCCTTGGCCAGCCTTGGCCAGCCTCACCGTCGCCGCTGTCGCACCACCTTGGTCGCCTCCAGCAGCCACAGGTTTACGGCCGTGTCGTTGTCCTGCACGGCCGGGCTGGGGTCGGACACGGCATCCCATGTCTTGAGGCCAAAGCGAACGCGTCGGCTGCCGGCTGGCGCTGTGCCTACACTGGCAGCCATCCCTGGCCGTCCATTCTGCCCTTGCCGGCCCAGCGGTGGTGCCGCACGCTCCAGATACAGGTGTGGGTAGTAGATCGAGCCTGACACCGGGCACGATAGCATGTACGCAATCTCGAGCGGTAGGTCGCCGCCAGCGCCGCCAGACATCTCGCGGAGCATGCGCACGCAGTCTTGCCGCGTCTCGTCCGACAGGCCGTCGGCAAGAAGGAGAGCGGTGTCGAAGAGGCGGCTTTGCAGGGCAAGGCGGCCGGGGCCGTCATGGTCCTGGTCGTCGGCTCTGCCGTCGCGCGGCTGCTGGGACTGCGCATTGCCGCCCTCGTCCTGCCCATCGCTCTCTCTGCCATCCCCCCCGGCCAGCGGCGACAAGTCCATGCACAGGCCGGCTAGCGCGATGCAAGCACCGGCATCGATGGATTCCTGCTCCAGGTCACGGGAGGTACGCGAGAGGACAACAGGGTCAAGGTGGAGACCCGTTGAAGCATTGCTGGCGACGGCGTTCAGGTTCGCGGACATGTTGGACATGTTGGCAGACGTACTGGACGCCTGGCTCAAGCCTTGGCCCGGGCCTCCCTCCGATGCTTCCCGGTTCGGCAGATGCAACAGCACCAGCGAAAGCAGCGCCGGCAGCCAGTCGCGGAGGACGCTCTGGCGAAGAGCAAGCCCGCCAGCCACACCGCGGCCCGGCCGCTCCTGTAAGAGACACCAAAGCTCGCTTAGCTTGTCGACGATAGCGGCGTCTAGGGCAGGCAGCGGCGGCGTCTTGGCTGCTTGCTGCTTCGGCTGCGCCTGCGGCTGCTGCTGGTTCTTCATCGCCTGTCCGTGTGCTGCCTGCTGCTTCTGCTTCTGGCGCTGCTTGTGCTGCTGTAGCTGCTGGCTGAGCATGATGGTGCGGACAATGTCGAGGAAGCCGCTCGCCACGCCAAAGTCGTCGGCACCGCCAGCCGCCGGTCCGGCCAGTGTCTTGCGCGTCGGCACCATACCGAGAAACCGGGCTTGCGCGTGCTCCCGCAGGCTGGCCGCCATGTCCGCCGGCAGACTGTGCAGCACGTGCAGGCTCGGCAGCTGGGACGCGGCGACAGCGCTGAGAACGAGGCCGGCAAGGCCGTCTGCCGGGCGGAGAGCGGACGGGCCCATGCTCGCACTCGGCGTACTGGCTGCCCCTGCGACACCGCTGCCGGCCCCGGCTCCCACCGCCAAGCCCAGCGCCAGCTGGCCCATGTCCGCGGCAAAAATGTCCAGCTCGCGCAGCATGTCCAGCGCCGGGCGACCAGGCACAATCTGGCGCGTGAGCGCGAGCGTGGTCATCTCCCAGAGACCGCTGCGCACCAGCGGATCGGTCGTGCGGGCGAGCGCGTGGGCAGCAGCCGCGGCGTCGGCGAGCGCCGCTGTCCGCAGCAGACGCGAGACGGCGAGGGCATCGATGGGACGACGGCTGGCCGCGGCGGCGGCGCCTCTCCCCGTGG
Source organism: Grosmannia penicillata (assembly GCA_002778075.1). Classification (NCBI taxonomy): domain Eukaryota; kingdom Fungi; phylum Ascomycota; class Sordariomycetes; order Ophiostomatales; family Ophiostomataceae; genus Grosmannia; species Grosmannia penicillata. The sequence continues at coordinate 2,230,456 of PCDK01000018.1, read as the reverse complement.
CTGCCACACCTCCGCGCCGCCACAGCGTCATCTCGGCCACGGCGTTGCGCACCAGCGCGGCGATCTCTGCCGGCGCCGCAAACGGTGCGTCGTGTAAAAAGAGCCGGAAGCGCTGCTGCTCGTCGGCAGTAAGGTCCTCCTTGCACGACTGGGTGCCCGCCAGCAGCGAGAGCACGTCTTGCAGGTAGGCCGAGCGCCACGTGCTCCGCGCCGGCGACTGCATCGACCCGCCCGGCTCGCGTGGCTGCTCGTCGGCCGTCGTAGCCAGCAGCACGGTGAGGTCCAGGCAGCCGTACACGACAAATATGGGATAGAACGTCGCCACGGCCGGGCGGTGGTCGCGCATCGGGCGCAGCACCTTGAGCCACTTCACCATGATGCTGTCGAACAGCGCTTCGTGGAAGCGTCGCAGTCGCGCAAATAGGCCGGCTGCCAGCCGCAGATGCGCCCATCGGCCAGAGCCGCGGCCCGTACCCGGCGCTGGGTCCACGCGTCGCTGCACAATCGTCGCAATCGTCCCAAACAGCCGCTCCATGGTGGCGCTGTCGATGCCGGATCCAGCGCCTGACGCGGCAGTCCCATTGCCCGCCGCACTAACGCTGGCAATCTTGGCCATCTCGTCGCGGACTTCGTCAGCCGTAGGGTCCCCTTGCTGCTGGTCGGGCGGTGCCTGGCCATCAGACACAGGCGAGCAGTTAGCGTCGTATGTAGCTAAGCAGAGCCGCTGGTCGATGCCGGAGAGGCGCCGGTGCAGCTCGGCGGCCATCACCGGGCCCGAGTCGTAATGGGAATTGGCCGTATCCGCAGAAGACTGGGCAGCACTTCCCAGCACCAGTGCCGGCATCTTTTCGGCCAGGGCCGGCAGTGCCAGCAAGAGCGGCCGTACATCCGTGCCGGGCGGCAGCATTGTCTGGAAGTTGGTGGTCGAGCCGACGTCGCGGCCTACTGTAACAGAGAGCGCACAGCCAAGCACTGTATCATACAGCGTGCGGGCACAATCGCCGTCGAGGGCCACGAGCGCCGGCAGGTGTAGGTTGACCGTGTCGCAGCAGAGCGCAAGTACGGCAATGCTCTGCGGTGCTGCGGCAACGGCCAGCACGAAAGAAGCGAGCAGTTGCAGGTCGTCGGTCTTGTCGATGAGCGTGCAGATAGCGTCGACTCGCCGAAGCCGCAGGTTGCAGAGGCTGTTGAGCGTCTCTTGTGAGGTCTCGCGCATCGGCGCCACGACGTGCTTGTCGAGCCAGTCGGCCACGGCCATCTTGACGCGGCGGCTGCGCTCCTCGATGGCCTGGGCCAGCCGCGCAAGCGAGATACAGGCGGGCGTGGTCTTGCCGGCGTCAGCGTCATCAGCGCTCTCGGTTGTCTCGCCCATTTCATCTGCCGCCTCCCCGACAGCCACCTCCACTTGTTCCAGGATGGCCGTCACGTCGTCCGCTTCAAACTCGGTATCGTAGCCCAGACGTCGCAGGATATTAGCCCGCAGGTTGGCTGTCGACCGGTCTAGGAGGTCGACCGGTAGCTCGGCAGCCAGACGCACCTGAGGCACGCCGTCAGGCTCGATCTCCGCCGGGTCGGACGGGTGGCTTTGCAGGATAAGCGAAGCCAGATAGTGACTGGGCAGGAATAGTTGGCGCGCGGTCAGCATGCCAATGAGCTGGTAGAGTGCCTTGTGTCCCTCGGACTGCCTCTCGCGGAAGATCTGCAGACGGCGCTGTTGAATGTAGTTGACCTTTGTAGAATTGGTAGAAACGCTCGTGTCGATCGTGCTGGAGGACCTTGGAGCAGAGGCGTCTTTGCTTTGCCTCCGCTCGGATAAGAATGCCAAGATGTGGTCGGTAACGGCTTTGGGCTCATCGCGGCAAAGCTCGCTGATCAGCCGCGCGGCGATGTGCACCTTGGCGAGGCCCGGCCGGTGGATGGATGCACACCAGCGGATCAAAAAGGGAACTGTGTTGGCCGAGCTGAGGCATAAGAAGTCGGCAAAGTGTGTGGCAAAGTCGACCGGGTGCCGGATGGCATCATCGAGTGGCAGCAGCTTGGTGAGGGCCTGTTCCATCTCGACCGACATTTCTGGCTGCAAACAAGCATTGCGCCGACGAATGATGGACAGCGCAGCGGCTCTGTCAGGGACGTGTTGGAGAGATGGATCACCAGAGATGGCAGTCAGTGCGCCGCTGTCGGCCAGCAGCCTAACAAGAAGGCACTCGTAGCGCGGCCATACGGACTGGCAGACAAAGGTCTCGGGGTAGCTGCGGGCCATGCGCTCGAGCAACTTTGTCGGCTGGACGAGGGCGAGAGAGAGAGAACGGAGACGGGAGAGCTGCCGGTCAGCACAGGCGAACAGAAAAACAGAAAAACAGAAAAACAGAAAGGCGCACATAGAAAATCAAAGACAGCAAACTTACATAGTCCAGCCGCATCAGCAAAGTCACCGCCAGGTGACAGCCGGCACGCCTTCGCTGCAAAATATCGTCGACGTACGCCTCGACGACAAAGAGCCACAGGTCAAAGTAGGGCGAGGCCGCCCCAGGCGCCTGGCGCGCAGCGTTGCGCAGGCCCGTGAGCATCCAGGTGATGAACTGCTCCTGGTCGAGTAGACGCTCGGCGTAGAGCTGGCGGACAAAGCGAGCACTGGAAGAGAGAAGCGTCAGCAGTCTGAGACGAGACGCGCGAGTAATGGTCGTCGAAAGGAAAAAAACAGATAAGAACTCACGCATACTGCAGCCGCTCCTGGCTGGCCATGCCGTCCCCGGGACCGCCGCCGAGTCCGCTGTTGACCTCGCCCAAAAAGGCCTCGACGAACTGCTGCGCCGTCAGGGTCCACTCCTTGAGCCACCGCAGCTCCGACTCCGCCAGCGTCGCTGTCGTCGCCGTGCCCTTGCGCTTGAAGGCGCGCAACTCCTGCGCGCCCACGCAGCGCGCCAGCCACATGGCGCGGTCGACCGGCACCGCCTTGAGCATGCATTGCTCCAGCAGCACCTTGCCGCGAAGGTTGTGGGGAATCGTCCGGCTCAGCTTGCGCAGCGGGATCGCCGCGTTTGTGAGATCGCGCAGCCACGTCTCGCGTCGCGTGTCCGTCACCGTCACGCGCGGCGGCAGCTTGAACTGCGATGCCGGTGCAATATGGCTGTGCTCCCGCGACAGTGCGTTTGCCAGCGCCAGCATGTACCCCAGCACCGCCGTGCTGCCGCTGCGCCGCAGGCCCATGGGCAGCCACGAGTTCCGCGCCGTACCCGTCTCGCGCTCGATCGCCGCTGCGTTATTCTGGCTGGCAGTAGATCCCGAGGCACCGGCCAGGCCGCCCGACCCCGAGCCTGGGCGGTCCCAGTATCCGGAGCGCACAGCCGGATCGTTCAGTCGGTCCTCTGGATGTCGCCCGTGCCACGGGTTGAAGTCTAGGTACCGCACCACAGGCGCAGATCCTGCTCCGGCTGCGCTTCCGGCGCCAGCAGTTGTCGCCGTCTGTCCCTTCTGCACGCGGTTGTTTCCGCTGTTCAAGCTGCTCATGTTGCTCATGCCCAGTCGTCCGCCGGTCGTGCCCCGGTTGCCCGTTGCCTGTGCTGTTGACTGAAGATAGCCGCGTGTTGCTAGCGGTGCACCAGCTGCCGCTTTATTCTGCGTACCAAGGCGACGGCCCGGCGGCGGCACTACGTAGTGCGGGATGCCAGTCGGCACCTCTATGTGCCACGGCTTGGGCCGGCCCTCCTTGTCGACGGTGTCCGTGTCCCTTTGGCTTGCAGACGCCGCAGAGCCACTGTTGTACATGGAGCGTTTGATGACCTGGGCGCGGAGGCTCCCGCTGTTGTTGGCACTGCTGACGGGCGGGGTGCCGCTCGGTGAGGGCGCTGCTGTTTGCGCGGATCGTCCTGAGCCAGGCGGCCCTGGTGCGCCGTCGCTGTCTTTCCGGACAACATCGCAGGCCCATGTGTAGTTGCCAAACGGGACGCGGCCCCGGCTGGAGCACACGGGAGGGAGGGATCGGTCGGAGAGGGGGACTGGCTTCGGAGTCGGCGCGGTCGACGCAGGAGTGTGTCGTTCCGAGGCAAGATCAGATGTGTGAGGCTGCGGGTGTGAGTATGCGGCCGAGCGGGCAAACGGAGCTGGTAGACTTACGTCGGCCTTCAGGTCGCTGTCCGGATCGCTATTGAAACTCCGGAACAGGTCCGTCGAGGATGGGTGGGAGGAGATGATAAAGTGAGCATTCGTGCTGCTGCGGGAGGCGGCTGTGGGCAGCAACGTGGCGGCCGTAGGCGACGGCTCCGGCGGCTCCAGTGGCTCCAACGGCCCCAATTGCTCCTGCTCCCGCTGCAAGTACCGGTCGTACAGCTCGAGGCGCTTTTGGCTCTGGTTTTGCTCTTGGCTGTGGAGGAGCTGCTTCTGCAGCTGGTGCTGCTGGCGCTGTTGGAGCTGGTGGCGCGGGAGCTTGTGCTCGAGACGCTTGGGCGGCAGTGGCTTGTCCGCACGCTGAAAGCGCTGTGTGTGGTAGGATTTTTGTGCGTGTGTATATGGCAGCGGATGCTGCGTGTGGACGTTGGTTTGTGGGTAACGCTGCTGCGCGTGCTGCGCGTCCGGCCGCCGGGATGCCGGGGGCAACGAAAGCCCATCGAGCTCCATGGAACGCGACGGCCGATGCAACCGGCAGCGGCTGCTTCTCTTGTGCGGCGCGCGCGGTCAGCGGCCCATCGACGGGCGGCCCGGCGGGTGTCCCAACGGGTGTCCGGCGTCGTAGAGTCGTAGGTCAGTGTGCGGGATGTGCGAGACGTCGTCAGAGCGCGGGCGCCCAAGCACAAGCAGAGCGGATGGGACAGTCGACCGGACGTGACCTGAACATCGCTCGGGGCGCAGGCCACGCGATCGTAGCTTGGGAGGTCTGGTGAGCGCGAGTCGAGTCGTCGATCAGAACCGGGAATCGAGGAGGGGAGGCTTGACAGCGGACGAGGTGAGGCGAGAGTCAAGGACCGCCAGAGCCGGGAGCCGACGCGCCAGCAGAGGCCGGTCCTGGCCAGACAGGTCGGGTGCAGATCGAGATGGGCCCGTCAGGACGGCCAGCCGCATGACGCTGTGACGCTGTGATGCTGCGATGCTGTGATGCTGCGATGCTGCGATGCTGTGATGCTGCGATGCTGCGATGCTGTGATGCTGCGATGCTGGCGATGCCCGTGAGTTCCGCGGCTGTGTCGCGCGCCGGGAGCAGGCCTCGCGGAGCAATGGATGCCAGACACGGTAGTGATGCCGCGATCAGCAGTGTGCGTCGGGCCCGCGATGCTGCTGCAGCGTCGATGGGCTCGTGGTGTCGCCCCCCAGCCGAGATCGAGGCTGCAAAACGCAGTGCCGTGAATTTGCCCAAAACGTCGCACGGACAACGCCGAAATACAGTGGCGAATCAGCACGGCAGCCGGCGTGCTCTGGCTGCTGCTGGAATCACCGTCGTCGGGCAGGCGTCGCTCGCGTGCTTGCGGCCTCGTCCAGGTCGGCGTGTGATGCAGATGGTCCTCGAGGCAGGTGCAGAAGTGTAGTCCAGGCCGACTTGGGATGGTTGGATTTCGTAATCCCGTAATCCGTAGCAGTCCGAACGTGTTCCGTGCTCTGTGCCACTTTGCCGTAGCCGCTGTATTTTTCAGGCTGCTTGATGCAGATTCGCTATGCCCATTTCGATCGGCTCGCTGCGTTCGCTTCGCGGAAGGCGCGCCGCGTCCCCCGGACCTGCCAATCAAAGCATGTCGCTGTTTGGGTGGATCTCCTGTTATCCGGGGCCGATTGCCTGTATCGACTTGATATTGTCGTATTAGCCGGCCAAGGCTCCTCCGTCGTATCTTACATACTGCGACCCAAGGCTTTTGCCACGGCGCGAGGACCTCGCCCAATACGAGGCCGAAGAGCATTTCAAGTCGCGGTGCCGTCATACGACAAAGTGTTATCCTGTCTGGCATTAAAACGGTATTTCTACTCCTACGAAGCATACCAGGGATATTCTTCGTCATGTGTATCACGTGACATCGCTGCCTGGCTTGCAATATTACTGTCAGCGGCATCAGCAATGTTTTTCTGATTTTGATGTACCAAGCTATTTGCCTTGAGCTAAAATCTTACTTTAAGCCTTTTTGGATGCAGTTTGCACATTGCCCAACTCCCTTCGCCAATCTATCCTTGGATCTCGTTGTAAAATCGGAAACCATCCATCCGATTTAGCCGTATTCGGACAGTCTATTCCAGGAGGGGCAACACTCTTCGATCCTGAGCATCGCCTAGACATGTGGCAGCGCAGGCTCTTCTTGGTGCCGTTCAGCTGGCATATGTGTGTAGCCCTGCATGTGTAGCAGTATTATGGCATCTTCAAGTTCGTCCTGGATGCACTCTGTTGTGGCACTCGTACTCAAACATGCCGTACATACGGAACATGTGCGGCGTATTGCCTGGAAGGAAAGAAACTCGTCCGGTCTTGTTTTCTGCTGTGATGGCTCTGTGCATGATCGGGTAGCCAACACAATCCCGTCTCTGATTATGACCTGTGATATGACCCTCCGTGTCTCTGATCGTGATACTATGACATAACCCTCCAAGTTCTCGATACTCGGCAGAGAAACAGCCAGAAGAGGTTCTACGGGATGGGCGGATCCAACTTCAAGCGCCGTTTCTCGCTCGATGCATTTGCACCAAGAGTACGGGAACCTAGTCAACATGTCGGCCGACATCTGTGCTTACAGTATCTATGATGGACAAGGATACGAAAATCAGACAAACTCATCGACCTGCAAGAATTTGAGCGGATGCCTGCCGTTTATCTTCGTCCGGACCGCTTGTTTTGGTGCGTTTCCTTAAATTTGGGGGTCGCAGTATGGGTTCCGGGAATATGGACAAGGCGCATACTAACCGTGAAGGATTGCAGCATCTCGCATGATTTCGACTTCAGTAATCGTAACGCAGAGTGAACTCAGCCGATAATCGAAGTAAAATTAGCATGAAAACTGTAGGCTGTTTTGAAGAAATACGAATCAGTTATCTGTCCTGCCCGAACAGACAGCAGTTGCCAAATGCGCTTGTTAATCCATTTTCAAAATGCATTAACGCACGCTGTTAATGGAGCTGCTGGTGGTGACGCATAATCCCACTTCAATGTACGTGATTGCTGCCATCCCACGATTCCTTCGGACCTGTCGGCCCAATACCTCCGTCGCTCTGTGCCACCGACTAGGCCCAGGGACGCGAAAACAGGTCTTGGCGCAGCGTCGAATCTCCGGCTGCTCCTGATCTCCGCGTCAGCTGGAGCTGCATATGAGCTGCAGGAAGCGTCTCGGTCTCGGAGGAGGGCACATGTACCGCCGTGTACTTGCTTGTACCGGTCCGCACGCGCAGCACTCGTAGATGCAGTGCGACACGCCATGCACGCTCCAATGAGCATGTATGAGTGTTGGCTGCACGTCGACGCACGCCGTCAGTGGCTGGCCCGGCCGATACCTGAGACACCGCACGCCATCGTCGGCGAAGAAGAGGCGCAATCCAAAACAAAACAGTCCCTTGTCTGCGTACAGTAGACCACATACCGCATGCCGCTGCCGGTGCGACCTGCGTCCTGATACGCGTACATGCACTCTGTAGTTCTACTCTGTAGTTCGTACGCACTCCATATGGCGGCCATGGCGAGGCTTGTTTTCCTGCCGTGTCTCGGCCGCGGGCCAGCCATCGCCCGTGGCTTCAGCCTGCTTCTGCTTCTCTTCTGCTTCTATTTCTACTTCTTCTACCCCTGTTGCTTGCTTCCTGCTCCTGTTGCTGCGCGACTGTCGCTCAGCTGACTCTGTGTGTTGACATTCTTGATTTCTGGCGCTGCTGGTCGGCCTGACTGGCCCGATGCGCTGTCGCCGCTGGCCAATGAGCGAGGCAGCCATGTACCGTCGTTGCATGCGTCGCAGATCGCCGCGCGTCTACTCTGTACAATATTGGATGGCTGGCAGATACGAGTACGAGTACGGAGACACGGAGTACAAGCGTCTCCTACGCGTACTCGTACTTCGTCTGCACCGTGTCTGCACTGTACGAAGCATGACTCGTGTGCAACGGTTCGGGAAGGCGCGGCAGGGGATAAGAGTCACGGCATTGTTCTGCGAGAATTGCATACTCTGAAGTTCAGCTAGATATCTACTGTGCCAATAGCAGTCCCCCCTCCAAAGAATGGCGAGAGCACGACAGCCAAGCTGAAGCCTCGCGGCCGCCCAACGCCAGCTCTGCTGCTGTGCCGATGTCGAGCTGCAAAGTGCAAACTGCCCCACGCTGATGTCCGCGCAGCTTGGCATCCTGTCCTCAACAGCATCGTCACCACACCTGTACACGTACGGCGTACAAAGAATACAAGGCACACCACACGCACACGGCCGCGTCGTCCGGACTTCGACTGCCAAGACGTTGTGCAGCCGGCGTGCGTGGTCTGCGCGGCACCGACGCCTCGACGCCTCGACTCAACCTCCACCTCGACCGCGATGCCGCAACGGCAACAGCTGCGTATACATGCGTAATATACACTATTAATTTCTATAATTAAGTGTCTCCGTGTTTCTCTGCGTAGCCCGTGCAAGTTTGAAAATAAAAGATAAATCACGGACGAATCCCAACGCCGTCAACCCGATGCCCGCCTTGCCAGGCGTTTGTCTAAGAGCCAAAAGCAGAAACACACAACGACACAACGACAGATGCCTCCATAGATCCTATTGCCCCGAAAGACAACAAGTCGGAGACAAGAGACAGAAGACAGGTCGCATGCCGACCAGGCGGCATGTACACAGGTCGTCGCCCCCCACGAGCCGATGCCCATCCATGTCGGACGTCTTCACGTGCCGGCTGCCGCTACTCGACGTCAATCGCCAAATGCGACGTCTCAAACGTCACAAAGTCGTTCGAGTAGTACGCCTCAGTGCCGAAGGCCAAGTAGCCCAGGTAGTCCGATTTACTCGGGAACTCTGAGCCAGAGAGGCCGAATAGCGTCGTGATCAGCGTCAGGATGTCGCCGTAGAAGGTGTCCACCGTCGTGGTAGCGACCCATGTGAGCACGTACTGGCCATAATCATTAGTACCGTTGTACAGCCCAAAAGTCGTTCCATTGATCAACGTGGTGGTCACGTATCCACGGTCCAAGCCGATGGGCTGTGCCGCCGAACCGAAGTCGGCAAACCACACCATGACCTCGTATTTCGCCGAGGAGCTGTTCTGCGCGTTCTTCTCATCGCTGTCCAGGAACATGTCGATGGCTACGTTGGCGTTGAGCGAGTCGTCCGTAAGGCTCGCCTGATCCATCGTGGTCACCGACGCGTTGCCCACGGCGTAGGTCCAGACGACCTCCACGTCCAGCTTCGACAGTGACGAGACCTGCTTGGGGAAAACCTTGTCCACCAGCACGTTGGGGTAGGCATGCACGGGCTGCGTATCGGGGCCCTGCGGGTACTGCCACGTCACTGACCACGTCGGGGCTGTCGAGTTGGTTGGGTAGGTACCATTGTCGAAAGTCGTCACCTGGGAGCGTTAGCGATATGCTCGTGGCTGACGCAGCCATAGGATGGGAGGTAAAGTGTGCGCCCAATGCTTGGAGGTGTCCTCTGTGCCGCTCCGACGAGGCTGCGCCATTCCCCTGCGCATGCCATGTTTACAGGCGGTAGTCCTCCGCTGCCGCTCTTTTGCACTACGTGCAATGTTCTGCCGTGGAAGGCTGGCGGCGTCCGGACATCCATGGGGATTTTTGAAAGCACCTCCAGGCCACCACAGAGAGCGATACAGATAGCAAAGGCTGTGTACGAAGCAGAGGCAAATAACAGCCAAGAGCGACGGGACACCGGGCAGGGTTGCAGCCACTCACATTCATACAAAGGCCACCACCCTCGGATGCGGTCCAACCCCACTGGTTGGGATTCACTGGATTACACATATTAGCCAGGCTCGGTGACACAACGTCAGGAGTGCATCTGAGGCGTAGCGAGCTATAGCTATAGCAACGGAAGGAATGCAGTGTGGCAGAGACGTAAGACAGACGAGCCCATACAGTTTGCTTAATAAGCACCACATGAAGACCGAGCCGCCTTTCGGCAGCAGAGCCATGGAAAACCGGCAGGCTCAACAGAGCCGCCACCACTGAATGCATAGGCAACACGGAGCGTAGACGCAAGCAGAGCGCAGAGAAAGGGGCTTAGAGAGACACGTACGGGTAAACTCGGTTCCCTTGGTGTCGGGCGTGATACCGTAGGACTTTTCGCAGTAGGTCGTTGTTGTGATCTTTTTCGTGTGGGATCCGGATCCGGAAGAAGACGTGGACGAGGGCTTGTATAGCGGTGCCTGGCCGTTTGCAGAGCGGGCGCCGTCGAGGCCGAAGAGGATGCCGAGCGTAACGCCAATGGGTATGGCCAACAGGACGACGTTGACCATGAAATGTCTGCCGAAGCCCACCATGTTGGCGATGAGGCGGCGCGACCGCAGGAAACGAGGAGAAGGTGCGCGAGGAGAGAGGAGAGCCGGCGGAGAGGCCGAGAAGAAACACAGACGGCGGTGCGTTCGAGGAGAGGAGGACGATGGCGGTGACGATGGCGATGGCGGAGAACGAGAGATCAAGAGCAGGAAGCAGAACGAGAGGCAGATGCAAAAGAGCGGAAGCTAAGAGCCACGAGCCACGAGCCACAGCAAAAGCGAAAGCCAAACCGACGGAGCCAAATGCCAGTGCCAAACGAGTGCTGGAGCTGGAGCTGGAGCTGGAGCCAAAGCCAAAGCGAGGAGCCAGAAATAGCGACCGACAAGAACGAGGTGGAAAAGCCGGGCCAGGCACAGTAACGTTCGTAAAAAGCGGAAGACAAGGCCACTGCGGAGCACGCCGTGCGCAGCTCGGTCGGGGGATTCGAGCAGTAACAAAGTATCTTTCGCGCAGGGGTGTGTGCTGTGTTGGGTGTTCGGCGGGCGGAGCTCCTGGGCAGCCTCCGTATTTTTCGCGTGGTGGCCACGAAGGACACAGTTACCTGCAAGTTACGGAGCATGCTGGCTATTTTGGGCTGACCCTGCAGCCTCTGCCTTTTGGCCCAGTTTCTTTTGTCTGCTTTTCTGCTGCGTCTCGCAGCGATACGAAGTACCCTGTACCCGCCGTCGTAGCGCGTGCGTAGCGCCGCCTGTATCTCGTACTGCGCAGAGGTAGCGTGCTCGTACTCGTGCAGATCGCCCGTCGGTCAACCTTGGGGCGCACGCTGGACCGCCGGAGGTCAGTAAATTGCCCCTGGAGACAGGGGCTGGCATTGTGACGGTTCGGGGATTGGATGCAGGGAGATTGCGTGGCGCGTCCGAGGTCCTTGGTTATCAGTGATGGGCAGCGGCACGTATTCGCTGTACTCGTACAGGTACCCCGACGGTTCGAGGCAAGTGCCAGGCCGGCGCCGGGCCAGGTAGTACATGTATTTTGTACGACAGAACGTTTCGGCAGGCGCATGAGTCCTTCATACTCCGTACTCGTACAGCGCAGTGGCATTCGTCTCGTGTAGCACGGAGTACTCCGTATGAAGTGAGTATTCCGTACGAAGTACTCGCAGTGCTCCGTGCCCCGGACACTCTGTTCTTTGTACTCGTACAATCGTCAGAATGATGGGTGATGGACTCCGCCGTGGAGAAGCAGCAGGTATTGTTCAATGCGGATACGATACAGGGCAGGCACGGTCCCTGCCTGTTCGCCAATGCAGCGACGACCGGTGCACGTACCGCTACATCTGGCAAGCGGGCTGTCATCGAGATTCCTCGTAGCGATACAAGGCGATGGTGGTCACGTGCCGATCGTGCCGCGGACACGTCGCAGGCACGCAAAGCGCAGGACGCGTCACGGGCTGGCCGGCACTGTGATACGAGAATTCCACCCCATGGCGCCGCTGGATACGAATAAACGCAACGGCAACAGTCATGGGACGGTATCACTTGTACGAGTACGATACGAGCACAAGTGCATTGCTGTGCAGTGCGCCGTACTCCGTGCAAAGTGCAAGACACACGGAGTAGTACGCGTGATTCGGCGAATAACGAGCTTGTGCCTTGCTCGGCGTGTATTTTGTGCGTGCACAAGCCCAGAGCGCGGCTCACGGCAGGGACGACACACGCACCGCATTCCTGCCACCATTCGAATCCCACAAGCCCCACTGCACGACGTCAGAGGGCAGGCGCGAGGAATGGAGGCCGGTGCCAGCAAAAATCGCCGGCTTGCCGCGCAAGCTGGAGCCATGGAGGGCAGGAACGACGGGTACGGAGTACAAGTCGGTGGCAGGGGCAGGCAAGAGCGTTGAGCGGCAGGGAATAGCGAAATGAGGCAGAGACGCGACGAATAGACTGCAGGGACAAGCACAGTACGAGGTTGTGCGAAGAACCCCCAGCGACCAAACACGGCGTACGAGAATGACACTGCCATGAACTACTCGTACTCGCAAGAGTACAGCACGCCGTCTCGTACTCGGACTTGCATGTACCAACACGCTGGACATGCAAGTACTCGAGCGATACTTCCTCCAGCGGCATGCTGCTCAGCTAGAGCTGCAGGCGGCGTATCTTACAGTGGTGATCCCTACGAAGTGGTGAAGTTCCGAGACTAAAATAGGGGGCAGCCCACTTGATCGCAGACGCTGCTGTCGTGCGCTTGCAGCAGGCCACGGTGCTCGAAGAAGTCCGGCGTTCCCGCACTCGTATCGTGCTCGCATCCCTTCTCGCACGTACGAGTACTCGTCCGAAACGCGAGCGCAGCGCGCCCGCCGTCACTGTCTCCATCCGCCTCGTCCAGTGCAGCGCGCTGTCGTGCGACGACGAGCACAAATGCTCGTATTGTCGTCCGCTACGGGTATCGGATGTCGCCCGCCGTTGCCAGATGACGAGTATCAAACATCGGCCGGTCCACTGTCTGTGTCGCCCGTGCCAAGTGCGCAGGCCCAGTATCTGTACGATGCTCCGTACGGAGTACGAATACGGAGCATAACAGATGGAGACCCAGACGAGCGATGTGGGCTGCGGCCTCGTATCGCACGCTGAGTTCCTGCTGGTCCTGGTGCAGATCGCTGTCGCGTACGGACAGACAGGCCTCCTATTTCAGTGCGGTGCCAGCCTCCGGAGTACGGAGTCGACCGCCGTGCTTTGTACATGGCTGGCTCCGAGCAATACCTCGCAGTACGAGGCAGCCTTGGCTGCTATCCGCACGTTATCGCGGCTGTGCGGGTGCGCGGCAATGCGGTTGTGCCACGGCGAGCTTCGGGTGCTCGTGTCGCCGGCCGGTCCACTGCGCTGCGCGCGGACATGCCGCTCATGCTTGACCCTGTCCTCGTGTCGTACGTCGCACTCCGTAACAATTGTGCTCGTAGATGTCGTGCTGCTCCGTCTTTGCGGCACCCTCGTATCGCACGAACACGCTCCCGCACCATGGAGGCGCCGCTTAAAATACAATGCTAACGTAGGGCAAACTTTACCTTATTCGCCCTGCGCCGCACAGAAGTACTGGCAGCACTGTGCCTGGCCGGACTTTTAGACCGCCCTACAGCGCCGCATACGCTGTACCCAGACATGTATCTGGCTGCAGTGAGCGTGCGACCTCGCCAGTGCTACTCGTACGGTGCGACGCTCAGCGTACTCGGGCGGCAGCTGCTGTACCCAGAAGTACCCCGTCCGCTCTTTGTAGTACATCGGAGTGGGTTGAGACACAACTACGCCACCACAGATGGTCCGGCGCCTGGCTAGTCGCCCGATCGTGCCGGGATGACAGGGAACCAGCGCGCCACGAAAAGGGGAAAAAGAAGAAAAAATAAAGTTGGACATCAGCCTGTCCAGGGTGGAGCAGCCGTACTCCGTCGTGGCCCAATCGAGAAACGCTCGACAGAAACCGCAACGCATTCGGCATTCTCAGCTGCCGCCGGCCAGAGGCTGCGATAATCCGTGATACGCGTGCATGTATTGCTTCGTACTTGTCGGCGCATGGCACAGCACTGCTCCGTACGCCGCCCATCGGCACCACTCGTACAACCATGCGTATTTCTCGCTGCCCACCGAAGCAGGGATGGGCAGTCCGCCGATGTGCCGGGCCTGTCATCGCTGTACGAGTACTTCGTACTTGTAGATAAGGGAGGGACTGCCGTGCTAGCGCGCCCTCGTTTGCTACTTGTACTTCGTATGTCTCCTGTCGCTTTTCTCGTATCGTCCCCGTACGGAGCCCCCCCAGCAGGCCAGCGACAGGCACACAGCAGCACCCGTCCTGAATTAGTACCTGCCTAGTATCCCACTACGAGCCACAAGCCGCCCAATACGAGCACTGCGTACAGTGCACGACTCGCCGTCGCGCCTGCCTCGCCTGTCATTATTCATGGTCTTTCTGTTTTGTCCGCACACTTGCGCTCCTGTTTCCCTTTTCTCTCGTCTTCCCGCCGGCCACCCTGCTGACTATTCCACTCGTTGACTGTCCACTTTCTTTCCGGCCTCCTTTCCTACCTCACATCTCTACTTCCTTAGTTCTCTGCTTTAATTCCTTCAGCTCCCATTCGTTTGACTTCTCCCCATCGTCCCCTCGAGATAGGCTGCGCCAGATCGGATCCTCTGCCGTCTTAGCTGCCAGCTTATCTCTCGGCCTTGACATCATCACGCTCGTTTCGTGCTGTCTCGTGCTGTCGAATTCCATCGCTTCGCTCTTCCCATTCCGACTACACTTCACGGCGTCTTAATTGGGTCCTCCACATCGTGGCAGCGTCTCGTCGGCGGCCTTCAAGCTTTTATATCTTTTTGCCTCTTCGTCCCGAACATTGTGCAATTTCGGCTCTCCGGATCTCGTCTGGCCTTCAGCGGGTTCGCCCCAGCTCACATCCCGAATTGCCTGTCTGCCATTCGTTTTCTCGTGCCATTTCGCGTGTTAGACTCCCAGCACCGGCGGTATGCAGTCTCACGACTACACCGCCGCGGACGCGAACGGCAACATGCCGCAGAACATCAATGGTCACCAGGTCGAGCTTGATGTGCTCAACAACAACCGCAATACGCAGCAGCAGCAGTTCCAGGAGCAGCCATACCACCAGCAGTACCAGCAGAGCCAGTACCAGCATCAGCAGTACCAGCAGTCGCAGTACTCACAGCAGGGTTACCGCCAGCCCGACGGCTATGTGTCTTCGTACGGATACCCGGAGAATGAGGGCCAGGCCCGCCCCCCCACGGTGCCCGAGAACGGCCGGACGGGCACCGCGAACACCGACTTCTCGCGTCCGCTGGCCTCGCCTCGCCAGACGCCTGTCTACCAGTCGGCACACACGTCCACTACGGCCGTCAACTCGGATGACTACATTGCGTCTCCCGCCTGGGCGCCGTCCCCGAACCAGCGGGCGAACAGCGGCTTCCTGACCGAGTCGCACGACACCTATGCCTCGCGGTCGAGCTCGCCATCGCTTCGCAACAGCGGCCAAGCTTCTGCGGTCGATCTTGCGTACCTCAAGCGCAACCGCCCGGTCTCCTCTATTATGGACTCGCGGCCAACCACCCCGAACATTGTGAGTCTTACGACCCTCTACGAAAGCCCCCCGGCAGCATGCATGTCCAGTACTAATCGTTCATCGAATAGAATCAAAGCCATCTCACGCTCGCCGGCCTCCTTCCTAATGGCCAGGAGCCCATCCTGGACAAGGATTGGGTCGTTCCCGGCACTGTGGCGCGCCTGCATGATCGTGATGACGCCGACATCTGGAAGGGCTGGCGCCGTTGGATCTACAACTTCACGCCGTTCATCACTGTTCTCAACATGGGGCTGTACATCGCCTACCTGGTCTTCCGTATTCTTTGTGTCATCTGGGCCCAGCATAAGTTCAAGTCCGTCTTTGCCGCCGCCTGGTTGTTCATTGCCGTCGAGATTTCCACTGCCATTCCGTCCATCATGCACAACTGCTGGACTGTTCTCTCCGTTCGCAAGCGCAACCGCCCCAAGCTTCGTCTGGTGGGCGACGATGTGCCTACCGTTGATATCTTCGTCACCTGCTGCAAGGAAGAGGATGCTGTTGTGCTCGACACCGTTCGTGGTGCTTGCGACTTGGACTACCCGCGCAGCCGCTTCCGTGTCATTGTCCTGGACGACGGCAAGGTTGACAGTTTGGCCAAGTCGGTTGAGAGTCTGTCGGCAACTTACCCCAACCTGTACTACATTGCGCGTCCCAAGTTCAAGGGTGTTCCCCACCACTTCAAGGCCGGTAACCTCAACTATGGTCTCGATGCTGTTCACTCCTTCCCTGGTGGTGCCGGCGAGTACATGGCCGCTCTTGACGCCGATATGGTAAGAAACTTGCACCCCCGCTTGTCAGCGTGATACTGGTGCACTTCGCTAACAGAAGCAGATTCCTGAACGCCAGTGGCTCCGGGCCATTGTCCCTCACCTTGTTGTTGACCCCAAGATGGCTCTTGCCTGCCCGCCTCAGCTGTTCTACAACACACCTCCCGCCGACCCGCTTGCCCAAAGTCTGGATTTCTTCGTTCACGTCATCGAGCCCATCAAGGATACTATGGGTGTCGCCTGGTGCACTGGCTCTGGTTACGTCGCTCGCCGTGAGGCTCTTGACGAGATTGGCAACTTCCCCCTGGGCTCGCTGGCTGAGGACGTCGCTACCTCCACGAAGATGCTGGGCGCTGGCTGGAAGACCGCTTTCATCCACGAGCCCCTCCAGTTTGGTACCGTTCCCGAGGATTTCGCCGGTCATCTGAAGCAGCGTACGCGTTGGGCCATTGGTACTGTCGACACGTCTTTCAAGCTGAACTTTTGTCTGTGGGGTGACTCTGTCAAGCAGATGTCTTTCGCTCAGCGCTTCTCTGGTTTCCTCTACGCAACGCTCTCCATGTACACCATTCTGCTCACCATCTCGCTGTTCGCCATTCCCATCATTCTGGTCATGGGCAAGCAGCTTGTTGCCTACGCTGAAGAGAGCCAGCTTCGGTGGCTGGTGCGCGCGTGCTTTGCCACCACGATCAGCAACCGTCTCTGCGAATTTGTTCTCTTCATTCCTGCAGGATACCACACCGGTCAGCGTGGCTCACGCTACCAGCTCTGGATGTCGCCATATATCGCCCTGTGTCTGATCCGCTCCTTCATGCTTCCCAAGTGGCTCGGCGGTGTAACCCAGGCTTTCACCCCGACGGGCTCCCTGTCTTCGGCGCTCAATGAGCGTGATGCTAAGACGCGCAAGAACATGTTCCGTCGTGTCTTCGCTATTGTCTTCCAGTACATGGCATGGTTCCATGTGGCGTTCGTTTATGTGACGCTCGTCGGTGTGTGCATGTCGACGTACCGGGTATTTTACGAGAACAATACGCTCAAGTCGACGCTCCAGGGCCTGGTCACCCACGCTTTCTGGCCCCCCATCACTTTCCTCTTCATCTGCAGTTCCATGTGGATCCCGATCGCCTATGCCATCGATCCTCCGAGCATGCCCGAACGTGAGGAACTGCTCGACCGTGATCCGAAGACGGGCGTCGCCCACCCGAAGCCTTCGGCTAAGAAGATTGCCTTTGGTGGACAGGCCGCATGGTTCGAGCTGGAGTACACGACAACCACTGCCTACACGACGCTCATCTTCGTCATGTCGTTCTTACCCTTCCTCTTTTGAGGTGAAAATAGGAAAGCGCTTTCTATCGTCTGTGTTTTTATGGCACAGGCTGTGAAGACGACGGCAAGTGGGCCGTATCTCACGGCTCGCACTCCGGCCACGTTCGTGAGACGGTGGCTGCAGCGGCATTGGCCGCGCCAGAATGTTCTGCTTTCTGAATTTAGCCATATACACCAGTCGTTCAACACTGTGTGCGGTGCATACATCGATACATAAACTAGAGGCATGATTGCAGCGGAATTTTTTTTTACCTGGTTACTGTTTTGGAATATATGAGTCTATGGTTGGGCGAGAGGGTCACATGTAATTGTTATGTCGTTCCAATTTTGGTCGAGTTTCTTTGTTTGACGTGTCATTGCCTTGGTCCTTACTATCCGCTGTGTCATCTTCTTGCAAGATTCTCTTTTTCTGGTTAATCTGGGTTTTGGACTTCCTTCTATTGACATGATCACGAAGCCGAAAATTCGACATGTCTTATTTACCCCATGTTTCTTCCCGTACACGTCAGGAGTATTCAAGAAAAGATAAATTTTGAAGTATATTCAGCTGTTTTTGAAGTGATACTACTGGCGGTGCTTAGCCGTGATGAAGCTGCAATCCAGGCAAGCCTCGTTTGTTTTCGGGTAGCTTCTTGGAGGCCCGTCGTGTGGCTTATAAGCAGCCAAGACAGCTACTCTTTCACGTACGGCCATAGATACTGGAGAACACGGGATCCCGTCCGCTCTCCCCTAGTTAAACCAGTAATCGGCGGATTAGTAGTTGGGTCGGTGACGACCAGCGAATACCCGCTGCTGTACGTTTTTTTTATCCGAAGATTCTTCTGGCCAATACACACCGTAATGGTTTACGTCGTCTTACTTGTTAAATTGTAAACAAGACTTGTTACGTATATTTATAGCAGCTTCTACTCCGTATTTATACTCCGTATATATTCATGTATAGAATCAAACACCACAGTTTTGCCTACCTAAATACAAGAAGCATTAAGTGGTGTTCCATTAGTTATTATGTACCATTTGTCTCCGCTATATAAATATATTGTACTCTGTAAAACTGTACGAAGCAATACTCGTCCTCGTGGCATGTGCTACTTTGCAATGCAGCCTGACTTTTGTGGACCGATGATTAGTCATAAATATTTGCTCACAATTCTTAGCTTCGGTTGTGAGTCCAGAAGCCAGAGGAAAGCTGTCGCTGTCGCCTCCTATCTTTGCGTTTCTCTGCACATTGTCCGTTGCCGGTCTGCTCAACGCCCGCTACCTCCCGCGACCATGTCTACCAAGAAGGATTTCCGCCGGGTGAACCTGGGTACGTGTCTGCTCCAGTCCTAGTTCCAGCACGCCGCGCGGGCGGTCTTCCGCGCATTCTTCCGCCTCCACCGTCTGCCCTTGTGCTTTGGCTGCGAGGATCAGCGGCACATTGGCTGTGGTGGCATAGCGGCAACCTCGTCTTGCGGCCTGCGGTCTGCGGCCTGTGTCCTGCTCACGCTTGCTTCCCCGCCTCGACCATGTTGCTGACTTGGCCAGCTGTTCCCTACCAGGCGCCCAAGGCGTCGTCCGATGTCGATGCCGCATCGACAATGTCGTCGGTGATGCCAATGGCTGCGATGATGACGCGCAACCGCTACGTTGGCTGGTGAGTGGCGATGCTGTGCTGCGCGCCCGATCGTTACACGGTGGCCTATGCTCCACGCGCTCTTGCAGCCTTCCGACGAAACCTGTGCCTGTGCTGACCGAACGCGGATAGGGGCTCTGTCGTCTACAGCACGCTTGCCTGGCTTGGCGAGAGCGAGGACCAGCGCAAGACCAGCGGCACGCCGGGGTACTTTTCGGTTGGCATGTCTGGTAAGCTTTGTGTTCTTTGATGCCCGGTGTTTTCATCTCTGACCCGCCTGCTTTTTCGGATGGCTAACGATTGCTAGCCATGGCGCTTGTCGTCACGTACATCCCGATCTTCATGCCTCCTCCCGGTGGGAAGGTAGCCCCGGCTGCAGCAGTCCCAGTGGCATGAACAACCACTCGAAGTGGAACGAGTGCGGAAAACCGAAGCATAGTAATTCGCCTGGGACAGCGTCGCCATATTGTGAGAGGAGATACGGATGGGAGACATGATATGTACAATCTCCGTAGGAGTGTTCTCTGGGGCCAAGCAACTTTCGGAGGCTTGAGGATTTGGATCGGAAAGCAATGACTGTATCACTAATACTGGCTGGACGTAGCGATGACTTGGCAAACACGGTTGCGAGGGTTTTACTTTGGCTTCACAGCTACACGATGGACGATTGAGCGGCACGCGACCATTCCTACATACGCAGAACTTGTGCGTGCCCATTACTACGGTCAATGGGGAACGTTGAAAGCTTTTTATCCTTGCTGAAATGTATGAATATGGTGAAGCAAGAGCCAAATCTACGTAAGGATACTGCAGGCTTGCCTCGTGTCTATGTGCGCATGGTCCCCTTTTCACTCCTTCGGCCCCGCGTCTATCTTCCCCAGTTTCTCCTGGCCCTTGGCCAAGATACCTAGAACGATCCACGGATGGCAGCCTTGCCGCCGACTTCTCTTGCGGTGAAGACAACGGTAAAGTCTGCGCGGATGCTGATAGCGACCTCGATCTTGGCGTTCTTGCCGACGTTGCGAAGGGCGGCCTCGGCGAGCAGGCCTTCGACCTTCCAGCCCTTTTGCCGGGTGTCCTCGTCCTCGTCGTCCTCGTCGTCCTCATCCGAGTCGTCCTCGTCGTCCTCGCCCTTGGCGGGCTTCTCCTTCTTCTCGGCGGGGATGGTGTGGACGGTGGAGCTGGCCTCGGCGAAGCGCAGCAGGACGTCGCCGCCCTCCTTGGGGCCGGGAACGAGGATGGCGCGGCGCACGGGCACGGCAGCCTCGGCGGCGATGATGGGGGTGAAGATGGCGTCGGCGTCGGTGCCGGCGACCGGGGCCAGGGGCACAGCGATGAGGCCGACGGCAAAGGTCGTGTGCTGGACGGTGCTGACGACGGCGTGGGCGCTCTGCTCGATCTCGTCGTGGTCAAAGTCGCGGACGAGGTTGGCCTGGAGGGCGGCGCCGCGGGCGATGAGCTCGGAGGGGTTGGTGGTGGAGGGGATGGTGCTGGGGGCGACGACGATGGCGGTGCCGCCAAAGAGCGCGCGCATGTTCTCGGCGATGCGCGGGGTGTGCGCGGTGCCGCCCGACAGGACGACGAGGTCAATGTCGATGGGGCTGAGGTTGGCCTTGCTGACGGCCGACTGCACGAGGCGGTTGATGCCCTCCAAGACGGGCCGGGCCAGCGTCTCGTAGCGGAAGCGGTTGATGGTGCTCTGGAAGTCGATGCCGTCGGCCAGCGACTCGATGCTGAAGGAGGCGTTGGAGCCCAGGCTCAGCGCCTTCTTGGCGGCCTCGGCCTCGAGCTTGAGCTTGGCCAGGCCACGCGGCGTCGCGCGCGGGTCGACGCCCTTGTTGCGCTTGGCAAACTCCTTGGCGAAGTGGTCGATGAGCACGGTGTCGAGCGCCGCGCCGACAAACTCGTAGTCGTGGACGGCCGCCAGCACGGTCGTCATGCCGGCGCTCAGCGACACCACCGTCGCGTCCGACCGCGTGCCGCCGAGCTCGACGACCACGGCCAGCTTGTCCTTGCTGCCGGTCGCGTCCGCCGCGACGATGCCGGTCGCCGCCTCCGACTCCAGACGCGCCGTGTAAGCCACCGCCGCCGCCGCCGGCTCCGCAATCACCTGCAGCACTTCGATGCCGGCCGCGTTCGCCGCCGCCACGATCGCCTGCTTCTGCTCCGCCGTCACGTTTGTGGGCACCGCAATCACGGCCGACGTCACCTTGCGACCCAAGAAGTCCGAGGCCGAGCCGACCAGCCGCCGCAGATACCGCGTCGCGATCTCCGACACCGGCACCGCCGACGGGGCCGCCTCCTCGCCCTCACCCGCCGCCTTGTCCGCAATCGAAAAGGTCACCGCGCCGTCCGATTCTTGCGGGTGGGCCGAGGCGTGGCAGTAGGTCGGGTCGATCGAAGCAAAGCTGCGCCGTGTTAGTTGGGCTCGGCAGACCGTATCACGACGTGGACCAGCAGCAGGCGGCCGCCCACCCAAGCAGAGCTTTGCGAACAACAAGTCGCCATGAAAGCACAGGGGAGCAACACATACTCTCTGCCGAGAATCTCCTTGAAGTAGGCCACGGTGTTTTTGGCGTTGCGGACGAGGAAAGCCTTGGCCTGCTGGCCGTAGTACTCCTCACCGTCGACATAGGACAGGATGGTCGGGATCTGACGGTCTAGGAAGCGTCAGAAAGGAGTTCAGATAGCCCAGGCGGCGCAGAGGGCACATACCGCCGTCCTCGTTGGCGATGACCTCGACACGGTCGTCGAATGTGAAGGCAACGGAGCTGTTGGAGTTGCCAAAAGCAATGCCGATGGCCGTGCGCTCCTCGGGGGCGACCCGCAGGGTGCCGGTTGCTTCAGAAGCCATTGCTGTGCGGGAGGAGTGTCTGGAAGTGCTCGAGTCGGGCAGGATCACGGCGTATCCCGAAATACGTCGGGCAGACTGAGGTAGAGGCGATTCTGTTTGGAACGTCGTGAAAAAAACCAGCGAAAAAAAGTGTAATCAAGTCGATTAGCGTGGATGGCTTTTAGCCCATCATTGGTGGGTCCCATAGGTAGAGGTACTCCTATAGCACACGCTACTACATGCAGTCTGGAGTACCAGTACCTACCCCTCCATTATCGTACATCTGTGAATTGCCAAACAAGCGCACCGTGTTTGTGCTTGAAGACAACGTCGGACTCTGCATAGAAACACCAAGACACAGACACGACCGGCCAGGTATTTATTATGTGTGGCCGAGAATGAAGTCTCAAGTTGAGACACCAGAACTGGAGACCGCCACAACGTGCCGATATAGCACGCATTAACACATAACCCCATATAAAGATATGTAAGAAGAAGAATGCATAAGATCACGTGGCAAAGCTCACCATCGTTGCTGGGATACTACTCCGTACAAGTAAAGTTTTCCTTGGATCGCGCTCCAGGGGCGCGCAGCCGATCCATTGTCCGCCCTGCATCTCCAGTTTGCGGCAGTGAATCAACGCCGGCCGTTTCTCTGCACCTTCCGGTCTTGCCGCGTGCACGCACCACCGCTTTCCTTCCTGTTCCCGGCTCCCGTCCATCAGCATGGCACCGCTGGTGCTGCACAACGTCCCGGACGATGAGCTATACATTGGCAAGGACGGCGTGACGCGGCCGTTCGCCGTGGTCGGCGTGGCCGATGAGTGAGTGCTTGCCAGTGCTGCGTTGCGTGTTGGGGTGCTCTGTGCTCTGCTAACAGGCCAGGCGACGGTCAGCACGGTTAAGGCGACAGGCGGCGACAAACACGGGTTCCTTTGGGCGCGGGCGGACGCGGCCGCGGACGGGGCCCGTCGGTCCCGGCGGCGGGCGACGGGCACAGCAGGCGGCCAAGGCGGCGACGACGACGACGATGGCGGCGGACGAGGTGTTTGGGTTCTGGAAGAAGGACCAGGAGCAGCAGCTGCAGCAGCTGCACCACCACCACAAAGACGACGAGTTTGAGCCGCCGCGCCGCGTCCGGCGCAAGGTCAGCAGCAGCAGCATGGACGACGACGAGCCGCCGAGCCAGAGCCAGGGCGGGATCGCAAACGCCAACAATACCAACGCGGGCGCGCTTACGGCCAAGGCGCCCAAGAACCAGCCGACCGAGGTGATTCTGCGCGGCTACCGCGGGCCGGACTACCAGTACGCCGCCATCGACCACTACGAGCGCATTGCCGGCCGCATCTGCGAGGACTACCCGCGGGACCCGCCCGAGCGCAGCCGGCGCGGCTTCGGCTTCGGCGCGAGCTTCGCCGTCGGCGGCGGCGTGGACGGCGGCATGCGCGGGTCGGCCGTGCGCGCGGCCGCCACAGTGGCGTCCAACGGCGCGCCCGCGCTGACGCCGGCCGAGCGCCAGGCCGTCATGCAGCGCGTCGCCGGCGGCAACCACTGGGTCAAGGTGACGTTTGAGTCGGCCGCGGCCGCCGAGAACGCCCTCTACGCCTCGCCGCAGAGCATCCTGGGCTGCCTCGTGTACGCCGAGCTCTACCGTGGCGTCGGCCTGGCCCCTACCGACGACGTGGCCGTGCCCGACCCCGAGGCGCTCGGCAACCACCACGGCCACCACCACGGCCACCACCACGGCGACCAAGGCCACAGCCTGGCCTTTTCGGCCGCGGCCGCCTCCGTGTCGCCGACGTCGAGCACGGTCGACTCCGGCACAGTCGTGAGCCGGCCGAACAGCACCGCCTCGCCTTCTTCTGCTACCGTGTCCGGGACGGGAAGCGGCAACGCCATTCCCAGCGCCTTTGGCACGCCCGCCCTCTGGAACCATACCCACACGGCAGCAGCGGCAGCAGCCGGCGGCGGCAACACGATGGCGACAGCCCTGTCCACTGCCGTCGTGACGTCCCGCGGCGGCGACGCCGATTTCTGCCAGCGCATCCCGACAGCGCGGCGTGTCACGCTCAAGACGCCGGAGCAGGCGTTGCTGCCCCGCGAGTCGGCCATGCGGTCGTTTGTCAAGCAGCTGCCGCTCCTGAACCGGCTGACCGGCACGATTATTGGCAACCAGGTACCGCGGCGCGAGGACGGCGTGTTTGACTGGGACAAGGCCAGCCTGTACTGGAAGCTGATGTGGTTTCTGGACTTTCTCTTTGGCCTGTTTGGAGGCGAGATTCTGGACGCTTCCAAGGATGACTGAGGAGGCAGGGCATGGCAGAACAGACGGAGAGTAATGCAGGGAGACAGCAGGAGCCGGACAGAGGATAGCAGATGGGAAGGGTTTAGACAGACTGCACATAGTATGGTCACAACGGACGGCGAACAGCATGGGTAGGATCATTGGGATGGCGGTGTACGCAATCACGACCTGTTTTCTGTTTGGCAACGGTATTTGTAATATATCCAACATTTTTCGTGAGAATATGTCTCAAAGGGCCCTCTCTGCACTACCGGTTCTCCTTGACAAACTTACTGTTGGCGACGACGTACAGGTCGAGATACTCGTCGACGGGCAGCTGGTCGAGGCGGCTGCTGTCGGTGCTGAGCTTGACGAGCTCCTCGACGCGCTCGGGGGCAAAGTGCGGCTCCAGGTGGCGCTTGAACTTGGCGAGGATGACGGGCTTGGCCTCCTCGCGGCGCAGGGGGTGGCCCAGCGGGGCCTCGACGACGACCTCGGGCAGGACGGTGCCGTCCTTGAGGGTGACGGTGAGGGCGTTGGAGATGGTGCGCTTGGACGGGTCGTGGTAGTCGGCGGTGAAGCGGGGGTCCTCGACGCAGCGGATGCTCTGGCGCAGGGCGTCGAGGGCGGGGCTGGTGGCGGCCTCAGAGTCGTCGAGGTAGTCGTTGGCGGTGAGGCGGCCGTAGCGGAGCATGACGGCGACCATGTACTGGACGCAGTGGTCGCGGTCGGCGAAGTTGGTGAGCGGGGCGTGCTGCTTGTCGATGATGCGGATGCAGGCCTCGTGGGTGCGGCAGGAGACGGACTGGATGTCGTCGGCGGAGCGGCCGGCGGCGCGGAGCTGGTGGTGGATGGTCTCGGCGGCCTCGACGGCGGTCTGGGAGTGGAACTCGGCCGGGTAGGAGACCTTGAAGAGCACGTTCTCCATGACGTAGCTGCCGTAGGGGCGGTCAAAGGCAAAGGGCCTGCCGGCGAAGAGCACGTCGTAGAAGCCCCAGGTCTTGGCGGAGAGGACGGTGGGGATGCCGGACTCGCCCTGCAGGACGCGGAAGGCGAGGTTGACGGCGCGCTGGCAGGCGTCGCCGGCGGCCCAGGACTTGCGGGACATGGTGTTGGGGGCGTGGCGGTAGGTGCGCAGGCTCTGGCCGTCGACAAAGGCCTGGCTGACGGCGGCGGCGATGCCGGCCTTGCCGAGGCCGAGCAGGTCGGCGACGACGGCGGCGCTGGCGACCTTGACGAGCAGCACGTGGTCGAGGCCGACCTTGTTGAAGGAGTTGAGGATGGCCAGGTTGCCCTGGATCTCGTGGGTCTTGGTGGCGTAGGCCAGGACGTCGCGGACGGTGACGATGCGGCCGCCGGCGACCTTCCGGGCGGTGCCGCTCTTGTTGGTGCGGTTGATCCAGTCGGCGACGGCGAGGATGGCGCCGAGGTTGTCGGACGGGTGGCCCCATTCGGCGGCCAGCCAGCAGTCGTTGTAGTCGAGCCAGCGGATGATGGCGCCGATGTTGAAGGCGCCGTTGACCGGGTCCAGCACGTAGTGCGTGCCGGGCACGCGCGTGCCGTGGGGCACGACGGTGCCGTCGACGAGGGGGCCGAGCAGCTTGGTGCACTCGGGGAACCGCAGCGCCTCGAGGCCGCAGCCGAGCGTGTCGAGCAGGATCCAGCGCGCCGTGTCGATCTGGCCGTCAGCCACGATCACGGGGCGATGCCGGCGGACGGAAGACTTACCGCGAGCGCCGAGTCGATGGGCACGCTGCTGACGTACGTCGCAATGTCGTCGATCTCCTTGTCGTAGGCCATGTTGGGCCGGGGGAGGGGGGCCGCCGAGTAGGGGCGGCGAGCAACGGAGGGTCTTGCGGCGAGAAAGGGCGATGCCGGGCCGGCGTGCCGGAGCGCCGAGGCAGCAACAGACACGGCTGACGGGACAATGCGGGCCTGTGGACGCAGAACGCGGGACGCAAGGCGGAGGCTGCGCGAGGCCATGGGCGTGGGCGGACGGGGTGCGTGTCGGTGCTGGATGGAGGCGAAGGAAGAAGCTGGCGGCTGGCCAGACGTGAAGAGGGGGTTCTTATACTTTTAGCGGGAATGTCTCGATGCAGGAGCTGGGGTCGACTAAGTCCGGGGATGGGACTAGCTGCACGGGGTTGGTGTCGGAGGAATGCGAAAGGGCGTTCAGTCCGTTCCTCACGCAGTATGTCGAGGTCGGTATCGCTATGCTGCAATCCGAGGCAGCAGTAAATTATCACCACTTTCTGAAGCGGTACCAGACTTGCGAGTATTATTTACTCCGTAACAGCAGGTGCCATCCGTGCGTCGTTTCCCCGCTGCAGCTGATTCAGCTTCCGGCCATGCGGGGAAACCCTGACCGCTATCGTCGGGTGCCTGTAGTGCCTGTAGTGCTCTCTGCGGCGGATTTTGTATGCCAGAAAGGTGAGCGAACACTAAAACGCAGAAGACTACCCCGTAGTCCAGTGACATCCGCTCTCCGGCACTGCTCCGGCACAAAGTGGCCTGCGGATGACGGGCGACGCTGTAGCCGCGGCCAACCGAAACCCCACCTCCACGCCTCGGCTGAGTCTTATCACGAGTATTTTGTGCTCTTCGTCTGTCACCACTACTGGCTCTTGCATCAACTGCTGACGTACTATTTCGGCTGAGCGGGTCCCACCGAATACCCCAGATTTCTCTGTAGCGTCCCCACGATTTTTTGACTAAGAGCGTCAGTCGTACAGGCAGCTCGCATACGGAGAAAGTATTGACTGCTATTGCTTTCCGGACAGAAGCGCATTGTTCTAGATGAAGCACAGGATCATCACGTGCCTATCCTCTGGGACTGTGAATACTCAAATACGTGCGCAATCTGGTCGCTTCTGTGCCAAAGAGCTCCCTCATGCTTCAGCATACCCGTCATTTGCTATTTCTCGTTTCGTCTTTCCTTTGCAAAGACATGCATACAGCCAGCAAAGAAGCCCATAAGCACTGTTGGCCTCAGGAGTCTCTAGACCACGCCTGACCACCTCGCATTGCATCGACGTCCTCACATCTCACAGCAGTCAGCAGCACTGTGCAACCAATGGGACTCAGAGCAGGCCAACTTCCACGTTCGATGGCCAAGAGGACGGCCATGCCTGATGGCCTTCTCGTACTTGCAGTTCGTCGCGATGTTCTTATTGGAATTTGGAGCGTATTGCAGAGTTGGGATATAGCCTCTTAGCAAGCAATGGACAGATGGTCCACACGTGACAGCCAAGGTCCAGTTGATGATAGCAAAGTCCAACTACAAACATTCGCACATCCACGTCTCCGTCCACCAGTTCTCGAGACGACCACACTCTGGATGCGACTCTCATCTCCTTCCATCCGAGAGGCGCTCCGCCGTACAGCCTCAGAGCCCGCTGCAGAGACAGTCCGGTTGGCGAAGAAGCCGGTCCACGCGTTCCAGTCGGCATGCCTCATCTCCACGACTTGCACCCGTTGCCGCCGCTCGAATTGCAGTGCCGTGGCACGCAATGCCAATGTGGCGTCCACCGTGGTTGCTGCCGCCGTGGCGCACGCACAACGGTGATGCACGTGACTCGGGCATATTTCGATATTTCGCGAGCCTCATCCAGCGGCAGAAGTCGGCCCATTTCCTCGCATGCGCAGCGGCACCGGACAGCAGCGCGCCAGACAGGGACCGAAACCGGTACAAGGACCCCGTCTTGGCGATTGGCGGCAGCAGTATGGACGCGCCGTCGACATCGGTAGAGGCGCGCAGCCCGGCTGGCGAGGGCGAGGCAAGCGCAGAGATTCCAGTTTTAGGCGGCAAAAGCGTCACCGGACTCGCAGAGGAGCCTGTCCATGAAGCCGTCATCAGCGGTGCCCTACTGTCGCCTGCAAGTCCTGAACCCCCCGCCGAAAGAGTCAAGGAAGAGACTGGCGTGATTGCGTCGCCGTCGGTGCGGGAATACTCGTCTGGCCGTCTCATTGTCCGTCGCTTGGCACCGGCGCCGACCCAAGCTACGAAGACAGAGCCAGAGCCAGAGCCTGAGCCAGCTGAGCACATTGTGCACACAGAAACACCGCCACCAGACAAGCAACCAGAGCTGCCAGTCGAGAGTGAGAGTCCGAGTCGAAGCGCCAGTGTGAGCCGGAGCCGGAGCCCGATGGCCGGAGCCAAACGCAAGTGGCACACGCACGGCGGAGACGCCGGACCAGAGTCCAGACATGAGATGCTAGGCAAGGTCACTGTGGCCGGCGGAGGGGACGGCGGAGACCGCGAGGAGCAGCCGTTCAACCCCGAGGCCATCCGCGCGGTCGAGAAAGCCATGCGCCAGCGGCGGAACTACACCGGCTTCCGGGCCAACCGGGCCGGCCAAGCCATCAAGGAGGGCACGCGCAGTGCCAAGGCCTGCTGCGCCTGCAGCCGCCACACGTCGCCGCTGCTTAATCGGCTGGTCGAGTGCGGCAGCTGTCGCGGCTGCTGGCATCAGCTCTGCCACGAGCCCGAGATCGACGACAGCCAGATCGGGACCGGGCCCGGGGCCGGCCAGAGCGAGGACGCGGAGCCGGACCTCCCGTGGCACTGCGCGGCGTGCGCGGCGGGGCGGCGGCGGATGGCCGGGCCGAAGCGTATTAAGATTATCAGCAGCGGCCGCGGCCAAAACAGAGGCAGCAGCAGCAGCGCCAGCAGCAGCATCGGCACTGGTACCATCAAGCGGCTGGGCAACCCGGAGCTGCGGCGCACACGGCACTGCAGCCCCGTCGACGAGCCGATCGACGTGCCGGACCAGCACCGGGTCAGCTGGTCTGACCGGACGCCGGGACAGGTACGATACGGCAGTGCCCGCGAGCCCCAATAGAAGACACGGAACGCTTGCTGACCAGAGCAGAAACGAGCCTACTTCTCGACGCTGTCGCCGGCTCAGCTGGTCCATCTGCTCATGCGCAGCACGGCGTTGCACCCGGAACTGCCGCTGTTCCCGCCCGACGAGACGCGCGCTCGACCGTCGGGCCTGGGCATCAGCGTCGGCGTCACTGCGCCTCGGAACGCGCCGCTCCGCAAGTCCGCCCCGGCAGCAAAAGCCCGCGCAGCTCCCGAGCCAGCCAAGGCTGCCCACAGCCGGAGTGGCTCCGGCTCCGGCGGGCAGAAGCAGCCAGTCCACGCGGCCGGTTCGGGGAACACAGTCCAGCCCGGGATCGGAACGCCGATCGACCCGGACGAGGAGGACCCGACAGGCCTGATGGAGGCATGGCCCCAGCCTGGCCAGGGTCTCTACGCGCAGTTGCCGCCGGAATGGGCGGACGAGACCCTCATGGACGACAACGACGGGCGGAATTTCAGCCACGTGCTGTACGGCGACGGCGATCGCGTGGTGCCTGACGGCGGCATCGCCACGGCTGCGTGATGAGATGACGGCGCGCTGCCTGTGAGCAGCGGGAGCCGCAGTGGAACTTGCCCGGCGCCGGCGCCGGCGCCGATCCGACCATAGTATACCCAAGCATGATTACGAACAAATGCACCTGTCTCTGCGCTGAGCATTCTGGAGATTTCTGCGTGAACTGAATAAGGGTTTTAGAAGCTGACAGCTCCTGGCTACCTTTGATATGCTTCTTCCCGTCTTTGAATTCCGTCCGCGGTTCACTGTGTCACCCATTCCGACTAGAGATCGTCGTGATGCGTTTTCGGGTCAATGAGCGGCACCTCCTTCAGGTAGCGGGTGCGCGCCTCTTCGTCGGCGGCGGTATCGGCCTCCGTCGTGCCGTCGCCAAAGTACTCGAAGCGGTTCTGCGTGGCGCCGTGGCGCCGCACAAAGACAAAGTCCTCCCAGCGCGGGTCGCGCAGGGCGGCGACGCGGTGCTCGAAGCTGCCGGGCCACGCCAGCAGCATGCGCGCCGGCCCGGCGGAGTTGCCCTTGGACCAGCTCGTGCAGACGTCCTGGGCGACGCGGTCCTGGAAGTAGGCGTGGCTCACCGCGTTGAACTCGGCGGCGGCGTCCTCGCGCGGGTGCAGCGCCGCGTAGCTCTGCGCCTGGATCTTGCGGATGACCCGGCTGATGTACGTGGCCGTGACCTCGACCTGCAGCGGCACCATGGCGCCGCGCGCGTTGGCCTGCGCCTGCAGCACGGTGAAGTAGTTGGGGCAGCCGGGCGCCATGACGCCGAGGTACGACTCGGGGAACCCGACGGCCGCCCAGCGGGCCCGCAGGTCCACGCCGTCGATGCCGACGACCGGGAAGCGCGTCGCGTAGCTCGCGTCGAAGCCGGTGGCCGCGATCACGACGTCGACCGGCCGGTGCTGGCCGTCGGCCGTCACCAGCCCCGTGGCGTCGGCCCGCACGATCGGCTCCGTGATGTACGACACCGCCGACGTGCGCAGCGCCTCGAGGTAGCCCGGTGCCGGCGTCAGGCGCTTGCAGCCGGGCGCGTACGCGGGCGTGACGCGGCGCAGCCACGCCTCGGTCTCGGGGTCCGCGGTTTCGGGGTCCGCGGTTTCGGTCGCCGGACTGGACGTGTCCGAGAGCGACGTGGGCGTGCCGACGGGCGAGTCGTCCGAGGCCGACGCGGACGGCACACTGGCAGCCGTTTCGGTCGAGAGGCGACGGGCCTCGTCGTTGTGCGTCTCGCTCGCGGCGCTGCCGGCGGCCTGGCCGCCGGCGGCCAGACGCTGCCGCATCAGACGCGTAATGGTCGCCCGCAGCTCGGCGTTCTGGCGGCTGCCGAGCACGTCGGCGCCGCTGCCATGGCCGCGCTGCAGCTGCAGCTCAATGCTGCGGCGGTGCGCGACGTACGCGGCCGGGTCGCGGGCAAACTGCGCGCGCTGCTCGTCGCTGTAGGTGCCGCCGCCGGGCGTGGCGACGGTGGCCGGCTCGAGCGCGCCGGCGCCGGACCCCGACAGCGACGGCGCCACCCACGTCTTGCCGCGCACGTAGTGGTCAATGTGGCGCACCTGCGGCAGGATGTTGGGCAGGATCTGCACGCCCGACGCGCCGCTGCCGATGACGGCCACGCGCTGGTCCCGCATCGGCAGGTCGGCCGGCCAGCGCGCCGTGTGCACGACGCGGCCCGTGTACGTGCCGTCGAGCAGGCCGGGGATGCGCGGGAACTGCGGATCGGTGATGCGGCCGGGCGCGCTGACGACAAAGTCGGCGGTGTCGACAAAGGCGGCGCCGGTCGCGAGGTTGCGCACCTCGACCGCCCACTGGGCGGCCTCGCGCAGCCAGGTGGCGCCCAGGACCTGGTGGCGCAGGCGGACGTTGTCGGCGAGGCCAAAGGCGGCCATGGTGCGCTCGTAGTACTGCTGGATCTCCGCGCCCTTGGGGTAGTACTCTGACCAGTTCGGGTTGGGGGCCACGCTGAGCTCTGGCTGGTCAGAGGCGGGCGTTTTTACGAGAAGGAGGACACGCGACTACTCACGATAGGCGTGCGACGGAATGTCGCAGCGGACGCCCGGATATCTGGCGGATGTCAGTGTGTCTGAACGATGCCGGCTTCGGTCCGGAAGGGCAAGCTACGCACACGTTGGACGCCCAGGTGCCGCCGATCTTGTCGAAGCGGTCGTAGACGACGACTGTTGCGTTCTCGACCTTCTTGGAGAGCAGGACGGCCGCGCCCACGCCGCCTATGCCGGCGCCGATGATGATGATCTTGACGGGCCTTTTGCCGGACCATGGCTCGTTCTTGGGGTAGTACTTTGCATGGAGTCGAGATGACGGTCCTGGGTCGGGAGCCTTGGCCGTTTCGTTCGGGAGATCTGCAACAGTGGAACCCATGGCGTGCAAGCTTTCAGGCAAAAGGGCTACGGAATGTTGGTTTCGCTGTCAAGCACACCGTTGCCAATGAGAAGAGAACCGCTACGACGCAGACCAGCAGCCAAATAGCCACGCACGGCAACTCGTTATTATACCCAAGTCTCTTGGCTGGCCCGGATACAAGGCTGCTGCACGAATTAGGACATCGATGGGGAAGACACAGACATGGATGGCGCGATGGCACTTCAGCACGGCGCCGGCGAGACAACATCGGCCACGGAATGGAGGGCAGAGCAGTCACGCGGTAGCCATGGAAAGAGACCGGCCAGGCCCAGGACCGTATCAGGCTTCCGACGGTCTGGTGCAGCTGTAGCCACAGGCAACAGTGACAGATAAGCAAGAACCCCGACTCTGGCAATTCGCCATCTCCACTAACCTGTCAACATCGGACAGGGTCGCAATGCATGTGTCTATGGCTGCGCGGGTGAAGCCACATGTGAAGGGTGTGGATGGGAGTACTTGTCACGCTGGGGGTGAGAATGGCCTGTAGCAACATTGCGCTCCTCGTTTAATCATACAATTCCTTAGTGTTTTATTGGTTGATTCTTGGTTGATTTTGGCTGCTTTTCGGCTGATCTTTGGTTGTTTTTAGGGGATTGTCTGCACGCCGTAATACGCCGAATAAGCCATGAACAGTTGCTGCCAACCGTCATCAGGAATCGGATAGTTTCCTTTGCAAGTTCGGCTCCCGAGACAGTGATGGAGTATTACTTATATCCGTGCAGCCACGCATTGTCCCCCAGATAACGATGCAGGACACCCGTTCAGCAACGGGTAGCGCAATTGCGTCTTTCAAGTTCGATCACGCACGCAGCCTACAGACAAGCTGCAGCAGCGGCATCCGGGGCCGAATAATATCAAGGGTGGGCAACCAATACAGCTTAGTCCCTAGTTCAGTCCAGCCATATCGGCGTTGATGATAGCAACCAAAACAAACACGCACCAGTGCCTCCCAGCATAGTAAAATTCAGAGCGAGAGATACGTGACTTGATCGTTATTTTGCCTGTCTATTTCCTTGTCTGCCTGGTCCATTGGACAAAGTGTCTCCTAATGCGGCCCCCAGCTCTCTGCTTGTATATGGCACGTCATATACCGGCCGAGACGGAGCCAAATGCAGCGTGTTTCTGCTTTTCCGGGCGTGCTGCCCATATCTATATGCCCTCTCTTTTCTGTTACGTTCCTGTCCTTGTCGCCGCCCCGCCTGCCTCTTACACCTTCACCACCAGCTTGCCGCCGCGGATTTCTCCGTTGCGCATCCGGTCGAGGCCGTCGTTGACGGTGTGCAGGCCGTCCTGGACGTCGACGATGCGCGGCGGGACCAGGTCGCCGGCGGCCAGCAGGCGCTCGAGCCACAGCACGAGCTTCTCGCCCACCTCGGGCACCTCGTGGAACAGCTTGATGGGGACGTTGTGGTAGGCGACGCCGGCCGGCGCGGCGGCCTTGGGGAGGCCGGTGAGACCGACAAGGTGGGCGGTGGGTGTGTGTGCCGTCTTGTCTGTGGTGTCTGTCTCTGTCTCGGGCCGCAGCACCTCCAGCAGCGACGTGGCCGAGTCGCGGCCGCGCGTGTCGAGCGCGAAGCGCAGCTTGCTGCCGAGGTTGCCGCGGATGATGGCGACGGCGCGGGCCGGGTCGTGGCTGTCGACGAGCATGTCGGGCCGCAGGCTGGCGTCGTCGGCGAGGCGGAGGCCGTGGCGGGCCTTGTCGACGACGGACACGACGCGCAGGCCGGCGAGGCGCGCGATCTGCACGGCCAGCATGGCGGACGTCGACGAGGCGCCCCAGACGGCCACCCAGTCGCCCGGCTGCGGCCGGCTGGCCGGGTCGGCAAAGTGCTGCAGGCACTCGTCGCGGATGTCGGCCGGCAGCGCGCTTGGCGGCCCAGCGCGCACAATGGCGAGCAGGTCGGGGCCGCCGTGCGTGCCGGCAAAGTCGACGCCCATGCAGATGCCGAGCGCGAGCGCGGCCGCCGCAAAGGCCACGCCCAGCGTGGCGCCCTGGGCCAGGCTCAGCGGCGCCGGGATGCGCGCGAGGTTGAAGTCGGCGGCCACGACGTACTCCTGGTACGTGGCCTTGCGCAGGTCGCGGTAGTCGGTCGAGATGACGAGCACCTGGTCGCCGAGCTTGAAGCGCGAGGCCGCGCCCGGCGGCAGCCGTACGACGGTGCCCGCCGACTCGCGGCCCGAGATGAAGGGCAGCTCGGGGATGCCGAAGCCGTAGTCACTGCTCGGTTAGTCGGCAGGCGAGAGGAGGGACGAAGCACACGACTCACGGCGACTTCCAGTCGATCGGGTTCAGACCGATGACGTGCGTCTTCACCAGCACCTCCCGGTCGCTCCGCAGCTCCGGGATGGCATGGTCCCCGGTGGCCTCGTACGGCTGTTTTGTGCCGTGCAGCAGCAGGGCTCGCTGGCGCTCGGGGATGACGATCTGGATCTCCGTCTCGGCCTCCGCGCTCGATGTCCGTGCCGTGTCCGCGGTTTCTGCCGTGTCCAGCGTCTCGGATGTGCCCACGGATGCCGTCGTGCTCGTGCTCGTGCTGGAGACGGCCTTCTTGGCCTTGACCACGTCGCCGCGGTTCTTCTTGCGGCCCAGCGGCAGCCAGACTTGCGACCAGCGGGTCACCATGGTGGTATGTGTAGATGTGTAAAGAGAGGCGGAGTTGTCGGGTCGCAGCAGCTGGGTAGACGCAACCTTCACTGCTGCTCTCTTGTCTCTCCCTGGCGAAGCTGTCGCCCACTTCCGGCTCAAACTTCCGCACTTCCGCCGCCCGACCTGGCTGCCAGTATTGGTCTGTCTTGGGGACGGTTGCTTTAGAGTCGGTAGTCTGAGTTCAGTCCGTTGCCAGCCCGGCTTGCGTCCGATAAACACTCGTCAACGGCAACCTTAAGAATGAGTTGAGTGTCGATTCCTCGTCCTCCCCGACCACCCGCACAGCGTAGATCCGACCATATATTGCCGCGATTGGGCGTGTCATCCTCGCTGCAGCTGCCAGCGGCACCCCCGTCCTATCGCCAGCACGGCTGGGGCTGCCAGGAACGCCGAGCCTTGATTGGATCGTCGACCAATCGTGCAATGTGCGTGCGAAGGTGTCATTTCTAGCGCGGATGGGAAATCGGCCACCACGATGCCGATGCCACCCCGAGAACCGGATGGCCGCTGCGGCTCCGCGCTCTGGCTCCCGCGTAGCTGTGTCTCGTGCATCCACGTCCTGTGGCCCGCTGCAGCCCTCTGCGGCCTTGCCTGCGCTCCTTTACCCTCTTCCCCGTGTTTTGGTCGCGCTCGCATCGCAAGAAACGAACGTGTTTAACATGGCAATTGCCACTGTGCCTAACTCCCGTTTAGGGAGCCGGTGTGGGCCTGTGGCCAATCACAAGCTGCCGCTGATCTTGGTGCTAGCGGGCTCAGTCAATGCTGACACGGTGATTGGCTGTGGGGCAGATGCATCTGCATCGAGCAGTTGATACACTGTGCGTATACTGTGCGTCATTCTTCGGGACTGGCTTTCGAGTAGGTTGCCAGCTCTGGCCTCGGCGGAGCTATGTCGTGATTACTCTGTGCCCCACGGTATGTAGATACCTAGCCGACGATGCTGTTTCGTTTTTACACAAGTAAGCTCTTGCGGACTGCTCTCTAGACATGGCTGCAGGTGCTCGATCAGACAACGCTTTCACCGCATCTTCCGTAGATTCACAATAGCACATCAAACTAAATTCACATACTCGTACTGCGGCGACCAGCACAGGTACTGATCTGGGGTTGTGGGTCGTCAGCCTGAAAAGCGTGGCCAATCCGCGTAGAGTCTTCGGCTGTCTCCGAAAGGGTCATTGCTGTCCAGTCGGTTTCCATGACGCGAGAGCAGCTAATACGCTTTGGCTTTGACTACCCTAGTGCTCACTGTTTCTGATAAATACAAAGAACGGGGTACGTAGCCGCAGAGGAGATTTGTATTTGTAAGGCATAATACGACGTAAGCTTGTCCTACCTCGGGGCCTCAGCCGTGTCTGCAGGCGCCGCCTCCTTGGCCTCCGCCGCGTACGGTGCGTCTTCCTGGTAGACGCCGTACTTGTAGCGGCTGCCGGGATGGTCGGCGCGCAGGCCGCGCTGGCCGCGGCCGTAGATCTTCTCGCGGCTCGTCAGCGGCTCGTCGGCGTCGGACGCCTCCGGGTAGAGGCCGCGGCGCCGCAGCTCGGGCACGAGCAGATCGACAATGTCCTCGAAGCTGCCGGGCGTGATGACGTAGCCGAGGTTGAAACCGTCAATGTCGGCCTCGCGGATCCAGCGCTGCAGCTCGTCGGCGACCGTGGCCGGACTGCCGACGGCGACGGGGCCGAGGCCGCCGATGCAGGCACGCTCGGCGACGACGCGCGGCGTCCAGCGGGGGATCTCGGCGCTCGTCGTGGCGAAGGAGTCGAGGATGCTGCGGATCTTGTGCGCCTCCGTCGAGTCGGCCGCCGTGATCTCCTGGTCCAGCGGCAGCTGGGAGATGTCGATGCCCGTCCAGCCGCTGAAGAGCACGAGGCCGCCGACCGTCGACGCGTACCGGCGGAACTCGGCGTGCTTCGCCTGCGCCTCCTCGTCGGTGCGCCCGAGTACCGGCGTAAAGGTGGCGAAGAACTTGACCGAGCGCGGATCGCGGCCCGCCGCCGCCGCCAGCCGCCGGATGTTGTCGACCTTGGGCCGCAGCACGGCCGGCGAGTGCGCCGACACGAACACGGCCTCGGCGTGCTGCGCGGCAAAGGCCGAGCCGGCCGGCGACGTGCCGGCCTGGAAGAGGAAGGGCGTCCGCTGGGGCGACGGGTCGACAATGTGCTTCGTGTTGAGCCGGTAGAAGCGGCCCTGGTGCCGGATCGTGCGCACCTTGTCGGGGTCGGTGTAGCTGTCGTTCTCCGGGTCGGGGTGGACGGCGTCGTCCGCCCAGGAGCCCTCCCAGAGCCTGCTTGATTAGCTCGTCTGCCCTGGTCCCTTGCCGGGAGAAGACCCACGACCCACTTGTATGTCACCCGCAGGTACTCGTCGGCCTGCTCGTAGCGCAGATCGTGCTCGAGCGGTGCGTCCAGGCCGATGGCCTGGAAGGCCGACTTCTTCCACGACGTCACAATGTTCCAGGCGATGCGGCCGTCCGTCAGGTGGTCCAGCGTGGAGAAGCGCTTGGCCAGGAGGAACGGCGGCTCAAACGAGGTCGAGGCGGTGATGCCAAAGGCCAGCTTCTTGGTCACGGCGGCCATGGCTGTGATGGGGATGCTCGGGTCCGTGATGGGCCACTGGGCCGCGCGCCGGATGCAGTTGTCCAGGCTGCCCTCGTACGTATCGTAGCCGCCGTACGAGTCGGCCAGGAAGAGCGCATTGATGCCGCCTCGCTCGAGAATCTTGGCCAGTTCGATCCAGTACGTGAGCTTCCGCTTTGTGGCCGACTTATCTTTTGGGTTCTGATGTCGGTCAGTGGGTGATTACAAGTAGATGAGAAGAAGAAAGAAAAGGAACTTTGTTGTCAAGCAACTATGAAATAGATAGACACACCTTCCACTGCCCCGGGGACAGATGTCCAATCGTCGACATGTCAAATGCATTTAGGATGATCTGTGTCTTGCCGTTGCCCAGCTCATGGTTGGCAGCGCCATTGCCGTTCGGCGAGTCTGCCATGATGATACGTCAATATGTATTGTGGCTGTCTTGCCAAATGCTTCACCTGATCGCGGTGACAATAGGCGGATACAACTGGCACACCCGAATCAAAGAGCCATACTTCGTTTCGAGTCGACTTTATGAAAGAGCAGCTCTTGAGCAAAATCAACATAGCCGCGGCTTGGGCTCTGCCACTCTGCCTTCTTAGAGGCTACTTGCTGCCGGCCACCATGTTGCAATTTCGAAACAGATGGTGCAACGAAATGCTGTCAACGTGCTGACAAGAAGGGTGTGGGTGCTAGTGCGCTCTTCCGCGAGCGCACTGGACAGCCGGCCGATGTCACGGCGGCTTGTGGGTCTTGTAGGCACAACATTCTGATGTGTGGGAGGGTCGTTGTACTCGCAAGAAGACGAGACTAAGATGTGAGGCTAAGTGAAGGCGTGAACTGTGTAGGTAGCCCGTGCACCACATTTCGTATGCTGTCGATGTTGTAGAGTTACGAGTACGAGTATTACTGCTTCCATCGTGGACAGGTCACGTGGAGCGGCTTACGTTGCAACTAGTGCACACAACTGTTTGAACTAAGAATGATGACAACTTCTTCTTGTTAATTCGTGTGCGTTCTAGGAATTTCAACTTGCTCTTACTTGACTGTTGACCTTCCGCATATTATCACCATCGAGACTATGGAGGAGAATGCCGAAACAGAAGTGGACCTCCAATGGTCACAGCGAAAAGAAAGCTGAGCCAACTTACATTTTACGAGATGAGATTCTAATGCTGCGACAACTCCTCGCATACGCCCCATCGTCGATTCTTCCGCTCTCCAGGTGGTCGGACCCCAAAATCGCAAACTCGTCCCTGTGGGATGTTCTTTTCGTAGCTGTTGATATCGACACTTTCCAGGGATATGAAAAGATCATCCCGGACCAGCAGTTTCATATCGGCATTTCCATACTCGACACAAGACAACTACAAGAAGTACGAGTAACACCTCCGGCACGAGACTTTCAAAACATTATTCAGTCCTTCCAGTTCACTATTGGCAACTCAAGGTACTGCAGGAAAGCAGGAAATCGATTCCTCTTTGGAACGTCCGAGGCGCTCTTGACGCCCGGCGACGTCCCGGCTCGATGGGCGACTCTCGTGCCTGCTGATCGCCGAGTTGTGTTGGTGGTGCACGGCGGGCACGAAGACCTCAAGCTTCTGGGAAACTTTGGCGTCGATTACCACGCTACCATCTGCGTCATCGACACCGTGAAAGCGGCACAGTCGCCGTTGCGGCTCTCATATAGATTTAGTATGGAGGCACTTCTGGACGCGCTGGGCATCGACTACGCCCACCTACATGCCGCTGGCAATGATCCGCACTTCTGTCTTCGGGCTCTACTGATGCTCGCTGTCGTCGACGGTGAGCGAGATTGCAACCGCAGCCGCGAGCAGTCTACAGACGGCGATGATGAGAATTGCCACCTCTTCCAAGTGCTTCGCAACATAGCGCTGGCCCCGCGGCCAATGACTCGCCGCGAGCAAGACGAACCGTTTGTCGAAGCACGCAAGGCAGAGGCTGAAGCCAGGCTGGCCCAGAAGCAGGCATCGAATGCACGTCGGCGAGATAGACGGGCGGCGAGAACAGAACGGCGGAGACTCGAGCGGATGACCCGCGTAGACGAGGATACGGAGGAGCGGCCAGCTCCGGGGCCGTGGCTATGAACTTGATTGAATTTGGGCATTTGTGGCCCCTACATAAACATCTCATTCTGACCGGCTTGCCTGGAAAAGCAGCTCCCATCCGTCCTCAATACGAACACTGTCCACAGTAACCACAGTCTTTGGAACATCCCGTGTAGTCCTCGCCAGCATCGTCCCAGTTGACCAGACTCAAAAGCTCACTCTCAGAACTCTTCGGGGCCTCCTTTCCTGCACGACTCTTCGTATTCACCTCGCTCGGCAGCGAGAGCGATTCCGACGCGGTGCTACTGCCGGAAGCATGGGAGGCTTCCTCGAGTCCTTCTCTCCACTTTGCTTCCGTAGCAGCTGAGAGAGCACTGGGCAGTCCTGGCGTTTGCTCACGCAGTTCCAGTTCGAGCTCCTCTTGGTCCTCCGCGGCGGAGGAGTAGGGGTAGTATCCGGTCCCGGAGCCAGTGCTTTGGCCACTGTCGGCACCAGTTTCAGCAAGCACCACTTCCATGCGACCTTGAGGTGCCTTGGATGTTGCATCGAAGATCCGGTGAAGTAGCGCCGCCAGACGGCGGAGTGGCAGCTGCTGGGCCGGCGCGCGCTCCCACTCCGATATCTGGTCCGGCAAGGAGATCATGCGCACCTCGCCGAAATTTCCGCGGTCGTGGTAGGCGAGCAAGCACCAGGCTATCTGGCGTATCCAGAAGCGCGGAAGCTCCAGCGCGACCGTGTCTTCGAGCTCGCGCTTCCGCTGCGACCGCGTCTTGATGTCGGCGATTGAGTGCTGGCTGACGACACGTCCACCTCGGCGGATGCGGAGAGGCTGCGCAGCGGAAGCAGGGCCGGAGCCGCCGCTAAAACTCATGCTCAACTCGTCGAGGGCGGAT
This sequence comes from Grosmannia penicillata, assembly GCA_002778075.1. Taxonomy (NCBI): domain Eukaryota; kingdom Fungi; phylum Ascomycota; class Sordariomycetes; order Ophiostomatales; family Ophiostomataceae; genus Grosmannia; species Grosmannia penicillata. The sequence goes on along the minus strand of PCDK01000018.1, from coordinate 2,190,147 downwards.
GCTAGATCCGGTGGCTCGCCGATGCTTTGCACCGACGATCCTTCTGCCGCGTCGTCGTCGCCCTTCACGTAGCAGTCACCCTCAAAGCGCACAAGCATCGTGAGTCCACCAAATGTGTAGCGCACCACGCGCTGGTGCGATGTTGAGCCGCGGGCATCCGCATCCCACGTGGTGTATGCCTCGGGAAACGTGTGGCCATAGCCATGGCAGTCTGCGATGAGTTCTGTCGGCGAGTTCTCGCGACGCATGAGGAACAGAGTGCCGTGCATGACTTGCGCGAGCATGCGGAACGGCTTGCGGTCGCCGCGCAAGAAGCGGAGAAGATTGCCCAGCGTGGAACCGCAGGCGACCACATCTACATCGCTCGGCAGCAGGGGATCGGCATCGAGGCTAGCCACCACGGCGGGCTCCAATGGGTGTTCCGGGAAGTGCGCGGCGTTGACGTCGCGGAAGTAGTCACCGGCATCGTTCTGCAGCCGCGGAACGACGGCCGGTGGCGTCCATCGCGGTGGCATGCCTGTTGGGTTCGTGCAATTAGCAAGGTGATGCAGGTCGAGAATCAGACAGAGAATAAAACTTGGTTGAGGCATTCCGGGGAACGCACGCACCTGGGATCATGATCGTTGGCACATCGCTTTTCATCCAGCTGTACGACGATACGCTTCGAACATCACTGATGTGAGCTGTGGTAGTGTAGTCCTCGGCATCGTCATCGAGAGTCGTGGCTTTGAGCCTCTCAATCAGTGCACCGAGGGGCGGTGCCGGTGGCCGAGGACCCGGATCTTTCTTTTTTCCCCAGTAGGCGGCGGCATTTGGCCGGCCATACCCCCTTCTTGTGTCCTGCGAGAGGCTTCTTGTTCCATTATCTGAGTCATGGCCGTATCCTCCACGGCCGTATCCTCCACGGCTGTATCCTCCACGTTTGTTTCCTCCACGGTTGTTTCCTCCACGGCTGTATCCGCCACCGCGTCTCCCGCCCATCGCGGCCCCTTCGTTTCCACTGGAAAACATCTTGTTCCGGTGTTATTGTCTATGTGTGTTCCATCCGCTAAAAAGCAGGTCATCAGGGACGTTGATTAAGTGAAGTGAGCCGAGGAGATCTTTCCGTTTTGCCAAGGTTTAGGTCATACGCAGGCTCACCTTGTTATGAGCTCAAAAGATATTGCTGATTGCGCAGAGATCGTATAAATAAAAGCCTTGCGGATCCGAAACTGAGCCTCAATTTCTGGGCTAATCAACCACCCGTGGTAAGCCTGAATATGTGCTGTATTACCCGTATCACTGCAGGACGGGAATACTTGGAAATACAAACAGTTGGCAGTTAGCTTATCATGCATGCGTACTTTATTGGTTCAGCCGTCACATATCAATGCTATCAATACAGAGTACCGTATGATTAGGCCTTTTGGGCAGGCCGCTTTGCATGTTTCGTACCGCTTCTCACTCTTTTGCAACGAATCATGAAGCGCCGCATGGCGCGTACATTAACACGGAAGGCAGCCACACGCATTGTTTCACCTGCCGCCACGTCAGGCACCCTCTACGTTACGAATGCCGTACTTCCATTCACTAAGCATTAGGCAACCACAAACGGAGCTGATTGCTCTTTCGTTTACGTATTTCTCACTTTACTCGCGGGGAAGTATTACCTTATCTCGCGGGGCAAGAATCATGATCCCAGAGAGCTGCCCAGTTCCAATCTCTACTCGTTTTCTTCAAAAGCGGTTGATATCGCCAAAACATATCCTTCTACCCTTCTGATTAAACCTCGGGACACTGTTCATATACAGCGTCATCATGGATGCCACGACGGCATCAGGCTTCAGTGCCCGCAACAGAAAGCTCTATGGCGTTTTCAAGGACACTCTGGCAGGCGACCGCAAAGTGCAAGCAACAACCAGCGCAAAGCTCTTCCTCGAGGCTATTTGCGACCAGAAGAACCATACAGGGTGTCTAGAGGCCCTTCTGGCGAGCCATGCTGGCCTTGGGGCTCTGCGTGATGCACTCCGCATCGATATTTCTCCTGCTTTTATCTGTGACAGCGCAACACCCTTTCTGCGCTATGTGGCATCGTCGGATTTCAAGATGCTGGCCGGAGGTGCGCTACTGCACCAGCTGCTACAAGCCATCGTGGATCCCCCAACCTTCTGGAATGCTTATGTTGCCTTTGTCCGTCGTCCTGGAGCGCCACAGGAAAGTCTGGAGGGACTTGCCTGGCTGGCTGCCGAGTTGCTCTCCCATACAGACGATAGCTCAAAAGAGGAGGTGGTCAACCGTCTCATTCCGGATATCAAGAGCTTCGTTAGTTCCAAGATCTTCCTGTCCGATGCTGTTTCCTTAGAGACGCGGCAGCATGGATACAGAATGGAAAAGGCCCTGCAACTACGCGCCTCTCCCGATATGCAATCTTCTACGGGAGTTTGTGCCTACGGACCCGGCGGAAGACATGACAACGACTTTGCTGATTTTCGAAAAATCCTTATTTTCCCAACGGCAGATGAAATACGCGCCAAAGAAAGATCCTTCTATCGGCTAGCAGCCGATGCCTTTGCTGCGGCGCAAGAAGACCGCACACGCATTCATCTCGACAATCAGTTCCGGCTTCTCCGCGAGAGTATGCTGTTTGACCTTCGCGAAGGCGTCCAGATAGCCACGGGACTGAAAAAGAGCCGTCGTTCGCCGTTTGTTCTGAGTGAGCTCAAGCTGCTGGGGATAATGACTGGCTCTTCCGAAGATACTATGACATTTGACAGCGATCCAACAAGCCAACAGACCACGACAGCCTCTCCCAAGACTCGATACAGGCGACCTAAAAGTCACCGGATTGTCTTGTCATGCCTCAAAGGTCTCGGCCGTCTGACAGAAACGTCTCATCTTGAGCAGCGTACGAAGGGCAAGAAGATGCGTAGCAAGCAGGAGCGGCTCCAATTTCTGCGCAACTCACCAGCATATCTTCGGAATCAGTCTTTTGGAGTGCTTATCCGCGGAGTGGAAGCTATAGCCTTTGCTTTTGTCGACAGAGACGAGGAGTTGTTGTCCCAGATACCGCCCAAGATCTGTTTACAGTTCACAAATGAAAAGTCAATTTCAATGGCCTTGGCTGCTTTTCTCCGTCCTGAAGACATAAAGTTCGTGCTGGTCGATAGTTCTGCCTTTTCTGTCGAGCCGGTGCTGAAGCGGCTGCAGACGATGACAGAACTGCCCCTGGAGCGACCCCTTATGGACGCCAAATATGTGTCTTCCGAATTTGTCCCCCAAAAGTCCGTGGTTAACTACATTCGCCAAATTGCACACGCACATGGCGGAGACCAGCCAACTGTTTTGCCGTTTCTCCCGGGTGGTCATGGCTGGAAGAAGCCGGTACGTCTCGACTCGTCTCAGGTAAATGCTCTCATAAACTCATTAGAGAGACCTCTTTCCGCGATCCAAGGCCCACCCGGTACGGGCAAGTCTTATATCGGTGCTCTGATTGTCACGATACTTCTGGCCCTCACAGATCTCAAGATTCTGGTCACGACATACACAAATCATTCTCTTGACCAGTTCTTGGGCGATGTGGCGAGCATGGGCATTAGTCGCAGCAGCATGGTGCGACTGGGTGGATCCAAAGTGTCCCAAGCAGTCAAAGATTTGTGCCTGTCCGAGAAAAAGGCATCTTACGCTCATATGTCCAGTAACATGAATCTCGTTGACAGTCTAAAATTGGAAATGGAGCTTACTAGCTCGAGCATCCAAACCCAGTTTGCCGAGTACATGAGGTTCAATCCGACATATGCCACCCTTCAGGAGTACCTCGAGTTTTCGGAAGAATTTAGTGTCTATGCGGACGCTTTTGCCGTGCCGGGTGACAGTGATTTGGACAACAGCAACTACCGAAGGGCTGGGAAGAATAACCGACAGATACAACCTAACTATCTCTATGAACGATGGACTCGTGGCCAGAATGCAGGCATCTTTTCCGATCACATGAAGACGTCTGAGCTGCAAAATGTGTGGAGACTCGACAAGCACGCTCGATTTACACTTGCTGCGCGATGGAGAGAAGAAATGATACAGGAGAAAGTAGCAGAAGTAGTAAGGCGCACAAGAATTCATGATGCATGCAAGGATAAAATCGAAGGTCTCTTGGGCGAAAAAGATACTGCGGTATTGAGAGAGAGCCGGATCGTCGGCTGCACGACAACGGCCGCGGCCAAATACGCAAACATGATCAGAGCAGCCAAACCAGACGTTGTGCTCGTCGAGGAGGCAGGCGAAATCCTCGAATGCCAGGTGCTAGCTGCACTTTCGCCGTCGGTCAAGCAGCTCATCTTGATTGGCGACCACAAGCAGCTGCGGCCCAAAATAGACTGCTATGCGTTGAGCGTTGAGAAGGGCGATGGCTATAATCTCAACATGTCGCTTTTTGAACGCCTCGTTTTGCAGAGATTCCCGCACGATACTCTGCACAAACAGCATCGCATGGATCCCCAGATCAGTGTCTTCTCCCGCGAAGACACCTATCCGGACCTAGTCGATGCTGTCCCAAGCACACAGAATCGTCCACATCCCCTTGGCCTCCAGGATCGAGTCATATTCGTCGACCATAATTTCTCCGAGGATGAGGATAAACTTTTAGTCGATCGTCGTGACCCAGAAACAGCAGCCAGTCGCAGCAACCGCTTTGAAGCAGATATGGTTCTCAAAATCGTACGCTACTTAGGTCAGCAAGGCTACGGTACACGGGACATTGTCATTCTCTCGCCATATCTTGGCCAGGTACGGCGGCTAATGGATATTTTCCAAAAGGAAAAGGAGTTTGACCCTGTTCTAAGCGACCTGGATTCAGCGGACATGTCTAGGGCGGGGATTGGCAGCCACGCAGCCGCAGTACTTACTGCACAACCACTGAGAATTTCCACGATAGGTACGTTGTTTCCCGTCACTCGTGTGCCCAGTTCAATTCCTCGGCGCCCTTCACAGACGTGTTTCTCCGCTACGTATCTTTATGACACGTCCATGCTAACTTATCTAGACAATTATCAAGGAGAAGAGAGCGATATTGTCATTGCGTCGTTGACCCGTTGTAATGATTCCGGCGATGTTGGTTTTATGGCTGCACCGGAGCGTCTCAATGTCTTAAGAACACGGGCCCGCAACTGCTTTATAATGGTCGGCAGCGCCACAACGTTCCGAAAAAGCAGGAAAGGAAGCTCAACGTGGGAGCCGTTCCTAAAATCGCTTGCCCTAAAAGGTCATGTTTATGACGGCCTACCGACGCGTTGCGAGCAGCACGCTGGCACCGCTGCTTTGTTGAAGACTCCAGATGATTTCGACACTTTCTGTCCCAGTGGTGGCTGCATTTTGCCTTGCGCAGCTACTCTGGCATGTGGCGTACATACCTGCCAATTGAAGTGCCACCGAGACACTGGCCAGTTGCACAGTGTATGCCAGACACTTCTCGACCACGAGTGTGAGCGCGGGCACACAACAAAAGTCCTTTGCCAAGCGCCGCGGATTTGCGAGAAGTGCGAAGATGAAGACCGCGAAATGAAGCGGCGGGTACAGCGTGATCTGAAGATGGAGGCCGACCGCCGCGAACGGCAAAAGGCGTATAGAGCTGAACTGCAGCAGCTAGATGACGAAATAGACCACAACAAGCGGCTATTGAAAATCGAACAAGAAGAGGAGGATGAGAAAAAAGCACTTGCTAAACGCCACGAGGACTTGAAAAATATCAAGAACTCTGTCAGCCAAAAAGAAGACTCAAAGAAGAAGGCATTGCTTGCAAAGAATGCCACCCCGCAGAATGTCGACAAAGCACATCTGGAGCATATTTTTGCGGATAGTTCTGCCCGCACGGATTGGGAAGACGAAAAGAAGAGATACGGCTATCAGAACGAGGAGCTTGACCAAATGATGGAAATGGTAGGCCTTGAGGATGTCAAACGGGAGTTCCTGGACATCAAGACACGCATCGATATTGCTGCTCGCCAAGGCATTTCACTGGATGACGAGCGCTTTGGCACAGTGCTATTAGGCAACCCGGGGACCGGCAAAACCACTGTGGCACGGTTGCTCGTGCGTTTTTTCAGTAACATGGGGGTCATACCTGGAAGCTGCTTCAAGGAGACCACGGGTGCTGCTTTGGCCCACGGTGGCGTAGGAGGCTGCGAGAAAATGATCGAGGAGATCTTGGAAAAGGGTGGCGGTGTTGTCTTTATTGATGAAGCCTACCAACTGGCGTCAGGGACCAATCCCGGTGGAGGCGCAGTCCTGGATTATCTGCTACCAGAGGTTGAGAGCCTGTGTGGCAAGATTGTTTTCATACTTGCAGGGTACAGTCGCGAGATGGAAGCATTCTTCGCACATAACCCGGGCCTGCCAAGTCGGTTCCCAACCAGCATGACGTTCGCCGACTACACCGACAAGGAGCTCACAAGCATTCTAGCGCTAAAAATAGAGAAGAAGTGGAACGGCCGCATGAAGGTTGAGGATGGTTTGACGGGCCTCTATTGTCGCATCGTTGGTCGGCGTGTCGGGCAGGGCCGAGGCCGTGCAGGGTTCGGCAATGCACGAGCAATGGAAATTGCCCTAACACGCGTCTCCAAGAGGCAGTCTACCCGTATCAAAAGGGAGAGAAAAGCGCGCGTTGGCCATGCAAATATTGATGACCTGCTCCTCACCAAGGAGGACCTTATCGGCCCCGAGCCCGGGGAGGCACTTGCGCGGTCGGAAGCGTGGAAAAATCTGCAGGCGCTCACCGGCTTGAAGACGGTCAAAGATGCGGTGGCAGCATTAGTGGACAGCATCCGAGAAAACTATCATCGCGAGCTCGCCGAACAGGCGCCGACACAGTTCTCCACCAACAAACTGTTTCTCGGGAATCCCGGAACGGGAAAGACAACGGTGGCAAAGCTGTATGGTGCTATCTTGGTCGATTTGGGGATGTTGTCGAGAGGAGAGGTTGTCGTGAAAAATCCAGGCGATTTCGTGGGATCTGCCCTTGGCCAGTCCCAGAAACTGACAAAGGGGATCCTCGCCGCAACGGAGGGCAAAGTTCTGGTCATCGACGAGGCCTACAGCCTGTATTCCGGAGGAGGTGGCGGCGGAAGTTCGATCGCTGATCCGTATAAGACAGATGTCGTCGACACCATTGTAGCCGAGGTCCAGAGCGTTCCCGGCGATGACCGATGTGTGCTACTGCTCGGGTATCGAGACCAGATGGAGACCATGCTCCAGAACGTGAACCCCGGGCTCAGCAGACGGTTTCCACTTGCTTCGGCTTTTGAATTCGAGGATTTTTCGGATGCAGAACTTGACAGCATTCTGAATCTTAAGCTTCGACAGCAAGACTACCAAGTGACGGACCAGGCTCGACGTGTCGTCATGGAAATGCTGGGCCGAGCGCGAAACCGACCGAATTTTGGAAATGCTGGCGAGATCGACATCCTTTTGAATACGGCCAAGGCCCGTCAGCAGCAGCGTCTCACAGCGGCTCGCAAGTCGAATAGGGCACCATCGAGCACAATGCTTGAAGCAGTCGATTTTGATGAAAACTTTGATCGCGCCGACCGCGGAGAGACAGACGTCGCGCGGCTCTTCTCGGGGACCATAGGTCAGGAGGCAGTCGTGGCGCGTCTCCAGGAGTTCCAGAATACGGTGAGAGCATTGCGACAGCTGGAGATGGATCCTCGCGAGAACATTCCTTTCAACTTCCTATTCCGTGGGCCCCCTGGTACGGGGAAGACGACAACAGCCCAGAAGATGGGAAAGGTGTTCTACGATTTGGGGTTCCTGGATGCTGCAACTGTTGAACAGTGCTCTGCGACCGATCTTATCGGAGAGTATGTCGGACAGACGGGACCGAAGGTTCAGAAACAGCTTGACCGTGCACTTGGACGAGTGTTGTTCATCGACGAGGCATATCGTCTTTCGTCATCCGGGTCCTCCTTCGCAAAGGAAGCCACCGATGAGCTTGTCGATGCACTCACAAAGCCTCGGTACCAAAACCGACTCGTTGTGATCCTAGCGGGCTATACCGAAGACATCGATCGTCTTATGGCTTCCAACCCGGGTCTGACTTCGCGATTTCCGGAGAGGATCGACTTCCGCGCGCTAAAGGGCTCCGAGTGTGTTACACTCTTCGTGAACGGCCTCCGAAAACAGAAAGCCACGCTGGAGAAGAAGGGATTCGCATTGGATCTGTCGAAGATTGAGGAACACTCCGTGCGTCCCGAGTTTCAGGCGAAGATGGTGTCGTTGTTCGACAAGCTGGCCAACCAAGCCGACTGGGCCAGCGCACGAGACGTGATGACACTGAGCAAAGCAGTGTTCGGTGACTTGGTCAGTAATCTGGTAAAAGCCAAAGACAAGTACATGCTGGTTAGCGAGCATCAGGTAGAGCAACGGATGGAACAGATGCTTAGCGAGAGGGAGCGTCAGAGCCGGACACAGAAGGCCTGCCAGGATCGCGACATCTGTAACTTACTGGAGATGACGAGCCTCCAAAATCAGCCACAAACCGTGGCGGATACAAGAAGCGAAGTGGAAAATACCACAGAGGCTGCTTTGAACACCGAAATGATGGCAGATGTGCCCAATGATGATCCCAAGAAAGAGGAACCGGAGAGGAAAGTCTCTGACGGTGACGACAATCGCAGAAGATGTTTGAAGCCCCGACGAGATGCTGGTGTCTCCGATGAGGTTTGGGAGCAGCTACAGCGCGACCATGAGGCCGCGGAGAAGAAAGAGGAGGAATACCAGAAGCTCAAAGAGGCGGCCAAGGCAACGGAAGACATGAACGATGCCCTGCGAGAAAGTATGATCACCAAACTTCTTGAGGAAGAGGAAAGGCGGAAGAAAGAGGCTGCACTTCAAGCAAAGCTGGCTGCATCTGGTCGTTGCCCGGTGGGATACGCATGGATAAAGCAGCAATCTGGCTGGCGCTGTGCTGGAGGATCGCACTTTTTGGGGGAGAATGACCTGGCTTCTCTATAGACCTGAGATGTTCAAACAGATTAGTGGAGGCTGTGATATGGGATGGATGCATCTGATTTCTGCTATTTCTCGTCGTTTTTGATACAACGCCCCTTCCCCTTTTCGTCAGCATTCTCGGTGCAGCCAGTCGTTCCTTCGGGCTGAATGATAAATTGAAGACAAGGAGTATATTTTATTTTATATTAGTCGGTGATAATTAAGCAGTATCTTCTCCCAGCTTGCGTGTCCCCCCTCTCTACGGCGTCTATTCTCTGCCATAACCGCACACTGCATACAGCTACATACGAGGTGTAGGCGTTCCTGCAGTGTTACTAGCTTCCGTCAAATGATACTCCCACAGGAGGTTAAAGCTGAGCGGCCGTAAGAAGTTTCGTCCGCCAGGTAGGCAAGAATGAATGGAGAAGACCACGAATTGACAACTCGACCTACGCGATGAGGGTAGGAAACAACCACGTTGTTCAGAACGGTGCTTCTTGCGTTCGTGCGGCGGACCGATTGACTCGAAGGTTCGAGAACATTTACTTTAGATCATGGACGGCGAGAAAAATGAGGCTCTGGGAGGCACATCGCGATTGCAGGCGGTTTGTGGGAACGGATGAAGATGCACGATTGCACAGCAAGTCCGAAGACGTGCGCTGGAGGAGAGTGCCGCCATCCCACTCGAGACAGTTACGCTGTCCTTCGCCACACTGCAAGGGCAACTACGGTGCCCTGCACACTTCGTGCTTCCACGAAGAGACGGTGTAGCAGCGTAGTGCCCGTGGAAACCGGAGATCGCCAGAAACAGGGGTTCTGGAATAGGAGGAATGGCACTGGATGATCGGTATTGTACCCCGTGATCTGTACGGGAGTATGAAGATTCAAATCTGCACGCAATTGCAGCAGAGCGGCTGTGTTTCTCGAAGGGTGATATACCGGGCGTGATGTATTTGTACAGACGGTATCTAATGGCGCGAAAGTAATACTTCGTACGCACACTTCCCAAGTATTGTACATTTCATTCTCGTACAGATTATCGCCTACAAAGTACGAGTACTGCAGTTCCCACTTTCCCTTCGCGATCTCAGAATGATGGACCCACCAAAGACGGAAACGCGTGTAGACGCGTGCGACGCGTTACGGGTCACAGTCAAATCGCGTAAAGTGACCTCGCATTGACGCGCTCCGCTCCTTCGATCTCCAGGTGCGTCTAATTTATTTATTTCCAGTCTACGATATTTGCGGCCGGTGCTTCCTTCCCAATCACGCTCTTTTCTAACATTTCCGCACCTTCCAACTGCGCAATTACAATCTTTTATCGCGGCTTCCATCTTTCGCACGTTGCCTGCACGCCGCATCGTCACTGCCGTTTACGCGTCCTTCTTTCCTCTTCCCCTTTTTAGTATTTCATCACAATGGCAGCCACGGCCCTCGGCAAGCGCGGCCGCAGCTCAAACGACGGTAAGGACTGATCACATGATGTTTAATGCTCCTCCTTGGCTCCGCCATTTTGTCTTCCATTTCGTGGCCTCTCCTAACTCCTCCAGAGCCTGATCTTCCCCTGAGGCGGGCGACTCGGCAGAAGCGCAGTTTCGTGGTCATCAACGACGAGAACCAGGACCCCAAAAGCGTCTCTTTCGCGGATGCTCTCGCCGCCGATGTCGCCACATACAAAAGCTCCCCCAAGAAGCGGAATCATGACGACCTCACACCGGCGCTGGCTATATCGCCGGCAAAGGGCCTCGTGCCGCTCACGCCGACTACACCCCGATTCCGCCATTGTCGTCCGGGAAGCCAGTCCTCGGCCGTCACAACACCTCCTGTCACCCCCTCCACACCGCGTCACCGTGTTATGTCTGTCGGCAAGATCTCCCGGCGAACACCATTTGGCGCAGACGGCACACCCAGAACGCCCTCGACGCCTGGGTCTCAGACCATCTACCACAAGGCGCGGCAACTCTTCGCCCGCAGCTCGGAGGCCGGCACTCTCGTTGGCCGTGACGATGAGCGGGCCCGGCTGAGTGATTTTCTCAAGAAACGTTGTGGACCCGAAGTCGAGACTGCAGAGACGGACTGTAGCTGTCTCTATGTCAGCGGCCCGCCAGGAACTGGCAAGAGTGCCATGGTCACAGAGATGACCGACAAGGCCTGCGAGGAGTTCCCGGGGGTGCGCAAGGCATATGTCAACTGCATGAGCATTCGGTCTTCAAACGACCTGTACAGCACGCTCCTGCGCATGCTTGCAGACGATGACACCACGGCAACAGACATATCCGAGACGGACGCCATGGGCACGCTGCAGGCCCTGTTCTTACCGAAAAAGGGCAAGGGCAAGACCGATAGCAAATCGCCAAAAGAGACATACCTCTTGGTCCTTGACGAAATAGACCACATTCTGACGCTCGACCTCGAGAGTCTCTACCGCGTCATGGAGTGGTCCATGATCAAAACGTCGCGGCTGGTACTTGTTGGCATTGCCAATGCGCTTGACCTGACGGACCGGTTCTTGCCGCGGCTCAAATCGCGCAACCTAGTGCCGGAGCTTCTGCCGTTTTTGCCCTACACGGCGGCACAGATCAAGAATATTATCATGACGCGCCTTCGCAGCGCACTCCCGGCCGACACGAGCGCAGCAGCCGGTTTTGTCCCGTTCTTTCACCCGGCGGCAATCGAGCTGTGCTCGCGGAAGGTGGCTAGCCAGACAGGTGACCTGCGCAAGGCATTTGAGATTCTGCGGCGAGCGCTGGACTTGGTGGAGGCTGATGCCAAGGAGAAGCACATGACTGAGGCGCTTGAGGTAGCAGGGCTCACGCTGTCACCGTCGAAGAAGCAGCCGCTCGGCGAGAACGCCAACCTTGCATCAGCGCCGGCGAAGGCAACACTGTCGCCGGTGGCTTCATGGCTGGCTTGGGCCCGCACCCTGACGGCAGAGACAGCCCCGCGGGCTTCGATCGGACACCTCAACAAAGTGACGGCAGCAGCGTTTGGCAACGGGGCGCAGCAGCGGCTGCGCGGTCTGAATTTGCAGCAGAAAGCGGCGCTGTGTGCGTTGATGGCGCTGGAGAAGTGGAACCGCGCGACGCACGCGCAGACACAAGCACAGGCACTGGCACAGATGTCACCGGCGAAGGTGGCGAGGGGAGTGAGAACACCAACCAAGTCACCGGTCAAGTCGCTGCGCGCAGGAGCCAGTGCGGCGCCAACGATCAAGATGCTGTTCGACACGTACTGCAAGATGTGCAAGAGTGACGCGGTCCTTCATCCATTGTCGAGCTCCGAGTTCCGCGAAGTTGTCGGCAGTCTGGAGACTCTGTCGTTGGTGACAGCCGTGGACGGACGGACAGGCTCGTTTGCGGCTCTGCAGATGACACCGGGACGTCGTGGTCGTGGGCCGCGCGGCGGCAATGCGATGGCGGTAACAGGTGTGGCGGGAGACGAGAAGCAGGTTGCCAGCTGCATTGGCGAGAAGGAGCTGGAGGCTGCACTGGAAGGCGTGGGTGCGCACATTCTGCAAAGCATTCTGAGCGGAGAGGCGCTGGAGTAGACGCAACTTGTCTACGGTAATACGGTACTATGCTATTGGGACGGGAGCATGAGAATGACTGGATTGACTGGTGAGCATGAGGTATGCATTGGAGTGGGCAAAAAAAGGCATTGGCGTTTTGGCATCGTATTTTTGTATCGTTGGGCCGAAAGAGTGCTCGCGGTGCGTTCGGCAGAGCCGTCATGGCTGTGCAAGTCATATTACAGCCAGCATTGGGTCATTGGGGCATGAGGTAGCATGGAGAGCAAGGATAGCCAGCAAAGCATGATTTTGATCGTCCTGTCTTCTGCGTATGCCATTTCTGTCACCTTTTCTGCCGTATCTGTAATTTGATGGCTTCTACTCCGTAGGTGTAAACCATCCAGTCTGTGTATTACTCAGCAAAGTAGTGGGTTAGTGTACGAAACTGTGAGACGGATATCAAACACAAAGGGGATAGCAGAGCACATTTGTGTTTCGTGCCAGGCCGCACGTTGACTGGCCGGCGCTGGTGGTGTCTCAGAGGCAGTGGGCGACGGAACGAGTAAGACAGACGCTATTCTTGCAGTGCTACAGCGCACTTGCACAGACCAAGAAGCACAAGCACAGCGCTGACGCGTACTCTGTCTGTGCCAGTGATGGCTGTCACGTGCGCATACGAAAAAGGGGAACACTCCGCAGGCAAATCTAGCGGTGGCGGCGCATTTGCATTACAGTTTCCCGTTTTTTCACATACCGTAGAACTCGACGTCAACGGCGGGCGAGGCTTGTTTCCCAGTTGGCAGGTCCAGTGGGCGCTAGGCCCGTGCTTGCGCGCTGCAGCGCCGAGCGCGGCGAGGGCTAGCGCTTCAGCCGCTGCGATGGCCCACGGCCAGCCGAAAAAGGCTAAGCCAGCCAGCGGTCGGACGCCAGCCAGCGGATTAGGAGAGCCAGCGCTCGGGGAAGGGATCCCTCGCGCGCCCGATCCTCGCTCCTCGTCTCTGGGGTTTTCTCTGTCGCACCCCGAGTCGCCGCCTGGACAATCCGGCCCTTTTCCTCGGGCATATCTGACGGAGCAGCAGTCTCCCCGCGCCAGCACCAGCACCAGCACCAGCACCACGCCAACCCGCACCCACCCAACAAACGCCCAGCAGCGCCAGCCCCCCTTCCCCCCAGCCGAAGACCAAGACCTCTTGGCAGCACCATTTCGCCGCGACGACTGCAGACGGCACGCTGCCATGCACGTGTGGCCTGCTGCCGCGTCCTGACCCGATCGCATTGCCGCTCCGCCGCGCCGCCGCATCGCCGCGCTTCCCCGGACCCGGACCGGACCCGGACGCCGATCCCGGACGCCGATCCCGGACGCCGACCGCGTTCGCGCCCTCGCTGCTGGACACGCATTGGCCCGATCGCCTCGGTCGGCCGCGGTGCTGCGCCCGACGACGCCCGACCCGCCAGCGGACCCGGCGCCGCGCCGACGACCTCCTCCGCCTGTCCTCCTCCCGATGGGCGACTCGAGCGTGCCGTCGCCGGCTGGCCGCAGGGCCGGTCCGGCGACGGCAGCGGACACGGGCGACGCGGCGACCACGACAGCCCCGGGCCGCCCGCCGGCACCGCCTCCGGTCGCGCCGGCGCCGGCCCCCTCCAAGCGGCGCTCCTTTCTCGCCCGGCTCGCGCTGCCGCTGCGGCCGCCCGCGCGCACCGTCGCCGACTTCCACATCCGCCCGGCCGAGCCGCACCGCAAGCACGTCGCCGGCGACCACGTGCTCGGCGCCGTCGTGCTCACCATCCTCAAGCCCCTGCGCATCACCCACCTGACCGTGTCGCTGCGCGGCCTCGTGCGCGTCTTCAAGGACCCCAACGCCGCCGCCGCCGCCGCCAGCGCCCCCTTTTTCGCGTCCGCCCCGGACGTCGCCGCCGGCCCCGGCGCGCCCTCCGCGGCCGCGGCCGCCTTCCTCGGCAACGGCCAGGCCGTGCTCTTCCGCGACGAGGTCGTGCTCTGCGGCGCCGGCCGGCTCGACCCCGGCCGCTACGAGTTCGGCTTCGACCTCATCTTCCCTGCCCAAGGGCTGCCCAGCAGCATCGACGTGCGTTTCGTGCCCGCCTGTCTCCCTGCTCTCGTTGTGTGTCTGCTGACCGCCGCCAGTTTGAACGCGGTTCCATCGCCTACGTCGTCACCGGCACCCTCACGCGTCCGACCGCCGTCTCGCCGACCCAGTCCTGCGAGCGCAAGGTCTACCTCGTCGACCCCATTGACGTCGGCTCCGTCTCCAAGCCGCGTCCGCGCACCATCTCCCTCGAGCCCATCTCGAAGCGCTCGAAGCGCCGCAAGATCGTGGTCACTCAGCAGCCGCTCTCGCCGACTGTGGCGCAGCCATTGGCGCCACCCCCGGCACCCTCACAACCGTTGCTGACTCAGCAACTGCCACCACAGCCCTCACCCGACGACACCCTCGCCCTCTCGGACCGCAGCTCCGTGCGTGGCAGCAGTCCCGGCGCCGGCTCCCCTGTGGAGGCACCGACACCCGTGCTGCCACCGGCGCCCACACAAACACCAACACAGACCGCGCTGCCGACACCGCAAAGTCCAGCGCCGACCGACGTCCGCAGCGAAGACAGCGGCGGCAGTGGTGCCAGCGGTGCCAGCCGCATCAGCGGCGTCAGCGCCCGGAGCATCGACATGGGCAGCATCAGCGGAAGCACAAACGACAGCAACAGCGGAAGCCGCGGCCCGGCCGGCAGCGCGAGCTTCAGCGCGAGCGGCAGCGGCGCCACGACGACGATCCGCATCTCTACGCCGGTCATGGGCCCGTCTGGCGCTGCCGGTGGTGGCGCTCTCGGCCCGGCGCTGCACCGCACGGCGACGGCGGCCACGAGCACGAGTGGTGTCGGCGCGGGTGCGGGTGCTGGCGGGATCACGGCGACGATCGAGCTGCTCAAGGCCGGGTGCCTGCCGGGCGACGTCGTGAGCGTCAAGGTGTCTGTGCAGCACGTCAAGCGCATCAAGAGCCTGCACGGCGTCATCGTCACGCTGTACCGCCAGGGCCGCATCGACTCGGCGCCGCCGTCGAACCTGTTTGCCGACGACGCCAGCGCCAGCGCCAGCGCCAGCGCGGCCGAGGACGGCGACACGGCGCCGAGCGAGGACGGCGACCAGCCGCCGCGGACAGCCAAGCAGAAGGAGCAGCGCCGCAAGCAGAAGCAGAAGGAAAAGGAGCGCGCCGACAAGGCCAAGGCGAAGCAGAAGAAGAGCCGCGACCGCCAGCGGCGCCTGGACCAGGACGCCGAGGCGCACGACTACTACTACCCCAAGTCCAAGACGGGCCTGGGCGGCCTGTCGCTGACGTCGGCCGGCTCGTGCAGCGTCTTCCGCAAGGACCTGTCGCAGTCCTTTAGCCCGCTGATCATCGACCCGCGCACGCTGCAGTCGAGCGTGACCGCGTCGGTGCGCGTGCCCGAGGACGCCTTTGCTACCATCCGGGGCGTGCCGGGTGACATGATCAGCTTCAAGTACCAGCTCGAGGTCATCGTCGACCTGGGCGGCAAGCTGGCCTCGCTGCTGCAGTCCGGCACCGGCGCCCACGCCGCCGGCATGAACATGACCATGCCGGGCATGCCCGTCATGCCGGGGCTCGCCGCCGGACTGCCCGCCGGCGTCGGCAACGGCGCCGTGCACGCCAGCCACGGCCCGGACGACGGCCAGGACGACGACGAGGAGACCCTCGCCAAGAACTTTTGGAACGCCGCCGCCGCCGCCTCCGCCTCCAGCACCCACATCGTCGACACCGACCAGCTGCGCCGCCAAAAGGGCGTCATCTACGTCGCCTTTGAGGTCGTCGTGGGCACCACCGATACCGGCCGCCAACGGCGCCGCGGCCTTGCCCGCACCTCCACCGCGCCGCCCGCTGCCGCAGCGGCGCCTGCGGCTCCGTCCTCTGGCCCGGCCAATGGTGCTGTCGCCGCCCCCTCCGCCGACCCGCCGCCCTTTGCCGACACCGGCGACTGGTATGCAGAAGACCGCAAAGGCGCGCCGCCGGCACACCCATGGGGCGAAGACGCTGCTGGCCCCTCGACCGTGCCGCCTGCCGCTCCGGCTGCTGGCCCTTCTGGAACGGGCGTTCATGCTGCACAGCCGCTCGCATCGGCTTCGCGCTCCGTGCCGCCGCCGTCGGCGAGCGCGCCCCAGTACGTCCCTTCGCCAGCTATGCTGGCCGGCGATGCTGGCCTCTCCGAGAAGGAGCGCATGCGCCGTGCCGGCGACCTTTTGCTTCCGAGTTCCCCTGGTGGCCCGGGTGGCCAGCCCGATGCCGTTGCCGCGTCGGCGGGGCCTCCGCCCTGGCCTGCCCACACTGCGCCGCCGCCTCATCACCCTGACGACCGAGCTCGCCATGCGCCTGCGGTGCCGACCGCCGACGATCTTGCCCGGCCTCCGGTACCTTTATCCGACAGCTATGTGGCATATGCGCCGCCGGCACCCTACGCGCCCTACCCGTATGCGTCCCACGGACCATCTGCACCGGGCGCATTGTCCTCGCATCCCTCTGGCCACCCGTCGGGTTCTGCCTCGGCGTCCGAAGACAAGCAGGAGCTCGAGCGCCGCCGACTGCTGGCCGAGGCCAGCGCGCCGCCCGAGTTTCCGGAAGACTGCGACTACAGCGGCGCACGCGGCAGCCGGGGGCGTGCCGGCACGGCAGACGCTGCCAGCGCAGGTGTGGCCGGCCCGGCAAGCATTGCGTTGCCGAGCGCACCCGGCCCCTCGGCGCCGATGCTGGACGCGGAAGACGTGTACGGCGACGACTACGGCGACGCCTACAGCGCGACGCGCGACGTGTACGCGGGGCCGTATGCACCGGCACGGATCAATGGCAATACGGCCTATGGACCGAGTGCGCCAGTGCTGGAAGGAGGCCCGGCTGTGGATCAAGCGGCCCACGCCAGCCTCGGCGCCAGCGCAGCGCAGACGGACGTTGACCACGCCGACGCGGAGCACTACGGGCGCAACTACGCGTACGGGCCGGATACCGGTCCGGCTACGGCAGCCACCGGGTCCGGCGCGACCCAAGGGGTTGCAGAAGAGCCGCTACCGCGGTACGAGCGGTGAAGATGAAGGCGCAAACGAAATCAAAGCGTCACTTGGCGGGAGCGCGAAAGAAGAGGCGCGGCGCGGACAGGGAAGCACTGCGAGTACTCTCATACGGAAGGGTTGTGATAGTTTGTGTCTACAGCGAGCATTCAAGTTCAAGCGATACCACCAGACATGTGTATGTTCAGTTTTGTGTATGTATATAGCGCAACATGTACCACGAGGGAAATGGATATGGGAAATACAAACCCAGGAAGAGCAGCCAAACTTCAGTCCGACCCATGCACGAGTAAGCCAACACACAAGGCCAAGTCAGATGAGAACGAGGGCCGCCGCGATGAGAGGCAAGCCAGGAACATGCAAGAAACAAAGGAAACCAAAAACGCAAAGAGAGCAAGAGTAAGCGGACACGCTGGCGGTGCGAACGAAAACGCTGTCTGTAATGCAAATCTAGGGCCAGGAAAGCAGGCGAACGAGCAGGAGAAAATCTCGAAAAAAAGGCAAGCGGGATATCAGATGCGCAAAAATCGAATGGGGGAGGCGATCCCCGGTCATGGCGCCTTGGGCGTGACGAGCGGCTGCTGGCTCGCGCTGCTGCCGATGATGGTGCGGCTGTCGCCGTCGACGTCCGGATCGTACACGGCGTCGTCGGCGGCCACGGTGACGGAGACGCGCGAGCCGGTCTTGAGCGTGGCGGCGCCGAGAACGCTGCTGGGGACGACGGGCTTCGGCTTGCTGGCGTCGTCGAGATCGGAGAGGTCGGAGAGGTCGAGGTCGTCGTCGCCGGGGCTGGACTCGTCGTCGCCGTCCTCAGCGTGCTCGGGCGTGTGGACGCGGTGGTGGCGATGGCGGTGGTCGCGGCCGTGTCCGTCGCGGCCGTCGTGGCCGTCGTGGCCGTCGTCGCTGTCGTCGAGCTGGTCGTAGAGGCCGTGGCTGTGCTCGACGACCTGCTCCTTGATGAAGCTGTCGATAATGTAGTACTGCATGGCGTTCATGATGAGCGGGAACAGCATCATGACAAAGACGATCTGCACCTGCTCGTTGCCGTCGGTCCAGCTCAGGGCCCAGTCGCCGACGTGCGAGATCCACGGGAAGACGAGGAAGATGATGAGCACGCAGAGCTTCATGCCAAAGAGGCCGCAAAAGTAGATCAGGCTCTGCTTCAGCCACCACCACACGCGCGGCGGGCGGCCGTAGTTGCCCGACTGGATGGACTCGCGCGGCTTGCCCACCGGCGTGTAGGCGACCAGCGCCGTCGTGAGGCGAACGAGGATGATGAGGATGGGGATGCCCACGGTCGTCTGTCCGGTTAGCACGCGGCGGCGACAGCAAAACAGAAACGACCACGTACATCGATGGCCAGGTTCAGCAGGTAGAACGAGCACGGGTTCGGCAGGTAGGGCGCCTCGCCGTCGACGGCGCCGGCGCCCTCTCGCCGCAGCAGCCGCAGCGTGTCTGCGACGACGCCCGGCTCGAGCTTGAAGGAGAAGCGGCCCGAGGTCAGCAGCGACAGGAACACATTGCTCATGTGCACAAGCACGGACCCAAACACCTGCTTGGACGCGTCAAAGAACCAGATCTTCACCGGCCGCTGCGGCCGCTCGCGCCAGCGCTTGAAGACGAGCGACATCAGGGCGAGCGCGCCGAGGCCGAGCTGCACGAAGATGGCAAAGGGACCCATGAGGCGGCACTCGCCGTTGACCGAGACGGAGGGCGCGTCGTCCGGCGCGGACCCGGGGTGCTCCGGGTGTGCGGGCGGTCCTTGGTCGGGGCCGGGCGGCGGCGGCGGCGGCACGGTGTCGGCGGCCGTGGTGGGCACGGGGACGCCATCCCCAGCAGCCATGGTCACGACGACAAAGTCGGGGGCGCCGGCGGAAGACGATGTCGGGGCCGGCACGTTGGCGACCGTCTGGATCGAGAAGAGGCCGTCGGCCGGGCTCGCTGCGCGGACGGCCAGCGCCGGCAGCGGCAGCCCGGCGGCAGCCCGCATGGCGACAGGGGCGAGGACGTCGGCCATCGTTTGTAGGGGCACGGAGGCGCCAAAGGAGAAGAGCGGGCGCAGCAGAGCAGCAGAGCAGCAGAGCGCAAGAGAGGTCGGCGCTCAAGGCCGATACCAAGGTGAAACAGCCGCCACCAACAGTCGGCCGCAATGGAGAAAGAGTCGGGGGGGAGCGGCGGGGCAGCAGAGGCAGCCGTTCAGCTGCGCGACATGGCGCGCGTGTAGAGTACGCAGGGGAAGCCGTCCGGGGCGCAGGGCTGTCAGATGTCGATGCTGGTGCTGGTGCTGGTGCAGGAGCAGAGTCGGGAACGGCAGCCCGGCACTCTCAAAGTATCTTCCGTTAGATAGGGGCCAGGGTGCGGGGCCGGCGCCCCAGTGCCAAGGCCCAGGCTTCCACTTGGCGGATTTTAGTAAGTCCGGCCTGGCCTGGGACTAACGCGCCGCTAATTGAGTCTATCTGGCTGTGACCCTGCAGTGCCGCCAGATCGGCCGTTCTCTCCATACGGGCAGGAGGCGACTGCGCCGGATGGCGCCCGTTGGTTCAGGCCAGAAGCGGTTTGAATGCGCAGCAGACAGCGTCGGTCTGAGAGGCTGCATTGCTTCGCTGTCGCACGTGATCGGGGCACGTGACCGTGGGAAATCGGCAGCACGCTGTAAAACGGAATAGATGTAGCTTAGCCCCACTAAACAAACTCTGCCTATCATTTGCTTGGTCTAACCAGACACCTGGGTCCAAATAGCTGAATTCATGCTCTTACTGTAAAGTGAATCCAAGGTGAAGAGAATGTGAAAGCATTCTATGCCAGCCCCTCTCTCTTATTTATATCCCCCTTCCATTCTTTCTCTTTTCTCTTTTCTCTTCTCTCTTCCATATCGCTTCCGTGTACTCTGCACCAGATCAGTCGCTGCCGACCCCAAACGTCACATTCCCCAGCCGCTTACTGCTGTCACTGGTAGCAACAATGGGTAAGCTTAACGCGCTTTTGTTTGTCTGAAAGAACCACGATACTCACATTTATTCTTAGGTACCAAGCGGACCAGAGCTGGCACTGGCAAACGAAGCTCAAGAGTGACGCGTTCTGGACGTATCGGGGGCTCTTCATCCAATGCCGAGCCCACGCCGGATGCCAACGTCTCATGGAGGGCGCAAGCCTTGGCGTCAGAGCCTCTAAAACAATGCGTCAACTTTGTTAAAGATGATAATACGACACCCGAAGAAGAGGCGGCATATGTCAATAACATCCTGACGTATCTTCGAGTTTTACTACGGAGTATTGAACAAGACATGCCTGACTCTGCAAAGTATATCTGGCCACTCAACCCGACCAGCAGTCTAGATGATCTTGAGAAGAAGAGCTTGGTTGATGTGGGGCTGGAGTTCGTCAAACGTGGGCTCTCAACCGGCGGTTGGTGCCCCCCAAATGAAACCGAGTCACGAGCAGCTGTTATTCGAGATATCCTTTCCACAAAGGACGACGAGCAGCTCTCCGAACGAGACAAAGGCCAAGAAACCTATGTTATCTCTCGAGCGGCATTTGAGTGTGAGGAGATCCCGGATAGTACTGGTACTCCCCCAAGTCGCCGACTGCGTGAGAAGCTTGTCGCCTACATGGACACATACTATGGCTCCCACGAGGCCACTTCGCAAGGAGCAGAAGTTGTCTTGTACCATTCGCCCTACACCACCATCATCGGGCCGTCCGGGTCTGGCAAGACGTTTTCCGTGAAGCATCTCGCCGAAGATGAGGGCATGTGGGTGGTGTATACCAGCTTGTCGCGCTCCAACCTCTCCGTCCCTCGCGCAGGATCCGTGGCTGACTTTGTGCTGGGGATCAACAGTGAGCAGGCTGCTGTGAGGTTCTGGGATCGATATATCGCCACCTGCATCAACCTCGTGGCCATGGCCAAGGGCAATGCGCTTACCCCGGAAATTCTGTTTCGGCTGCACTACCATGACGACTATGCTACCTTCCGCGACAAGGTGGCCAACCTCGTCGGGCAGGCTCTGAAGACAGTTACTGTCAATGAGCTGCAGAAGATCCTCGCCGAACTGTCAACGTCGAGGAGCTCCTCGCATGGGATATCAAGCGTGTTGGCAGTGCCAGGCAGGCCGACCCAGTCTGGAATGAGGCGGGCAGGTACCAGGAGAGCGACCGGCTCATCATCTGCATTGATGAAGCGCGAGGCCTGCTCGACGTGCCTGCCGACCGCATGAAGGAAGCCAGAGGTCAGCCGGTGGCCTTTCGCCGCTTCCGAAAGGCCTTGCGACGACATGGCGCGGGAACGGCACGCCGTCCGATGCGACTTTTCGGCCTCTTACTGGACACTTCGTCGCATGTTCAGAACTTCGCGCCGTCCAACGAGTACGATCCAAGCATCAAGGTAGGCAGTGGTGGCGTACTGTTCCCGCCTCTGTACGGGATCAGCACGACATGGGACGGGTATGCGATTCGATCCGAGGGTATTCAGCAATGGCTCAAGACAATCATGCCTACACAGGATGGCATCTCGAGCATCAAAGAAGGTCCATACATCAGTGTCGAATGGCTGCGCTTTCTCTACTCGCTGGGGCGGCCGCGCTCGGGGGCTGTGGTCGAGACAAGTCTTCAGACGAGCCACGACAACGGACACGGCGATGTTATGACCGGAGACGGCGAAGCAGCGCAGAGCAGTGGCGACGCCGAAGCCGAAGCCAGAGACGATAGTCTACGCGAAGGTATTGCTGCCGTTGATCGTCTTATCTTGACAAAGCTGCCCGGAAGCCCGGCAGGCACGGGCAAAGATCCAGACCACTATCACCTTGCCCTACTGCTGTTCCGTATGCAGTTCTATGTCTCGGATCACAAGCTCAGCGAGTCGTGCTCCGCAGACTGGCTTCATTACGTCCGCAATATCTCGGAAGACCGCAAAACAGTCCAAACTATGCAGCCGGGCGAGCCTGTGCTGGCCCGACATGTTCAGATGCTCATGAAGTCGCGCAAATTGCGCGAAAACATGATTGTCAGCTTGGTCAGGTCCCTGCATCAAGGCGCTCTGAATGTGGGCGATGCGGGTGAGATACTTGCCGGATTGCTTCTGCTGCTCGCAGTCGATACCACGCCGTACGACAAGGACGACAAGAAGTCCCTACACAAGAGCTTTGCAGCCTTCATCAAGACATTTGCAGGCTGGGACCTGCACGAAATGCAGGACCCGGCGTCTGCCGCATCTGTCACTGCACAGTCACGCATTCACGTCACCCACATTGGCCGCATGTGCACCAAGACGGGGTGCATCAGCCAGCGTCACCTCCAGGTCGCCTTCTTGACCGGCGAAGCGTGGTTCATGCAGAACAACTTCCACGGCGTTGACCTGCTCGTGCCTGTGTGGCAGGGCCCCGACCGGCCCATGACGGCCCTTGTTGTGCAGATCAAGAACAAAGACGGGCCGTCCAAGGTGACAGCTGGTATCGAGATGGCAGCTCGAAAGTCTCTAGTGTCCGGGAGGAAAGAGATTGATGCCCTCAATGACAGAAACCTCGCCGTGTACGGCCTCTACCTCAACCTTCGGCCGCTCCAAGACCCGGGCCCGTCTTCTGCCGCTTTTTCTGGCATATCCCTGAGCCACCAGCCAGAAGACAACAATCTGATCATGTTTGCCAAGCTGGGGTTTGCCAGGGACTCCTTCCCCTACCTTAGTCAACGGGAGTACGACTTGCTGCATGGTATTGTGCGCTCGCATTTCCTGTGCATCCCGGACGACGACCCACACAACCTCGCCCACATGCTGTTGACTCGCGATGGTTCGACATTTCTAGGCGATGAATGGAACGGCTAGCGGGACGCTACGAATAGTTATAGATTATATCGAGGGACGGAACCCAAATTGGTGTTCTAGTTTGATAGAAAAATCTCGGTAATGTGGTAACGTATCAAGAAACCTACTACCTCTGCAAACGGGAGACATCTAAATTACCATTGACAGAACTAACAAGTTAAGCTATTATCCTATTCGTTTTTATGATTCTTTCCAGTCCATCTTACAGATTAGATTAAGCAAGTCAAGATTTAGGCTTGTCGACCTGCACGCTCCGCAACACAGGGACGTCGTAGGGATACAATACGACTGCACTGCCAATTATCCTAAAAGGACCTAGTCCATGTACCTCACTTATCGAGCAACCGATAGCAAAACAATAAGAGCTGATACGATTACACTCTCCAGGCAGCAACATTTCACTACGAGGAACGAAGTAATATTTATACTCGTGTTGAACATGGTCTTGACTTATACAGAAACCAAATCACACACCTGCGACGTCCAATAAGCCATGCGTCTCCTTGAAGTGGGCCTGTTAGGAGGGTTTGTCTCCTCTTGTAGAGCATTATTGATCCCGCATCAGCCAAGCTTCGCTCCGGGTGGCCAGAAGCCATTGCTCGAAAGCAGTGATGAGAGAATACCTTCTGAATTCAATGACCTGCCGCCATTCTCTCGCGGTTCATATTCTCTCCGCGAGCAAGATGCCGGTCTGTGTCAGACTTACGGAGAGCGCCAATGGACGGGCACAGTGGATGTTTCCGACGGAAAGCGGCTGTTCTTCTGGTTCTTTGAGAGTCGAGGCAGCCCAGAGACCGACCCGGTGATTCTTTGGATGAATGGGTGAGAAGTCGTGGCTTAGTCACAGCACCTGCGTGCAGCGAAAGCGAGTTGCTAACTGACGACTATGCAGCGGCCCGGGCGGCTCTTCCATGATGGGCCTCCTCACCGAGATGGGACCATGCTGGCTGGACCCAGGCAGTAGCAGCACGCGTCCCAACCCGCATAGCTGGAACAACAATGCGTCTTTGCTGTTTCTCGAGCAGCCGGCTGGCACGGGTCTCTCTATCCTGGCGCCAGAACAGCCCCTTCCCAGCACAGATGCCGAAGGCGCCGTCGACTTTCAGCGCTTTCTCAACACCTTTTTCAGCGAGGTGATGCCTTCGTATGCTGACCGCGAGCTGCACATTGCCGGCGAGTCGTACGGGGGCCACTATGTTCCGGCCTATGTGCGGCACATTGCCGAGTCGCGGTCGTGGCAGTGCCCCGACGCCTTCTCCGGCCACGTTGTGTCGATCATCCTCGTCAACGCACTCACCGACATCGTCGCTGCTTCTGTCGGCTCCTACGAGCTGCTGTGCACCGACTTTCGCGGCGATGTCGTGCAATTCAATGCTTCTGTATGTGCTTCCATGGCGCAGCACCTACCAGAGTGTATGCGCCTCGGTGATCTCTGTCACACGGGCGGGGACGGCGAGGTATGCATGGCAGCGGAGGCGTTTTGCTCGGAGAAAGTCGACCGCTACTATGCAGCTGAGAAGGAGGCCGGGCGCCGCAGCCCTTACAACAGTACGTCTTTGACTGGCAACGTACCCCTATGCCTCTGATGTTGCGCTAATTGTCCAAGTTCATTTGCCGTGCACAAACAAGCCGTTCTGCTGGGACGGTACCGTTGGCAATCACAGTACCTTTCTAAACCAGCGGCATGCAATCAGAGCTCTGGGCTACAGTCCATCATTCGAGTACAAAGGCGTGAACATGGACATCAATGCGGCATTTGAAAAATCGCGAGACGTTTTCCAGTCTACGACAGGAACAGTTGCCGCCCTCCTTGACTCGTGGGTCTCTGATGATGGCTCGGATCTTCGCGTTCTCGTGCTAAACGGCAATGAGGACTACATCGTGAACACGCCTGGTCAAATATGGGTCTATGACAACATGCGGTGGTCCGGCCAGGCCGACTTTCGGACGGCGAAGTGGCACCGATGGTCCCAAGGAGCCGTTGGTGCTGACTTTGACGGTTCTGGCTTCTGGAAGCAAACCAAAGATAGCAGGTTGGTTTTCGTGGGAGTCGACGGGGCCGGACATGAGGTGCCAAGAGGCCAGAGGGCAGCGTCTTGGGAAATAGTGCAAAGGTGGCTGGGAGGGTGGGCATGATGTATCGTTTGTACGGCAACGTCGTTCCAAGCTCCCATCAGCTGGTAATTCTCTCGAAAACCCCAGTCTACGCATACGAAAACAGAATGTTTTCTCCTACAATTTCTTCGCCTTTGCATTTACAATACATGTTCAGTACACAAGTCAATATATTCAAGGTATCAAAGTATTCTCATCAATCGGCTATCATACGCTCGACTTCGCTCCAAACACACAACTTTGCAGCACGTCTACGTCCAGGTGCCGTTGGCCGGACCGAAGTAGCCGACACTGGGCATCTGCAACCACGGCGTGCCCTCGTTATCAGCAGTGTTCTGCCATCTATAGGTGACGAGTTAGCGTAGGAAGACGAGAGGGCAAGAGTGGCACACGGCACGAAAGCAGGGGAACATACACAGTGTTTCCCCACCAGTCGGGGAACTGGACATTGGGGCCGTAGGTGACGGCAAAGAAGATGACGATGCCGGAGACGGCAAGGCCGGTGTCGAGGGCGGCGGCCAGGACGTAGTTGTATTTTGTCCACCAGGCGTGGAAGCGCTTGTAGATGATCTTGTTGAAGATGACATTGACAATGTACCAGCTGCTGTAGTTGATGCCGGTGGCGGGCGGCACGTTGTAGGTACCCACGTAGATGAGGGGCCAGTTGATCTTGCCAATCCAGTCGATCTTGGTCTTCTTCCAGACGTACCAGGTGATGGGCGGGGTGATGAGGCCGATCCAGAAGAAGTGCAGCAGGCCGGAGTAGATCTTGCCGACCGAGTACAGCCGGGCGGGGCCGACCAGACCCCAGATGACAGACGACGACCAGACGGTGCGGCCGTTGGGGCAGGTGAAGCCGTTGGGCTGGTCGGCGTCGCAGATGCCGTTGATGTGGCCGAGCATCCAGAGCACGACGCCGGTCTGGGTGAGCGCGCCGAGAATGGTGGCGATGCCCTGGGCGAAGAAGAGGGTGCGGTACGGGATCTTGAGGTAGTGGGCCAGCTTCATGTCCGAGGCAAAGTACAGGCCCTGGCCGACGACATCGGTCGACAGGATCTTGAAGAGGATGTTGGCGATGGGCTTGCCCTGGAACATGTAGCCACCGATGAACTCGGACAGCACGTTGACCTGGTTGGCGTCGACGTTGGTGATGCCCTGGATCATGCCGCAGGGAATCATGTAGACGGCCGGGATGATAAAGGCCAGGATGACACCGTAGACCGGCAGGCCCGTGTGGTAGCCGCGGGTCATGCCGATGGCCATGCCCAGGATGACGAGGATGATGCCGATCCACCAGTAAAAGGGCACCTTCTGGTACCGCTTCATGAGGCGGGCGTGCACATCGAGGCGCAGAGTGCCGCGCATGGCGTGCATGATCTCCTCCCAGTGGAAGAAGTAGACGTGCGAGAGCACCGAGGTGATGGAGGCAAAGGACAGGCCGTACACGAAAGCGTAGGTGGCGGGCAGGTACGGCGGCGAGTAGGCCTCGTACTTGGCCTCGTCGAACTCCTGGCCCGTGATGATCTGGGACGTGTTGTAGACCTGGCCGTAACGGTCGTAGACGTCGGCCGTGCAGAGCGGCAGGTAGGACGTGAACCAGGTGTTCGTGTAGTAGATGGCCGGGGTGACGATCCAGAAGAAGATGGCAAAGCCGAGGAAAACGTTGAGGGCAGCCCAATGGGGACTCAGCAGCGGGTTGGTGTTGTAGCTGACCATGGACCAGTCAAAGGTGAGGGGGAAGAGACCGAGGCCGGTGACCTGGGGGGTTAGTTGGGGAACAAGGATCGGGCGAGCAGCGAGGGGGGCGAGCATACCATGCCGAACACCTGGTTGACGGCCAGGTTCTTGGGGGCAATCCAGCTGTCTTGTTAGTTGTGCGCTTCGACGAGGGGCGTATCCTCTCTCCTTGTCTTGTGTATCTTACCAGATCCTTTGCTGTTAGCGGGAGTCATAGAAGGGGAGGGGCAGGTGTGCTTACCAGGTGAAGTAGCTCAGGCCGGTGAACATGAGGCCGGGGAACCAGTACCTAGATGGTCAGTGTCGGATCTCGTATGCCGTCTTGGCTCTTGGCGCTTGGCTCGCGGCTCTTGCCGCCTTGGCTCTTGGCCTTGGCTCTTGGCCTTGGCTCTTGGCCGTGTCCACTCACCAGACAAAGGCGCAGCCGCCGACGACGAAGAAGAAGCGCAGGCGGCTGATGCGCCAGCCGTTGGCCAGGGCGTTGGCGCGCGAGTGCAGCGACGACAGCAGCGCCACGTTGCTCAGGGTGCCGGGCCAGATCATGGTGGCGGGCTCGACGAGCCAGGGGGCGGAGAGGCCGGCGATGCCGTAGCCGAGCATCTGGCAGCAGATGACGGCCATTATGGCGAGGCCGGTCGGCAGCTTGAAGCCGTAGAAGCGGGCGGCCTGGATGAGGTTGGTGGCGTCGGCGGAGCCGAAGCCGAAGGAGGCGTTGGCCATGATGGTCACGAGCGCGTGCTCCTTGATGTTGAAGTGGCGGTCGGGGTTGAAGCGGCCGATGGGCAGCGCGTTGGCGATGGCGACGCCGATGGGGTAGGCCAGCAGCTCGGCGACGAGCGCGACGATGTGCACGCCGGGGTAGCGCACGCTGAAGAACTGGTTGACGCCGGAGCCGATCATGACGAAGACGAGGCCCAGCACCCAGGCGCGCACCGTGTTGACCGGCATGCCGGTGTCGTCGGTCTCGGGCACGACGGCGCGGACGGCCGCAAACGGACTGGTGTCGGCCTCCCAGTCGGCGTCCTCGTCGGCCACGAACGCGAGCCCGTCCTCGCCCAGCACCCGGTCGAGGTCCACCTCCAGCTCGACGAGGCGGCTCGCGCCGTGCTCGACGTCGCCGCCGTGCGCCGCGGCCGTGCCGGCGTCGGCGTCGACGCCCTTGCCGCTGAGCTGGGCCGACACCACGCCGCCGGAATCCGAGTCCGGCGTGACCGGCGCGGCGCCGGCCGCCACGGCCTTTTCGGACCTGTCGCTGTCCATGCTGTCTGTACGCTGTGCCCGATGCAAGTGCTCACGTCCGGCCAGAAGCAGTCGGCCAGTCAGTCCAGGAGCGCAGAGTCCGCAGTGCTCTGCCGGTGGCCAGCAGGGCGCACAGCACCGGGCTGCCATCGCCGTTATAAGGACACCTCCGCGGTCTATCTGCACTATCGGCACGCAGTGGGGACGAGCCCATCGACTACTCGTACTCGCAACCCGTGCGCGTCAGCGTGGTATCTACCGTACCGTTTGGCCCGCGCCGTTGCCACGCCGGTGCCACGCTTCCGGCCATTCGATCTCCTGTTTCCTGCCTTTCCCATCATCCCTGCCGGATCTCTTATCGGCCGCGCCTGAAGCATGTTAGCCGACTGGCTGGACCTTCCTCGCGGGTGGACCTTTACTGCTTTGAATCGCTTACGAGTAGACAAAGCAGCACGAGCCTGGCCGGCGAGCGCTCTATTGCTGGGCCTGTGGCAAATTGTGCGCGTAGCAGGCCGTGGCGGGCATTGTCCGCATTTTTCCACTGCTTTGACGCTGTAGCCGTCTTATCGCCCAGGAAAGCGTTCGATGCAGCGCTAGCAATTGTTTCGCGGCAGATGCCGATGGCTGGGCTCCGCACCCGACCTGGCCAATCAGCGGTCGAATCTTGCGATATCACTGCGCTTTTAGGAAGGTGTTCGGTTTCTCATCTCCATTAGTGGGTGTCACTCATAATAGCGTGCGATAAGCAGCCCAAGCCAACAGAGCCTGTAGCGCTGTTTGTCATCACCATGGCCGCCATTGAATAAGGCAATCCGTACGCCGGCAAACTATCAGCACAGCGTTTGTGCGCGTGTGTGTTTGGTGTAGCCGATCGGCTATGCCATTCTGCCTGGCGTCAGTCTTGGGCTGGCCGAGACGAGGATCGTATGAGCAGGTGGATTCAAGTAAGAGAAGCAGACCAGATAGGCGGACGAGTCCGTATCGTGTGCGCCTCCTTCGGCGTACCACGTGTCGACGGAAGCATACTACGGAGTACGGAGTAGAAACTGCCATTACTGCCGCTAGCCAGCCGCATGCCATTCACGACAGCCAAGCGACGCTAAGCGAAGCCAAGACCAAGATGCCGCTGCACAGACAAATCGTTTGACTGTCTTGGCCAACCACGTGGCTAGAGGCTTTCTTTGCACCCTACGTGTACGGAGTACGTACGTGTAAATATAAGCCTTCTGCATATGCATACGATACGTTGTTTTTATACTAAGTATATATTAGCTGCGCTCAGCATCAAGAGCCCTGGCATCAAGAGCCCTAGCATCAATGGCCAACCTCACTGCGCAAGCTTTTGGTAAGTCATGTCCTTACTCTACGCTTAATATACTAACAGCATACACAGACAATCCCGCTGTACTCAATGCAGCAAACCCATCGCCTTTTGGCTACCACCATGGGCCGATCGTCAACGTCAACCATGGTTGGGTCCCTGACCGTTAGTATTTCTTCTTCATTTACACAGCCTATAGTTAGCATACTCGTACTCGTATGCTTACAAAAAACAGCTACCAACCCAACTGCTATTGTAACACCGGCGCTCAACGGCGCGCCTCCGCAGCCGGCGTTAGTGCTGTCTGCCGTAAACGGCGGCATGTAAGTACTATGCATATATAATAGAGTCAGCATATGCTAATGTAATCAGATGTTGGGTTGACATGGGCGGTGGGACTATGTGCGGGACGTGCTTCTTGGACCAACCGTCCCTACGGCGCCACATACGCCAAAGTCACCCTGGCGCCATAACTAACCCATCAAGAGGAAACATAAACATAAGTCACGCCTTTTTAGGTCAGAAGTATGTTCTAAGTATATACTTTGTTTACTCATAATGTGTGTATACTAATAATTTACTAGTGCCTTAAAAAAGCTTGTTGTGACAAGAGCGTGGCGTTTTATGCAGTTTTCGCGGGAGCCAGGGTACGCATATTATCTCTGTCTGTACGGAGTACAGCATATGCTTGACCTGACTAACAGTCTTATAGAGCTGGGCCAGTAAACTCTCTAATTGGCACGTACGCCGATGCATGCGAGCGGATTGCGTAAGTTTTGTCTAAGAATACGGAGTACTATATGTACAGCATATACTAACATATTTTTTATAGAGCCGCGGACCCGGCATTTGCTGCAACCTATGGTACCAGGTTTTACCGCCAGGTTGATGTTGTTAGTACTAAGACTACTGGCACTAATAGGCGGAAGGTATGATTATGGTTTGTATATGTTATTTACCATTTACTAATAAGACTTCAGCGAGGACCTCGTGCCCCTCCTCCACCGCCCCCTCCGCCACCTGCTAATAACAGTAGTAATGCTGGCGGCCCTCCGGCCAAAAAACGTAAGAGGGCCGCAGGTGGGAGCCGGTCCATGCACATACATGAAATTTAGTCCTTGCACAGACATCGAAATTCGGCCTTGCACAGACATGCGCAGACCCACTTAATAGTGAAATCTAGTAATACTATTGGCTGACTGTACAGGTAGATGAACGAAATGACAATTAACGAACGAAATGACTATAGAGGTGAACGAAATGCTATGGCTGGGAGGCTTCAAATAAGCGCTGTTGCTGGGCGGCGTAGTCCCACATTAGTCTCACCATTCGATGCTTAGTACGCAGTGTATTCTGCCTAGTAGGGTCAGCATCACAACGTTCAGCCTCCACGTCTGCTGCTACTACTGCGTCTACCCTTGCGTTCTCATCACGACTCTAGTCCAAAAAGTCCATCATCTCCTCCCTTGTCCAAACTCCACCGTCTGGTTGTAGGCCCATGCTCGTTGCCCTGACGCAGTAAGCGTATTGGGCCTTACTATAACGTATAGGTAGGCCCATAGCCTTTCGGTATGCTTGATTAGTCTTCAGACTACCACGTGGCGGACTATTGTATTAAGTCTGTTTAGCAATAGCGTATCGCTGGTAAATAGCACGTGGGTCATAGTACTGAAGTGGTGGCGGTGGTGGTGGTGAAGGTGTTAGTGGTATAGGTGATAGTAGTGGTGCTAGTATAGGTGACGGTCCTGGTGACGGCTGGTAAATAAGACGTGGATCAGCGTATAAGGTGTTGATGGAGACGCTGCCAGAGACGCTGCTGGTGACGCTGCTGGTGGCGCTGCCGGCGACGCTGTTGGTAGTACTGATGCTAGAAAAAGCTTATGCATTAAGCCAGGGCATGTACGTGAAACCCTAGTATGACCAGTCTGATGACAACGGGAGCATGTTAATACTCTTGGTCTGTGGACTAGTTCAACTGCTTCAAAAGCACTAGGTTCACGTCTATTACTAGTAGACGTAGCCTGGTGGTGGTATCGATCGATGCGCTGCCGTGGTAGTATGCGTAGCCCCACGTCTGATACGCCAAAACTCATAAAAGTCGGTAAAGTATAAAACGTCGTTACTTTGGAGACGTCTCTGAATAGTATGCGCACAAGGCAGACCTAATGGCTTCTCAAACAGACTAGTACAAATAGGTAGTGCTACCTTTTTGCTTATTTTATCATGACTGTCGTCTCGTGGAGAATGGGCAGGATGATGACGACAGCCGTCATCACCCTGCCCATTCTCTTCGTCACTTGATCCTAGCTCGGAAACGTTTGGAGAGCTAGGCGGCCGAACAATTCCGCCTCCATGCGCTCAGCCGCTTTGGGGTCTGTCCGGATATCTTCCAACATGTCTGAGCCAGGCGGGATGTCGTGCCCGAAAACAGGCTCAGCAGCAGCCTTCATGTTGGCCAGTACTGCCTGGCGAAAGTGCCAGCGTAACAACTCGTCTGCTGGTCGGTGGGGGTGGTCTAACGTTCACCTTGGCAGCACACCTGCTGCATGACCAGAGGCATCGTCCTCTCTAACAGGACCACCTTGTAGCCATCCTATCAAGCCAACTTTTAATATTACACGCACACGCGCAAATGAAAGCACATCGGCTAGGATGGCGACAAAAGTCTAGAGGAAAGGCTGACTTACGTCTGGATTGACCGAGAAGTTGTAGGCATCAAAGAGATGGTGAAGATCCATCCCCATGGGCAAGCCGTTTTGCGGGGAGTTGATGGGCCCGCCTCTCTCCTATATGATAGACATCCAACGCGAGAAGCCATGCTGCTTCCAATGGCCTTCGTCGGCCAAGGGGAATTTATGGGCGGCTTGAAATCTGTCGAAGTTCCCGTACAAGGCCTTTTTCTGCGAAATCACGCAGCCGCGATCGCGTTCATGAACTGCTTGCTCGAAGACGGCGACACGGATGCCACTAGCAAGGGATGAGGTGCGTGTCAGAACAGGCTCATCATTGAGCAATACCGATGTATCATTGTCGGTCACAATGTAACGATGACCCGGTTCAATGTAACGATGACCCGGTTCTAGTGGTTGGTCGTCTCATTGGAGCTGCGACCCGTGTTCGTTTTCAAGCAAGCAGTTCGTAGAGATGATGGCCGCTGCGTGATTTCGCAGAAAAAGGCCGTGTATAAGAACGACCTATCTCAAGCATGGAAAAAAAAGTCAATTAGTGACAATTGGGTGGCGTGTCGGGAGCTCGCGGCAGGCAAAGGCCGCTGATCAGAGTGTCCCGATCTCGTGCGTCATAAACGAAAACATTGCGTCGGTCCATGGCGAGGAGGCAGTGAGGGATATCTAGAGACGAGGCTGTGAGAGAAGGTTGAATAATAAATGAGGGTGGAAAAAAGAAAAAAATTGGGTTAACTTATTCTAGTACTACCTCATGAGTTGTTTTTGCCCTGCCACGCTAAGACTCTTTGCATCTCATTATTACGTGACCGATGTTTCTGCCCAAACTTGTTTATGACCACGGAAGGAGAGAAGGCAAGAAGGTCACGTGGCTATTGTTACAACTGACAACGTGCTTTTTCGTTTTCACCGTTTGCCCAAACTCAAGCGTCGTCAATGAATGGCCTTCGACAAAATAGCGAAGATCCTCGACCAATAGTCGTGTCTTTTTCAAAGTGCTACAGACATATGCGGTCAAATCTAGACGGGCACAGCACAAAATCCCCAACTGTGCGGCCATATCGGTCTGGTGAAGACTGGGCTCGGCCGCTTGAGGCCATTATCTACATTTGGGAGCCCGCAGCTGATTAGTATTCACAAACTTGACCAGTGTACTCCGTAAGTTGCATCTTTTCTCGTTGAATTGCGCGTTGAAGTTTGGATTAGTTTGCTAACATCGCGTTATTTTCTCAAGCGCCGGCAATTGCGATGTCCTATTCATGTGCTCGAATCTGCCGCCGTTCGCGGTCTCTACGTCTACCTCGAAATGTTTTCACGCACATTGCCCGTGACCTCCTTGTTTCTAAGTATTCATACCCTGTACAGAGTACAACCGAATTATTGTCGGGAATGAATAGACGCCTGCAACATAAGCCTGACACTTGCTGCAATCCAAGCCCGGCCATCTATAATAAGGCTATGCAAGCAATGGCATTGCTGCTCTGAGTTTGTACTATTTCTCGTGAGCCATGTCTACGAGGGTCCCTAGAAACTAAACGCCTGCCTGGGACAAGAAGCCACCACTTCGTCTGCATGGGGCACCAATATTGCAAGATTAGTGAAACATTGGGGCAATTAATTCTACGTGCGCCGCTGACTTGCCCATTGCTCTTGAGAACCAAGGCCTGCCTCGCAGGGATTAGCGGTCTAACTATGTCGTACACCACAGGCGATGCAACAGAGACACGAGGGTACTACACCAATAGGCAGGGCTGTATGTGGGAAGCGGACAGCCGGGCGCCGATCGGTGTGTTACTAGGCTGTGCGAATGACTGCTAGACAGGTCCCAAACACAATGTAAGCGCCGATCTGCACGGGTGGTCTAGAGCGCGCCGAAATGCCTGAGCACGACCGTCCACTTCTGGCGGGAGTCTCGTGCTGTGCCGGCATACGTAAGCGACGGGTTAGTCAGCATCGCCGGCCTATCGCCTGCGTGTGGCAAGGCCGCGATTCCCGATCGCCGCGCCGATGCTGCATAGACAGCCCTGTGCTGTGTTCGAGAAGTCGTACGAGACAGATGCTTGCAGGGGCCAATGAGCGCTGTTACTCATACTCCGTAGCAGTCCTACTTCGCCGATCGAATCGGGGCAGTCACGTGATGTGGCTTTGAAGGCTGCTAATTGCTTGAGAAGACCTTGACATTGGCCAAGGATGATTTCAGTCTGGAATAGGAGCTGGGGATGGAAGAGGGCCATATAACGCAGTGGCCTAAAGCCGTGAGCATGCCGACTCGGGATCCAGCTGATTTGATTCGTACGCGGTACTGCACCTTGAATATGAAGGAGAAACGTGTCTCTGTTTTACTCGCAGTAGCTGTGCATCTTTGCAGTGATACGAGTACAGAGCGATTGCACGAGTGCCCTACGGGCAATGTACCGGCGCCATGCTCGATTCGGCCTGTGCTGACCACCTGGCTGCCTCCGCCTTTCGCCTGCCGTCTCCCGCCTTCGTCCTATCTGTACAGTGCTTCTCTGTAATAATCCTCCGTGCGGCATGGCTGCCCCGTCGCTCCTGCCTCCTGCCTCGTGTGCTGTGTGCCCCGCCATTTAGCGCCTGCTACGGCCATTTTTGGTGGCTGCCGTTTTTCTATTTGTATTTTTCCCTGAGCTCTATTTCTTTTTTTAAGAGATTTAATTTCGAGGTCAATTTTTTTAGTACCCCCGCCAGGCACAGAGATTCTCCGAGCCGTGGCTGCTGTGAAGTCTCTGGCAACTGACCTCACGAAACGTCGACGCCAAAACACCGCCTTCCCGACCACATCATCCTCCCGCCACGCCGCCTCCGTCACCGCCGTCGCCGGATCGGGACCGTACGGAGACTTTGCACCACAGTGTCCACAGCCGCTGCGTGTCAGACGCACCGTGCCCAAAGCCGTCCTGCCCGAAGTAACGAAGCAACGAAGCAACGAAGCAACTTTGCCAAAAGCAAGCATCACGGCATCCGGACACATTCCGAAACGACCTCCGCCCCCCTCCTCCTAGCGACCATACCAGCGACTCTCCGCGGAAGAGACTCGGTCTGCCAGATCTACGTCTTTGCAGAACGACCCCCAGCTTTTGGCTTGCGAGCGACGTCCCGAATCGCCTCCGTCTTCCGCCCTCACGCTGTCGATCCCCTCCCTTTCGAACGCCTCACATCTGTGCATCCGTGTCGAGTACAGCCGTGTGATCCGCTCGTCTTTGCGTGCTCCCGCCACACGACTGCTGTGCGTCTACCGCTCTTCTGCCGACACTCTACGCTCCGGCTTTCGCTCTTCCGTCCAGTATCCGCCGTCCTCGCACGCGCGACACATGCATCGCCATGGCTCTCGACTTTGAGCAAATCAAGAGTTGCATCGTCGCAACTCTCGACTCTGATGGTCTCGTCCGTCAGTCGGCCGAGGCCCAGCTCAAGTCGGTAGGTGTCGAGCTTGTCTCCCGTCACATGCTGTACCTTGCAGGCTTTGGCGCGTTGATGTCGGACTGCTGACCCAAGTGCAGGCTGAGTCCTTGAACGGCTTCACCGACGTCCTCCTCACCATCCTCGAGACCGAGCAGAGCCAGAATGTCAAGCTCTCCGGTATGTCGTGTCGTGCATTCTGGCGCTGATCAGCTGCTTCCGTGGCCATATCTCTTCCTCTACCCTACCATTTCTTTGACCATTGCCATTTCTCTCTCGAAAATCCCGTCTTCTGTCTTCTTTTACTAGGCTGTCTCCGATGCTCCCTCTTTCATCCCGATCGATCGTCAACTGACCTGCTAGCCGCCATCTACGTCAAGAACCGCGTCAACCGCGCCTGGACCTTTGTCGACATCTACCCGGACGAGCGCATTCTCACCGACGAAGAGAAGTCGAATGTCCGCGACCGCCTTCTGCCCATCCTCGGCCACTCACCGGGCCTCGTCCGCCAGCAGCTTGTGCCTCTGTTGCAGCGTATCCTGCACTGGGACTACCCGGAGAGATGGCCCACCTACATGGAGTATACCATGCGCCTCCTACACACCAACGACGTCCAGAGCGTTCTAGCCGGCATCCAGTGTCTCCTGGCCGTCTGCCGCACATACCGCTTCAAGGCGTCGCCCGGCTCCAACCGCGACGAGCTGAACGCCATCGTCGAAGCCTCGTTCCCCCACCTCCTCAACCTCTGCCAGCAGCTCCTCGACCAGGACAGCGACGACGCGGGCGAGATGTTGCACCTGGCTCTGAAGATCTACAAACAGGCCGCTTGGCTTGACCTGCCCGCCCGTCTGCGCGCCGACAACATTGCCTGGTGCACTGTCTTTCTGCGCACCGTTTCCAAGGACCCGCCGGCGAGCTCCATGGCTGAGGAGGACCCTGCTGATCGTGAGAAGAACCACTGGTGGAAGGCCAAGAAGTGGGCGTACTTCAACCTCAACCGTCTGTTCATGCGGTATGTTCTTGTGTGCTTGCGACCATTCCCCCCTTCTGTCTCCGGTCTAACAGCGCAGACACGGCAACACCTACACGATCACTACCGACAAGCAGGACCAGCTCGCCTTTGCCAACGAGTTTATCACCACTATCGCCCCCGAGATCCTCAAAATCTACTTACAACAGATCGAGAAGTGGGTGGCCAAGCAGATCTGGCTGAGCCGCTCCTGCTTGTCCTACACTGTCGTCTTCCTCGAGGAGTGCATCCGTCCCAAGGAGATGTGGCCGCATCTGCAACCACACCTGCCGAACCTGCTCATGCACTTCCTCTTTCCGCTGCTCTGCCTCTCCGAGGAGGACGTTGCCAGCTTCTCCGACGAACCCGACGAGTACCTGCACCGGAAACTCAACTTCTACGAGGAGGTGTCCTCGCCCGACGTGGCCGCCACCAACTTTATCAAGTCCCTTACCAAGGCAAAACGCAAGCAAGTTTACGAGACCCTCCAGCTCGTCAACGGCATCGTCACCGCCTACGAAGCAGCTCCCCCCGCCGAAAAGAACTTCATCTACAAAGACGGCGCATTGCGTCTTATTGGCACGCTGGCTCCCGTGCTGCTCAGCAAGAAGAGCCCCATTGCCGACCAGGTTGAGATGTTCCTCGTCCGTTACGTTCTGCCGGACTTCTCCAGCGATAAAGGCATCCTGCGCGCGCGCGCCTGTGACACCATCGAGAAGTTCGAGGCCCTCAATTGGCGCGAGCCCGCAAACCTGTTCACTGTCTACCAGCGTATCATCGACTGCATGTCCGACGTCGAGCTCCCGGTCCGTATTACCGCAGCGTTGGCTCTGCAGCCGCTCATCCGCCACGACGCCATCCGCGACCACATGCGTGCGAACATTCCCAGCATCATGAGCCAGCTGCTGAATCTGGCCAACGAGGCCGATGTCGACGCCCTTTCCAACGTCATGGAGGATTTTGTCGAAATCTTCTCCAAGGAGCTGACGCCCTTCGCCGTGGCCCTTAGTGAGCAGCTGCGTGACACCTACCTGCGCATCATCCGCGAGCTCCTGGACCGCGCGAGTCGCCTGGACGACGATGCCGAGGCCAACGACTATGTCGACGACAAGAGCATTACAGCGCTCGGCGTCCTGCAGACCATTGGTACCCTGATCCTGACTTTGGAGAACATGCCGGACGTGCTGCATCATATCGAGAGCGTCATCATGCCGGTTATCCGCATCACCCTTGAGAACCGTCTGTACGACCTGTTTAATGAAGTTTTTGAGATTGTCGATAGCTGCACGTTTTCCGCCAAGCAGATCTCACCCGTCATGTGGGAGGCCTTTGACATCTTCCACGCTACCTACAACGCCGGCGCCGAGCTGTACCTAGAGGATATGCTGCCGGCTCTTGACAACTTTATCCAGTTTGGTGCCGAACACCTGCGCCAGAACCGCGTGCGCGTGGACGCCCTTTTCCGCATGGTCAAAGGCCTCTTCGCCGACGCCAAGGTCGGCGGCGCCGACCGCGTGTGCTCGTGCCGCCTCGCCGAGGCTATGATGGTCAGCCTGCCGGGCGCCATTGACGACCTCGTCGCCCAGTTCATCCGCCTCGCCCTCGCCGCCCTGTCCAATGGTGTCATCAACGCTGACGGCACTGTCACCCCCAGCGACGAGTTCTCCTCGTCCGGCGCGGCTCTCGCCGTCCACCAGGTGAACCCGCGTAGTTACCGTGTTCACCTGATGGAGGTCGTCATCAGCGCCATATTCTACAACCCGCGCTTGACGCTGACCGAGCTCGAGGCATCTGGTTGGACCAACCGCTTCTTCACCATGTGGTTTGGCAATATGGACATCTTCACGCGCGTTCACGACAAGAAGCTGTGTATTTCGGCCATCGTCACGCTTCTATGCCTTCCGCCGAGCAACATTCCCGCCAGTGTGTCTGTCGGCTGGCCGCGGCTGCTCAAGGGTATCACGGCGCTTTTCCGCACACTGCCTGCGGCTATCAAGAGTATGCCCTATTTCCCCGAGTTTCACTTACCGCTTTCGTTCAGATACTGGTTCTAACTCTTTAGACCGCGAGGATGCTCTCCAGGATGACTTCCATTTTGGCGGTGGCGGCGAGGACGACTGGGATGATGAGGACGAAGGCTGGGTCGAGGAGGAGCCGCCGATCGACGAGTCTGACCCGAACGTCAAGGACGAGAACACGGCATACATCGAGTTCCTCAGCGAGGAAGCCCAGAAAATTGAGCGTCTGCGCCAGCAGACGGAGCCGAGTGATGAGCTCGGCGAGGAGAGTTTGCTGCTGGAGTCAGCGCTCGACAAGATCGAGCCGTATCAGCTATTCAAGACGACCATGGCTAGTACGTCGAACATGCGAGATTTTGGCCCTACTTTACAATGCCACAGTACTATTTGCTAACAGTGACCTAAACAGGACTCGAGCAGGCCGAGCCCCAGTACTACCAGACTTTACTGTCTCATCTGACACAGGACGAGCGGGACACAATCCAGACAGCTTTCGCTCAGGCAGACCACGAAGCAGAGATAGCAGAGAGCCAGAAACTTGCCCTTGCCCAGAACGGCGGCATCATGCCAACAATAGAACAGGCGTTGGCTCCCTCCAGCTAATCAGACGACATCCCGATCTCTGGCTCGTGTCGGGGACTCGTGTCGGGGACTGGACACGAGTTGCCACCACTTCTTCCACCGACACAGCACCGCGCCGACATGGATCGAGGCGCCTGGTGTCTGGCCTTTGAAGTCTGTGGTCCAACACTGCTCTGTAGCGGTGTTGACAGCCTTCTGAAATAATTACCGGACGCATCGCATCTCTCGCCAGTCACAATTTACGTGGTTCTCTTGTCGGAGCATTTAATGTCTTTAGACACGTTCGTGCGATTGCCACGACCACGCTAGGATACTCCGCAAGCGGCTTCTGCCGTCATCGTTGTCTTGTTGGGAGCAGAACGATTTTCTAGTTTTGATGGACGCTTTACGCGGAGTACCAGCCTGTTAGTCCCATTAACTTGAATTGTCTCCTCTGGCTTGGCTTGCAAGCAAAACACATATCGCACTTCCCCCCCCTCACCCAATTCTCATTATGAACCCCATTTTTGTCGCATACACCCCCAATCGCCACCTCCCTTATCCCATGTTCATTTTTACTCATAAATATACACATATTCCCCGCCGGAAGCTCTCTGGAAAGACTGAAAAGAAATGGACGAAACAGAAAAGACGACAAGCAAGGCTCTGGATGCAATAGGCAGAAGAGCCGTATTAGACGGAATGAAAAATGATGGAAGACAGACGAGACGATGGGCTGAATACAGAGGAAAAAACGAAAAGAAAAAAAACGCATTATATTTGCATTTAGTACATAGCCGAATAATGAAGCCTTGGTATATCACCAGCCATTTTTGCACGATTGAGTCAAATACCGTCCAGGCTATGCTGTTGGGGCATGACCTCGGCCGGTCCGCATGCCTCTAGCTTGCTGCATATTTGCGTTAACGGGTGCATATGATCATTTTCCCCATAGTGTCTGCTGCATCGGTTTCCATGTCGCCCGCGCACGAGCTCGTCTATATACAGGCCTTGCTGCCGGTTCTACCGGCACACCCTACTTGTCACTTGCACAGCCTCCTCTTCCCTTGCTCGAATTTTGTTTAATCTTGTCCCATCCGTCCGTCTCGGTCGTCCACTCTACCTCCTATCTCTGTGACAGAAGCACTACATTCAGTCCTTGATCATTGTAGATGTGATCGGTCAAGTCCATTGCACCACGTGAT
This sequence comes from Grosmannia penicillata, assembly GCA_002778075.1. Classification (NCBI taxonomy): domain Eukaryota; kingdom Fungi; phylum Ascomycota; class Sordariomycetes; order Ophiostomatales; family Ophiostomataceae; genus Grosmannia; species Grosmannia penicillata. Next base: position 2,149,483 of record PCDK01000018.1, on the reverse strand, counting down.
TACCAGAGCTGCCTCTTATTTCAACGGCCAGCAGGGGCACTCGGGGAACAGTCCAACGTCGGAGACCAAAATAAAGGGAGCTGTTGCTCGTGCAGCGGACTGGGGGCCGTGGCGGGATCGGGGCCGGCGAGATCTTCGATGCCACGAGGCACTTAGTCGAACTAGGCAACTGTCAGCTGGCGTGTGTATACGAAATATCAGGGGTGGGCCGGATGCCCGGGGTTGGTTCTGCGCACCGGTGTGAGGAAGGACTCGGCGACGAAACGGGCGCGTGCGTTCAACTGGCCGGTTAGCAGGGCACAACGACGACGGAGAAGACTGCACGGAGAGAAAACAGGCCAGCGTAGGGCAAGCAGGGAGACGCACAAAGAGCTTCATCTCGGAGATCTCCTTGTCGACCTCCTCCATGAACTCAATGACAAAGTCGACGAGCTTGTGCTTCAGCAGGGCCTCGGTGTGGAAGTTGGTGACGAGGAAGGAGATGTCGTAGCCCTCGACGGGCTTGCGGCGCAGGATGAAAAAGGACTCGGCGCGCTGCGTCAGGAAGCGCGTAAACTTGTGCACGAGAATGTGCTCGATCTCGTCGGCCTGCTTGATCTTGATGCTCACGCGCACGCTGTTGACGCTCGCCTCGATCAGCACGCGCTCGTTCTCGTTGCGCGCCACCGTCAGCGGCGCCAGCAGCACCTCGGGCGACGTGCGGGCCTCGATCTCGGGCACGTTGTGCCGCTCCGCCGTCTGCGACGCAAAGTTGACGAGGCACAGCGCCACCGTCAGGCTGCTGCGCACCGCCTGCAGGTACGGCCGCAGCGATTGGGACTGGCAGCCACCGTCAGCACGTCTCCCTGTCTCGCCGGGCCCCGGCCCGTACGCGCCGGCCCCCGGCCCGCGGATCCCCAGCACCCGGAGCGCCGCCCCGAGGCGCTCCGTCGCCGTCCTCGACCGCCATCTCCCCGTGTTTTCGTCTTGACGCGGCCGAGCCTGGACATACCATTGTGAAAGCGCGGCGCTGCGGAAAGACGGAAAAGACCCTTTGCGGGATGGATCGCCGGAAAAGAAGGGTTCGGGTAGCCGTGCGTCGGCGGCTCGCTGTCGTCGTCTCGGGGAGAGTGTCGTAGCACAATCGCCGGTCGCCGGTCACCGTGCTAAGCTTCACAGAAGCCTGGCTACGTTCCTGTGGAGCTCGTCAGCAGAGGGGGCTGATACGGGGAGACGCCACACCACCCCGCTCCCGTGATGTGTCACGTGCAACGCTTGTGTATAAGTCGAGTAGAGATACGGAGAACAAGTAGCCACGATGTACGCGAGTCGACGGTGCAAATACGTAAAAATTTCTCATCATTTCTACCGATTCCAAGCTGCGCTTCACGACCTTCACAACCGTTCTTGTTTTCATATATGTCGTGATGATTTCACCGTGCCTCATGCGGCATAGACATGCGTAAGTACCAGCCAACCGCCCTGTAAGCTACAGGCTAGAAGATACGGCTGCTTGGTTCTCACGGCTGCGAGAACTTCTCTGTAATGCGGTTCTCCGGAAGCGGCAGCGGGACGGCCGCGTAGAGCAGCAGGAAAGCCGAGTGGGACGGGCCACCGCCGGCGAGAGCTTCAATGCGGTCAGGCGCCACCTCGGTGACCACGTCATCGTTGAACCACAGCCAGTTGCCGTCCTCCTCGGATAGCTTGCCGGACACGGGGTTGAGGATGGTGCCCTTCTTGACAAAGGCCGTGTAGTGGCCGCTGTCGGCATGGGCACCCTGGTGCGTGAGCACGGCGCGCAGCTCGTAGAGGCCGCTGTGGTTGGCGTACTTGTCCGCGTCGAGCTGCGGCTTCACGAGCTCGTAGAGCTCCTCCTTGGACTTGTCGAGCGCCGCCTTCTTCTCCTCCTCGATCTGCGCGTCGGTCTTGAACTCCTCGGCGGCCTCGCCCTCCTTTGTCTTGTCGGCCGCTTTGTCGTCCGTCTTCTTGCCTTCCTTCTGTGCGCTGGTGCTGCTACCCGATGCCTCGGCCGCCGCTTCAAACTGACGCCGCTTGCGCTTCTTCTTGGAGCGCTCCATCTCGTCAATCTCCTTGCGGATCTCGCGCACCTTCTCGCGCACGGGCACCAGCTTGACGCGCAGCTCCTCCGTGCAGAACTCGGATGCGTCCAGCTCGAGCGGGAACGACACTTTGCGCAGGATCTTGGTGCTCAGCTGCGCGCCACGCTTCCACGAGAAGCGCAGCAGATGCGTCGTCAGGTACTTGGGGAGCTGCGCAATGCGGTCCGTCGATGTAAAGTTCGCCGTCCTGCCGAGGGCTTCCGACGTCTTCTCCACCGTCTGCTTGAGCCCCGCAAGAAGGCCGTCCCGCAGGTGGCTGACGCCCTCGTTTATACGACATTCCAGTGTTCGAAACGCCTCCAGAGTCGGCTTGTCGTCGCCAGGCGTGCGGCCTGCCTCTTCGTCGCACACCGTGATGCGCTCCATCTTGCCGGTCATGAAGCGCTCTACCACGCTGAAGCTACCAGCACTCGAGCCCTCGCCCGTAGAAGACGCAGCAGACTCATCCTTGATGCGCAGGGAGGTCTTGAGGGCGTTGATGAGAAACGACCAGGCTTCCTCGGCGTCCTGCTGGGCGTAGAAGCCAGTGCGGGTCTTCTCTGCGAAGCGCGGGTTGCTCCGCCGTAGCACTTGCAATAGCTTCGCCGGCTGGACAGTCTCGCCGTTTGTCGCCATGGCAGAGAAGACGTCGCGCACCGTCGCCGCTAGGTCATCCGTGGGCCGGCCAGCATCGGGCGTGAACTGGTTGACAAGGCTGTCCTGTAGCTCTGGGATCGACCGCATGACCTGCAGAGACGAGTTCAGGTAGCATGTGTTGCCAAGGTTGCCGAGGCCGACGGGAATGCTCATCCCGCCCTTCATCGCCAGGGTCTTGGCGTCCATGTCCTCGATGAACTGCGTCTTCTCCTTCGGCGCCTCGAACCGTGTCGGCGCTCCTCCAGACTGGCCCAGCACCATAATGACCTGGCCAGCCTTCAGCCGCAGCGACCCCATATCCGTGTCATCCTTTACTTGCGTCGCTTTGCACAGGATTTTCTGGTTTTCCGGCTGCACGCTGGTCAGGCTGTAGACCTGGTATTTGAAGACCGAGCCGGGCTCGGATGTGTCCACGTCGATGTTGTATGTTTTTCCTTGGTGCTTAATGACGACTTGGATTGTCAGCACCCCTGGGAAATGCAGTTTGCCGTTGGGGACAGGGTTGAAGAGTCCTTACCGGGCACAATCGAGGCGTTCGCCTTCGAGTCCACGTCCATATCCGCCATCTTGACCGGGGCCAAGAAACGCAACCTGCAAACACAGTCAGGTTGGCAGAGAAGTGCAATATAAAGGTCTGCGCGATGTGTTGCTGCTATGGTTTCGGGGGAACGTGGTCCATGAAAAGCAGTTTGTGTTGGTTTTAGCAAGGCAACGAAGCAGTCGTCACGACTGTATATGATTTGGTAAGCAAATTGGCCAATCGTAGAGCTCTTTTGGGCCCACCTTGAGGTGTGCGGCGGGGTTGGTGGCCTTGTTATCGCGACGATAAGAAAGCTCGACACATCACAGCTAGAATGCTGTAGACACCATGCTTGCTTCGTACAGTACATTTTTGCGAGTTCTTTAGAGAATTATGTAGCGAATCGTACTATTGACTCTAACAAAGTGGAGCTTATACAAGAACCTCGGCTAGATCAACGCGTTTCTTGTCTCTAAATAAGGATGTAAAGCTACTCTATTTGCTTTGATTTCACGATCGTTTACAGTTGCAATGGCATCTTGAGATACGCGAAAAGCATTCGGCACCAGTTGACACCTGTGCTCCTCATCGAGTAAACAAGTCCCCTGTGGCGCAATTGGATAGCGCGTTAGACTGTTACGACTACAAATCTTCAATCTAAAGGTTGGTGGTTCAAACCCACCCAGGGGAGTGTTTTTTACCTTTTTCGACCTCCTTTTTACAGAGGGATCCTCTCTACTTCTGCTTTCAGTACCATAATGGCCCTTGTTTCGCGTTACAAAAAGTCGGCCATTCGGCGAATAAGCGTTGTAAGCAAGCCCTGTATTGCTTGGCGTCAGACCGTCTGACTATATGAGTGGACAGCGTTGTCGAGAAAATCATTGGCACTCCAAAAATACACTACTCCAACGGCAGTTCGGAACCCAGGCCAGTGGCTAGCCACAGCCCCCAACGACACGATTCAGTGCCGTTTCGCATATGCTTTTTTGGCCGAGAATGGTTGGACCCGGTATTTGTACGTCAAGGGTTGTTAGGCGACGCCAGCGGCTACACAACAAGCACACTGGCTGGTAAAATTAGCGTGTGTGATCTCCATACTCCGTACAAGTTGAAACAGGAACGCTGCGTAACCCACAACTTAGACGAGCTGTCCATACTTTATAAAGAGCGTGTATTCTGATCAAAATGCGCATACCAGAAGACGAGAATACTAAAAATATATTTGTCGAAATCATTGTCCTTCTTCGAGCCATACCCGACCCAAGCCATGTCCATCTCCTCGACGCCACCCTCCATTGGCGAGTACTCCTCTATTGCGGGCTCCACTCACAGCACGCGCTCTGTCCTGTCCAGTTTCGTGGCTGCTGCCACCTCAGCTCTGAGGAAACGCTCGTGGCGGCGGACGCAGAAGCAGCACAGGTGCCGAGAAACGCAAGTCGACACGGATGCCTTCCTCCTACGCAGTGCCGCTAGCGAGGTTGAAGATGACGAAAATATCGACGACGCCGACAGTATAAACGTCCCCTACGATGTCAAGGCCAGCGATCGCTGGGACTTTCACCGCAGCTGGTGTCGCTACGGAATGCCGGCAACTTCCGCATCATATTGTATGTAGTCGTCTGTATGCTTTTGCTTCCAGCGCTGACAATAATTAGACTGAGCGTTAGGTGACTTGGGCGGACTTTGGGCTTTATGAGTTATGATTATTGGCTGGATGTACTTGTACGAAAAACATTCCCCTTTCTTTTTTTGTCTATTCCAAACTTGGGGATCGTGGGTTTGACTACAGCACTGCATTTCTTTGTTTTGAGCTTTTCGTTTGTAACTCAATTTTGTACGAAAATATTTTGTACGAAAATACACGAAACAAATAAGACTGTTGTCTGCTTGTATTGCGATTTTTTTCACGTCGAATAAACAGTTTAGCGGATGGATGTGGGTTTATGTGGACTTACGTATACTGTACAGCTACTTCAGGACTGAGGGCTGTCCGGCCCTTTCCTCATACTTCTTCTGCATGTTATTGAGACGGCCCATGGCCCAAGAAGAGGCGTTGTCGTCGTCATTGTCGTCGTCGCTGCCGCCACATCGTCCGTGCTTGGTACAAGAGAACCAACTCGAAACTCGAGTGTCCGCAGTTGCGCCAAAATGTTTAGCAGCTGCACATAGAAGTACCTTGTCCCACGGCTGGGCCACAGTGTCTCCAACCGGTAGACAGACGACCCATTTCATCAGTACTCCAAGCTCCCATCTTGCTTAGCAAACCTAACAAAACATGGCAAGAAAGTGCAACTCACACTTCAAATTAACGCTTTAGAAGTGAAAAGGGAATCTCTTTCACGGGCGAGAGTTGATGGACGGCCAAAAAAGCACAAGAAGCGTAATCTGTACGAGAAAGAAAAGACCTTCCAATTCACAGTAAACGCATAGTAAGGCAGAGTGGCGCGCTTGCACAGAAGCGCGCGGCTAAACGTCGCGTGCCGTGGTCTTTGTACAAGTACGGAGTACATAGATACGTCTCCTGGTGGACACTAGCCTCCTCCTACGTAATACCGAATACATCCATCAGCACCATACGTCTGACAACCGCCGCCTTGTACAGACAGTTTTAGATGCTGCTGTTGCGTGTGGTGCACGGACCACATACAGTAGTATTTAGCTCATGCCTTCACTTAGCGCTCAGATAGTTGTCTTCTTCCGAATACAACGACCCATCCCACACCACAGATACCGACAATAAGTTTGTTTTTTTCCGAGTATAGCGTCAAGTTTCAGTCCACTCCTTTTATGCAACAGAACTCTCCAAGGCGAAAACTACTAAGTACCGTCTTTGCGCTTAAAAGAGGGAGAATTGTATTTCTGTAATAAGAAAAGCAAAGGGGAATGCAACACTTATACAGTATGTTATGGGCCAAGTCACATGACCTGGACTTGCCCCCTTATGGCTTTGTGTGGTGTGGGATGGGTCGTTGTATTCGGAAGAAGACAACTGTCTGACCGCTAAGTGAAGGCATAAGCTAAATACTACTGTGTGTAGTCCGTGCACCACACGCAACACTTTGTGCGCGCAGAGACTTTATGCTGCAGCTTTGTTGTGACAACGTCCGGAGCTGAAAGCGAGTCCATGCCCGATTTGCGTCGTCAGCACAGAATAACAGCTTTCAATATAGCACGAGACGCTTGGCATGGACTCGCTTTCAGCTCCGGACGTTGTCACAACAAAGCTGCCGCGTCAATTCCTCACGCGCACGCCAGGACACAAACCGGCGATGGCGAGCAATACTGCAGCATCTTCAGCACTAACTGTGGTGGAGGAATCCACTCTTGTCCCCGATATAATTTTTACCAACGCCGCAGCAGTTCTTAAGGCGGCTAAGAAGGCCAATCCGGAACAGGATGGTCTTCTTGTGGGGAACGTTACTGCCGAGGGCTTTCGCAGTGTCCAAGCCGCCCGCGATACCAGTGGCCGTCACCTCGGGCTCTTTTTTCTCGAAGAATATTCGACCCTCATTGTGACCATTCCCACCAGGCAGCATGCAATCGCGGCCGGTCGAATTTATGAAGAATTGCTTGCACAAATCCACGACATGGGCCTCTCTCGTGACTGGGAGGGCACGTATCATATCACGTATCGATCACGCACTGGCTCCGCATCGTCCGGCGAAGGTGATCTTGGTGGCCTGCCAGTATCAATGCGGCCAGATGGGTCGAGCTGGCCCACAATTGTCATTGAATCGGGCTATAGCCAGAGCCTCAACTCGCTTCGCATGAAAATGCGCTACTGGTTCCACCATTCCGCACACGAAGTCAAAGTTGTCCTCCTGCTCAAGATAGTGGCGGCCGAGGGCCGGATCCTTGTGGAACAATGGCAAGAGCGGCTGCCGGCCGGCGCACCGGCTCCGCGGACTGGCGCAACCATGGCCCGAGCAGCTGCGGATGCAGGTTCTTTCCTTTCCCCGGTCTGTTTGCAGACCATCGATGTGACTTGGGCAGGCCAACATCCATTCCAAGACGCAAGCGCAGCCGAGAGACGGGACACAAACTTATACACAGTGGTCAGAGGCCCACTGGTGGTGGATTTTCCCGCCGTCTTTCTTCGAGCCCCGGTAGCACCCGTGGAGCATGACTTCCTGATCACAGACGAGCAATTACAGTTTCTCGCAACCAGAGTATGGGCGGGGGCGATTAGGACATAATCATAAACATAATCATAGAACACGCCACGTGATTACTTTAGTTCTGTAGTGACTCATTAAAATTAATGACATAGTCATCCTTTTATAAGGGCCTTTTTTTTGCCGAAGTAGCACGCTGATCGCTACAGTTTATTTTCTGACTGAACACCCTGTCGTATTGTCCTCTTACAGCTGCAACATGCTCGACAAACTGCGAGCGTTAAAGCCCTCTACGGACTTCCACACTCCGGGAGAGGCTGGCAAGACACTTACGATGTCCACATCTTTTACTTCATCCCATTCTTGTAAGGGACTCTGAAATCATAGAAATTTGGGCTAAGTCTCTGCCGGAGCATTGATTTTATTTCCATCAAGACTCTCCATGGTAACATCGGCAGGAATGCGGTCAGGGGTAGAGTTTACCAAAACCAGGATTGGTCCTGAAGCCGCCGCCATGAGACCGAAAGTCACACAACTACAGGCAGAAAATTTAGTCAGTAGAGTATATGTTGGCGAGGAGCAATAGATGTTGCTCTATGACTTGAAACTTACAATCCGACGAGAGGTGTGGAGCTCGTCTTCGTGTTCATGCCGTAGGCAATGGCTTGGCCAATTGCTTCGATACAGCGGAATGCAGCCCCATTCCGAACATTGGCTATTCGGTTGTGCTATTAGACCTTTGCGTACGTAAATAAGGACAGCATCATTACTGTTCTTACCTTGCGCATCTGTAGCAAAGGATGAGAGGAGCCAGTACATGTAGGACTGAGACAGGGGTCCTGTCGTCTGCACAAAAAAGTACGGGAGGAAGGATGACGGAAATAGGCTATCAGTCCAGTCAATCTTTCCAGGCGAATTGGCATTGAAGCGGGCCTGCATGATGATGGACCAAACATAGACTCCCAAGTTGAGGATGATCACAGTAAAGAGGCCAAGTTGGGCACGCCGACGCTGGCTAAGTGACTTTATGTCGAGAATGAAGCCGAGCCCGAAGCATCCCACACTGGAATCCTATTAGCTTGAACCGACCGCAAGCGGTGGCAAAACGAGGATTAAACTGACATGCAGAAAAACGGCGAGATGAGAGACGACAAGGCACGCGTCCTGACAGTGAAATAAGTTGCGAGGTAAGTAGACCAAGATCCACTGAGATGTTTGTAAGCCACTGGTTAAATACCGTCGCGCCCGGGGAGGTGATTTTACCCATAAAAGAAGGACCAGATGGCCCATAGGGCAGAAAGAACAATCAACTTTGAAGTAATTGTTTGCCTGATGCGCCTGATCTCCAACTTGGCCGAGAGAGGCTCCACGACCAGGATGCGCGTCCCGTCAGACCGGACGACGCGTTCGAGAGGGGAAATTAAGAAAGCAAAGGGAACGCTACGTCAATGATCGTTGCACTGTCAGCTTTCTTGTCACGACCGCGTAAATTCAAAGTTAGAAGATACATACGCAAGACATTCAATAATCATAAACGCAATGTAAGTGTCGGGGGTGATACCGCCATTAGTACTCTCTGTATGATTTTTGGCTAGGCTGCGTTGAAGAGTATTAATAGGCTGTGCTGTTTGGAGCACGGGGAGGAACGAACTTGATTGCACCGCCCACTAGCTGGCCGAGGTTTCGAGAGACAATCCATAGTGCCAAGTACTTGCCACGGGCACCAGAAGGAGCAAGCGACAAGATGCACCCGGCTTCAGCTACATACCACAGACCTGAGCCCGTGCCGCTGAGAAAGCCGCCGAGGATGAGATACTGGAGAAACGTCAGCTAGTTGACGCTCGCTACTCCGTACGGGGACAGAGGAATATACCCATTGGTTCCCAAACTTGCTGTTGCAGTAGTAGGAGGACCCGCGAATAGGAAATGTTATGGCGCCGAGAATAAGGGCTCGTCGAACTCCGATCTTGTTGACGATGGGGCCACCAAAGAAGCAGACTACGGGGGAATGGTGAGAATCAGCGCGAATATTGTTCGAGCATCGTTCGAGGTTTAACTAGCTACTCACTAGTTGCTAACATGGAGTAGCTCACTGCCGTTCTGCGCCACATTAGCTCTATGCGAAATACAGAGCTTTTCGACTTACGCAATGTTGGACGTTTGTGGCTTTGCTAGGCCACCGCCGCCCAGACCTAAGCGGCCAATCAATAACGCATATCACGAAACTTTACACACATCGCTTCTCGCGCACCTGCAATAGCATCACCCATAGCGGGGCCGCAAAATGCCTGAACACTCAGTAGCATCATTTGTGCTAAACTATGGTGGTGGACGCGCTGCCACAATGGGACTTCTTCTGCGTAGGCAGCCATGTCAACTGCTGTCGCTTCATTATTCTCTTCGTTCCGGGGCAGGTCTCCCCACGCCTTGGGGACGCCGCTGTTTTGGACAGCGGTGATCTTTTCGGTGTCAGAATTTACTGGCGACATGGTGGGTTTGCAATGTCAAAGATACTTGGAACCAAAAAATTGACTTTATTCGATCCCGCGTCCCGACGCCAAAATATGGGACAGCTCCCGCCGAAATATAGAAAGCCTTGTGTTGCCCTCTTATCGAGCACATCGTTATTGCGTGCTGAACACTAGGTCTGCGAAGGTCCAGCCGACAGATTGCAACCCAGGTGAGCATCAGATAAGGCCATTCTCGTTTCTCCAGGCTGGCGGATAATTGTTGCGTGACTCTAGTGGTGGGGCGACTCACTAAGTTGGCGGTCTAAACTGACATAAAAGTATAAAGGCCATGCATCTATCCTACCTAGCACATTGCGTAGATAAGTGATACCATAAAAATCAAGAATGGCGTCTGCTCGATCAACGGTAAAGGTCGTTGTGGTAGGGGGTGGAGGCACCTTTGGTGCGTCCACAGCTCTTCACCTGCTGCGGTCAGGCTACACGCCGGCCAATATCACGGTATTGGACACGTATCAAATCCCGTCAGCACAATCTGCCGGAAATGATCTGAACAAGATTATGGGCGTCCGGATTCGCAACAAGTGCGATATGCAGCTCAGCCTTGAAGCCCGGGAGATGTGGAGAAACGATGAGCTGTTCAAGCCTTTCTTTCACAACACCGGCCGGGTAATTGGCCCCTTCCGGCGGATAGTTGTAATCTGCGATAACCACTGACAACGTGTAGCTTGACTGTGGAGGTTCCAAAGAGGAAATTGAGGAAATCAAGAAAGAATACCAGGCCCTCATCGATGTTGGGTTGGAAGAAACGACCGAGTGGCTAGATACAGAAGAGCAGATCTTGGAGAAATCGCCACTGCTGCACCGTGATCAAATCAAGGTGAGTACATAAAGGGGCCTGGCTACACGTGCGAGAAGAGCGCAGGCTGATCGCGGACGGCTTCTAGGGATGGAAAGCCATTTACAGTAGCGATGGCGGCTGGCTCGCCGCGGCTAAAGCCATCAATGCGATTGGAGAAGTGCTGAAAGCCGAGGGTGTGCAGTTCGGATTTGGAGGGTGAGATGAGTGGCTTTGGTAGCGCTTTTTTACCCTCGGGCTAACGTTCGCGTGTAGTGCTGGCTCCTTCGAGAAGCCTCTCTTTAAAGATGACGGGGTCACTTGCATTGGCGTGCAGACAGTGGACGGCACAAAGTATTTCGCCGACAAAGTGGTCTTGGCTGCCGGGGCCTGGAGTCCGACTCTTGTCGACTTGGAGGATCAGTGCTGTTCCAAGGTCAGTTGCTCCCTTTTTCATTTTTCATTAATCAGACACGTTTGAAGCCACTCTGCTGCTGACACTTGGGACGCAGGCGTGGGTTTACGCACACATTCAGCTCTCGGAAGAAGAAGCGGCCCGGTACAAAGGAGTTCCGGTTGTGTACAACGGCGATATTGGCTTCTTCTTCGAACCAAATGAGTGCGTGGTCATCCAATGCGATTGTTTGCTTTTTGTGTGATGGGAGTGCTGACAACCTTGCAGGCACGGTATAATCAAGGTCTGCGACGAGTTCCCGGGATTCTCCCGGTTCAAGATGCACCAGCCGTACGGCGCCGCAGCACCCAAGCGCATCTCCGTTCCTCGAAGCCACGCCAAGCACCCTACGGACACGTACCCGGATCAGTCCGAGGTCACCATCCGCAAGGCTATCGCGACATACTTGCCGGAGTTCAAGGACAAGCCGATCGTCAACCGGGCAATGTGCTGGTGTACAGACACTGCAGATGCTAACCTTCTTATCTGCGAGCATCCTGCCTGGAAGAACTTTATCCTGGCCACAGGCGACAGCGGGTAGGTTGTCTCTCGCTCTCCAGAGCCGTTCCGTTCTAACACTGTCAGACATTCGTTCAAGCTGCTCCCAAACATTGGCCAGCATGTGGTTGAGCTTCTCGAAGGCACTCTGGCCGCTGATCTGGCACATGACTGGAGATGGCGGCCTGGAGGCGATGCGCTGAGGTCTGGACGTGGGGCACCGCCTAAAGATCTTTCTGATTTACCAGGCTGGAAGCACGATGAGGCACCGCGTGATCCATCCAAGTTGTAGAAAAGTAGCTTTAAACGCTATGGCTTCGGTGGTTTTGTATATATGTAATAGTTGCGGGGCTCTATGATCATATTTTGGGTTGACTCTTGACTTGTAGGCAAGTTGCATATTCTAATCGTTGGTCGTCGCCAGAAGTCTCCCTGTCAGCGAACAACACCCCTGTCACGGAGCTCTTTGATCTTGGCCGGCTCATAGCCCAGATGGTCGGCCAGCACCTCCTCGGTGTGTTGGCCGAGCATCGGCGGTGGTAAACGAACAACTGGCGGCGTCTCTGACAGCTTAATGGGGGTATTGACCATCTGGATGGAGCCGCACTGGTCGTGCTCAATGTCGATGACCATGTTGCGGGCTTTGGTATGAGAGTGCTGGAGGGTGGTCTGGACATCGTTGACAGCCGCGTAGGGCATGCCTTTGCCCTCGAAAATATCAAGCCACTCCTGGGTGGTCTTGGTCACGGTGATCTGCTCGATAAGCTCCTCGAGCTCGGCGCGGTGGGCAACGCGCTGGGCGTTGACAGCGTACTTGGCATCGGTGCTCCACTCTGGACGTCCGAGGCCTCGGCAGAGGATACCGAAGAGGCGGTCGTTGCCGCCGCCAAAGAGCACGTCGCCGTCCTTGGTTTTGAACGACTTGTAGGGCACAATGGAGGCTGCACATGTTAGCTGCGGTCGACGCGCGGGTGTATCTTCACTCACGGTGGGCCGTTCCCCAGCGGCCCGTGTCGGGCTGGCCGCTGATCAGACAGCTGCTCGCAATGTTGGCCAGGGTGGCCGTCTGGCAGTCGCTGAGACAGGCGTCGATGTGCTGGCCGCGGCCAGTCTTGGCGCGTGCGAGAATGGCAGCCATGATGCTGTTGCTCGTGTAGAGTCCGGTCGTGAGGTCCGTCACGGCGACGCCGACCTTGACAGGCGGGCCGTCGCGGTTGCCAGTGATGTGCATGAGGCCAAACTCAGCCTCCACCATGACGTCGTAGCCCGCACGCGACGCATACGGGCCCGTCTGGCCGTAGCCGGTAATGGAGGCGTAGATGAGGCCGGGGTTGATGGCGCTCATGGACTCGTAGTCGAGGCCGTACTTTTTAAGCGTGCCTGGGAGGTAGTTCTCGACGAGAATGTCGCACTTGGCAGCCAGCTTCTGGAGGATCTCGACGCCCTCGGGATGCTGGAAGGAGAGGCCGAGCGACTTCTTGTTCCGGTTCACCTGGGGCGCGCAACGCGGGTTAGCACGTCGGCCGTGTTGGCGGCGGCATCGGCGCAAGCAAGACGTACGCCGAGAAAGTAGGCTGACTCGCCCGGGCCCTCCAGCCCGGACTCCGCAGAATAGGCGGCATAGGGCGGGCCCCAGGCGCGGGTGTCGTCGCCGCGGACCGGGTGCTCAATCTTGATGACATCGGCGCTGGCCGTGTCAGTGCTTGTCCAAGTCTGTCCAAGTCTGTCCAAGTCTCCAAGTCTGTCCAAGTCTGTCGATCTCTTGCATCTCGTTCTGCCGCTGCTGCTTACCCAAGATCACCGAGAATCTGCGTGCAGTAGGGTCCCGCCAGCACACGGGTCATGTCCAGCACACGGTATCCGTCGAGCGGCAGATTGCGCGTCGCAGCGTCGGAGCCGGCTGTCGCAAAGCAGCGCCGGATGATACAGCGGCGGGCCAGATTCCACGGCGCCGGCGTGCACAATCTCGGGGCAGCGCTGCGGGCCAGCTGCCGCGACGCAGCCGACGTCGGTCGAAAGGCCATTGCCGCCAGTTCCACTCGTTCGAAAAGCAGTCGCTACAGTGTCCGTCGTGCTTTGCGACCTCGATTCCCCTCAGTTCGGACGCAGGCCGGTCGCATTGCAGAGGAGAAGAATAGCCGGGCTAGTGCGCAATGATCGGCTCTCGTTACATGGCCACTGGCGCTTCCCGACGGCAGCCGCAGCTGCTGCTCTGGTCCGTGGACGCGTAGCGGCCGCCATGCACATGTCGGACGACTGCGTGTCCCTGCTGTCGTCAGCGTCACTTCGAATGCTCCCAGAATTCCTACGACGTACTCCGTAATGCCTGGACGTCGATATTCCATTTCGGCTCGCCAGTGGGCTGCCAACATGGTTTGCCCCGCTGTCTGGAAGCAGCAACAGGCAGTGTCTCGCCGGCCGGTCGATTCTGTTGCATCGGCTTTTTGTAGCTTGACGGCTTCACAGCTTCGGATTCAGAGCTGCTGAGTATTTTCAGAGCTTCAGAGCTTCAGAGCTTCACTGCTTCCTCGCCAGCTGCTCCTGCCGTGCGTCTCGTCTGCGTGCCTTCTGCTTCGGGCTGTCACGTGCCGTCCTAACGACGACACTAAACGGCAGGCGCCATACGTAATTCTCCGTACACGTGCCGCGAGCACAGCGCTGCGAACTACGCTAGGCCGCGCATGTTGACTAGACGAGACGCCCCTCATTTCTGCTGCTGCTGCTTCTTCTCCTCACGCCTTCTGCAGCTTCCATCACGTTCGCCTCGCCTTGCCTCGCCCTCCCGACTGCAGCTCCTGCTTCCTGCCCGCGCTGTGTCTGTCGATGCCAGACCGCGGCGGCCATCCTGAGGACGCCCCCGAAGATGCGCATGCCGACATAAGTCCATCCGGGATGGCAGCTGCCAGCGAAACCGACGCAACGAACTCGGAATTGCAGCCAATGCCTGTCAAGGCCGATACCACCACCAGCGCAACGCCAGCTCAGCCTGCATCCCCGCCTGCCATGCCAGCAGACGCCAACACCTCACCGCCCCTGGCAGGCGCGTCTGCAGCTGTCGATGCCGCGGGCGTGGCTGCCAAGCCGGCGAACGACAGTGTTTCTGCGCCAGATACCGCCACATTGGTTGGCGCTGGCAGCGTCGACAAGACGCTCGCGAATCAGACAGACGGTGGTTCGCCCGCTGAGGGTACCGCCGGCCCCGATGCGTCTGTGGCAACCCTGAAGCCGCCCGTGGTCCTCTATGCGCCCTCGCCCCGGTCCGCTTCCTCGGCCGCGGTCATGCAGCTCCTCGACGTGGACTCCTCCCGGGCTTCGAGCAGCCGCACCTACGTTGACCCAACACCCCGAACCCCGATGACGTCCCGGCCGTCCTCCCGCTCCCCGTCCAACGCCGCCGCTTCTGACCGCCGATCGTCCGAGGCCTCGCCCACCCGCTCTGACGCAGCCTACGACGACAGGCGCTACGCGAGCGAGGACGACCAGGAGAACGAGAACGGCTCGCGCGCCGAGATCCAGTCTATTATGGGCCAGTTCAGCGAGGAAGGCGGCGGGCCGGGCGCCGAGGAAGTCATGAGCCCTCGGTTTGAAATAGCGTCGCCGATGCTGGCCACGCCGCTGCAGCACCCGCCGAGAAAGTCCAGCCTCGAGCCGCTCGCGCCCAGTATGAGCCAGGCTACGCTGGATGGCCAGGACCGTGGGTCCTCTGCGTCCGCTGCAGCCTCCATCCGCTCCGGCTCACTGAACAGCGGCGGCAGGCAGATCGATCCAGACGACCTCGGGCCGCCAGTGCCGCCCAAAGACAGGCCCGAAGTCAAAAGGCAGCCGACCGTTGACGCCACACTGCCTCTGTCACCGACCGTCTCTCGCCAGCGACCTCCTCCCCCCGAGCCGGAGCCGGAACCGGCACTGCCATTCGATTTCCAGCGCTTCCTCGAGCAGCTCCGCAACAAGAAGGCCGACCCTGTCGCCCGCTACCTCAAATCCTTTCTCTCCGAGTTTGCCAAGCGCCAGTGGATGGTCCACGAGCAGGTCAAAATCATTAGCGACTTTCTCGCCTTTATCGGCAACAAGATGGCCGTCTGCGACGTGTGGCGCGACCTGTCCGATGCTGAGTTCGACAACTCCCGAGAGGGCATGGAGAAGCTGGTGATGAACCGACTGTACACCCAGACCTTCTCGCCTGCCATCCCGCCCCCACAGCCGATTCCAGGCGCAAAACCGAAACGGCGCGGCGGCGACCGTCCCATGGGCCCCGGTCGACGAGGACAGCACCAGGAAGACTTTGAGCGTGACGAAATTCTGTCGCAGAAGATCAACATCTACAGCTGGATCCGGGAGGAGCACCTCGACATCCCCCCCGTCACCGACGGCGGCAGACGCTTTCTCAAGCTCGCACAGCAGGAGCTGTTGAAGATCAAGTCTTACCGCGCGCCCCGAGACAAGATCATTTGTGTTCTCAACTGCTGCAAGGTGATATTCGGTGCGTGCACTGCCAACGATGCGAATGGCCCTATGGGTGGCGCCCTCCTCCCCGTGGCTTTGCTGACCCGCCGTGCTCAATAGGACTTTTAAAGCATAACAAGACCGACTCGTCTGCCGACTCCTTTATGCCAATGTTGATCTATGTCGTCCTGAAAGCCAATCCCGAGCACCTGGTGTCCAACGTCCAGTATATATTGCGGTTCCGCAACCAAGACAAACTCACTGGTGAAGCTGGCTACTATCTCTCGTCTCTGGTTCGTACCCGTCCCTGGCCACCGCTGTCGTGAGCGTCTGCTGACCTTGGCTCTCTGCAGATGGGCGCCATTCAATTTATCGAGAATATGGATCGTACGACTTTGACCATCACAGACGAGGAGTTTGAGAAGAATGTGGAGGCCGCCGTGTCGGCCATTGCCGAGAAAACCTCGCCGTTGCCGGTTCCGCCATTCTCCGAGAAGGAGGCGCTCAAGAGCCAGCATCTGCATCCGCCGAAAAGCGGTGGTGAGCCGTCGTCATCTGCGGCCGGCGCAGCCCGCAACTCGACGGACTCTGATGCTGCGCGCTTGAGCACGCCGCGACCTTCCATGTCTCCCGAGGGCGAGGACGAGCATGACGAGGGCGATGCCATCACCGGCTTGCTTCGCACATTTCAGAAGCCACTCAGCACCATCGGCCGCATCTTCTCCGACGAGCCGTCGTCGCCGTCGACTGCGCCAAGCCGAAGCTCCAGTTTACACTCCCAGCCCGACTCGCCTCCCGCCAACGGCCGTCCGTCCACATCCTCATCGTCACGCCGTGCACTCTCGGCCGAAGAGGCGGCTGCACGGCAAGCGAGCGCCGAGGCGGCCGAGGCGCAACGGCTGCATCGCGTAGAACATGCCAGCGTCGTTGAGACGCTGGCGGGCATGTTTCCCGACTTGGACAAGGACATAATCAGTGACGTCGTCTACCAGAAAGAAGGACGGTATGTGCATTCCTTCGCTGTTCCATTGGAGCATTGCTGTCAACTAGGGACTATACTAACATACTGTCCCCTTAGTGTCGGTCTTGCCGTCGATGCCTGCCTCGCCCTGTCGTCATGACCGTGCTTCCCTTCGTCTTCTCATATTCCTCGTACAACCGTCACAGCTCATCCAGCGGATTTTCACCAGAAGCGTGGTGATTCAAATATCTTATCTTTTTGGGGAGGTGCTGTGTTGCCCTCACTGCTTTTCCGATGCCGCCACGGCGGACCAGCTTGCGTTTTCTGTCATCGACAACATCTTTTTTCGCGTTTTTTCTTCTTATCTGTCCAAATTGATGGCCAGTGCTTCTGATTCTTATTGTTCTTCCATTTCGACATTCTACCATGCATTGGGGCGTCCTGGTTTGCAAATTGAAACTCGGGAAGTGCCATGCATTGGCTTGCTGCATGTTTACTACAACGGTTGGACGGATTAGCTAGCGCTTATAGAGTTACCCGAATAGACTAATATAAAGTGGTAATGCTGGTGAGCGTCACGCGACATTGCGAGACGGATTCCTCAAACAATGCGCGGTATGTGGCAAAGGAAAGAAAATGGAACGTGAACGCGGCTGGCGCCTTTGTCAGTGTCGGGCGGTATGTAACGTACATCTGGAAATTGATCGCGGGCTTGAGAAAAATATCGTCCTTGACCACCCATCTTCGTTCGTGGTCAGCCACGCAGCGAGGAACGCAGTGATGGCCTTGTTTCCTTTATGGTCGACAAACGACTCAAGTCTCAGGTTGACACAACCAGCTTGTTTCGAGGGTAGCTTTCCTGTCGAGTTTAGCGTCTCCCTTCTAAGGTGTGGCCCCGTCTATTTTCACGATACGATTTGCCTACTCGTATTGTCACGATACAGAAGCATTTATGGGACCGCTAACCAAATAAAGACATAAGCACCAAAAGCAGATGTACTTATTTAGCTAGCCCGCCCCATATTTATGGCCATATCGTGACAATAGGCAATTCGTATCGTGAAAATAGACAGGCCCCTAAGGTGATTCTACGCTCGAAATCTCGCCGCTAGGCGGCGTATTTTGGCCTTCGTCCGGAATAGGCATCGGGTCGACCATGTCCTCGTGAGCCAGCCGGCTGAACAGCTCAAACTCGAGCCTTTCTTTTGCATTAGGGCCCTCACAAATTTCGCCGATCATGTCAGAACCCGGGGGGAAGTCGTGCTCGAAAACGGGTTCCCCGGCTCCGCGAACGTTGGCAAGCACAGCTTGCGTGAAATGCCACCACAAAATCTCATCCGGGGGACGGCGAGGATCGTCCAGCAGCTGGCGATCGAAGGCCAAGCCAGCAAGGTCATTGTACCATGGACTGAATACAATGACTTTATAATTGGACTGCGAGCATCGTTTGTGAGTATATTAGTACAACACCGCGTAACGCATATATATAGATAAAAGCACGAACCCTGGGGTTGACTGAGAAGAGGCACTGGTCGAACCCGTTATGCAAGTCGGCTCGTAGTAAAAGTCCGTTCTGCACGGAGTTGATGCTGCCACCCGTCACCGGCACTTCGCACACATAGCGGCCAAAGTTTCCGCTGGTCCATTGCTGCGCGTAGGCGAGTGGGAAAATGTGGGCCGCTTCAAAACGGGACCACTCCCCGTATGCTGCAGCCTCATTGGGCATTTTTGTGATCACGCACCGTCCGTCTCGCTCCCGAACGGCCTCTCTGAAGCTGCGGACTCGCGTGCCAGAGGTTAAAGAAAGTGCCACCTAGACCAACTGTACCCCCCCCCTATCAAGAATAGGAGGACGTACAGGGTCAACGGGGCACCACCAATTTCACACATAAATATTGTCGGTTCCCTGGGGAGGGAATCGCGCGATGTATCGTTGCAAGTACTTGTGGTGTAGAATTGGTGGTGCCCCGTTGCCCCTGTACTCTTCCATGAAGCGGGGGGTACAGTTGGTCTAGGTGGCATGAAGTCTGTCTAACTATCGTTGCGCCCGCTGCGCGGTGTTTTATACCGCGCAGACGTGGGCGATGTAAGGCGGCACATAGGGTGCCGCCTCCTATTGGCTAGTCATACAGATAATAGTGGGCCAGACGGTGGTGAGATACCAACAAATATTCCTTAAAGTAGGCGACTGTTTGACTGTTCTCTTTAGCTACACAAAGTCGGCTTTGATGACGAATAAAGACTTGAGAGTAGTTATTTTATGTACTGGTTTATTATAGTATTTCCTTCGATAACAAATTCCTAGTCGATCCTTTTATATGTTATGATAGCTGCAACAATGGCAGACAGTGCTGTTATGCGTAATGTCCATACAATGCCAGTAACATCGCCACTGGCGTCAGCACTGCTACTGCACATGCGAAACGCAATGCTGCTTATAGCAGCAGCTACAATCTGTGGGACCGAAATGGCCGTATTGTGCAAGGCCATAACGACGCCCGGCCTTCGCTCAATGCGCCTACCGTTCTCACGGCATTGACTGGCAGCCTCAAGCTCCACAGTCGACCCGCTGTCTTTCTCCTCTACTTCGTCCTCCTCTTCCTCGTCTTCCCGAATAGCCATGCTGATAAGTGTAAACGGAGCCCAGATGGTGACAGCCCAGCTAATTCCACAAAGGCTGACAACAATATATATCCCCCCGAGTGACTGAACCAAAGATGTTGAGAGAATGCATGCAACGTACATCACATGTGACCACATCCAAGCACGTTGGATGCGATCATCCAAAGCATGTTTCGTCGATTTTGGATGTCTCTGCTCCTCTCGATCGTCGCTGCCTACTCCAATATATGCAATCTCTTCATCTTCTGTCCGTAGGAGCATTGTTGGAAGCGCACATCCGGTAACTAGTGCTGTCGCCGCGAAAAAGAGTAATCCAAGGGATCCCATGCGCGTAGCATCTTGAATGAGCTGCCGATTTCCGGCCTTTTTGGAGTCGAGCTTCAGCACTTGGCGCTGATCTATATAAATGAAAGGGTTAGTATGACTTGTCCATGTGTCACATCGACGCAAAAGCCCGTGGCTCTTACAAGTATCTCCAATATACCTGTGATAGCATTAATAACATCTTCATATATGCAGGGAAGGAATGACGTACAGTGCAATATAATAGAGATAAGGGGCCCAGGCCATCCAAGCAAAGAACTGGATGTAGCAAACACGTCTCGCCTTACTTGGTAGACGGCCGAAGCTTTTGAAGAGATATACGAGTCGATATATGACTCGTTCTGATCTTCCATCTGCCACCATTGTTGTATCTGGTTTGGTATTCGGTAACTCACCCACGGCTATACACGTCAGTGTGATGCTGCCAAGAAGGACGATGGATGAGAAGATGCAAAGCATGCGAAATTGCGAGGTACCGAGCGAAGTTGAAGGCCCAGAAAAATCCAAAAAGCCCGCGAGGTAGCCGATAACGTTTGCAACACTGGTTAAGCGACTCGCCCAGGCATTGGCCGCAGCTAACTGATGTGGTGGCGAGGTGTCCACGAGCAACGAGCGGAGGCCACCTTGAAGCGGCTGTATAGCTGCATTGAGACAGCATATACCTAGGACGGCTCCCACCTTGACTGCGGTAGAAGTGGTAGTTGTGGCAGAAGCAACTGTATCTACATATGCAAGGCCGAGCAGAGATATGACAACAGCAACTGCGCCTCCAACGATATACGGTCGCCGGCGTCCCCATCGAGACCGACACTCTTCACTACATAAACCAAAGTAGGGTTGTAGAACAGTGCCACATAGCGGTCCTCCAAGCCACACTAGAGCTATGATTGAGTCATATAATCCGAGACTTCTAAGGAAAGCCTAATTAATTGGTTGTAGGTTAGACCAGGCCGCGAAGCATCAACTTCTGACATGAACCTACAGAGCCATTTGAGAAGATGAGCGAGAAAACAATCTGCAAACTAAGCATTGTTGAAAATTAGCTTCGATACTATACAACGCACGGTTGATAGATATTACATGGAAGCCAGTGCACGTATATTCAGGCACCTGTTTGATTCCACTTACCCAACAAATCCCGTCGACAATAGTACAAGCCGTAGTGTGCTAAAACATCTTACAGGCTCCGGCACAGAGACACACAGTTCCGCTAATCTAAATCTGCGATCATGTTCGATATCGTTGTCATCTGCGTTGGCATAGTCCATGGTTGTTGCTGTTCGATGGCCTATGCAGATACCAACGGCATTGTTTTCGCGATCATTAAGTCCAGTAGCTTACCCAATTTCGTTTCTGGCCATTGTGTTCCCATTTCGTCGTCTCCATGCAATGTACCTATCTGCTATTTCGGTTTTGAAATTTAGTTGCCATTTCCCGCATGCTTAGTCGTAAAATCTCACATCACCCCATTACGTACGGTATTTGAGCGATCTTACGTGAGAAAATGCTGCACGAGGTACCACAAAGACAACTAAGAATGCGCAGTAAGAGAATTGGTTCCCATTGGACCCGGTGGTAACACGACAACAGTAATACCTTTCTTAGATAGAGTCAGAAACACGGTGATACAGCATTGACGCTTCTTTACGAATTCGTCATAATAGTACAAGAATTGGTAAGAAGCCAGAATAGTACTGAGAGCAAAGCAGAAATTAATTCTCTTGGGTCTAACATAATCAAGAAATCACAAGAAGCTCAAGAAAGCTCGAGCTTAAACGCAAGATGGACGAGAAATATCGAAACAGTGACGCTGGCTCTGAGGAGGACCAGGAGGGCACACTACACGAACTGCTCGACGAGGCAAGCGCCAGCACGAATCGCAGCTTCGACTACAGCAAAGCACCACGGGCCAGTTGGGCGCGCCAGTTGCAGACCACACCTCCAGCCGGGAGATCGCTGTTTCCATGGATAGCCTCGGCTCTAGTGTTTCTTCTCACTACCGCATTTTGGGGAGCTGTGTTCATGTTATGGCGGTCTGGGCTGCTTTCTGGCTTAGGTGTGGACGGCAGCGCCAGCCTAAGCACCTTCACGGCGCCCTTCAACATCGGCGAGGATAATTCGATTTTCGCACACCGACACTACATCGACTGCGGCACGTCCACAGAGGAGGCACAAAGCAAGGGATGCGTGTACGACATCCTAGCCAACCACTACGTGCACAAGTCTTGCTTCGACGAGATCAGCACGGAGTCTTACACGAGCGAGGGCACGTCGTGGATGGGGTATCTTGAGCAGAACAAAACAACACAGCTCACTTCCATTGAGGAAATGGGCGATTACGACGTGTACTGGACCAGCCAACGAGACCACATTGTGCACTGCGGTGAGATGTGGAAACGTCAGTTTCGGGCGTTCTCGCAAAACTGGCGCTACATTGACGCCATCACAGCCAATGAGGAGCACACTTTCCACTGTGCGAACTACCTGGTTCAGATGACCGACTGGGCAGTGATTGCCGGGCGTGATTGGCGTCAAGAGCCAAACACAGTCGAAGTGGGGTTTGCGGGTTGCTACGATCGAGCCAAGCCTCGTAAGAGCAGAGAATAGTAGTCGTCTATCCTGCTTTACTGCTTACTCGCAGATTCACGTGCAAGTTTGATCGTGGGCTGAAGGAGAAAAGCCTCCACCCTTGCATACAGTTAGGATTAAGGTTGACGGGGAGGTACGGAGTGAGGGTTATTTGCATAACTATGTGTAACGAAATTACAAAAAAGTTTGAAATACTGCGTATGGCGAGAACAGTTCACAAAACAGGCCTTAATGACATTTGTTTGGCCTCTTCTGCAGTTTCCAAGGACAATGTACGGAGTAGTAAAGATCGAGTACGTACGGTCCACTTTCCTTGCCACGTTACGGCTTAGACCTGTATGTCTACAACAGCATCCAGAATTGTCGAAGTAGACAACTCATGGTGTCGTACAAGTGGCCAATGGGTCAGCGCCGGCAGGTGGTATGTAAGCAAGTGTAATATATTTGCCTTCTACGATAATACGTTACGGGACTCCTGCAGCTGCTACTCTCGTCCGCAACCAGTGAGCGGCGGTGAAACTTAGGACTACTTATAAAACGAAGAGGTTGAAAAAAGTATCCCGTTCGTCGGCCCGAGGATACGAGTGAGGAGGCTACATGAGAGAGTCTAAAACCTCATGGCAACAGCGCGACCACGACACCAAAAACGGCATAGCGGCTGTCTTATTTCCGAGCAGGAAAGAGTGGCACGCAAGCGGGAGCAGAACCGTATTGCACAGCAAGTATATCGTACGTGATTGAGGTTTCCTGTCCGCTCTCTCTGATATTAGCTCACAATGCCCATCCAGGCCGTGCCCAGAAAGAGCGTATTCAGGCGCTAGAGGCAGCAGTGGCGAAGTCATCTTCTGTAGGAGAGGGACCGTGGGCGCGGTTTGAGGACGTGTCGGCGGCCGACCTTTTCTTTGGCGAAGGCCCGCCGGCAAACATTTCTCATAATTTGGAAGCCTTGGAGACGGGCCCCTTCAACCTCAACGACAGAAACCTACAGCACAAAATCAACCGAAGCTTGGATTGCGGCTCGATACAGAGCCTTGGCAACAGCCCCGAGATTCACGATGGAGATATGTTTGGTGGTAATACGCAACATGGAAGCTCCATGACGTCCGCCAACTTGGGTGCAGCCAATGCCACTCGAAGCTCCTCCTTCTCTTTTGACCACCTAGGTCAGGAGAGCTACGAAGATGGACAGGCACCAACGCTGACGACATTTGCAACCACCCAAGCAGACGACATCAGTATTTTCGGCACCTCGTGTACGTCTGAGAATGGAACGGCACGAACAGCGGCAACAGAGGCAACGTCGAAGCCCGAAGCATGGACCTCATCGAGCGGGTGTCATACGGCGGAAATGAGAGTCAGCGACAGCGGTGAAACAGTCAGCATTGGGCAAGCCGGCACGGCGCATTCTCGGCATGCAGAGCATCGCTCAGCGCCAACCACATCGCCCAAATCTCGGCACAGCCGTCACACAGCGCTCCACATTGCCGCCAGGCTAGGCAGTAGTTCCATGGTGAAGCTGCTGCTTGGCCAAGGCGCAGACCCGGGATCCATGGACGAGGACGGCCGAACGCCCTTGCATCTTGCAGTGATCGCCGCAGCTGGAGCTGAGAAAGGTGCCGGTTTCAGCCGCAGTAGTGCTGACGGCAAGGTTGAAAGCAGGAGCACTGAAACCAGCGAGTCTGTCAACGCACTCCGGTTACTGCTCAGTATACGAGGCGCCGGCTCTCATTGTCACGTAGTTGACAACTGCGGCCGCTCGGTTCTGTTTACAGCTGTGACCACGGGTAGCGAGCCCGTTGTCCGCATGGTACTGGACGCCATGGGCAACGGAAGACTTTCAGACAACAGCCCCAATTTCAGTTCTGGCTACAAGGCCGATGGGTCAGGTCTCGGTCATGAAAGCATTCAGGCAGTCCTAAATCAGCCTGATGCACAGGGTATCCTACCATTGCATATCGCTGTGGGGTCCGGATCGGCTTCCATGGTGCTGCTGCTGCTGTCCAATGGAGCGGATATCAACGGGTAAGCTAAAGAGAACTAAAAGCTTAACCTCGGCAAATCGACGAGCGGCGAGAACAAAGGACAATGACATGATGACAGGGGGACTGGCCATAAATAGGTGCTTATTAAACGTATTATCAAGACAACTTTATCTGTGCCACGATGGATTGCGGCAGATCGTGTTGCAGTTCTTCGTCGTCGGCCATGTGAAATCTCACGTAAGGCAGAAATGTGGACCCAGAAAGACGGGGTCAAAGCACAAAGTACTCCGTACGGAGTAGTGGGTCTATTATCTTACGAAGTTGCGGGGCCCTGAGGAGTAAGAGTGTAACAACTGCAAGGCGACAGGAGAGTAAGACGAAGGGAATGCTAGAGCCTGTATAATACACTTTGCAATTTGTGGCAGAACACGGAGGAAGGGAGACCGCGGAACAAAGCAGAGTGCAGAAACAGATAGTATGGCTCTTGGGTTGAATTGGCGCAACTGGCTGCCTGGTGTCCATGCCAAGTACGCTGCTCTAGACAATCATCGAAACAGCGACAGCGACACCAGCAGAAGCAGAAGCAGAAGCAGAGACAGAAACCAGAGTAACAGCTTAGACCGCGGAGAAAATAGGCTTCTTGTGTGGGAGAATACCGACGTTGACAGCGGTGCTGACATAGGGTTCAGCACTCGCCATGACTTTTTCAAAAAGGCACGCTGTGGCATCCGACCGCTAATGGCTCTTTTCTTCGTGGCTCTTTTTGTCTTCGGAGCATTCGTGGGCTACTATGCCGCCGGAGGGCGGCGCGTCGGCCGTGTACCGAACGACAACCATGGCCCCGACAACGCAGATTTCAATGCCGCCTTTGGCCCTGGATACAACAAGTTCATCTACGAGGAGAACGAGTTTGGCGAGCGTTATTGTCCCGACAAGGACCTGACACTGCGGCGGGATTGGAAAAAAATGAGCCGCGTCGAGAAGCGGCAATTTGTCCAGGCCGTGAAATGCCTGAAGCACAAGCCCTCAAAGACGCGGCCGACAGGCACCTTATTTGAAGACTTCGCCTTTGTCAGGGGCCAAATCGGCGTGCGCAGTGAGTATTCAGGATTTAGACAGAGCAGAGGTGGAGTAACTAACATTGGACAGCCATCGGCGTGGCCTCGTTCTTTCCATGGCACCGGTATCTCTTGTGGGCCTTTGAGAGAGAACTCAAAAACTCCTGCGGATATCCCGGTGGTATCCCGTATGTTGCCCGTTTCTGATCTATAATGCCCCCCCCCCCTTCCATTCTTACATATGGCTCGGCTGTAAACTAACAGTTGCCGTTAGTTATTGGGACTGGACGCAAGATTCGTAAGTGTCAATGTCAGAAAAATGGATAAACACGGATCCAGTCTAACAGCACACAGTGATTTACTTGCTCGCTCTCCTCTTTTGACCGAGCTACCTGGCTTTGGCAGTGACGGTAACCCTCAAGCCAGTTTCGCTAGCGGAACTCACGATGCTTACTGTGTGACCGATGGCAATTTTGCTAATCACATGGCGGCGTTCGACTATGTCAGTGGCTACGGTATCAAGCCTTCGCCTCATTGCGTTTCTCGTCGCTTCGATCCAGAGGATAAGGAGGGACGTACTGCCGGTTCCCTCATCAGCCCTTCTGTCATTTCAAACATCATTGCCCAGCCGGATTTTGCTAGCTTTTCTGAGATGATGCAAAATGAAACAGTCGGTCCTGCCAACGTCGTCCCCAACTGGATGCAGGGAGATATGGCTCAGTATACGGCACCTAATGATGTGCTCTACTTTCTCCACTTGGCACAGGTCGACCGTATCTGGTGGATGTGGCAGCACCAGGTCACGGCGGCGCGCCTGAACGACTACACCGGCCGCCGCCGGAACGACCTGGACGACCTGGCATCGATCCATGACAACGTGTCGCTCGGCACGCTTTTGGCGCCTGACGTGGAAGTGTTCGATGTTATCTGGGGACAATGGAGCCTCATGTGTTTCACGTATTATTTGCCTGTCGAGATAGGGGAGACGTAAGCGAGACGATATGAGCTAAATCATAACTAAACAATTTGTAACTAAAAGCAAATGTTTGCATTGCTTGCACTTGCAATGGTTGTTGATATATGACAGTACGAAATCAAACCATGGATATATCTTCGATACAGATCTGGCCCCCGTGCGATTTAAAGTGGTCTTGTAATTCCAGAGTCTAAACGTTGCAAAGGCTCTCGGCTAGCCAAACCTGCTACGTTTATGGTCCATGTAACCGAGAAATCGATGAGAACTTGGTTGGACTTTGTCAGAACTCGTGGAAGACGGCATTATCGGGACTACATCTTCGCGTTTTAAGTACCATTACTTTTACAACTAGTTGCAGTATCTACGTGGGTACAGTAAGTCAGAGACGTGCTTTTATTACGCATGATGCACTATTCTCCCTCGAGTACAAACTTTCGTTAACTACTCAAGAAGCTTCCGGTTTTTTTATACCTTTCGGATGTCGCGACGAACCCTGTAGGGCCTTCCGCATCGCGGCTCGAAGCCCACTCGTGAAGTGCTCTGAAGTCACGGCAGGTATGAGATGTTCTAAAATTTGGCATAATCCAATTCCTGTTTGCTGACCATACCACAGGGATTAGGGTCATGTCCCCTGTGCACATGATGCTTTCCCGTAGCCCGTCTATACAATGATCTATGCACCACGTCAGTATAAAGAAATACTAGAAAATGACGTATGAACGTACCCAAATGTGCACGAAGTGTCGGGCTTTCTAGTTCTGGATAGTATTCTGGATATCCCGACTTTCGTAGCATGTTCTGTTTTCAATTGTTTCGTTAGAAATAGGTTATCGAACTAGAACTTTTGTATGGCAACTTACCAGACAATGTAAATCGTGCGTCATTGTGACTCTGTAAACAACGTTAGGAAATGCCTTCTCGCCTCTGCTATTTTATGTACCATGTCATTTTTTCGACTCACTGCGCCGTGTACAAGCCTGTCTCAACATCAACATAGAGCTTATCGTCGGGAAACAACGCACTTTCTTCGCGCGTCACGAAAACATTAACGGCTGCAGGACCACATCGTCAACAATTAGTGTTTGAGGCAGTATGGAAGTTCCGAATTTCAAGCTTACGCGATACGATACTTTTCCAAGCTGCATCCATTTCTGGTGTTGGAAGCCCGACATATGTAGGATCAGTAGCGGGTATATACAAATGATGTGTTTCGTTATACGCGAGACCAGCCTGAAAACGATGTGTTTGTAAAACCGGTGGTATATCTCTTTTGACCGTTTCTACGTATCAGAAATGTTAGATATACAGTCGTAAAGTTGATTGCTGCAAGGCACTTGGACGGAAGAGGAAAGATAAAATACCAAACTCAAGCTCCCTCCAAAAGGTATTTTTGGCACACTTTCGGGGCTTCCGATTAATTTCCAGTGCTAAGCAGGCAATTAAAAGAACACACAAGACCCCTGGCAGCAGCATGAGGACTTGACGTTTCCGCGAAGCGCATCGAGAACAACCTCTATATTCTTCAATGGAATGCTCTTCATTGTCGCTGTGGACTCCATGTTCTGTAGATAGAAGACGTTCCTTGTCGCGCGCGAGTTGCGGCGCGCTTTCCAAGGAAAATCTGTCCATGATGGAAAGTATACAAGTTCACGCGATTGCGTAGCATTGTTTGATCCGATCTTGCTACAAGGTCGATGCAGAAGATCTAGAGGTCACAGAAAGACCAGGTTCCAGGCCTTGCAGATGCTCTGTTTCACTGTGGCAACAAATGTGATAAGAATGTATTACGTGGGAAGCTGACAGTTACAAAGCTGACGTTTAAAGGCTGACAGTTTCAAAGTAGCATTGCATAAGCGAATGACGTGGGAAAAGGCCACTGCAGATTGGGAATTCTTACGTGGTGTAGGACAGCTCCTGGGTGTAGTCTACATCGAGGACGATGCATGGACTTGTAAGGTTTAGAGTTCAGAGAAAATCGTGTACAAAATGAACTCGCAACTCTGCTATGTTCTACAGTATCCCTAGGATAATCGGCAGCTCTTACCAAATTCTCGCATTCCTCCTCATTCAGTCAAGGCGACTTTTCCTGACTTTCTATCAGGACCAGACTCTTTCGACCCTTACACATTTTATCGAAATGCGCGCATCTACCTACCTCGCGGCTACTTTTGCCGCCCTGACTATCGCTGGTGTCATTCCTGCCGATACTAAACGGGATGGTGTGACCGTTGAAGCTCGCGAGGAGGCTGTCGCCGCCAGTGGGACGAACCGCAATGCGCAAGCAGATTATTTCAAGCGCGAGGAGACCGTCGCTGCCAGTGGTGCAAACCGCAATGCGCAGGCTTATAGCAAGCGCGAGGAGGCCGTCGCCGCCAGCGGTGCAAACCGCAACGCGCAGGCTTATAGCAAGCGCGAGGAGGCCGTCGCCGCCAGTGGTGCGAACCGCAACGCGCAGGCTTATAGCAAGCGTTCCAGCGATTAGAACCGCAACGCGGCTTACGGAGTAAATCGCAAGTAGAGTCAACAGGCTTGCCTAGGCTTTTTTGGGCGATATGGTAGCAACCAAACAGGCTCCGACCGAGCGAATCAGAACTATGAGGGGCGGAGGATTGAGGGTGTGGACGAGCCTACGAGTACGATCTTCATGGAGGGTTCCATCTACTACTGTTGTGTCGCATCAAACTTGGTAGAACAAATGCAGAACTTTTCTTACCGATCGCGTGTCTCGGAGCCGAGTAAGATGGCTGACGTGAGAAAACCGAGCCGTTAGTGCATAAGCCGTGGACTTCGACATGTGAGAGGAGCTTGCATGAAGGATCTCTTGATAAGTTGGGATAATTGACTCACCCATGGGTCAGTGGGGGCTCAAGACTTAGTCTCTGTCTTTTGGAATATTCTTGCTTTAACCACTAAGCTTACCCATCATTTGTATTTTGATACACTCTTGACTTCTGTCCTATTCGGTTCCGATAACTGTCTAGTATTCTACCTAGTCCACTCTCCCCTTACGGTTTGTCTCAGTTTTTGTGAACAGTCAGATTTAACTCGTCGCATATCTGGGACCCAAGCAAGGGGTTGGGCTGCTCTGCTTCGGCTGATTGGTACTACTCTTCTGTACTCCGTACCTTCAGGGTTTGACTGCATTGCTTTCTTCTCGCGTAGAAAGACGCATAGGACAGAAAGTCGCCCACAATGGAGGCCTTCGAAGCGGAGCTCGCAGAGGCAACAAGTCCGGCCAAAGGGGATTTGCTAGGTGCCGTTGCAATTGTCATTGATAACAAAGGTGAGAACTCGTCCAGCATGACAAAAACCGGAGCGTAAATACGGGGAGCTGGAAAAGCGGCCTTTCAGCTGACACAGGAGACACCGAGTAGGAAACTTCCTGTACCGATATGCAGCTGGACGCCAGTTTCTCGACGGCAGCTCGCCACCACTGGGTCCGGACTGCACCATGTCGCTCACTTCGGCAGGGAAGTTTTTTACGAATATAGCAGCCTTGCAACTGGTCGAGCGTGGAATATTGACGCTCGACGAGCCGATCAGAAAGCACATTCCCGAGATCGACAAGTGCTTGCTTGTAGAGGAGGTGGAAGCGGAGAGCGGAACTGATGGCGGCGAAAAGAAAGAAAAAAAGATCGTGCTCCGGCGCCCTGCTCGCGATGTGACGCTCCGCGACCTGCTTCTCAACACGTGCGGCATGGGTACCTGCGACACGTACGAAGAGCGCTTTGGCAGCGAGGAGCGCGTACCACATCTGGACTTTCCCGAAGACGCTCACTATATTGTCAAGAACCGATCTACGCATCTTTTTTTTGAGCCCGGGGAGGGCTTCGACTACGGCTGGGGTCTCTACTATGTTCAGCTGCTGGTCGAGCGGCTTGGCGGCAAGAAGAAGTTTGTTCAGTACGCGGATGAACATATCTTTGGCGCCCTCGGCATGACCGCATCCACATACCTGCCGGCCCAGGTGCCGCATGTCTGGGCACGCCGTCTGCAGATGGTGGAGCGCGAGCGGGACGAGACGAGTGGCAAGCTGCACCTCGTTGCTTGCGACGAAGGCACGCAGGGCATGACCTGTAGCATGTCCGACCTAGCCCGGCTGTTTGGTGATATACTGTCGCCGGACTGTAAGCTTCTCCGGCAACAGGTACATCGCGATATGCTGTTCACGCCACAGCTAGCTCCCGGTAGCCCCGCGCATCAGGCGCTTCTGGCCGAGACCACCAACTACGGCTTCTTGCTTCCGCTGGAAGAAGGCGTATCCCACAAGACCTCATGGGCCATGTCGCCGCCACCGGCGGTCAACTGGACTGTGGCGGGTGTGCTTCTGGAGGCAGACAACGCTCTCCCCGGCTCGGGCATCCCCAGAGGTACCGTGGCATTTGAAGGACTTCCGAATTTGATCTGGACTATGAATCGTGAGAAGGGTCGCATGATGCTGTTTGGCAACCAGCTGCTGCCTGGATACGACGTCAAGGCGCATAATCTTGTTACCCGATTTATGCGTGACGCATGGAAGACGTTTGGGTAGGCGAGAATACGGTAGCGGAGACGCATATTTCGGGAAGAGAAGAAAACAGCGCCGAGCCCACGCAGGCTTCAAGGCAAACCCGCCAAGAAGTCATCTCCGCCGCAGCTACTCCGTAATTGCCATGGAGATGCTTATTGTCAAAATGAAAACTAACTGTCGAGCTAGCAAAGACCTATAAAATAAGCATAAACAAAGTCTACCTGGGGGTACTAATTGAGGCACTGTCTTCACTCCCTTGTGGGACTTCCGCTTCGTCTATGGGGCCACTCCCCACCCGTAAGAAGTAAAGGCTGTCCGCGCAGTTTGAGTGTTGTATTATTGTGTCATACGCATTCTTGTATATCCGTGTCGTTGTTCTGCCATCCGGACTGTCACTGAAAAGGAGCATAGATGGAGAAAAGAGACGCTTCGTAAGCCGTACAGATAAAAGTTACCGGTCACTTCACTGGCACAGAAGGATTAGAGTGGACCGGTAGGAGTCTCAGTGGTGCCCAAGCGCAAGAAACGGCAAGAAAACGCGAGAAGGCTAAGCCGTCGATAACGGCAGTGCCATCCCTCCCACGACACGTAGCGTCAGACACCAGCTTATCGGCTGCTTACTCCGTGCAACACGAAGAGCAGATGGACATGCGCTCGACAGACCCAGTGGGGTAAAAAGATAAAAGGCAGCTCGGCGGACTGGACGTGGGGGAGCTGACCTTCTCGGAGTGTTTCAACGCCGGACTCGGGTTATATCTCGCCTCTGCAGACGCCCCCCTTGGCTTCTTTGATTTCCTCTCATCTCGCAGCAGCACATACGCAGCACCAACAAAGCAAGAAGAACAAGCAAAGCACTCGACAAGTCTACTACACTGTTCGGATAGCACGCAAGTCGCCTGTGCGAGGCTCCGACAAGCACAACCCCCCATCAACATGCCGCACACCTACACAGTCGGGACTCCGGCACCCGACCCAACACTCTACCTGCCTCGAATTCTATGCCTGCACGGCGGCGGCACAAACGCACGCATCTTTGCGGCGCAATGCCGGGGCCTGTCCGCACAGCTGAAGAGCGAGTTCCGGCTCGTGTTCGCGCAGGCGCCATTTGCGTCCGACGCCGGGCCCGACGTGCTGTCGGTCTACCGAGATTGGGGCCCGTTCCGGCGGTGGCTGCGCTGGCGGCCGGAGCAGCCGCTGCTGGCGGCCGACGAGGCCGTGCGGGCCATCGACGCCTCGCTCGCCGAGGCGATGCGCGCAGACGACGAGCGCGGCGCCACAGGGGAGTGGGCAGGACTGCTGGGCTTCAGCCAGGGTGCGAAGATGTGCGCGAGCCTGCTGTACCGCCAGCAGGTGCGGGAGCGCCGGGGTCGAGCAGCGGGCCGGCCCTGGTACGAGGACGTCCAGGGTCTGTTTGCGCAGGAGCTGGCCGGGCGGGATCTGTCGGCGCGGGATCTGTTTGAGCGGGATCTGCTCGAGCAGGACGCGTACGGGTACGAGCTCGGCCAGTTTCCCCGCTTCCGCTTTGGCATTCTTATCGCGGGCCGGGCGCCGCTGGTGGCGCTGGACCCGGAGGCCGCCGGCCTGCCAGAGTACGCGGGCCTGCCCAATGCGGCACAGATAACGGAGCCGTCACAGCCGCCGCAGCCGTCACTGCCGTCACAAGGGTCGTGGTGGCCGCCGTGCCAACACGACTGGGCGTGCGGGTGTGCCGTGCTGCACATCCCCACCGTGCATGTGCACGGGCTGCGCGACCCCGGTCTGGATCAGCACCGTCAGCTGTTTGGCGAGTGCAGCAGTCCGGGCAAGCGGAGGCTGGTCGAGTGGGACGGGGGGCACCGGCTGCCGCTCAAGCGCAGTGACGTGGGCAAGGTGGTCCAGCAGATCCGGGCGGTGGCATTCGAGACGGGCGTGACGGCGTGGCCATGAGTCGGCGTCGGCGTCGGAGTCTGCGTTGCGCCTGCGAGGGAGGCCCTGTCTCGGAGCATTTTGTCGCATGCTGCCTGCCGGACAGCTCTGCACAGACAGGATCGCCCCAACGGGGTCGCAGGAGAGGAGAGCGCCGGGTGGCCACGCGATACGAAGCAAGCGGTGAGGGCCTGGTTCTTGTACATTACTTGTGTTACCTTGTATGCAGCGGCCGTACGATGCAGTGAATATGCTCGGTACGTGTGTCTTTTACCACCGCATTGCCGCAGCTCTGCGTTGTGCTGGCAATCTTTGCCGGATCCTGCATGGGCTCCGGGCTAAAAACGGTCCCCGAAACTTTGTACAGAGTAGAAAGTGATATACGCCGAAGAGACGCTAGTGCAGCTGTGCGGGGCCGGGCTAGCCCGTTCCATCCGGCGCTAGTGCGTACCACGGTATCTGGTGGGTCACGTGGGTCAGATCGTCGGTACCGAATTGCCCAATTCGCGCATCTCTTTGCACGACGCATCTTCTTCGCACGCAATACGAAGACACGAAGTACTCCGACGAAACTCCACGAAGTAATCCTCCGTACAAGTATGACGTGTGCTTGCAGACCCCTGCGTGGTCTGTTCCCAGCGCTACGGATGGCACAGTCGTCATCGCCCAGAACAGCACATGGCAGAGAACGAAAGAGCGCAAGTCAGCGGCAGCGAGTGGCAGCCAGTGGCAGCCAGTGGCAGCCAGCGGCAGCAGCTCCGAGATGCACAACTCGAGCAGCAGGTCGCGAACATACTCCACGTACGCTTACTCTTTATGCTTGCGCTAATACTCCTTTAGGAATCCCAAGAGCTGTCGTACGGGGTATGACTACTGCAGAGCCAAGTTGTGACAGTTCCCTGGAAACGGTGGCAGTGGCCATGCATACGACGTCAGGCACAGCCAGTGGGTGCTAATAGCCAAGAAAAGTGGAACGGCAGACGAGGTCCACCCAGGCGTCTCTGCATCGCTTATGAGCTGTTCATCATGAACACGGCCTCTGACAGGCCGGGGACGTCGTATGCACAACGGGAGAGTGACGGCAAAGCCCAACGGCTACATGGACATTCTTGGCTGCAGCCCCGAGCTTCACCTTGGGCCGAGCTCGGACCCTCGAGGCTACGTTGTCTGGCTGATGGGGGAGCGCGGCAAGTGTCAGTTATCTAGGCCATTGGTCCTTTCGTGGTTGATCCGGCGGCATGCAAGTGGAAAAATGCATGACCTTCCTGTTGGATTGAGGGCTGGTCGACATGCTAGATTATGCAACTTGAAGACTCTCGTCGGGCCTCCAGTCGTGGCAGGCAGCAGACAGCAGGCATTGGCAGATGACAGCCAGACATCCGGCCACGATAACAGAGGATGGACAGGACAGGTCATTTTGCCCCGTTATCCATCCTGCGAGCTCGAGAAGAGTTGCCTTTGCTGGTGATTTTCTGGGGTCTCGCAGGGTAGCTAGTGCGCGCTTGCTGTCTACGGAGAAGTAGGTGCTATTTGGAGCTGCTAGCCGCCAGTTGTTGCTAGTTGCTCGACTGCTTGGCTTCAACTGCTCGGGTTCGACTGCTCTTAGTTGCTCTGCTTGCGCCAGTGGCCAGCGGTGCTCGTTGTATATATTCTCTCGAGGCACCCCGTTCTACCTCTACCCGAGCCTTCAGATCCCCATCCTCCTGCATCCAAGTCTATCTCAACATACGACTTGGCCAGCATGGCTGCTCCCTCCTCTCCGGGGTATCCCCCCAAGCTCTATGTATTCGGGCCGCAGGCCCTGGCGTTCACCGCCGAGACTTTCCACCAGCTCCATACCCAGCTGACGGCACAGCTGCGAGACGCCAGCTGGCCGCAGGATGCCGTGGCTGCTCTGGCCGGCGACTGGGACGCAGTCGTGGCCCAGGTGGCGGCGCTGCAGCCCGTCCAGGAGCGGCAGCGTGCGCTTCTCGAGGCCCTGTTGACGGGGCTGCGGACGGGCGAGCTGGAGCCGTCGCTGTTCCCGCTGCCGAACCTTGTGCTGACGCCGCTGGTGGTCCTCATGCAGCTGGCACAGTACGCGGGCCTCGTGCGGGCGGCGCTGCCGGGCCTGGCCGACACGAGCAAGCTGCCGGCGTCGGTGCTCGGCAGCGGCTCTGAGGCCATCGGCCTCTGCACGGGCACACTGAGTGCGTTTGCCGTGGCGACCTCGTCCAGCCTGGAGGAGCTCTGGCAGCGCGGCGCCGTGGCCGTGAAGCTGGCGACGCTCATCGGCGCGCTGGTCGACGCCGCAGAGGCCGGCATCGCGGCCGGCGAGCAGGCCGCGTCGTTCTCGGTGTCCTGGACCGCGGCTGACTCGGCCGGCCTAGACGAAGTGCTCAAGGGGTTTCCCGAGGTCCGTCCCGTCCCTTTATCTGACTACTTTCAGTCTGCTGACTAATCACAGGCCTACGTCTCTGTGCTGGTGGACGAGCGACGCGCGACGGTGACGGCGTCGCGAGCCACAGCGCCGGCGCTGACGGAGCAGCTCAAGCTCGCGGGCATGCACACGACAGAGCTGGCGCTGGCGGGCCGGTTCCACTGGCCGAAGCACGGCGAGAGTGCGGCGCAGCTGCGGCAGTTCGTCGACGCCACGCCGGCATACCAGCTGCCGGGTGCAGACAGCCTGCGGTTGCGGCTGGGCCCGGCGGCCGGCGCGGGCGGGAAGCTGCACGAGGTGGCGCTGGAGGCGGCCCTCGTGGAGCAGGCGCGCTGGTACGAGAGCTTCCAGGCGGCGCAGACATCGGTGCTCGCGGCCGGCAAGGAGGCGCTGGTGGTGTGTTTTGGGCCGGAGCGCTGCGTGCCGCCGTCGATCGGACGCAAGCTGGAGGGCCAGGTCTTCCAGGTGGGCGACGGGCTCGCGGGCGCGCTGCTGGCGGGCCTGGGCGCGGACGCGGACGCGGCGGCCGACCCGGCGGTGGACGCGGCGCTGGCGGCGCTGCCGGACGAGCGGATCGCGGTGATCGGGGTGGCGTGCCAGGTGGCGGGCGCGGAGGACCTGGAGGCGTACTGGCGGCTGCTGTGCGCGGGCGAGTCGCAGCACCGGGAGGTGCCGGCGAGCCGGTTCGGCATGGGCACGGCGTGGCGGGCGGCGGACGCGGAGGGCCGGACGTGGTACGGCAACTTCCTCGAGGACCACGACGCGTTCGACCACAAGTTCTTCCGCAAGAGCCCGCGCGAGATGGCGTCGACGGACCCGCAGCAGCGGCTGATCCTGCAGCTGGCGTACCAGGCGGTGGCGCAGGCGGGCTACCTGCCGGGGGCGGGCGGCGGCGGCGTGGAGGCGCACGTCGGCTGCTTCCTGGGGGTGGGCAACGTCAACTACGAGGACAACGTGGCGAGCTACGCGGCCAACGCGTACAGCGCGACGGGCAACCTCAAGAGCTTCGTGGCGGGCAAGGTCAGCCACTACTTTGGCTGGACGGGGCCGAGCCTGACGGTCGACACGGCGTGCTCGTCGTCGAGCGTGGCCATCCACCAGGCCTGCCGGGCGCTGGTGCACGGCGAGTGCGCGGCGGCGCTGGCCGGCGGCGTCAACGTGCTGACGAGCCCGGACTGGTACCACAACCTGGCGGGCGCGGCGTTCCTGAGCCCGACGGGCGCATGCAAGCCCTTTGACGCGCGCGCCGACGGCTACTGCCGCGGCGAGGGCGCCGGCGTGGTGCTGCTCAAGCGGCTGGCCGACGCCGCGCGCGACGGCGACCAGGTCATCGGCGTGCTCGCGGCCACGCGCGTCTTCCAGAACCGCAACTGCACGGCCATCACCGTGCCCAACGCCGGCTCGCTGGCGGCGCTGTTCGCGGACGTGCTGCGCGGCGCGCGGCTGCCGGCGCCGGCCGTGTCCGTGGTCGAGGCCCACGGCACCGGCACGCCCGTCGGCGACCCGGCCGAGTACGACGGCATCCGCCGCGTGTTCGGCGGCCGCGCGCGGCCCGGCGGCGACCTCGCGCTGACCTCGGTCAAGGGCCTCGTCGGCCACACCGAGGTCGCCTCGGGCGTCGTGGCCCTGGCCAAGGCCCTGCTCATGGTCCACCACGGCGCCATCCCGCCGCAGGCCAGCTTCGTCTCGCTCAACCCGGCGCTGCACGCCGCGCCCGCCGACCACATCGCCGTGCCCTTGCGCCTGCAGCCGTGGACGGCGCCCTTCCGCGCCGCCCTCATCAACAACTACGGCGCCTCCGGCTCCAACGCGTCCATGATCGTCACCCAGCCGCCGGCGCGCCCCCCCAACACCGCCAGCGCCACCGCCACCTCCACCGACCACGACGGCGACGCCGCCCCGACCGCCTATCCCTTCTGGCTGTCGGCGCTCGACGAGCGCGGCCTGCGCGCCTACGCCGGCAAGCTGCGGCGCTTCCTCGGCGCCGCCGAGAACGCGGCCGCCGCCGCCGCCGGCGCGCTCGACCCGGCCAACCTCGCCTTCCAGGTGTTCCGCCAGTCCGACCGCGCGCTGCCGCAGGCGCTCGTGCTCACGGCGGCCTCCACGGACGAGCTCGTGGCGAAGCTCGCGGCCTTTGAGAGCACCGGCACGGTGCCCAGCAGCCCGGGCAGCGCGCGCCTCGCCTCGTTTGTGCGCCCGGCGGCGCGGCCCGTCATCCTCTGCTTCGGCGGCCAGGTGGGCACGTTTGTCGGCCTCGACCGCGCGCTCTACGCCGGCACGGCGCTGCTGCGGCGCCACCTGGACGAGGTGGACGCGCTGGCGCGCGAGCTCGGCCTCGCCGGCGTGCTGCCGGCCGTCTTCCAGAAGACGGCGCTGCCGAACATTGTCACGCTGCAAACAGCGCTCTTCGCGGTGCAGTACGCCTGCGCGCAGGCGTGGATCGCCGCCGGCGCGCCCGTGGCCGCCGTCGTCGGCCACAGCTTCGGCGAGCTGACGGCGCTGTGCGTGGCCGGCGCGCTGTCACCGCGCGCGGCGCTGCAGGCCGTGGCCGCGCGCGCGCAGATCCTGCGCGACGGCTGGGGCGCCGACGGCGGCCGCATGCTGGCCGTCGAGGCCGGCGAGGCCGCCGTGGCGGCGCTCGTGGCGCAGGCCAACGCGCGCGTCGGCGCCGCCGGCACCGACGCCGTCGGCATCGCCTGCTACAACGGCCCGACCTCCTTCACGCTCGGCGGTACCAGCGCCGCCGTCGCCGCCGCCGCGCACATCGCCGCCACGGACGCGGCCTTTGCCGGTGTGCGCACCAAGATGCTCGCCGTCACGCACGCCTTCCACTCGGCGCTCGCCGACGCCGTGGCCGACCCGCTCGCGGCCCTCGGCGCCACTGTCGCCTTCCGGCCGCCGCGCCTCCGCGTCGAGCACGCCACCGAGCAGCCCAGCGCCAGCTCCGCCGCCGGCACCGCCGCCGTGCTCGACGCCGGCTTCTTCGCCGGCCACCTGCGCCGCCCCGTCTACTTCCACCACGCCGTCCGCCGCCTCGCCCGCGACTTTCCCGCCGCCGTCTGGCTCGAGGCCGGCTCCAGCTCGACCGTCGCCGCCATGGCCTGCCGCGCGCTCGGCGCGCCCGCCGCCCACCACTTCCAGGGCGTCCACATCACCGGCGCGCCCGCCCTGGCCTCGCTCGTCGACACCACCGTGCGCCTCTGGCGCGAGGGCCTCGACGTCGCCTTCTGGCCGCACCACCGCGCGCAGACGGCCGACTACGCGCTCGTGCTGCTGCCGCCCTACCAGTTCGAGAAGACGCGCCACTGGCTCGCGCTCAAGCCGTCGGTGCCGCCCGGCACGCCCGCCGCGGCGCCGCCCGCCGTCGCGGCGCCCGCCGGCCTCACGACCTACCTCGGCGTCCAGGACGCCGCCACCCAGGCCGTGCGCTTCCGCGTCAACACCGCCGCCGACACCTTTGTGCGCATGGTCGCCGGCCACGTCATGGTCGGCACCTCGGCCGTCGTGCCGGCCATGTTCCAGGTGGCGCTGGCGCTCGACGCGCTCACCGGCCTGCGCCCCGAGTTCGGCGGCGCCGCGCCGGCCTTCCGCCCCGAGCTCCAGGGCATGGCCCACCTCAGCCCGCTCGTCGTCGACGGCGCCCGCGACCTCTGGCTCGACGCCGCGCCCGCCGACGACGAGGGCCTCGTCTGGGACTGGAAGCTCGTCGCCGGCGCCACGCAGTACACCGCCGGCCGCCTCGCGTTCCGCCGCGCCGGCGACGGCGACGACCTCGCCGTGCTCGCCCGGCTCGGCGGCCGGCGCCGCGGCCTGCGCCTCCTCGACGGCGACGACGCCGCCGACGTGCTGCAGGGCCGCAACGCCATCTACCGCGCCTTTGCGCCCGTCGTCGACTACCAGGCCGTCTACCGCCACGTCGTCAAGGTCGCCGGCCGCGACGACGAGTCCGCCGGCCGCGTCGTCAAGCCGCTCGCCCTGCACGCCGGCATCGACGCCGTCCTCTCCGACTGCTTCTGCCAGGTCGCCGGCGTCTACGTCAACCTCATGACCGACCACGCCGCCGCCGGCGACCCGGCCCACCGCGACATCTTCATCTGCGAGAGCATCGGCCGCTGGGTGCGGCCGCCCCACGCCAGCACTCCCACCACCACCCCCCCCTCCACCTGGGACGTCTTTGTCCTGCACCACCGCGCCGGCGACGCCAAGTACGTCAGCGACGTGTTCGCCTTTGACGCGCGCGACGGCGCGCTCGTGGAGGCCATCCTCGGCCTGCAGTACCGCAAGGTCGCGCTCGCCGGCATGCAAAAGGCCCTGGCCCGGCTGGTGCCGTCACGTGATGTCCGGACCGGCCCGGCGCCGAACGGCGTCCAGCACGCCGCCCCCGCCGCCCTCCCCGTCTTCGCCACGCCCAAGCGCGCCCGCCCGGCACCGCCGGTGACCCCGTCGCCGACGCCCCAGCGCAAGGTCCCGCCGCGCCCGGCGGCCCCGCCGGCCGGCCCCGATGTGCCGGCCAAGACGCGCGAGATCCTCAGCAACCTCTCCGGGCTCGACGCCGACGCCATCCAGGACGACGCGGACCTCGTCGAGATCGGCATCGACTCGCTGATGAGCATGGAGCTGGCGCGCGAGGTCGAGGCCGCCTTTGGCTGTCCGCTGCAGATGGAAGAGCTCATGGACCTGACCGACTTTGCCAGCCTCGTGCAGTGCATCCGGGGGGCGCTCGGCGTCGGCGGCGGCGGCGGCGGCGGTGAAGAGGCGAACGGGGTGGACGGCACGCACGTCAACGGCACCAACGGCACCAACGGCACCGGCAAGGGCGTCAACGGCGTCCACGGCATCCACGGCATCCTCACCTACGGCGAGCCCGTCACGGCCCCGGTCCTCGTGCCGCCCGCCGTGGCCGTGGCCGCCTTCCGCGCCTCCCGCGCGGCCACCGACGACTTCATCGTCAGCGGCGACCTCGCCACCTACCGCGACGGCTCCATGGCCCGCTCGACGGCGCTGTGCGTCGTCTACATTGTCGACGCGCTCGAGCAGCTCGGCAGCCCGCTGCGCGCGCTCGCCGCCGGCGCCGTCGTGCCGGCCGTCGGCTACCTGCCCAAGCACGAGCGCTTCATGGGCGTGCTCTACGACATGCTGGCCGCCGGCGGCCTCGTGACCGTGGCGCGGGCGCCCGGCGCCGCCGTGTCCACCGGCGCCGCCGTGCTGACGCGCACGGCCACGCCGGTCGCCGCCGCGCCGGCCGCCGCGCTGCTCGCCGGCCTGCTGCGCGACGAGCCGCTGCACCGCGCCGAGCACGAGCTGCTGGCGCTCATCGGCCCGCGGCTGGCCGACTGCCTCGCCGGCCGCGCCGACGCGCTGCAGCTCATCTTCGGCTCCGCCGCCGGCCGCCAGATCGTCACCGACGTCTACGCGCGCTCGCCCTTCAACGCGGCCTGGATCCGCCAGGCCGCCGCCTTCCTCGAGGACCTCGTCGGCCGCCTGCCCGCGCCGCCCGCCGCCGACGGCCCGCTGCGCATCCTCGAGATGGGCGCCGGCACCGGCGGCACCACCGCCACCATCGTGCCCATGCTCGCCCGCCTCGGCGTGCCCGTCGTCTACACCATGACCGACATCTCGCCCTCGCTCGTCGCCGCCGCCCGCAAGCGCTTCGCCGCCGCCTACCCCTTTATGCGCTTCGCCACCCTCAACATCGAGGCCGCGCCCGACGCCGCCCTCGCCGCCTCCCAGCACGTCGTGCTCGCCACCAACTGCGTCCACGCCACGCGCGACCTCGCCGTCTCCACCGCCAACATCCGCCGCCTCCTGCGCCCCGACGGCTTCCTGCTGCTGCTCGAGATGACCGAGCAGGTGCCCTGGATCGACCTCGTCTTCGGCCTCATCGACGGCTGGTGGCTCTTTGACGACGGCCGCCGCCACGCCCTGCAGTCCGCCGACCGCTGGGACGCCGTGCTGCGCGCCGCCGGCTTCGCCCACGTCGACTGGACCGCCGGCGACCGCCCCGAGAGCCACCTGCAGCGCCTGATCATGGCCCACGCCACCGCCTCCGGGCCGGACCCCAGGTATGCCGCTCCCGCCCCCGCCGCGCCGCCGCCGCTCGCCCGCCCCCTGTTGACCCCAGACGTCGCAGCCCGCCAGGCCGACGTTGAGGCCTACGTCGCCGCCCACACCGCCGGCTTCGCCCTGCCGCCCGCCGTCGACGCCGGCCCCCGCCAGCCCCGCGCCCTCTGCGTCCTCGTCACCGGCGCCACCGGCAGCCTCGGCTCCCACATCGTCGCCTACGCCGCCCGCCAGCCCGCCGTCGCCGCCGTCGTCTGCGTCAACCGCCCCAGCATGGCGTCCGCCCGCCCCGGCGCCGCCGCCGACGCCGAGCACGCCGCCGTCCGCCGCCAGCACGCCGCCCTCGCCGCCCGCGGCCTCCACCTCGACCCGGCCGCCCTCGACAAGCTCTCCGTCCTCGAGACCGACACCGCCCGCCCCTGCCTCGGCCTCGCCCCCGCCGCCTACGCCGCCCTCGCCGCCCGCGTCACCCACATCGTCCACAACGCCTGGCCCATGAGCCTGACGCGGCCCGTCCGCGCCTACGCCGCCCAGTTCGCCGCCATGCGCTGCCTCATCGACCTCGCCGCCGCCTCCGCCGCCGCCGCCCGCGACAAGGTCACCCTCCAGTTCGTCTCCTCCATCGGCGTCGTCGGCCACTACCCCCTCTGGGCCGCCCGCCCCCTCGCCCCCGAGTCCCCCGTCGACGCCGCCTCCGTCCTGCCCATCGGCTACGCCGACGCCAAGCTCGTCTGCGAACACATGCTCGACGCCACCCTGCGCCGCCATCCCGCCCGCTTCCGCGCCATGGCCGTCCGCATCGGCCAGATCACCGGCTCCACCGCCACCGCCCTCTGGAACCCTGCCGAGCACTTCGCCGCCCTCGTCCGCTCCGCCCAGACCCTCCGCGCCTGGCCCGACCTGCCCGGCACCCTCTCCTGGTGTCCCGTCGACGTCGTCGCCACCGCCCTCGGCGAGATGCTGCTCGACGTCGCCCACGCCAGCCAAGGCCTCGTCGACGCCCACACCGCCAACTCCCCCGTCTTCCACATCGAGAACCCGGCCCGCCAGCCCTGGTCCCACATGAACACCCTCTTCGCCGACGCCCTCGACATCCCCTGTGCCCGCGTCGTCCCCTTTGACCAGTGGCTCGACCGCGTCCGCCGCTTCGACGGCCCCGCCGCTGCCAACCCGGCCAGCCGCCTTCTCGACTTCTTCGAGACCCACTTCCTCCGCATGTCCTGTGGCGGACTCGTCCTCGGCACCGCCAAGAGCACCGCCCTGTCGCCAACCTTGCGGCAGAGCCGTCCCGTTGACAAGGAACTGGCGCTCCGCTACGTGGCCGCCTGGAAGGATGCTGGCTTCCTCGACTGATTGTGTCCGTGTCTCCGCAAGGGTGTGCCTACTTCCCATGTTCCTGGCTGATGGCCCTTAT
Organism: Grosmannia penicillata; assembly: GCA_002778075.1. Taxonomy (NCBI): domain Eukaryota; kingdom Fungi; phylum Ascomycota; class Sordariomycetes; order Ophiostomatales; family Ophiostomataceae; genus Grosmannia; species Grosmannia penicillata. The sequence goes on along the minus strand of PCDK01000018.1, from coordinate 2,106,592 downwards.
GTGTTATGTGTTATGTCTGATGTACATGTTTTACTGTTATTTGTCTTTTTTGTTCGGCACGCTGCAAAGCTTGCTTGATACAACCAGTGTCATTCCCCTGTAATTAATGTCCGTTCACCTATAGCTATAAGCTCCCGTAACTTTTATCCTGCTTGCCTTAAATACAAACACAAATCTTGGCTCGACGAAACAAGTGAAACAGTCAAGTACGAAACGACAAGGTAGAAATGAAGGGGAAGCAGAATAACAAGTCTTAGGAAATGCAATGTAAAAGGGAAAGGCAGAAGGAAAGAAAAGGGGGAGAAAGGAAGCAAAAGAGAAAAGGAAACAGAGCAGTGATCAAAGCACCATTCCAACGTAAACGCCTAATTGCTGCAGCACTCGCAGGATCGTGTGTTGGCTCTGCAGTCGCCTCTCACCGGCCCTTGCCCTTGCCCTTGCCTTTGCCCTTGCTCTTGTCCTTGCTCTTGTCCTTGCTCGTGTCCTTGTCCTTGTCCTTGCCCGTCTCCTTCGTCTTCTCCTTTGCCTTCTCCTTGCTCGCCCCAATGTCAGTCTTCGCCAACGGACTCCCTATAGCCGTGTCGTCACCGTCATAGAGCGATGGGTCGCCGCGGTCACCCAGCTCCATAAAGGCCCCTGCCGTCTGGTAGTCGGCCGGACGCGTCTCCTTCTCCGCGTGCTTGCCCTTGTCCTTGTCCTTGCTGTGATCAGCTGCGGCTGCGGCCGGCTCTACGATCGCCGGCACCCGAGTCATCTCTCCGCGTCCGAGGGCGCTGATCAGCGTCCGCTCGCGCGAAAGACCGCCCATCACCAGGCCACGGCGGTTCACATTCAAGCCAGCCACCCCACCCACAAGGCCGTCCGTACTATCGGTCAGGCTCGGGGCCGACGACGTCATCCACGGGTGCATCAAGCACTGATCGACCGTGAAGCGGCGCGCCGGGTCAACAACCAGCATGGAGTCGATCAGGTCCACTAGTGATGTTAGCAGGGCCAGACGGAGGACAGGCGGCCAGGTGCTCGAGTCCAGACTTACATGCCGGGTCGCCAACGGAGTCCCAGTACGGAGAGGGGTAGTTGAACTGGCCGCTGCGGATCTGCTGCGTCATGTTGTACGGGAAGCCGTCGGAGTAGAGCTCGTCTGAGAAGGGCGGGAAGCCACACAGGCAAATGTACAGCACGACGCCGAGCGACCAGATATCCACTGCCTTGGTGTACTTGCGGTTGCGGGTGTCTGCCAGGATCTCCGGCGCTACATAGCTGGGCGTGCCGCACAGCGTTGTCGTAAACGACTCCTCGCCGATGATCTTGGCTAGGCCGAAATCAGCCAGCTTGACATGCAAGTCCTGGTCCAGCAGCAGAATGTTCTCTGGCTTGATATCGCGATGCACAATGTTGCGGTCATGCTGCCTAGTCAGTTGTGTATGGCAGGAGGCGAGGGCGCAACGCAGAGCAGGGACGCAAACAGGGGAACAAAGTACGGACCAGATACTTGATCCCGGCAAACAGCTGCTTAAACAGCTTCCGGGCTTCCGCCTCTGAGAGCTTCTGGTGGCCCACAATATATTCAAACAGCTCGCCGCCGGACGCGAGCTCGAGAACCAAGTACACCGAGCCCTGCTCGTGGAAGGTGTCCTTGAGACAGAGCACGTTGGGGTGGCTGACGCCCATGAGCACGGCGATCTCCTGCTGCAGGCCCTCGGTCGTGGACCGGTCTTCCCGGCCGGGCGGCATGGTAAACTTCTTGACGGCGTACTGCTTGCCCGTAGCCCGCTCGACGCACAGATACACCTCGGCAAAGTGGCCCTTGCCAAGCTTCTGGTGCAGGCTGTACTGCTGGCTGAAGGCGCTGGACGTGCGGCTGCGCGGATAGCGGAAAATAAAGCGAGCGCGGTCGAGGATGGCAATCTCGTCGTTCTCCTGCAGCTCGCGGCGCTGATTGCGGCCGACCATGGCCTCGTTGACAAACGTGCCGTTGCTGGACAGGTCCTCCAGCACGGCCACCGTGTCCTGGCCCTGGTGCTCGGCAAAAATGAGGCAGTGGCGGTTCGACACCATCAGATCCTCGAGCACAACATCTGCACAGCCAGAGTTAGCGACCACCCAAACGAGGCCAAACGCGCAGAACATGGGATGAAGCCATACCACACTCTCGGTGCCGTCCTATCAGGTATCCACCCGAGCGCGCATCCTTGGCATCCTCATCCTTGCTCCCCTTTTTCTTGCTCTTCTTCCGAGAGGACGACGATCCTGACCCCGAGGCAGCGTCTTCTCCACAGCCAGTGCGCCGTTTCATAACCAACGTGCTGGTGCCGTAGCGCTGGAGAGGCAAAAGGTACCCCCAGACGCCCTCCTTGACCTCGTCCTTGACGTCCTCCGACAGCGGCTGGTTGGGGTCGGTGAACTGCGACGCAATGGCCTGGGTATCGGACGAATAGGAGCCGTTCTGAAGCTCGTCGCTCGAGCCGTTGGTACCGTCGCCGCTGTGTGTCCCGCGGGGCGCCATCTGGCTTGGACGGCCATCGGGCGGCGTGGCCGTGGCTTCCTTGAAACGCTGATCGGACGAGTCCTCTGTCGACAGGTGGGCCACGGGAGTCTTGATTGCAGAGGGGCCGGCATCGGCATGGGAGTCGACACGCTGCGAGAGCCGTTCGGACCGGCGCGGTTTCTTAGCATCGAGCTCGGATTCGCTCGGCGAGTTCTGGGAGAGGAAGCAGGTTAGAGACAGGAGCTTCCTGGCAGCGCCACCAAGTCGCAGGAGGGCCATCGGGACAGGGTGCAAAAGAGGGGGGAAGGCATAGGAGACGGAAACAGAGGCAGAACAGAGAGAAGAGAAGAGGAGGAAAGCAGTCGCCAGAAGACGACGGAGGCGGTCATGCTCCGGAGTGCTGAGACATACACGAGCGCGCTTCAGGTGACTAGACTCATTGCGAGGCGCCATGACGGAGGCGGAGCAGCGCAGAGCCTACTGCGTGATACGCGTAAAAGGGGAGCCGACTGGCGGTCGATGGATGGCTGATGGCGGGCTGATGGACGGCGGCTGGCTGCGCGGATCGTGGGCACGCAGCGCGCCGCGGGCAAGGCTGCCGGGAAGCACGAGAGCACGGCAGCACAGAGGCCAGAGGGCGAATGGACAGACGGACACAGCCGACGAGGACAGCTGACAGGTTGCGGCGAGACGAAGCGACAATGGCCGCGTGTGACTGCTGGCCAAAAGCGCCAAAAGCGCGTGTGATGTTGCTCGTTTTTGTAGATGCGGGCGCTGAGACACAGAGCCGCAGCGGCCGGCGGTTGCTGCAAGTGGCCGGCGGACGGGGCCGTGGCGGGAGGCTGCGAGGCGTTCTGGGGGTTGTCGGCTGATCAGACAGAGGGCGGCGGTGCCATTGGGGATGAAGAAAAGCAGACGGCCAGAGTCATCTTACGAGTAATAATACTACGCAAATAATCCGTACAAAGTACAAAGTGCGCAGCAAGGCAGCCGGCAGCCGGCAGGAAGGTGCCTCCAACGCGCTACGCTAGAGGAACTCACACAGAAGAGTCAACAGACACAGGAGTAACCGTAATAGGCTACGCTAAGCCGGAGTCGATGGGTACTCCTCATCGCGCACAGATAGCGCGGCGGCGCAAGTCTTATTAGATCCACACCGGTATGTATGTCTACGGAGTAAGATGCTTATGCTAGCAATAAACCGTACACCGCTTTCCTGATTTGGGACATGTGGAGCTGCTGTATTGCAGATGATCTGTCGTACTCTGCTTCGTACGATACGCCGTAGCTACCGCTAAACTCCCGTCAAGCGCAGCTCTACAAATCACTTTAGACAGTGTTTGAGTGTACGGAGTACAAATTTTCTGTATTAAATACTGCTGTACGAGTATTGCCAATGCTACATTGGAAGGGGTGGACAAGAATTTCGAGCGAGTAGCTCTGTAGTGCGCACAGACCCACACATCATATGACACTGTAGAGTATAGTATTGCATCGAAGGCAAGATGGCCGAGCGGTTAAGGCGCTAGCTTCAGGTATCTGAACGAATTCTTTCGAATTTGCTAGTGTGGAAACACGCGTGGGTTCGAGTCCCACTCTTGTCATTCATATTTTTGCGTGCCATTCTGCTTATGGTTGTCTCTTTTTACTTCTGTGAAGTTGATTCGGGTAAAAATGAAGATGGCCATGGTGGGAATTACATATTCATCCGAACTTGCTGATACAATGCAAGTCTCATATGATGTATGGAAATCATAGTTTTGTCTGTCGTTTGTAAGTCAACTGGTTTATCAGAGGCTTCAGAGTACGAAGTCCCGTAACTTTGATAACGGATCCTGTCCAATTGCTTGTCAACGTATGGCCAGTTAACGGGCCTCCATACAAGTTGCGTAGAAGACTATTCTCTGTTTTTGACCGACCATGCCGTCGTAGAGATGGCTGCCTGCCAATATATAGCTTTCGGCTTGCTACAGAGAAGATCAGAAGCCACCTGGCGCGCATACGGAATATCCACCGCGTCCACTTGGTGTTCTCCAGTTCACGCTGTCATGCTCACTTTTTAGGGCGTAGGCTGCTCTCCGGCAGACATCGATCACCCGCCTCAAGTTACTCAGCAAGTAGTCGGTAAACGGCAGAACGTGGTCAGCCCCAGCATTGTTGAGGCACGTCTGGGGAGGCGGTGAGGCAGTAGGTGACTGCGTACCTGCCCGAAGGGAAGTGCTCCTTGAAAGTGCGATGTGGCACAGATATCTAGCGGTCGCTCCTTCCAGACAGTAATGAACAGTGCGTCGCGCTTTCTATGACTAACCCTATTACGACGTGTACGAGCATGTTGTATAGCTTATATCCTGGTCAACAGCGGTGTCAATCGGGTTCCTTCCTAGGGGCTTGTTACTCCGTACTTTGAGATGCAGTTCAACTAGCGGCAGAAAGGTCGCAACGTGAAGAGGACGGGCCAGACCGCTAACAGCCCCGCACTAATCCGGTTCGAGCAACTGGCGGTCGCGAAAATGGGGAAATTGGCGGGCAATTTCAATGTGTAGAGCTCAACAGCGTCTCTATCCTGCGAATTGCTTCGTCGCCTCCCAACCTGTACTCTCCAATATACCCCGAGGTCTGAGGAACGCGTACTAGCTGCATACTCTGTCGCAGAAGAGCCTCCCTTCACACACCTCACACCTCACGTACAATGGCGGACACCAAGGTCTACCGTGCGAGCACCACGGCCCCGGTCAACATCGCCGTTGTCAAGTTTGTTAACCCCTATTTGCCTTCTTTTCTTGAGAGCTTTCGTATGTCGCCTGCTACCACTATGCCGGTCTCTAACATGTTTCTTCCCTCACAGGTACTGGGGCAAGCGTGACCCGAAGCTCAACCTGCCCACCAACTCCTCTCTGTCTGTCACCCTCTCCCAGTCCGACTTGCGCACTCTCACGACGGCCTCGGTTTCCCAGCGGTATGCCGGCAAGGAGGACTCCCTCATCCTCAACGGCGAGTCTTCGGATGTGTCGGGAGCCCGCACCCAGGCATGCTTCCGGGCTCTGCGTGAGCGGCGCGCTGCCCTCGAGGCTGCCGACCCGTCCCTGCCCAAGCTCTCCGAGCTTCCCCTCCGCGTTGTCAGCGAGAACAACTTCCCGACAGCCGCCGGCCTCGCATCTTCGGCCGCCGGATTTGCTGCTCTGGTGCGCGCCATTGCCGACCTCTACGAGCTCCCTGATACCCCGTCCCAGCTCAGCCTGATCGCTCGCCAGGGCTCTGGCTCTGCTTGCCGCAGTGTGTTTGGCGGTTATGTTGCCTGGCGCATGGGCGAGGCTGCGGATGGCAGCGACTCTCTAGCTGAGCAGGTGGCCCCGGCATCGGCCTGGCCGGAGATGCGGGCTATTGTCCTCGTCGTTTCGGCGGCGAAAAAGGGCGTTTCGTCGACGTCCGGCATGCAGCAGACTGTGGCTACCTCTGGCCTCTTCCAGCAGCGCGTCGCACAGGTTGTCCCGGAGAACATGGCCCGCATGGAGAAGGCGATTGCCGACAGGGACTTTGCCTCATTTGCCGAGGTCACGATGCGCGACTCCAACTCCTTCCACGCTACGTGCGCGGACACCTACCCCCCCATCTTCTACATGAACGACGTGTCCCGGGCGGCCGTTCGTGCCGTTGAGGCCATCAACGCCAAGGCCGGCCGCGTTGTGGCTGCATACACGTTCGATGCTGGCCCGAACGCCGTTGTCTACTACCTGGAGAAGGACGCAGATACTGTACTGGGCACCTTTGCTGGCATCATCGGCTCCATCGACGGCTGGAAGAACGGCCTGCCCAGCACGGCACAGGCAGTGGAGGTAGACGGCACGGTGGCCGGTACCCTGAAGACAGGCGTCAGCAGAGTGATCGTGACAGGCGTTGGCGAGGGTCCTGTCCCGACGGACGAGCACCTGGTCGGCGAGGACGGCGAGCCGGTGAAGAGATAGATGGTGAAACTAAAGAGGACGCAGCCTCTTGTGTCATTGCGTTGCTGGCTTTACCCGCGCTATATGCGCCGTTCTAACGTTTGCTTCGCTGCTTGGCGGCCTTCCAGCATCAATAACCAAGGCAGCGAAGTGGCTTCATTTATGTATGCATAGCGCATCTAGACCGTATATCGGCAAATAGCTTTCCAAAGTTGGCACTGAATTGTACGGAGTAATACACTGCATTATTTCCAAACGATCTGCAATACTCCGTATTATCGTACTCGTATGTGCCGCTAGCTTGCGCTACCCCGCTGCCTTGCTTACCCAGACGGAGTCGTGGCCCGTGCTTTTGCAGCACGGTCTACGGAGCTGCTACTCTCCGGAATCCGGTCAGCTCGCGTCGCAACTATCAAATCAGGCAGGCGCGACTGGCAAGGCCGTCCATCTCTCCATTCAACAATCTTCGGGTCCGTCGCAGTTTCGCAGTCTCTCGCTCTCACGTGAGACTCGACGTATTCCTTCTCTCGTCCGCGACTTGTTTGCCCTTTACCTTTCAGCTCTTCTTTCGGTCTCTCGTTCACCAGTCTTCTTGCGATTCGGCTTCTCGTCCATCGCGTCCCCACTCCCGGTTCTCTGCGCGCTGCTTGTCACCGCGGCGCAATACTGCGTGGCTGGCTCATGCCGTAACGTTCGTCTCTGGGGAGAAACAGGAATCATGAGTCTGGTCCGCGATGTCGACCAGGCTGGCAATGTGCTGTATACCTATTCCGGGCCTGGCAATGTTGCTGCCGGTGGCAAGGAGCTCCGAGTTGTGAGTAGATTGCTGCGAAGACGTCGCTAACAGTCGAGCGCCCGCGCATTGTTTCCGCCCTTCTGCCAGAGCAAACTGACCTCTCCCGCTGCAGGAGAAAACAAAAGTGCCGCTGGGCAAGGCGGTATTCTACGCATTTCTTCCCGCTGGATTCCCTCACAGTGTGACGGACGACTACTTGGCATACCAAACATACGACTCGTTGCAGGCGTTCTCGTCATCGATTGCATCCCTCCTCGCTAACCGCGCTGTCCTCGAGGGCCTCGGAGTCGGCGATGCCTCACAGTCACCCACGGCAGCTCTCGTGCTCAAGATCATTCAGGAGACGTTCTCGCGAATGGCCACCATTCTCTTTGCCCACCGCATGGGCCAGGCCATCGAGCCCGAGTGCAAGACGTACCGCTTCATGGCGGATCTCTTCAACGACAGTGCCCTCATGCTCGACCTACTCACGCCGGTACTGCCCTTCTTTCCCAAGGTCTGCGTCATGGTAGCCTCGAGCATATTGCGGTCGCTTTGTGGCATCGCGGCCAGCGCCAGCAAGGCCAGCTTGTCGGCCCATTTCGCCAAGACGGGCAACCTCGCAGAGCTCAATGCCAAGGAGGCATCGCAGGAAACAGTGATCAGCCTTCTGGGCATGCTGGCCGGGACAGCTGTCGTACATGCTGTGCGCAGCAAGACGGCCGTGCTATACTGGATGGTCACGCTGCTGATGGTGCATCTGGCCATGAACTACCGGGGCGTGCGGTGCGTGCAAATGGTGACTCTCAACCGACAGCGCGCCACCATTGTTTTCAGTCACTATCTGGAAACGGGCTTTATACTGTCGCCGGCAGAGGTGGCGGAACGCGAGCACGTCCTGCTCGGCGGCCGGGGACACATGAAGAGCAGCAAGGGCGGATACAACGGATATTGCGAGTTTGGTAACTACGGCGCGGTGATGAACTGGTGGCCGTGGGGCTACCAGCGGTACGGATTCGAGAACGACGACTACTTTATGGCTATCTGGCATTGGGGTCCCAAGTTCTACATTCGCATTGCCATGAAAGAGGGCACCAACCCCAGCACAGCTCCGCTCATGGCTTGGCTGGATGCTGTGTCACACGCCTACCATTTCGACTCGGCGCTCAAGGACGGGCTCGGATCGCACTACGAGAGCGAAGGACCCTTTGGCTACGTACCACCGGAGACGAAAGAAGGAGTGCTGCAGACGTTGCGGGCGAAGGGATGGGACGTGGACGATGCGCAGCTCGAGACGAGCAGCCCGGTCCGTGTTCGCACGAATGCGGGAAGAAAGAGTAAGTACTATCCGGTCCCGACCTCTTCATGCACTTGGGACTGGACACTGACGCAACCTATCAAGTCACGCCCGCAGCGGCAGACAGGGCGCACGGCCACCTCCACCCCCAGGGTATGGAAGTGGCCAAATCCGACTAGATGGAGCGGCGATTACGGATAAAGCTGTACGGAGCATGGTACTAGCAACCACTCACGAGCTCACATTGGACCGCATCATCGTCATCGTACGCAACGCAACGAGCGATCCAGGCCCGCGTCTTATTAGGAGGGGAGAGGGAGGAGGGGGGAGAGTCGTGCAATTGATCTTTTCTTTCTTCGTTTGATACCACACGGCATATGTGCCGGCACGGGGCAAAAACCATGTAGAGGAACATGGCTATCATGACATGAGATTTCATGGAATTCTGTATGCATCAATACATCCGGGGCAAATCTAAAAATGCGTGCTTCCGACTTTTGCGTCTCGCTTGAACTCCGCCGGATCCTACCGGTTATCCAGACCCGGGCCATATGGTTTGGCCATGTTACAATAGATGTCTTGTAGAAGATGTGTCCTAGTCCGAGATGGCGTTGCCTCGGCCGGACCGCCCATGGCTACGCCAGGACATGTCGTGCTCCTTGACCCAGCGAATGCCAGGCTATGCCAGGCCGGTGAAGCGCAGGGCGCGCATCTTGATGCCCTCCCAGGAGTTGAGCTTGGGGCGGACGTCCAGGTAGAAGCTGATGGAGCCGGAACCACCGTTGGCAGCGGCGGCGGCGCCGGGGCGGCCGGCATAGAAGTCGATGACGTAGTCGATGCGGGTGCCGCAGCGGTCGACGACCCAGTCGTGGCGGTCAAAGGGCGCGCTGTAGCCGAGCAGGGTGTTGATGCGGGCGCGCGGCGACATGCTGGTGCTGAGGCCGGCGAACGAGTGCAGACGCGGGCCGTTGCAGGCGCAGCCGGCGCCGGCATAGGGCGCCTCCCACGCGAGGATCTCGTTCCAGGCGCGCTCGTTGACGGCGTTGTGGATGGGCACGACCACGCGCATGTCGGCGGGGCGCGCGCCGTCGTTGCCCTTGCGCCGCATGGCGTCAAAGAACATTTTTTCCGAGGGATACACCCAGTTGCCCGTGGCCGGGTCGGCGCCGGTCTCGACTTCATGGTTGACGGGCGCCGCAGAGGCCGGCGCCGGCAGGCCGTCCTCGGGCAGCGACGTGGTCGTGCGCGGGATGCTCGAGACTTGGCGATCGACGCCGAGGCCGAGGCTGCGGCCGCGGCCGGGGGCAGGTGCGGCCGCGGCCGTGGAGGCAGAAGAGGCAGACGAGGCAGCGGCGGGCGTCGACGGCGAGGCCCAGAGGAAGGAGGCGGACGGCCACCAGCTGCGCGACGGCGCGGCCGGCGGCGCTGCTGGCGGCGCCGCGACGTGCGGATGTGGCGGCACGGCTGGCGGTCCTGGCGCGCCCGACTGCTGTGCTGTCTGCGCCTGCGCCTGCGCCTGCGCCTGTGCTTGTGCTAGCCAGAGCTCCCGGGTCTTGTGGTCGACCGGACACACGGCCGCCTTGTCGCTGTCGGCCATGCTGCCGTACTCGGGCGAAAAGGTGTGCCGCGGCGCAAGACGAAAACCTTGCGCGCAGAGGGATGGGAGAGAAGGCGTCGGCAAGAGCAAGGCGTCGGTTGCGGCCGCAGAGAAACAGGCCGGCCTGCTTGGGTGTGTGCAGCGTCGAGGCCAGAGGGGGGGGTAGGAAAGTCTCAAAAAATGAAGCTCGCCGGCTTGATGAGCACGATCGCGACAATCGGCAGCGCGCGGGGAGGAAGTGAGGCTTACTAAGAAAAAATGACGAATGGCGGGAATGCGCAAAATTTCACTGCAGCACTAGCACTTGACGGGGCTTTGCAATAGGCTGGTCTGATTGGCCTGAACTCTCCGTACGTCGGGATCCACCACGGAGTAGAGCGGAACGGCCGGGCAGCTGCAGGCCTGAGGCTTTACACGCATTGGGGGATCTTGTGTTCTATTCTGGTACTTTATAGTATACTCCGTAGTGCTCCGTACATCGCCCGCCGCCGCGCCTCGTGTCCGAGGCATCCGGCAGTGCGGGAGTGCTCCTCCTGTCCTGCTGCTGCGGCTGCACATGTCGATGCGGCCGCCACCAGAGGCAAGTTATGCCGAAACGCAGTGCTAACCGAACATAACCCGGCAAAAGAGCTACAAGTAGGAGGTGGTAGACTGCACCATTGGGCACAGCAGCGGCCTCTGCGGCGCGCTTCAGAGCCGCAAAGCCGCAAACCCACTGAGCGCTGCTGTCCCTTTTCGACTCTCTCTCTGTTCCGTAACCTCACTCGCATGCACACGTGCATGCCCGTCTTTTTATGAAAAGCAAAAAGCCAAGTCCACGCTGGTCTGTGTCCGAGCCTGGCGAGTCGCCCACGGCCCGGAGACGGGTCCGGGTCTCTGGTGGACGCCCTGGCATGCACTGCGCGTGAACTTTTATGTGTCCGGCAAATGTGACCGGCTATGCGCTGAAATAAGCAAGCTATCCATGTCTTTCGTCATGGTGGTGGTGACAAAGGAAACGTAAACGAGTAAGCAATGGCAAGAGAAGATGCCACTGCTCACGCGAACAGGGTAGCACCGCCAGTCTCTACTGCCTCGATCTCGGCAGCCGAGAGCGGTGCTCGCCGGAAGCGGGCGGGCAAGTCGTTGCGGTCAAAGTACAAGCCCTGGCTGGGGGTGACAGGGCCGAGGTCGTGGCCGCTGGTGCCGCCGACGCCGCGCTCTTCCAGGCTCTTGACCGTCTTGCGCAGCGGGCCGAACTGCTGGGCATGGTCGCGGTAGGAGCTGAAAGAGACGTGGGAGCCGAAGTCTGCCGGCAGCTCATGAGTCGGGCTGGCCGGATGCGGGTGGCGGGCAGTGTGGTCGATGGCTACGTTCTTAGCAGGGAGAAGCAGAGACCAGGCAAGGCCAGGGACAGCAAGAACGTACTGGGAATGGTGCGCTTGCCGGCGAACTTGATCAGCGGCGTGCGCTCGACGTGCTGGGCCGCCTGGCGGAGGACCTTGGTAGCGAACATGGTGGCGGGAAGAGATGCCGGTGGGGTAGGCCGTTGAGCGGGCGAGGTCGCGGGCAAGATGGAGGACGAGCGAAGGAGAGAGGCGAGAGGCGAGAGGCGAGAGGCGAGAGGCGAGAGAGGCGAGAGAGCAGCGACGGCGATAAATGCGCAAAGCAGAGACGACACCAAATAGTCGGACGGAGGGAAGTCGGAAAGCGAAAGACGCGACAGCGGACTGAAGCGGACTAGGCGGGATCTGAAGGCTCCGGACAAATTGGGCGGGCTGGGTAGCTGGGGTACGAGGTACGAGTACGGCCGGTGTTGCGCAGGTTGAAGACTTTTGTGTTTTTGTGTGTGTGAGGAGAGCGAAAATACGCAAGACACGATAGATCAAGAAGCCAGACAGCAGCAGACAGACTGGCAGACGAAGAGAAAATATATGGGCGCGCGTCGCAAGATACGGAGGCAGGAGCGTTACAGCGCGATTACGATTTGAGGGGGCTGTAGGCGCGGAGACTGAGCTGATTGGCCAAGACGTTGCCTGTCGTTGTCTGTATTGCGTTTTTCTCACACTTTTTTCCTTATCTTTATCATTATCACTGCGTGCGACTGGGCTGTTTGGCCCGCGGCGACCGGCCTCGGAGCGGACCCGAGCCTACGCCTGCGATTATGGCGAGTGCTGATTGGCCGCTGCCTCCTCCGACCATCGCAGCCGTCATACTCGTCGCTCCCGTAGCGCAAGGCAGGAGCCAGCGAGGGGTCGGGCTTGGGGTTAGGGAGCTCCTCCCTGCCGGGCGGGGATTCTCACGCCATATTGACAGCATTGCGACGTAATGACAGGCCCGAATGGTAAACGCCGGGTCTCCGTAGCAGTGCTGCCTGTCCATCCCGGGGGTCGCCGCGGGGTGGACGACCCCGTGGGCGGCCTGGGTTGGGCGGCGGGCTTGGTCCGAGAGATGGCAACGCGCCAAGGGGTCGAGTCGTACGTCTTGATGCGTCGCAGGGCGCCTCGCGTCGGAAACAGGCCGAGCAGCACCCCGCGCCAGCACGCACACGTGCAATCCACTCCGCCGAAGGCCAGATCTTATCACGGCCGACGAGCCCAGGTGGATAATCATCGTACGAGTCGTGTGCGTGATATTGTGGCTAGTACGCGCACGACGACAAAGTGCGGGTGAAGGCGCGATGCACAGGTTCGATGGCGATCGGCCGAAGCATCTCAGGCGGTTACCGTGTCGGGTCATGATCTCGTTGTCGCTGCTGCATCGTGCTTCAGCGGCAGTCTGTGCTGCGCATGTGCTGAAGGCATGCGACAGCCAACCACGAGACCGCCGCACGACGGGTTTGGCAGCGGCGATACGCTGTCTTTGTGTGATTAGCCATGCACGATCACTCTGATGCTGGGCACCTATCTGCCACTTGTTGCGGCTGACCCACGTTGGGCGCCAGCTCGGCGGCCACGAATACGCCGACGACGAGAATAGGACGCGCATCAGTGTACGAGCACGTCTGTTCCTACTGCGGTTGCTATTTCCCAACGAGGCAAGAGATCCCTGCATGTCCAGAGCGCACTGCCCGCGTATAAGAGGCAGATCAGCCCGTGTCGGATCGCCGTTGTCGGAGCTGCGATGCATCGCATGCCATCGTTTGGCTTGTCCGCTTACGAGTACGCGTAGGAGTGGAGAAAGTCACGCTTGCGCACGCGGGACGTTGTGAGCGTGAGCTCGTCCTGTACGGATCACAGATACGACGACGGGTGCATACGGGTGGGCGTGACGGAAGAATGGCAATAGGATATCATGGCACATGCGCGCCTGTCTATGTGACGGGTAACACCATACATGCACGAGTCTGCTGTCCGGCCTGCTCATCTGGCCGTGCCTGGCGGTGACCGTGGAGGCGAGTGTGGTGCGTGCGCCGAGCGCGATGACCGCCGTGACGCGGGAAACATGGGGGAGCGCGGCGACGGCGGCAGCTCTCGTGGCGGCGGCCCGCTGGGCGCCGCCACGCTGGCCAGATGCGTGGTCCGCAGCGCCGACGGCGGGAGCGCGGGCGCCGGACGCGCGAGCAGCGTGCTGCCGTCGCTGTGCAGGCTCTGCAGGCTCTGCACGCTCTGCGAGGCGTGGAGGTTGGCGCGCATCTCGCTCACGGGCGGCGCACGGTCGTACGGGGCATAGGCCGCGACGGCGGGGGCCGCGGGTGCGGCCCCGGCGCCGTTCACCGAGCGGTAGACGGACATGCGGTTGCCGTCCAGAGCCGACGGGCGCGCGCCCAGCGCGGTGCCGGCCTCAAAGTCGTAGCCGTCGTCGAAGAGCGCGCCGTGGCGCTCCGCCCGCGACTGCCGCGCCTGCCAGGCCATGCGGCCGACGCCGACGAGAAACAGCAGCACGGCGACGCCGCCACCGACAGCCACGCCGACGATGCGGCCCGTGGACCAGCCGCTGCTGTGACCGGCCGCGGCGGTGGTGGCCGCGGCGGACGTGGCCGAGGCTGAGGCCGAGACGGAATCCGAGGCGGAGTCCGAGGTAGTGGTCGAGGCGGTCGAGGCGGTCGAGGCGGCGGTTGTGGAGGCGGAGGCAGCGGCGGACGAGGACGCGGCGGGAGCGGAGGTCGAGGCGTCGGTGGTGCTGGCGGACGAAGACGCTGCTGCGGAGGTTGAGCTGGCGGCTGCGGAGGACGTAGCGGAGGACGCCGCGGAGGACGTCGTAGTCGACGCGGGCGTAGACGATGCGGCGGAAGCCGAGGTCGACGTGGTGGATGTACTGGTTGTGGTGGGCGTGGCGGCGGAGGCGCTGGTCTTGGTGGTCTTGGCCTCTGCCTTGGTTGTGCTGGTCGTGGCGGCGGCCGTTGATGACTCTGCGGACTCGGATGTGGACGCGTCTGTCGACTCGGACGTGGTTGTCTCCTTTGCCTTGCCGCCAGCCGGCGCTCGCCGGACAAGGGCCACGGTCGGCGTCGGCCGTGGTGCCGGAATCGCGGCCAATGTGCCCTGCCGGTGTTAGTGGGCTGTCGACGGGCCAGACGGCCGCCAGACATGAAGCCATTCACTTACACGGACGCCGACACGCTCCATCTCCAGCTGTCCGGCCCGGACACCCACGCCCGAGAGGGCCAGTGCCCAGGCACAGCACAAATGAGCCCGCATGGCCGATGGTGCACACGAGAGCGCTTCTGCAGTGCGGACACACCTGTGTACTCCGTACACTCCTGCGGGTGCCGAGGATGGTCGAGGCGTTTCGGCTTTGCGTGAGCAGAGGCCAAGGCAAGTTGTCAGTGCCCCTGCACACTGGGGCCGCACGCTTTTAAGAGAATCGGACTTGCCACCGGTGCACCAGCCTTCCGTGACTCCGCGTCATTGCTTCCTTTTCCAAGCAGGACTCCGTACGGTGCTGGGGCGTGTCCGCTGCTCAGCCGGACGTGCCTGTCTTGGGCTGAGACCTACGGAGTAGCGCCGTGCTGCTAATAACGGGGCTGGCCTCGGAATGGCGGGCGGGCGAATCGGAGCGACGTGCCTGTGCGGTGGGGCGCCTTCGTGGTGCCGCTGGTGTGGGTTGGGTGTTTTGTTTCGTCCCAATGCGGCAAAACGCATGGACTATAACGCTCACTGGAACGCGAACGGAGGCTCCTGGCACGCACAGCGAGGCGGCGCCGGAAAGGGGGCGAAGGCGCAGCGGCGCAGTGCGCGTCCCCCATCGGAGGGCAATACGAGGACGGGAGCTGAGCGGAGGCGAGCTTCTGCCCTCCGGCGTCCGTCCCACAGCGAGTCCTGCGCGTCGTTTGTACAAAGGGATACGAGGACTTGCCGTAACAACAGCTCACAACACGTAAGCTCGGATGGACGAGTACGCCCACGCTCCCGACTTTGTCAGCGGACGCCAGGCTGACCGAGATTGCACGCATCCAGCCAGCCCGCGCGGCGTGCGCAGTGGTGCCGAGCTAATTCGTACCGGCGAATGTGCCAGACGGTGGCCGATGCGGTCTCACCCCACTGCCGAGACGTGATAACGACGTGGAACGCAGGAGCTGCCAAGAGCCGACATGCATGCGTTGTAATTTGTACTCGTAGAGGCAGCGCCCTTTACGCAACGCTGCTCGGGGATACAACGTAGGAAGATGCGCACGGAGTATGAACACGTCCGTCCGAGGCAACGACCGTGGCACTGCGTGAGCCGTGTCATGCTCATGCACTGTTCGGCGACGGCTCAGCGCTATTTTTAGTTAAGATGAAGGCGCACGTCCGGCTACGTAAGCCGTTCTTCGTACGACGCATGTGAAGGCATGGATCCGTTCAGTTGTACGAGTCTGTACGGAGTACTCGTACCTGCCAGTGAAAGTACTTGTACGAGAATCTGGCATCCGTGCCGGCCTTTTCACCTCGTACCGCCCGCAGGAGACCACCCGGAATGGACTCTGTACGGATTTGTGACCTGTGCCTCCCAAGGCTGCCACGGCTCGCCCTGCCGCGCTCCGGTGCCGAAGGAGGGCTCCACACCGACGGGCTAATGCAAGGAACGAGGCACAGCAAATCCGTGGTGGTCGCTCATGACGTGGACAGCGCGGCTCGCGAGTCGCATTTCGTGCTTGGCATGCCCTACTCTGCACGCCCAATGGCACCTCGCTGCCCGCGGGAAGAAAGACGAGACGAAAAGACGAGACGACAGCTGGACGCGGGGCGAGCAGCCGCCGGCGCCAGCTGCCGTCAGCGTGCTAGCTCATCGTGGCAACTTGGCAGCATGCCAGTCGCTGGGACGTCCCGCGATCGCCAGCCGCCAGCCAGTCCACGGTCAGCATTCCAGACGCCGGCGGGAAGCGTTGGACGGCGTGCTTGCTCGGTTGTGGCATCCGGGGGGGACTGGGCACGGGGGGCACTGGAGCGTCTTTCGACTTCGTTCTTTTCGTGTAGATATCGGCCCAGACATCGTGGTAGACACCGCGAGTACGCATACTATTGCCGAATGCATGTGCCTGTACCGGTACACGCACACGGGTCGGCCATGCCTGTCGGGGCTTCGGAGCAGTCGGAGCCGCCCAAAACGGCAGCGCAGAGTTTTCACGCCAATGCAAGCGCAGCAAGGACTACCAGACTTTGCTCGTGCGTAGGCGCCGTTGCACGAGGTGGCGAGCGCCAGACAGTGGACGCCGTTGGACAGCCGATCGACGAGACAGTGGCGCTGGCGGACAGCCGATCGACGAGGCAGCGGACGCTGGTGGCAACGGCCCGAGCAGACGCCACACGTTGCTCTGCCTTTGCCATGTACGAGTACGAGTACGAGTAGGAGAGGAGCAGGAGCAGGAGCAGGAGCGAGGAAAGGCTGCGAGCGGCTTGCCGTCTGCCTGCACGTCTACCCATGCGGAAAGGCGAGGCGCCTGGCGAAGCAGCCGTCATGCGGCCGCTCGGATGCAGACTGCTGTGTCGCCGGTGAAGGCTGCCGTGGGTGTCGCGATAGTCGCCGAAGTCGTCGCGCCTGGACACAGGTACAAGTGTGATGAACGTACTGGCTGTGTGGCCATCCCATTTAGTATCGGCCCGTCAGAATGTGACATGGGACGGCACACTCTGGATAGCAAGCACCTGCAGCTCTGCTTTCGCGACTGGTGTCTGCCGTCTGCACCGCGGACAAGCGGATGGGGCACAGTACAGAATACAGCGTACGATATGTGCACACAGCCGACCCAATGCATACATAGGATGACGCTTCCGCAGCGTGCCGTGCGGACTGCCGTGTGCCTCCGGCTGTCGCTGCGAAAGAGATGCCTGTGCCTGGTGCCAGAAGCAGCTGCGCACATGTCGCGACACGAAGCCAAGGACGGCAGCAAAAAGATGCGAGTGGCTGCAGGTCGTCGCGCAAGGGCAGACGCCCGACTCCGATCGCATCGACCTGTCACTTTCGTCCTTTACGCGCGAAACAAGAGCAGCGGTGCTCTCCTGCGGCGGTGGGCCAGGTACTCGACGTCGAGAAGGCACCAAAAGCGGCGACGGCAGGGATGCACAGCGTCTGGCAAGGGAGACGGCAGCGGCAGTCTGACAGGCACAGGGGGAGACTAGAGGCGGGAAGGGCGAATTGTCAACTGCCAGCCGCCCGCCCGTCGCCGCCTAGATGGCTACCCCGAGATAGAGCGAGCGACAGGCCGAGCCGCGGCCAGCGGAGGATTCGAGCAGCCACAAAACACGTGCACGCGACACTACTGGACACTACCGTGCAAGTACTCCATACGAAGGATCGGAGAGCAGCAGACTACTGGAAGGCCGGCCAGCAGCCGCGCAGTGGGTACCGAGTACAGAGTGCTGTCTCCTCGGCCTCGGACTCGGGCGCATTCGCGCACGCTGTGCTGCTCTGGCCGCGTGCCGCGTGCCATCCATCCCGGATCCTTCCCCGAGCGCACTGGCACCTGCACGTGTGCGCGGGGGTCTGTACGAGAAGTACGAGGAAAAGTACGTACTTTGTCCAAGCCTGTCACGCGTTGCGCCACTGGCAGCGCTGCGCTTCCACGGAGAAGCGACGGAGCGTCGAGAGGTGAAGCCGCCGCAGCGTGCGCTTAGGCACAGTACTTGTCGCGCCGGCAACTTTGGCTCCAACGAGCCAGACGGCACTGTATTTGTACTGGTTCGCCTGGCTTCGCTGCCCTCGCCGTCAGGGGTGTCCACAGTTCCGACCGCCTGTCCCTTGACCGCGGCCAGCCGGCAAGCGGGCCTCGCCCCGTCCGCCGCTGTTCTAGAAATGCCAGCTGGGCTGCGGCTACAGTACGAGGCACGAAATTGGGACAGGCGGCGGGGCAGAGGATCCGCGCAATGCAACGCACAGCACATCCGGTCATACGGTGAGGGCCTCTACCGCCAGCACGGCCCCGTTGCCGGAGGCGGCGAGCATGGCACTCGTACGCGCACAAGACGGCCCATGGCACTCCGTACTTTTCGCAGCACCTCGTACGGAGAAGCCCGTACTCGTACGATGGCCGTCAACGGAAAATACCAACAAGGGTGGGCCAATAGTGACAGACGCCATCCTTTGTCCCAAAGGCCGATCGGAGTATTTGTGTTAGCACAAATAGTGCCTGCCGTACGGGCTTTGAAGCCCGGCGTGCCGTGGCAGGCCCAGTGCGGCGTGCACCGTGCGCCTCGCGGGCGCCGCCGGCAGCGGTGCGCTGCGCGGGCGCCGGGGCACTGTGAAAATTTTCGCGTCAGGCGCGCTGGCCACACTGTGGCCGGGTCGCGGGACCCGGCAATCCGTTTTGGCGTTTGGGCGGCGGGCGACTGCTTTCGTCCTCCACCGCCGGCGCTAGGAAAAGGAGTACGCCTAGGGCCAAGGGCAAAAGGGCAAAATGGCAAAATGGCGAAACAGACTGGCAGCTGGCAGAGGGCAGCGCAGCGGCCAATGGCAGGGCACCGCGAAATACGCGTAGCGCGAACACAGCGCCTGCTGCTGCGTCCGCGGGCACGCTGTACAAAGCACATGGGCTGTGCGATAGCGCGGCGCTAGCTGGGGCGGCCAGCGAACCGGACCCGTCCACGAGTCGGTGGCGGACGGCGTTCTGGCACTCCGTAGCTGTCGTTGGCGTCCGCCATCCGCTGTCATGTTGGTGCCGCGGCTAGCCCGTCCCAGGCATGCAACGTGCGCTGGGCCCCAGTTTTCTCCTGCACTCCGTACTTCGTATTAGCCCACTCGGCGCCCAAACGACGTCCCGCCAGCGGCTTGCACGAGAGAGTCGGCCGGGGAAGGAGAGAGTGGCGCCCCGCTCTTTCCTCTTCGGGCGGCTGTGCGTGGCTGCGAGCTACTTCCTTCGTGCTCTGCACTCCGTACTTTCTCTGCTCGTACGGCTTCCGTTCGCTCTCCTTCCTATTCGCCATTGCTACGAGCCGGCAGCACGAGTCGTCCATCTGCCTCTGCCAGCGCAGTGATCTTGCCTATTACTTTGGCTTCCCCCGCGGCCGCGTCCTCGTTTCCTCTCTTCCTCGAGCCTGCGTTCTTACGGAGTTCCGAGCCTGCCAGAACAGTAGTAGCCGCTCACGTGCAGCATCGAGCATTTTTGCGTCTTTGGATCGACAGTGGCATCGACAGCTTTTGTGGCATCGACAGCTCGACTCACAGCTCGACAGCTCTTTCGTGGCATCGACAGCTCGACTCGACAGCAACAGCTCGACAGCAACAGCTCTGCATTCGATCCGGTACCGCACCATCACGACGACTCGACCTGGCCAGCGTCCACACCGTCAACGGCCACGCCACCGAATCCGAGCAGCAAGCCGTGATCATCACAACCATCACAACCGCCACAGCCGGCACGCACGGCTGACGCGCCGACAGCGACAGCGACTCTGCGACCGTCACGGCCGCCTGCTTCGTACACGTGGGTCCAGTGCCTGCCAACGCCTGCGTGCAGCCCAAGCGAGGCCCTCCAGCCCACGAAGCGACATCCACGTATAGAGTCACACACCCACCAGATCAGCCCCTGCACCAGCCAGTCGCTTTATCTGTCTTGCCTGCTGCTCGCACCTCCCGCACCTCTCCCGCACCTCCCGTACCTCCCGCACGTCGCTCTCCCCGCGCGCCGTTGCAAACGCCCCCCTGTGCTACCCAACGACGCATCCGCTTTCCTCTGCCACCGCCCCGACGGAGCTTGTTGCTGCCGCCTCGCCCGACCCATACAAAGTAGACAGCCCCGGCTGCTCGTCGACGACGCGGCAAAAGTCACTCGACTATAAGGACGAAGCCCCAGCCTCCGCGCACCGCCTAGTTCCCCTTCCTCTTCCTTTCCCATTGCAGCCATTGCAGCCATTGCAGCCCATTACAGCCC
Organism: Grosmannia penicillata; assembly: GCA_002778075.1. Classification (NCBI taxonomy): domain Eukaryota; kingdom Fungi; phylum Ascomycota; class Sordariomycetes; order Ophiostomatales; family Ophiostomataceae; genus Grosmannia; species Grosmannia penicillata. The sequence continues at coordinate 2,086,227 of PCDK01000018.1, read as the reverse complement.
ATTGCAGCCCCGAGCTTACGAGTCATCACCCTTTTTCCTTCCATTTCCCGTCCGCAGCGCCATTTGCCTCGCCACTCGCCTTCTTGGCGGCTCACGTGTGGTGGACCGATTCCGACATGTCGACGCGGCTGAGACAGTTGATACTGCCCCAGCTGGTGGAAGAGCGACGCCAGCTCGACGACTCACAGACGCCGCTGGAGCCGTCCGAGCCTGTCTTTGGCTTTCTCGCCGACAACACCTCGTCGTCGGATATCGCCTCGCCCGCAACACCCACCTTCTCTCACCGCAGCGCCTTTGGCCACCTGCGCTACTCCAGCTCCTCCTCGTCCATCGACCTCGTCCTGCCCTCGCCGCCTGCTGCCGAGTGCTCCCTGCCGCCAGCGCCGGCCGTCGGAAACATCGGCGACGTCGTGGCCGTGCCGTCTGCGCCGCTGTCCATCTCGCATGCTTCCGGCCCTGCCCCGAGGCGATCTCTGCCAGACGTGCAGGAAGAGGACGCGTTCGAGCGGGACGAGGCCGAGTACGGCTTCTACGAGGCGCACGATGAGGACTTTGCCACGTTCCCCGAGGCCCCCGATCTATACGGCTGTTTGTGTAAGACTTTTGCTGTTTGCTGTTTGCTGTTTGCTATTTCTTTTTCATTGCTTGGCGTGCTTACTAATCCCCGCAGGCGATGAGCCGTGCTCCCACGGGCGCGAAGATTCCATCTCCCGCAGTTTCGACACCGACCGCGGCTTCATCAGCGACAGCGACACCGGCATTCGGCGGTCGTTTAGCCGGCGGCGCCGCGGCCGCGGCCGTGGAGAGAGCCGCGGCGGCAGCATCTCGACGCTCGGCCAGGACGGCTCCCTGACCGAGTCCGCCTTTTCGCATCTGACGCAGCGCCTCGGCATCCGCATCCACGCCCTCTCGCGCCTGCGCAGCGGTAGCACCTCCCGCTCGCGCACCAACACCCTGAACAGCCTGGCCGGCGCCCCTGCCTCCGAGCCTGCGCTGTCGACCGCCATGTCCTACGCCCCCTCGAGCCGGTCGTCGTCCACGTCGTCGCACGCCCAGCGCACCCGCCGCGGCGAAATGCCACTGGCCCCAACCCCCTCCTACTACGGAAGCACGGATAGCCTGGCCCTAGTGGCCCCTATCCCCACATCCTCGTCCGTCTACACCGCTAGCGACTGCGACGTGCTCGACCTTGAGGACGACGACGTGCGGCAAAACCTAGAGCGGGACCGCAGAAAGGCTACCACACCGCTTCTGCCGCCCATCGCCTTTGGCTGCGTGCCACCGCCTGCCGCCACACTGTCCCTCCCCCCCTCTCTGCACGCTTCGCCGACAGTGGCCTCGCCCGCGGGCGGCATGTTTTCGGACCCGTTCACGCTGGTCCCCAGTCTGGGCGTCTCCGCCACGGCGTCGCCGGTGCCCTCGGATGTCTCCGTCTTCTCCGGCCCCCCCGCCTCCATTGGCGGCCACAGCGCGGCGGTGTCCCACCTGTCCACCGCCGACACGCTGGCGTCGCCGTCGCTGCCCTCGCCGCCGCTGAGCTCGAAGCTGTCAGAGTCGTCGTTCCGGCCGCCTCTGCGGAAGATGGACGCCATCTCGGTGTGCGGCACGGGAACGTTGATGGCCACGCCGGGCTCCGTCCCGTCCTCGGCCCTGTCGACGCCGACCTTTGAGCTGCAGGAGACGCTCGAGCTGCAGGACGCCTGGTCCGACCGGCTCGGCCACGCCAACTACGTCATCTTCCCGCGCCCGTATCTGCCGGCGGAGGCGAGCCAGGAGTCGTTGGAGGCCTTCCGGACGGCCTGGAGCCAGGCGCGGATCAACTACGCCAAGCATGTGGTCCGCGTGGGCGAGCACTACGGGCTGACGTCCAACACGTACGTGCTGACGGAGGCCAAGTGGGCCGAGACGGAGCGCGAGTGGCGGGACGCCCACACCGCTCTGGTGGGCAGCGGCGACCACTACGCCATGGACGCCTGGGACATGCGGCTGCCGGACGACGTGTCCGCCGTGGTGCCGCGGCTCCTCGACCGCGAGGGCAAGTTCCCCGACATCGGGGACGAGGACATTGTGGGCCCCATGGCCCGGGCCACGCCGGTCGCCTACGCGCTCGACGACCAGCACGGATCCCGACGGTTCTGGCGCAGCCTCGCTGGCAAGGTCGGTCTTCGGAAGTGAAGGCCTCGTGCCCCCTTCCGCCTCTAATCTCTTCGCTGCGGGCGCACTCCTGCAGCCTGCACAAGAACACTTTACGACGCTCTTTATTGATAGACACCGCCGCGCGACGCAGCGTGACGACACTCCTCCTGATACGCTCCCTTACGAAGCTGATGACACTCTTTTGACGACACTCCTTAGACACTAGACAGCGCCTCGAATATTCTGCTTGCCTGTTTGTCTTGTCAATGATACCCCTGACAGTCATGGGTTGGGTTCCATTTGCGCGGCACTGAGCTGCTCGGTAACCCGAACCGATTTTACAATGGAACATGCATATATACATACATAATACAGATAGAACATACCACATGGAATACAAATCATAATCTGCCAATTTGCGCTTCCTTTCCTCGCTATTGTGTGTTGTGCCAATGCCCACCCGGTGTTCATTTGTCCTACAAAGTACGCGTCCTGCGTGCCACGATCAACGTCTACGTCCAGTGCTGCCCCCAGACAGCGTACTGCTCTGCGGTGCCCCGGAACCGGAATGGCACTTGCTCGACGGCGGTGAAACCTTCCTTCGCCTGTGGCTCCTGGAAGCGGGACGCAAAGCTGTTGAACGCAATTCGCGGCAGAGCCTCGCGGCCTTCGGGGTTCATCTGGAGGAGAGACACGTGTCAGCTGCGGCTGCGGTGGCTCCCGTTGCGCCGACGCCATGTCGTGGCACCCACCGTTTTGTCGTGCTTGTTCTGCGATCGCACGGCGTCGTTGTGCTCGCACACGGCCAGGTCCGTCCGGAACCAGAGGCAGCGGATGGGCACGCCCAGCCGTTTCGCCAAGTCGATCCACGTGGCACGAGAAGCGACGTCCGCATTGGTATTGTCTAGGAGCGGCAGAGCTGTGTCAGCGCGGCATGCAGCCGGAGATGGCAGGAGCCGGCGTGGCCTACCTATCGCTACGGAGTGTCCCTGCTGGTGGAAGGCCGTGGCGGCCTTGACACACTTGTCCCTGCTGTCGCGGGTGTCAGCCATTGTTTCGCGTGGCGGCAGGCCGCGCGGAGGCCTACGTCTTGAGTGTGTCCTGGTTGACCCGCTGGTAGCCGAGCGGCGCCAGCTGGCTGTGGAAGAACGAGCTCTTGCCGGCGCCGGGCGGGCCGCAGAACAGCACGATTTCCGTGCTGTCTGCCTTGCGGAACAGGGGGGCCGAGGCAGACGGCGCTGCGCTGCCGGCGTCCGCACCGGCGTCGGCACCGGCGTCGGCATCGGCGAACGGATACGCGGCCAGGTCGAAGCTGCGCGCAAAGGCGTGCGGTGCGTCGCCCAGAAAGTACTCCTCGGGCGTGTGGAAGGCGATGCCGACGTTGCTGGCCAGGTTGCGGTCGCTGCAGCTAAAGTCGCGGGGCACCTGGCGGCCGTCGCGCACGGCGGCCGGGCGGCCGGCGGCGTCGCCGACGAAGAAGCTGGCGCCGCGGTCGACGGGCTGTCCGAGGTCGGCGCACATCTCCGTCCACATGCCGGGCCGCGGCTTGCGGAAGCGGTCCTTGCCGGTGGCGGCGTACAGCAGCACGGGCAGGTCCAGCGCGGCCAGGACCGCGCTGCACTTTTGGCGAAAGTCGGCGACGCGATCCGCGGTGGCCGGCTTGGCCGGCTTGCTTTTGCCGGCGGCGGCCGCGGGATGGAGCACGAGGCCGCCCTGGTTGGAGAAGACGACGATGCGGAATCTGTTGGCCGCCGCGTCAGTAGCCGCACGACGGTCGTGGCGCAACAACGTACCCGTCCGCGTGGAGCGCCCGCAGCCGCGCAGGCACCGTGGGATGCCACCACTGCCAGTCGGCGGCGCCCGTGGCGTGCTTCTTGCCCGAGGCCGTCGTGATCAGCGTCGAGTCCTGCGCGCCACGTCAGCCGTGCGCGCATGTAGCATGGATCGGCAGAGCGCAGCCAGCACGTACCAAATCAAAGGCAGCGATCTGGATCGTTTCCTCGTGCGCCGGCCGAGGCTGCTTGCCCGACGCGCGGTCGGGCGCGTACCGGGCGACGAGAAGCGTGGCCGGCCCCTCGCTGTCGGGCGCGCGCTCCGACCACGCAACGCGGTCCTGGGGCTTCTGGGAGGCCGGCGTGAAGAAGTGCGCGACGGCGCGCTCTGGCACAACAACAGTCAGCCAGCGTCTGCAGACCGGCAGGCTGGCCAGCTCTCTGCGCAGCCTGGGGAGGCCGCGCGTGAAGATCCTTACGGGAAACATGGCTCTGGATTTTGCGCTTCGTCGGCGGCGGGGAGATGGATGGGTCGTGCTCGTCCGCCCTTCGCTTCGACGATGCCACCGGCGAGGCGCCTGTCTTGGATGGAGAGGACGGCATTGGACGTGCTGCTGTGGTTGGGTGCCGGCTCTGGCTGGGGCATGTTCTCGGCGCTTTCGCGATAGTCGACGCGTTGTGGGGTAAGCTGTCCGGTGGGAGCATGGACCCACACAGCGTCGAGAGCGGGCCATACGGAGTACTTTGTACTGTACGGCGAACACGCACTGTATTGCTTCGAGCACTCCTAACAGTGCAGCTGGCAACACATCTCTATTATACGTTCAATCCTCCGAATCTGACAATGAATACGTATTAGAGTGTAGGCTTTACTACAGGAGCTAGCTAGAAGGAAGGGAGTAGCAGAGACTGGGATCGAGTTCCAAAGAATCACGGGCAAAGAATCACAGGCAAAGAATCACAGGCCAATTTACCGTCACTTCAAAGTCACTTCAAAGTTACCACGGAACAGGATTGAACCGTAGCTGTTGGATGTGAATATAACAGGAAATCAGAGAGGACACGCAATAACATGCATACAAGCATAGTAACTGAAAGCTTTGCCAATTGGCGGGAGTGTCGGGTAAGAGAACGAATTACACGTCATTCACATATTGGTCGTATACGTCAGCGTAGAACCTCCGGCCATTTTCCCGGTGGCTACGGACTTTGGTACGAAGCTGGGCCTCGCCCCAGGTGTTGTAGCTGCCGTGCAGGAAGGCCGAGTCGATAGCAGCACCCTCTGCAGACTCGCCTCCGCGGCCATGCAGCGCCGCCCGGAGCACCGAAAAGTGGTCGGCCAGCGGCGCCAGTGCCTCGTGCTTGGTCAGGCTGCGCCGGACGCCCTGGAAGAAGGGCACGCTGAAGCGCTCGTGGCTGCTGCCGACCGGCCGTTGCACGCGGTGCGTCGTGGCGCGGCAGACGCCGTGCGTGACCACCTCAAAGGCCTGGCCGATGTTGACGACGAGGGTGCCGGGCACGGCCGGCACGTCGATCCAGTCGCCGGCCTTGTTGAGCACCTGCAGGCCGCCCACGTCGGGCGACGCCTGCAGCAAGAACGTCCACCAGCCGGACGAGTCCTTGTGCGGCCCCACGCCCTGGACGGCTTGTGCATGCCCCTCCAGCGCGGCCGGGCCGTCCTGTCCGGCCGCCGCGCTGGAGGGGCATACCGCACGCGCCTGCGGCGGATACCGCACGAGCTTGAGCCGGTGCTGCTCCGAGAGGTACGGCAGAAAGGTGGCCGGCGCCAGCCCCAGCGCCTCGGCCACGAGTCCCAGGAACCGCTCGCCGAGCGCGGTCAGCGCCGCCATGTAGGCTTCGACCGCCGGGCGCAGACCGGGCAGCGCTGCCGGCCACTGGTTGGGGCCGACGAGGCGGTCGCTCCGCGGCGCGCCCGGCCGCCATGGGCTCGCCAGCTCCGTGGCGAACTCGGCTTGCTCGCGCTGGTCGGCACGGCCGGCCGTGCGCTCGCTGCCGACGCCGCTGTAGCCGAGAAAGTGCGGCGAGTTCTCGAGCGCGATGCTGCGCTTGGCCGCGGCCGGCAGCGCAAAGAGCTGCGGCAGCACATCGACAAGACCGCGGGTGACCGTCTCGGGCACGCCGTGGCGCGCCACATACAGGAAGCCCACCTCTGTCAGGGCGGCCTGCAGGTCGGCGAGAAGGCCTGGCCGGGCGGCCGGGTCGTCGGCGAGCGACAGGTCGAGGGTCGGGATCGTCGTAAAGGCCATGGCTGCTATGACGCAAGAGCACGTGATCTGCTCTCGGAGTGCTGCTCGGGTGGTCGTTGTTCGATCGAGACAGATGAACGGCGCGGACCCTGCTGTCAGAGCGCCAACCTGAAGATGCGGTTGTTGGCCGCGTGGCTTTGTTGGGGGTGAGGTCGTTGCGTGGTGACCAGAACATATTGCGGACTCGGAGTTGCGAATTGCACGATCGCTTTTTGCTATCGGGTGCTCTACATTCCTACTGGGCTGTACATGCAACATACTTTGCGAGATTCTCGAGAACAATCTGTATTGGAAGACCGACTAGAGACAAACCGCGACAAAGCGCGCAATCTGGCGAGCCTTTCACATCATTAAGTCACGTCGCGGCAATCATCGCACGGAACATGGCTCGCTTTACAGACGGAAGGCGAGACGAATCTCGCCAGGGGCGTGGTAATCCGGAACCGTCATGTCCAGAGCCGGGCCAGTATAGCCAAGGTCCTCGGCAACAAGCATGGCGGCCTTCTCGCCGATCAGAAGGGCGGTCGAGTACCTGCAGGCAGAAGGCAGTTAGAGCGGCAGCCAAAGGAGATGGGAGTGCAGCAAGAGAAGTACATACGTGTTGCAGCCCACATTGTCAGGGCAGATGCTGAGATCGGCAACCTTGAGGCCCTTGACGCCGTGGACATTCAGGCGCTCGTCGAGCACGCCGTGCTTGACGATGCTGTTGCCTTGGCGGGGAGCCATGGAGCAGGTCTGTCATGTCAGTCTCGGAGCAGGAGAGAGAGAGAGAGAGAGAGACTCACCCCGAGGCAGTGCCAGGTGCTCTCGACGTGGCGCTTGACCCACTCCTCGACCGCCTTGATGTCTTCCGTTGAGTACTTGAGCTCCTTGCGGTGGTTGACGCGGTTGCTGTTGAGCGTGTTGATTTCCGCCTTGGTGTCCGCCTCGGGGAGGGTCACGCTCCAGGAGCCGTGCTGCAGGCCGGCAGTGAGGTTGCCGGGAAGGGCGACCTGCTTGGTGGTTTCGAGGTCCATGTCGTGGGCCCGGGCCGGCGAGTCGTAGTCGAAGACGGGGTGCATGTTCTGGACCTCGCCGGCGTAGGCATCCATCCGACGGGCTGTCTCGCGCGACTTGATGTAGCCCCAGACCATGGGAGCCATGTCGCGCTCGTCGTTCATGAAGCCGGTGTCAAAGTCGGGCGCCTCGTACGGGTTGGCCGACTTGATGTCGATGGAGCCGCGCGAGAAGGGATACTCGAGGAAGTGGAACATGGTGAAGAAGTTGCCGGGCGGCCTAGTGGGCCGTGTTAGCAGCCGGACGAAGAGCACACGGACAACGAGGCGCGAGACCTACATGAGCGTGTGGTCGCCGAACCAGCCGGCGATGATCGAGTAGTGCATGACCGGCTTGTCCGGCTTGTTCTTGAAGTACGTCTCCCAGCCGCTTGTGAAGTGCGGCGTGGGCCACGACTCAAACTGCTTGAGCTCCTCGCTGGTCGGCCGGATCTTGACGCCGGCCTCAATGCCGTTCGTGGACAGCGGACCTGTGCCCTTGAGGTTCCATTCATCAAAGACGTCTGCATACGTTAGCATGGCTGCCGGCTGTGTAGGACAGTGGGTGACGCCGCGTCCTCACTCTTCTGGACCTCGGGGACGCCGCGAGCAAAGTCGTCGAAGCTCTCGGTGCCCGGCTTGGCGCGGAAGACGGAAAAGGTGAGATAGTGGTCCTGGAAGTTCTGGCCGACGCCGGGGAGGTCGACGATGGGCTCGACGCCCGCAGCACGGAGCTTGCGCGGGTCGCCTGGGCAGTGTCAGTACGCAAGGAGCCTTGTGGACCGGCTAGAGCAGCTTACCGACGCCGGAGCGCTGGAGGACAAGGGGCGAGGATAGAGTGCCGCTCGAGAGGACAATCTGCTTGCGGGCCCGAAAGGTGCGTGTAGGGATCTTCTCCGCATCCAGGGCCTTGGTCGGCACTGCCTGCACGGCCACCGCGCGGCCATTCTCGATAATGATCTTGTCGACCTTGGTGTTGCAGGCCAGGTACAGGTTCTGGTAGACGGACCGCGTGGAGTGCACATAGGCGTGGGCGCTGTCGCTGCGGCGGCCGGTCTGTGGCCGGTGTAAGTGTGAGCACGGCATGGCAGGAAAGGACTGGCAGAGATGGTGACTTACATCGCGGTTGATCCACTTCAGCCAGTGCTCGGCGCCGTGACCAGTGCTCAGGTCCTGGAGGTCGTCCACGAACGGGATGCCCTGGGACTCGGCCGCGCGGAGAAAGTCGTCCTTGACGGGATAGGTGCTACGCGAAAAAGGTCAGCTTGCTGGCCCGGCTGAGAGCCGCTGTTCTGTCACTTACTAGTTGCCAAACGACACCTTGATTGGGCCCTCCGAGCCGTGAAGCTCCCTGATATTGTTAGCCGGGGCGCCCTTGTCGGGGTTGTCTCGGAATGTGCTCGCATACCGGTTGTGGCTTGCCCGCTGATAGGTTTCGTGCTTCCGCATCAGCGGAAGGAGGTCTTTGGTGGTCCAGCCCTTGGCTTGAAAGTCGTCATAGTCGGAAGCCGAAGCCCGAGTGTACATCTGGCCTCCGTCAGCGACGCTTCGGCATTCAGACCGCACGTATCTCGGCAAGTATAGAAACGACGGCGAATGGCGAGGGCCTCTAGACATACCAGAAAGTTTATAGACGAGCCACCGCCCAAGATGTTGGCACAGGGCACAACGGCCTTTCTGCCGGCGAGCCACTTCGATGGACGAGACTCATAAAACGTCGCAGTCTTCGAGTCAATCTTCATGTTCTTGGGGTAGATACCCGGGCGGAACACCTGCGGGTTGTTGAGGTTGCTCTCTCCCGCCTCGATCAGGAGGACCGAGAGGTTGTGGTCGAGATTGGCCAGACTAGACAGAGAGGCAGTCAGCCTCTCGGACAAGATCGACTTGCGGCTTGACAGGCAACGGTGGATTCGGGAATATAAGTCTGCTCACCGGCCAGCAACCACGCAGCCCGTGCTGCCACCACCACAGACAATAATGTCAAACTCCTCAGGGAAGCTCATGGCTACTGATGGGAGAACAGATCTCCGAAAAAGAACAGAAAATAGGGCTTTACGGTGTTGGATTCAAAGGAATCGGTCCCAAAGGCGTCCGATGGTGAAGAGAGGATGCCAGCTTCAAGGGCTTTGGCAACGCGGCCGATGCCTTATATACGCGCCTCGCCCACTCAGAGACTCGATACCAGGACTACCTACGACGTAGGCAAGCCTCTGCGTGACCAGAAGTACTGACACCTTCTTTTTACGGTCCGGTATTACGTTAGTCGTATCTGCCAGCTTCTCCGCCCTCTTCCCCTCTTTCCCCAGACGCATAGCCACCGACCGTCTGCCGAGCATGCGCAGCTCCCAATTCTGGTTTCAAGAACTGCCATGATCTGCGACTCCTCTTTCATCCCCGTATTCCGGTGTGCATAGCCGCCAATAGGCTCTTCCGTAGCCTGTCATATGACAGGTGTAGCGGCTGCAGCACGTTGCCCAGCCGCTCCAGCGCGTCAAGCTGCAGTGAGATAGAACCCTGCAACTTATACGTACTTGCACCGTGGCATTCGAGCGTAGTCGTACTGTAGCAAAATGTGCAGGACCCGAGCTCCTCGAGTTGTTCAGGAGATGTCTTGGTTCCGAACCCAACAACAATCAGACCTGAACTGCATTCCAATCTGCATATTTCACAGTGTGATACAATCGTGAGGGTAAAGGGTACACGTTTTGATATCCAAGAGTCTCGTCGTCCTATGTCACAACTAGTCAGACAGCTCAGCCATCGGACAGTTTCTCGATGGTCCCCTCATACCGACTCTGTGAGTCTAATGAACTTTGTCATGTATGACGGCTTCCCCACGATTTGCGGCTTCTAACAGGCGCTTCCCCGCAAACTTGGTGGGTCCCCGCATGCATTGCATGCGTCTTGGCGGCAGAGCTGTCTCGGCTCCTATTCGTCGATCTTTGTTTAGAACTCGCCTAGGCTTTCGACCCCGGAAACCACGGAAAGACCGGCGAGGTTAAAGTGCACATACAGCTGCTCGCCTCGCACTCCCAGCATACATCATACATCAACACTCCGAGCTTTCTCCTATTTCTCGCCGTTTTTTCTCTGCCTTGTCGTCAAGTGACGATTCCAAACTCACTCGCAGACGCCTCGTGGGGGCGGGAGGGCACCTTGGCGATTCGGCGGCATTGGTGGCCCTTTGCCCCGGGGAATTGTGGACCATCAGTTTGGCTTTGTACGTTGTAGATCTGTGCGGTTCCGCTCCGCTGCTTCGTACTCGCCTTGCGAGGCCATACTCCTTTGAGCCAGAGATATATATCTTCTTCCCGACGTGAAGACATGCTCGTAGCAAAGAAACAGCACGAATTCTGGGCGCCTGGTAAATGCACAGCTTCACTGCTCAAAATTGGATCGACTGATATAACCACTATTCAAGACACAAATCACCGCGTTGAAAAGCCAACAGGTCACAGTAACAAGAATTCCAAGCTGCGCCAAGAATAGCCTCCTCGCTTGGAACTTGTTGCCGGAACCTGGCAGGGCAAGCCGAGATACCGAGAGAAAGCCACCAATCTTCTCAGGGCCAGAGCCAAGAGGTTGTTGCTGAGGGGAAGTAAGGGTTGTGAGGGGAAGCTCACCGACTCGAAGTTACTTGCCTAGAGCTAGCCCATGTCAACCAATTTCTCTGTCTCGTTTTACGAGTATCCTTGTCTTGAGCACTGTGTTGCATTGCAACGAAGCTTATCAGCTTGAGGGCCAATCTTCACAGTACTTCCAATGGGTAGACGGTGGTTCACTCTCTTCTTTATCAGGACCATACCGCCCCGTACGTGCTCAAGCTATTATCTGCTCTGGTAGCGCATAGAATACTGACGTACTCGTTGTGTTTCCAATACGCAACAATACACAACAAGTGCAGGTAGAAATATGGAGATAGGCAAGGTATGGCAGGCACGAATTGGCCTCCTTTCGCACCTCTGTTGGGTGGGAAACCTCCACAAAACCGCCCATTCGCGACTATATTGGAGACTACGACCATTTCATGCCGTGGTAAACGGCAATCAGAGACAGATACATTTCTGGATGGTCAGGTGGAGGGACACCCGCATTCCCGGCCGTGCTCAGAACGAATGAGACAAAAGGAAAGCGATAATGATGACGCCAGCATATGCAGCATGAGGGGCTCGTATACGGTAGTGCTTACTGCAGAACTTTGGGCTTTGGGTGGCTGTAAGTTGTGCGGAGAACTGACGCGGCCTGCAAACATCTTGAGTCGACGTGCGTCTCGGCCTTCAGTCAGATTGGTGTCGTTTTTGGCATTATCGAGAATGGCTTCTGAAAACCAGCAACTCTTAACAGCATCATTGGTCTGACTGACAATATACGACGGGCTGTTGTATGTCGTGTGTTCCTCTACAACATCTTAACTGTTCACCTTGACAGACGTTTCACATTGGGTGGTCGTTGCCCTATCTTCCACGTCGGAAGCTGAAGACGCTCTAAGAATCTGATGCAAAATAGAGTTCTCTGGTTATCTTGAGGATTCCATGGTCACTTTTTGTATTCGTATGTTATCTAGAGAGTATAACTAGCGATACAATTATGTACAGCACAGGCAAACTCTTGATTCTAACGCTTGTGGCGTTGACTTCGGAGCTTCGTCTGGGAATGCTGTGGAGGCTAACCGTCCCAGAGCTTTCTGTCCATCCTGGATTGTATTCAGGTATATAATAAGGATCTATAATCATTGCAATGCTGCGAAGGAAAGCTATAACGACACGTGCCTCTCTCGCTTTTACAAATTGAACGCCCCACAAGCCAATACCGAAATAGAGAGGTCGCGTCGACCTGGCGGCCAGTTCCACCTCATTGTGATGCTGTAATGAGATTCGTGTCTAGGCAGTTCTCTTCTCCCGAGTTGGAGACAGGTATGGCTTCGGAGGCCCGTTGTCTCAATTGGCCACATGGACACGCTTTGCGCTTATGCTAAGGTAGAGAAGACTTCGGCACTGATGGAAAGAAATCGGGGTTTGCCAGCCTGTCGCGATTGCGCTTTGCAATCTCGATTTGCCTCTTCTTCTCTAACCGTTGCTGGTAAACGAATCTGTAAAAGAACGACAGTTCAGCACACGAGAAAGAAGCATGTTGCAGTAACCCAAGAAAAAAGGGGTACGGGGAATAGCACACTTCTGGAGAGCAAAGACCCGAGGAGTATCAGCTGATGAATCTTCAGTCTAGTGGTAGACGTTAGCGGTGTTTAGATGAAGGGGCGTGTAGTGACTTCGCAGACAAGACCGGGATGGAGATGTTACCTTCGCCGAGTCGCCGGATTTGTCTTCTTCGTCGGCCTTCTCGTCTCTGCCTGTTTTCTCCTTATCTTTTGGGGCGTCACTTTTATCTTTGTCATCTGTCTTGTCCTTCCCCTTGTCCTTCTTCTTTCGTTGCTTTCCTTCGTACTCCTTTTTGACCCGCTCCACCTCTTCTCTTATCTTCTTCTCTTTCTCTTCTTCCAGCTTCTTTTTTTTGGCATCTTCCGCTTCCTCGTCGACTATGGGCGTGCAGAACCCACGCTCTTTAAGGTGGCTAGGACATACGTAAAAGAAGTCCTATGAATACACCGTCATACCAAACCGAGGAACGGCGTGCGTTAGCTAGCTGCTCGATCAATGGCGTCGAAAGGAGGAAAACTATGAAACTTCATATAGCTTCATAACTGGCCTAGAGAAGATCATTCTCACCTGGTTTTCTGGTGTGATGAGAACACTGGCCGTAGGCTTAAAACAGACCTCACAGCCTCTGGCCGCCCCTTCTGCCACCTTTCGGTGGATATACACATTGGGAAATATCATCCTTGTTAAGCCCCTCTGGCCTATGTAGCTTCTGACAGAGCCGAGTTAAGCGGCCGGCCACATGAGGAAGCCGCTGCGATGTCCAAGCGTGCCACACGAAGCCAAAGCCAGATACCAAAGGTGGACACTTATCGCGGGGTTCAAGTAAGATACGTACTGGGGCACGGTGCACTTTACACAGTGCTTTACATCTCATACTGTATCTTACCTTGAGGTTCACCATGAAGACAAAGAAAGGTGTTGGGTGTTGCCCAACTTTGGGTGTTTGCTATGGCTTCTTACCGTGTAATGAATGCAATCGACGCACTGCTTCGTACGGGTGCAGGCTTGACGCTTAGACAGTGTAGAGGTGTCGCCGATTACCTTCTACAGCCGCCTGCTAACAGCAAGAGATATACTACTACTCAGGTAACCGTCCAGCTCTTACTACGGAGTACGGAGTATTACGGAGTAGAGACCTACTCCGTAGGTCTGCCCTACGGCTGTTGCTCTCACACCTGACCCACAAGGCATTCGGTTCCGACTACTCATACGGTTGCAAAAGAAGGAGCCATTTCGGTTCCGACTAATACAATGACAAAACAATAGACAGGAAAATCTAGAGTCTAGAGAGAGAAGACGGTTCCTTGACCCATCTACTCCGTAGACCTAAACTCTCCCCTAGATGTCACCCTACGCCGGGCGTGCCGTAGCCAGCCCTTGCCAATTATCTCCTTCTAGCCCTTCTCCTTTCCATACTAACGGAAAGACCGCAAGCTTGTGCTGCAGCGTGCGTGTTGTGCATAGACAGGGTGACTAGCGCATGCACATCCAAAGCGCAATCCCAGCCAGGAGTCCGACACGCGTCATCACGTGCCGTCTGCGCCCTGCCGGGTAAAACTGCGCGCAGTAAAGCCATTCAGGGGCTCTCACCGCCCACGATTTGCCAATGAAAGCGCCGGGCTTTGCGCTGTGTCCCCGAATCACTACTCGTAATACTCGAGCCAACTTCCGGTTTTCATAGTCATTCATTGTTATTCATCTGCGCAAACCTCAACAGCTTGCTTTTATCCTTCGCACCAGACAGTGCACAAGATCGCACGCACCCGCCATCTCGGACAGCGCTGCCTGTAAGCCGCCCCATTCCTGCAACCACAGGGCGAAAGCGACGCGCAAAACACCTGTCTTATGCCGCGTCCGCTTCGACCTTCCTTTCTGCTGCCTGCACACGCTGACCAATATCCCAAATCAGATCAGACCGGCCTCACCGACGGCTAATCCTCGACTGCCTGCGCCTCTAATCCCGTCTGCCGTCTTTGCTGGGATCGACTCGCCAGCTCTCCACCGCCAGTCTCTGCTTCTCCTTTCTCGCCGCTCTTTCTCCCACTTTTTCCCTTCTCTTGCAACGCTGTCTTTCTTCCCTCTTCTCTTGATACCAAATCCATTCACACCCGTTGCCCATCATGCCGAAAGCCTCTACTATCGCCCGCCTCCTCTTCCACCCCTCTGAGCTGCGCGCCATCATCCAGTGGTAAGTTTGCGTCGTTTTCGTGTCCGGCCGTTTGCCGCTGCCACCATCGCATGTGCTGATCCCCATCGCCAGGAAAGTATGGCACGAGCCCATCCACAGACGCGATCCCAGCAAGGAGACGCCCACAGAAAAAGCATGCTTCTACTACCTCGAATTGACGTCGCGGAGCTTCTCCTCGGTCATCCAGGAGCTGACCCCTGAGCTGCTCATGCCCGTGGCCCTCTTCTACCTGGTGCTGCGTGGCCTCGATACCATTGAGGATGACATGACCATTCCCCTGGAGAAGAAGGAGCCGCTGCTGCGCGGCTTCGACGATCTCATGGAAAAGGACGGCTGGACCTTTACCGAAAACGGCCCCAACGAGAAGGACCGCGAGCTGCTGGTGCACTTTGACGATGTCATCGCCGAGCTCAAGCGTGTCAAGCCCGCCTACTACGCCATTATCCGTGACATCACCACCAAGATGGCCAATGGCATGGCTGACTACGCTGTCAACGCCGAGCACAACATCAACGGCGTGAACACCATTGGCGAGTACGAGCTGTACTGCCACTACGTCGCCGGGCTCGTCGGCGAGGGCTTGACCCGCCTGTTCGTCGAGGCCAAGCTGGCCAACCCCCAGCTGTTGGAGCGTCCCCAGCTCACCGAGTCCATGGGCGAGTTCCTGCAGAAGACCAACATCATCCGCGACGTCCACGAGGACTGGCTCGATGGCCGCCGGTTCTACCCCAAGGAGATCTGGAGCAAGCACGTGGCCAAGTTTGACAACCTCTTCGACCCGGCCTTCCGCACCGAGGCCTCCCACTGCCAGTCTGAGATGGTCCTCAACGCCCTTAAGCACGTCGACGAATGCCTCTTCTACATGGCTGGCATCCGCGATCAGAGTGTCTTCAACTTTGTCGCCATTCCCCAGACCATGGCCATCGCCACCCTGGAGCTGGTCTTCCAGAACCCTGCTGTCTACCAGCGCAATGTCAAGATCTCCAAGGGCACCGCCTGCGGTCTCATGATGGAGTCCACCCAGAACCTGCAGGTCGTCTGCGAGGTCTTCCGCCGCTACATTCGCCGCATACACCAGAAGAACGACCCGCGCGACCCCAACTTCGCCGCCATCAGCATGGAGTGCGGAAAGGTAAGCTCAAACTAAGCGACGTCCCATCTCGGCTTCTTATTACCCCACCCAAACAACCGTTGGCAGGACAGTTGGACTAACGCGCCCGCCTAGATCGAGCAATTCATCGAGTCCATCTTCCCAACGCAGGACATCAAGAAGATTGAGGCAGCGAAGAAGGCAAAGGAGAATGACGTGCCTATCACAGACGGCCTGATACTGGTTGTCTCTGTAGTCGGTATGCTCCTCCTGATTGGCGGACTTATGGTATGTAACCCCCCTCCTCTCATCGCTATATGGCGGCCCTGTTAATAGGACTTTGCAGATTGGCTCCGCATGGTTTCTCGGCGCGCATTTCGAGAAGATCGCCGAGGCCTTCAACGTTGCCAAGCCATCCAGTGCGGCACAAATTGTGCACGGAGAGCTGTAGTGGCCACACGGCGCCTTACGCTCAGATTTCTCATTTCGGTCTTAGCCCAATTCTAATACGACCCACTAATTCGCTTCGCCCTTTTCACGAATATTTTTTCACTTTTCTCTTTTCTCTTTCACGTTCAATCTTACTTTTACTTTATTTTTTCGATATAGCAGCACAGGCGGCAGGTAAAATTTTGCGACATGTCAACCACGAACGAATCTAATCAACAGACCACGATCTATCTACAATAAAATAATAAACCAGAGAAACGCTCAACATTGATTGCCCAACCGGGACAGTGATTACCAATGCAAATGATCCTATGCAAGAGGGGTTCCCGGGGCCATGCAAGAATAGCACGGATGTCAAATTGCAATTCAGTCTATCATTCCAGTGACTGCAGTTGTGCCGAAGATGTGCTGATATCAACGAAGAAGAGGGCTTCTTCCACTGGGAGTTGTCCTGTTCCGAAGCAGCGGGCAGCCTGGAATCCGGGCGCGTCTCTACGGACATCTTTATGGTGTCTGGCCAAGACGAACTGCGCACAGTCATGTATTCTCCTTTTGAAGTGCTTGTCTTGTATGCTCGACCCGTGGCTTCTTGGTTTCCTTTTTGAGTTTGTGTCTGCTTTCAGCAGGATTTCGACAGCACTGCATCTCCGTTTCGCTCGTAGTACTTCTTTTAGCTTAAAGTGCCGTTAGACGTTGAAATATAGCTCACGCGCCTTGACCTCAAGTACTGTCTTCACTGATGTCTAGCAAGGTCCTGTGCTTCTGTTTGTCTACTACATACTCGGATGAACTGGAGCGTATACCACGTATGATGGCGTACCACGGCATACTTCCCAATTCGCGGATCACAGTCGTCTCCTGTCAAGAGCATTGGCGTCACAGTAAGCTGCATGGTGATTAATACAAATATATAGATATAAAGTTGAATCGTGGTGGCTTACAACTGGAAGGTTTACTGTCCGCCGACCACTAAGTGGAAGTGCACATAGACGAATGGCAAATGCCTTTGATATAATAACTCTAAAAAAAAATGCGGCCTGAGCAGCGCCAAAATCAGATTCCGGAACCCTATGTTAAGCGGATATGTACTTTGCAACGCAGTAAAAACAGAAAAGAAAACCAAACACTCCTGTCTATATGCAACATCCGTCATTCGCGGTGGTGCTGACTGCGGAAGAGCCCTGCTAGCACACACCGTCTCGAGAAACTGGCGTCTGGGCACAAGATGGCTATGCAGAGATGAGGCAAAGAGGAACGCAGTCCTCCGCCATCCAAGCAAAAAAACACATATTGAATCATGCTCGTGAAGTTCCCGCGCCACCTGCACGGCCAACCGGCTGTGCATGTGTCGCGTCATTGCAAAGCGTCTGCAGCCTTGCTAGTGTGGAGGCGAGAGCGGCTGCTCGCTGGAACGACAAGAGGTCGTGGGCAAAAACATGTGTGACCAACGAGGTAGCAGCATGCGCGCGTGCCATTTCAAGGATGGAAACCCGATTACGGGCGCATTCCCCACTGCGGCTTCAGCGTGTCCCCTAAAGCCTTTGAAGTGAAGACAGTGTCGCCGGGCAGCCGGCTCACACGACCAGCTCCATTGCGGATAGCGGCCTGCTTGCTCGACGAGATACCGCTGCCGTTGCTGCGGATACTGCCCGCATCACTCATAGTGTCCGCATTCTGGAACTTGCGAGGAGGCAGGAAGTCCAGGCTGGTGAATGTGCTGGATTTGCGAAGTTGGAAACTACATCATGTTAGCAATGTCGTCGTGTAACAAGGATGGAAAAGGGTGATACGTACGGGCTTGGGAGAGCTGCCATTTCGTCAAAGGACGAGACGAGCGGCGTGCTGACGGGGACATGTGGCGAGTACGGGCGGCGCTCGCCGAGCGGGCTCTGGGACCGACCACCGACGTGCTCGGCCATGGATGGTGGCGGCGCAAAGTCCAAGGCACCGAGCAGGGCAATGCCGTCATCCTTCAGCATGGAAGGAGTCGGCAGCGTAATCAGGTCAGCGGGTGGCGGGATGGGCTTCCGGACTTGTCCAGACATGTTCGACGGAGCGCGCGGACCACCCATGGCCGAGGCAGACCGCATGTTGGACACGGATGAGCCCGGACGAGGGCCGCCTTCCGCGCTCATGCCACTCATGGAATACTTCCGAGGGCCGGGGCGGCCACCGGGGAATCGGGAGCCTGATGGGGGCGGCGTCATAGCACGGCGAGAAACTGGCTGGGCATACGGCATGACGAAGGTATTCGACTCCGGATCGAAGTAAGCGGCGCTTTCACCAAAGTTCTGGTTGTGGTTCTCCTGGTATTGCGGGCGGCCTCGGGGTGGGGGCGGCGGGTTGGCATTGTTGCGGTACTCGGCCGGGATGCCGTTCGGCGGGTAGTGCTGGTTGTACTCGGTCATGTCAGGCTTCTCTTCGAAGTACTCCTTGTAGAAAGAACGAATGCGGTTGGCTCTGGTTTCCGGGTCCTCGAGCTCGGTGATCTGGTCAGGCGGCAGAGGGCGGAATCCAACGGACAAGCGCTTCGAATCGACTTCAGGGAGACCAAGGCCCGATGGCTGCAGGTTCATGTCATCCTGTGGGTATTCGGAGGACTGGCGACGGTGGAGAGCGCGGTTGTCCTGCTGCGGCGCGTCGTCGTTGAAGTTGAAGCCGCCGTTCATGCTGAGAGCAGGGATGGTAGGCTTAGAGTCGGCCGCAAGAGGAGTGATTTCGAAAGCAAACTGGCCAATAGTAGCAGATTCGCCGCGAGGCTTCGGCTCCTTGGGCGGCACAGTGGACGACGGGGTATCCTTTGGCAGGCCTGCACCGGGTGTATCGTAGATAAACAGCTCATCGGACTCGGCCATGGACTGGTGGCTGGCGAGTTCAGGTAGTACCATCGACGGCGTCTGTCCAGGAGACACGGGAGCTCCCTTGACGGAGACTTTAGGGGGCACCTGGATGTCGCCAGGTGCCTCCGACAGGCTGTCGGACCCAATAGTGCTACCAGAATCAAGCTCGGAAATGGCGGTCTCTTTGTTGAAGGGCTCCGCAACCGGCGGCGGCTTCGAGGGCATATTCATGACGGGCGACGAGGGATACGGAGGAGGGGCTGGCGACCGTGGACCCGGAGACACGGGCTCCAGCTTGGGCATAGAGTCCAGGCGGGGAGTCTGCGGTACCTCGTAGGCCAGGTTGCTGGTGAAAGCGGAAGAGCGGTCCTTGGCGTAAGTGCGTACGGAGCCGGCGTCGCTGCCGATGTACTGGGTGACAGGACGGAAGTAGGGATCCTCGTGCTGGTGAATGGTGCGGGCCAAGGAGTTGAGCGACTCGCGCGATTGCTGGATCTCAGGCGGCAGCAGGTACGGGCTCGACAGGTTCATGTCCATGGACAGCTGGCGATGTCTTCCGCCAGCGCTGGGGTCCTTCTCGCCAGCGCCGAAAAAGGCACTCTTGCGCTTGGGCTTGGCGGCCTTGCCGCCGGCCTCCAGAGTCATGCCAAAGTCCATGGACTTGTGTGCGTCCATGTCCTCCTGCTGCACGCGTTTGACGCCTCGGCGGTGCAGGTAGACCAGGGTGCAGATGATGGCGACCAGTGCGACGACCACCGGGACAACGATGGCGGTAGTCATGGAGCCGCCAACAGGCTTCTCGCAGAGGTCTTCGTTTTCGTCGGTGGTTTTGCTGCATTTCGAAGTAGAGGCAGCGGCAGCACGTTGATACACACGGCTGGCAACGTAGGATCCGATCACCTGCGTCGGGTCCTCGGCCAAGGCTTCCCGCATGGAAAGGGCGGGAACGCGAGGGCCGAGCCTGTGGCTCGCAAAACCATTGAGGCTAGCCATGGTGGCGCGATACCGAGTTCGGTCGGAGCGAAGAAAGTTCCGAAGCGGAAGTCGAGGGTGGGATATAATGCGAAATTGGCGTAGAAAGGACACAAAAAAACAAAAGGCAGAAAGACAGCAGGCAGAAACAGCAAGAATAGTCGTAACGGTGGTCTCAGGCTGCGGTCGTCATGAAGATGCTGGCTTGACAGGCGAGTGTGCGCGAGAACGGGAAACGGTGGGCGGACCGAAAAGAGTCGTCGGTGACGCGGTGCTCCGGGATTAGAAGTTAAGATTGGCTCGAGCAATAGGACTCGGACTCGCGCAGGATGTCGAAGCTGGAAAGAGAGTGGTGAGCCCGCTGGCAGGCTGGCAAACAAAGTCACGAAATCGATAGTTGTTAGGCGACGATCTAAAGAATGGACGAGGCCGATGGCGCGGCAGTCGAGCGGCAAGCGGTATCAGTAGGACAAAGGAGTGGACGGCGAGTGTAGAGAGCGACGCGAGACGAAAGGACAAAAGGAGCGCAAAGGGCGTATCAAGACCGCATCGCGAGGACGAAGAGCGAGTGAAGGGATCAAGACCAGCCAAGAGAGGTGAGGTGAGGAAGAAAAGGCAAAAAGAGGAGAGAGTTGCCGACAGTTGCCGTCTGTTGGAGGAAGCCGCGCAGGGGAGGGCAGGTGCAGCCGCCCACTCACCATCGCTCCTGCCAATTCATCGTCCACTTTTCGTTCTATGACAGGAACGGGGGCTAGACCAGGGACGGACTAGTCCAGGGCACCAGGAACGGGCGGCGGGGCTGTCAGGGGATAGGGCCAATCAGAGCGTGAGTGGGGCATGGGGCCAGCGCCAGCGAAGAAAAGAAAGGCAAGGCCTGGGAAGAAGCGAGGAGCACTGCACTGGCAGAGCAAACGGGCGCGGCGATTGGGCGGGTGAGGGGACGGGCCCGCTGCAGGTATCCCGGCTGGGATTGGCCGTCGCAGTGGGAGACCCTTTTGGGGGGACAGGCGCCAATCTCTGGCGGGGCCCAGTAAAATGAACCGAGATGAGCAAGGCCTCCATCGGCTCTCCTGTTGCGTCCCATATTCTACGGAGTACGGAGTACGACGCCCACTTCCCCTTTATTTCCCACTGGACAGTGCTGCCGTGCTACGGATACGTCGTATTTGCGTGCGCGTTCAGTGGCTGCCGGCGTGCGAAGGGCGAGTACCTGATACGCGTGGATGGGGTACGAGTACGCACAAAAGCCGGTATTTGGCACAGCCAGGGTATCTCAGGAGGCGGCTTCTCGTACTTTGTACGCCGCGGTGCTCGTACGGAGAATGCGCCAATGGACTATTGGCGGCTGAGACGGACGGTGATGTTAGCAGCCCTCGTTGTCACCGAGGTTGCGTATCAGCCGTGGTCACGTGCATACGATACAAGTAGATTACGTACACTGGGATGCTTCGTCTCGTACCGGTACGCATCATTGACCGTGTCATTTACGGCATGCAATGCTGCCATACTGCCGGCGCAATGTGACCGCACAAGTATTACAGGCACTGCCACGGTTGCAGACCCCTCTGCAAGGATTGTCCACCGCTGCCAGAGAGGAGCCTTGCCGTGTCGGTGAGCTATTTTCCCGTCACGGCGTAGCTCCCATGTATCTTCCCTGAGATATGGACGGCACACGCCAGGGGCGCCGGTGCCTTGCTAGCAGCGAGAGAGCGAGGCGATAGAAGAGTACGGTCTGTCTGGAAGTGCCAGCAAAGGGGCTGTGCAGCTACGTCGTATCCACATGTCCGGCGGATACGGAGCACGTCGTACTCCGTACTGAACAGGACAGGCGGTACGAAGTATCTTACGAAGAAGACGCTTGAGAGCTTTGCTGCAGTGCCTCTGCGGAGTGTTCCGTGGATACGCAATGCGTGCGAGGCACGGAGTGATGCTCCGTATTGCACATGTACAATCTCGGAAATACGGAGTAGATGCAGAGTAATGCTCTGCATTGCTTTATGCGGATCAGCCTCGCGCGAAAGAGGCCAAGGATCTGCTGGCTGCGAGCCGACGCAGTTCGGCATGTCGTGCACAAAGTATGTCACTACGGAGTACTTCGTACGAAGTGGATGACTCGGAGTACGGAGGAGGCGTACGATACTCATCTGCACTTTGTGTACGACGACATGCGAGCACGTCGTACGCAAGTGCGTGTCCTTGTACGTGGGCATCTGTGTCGAGAATGCTCGGGATGCCTCGACCGTCACGAGGATATTCGTTCTTGGCGTACGCTGTAATCAATTGCAGGAAAGATGACGCAGCTAACTGCTCCCGTCCGTACTCCGTACTCCGTAGATACATTGACCGAGATCCGCTAGCGAAGCGGTCGGCCGGCCTTATCTAGCCGACCTTGCCTATCTCGCCTGGAGTCTTGCACGGCGACTGATCGGAGGATGCTTCCCGTACGCCGCACAAGTATCGTACGAGCAAGCACTTCGGTCTGGCTCCGTGAACAGGGAGAGCCAGCCCATGATTTCATGCTGCACATCCTTTTATTTCAAGAGGCGCTTGCTCCATGGACCGCGTAGCATAGGCAGGTGTGTTTTGTGTTTCGTGTTTCAGAGAGGCGGTTCTCCTGTCATGTGGCCAGCGCTGTGACCTTTGCGCTACGTTGACGAACTGCTATGGCGCGGCGCGAGATCATACGCGGAGTACTCTGTGCATCAGGAGCTTTGGTAGTAGTTCGGCGCATACTCGAGGAGCCATCCCTTCTCGATCTTCGTCACGTCCCGGATGAAGATCTTGTCCCCCGTCTCCATCACCTCGTGGAATATCACCCAGTCCGCCTTGCGGTTGAAGAGCAGCGAGCTGGGATGCGCGTGCATCACCGTGCCGCCGGCAACGTTGTGGAATGTGCCGTCCGCCTGCATCCGCGCCGCCTGCGAGAAGTAGCCCGTCGTGAGACACCGCCGGATCTGCTCCGCCTTGTGCACGGCCGACTGCGCTGCTGCCGCCGCCGCCGCCGCCGCCGCCGGCTGCACCGGTTCGGCCACCTCGATGCCGAACCGCTCCATGAACCGCTTGAGCTGCGCGCGCACGTTGACGGCGCGCTTCAGCACCTGGAAGTTGAGCCGGTTGTCGCGGCAGAACCGGGCCTCGCCGCGGCCCTGGGTGACAAAGGCCTGGTACGTGTTGAGGAGCGTGATGTGGTCGCCCTCGTCCGCCGCGAACCGGCGCTTCGCCGACGCCAGCCCGCGCCGGTCATCGCCCTCGATCCACACGCTGCTGCTGCCCTCGCGGCTCGTCATCGCCGCAATCGTCAGGATCTCGGCGAGGCACCCAAACTGCGGCGCCGCCAGCAGCGTCCGCGCCATCATCGGCTCCACGGCGAGCTCCGCCATGCGCAGCCCCAGCGGCTTTGTCAGCTTGGCGTAGTCGTCCAGCGCGCCCAGCGCGTACAGCAGCTCGAGCGCCTTGGTCATGAGCTCCGCGGGCGGCGCCGTCAGGTACGGGAAGCGCAGCACGTTGTCGATGCCGAGCGCCTTGAGCTGCAGCACCACGGGCGCCAGGTTCGCCCGCTGGATCTCGGGGACATTGGTGTCTGCCATGGCGCCGTACGCGGCCTCCGTGTACAGCCGCAGGCACTTGCCCGGCTTCGTGCGCCCAGCGCGGCCCGCCCGCTGCGCCGCCGCCGCCTTGGAGATGGCCGTCGCCGTCAGCGTCTCGATGCCCGTGCTTGGACTGTAGGCGCGCAGCTTGACGAAGCCGCTGTCCACCACGTACACGATCCCGTTGATCGTCACCGACGCCTCGGCAATGTTCGTCGCAAAGATCACCTTGCGCGTGTCTTCGGGCGCCTCCTCGAACACGTACATCTGCTCGTCGGTCGTGAGGCCGGCGAACAGCGGCAGCGGCAGCAGCGCCCGCCGCGCCGAGAGAGCGTCGTGCGCCGCTACACGCTCAGCCACCGCCTGGACGGCGTATTCGATCTCGTCCCGTCCGGTCAGGAAGACGAGAATGTCCCCGTCGGCTTCGTGCTCGTGGATGTCCAGCACCGTGGCGATCGCCTTCTCCACGTAGTCCTCGGCCGGCTCGTCGAGGTAGAGGACGTCGATGGGGTATGTTCTACCCTCGAGGCTGACGATAGCGCCAGCTTTCTGGACATCGTGGTCGTCGTCACCGTTGTCGGTCATTTCCGTCTTGCTCGGCTCGCTGGTGATGCGACTGGCACTTTCCTCGGGTGCAGAAAAATAAGCGAGGAAATCGTCAGCCTGTAGTGTGGCACTGCTGATGATGATGCGTAGTTCCGGACGCTTCTTCCGGATCTTCTTCAAGAGCCCGAGGAGAATGTCCGTACTGATAGACCGTTCATGCGCCTCGTCGACCATGATCACAGAATAGCGGGAGAGCAACGGGTCGACGAGAGCCTCGCGGATAAGCAAGCCATCCGTCATGAACTTGATCCGCGTGGCAGCGGAGGTGACATCCTCGAATCGGATAGAGTAGCCAACCTCTTTACCAATCTCACATCCAAACTCCTCCGCCACCCTCAGTGCGACCGTGGTGGCAGCAACTCGTCGAGGCTACGTAGACGTATTAGTATGGATAAAGTGCCAAACTTGCCAAACAAAGCTATATGAAGATTCTGATGAGTAACTCGCCTGTGTTATTGCAATCACCTTGCCATCCAGGCACCAGCCAGCCTTTTCCAGGAACTGTGGTATTTGTGTTGTCTTTCCAGACCCCGTCTGGCCTATCACAATGGTAACGGGGTTAGTTTCGATGACGTAGAGCAGACTCTCTCGATGCTTAGCTATCGGAAGCAGAGCTGCCGGCTTGTACAGTGCCGGAATGAAGGACGCCCCAAGATCTAGATCGGCCATCACTTGTATGTGTGAGGAACGTGGCAATTGAGTGGCATGCGGAATGATACGCGAAACTAGTAGAAAATAACAATCATTGGAAGCTGGAAATGCTGGAAATGGAATAGGGAATTTTTCAACAGAGCCACATCGTGTACACGATAGGCGGATACCAAAAGGGACTGCGGTGCATTGGAACCCTTAAACAAGAAAAGCCAGAATGATGCAGCCCGCTTGAAGAAACCACTTGATGTTCTCCTGCTCGTATGTCTAGTCGGAGTACAGAGAGGTACAGATGAACTGAGGCGTCCGGGCAACTGTCTTCGTACGAGAAGTCCCATGTTTGGTCACGTGCCAGACACGCCTTTGGGTGTGTACTCGTAAGCAGACGGGCGGTCGCGGCGGGCCGCAAGAATGTTGGCCCGACGTACGAGTTGGGCGCAGACAAGTTGATTGGCCGACGAGCGCATCAACTGATGCGGAGCTGATTTCGCCTCACCTCTGTTTCTTGCTGGAGGCGAGACGGAATCGTCCTGCGACTGTCCTCTGTAACTTCCTTGTGGCTCCCGTCTTTCATACAAAGCGAGAGCGAACGGCTGAGCGGCGGCTTTTGAGCTGAAGAAACTGCGCCTGCATTAAATGCGGTGAATGCATGTGGCGCTTGCCTTCGTTTGATGTCTTAGGCTTATCTGCTTTGCTGTCTGCTACTTTGATCGAATTTGCGAGGAGCTACCTCGATCGCGTTTGATGAGGGAAACACTCATTTGCACATCACTCGTCTGCCGTCACATCGTGGCCCTGCTGCTCACACTACTTGTTGTGAGTGCGATAAGCAGCATGGTAAGTGGGTGAAGGAAGCCAACATCCAGAATGCTGCCCAACATGGGGGACGCGAAAGGCACTGGGCGTGGCCAATTACACGGAGGGAACGTCAAAGATAGGTCCAAGAGGAATGCTCTGTCAGGGCGGCGGCGAGGCGGGCCAGAGCCGACAAACTTGAATGCTCGGCCAGAGATGCATCTGCCTCCGTCTAAACACGAGTCTTACTATGAGATTGTGGAAAACGAGAACAAAAAGCAAAAGCTAGAGTTTGAGGTAGGCTAAAGTCAGGCAAATGCCAGCCCAGTCTATGCTGCCTCCGTCTGACTGCTCCCAGGTCACGAGCGACCAGGAGCCGCCTCCTGGCTATGAGTTCGTGCCGATGGGCAACCCCGATCTGACAAAAGCGTGCAAAGAGCTGTCGCGGGAGAAGGGGGCGATGATCTTCATTGTCTCGGTAAGCAGACTAGCCGCCTGTGCCAACGGCCCCGTGAGACTCGACTTGACATTGTGCCATACAGATAGACAAGCGTGCCGAGCCAGGATCGCTCTCCGAGCACATCAGCCGAGTCGGACATCACATTCGCGAATCTATTGTTGAGACAGTGCGGAAGTCTATGGGTGGCAGTGCTGCCTGTGCTGATCATCGCTTCTCGGGTGTGCCGGAGCCAATACCCGAGAGCCAAGAGGAAATCAACGAACAGGCAGACAAGGCAATCAGAGACCTGTTCCCCAGAATACCCAATACAGATCGCCATACGATCATTGAGCACTCATTCAAAAAGGTTTGTAGAAACCACACTGCTCGCAGCCAAGACGGACACATTAATCGATGCTTTAGGGTGCCAATAAAAAGGGCGAGCCTTTGGTTGGCTTGGCGCCCAACATCTCACTCTCCCGGCGTGTGCAGTTGGCCGTACTGGCCCATATCAGACACACGCACACCCGCTACGACCAGCTCTTGAAAGAGACAACCTACATCAACGCGAGAAAGGCGGTTGAGGAGCTATGCCTAGATGTCCTTGTCAAGTGGCGAGGAGACGAGGAGACTGGCCGTGACCAACTTGACGAGATCCTCCGAGAGGTCATTGTTATTTCAGATTCTGAGGATGGCGACGACGATGATGCTGACGAGACTGACGAGACCGACGAGAGTGATGAGGACGACGAGACTAGTGGAAAGGGCACCAGTTTGTCCGACGACCAGGTCGAAATAATTTCCTGTATTCCCCTCCGTGCCAATCGCATTGTCCAGTTGGAGCACAGAGACATCGGACGACACTCTGCCGGCATGCGGTACACCACAGAGGAGCCCGCATACGACCATATGCAGCACGAGGACATCAACCCTCCCTCATTTGTAAGTGGCCCGTCCAGGGTCCTGGAGCGGTCTTCTTTCAGGAAGGGTCGACGGGGCTTCGGAAGATACGAAGCGGCCCTCAAGGCTGCTGTGGCGACTCGCTGGGCCGAAGCAAAGGAACGAGTGCAGCAGCATGAGTACCCAAGCGGGCCTCGTTTTGCAGCTGAACCGCTCCCAGCGGTACAGAGAGAGGCGTCTCCGCCTCGTCCACCTTTCTATATAATCCGTTCTCGATCCCACACCGAGCAACCGGAGAACAGAGTGGCCGTACAGGACACTGGCCCTTCCTTTGGTTACAGGGATGAGCCGGTATGCCAGGCGACCCATAATCCTCCGGACGACCAAAGACATGGATCCCACACATATGGACAACGCCACGCTCCGTCGCCGGCGCCATTGGCAGGAGGATGGGCCCGTCCCTCCGACGGGGATGTGACTGGACACGCGGAACAGCCGCTGTTACAGGGAGAAACGGTGAGGTTCCAGGAAGGGCAAAACTATCTCGTGCCATCCGTTGAGCCGGGGTCGCTCGGTCCGCGAGTAGAGCAGCGTGTTCCTATTTTTGTGCGCACCGTGTCACCACGCCTGGACAGCCGCGAAGTCCACCCCGACCAGCTGTTGCGTCGTTATGAAAAGCGCCACTCACCTAGTTGGAGAGTTGGTGACCACTACTCTGGCAAGCGCAGGCGCATAGCTTTTGACGCTGAGGCTGTACACGGCCCTATACGACCGGAGCCTGAGCCTGTCTATACAGCCTATGGACAACAGCCTCATCACTACGTCGAGTCCCGAGCATCCGGACCTACCCTTGTGGCCATCGATGGGAACCAGAATCAGGCTTCGGCTCTCGACGTTCGTGACTCATATAGTCGTGCGCCTGAGTGGCAAGTCCAACCGCCCCGACCTGTTGGCCAACCTGTTGGCCAGCCTACTTTCATTGAAGACGGCCTGGCCATATATGAACCTCAACCCGAGGCGGCTCCCCACAGCTCTTACCACACTGGGCAGCCTCCCAGGGCATTGCCCATATTGGTGCGTCAGGATATATACAATCGAGATGGCAATATGCCGGGTGACCGGTATGCTATTTGGGACGACGGTGATACGTCACGTCAGCGATATGCAGATGTCGGCCATCCGCGTCCGAGACACGATGTAGAGAATTGGCAGCCACCACAGCCTCTGTCTCGGCCATCAGAGCGCGGACGCCTGGCAAGCCCAGCTCAGTATGATCGGTACTTTGGCAACAATGTAGTACCTGCGCCTAGGTACGAACAAGCGGGTGGCTACGATGGCTACGAAGGCCAATACTTCTCCACGCCGCCGCCGACCTCGGTCGTGAACGTGGAAAGCCGGCCGCTCCACGAGTCTGGCGATAACTGGATTGAGTACGCACACTCTTTTCTTCCTTGGCCTTGAAGGTCCTAACATACTTGAACAGTCTCCGGAGTCCAGAAATTGCCCCGCAAAGCCGTCCATCTCCAGATGTGCGAGTCTACCCAGGCCACTGGCAAGAGCAGCACCCTCATATGCCTGCTGATATTCATACTGCGCATGACTATTTGGAGCGGCCCGAGTATTCGCATTTCCCGCCAAACCAGGCGCACCCACCGCCGCCTCCGGCCTGGAATTCGCATGGCAACTATAGGTGATGTTTGTAAACAACATATATGACACGGGGACAGCAGTTGAAGAGTCAGGCATAGCATAAACCCGTCGTCCTTTCTAGAACAGCAGGGCCATTTGTCATGCACTGGCAGGAAGCATCGGAGTTATTCTTTCTCACCGCGATACCCTTGGGATAACGACATATACGGGGCAGGGGGCTGTGGCAAAGTGTTCTTTAGCAAACAGGAAATGTTTCTACAAAGGGCACGACAGTTTGTGCCCACTTTGGCATCGCATAATAAACACACCACGAGCCATAATGGCTAATGAGCGAGATGGCCCTGTCGGAACAGCTATAAGTGGCAGATGGTTATTATGTATGGTACAACGTCACGGACACGGAGAAATGGCCATGGGTATCCTCCGCACGAGGAAAGCGGGCAAGATTTGCAAGATATATAGCAACAAAACGTATGGGAATAAGAACGAAAACCGCCCGCGGGTCATCTGAGCTCGCTCCTCTCGCCACCAAGAACAATTTCAAACTGAATCTGCCTCTCTCCAGTTGCTATTCCGTCTGTCGCCTCGCCTGCTGGCTCCTCATGGCTTGGACTTGTCTCCGACCAGGCTGTCAGCCATGGCCTCCGCGGCAGCCTTGCGCAGGCGCTCCTCATCTTCTGCCGAGGCTTTGGGCGAGCCCTCCGCGCCCGGCTTGTCGGTCTTGGAAGTGGCTGGGGTCTTGGTGTGCTCCTTCTCGTCTTCGCTATCGCCAAGGCTGAACGGGTCGTCGGCGATGGGAGTAGGGTCTACAGTCGACAATGGCTGCCACTTGCTGGGCTTGGCGCCTGCGGCGGACGCGCCAGCACCGCCCGAGGCGTCCTTCACCTTGGGCGACGCGTTGTACATGTCGATGACCTCGTCACTCTCGCGGAAAGCCACCTTGCGGTCAGAGCCTGGACGGGGTGAGCCGGACGGTGGCGGCGGCCGGAAGACATTGGGATTCCGCACGGGCGCTGTACAGGTTAGAAGAGGTAATAAGGGGGAAATAAGTAGAGGGGAAGGGGGAGAGCGAAAGAGAAAAGAGAAGAAAAGATGAGACAACGAGCACAGGTGATCACGTACTGCCGTCGGCGTGGAGCTGGATGCCGGCAAAGTCGTCGGTCAGCAGCTCTGGGTCGGCATCGTAGTCGCCACTGCGGCGGGTTGGCTGGCGGAAGCCGGTGTTGCCCATGCCGCCGCGGCCGCGGCCGGCACCGGGGCCGCCTGGGCCGGGGCGGCCCTGGTTCTGGAACCGGTTGGGATTCTGGCTCTGACTCGGGCGGGGCTGCTCCTCGTCGCTGTCGTCGTTGGCGGTGTTGAACTCGTCGTCGATGCGTTTCTTGATGTCGGTGAACCAGCTGTTGAACTTGGCCTGGGTCTCCTGGAAGCCCTTGCGCAGGTTCTCGCGGATGACCGGGAGGTCGTCGTCGACGAAGCTGTGCTCGCGGTCGCCCCACAGCTCGTTGGGCTTGAGGCCGGTCTCCTGGCGCGAGCGCGGCGGGTAGACCGGGCCGTCGCGGCTGCGGCTGCTGGTGCGCGGGCCGTGGCTGCTGGTGCGGCTCTCGTAGGCGCCCTCGGTCTCGTACTGCTGGGCCAGCTGGCGGGCATACTCCTCGTCGGCGGCGAGCTGGCTGTTGGGCGAGAGGCGGCCGTAGGCGGCCGACGACAGCGGCTCGAGCACGGGACGCGGTGCCTGCGGCAGCGGCGGAGGCTGCTCGTCTGCCTCGGGTTCGGTGGCGTCGGGGTCGGTCATCTCTGAGCGGGTCAGCAGCAGTCCAGCAGTACGCAGCAGCTGCGAAGGAGGAAAGCAGAGCAGTGAAGCAGTGCAAGGTGGGCTCACGCAGCAGGGCATGGAAGGCGGCCTCGATGTTGCCGCGGCTGGCCGTCAGGACGGCCTTGATGACGGGCGGGTCGACGGTCGGGAAGGCGTCTTTGAGAGTCTGCTCGTTCTTCTGCTGCTCGGTCAGGGGCCGGGGCGGCTTGGGCGGCGGCGCCGGCTCGCCGCCCGTGCCGGCGACAGCGGCGGCGCTGGTGGCAGAGGCAGCCGTCTTGGAGGCAGGCTCGTCGCCGTTGAGGTTGGGCTCGTTGTAGTCGTCGTCGTCCATCTCGAGAGGCCGCGCCGTGGTGGGAGATTCTGGGGTTGGTGACTTCTATGCAGGCAGCAGGCCGGTCAGCAGCGGGTCGGCGTGGGAGAGCGAGCAGCGCTTTGCAGGAAACAGAGTCGAGGGAAGGGAGGAAAGATAGGAGGAAAGAACGGAGACGCAAGATGAGGAGATGAGGACGGGGCCGAAAGCCAGGCGCAACCTCTCTCCGTACACTTCAAATGGAGCGGTTGCGACGGAAAATAAGGATCCCCCTTAGTGGATACAACTCACCGGATCACTTGGCGCAGACATGGCTGCAGATGTGTGCGGACGGCAGGCGAGACAGAGAGCAGAGGCAGGCAGCGGCGTGCGAAAAGGAGACGAGACGGGAGGGCGCAAGGCAGACGTCGAGAGGCCGAAGGGGGTGCATGGAACAGCAGAAACGCCGCTGATACTCCCCGATACGACTAGAGCTACGTATTGCTACTCGAGGGTGGGGCGTCACCTCGTGGCAGCTGACAATGGCCGCCACACAAGTGGCAAGCTTCAGCCACACCTCCCGCTCGTGCCTTAGTCATGATGTCGCTTAGTGATGCAGCACTACTCCGTACTCGCCGGAGCCTCTGGCGGTCTGACGCTCTTCTGTCTTATCGATTGGCGAATGCGCGGAAACGTCACAACCAAAGCCGCACGCCGCACCGAAACCGCGCAGCGACGGCTATCCCGCAGCACTTTGACCACGCACCAGCGCGCGCCCTCTCTGCACCGGCGAGTGTACACCGACGCCGTCTCTGCGAACACCGCGGCCGCGTGCGCCTGCGGTGAGCCGCCGAACCGGCAGGACGCGGAGGCAGAGCTCCATCGACCGGCACGATATCCACCTCCGTCCATGCCGTCGCCGCTGCGGCTCTTCGAACTGCCAGATGGGGAATACGGGAAGCCGGGTCACGGCCCAGGATAAGTGCGTGGCGCAGACAGAGACGAAACGAACAGAGAACGGAGAACGGAGAATACAGAGACAGAGAAGAGAACGGAACGGAGAACGTGGAACAGAACAGAGACAGAGACAGAACACAAATGCTAACAGGCCAGGGCCATCCTAGACCTCAAGATCCAGCGCGACAAGTTGCACCAGTACCAGCGGCGCATCGCCGTACTCACGAACCGCGAGACGGAGATTGCGCGGCAGATGCTCGCGCAGGGCGACAAGAAGCGGGCGCTGCTGGCGCTGCGGCGCAAAAAGTACCAGGAGTCGCTGCTGGCCAAGACGGACGGCCAGCTCGAGCAGCTCGAGAAGCTGACGTCGAGCGTCGAGTTTGCGCTCATCCAAAAGGACATTGTGTTTGGGCTGCAGCAGGGCACGCGCGTGCTGCAGGAGATCCAGCGCGAGATGGGCGGCATCGCGCACGTCGAGAAGCTCATGGGCGAGTCGGCCGACGCCATCGCCTATCAGAACGAGGTCAGCGAGCTGCTCGGCGGCCGCATGTCCCACGCCGACGAGGACGAGGTCGAGGACGAGCTGGCCGCGCTCGCCGCCGAGATGGCGCCCGCCGCGCCCGCCGCGCCCGCCGCGCCGCTGCAGGAGCCGCTGCCGGACGCGCCCGCCACGCCGCTGACGGCCGCCCAGCCGGCGCGCGCGCAGACAGCCGGGACCGAGCGGCGGCAGATGCTGGCCGCATAGCCCGGCCGTTTTTTCGCTTTTTCGCTTGTTCGCTTGTTCTTTTCTGTGCCGCGCAACGTCTTCGCACAACCTCGTCCTATTCTGCCGTCTTTTCTGCCGTTTCCCGCCATACCTGTCCCTGCTGTCTTTTCGTTCTTGCATAGTGGCGCGTTTGCATACTAGTTTGGAGAGCTGTAGACTTGGTAGCGCACATCCAACCTCCTACTCAGTACATCGTCTCCCAACCCTCCGTCTGCTGATCGAGCGCGCCGGCGACGGCCTCAGCCTCGTGCATGCTGCGGGTCTTTGCTCGCCGTTTTGCAGTGCGACCGGTAGCACATGGGCGCGCAGGTCTCTGTGATTGGACCGTGGCCGCGCTGCTCGGCTCTGCTAGTCCAGGGTGGGACTAGCGGGCTAGTTACTCTCTTGCACGCCACACACTGTGTATCGGACTGTGCCCGTAATCCTTGGGCGAGGAAGCTGCGACGGAGGTATGACATGGCGCCCTTTTTCCTCTTTCGCACGACTCAGCCATCTTTGTGACAACTGACAGCTGCACCAGCCACAGCTTCTGGTCGACAAAACACAAGACGCTGCTCGGCATCTGTCCTCGTTGATCCTGGCCTTTTCTGTCTCTGGTGAGTAGCGTTCGTCCGTTGCGCAGCTGTGTCGCCGCGCCTCGTGCTTCTGCAGCTTGCCCTTGTGGACCGCCGACGCCGCCCTGGTAAGCAGCTGTGGCCGTTGCTGTGGCCGTCTTCCTTTTGCTTTTTCTTTTCTTTTGCTTCTCGCATCTTACTTCTTGCTTCTTGCTTCTTGCTTCTTGCTTCTTGCTTCTTGCTTCTTGCTTCTTGCTTCTTGCTTCTCGCTTCTCGACTCTCGCCTTGCTCCTTTCATATTCTCGCAGCTCGACCTTGGCCGCACTGCGACTGCTGTCGCCCGTTGCTCCCTGCTCTTGTCCTGTGCTCTTCCGGTGCCCCTGCTCTTCCCCGTCTCCAGCCCTACCGTTACGTCGTTCCGTTTGCCTCTGCTTCCAGGCTGCGGTCTGCTCGCATTGTGGCCTGTGCGTCTGTTCCTGTCGGGGAGCGGATACCAGACATTACACATGGAGCGCCATGGCAGATCGGTCGGGCCCAGTCTCTTGGCCACCTGCAGCCTTCACGGCCGCCTGTTGTTTCTCGCTACCCATTTCCTTTCACATGCCAGCGTCCAGTCGCTGTCTTATCTGGCTCTCTTTCTCCCACGCCGGCGGCGCGTGATCGCCTTGCTCTCTGACTGTGTGGGTTGACTGGTCTAAGCTGACAGGGAGCCGGAGCCGGAGCCGGAGCTGCCCTTGACGGCGACCAGACTTCCTTGTGATCCAAGCTTGGCGCCTCCGAGTGGAGACGCTGGCCTTGGAGTGCCTGAGCCACGCCGCTCGCGTGTTTGATTTACGTTTAGACTGCCGAGCCTACGCGAAGGACGAGGTGGCCGAGCGTCTGCCTGCTGCTGCACGATCTGGCATGTCTCCAGCATTAGCTTGCTGAGTATGTCTGCCTGCTTCTGCGTCTTTTTTCTTCTTCTTCTCTTTCTCATCTGCCAGCAGTACCGTGTGCAAGATTGCCAATTCTGCCTATTCATGCGATGCTGCCCCTCAACTGCCTGACCTGTAGGTTGCCTTGCACATTGGGCACACAGACAGCTTACTGTTCTTGCTTCCAGGTCACCGCTGCCTGTTTCTTGCATGCGACCGACCGCTGGACTTGCCACTACTTGGAACCCGCTTTTCGTAGCTCTCCCGGTTCTTCTTCGGGGTGAATCCCTGGGCCTCTTGGGGCTCAGCAACTCCGGCCCTTCATCATGTGAGTCTAGACTTCCATTCCATTCCCACTTTATGTGTTTCTTGGCTATCTCTGTGTCGTTTTGTCTCTTAGTCGGCTGTGCTGGCCGACCACCTCTGTAAAAATGGGATGACCATTAACCACCTCTGCAACAGGAAATTTGGCAAGCAGATTCAGAAGCGGCAACTCGAGGTTCCAGAGTATGCCGCAAGTTTTGTTAACTACAAGGCCCTGAAAAAGGCGAGTTCCCTGAAACAGAAGCAAGATGGGACAAGGGCTTGTCGGCCGCCTGCTGACAACTTGCCACATATAGCTCATCAAAAGGCTTTCGGCCACACCCACTCTCAGTGCCCAAGTTGATCCGCTGCGCTCCGGAACCCCTTTGGACTCGCAGTCTATCCTGCAGTCCAACCGGGCAACATTCTTCTTCCAGCTTGTAAGTCGCAGCTCCGTATCTGATATCGTTTCGGGAGCTATCGCCGAGCCCATCTGATAGCCTGTCCGTATCGTCTACAATGTCTCTAATACACGTCGAACAGGAACGAGAGCTCGAGAAAGTCAACGCCTTTTATCTACAGAAGGAGGCTGAGGTGAGATTTGTTTGCCTGAGTGCTGTCATATTGCCTGGCCTGGCTACTGACGCCTGGTAGCTCAAAGTCCGACTGAAAACACTACTAGACAAGAAGAAGGTCCTTCGCTCACGGGGCGATGGGGTCTACCGTCGCTCCGCAAAGTTTACCACCCTCCAGGAGGGCTTCCAACAGTTTGCCAATGATCTGAACAAGCTTCAGCAGTTTGTCGAAATCAACGGCACCGCCTTCTCCAAGATCCTAAAAAAATGGGACAAAACGTCAAAGTCAAAGACCAAGGAGCTCTATCTGTCGCGTGCCGTTGAAGTCCAACCGTTTTTCAATGCCACCGTTATCAGCGAACTGTCTGACCAGGCCACGACGAGCCTGCAGGAGCTCGGTGCCTGGGCAGAAGGCGACCATGAGATCCGCTTCGATGGCAAGGCCGCCCACCCCGAGCACATCATCAGCAGCCAGCATCTCCTGGGGACCGACGAGGGCGATGCCGACACTCTCCTGCTGGACGCGGTTCTGGCAGGTCACCTCGAGTCTCTGCGCGATCTCCTCGGTCGCATGACGGCTGCTGCCGCTGCCTCAGCCAGGGAGCAGGATGACGGCCCCGGAGCCATCACGGACCCTGCCTTGATGGAACGTGTGACGCGCACGTTTCTGGCTTCCATCAACGAGGGATCTCGAGACGCGCTGCAGGCGCTCATCGACACCGGTCTTGTGGACGCGCAGAGCGAGGACGACATCAACGAGCGGAACTGCCTGCACCAGGCTACCATATACGGCAACACGTTTGTGCTAGACTATGGCCTTTCCAACGGAGTGTCGGCCACCCGCACGGATGTGTACGGACGTGTGCCTCTGCATTACGCCAGCATGCACGGTCGTCTGGACATGCTCGATGCATTGCTCGCTGGTGAGTGCCGTGGCACTTAATGTTTGAAGAAAGCCGGTTTCTGACCGTGTAGTTGGCCCCGAGGCTATCGACCTGATCGACCACGACAACTTCACACCCCTGGTGCATGCAATCATCCACGGCCACCTGGACTGTGTCAATCGCCTGCTCGAGAAGTTTGCCCGCATCGACCCCACCTCGGATGCTGACCACGTCCCGCTCAACCTGGCATGCGAGCACGGATCTGACGCCAGTGTCGAGCTGCTGCTGAAGCACGGCGCCCGCATTCTCCCCGACGCCGAGGGCCTGTACCCCCAGCACCTCGTTGCGCGGGCAGGCCGCGCCCCGACTCTCCTTCTACTGCTGCAACAGTACGGTGCCGATCTGAACCAAGTCGACAAGCTCTATGGCTGGACCGCCATCGTGCACGCTGCTAGCGAAGGCAATGTGCCGTGTCTGCAGGCTCTACTTGAGGCTGGCGTCGACCCAAGCATTCTCGACGAGAAAGACCTACCGGCCATGTACTATGCTGCGTGGGAGGGCCACCTGCAGTGC
The DNA here is from genome assembly GCA_002778075.1 of Grosmannia penicillata. Classification (NCBI taxonomy): domain Eukaryota; kingdom Fungi; phylum Ascomycota; class Sordariomycetes; order Ophiostomatales; family Ophiostomataceae; genus Grosmannia; species Grosmannia penicillata. The sequence continues at coordinate 2,050,066 of PCDK01000018.1, read as the reverse complement.
ATGCAGCTCTTGACACCCTTTAATGCCCGGCGGAGAAGCTCTGTGCCCGCTCGAGACAGCCCATTTGGCCTCCCGCCGTCGTCGGGAATGCTAGCTGCTCATGGCGGCAGCAGTACTGCCCCGGGCCCGATGGCTTTGGATCCCGATGCCATTCCCATCCTGGAGCTGCCGCCTCCCATCATCCCGTTGCGCCGCTACGGCCACAACTTTCTGGACACCAAGACGGTCGTGCAGATCAGCTTTGACGACCAGAATGGCGAGCCACCACTGATCTTCTTCCACGACGGCAAGTATCCCGCGGCACGGCTGACGATATCGTCCAAGGTGGCCGATCTGATCCCCAAGAACATCATGCTTCCCTTCCAGGAAGACACGCGTCTCGTCACGTTCCAGGTCGACAATCTGGACTCGTTTGCACTGGACCTGGAGGTGTTCCCGACATACGGCGCCAAGGTCATTGCCAAAACCGTGGCTCTGCCCAGCACATTCCGCGTGCTGCTGGACAATTCTGGCAGCAGCTGCTGTCTGCCTCTCTTCGACCCTCGCCTGCGTGCTATCGGCCAGATCAGCTTCCACACCCAGGTAGTCAAGCCCTTCCCGGGCAAACCGCTGGAGATTGCCGATTTCGAGACGTACTGGAAGGCCACGAGCCAGCTGGACGGCCACTCGAGCACCTTTATCGCCGGCTCGAGCTTGTCGGGCGACTACGTGCGCGTGTTTGTGCAGCACACGAGCGACGGCGTGCCCGTGCTGTGGCCGCGGTGGACGGTCAGCTGCGGCGGCGCCGCGACCACCGGGGCTGTCGACATGGAGACGGAGGGCGGCGGCCAGGCGTACGCCTACGCCGGCATCGAGGTGCCGGTAGCGCGCCTCAGTTACAGCCAGTTCCGCGCGGCGACGGCAGCGGCGCCAGGGCGCGAGCAGCTGGCGACGCTGCCTGCATGCTCAGTCGACGCGGTGGCCCACGTGCACCGCGTGCTGGCGACGGCGGGCGTGTCGCTGCGCGATGCCCTCGCGCTGCTGCCGGCCGACATGCACGTGAACCTGGAGGCGCTGTATCCGAGCGCGGACGAGGAGCGGGCGCTGGGACTCGGCGGCGTGGGCAGCGTGGATCTGAACGCGTTTGTGGACGCCGTGCTGGAGGTGGTGTTTGACCACGCGCGGGCGCAGCGGGTGCACACGCCCGACGTGGTGCGGTCGATGATGTTCAGCTCGTACAACCCCAGCCTCTGCACGGCCATCAACTGGAAGCAGCCCAACTTCCCCGTCTTTCTGTGCAATGATCTCGGCCGCGAGGACGACGCGACTGTGGCTGCCAATGTGCCCGAGGGGGTGTACAGCAGCGGGCGCCGCACGGCGTCGGTCAAGGAGGTGGTACGCACGGCCCAGAGCAACAACTTGATGGGCCTTCTCTGCAGTGCCCGGTTGCTGGTACGTCCATCTCTCGTGTTTCTGTGTCTTTTCCGTGCTTTCCTCTCGGATGGCTTTGATTCTTTTATTGCTTACTAATCCGACGCAGGAGATGGTGCCGGCGCTGGTGGACGCGATCAAGTCGCAGGGACTCGTTCTGGTGGTGGACAAGTCGGCCGAACAAACACAGGCGTTTGGTCCGCTGCCCAAGGGCATCGACGGCGTGCTCAAGGCCGACGGTGCGCTGCGCTTCAATGAATCTATTGATATGTAGGTGTGTGAGGCTGAACAAGCCGAGGAGGAACCGAGTCAAGGGAAGGCTGTTGCATAGACTTTGCAGAGGAGCAAGCATACCCCGTACAACGTAAATGCCGCGAGAGGATGTAATACAGATGATGAGAAGGGAAGAAGGAAACAAGCCGAGAGGCAGCGCAAGGACTAGGATAATTGCGATAGATGGGCGCTGGCACAACGTATCTGCAGACTCGACTAGACACTTTATCGAGAAGTTGGATATGACAGCCGGTGACAAAGGCACGGTCGGGAGGACGGAGGGTTGGAAACAAGGAGAATAGATCAAGTGTGCCGAGGAGACGGGAGAAAGTAGCGATGAGGTCAAGACCATCTGGAAAGGCGTCTGGTTTTGTGCTGTGGTTTGGCACCAATAATAGCTCCTAAATTCCTACTGCGTAATATTTCTGATCGCTCAAAATCATCTTCTAGACCTCTCTCTTCTCTCCAATTCAAGTCGAGAAAGCCGCGGCCGGGCTCTGGCTCGGCGCCAATCCACTTCTCTCCTTTGCAATCCTCTATCCAATTCCTTTTGGTATCCCACGGGGTATCTCCAACCGATTTGCAACTGGCTGCCACATTGAACGGTCTGATGCAAGGCGGCTGGCTTCTGCTTGAGAGGAAAGAAGTATGGACTTGTGTCAACCGAATCCTTCTCTCGTAAACTCCCCTATTCTGCCAAGAGCCCGGCCGAGGATGATGTTCCCGGACATTCAAGTACCAAGAGAACATGCAAATGTAAACAAAACAACGGGTAGCAAGGAAAACCGCGGCCGACATCCAATAGGCAATACCGGCTCTGTGCAGTAGGCCTCTCGTACACACGTCGGGCAATCACCCGGAAAACTCAGAAGGTAGAGAATCCAAGACTAGAGGCGCCCGGGCGGCTCGGAAGAAACGCTTCCCTACTTTTTAAAAGGTCCGTATGCCACGAAGAAAGGGGTAAGAATGGTACCATGACAGGTGTGACCGGGCATAACGAATGCCATCGAGACGGCCAAAACAATAAATTATGATTGTACCATAGCCAAACAATTGCCATAAAAAATGGCAGACCGAAGCGACTGGAAAAAGAGGTAATCTTTTGCGGAATGCAGAATGCCGTTATTTGTGAGAAGACTCGAGATACCCGTAAGGGGCTCAGAGAATGAGGTTTAGCTAGTGGTCGAGAGTTCCAGGCCGTGATCCTGATATATGACAGTCAAGAAGGCGTGCAGGAAAGCGGGTGATCCAGTGGTGGATAGGCCGGGGTGGCGAGAGGGTCGCAAAAAGAAAAGGAAACTTTTGGGTAGGCAAGTCGCTAGAGAAACGACGGCGAGAAAAGACGGGCCGCCGAGGAAGGCGACTATGTCTCGCCGAAGAACTTGTTCATTTTGACCTCGATAATGGCCATGTTCGACTTGGCAGCGTTAAGAGCACTTGTGATGCGTTGCAGACACACCTCCTCGTCGGGCTCAGGGGAGCCGTCCAGAGTGCTCTTTTTGCCGTACTGCTGGATGATCTGGCAGTGGTCTCTGACCTTTGAAAACCCCAGCGCCGCAGACGATCCCTTGAGGAAGTGACCTAGTTCGGAAAGGGTGCCGAGGTTCCTCTCACTTCTGCAGACAAGAATCAAAGAGATCAGCAAAGCGCCGCAGAAACGCCATGAGCGCAGCGTGCGACAGACGGGATCGGGGCAAATGGCCTTACAGTGCTTTGTTCATGTGGACAAATGTGTCTTTTGCCTGGTTGAAGTAGTCATAGACGAGAGGCTTGCTGAAGTCGCGGTTAAAGGGGCTTTCGTCCAGTTCCAGAATCTGGGAAAAGGCAACACTGTCGACGTCCTCGCCCCAGTCCTCTGACATTTTGAGGGTTGCAGATGTGCGTGCCTGGTTCCGGGGTTAGACACTACAGCGGAGAGGAGTATGATGCTGAGACTGGGCCGTGCAAAAGCCAGAGCCAGAGAGAACGAGTGAAAGATTCAAGAAAGCCAAGACTAGACGGACGAGATAGGAAATGCGTGCAAGGAAGTGGGGAACAGCAGTGAGACAACAAGGTCAGCTGTACTGCATGTGTGCTTGGGAAGGCGTAGAGGGAAGAGGAGAGCGAGAGGGGCTGCAGAAAATGGCGGATGTAGAGATTAGGAATAACAGGAAGAATCGGAGATGGAGTCGAAGAGGCTGACGGAACAGAGGAAAAGGGCGCCGGCAGCGGGCGAGTCCGCAGGAAGTAGAGACGCGCTTGCGAGCTGGTGGGCCGCAGGGGGGGGGAAGAAAGGTGAAACCCCGCGCTGCTCTTAACTGTTGCTCTCCGACAGGGACGGCGGGAAAGGAACGGTGAAGCGGTTAGTGTACATCGTCGGTTTGTACGAGCAGCTTTTCTTGTGGGAGGGGACTGGCCCGCCGTTGCATACGCAGTATATGTACTTGGTACCAATCCGGCACCCTCGCACTGCCAGAGGGATGCTCGTGGCCACGATGGCCAGCGAGACGACGAGATGACGAGAACAAGAGCAAGAATGGCGACGCAGCAAAGCGGCCAGGGAGGCAGCAAGGAAAAGGCAGCAAGACACGACGACTCGACTCACAGGACAATGAGGATTCCGGGAGAGGCCGGCGGACGAGGTCGGCGGACGAGGGCGGCGGGCACAAGCGAGGTTCTGCTGGACGACTAGCGGCGGCGGCAAGGCGGTTGGACGGCAGATTGGGCAGAGCGGCGATGTGAGGGGAAAAGCGCGCGGCAGACGGCGGGCGGGGAGGAGGGAAGGCCGGATGGCGAGGGAGGAGCTGGCAGAGCTGGCCGAGCTGGCGAGAGCTGGCAAAGGACGGAGCTGGCAGGCTGTGCGACGGTGCCAGTGCGGGCGCGGGCAGGAGCGACTGGGGTGCAAAAACTGGCGAGATCGAGGCGTGGTGTTGATGAAGAAGGAAGGACCCACGTCCAAAACGGATTCCGTTGGCTGCGGCCTGGAGCCCACTTTATAAGCCGACCCCTCGGAATTGGGGAGGAGCGCCCAGAGGAGCGCCAGAAGAGGAATAACCGGACGGAGCAGGAGTAGTACGGAGGAGAAGGCGTCCAGTAGCTTGGAAGTAGCGAGAGCAGTCGCCGGCGTGCCTGCCAGACGGCTCTGGAGCACAGGCGATCGGGCCGCGGAAGACGGCGCGCAAGGACGGCGGCGTAGCTGCGCTGCACGGTGGCTCGACTGGCCGTCCACGTGCCGAACGAAGCTGTGAGCCGTGTATCCTGTGCTGTGTTCTTGCCATGTTGTGTGCGTAGGAGCCCTTGCTGTGCAGAGTCTGTTCTTGCCTCCGAGCCAGCGTCCCGCTCTTGTCAACGTCGTGTCCGCTAGTGAAGTGGTTATGGAGCCGCTTTTCGGCCAGTCTCCACCGCCGCCCACGCACGATTACTGCACAGTGTGGCGGGCGGTGACCTGTGACGGTGGCTCTGCGGCGCTTTCGCAGGATGACGGGGAAGGGAGCAGACACCTGGACGATGGTGGCTGTGGTCGTTCTCCCGGGCGAGCTCCCGCGCACTCGCCCTCTCTTGCCGTCTGAGACGGTGACATGCCGGCACAGATGCGACACGGCGCCGGCCGGGCCCGTGGCCTGCTGTCCTCATTTGCTGGCCACGGGCACGGTATCTGTACGGGAGTACTTGTCGCGTACGGAGTTGGACGAATGCATTGTACGATACTACAGAGCAGCGAGTATTGCTTGTACTCGCAGGACATCAGCCGTTCCTGGCTTGACGGCGCCAGCGATCGTTTCCGTCCGGCCGTTTCTGTTCGTTATCGGCTTCTTTTTTCTTTCTCGTTTCTTTTTTCTTTTTCTTTTCTTTTTCTCTTTTTCCTTCTCTTCGTTCTTGTCCTCTTCTGTTCCCCTTCTCTCTCCTCTCCTCTCCCCCAGCTTTCCTGGCTCCTTTTGGCCACCTCCTTCTCTGTCTCCGCCCGACCGCCTGCCACTCTGCCCCTCCTCGAAGTCTGCCCTCGAAGTCTGCCCTCGCAGTCTGCCCTCGTATTCTGCCCTCCCAACGAACACTAGCAGGCTGACGCCGGCCAAAAGCCGGCTTTGGGCCACCCGCTCTCGCTGGTGAGAGCATGCGGCAATCGATAAGCTCGTACGAGTTATCGTACGCGCTCCCCGTGCACTGTGCGGTCAGCACGACTCGTACGGAGCAGTACGCACTTCGTACGAAGCAGGCGCGCCCCAGAAAAAAAGACACCGCGAAACCGCTCCTCGGCCCTATGACGCAATGGTTCCCCCCACCCCACAACGACATCTGCATTATTCTCGTTAATTATTACAAGGTACGAGTGGATGCACGCGTCATACTTTGTAGATCGGCTGGTCGCCACGCTCCTTCCGCGGGCTATCAAAATCAACCCATTTTCGCGTTACGACGCAGTGCATCGCACACGATGCATTTGCTGTCGGTCTTTCCATTGTCACAATGTCCGCTGCCGCCCGACTTCATTTCTGGCTTCATGGCAGCGCGACGGCAACGCATGCGAGCTCTGCAGACATCCCTTCCAGCTGTTCCGGCACTTGATATGTCCTTCCCACCGAGCCCACACCGATAGTCTGCCCGCAGACGCACGACGGCAGAAGCGGGTCAACTTCAGACGCCGGCACCACTCTCGCAGACGGATGCGCGTTCTGGCGTACGGCGTGCGGCGTGCGGCATACGGCGTACGGCGTGCAGTGTGCTGAACAGCCGCGACTCGTCGTGCTCCGTACAGACGTCATAGTCTCCTGCCGCCAAGCTGCACGGGCGCCACGCGCGAGCACCCATGCTCCTCAGCACGTTGCCGGGAACAGCTTGTCGCTTGTCGCTGGAATACGGAGTACTCCGTACAGCGCAAGCACGCGGCAGCGCCATCCTTCTCGATCACGACGTGGACCGTGTCCGGCGGCAGCAGATAAGAGACGCCAAGGCCGCCACGACGGGCACTTGCATGCACGAAACCGGCAACTCGTACAGAGTAGGATTCGCAGCAGGACACGCCTACTTCGCCATGGCACCGGTGACCGCGGCACCATGTCACCCCAGCGCGCGCTTTCGGCCGAGTCTGGCAGGCAGCACACCAGAGGCGGCCTGTACGAGTACGAGGACGAGTACGATACTCCGTATTCGTGGCCACGAGGACACACGATATCTGGCAGACGGCGCGTGCGGGCTTGCTCGTATCCGGACGGCGCCCGGGGCTGCCACCCTTGCTCTGCTCCGTACTCGCGGGCAGGAGTCTTCTCCGTTCTTCCCGCTGCTTCCCCGTGGCCCTCCCGGGACCCGCTAGCCGCGCTGGTCTGGAGGCCAGTGGCAGTCTGTCGGTGAGGCTGAAGCCAATGGGATGGCCAGCCTTTGCTGGCGAGCACCCAAACGGGTACCCGGCAGCGCTGCCGCCTGCAGGGCCATACAGTCGGCACGCCTACGAGTATTCGCCTCGTACCCACGAGTGAGTACGACGTACGGTACTTGTGCAGATTGCGATATTTGTCATCGTGTTTGTACCCGCACTGGCCGCGCGAAGAATGTCGGACGGACGAATACCTGCTCGAGCACCTGTCCTCGTACTCGCACGCGCAGACAGAACAGCCTGGAACACACGGCATCCCGTCCCATGCTGTCGCCCGTCCGTTTCTGCATGCAAGCCGGCGTGTGACACGCCGGCCAGAAAACCGGTTTTGGCGTGTCGTCTGGATCGTGGCCGTGGGAGGGTGTGCGCTTGCGCCAGCATTTCGTACGCGTGCTCCGTAGAGGCAACAGACATGGCGCCCCCACCCGAGAGGCGCCCATGGACGGCGAGCGGCGGCGGCTACGGAGAACAAAGTACGAGTACGTGGTTAACCCCTCGTACGGAGTACTTCGTGAGACGGCCAGGAGGCTGCGCAGCCGAATGCGGCAATTCGAGCCCATCGTCACGTGCATCAGACTGTTGAGCTCTGCTCATACGAGCAGATCGTCGCGCGGTTATCAGGACGTCACGATCATGTCACCTGTGCTATCTGCGTGTTGACGTGCGTGCTGGTATTATAGTGCAGTCCGTGCTATGTGAGCTATGTTGTGTCAGACTCGGCGTTCGGCAAATGCAGGTAATTAGAGGCCAGACCGGCCACAGCTACCAATCTCGGAGTGCGGTGTTCTGGCGGCCGGCACAGGACATGGCTCTCCAATGGCCTCTCCAACACGCCGGCGGCGAGGCAGCAGCTGGGAGGCCTTCATTGGACTCGTCCAGAGTCCTCAACAGGGCCTGCGCGGCCCGTCGCGGCACGGCGCGATATCAGAGGGGCGTAAGATGATCATACCGTTTCCGTGTTCGTTTCCGTGTTCGTTTCCGTGTTCGTATCCTCCTCCCGGTTTCTGTTTCCGACTCTGTTTCCGACCTTGTCGTTGTTGTTTTCCCCGTCGATCAGGCGGCTCACAAAATCACCCTGGACGCCACGCTGAGCAGCCAGGCAGCGTCCTGCCAGCCGCCCTCCTCGGCGCTGGGCGGCGGCACGATGCCGGCCTCGTCGGCGACCGCGCCCTCAAAGCGCACCGTGCCGGCGCGCCCTTTCTGGTGTCTGTTCTTGCCGCTGCCGCAGCCGCTGCCGGCGTCGTCTTCGCCGCGGCTGCCCGGCATGTGGTCACCATCCTCCGCATCGTCGGCGTTCTCGTCCTCGTCGGCAACATCGTCCGCATCGTCCGCGTCGTCATCGTCATCGTCGTCGTCGTCTTCGGCATCGTCGTCGCTCTCCTCCACGGCAAACAGCGGCCACCCGAGCATGCCGCCGAGCCAGGCGCCGACCACGCCACCGCTGGCCTTTTCGCGCTTCACGAGGCGGCGCACGTAGTCCTCGTCTTTGAGGGACGTGTCGTGCCCGGCATCGAGGGCCTCGAGCTTCTCGTCGAGATTGACAAAGTCGGGGCCGACGTCGCTGGTGTGCTCGTACGGAGCGTCGTCGTCGTTGTCGCGCTCGTCCAGCCCGCCCAGGACACCGGACCCGGCGACGGCGTGCATGCGGCTCTCAAAGTAGTCGACGTAGCCGCTGCCACCACCGCTCTCCTGCAGCTGGCGGCCCTCGAGCGGCAGCTGGTGCAGCTGGTGCAGCTGCACGCGGCTGCCGGTGCGGCTGGCTAGACGGCTGCCGGCGCGGCTGCCGGCGCGGCTACCAACGCGGCTGCCGAGCCGACTGACACCCACGCCCCAGCCAGCCTCGTCATCGTGGTGGAGGTGCCAGCTGCCGCGGCGGCTGCTGCGGTTGGAGAAGAGCACGTGCTGGTCGTGCTCGTGCTGGCCGTGCTGGTGCTCGCGGTATGGCTCGTCGTCGTGGCCGCGCAGGCCGGCCAGGCTGGTCGAGCTGGCGCGTGTCGCGAGCCAGCTCTGGCCCTTGACCTCGCGCGTCTCGCTAGTGACGATGGCGCCGGTGCGCAGCAGCCAGCCGCTGTCGTCGGCGTCGTCGTGACCGTGGCGGCGGCCGTAGCCGTGGCCATGCGCATCGGAATGGGGAGCGGCGTGGCGAGAAGGGCCGGCGGCCAGATGTGTTGTGGACAGGCTCTTGGGCAGCTGGAGGCGCGCACTCGTGCGCCGGCCTGCCGACCGCGATCGGGACGACGGCGGCGATGCGGACGTCGGCGACCGGGAGAGCAGCCGCGGGGTGGTCGGCACGGAGCGGCCTTGGAGATAGGACGGGACGGCGACCGAGGCCATGCCGTCCGAGTAGTCGACGTCGTGCAGCGGCAGACGCGTCAAGGGCGCCAGCGAGAGGTGCGGCAGGTTGGCGGCCGAGCGGTCGTTGCGGCGGGTCTGCTGCTGCTGGCTGTTGGAGGGGTCCATGGCTGCGATGGCCTGATCACGGAACGAAAAGGGCGAAGAGGAGGGCGAAGAGGAGGGCAAAGAGGAAGGCAAAGAGAACTCAAGATGCGAGAAGCTGAGATGCCAAAGCACTGCGATACGCGCTCGGCAGGCAGTGCGCAGCAGGGCGGCACGAAAACAGAACGGCGAGCGGATGCGCTTTGGAAGGGATGCAAAGCCAGACAGTGAGGCGAGTGCCGTCGTTTTGTTGGGGAAGCTGTTGAGCAGAGAAGACGAGAAGAGGCTTTCCGCTTGTACTTTGTAGCGTTGTAGCGGTACTGCAAACACTGCCGGTGCTTGCTGCGCAGAGTATGGGGAAGGAACGTAGAGTACCGGCCGCGCGACTGCCAGAAACTAGCGTTGCGCGTACTTTGTGGTCCTGGCAGCCGCTGGCAGTCCTTGGCAGCCGAAAAGCCCCGGCAGCGGTCGACTCGTAGCTGCTGTGTCGTGTGGCTGCACAAAGTACGCGTCGGCATCTGCCCGTCGCCGCCGCACAGCCGACGCGCCTCGACTTACAGGACGTGCGATGCATGAGATTCGCACTTTGCAGGCACGGTGTTTGTGGGGAAGTGCACACGGTCCGATAGTGGGCCGACAGGGGCTTTTGCGCGGCAGATAGGCGTGGATTTTACCCCACACGGTGCGAATACACACCAACTGACATGGCCAGAATAGGCAAACGAAGTCTGGATTTTCGCGTTTTGCATTTTTTGACTGCATCTTCCGACTCACGATCCCGCCTCAGCCTTGCGATCTGCCACACAGAGTAACAAGTACACCGCCGTGGCGACTGTGCTCTGCTTGCATTGCCTGTATCTGGCGGGCCTAGCTCTCGCTCCGTCTCCTGCCTTGCGCCTCCCGTCTCTGCCCCTCGGCCGCTGCGGTGCCCCGCTTGCTGGCCACGATGCGGAATCTGCGCAGCATCCGGTATGATGTGAGCGCGGACGCCGGCGAGGCGACAGCGGCGTGCTGGGATGCGGCAAGCGACGAGACGATTGTGGCGTTTGGGCCGACCGAGGAGGACCCGCGGGTGCGGCTGGCGCGCGTGGACGAAGCCGACATGTGAGTGGCGAACGGCAAGACAAGGACCAGAAGAGGACGGCCAAGGAGCGCAGCGCTGACGACCAGGACGTGCCGCGAGATTGCCGCATGGGACACGCCCAGCCCGCGGCCGGAGCCGGCGGCCGACCGCATCGTCGGACTGCACTACTTTGGCGACCTGGCGACGGTGTGCGTGGTCATGGCCGGCGGCGACATTGTGATGGCACGCGAGGACGACGGGCACGTCGAGATTGTCGGCTCGGTGGACCCGGGCATTGCGGCCGCGCGGTGGTCGCCCGACGACGAGGTGTTGGCGCTGGTGACGTCGGGGCCGGCGCTGCCGGAGGAGGCGGACCCCGGGACGCCGGACCACCCGGACGGCCGCTCGGCCACGCTGATGCTGATGAGCCGGCAGCTGGAGACGATCGGCGAGGCGGCGCTGACGGCGGCGGACCTGGCCGCGTCCAAGCACGTCTCCGTCGGCTGGGGCAAGAAGGAGACGCAGTTCCGCGGCCGCGGCGCCCGGGCCATGCGCGACCCGACCATCCCGGAGACCGTCGACGCCGGCGTGCTCTGCCCGGCCGACGCGGCCGCCACCGGATCCGGCGCCGTGACGGTCAGCTGGCGCGGCGACGGCGAGTTCGTGGCCGTCAGCGCGGTGGAGGCGGCTGACGGCGAGAACAGCGCCGCCAGCCGTCGCCGCGTCATCCGCGTCTTCAACCGCGAGGCCGTCCTCGACAGCGCCTCCGAGCCCGTCGACGGCCTCGAGCCCGGCCTCAGCTGGCGGCCCGCCGGCAACCTGCTGGCCGCCGTGCAGCGCGTCCCCGCCACCGGCGCGCGCAGCGTCGTCTTCTTTGAGCGCAACGGCCTGCGCCACGGCCAGTTTGCGCTGCGCGAGGACGGCGCTGCCGCGTCCGGCCCGGCGGCCGACCCCCTCCTACTCGCCTGGAACGCCGACTCGACCGTGCTGGCCGTGGCGCATGCCGCCGCCGTGCAGCTCTGGACCATGGGCAACTACCACTGGTACCTCAAGCAGGAGATCGCCACGGCGCGGCCGCACCGCGCGCCGCTGGCCGTCTGGCATCCCGAGAAGCCGCTGCGCCTGCTCGCCGCCACCGCCGCCGGCCTCGCCAGCACCGAGCTCGTCCAGGTCGTCGCCCGCGGCTCGCTCGCGCCGCCCCACGACCACGGCGCCGTCGCCGTCGTCGACGGCACGGCGCTCCAGCTGACGCCGCTGCGCGCGGCCAACGTGCCGCCGCCCATGCGCCTCTTCGAGGTCGCTGTGCGCCGCAGCATCGTTGACGCGGCCTGGGCCGCCGACGACGTCGCGCTCGCCGTGCTGCACCATGCCGGCGTCGACCTCTTCGCCTGGACCTGGCCCGCCGACGGCAGCAAGCGCCCGGCCGCGCCCGTTCGGGCGGCGTCGGCGACGTTCGCGGGTGAGCTTAGTCAGCAGGCCGACTGGGTGCCGCTCCAGATCGCCTTTGCGCAGGCCGACCGCGCCGTGGTCGTGCTCGGCCGCAGCGCCGTCCGCGGCCTCTGCCTCGCGTCGTTCTCCTGGTCCCGGCCCGCCGGCACGCTGCAGCTGCGCGGCATCGCCCCGGCGGCCACCAGCGGCGGCGCCGTCTCTCTCGTGGCCGCCGCGCCGGCCGGCGACCTCCTCTTCCTCCAGGACGCCGCCGGCACGCTGGCCCAGATCAGCGCGGCCGACGACGTGGACGCCGGCCTGCCGCCGCTTCCCTTCCACGTGCGCCTGCCGGCCATGCTGCCCTGGGCCGAGGTTGTGCACCCGACGGCCGCCAGCATCGCCGTCGGCCTCGCGCGCAACGGCCATCTCTACGCCAACGAGCGGCTCCTGACCAAGAACTGCACGTCGTTTGTCGTGACGCCCGACCACCTCGTGTTCACGACGAGCAACCACCTGCTCAAGTTTGTGCATCTGGGCGCCGTGCAAGGTACGTTGTCCCGGTCCGGGAGATTGGTTGGGGCGTGTTTGATTCTGACGTGGCAGACCTCCACGTGCCGCTCGACGACCCCGAGGTCGACGAGCGCTGCCGCAGCATCGAGCGCGGCGCCCGCCTCGTGACGTCGGTCCCGTCCAGCCTCAGCGTCGTGCTCCAGATGCCGCGCGGCAACCTCGAGACCATCTTCCCGCGGGCCATGGTGGTGGCCGGCATCCGCAAGCTGATCGACCGGCTCGAGTACGGACGCGCCTTTGCGTTTTGCCGCACGCAGCGCGTCGACATGAACATCCTGTACGACCACAAGCCGGCGCTTTTCCTCGGCCACGTCGGCCTGTTTCTCGCCCAGCTCCAGGATGCCGCCTCCGTCGACCTCTTCCTCTCGGGCCTGCGCGAAGAGGACGTCTCGCAGACCATGTACAAGGACACCAAGCACCCGTCGGACACGGCCGCCTCAGCCGCAGCCGTCCCGGCGGCGACCGGCGCCGCACCGGCCGGCAAAGTCAACGCCGTCTGCGACGCCGTGCTGGCGAGCCTGGCGACGGCGCCGCACCGCACCAAGGCGGTGCTGCAAAACACCATCACGGCGCACGTGTGCAAGGTGCCGCCGGCGCTCGACGACGGGCTGCGCGTGGTGGCGGAGCTGCTGGCGGGCGGCGGCGCGGACGCCGAGCGCGCCGTCGAGCACATCTGCTTCCTCGTGGACGTGAACCGGCTCTACGACCACGCGCTGGGCCTCTACGACCTCGGGCTCGCGCTCGTCGTGGCGCAGCAGTCGCAGCGCGACCCGCGCGAGTACGTGCCGTTCATCCAGGGCCTGCACGACACGCACCCGGACGCGCGGCGCCGCTTCGCCATCGACGACCACCTCGGGCGCCGCGACAAGGCCCTGGCGCACCTGCAGACGCTGAGCCGGGCGGCGACGCCGGGCGGGCGCGGCGAGGCGGCCTCGGACGCCTTTGCCGAGCTGCTGGCCTACGTCGAGCGCCACCGCCTCTTCCAGGCCGCCCTGCAGCTGTACCGCTACGACGCGGCCGAGAGCCGAGCGGCGGACGGCGCGGACGGGGGCGCGCGGGCCGAGACGCCGCTCTGGGTGCTCACGGACCGCTACGCGGCCTCGCTCGAGACGCAGTCGCGCTTCCGCGAGGCCGGCCTCGCGTACGAGTCGCTCGGCGCGCGGCGGCTGGCGGCGGCGGCGCGCTGCTACCAGTCGGCGGGCGTCGGCTGCTGGCGCGAGTGCCTGTACGCGGCGCAGGCGCAGCGGGAGCCGGCGCCGCTGTCGCCGGGCGCGCTGCGCGAGCTGGCGGCGACGCTGGCGGACGCGCTGACCGAGGCGCGCGACTTTGCGGCCGCGGCCACGGTGCACCTCGAGTACCTGGGCGACGACGACGGCACCGCCCCGCGAGAGAGTGGCGGCGACGTGGCGCCGGCGGTGCGGCTGCTGTGCCGCGGCTACGAGTTCGCCGAGGCTATGCGCGTGGCGGTGCGGCGCGGGCGGGCCGACCTGCTGGCGGCCGCCGTCGACGGCGGGCTCGCGGACGCGCTGTCGTCGTCGACGGAGCTGCTGGCCGACTGCCGGGCGCAGCTGCGCGCGCAGGTGCCGCGGATCCGGGAGCTGCGGCAGAAGGCGGCCGAGGACCCGCTCGGCTTCTACTACGACACGGCCGCGCCCACGGCCAGCGGCGCCGACATCCCCGACGACGTCTCCGTGGCGACGTCGCGCGTCAGCACGAGCGCCAGCCTCTTCACGCGCTACAGCACCAACACGGCGGCCACGGGCGCCACGCACCAGACCGGCCAGACCGGCCTCACGACCAAGACGCAGCTGCGCCAGCGCCGCAAGCGCGAGGAGAAGAAGCGCGCCCGCGGCCGCAAGGGCACCGTCTACGAGCAGGCCTACCTCATCGGCAGCGTGCGCCGCCTCGTCGAGCGCGTCGAGCGCGCCCGCGGCGAGGTCGCCCGCCTCGTCGCCGCCCTCGTGCGCCGCGACATGGCCGACCGCGCCCGCGCCGTCGAGTCGCTCATGGCCGCCGTCGTCGACGCCTGCCAGACGGCCATTGCCGAGGTCTGGCCGCCCAGCCAGCCGTCGCGCGCCGCGCCCGTCCCCGCCGCCGACGCCGACGCCGACGCCGACGACCACCCGCCCGAGGACGACGGCGGCGTCGCGCCCGTGATGGCCGCTTTTCAAAGGCTCACGCTGCTGGGACAGTAGGCCACGCCGACAAGACACGCAACAAGACAGACACAAACGCACGAGACAGCCGCAGGACAAAGACTTTACTGAGCGTGGCTGCCAGCCAGGGTAATCAGCAGAAAGAGAGCAATAGATCCCAGAGACCCATCCTGTTCGTCCTTCCTGTCCTCCCGCTTCCGGCCCGTGGGCACGTTTCGAAGCAGCAAACGCCGGAGCGAGCTAGATTACAATATAATACAAGCGAAGGCAAAGCGAGCAGCAAAGAGCAAAGGCAAAGACCAAATCAGAAACAGAAACAGCAAAGCAGACAAGAGCAGAAACAGTAGCGGCCGTTAAACGTTTCGACATCCAGCGATGCCCGTCGTGCACATTCGTGATCGTCCTCGGTGTTGTCCTCGTCGGCCGCCCCGACACGGCGCCGCTGCTCAGCGTCCGGCCGCCGGCCAGGCCGGCATCGCGTTCTCCGCGTTCTCCCCCTTGTCCGCGTCGGTCCCCTTCTTGGCCGCGCTCCGCAGGCTGCGCGCCGACCGCGTCACCTGCACCACGCGGCCGCTGCTGGCCTGCAGCGGCCGCACGCGCACGCGCTGCGGGTAGTGGAAGCTGATGGGCTGGTCGGGTGTGGGCGGCGGCGGCCGCGTCGGCGCCGGCGGCAGCACTTGTGGCAGCCCCGGTGACCGCACGGGTGACCGCTCGGGCGACCGCACCGGGTCGGCGGCAGCGTGGACGGCGAGCGCGTCCAGCAGACGGCTGCCGTGCTGGCTGCCGTGCTGGCTGCCGACGGGCAGCTCGTCCCGAGGGCCGAAGAGGGCCGTCGGCGTCCTCGGCTCGCCGGTGCGCACCGCCGGTCGCCGCCTCTCCTTGGCGACCTCCATCGCCGCCCTGGCCTCGTGCTCGCGCTGGCCGTCCGGCCGCGCCTCGTGCTCGCGCTGCTGCACCACCACCACCGGCACGGACGCCCGCTTCTTCTGCATCGCCGACGGCGACCGCGGCGTGCGCATGCGCCGGCTGGCCGGCGAGGCGGGGGCCGGCACCGGCACCGGCATCGACAGGGCCTCGCGCGCCGCCTCCGCCGCCATCTGCTCGCGCCGCTGCTGTCGCAGGTCCACGCTGCGCGTCTTGCGCGCGAGATGCCGGCGCGCCGCCGTCTCGTCGGCCGCCAGGGCCTGCTGCGCGCGCGTGTGGTAGGTGTGCGAGGGCGCGGGCGAGGGCGGCGCCGCCGCCTCGGCCGCCGGGTGCGCCGGCCCCTCGCCGTGTCCGCACAAGGAGACGACGTCGCGGCGCCGAGCGGCCGGCCGCAGCCAGGCCGGGTCCTCGTCGCCGCCGCCGGCCACCGTCGCCGTCACCGTCGCCGTCGCCAACGGCACCGTCGAGCCGTCGTCGTCGGTGCGGCTGGCCGACTGCCGCCGCTTCTTCACCAGCTTGCCGCGCGTGCGCGGCGTGCCCAACGCCGTGCGTAGCGCCGTGTCGGTGTCGGCCGCGCGCTCCGCGTCGTGCTTGTGGCTGGCGTGCTCCTTCTCGGCGGCCGCGCCGCGCTTCGTGCCGCGCCGCCGCTTGTCCTCGGCACTCGTCGGCGCCTCGTCGGGCGGCGTGGCGTCCGGCACGCCCTGGTCGGGTGGCGTGTCCGTGGGCGCCCGGTCCGGGGCCACCGTCTCGACGGGCCGGTGGCGCGCGAGCCCCTGCCGCGTCGCCGGGATGGCCCGCGCCCGGAAGAAGCCCGACTGCACCAGCTTCTGGTAGCTCGCGAGCACCTCCTCGGGCGTGGGCTGGTCGCTGGCCGTGTTGCGCGCCGGTGGTGGTGGTGGTGGCGGTGGTGGTGGTGGTGGTGGTGGTGGTGGGTCGGCCGCGGCCTCGGCCATGTCGGTGCGCGACTTGCGGTGCAGCCGCCGGATGCCGTCGAGCAGCGGCGCCAGGAAGCTGGTCGGGCGGCGGCTGCCGGTGGTGCTGGTCATGCTGGCCGTCATGGACTGCATGGAGCGGCGCGTCTGGATCGGGCTCTCGGCGGCGTCCGCCCGGGACGGCGACAGGGTCTCGGGCCCGAGAAACGTCACCGGCGGCGCCGCGCTGGCCCGGTCGCTCATCGACCCCTCCACGAAGCGCGAGCGCGCGTGGCCCCGCTGCCGGCCGAGCCGCCGGTGGCCGTCGCGCGCCGGCGCCAGGCCGGGACACGAAAACGGCCGCCACAGCGCCGGCGACGGCGCCGCCTCCGCCGCCTCGTCGGCGGCACCGTGCGCGCCCTGCGCAGGCATCACGGCGACGGCCGAATACGCGGACCCGGTGGCTGCTGCGTGGGCACGCAGCACGACAGGCGAGATGGAGCGCGGCGCAGCGCAGAATCCCGACTCGCCAACAGCAAAACAGCAAAACAGCAAAACAGCCAAACAGCCAGGCCAGCAAGCCAGGAAACGGCGGTGAGATCGCTCAGGGCAGAATGGATCGGCCGCAGCGGTCGAAATAGCGCATCCGTGTGCGGCGCAGAGCGGAGGCCTTCGTTGCTTCTGTCGTCTCCTTTCCCCCAGGTCAGAGGCATACGGAGTCGGCGGCTGTTTTTGTTTTTTCTGCTCGCCGCACTGACCCTCGCCGTTGTTTACTTTTCCCGTTGCGGCACCGCAACGGGCGACCAGCGCCAAGCACGGGCGTGGGGCTCGCCCGAGGCACCCTTACACATGGTCACGTGATACAGATCGGGCGTGCGCACGCCGTTCTCCTCCGCCGACGCCAGCAGCCTCGCAAGGCCCGCGGCACGGCCAGGCTCCGCCGCATTCCTCGCCGATGGAGACGGCTGGGATGGCCGGGGCTCGCGGCGAGCCGCGGTGGAATGCACACGGCTGCTCCCGCACGCCGGAGGGCCACAAGGAAGCAGCCAGGAATGTGAATCAGAAAAAGGCAAGGAATGCTCGAAATCAGAAACAGGCAAGGAATGCTCGAACTCTAAAACAGGCACGCCGTACAGCGACGGCCGGTCTCGCATTCCGCGAGGGATCTACGCACCGGTGCTCGTAGGCACTCGTACAGAGTGCCATGTCGTGTCCCGCAGACAGAGTCAACAGCTCACAAGACGGACATCTGGGAAAGGTCTGTATTTTTAGCCATAGACATGGGACAAGTTTTACCGCCGAACTATGAACAAAGCCAAGCAACAGGTTCACACGAGCAAGTCCTACGCCGGGACGCTGCTGCTCACTGCGCAGCGAATGGCGCCAACAAGTCAGGAAGAAAGAAACAGCAAGAGATGGACAGCCAGGGTGGCAGACGAGACTCGAAAGTCACAAAGGACGGAATCTGCGGCGCAAAACGAGAGACGCGGGCAGACGACAAATGAGATCGGTCGATTAGCAGGCCAGACTGCCCCTGGCTTGCAAGTGAGAAATGCAGGGAAGGAAACAATGTGACCTCGGAGGGGTCGAGGCAATAACAACATGTTGGAGAAGGGAAAGAATGAGTGCAAAAGACAGAGCAGAAGGAAAGAACACCAGAAACCCTGACGCCAATGGTCGGACGTGGAAAGAGAACGAACGCGCGAAATCAACCCAAGGCAGTAGCACAAGAACAATAACACAGTGACAGAAAGCGGCAAGCAAAAGCAGAAAGCGGCAACAAAAACGATCACCTCCCCGGGAATGCGTTCCAAGTCGTCCGCCGCTGGAAAGAACGAAACAGAAAATGACAGGCTGTCGTGTCCATAGCAGGTGTCCGAGCACCCTCCATCGTGATCGCAACCAGATCTGTGCGCCAACGCCTCATCACTAGGCCATCTGCTGCTGCACCTCGCCGTGCACCGTCCACGTGCTGCCGTCCGCCCGTCGCCACCACATCTCCTCCGTCGCCGGTACCAGCTCGGGTGCGCGGGCGTGGTTCTTGACATTGCTGGTCTGGTACGTCTCCGAGACCGGGTCGACGTTGGTGTACTGGTTGTACGAGCGCTTCTTGTTGGCCGGTTCCGACGCGGAAGTTGGCGTCGACGGTGGCGGCAGCACGGACGACGACGCAACCGGCTGCAGCAGCTGGCTCAAGGACGGCGCACGGTCGCTGCAGGCCGACGAGACGGAGTCGCTGTGCGGCTTGGCGGTGGACGAGCACGCGCCGGAGGCGTACTGGTACGCAGACTGGTGGTGGCTGTGCTGCTGCTGCTGCTGCTGCTGTTGTTGCTGCTGCTGTTGTTGCTGTTGCTGGGCCTTGTTGTCGTTGAAGGCGATCATCTCGCTCAGCGACGGCAGCATCGGCTTGGACTCGGGCATGGAGCGCGGCGTGACCATGTCGTGGCGCTCGACGGCGGCATCCACGGACATGGGGCCCGCGTAGTTGACGGACATGCGGCGGTCAGACGTGTCGACAGCGAGCGGCGGCGCGTAGCTGGTTGACATGCGGCGGTAGTCCATGGAGGAGACGGACTCGCGGCGCGGCGAGGGCGGCGCGGCGCTGGCGTAGTGCTGCGGGCCCGGGCGGTCCTGGTAGTAGGGCGCCTGGCTCGGCGGAGCCTGCGACGGGGTGGGCGACGGGGCGGAGAAGGACGCGGAGTGGTGCGGCGTGTGCGGCGTGTGCTGCTGGTGGGGCGGCGGGCCGTACGCGTAGGTGGACGGGGTGTGGGTGGGCGACGGCGGCATGGAGACGGCGGGGCGGGGGAAGGCGGAGGAGAGACCGCAGAAGCGCAGGTGGTTGCGGCTGTTGGGGGTCTGGGAGCCGGACGAGGCGCCAAAGGCGGGCGGCATGGCCGGGCCGGGCTGCGGCGAGGGCGCGGCGTGGTAGTGGTCGTTGATGGAGGGGCGGCGCTGGGCGTCGGGGCCGCCGTAGGGCGCGCGCTGGACGGACTCGATGCTGAGGGAGCGCTGGCGGTACTCGGCGGCGGCGGCCTCGGGGGTCTGGGTGCGGTGGACGCGGGCGCGGGCGTAGTCGTCGTCGCGGCCGTCAACGCCGCCGGCGACGGAGACGGCGGCCGAGGCGGCGACGGCGGCCGACGACTTGCCCTCGCGGCGCCGCATGCGCACGTCGCGGCGGATGCGCACGCGGCAGCCCTGCTCGGCGACGGTGCGGCTGAGGGTGGTGCTCTCGGTCAGGCCGGGGAACTTCTTGGCGCTGTATACGGTGAAGTCGTTGGACTTGACCTCCATGCGCCAGTCAAAGGACTCGGGCATCTCGGCGGCCGGCTTGGCCAGGTTGGGCTCGACGTGCTCGCGGTCGAGGTCGGCGGCCTCCTTGGTCTGCTCGTAAAGGTTGAAGGTGAGGCGGTAGCGGCCCTCGTGGCGGACCGACAGGTCGGGGAAGAGGAAGTAGCCGGCCTCGACGGGGCGGTCCAGGTAGGCCATGCCGGAGACGGGCATGCCGGTGAGCACGGGCGGCGTGGCGGCGGACTGGGCGGACTGCATGCGGCCGTGGGCGTAGACGCGGGCGTGCTCGAGGGTGGCGAAGAGGAAGAAGTTGGCGTTGTAGATGAAGGTGATGTCCTTGCCCTCGTGGATGCTGGGGCCCTCGAAGATGCGCAGGTCGACGACGGGAGGCGGGTCAACGGGCCGGCGGTCGGCAGAGGCTGCGAGCGTTAGTAGGATGGTCTGGGGTCCGGTAGGGCTGGAGTCGGCCGACAGGTCTCCCGACTGTCTGCTTCCCTGATGTTGTCTCGTCTGTCTTCTCGTCTCTTCTCCTGTCTCCCTTTTTCTCTCGATGTCTTCTCTTCAGCTCTTTTTCTCGTCTCTCATCTCATCTGCTCCTCTTTTCTCTTCTCATCTTCTGCTCTTCTTCTTCTCTCATCTATCGTCTTCGTCTCTCATCTCTTCTCCTCTCCCTCTCCCCTCTCCCTCTCCCCTCTCCCTCTCTCCTCTCTCTCCTCTCCCCACTTACACTTTGGGCCGGCACCACAGGCGCGAGCGCGCTCGGGCTGCTGAACAACCTCGAGACGGTACCACAGATGGCGGCCGTCGCGGGTGATGCGGTCGATGACGACCGGGGCAGGCGTCGTCGCCGGGGCAGATGAGAGCGGCATGGCGGCGGTGCGGAGAACACGGGATAGCGAACAGCGACAGCGACGGTCGGGAGACGTGGTCTTGGGTCTGTCTGGAGGTCAGTCGGCCAGTCGCAGCGCAGTCGCCAACTGCCACGATGCTCGTTCACCGCGCGCAAGAAAGTCGGCTCACAGTTGGACGTCCGGCAGACAGCAGTCGAAAATAGAGAGGCAAAAGTCCGAAACAGATCAGCCGATTCCAATCGTGACGAGTCGGGTGCCAGACAGCGAGACGGAGATGTCGCGACGGGCAACGAAAGACTGGACGACGGCCGTGGCGGAAACGGGGATGCAGAGGAGAGAAGAGAGCGAGACAACAGGAAGCGATCGGGGGGTGTAGGTACAAGTACGGGTATTGTGCGATACGAAGGACAACGGCGGACAAGTCGAAGAAGACCGACAGCGTTTAGTCTTCGGGTACAGCGTGCCGTGGCAGCGTGCGGGCAGGCGCGATGGGCGCTGTTGCGGCCACAGCGGGCAGGAGCGACCGGCTAGCGCTCCAGGCCGGCGGTCCAGGGATTCGAGAAGGGGGAGATGAGGTGGGGAGCCGTACCGCTACCTGGCCGGACGGCTGCTCTGTGCGCGCCTGCATGTACCGGTACCGCTGCGTTGCGCCCGCCGCACGCCCCAGTGATGGGCGTTTTAGGCGTAGGGGCTCCTTGCATGGCGGGAGAGGGCCCTGGCCGCTGGCACGCTATTCCCGGCCATGGCCTCGGAGCATGGCGCGCAGTCTGACTCGTTCTCGTTCGCGCCTTCCGCCCAGCCCGTCTCCACCCTGACGGTGGCGGTGGTGGTGGCGTAAAGCGGGGCGAGTAGGGGGCCCGGCCAGCCACATTGGGCAAGCAGCCGACACCCGGCTACCGCGTGCGCGACAGCTGCATCTGCACGGTGTCACCCAGCGTCGCATCGCATGTGCGCCAGGCTGCGTTGGGCGTAGCGCGTGTTCTGGGCCCTGCCGACGACGCGGTACCGGTCTCTTGTTGGCTGGCAGGCATGCACTAGTGCTGCAGAGGGCCCACCCACGGTCGCTTTCCGTGGCAGCACAGTGCAGAGACGCGGCCCCGACGACGGGCCGGCACCGGTACGGCAGCGCACGATGTGCGTACGGAGTATGACAGGGCGTGCTCTCTGGACCGTCGGCCAGAGGACGCGTACGCGCCCGTTGCCGCGTTGCCCACGCATTCGATCTTTGCCGTCGCTCCGTTTTCCGTCGGCGGAAAACTCGAACAAAGCGTTGAGCCAGCCGGCCGGGGCAGAATGCAAGTGGGTCGGGCCCGTCGGTCCCGCGTACGAGCTTCCACATCGAGACGGCTGCGGGAAGGCGCATGGCT
This sequence comes from Grosmannia penicillata, assembly GCA_002778075.1. Taxonomy (NCBI): domain Eukaryota; kingdom Fungi; phylum Ascomycota; class Sordariomycetes; order Ophiostomatales; family Ophiostomataceae; genus Grosmannia; species Grosmannia penicillata. The sequence continues at coordinate 2,028,042 of PCDK01000018.1, read as the reverse complement.
TGTCGGTACAGTGCGTGTGGACAGTGGGTCGGCTCTCGTACAGTGCTCGCATTCGCTCGTCTTCAGCCCAGCTTGACTTTGTCTCCATACTCGTACAAGTAGCTGTTCGCGGAAGACCGCCGTGCATGAAGTAGGAGTACGTATTCGCAGTGCAGGCGCCGGAAGCCCGCTCCGTACCAGTACCAGACGTTGTGCTCGACCCACCCATGCACGCAGAGCCGATGCTACGGACTGGGAGGCCTGTCAGCAGAAACAGGAGCCAGCCGGGTACGGAGTACGGAGTCGGGCGCTAGAGCGTATTGGGTCTAGCGTTGGCCTGGGCACTATCGACATCGACTTGTGCACAAGCAGACAAGTAGCATCTTTGTGCTGTTGTACTCGTACGCAGTACGAGTGTGCGTCTGTATTTCAGCTTTGTACTCTGAAGTACGGCAAGCGTACTTTATGCTGCGGGCGCGACATCCGCAGGCGAGCAGGCGGACAACGGCGCTGCATTAGTGGATCTCAACGTGTTCTTTCTTCTCTTCTTCATCTTTGTGTTACGATCATCACTCGCACGAATAATCTACGCGTACGGAAGACTCCGTACTCGTACTCGTATACGACGGGCACGAGTTCAAAGTACGATCCTTCTGCCCTCTGCACTTTCTGCTCTTTGGCGATCCCGCCGAGGCTGCTTCTGGCTGTCCTGCCGGCCTGCCCTGTCTGCCCAGCGACGATCGCCGGCCACCCCTCGGCCCGCACTCGTACTCGTACTTTGCGAAGAACGGAGTACCCTCCGTACGGGCGATAAGACTACGGAGTATCTTACTTGTACATTACCGCTAGGCCCGTGCCCTCACAAGGCTACCGGTCCGTACTCTGTACGGGTCCATGGAGGAATACGTTACGAAGACGTTCCCCTCCCATATTTCGGACAGCGTCTGTTCCGTATCCCAATGCGACCTCTTCATGCCGACAGCCGCAGCCCCTTGCGTCAATGGCATGCACAGGTGGTGCCAAGCGGGAAAGCACGATGAGAACGCGAGCCTGTCGGCACGAGTGTGCAATATGCCTTTATGAAGCATTACAAATACTCCGACAACGTGCAGTCTCTGCTCGTATCCCTGCTTCGCTTCCGCGCAGCTCGCTCTCGCTCTCGCTCTTGACGATCGCAGAACATCTGGAATGCCTGCAGAGTGCAGTAGAAAATACACAGAGTATCTTACAAAGTGCTATGTAAGAGACTCCGTACACTTGCACAAGGCCTAGCGAATGGCCCGTCCCTGCGCGTCTCCCAACACCAGCGCTACTCTCGCTTCGCGGAAAGCTGCTACATTGGTCCTGGCGCGCTCCCTAGCCCGCGTTGGTGGAGGCCAGTACTACGAGTACTCGTAAGCGTTGAAGACAGTACATACCGTGCTCTGCATCTCAGAATAATCTGTGATCTGTAGTTGTACGAGTACGGAGTACTCGTAAGGATATGGAACCTCCAATAAGGTTGCATTGTACGTAGCAGTTGCTTCTACCGAATATCGCGGCATGCACGCCGACTTCAACTGCAGAGATCGTGAGTACTGGACGACGTACGCCGTCCGTACTTCGTACCTGCGCGTCGGTAAAACAATTCCACAGCCGTGGGCAAATTGCAACGGACAAGGCAGAGCGGCTCGTCCGCACTCGCGTGGCTCCGGCGTCTTTGTCGTCGCCAGGCGCCCGGTACAGGTACGAACTACGGAGCACGCTTGCAATGGGGCGGCTGTTGGTGCAGCCTCGTTTGTGTTTCGTGTCTTTGTACTGTCGGGACCGCGGAGTGCTCAAAGTACGGAGTACGGCTGGACGGCCGGTTGAAAGTACGACGTGCAAGTTCTCCATATGTACTCGTAAGTGCTCTGTCATACTCGTACTTTGTATGAGAGCAAGGGTAGGCCGAGAAGCAGAAAAAAGGGGCAAGGACCGAGACACGGCTCGTGGACCGCATTGGTGCAAGATCGTCGAGCGAAGAAAGCGCAAAGCTCAGCGAGACAGGGACGCCATGCTCACATATCACTTCCACGCGGCAGTGGACCGTGTCAGAGCTTTTGTATTACTCTACGAGCACTCGTACGAAGTTCTCGTACTCCGTACTCATCGCATCGGCCCCAACGCGGCAATGTGGCAGATTGCGATGGACAACGGCAAGTGGTGCAAAGTAAGCATTGCGTTACCTTGGACGTCGTACCAATTGCGCCGTCCCAGTACTACGACCACCTGCCTTGTGGTTCGCCCAGCGTCGCATCGGCGCACGATGCCCCTACTCCGTATGCACGTCGCGTCTTCCCAAGCCGTGGTAAGCAGTCAGCATGGCGGAGCCTGCTCGCCGGGGTGCAAGGATCCCAGCTGAGGTCACCGAGCGTACCTTACTCGATAACAATAGGCACCATACGTTCTCCTCTTATGGAGGCCAACAGCGTCTCAATTCTGGCACAAGCCACCTATGGCGTCTTGAACCCACGGCTAAACATCAATGCTTTGTAGCAGTTTGTACCTCAAGTAATAGTTGGAAACAGGAAAATGATAATATATGCTTACTTCAATGCGAAAACCTTTCTTGCTGTATTAAACTCTTCTGCAATGTATCAAATCTTGTTATTCGTATCAAATTATTACTAAGGGTTTCAAGAAGGAAAAATCCGCGACCAACGAGCCCGTAAACATCACTTCGTAACGAGTGGACGATTATACATTATCAGTTGTGCCTGTCACAACCGCTTCCCTGTCAAAGACAAGAGGCACCAGCACTGCAAGCTGCATGGAATGGATTCGAACGGGGTATTTTGGGTATCAGTCATCCCATCATGAGCGAGTGAAGAGCGGTCGTTCAGACGACCAGCATGGCAACAGTAGGGGGAAAAGGAGCGAGTGCAGGGCACTGCCGCGTTGTCGGCGGCACTGCCGCGCGATCCGAGCCGGCGATGGCTCCGGGGCCGCCGTGTGCGCCTAGGCGGTCACACCGCCGGCCGGGGTGCCGGCCGGGACCTCCTTCTCGGGGAAGGTGCCGGCAGCGACGGGGACGCGGCCGTACTGCGTAAAGGCCAGGTTGAGCTTGCCGTAGTCCCAGCCGCGGGCCAGCACCAGGGTGGCGATGGCCAGGACGGGCACCAGCAGCGTGTCGAGGATGCCGAAGAAGATGTGGCCGCTGACCTCGGTGATGTAGTTGCCGCCGTCGCTCAGGCCAAAGGCGATGGGGTACAGCAGCCACAGCAGGTTGGTCCAGCAGGCAAGCACGCCGTAGTCGCGGGCGACGCCGACGCGGCGGGCGCTCGGCAGGCCGTCGACCACGGTGCCGAGGGCCAGCAGGCAGTAGGCGATGGTGCCGAAGCCGTAGAAGCCCCACTTGTAGGTGGTGGTGGTGTAGGCCGAGAGGAGGTAGTTGACGATCCAGGCCCAGGCGAGGAAGACGTGGTAGACAATGGTGGCCCAGGACACGCCGGACAGCAGGCCGAGGGCGAGGACGACGCTCGGGAAGCTCACGACGTAGTAGACGTAGCGGGCGAAGAAGATCTGGCGCGTGAGGCCGTTGTCCAGCGAGTCGGTCATGGTCACGACGGAGAAGCCGAGATCCGACGCCTGCGCAAAGTAGGCCACGGAGCCGACGAACAGCGCAATGGTGTAGATGTAGTGGAAGATCTTCTCGCCGGACCGCGCCAGGAAGGAGAGGCCGAAGAAGGCAATCTGCGGCTGTTAGTGTCGCGCGTGGCATGGTGGCAGAAGCGGGCCGACTTACAAAGAGCACAATGTGGATGGCCGTCACGGTCCAGAGCCAGTCCGAGCCATTCTCGGACAGGTGCTGGTCGCCCGCGGGGGGGTTGATGTCGAGGGCATCGTTGGTGCGGTACTGGATGACAGCCATTGCGAGTGGGCTGGTGACAGTGAGGCTGAGGCCGAGTCTGGGAGAGAAGCTGTGAGAGAGGCTGTGAGAGAGGCTGTAAGGCCGAGTCTAAGATGAGGGTGAGGCGAGAGCCTATGAGAGAGCAGTGCTGCCGATATCTCCTGGTGAGGATGATGAGCAGGTCAGCCGGACAGAGGGGGCAACTTGGTGCTCTTATAGGCGCTTCCCCGTCGTCCTGCCGTCGCCTCTACGCGCCAGAAGCCGGTGACGCTCCGGGACGGCCGGCTGCCAGCGCCTGACGCACCATGCCGGCGCGGCCTGGCCGGCGTCCGACGTGAGTGGCTGACCGCGCTGGGCGTTTCTGCAGTCTTCTCGCGTCTTCGCTCGGCGCCAATCGCGCGAGGCGGCCGCGCTGTGGTGACACCCTGCATCGACACATCGACGCATCCGCGCAGCGATCGGTGCGGCCGACGGCGATTCTCGAAGCCTCCATGGCCCAACCGCCGCGGTCAGGCGGCCTTGGGCGGCAGCACGGGTGGCAGACGTCAGACGCCCCGGATGGCCCGGAATGCAGCGCCGTCAGGTGAGGTCAGGTGATGCCGGCGTCGCCCCACAAATCCCGTGCAGCGTCCAACCGCAGGCTCAGGCGGTCCCGAAGTCCTCTGCAGCGTCCAACCGCAAGGCAGAAACGCTGCCGGCCCCACACCACCTCCGGCACTCATCCTGGGCTCCACTTCTCGCCCGGCGCAAAGTTTTACTGTGACGACGTACGACGTTCGACAGCGCCGTCGCCGGTGCGGCACGTCGCGGTAAGTCGCGGTGTGCTCGCTGCTTCGCTCCGACCGTCAAATCGCAGAACAGGAGTGGCAGAACAGGAGTGGCAGAAGCAGGAGTGGCAGAAGCAGGAGTGGCAGAAGCAGGAGTGGCAGAAAGCAAATCAGAAAGCAAATCAGAAAAATCGGCAGAAAGATTGCCTTCCGCGTCTCCGTCCATCCGGCCTCTCCCGGCGTCGACCGTCGCCTTGCCCAACTCGTTGCACCACACGGGCGCTGACACGACGGCTGTCGCATACGTCATATGCGCACGGCTGTCGGCTCATAAGCTGTTGCTGTGGGGCTGCCGTCCTGGATCGCCGATGCTGCATACGGAGTACAAGTAGTCGTGTAGCTCCTAGTGCCGGCAGCTGTCTGTGTCTGTGCTGTGTGTCTATGTGTCTGTTGGTTCTCGTACGAGTACTCCGTGCCCGTATGTGTGTTTGTGTCTGGTGTCCGGTCTGTCTGGCGGCCACGTCAAACGCTGCGTCAACGTCCATCCTTGTGTAGCGGAGAACGTACCGGAAAAACCAACAGTACTTTGACTTTAGACATGTTGAGAACTCACATAGGGTCAGCACCAACATTCGAAGTAAGGTTAAGAGTAACGATTTTTCAGTAACAAAGTAGATATGGGCTGGGGAATTGGTGGCTGACGGGTACCTCCTGTTCGGTAGCGTTACCTAGCCGCCAGAAGTATCTTTAAGCCAGAGACTTCTCAATCGGTTGGCTGAATTACCTTACGCGAATAGACTTTGGAGATTGATGCGTACTTTTGTCTAATAGGATACGGAACTACGCGGGGTAGCTTCGTTTGAATTAAAGTAATTACTTTTACCTTACATGTAAGTTACGTCCTTTGATTCAAGTCTAACTACGGAGTATCGTAGCGCCCAATGCGCGGTCTTATATCATACAGTACGGGCGGTCTAGGACAGCACATGCAAGGCATTACTTTGGCTACAGTAGAAGCATAAAACGCGTTACTCCCAACAAGTCATCCAAAAGAAGATGCATGCAAAGATCTTAGTTCCGTCGGATCTGCTGCGTCCCGCGCGGTCCAAGACATTTGGTGGGTATTCAACGTGTCCCTTTTGGACAAACCCACTTTATTACAGAAGAATCGTTACCGTTACCGTTACCTAGAATTCTAGAGCTGACCCTATTAATACTATCTACTATAAGGTACTAGATACAACAGAAGCATCACGAGCTTATATCCTTCGTCTTCGTGATCCAATGCAACTCTTTTCGTTTGAAGCACCAAAAGTCCCTCTTCCGTCAAGAGTCATCAAAGAAGATGCATGCAAAGATCTTAGTTCCGTCGGACTCTGCTACGTCCCGCGCGGTACAACGCATTTGGTGGGTTTTTGGTGATACAACGTGTCCCTTTAGAACAAGCCCACTTTATTACTGAACAATCGTTACTCTTCACCTTACTTCAAATTTTGGTGCTGACCTATACTGAATCATCTGAATAGATGATTCATCTGAACGTTTACATAGGTTGCATTCGCTAGCTATTATCAAACATCCTAACCCTCTCGTACCAAGGTTTACCTGAACGCTGTTATTCTCGTGCCTGATCTATACAACGTCTCTGTTCAAAGCAATGGGGAATTCCTCTTACGCTTCTACCATCTTTAGCGCCCTGGCATTGTTGATGTACTTCGTGTTTGAGCTCGATTGGTCTCGCCCATCTCCATCCTCTGCTGGCCGGTAGCAACCCAACATGCACAGCTCCTCCCAAGCGCCGCTTTCCTCGGACGTCCGCGATTGCCGCTACCCTCTCCATCTCAACCGTCTTTTCGGCTGCTCTCCTCCTGGTCTACGATATGTTTATAAGTAGCCGTCGGCCGTGAACATTCTCCCATTCCCTTTCTACGACAAGCCAAGGGAGGACCGACATCAGCAGCCGACCTTGTTCGCTCGCACTATTACCAGCATAACACAAAGGTCAACGCGCCCAAGGCCACATATCTCCTGGCTTTAGAGAAAAGAGTCTCTACCACTTCACCATGTCGACTTCTGGCGTAGCAGATGGCCCCTTTATCAAGTTTGAGGGCTGGGATGTGCCAGGAAACGACGTTGCTTACTACCCGGGTCTCAAGGGCAACGTCGACGCGCTGAAGGACATTATCCTGAAGAAGCACGGCTCGCTGTTCTACGCCTTCAACACAGATGGGTACATGAAGTCGTGGACAGTCCTTGACTGGTCCAAGTTCCGTCAGAAGGCCGGCCACACCCTTTATGTCCGTGTTCAGTATCCTGGCTGGCACTTTGTTCAAGGTGAGATCAGGCCCACGTGAGTTGACAAGTCCGGAAGCGTGCGTCAGAATCTGACAAAATACAACCACAGGGCAGGATTCCGTTGGAAATGACATCCAGAAAATTAAAGACGTCAGCACCGCGCCTGCGATTCTGAGCAAGATTGACGAAATATGGGAAGACGACGAGTCCAACGAGAGAATTGCGGCGGTCAACACCCAAGGATGGGCCAAGAGCAAGGTCACATTTCCCCTCACTGTAGGCCCAGGACCCGGGGCCCCGACGAGTCTTGACGGGATTTATATTCGCACAGATTTTCGCTCCTTCAAGTTCTTCCCGCAAATTGATTCACCTGGCGGCGATATCACGCGCGATGCGGGTGCGGCCAACGATGTCCCAGCGCTCATTCGAGCCACACTGAGCAAGGACAATGGCGCTGGGTTCAACACGAATGGCTGGATCAAATCCCAGTTGACCGTCTGCCCTACGGCGACCGCTGGGAGCCTCACAGCACCCTGGCAAGGCCTATACGTGCGCGTCCGCTGGCCGGATTTTGTCTACCTCCCGGGGTTGGACTCTCCTGGCAATGACCGCCATAGACACACGAGCACGCAGCTCCCAGACCTTATTCGTGCGGCCCGCGAGGACCCAACGGTCGTAGCCTTCAACACGGACGGATGGCTCAAAACGGACCTCAATGACACGCCATCGCATTTGGGAGACGACCAGAAGACGCTCGGCGGCCTGTATGTCAAGATCATTCCGGGCTCTTCATCGGTTGAAGCCGCTGCTGTCCGTGGCGGATGTACGACCCATACAGCTCTCAAAGTAGCTCTGTTTGCGCTGAGCGGCACTGCCATACTCTGGGGCAAACGGTTCATCGCCGATGCCACGGTGCGCAAGACGTACAGCGGAGGCGTAGCAGCCAAGTGTGCAAGCATTATTGCTGATGTCAAGGCGGGCGTCTTGACGGCAGAGGTTGCGGTTCAACATGCGGTCGAAATGCGGAATACTTGGCTCGAGAGCATTCAGCGCAAGACATCACACCTCAAAGCCGAGGCCGGCACATATCAGCAATACTTGGACCAGTATGCCAACGAGCGATACAACAAGAAGTTCATGCACCTTACGCCGGAAGAGGCTGCCGTCGTAAGTCCTAGCATTCTCTTTGAAACTTTGTGCCCGAATCTCCATTGGATACTCTCTGGGACAGCAGAATGGGGCTAATGGCTTTTTGAGCAGGTCGGCATCCAGGTGGCAGGACGTTCTAATCCCAAGGTGACCGCATTGATGAACGGCCTTGGAAAGGTCGGGAAGAGTTCAATGGTCGTCAGTACTGTCATATCCGTCTCTTCTGTTACTGTCGCGGAAGAGTGGAAGTATGAGTTGGGGAAGCAAGTGTCCTCTTGGTCTGGGGCGATCTCTGCTGGCCACATTGGCGCTGCTGGTCGGGGGAGGATCTTTGGACCTGTCGGTGCGGTTGTCGGTGGCATCGCCGGTGGTATTATTGGCGGGTTGGCTGGCGAAAGCATTGATTCCGACCTAGCCAGCTGGTTTTTCGGCGGCACCTCCCGCCAATGTGGAAAGGATCTTCTTCGGCCTGTCTTGGAGGTGATGTCTGGATATGTCCAGGAACACATCAAGCTCTCTGGCAAGAAGTTCCACGTGCACCAGGTTCTCGCTTCTCACATGTCGGCTCTACGTGCCGACGCTTCTCAGGCGGCCGAGATTGCGCGGCAAATGATGCTCACACTGAGCATTGAACGACGAGAGGCCGAGGTACGTGGCTCCCTATCCCGACTTGCTCCCTCCTCACAGACTAACACCATTCTAGGTCGTCGCGACCATCGTTTGGATTGTGACAGAGGACGGCATTTTCCCAACGAATGCGAGCAACCCAGCGGATCTCATACTCTTGATGAACTGGACCGTCACCAACCGACCCCGATGGGAGCGCCTGGACGCAAACCGCGACACGGCCAAGATCGCTGCTGGACAACACTCCATCTATCAGCTGCACCATGGCGGCCAGATTTGGCGGTTCAACGGAAGCACGTGGGACAGTATCGACAACAACTCGGAAACGATCGAGATCGCCGCGGGTGGGCGCGACATTTACCAACGGCACAAAGATGGCGAAATCTGGCAGTACCAAGGTGAAAAATGGGCCTGTCTCGACCGCAATGGCAACACAGTCCAGATTGCTGCGGGGGGCGACCAGCTGTACCAGCTTCACAATGGCGGCTCGATCTGGCAGTACACGGGCGGCTCATGGATCTGCATCAGCCCGGACGGCGACACAGCCAGCATTCTGGCGAGCAACGATGGCACCTTGTATCAGTTGCAGAGAAACGGCCAGATCTTGGTGTATGCGGACAGCAAGTGGGTTTCGCTGGACAACAACCGCGATACCGTGGAGATCACGGCCAGCAACGGACACGTCTATCAGCGGCACAGGGATGGTCACATTTACCGCTATACAGGCTGCGGCTGGGAGCAGATTGACTCGAATGGCGACACACTGGGGATCGTGGCGGGAGGAGATCACCTGTTCCAGCGCCACCAGAACCAGATCTATCGGTACCTTGGGACTCCCTATTCTTGGGAAGTGGTGGACACGACATGTTCCACGATTGAAGCCATTGTCACGGATGGGGACACGCTGTATCAGCGTCACGATGAGGGATCCGTCTGGAGGTTCTTCTTTTAGTGTCTTGTCAGTTCAATGATGTGGCGCGTGAAGTGTAGCTTCTTGCTTTCATTCGTTACCTGTTGAATTGATCGTACGGAGCATATCTAGTTAGCTGTTCTCTCTACTTGGTATTGTTGACCCAATGTCAAGAAGTCACTTCGGCCAAAGCAGTTTCCATACTCCGTACAGATCTCGTGGCGATGTCTCGCTTAGGAGAAAGGCTCTGCTTAGACGTCATATATAAAATATTGATCTCTTGCACACAAAAGAGCCTGATAGTGGACATATGTGGACGGAGCACTCTTGGCTCCAAAGTACTGAAAGATAGCCAAAAACACAGCTTTCTTCGTTTGCAAGGCACTGATTTGTATGGAACTTTAGTTTATTCAAACCTCAAGTACCTGTAATTTGTTCCGGCAGAAGTTCTGCTACGCAAGGACGGACGTTACATCATAAAGCTGCTGTGCTAGCAAGACTCCTCGCCAGGCCGCTCGTACAATTCCCCTTCTCCAGCCGTCCCCTACTCGTCCTCGTCCATCTCCTCGTGTATGTCTTCCTGCGCACGCAAACCGTCCCGTATCCCGCGCCGGTCCGCCTCCGCCATCGTCCGATTCGCGTTCATCCTGATCCGGAGGACCAACTCCTCCAGGGCAGCCGCTTCCGCTGCCCGCCCCGGGACCCTGGCCATCTCAAAACTGTGTACGGCCGCTTCCGCGATCCTGGCGAGTCGTAGGACGGTGTGCGCCGCGCTGTTCCCTTGCGCCAGAGCATGCGGGCTGTAGGCAAACTCGGACTCGGCAGACTCGCCAGCCTCGCCCTCATCAGCCTCGCCCATGCCAGCCTCGCCAGCCGCGCCCTCGCCCTCGCCCTCGCCCTCGCCAGACCCGCCAGACTCGCTCTACACGTCGTGCGACCCCATCTGGTAGATGGCCATCTTGGCCTGCTCCCGCACATCCATCTCCGCGTCGTCCTGCTCCAGCACCTCCAGCCGCTGCAGCATCCCCAGCCGCCGCAGCTCCGCCACCCGCGCCGCCCGCGCCATCGTGTCCGCGCTGCTGTCGCGCCACGACAGGTTCGTCAGCAGGTGGCACAGCGCCACCCGCACGCCCTTGTCGCGGCTGCCAAAGTGGCCCAGCAGCCCCAGCAGCAGCTCCTTTTGCGCAATCACCAGCTGCCGGTGCGCCGTCGTGCTCGCCGAGATGTGCACCAGGATGAACACCACCGCCTCGACAATCTTGGCCGACACCGTCGGGCACGCACCCGCACCCGCACCCGCGCTCCCGCTCCCGCTCCCGCTGGAGCCCGGCCGCAGCTTCGACAGCAGGATCTGGAAGAGCCGGTCCTGCCCGATCACGCTAAAGAGGTGGTCGATCATCTCCGTCGCCTCGCGCACCGCGTCACCCGCCGTCGCGCCCGCCGCCAGCCCCAACCCCGTCGGCGACGGCCCCGGCCCGATGAGGTTGCGGATCAGGTGCAGGCCCTGTTCTTGTATGTGCGCCTCGTCGCTGCGCGCCTTGGGCCCGCGCGCCGCCTCCATCTGCCGCAGCACCGCCAGCTTCGCCTCCGCCTGCCGCAGCCGCCCGGTCCGGCTGCGCTCGTGGCTCAGCCGCGGGAAACTCGCCCGGTGCAGCGACGCCGCCTCGTCGCCGCTCGGGTCGAGCGTGTCCTCGTCCTCCGCCGGCGGCTGTGGCTGTGGCGGCTGCTGCGCGCTCTGCGGCGGCGGAAACGGCGACGCGCGCGGCCCGGCATGCCGTCCCATGCGCCCCGACGAGAAGAGCGTCGTCGCCTCGTCGGCCTCCGGGTCGATGAGCCGCACGAGCCAGCCCGAGCCCAGCTCCGACAGACACGCCTTCTTGCGGCTCGGACGCACGCCGTCCACAAAGTGCTTCAGCGCCCACAACGCGTTCAGCCGCAGCGGCGAGTGCTGCGCGTGCGCGCTTTGGCACAGGAGGTGCATGACACCCGCCTCGGCGAATTCCTGCATGGTCAGCCTGCGTACAAGTCCCTCTTTGTTAGGTCGGCAACGTACCTCGCGCAGCGGACACGTCTCCGTGACCAGATTGCACACGACGCCCGTCGCGGCCACCTGGACGTCCAGGTCCGGGTGCTGCAGCAGCTGGTAGACGGGCAGGGCCACCCCCACGTCCTGCAGCGTCGTGCGCAGCAGCGAGATGGACCGCGAGAGCATGCGCACGGTGTCGCACGCGGCGACCAGCACGCCGGGCGGGTTGCGGCCGTACGCCGGATCCGGCTCGCCCGGGCCCGCCGCCACCGCCGCCGCCGTCAGCTTGGCGCACTCGGGCAGCGTGTGCGGCTTCGTCGGCGTCGGCGACAGCGACGCCACCACGTAGGACATGGTGTCGGTCTCGACAAACGCCGCCTGGTACTCGCGCTTGGATGCGATCAGCGACGTGATCGCCTGCAGCGTCGCCGCCCGCAGCCGGACCCGGTATGCCAGCAGCGCGTGCAGGCCGGGCGGGGCCAGCGTGCTCGTGGCTTTGTCGTCGTCGTCGTCGTCGTCGACAGGCGAGCCCGTGCGCGACGGCGTCGGCGACGGGTTCCACGGCCGCAGCACCGACCAGCTGGGCGACGGCTCGTACGACGCCCGGAGCAGCTGCGACAGGATGCGGATCGCGTTGCCGTCCACGGCCGCCTTCTGCAGCGCGTCGTTGTTCGCCAGCAGCCGGGCCAGCACCGCCAGCGCCATCTCCGTCGCGGCGTGCTGCTCGGCCACGAGGCTGTCGTCCGTCGGCGCGCCGCTGGCCGGGCTGGCGTCGTCCAGCATGCGCAGCAGCAGCGGCACGACCAGCAGGGCCATGGCGGCCTCGCGCTGCTTGTGGGCCAGGCCCGCCTTGAAGAGCGACGTCAGCACGGCCGCCGCGGCCAGGCGCTCGATGCCGGACGACGACCGGACCTGGCCGAGCAGCCACGGGATCAGCGGGCTTTCGCCCTCGGACGCTTCGGCCTCGGACGCGAGCGGCGGCAGCGCACTGTCCCACGGCGAGGGCGACTGCGACGATGTGTGCACGCCGCCGCTCCACGCGTTGCCGGGGCCGCCCGAGCCGATTCCGGCGGCGGGTGCATGGGCATGGGCGTGCGCGTGCGCGTGTGCGTGCGCGTGCGCGTGGTGGTGGCTGTGGGAGCCGGCGCGCTTGCCGATGCTGTCGCCCAGGCCGAGGGCCGCCAGGCTGTCGCGGGACGCGGAGATGCCGAGGGGCGGGAACGGCGCGCCCTGGCCGTAGTGGGCGCGCACCTGCTGGGAGGGGATGGCCGGCAGGAGCAGGTCGAGGGCGCCGAGGGGCTGCTCGACGGTGTTGCTGTAGCCGCCCATGTCGAGGGCGCGCCAGGCCGCCTCGACGTCGGGGGCGAGGCTGTCGAGGCCGATCTGGGGGAAGATGGCGAGGATAGACGGCGTGTAGATCAGCATGGAGGCGCGCAGCCGCGAGTCGCCGAGCATGGCGGCGACGGCGGCCATGACGTCGGCAGCGCGGACGAGCCGCGAGGCCGGCGGCGGGATGGCGTCGCGCAGGCCCTCCTTCTCGGCGGCGATCTCGGCGCCCGGGATCACATGGCCGCTGGCGACGACGATGCTGGCCACCTGGACGGCGAGGTCGGCGAGGATGCCGGCCTTGGCGAGCGCGACCTGGTGCTGCTCGGTGTGGCAGAGGGGGGCGATGAGGCCGGTGGCGGCGGCGACGGTCCGGTCGGCGAGCCAAGGGGGTGACGTTGACGGCGACGAAGAGCAAGAGGAAGAGGCAGACAGGATGGCGTGTAGCGTGGCGAGGTGGGCGGGTGTGAAGACGGTGTCCGCGAGAGAGGCCGTCGTGATCGGGGGCGGCGGCTGCGTCGGGTCCGGGTCGACGAGGGTGGCGGCCTGGGCCATGGTGGCGAGGACGCGCAGGGCGGCGTAGACGAGGCGCGGCGGGTTGGCATGGGGGTCGAGGCAGGCGAGGATGGCCGGGAGGGCGCCGGCGGCGTGGAGCGGCGCGAGGAAGGGGGGGCCGCCTGGAGGTCAGCAGAGGGGAGAGAGAGGGGGGAGACACGGAGAGAACGCACCACTCGCAAAGACGCCCAGCAGCTCCAGTGCTTGCAGCCGCGTCTCGTCTTCCGGCGCGGCGCTGCGGTCACGGTTGGCCACGACGCGCACAATGGGCGCCACGACGCCCAGCTCAACCCATTTCTGCTTCTTCAGCACGTGGCCGATGGTGTCGTGCTTGAGCGCCCGGAGCACCTGGATGCGGTCGGCTTGGGTGCGCGCCGTCTGCAGCTTCGCGAGGATGGCGTGCGTCTCGATGAGGACCATCGCGGCGGATCGTCGCCGGCGGCGTGTGGCAGCTCGCTGTGCCGTCTGGTGTCGGCTGGCTGGCTGGCTGGCTCGTCGTTTGGATGTTTGTCGTTGGGATCCTAGTGTTGATGTCGTTCTCAACGTGTCGATGTCCTCAGTGTCGATTCCTCAGTGTCGATGTCCAAATTGTCGATTCCTGTCGATTCCTCAGTGTCGATGCCCTCAGGTAGTCGTGATCTCGTCCGCCAGTAATGCTACTGGCAATGATAATACCCGATAAAGAAGCTGCACGCAAGCAGAATAACGCAGCAGAGCCGCAGCGATAAACGGTGCTGGTGCCGGAAGCCGGAAGCTAGACAGCTGGGCAGACGTCGTCAGGCAAGTCGTGCCTCATGTCTCGCGCTGCTGCCGCTGCACCGCCACCCCGTTGTGTGGCTGTACTCTTGATTAGTCATCCTTGAGTTCCGTGCTTCATCCGCCAATCACAGCACGCCAGCGGGCCTGGGCACGCTGTCCTTTGACGGCCGCTCATTGGCCGCTCTGCGTCTGCATGTCCCCGCTTTTCCATCCGAGCAAGGCTGGCTGCTCCGGCCATTGGACCCGATCGGCCCCGGGCTTTGTCGTTGCTCTGCACGGTGCCTTTGAGGACTTGCCGTAGGCCAGGCCGCCATTGAGTTCTGGTCAGCATCTCTTGACGACCAAGTATGTGTGATTACTGGTGCTGCGGCTGGTAAGACAGTCGATCTGTGTCTGCCTGCCGGAAAAACTGTCTGAAAGCCAGTCTAGGAAAACAGGGCTTCGGCCGCCCTGCTTTGGCCCTAAGTTGCGCCGCTAATAGAAAACCAGCCCTATCGGCGCGGTCTACGCTACGAGATGTCACTGTTGGGGTTTCTCTCCGAGAAGACAGCCACAGTCGCCAGCGAGGTGGCTCCCTCAGTCGCTGCCGCTCTTCGGTGCTGGAAGCGAAGCCGAGACAGCTCGACAGAAGACGCGGACAGCCAGATTGGCAGCGAGGCCAGCCGATCTGCTGAGTCAGCAGTGCAACCCGCCTTTATCGCCCAAAATCATCTCGTGCCGTTTTCGTCTTTTCGTCTCGATCCTGTTCTCGTGCAGCCTCCTGCCCATCTCCGCCAGCCGCCAGCCGCCAGTCGCCAGGCCAGTCGCAGTCCAGTCGCAGTCCAGTCCAGTCGCAGTCCAGTCCCGTCCATCCAGTCCAGTCCTTCCAGTCCAGTCCATCCAGACCAGTCGCAGTCCCAGCCGCAAAACGACAGCTGCACGCCGCTGCTCCACCGACGATCCCCAACGCATTTCGCCCCGGGTGCGCCTCTGGCTCTGGCTGGCTCTGGCTCGCTTCTACGAGTAGCTGGTCTGTCTGATCTCTGCCCTCTGTCCTCCGCGCGTCTCCACCCGCTGCCGAGTACGGGAACGCGCAAGGGTGGCGGCCAGCAGACAGCCCCCCCTTCAGCACACCGCCCACGCTCAACCGCCCGGTGCCGCGCCTCGCCAGACGATGGTCTCCCGCGCGCCATGTCGACTCGATCAGCCAATGCGTCGCCCAGCATCCACGGCTTCCATTATGCCCCCTCCCGCTCGCCCCGCCACTCGTCCTCCTGCATCTCCGTCGCCGCCGCTGCCGTGTGCCGGCCCTCGTCCTGCTCGCCGCCGACCGTGCCGCTGAGCAGCAGGCCTCTGTCCGGCGTCGACGCCCCCGTCTCGCCGGCCCGTCCGCCGGCTCGTCCGCCGGCCTGTTCCTCCGCGCCGAGCAAGCCGCACCGCTATGTGGCCGTAGACGCCGCCACCCAGTACTCGCCCATGGAGCCGTTCGACTACGCCGCCCCCCGTCCGACGCCCAGCGCGCCTGTCGCCGGCGCCGGCGAGCCGGGCGTCGAGCCGGCTCCGCACCGCCAGCCCCCGGCCGCCAGCCCGGCGCCCGCCGACCACAAAAAACCCTCCGCCAGCTTGGCGCCGGCACAGCCGCCGCCGGCGCAGACCGCCTCCCCGGCCAAGCGCCGCGGCGCCGACGAGCCGCCGGCGCCCGAGGCCGCCGCCGCCGCCGACCCCGAGCACGCCGCCGCCTCGCCGTCGTCGCTCGTCCACAGCCCGCTGCTCGGGTCGAAGCGCGCGCGTCCCGAGGCGCGTCCGCCCAAGATCCTGCCCGAGCGCTACGAGCTCTGCGCCACCGAGGACATGGTCGTGCTCATCGCCAACATGCTCGGCGAGCTGATCGAGACCAACGACGCGCTGGCCCTCAAGGCCGGCCACCTGACGCGCTTCCACTCGCGGTATGCGCCGTCTTCTGTCTTCTCTCTGCTCTTCCTGCTAACTCCTCCGCAGAACCCCCCCCGGCATCTCCGTGCTGGACTATCTGAACCGCCTCGCCAAGCATGCCACCCTGTCGCCGCCGCTGCTGCTGTCCATGGTCTACTACATTGACCGCCTCTGCGCCATGTACCCCGACTTCACCATCAACACCCTCACCGTCCACCGCTTTCTGATCACGGCCGCCACCGTCGCCGCCAAGGGCCTCTCCGACTCCTTCTGGAACAACTCCACCTACGCCCGCGTCGGCGGTGTGCGCGTCGCCGAGCTCAAGATGCTCGAGCTCGAGTTCCTGTACCGCCTCGAGTGGAAGATCGTCCCCAACCCCGAGGTCCTCGCTGCCTACTACCGCCCCCTCGTCGAGCGCTGTCTCGGCTACGCCCTACCCCTCGCCAGCCACGACGCCTCCGAGGACGACATCGACAGCAGCGCATCGGCCGCCGCCGCCACCCCGGCCAGCGACGACAAGAGCCAGTCGAGCACGAGCCTGATCGGGCGCGACCTGTTGTTTACTGCGCCAGGGCCGGCCAAGGGGAGCGGCGTCTGAGGCCGTTTTCGGCCCGTTTACGGCCCGTACGCTTCACGCGATGCACGACGCAACAAACAACAAAGTAACAACTACAGACTGTGCTGCCGCGGCCAGGCATCAGCGCAGCACAACGAATGCGCCCAAGAGGGCCGCGTGAACGCCGAGGGCAACTACAGTGGACGCAGGACATGGCGCAAGCACAAAGTATGCGTAGGACCTGGTGCGTCCGGAATAGGAATATCAAGTCATTTATTGTTGGGGCCTTGCGCTTGGTGGCGTTTTGTCCTCGCTTCGTGCAGCTTTTCGCATTCGGGGCGTAATTAGCGCTGTAGGTAAAAGGGTCGGTGGATTAGCCAAGTAACGGGCTCTGCTGAGCCGTCTTATACTGCGAATGCTAATCGTCACGATGGCTACGGAGTACTGTGCTAGCGAAAAGCGGCAACGTCGCTTTCCCTAGTTCCACTTAATTGCGACACGATAGTGTTGTAACGGGCCAAGGGCCCGAGTGTGGCTGAGGCTGGCGCCACAGCCATAACTCGAAGACACGCGGGTCTGAAAACATTTCGCATCGACGCACTGCGATAGGGAGACAGCTCGATCTAAACCCACCCTGGGACTAACGATAGGGGAAGACCGATAGACCCTCACCCGCACGCGCACATTACCGGAGGAGATAAGGACTGGCGGGGCAAGACGTTCGGACGTGAGGCTATTTAGACTGACGAAGGCAGGCATACTCTGCCTTCGCCTTGTATCGATTTCTTCTCTATTCATAGTCTGTCTTTGGTACAGAGTAGTCAATAGGACCTATATCCATCGGACTACCACGTGATCTCACCCGTGGCAGCCCGCTACAAGTGTGGTGTTTCGCATAACACAAAGAAACTAGATGACGCGGCCTAACAGACGTTTGGTGTAACCTGTAGTGCACGAGATGCAGGTATCAGTGCGATAACAGTCCTCTTGTGCGCAGTAACGGCTGTCTGGCGCGAACAGTGCTCTTTGCGACGATGGTAACGTAGTACGGTTGACAGATACGTATGATTGAGGCCTTGTAAAAGCAGTCTTCTCTCAAGCACCCCGTGTCGCTACTTCCGTTGCTGTGGCGACTCGCCTCGCTGGCATTTTGTGTTCTAAGCATTTAAGGCACAATTACTTTTAAAAATTGAAGAATTGGCAATTCACAAGTTTCAGTATCACAGTGAATATTCTCGTCCTCGAAGTGTCTTCAAGCCCAAAACACGTGACTTCGATATGGGTCCATTAGCACCAATGGGCAGTTCCGCATACCACGCCGCCCCGCTATTTCTCGAATGTCGCGCGTGGTTTAGTCTGCCGGTGATAGTGCGGAACCTGCAGACACTCCAAAATATGCGTGAGCTGCATGTACCCTTATAACAGGCTTCAAAATCTCTAAAACTTATAACAAGTGTCATTTCCGAGTTTTTAAGGTATTTTAAAGGAAAAAACGCTAATTTCACCTTTTAAATACAGTTTAAAGCCAAGTTAGCTGAAACGTAAACAATGCTGAGTCAGCACAGGCTATATAAAGTAGCCGGAATTTGTTAAATCCGGCCTAGGCCGTGCGTTCCGTATATTCTACATAAATGAAGACGCGTTTTAAGCTGCTAATGGCGAACGGCGAATCGACGACATTGGGTGAGCAGCACGCGCCTCAGGACAGACCGACTGGCCGAGCACTGAAGCCTAAAGCACCGGGCGTGTGGATGGGCGATCAGCGGACGCGATGTCGACTTTGCGGGAGGGCTTCCATCCCATAGGCGGCAGCACCGCCGTGGTGACAAGCCAGAGCGAGGGATATTCAGGGGCATCGGCACTGGCATCGGCGCTGATATCGGCCGGTAGGGCTGCTGTGGACAGCGACGGCGGGCCGGTGCTGCCGCCGGCCAAACGGCTGCGGACAGACGGCCAGTCCGCGTCCAGCTATGCGCTGTCAGCGCTGCTGGACATGCGGCTACAGGCGCAGATAGCGGCCCAAGACAACCATAACGACCAGGGCGGGCGGAGCAAACAGAGCCAGGGCAGCCACATTGCGCAGAACAGCAAGACCAATCGCGGCCCTGGCGCGGGCCCCATTCGCACGTTTCGCGAGAACGGCCGCCTAATTTATGTGCTGGACGACGACTCGGACGACGATGCGGCGGTCGGCCCGGCCTCTCTGCCGGCGCCGGCGCCGGCCGTGCAGCCCAAGGCGTCCTCGCAGTCGCCCAGCCTGCAGATAAGAGAGATCCCGGCTAAACCAAGGGCAAAGTCCGCTGCGGAGCCGGCACCGGCCGCCACGGTATGTGTTTCTTCTGTTTCTTCTGTTTCTTCTGTTTCTGTTCGGTTGCTGTTCTGTTTCCGTGTCTCTCCTTCCAGTCCGGTTCACGTGACCTGGACCGTGGCTAACAGCGCAGGCCGCCACGACACCGGCGCCGCCGTCGACACAGTCGACGCCGTCCAAGGCCTCTGGACGCACCGCTGCGAGCAAGGCGCGCGCGCGCCAGGCCGCGCGCCAGGCCGAGCGGCTGACGTGCGCGCGGCTGCTGCCGACGGGCTGGCGGCCGTACCTCTCGCAGCCGGAACGGGCGATGCTGACGCCGGCGGTGCTGGAGCCGCTTGTCGCCCGGGAGGGCCGCGGCTTTGCGCAGCGCCTGCCGGCGACGGTGCTGCTGCACGTGGACTTTGCGGCGGCCGAGATGGCGCAGGTGCTGCGGGCGGTGCAGACGGCGGGCGGGGCGGCGACGGCAACGGCAACGGCGGCAGCAAGAGCGGCCACCCCGTCGGAGACCATCAAGAAGCTGGCGCGCCTCGTGCGCCAGCACGAGCCGCACGTCGCGGCGATCGCGGCGCGCGCGGCCGACAGCGCGGGCACGGGGGCGCTGGCGGAGCGGACGCGGGCGGACGTGGCGGCGTTAATCGCGGACGTGCGGCTGCTGCGGTGGCACCCGGCAGCGGTGGCGGTGACGGCCGGGCGGGCGGTGGTGGTGGACGTGGACGGTGCAGTGGGCGCCGGGAAAGACGGGCGAACGCGGCACCGGAAGGCATGGGACGCGCGGTCCGGCGCCCGGCGCGCCGCGCGGTTCAACGCGCTGCTGTTCGCCCGGAGCGCCGCGGGCCAGCGGCCGGTCGGCGGCAACGGCGGCAACGGCGGCCGGCGGCTGCGCGAGGCGCCGGACATGGCGGGCGCGCTGCTGCGGATGCGCGAGGACCGGCTGCGGCTGCGGGCCGAGTGGACGAGCTGCGCGGGCGACATTGCGACGGTGGCGTGGACGTCGGCCGACGCCTTTCTGTGCGGCACCACGACGCACATGGACATGTACAACCGCCCGGGCAACCTCGTGCTGGGCAGCGTGGCCGCCGGCACGCTGCGCGCCTTTGCCGACCACCGCCTGGTGCGGCCGGCGGCGGCGGCGGCGGCGGCGGCCGGCCAGCCGCCGCCGGACCCGTGGCTCTACACCTCGGTCGTCTCCTCCGACTACAGCGCGCTCTTCGGCCTCGCCTTCACCGCCGGCTTCGACCGCTGCGTGCGCGTCTGGCGCGTGCAGCCCGACGGCACCGACATGGCCGCCATCGCCACCTGGCCGCACGACGCCCACGTCAACTTTGTCGTCGCCTCGGCCCACCCCGACGGCCTCGTGGCCACCGCCGTCGAGAGCGCCACCGCCGCCGTGCGCATCTACCGCGCCGACCCCGACGACGGCCCCATGACCTACCAGACCTTTTCGTGCACGCGCGACCTCGAGGCCCGCGGCCTCGCGGCCCAGATCAGCAGCCGCGACGGCTCCGTCGACTCGCTGGGGTCCGGCCACGCGGCCTGGAGCGCGCGCCCCTCGCCGCCGCCGGCGCCCGACGGCGGCCCCGACGGCGGCCCCGACGGCGGCGCGTCCGACTGCTGGGCCTACGTGCCGGCCGCCGCGCGCTGGGGCGTCGCGCCCGGCGTGCAGCACCTGCTGCTCGTCGGCTACTCGCCGCGCAGCCTGCGACCCAACCCCGACGACGGCGACATCCCCGAGGACCGCCGCAACACGGGCGAGCTCTGCCTCTGGGACGGCCGGACCGGCGAGCGCTGCCGCATCCTCGGCGCGCACACGAGCAACGTCTTTGAGGTCGCCTGGCACCCGACCCAGGCCATGTTCGCCGCGGCCACCACGCCCTCCGGCTCGGCCGTCGACCCCGGCGTGCACACGCAGATCCGCATCTACGTGCCCGTCGTCGACGGCGCCGCCGTCGCCGCCGGCGGCAAGGACAGCGCCACCACGCTGCCGGCCTCGGCGCTCGGCTGCGCCGACGCCTCGCCCGCCTTCCGCGAGCTGCACATACTCGACTGCGCCGCGCGCGACATTAACGAGCTCGCGCTGCTGCCCAACAGCGTGCGCTGCCTCTACGTCGCCGCCGGCTGCACGGACGGGCGCACGTACGTCTGGGACACGAGCACGACGGCCTGGCCGGCGACGGGCGGCCGGCCCATCCACGTGCTCGAGCACGGCCGCTTCCTCGAAGAGCAGGCGGGCGATAAGATCTCCGTCGAGGACACGGGCGTCAAGTTTGTCGCCTGGGGCAACACGCCAGACCGCCTCTACACCGGCTCGTCCGACGGCGTAGTCCAGGTCTGGAATATCCGCGCCGCGCCGCACCGCAGCCCCCTCGTGCGCACCCTGCTCGAGTGCAAGGCCTCGGTCTCCTTTGGCGCCTTCTCGCCCGACCGGTCGCGCCTCGTCATCGGCGACGCCAGCGGCCGCGTCTTTCTGCTGGCCGTCGGCGACGGCACCGACGGCGGCGACGACGACGACGAGGGGCTGGTGAGCGAGGAGGAGGACGAGGAGGAGGAGACCCCGACGCCGGCCCAGTTGCTGGCCCGCCGTCGACGTCCGCCCGAGATCCTCCGCCACGCGACGCCGCCGCCGCCCGACCACGACGCCGACAACGCCGACAACGCCGACGGCATGGACGTCGACGGCGTGGGCCGTGCCGACCCCGACGCGGGCAGCACCCTCGCCGCGGCTCTCCTCCGCGCCGGCCGTCTGCGCCTCGTGCCCGATCCCACCATCGGCGCCGTCCAGGGCCCGCGCTACGCCGAGACCGGCCTCTTCCGCCGCGCCTGCCACATGGACGCCGACCCGGCCAAGCCCCTGCTCGCCGCCCACGAGCGCGACCAGCAGGAGAACCGGCTGCGCGCGAGCGAGGCGCCCTACGTCGGCCGCGCGCTCGGCCGCGTCTGGGCGCCGCTCTGGCCGGGCGGCGACACGGACGCGGAAAAGGACGCCGAAATCCACGCTCTGCTCCAGCGCCACCGCCAGAACGCCGCCGCCGACCTGGAGCCCGACGCGCTGCCGGCCGAGACGCGTGCGGCGCTGGTGGCGGCGGACCGCGGCGCGCTGCGCATGGTGACGGAGATCGACTACGGGTTTGTGTACGACGACATGCCCGAGATGTAGACAGACATGTAGACAGTGGAATGGTGGGGGCGACACGACAGAGCCCAGGACGCGAAGGAGGCGATATAGACGGGTCTGGGATTATTTGCATGTATCAGGCGTCGGACGGACAGCAAGGAGTCTGGCGATTTGGACTCTTCCAGGACACTGTCCCCTTGAATGTAGCATTGAATCTTTCACAGCTTGTTCCATCACAGCAATGTTGGTCGTAGGGATCACTATACTGCACGTACAGAAATCAAGAGCAGTGCAACTAAAAGTCATACAGAAAAGATAGCCACAGCGAAGTAAAGTGCTCCTGCCCTTGCTTTCCGAGGCAGCCTCTGCTGCATCCGCCTTCTTTTGACGCGTTGTTCCCTCTGTAGACTCCCCCATGCAAATTGGCCGATGGAGCCGGCTGATCGCAACGCCATAACCTCCAGGGACGTGCAAGACATGACAGTAGTAGCAAGTAGCAGTAGCAAGACGATAGGAAAAAAGGCATACGAGCGAGACGGGAAAGCAGAGCGTGAGAAGCGAGAACGGGAAAAGACAATGCAAACAAGACAGACGAATCAACGTAAATGCGCGGCCGACAGGTCCGCCAACGGCACCGCGCCACCACGCGCCTACTGGTCTTGCGTCTGGTACGGGAAGCCCGTCGGGAAGAGCGGCATGCCGTTGGCGCCCATGGGCATGCCAAAGGGGAAGGCGGCCGCGGCCGCCGCGGCCGCCGCGTTGCCGCCGTGGTCCGGGCCGCCGTGGTCGTCGCGGCGATCGCCACCGCGGCCGCCGCGCCGGCCGCCGCGGCCGCCGCCGCTCTCGCCGCCGAAGCCGGGCGGCGTGCCGGCCTTGGCCAGCTCCTCCTCGCGGCGCGTCGAGCGCGGCCCGTTGATGCCGCCGCGGTCCGTCTGCATGCGCCGGCTGATGGCCTTGGACGACACGCCGGCGCCGATCTCAATGTCGGGCTCCTCGATGACCATGCCGGGCACGATCTGGCGCCCGCCGCTGCCGCCCCACGCCGCCGTCAGCAGCCACTTGCGGTCGGCCTCGGTCAGCTTCGTGATGGGGATCACGCTGATGCCCTTGGCGTAGTCGCTGCAGTCGCGCGGCCCGAAGCCCACGCCCCAGCGCGTCCGCAGCCCCGAGTCGTCCGACCGGCTCTGCTCCATGCCCGCCCGCGCCGCCTCCGCGTCCTTGCGCGTGTACATCTTGACAAAGGCGTGCCGCTTCTCCTTGTTGACAATGCACGTCTGCACCGAGCCGAACTGGCTGAAGATGCTGCGCAGCTCGCCCTCTGAGATCGTCACGCCGCCCACGAACAGCGTCCGGCTCAGCACCCGGATCGTGCCCGGCGGCAGCGTCGCGTCCATCTCCACCCACTTCTCCTTGGGCGGCTCCAGCTCTTCGTAAATGTTCCGGCCCGCGCGTCCGCCACCCGCCGGCGACCGCTGCCGGTAGTCCCGGCCCCGGCCCCCCCGGTGGTCCTTGTCCCGCCCCGGCGAGGACCGACGGCCGTACTCGTCGCGGCCGCGCGGCGAGCCCCGGTCGTCCCAGTGCCGCCCCGGCGACCGCGACCGCGACCGGCCCCGACCCCGTCCCGGCGACCGCCCGCCGTTGCCGCCCCAGCCCGCGCTATTGTTATTGTTATTGCTGTTCCAGTCGTTCGCGCCCGGGTAGCCTCCCGCACCAAAGGCCGCACCACCCGCGCCGGCTGCCGCCAGCGCCGCCGCCAGCGCCGACGCGTTGGCCGCGGCTGCCGGCTGCACCTGTGCGGTCGGCATGGCCGGCGCCGCTGCTCCGTTGTTGAGGTTCATCTGGGCCAGAACGCCCTGGATCTGGTCGAGCGTCAGGCCCTGCGCGAGCAGCGCCTGGATAAACATAAAGTTGACGTTGCCGCCCGCAGCCGGCGCCGGCTGCTGCGGGGGGATCGGCGCCGCCGCCGACATGCCGGCGAGACCGCCAAAGCCGGTCGGCAGCGCCTGGTTGCTGACCGTCGGCGCGGGATACTGCATGGGCATCTGGAAGGGCATGGGCGGCTGCACATTGACAGGCGCCGGTGCCGGCGCCGGCGCCGAGTACGACGGCATGCTCGGCATCGCAAAGGGAGCCATCATGGACGGCGGCGTCGCCGTTGCTGTGGTGGCGGTCGGCGCAGAGGCAGCCGGGTTCTGCTTGGCCAGGTTGGCCAGTGTCTCCAGGATGTTGGGCGGCAGAGCGGCCGCGGGCGGCGCTGCAGCCGCCCGCGGGCCACCAGCAGCCGCGTTGGACGGGGGGCTTCCAGGTGGCGTTGTAGTCGAGCCTACTAGGACGGCTGGTCAGCAGGGGAACAGCAGGGGAACAGCAGGGGAACAGCAGGGGAACAGCTGAGACGAGAGCGGGTGCCAAAAGCAGGCGGTGCGTATGCACATGCCAGCAAATAACAATCAGCACATCCTGATGGAGGGCAGGCAAGGCTGAAGACAGACGGCAGCACAATGAGCTAGGCAGCACGCAAAACTTACTTGGCGCCGGAGCAGACATTTTCTCCTTGAAAGACTCAATCAGCTTGGGCGGGAACGTCTGTCCCTTTTCCCAAATGTCGACCAGCTTCTTGATCTTGTCCTACATGCAAGAAAACGACATGTGAGCAACTCAACACAACAGCGCAAATAGAGAGGCGGCAGGGTAAACAAAGACAAGAGCAGGACGCAGAGTACAGCGCAGTGCTGAGGCGCATAGTTACGACGTGGCCGCGTCTGATGCGAGTGATGGGATGCACATCCATCACCACAAGGCGGAGGCCAGCCAGAGGCCGTGATGCCAGAACAGATGCCTGTCAGCGGCCGCGCATCCCGGCCAACACAGGCGCCGGCAAGCTGGACTACTGATCTACTGAGCTGTCACTCAGCCTTGCCGGTCTAGCGCTGTTGTTACAGTCACATCGCGTTTGCCGCTGTCTGGCCGTGCTCTGCCCGCTGTTCTGCCCGCTGTTCTGTTCTGCCTGCTGGTCTGGACCTTCTTGCCTTGCTTCTAGTTCGTCTTTTCATGTTTATGTAGGAGCTTACCTTTTGGTCGGCCGGCGCGGACGCCAGTATATCATTCATCAGCACGGGAATCAGCTCAGTTACTCTATTGACGCCAGCAGCATATGTGCCGTCTGGCGCCGAGCCGTCGACAGCCTGGCCCTGCTGCTTGGCCTGGTCCAGCCACTTGCGCGTTACAGAATCTACGACGTAGAGAACACCTAGCTTGTGCGTGCCTGGTGCCTTTTTGAAGTGTGTGTATAGCTTCTGGATCAGGACGGACTCGGACTAGAGAGAGTTAGTACGGGACAAGGTCGTGGCGGCGCTAACGAGCGCGAGACGACGCCGCGATCGCAAGTAGACGCCGAAGTAGAGTGGCCGCGGCGGGTGTTGGTATTTACCTGGACATTGGCAACACAAAGACTCGTCAAAGAGGCGATGCGGGAACCCGAGACACCGGGCGGCTTGAGGCCCTGCATGGCCTGCAGGCCAGCTTCTAGCTCGGCTACGGCCGACATGCTGGGCGATATTGGATGTGTGCAGAACGTAGCAGAGCACAAGACAGCCGGAGGCAGCCTAGATCCAACCTGTTCGCAACTATGTCCAGGCGGACGTCCAACGGATCTTTGACTCTGGGCTCTTGACTCTTCCTTTCTCTTTGCCTTGTTTAGCTCAGCCTATGTCCACAGCGGCAGCTACTGTCCTTGATGTAAACGAACCGGCACACTCTGGTCTCCCTAGTCTTGATCTCCGGTAGTCAACCTCGGTCGATTACGGTGTCCGTAAAGGAGAATTACTGCAAAGGTGCTGCAAAAGCTGTAAGGAAGAGCAGAAGCTCCAATGTGCGCGTGAGAAGCAGGCAGCAGCGAGCAGTCAGATAGTTTGAGTGTACGGGTGGATACAGTGGCAGAGAGAGTATCTGCTTCAATACAGGTGGGAGACGGTCGTCGATGGCTCGCGTCGAAGTGAGCAGATGCGAGTCGCGCTTTGCTTGTGGCGTTTTGAGATTTAAAAAGTTGGCAGTACGCGGATGACTTTCAGACTCAATACTTGGCAGAGAGACAGCCGGGCGTCTTGATAAGCTGTCGCGTTGGATGGCGATGGGTGATGAAAGTGCGAGCAGCAAGAAGAAAAGAGTTGGGAGAAATCGGGAGAATAGAGTGAAACGAGAAAGAAACAGGAGACAGCGCGTAAATCGACAGACAAGACGCGCAAAGTCAAGGCGAATCTACTAGTTTGTACGCGTACGTAGCAGTGCAGCAGGCAGGCAACACGACGTCGGCTGCGGATGGTGGCGATGGATTTGACGTCGCTGTGTCGATGGACGTGGTCTGTCGAAAGAGGTTGCAAGAGGAGGAAGCGGGAGAGAAAATCCTGGCCGCCGTATTTGGTAAGTGAGAAAATTGACGCGCTACGTAACGCCATGTACGGTCACGTGGACTCCTATCACGTGTCCATGTGGATGCTGACTGTGTCTGTCACGTGCAATGCTGGCCCGCTTGTCGCCTCCCACGTGCAGTGGCCTCGATCCGATAGCCGCACCTTAGCCGCTGCCGTCCGTCCGGAATCCACGAAGCCAAAGCCGGCCACGACATTCGGACGCGCGCCGAGCAGGCCAGGGCAGTGTCACGAGTGCATGCTGGACTCCGTACCTACGGCTTGGCCTCCGTCGCTCTCACCTCGGTCCTCCGATATCGCGAGATCCGCCGGTTCCGTCCAGTGCAACAGCGCTGCAGCCACAGTTCGGCTCGCAATAAGACAGCACTACAAAGTACAGATTACAGGCAGGATACTTTATCGGCCGCATGCTTGCGCACCGAATCACAGCGCGTGCCCCCGGCGCGCTGACGTCAACGCCAGCGTGTCGCAGCCTGCGGACAACTGCAACGCCCCGGCCGGTGCTCCGTTGCTGCAGCTCGTCCTGTGCGAGTGCAGCACGGCCGCCGGGCAACGGCGTACGGCGTCTACACGGCGTCTGCCCCTTGGCGGCGGGTGAATACGGCGTAGTGCCGCAGCCGCCCCGAAGCTGCGGATCTCAGACGGAAGGCCAGAAACAGAGACAGCGCAGTGGTCTACCCCGTCATACGCACTCTTGAACTATCCGTATTCCTTGTGCTATTCCGTATAGTACGGAGGCCTTGAGGCACGCCAACTTCCGCGCTCCGTGTAGAAAAAGGCATCGACGCTTCGCCCATTCGCCACGGCGCGCTCGGCCTCGGCTCTTGTCCCTATTTCAACGCAAAACACACACTTGTAATGCAGATTCCATCCGACGAGTAGAAGCCCAGAGAAACCAGCGGCAGACCCCCACCCGACCCCAAACAGCTCCAAGCGCACGCGCCTGCCACAGGCTTTTCCCCGTAATCCGAACGCCCCCGATTTTCCCAAGACGGGTTCCCACTGCGGGTTTTTTGGTGCTGCAACGTGCCTGCCGGCTGTAGCACATGCGTACTTCGTACACAAAATAATCATTTTTGCGAATTTTTGGCGGACACCCCCCCTTCCCACCTTCCTCCTTTCCTCCTACCCTCCCGGAGAACCGCCGTCTAGTCGTAGCTGGCTTCCGCGGTATTAAACTGCTTTAAGCCCCGTCGCCCTCTGTTTTCTGGGAAAAGGCTTCCTCGCTCCCCTCTCTTCATCCCATCCCTCGAGCTATCCACCACCCCCTCCATACTTCACAATGGCCTCTGCTATGCGCCTGAGCTCCAATGCTCTGCGGACGTCCCTCCGGACCGCTGCCGGTGTCGGCTACCGCAACACCGCCTTCGGTGCCGCCCGCTGCTACTCGGCCAAGGCCCAGGTAAGCCGGCTCCCGGAGCCCAACAGCGGCCGCCGCGACCGCACGACGCCCGGCGTGCCCCGATGCGCTGCGCCTGCTAACGCGCCGCGTCCAGACCCTGAAGGAGCGCTTCGCTGAGCTTCTGCCCGAGAAGATCGAGGAGATCAAGGCTTTCCGCAAGTACGTTTTGGCCCAATCTACCCGATGTGGATACGTCGGGATTCGCAGCGCTCCGTATATGTCGTGGGAGGAAGACTTCTGACTCGCGCAGGGAGCACGGCGCCAAGGTCATCGACAAGGTCACCCTCGACCAGGTCTACGGCGGTGCCCGCGGCATCAAGTCCCTCGTCTGGGAGGGCTCCGTCCTCGACTCCGAGGAGGGTATCCGCTTCCGCGGCAAGACCATCCCCGAGTGCCGCGAGATCCTCCCCAAGGCCGCCGGCGGCACCGAGCCCCTCCCCGAGGGCCTCTTCTGGCTGCTGCTGACCGGCGAGGTTCCCACCGAGCAGCAGGTCCGCGACCTGTCCGCCGAGTGGGCTGCCCGCTCCGAGGTCCCCAAGTTCGTCGAGGAGCTCATCGACCGCTGCCCCACGGACCTGCACCCCATGGCCCAGCTCTCGCTCGCCGTCACGGCGCTCGAGCAGACCTCGTCGTTCGCCAAGGCCTACGCCAAGGGCATCAACAAGAAGGAGTACTGGGGCTACACCTTTGAGGACTCCATGGACCTCATTGCCAAGCTGCCCACCATTGCCGCCCGCATCTACCAGAACGTCTTCAAGGGCGGCAAGGTTGCCGCCGTCCAGAAGGACAAGGACTACTCCTTCAACTTTGCCAACCAGCTCGGCTTCGGCTCCAACACCGACTTCATCGAGATGCTGCGTCTGTACCTGACCATCCACTCCGACCACGAGGGCGGCAACGTCAGCGCCCACACCACCCACCTGGTCGGCTCTGCCCTGAGCTCGCCCTTCCTGTCCGTGTCCGCCGGCCTGCAGGGCCTGGCTGGCCCGCTCCACGGCCTGGCCAACCAGGAGGTGCTCAACTGGCTCACCGAGATGAAGGCTGCCATTGGCGACGACATTAGCGACGCCAAGATCACCGAGTACCTCTGGTCGACCCTCAAGAGCGGCCGTGTCGTGCCCGGCTACGGCCACGCCGTCCTCCGCAAGACGGACCCCCGCTACACTGCCCAGCGCGAGTTCGCCCTGAGTATGTGCTCTTTGTCCTCTGCCCTGTTCCCCGCTGTGAGCCACTGCTAACGACCGCATAGAGCACCTGCCCGAGGACCCCCTGTTCAAGCTGGTCAGCCAGGTGTACAAGATTGCGCCGGTTGTGCTGACTGAGCACGGCAAGACCAAGAACCCCTTCCCCAACGTCGATGCGCACTCGGGTGTGCTTCTGCAGTACTACGGCCTGACGGAGTCGAGCTTCTACACCGTTCTGTTTGGTGTGTCGCGCGCTCTGGGTGTCCTGCCGCAGCTGATCATCGACCGCGCCGTCGGTGCCCCGATCGAGCGGCCCAAGTCCTTCTCGACCGAGAAGTACATTGAGCTTGTCAAGAAGCTGTAAGCTGCCAACGAGCCAACAAGCCAGCGAACGACGAGGGCGTTGTGCGCTGCTCGGCCATACACGGCGAGAGCTGCAAAGCTGTACAAGTACACGAAAGAGTCGGTGTGGAACGCGGGCGTACGCGCGCCCGCGGACTGCATGTACGCAAACTGTAATGGTTGTACGAACAAGCCTAGGCGGAGGAGGCAAGGAGCGGGAGCGGGAGGACACGATTCCTTTTTGACGAATCACGGTGGTATATACAATCCATGTTTCTAGCTCTTGATCCCCTCTGGATCCTCTTTCTTTATGACGCAAGTTACCAAGCACGGAGCAGATGAAACATGAGGTACAGTAAGATAAGGTAGGGGACCGCGTTCAGCCTCCTCGTGTGTGAGCATGCCGCACATGCCAGAAGACAGCCAGCTCCGTTACCCCAACACCGTCCGGCGTGCGGAGTAAGCGCGTACAATACGGCGGATTACCATACACTGTACTGGCGCAAGGACAGTGCGCAGAGTGCGAACTGGCCGTGTGCGGCCGCAGAGCAGTGCGCGCGCCACGGTGCGCCAGCTCAACAAACGGCGCGCGGAAACGTTGAGGCCACACGCGAAGACTGGACGGCGCGCCCGGACTGCTCCGTACTTTGTACACGGGCAGCCGACGGAGTCTTCCGTATTAATCCGTGCGCGGTGCGCACACGAGCAGAGCACGGAGTAGCAGCACAGTGGCACAGCAGCGGCTTTTGTTGGGGTTGTCCCAGCGAGCGTCGTTGTGTACGTAATCCAGGACAGGTACCGCGCTAACGACTCGCGGTGAAAACGACACGGCGCCGCGTTAGCGCAGACGCGCCAGAGCTGGCCGTTTGCGTGTCGCGCCGTTGTTTCGTTGACCGCCGGGCCTTCACCGTCTCTTGCGACAGCTGTCTTGCTCCTCCGATCGCCGTCTGTCACGCCGTCCAGTCTCGTGCTGTATTACTCCGTACTTGTAATTGCTGTAATTGGTAGGCTGGCCGTTTCGCTGGGCTCGATGGCTCCTGCCGAGTGCGCGGACCGGCGAGACGCAGCTGGTCGCAGAAGGAGCGACGCCGCAGCTGCAACTCGGAAGAATTGGTAATGCGTCGCCATCAGCAGGCACGACCGGCGTGCCCCTGCCCTGCTCCGTCGCGCCGCAGCCCAACGCCCGCTTATCGCTGGAATTGCGCCGCGATAACCCCCAGGATCAGCAGCGGCCTCCACCCCCAGAAATGCTCGCTGTCCATTAAATACGCCCGCGGTCGCTCATCCCACATTCCGCCCTTCCACACCCACCACCGTCGAAGAAAGCCGCCAGAAAAGCCCTCGTCCGCGCCCTGCACCCGAATCCTCTGCCTCGGCCTGCCATCGTCCGGTACCCCCGCTAGCCAGGCACCCGCCTTCCCCTCCACATCGTCCCGCAACCCCCCTTCCCTAGCGAAGAAGCGCCCTCTTGCCTTGGTCAGGCCCCTCTCTCTCTCGTCGCCATCCGCCAATACACAGCAAATCGCGTTCATCGTCGCCCTCGCCATGTCTGCCGCCCCTGTCGCCGCCGCCCACGGCGCTCCCGCGTCCCTGGAGAAGAAGCCGATCAAGTTCTCCAACCTGCTCCTCGGCGCTGGCCTCAACATGTTCGAGGTCACCACCCTGGGCCAGCCGCTCGAGGTCACCAAGACCACCATGGCGGCCCACCGCGGCGACTCCTTTGCCACCGCGCTGGGTCGCATCTGGAGCCGTGGCGGTCTCCTTGGCTGTACGTTGCGCCGGCCTCTTTCTGCTTTCTGCTTTCTGCTTTCTGCTTCGGCGGCGCCTTGGCCGTGTCTTGCTGACCGACTCTTCTCCAGTCTACCAGGGCCTGATTCCGTGGGCCTGGATCGAGGCGTCCACCAAGGGCGCCGTCCTGCTGTTCGTCGCCTCCGAGGCCGAGTTCTACGCCCGCGCTGCCGGCGCCTCGGAGTTCGTCGGCGGCATCGCCGGCGGCGTCACGGGCGGCGTGGCGCAGGCTTACGCCACCATGGGCTTCTGCACCTGCATGAAGACGGTCGAGATCACCAAGCACAAGATGGTCTCCACCGGCCAGCCGCCCCTCGGCACCTGGGCCACCTTTATGGACATCTACCGCCGCGAGGGCATCCGCGGCATCAACCGCGGCGTCAACGCCGTGGCCATCCGCCAGATGACCAACTGGGGCTCCCGCTTCGGTCTCTCGCGCCTTGCCGAGCAGGGCATCCGTCGCGTCACCCACAAGGAGCACGGCGAGAAGCTCTCCGCCTGGGAGAAGATCCTGGCCAGCGGCCTCGGCGGCGGCCTCAGCGCCTGGAACCAGCCCATCGAGGTCATCCGCGTCGAGATGCAGAGCAAGACGGAGGACCCCAACCGGCCCAAGAAGATGACGGTCGGCAACACCTTCCGCTACATCTACGACCAAAACGGCGTCCGCGGTCTCTACCGCGGCGTGGCTCCGCGCATCGGCCTCGGTGTCTGGCAGACCATTTGCATGGTGGCGCTGGGCGACATGTGCGTGCGCCCCGGCTCTCCTTTGTCTCTCTCCTTGTCCTCGTTTCGCATTTCGGTCGTCTCTGTGCACTGCTGACTTCTGCTTCCAGGGCTAAAACGTATGTGGAGAAGCTGACCGGCGACACGGTCACGGCGAAACACTAGATTTCTGGCGTTCTGGGGGGGACACGGGACGGAATGGGGAACTGGTGGTTGGGTTTTCATGGCATTCCGCTCTGGCAGAGCAGGCGAAATCGTTTTGGTTTTTCCATCATGGACATACGTATGAAAGACCGGTTACCGATCATGACGGCTCTCTGCCTAGTTTCCTCGGATGAGGGAACGACGTGACTTGATATTTTCTAATACAGGAGAGGAAAGGGAGGGCAAGCAAGTTTCAAGTGTTGGGAGGAGCCTTGAGGTTGACGGGGCACGCAGACAAACTTTCTGCCTTGCACGGTGCCTGCCGTGTAAGTGAGCTCTGCGTATTTTGGGACTGATAGATTTGGCAGAGGGTTGCCGGCCGCCATCTACAAATAATATTCAGTTTGCCTCGGTCTGTTTAGGAGCTGCGTGCGGTCGTGTTGGGTAGCCCTCATACTATTAAATATAGCCTTATGAACGTATTTTTTTCATTGTTTAGGAGTATTACCTCATACTATAATAGTGCTTTCCACATTACAACATATGAACAACACAGGAACACCAAGAACACCAAGAACACATGATGCGAATAGCAGCACCACAGTGTTCATCTCGCGCTTTTCCCAGAAGGCCAACATGTTAGGAATAGCAGCCAGTGTGGTCTATTGGGACGCCCTGGCTACGGCAGCACACCCGCACACGTCTGAGCTTTCCTGTCTGTCATGACACCTCCCACAACGTCGTGCGAGTGACGGCCCTGTCTTGGCTGCAGTACGTGTACTCTGTGTCATGTTGCCCGTGTGTCCTGCTTATCCTGCGTCCAAGCACTCCGCCTCGGTCGCCCTGCCCAGCCCAATTGCCGCGAGGCACGAGACACAGCCAAGATGCACAGCCAGCACGACGAGCACAGGATCGCGCGTGCCGACACGCACAGGCACAGCATGATGGCCTCTGCAGTCTTGGCGCGATGCTTGTGTCAGACATGCCGCACTGGCCAGGCGTCGATGCTGGCCTCGGCCGGCTCTTGGCGTGTCTCGCGCAGACAAGCAGAGCCGGCACCGCCGCCGGCCAGCCGTACGCGTATGGTCGCGAGCGCGGCAGGGCGCCTGAGACGGTGGTCCCTCACGGCTTGGCAGAGCATCCCCTCGCCGGAGTAGGACGAGGGCAGAGACAACGACGGGCGCTCGGCAGGCGGTGGTTGAGCGTACGTCGCCTCCCTTGGCGCTGGCGGCCGGACGACTCCGTATGGAGGACGACGATCGCAGGACCTCGGACGCTCGACTGGCACGAGGACGCGTTCGAGTCGGTCCTGTGACGCTGCGCACCGCGGTCGGCCGTCTTGGCGGACCGAGGCTGGGCGTTCTGTGCGCTCGCCGCACTGGCCCTGGACGTATCTCGTGACTGCTCGTCCCCGTACGAGATCATACATAGTATTACTCCGTACTCGTACGCGTACGAGGACCCCGTATTGCGACCGTCGGCTTGGCAGGACAGGCCGCGCATCTGCCGGTCTGGCATGCTGCTTCGCCCGCCGTTTCCTGTCCGGCGGCGTCTGCCGATTCGCTGCTCCTCGACCTATTACGGAGTACGGAGTACGGAGCAGGCAGCCAGGCTTGGCAGGACGGACGCGGTACTCCGTACTTGGCGATCGGCAGGTCGCTGTCGGTGCGCTGCTGTGCAGAGTGCAACGTACTCGTATGGCGCATCTGGGGTCGCGATCGCCGCGACTCCGCCTCGTCGGCCACAGGGGCCGCAGGCAGCAGGCAGCATCGCATTCGACGGCCGATGCAGTTTCTGGCTCGCCTCCTGTGTTTCCCATGTCGCCTCGGGTTTCTTGTTTTCCTGCGTCTCCTGCCGGGTCATGGCGCTCTGTTTTGCGCGGGATTCGTGCTCGGTATGACCTACGATATACTCCGTACGTACTCCGTACTTGGTTGTCCCTCGGCCGCCAAGCCGCCGAGGCTGCCAAGAAGCCGGCTGCTCGTGTGGCTTTTCGTGCCCCGGCACGCTGCTCCATCTTCTGCTCCATCTGCGGAGAGACGACGGTGCTCGGGGAAACTCCAGGCTCGGGGAAACTCCAGGCTGTGGCAATAGCGTGTCTCCCTCGCGGAGACGTACGAGGAATCACGCGGGCGGCTGGGCTAAGAGTAGTGTAATTATTTCTGTGCGCTTCTTGCACGCATGAAAGAACGCCGAGCGACATTGGGGTTACTGCATGATTACGCACACGCACAACCAAAATTCAACTGATTTTACTCGCTTGTCGTCTTGCTCTTCTAGAACACCGTGGAACCATTTGGCGAATGACAGAAGACGTCGTGTCTCATGTCTTTACCGTGTGTATGGGTCGAACAGTTGATTCAACACAAGATGCAAGAAATGTTCAATTATCAACAGGTTATCTATGTAGCACTCTAACGAAGTCTGTGGTTTTGTTGCATCATCTTTGCAGCAATACTTTCAGTATTGTATTTAATGTACGATGCTTCTCTTCTTTATAACTTCATACATATAATGTACGATACTTCTCTTCTTTCTATAACTTCATACATACAGTACTAATGTACGATACTTCTCTTCTCTATAACTTCACGCATATCAAGATATAGTCCAAATAATATTTATCATTGCTTTACATGCAGTTTCACCGCTGGATGAGATAACACTACTTAATCTTCTTTGCGTACACTATTAGCAATTTGTCAATAGGAAAGTGCTCTAACAAAGCATACTACTCGTTCTACTCGCTCTACCCGTTCACTCATAGGCTCATCGACTAGAAAAATCTGCCACGAGGCTACTTTAGTGCAACGTACTCCCGACCATGCCTCGAAGGCCAGGCCCAGCGTCTGGACAGTCTGACGGGCTTTTTGCACTGGAAGTCCATGTCCACGTGAAGCGCCAGCCATGACAAGGCTGAAGCGAAGTTGCACCGTATAGTAGTTCGGTACGGATTACGGAGTACTGTACCATGGATCGATATGTTTCGTTCTATGCCCGGTAGCTGGCACGGATGTCTACGCGAAACCCGCGGTGCGCCTTCATCTATCTAGTTGCCGCTGCTCATCACAGTGACGAACGAGCTGGCCTTCCCGTCCTGGGTCGAGCTCCGGCTGCGTTTCAGGCAGCGTTGCTATGCCTACAAAGTATTACGAGTACGAGTGCGAGCGTTGTGCGCTACCAAGTATCACACCAACCGGATGCGCCACAGTGCGAGTGCCTGCGCTCGTTTCAAGTCCAAGCGGATTGGACGGCCGTTTCACCGCGCAGCCTCGAGGTGACATGGCCCATCACCTACGAGTACTCGTACTTGGCGAGCGGCAGAGGCACCGGGAGCAGATGTGCCTCCTGCCTCCTGCTGTCTGTCAGCTTTGCCTTGTTTCGGGGCCCGACGATCTGTTTGGCTCGCCGCTGGCATGACCGCTGGCATGACATCGGAGCGACGCCCGTTCCTGACCGCTTAAATTCCGGCCGATAGTCGCTCTGTCGCCGCTGGAGCTTGGCCGTTGCCATCGCAGGCGCCTCGATGATTTGTTTGTTGTGGTCCGCTTGTACGGAGTGATGCTCCGTAATATACTGGACGGAGCTCCATGTCCAGGGGCATTGACGTAGCTCGTGAGCGCCTAGCCGGAAACGGGTAGACGCCCCCTATTTCTCTGGCTATTTTGTCAACTCTGCTCACGATAGCGGCCGCGCACAAATGAGCTAGGATGGGACCTGCATACGAAGTGCAGAGTGTGAGGGCGTCGTATTACGGGCACAACTGCCACGGCCCCATACGCGCAAGCGGCGGTGGGTTTTCCGTACGGAGCACTTGTAGTATTATTCGTATGCAAGACACGTTGTGCTGGCCGATGAGACAGGTGCCGGCGCGCTGTCGGTCAAGGCGCGACGCGTCCTGGAAATTGCTGGCGCAGGGTCGCATCGACTCGTCGCTCTGCACAAGGAAATGAGGAAAGGCGGAAAGGCGGAAAGGCGGAAAGGAGTGACGCACCCAGTCCAGGCGGCATCGCGGCCGACCAAGACCGACCAAGACCGGCCAAGCAGCGCCTTGCCCGTCCCGGCGCGGCCAGGCTTGCGTGCTGGCCGCTGCCAAGCGACGAGCGGCCGCCAGGCGAGCGCATCCCGCGATCTTTTGCGCCAGCAGTGCATGTACGAACATATCGAGGTACGTTTGCGTCGTACAAAAGTACTGCCGGAGGCGCTTACGCTGCCCACGGCTGCTCCTGCCATCGTGCAGACCGGTCCTCCCGCTAGCGCTAACGTCTATTTCTCATTTCCTGTCGCATGCAGCGCTGCTCACGCCGCTCACCGCCTTCCCTCGCCGCCTTTTTGCCTGCTCATGCCTCGGCTCCTGACGGAAGGCGCGATCGTCCTCGGCCGGATCGCGGCCGCACGCAGTCGCCAGAAACGGCATGTCCTCGCCGGCACACCAACGAATCACCCCCGTACTCCGTATTTCGACCGGCTAGCGCCGGCCAGCGCTGGCCGTGCTGCACACTGTGGGAGCGCGGCGGGCGCTCCAATTTTCTTCGTATTCCGCGTGGTTCTGGCGCTGCCGCCCTCTGGCTCGCAACGGAATAGCTTAATCGATGCGTAGCCTCCGTACGAAGTACTAGCACTGCGCGCTCGCCGCTCGTCATCACGGCCGCCTAACAAGTACTGGCCTTTCTTTGCGCGGCTTTTTATTGGGGTCGTTTTACTGGAGCCATCTCGCCTTTTCGCTTCTTGAAATAAGACCGGCCGCCGGGCGCTTCTTCCATTGTGGGGCCACCCCAATGGCCACTTTTTCTCCGTAATCTGTCTTTTCCCCTGGTGCCAGCGGCCATCCGTACTTTGTAGGCAGTACACTACGAGCAGGTACAAAGTACGCTGCATTGTCCGAGTAGGATTCTCCGTAGGGCGAACTTCCGCCGCCCGGAGTTGGGTAGCGCCGTCCTGTTCCCGTCCGTCGAGTGCGACCAGTGTGACGAGGGAAAAGGGAAAGGAGATGAAGGACACACGAGGCCTTGCCAAAAGCAGCGCGGCAAACGGCAGAAGGCATGTGCAGCATACGGAGTAGGAATGTCCCACGTCCTACGTCGCATAGGGATAGAGCCGGTCCCTTGCCGGGTCGCTTCGCCCTCACAGACTCGGCCTTCGTGCCGCGCTTCCGTCATAGGCCCAGTCTTTCGCCCGCATGCGACCTGCCATCGCGGACCACGACGCACCAGCGACATGGTGATTGGCCGCGGCTGAGTGCCAATGGGTGGCGACCTGTCAACGCCGGCGGTGACGGCGATGCCGGCAACTGGCGAGCACTAAAGTGTTTGCTTTGGCGTGATGCGCATGAACCAACAGACAAGCGCATGTGCGAGTATTCATGGCCGCTGCCGCCACCAACAAGTACATGCACGCAATGCCAGCATTGCACGCAATGCTCTGTACTCGTACAGTACTCTATCCGTGATACGTCGTACTTGGAGTGCCCCATACGGTCAGTAGTGGTTTGCATGGCAGCCCGCTTTGCTCTAGGCGTTCCCGGGCGGCGAAACCAGCAGCAGTGCGACCAATTCCGTGCCTTCTCTGCGCCTTGCCAAGACAATCGAAGGAAGACGAGCAGATCTGCCGATTGGCCCCTGGAGCCTTGCTGAGTCGCATCTCCACGCGGGGACAGGCTCGCCTGTCAGAATGCCGTGCGAGTGCGAGTACGGAGCGCCATGTCGGGCATCCGTCTGTCTGCTTTGGCTTCTCCGTGCTCCTTTCAGTCCTTCCGTCCGTCTCCTTTCTCCTGCTTCGCCGCCTAATCCAGACCGATCCGTACGGAGGCGGCCTACGCACTTGGTAACTCTGCAAATGGAGAACCGGGGTTAGCACGTTGCAAACATGCTCGAGTAGCGAAGGAGAAAATGTACGGATACGGAGAAGCATGGCGACGAGGAAGCAGCCTGAGGAGACATCCACCGTGCTGCAGACAGTGCGCACACCGCCCACTCTGGCCGCGCTGGCAGTATTCGCATGTTGACCGCCCAATCCTTCGGATGGCGTGGCCAGCGGCTTGTCGCTCGTATCCTGCTATCCGGCGTACATCGCAATGAGCGAAAAAGCGCCGCCGGCGCGCGAGAAATGTCGCAGTCGTAAGCTGCGTCGACGCTGATTCAGCACTGCTGATTCTCGCCTAGTCCCGTTGTCTCTCCTGTCCAACAGGATCGCAGAGCGCAGTCCGGGCGGTGAGCGGCCGTGCGAGCACATCTTTCCCGAACAAGCAGGTACAGTAACGGGGCAAAGGGCGGAGTATTACGAGGCGTGCTCCGTCGCTGGGATAACGGAGTATTTTGGCGTTGACGGAGTCGGAGTACGAGCCCTCGTACACGAAGCAGGTCTTCTCCAGCACCGCTCACCGGCAGCACCGTTGCGCCCGAACAGACAGTGCGCTGGAGTCGGGCACGGCGTTCGCTGTCTGCCATGGCGACCGACTGCTCGTTGGCAGACAAGGACTCGTAATACACACTCGGACGAGTACAGCCGAGTGCAAGGATGCGGCCGCCACGAGACAAAACAAGGCCTTGTCCCAGGGGAAAGAGGAAAAAGCCGAAATACTCGTACTCCGTAGGCTCGGAAAAAGCGAACTGGCTGAACAAAGCGGCTGCTCCTTTCCCCTACGAGTACTCGGGGGGTGGTAGCGGTGTTGGCGACAGCAAACGGGCGGCGGTCGCGCGATAAGCCTAGCCCGTCGCAGAAGAACGCTGGCAGAGTCCAATCCCTGCTGGCGAAAGAGCGGATGTGGGCCAGTCACCGCTGGTTACCGGGCATGGAGTATGACTGTGGATGGGGATGCAGACGGCCGTGGGAATAAACGGCTTTGGATTAGCTCCACGCTGGCTGGAGGAATCGGGCGGACGAATCGTGGAGCTGCATAACCCATATTCCCATATTTGCCATGTCCTTATTTCCTATTGCATAGCAAGCGGAAGTACATGTATTATTACTCGTAATAAAGGCCTGTCTTAGCACGCATTGGCTGCCATCCGCAGTGATGATCCGGGGGTCCATTCGCAGGCCCCATTTCCGGACGAGGAACGGAGTGTCATACTCTGTAGTCGACGCGTAAAGATTAGAGTATCGCATTGCCATCGGCCATTTCGCCCATTTCGCCCATTTCGCCCATTTCGCCCATTCGCATCGCGCCCCGACTCTCGCGCTGCCGAGCAGCCAGACGGAGTTGCCAGAGCCACTAGAGCGGCCAGGCTGGTCCGGATGGCAAAGGACAATTTCGCAAGCGCGCGTACGGCAATGCCGGCTGCACGACGGCCGAGCCAATCGAGCGCCTGGAATGGCTATCAGGAGGCGTTCATGTGGCGCACAAAGTACGAGTACAAAATACCAAAATACCAAAATACAGATCGTTTGCAGACGGTCTGCCTACTCCGTACAAACCTGGTGGGAGAAGAGAAGGCGCGTGCGACGTACGAGTATTACTCCTTTCAAAGTAGGGCAAGTACGGAGTACGGAGTAATGGTATGTCGTAAGCAGGAGCGACTGGCCACGCAGGGCCATAAATCCCGCAGGCACACAAACGGAGCGGTACGCGGCCCCTGCTGCAGTGGGCGGCCTGGGTCTGCCGAGCACCGTCCGCCGTATCTCAGTGCATCGCGTGGGCGTGCGAGCAAGGCCGTGCGGGACATGGTGCGCACAGTCCGGATCCTGGCCGGGAACGGAGTTCGCAGGCCGTTGGTATTCTTTAACAGGAGGGCCAGAGCGACCTGTCCAGGAACGGCGTTGCCCATCCGCGATAGCACCGTGCACGGAGGAGTTGGGCACGATACGAGTGCTCCGTAGGACTCGTAACATGCTTCGTGCGGTCTGCGGCACGCATGCAGCTTGCTGTGGTGGAGCGAGGTACAAGCTCCTGCAGGGTCGCCGAAGTGGGTAGCTGTCCTGGCACAGAGCTCAGCGACGCCATGGAGAGACTGCCGCGATGACCAGTACGGTACGAAGAAATCAGCGCATACGAGTACGAGTACTCGCACTTTGTGGCCTCGGCTGCGGTACCTGAGCGACGGGCCTGCACGATGACGCTGCGATGCCTGGCCAACGGTTGGCGATGCCGGAAGTAGAGTATCTTGCGTACTTTGACTGCTATGCGCTCTGTCTGCCCAGCTGCCTGTTGGTGCTGCGTCATCATGGCCTGCCGCGGCTTCTCCGTCCGCGCCTCTGTGTTCTGGCCTCTGCTCGCTGCGCGCTCGAGCTCGCCTCGCTCCTGCTCGCTGTTTGACGCCGACGGCCAGGAAAAACAAAGCTTTTCGAGTATGACAGGCGCGCACGCCTGGTGCGCTGCCCTGGCATGTACCCGGATGTAGATAGGGCGCTAGAGCACGCGGAGGTGTACTGCGGAGAGACTTACGAGTAGTGTTCTCGGAGATACAGGTGCCACTCATATCACTGGCACTAAGACCCAGCAACAAAGCTGGCCTAGTCTTGGATTTCGCCGTCGCCGCCGCCGCGCCGACAGAAGCTCCATCGTAAATTAACGGAATAAAAAAGGACGCAAAAATAAAAGAAAAAAACAGGAAAACAGCGAGCGGCCGATTGCAACTTCGCCTGGGTCCTCTGGTCTGTGTGTGATGACTGAGCAGGCCGGCGTGTCCTGGAGGAAAGAGGCTCTCGGCCCATTGGGAATAAAAACACCAGACAGCTTCCCTCCTCTGCTGCTTTCTCTTCCCTTCCTCCTCACCCTTCCCTCTTCCCTCTTCCCTCTCTTCCCCCCTCCTCTCTCCCTCCTCCTGTGTCTACGAAGGATCGCCCACACGCTTCGTCTACCGTGAGGTACGACTCTCTTTTCCTTTTTCATCCTTTGTTTGCCTGCGCCAGCTCTCAGCGCCCCATCTACACTAATAGTCCGTCGACATCTGCAGGTAAGTCCACCAAGCTCTGCCCCGTCCCAGTCCCCCGGACTTGCCGCGTCTATCTGCGGCTCTGAACCTGCTCGCGCTTGCACCGCGGCCGCTCTCTGCCTCAGCCTCGCTGAGGAACCACTGAGAACGGGGTGAGCACATTGCACGCTCTACACGTTCCCTCCGTCAGCCCTACCTCTCCCTGGCGAGCGCTGTCCTCTCGTCATCGCCGTCCACACTGCCCGCCCAACACCGCATGGCCCTCGATTTGTTTAGTCGAGCGACAGACACCACGGCACTATCGCCAGGGCCATGACTGGTCTCCCGCATAACTGCACCTCCCAATTTCACAACGTCTCCACTGCTGCATTTTAGCCCATCAGAACACCGCCTGTGCTCCGTATAAATTCCCTCCATTCTTTCCCATTTTATCCCAGCTCGAGGTCCGCTTTTGCACACCTCCCGTCCCCGCTTTCTTCCGGCGCACACTTGGTCAAACCCACCGGTGGCGCACTGTGACAGCGCACTGTCCCTCGGTCGCTCTAATCTCTCGCTGCACTCTCCGAGCTTTCGCCTTTTCGCCTCAACGAAGTTTTCCCTGTTCGTACGGGTGTGGGTCCTCTTCGCTGTCGCACACCCCCCAAGCGCGCCGCGAGCTTGACCTTCCTAATTCCCTCGATCCTTCTTTATATATCCCCAATCGCTCGCCCGTCTCTCGTCTTCTTCCTCCCCTTCCCAACCGTCTTTCATCCTTACGGCGCTTCATTCATTACACCACATCCTCACCTCCCTCTTAGGGATCCCTCCCCTCATCTACTTGCTTAGGCAAGTCAGAGCCGCAGAAAGACGCATTCTGCACCCATCGACCACATCGTGATCACCCCGTACACTTTGCTCACATAATTCTATTTCAGTCGCCTTATACATAATTACACATACAAACAGCAAAATGGCGGAACCAACACCGGCGCCTGCCCTGCGCGCCGACATTCCGGGCGGCGGTTTTGACGAGAAGGCTGGTGCGCCCCCGGCCAAGCCCAAGGTTGATGACGATGATGAGGATGAGGATATCGATGCCCTGATTGAGGACCTCGAGTCCAACGATGGTCACGAGCTCGATGATGAGGATGATGAGGAGGCTGCCGCCCCTGGCGGTGAGCGTGTTATCCCGGAGGATATGCTCCAGACCGATACCCGTATCGGTCTGACTGAGCAGGAGGTTGTTGCCCGTCGTCGCAAGTAAGTCTCTACAGCTGCCTGATCTGCCAGCAAGGCTGTCGCTATGGAACCATCCCGCTAACAGGCCCAGGTACGGTCTGAACCAGATGAAGGAGGAGAAGGAGAACCTTATTCTCAAGTTCCTTGGCTTCTTCATTGGTCCCATCCAGTTCGTTATGGAGGTATGTTGACACTGCCGGCTCTCGTTGCCAATGGCAATGCATTGCTCTGTTTTGTTATCTTCCCACTATCAACGAGTTTTTCTGGGTCTGCTCAGAAAATACCGCACTTCGCTCATTCCGTGCGCATCCCATTGGCTGGGTTTCGGCCCACACCCTCCTGCAACTTAAGCTACGGGTGATCCGCTTTTGGCACTACGCAAGGGATCGAGCTCTATCCAAACTTGTTTTGTCGATCGCCGCAAGCCCAGACACTTGTTCGTGTTGCTGACTGTCTCGCCTAGGCCGCTGCCGTGCTTGCCGCCGGTCTTGAGGATTGGGTCGATTTTGGTGTCATTTGCGGTAAGCATTGCTCTCCAGCACTTCTGCGACTATTTGCTAATTGCCGCAGCTCTTCTGTTGCTTAACGCTTTCGTTGGTTTCATCCAGGAGTACCAGGCCGGTTCCATCGTTGATGAGCTCAAGAAGACTCTGGCTCTGAAGGCTGTTGTCCTCCGTGACGGCACCCTGAAGGAGATTGAGGCCCCCGAGGTCGTTCCCGGTGATATTCTCCAGGTTGAGGAGGGTACTATCATTCCCGCTGATGGCCGCATCGTCACTGAGGATGCGTTCCTTCAGGTCGATCAGTCTGCCATTACTGGCGAGTCCCTGGCCGTCGACAAGCACAAGGGCGACCAGTGCTACGCCTCGTCTGGTGTCAAGCGTGGTGAGGCCTTCGTTGTGATCACTGCCACCGGTGACAACACCTTCGTCGGTCGCGCTGCTGCTCTC
The DNA here is from genome assembly GCA_002778075.1 of Grosmannia penicillata. Taxonomy (NCBI): domain Eukaryota; kingdom Fungi; phylum Ascomycota; class Sordariomycetes; order Ophiostomatales; family Ophiostomataceae; genus Grosmannia; species Grosmannia penicillata. The sequence continues at coordinate 1,984,843 of PCDK01000018.1, read as the reverse complement.
GTCAACGCTGCCTCTGCCGGCACTGGTCACTTCACTGAGGTGCTCAACGGCATCGGTACCGTTCTGCTGGTCCTGGTCATCTTCACCCTGCTGATTGTCTGGATCTCTTCGTTCTACCGCTCCAACCACATTGTCCTGATTCTCGAGTACACCCTGGCCATTACCATCATTGGTGTGCCCGTCGGTCTGCCCGCTGTCGTCACGACTACCATGGCTGTCGGTGCTGCCTACCTTGCCCGCAAGAAGGCTATCGTCCAGAAGCTGTCTGCCATTGAGTCCCTGGCTGGTGTCGAGATTCTCTGCTCTGACAAGACCGGTACCCTCACTAAGAACAAGCTGTCTCTGGCTGAGCCGTACACCGTCGCCGGTGTCGACCCCGAGGACCTGATGCTTACTGCCTGTCTCGCTGCTTCCCGCAAGAAGAAGGGTATCGACGCTATCGACAAGGCTTTCCTCAAGTCGCTCAAGTACTACCCCCGCGCCAAGTCTGTTCTGTCCAAGTACAAGGTTCTCGACTTCCACCCCTTCGACCCCGTCTCCAAGAAGGTCCAGGCCCTCGTTGAGTCGCCCCAGGGTGAGCGCATTACCTGTGTCAAGGGTGCCCCGCTTTTCGTTCTGAAGACTGTCGAGGAGGACCACCCCATCCCCGATGAGGTTGACCAGGCCTACAAGAACAAGGTTGCCGAGTTTGCTACCCGTGGTTTCCGTTCGCTCGGTGTTGCCCGCAAGCGTGGTGAGGGTTCCTGGGAGATTCTCGGTATCATGCCCTGCTCTGACCCCCCTCGTCACGATACCGCCCGCACCATCAACGAGGCCAAGTCTCTGGGTCTGTCCATCAAGATGCTTACTGGTGACGCTGTCGGTATTGCCCGTGAGACCTCGCGCCAGCTCGGTCTTGGTACCAACGTCTACAACGCTGAGCGCCTCGGTCTTGGCGGCGGTGGTGACATGCCCGGCTCTGAGGTTTACGATTTCGTTGAGGCTGCCGATGGTTTCGCCGAGGTGTTCCCCCAGCACAAGTACAACGTCGTTGAGATTCTCCAGCAGCGCGGCTACCTCGTTGCCATGACTGGTGATGGTGTCAACGATGCCCCGTCTCTGAAGAAGGCTGATACCGGTATTGCCGTCGAGGGTGCCTCGGACGCTGCTCGCTCTGCTGCCGATATCGTCTTCCTTGCCCCCGGTCTCGGTGCCATCATTGACGCTCTCAAGACTTCCCGCCAGATCTTCCACCGCATGTACGCCTACGTTGTCTACCGTATCGCTCTATCCATCCACCTGGAGATCTACCTGGGTCTGTGGATTGCCATCCTCAACCGTTCGCTGAACATTGAGCTGGTCGTCTTCATTGCCATCTTCGCTGACGTCGCCACCCTGGCCATCGCCTACGACAACGCTCCCTACTCCAAGACCCCCGTCAAGTGGAACCTGCCCAAGCTCTGGGGTACTTCCGTCCTTCTGGGCATTGTTCTGGCTGTCGGTACCTGGATCACTGTCACCACCATGTACGCCAACGGCCCTGATGGCGGTATTGTCCAGAACTTTGGTAACCTTGATGAGGTCGTGTTCCTCGAGGTCTCCCTTACTGAGAACTGGCTGATCTTCATTACCCGTGCCAACGGTCCCTTCTGGTCGTCTATCCCCTCGTGGCAGCTGTCTGGTGCCATCCTGATCGTCGATCTGTTGGCCACCTTCTTCACCCTGTTTGGTTGGTTCCTTTCCGGCGAGCAGACCTCCATTGTCGCTGTTGTCCGTGTCTGGATCTTCTCTTTCGGTATCTTCTGTGTGATGGGCGGTGTGTACTACATCCTCCAGGACAGCGTTGGCTTTGACAACCTGATGCACGGCAAGAGCCCCAAGGGCAACCAGAAGCAGCGCTCGCTCGAGGACTTTGGTAAGTTTTTACTCTGTCACCCAGTTGCCCAATATATGAACTTGATGCTAACCATGACCAGTTGTCTCTCTGCAGCGCGTGTCCACCCAGCACGAGAAGTCGCAGTAAGCGCTCTCGACTGGCATGAAGATTCCGGTTTGAAGAAGGCGTATAATGAGGATCCTTCAGTTGTTTTACGTGCTACACTCCCTCCTTGTTGGCCGGTCTTTTGGTGCTGTCTCCTTTAGCGCGGAAGCTGGCCACCTGGACAGTCTACCACTTTCTTTTCTCTTGTTTTAAAATTTTCTGATCTGAAGAGGGAGGAGACGAGGCCCATACCCCTAACAAGCTCTTTAGACGGGACTAATTAATAAAATCGTAAAATTGGATACCTATGGTAAAACCAGTGACAATTGTGACGTATGGATTGTAAATCACGTGACGTTGGTCAATTGCTCTGAAGCTAAGTTGAGGCAGCTAAGAGCAGTTTTGTTTCGTGACTATGTAATAGAAAGGAACGTCGATTAATTTACGCGGCTCCTGATGGCGTGTCCGTGAAGAAGCAGTGTCGGCTCGTCTGGTAAACGGGACATTGACGCGGCGCCTTTGCGTATCGCGTTTATGAGTACATCATATCTTGTCATTCGTACCGGAAGCGCAACGACTTGTGGTGACGATACGGCGGAACGGACGGCTGGCTTGTGCCGGCAGGAAGGCGCAGCCATGCCTCCGCCGTTTGTGATGCCCGGCTACTTCTGGGGTGAGTATGGGTAGGCTGGCCGGAGTCTGGACGCTGCGGGAGGCGGGTGCTGGCGGCTGACGAGGCAGACGAGTCCAAGCAGAAGTTCTTCAAGACGGAGCGCAGCGCGACGGCGCCGACGGGCGCGCCCTGGGGGCAGACGGCGGTGCAGCAGCAGGACCGGCTGCAGGCGGCGCGGGAGGCCATCGGCCGGCGGCGGAAGCGGACGGCGGGCGGTGCTGTGGGCGGCAGCGGGTCGTTGCCGCGGCCCAGCAAGCAGAGCAAGCCGAGCACGCCGGGCACGCCGGGCACTGACCGGTCGTGGCGCGCGCGGCCGCACGCGATGGCGCTCGACGTGCCGCCGCCGCCGCCGCCGCCGGTTGTGCGCTCGCTGCTGGCGCCGCCGACGCCGTGGACGGTGTCCTCGCCGCTGGCGGCGCTGCGCCGGTCGCCGCTGGTCGCGGGCGTGTTGCAGCGCGCGCTCGCGGCCGGGCCCGGCAGCGGCTGCGGCAGCGCGCCGGTGGCGGCGACGGCGGCCGCGGCGTTCGCGGCGGGCCTCTGCGACCGCGGGCGCGTGCGCGTAGACACGGCGACGGCGGCGGCCGACGTGACGTGCCTGTATGTGCACGAGGGCTGGGGCGGCGACGACGGGCCGCTGGGCCTCGTCTACACGAGTACGTGTCCCCTCCCCCAGCAAAAAACAAACGAAAAAGCGCACCGGCTGACCGGCAGACTATGCCGGGCCGGCCTCCCGCTGCGGCGACATCACGCGGCTGTACGTGCCGCCGCGCGACGCGCGGGACTGGTAGGTGGCGCCCCGTCGTCCGGGCGTCTGTCTCTGTTTCTCTCTGTCTGACCGCGCAGCATCCCCGCGACGTGGCCGCACGAGGGCCCGTTCGGCCAGCCGGCGCTGCGCCGGCGCTGCGCGCACCCGCGTCCGGCGGGCCTCGCCGTGGCCGAGGCCTCGGCCATCCGCTGCCACGCGCCGTCGCAGCGTCTGATCGTGACGTCGCGCAGCAGCGACGGCACCGACGCCAGCGCGTGTCTCCACGTGCTGGCCGTCGATGCGGACACCGACACGAACACCGCCGGCGGCCCCGTCCTCTCGCTGCGCGCCCGTCCCGGCCCCCGCGGCGCCGCCCGCGACGCCGTGTACGCGTGCGCGCCCGCGCCCGCGGCGGCGGCGCGCGGCGTGCTCTGCGCCGTCGGCACGGGCGCGGGGCTCGCGCTGATCGACGCCGAGCAGCTGGCCACGGCGGCCGCGGCAACGGCCGGCCGCGCGCGCCACGGGTGCACGCTCGAGCCCTTCCGCATCGCCGGCGGCCCGGGCGGCGCGGCCGACGACGCCGGCCTGCTCACGACGGTGGACTTTTTCGGCGGGCACCCGCAGCTGCTGCTGGCCGGCGGCCGCCGCGCCGACCCCTGGCTCGTGGATCTGCGCGTGGACGCGCGGCGGCGATGGCTGCCGCTCGGCGACGGCGGCGGCGGCAGCGGAAAGCCACTCGCGCGCAACGCCGTCGCGCACGTCCGCACCGTCGGCGACCACCACGTGCTGGCGGCGGGCCTGCGCGACACCATGGTGCTGTACGATGTGCGCGCGTCGTCGTCGTCGTCCTCCTCCTCTGTGGTCCTCCGCTTCCCCGGCTACCGCAACGAGGCCACGCTCATCGGCACCGGCTTGGACGTCTCGCCCGCGCTCGGCATCGTGGCCGTCAGCAACGATCGCCGCGACCGCCGCTCGGCCTCCTGCCGTGGCGCCCAGGACGACGCCTACTATGGCAGCGGCGGCATCGCTCTGTTCGCGCTGGCGACGGGCGAGCGGCTCGCCACCGGGGCCGGCCTCGCGCGCATGAGCCGGCCGACGGCGCAGACGTACGGCGAAAGCGATGTCCACATGCATGACGCCGCCACCGTCGTGGACCTGCCGCTCGTGTCGGCCCTGCAATTCGCGCAGCTGCCCGGCGACCGCATGCCGAGCCTCTTTGTCGGACGCGGGCCGGGCGTGGACAAATACTCGCTGGGGGACTTGGGCAGGTCCGAGGACGAGGACGTGGAGTGGTGAGCGATGCACTGGTGGCGACTTGAAATGCGGTCTACTGCTCCATCATCAAACTAGAATCATACAGCAAAGACTAGTCACATGCGGGCAACTCAAGCAACAGGCCGTCTATGCCGGCCGTCTTCTTATCAATGAACGTTAGAAATACACAACAGAAGCAGCCAAAGAGCTGCGTAGCTCTATACAGGATAGGGGCGGCTCTGCAAGGGCGGTGTTGATATGCGTGGTCTACAGCGTAGACTGGCGTCTGTGAGGACCATGGTGTAACAATCGTGGTGAAGTCACGTCGATAGGCGAGCTCGTATGGCTAGGGCTGTATCGGCGGTATCGGGACTGCTGTAGCCATGTCCACCGACCGAGCCGAAGGACCCTTGCGGCCACGGCAGTGACGCGGCGACAGCGCGAGCCCATAACGGCTTGCTCCGGTGACCGGCGCTCTCCAGGCCGGCGAGCAGCCGCGGCTTGACGAGCAAGCGGATTGCCGGACACTGGACGCAGTGGATGCGATTCCTATTCGCCTGGTAGCGGTGGCACTGGCTGCAGAACGGTCTGGGAAGGCCGTCCGTCCAGCCTTCCGGGCGCCGATGTGCCGCGCAGAGGATCTGGCACAGGCGACACGGCCCCGGCTCCGCCGTCCTCATTTTCTGCCGGCGGCGCGCGTCTGTCAGGAAGCAGTTCCGCAGCAGCTGCCGTGCCGTCTGCAGTCGTGCACTCTTCCTCTCGAGGCGGCCCTGGACAGGGGGTGTCGGCGGCGACTCTGCGGCGTCGTCGCAGAGGGGCGGGAGATGGCGTGGATACGGCGAGGGACTGCGACGTCTGGTGCACTGTTCTCGCTGTTCCTGCGATCGTCGAAGCCGTGGCTCCTGAATCCGAATAGACGTCTGCCGGCACGGCAGACTGGCTGAGCCCTGTGACGATGCCGTAGCCTCGCGGAGCGGTGCCGGCACGGCTTCGTTGGCAAGCTCGGCGGGTCTGGCGGCGGATCTGGCAGGCCCGGTGGCGGATCGCGCGGCTCTCCTCTTGGAGGCTGTCGTTTTGACGGATGTTCTCTTGGCCACTCTCGAGGTTGTCGTGGCAGCCGAGGCGCCTGCCGCCTTTGCCTTTGTGGCCTCGGCTCGTGCGCATGATTTGGTGGTGAGAGCCATGGTGCAGTGTTGCTGGTTGGATTAACGATAGTGTCTGGTGCCGATCTCGTGCTCACTGGAAAAGAGTGGTTGGCGATGCAGAGAGACGGAGGAAACAAAACACGAAAGAGGAAAATGAAAAGGCAATAGCAGTCAGACGTCGGCAACAACGCTGTCTACTCGGCGCGGCGCGGAAGGTGCGCCTTGCACGGACTGGCGGCAAGAGCGATGGACGACGGGAAGGAAAGGGCTGGAAAGTGGAAGGCGCGAGTCGCATCCCGCCTCCTGCCTCCTGGTTGATTTCTACATACATACACTAGTCCGTCTGCCGTTGATTCTCCCAATCTGCGATATCAGACACCACGAAGCCATCATGATAACCCCCGACACAGCAGCCCGCGAAACAACCCCCCCACCCCGTTGCAACACACCCCTAGTCGGCCGACGCGCGCGCCAGCGCCTCGTGCAGGTACGGCGGGAAGCGGTAGCGCAGCTGGCTCGTGTAGGCGGTGAGGTCGATGCAGATCTGCTTGAGCTGGTCGGCGAGCATGTGGGCGGCGGACGAGTTGCCGCTGAACTGGCCGGTGAGCAGGCGCTCGCGCTGCTGGGTGCAGCAGAGGATGGTCCACATGAGCAGGTTGGGCACGTTGGCGGCGACGGGCGGCGCGAGGCCGGCGAAGCGCGCGGCGAAGCTGCGGATCGTGCCGGGGTCGCCGTTGGCCTCGAGGGGGAGGATCTCGAGGTTTTTGATTTTCTGGCGAGTTAGCGGATGATGGGGAGAGCCAAACACGAAAGGGAACGAGAGGGAAGGGAACCCACGTCGAGACACTGCGGCCAGCGGCCGGCGGCCACCAGCACCTTGATGTCGCTCATCTGCAGCAGCACGTTGCAGGCGATGCGGTTCTCGTCGCGGATGCGGCGGCGGAACATGTTGTCGCGCTCGTAGATGGCGATCATGGTGCGCGCGAGCTCGACGGGGTCGTCGATGGCGGCGAGGCTGAGGCTGTCGGCGGCGCTGGCGGCGGCGGCGGCGGCGGCCGGGCCGGCGCGCGGCTTGACGGGCACGAGCCGCAGCGGCTCCTCGCCGACGTCGAGCGCGACGGCCTCGCTGAGCGCGCGGCTGACGATGACGACGACGGTGTCGTAGTCGCCCGCGAGGTGGTAGAGCAGCACGGAGTCGGTGGTGCGGCCGCCGTCGTCGGCGTCGCGCGCCGCCTGCAGCGTGATGGCGCGCACGACGTCCTGCGCGCGGCCGCGCGCGACGAGGCAGCCGCGCTCCTCGATGAGGCCGTGGATGCGCGTGCCGTCGGGGCGGATGTCGCCGATGAGCCGACTGAACTCGCGCGTCTCGAGCACGAGCTCGCGCAGGGCCTCGTAGCAGAGCGCGGCGGCCGAGTCGGGGGCGTCGTCGCCGGCCGGCACGGCCACCGCCCCGGCCGGCGCCGCCGGGCCGGCCTCCTCGAGGCCGAGCAGCACGAGGTAGTCGACGGCGGCGGCGACGTCGGCGGCGCGGAAGTCGCGCGTGTAGTAGCCGACCATGCGGGCAAAGTTGATCTGCGGCAGGCCGCGCGTGCTGTGGCTCAGCAGCTCGTTGGCGGCCGCGCGCGCGGCGTCGGGCGTGCGCAGCAGGCCGTAGTAGGCGAGGCCGACGGCCGCGTGCACGGCGTCGACGTAGGCGAAGCCGTAGAGGTACGCCACGGCCGGCTCGAACAGGCCCGCCAGCATCTGCAGGTAGTAGTACATGGCAAAGGCGCCCGCGGCCACGCCGGCCGCGCTCTTGCCAAAGTGCTTGGCGCCGATCTCGCGCACCGTCTGCTGCAGCTCCGCCAGCCCGTACATCTCGCTCGCCAGCTCGGCCGCGCGGTCGCCCTCACGCGCCAGGTTGAACTGCAGCCAGATCCAGTCGTGCACGTCCGTCTGCAGGCCCTCGAGGCTGCGGTTCGCAATGTCGCAGCGCCCAATCACCTTGTAGCAGGCCATGCGGAACGGGTCGACCGAGCCCTCCGGCGCGTTGCGCGCCCGCTGCGCATAGTCGCTGCCGCAGCGCTCCTGCATCGCCCGCTTGAGCCGCCGGTCCTCGCTCGAGGCGTAGCTGTTGATGTAGCTCGCAAACACCCGGTCGATGCTGCGGATCTGCGTCTGGTTGTCGTTGACGTACTGCGCCGCCTCCGACACGTGGCCCGACCGCAGCAGGTAGAAGATCACCGCCCACACGTACTCGCCCTGCACCTGCTGCAGCTCCACGTTGTCCGGCACCAGCATCTTCTGCGCCGCCCGCACCCGGATGTACGCCTTGATCTTGCTGACCACGTCCGGCCGCCCGCCCAGGCTCGCCTCCACCGGGAACCGCGCAATGTGTGCCTCCACCTCGCCGAAGAACCGCTGCTCCAGGAACCGGTTCGCGCCCGCCAGGATCCGCCGCCGCATCGCCACCGCCGCCGCGCTGTTCGCGTTCGGGTCCAGGTACGCCCGCGCGAACTCGCCCTGCTGCGGGCCCGCCTGGCCGCGCGTGTGCGTCTGGCCCACCGCCTCCGCCTCCTCGCCCACCATCCCGGCCACCGCCCGCAGCGCGTCGCTCACCAGCGCGTGGTGCTGCCGGTCGCCGCCCAGCCGCTCCTCCACCGCCACGATCTCGCCCAGGATCGGGAACGGCGCCGACGCCGCCCGGCAGTCGTTGAGCCGGTGCACCGTTTCCGCCAGCCGCGCCTGCTTCTCCCGCAGGTACCGCTCGTCCACCGGCGCCGCGTCGCCGCTGCTGCCGCCGCCTGCCACCCCCATGTTGCCGCTGCCGCTGCCGCCGCCGCCGCCGCCGCCGCTGGCCGTCTCCACGTCGGCAAACTCGGACGCGTGCGCGCCCACCCGGCTGGCCGTGCCGATCACCGACTTGCGCAGACGCGAGCGGCCAAACACGCTGGCGCCCGCCTTGGACCCCGGCGTCTGCGACTGCTGCTGCTGCTGCTGCTGCCGCACCCGGCGCGACCGCCCAAACCCGCCCGCGCCCGCGCCGCTGTTGGGGTCCGTCGCGCCGATCCGCGACGCGCCGTCGTCGCGCGTCTTGATGCCAAAGTGCTCGTAGATCCGCTTGCGCTGCGCGTCCCACTCCATCGTCACGTTGTCCTCGAGGAAGCTGTCAAAGTCGCGCACCGACCGCTCGAGCCCGTCCGTGATCATGCTGAGCGTCGTCTTCGTCTGCAGGTTCGCGAGGTACGTGTCGACGTCCACCTCCGCTGCTGCCGCCGCACCGCCCGGCCCGGCCACGCTCGCCCCGCTGCCGGCCCCGACGCGCGCCGCCGAGTAGATGCCAAAGTTGCCGAGGTCGCGCACCGCCGCCCCCGGGTCCACGCCCGATGCCGCCAGCACGTAGTGCGCCTTGCCGTCGTACAGCGGCGCCGCCACGCCCGCGCCGCCGTCGCCCGCCGCGCCGCGCGGCCCCAGCTTGCGCAGCTTCTGCCGCAGGTCGCCCAGGCCGAGGTGCAGACTCGGCAGGTCCGCGCTGCCCGCCGCCGTGCCCAGGCCGCCGCTGCCCAGGAATCCGCTGCCGGAGCCGCCGTCGCCCTCGTTGCGCTTCTTGCTCTTGGCCAGCAGGCTGTCAAAGTAGGCCGCCGAGGCTGCCGGCCGTGCCGCCGTCGACGCGCCAAACGTGGACTGTTGGGGGCCCGCCGTGCTGGCGCCGAACGGCTGCGTGGCGCCGGATGTCGAGCCCCAGAGGCTGGCCCCAAAGACAGACTGGCTGCCCGCAGCCGGGGCCGTGGTGCCGGCGGCCGGAGCCGTGTTGGTGGCTTGGCCCAGCAGCGTCGAGCCAAAGGGCGCTGCCGTGGCGGCCGGCTTGCCAAAGAGCGACATGGCGAGCGGAGGACGGCTCGTAGACACGCAAAGACGAGAGACGAAGCTGACGACAACAGAAAGCGGTGTCCAGTCCGAGCTCCGTCGGGATCGAAGCTGCTCCTGCCGTAGAGTATGGGTTGCGGAGACGGATGGCCGTCGGCCGATGATGCGTCTCGCGGAGAGAGGAGGAGCGGCGAGGCGGAGAGGGTCGACAGGTTGATGTCGTCGTCGTTGTTGATTTTTGGGCCTTGTCTGGAGTCTGAGGGCGACTTTTGGCCTGCTGGCGCGTATTTTATTTATCCATTTTATTTTGCTTTACAAGAATTGCTCCTGGCGACAAGCTCCTCTGGCCGGTGGCCCGAGCGCCTGCTTGTCCAATCAGATGGCTCCTGGAGCTCTCGAGCTTCACTGCATATTGGCTGGAAGAATCACTTGAGCTTCTCTTCTTACTCCGTACTCTGCGGCGCTGCAACCCATCTACTTCATTGCTCAAATGGCTCAACGCGCAGTGCGCAGGGTCTAGTAGCGGTGTGGCTCATACGTGTACATGCACAATAGCTGCCCTTTATCCCCCGAAGGCTGTGGCCCCAACTCCAGCCAGTCGACCCAGCCGACTCTTCACTTCTTCCACCCCTTCACCGCGGCGTCCACTTGGCTGCGGTATGCGCGCTGCGTGCGAAGCTGGTCCAGCATGACGTCGTACTTGGCTTGCAGCAGCAGCTTCTCCTTCTCGTCCGTCGTCGGATAGACTACGCGGCCGGCCTGCGTCATGCGGTGCATGATCGTCCAGAGTCCCTCCGTCACGCCGTCGCTGCTCTCGCTGGCGGCCTTGGCACCCAGCATCGCCGCTCCGTGGACGACTGCCGCACTGTCGTAGCGCGGGATGACGACCGGCAGGTTGCAGGCGCTGGCAATCAGGTCGACCAGCAGGTCGTTGCGGCACTGGCTGCCGGACATGAACACGCTGCGCAGGCTGTGGCCCGCTGCGTTCATCGAGTCGGCGATCTGGCGCGTCTGCAGCGCAATGAACTCGAGGGCAACGTAGTACAGCAGCGCGAGGCCCTCGCTGCTGTTGTCGCTGTGGCCGATGCCGATCAGCGCTCCGCGCATGTGTGGGTCCCCTAGAGGCGACCGGTTGCCCCAAAGGTCGCCGTAGAAGAACAGGTGGCGCGCCAGGTACGACACGGAAGGGGCGCCGTCGGCGGCGGCAAGCGCGCGCAGGTGCGTGTTGAGGTGGTCGTAGATATTGGTCTTGGTCTCGGCGGCAGCGGCGGCGGTGGCCGCAAAGGCTGGGTGTGTCTCGACAACGTGGCGGATCAGCTCGCCGGTGGCGGACTGGCCGCCCTCGGCCATCCAGTAGTTGGGCAGGATGACATCGCGGTACGGCCCCCAGACACCCTCCACAAAGTGTGGGTTGCGCGACATGGCCAGGTGGCAGGTCGACGTGCCCGCGACGGCAGCGAGGCGGGTGAAGGCCTGGGAGACGTCGGACTTGTCGGTATCGGTGTCGCCGACAATGTCGACGGGTGCGCCGACGGTGCCGATCCAGCCGGCGTAGGCATCGATGACGCCGCTGCCGACGGCGATGCCCTCCCTGAGACCGAGGGCGGCAGCGGCCTTGGCCGAGAGGGGGCCGACAAGCTCGCCGGCCGAGAGGTACTGGCCGTTCTGCGCTTCGTTAGCAATGACAGGGACGGGAAGTCGGCAAACGGCAGACGCAAGACAAGGGGCTAACCACCCCGTTGACGCCGCCGACGCGGAGATAGTTGTCTTCAGCAAGCTCGCCGAGCCCGACAGACCGGTAAAAGTCCTCCTGCCAGCCCTTGACGCTGCCGTCGACGCCGACAGGCACGAAGCCCTGTTTGCAGACGGCGCTGCAGTAGCTCCGGGTCTCACTGCCCGTGGCCATGTGGGTCAGGGCGTCGGCGAGGTCGTAGAACTTGCAGCGCTTGAAGACCTCGGGGGCCATGTGGTTCTTGAGCCACAGGACCTTGGGCATCTCCATCTCGACGTTCATGGTGCCGCCGACATAGCGCAAGAGGTTGTGGCCGGTGGCGTTGATAACGTCGGTCTCTTCGAGCGCGCGGTGGTCGAGCCAGAGGATGATGTTGCGGTTGTCAGGGTCGGCGCTTGCCGCCTGGCCCAGGGCCGACTTGGTGACGGTCATGGGCTCGTCGGTGTCGTGGCTGAACACGGCCAGGGAGCACGTCGCGTCGAAGCCGATGCCCCGGATCGCCGTGCTGGACCCGGACAGTCCGGCCTCGGCGACGGCGGTGCGGACGGCGCCGCAGATGTGCTGCCAGATGTCGGTCGTGGATTGTTCCTGCACGGTCAGTACGGAGCAACGGCGCCCCAGCCAGACCAGACTTACATAGTGCGTCTCTCCGTGGCCGTACGAGGGCTTCCACAGACGGATGTTCTCGGACGCGAGGCCCTTGATCTTGCCGGCCGCATCGATCACGCAGGCCCGCGCAGACCCGGTGCCGACGTCGACGCCGATGTAGAAGGCCTGCCACTGTCAGCAGCTGCGCGTGTGTCCTTCGACTGGCTGCTGTTTTCTCGCACCTGTTCCATCCTGCCCCAATATGAGGCTGGTTCGTTTCTGTGTGTTCGTTCGTTTTGGTCTCTTTATCTTTTGGTAGACAGTGGTAGGCAGAGATCCCGCAGGCGGAGTAATGAGATACTGGGGCTGGGTCCAAATGGAAAAAATATGTGGCGGACACGATAGCGGCGAGCGAGCAGACTGTAGCGCGGAGCGAAAAGAGATCGTGAGATGCGCCTCACTTTATCGCAGGAAGGAGAGGTCTTGAGTTCTAGGGCTAGTACGGTCTGCGGCTCCAGTAACTACGGCAAATTCAAAGCAGCAATCGAGGAAGGCACGACTCTGCCAGTGCGGGGATGCGCCTTCCAGAAACTCCGTGGCAGTCCTTTCCTGGCTTGCACCTCCCCGTTCTCGGTTCTTTTGCTCGTCCGAGCACGTCTCAACTGTACAGTACGAGCAATCACACGACCAAAATTCACACGACCAAGATCCAATACGACAAAAAGGCACTGTGACGATAAGGGAAACCCCGCTGACCGCAAGAGGCTTCTGGCCGAAGCCGGCCTAGACCAGCTGAGCATCGTGGCCGACAGGCGGCGGCGGCTTTGGCGCGGACATCGTGACTCTGGAGTTCTAGAACGGGGAGTGCGACGAGGGAAGTACTCGTAAGAAAAGTAGCAGCCGCGCGTGCTTCTTTTGCTGGTGGATGGCCTGGAACGATATCGGCTCTGCCATTCATAACAGCTGGAGGCCCTAATGGTGTGCGGCGAGCGGCTCTGATAGGGCACGGACTGTGCTAAGAGTGGTGCTGTGCAGGCGGTCGGTAGCGCCGGGCCAACGTGGAGGTAAAAGCCGGGCCGTGTCCGTAGTACTGTGCACAGACGGTGTAGGCCCACGTGCCGCGAAAACGACAACGGCAGGTGCGGGCAGTTGCATGCGGCAGGCGCGATTGGTGTGTCTGAATATGTGTCTGAATATGCGGATTGGCAGCCATCGTGAGATCAGCGCGGGACGTGGCCGAATGTCCGCGGCGGTCGCACTGGTTACGGATGTGTTGCACATATCTGGTGGTGCTCGAGACGAGACGATACGGGCGTACAAGATTGTCGAGCATTCCATGTCTAAACGAGCGGCGCGAATCTCGGCAGCGAATACTTGAGATACGGGTAAATGCTGAGATGATAGCCTCCGACTAGTTCCCGTCCAACCCTTCAAAGCAAGCAGAATTAGTTGATTAGTCGGATAAGATAACAACGGTGGTAGTGCCTCTGGATGGCTGCTGTCTGTAGCCCTGAAGATAGCCGCCACGCTAAACCGGCTTTCGTTTGTTGTCTCTGACGATGCACGGCTCAAGAGATGACGAGAAGACCAGAACGGCCTCTAGTTCGAGGTCCAACTACCTATCGTGCAAAATCCACGTCAAACGGGCTTGCGGCTACCGGAACTTGTAGGTGCTCCCTACGTGATCTGTCCGCAAGTGGCGGTTGCCTTTGCCCTGGACGTTCTCTCTCAGCGTCCCGCCCGGGATGTCGTAATCGTCCCAGTAGATGCCGCGTCGCTGTAGCTCAGGAACTAGCAGGTCGACTATATCCACCCAGGACTGCGGCTGCACCACCGGAGACAGGTTGAAGCCGTCTAGATCGGCCTCTTCGATCCACTTCTCCATGCCGTCGGCCACGGTCTGCGGGCTGCCGACGAGGACGGCTCCGTTGCCGCCAATCGACAGCTCCTCGGCCGCCCTTCTCGGCGTCCATTTGCCGGTGCCCTGCTCCTCGTTGAACAGGTTGCTGAACGCCGACTGGATGATCGCCGTCGACTTGCTGTCGTCGGGCTTGATCTCGTCGTCGAGGCCGAACTTGCTCAGGTCAATGCCCGTGAAGGCGCTAAAGATGACCAGGCCGCCGTCGATGGACTGGTACTTCTTGACCTCGGCCAGCTTTGCCTCGGCCTCCTCGTCGGTCTTGCCGAGGATGACCGTGAGGCACTGGAAGAACTTGAGGCTCTGGGGATCCCGGCCTTGCTCGGCCGCCAGCTGACGGATCCTCGCAATCTTCGGGGCAAGCGTGCCCGGGACATGGCCGGCCACGAAAATGGCCTCGGCATGCTTCGCCGCAAATGCCGAGCCAGCTCTGCCAGACGTTAGCGCCGGCCATCCATTGCATGTACGTCGCCATAGACTCACGGTGAGGTCCCTGCCTGAAACAGAAAAGGCGTTCTCTGGGGGCTTGGGTCGACGATGAAAGGGCTCTCCAGCTTGTGGTATTTTCCGTCATGCCTGATCGTCCGCACCCTGGACGGGTCAATGTAGGTCTCTGACTCCTTGTCTTGCACAAGAGCGTCGTCTGCGATGGACGACTCCCACAGCCTAGATCACCGCATGAGACACTGGAGTACGTGTGAGCCATTGCAGAGGACACTCACTTGTAGAGAAGATCCATGAGATCATCTGCGGCAGCATACCGCTCGTCATGGGGAATAATGTCTGTAAGGCCCATGGCAAGGGCGCTGGACTTGCTCCAGGACGTGACTATATTCCATCTGATCGTACGTTAGATTCAGCCCGACACCTTCCCGGGCACTCGATCACGTACCCAATGCGGCCTTTCGTGAAGTGGTCCAGCGTGGCGAAGCGGCGGGCAAGCAGGAAGGGCCGCTCATAGCTTGTCGACGCCGTGACGCCAAACCCGAGCGTCTTGGTCACAGCCGCCATGGCCGAAATGGGCTATACGCATGTGAGTCGGTGCTGCCCGGCTTGCTGAGCCGGATGCTGAGCAAAAGCAAAGCAAGTTCCGCCAAACTCACAATGAACGGATCGGTGACGGGAAACTCTGACCCAACCTTGATGGCCGGATCCCGGCTGCCCTTGTACACATCGAAGCCGCCGACAGTGTCGGCCAAAAAGTACGACAGGAACTTTCCGCGCTCCAAGACCTTTGCCGTCTCGAGCCAAAAGTCTAGATCGCGTTTGTTCGCAGACCGATCCAGCGGGTTGCGCCACTGGCCAGGACACGTATGGCCAACAGTGCAGGCATCAAAGGCATTGAGATAGATCTTCTTCTTGGCCGGGGGAGCTGATTCTGCCATGATGGCTGTTGGACGAGCAGAGTTGTTGATGCTAGATGCCAACCGATGTCCCGACCGTCCTCGATAGGAAGTCTGTCTGTGCGAAGCATGAGCTCGGCGGACGTGTAAGCTGCTTTAAGGTATTACTGAGAACGGAGTAATGCGACGTAGAAGCCGTTGTTACAGACGGTGGGTCTTGCCAGGCCCGCAACCACAGAGTACGCAACCGAGTGTAGCTGCATCTGGACTGGACCCCGGAGGATGCCGCCCGCTCTTCGTCCCATATCGTGACCCTGCAAGGCCTAGATAATGTTCGTCATCTTCACCTAAATTGCACCACTGCTATCCACGCGACAAATGCATGCTAGCAGGCCTGATAGAGCCTGCTAGCTTACGTGGCTGCGAGATACCCTGGCCTGCTCTGTACGAGTATGCATGCACAGACAAGAGTGACACTTCCAGTGCTGTGTTTGAAACGACTCACAATGTCTGGCATCCGCACTTGTAGGGCGAGCATGGGAGGCCATTCGCCACTTTCAATACTTATAACGTATGTGAAAAGTCGATACCGTCCCCGTGGTAGCGCCGGTAAGCGAGGCGTCCGACCAGGTCATACAAGTATATTAGATCGACCCAGACTGCCGGCATATTGCAACAGTGCGTATAGCCGAGCAAGTTGTGTACGAGTGCTCACCTCGCTGCTACGACACGCACGCCGCGACAATGTCTTCGAGCAAGGTTTACGTCGTCGATAACGGAGGCAAGGACCTTGCTACTTCGGCCGCAGACAATGTTAGCAGCGATGACTATCGACAAGAAGTGGCCGAAGACGAGGAGCAGCCGCGCTATCTCTTCGGATACAAGCTGCCCAGCTACTACAACAAAGGCGCAGAACGTGCCCTCGTGCGGAAACTGGATATCTTTCTCCTGTAAGTGCCTTTACCTTGCATACATCATACGATAGAGTAGCCTTGCTAACTTCAACACAGGTCATACACAAGTCTTTCCACCTTTATGCAGACACTAGACAATACCAACATCAGGTGGGTGGCCGGATAAATGCACCGACGAGCAGCAATATGCTGATAGTGGACTTGTCATAGCAATGCATACGTTTCTGGCATGCAAGAGGATGTGAGCACTCGATGCCGCCAATAAACAATAAAGAAGATACTACCAAGAGCTAACAGTGTTGCAGCTTTCCTTGTACGGAAATCAGCTCAACTACTTCTCGACGACGTTCAACTGCGGTATCATTGCCGGTGCAGGTGGGCTCGAGATGAATCCTGCTTCCAATATACAGAATGCTAACAAGGCAGTTCCGCTCATGCTGCTGTCGACCTGGGTGAAGCCATCTCTACTCATGCCGATTTGCGAGCTTAGCTGGACGGCACTTATCATGGGTATTGCCGGTGCCAAGAATGCCCAGACGGTAAGCTTTCTAATGCTTGTTCCGAGCTCAACCATGTGGCTGATGATCTCTTTCTTCGTCTCCTAGATTTACGGCCTGCGTTTTGTAGTCGGCTTTTTCCAGGGCATTGCTTTTCCCGGCTTCGCTGCCCTTGTAGGCGCCTGGTACACGCCGTCGGAGCTCGGCAAGCGGATGGCTTTGTATGAAGTCTCGTCGACTGCTGCAGGCATGTTTTCCGGATACATTCAGGCTGGACTGTACGCCCACATGAATGGCAAAGGCATGGCAAGCTGGCGGTACGTACACTGCCTGCTCCCGTGTTGAGAGACTCTAATTATGGCTGACCTGTAAGCTGGCTTTTCATTTTCGACGGCATCATCTCGATCCCCATCGCGCTGTGGGGATTCTACGCCATCCCTGACCAGCCGAAGAACACATCAGCGAGATGGCTCAACGCTGCTGCAAGTAGCTCTACTTTGGAGGGTCATGCATAATGATAGCTAACTGTCATTAGGAAAGAAAGCTAGCAATCAAGAGAATGGACGACGTGGGCCGCCACCCCGTCCAGAAGATCACCTGGGCGCGCTTCAAGAGCATCTGGTCGACCTGGCACGTCTACTTGTTTGTCGCATGCTATGTGTAAGTCG
This sequence comes from Grosmannia penicillata, assembly GCA_002778075.1. Lineage (NCBI taxonomy): Eukaryota > Fungi > Ascomycota > Sordariomycetes > Ophiostomatales > Ophiostomataceae > Grosmannia > Grosmannia penicillata. Next base: position 1,967,560 of record PCDK01000018.1, on the reverse strand, counting down.
CAGCGCTTCTGTACAGGCTATATCCAGAAACATGCTGACTTGTGCAGACTCTACGGCGCATTCTCTTGGGGCGACGGCTACTTCAACCTCTGGCTTCAATCCCTCGGGAAGTACTCCGTTGAGGATATCAACAACATTCCCACTGCTGGTCCGGGTGCAGCCTTTGTCAACTCGCTTTTCAGCGGCTTCTTGTCCGACTACCTCGAGAACCGCCCGCTTGTGATCGTTGCGAATATGCTCGTGTGCATGTCCGGCAATACGTTTCTGGCCGTATGGAAGTCTCCCGTCTGGTTGAAGTTTGTGGGCTACATCTTCATCACCACCGGCCTTCCTGCGCAGTCCCAGACCATTGCTTGGATCAATGAAGTCTGCCAAGGAAACGGCACACTGCGCGGACTGATTGTTTCCATCGGCAATACGCTGGTCTATGGGATCAATGCTTGGGCCCTTGTTCTGCTCTTCCCTGCTGTCGACGGTAAGTCCAGCAATAGCCTTGACAACTTCATCTCAATGCTTAGATTGGCCGTTCCGAATCTAACAATCTTTCCTTAGCGCCTCACTACAAGTACGGATATCCAGTTTGCGCCGGCCTTATTGCTGCAGGCATCGTGACTGTTTTCATCATCTTGTTCGTCATCCGAAGAGATCTGTAAGCTACCAACACCCGCGCCTACAATAGCAAAACCTATACTAAGTCACCTAGCAAAAATGGAAACGCGATACGCAACGAAATGGGTCTCTTGGAGTTCAAGGCTTGGGAGTCTGAAAAGGACGAGCGCGTGAGCATGAGTGCCACATATGGCGTTGATATGGCTTGATATTCCGGTTATGGCTTCTTACTTCTCGTCGAATTTGAAGAGAATTACATGGCCATATCTCATGCGCATGACAAGCCTGTTGCCGAACGAGGCTGTAACGTCGGGTATAGACTTGAGCAGAAGCCACACCACATTGGAGCCATTCCAAGTCAGCCAAGGCCAATTCAGCAGCAAACCGTCCTGCTGGCCCTGGATGTCGTATGGTGCGTCATCTGGCTGCACTTTAAAATGCTTTAGTGTAGTGACTAGAAATCTGCCACTGCTAGAAAAGTTCAGCCTCCCAGGATAGCATTCTATACTCCGCACAGTATGAACAACGCTTGACCCGATGCGAAATAGACGTATAGCATGGTTAGAACCATCGTCATAAGAAACAGCCAGAAGCGAACTGTCCGGGGAGAAGGTAACACCACAGCAGCGTCCCTCGCGAAAGATAGTCCTTAGTATGGAGGTGTTTTCCATGTTCCATACAAACAGCCCTTTTTTGCAGCTTATCGCAAGTAGGGCACTGTCGGGTGAAAATGCCATCTCAGATATGTCTGAGTGGTTTGCGACAACGCACTCCGCGCGGATCTGTTTAGACTCCACGCCCCACAGTGTAACTACGCCGCCAGGAAAGCTGACGGCCAGTCTGTCACCCGGCGAAGAGAAAGCAAGAGTGCTGTAGAAGCCATTACTTTGAGAATGGATGTCGTAATGGCACTTTCGACGTAGTAGTGGGCCTTCGTCCGTAGAGTTGGCCGGACCGAGACTGCTTGTGTCCCACAGCCACACCGTTCTCGCAGAGAAGCTCAAGGCAATAACCCCAGTTGACGAAATGGCCATTGCACAACAATCTTCGATGAATGAGAGGGTATGCCGCAGGCGGCCCGTGGCGCCGTCCCAGATTCGAATTAAGTCGGTATCCCAGCTGAAAATCAACTTGCCATCTGACGAAAAGTCGATACTGCTAATACCAGTGTTGGAATTTTCCCAGCCTTCGTCTATTGTTTCTTTAGAGGCGACCTCTGCAATGTTCCGTAGACGGTACGGTGGCAAACCGGCGGCATCAGCATCAGCTTCACTCTCCATCTCTGCTTCACTCTCCATCTCTGCTTCACTCTCCATCTCTGCTTCACTCTCCATCTCTGCTTCACTCTCCATCTCTGCTTCACTCTCCATCTCTGCTTCACTCTCCATCTCTGCTTCACTCTCCATCTCTGCTTCACTCTCCATCTCTGCTTCACTCTCCATCTCTGCTTCACTCTCCATCTCTGCTTCACTCTCCATCTCTGCTTCACTCTCCATCTCTGCTTCACCTTCGACATGGTTGTTGCTAGTGGCATTGTTGACCCTGTTGGTAGATTCTGTGGACTTATCGAGGGTCAAGTCTGTTGGCCCGTACAGGTAAATAATGTTACCAGTACAGATTCCAATACTGCAGCCCGCAAAGAAAACTTCGAAGATGTCTCTGTCTGCTTGTAGACGGCGAATAGATTGGTCAGAAATACCATAGATGAACACAGAATCACCCAGATATTTGAACAGAGCGAGCCTATCGCCGTGGCTCGAAAATATTGCATCACCTTCTGGCAGCGATACAGGCAGCTCCACTGAGTACTTGATTTTCCCAGTCGTAATATCGTAAACAGTAATGTCTCCTTGTAAGTATGACATCAATGTCTTCCTGTCTGCACCCCAACTTATATCAGACCATGAGAAAGATGGCTCTGTTAATACTGTAAATGACGCGACAGTCGTAAGTGTTTCCGTGCACCACAACTTTACCGTGCGCTCGTTCCCGTCTTCCACGTTCCACACACATACCCCAAGCATTCTTCCGTCGGGTGAGATACCAATGAGATTGCAATGTTCGCCTGGTGTATCGCACGATGTGATTATCTGAGTCAGAGTGCCCGAAGTCAAATCACAAATCGCGACGATATCCCGAAAACCCGTGGCGATCATGTTTGTGTTCGGGATGAAAATCAGTTTCTCGGTCCCGAAATATGGATCCCTATCACTTTTAATCTCGATTTCCAAGACGCAGGTTCTGTCGCTAATTTTCCAGAGCTGTATGACACCTTTGATCAATAATGACGCAAGCGTTTTGCCGTTTGGTGAAAAGCAAAGTCTTGCGACTCTGTCTTCATTGCCCAGTGCAATGGTGTCATGAATCCCTACGTGCACGTCCCAGAGCCACAGTCCATAATCTCCAGCAGTGGCAAGTACTTCCCCATTCGGTGAGAGAGCCTGGGCAGATAAAGCACTTGGGTGCTCAAATACGCGTGGCAGTGCTCCCTGCTGCTTCCTCTGCGAAGCAGAAGAATCATGAACAAGCCTGACGCGTGGCCTGGGCTCACGCTGTGCCATTACAGCGGGATACACTGCACTATCTGGGGGTAAAGACACGCAGGGAGAGTCGTAGATCTGCAAAGGAGCATTTTCGAGGATTTGGAGGTTGCCGGAGACGAAGCTTTTCGAGTCCTTGAGAAACTTCGTGTATTGGAGATTCTCTGCCAACTTGTCCTGTGCTTCGTTAGCCATTGGAACATCGAATATCGTGTTTCAAATAACGTACTTCTATTTTGGTGATCTCGATTTTCGATGGCAGCCCCACGCTGAGCTTCCCCAGCACTGACAAAGCCTCAAGCCAGTGTAAATAGTGCTTGCCAAGAAACCCCATAACGGCACTGTCAAGTGTCTGCTGCTGCCGTATTCCGCTTGCGAGCAGGTGGCGCAACCAAAACTGACAAGCATACTGTATTTCAGAAGAAATTGCCTTGGCGGCATCTTTCCAGACTTCTTCGTCTACCAATTTGCACGGGTCGTTGAATCCACATATATCTTTGGCAAGCGCTTTGTCCATTATTTGGAGGCATTTCCGTGCTATGTGCGCGTGTGCTTCTTCTTTGTCTAATTGGAAGGCGTCCCTGTTTGGGCCCTGGCGGTCCAGAATGTCTTTCACGATGGCTTCTTCCTCGGATTCTATAATCGCGTCTGATTTGGTGTCGCGTAGAAGTTCTGTGAGAATGTGCGCGTACAAACTGTCGAGCTGTGTCCCGGCTCGGCCATCCTGCTCAAGCAACTGCTTTAAGCGTTTAACCGGGCTATATTTCCGGTTGCCTCCCACAAAAGCGCAGACGGTGGATACATAGATAAATAAGGGAGAAGGATCAGTGGCCATCTCAACTAGTGTTTTCATCGCCTCGTGCGTAGGCCACGGTTCCGTCGTGATCTTGAAGTGCTCCTTGATGTTCAGAAGGCGTGTCGTTAACACGGCTTCGACATCTTGAGCCGATTCTTCTACAAAGTCCTCGAGTAGCGGTATGTTGCAACAATGCGTCGATTGGGTTTTCAGTTCTTCGACAATGTCCGGGTCCGCCCTGCTGGTCAGAAAGACGCGTAGGACAAGGGTTCCCGTTCCATGCCGGTCGATCCTCTCTTGTTTGTGTCGTGTATCTTTCCAAGTAATCTGCAAAAGAGCTCAGAGTCGCTTTTTTCGGGGCACTCATCCAGGACATCAACAATGATGACCTTTACTCCCTGGAGCGTACCAGGAAGGCCAGACAGCGGTTTCAGCAGAAGCACTTTGAGCTGCTCCTCGAGGCCCATGCTCGCACTTATGGTGTCTGCACCAGGGCCTAGGGACTGGATGAGATGCTCTTCAAATCCCGGAACTGAAATGCATAGCTGAGAGGCGATGGTCGGGAAGAACGAGAAAGAACTTATGCCGGTATCATTCCCATTGAAAAAATAGCTGGCAGCTAGCTGGTTTGTTTCCGTCAGATCTCTCGCAAGCGTGCGACTGATAGTTGACTTTCCTGTCCCCACAGGACCAGAGACCCAGAGGATGGTCTGGCTATCCGTTGAATCCGTCCAACCTTGTATCTGCTGTAGGATACTGACTCTTGTACCGGTCTGGCAAAACGGGCGTTTCTCATTTCCATAGCTATTGTACGTGGCCTTCAGCTTCGTCAAGTTTGACAGAATCTGTTGCGGTCGCCTGCGAAGCTCATTGTGGATATCTGTTGTCACGTGCAGTTGCTTCGAGCCGACGAGTAGAGTTTCTTTAGCGACCTCCAGTTGCTTCGAGCCGATGAGTAGGATTTCTCTAGCGACCCCAAGAGATTCAGATGCTTTGGCTTTTAGGTCGCTGACATTATCTCTCACAGTTGCATCCTGGATCTTAGAAGTGTCATGGTCTAGGGTCGCCTCGCTGCTTTTGATTGCCGTGAGCATGTCATTCCATATGTTGGGCAGGGCCCAGTCTTTGGCGATGTTTTTGAAAGAACTGGAAAAAAGGCGTAGCGCCGCCATGATCTGATACTCCATAATTTGCTGGTACAAGCCTAAGATTGTGCTCACGAGTGACCTGCGAAGCGCTTCTGGGATAACATTGCCGGCATCATTCCTCGGCCACAATAGAGGCTCGAGGGCAGCATAAAACGCTGCCCTCCCTAGAGTATATGTAAAACCTTCCTGACTGGCATGCTCGGCATCGCTGGGCCTCGTCAGAAGAGGCAGAAATAGGCTGACGCCACACCAGACCAGCGACGCTTCAGGCGATACCTTGACCGCCTCGGTAATGAGTGCGTCGCCCCATTGCACAATTCTGACCGCTGTGGCGACGTGGTCGCACATGCGGTTTACAGCTTGCTTATCTTTCCTTCTGCCGAGGCCACGCTCAGTGAGCTCCATGAGCTGCTCACGGCGCTTCTGGGGGTCTGTTTGAGAGACGTTGTTTGTGCTATAGGCATCTTCCGAAGTTGCACTGGCTTGGCCCATCTCACGCGAAAGCAATCGCTCGTAGCTATCGATCAGACCTGCCTTTTCTTCCCGGAGCTTTTCGTACGCAATATCCCACAAAGACGTTTTGGCATCTGGTAAAGCTGATCCAGTGCTAGCCCTTTCTTTTGCACAATGGGGACTGTCTGCCTCTGAAAGTGCAGGGCTCGCTGGATCGGCAGCAACTAGAGCGATTGCAGTCGTGGGTTTTATGAGACGCGCAATAGTTGTGTCAGGACTTCCAGTGCGGCTTGAAGTAGATTTTCCTACTTGCAAATGGTGAGACACAGTCCAGAGCATAATGTGTTTTGATCCGGAACAACCTCTAACCTGGAGAGTCTTTGTCACGGTGGCACAATTGCTTCAACTTATTTCGGAAAGTAGATGCCATTTTCACTACCAGGAAACTGAGATATTCACAACAAAGAGATGACGTTGTTTGAAAAGAAGAGAAGAGTGCAAATCAGGCTGCCTTCTCTCGAGGATGTTGGGCATCAGTGCGGGATGGGCAAGAAAGAGGGGTTGCATGGCCGATATTGGCCGAGTGGTCGGGAGGGAAAGCCAATAGGGTGTTTCTTGGCAGTCAGCACAACATATCAAAGGGCCAATAGATTCGAGTCCGAGAGTGAACATGTTTCATAGCAATATGTCAATTTACACAGGGTTCCGAAACTTAAAATAGCCGATGGCGCTCCTCTCTTCCACTGTCCATCCGCCACCACGTTTGGGTGCCGAAGGATTTCCTTCTAGGGAATAGAGCTCTGGCTCCGGCGTTGTCCACCTCTTACCGTTGAAACTGTGATGCTCTCATCGCTTATCGTGCCGGCTTTGACCGTCAATCTCAAGGTTCCAGCTGTCAAACTCAGTTGGCCCGACATCTTTGCCTTGTGCATCGTAGTGTATACATGGTACAATACAGCGAAGCTAAACTATCGTGCCTTTTTGGTCAAGTTGGCCTAGTTTGGGGTGGACGGGATCCCCTTCTCTTCGCAGACCGAACTGAGCAAAGCGCGTAACGCATCGGGACCTTTTCCAGTGGTATTGCTTTCGACAAACTTTGAGATTGACTAGCCATGGCGGCTGGGACGTTCCTTAGATGAGGAGGATGAAAGACGCGTCACGGCAAAAGATGAGGACGTAGATAATTTGAAGTTCCCAAACAAGCCAACTCGTGACGCGGAGCGCTTTTCTATTTTCACTCCACTTCGAACAGGTTGGCTTGTTTGGGGAAGTTTGAGTTATCTGGTTTGTAAGGAGTGGACGGATGAACGACACAGAGGAGTATGTGAAATACTCGTATGTCTACAGGAGGCTTCACCGCCTTAAGGACCTACCAAAAAGTTTTGTCCTACCCTTTAATAAAAGCAGAGCTGCGTATTCCATAATACATCGTAATACTTGGTCCTCGAGGAATTCTAAAATATAGCTATCACCAAATGCTTCCTGTTCCTTGGCTTTTCACAAACAGAGATGCACAACTGGGGTGGATAAGGATAGCACGATTCTGCCGGCAGAAATGGAAAGGGTGCAGTGGGGCATTGTAGTTGCAGCGGAAATCAGACGCGGATTTATTGGCGATACAGTTTGCAGCTTCCTCAGCGCGCAGCTAGGTCCACGATCTACATCGCCTTCACCACCTACACATCGACACAGCGGCACTGCCAACTACCGCGCACACAGCCGACAGCCATGACAGCCGCCCCATGCGACGACGCCTGGAGCGAGGCAGCGATTGCGCAGTCCTGGAAACGCGTCGTGGACGACTACACGGTGCGTTTCGTGTTGTGTCACGTGACTAAGCTGCTGGGCGAGTTGTTGCCTACTCTGTACTGACTGGCGCAGGTCTTTGACGGCGTCCGCGCCCGCGGCGGCACAGTGGCTGATATTCCATCGTGCGTGCCGGACGACGTGCGTCAGGAGGGGTGAGTGAACGTGCAGGCGTGCAGGAGCAGCGTTTCAGTGCTGGCCCGGAACCATGCAGCGCGCGGCGGCGGCCGTGCGGACGGATCGACTTGGCGAAACACGAGCGCAGACGCGCGAGACCGGATGCCAAGCCTGAAACTGGCTGAGCGGGAAAGGCAGCGACCGGACTGGCAGGCCGGACTGGCAGGCGAGCGCGGCGAGCAGACCGGAGCGGCGGTGCTGACAGAGACCAGACCAGCGCGCACTCCGGCCGCCAGCGGGGACGTGGACGGCGGCAACGACGCGGCGGCAGCTCCGGAGGCCGCTCCGACGGCAGCGGCAGCGGCCCTGCCGATGGCCGCGTCTCAATCGATAGACACGGTAAGATGCATGCACCGAGGATCGGATGGCCTGACGCACATCTCCTGGGCGATCCCGCATGGGAGAGCAGAGCGCAGAGCGCAGCAACGTTTCTGCGGCCCACGATCTGTCGAGTCCCCTCTGCTCGCAGAAGACACAGCTGACTGTTGGCGCCGCAGAGCCCGCCGGCCATGCCTGGCATGACGCTGCCACAGACGGTGCTGGGAAGCACGGGGGGTGAGTCTTGCCCGGTTCTATTTTTGTGCCGCGCATTGTTTCCTGCGCTGTCTCCGATCTTGATCTGCCGTCTGCTACGACGTGCATTGTACCATTGTACACTGCCGCCGTCTCTTTGGCCACCTGCTCACAAGCCCAGACGACGCTCTGAAGAAGCTGCTCATGTCGTGGTACTACGCCGGCTACTACACCGGGCTGTACGAGGGCCAGCAGCAGGCGGCCCAGTCCGGGCAGACGGATACCAAGGAGGCCCGGCCGTGAGCCGGCACGCGTCTTGTCAGAGAGCGCGCATGCATGCACTTTGCGCGTCGGAGGGAGCCAGCAGCGGTATGTACTCCGTACCGATGCGCGACAAGGCCCGTGGGACTGTCATTCCGGAGCGTCGAGCGGCTCCGGTGGCAAGGAACGGCAAACAGCAAACGGCAAACAGAACAATGGCCCAGCGGCAGGGTCTCGGCGGCTGGCCGACAAGCCAGTGTATCTTACAGATCACAGATTGCACCCGAGCGAGTGTCTGATCGTCCACGGTGGCAGGGGCTGGCTGGCGCTGACACACGTGGTGTTTTCAGGAGGCAGAGAATACCGGCTCGAGCAAGAGCCGGACGTCGCAGGGGGTTTGGCAGCCGGTCGCGGCACTTGGCTCTGCATGGCGAAGTGCTACGGAGCATGCATCCCGGATGGCAGCCTGGCAGATAGGAGCCAGTCTTCAGTCTGCTGCCGGTCGGCGAGTGGCCGTAGCCGTTTCACAGCAATCTAGATTGTCTCCGTTGACGCCCAAGTCCTTTGTCGAGATGAACGCCGAGTGAGATAGTCTTTCCGCGTAGGACATACTCCGATGGCACGGAGTACTCCGTAGCGTCGCGGCTGCATGACGGCAATTTCCTAGAAGCTTACTTCGTAGCCGCATTCCGGGACTTTAAGTCTGATGGGATCTGGCCTGGCGGCACGGAGGAAGCACGAAAGAGGCCCAAGGGAGGCGCCAATGGCCAGGGACTGAAGCGAGGTCGTCGCGCAATTCCCTGGCTAGTATGCTTGCGGCATAGCTGCAATATTGCTCCATAGGCTTAAATTTGGACAGGGAGGCTCAACTCTGTTCTCCGTATTTGTAAGCTTGGGAAGGGGCCTCAGCGCAGCTTCGCATACTTTGTACACTTGTACGGGCAGCTGCTGTAAGATACAAGTACGGAGTAATAATACGAGTCCAGATTACGGGCAAGCTCAGGCTAACCGAGTACCGCCTTCAGGAGAGCCGAGCGGGGACTTCCGCCCAGAGGGACAGAGTTGCATTTCGGCGGAGGCATATCTGAATTTAGCGGAGGCATATCTGTAGGAACCTCAAGTACGAGGTATCGCGTCCATGGCGGTCAGTGTTCTCGTATTGCGTGCTCTGGCCAGCAGGCGGTCTCAGCCAGCTCGGGTGCTCTCTTCTGGCCTCTCTTTACGAGTAATACGGAGCAAGATACGAATAGTGAGGCACCAGACACGCAGGATTAAGGTATGAAAAGGAACGAGAGCCGCGTTTCCCCATGCAGGTTAGCGTACAGGTAGCGCCAGGGACCGGTAGACCCGCTTGGGGCTCTTGTCCAACTAGCGCCGAGCCCAAACACAACCCGAGACAGATCTGCCACACGTCCCCGGACGTCGAGGCAGACAGCCAGGGCCGCAGCAAGAGAGTGCAGTAAGAGTGCGCTTCGTACGAAGTAGCTCGGCGCGGATCTCAGTCTTCGACGCACTACTCGTACTCCGTAGGTTCTACCCCGTGTCCAGGAGAGGTCCTGTTTGGCGTGGCATTTCGACAGCAACCCCGGCGGCTCCTCTTCTTGCACGACGGCTGCGAATCCCTGCTGCTGCAACGTGCGGGTTGCCGTGAGAACTCTGCTTCGTACGGAGTGATACTCGTACAGAGTGCGGAGTAAGTACCTGCAATACTCTGTACTGCCTGCAGGCCTGCGCGGTGTCTGCCACCAGCCGCCGTCATCCGGAGACGGGACGCCCGGCATACTTGGCATACGTGCCCTTCATACGCCAGCCCTCTGTTTCGAAAGCTGGCCGGTGTGTGGCTAGCCAGGCAGAGCACGCAGCGAGTTGCCGTCACAGCACGGAGCATGCCGCGAGGGGCGGCCGGGCGTTTCTGCGCTCTGGCGTCTCCGCCAGCATCCTACCTCGAAGCCCGTCGACGTTTGCGATACGTCGATACGACGGTGAAGGGAATACGGAGAACTGTACTCGTAGATTGCCAACCGGCGCAGGATCGCTGATGGGCCGCCAGCAGGGGCGAGGAGACACCGGGCGCGAGGGCCAAGCTTTTGTCCAGCCTGCTCGCCAGCAGACCCCTTCGTCCACGACTCTCAGCCCCCCTCCCCCCTGCACCGCGTCCCTGGTTCCGTCGCATCGGCCGGGCAGCACGAGTCTCTTTCCTCTTTCTTCCGGGCGCCGAGGCGGAGCCAGGCTCTTTTTATGCCGTCGCTTCCCCCTCTCGTGCTCCTCCTGTTTTGTTCCTCTCCTTCTTCTCTTCATACCTGTCTATTGTGTCGTCTTGTCTTGTGAACCAGAAGACGTTCCATTCTTTTTTCTTCTCTTCCGTCCTCGAGCAGGCCCTCGCCATCCAGTTCACTGTTTATTCCACTGTCCGGTCCCTAGAGGAATTCTTTTGACAAGAATCACGAAACGAGTCGCCATACTTCGACTCTTAATACCCACAGCACGATCTCACCCCAACCAGAAAAACAAAAGTCATCCTCTACCGCCAACATGAAGTTCCCCGCTGCTCTGAGCCTCGGCTTCCTCGCCCCGGCCGTCCTCGCCAAGGCGGTCCACAACGTCTACCCGGCGCCGCGCGACCTGGACGAACGCAGCCTGCGCAAGGGCAGCAACAGCGGTGCCGCCGCCGCCGCCGCGGCCGGTGCTGCGGCCGGCGTCGCGCTCGGTGCGGGTGCCGCCGCCGTCAGCAACGAGGCGGCGCTGCTGGCCGCGGCGGCCGGCCTCGTCCTCGGCAGCCAGCGCGACGTCGTGATCATCTGGGTCAACACCGGCAACGGCGCCAGCACCACGACGGTCAACCAGGTGTCGACGGTGACGCAGACGGTGACGGCGGGCGCGGCCGCGGGCACGCAGGCCAACAACGCCGGCCAGACCACGGCGGCCACGACGACGGGCGCGTCCGCGGCGACGACGGTCGCGTCCGGCGCCATCACCACGCACAGCGTCAACGTCGGCGGCGCCAAGGGCCTCGTGTTCGAGCCCGACCAAGTCACGGCCAACGTCGGCGACATGGTCGTCTTCACCTTCCTCAGCCAGAACCACACGGCCACCCAGTCGTCCTTTGCGGCGCCCTGCGTGGCCCTCGACGGCGGCATGGACTCGGGCTTCCAGCCCAACCCCAACAACTCGATCAACCCGCCGCCCCAGGTCGCCATGCAGGTGATGGTGTCGACGCCGCTCTGTGAGTATTGCCGTTCTGCTTCTGTCTGCCTCCCCTCGCTAACCGTCCAGGGTTCTACTGCAAGCAGGGCCCGCACTGCGGCCTGGGCATGGTCATGTCCATCAACCCGACCGCCAACAAGACCCAGGCGCTCTTCCAGCAGATGGCCATTGCCCAGAACGGCACCGGCACCGGCGGCGCCATCACGGGCAACGGCGGCTCCGCGAGCGGCGGCGCGGCGAACGCCGGCGCCAGCTCCTCTTCGTCTTCCTCGTCTGCCGCGGCCGGCACAGCTGCTGCCACCAAGTCTACTGCTGCTGCCGCCGTGGGTACCACGCTGGCCACCAGCACGGCTGCTGCCGCCACCGGCGCTGTCACGGGCATCGGCAGCATTAACGCTGACGGCTCGTGCTCGTGCGTCGTCCAGTGCGCTGTTGGGTCCTTCCCGGCTGTGCAGGCGCAGGGCGTCGGTGCCTTTGGCGGCATGCCCGGCTCGCTGGCGGCGATCGCATAAGCCTCGCCTTGTGGGTGTGGGTGTGTTCGTATGTACGAGGATACGAGGGTACGGCGGTCAGGGGGTGGGTTACGGTCTCTTTTCTCTTTCTTTCGGCGTTCGTTATTGAGGACGAAAAACAAGAACCACGTGTGTCCCTTTGGCGGACAGGCTGGGACAGCCCGGAGAGAGATAGACTTTGGATTTTCTGTTTGTGCGGTGACTTTCTCGCCTCTTGTCATGTTTGATTACTTCTTTTTCCCGCCTCAGCCCGCTCTTGTTTTCTCTGAGCAGTCCGGATGAAGGTATATATGACTGGTTCGTATTTTTTTCTGGATGGACTAATGGACAATTTACCTGAAGAGTGCTGCTGATGCCTGTGAAGTGTGCTGGGCAGGCGAGTAGGCCTTTGTAAGGCGTAGACTAGAATGCCTGCAGCAGCCGGCACACAATGTCTCAATACGCTGCTGTGGGCTCACGTTACGTGCACGGAATATGTCTATTGGATGCGTATCAAAAAGTGTACCCAGTATGGACAGGAAATGCTGGAAAGGGCCCTCCGTCGCTGCCAGGGACAAAACAGAAAAGATAAATCAAAAGCGCTGCCAACTCCTCTCCGATCGCCAGTAAGGATCCGTCGCCTCCGTCTCCGTGTTGCGTGTTGTCTACTTCTTCTCGGCGGCAGCGGCCGCCTTGCGGGCATCGGCTAGACCGTTCCATTAGCATGGCTGGTCAGAGTCAGAGTCAGGCAAGTCTACGCACCTGCAGCCTGCTTTTCGCGCATCACGGCAGCGAGGTTCTCGCGCTCACGCTGCATCTCGATGCCGGTCTTGCTGTTGCCTTTCTTCTGCACGGTTTGTCAGCAGGCAGACGGCAAGGATCACGCCGGGACGCCGCAGCTTGACGGACAGCCGCCTATTCTTGTACACAGGCGAGAACACGGAAACATGCACGCAGCCGTCGGCTGGCCGTCGACCATCGACCAGCCGCCGGCCGGTCTGAAGCTGGACATACCTGAGCGGCCTGCGCCTTCAGGTTCTTCTCGCGCGCCTTGTCGCGCTGGTTGCCGCGGGCCATGTCGACGCAGGGGTGGGCGAGTTGGCGTGGAAGAAGGGTGCGGAGCGGCGGGAGCACGCAGGAGCGGGAAGCGAGGCAGTCAGGCGGACGTGTGCGGGCGCAGAGCACGGGAGGAGGTGGTGGTGGCCAGAGGAAGCTGACGAGGATGGAAGAATATGGCAGCCAGTGAGTCTTAGGCGGTGGGGCGTGGAAGCCGGCAGAACTACTCTGCATCACATGTATACGTTGTACTCCGTATGCCTTGTCAGGTGGCGGCACCTGCCAGCTCTCGACATGACTCATCACTAGTAGAGCCACCGCACCAATCAGCGGCGGCGACGGCTTGGCGCATAAAGGCGCTGCCCAACGGCTCGCCGGCCTCTGCGCTGCAGGGCGCCGCATGAAACCGCACAGCGTGCACGAGGGCCATTCGTCATTGTGTGCGCCGCTGTGACAGACGTGTCTGAGCAGCGTATGAGGTGCGTGTGAGGCAGCAGAACGGATGAGGCGGCAGAACAGGCCAGACAATCGTAACGTACAAATAGGACAAAGTCGTACAAATCGGACAAAGTCGTACAAATAGGACAAAGTCAGCAGAGCGGACAATGGCAAGAGCGCTGCCCACGAGGTAATACGGCAAAGGACCGCGCGGCAAACGGGCGCTTGTCTGCGGTTTGGCTCGTTGCCGGCGGCTTTCGCGCGCTGCTTGCCCGTTCTTTTTTTTGCGTCGCGCGTAGCCACTGCACGCGAAGCGCGTATGCACATGTCGTAATACTTGTAAGACCCTGGCCGAATTCGCTATGCATCGGCTCCGTACCTGCAGTTGAAACGCAGCGGCAGGCGCGGACGGCCAATCGTGGCGGCGCGGCTGCCCTGGACGGCGGCCTAGCGCGGCCGGGCCATGGCGCTGTGCTTTGTCATGCCAGCGGCTGCCGGACATGCTTATTTCTGCGTCTGCGTTCGTGATGGCTCGCAGCGATCGACGGCGTGCGGCGCTGGGGGATCGTCATCGGCGGCAGCGGCAGCAGCAGCCGCCAGCAGCGGGATCGCAGTGCAGCCGGATCTACGAGGTGTCTTGCGGCTTGGCTGAGGTGACGGAATGCGAGCATCTCTGCGGCTCGTCTTTCCGTCTTCTCGTTCTCGTTCTTCTCGTTCGCGTCGATCGTTCGGCTGCCTCTCTTTCGCTCCCCTTGTCGTCTCATCTTTCTCGCGTCCTTGCCTCTGCCGTGTCCGCTGGCGGCGCTGCCCGCGAACCAGCTGAGCAGCCAGTCGCCGGCGGCAACGCACTGGGGCTGTCCTTGCCATGTGAAACAGACCGGCGCCAGACATGCGGCCTGCTCTGCGACTCTGCCGTTTGCACCGTACGGACTGCGGATACCTGCGTCTACGGCCGGCCAGATCCATTGGCTGCGGCGGCGTGGCAGCGGAAACGGCCAGCCGGGTGGCTACAGCACGCGCCAAAAGTCCATCGGCCGCAGCCAACGGCCGGACAAACGACACCAGAACCAAGAACCAAGAACCGCCAGAACCGCCAGAACCGCCAGAACTACCAGAACTACCAGAACCACCAGAACCACGAGGACCACCAAAACGACACCCCGGTCCACGTGCTGCCCGTTTGTTGGTCCTTTCGCGTCTGCTGCGTCGACCCTGGTCGGCGTGCCGCCTTTGCATTGTCCCCGATTGTCCTCCTCCTCCGCGCGATTGTCTGCATCCGACAATGGCTGCCGGCCTGAACGCACTTAAAGGCCTGCGGCCAGCCTGCCAGCCGCCCGTCCTTTGGTTCCCGTTGGTGAACACCGGCCTTGTCTAGTAACATTCTCCTTTCCTTTTGTCACTTTTCTTTGTCTGCCTCGTCTCGTGCCTCGCCATTGCTTCTCCTCTTCCTGTCTCTGGCCACGCCGTCGCTTCTTCTCCCAACTGTTGACTCTTATATCTTGCAAGGCTGGCCCTTCTGATGCTGTCGTCTCTTCTTTTTGTCTCTCTCCTCCTTCCAGCTTCCTGTTGTCTACATTCGCTCTGCTAGCCAGGCCACCACTTACATAGTTTATCGCCACGATTTCTTCTGCGAGGCTTCTCTCTCACTGACCGCCTAACTGACTGTCCGACCACCGGCTTCCTCGTCACCGCTTCACCGCACTCAGTCACTGTCGCTCTGGCTCCGGCCGTTGCCAGTTTCTTTGAATACCGAGTCTCTGAATTCTGAGTCTCCCTCTGAATCTCGATTCCAAAGCTCTCAGCTCTGATTCTGATTTTCGATTTTCGACTTCCGATTTCCGATTTCCGATTTCCGATTTCCGAATATCCTCATTACTCGGTCTGTTTTCGTCTCTGGCCTCCGTCTCGGATCCTCACCCCCATCATCGCCATGTTCCACCTCGCCAACAACACCGCCCTGCGCGGCATTGGCTACAAGGCCCTCAACGTGCTGCGCGCCGCCAACATTGTGACTCTGCTGGCCATCGCCGCCGCCAGCTGGGTCATGGTCGTCAAGGCCGGCATGGACGGCCACTTTTACTTTTTCGACGCCATCTCGCACGTCTTCGTCTCGTCCATCGCGCTCTTCCTGGTCGCCACCGAGCTGCAGTTCGGCTTCCTCGCCACCTACATTGCCCGCGCCTGGCCCGTCTTCAGCGCCGCCGCCGGCCTGCTCTGGCTCGGGCTCGCCATGGTCGTGCTCGGCTGCGACATGCTCGCGAACCTCAACAAGGCCGCCTTCACGGCCGACGCCATCGGCCTGCCGCTCTGGCGCCTCATCCTCGCCTCGGGCGTGCTCGGCATCACCTTTGGCGTCGCCAACCTCGTTGCCACCGCCGTCTTCCGCGACGGGCCCGCCCGCCTCACCGCGCGCATGATCCGCGCCGACGGCAACCTGGCCGCCGCGCAGACCGCCACCATGCAGGACTACTACCTGCCGCCGACCGCCGCCAGCCTCAAGCGCTACAACTCCGCCAAGGAGACCGAGGTCTACCCGGCCCACCTCGACGGCTCCGGCGTCGGCCACGGCGCCGGTGGCCTCGCGGGCGCTGCCGGCGCCGCCGGCCGCCGCCTGAAGCGCATGACCCAGGCCTTCAAGAGTCCCTTCCCCTTTGGCGACAGCGCCGCCAAGAAGATGCAGATCAGCGCCCCCATCGCCGTCGACCACTACGACGAGCCCGCCGGCCACGGCGACCGCTACGCCCACACCGCCGACGCCGACCTCGAGCGCGCCGACAACCACAGCGCCTACGCCAGCACCTACCCGGAGGACCGCGCGAGCCCCATCCTGCCCGCCGTCCGCCGCCCGCCCACGGCCCTGCACCCGGCCCTGAACAACCACTACAGCGTCGCCGACATTGACCGCTTCTAGGTGATGCGCTAGTCCGGCTGCGTTGCCGCGATGGCAGGCCTGTCCTCTCTTCTCTTCCTCTCCTCGCGCTTGCCCTCTCCTTGCCCTCTTCCTCCGTTTTATCCTCTTCCTCACTTTTGGGCTTCCTCCCTCTTGCCTCACTCTGCTCCCTTCCTTGCATTTGCTAGATGGCTGGCGCCAGGCGTTTTGTGTGATGCACTGCTTTTGCTTTCTTCCTTTGTCTTTGTCTTTACTTGTTGGAGGGCCTTTGATACCCGGTCATGGAACAGAGCCAGCGGAAGCGCTTTTCCTTTCTTTCTTCCTCTTCCGGCTTCCGTCGATTAATACTGCTGCCACATACGCCTGTCCGAGGCAAGGACAGTGCGTACTTGTAAACGCTTAAATACACTGTATTCCCTACTGGTTTTAGCCCGCTCCTTCGCACACGTGACCCGTCTGATGGAGACGCCGCAATACAGCGACCTCGCCTTTTCGCGCTATTCCCTATTTCTACCTCGTAGCTCTGCTTTTCTTCCTCCTGACCTCATCTCTCTCCGTCACTCGCTGCGTGCACCCATCAACACGCGCGACGCAGAGGAACATTCGTATTGCGCGTCGTCCCCAGGGACCAGTCTGCGTCTTGCTCGCCTTTCTTTCTCTCATTGATCGTGCTGTTCGCGCCGTCGCGACACCCGTCTCTATTCGCGTCTTCTGTCGCCACTCGTCCTTTTTCGTCTTCCTTGCCGCCATTGCAGCTCTCCAACCTCATCGTATCGTGTCTGCAGACGCTTCACCTGCGCTCGTCCAGCCGCGCTGCCAGCTATCGACGGGAGACCGGGACAACGGCCGGCTCGGCGTCGCTGTGCTATCGCTGTGCTCTTCGTTTTGCTCTGCTCTTTGGCAATCTGCGCGTTCGTTCTGTCGGCGTCTTCTTTCTGCCTTCTTTCTGCCTTCTTTCTGCTTTCCGCTGCCGGTGACTTGTCCAGACGGCTGCACGTTCGTGAAGTGCTGCTGTCTGCTGCTGTCTGTCTCTTGCGGCTGCCGCTATAGTACGTGTCCGGAAGGGTTACGAGAACGGGAAAGGGAGCACACCACTGGCTGTGCTCGTCCTGAAACGAAACAAGACGCGTTCTTGCAGCGACTGTCGCTTGTCTCCTGCTCTGTGTGACTACGAGTAGCTGCATCGGCACCAGAAGCGAGCACTGTGAACACCGAGCGCTTCGCCGCGTTCTTCTGCCTCGTCATTTCGGCCAGCCTCACCCCTGCTCTTGACCCGGCTCCCGAGGCACAGCGCTGTCCAGGCGCCCAACCTCGTCACCATGTCCGACGAAAACCAGTCCGATGACGTGGCTGCCGACTTCCGTGATTTCCTCAAGGATCTCACGATGAACTCGCGCTTCGAGATCACGACCCTCACCAGCATCGCCCGCGAGAGCACCGAGCACGCCCTCGCCATCTCCGAAGCCCTGATCGAGCATATCAAGAAGGCAAGTCTCGGCGCGCGTCTGGCACCACAGCGCGACGGCTTCCGCTTGCTCGTGCGCTTGCTGACGCCTCACAGGTTGCTCCTCCGCGGAAACTGCCCGCCATCTACGTGCTCGACTCGATTGTCAAGAATGTGGGCACCCCCTACACCATCTACTTTGGCCGCAATCTCTACACGACCTTTATGGATGCGTATGCGTCCGTAGACAACCCGACACGGAGGAAGATGGACGAGATGCTGAAGACCTGGAAAGAGCCGGTGCCGGGCTCCGTCGACCCGCGGCCGGTCTTCTCGCCCGACACCGTGCGGCCGATCGAGAACGCCCTGCTCAAGGCGCGCACATCCGCCCTCCAGGCCCAGCAGGAACACATGCGTAGCGAGCAGCAACTGCTCGGCCGCGGCCGGCCGCCGAACGCGAACATGCCCTACCGCGAGACGCCGACACCGCCCGGCGGCCGCCCTACTTACCCGCCTCAAGGATACAATATGCAGGGACACACGCCACAGCCGCAGCAGCACGGCCAGCAATACGGCGTACATCAGGTAAGTCCACGATGTGGAAGCGTCCTGGACGGCACGGCTACCAGTTGCTGACCCTGCTCAGGCACACCCTCCACCACAGCCAACACTGCAGCAGCGCCTGACGCCGCAGGCCGCTGGGCCGTTCCAGCCCCCAGCACAGGCCCCCTACGCCGTTCCCAACGCTGGTCCTGCTGCCGGCGTGAGCATAGAGTCCCTGAATGAAGATGTGGAGCGGTTGATCCAGGCTACGAAGGCGGAATTCGCAGAGAAGTCGTATGATCCTAGTGTCGTGATGAGGCTAAAGGCCCTGATGGATCTGCAAACGATCCTCAAGAGCCAAAGCCTGGAGTACGACAAGTTGCTGCTTGTAAAGAGCCAAGTCCTTGCGCTCTCTGTAAACCTACCGAGCCATATAAAGGCCCAGTATATGCCCTCACCAACACCGCCGACCGGAGGGTATCCTGCCTACCAACCACCACCCACACCCGCACAGAACACCACCCCCGCCCCGTTGCCGGGCCAGCTGCCGGCCGCCGTTGCCGCCGCTGCTGCGGCGGCCTTGGCGGCCGCCCGCGCGCAGGGGCTCGCACCGCCCGCGCCGACCCCGACCCCAGTGCCTGCCGCTCACCCGCCGCCGAGCGCCGGAGCTGCGCCGGCCGTGTCGATCGACTCGCTGCTCGGAAAGGGCGCGCTGGCAGCGTTGCTGGCGCGCCAGCAGCAGCAGCAGCAGCAGCAGCAGCAGCCGCATACACAGGCCGCGCTGCCCATGCCACAGCCGCCCGCGCCGCAGCCGCAGCCACAACAGCAACCGCAACCGCAAAATCCTCTCATGGCCTTTGCCGGCATGTCCATGGGCGGCGCTGCTGCTCCTGTTGCTGCCACTGCACCGGCCAGCAACAATCCGGCAGCGCTCATGGAGATGCTGCGGAAGGCTGGCATCCTCGCGGGGCAGCAGCCGGCCGCACCAACCGCCCCTCCTCAGCCGGCCATGCAGATGCCGCACATGTCGGCGGTGGCGTCCGCGCTGGCTATGCTGGCATCGGCACGGGCACCGGCGCCGGGCGCTCGCGAACCACTCCGGGAGATGCAGAACGGGATCTCGTTCCAGTCAGCCTCGCTAAAGACGTAAGCATCTATTTCCCCCTTGCTAAAATTCAAAGAGATGGTGTCGGGAAATTCAGAGACGGACCGCAGAAATGGCATTATTGACTCGCTCTTCCAGGTACCGGCCGCATCTTCTCCCCCAGTTGTACGAGACTCTTGGCCCGCAGTGCTCCCAGTGTGGCCGGCGCTTCCAGACGGACGATGCCGGGCGCGCCGCCAAGCGGGCGCACTTGGACTGGCATTTCCGCGTGCACCAGCGCATCGCCGAGGCCGAGAAGCGCGGCCAGCACCGCAGCTGGTACGTAGACCAGGACGACTGGATCCGGTCGCGCGAGGCGCCAGACGACGACGGCGCAGACCACAGCAACCTCAACAGCGGCAGCGGCGGCGACGGAAGCGGCAGCGCCTTCATGGGCCCTGCAGGCGGCGCGGGGCACGGCGCCGCAGGCAGTGGCGGTCCCGGCGGCAGCACAGGCCCCGACGGGCGCGGCGGGCGCGTGCAGTGGATCCCGGTGCCGAGCGACAGCGCCGGCGCCAACCAGGCGTGTCCGATCTGCCAGGAGCGCTTCAAGGTGCAGTGGCTGGACGAGGCGCAAGAGTGGGTGTGGATCGACGCCGTGCAGGTCGGCCCGCGCGTCTACCACGCCAGCTGCCACGTCGAAGCCGCCAAGAGTGGCGGACTGCGCGAGTACCCGGCGGCGACGGCCGCCACCGGCGGACACCCGCTTCCGCCGAACATCCCGACGGGCCCGGCCGCCGGCACCGGCGGCGGCCACCACCCCATCCTCGGCAAGCGCAAAGCCGACGATGGCCACGGACACCGCGGCCAGGACGGTCGGCCGGCGCCGCTGGCCGGGGGCGGCAACGGCAATAATGGCAACAACGGCAACGGCAACGGCAACAACGCGGCCGCCGCCAACAACGGCGGCGGCGGCAAAACCAGTCGCGGCGGCCGTAAGAAGAAGCGCGGTGCCGGCGGCGGCGGCGGCGGTGGTGGCGGCGGCGGCGGCGGGAGGAGGCCGCCGGACCTGGACCGCGTCGACCCGGACATTGGCGGCGGACGCAAGGGCAACCGGTGGGCCGAGGGCGGCGGCGGCGGTGCCGGCGGCGGCGGCGACGACGCCAAGGTCGATCTCAACGCGCTGCCGTACTGAACGAGAAGGCGGAAAGGAGAAGAGAAGAGAAGAGGAAGAGGAAAAGAGAAAAAGAGGACGAGAAAAAGAGGAAGAGAAAGAGGAAGAGAAAGAGGAAGAGAAAGAGGAAGAGAAAGAGAAAGAGAAAGAGGAAGAGATTGTCGGGTTCTGGCGGGCTCACACTTCGAGGGCAGTCACCACGGCGTTTATATGTCTTTATCTGCACGCATGTTCTTGATTTCGAGCGGTGCATACAGGCGTCCAATGCATATTCTAGGCGGGAGGGATCTCACATCGGGCAGTGTTCCGGGAGCAATGGGACAACAGGCGGTTCTGCATGACGGGGGCTTAGATTATAGTATACGAATAGATGTTCCGAGCAGTAGCAGCACATCCATGCACTACAGTCTTGACGCACAGTATCCTAATAACACAGTATTGCGCGCGAGTGCAGTTCACATGAACACTTGTTGATCAAGTCATTGCAGTAAATATTCGACACCTTCAAAGGTCATGAAGCACTACGTCGCACTATGGCCATACAACACAGCAAGTCAGATCAGACCAGATCGTCCGCTGGCAACTCTCGTGCTCTCTCCAAGAACCCCCTGCTCCCCTCAAGTAATATTTATCCCGCCTTGAGCCGAAACTCCGCAACCTCCTTCTGCCCGCGCATTGCATGTAAACAGCAAGCCCATAAACGCCACGCAATGCCTTAAATCTCCCCCAGTCCAGTCCACGGTAAGCCCGTAAGAGTGTTGTCACGTGTATACGTGCGTGTGTCGTTAAAAATGAAAGAAAATAGATGAGAAAGATGAGAGAGCCGTCCGCAAGGTACCCTTTGCCTCGGCATCGCACCCTCGCCAGCGTGCCAACCAGTTGTCGTGCCGAACGAGAGTCGATACAACCATAAAAATAGGGGTAGGAAGCAAGCACCCCGACCCGTCTTCTCAAGTAGGAAAAAATGCATCATGTCGTGAATAGATTTCGTGGTGTCCGCCCTTTTTGTTCTCTAGCAAATGAAATGGGTATTCCTGTCGTGCCTTATTGAGCAATCCATTAGGCATGAGTTAAAAGGGCGTATAAGAGAATGTCGATAGAAGAAGTAGAGAAAGGGAGCTGATAGCAAAGACAGGAGGATAGTGCCAAAGCGGTTCGGTTAGGTCGACGGTTGGTTCGATCTTGATCCGGTGCGTAAAGATGAGTTGGGAGACTGGGCGTGTGTGCGGATGTGGAACTTGTCGCGCAGCCGCTTGGTCAATGTTGCTGACCGGCTATGCTCGTCTTCGCTTTCTCCTGGCGCTGCAGCCCCTGCTGGTGTCGACCGGTCGGCTCCGTGCTGGTTCTCGGTCCGGAAGCGACGCAGCACTTCAATGCGCTCCTCTACGGTAGCGTAACGCAGACGGTGGAGCTCAAACAAACGAGATGATCTACGGCGGTGATGGCCTGTCGCGGGCCCGGCAGCCGCTGCTGCTGCATCGTCATCCTCGAGTGGTGGCGAAATTTGTGTGTCCTCGGACGCGCTGGCGTCGGCCGAACCCGGGCGGAGATCCAAGCGGCTGTAGAAGAGAATTAGATATTAAACTACACTGCAGGGTGCGGAGGCTGCTTACCATAACGGACACGTGCCGGAGACATTGATGAGCCAAGGATCGACACAAGTCGGGTGAAATTTGTGGTCGCAGGGCAAGACCCGAACATCCTCACCCACGTTGAAGTCTTCGGTACAAATCGAGCAGCCAAGACGAGAATCATCATCAGGCGAGGCTTCTGTGGATGGCGCCGCGGTTGCGGCTCCGGCAGCGGCGGAGCCAATCGTATTATTCTGCTCCGGCACAGGTGCCGCCGGTGTAGGCACAGCATTGGCTGCGCTGAGCGTGGCAGACCTCGGCTGTGCGTCGGTATCTTCCGCGATAGTAGATAGATGGTGGACCTGGACATCTGTCGCAGACAAGCCCGAGCTCGCGTTGTGTGTATTGTCTGCAGCGGCTGCGCGGTCGACCTGAGTGACCGAGCCGCTTTCCAGCTCAATATTCGGATCCGGCTTCGGAGGCGTGGGATCTCCAAACTTGACAATCGGGATAGTTTCGAGCACGGCGCGGGCAATGCCTCTCGCGCGACTCTGACGTGGCCGGCCACCATGCCCGCTGCGCGGTCCATAACGCTCGGGGTTACGATGGGCACGGATAGCGCCAGCGGCAATGATGACGAGGAACAGCACGGTTATGAGGCCAGTAATGCTGTACAGGATGCTCATAGCAATAGCAGAGTTATTGCTGGGCGGCTTTCCGCCGCCACCGCCGCCGAAGTTGGTGAAGTCGCCCATTATAGTGGCGTTGACAAGATCGTTTCCTGAGGTGGTGAGGTTGTACGCCTGAGTCGCATCCCTGGAATTGACCATGGTCAAGATATTCGTATAGGCCAGGCCGGTGGAATTCAGGCCGCAGCAGTTGCCTTGCCGGCTATAGAGGAGGATGGCCTGTGGTTTGTTGGCCATGAGGGTGTCCAACATGCGATCAGGGTCGGTGAAGGAGTCATTCAGGTCGTCGCAGCACAAATATGCGATCTGGTTGTTGGCGCCGGTGATATTGTTGTAGTTGGATTGTGTAGCGGCAACGATATTTCCGGGGATGTTGATGGACTGGACGTGTTAGCTGATTGCACACGCAAGCTGCTTCTGATCTCGCGGGGTGGGCGGATTCTCGTCTTGCGCAGCAAACTCATAGGAATGTGCAGCAACATGCAGGTTCTCGCATGTCGCCGCTCTGCAGCCTCACCTGTCGGTACACCGGGGATTGATTCAGGCCCACGCCGTCGGTCAGCGGCACGACCGGATACCATGTCTCGGGGCCGATCGCGTTGATCCGAAGGCGCATGGTAAAAAGGAATTGCCACGCCGACACATTGGCCAACGGGTAGATGAGGGCGGAATCAGCCATAGCCGGCCGTATCGCGAGAGCCGCGGCAGCGAGCAGCCATTTCCAAGACGCCATGTTTGCCGGCCGCTGTCACCCTAAGCGGATGTGGCGGGTGCTGCTATGCCTGCGCGGACGACGGTCGACGTCGCCGGGCGGTTGGGAGTGAGCGTTGGCGGGACGTTGCGGCCAGTGTGAGACGAGGAATTTGTAAAGGTAGAACCAGGCCACAGGGCGCGCGTGCGAGGGAGAGCCAGGAGCAAGGAGCACGGAGCGAGATAACAGAAGCAAGAAGCAAATAAGCAAATAAGCAAATAAAAGCAGCAACGGCAAGACAATATGGTAAAAACAAACGGAGGATTGGGTAGAGGTGAGAGTGGAGAAAGCGAAGCGCTCAGCCAAGAGCTGAAGGACAGCGCGAATGGGGAAGACAGTCAGACCGGGGCTGCGCATGTAGTGCCGGACTTGTCACATAGCGCAGGACGGCAGGATGATCTCGGGGGGACGCAGGCGTTTGTGGACGGGCGGACGAGCAGTAGTTGGTCGTGAGTGGGTTGGGTTTCCTGATCGTCGACAGCAATGCGGCGGCTGGGCCAATGACGACACAGGCTGATTTGCGAGGGTGTGCAGCGCCGGCAGAGGGCCGTGGGGTGCGCAGCGAGCCGAGACCAGCGGTGCCGAAACAGACGGGCACGGCAGAGGGTGAGCGAGGACGAGGAAGAGTGCGGTGCGCGTGCGTGTGCGTGCATGCGGCAATGTGTGATGCAAATGTGCGAATGTGTGAATGTGTAAAATCGGAGGTGAGAATGTCACTGGCAAAGGATGCGGAGAAGGAGCAAGAAGCTCGCTGAAAAGTGGGGCGAACGGCCACCGACGGCAGGAAGGAATGCGGTCGTGCCTGCCAATAGACACGGGATCGCGGGCATGCGCCAGAATTAGGCCCGACCACACAGAGGAAGGAGCGTTCTGGTGCGTCCTACCAAACAAAGTACAGGTAGAGCAGCTGAAAGCGGCTAGGCCTGGCAAGAGCGACGGACTTGGAGAAGCGCACCTGCCGCAGTGTGATGTCTCCTCAGCGTCTGGGCGTCGACCGATCCGCGACATGTGAGCAGCGGTCTGAGACGGAGGTGTTTTAGTGCTAGTGCGGGCAGACGCACGGCCGGCGTCTGCACTACGGACGTGCTTTCACCTGCAACTCCGTGCAAGTACTCGTACTGTGTCCGTAGTAATGCAGAGTACGGAGTACGGAGTACAGATTGTGTGCTGTATCGTAGGGCGGAAGCGTCGGGCTGACTCCACTCGTCGCCCCAACGGAGGGGCAGGTGTGGTTTTTCTTCCTTTCGTAGGCAGGCGCGACCGATAATCCGACCGATAATCCGACCGATAATCGATAGCTGTCTGCAAGCGCTGCGGGGTGCCAGCGACCGTGGCTGTGCAGACATACGATGGCCTCTACTTCGTACGAGTCCAGATGATAGGTGACGCGCGCCCGGCAACGTCGGAGGCGGCATCAGGTCGCTCCTGCCGGCTGTTCCGTCGGTGTCGCCGCCTTCGATCTGGACGTCTCGTGACCAGCGTCGGGCGTCTCGCAATCTACACAGTATTAGCAGAGGCTTACGTATCGTAGGCCGATGCAGTGAGCAATACGAGCAAAACGTCGTGGACGCCCGACAGCACGACACGCACGACACGCAACCGCCGTGACTGCCCTCCCCTGCTTAGCGGCTGGCGACGTCATACCAATACCACCCCGAATCGCGACGCCTGGACGTGATATTCGTGCTCTACACGTACAAGTCCATTTTTGCAGAGCGCAAGACGGCCCAAGACGGCGCAGCACGACAGCAGAGCCGCACCGGCATAGGCAAAGCTTGGCGCTGGCATGGGTCGTAAGTACGACGTTCACCTGCGACGCCGGACTGTGGATCGCCAACGCTTGACCGCCACGGACAGAAACGACAGGAAAGACATGGCAGTCGGTAGAAACAAGGGCGAGCAACGGCACGAGGCGCAGCGACAAGGGGCTGACCTGCGGCGCCGAGTCTCAGGTCTTCCCGATCCTCAAACAGCCTCCATAGCCCTTAGCTACCCCTGTATGACGTCTTGCTGGCCGGTATGAAAGCAGCAGAGCAGCAATGCCATTGTAATGCCCTTCTCCAGAGAGAAGCTCTCAACCTCGGGTGCTTCTGGGCTCCTGGTGCAGATCCGACGCATCCCTGTCTGTGGCTTGCCTGGCATCGTTTTGTGTTTTCGCGCCGGCATCTGTGTTGAACATGCCTGGATGATCGCCCTCCTGCTTTTGATTGCCTGTCTGCTACTGAACAAATGTGGGTTGGGTCATGCAACAAGCCTCGCTCGTGCTGATCGCTTCATGTTGCTCATCCGCGGTGGCTTCCACGATCCTCCCGCTGTTCGTTGTGTCGTCGCCGCCGAGGACCATCCGCCGCCGCTCCGATCCCAGGCCCATCTTCGCTCAGATCTCCTCCATATCCTCCAGCTCGTCGAGCTCCGGGAAGTCGCCGACCTCGACACGCTCCGGCCGCACGAACACGCCCCGCTTGAGCGGCTCCTGGCCGGGCGCCGGCGCCGTGCCCCAGTACCGCTTGCCGCCGATGCTGCCGTCGTTGCGGCCGCCGACGGGCTCGTCGAGCTCGACGCCGACCCACGTGCCGGCGGTGGCAATGTCCGTGCTGCTGCCGGCGACAGCGAGGTCGTCCCCTTCCTTCCGTGTCTTGGCAGCGGCGGCGGCCGCCGCCGCGCCGATCTCCGGCACCTCGCCCACGTACCGCACCACGCCGCGCCGCGTGTCGTCGCGGCCGACGCGGCACCGGCGCCCCACCACAATGCCGCGCGCCTCCGCGTCCGCCGCAAACGCAGCGATGCGCGCCGCGACGTGGGCCGGCGCGTCCGGGTCGAAGCGGCCGAGCTTCTGGGCCTTTTTCCACGCCAGCACCGAGTCCGTCTTCGCCGCATACTCCTCCGCCGGCATCACGTACTTGTCGACCGCGCTGGCGTCCGTATAGTTGGGCCGCGCCGACGCCGGCCGCGTGTCGCCCACGTGCAGCTCTGCGTAGGGTGTCAGCCCAAAGACGGCGAGCTGCGTGGCGTCCTCATCGGCCGCCGTGATCGCCACCTTGCCACCCTTGCCGACCAGATGCAGCGTCTGTGCGAACGGCGGCACGCCCGTGATCGGCTCGAGCCGCGCACGCAGCTGCGTGATGGTCCAGGCAGGCGTGATGCGCCGCTCCGAAGACGAGTTCTCGGAGATGATGAGAAGCGGGACGTCAGCCATGGCGAAGAGGCGGAAGGGACACGGCGAGAAACGCAAGTCGAGAAAACGAGAGAGTCAGGGTCGGCAAAGGAGCGGAGCGGCTGCGGGACGGAGTAGTCGGACAAGAGCAGGAAAGAGCAGCCGGTCGACGCAGAGCGCAAGAGGCAGGAGCAAGCACGGGCCGAGCAGGGAAAGAGCGATGCAATACAGAGTGTTGCTTTGCCGACCAGAGACCGGAGCGGCGCCGCAATTAGGTCAGGCCGAAAGAGGCCACCACGGAATGGAGAAGGCAGCGGCGAAATTGATTGGCCGCCGGCTCGCGACGATCCAGGCACTTTGCCTGATTATGCAACTGCAACGATACGCTGCCTCGACATCGCTGCCAGCAACGAGACAGAAGCCTCGCATGCCCGCTTGCTGCCTCGATGCCCACGCAGCATTTGAAACCCACCGACAGCTACAAGCACCCGTCTCGCTTGCCTCAGCGCCACGACATTATCGCATCAAGAACCATCTCAAGGCGGAACTCTGGATTCTCAAGTTCTCAGAGCATCGGTGCTTCTGTGGTAAAGTAGCCCTCGCTCAGCCTACGCGGCCTATAAGTCAAACGGGCTTACGCGTAGTCTGTGCTACGTGATTGTAGCTCTGCGGATGTGCCGCAATTGCGCCGCGTAGGCCTACTTCGCCGAGCTCACCGTCTATGAAGTTCAGTCCAATCCCGCAACAGATCCAACACTGTAGGCAAGTCGGACGTATGTCTGGTGTCTGTGCAAGGGATCGGCTGTAGGCGCGTCGTGTAGGACCTCTGCTGCACGCAAGTGCGTGCTCGCCTAATATATGTTTCACTCCTGCCATTGTTACCTTCCGGAAAGATGGTGCTTCCCTATGTATTTCTGAGGCTCTATTCCTCGCTCTTCGTTCTATTATTTCCATTATTTCTTTCTTTTTGAAGCCCTAGAACGACTTTACTCTTCTCTTCTGTAACTTCTGCAAAAATCTTCATTTGGCATCGTCTTCCCTTTCCGCTTACAACTCATCCTTGCTTTGATTATGCATTTTTGATATATTTTACCCCCTCTGTCTGTTTCCCGATCATTACTGTATTTCTATTGTTCTTGTTCTCTGTCCACCCTGCGCGTTTGTGCTACGCCTGTCTCTCTTCCCACTGCCGGTGTTGTCTCGTCCAGAGCACAACGTCGCCACCAGACGGATGGTGCGCTGTCCGTTGCTCAAGCCCACAAAAATCATGTCAGTTCTCCGTCTCCGTACCCGTTCGTATCTTCGTACCGTAGTGGCTCTCCCGTACACCAGTGAATATGTTATGCAACTACCCGCCGCCAGGGGAGGCTCTGACGACGGCGCGGAGCCAGGCAAACGACACAAAAGAAATGGTAGGGTTTGTCAAGCGACCACTCCGTGAAGCCGTTCTGTGCATATGTGTCGCAGACATGACGCAAAGGCATGTCCGTTGTATGCATGCACCAACGCTCGTGTCCTTGACTTGCTGTTGTGCATGCGGGAGTCGTGTTGCACTGGTATGCTGGCCATGCAGACGGTAAGCAGACGCCCGTACAAACGAGAAACGAACAAGGAAGCAGAAGACACAGGAGAAACAAGGGCTACCCTCTTCCAGACCGTCGCGCAAGTACGGCGTCTCATGCAACGAGCTGGACATGTCGACCGGACTCTCTGCTGCTGGCACTGCCGACCTCTCTCTGCCTCTGTGCTTCTGTTTTCGGCCCCTCCGCCCACTTTCTCTCGCATCCATCCTCCACATCATGGCCCGAAAAATGGGGAAGAAGAAGGCAAAAAAAGCAGGTCGGATAGCGAAAGACTAATTTGCTCGTCTCACAGCGCCTGCCGATCGCCGTAGCAACTTTAGTGTGGTGAGGGCTGATTACCTGCATAGATACCAGGTCTCGTGAGTTGTACAAGCGGGAGGCTGCTCCATAAGAAGACCATAATACAAGTGCAACACAAGCGCCATGCAGGGCAAGGTGGCCGGCGTACGGACATGGCCGGGACGTCAGCACGCGGCTGCGGTCCAGTCACGGACAGCAGATCAAAATACTAGAACATTGCCCATGGCAGAGAATACGATTAATAAGACAGCAGCAAACACTCTAGGGGTGTACGCTTCCTCTGCGTGTCTCCTCACCGAGGCTTGATTTCGGCACGTCTTCTTCGGATCTGTTTACCATTTTCTGCTTTTATTTAATGGCGTGCTGTATTTATATGTGGATATTTTCTCAGTCGATACCGCTCCCCTGCCGTCTGCCAGCTGGACATTGGCTTTCTCTAGAGCCTGCTCTTCTGGCCCGGTACCTTTATCTTCCCATGTCTCTTTTGCAGGTCCTTCCGTACCCAATCCCTTTGCACTCGCTTTTACTACCCCCACCCCGTATGCCTTGGCTAAAGCGTCTCGCGACACACATGTACACCCTGACTAGAATACAGCTTTGCTGTTCATGGTGACACAGCCTTGGCTAGATAAAGAGTTAAGAGAGGACAAAGCTCAGTAGATAATCTAGTTGAAAACATAAAAACTAAAACTATCATAACGACAAAACAAGCAAATGTGAAAAGAAACAAGGTACGCGATGCATACCCATATTCTGGGTTTCTGTTGCAGCCTGGCGATAGAACGCACCACATGGTCCGATCGGCTCACGGCCTGGCGGGTTTGCCGTGGCTGGTGCGCTGTCCTAACAAGTACCTGGTTGTGCACGACGTGCCGATGGTCGTGCCGGTATGCACGCACCGGTAGATGGGGGAGTGGATGGTGTACAGCATGGCCATGGTCAAACCGTTTCACAACGGGAACGCCTACAAGAGGCAGATCGGCACAGGAGAGAAGAGGGCCGGGGGAGACCGAAGCTACTCGTAAATAGAATCCTGCGCTTGGAAGCCAGACTCAATAGAAGTGCCAAATATAAGACTAGAAGTAGAAATTAAAGACAAAAAACAAAACGTTTAGAAGATCAGAAACCGAATGCATGTTTATATCGCATTACAATAATAAGAAGAAGAGACAGTAAGCACAACGAGGACGAAGAACAGATCGGAATATACCGGGAAACACAACAAGATTACGGCTTCAAGGAAGAACGCATGTGGCCGCCGCACGAGCAAATTAAAGCTGTCTGTTGTCGCCCAGGCACTTGCGCGAACAGAAAGATGGCCAAACTATGCGATCTCGTATGATGTCAAGATGACGATGTCACGAGAAATCAGTCGGGCCGTGACCCTTGCTGCAACACACTCGGCGCAGACTGTAAAATCTTGGCCTTGAATCAAGGCACCAGAGATGGTCTCACCGTTTCGGCGAGGCTACGGTGGGCACGCTCCGAACCGACAGCTTGTTCGATGTTTCTCTTTTATTCGCTCGAGCCGAGATTGCTTATCAAAACCCCAAACAACTTTCGTCTCTCTCATGTTTAATCACTCACTGCATCTCTGAAAATGTTCAGTGTGCGAGAATTTCCACCATGGTGTATCCCCGGACAACCAGCCGCACATCCCCTTCTCCCTCTTCTCCACTGCATTTTACACCACGGACCGGCTATCTGCTGGGCTGGTTTGGCAATTGGAGATTCTCGGGCGCCTTGCCGGACGCACCGCTCTAAAATCAAACAATCAAGGTTATCTTACTTTCTGCGCTCCTTCTCTTGCTTCGACAGCGGCTGTTCGTCTACGCATTTGATGCGTTGGTCGCTGCCTTGTACCCCTGTTTCTTGGCACGGCTCGCCGCCTTATGAGTACGGCGAACCGGTGGCAGTTCAGCCGCGCTCGCCGCCTCTGCGCGTTTGTCTTTGATTTTCTAGGGCACATTTCCACCTTTGATAATACGCTACCCACGTTACACGACCGGGCAGGACGCGCCATTCACCTCGTTTGCTGTGTACGTTCTTCACTTGCTTGCGTCAGAAAGAAGCAAAGACGGTGGCCCGTACATGCAGACCGGAACAGAGATTTCCGTTTTTGCCCGGTAGGGCAAACGGGGCGCCTAAAGGAAGGAAAAAACAACACAAAACGACACAAACGACCAAATAAGCAGTAGGAGTTGGCATCGCTTAGGGCAGCAACGAGATAGCGAGGCCACGACAGCATCGTACACGCATGCTGTTCGCCTTAATTTGACGGGAAATGACGCCTCTCATGCCTTGCCATCTCACGACCTGCTCAGCCCCGTTCAACAAAATCCTTTTATTGGAAATCCACTCACCTGCTTCCGTTGTCCGTTCGCAGTTAGTGTATCGCACGTAACGAACAGCCAAGCCATGATCGCTACGGAGTGCTTTGTAGCTCAGAGAACTAGCTCGACGGGGGGCTGGTTCGTGGCTGGTAGTGAATGCATAGAACCACATGCATTTCCTCTCATCTGACCTGGACAGTCGTCTTGGCCGAATGAAAACAAAACAGAGGTCAGCGAGCCGCCACGTTCCCGCACTGTCAGGCACGCGCGGGGGCAGGGGAGAAGCAAGACAAGCCGGATATTGTGCCCATACCTACGCTCGTACTTTCTCTTGCAAATTCATACCGTAGAGCTTTGTTACCTGACACGCATGACACGCACACTCGCGAGCATCCACACGCGGAGAAGTTGCTGCTCCGCGCTCCTACTCCGTACTCGACCAAGGTGGACACATACCTGTCTACTCCGGTTATTTTCTCCCTCCTTCCGGCTTACCAGTATCTGCCGCGTATCCAGTCCGTCCATTGGGTATAAGACACCAAGCCCACCTTGATGACGCGCCTTGTCGGCCGAGGGTACCGCGACCTCATCTCGGGCAGCAATGACCAAATCATAAGCATACCGCACCCTGTTCAAGGCGTGGGGGGAAGGGGGGTTCGGTTGAAGGGCAAGCGCTAACTGTCAACAACCTGCACCTGCACTTGATCGAGTGTCGTGTACGGAGTATTGCACTACAACGTGTGCTAACGTTCACACGAACAGTGAAGGGCGCCTATTTTTTGTCTTCTTTTGTCCGGTCGTTCATTTTTCTTTATTCTTTTTTGCGTGGATGTGCTCGGCTCTGCTCTTCTTTCCCTTTTGGGAGCAGCTTATACCACTACTTGCCGTTGGCCGACAGTACTCGTACGCCGTATCTTCCATACCTGCATACACCGTACGGAGTAGAGCATGGATACGAGTGGATGTATTCCTACACTTCGCATGCTGGCTTAGGCGCCGCAAACGAAGCACGTCTTATGAGTGGCTGGCACGCGGCGGTTGCACGACAAGGAGAAAATTTCGACAGCATCATAGAATTAAAGAGAAGGGCTGTTTGCGCTAGCCACATCATACATAGCACACGCAGAGACGCGGCCCGCTATGTACTCTGCACGATGTATACGGTGTATTCGTCATTGTTGGGCGCGGTGTAACCCGTGGAGGGGTGGAGACTAGACGAAAAGTAGCAGCACGCCGGCGTACGGAGCAGTCAACGTCCAAGTCGCAGGGCGATCGTGGTTCATGGGATATGGGTCATGGGACAGTCATGGGACTAGCTTGTTCCAATGTGACAGGTGTCACTGATGGAGAAGCCAGACCGCTTCTGCAAGCGGTGCGAGAGTTGAACAGCCTGACACGGACGAAGGCGAGGCGTATCGGCAGACAGGAAAGATGGGCTCACAAAACGACGGCGAGACGGGGCGCTAAGCGGCACGGGTATCGGAAGTAGACGTCACATCGATGGACCGCCGCCGACTCTGCGGTTCGATGGCGCTCGATCCTGAACGACGCTCAACGACACTCCGTGACCGCCAGTGATCCTCAACAAAGCCTGGCAAAGACCGTCTGGGAGAACGGCTTGGGAGGCCCAGTTTCATGTGCATGCGAGTACTCCGTATCCGTAAGATACTTCGTTGGCAGCATCCTGCCGTGTCTGTACTCTGTATGATCGGTACTTTGCAGCACGATAGTGCGGCAGGGCGGTTTGTGCTCGTGCGTCGTGCGTCGTGCGTTTGTGCGTTTGTGCGTTTGTGCGCTTGGCAGCGGGTGTGCTAGTCGCACTCGCACCATCCTCCGGCATGGCAGAGCTTTGCTGACCGCTAGTTTGCCCAGGTAGGTATGTTTCCGATCAGAGGCAACCGGTGGAGGCGGGGAGGGGGGTTCCTGGTGCAGCCTGGTGCCATGTCCGTGCGGCAGACAAAGCAGAGCAATCGATGGAACAGGTCTGAAGCCGATAGGATACAAGTCAACGGGCAGCTGAGCGTCCCGAACACTGGCCACAGCTGGTTGCCATTCGTAGGCACAGCGCGGCTACCGAGCCAGCTTCTCGTCGCTACGAGTAGCCCAAGCTCTCCGTTACTGATTTTGATTTGTCTTCCGCCTTTCCTTTCGTCTCCATCTCTTGTACTTGACCCTTCCAGCTGCTTCCGTCCTATGCTGCCCCTGTCGTTCGTCTTTTCTCTGTCCTCGTCCCCTGTTTTCGACTTGTTCCTATTTTTGGCCGTGTTTTGTCTCATCTTCGTCCTTTGTTGTCTATTTTCGTCCTCGTCGTCCCTGATGTTCCCGGTCGTGTTTGGTTCGCGCCAGGCAGCGAGCCTCATACACAGTAATACACGTATCGTGCGTATCATACGGCGGGAACCTGTTCGTAGTAGACAGCTGTCGACATACAGAGTATCACTACTCCGTACCTAATCAAAGCAGTGTGAAGTCGCATAGCCTGGCATACGGCCACAGGCTACGCCGTAAGAAAAACCGGGTATGTGCTGTATCCGTCTTCCCGTGTACTTTGTAAGTCGTCTTCCCCTGGTACCCTGTACAAGTACAAGTACAAGTATGTTAGGGCCAAGCCGAGACTCAAGCCACAAACCTCAGTACTCCGTACATGAGTGCCTCTGACCCAAGAATTGAGTCCCAACAAAGGCCAACGCTGCCGTCTGCCGCCTGCCGTCTGCCGCCAGCCGTCTGCAGCCTGCAGGCTACAGCTGCACGACTGAACTGCCCGGCTGCACGACTGCACGACTGCAGGACTCCGGCGGATGCATCACAAAAAACACGAGGGCTAAAGTGCCGGAGAAACGCACAGACGTTTGCTTGCTCGGCCCTGTTCCATCACCAGACGCTTTGGGCAGTTCAGGACGCGCATCAATCTCGCCGTGTTACATCGCACGTTATCACGGCGGATGTCTGATGTGGCCTTGTATCTGGCGTCCTGCCCCGATGCCCTGCCTGCCTTGTGATCCTCTTGCCGGGCAGCTGCTCCGTCAGTTCCGTTGCAGGTGGGCTTGCTTTGGGCCAAAGCAGCGCCAAACGACCCGCAAGCGAGCGATAAAACGGCCGGCGAAGCGGTGACGGGCCAGGTGTCTGTGGCTAGCTGGCTGCATCTTAGCGGTGTCCCGTGCATGAAGTGTCTGTGCTGGTATTACGGAGTACTCCGTACTCCGTATGCGGCTCGCCGGCCAGAGGTCACGATGCTCTTGATGGGCTGGCTCGGCTGGCTCGGCTGGCTCGCTGGCCTGCTGGCCTGCTGGCCTGCTGGCTTGGCAGCTTAGAAAATCTACTTCATACAAAGCAGATGCCTAGGGTCGGATGGCTGATGGCTGGGCCCGCAGCCACATACTTTGTACGCCGTAGAATCTCTTGTACGTCGTAGTGCCGCGCGATGGTGCGTGAGATGCACCCGTGTTGCTTTCGGCCATCTCATTCGACGGTCTCGTGCACTTTGTCCTTGGTCCGAGTTCCGTCTTGCCATCTCCATCCATTCTTGTTAGCAACCCAAGCTACTGATTCGCCATCTGAAATGGGATTCGAGAATCACGCATGAACAGCGGTTCGGCAGCCCAGACTACTTTGTGTCGGTGGGCAGCTCATGGTACTCAAGACCAGGGCTTGGATGGCCGTGTTTCGGGAGGTTGGGAGGTGCCATCTTGGGGTTTTTGCGTGAGATCGTGGCTAAATTTGGGCTAGACAAGAGGGATGTGCCCCACTTCGTAAGAACCTCGGCGGGCTGGCAGAGAAGAAGGGCAGCCTGAAGCGTCAAGGTCACTGCCAGTAAGATGCATGTCCTCTGTATCTGTGATCAGATTGCTGTGTTGCATACGGAGAATTATGCGAAATCACAGAGGTAAAGCCAGCCAGGACGCGATCTCGTAATACGACGAATACGAGTAGACGGCATACGGCAATTGTCTGGCGAGCACGTGTCGACAAGGCTGGATAGGGCAGGTACGTTGTTGTACCGCGCCAGTATGATTTGCATACGAAGGATACTTTGTGCCGCCGTATTCGTCGTAGCCTGTCGCACCCACGGCGGCCAGGGAAGGAACAGCCGACCGTGGATCGTGGAAGGAAGAGGCGCCGACGCGCCCTGGCCACTCACGTGCATGTCTCAACCGGGAACCTGCGGCCTCGACTTGCTCCGTACTCCGTACGGAGTACTGCCCGGCGGGAAGGCGCGATCCATTGCGCCAACCCAGAATGGCATTGTGCCTGCCTCGGGCCTGCCTCGGGCCTGCCTGCGCAGGGCTGCGCCTGCTCTTTACGTCGTAGATGTTTGGATGCGTCGTCCTGGTCGCGCTTGCCCTGTAGCTCCTCGGGCCCTGATGTTTTTCTCTTGTGTGTTTTTCTGCGATGCCTCGATTTTCATCCTTGCAGCTTCGTGGCCATCACACAAGTCACACGAGTACGGAGTACGCTGCACATCCTCGACACTTCTTTGCCCGTTACGTTTCTGCCCAGCATCCCCCGGCATAGCTGGGGTCCTCGACCAGAGCTAGCCGCTGTCGTCCTCGACCAGAGCTAGCCGCTGTCTGGTTCCGGCTAGATAAGGAACTGTGGGGTTTTACGGCGAACACTCCGTTCTTGTCGGCAGTAGGTATGCAAGTGTGAATACGTGCTTTTGGCATCCAAACATCGGCCGAACACGCTGACAACAAACCAGCGCCAGGGACACCGCCGGCCTGCTGCCAGGCCTGACACAGACACTCTTGGCGTCCAGCATCTTCATCCCAGTGTGTCCACGGTCGAGCATGGGGGCATCGAGCCAGGTCGCCTTACAGCCCCTAATTGTGCGTCTTCAGAGAATTGCTGCAAAGTACAGGGTACGAGTAATACTCGTACGAGTACTCCCAAGATATAAATAGGCCTGTTGGCCGCGGGTGGCCTAGGCCTCGGACTGCACCACACGTGCTACGGAAGCCGGCCTGTACAAAGTACTTCGTGCAAGCACTCGTACGGAAGAACGTTTCAAGCCAGCTCGAGCCGAGCCAGTCCGACTTCTAGCCGCCGGCAATCCCAGAACCCGGCATCCATGCAGCGGCAGTCAAGCAGCTGGGCATTTGGCGATTGGTCTCAGAGCTGGCGGACCGACAATGCTTGCTGGAAGCGAGGATCTCAGCCAGAGACCGCGTACAGCATCCCATCGGTGCCCGTCGACCGACAGACGTATTGGCGGGCACATGGAGTCTCACTGGCCGTTTCTCCTGTCGGCGATTGTCTGACTGGCCGGGGCACAACAAGCAACAGACCAAAGGCCAAGAGATACGGGCAACAACAATAGCCATCACGAACAGGCCGACCCGCTACTACTTCGTAAACAGCCGGCACCCCAAGGCCAGACGGCCAAATGGCCGGTGGGACTTTGAGCCTTGTCTGCTTCAGATTGCGTTTCCGTCAGCCCGCTCAAAGTAATACTCTGCCCTCACTTGTCCTCCCGTCTCAGCGAAGTACCGGTACTTTCACATCGTCCCGGGCCCCTGCTTACGAATTATCCGACTGGCCGGCCCAGACCTTACGAAGTACCCTACCCACTGACTCCGCGGCCCTCGACAGCTCAAGCAAGTTTCTTCCACCAGGAGTGTTTGCGCGGATGACAGGCAATCCGGCGCAGGCCGGACCGAATCACGATACTTCCAGCCTCCCTTCACCTTCTCGGCGCCGTCGGTGTGCTGCTTGGCGTGCAGCCTGTCTACGCCTTGAAGAAATACGCTTCTACGCCTGCGCATTGCGGCTTCTTTCCTATGCCGCACTTCACCAATCTACAAAGTATTACAAAGTATCCCCAAGAGAACTCCACAGCACCATCTCCCGCATACTCCGTACGGAGTACGGCGTACTACGGAGTACTTGCCGGTGCAAGTCATCGCAGCGTTGTCCCCCTACAAGTACACAGTGGATGCCGGATCGCCGGCTTCATCGCCAGCTTCCTTTTCATACGAGTACGCCATTGCTCTTCTCGGACACGCTTCTCCGCTATGTCTGGATGGCGTCCGGTCCCCCCCCTGCCTTGGTAACGTGCTCAACTACTCCGTTGTTGGCCTTTGTCGTTCCATGTCGTTCCATGTCGTACTTCATGCTCGTCGACCCGACCCTCAACTCCCCTTCAAGCCCCTTCGACCCCTGAACCTTGCTCTCTCTGCGCCTTCAGTCCCCATCGTTTCGTTGTCTGCCCGTCCCGCTGTCTTGCCTTTATTCGCTACTCGTACAAGCATCTTGGAAACAAGATTTCCGGCACATCGACATGCATACCCGGCCGGCCTCAGGACTCTGTGCTTACTCCACGATAGACACGGCACACGGCACACGGCACACGGCGAGCTACTACATGCAATACGATGGACACGCAGACCATACTCCGTACAGACCGCACCGGTGGGCCATGCAACACGCAGAACCAGAGCACGCATCCCACCGCCCCGCAGTCTTTGCCTACAACGTACTTTGTACAAACATTTGCAAGTACGGAGTACTCCGTACAAGTTGCAAGGACATGAGGGCGAGCGCAATGCGTCATTCCTCTTACAGGCCTCCGCTATGAGCCCCCTGTGGCCCCGATCGTCGCCTTGCTGCCATGCCCACTTATCCGTTCACACCCTGTTTGCGACTACCCTATGACCTCCTTACGTTGTATTACTCTGTTTAGGCTTCGAAAAATGTCGACACCGCTACTGCCCGTGTGTACGGAGTAGGCTTTTGCTCGTATGTAGAGGGCGGTACGGTGTAGTGCGTTGGTGCTTTCTACTCCTTGTCCAGCACCCTGTCTTCTACTCTATGCCAACACTGGATCACCGCTTTGCGCATGCATGCTGTTTACTTGGCACTTTGTTTACTTCTGGTGCGCTGCCTGTACTCCAGGCCGATTATTTGTTCTCTCGTTTTGCCGGAGTAGCCCCGTCTAAATTGGCTGCTTGCATCACTTTCCATCGGTCCATTAGTAACTTTTAGCTTGCTGTTGTATCCATGTTATTTGCATCCCCTGCCATCTTGGTGCTTTTTTGCCCATAAGGTCTCCATCTTACCCCGTTTCTTTGATCCATCTGCAGCAAAATAAACCCTTTGCCCTTTCCCGCCCGTCTCGACAAGGTCTGGATTTGACTTACTGATGAGTCTATTGTGGTTTCAGTGGCCCGCATACCTTGTCTGTCTGTGCCTACTTCGTACGAAGTACGAAGTACTGAGGGGATCAAGAGACGGACATAGGCAATTGCCGACATATCGCAGGCCCAGTATACGTATCTGCACTTCAACTACCAAACAGCTAAGCGAGCTCCAGAGATCGGTATGCTAGTACGGAGTAATACTCGCATACAGTCTCTGAAGTAGATTGTTAATCGCAGATCCTTTCGGCAAAGGCAGCATACCTGTGATATGCTTTCATACAGTTAGTTTTACCTATCCCCCTCTGAGACGAAAACCCGTATTGACAGGTGAAAACGAGAGCCTATGACATAACGTATGTTGCATGCGGAGTACGTTGACACGTGCTTGCTTGCACACGTCCGAGCACATTTCAAACAGACAGAGAGGTCTGTGGTTGCGAACAAGAGAATACAAATAAAACAAAGGCTACAGCCGCAAGGCCGTTCACAGAACTACACGTCTAGGTTCCGGCAGTAGTTGCAGCATAAACGAACCTCTCCGTTCTGCCAGTTTACTGTTAACAACACTGGCTTTATTTGCTTTTCTTCTTCTCTTTCCCTCTTCTGAAACCGCCACACGATTATCATTTCCATCAAACCTCGCATTGCTTGCCGTCTTAGCACGGGGTGTCACTCTAGCACGGGATGTTGCAGCAAACAAGCACCTGTGCGCCACTTCTTCCTTATTTTCTTCTACTATTTGCAGCCCTTACGTGCTTGTACAGCACACTGACCAGCTATAGCAGGGTTCTTATTAGGGCATGGCTTGGCTGGGGTCTGCTCGTATCTACTCCGTAACGAGACGAAGTTGACCTTACCTCTACAAGTATAATGCCTGCCGTTTGTTGTCATGTCCTTCTCCACACTCTGTTTCCCACAAACATACTTTTTCACACCCTTCAGATTGCTCCCCTCCACAACCCCCCCTTCTCTCTGTACGAGTAACTCATCTGGATCCTTCTGTCACGATTATTACACTGTATTGCTTGGGGGTATTTACAGGCCCAACCAAGCACGGGTATCGCGTACATACGAGGTATGCACGTCGCCATTTACGACACACAGGCCACTGTTCATTCTTCGTCCTTTATAGCTACTGTCTTCTCCTTTCCAAAGGCTGTACTCGCACCCTCACTCATTCACCGCAGAAAGACGACCGGTGGCTTCCATTAACCATCCCCTTACGTACACCCCTCCCCCTCCCCAGCATCCATATAGGCACTCCTCAAAAGTCTTAATAATCCTCCCTCGTACCTCTGTCAACTTAGCGCAATTCTTCGTCTTTTCCACCTCGCAACTTACAGCTCCTGCCGTCTATTTGTTCTGTAGCCACCAGCTTGCTGTCTCCCCCTGTCTAATCTATCCTTTGCTATTCTGCTACCCTCTTCTGCTTCGTCCCTGCTTCTATTATACTTTTGCCTTCTGCGAGTCTATTACGGTGGCCTCTAATTTCTAATCGTTCCTCTATCTTGGCTTTTCTACCCTTCCGTCAATTCACACAGAGACCTTGCCGGACTGGGGCTAGGGCTCACTGGTGTTCCTGTCCGGGCTACAACACGCGCTTACTTTTATCTTTGCTGCGTGGGCGTCTCCGTCCAACCAGTATTGCCGGCTCGCCATTGCTGCTTTCGGAGCGAGGAGAACAGTTCTGCGGCTTTGCACCTTTCCTCGCAACCTCTCGCGAGACTGGCCCAGCTCATTGTGGCACGCAGTGATCCTTCACTTTGATGTGATCACTTGCTAGCTGTCCTCCCATTTACTAGTCACAGCCACTATTTTCAGTGTTCCCGAGCCGTGGCTACCGGCCACCATTGGTTGCAAGAGTCCCTCGACCTCGCCAATAAGGGGATTATGTCGACGCTTGTTGCTTACACCACTTAAGTTCGCCATCTTGAGCAATCACATCAAGCCTTCCAGGGGTAACAGCCTCCTTTGGGGCCCGGGACTGGTCCCTTAATTCCCTGATTTATCTGGCCATCTTTCTTTCTGAATACAGCTGTCATACACCCACTAAACTCACAACGGCTTTCACCTGCGGCTTCTACGTCCACAATTCTCTATAATTGCCCTCTCTTCTCTTTTTCCACACCGCTACATAGCGTTGTATCCTCGTAACTCTTTCGGCAAACAGGCGCTCAACTTCGATTTATCGTTTCTCCAGATCTTTCGACATTCGCCGTTCCGTTCGCGGATTGCTCACCTGTCACAACTTCAAGCCCGTTGCAAATCTCGGCAACTGGTAGCATTGTTAATTTTAGCAAACGGGCCAGAGACCAAGTCAGAAGCTGCACGAGGCACAGACAGCTGCAACAGGTAGCTCATGGTATAACGCCAAAGGAAAACACCAGATCGAGAAGATCACAGCACTGGACGACAGGACTTCATATTTTAACTGTGGTGCTCTTGCCTACGTGGACGTGGTAGCCACTCACAAACGGCCCAGAAGGCCCTCCAAAACCGTCAAGTTGGCTCTCCTCATTAACCCCTCCGCCAACTCTGCTGCCGTTGCTGCCGCCCATCCTCCCGTGTCCAACCCTGGTAGCTACAGGCCCCAGAACCAACGGCTGAACAGACCCCAGCTAGATCGGCCGAGGACAAGGACAGGCAGCGGTAACGGTAGCAGGCGAGGCACTCCACTGACTTCATCCGATCTTTGGGGGCAGCCGTACTATAATCTCACCGACGACAATCGGGCAAGCCAACAAAACTATCGCGAACGCCAGCTCAACGACGCAGTGGGTGCCACCTTCTACCCCCCGTCCCATGTTTTTCAGCGAGACCATCGACCAGTTCTAGACAGGCGTGAGACGCAGACCGCCACCGTGGATATCGCATCACTCCTCAAGAAGCCCGACTCAAATGAGTCCTCCGCGGCTCGCCACTCACCTCCAACACTCCCGCCAAAGCAGCCACCGCTGCCGTACAAATCCCACCGGCTTCATCCAGGACAGCCTCGATCCACCTCGCTGCCACCACCGCAGTTGTTACCGCCACAGGCAGCATCATCTACGTCGTCGCCGCTATCCGCGCCTGGATCCCAGCCGCTGTCGTTTTCCTATCCAGGACCAGGGACGACTTTGCAGACGCCTCTGCCGCCTGCAGTCTACACCTCGACAGCAGGACCTCCGCAGACATCTCTACAGGGAGGAGCGAGCCAGCCTACAGTAGCAGGGTTGAAGCGAAGCATGCCACCCTATACTGCAGACAGCCCGGCCAAGAAGCAGAGCAAGTGGTCAGCCGAGGAAGATGCGCTGATTATCGAGCTCCGTGGAGGCGGGATGAAGTGGGAAGACATCTCCAGGCGGTTGCCAGGACGCAGCGCCATAAGCTGCCGGCTACACTACCAAAACTACCTAGAGCGTCGAAGCGAGTGGGACGAAGAGCGCAAAAACAAGCTTGCTCGACTATATGAAAGGTAAGAGGCACACAAGTGACTTCTACGACCCGCTGCTGGCCACACGAGGGAGCAGCTTGGCCGGAAAGACGGAAAGAAAGGGGATGAGAGCCGAAACGCTA
The DNA here is from genome assembly GCA_002778075.1 of Grosmannia penicillata. Lineage (NCBI taxonomy): Eukaryota > Fungi > Ascomycota > Sordariomycetes > Ophiostomatales > Ophiostomataceae > Grosmannia > Grosmannia penicillata. The sequence continues at coordinate 1,925,861 of PCDK01000018.1, read as the reverse complement.
ACGCAGGTTCCAAGGTTCAAACCGGACATGTGGGCAAAGGTCGCCGAGGAAATGCAGGTCCCGTGGCGGGCTGCAGAAGCAATGCACTGGCAGTTGGGCGAGGCCGACATGGCACGGCGGGCGGGCGTTACCCCGTTCTCGTTGTCGGCCATGGCAATCGACGCGTCCAATGCACCCCAAAGTCGGTCCCCATCGCGGCCGCCGTACCAGCACCGCCCGCAGACACAATACTCGCAGGTCAATCTACGCGCTGACGGTGGAAGCATGGGTGGAAGCAGCAGCGGAAGCGTGCCATCGCCCCGTTACGGAAGGGGGGCGCCGGCGCCGCTTCTGGCGCCGTCCACGATGCCCGATGACCGGCCTTTGACTGGGACGACGACTGTGGTGCGACGGGAGGGCAGTATTGCCGGAACAAGGCCAGGCATGGCTAGCACAGGCAGCAGCGGCAGTGCGTCGGACCCGGCCAACACTGCGTACCACTACCAGCAGGCCCCTCCGCAGCCTTACCACCCGCCGGGACTAGGGCTGCCGCCCATCCAGACGGGTGTGCCTCTTCCCTTCCAGCAGTCGGATAGGATGGGCGGCGGCGGCGGCGGAGCGCTGCCAAGCCTTGCAGAGATCACCACTGGGGTCAGTTCCTACAGCACGCCAGCCTACGCGATCAGCGGCAGTCCGGCCCCAAGCCAGACGGCGAGCCCTATACATGGCCCTGCTCGGTCTGGTCCCGTGTCTCGTACGGAGTACTCCAGGGCCGGCCCTGGCCCTGGCCCTGGCCTGCGAGGTCTTGCATACCCACCGGCATACGCAAGCAGTGGGCCTGACACGGCCGTTCCTGCCAGCGGCACGGGCAAGCGCCGAGCCAGCCCAGATTACGAGTACGAGCCACGAGACGCACGACGACGCCATCTCCATTCGCCCCACTACGACAGCAGCCGAGGCAGCTACGGCAGCGGATGAGGAGCGAGCGCGAGGCGAACGACATGGAGAGCGTGGAGATGCAGAGGCAAAGCCAAACGGAGGGAAACGACCTAGCGCTACGACGAATACGGATGATAATATGGAAGTGAAAGAGCTACGAATCAGGACGGACGACAAAATGGGTTGACGACCGGGATATACGGACTACGGAACGATGTCAAAGGGGGCATTAATTGGAAATTTCTACGACGATTCAGGGACCATAACAAGGAGGCACATGGGAGTTTATTATTGACGACAGGAGCAAGGGGATACAGGTGGCCGGCCGCGACGCTGGTGGTGGTGGGCTGGGCTTGTGGCGGCGTGGGTGCGACGGCGAGTCTTTGAATTTTTGGGCCGATCTGATTTGCCAATGTAATTCTTGGGGTGTTGTTTTATTAGCAGGCCGACAGCCCGAGATTGTCTCTGTTGCATTTGTCTACTTTTCTTGGAATTGCACGTGTCATGGATTTGTTTGTATGCAGGAGTCCGGCTGCGTTGGGAAGACAAGTTTTTGGCGGCCGCTCAGGGGTCAGGGCATGAAAAGGCAACCGTTGATTGGGTCCATTGGTGGATTCATATTGTAGCTGGTTTTTGGTCTATGCAGGTCTGTTCTTTTGCAAGTACATGCTGCAGCTGTTCTTTGGTTTCAGCGCCGCGGATGTGTGATTTTCTGCCGCTGCTTTGGTGACAAGCCAGGGTATTTCAGACTCCGAAGTCGACATCTCCGAGCCAACTGCAATCCTCTGTATCACTGTTTACATGGTCCAGGGTCTACGAACATGCACACCTTTTCACATGGTGTTGCGGCTGCGGCCAATGACTGCTCACTGTCAACACAAAGGCATGCGTCATATCAGCTGTCGGTATTTTTTCCTATTCTGTTAATTTTTGGCAACTTGATCCCTGCACAACTCCGTTCGCTCTCTCACAGCAAGTTTCTGCATTTCCGTGAGAGCCGATGCTCTTGCAGCCTCGGCAGTATGTGCTCATCGACCCCTCACAACAGTGGCTTGGCGATGGGTTTCCTTGCTTCTTTCTTCTGCTTGATTATTCTTGCTTCTCGCCTCTGTCCTTGATTTCTTCTGAATTCATTATCCCTTCCTGCTTCTCCTGCGGCTGTCCGTGTAGTGCGCGCAATTATACAGTGCGTGCAGCACGGCTATGCCGAGTCTGGTAACTGAGCTTAGCCTGAAAGCAATGCTTGCTGTTTCTTTGCTGAGCAGGATTTACTCGTGCTGACTGCTGCATGCAACTTTCCCCGCTCCCTGATCGCTTTGCCCGAGTCATGCAAGTACGGAGTGATGTACATATGCGTAATCGCCATCCGTACTTGAAGAGGCTGAAGTAGCATTCCATGCATTTGGGGCAATGCGAGAGAAAATGGAACCAGGTCGATAAACGGGCAGGGAAAGGCAAGGAGAAGAAGAAAGAACAGAAAGAATCGAGAAATCATGAAGAAGGAAGCAGCCAAGAACAAGGAGACGCGGAAAAGGCAGAAAAGAAGAAGGAAAGAATAGGGGCACATATGCTGAAAGAACAAGGGCACATATGCTGAAGCGCTGCTCAAGGCGATGAAGACGGGCAGAACGCGCATTCTCGCAGTATGGTGGCCTGCTTTACGCCGATGGAGGAGGCGATGCCTGAAGACAAGACCGCTGACGTGATTCCGGTGTGGCTGACCGACCATGCCTGACCGCCGAATGCAGTCAGATATGAGAATTGACGGATGCAGTCTGCACGTGAGAAGCGAGAACCATGAACCATGGCGCGTGGTTCCTGGCCGACGCCCGGCAGCCGGGCCGGACACGGGCCCACTCGGTAAGCGGAGGGGCAATTCGCACGTATCTCGGCACTGTCTGCCTCGTGCGCCACAGTCCGTCGGGGCGGTGCTGCTGCTTCTGTCTCCGCGGAGAATATGCCTCGACAGGGCATCGTGGCAGCGCCTCCATGTCTCAGCCCATGCAGCTCGTATCTGCCGGCTGACAAGTGGTGGCCGGTTCAGACGAGACGGGGTCTGCCGCTGTGCTGTAGCCAAAGAGGAGAAAGAAAAAGAAAGGACAAATCATGTGAGACTTGCATCGGTAGGCCGTCCATGGCGCATCCTACACCGTACACCGTACTCGTACACCGTACCGTACACCGTACCCGTACACCGTACACCGTACACCTTGAGCCCTGCGCCCTGCGCCCTGCATCCTGCGGCCGCTCGCGCGCTCAGCTCGCGGCCACGTCGGCAACCACCCACCAGTTGTCCTTCTCGTAGCCGCTGGCCAGCACGCGGCCGCCCGCCTCGCTCACGTCGGCCTCCAGCTCTCCTTCGCGGTACAGGTGGTAGTAGCGGTGGAACGTGGCCGGCGCCGCCTCGGCCTCGGCTTCCGTCTTCTTGGCCTCGGCTTCCGTCTTCTCGGCCTTCTCGGCCTTGGTCTTTTTGGCGCGCGCCAGCTTGACCCACGGCACCAGCAGGTCCTGCTCGCCGCCGGCCGCCCATCCGCGCCGGCTCGACGCCTGCTCGAGCGCCCAGACGTAGAGCAGGACGCGGCCGCACGCGGCGTCGGCCGGCGTGTCGACGGGGCTGGGAGCGGGTGCGGGTGCGGGTGGCGGTGGCGGTGCTGGCGCGCGCGGCCGCCGCACGCACCGCAGCAGCTCGGCCACGGCCTCGCGGCGGCGCGCGCGCGTCGACAGGTGGTGCACGACGGCGATGCAGATGACAAAGTCGGCGCAGCCCGCGCGGAACGGCAGCCGCAGCGAGTCGGCCACCAGCACGTCGGCGCCGGCGCGCCGGCGGGCGTGCTTGTCGTAGGCGAGGCGGGCGAGCGCGGCGCTGCGGTCGCTGCCGAGAACGTAGGGGCCGCCCGGCTGGCCCGCCGCCAGATACTTGCCGTTGCCGCAGCCGACGTCGAGCCCCAGGCTGCCGGCCGGCTGCGCGGCGAGAAAGCGGGCGACCAGCGGCCACGGCGCATAGCGCGTCGCCGAGAAGTGGTCAGCGATGGCGTCGTACACGGCGTGCACATGCTCGTCCTCGTAGGAGGCCGCGTCGGGCGCGGCGGCCGCGGCATCGGGCACGGCTTCGACAGGCATGGTCGTGGAGAGTGCTGGAGGCGGGAACCGAACAAGCTGCTCGGCTCCAGAAGCGACGGAAAAATGGTGCGCGCCGTTTTGTGGGTCCGCGCTTATCTCCGCATTAAGGTTTAGGATCCGCGACCCGGTAAGGCGCCGTGGGTAATGCTCCGTATTGCTCGTACTCCGTATTTCTTACGGAGGGTCGAATGCCATTACAGGCGGCGTGTTGATTCAGCTGCTGCTTCGCGTGCGCCGCGTGTGCTTCTCACCGGACATACATCGATCGGCTCCTCTGTCCTCTGTCGCTTCTGCCAGGTTCAGGCCTAACAGACGTTATAATTGCCTGGTCAAGACGGCAAGCTTGTGTGTATTTGGCTACATAAAACACAATGAACTCATCACCACCACCCGGCTCAGGCCTTGCCCGTGTTCAGCGGGCTGTCCTTGTCGTAGACGTCCGTCGTGATCAGGTCCGGGTACACGATGCCGGCCTGGCGCAGCGCCTCGTCCATGGTCTCCATGATGACCACGCTCTCGTCCAGCGGCAGCGTGGCGCTCTCAAGCCGGCCGTCGCGCAGACAGCGCGCGCACTCGTCGGCCTCCCAGAACATGCCGTGGCCGGTCCAGTCGGTGCCGGGCCGCACGCTGACGGGCATGGGACACTCGACGACCGTGGCGGCGGGCGCGGCGCCGCCGTCGGCCGCGTTGCGCCGGACGACGCGGTACTGCAGCGGCTTGAAGGCGGGGCCGGTCACCTGGATCTCGCCCTCGGTGCCCTGGATGAGGATGGCGGGCGTCGCCGGCTGGTGCATCTCGACGCCGGTGGTGGTGCGGATGGAGGTGAGCGCGACGCCGATGGTGGCGTGGCGCGGAAACTGGAGCACGACGGCCGTCGACTCGTCGGCGCCCGTGGCCGCATACTTGTTGCTGGCGGCGAGCACGCGCGGGCGCTCCCGGTCGCCGGGCGCCTGCAGGTGGTAGAGGACCTGGAAGAGCCACGTGAGCGAGTAGATGCCGAGGTCGAGCAGGGCGCCGCCGGCGAGGTCGAGGTTGACCATGCGGTTGGTGTCGGGCACGTCGACGCCGCCGCCGCCACCGCTGCCGCCGCCGCCGCGCGCATGCAGGTTGACCGAGTTGTCGGCGACGACGCGCACGACCGTGCCGATGGCGCCGTCGGCCACGAGCGCGCGGATCTGCACGCTGAGCGGAAAGAAGCGCGTCCACACGGCCTCCATGAAGAAGAGCTGCTTCGCGCGCGCCGTCGCCACCAGCCGGCGCGCCTGCGCCGCCGTCACCGTCAGCGCCTTCTCGCACAGCACCGGCTTGCCGCCGACCTCCAGCGCCAGCATCGCGTTCTGGAAGTGGTGGCTGTGCGGCGTCGCCACGTACACAATGTCCACGTCCGGGTCCGTCACCAGCGCGGCGTACGACCCGTACGCCTTGGCCGCCGGCCCGGCGCCCACGTCGCGCAGAAAGTCGGCCGCCCGCTGCTGCGACGACGACGACGCCGCCGCCGCCACGACGTGCTGCACATCGTGCACATTGCGCGACGCCGGGTCCGTCAGGAGATCCTGGGCAAAAGCTGTCGGTCAGCAGTCTGATGGATCGTTTCTCCGGTCTCTGGCTCTCGCCTCGTTACGTACTCCGCGCAATGCCGCCGGTGGCCAGGATGCCCCACCGCAGCGTGAACGGAGTCGAAGCCATGCTGCTGTGCTGGTCTGATGCTGCGGCGATCGTGGATGGTCGTGAGACGATCGTGAAGCCGGTTGCAGGCAGAATCGCGGGGGAGTTGCCGACCCAGACGCACCTTCCGGGGATACGCGCGGGGCGCCTTCCTCCGTCGCAGTTCGTTCCTGCCTGCTCCGCTCCTGCCCTAGCCGGCCTCGCGACGACCCCGCAAGGCTGGCCGAGTCCCGTGATCGCGTTCGATCGCATCTGTGGTCCCGTGACGTCGCGACAGACGTCCTCACGCAGTGCTCAGTCCTGCCAGTCCTGCTCAGCTCTGCTCAGCTCTGCTCAGCTCCTGCTCAGCTGCTGCGCAGCTTCTCCTGGCTTCTCCTGGCCATCCAGCGTCACCATGGCCGCCATCCGCACAGCCGCCGGCACCAGCCTGCCGCGCCTGCTCTACGGCACCGCCTGGAAGAAGGACGACACCGCCGACCTCGTCTACGAGGCACTGCGCGCCGGCTTCCGCGGCGTCGACACGGCCGCCCAGCCGCGACACTACCGCGAGGATCTCGTCGCCGCCGGCGTGCGCCGCGCTCTCGCCGACGGCACCGTGCGCCGCGCCGACCTCTACCTGCAGACCAAGTTCACGCCGCTCGGCGGCCAGGACCCGGACAACCTGCCGTACGACCCGGCGGCGCCGCTGGCCGAGCAGGTCCGCGCCTCGGTCGAGTCCTCGCTGCGCCACTTTGCGTGGGAGGGACCGGCCTCTTCGGCCGAGCCGGCCTACCTCGACTGCCTCGTCCTGCACTCGCCGCTGCGCGCGCGCGCCGACCTCGCCGCCGTCTGGGCCGCCATGGCCGCGTTCGTGCCGCACCGCGTGCGCAGCCTCGGCGTCAGCAACGTGCACCTCGCCGACCTGCAGACGCTCGTGGCCGTGGCCGACGAGCTGGGCGCGCCGCGGCCCGCCGTCGTGCAGAACCGCTTCTACCGCGCCACCGCGCACGACGTGGCCGTGCGGCAGTTCTGCGGCACGCCGACGCCGCCCCTCGTCTACCAGTCCTTCTGGACGCTCACCGGCAACCGCGACCTGCTGCAGCACCCCGACCGCTGCGGCATCGCCGCCGTGGCCGCCGCCGCCGCCGTCAGCCACGAGGTCGCGCTGTACGCGCTGGTCGCGCTGGGCCTCGGCGGCGTCCCGCAGCACGACGGCACAGCCCGCACAGCCCTCTGTCCCGTCGTCCTCCTCGACGGCACGACCACGCGCGCGCACATGGACGCCGACCTGGCCGGCCTTGCGCGCGTCGAGGACTGGGCCGCCGGCAGCGCGTCGGCCGCCGCCGCGTGGCAGGCGGCGCTGACCGCCTTCCGGCGCGCGATCGGGGAGTAGCAGAGGCCGCGTGCGAGGAGTCGGAAGGCGAGCCCGCGTTTGTCTACTTGGCCCGGGGCGAGAGCGCATACGAAGCAAATTTGCCCGCGAGACGCCGTTAGCACATGGGAACGCTATCTGACAGCTATCTGACAACTATCTGACAACTATCCGACAGCTATCTGGAGTTTGAATACATTTCCCGTCCGTCTGTTTTCGGTATTGTGGAATAATGTCCATGTAGCCTACCGTTACGGCCGTTTGGCCTTCCCGCGTTCCTTTGTCCCGTGACGGTCTGGACAAAGACGCGATATGTCGAAAGGCGAATGCCAAGTCGTCAGGGATGACGCCGGTGTCAATGCAGTGTGGCCCTTGACCCTTTGTCCACTTATGTTGCCATGTCGTTAGGATCTTTATAAAGAGACTAATTATAGATGACGCCGCTCCCGTCTACACAACGTACGAGCAGAGACAATCAATCGTATGGGCTACGGCTACTGGTACACATCACGCCCGGGTCAGCCTTCTGCTTTCGTTATGCCACGATCATATTCCTAGATCCGCTTTTCTAAAGATACAGGCACCCAATGCTGTACCCCTTGCCCTAAAACGGGATCCTCTGGAAACCCTGCCCAATAGTGATATATGTACATTAGAATAGGAAAAAAGTGTAAATTCCCAAACAGACGATACATGTCGGAGATTTAGAAGAAGTGAAGTGAAAAAGGGGTGTAGAAGCGAATGTCATGAATGGATAAATAAGAGAAAAGCATTTCCACCCTTCAATGGTAGATACAAAGAACGAAACGAGTGGAAGAAGGGTTCAAGTCAATTCCCAACGCCCACGGACTTGCCACCGAGTGCTGCCCTAGCGCCCTCCTCGAGTGTAGATAACGCCCTAGCGCCTCAAGTGTAGATGACTAGCACTAGTTGTAGGCGTAGGTCTGGCCGTAGGTGCTGAGCGCGGAGCTCGAGGTCAGCAGCGAGCCGGTCTCGACCATGAAGTACGAGTAGCGATCGACGAAGGAGAAGGTGGAGTTGTTGTCCAGCTGGTCGACGATCTCGGCAACAAAGGAGTTGATCTCGTCGTCCGACGCGCCAGTGGGCGCCCACTCGGTGACCCAGATGGGCTTGCCGCAGACCTCGTAGGCCTCCAGGACGTGGTTGAGGAAGTCGGCGGTGTCGGGGGTGTTGTACCAGTGGATGGGGCAGAAGTCGTAGTAGCAGTCGGAGCCGCACGACTCGAGGAAGGAGGACAGCCAGCTGACACCCTCGCCCGTGTTCTGGCTGTTGGTGATGGCCGGGGTGCCGATGGAGGCAGAGTCCTTGTAGGCGGCAAAGTACTGCTGGTGCGCGGCGGCGGCGGTGGCGGCGTCGGTGTTGCACTGGCCGGCGTTGTCGCACTCGTTGAAGCTCAGGAGGTAGGTGCTGCCGCTCGCGATGGCGGCCTCAGCAGCATCGGCCCACGTGGAGGTGAAGGAGGACGTGGGACCCCAGAGCATGGGGACGAACTCGAGGCCCGAGGGAGCGCCGGAGTCGGCGGTCTGGCCCCAGTTGTAGGACCAGTTGCACTTGGAGCCGTCGTTGAGGAAGAGGTCGAGCAGGCTGCCGTCGTTGTAGGCCAGGCCGCGCTTGCTTCCGCCGGAGCTGGTGGAGGCGGAGGTGGAGCTGGAAGACGAGGCGGACGCCGTGGGGACAACAGCGGCGGCAGCAACGGTCGCGGAGGTGCTGGTGGTGGCAGCGGCAGCAGGGCTGAAGATGTCAAGAAGGTTGGCCTCGAGGGCAGCAGCAGAGCTGGTGGTGGCCACAGCAGTGCTGACGGACGGCGTGTAGACAGTCGGCGCAGCGAGCGTGGAGGTGGCCAGAGTGGTGCTGGGCACGTAGACCAACGAGGGCGTGGACGAGCTGGACGTCGACGGCGTGGGCAGCGGCAAAGAAGAGGTCGACGAGGCCGAGGTCGACGTGGTCGACGGGAGGACCGGCGAGACGGTGGACGAGGAGCTGATGGCGACGCTCGAGGACGAAGGGGAAGGCCAGGCGACGGTGTGGCCGCCGGCCTTGAAGAAGGGCTTGGTGACCGAGGGGGTGGCCGAGGGGGTGGTGCCGTCGTCGTAGACCGTGACGGTGGTCCAGTCGGTGACGGTGACAATGTCGGTCTCCTGGTAGACAAAGTCCTTCTTGTTGTGCCTGTGGCCGTGGCGGTGGACGTTCAGGGCGAGGGCATCCTGGGCCAGGAGGGCGGCGGCGAGGGCCACGAGCTGCTTGTTGTTGACCATGGTGTAGGTGCGTAGAGCGAAGATGCGAAGATGTGTAGATGTAAATACTGTAGATGTTCAGATGCTGATGTCCAGATGCTGATGTGATGCTGATGTCAGTAGATGCTGCTGTGGTAGACGCGGTCTGACGGCCTGCTGGCGAACCGAGAAAGGAATGGCAAGAGAGCAAGAGAGCGCAGTCTGTCAAAGACGCAGAAGGAATGATGCGTGCTTGGAAGGATGAGAGAGAGAAGACGTCGAAAGACTGGGTCGAGACTGGCGACCGGGCGAGTTAAGAAGAGAACGGAACGGTTGACGAGCAGGGAAGAGAAACGAGGGAGGGAGCCGGGGGGTGCAAAGGTTAAAAAGAAAAACAAGCAGAGGTGAGAAATGAGGCGGCGAGAAAGCGCGGCCACTCGCACAAAGACCCATAGTGTACGCCGGTCCGCGTAATACTCCGTACTCGCGCCTGCATTGTTCTCGCTCGTACTCCGTGGAAAAAGGGCGGCAGGAGGGTGCGGTCGGGCGGCAGGCGCGGACGCAGGCACGGAGGAAGGTGGGGTTGTCCAGCCGGAAGCAGACGCAAACGCTGGGCCGCGCCTGCCTGCGATGGTGCGTCGAAGGCGCGTGGTGGGGGTTGGCGCTAGTGAGGCAGAAGGGGCGCCGTGGAACGGCGGCCGGCCAGGCCAGACCGCGATGTGGTGGCACGCCGCACAGTGCGTCGACAGTGGGCTGCGGTGACAGGCGTAGCGCCAGGGGCAGCAGGAGCGATGCAAGGTACGCTGCGCCAAAAGCGGGGCAGTGGGTCGGTGTGACCGGCGCGTGCTAGTGGCTGCCGGCGAAGACGTGTCTTACAAGTATTCCGTACGCCTCCGCACTCTGATGCAGCACTACGAGTATTACTCGACTTGTAGCAGTCCGGCGCACAGAGGCTGGCCGTTATGCGCCTCCTCTTTTTCCACGCAGAGTCTGCCTCTAGCGCCACTACGAGTACTCCGTATGGCGGGCATAGTGCGCCCATAGTCTACTTTGCAGCACATGACACTTTGACGCGGCGCCGAGGCTGCCCATGCTTTGCGCTGCCCATCGCTCGCAACGCTCCACGCTCGGAATGCTGCGGCTAGCCCTTGCGCTACTCGTACCGTGCTCGGACAGTAGTCGGACGCCTGCGTGGCACTGGCACAAGTCCGCGGATGTCGTACTGTGCCGCTAGCGCAGGCCAACCGCGTTTCAGAGGCGCCAACACGGCCAACGAGGCAGTGGAACGATGCGCCGTGGGACGATGCGCCGTGCTACTGGCAGTACGTGGCGGGCCCGCCGCATGGGCAGGGGTGGCTGGCGGCGGCAGATGCGAACGGAGTCCGAGACGGGGTGCGACGAAGTGCATTACTGGTGGTGATGGATCTAGAAGCCGGCGGCGGTCTTGGCGCCGCCGTCGTGCGTGATTCGAGCAGCTACGAGCACGAGTACAGGTACACGCAGCGAGTACAGGTACACGCAGCGAGAGATCGGCTGGGCGGTCGGCGTACGTCGAGTGCAAATCACGGGCGTGCTGCCCTCGTGCGCCGCACCGCAATGTACCTGTACGCGGATGTGCCACGCCAACGAAGCCAGTGCTGGGAGCGGCTGGGACGCCGTCGGCTGTCTGCACGAGGCCGCGGCCCGGCCTTTTTCTTTTCTGTCAGAGTTTTCACGGCGACCCCCTGATTTCAGTTCAGCCGACGAGGATCGGCGCTCGTCAGTCGACCAACACCGCAGGCACGGCACGACGGACGTGTAAGTACGGGATATCAAATTACTCGTAGATAAAGTCCCAACCTCGAACTCTAGGAGATCCGTCCCAACCTCGGACTCTAGGAGATCCGTTTTATTACTCCGTGCGGAAGTCTGCCGCCGGTCAATCGGCGCCGTTGGCTACAAAGAAGCGAGAAACCTGTCATTGGCTGGCATGTGGCTGCGCTGAAAGCGTGGATGAGTAATACACTGCGCTATCCATATGTGCCAAGATATGCCAATATATCGGCACAAAGCCGTACCAACTCGCAACAGACGGCACAACATTCGTACAAGTACGGAGTACGAAGTGATACGATTACGAATCTCGTCGTACGCACGAGTACGGAGTCACCGCAGCACGACGACTCGTCATTCGCCACGTCTGCAGCATCCCTGTCGCCCCCCTGTCGCTCAGCAGGGCGCTGGCACAGCTCCTGACAGCCTTCGGTGTTCGTCCTGTCTGCCCTGTCTGCCCTGCTGTCCTGTCTGCCCTGCCGTCCTGCCTCCTCGGCGGCTATGCCTCTTTCGGATTTGTGTTCTTGCGCCTGTCGTTGAAACAGCAAACAGCGAGATGCAGACACGTTCCGGGCCAAGCTGGGCGCCACCTGGCTGTGCTCGTTGTCCCTGGCAGCTGTACTGGTCTGCTTGCACAAGTGCGTGCGGCCAGGGCACGATGCACAACCGCTTCATGGCGCGTGTGTCCGTGATGACGAGGCCAGAGCACAGACACAACATTCTCCCCCTCGACCCCTGCTCCTCTCACGACGGAGCAGAGTCTGGACTCGCCGCGTCGCCCAGTGGAGTTGCCTGTGATCTCCGTCCCCTGTTTCCTATTTCACGCTCGCTCGCGTCACCAAATCGTCGCTTGGGAAATGAGGCGCGAAGGCGAGAAAGCTTGTTTCTACGGGTACGGCGTGGACGTTGCACGCGCAGCGGAGCCGCGGGGATGCCCATGGCGGGCTTCGCACCAAGCACGACGATCTCCTGCCAGGACCAGCATGGATCCGTACTCCGACGCAGTCGGACCATGCTACGCGGCCTTTCCGTACCGGCCTTTCCGTGCCGGTCGCCGTACCGGCGTAGCATCAGCACTGCCTCGGGCGAGCACGACCCTCCGTCGATCCGCGTCAGTCGTCTCCACGAGGCGAGCGGGCCGGCAATCAGCAGCTTGCGAGCCTGCAACGCGCAAGGCGGCCAAGGCAGCTTGCCGCGGTGTCGGTCTCGGTCTCGGTCTAGGAGATGTCGAGGACACGGGCACGATGCTTTCGGCAAGCCCTGCGGGTAGACCGCAATACGCTCAGCAAAAAAGGGGCTGGTCGAAACATGACTGTCTTGAGAGAGACGGTAGTCATGCACAAAGTAGACCTGCATAAGGTTTCGGCCTGCTTCCCGGCGAAACCCGAATGTAAGGGGCAGAGGAGAGCTGCACAGGACAAAGGAGGATAGGGCGGGAAAAGGGAAGCTTGGAGAGAGCCAGCGCCCTGCTGAATACGTCCCTTGCCCGACATCCATGCGCAGGCTGTAGCCCAAAGTCGCAACCCTGTTGGCCAGTCGGAGCCCAATCAGCGGCGCCTGCAGCATTGCATGACCAATCTGCGGTGTACGCAAGATGCCAAAGTCAGCCGCAATTTCTGTTCTCGCCGAGCGGCAAGCTAGCGACATCGGATCGTCGAGCCGGCCGTGCTTACGCCGAACGGGCGGCTGCCGTGTGTGGTTGCCGACAGGGCGCAACGAAAAGTACCCCGTACGCCGCAAGATGGCCGCACGCCCGAGTATTGCTCGGTACTTTTGCCTCGCGGATGGATGAGACAGCGTCTGAGACTGAGCAGATCAGAACAAAGGGAAAGTAGAACGAGACCGAACGAGAAAGGATCATAAAGAAGCAAAGAAGCAAAGAAGCAAGAAGCAGAGCTAACGAGCCCGCGAGAGCATTGGGCAAGCTTGGCGTCTGCAGTCGCTGACCCGAAGCCAACAGCTGCGATGCACGTGACGCGCTGAGCCGGTTATGCTTAACCACGGGCTGGGGTTCTGCAATACCGGCTACCCGTTTCTCCATTTTCTGCGGGAACGCTCCTTCCGCGCCGTGCAGTGGTGCCTGCCTCTGTAGATGTGTACAAAGTATCTGTATTACGGCTGCATTTTGGACGGCAAGTGTTGCACAACGTAGACGAGGAAGCGGAAGAGGAGAGGAAGCAGAAGCAGGACGCCAGCGCAGACGACACCGCGAGAAGCGGCAGAGAAGCGGCCGACGCGAAGCTGAAAGGAGACGGACGGACGGCTGACGGGCAGACAAGAACGGGGTGCCGGGGGCGTCAGGAAAGCGAGGAAGAGAGAAAAGAGAGAAAAGAGAGAAAAGGCGGCGACGTGGCAAACGGACCGGAAGAAGAAAAGAAGAGAGCAGCCAGCAGCGGCAAGAGCTTGGGCCATCACCCATGCCAGTGCCGGCCAGCCCATTGGACTCTGACGCAGCGCGCGCACTTGCTTCCAGTCGGGGCTGGCGCGGCGCCCCTTTGGTCAGCAGCGGCCCTCTGGCGCTCTGGCGCTGGCGTTTCGGTCTCTTCTGTTTACGCTCCTACGCTCCCGGGTTCTCGCCGTCTTTGTCTTCCCAGCTCCCTCTGCCTCCGCCCCGTCCTCTTTTCTTCCGGCCAACGCCCGCTCGTCTGCCTCGGCCCCTGCTCCCTGCTCCCGGCCCCCGGCCCCCGGCTCCCTGTCCTCTTGTGTCTGCTGTCTCGTCGGCTTCCTCCTCGTCCTCTTGCCCCTCCCAACGCAGACGGCGCCGCGAAGCTCAGCCGGCGGGAAAACCCAGCGCGAGCTCCAAACGCATACACCGCGCGCCATGGACTACATCTTTGACGCGGCCGGCGGCGACGCGGCCGGCGGCGACAACACCCTGCCGTCCGCCGGCTTCGACTACTACAACGTCTTCCTGCCGGCCAGCGGCGTCGTGCCGTCCGCCGGCCTGCAGCCGCTGCCGTCGCAGCACCACCTCGCCGGCAGCCACCCCCATCAACACCCTCATCCTCAGCACCCCCATCAACACCCTCATCCTCAGCACCCGCAGCACCAGCACCAGCAGCAGCACCCGCAGCACCCGCAGCACCCGCAGCACCCTCATCACCCTCATCCTCATCACCCGCAGCACCCGCACCAGCACCACCCGCAGCATCACCGCCGCCACGCCTACATGGCCGAGGACAGCTCCATGATGGCCAATTCCGTCACCACGGCCTCCATGCCCTCCTACACCATGACCCCCGCGTCCTCGGCCGCCATGGTGCCGCCGCCCTCGCGCCAGTACGAGTACGTCTGCCAGCCGCCGCCGCACTGCCCCTCGCCCGTGCGGGCCCTGCACGGCCGGCTCTCGCCCATGCCGGCGTCGGTCCCGTCCTCGCGCGGCGCCCGTCCGCGGCGCCCGCCCCCCCTCTTGTCCACCTCGCCCGTCGCCGAACGGACCGTGCTGCCGCGTCTCAAAAAGTCCACCAGCTCGGCCGCCAGCTCGGCCACCAACTCGGCCGCCGCCACCGCCACCACCCCCAGCACCGCGGCCTCCTCGGCGCCCCCCCAGGCCCTGTCGCCCGCGTCCAACAAGCGGCTCGAGCGCCGCGGCCACACCAAGTCGCGCCGCGGCTGCTTCAACTGCAAGCGCCGCCGCATCAAGTGCCAGGAAGACCGGCCGGCCTGCGGCCACTGCACCAAGACCGGCCTGCAGTGCGAGTACCCGGCCGCGCCGCTGGTCAACTACCAGCCGCAGCACCAGATCCCGCTCTTCAGCCTGCAGGACATGCGCTTCTTCCAGCACTTTCTGACCCGCTGCTGTCCGCACCACCCGCTGGACAGCGAAACGATCTGGACGCACGAGATATCGTGTCTGTCGCACGACGTGAGTGTTGGCTCGTCTCGGGTTTTCTTTTTCTCACTCTCTCACTTTTCTCCCTTTTTTCCTCCCTTTTTTTCTCCCTTTTTTCTCCCTTTTTTCTCACTTTCTTTTGTGCTAACTCGCTAGCATGACTACCTCATGCACGCCCTGCTCGGGATGGCGGCCTCCGACCTTATGCAGCAAGACGCGAGCCTGGCCGCCGCCGCCATGGACCACCGTGTCAAGGCCATCCGGGCCATCAAGCGAACGCTGGCCAGCGTGGCGCGGCAGCGGGCACTGGCGCCACCCCCCGGGCAGAACGGCGACGGGAGCGAGAGCACGGGCGGCAACGGCGGCGCGCCGCCCGCGCCTTTCATGGACGACAACTACGGCAGCACCAGCAGTCCCATGTTCGCCGAGGGCAACGCGCTCATGGCCACGTGTTTCGCGCTGACCTTCCAGTCGGTCGTGCTCGACGACGGCATGGCCGAGTACATGACCTTTATCCGCGGCATCGTCCTCGTCGCCGTCCAGATGTATGTGCGCGGCGCGCGCGTCCTGTTCCGCAACCTGTTCAACGACCGGCAGAACGACATGATGCGCAGCGCGCTGGCGCCCGTGTCCACGGGCAAGCGTCGCTGGAGCGTGGCCGCCGCGGCCGCCGTGCGCGCGCTCGAGCCGCTGTGCCGCGGCGACCCCATGGCCGAGCCCTACCGCCGGCTGGTGCTGGACATGGCCGAGACGCTGCAGGTGTCGTCGGCGAATGGTGAGTCACGCCATTTGTGGTTCGTGTTCAGAGGTCTGGCTAACTGTCAGCCTACACGGCCATCACCCGTCACTACGCGTGGTGGATCCAGCTCCCCCACGAGCAGTTCTGCCAGATCATCGACTTCGGCCGTCCCGTCTACGTCCTGCTGGCGGCCCACTGGATCGCCGTCAAGCTGATCATGGCGCGCATCACGGCGGTGGAGGAGATGTTTGACAGCCGGCCGGCGCTCGAGCAGCAGCGCCAGCGCGACTATGCGCGGGACCGTGCCGGCGACGGAGACGGCAGCATGGACCCCGGCATAGCGCGCTGGCTGCGGCACCTCAACCGCCGGATCGACAGCGAGCACGCCGGGCTCAACACGTGGCCGCGGTGGGTGGAGGCGGAGCTCGAGCGGGACCCGTGGGCCTTTAGCCGCGACAGTTGAGGCTGCTGACGAAAACGGGAGGCCGTCTGGTCGAGCACGAGGATGCCATGGGAGTTTCGCCTCGGATACGTGTCGGCACAGTTTTGGAATTGGGTTTCTATCTCTTTATTTGTACAGGTCTGCTCTACCCGGCAGAGAGAACGGCTCTCGCGCACCACTTCTGCCAACACATGTGCGCCGCTATATCGTTGTATCGCCAGCCCAGTACCGCGAGCCAATGGGGAGGACAGCATCTCGCGCTGCCCGGATCGTCTGTCGATCGTCGTAGTGTGCACCCGCGGAGAAATGCGACCGCGATGCGACAAAGCGCGGACCCGCTTTCGAGAAACAGGCGCACGCCATTGGTCCCGGCCGCGCTTAAAGTTGCACCGTATTCGCATCGGCATAGTGGGGCATGTGGAGACAAGGCTGAGCACGCGGACGGAGCCGCTGATTGGTCAGAGTGTGATGTAGAGCGAAGGCGAGACTAAGCAAAGGAGAGTAAAGCAAAGGCGAGTGTGATGCAATGGGCATGGGATGAGTGTATGTCTCTGACAGGTATCTCTAGGGATAAGCTACGTAATGGATACATGATGTAGCGATAGAATAGTGGGATGTCATGTGACAGCGAGACTAAAGCAAAAGCAAAGGCGAGACTAAAGCAAAGGCACGAGATTAAAGCAAAAAGTACAGACACACGACCTGCATGCCAGTACCTCTCTTCCTCCCATCCGTCGACCCGCATTCCATCGCTGTCGCCACCCGGCTGCCTCAGTCGCTAGTTCATCAGCGCGGCGCCGTGCTTCTCGCCGCGGCGCGCAGGGCCTGCTCGAGGCGGCGGCGGCTGCAGCGGGCGGTGTACGTGCAGGGGGACGGGCGGTGGGCGGCGCCGCGGCACGAGGTGCCGGCGACCTCGAGGGCGAGGACCCAGACGACGAGGCCGGTGGCGGTGGCGACGAGCTGCAGCGAGTCGAGGCGGCGGGCGGCGGGCAGGGCGGCGAGGACGGCGGCGACGGCGAAGCGGTGGGCGATGCGCAGGCGCTTGGGGAGGCGGGCGCGCGGGGCCTCCCTGTGGACGTGGGCGAGGCCGATGAGGGCGCAGGCGGTGAGGGCGACGGCGAGGCCGGCGCAGTAGTAGAGGCGCAGGCCGAGGGCGACGTGGTCGGCCGACCGGGCGCGGAAGGCCGGCGCGAGGTCGCGGCGCGGCGCGGCGGCGCAGTCGGCGGCGACGACGAGGCGCGCGAGCGCGGCCGACGCGAGCGCGTAGGCGAGCGTGAAGAGCAGGTGCGCGGACTGCCAGACGGCGTAGGCGGCGCCGCCGCGGCGGACGGCGTGCACGCGGATGCCGGCGCCGTCGACGTCAAAGTAGAGCCAGTGGAAGCAGAAGGCCTGCGCCAGCCCGAGCAGCGCCTTGCCGAGGAAGGCGTGCAGCCCCCAGCCGCGCGCGCTCGCGTTCTGGTAGAGCACGCCGACCACCGCGTAGCCGAGCACCAACGTGACGAACGCGCCCGTCCGCTCCGCCTTGTGCTCGATGTTGATGGCCGGGTAAAAGTCGAAGAGCCGCGCCAGCGCCCGCCCGAAGCCGCCGGCCGCGTGCGTCTGCGCGTACCGCAGCGCGACGACCGCGGCCGCGCCGCCGCACAGCTCCCACGCCAGCGCCACCCACACCACCGCCAGCCGCGCCGGCATCGCCACCTGCATGCTCGCGAGCCAGAGCGCCGCGCCCGCCACCGCCAGCGCCACCTGGCACAGCATCGTGCCCAGCACCAGCCGCACCAGCAGCCCCGTCACCGCGCAGTACAGCGCCATGACCAGCCGCGCCGCCGCGTAGTACGCCGCCAGCGCCGGGTAGGTGTCCTCCGCCCCGGCTGCGCCCGCCGCCCGCCGCGCCGTCTCCGTCTCCGTCTCCGTCCCCCCCGTCTCCCCCGCCTCCCCCTCCCCGCCAAAGGCCTGCGTCATGTTCACCGTCACGCCCACCAGACACGCAAACAGCACCAGCAGCTCCACGCGCTGCACCACGTCGTTGGTCTCGAACCAGCTCACCAGCTGCGTCACGTCGCTCCAGATCTTCCAGCCCAGGCAGAACGTCACCACAAACCGCAGCAGCGCGTGTCCGTCCGCCGCCTCCGCCGCGCGGTCGCCGTTGGCCGCAATGATGCCCACGTACAGCAGGTCGAAGAAGAGCTCAAAGCTCTGCACCGACGTCTCCTGCGCGTGCCGCCACAGCAGCCCCTTGTGGAAGTACTGCTTGACCACCGGCCGCTGGAACAGCCGCATCGCCGTCCCGCCCGCCCCGTCGTGCCACCCCTCCGCCTCGCCGTCCGAGCTGCTGCTGCTGCCGTCCGACTCGTCCGCGCCCGCGCCCGCCGTGGTGCTGCTCGCCCGCGACGTCCTCCCGCGTGCCGCCCGGCCGCCCTGCCTCTCCTCCCCCTCGCCCAGCGTCCGCAGCGTCGCGCTGTACCCAAACTTGGCAAAGTTGTGCCCCAGGCTGGCCGCGTGGTCCGCCAGCCTCCCCAGCTCGCCCGACACCTGCTCCAGCTCGGCCGTCACCCGGTCCCATTCCTCAAAGAACGCCGCCCCGTGCTTCGCCCGCAGCGCCTCGCGCTGCGACTGCTGGTGGTCCCGCGCCTGCTCCAGGAACCACTGGTGCTCGTCCGACCCGTGCACCACCACCTCGATCTGCCTGCCCCCAGCAGAGTCGCCCGCCTCCAGCAGTCCCGCGTACTTGGCCCGGAGCGTCTCCACCTCCTCCGGCAGCGCCACGAGCACACGCCTTCCGTCCGGCATCAGAAATTTCTTGGGCCGGCGTCGCCGCCCGCCGCCGCGCCGCCGCGCCGTCTTCTTCTTCGGCCCCGGCCCCGTCCCGGGTGTCCCAGGCGTCGTTGCGCCAGGACTGCTCGCGTCCGCCGACACACCGGTCGCCAGTTGGATATCGTTGCCAGCCATAGCGGCACGGCGACGTCTTTCTCTCAATCGCTGTCGGGTGTCAGTGAGGCGTCGTGTCGTACTGTAGCGATCGGTGTTGCTGTGGCTAACTGGTCGTTCCGTCTTTGCTTGGCCTGCTGAAGTCTGATGCTTGTCGTGATGCAGCCGAGAAGATTATGCGCAAACGAACCTGAAGATAGCAGTCATCTTTGTCATCGCTATCATAATCATCCCCTCTCACTGAAGTACCTTGCTCGTTGCTAAGCTCCGTCTTTCCCTCTCACTGAAGTACCTTACTCATTGCCCAGCTCCGTCTTTCCCTCACTGAAGTACCTTACTCATTGCTCAGCTCCGTATTTCAGCCTTCTCACAAGTACTTTTGGTGCCCACACAGAAGGCGTATGGTGCATACTTTTACCCCAAGTGTATGCAGTACTTACACTGAACATGGGCGAGTCTCGTTTTGTAAGCATGTTTAGCCAGCACAACGTAAGCAGCAGAGCATTTTGCTCCTATATTTGTGATAGACAAATCACTCTCTCATTGGCCTCTAGAGGTCGCAGCAAGCTTTTAGAAAAACATTCAGAGAAACAAAAAAACAAAAGCGCAACCGCCGTTGCCTCTCGAGGCCCCGTCCTAACGCCGCCAATGAAGCAAAAACAGGAAGCCCACGGAACGCCGCTTTTCCCTTGCCATCTGTGCCATGTAGCTTGCAGGTTGCTTGCAACCAATTGAT
Organism: Grosmannia penicillata; assembly: GCA_002778075.1. Lineage (NCBI taxonomy): Eukaryota > Fungi > Ascomycota > Sordariomycetes > Ophiostomatales > Ophiostomataceae > Grosmannia > Grosmannia penicillata. Next base: position 1,906,087 of record PCDK01000018.1, on the reverse strand, counting down.
AATAAATGCCAACGCTGACCGTGTCCGAGGACTTCTAAATTCCCGCTCCCATTTCGCTGACCGCCCAATCGGTGCGCATATGACAGAAACAAGAAAGGAAGGGCAAAAACACCCAAAGACCGAGGCTTTAGGCTAAAGTCCCAAAACTGAATGTGACTAGGATGTTTGGTACAATAGTTGTGTCGTGCTGTCCCTCGGAGACCGATGGAAAGCATAACAGGCACAACTAGACTGAGGGGGGTGTGCTGTAGTGGTCATAAAATGTGTAAACTGGGCTATTGCCGTAGGTGCCGTGGCAAGTCTCAAGCGTCATGCTCGAGCACCAGCTTGGAACTCACCGGCCGAGCTTAATTGTTGCGGTCCAGTGTCTTCTGCGGCTTATAATCGCGCACTTCGTCAAACCACCCCATCGGCTCGTTGTACCGGTATGCGTGGAACTCGATGCCATACGGCTTTGGGTGGATCGCGAAAAGCATGCCAAGCGGCACGTCCAGATCCGCAATGTGATTTCGCGTCAGGTCCATGAAGTAGGCCATGAGTACGCGACACACTGACCGGTGACTGATAATCAGGACGTGGTCGGTCACACGCTCAATCTCCCGCACCATGTCGCGTAGCCGGCTGATAACCTGCAGGTAGCCCTCCCCACCGACGCCTGGGTACATGTATTGCAGCTTGTCCTGTTGCCGCTTCTCGTACTCCTGCGGATACCTGGTGGCAATTTCGTCGTACGTCATTCCCTCAAACGTGCCCGCATTCAGCTCGTTCAGAAACTCAAAGGCCTTGACATCGTAGTCATCGTCGGCCTCAAAATACTCGGCAGTTTCGGAACTGCGCTTGAGCATGGACGTCCAGACGCAGAAGTTCTTCTCTTCCAACTCCCGGTTCAACTCCGGGTACGGCGGCGTGTGGTCGCCAGGCAGCGGAGGGAAAGAAGCTCCGGCGAGCTTGCTCTCCTGCTCAACAAGCCATTCCTGTCTTTTGGCCGTGATGAAATTGTAGAGGGCGAGGCCGTAGTAGTGGCCACGCTCAGTCAGGTCGGAATCTCCACCGAGCTTGCCTGAAACGTTATCTAGGCTCTGGCCGTGTCTTGTGATCCAGATCTGTCGCGGGGACAGGTTGAACGTGGGCAGATACGAAGCAATGCCGGTACTGAGGAAGCCGACGAGGCGGTGGTGGATGATTTTGCGCCCAACGTCGATTATCTGGCTAGTTAGCAAGCTGGCACCGTATTATCTCTGCCGCAGCTCAAGGCCGAGCCCCGATGCTTACCTGTATGTACTGGACGTCGTTTTTCTCCTCATATTCGCCAAGGGGTTCGTATGCGCTCTCGTAGGCCTTGACCCGAGCCTTGAAATCCTCCAAGGACTTCAAAGGGTCCTTGTTCTTGTAGTCGGGACCAGACAGCTTAAGGCGCATGTTGGCTTCGAGGATCTGCGATGAGTTGCCGGGTCAGCAAAATCGTCCCGTCTTCTGGGGGTGTGTGAAATTGGTTTCTGCTGACTCACATTTTTGTCGTTGCAAATGCTTTCGATAAAAAGAATGCCCAGCTTGGGCTCCCGCTCCTTGATGCGGCGCATCAGTAGCTGTCGGCGATGGAGCGTGCTGTTGGTAGCATCAAGAATGCCAACCGAGCCGTTCTGCAGCAGCAGGTAGTCAAGCAGCTCGTCGAGAGTGTCTAGGGCGACCTGCTCGCGCAGCTTCGCGGCCGACTCGTTCTTCGGATCGAAGAATCGAGCCGATTGGTCCATGCGCTTGTTATCGTCGGCAGCATCGTTCGCTTTTTCGGACGGCAGCGCGTGTTCCTCGTCCAGTGCAGGCTCTGCACTGTTTAGATCGAGCTCAGTGGGCTCGTCGATATCCATGGACGGCACGCCGTTCAGCAGAATGGATGCCGCGTGCTGCAAGGGCGCATTCTTGGCATGCATGTCGGACTGGTGCTGTGATTGGCCATTGCACGAATTTGGGTGCGAATGAGACGTCCCATTTGTATGGTTGAAGCCATTCACTCCATTTGTGCCATTTGTGCCGTTCGTGGTAGCCACAGGTGCTTGGCCATTCGTCGTCGGTAACTTGCCGGCGGCGATACGACGGCGGTTGCCAACATTGAAGATGCGGGTGTTGTGCTGCTGCCAAGAGAGGTAGCGCTGGATTTTCTTGGTGATGTAGGATTTGCCACGGGCCGGCAGGCCGACCATGATAATGACGAGCTTGGAGGCCACATCGCGATCAGGGATGCGTCCGTCAGGCGAGGCCTTGGAGCGGGTCATGCCCGGGATGTTGAGAGTCGTGGCATGGGGCCGCACGCGTGGTGTGTGGTGGCCGGAGTTCTGTCTCAGTGGTGGACTAATAAGCCGGTGGGCTGTCAGTACTGTGGAATGGCCAGGTCAGGCAGTGATACAAGGAAGAGGCAGTGTCAAAAGTCAGACGTCGGGAGCCCAGCCCTGTCTCGGGCTGACCAACGGCACGCCGTCTTTGGACCACGGGCGGGAAGCAAAGCAGACATGAGGCGAACACAAGGAGACATAGGCAGGTGGGCAAGGAGAATCGTATGAACAAAGCTTGGGTCAGAGGGCACGGCAAGGATGCCGGAGTGGCAGCTCACTTACAGGCGTGGCGACCCAGGAGCCGTGGAGGTGTTACTCCTGGCATAGGGTGACTCATAGTGTGGGATGGTAGGTCTGATGGTGTAGGGAGCAGTGGCGCCATAGACGAGATTGGCAGTCGCAGGGCTGAAGTCGACGGTGGTCGAATTGACGTAGAGCGACTTCAGTGCGCGGGAGAAGGGTGACTGCGACGCCGACGACGACGCGATGCTGTCGGACTGGGAATGGCTGCTTCCATTCTGCCCAGCATGTCCGTTTAGTCCGTTCGCAGGTTGGCTGGTGACATTGTGGACCGTCTGTGGCGGGAAGTCCCTCTCCCTCTGGTGCAGCTTGGGGGACGACGATGTGGACGAGGCGGTAGATGAGGCGGCCTGCGTGCTCATGGCAAGCTTAGCCAGCGACGACTGCTGGGACTGGATTTGGCGATGAGCTGTAGAAGTTGGGCGCGCGGTTAGCAATGGTGGGAGATGGAAGAGGCAGCGGTGCGAGGACTGGTTGCAGGGCTGGTTGAGGGCTGGTTGAGGGCTGGAGAGCTGGCTGAAAGCTGTTGCAGAGCTCAAGAGCGGCTGGAGGGCTAAAGACGCTGACTGATGATGTCGAATCTTGTAGGTCGAGGGCGCGAAGGACAAAAGCGCTGGCAAAGACGACGCAGCGAAGCGCAAAGAAGTAGACGAGAACGAAGGCACTCGAGCTCTGGAAAACACTTGGCAGTGGATACAAATAGGGATAGCAAGGGCGGTGTTGGGTGTTGGGAGGCGCAGATGATTTATATGCGACAGCCGTATCGACGTATCCTGTCGATCTGCGATATGCTGGCTTGGCTGGCAGAACAGGCGTCAGAGGGAGGGGCAGTTGCTGGTGGGACGGCGCCGACAGACTGCTGTCGGCGTGGCGAGGAATGCGGCTGTGGGCGAGTGCGACGGCACAGCAGATGGGCACAGCAGATGGGCACAGCAGATTGGGGACGGGGGTATGTGCATGCAGAGCGCGAGGGGAGCGATGTCGTACCTGGATTCCGGGCCGTCTGGTCGGAGACTGGAGCAGCTGAGAATGCGGCCATGAACAGTTCGACAAAACAGGAGAACGTGCGTGCGACAGGAGATGCTCTCGCGTTCCAGTGGATTCGGCAGCAAGGCCAAGGCTGACACACAGGGGCAGCTGCGGTATATTTGTGGGCGTCCCCCCTGTATTGGTAGGGTTGGGCGACGCACTGCCGCGAAATGCGTTGAATACGTCGAAATGAGGCGTGCGTGGAGAAGGTGATCCGGGCGACCAGAGCAGCCGATCAAGGCGAAAAGGAAGAAGGAGGTAGAAAAAGTCGACGTCGTGAAGACGGAACGCGAGAAGCAGAGAAGCAGAAAAGAAAGCGCAAGTCTGGTGGAGTCGCTCCAGTGCAGTCGTCTTTGTGTGCGATGACTGCAAAAACACGAAAGTCGCACTGTCCACCTTGTACTTTGTAGCTCGCAGCAGGCGCCGCCGGCTCGCTAGCGTGCAGGGCGCCGGAAAAGGCGTCGGAGGAAGGCGCGGAGAGCGCTACCGAGTGCTAATAGGAAATGGAGGGCGTGTCCAGTGGCCGCAGGGCGCTTTCTAATTGGAGCAGCGCCGCGAGGTGTTAGGTGTTGTGCTTGTTAGCTGCGCGCGCGGCGATTGGCCAGCTGTGGCAGAGTGATTCGGCGTACGAGAAGTAGGAAATCGAGCGTACTCGTATATTGAAAACGCAAAGTAGGATAGGAAAATAGGAAGATGAAGGAATCGGAAAGCCAGAGTAGATCGAATGGACAGACAGCAGTCGCGCCCAAGGCGACCCGGACGACAGAAAGGCCGGGATAGGCAAGAGCGGCGCGAGAGCAGTCGGCTACACTCAGACACGGCGGATGCGCAACCGCACCTCGTACTCTGTGCGCAGATAGATGGGGCCGGAGGTTGTTTGTGTCTGCTTATGACGTGTGTCACTGTCGTGTGTGCGCACTTCGTACTGTCCTGGCTCGGTGCTGCGACGTACTGCCGTTCATGTGCCGTGGCGATGTTCTTGGTTCCTGCCTGCGGCTGTCTCAAATCTGACCGCCGCGCACCTTCCGTTTTGTGCTCAACCTCTGTGTAACGCGGCTCACTATTGCGGTTGCCCCATACGGAACTGCCAAGAGGCGGATCGACTGTTTTGGCCAAGGCCAAGACCGGATGAGCACAAGTTTGTAGAACAGGAACTGCCAGATGATGAGGGAGAGGCAGAACAGAGTGTCGGTGTTGCCTGCTGCCTGAAGTTGGCAGAACGTGCAGTGTATCTTACGCCGCGAATCGCACACAGCTGTCGTTTCCGCAATTTTTCTGACTGTTGGGGCGCCTACGAAATACTCACATTACACGGACCTACTGCTAATAAACCGATAAGATTGCCGCCAAGAGCTGCGATGACGGCGGTCCACTTGTACGAACAGAAAGACAGCAGGCGACAGCCAGAAGCGGTCACAGCATTGGCGGAAAGCCGCCTGCCAGCTTCCGGCGAAACATCAGAAGGCCAGCGCCGCACAAGACACGGCTGAAGTACTGCGTCTGGCGCTGGACGGAAGCGTACTTCGTATCTTACAGAAACAACTGGCTCTGAGGCTCTACGGGTCCTGCGAGGATGCGCCGTAAGACTCACCGGCGCCGTCAGATCAGACTGCAGCGTCGGAGGCTGGTGGGGAGGCGCCGATGGCTCGCCTGCATTTGTTTGTGAGCTTCCTGCAGCGTACGAGTACGAGTAGCTGGCGCGCCACGGAAATCGGATCTCGGCGCTGCGAAAGTCGGAGGCCCGCAAGCGAAACGACCTAGCGCCGCTGCGCACATGCTTTTGCGGTCTTGCCCTTTCCAGCAACGGTGCGGCAGGCTAGAGACAAAATACTGGTCGCAGAACCAGCAGCCAGACGGAGATAATCCTTTTGGTAAGCGACGGCTAGCTTCACCGCGAAAGGTGAGGAGAGCCGGGCCTAATGGCGCATGGGGACGGAGCGACTGCGGACTTTCTCCGAGCTCCTGCTCTGCTTTGCTCGCCTGGTCGCCTGTGCCTTGATTCACGCAAGCCCGTAATCGCAGTGTAGTTTGTAATGCGTTGGATCGTCGCTGCGCCGCGCCAGTCCGCGCTTGCCTCTGCGTCATCGTGCTTGCCAGATCCGCGGCGCACAGTGTCGGCAGGCATCAGAGGCAGATCGTCCAGCGCGGCGCCTGGCCACGCCTGCCCCGCGCTGGCCTGATGACGCCCACGGCCCACGCACGGCCCACGCCCACGCGGATGGCAGCGGCAGATACAACGGCCGCCAGCTTGCGCCGCCGTCTGCCCCCAACCCGCGCCATCGCCATCGCCCCTCCTCGCCGGAGTTTCTCTCGGCGGAAGTTGGGACGGACGATCGCAAAGTATGGGGACAAGCACGCGAGTCGCTCGCAGCGCGCCGCGAGACAGGAAACACGCCAGCATACGGAGTACGAGTAGATGGGTGACGTGTAGTCAGCAGAGCCTTCGCGAGACGAAGCGCGAGGCCGAGCCCCGGCAATAGCATCGCCAACGACCAGACGTCGTACGAGAAGAGGCAGAAATGGGTGCTATCCGTACGGTACGAAGTAATAGGAGCGTCGTCACGAAACACGGCAGTCGGCCAGCAGCGCCGCCAAATCCGGCGCGCTTTCCACGGCGCGACACTTGCTACACGCACTCGCGTTCGCCAAGCCTCGCTCCTGCCCAGACCGGACACACGCGTACGGGTACTCTGTAAGATGTGCTCGGCCAAGACTCCCGCAGCGTCTCGTCCTGGCCCAGGCCTTCACAGAAGGCGGGCTTGGTGGCTAGTGCTGGTAGTGCCGCCGAGATCGCGGCCTGGCCAAGCGCCCGAGCCTCGTACAAGTACCACTCGTACTCGTAGTCTCCTTCCCAGAAGCTCCCCTCCCTACCCCCACTCGCCGCATACTCGTAGACGTGGAGGCCAGGCGCTTGGCTGCGCGAATATAATACTGACTCGTATTCTTAGAAACATGAGATCTCATAACACCACATTCAACTGCAACTGCAGGAATGTACGCGCATGCGCAGAGTAGCTGCCGCCGCTACGTGGCCATGAAACGCAGGGACGTGAGTTTGCCAATGCCTCCGATGAACGCCGCAGGGTCGCTGCACGTCGCATGTCCCTGCAGCCCTTTGCGCTGTCAAGGCATGAGCTGCCTGACATTTTCAGGGCTGTCTGACTCTCAGGCCCTCTTTATGCTGATGCTTCACTGCGGCCAGTACACCGTACGTGTCCGGCCGGACTCCAGCGTTGCCACTCCGGCCTTCGCATATGCCCGTAGGGGAAGGCCGCCTTGCCGTCCGCCTTGCTTCACGCGCTCGGCAGTCGCGCGGAGCTATGGGCTATGGTGGCATACGTGTAGTGGCTTGGAAAATGAAGGTCAAACGCTGAGCTGATACGAGTACGAGTACGAAAACTCCGTACGTACAAGATTTTCCCCACACTGTGTTCATAACATCCTATCTACGAGTACACATCGTAGGCGGTCAAGGTTGCGTCAAGACGTCCGTGTCGTGGGTAAGACACGGCAATTGCCAATAACGCCGGGCTGTTGGCCAACTTCAGGTTTACGACGTAGGTTGGCTTTCTTGCGCGCAATGAGCTTGCTAATGTATTCGTAGCAATTGATGTGACATGCCCTACCGTCTGCTATGACGTAATTTCATCGATAAAACGTATATTTAATCATGGCAGGCTCCTCACAGCGGCAAGGGAGCAGACGCCCTTTTGCCACGTACTGATATCTTTCGCAATATAGGTGGTTAGGTGCTTTTGTTGTGTAATACAAAACACTAAACAACACGGCAACGTAAATAAAGTCACATGGGGCGGTGAAAGCTGCCCGAGTGTCGAGTAAGTGGCCAGAGCATTACTGAGCACTTTGATCATATCGTATGGCAAGAGGAAGGAGCAAACGAGCTTTCTGCCGTACAAGGAAGGACCGGCCTACACGCTTAGTCTTGATTTTGGGAAAGAAGCACAACCACGCCCCACTTTTTGTTATGAAAATACTCGTACTTAGCACACAACATCACGATTTGGCAAAAAAGCCACGACAGACGAGACGATATTTACACCGGCTTGCTGCCTCTGGCCCCTTGTCCAGAACGGCCCGCACCTCATTAAAACAGTACACACTGTACATAGCTCATTCTCTTCCCACCAGCCTGCTGCAGGTTGACCGCGCCAGGCGTCACGGGTCCCGAGATCTCGCTTGCTCCTCAGAGATCTGACTTGCGGGGAAGGCAGAAGGTGGTGTCGTTCTCTCTTTCCCTAATTGGGACTCACTTGCTATATCTGTCGTCTTCTCAGCACGGCAGCTCTGGCTTTTACGAGTGCTCCTGCCCTCAGTTGAAGCGACCACTGCTTCCTTATCGCTCTCTGTCAGGCGCGCCAGGCACTTTCATCCCGCTACTCTTCAACGGCGATAGCACTGCACGCTTGCGTGAAAGGGCAACCGCCATGTTCAAGATCTAGCAACTCTTTCTCGGCGACACCTTCTTTCTCTCAAGTATATCTCGACGCCTGCTCTTGTCCCCTGGCCGACCGCCCTGATCAGGGGCAGACCCCTCCCCCCGTCCTTCCCTTCCACGCTCTCCCAGTGACACCCCTTGTTATATGCCGTGGATGAAAACAAATCATACAAGAGGAACACAAACGAGAGCGAGAGCACGAGAGCACGCCCAGGACACCTCGACTTGCGTGAACGGGACGACCTGCAAAGGGAATTGACACTCGCAATACCACGCCGCCGAGACCATTGCTCACCGAGTCGGCACACATCATGGCCCGGGACTTGGACCTGAGCAAGGTCATCGCCAATCAGAACCCTGTTGCGCAGGCAATGGTTCCGGATCACATCGACCAGGGCATCTTGATCCCACTCAAGACGACCCTGGAACTGCGCGATGACCACCAGTGTGGCCAGGCCTTGATCACGCGGTCACCAGTCAGATCTACGAGCTCTGTTATCAGGTTAGTGAGCTTGGCTATCTCGTTTCTCGGCCGCTGCAGGCCGTTTGAGGGGAGACGTGGTCTGCTATGATCTGCGACTGTCCTCTTGCCGTCTGTCAGCTCCATACTAACCCTTGCGACCTCGTCAGCCTTCTGCGCGATCTGCTTCCTGAGGAGATTGTTAAGGGCATCCCTCACCTACGGCGCTGCGCCAAGCCTTCTGACCTCCCGGCTCACTTGAAGTCGCAGTTTATGAATGACACTGCGGCAAGCAAGCAGATACACACAGGCAAGTCCAGCTGGGTGTATGTCATACTGGGACTGGAAGCGACAATCTCCCAGCCGGAGATGGCCAAGGCGCTGTCCACGCTGGAGGGGTTTGAAGATGGCGTCTTCATCGCCTCCATTCCCGTGCCTCTTCTCGCGCCCACGTCCCAGGTCCAGGCGGCTCTGTGGACGAGCCAGTTCTGGCCCACGATGTACCGGAAGAACAACCCGCTCGGCCCTCATCCTAGCATGGTGGCCCGGGCCACGGACGAGATCGCCGAGGACGCCCCCCTGTGGATGGCTCTCGCCCACGACATAGCAGCCAAGGCGAAGAAGGCCGGGTATGGCGAGGCCCTGGGCGCGTGCATTGTGTACCGTGGAAGCGATGGGCCTCGCCTTGTTGCGCTCGCCGGCGATGGGCGGTGGCAGCAACAGCCCAGAGGATCCAAAGCAGGCAACCCCATGGCACATGCCGTTCTGCGGGCCATCAGCCTGGTGGCCCAGAAGCTGGTGCGCGCCGAAAAGAGGAAGCAGCGCAAGCGGAGCGCCACGCCACAGGTGGACACGGACAAGGAGAATGCCGACCCGGCCGACAGCAATGGCACGAACGACGACTACGATAGCGACGCATCGGTGCCTGTGCAGTGCGAGGTGCAAGACCGCGTGCGCGACCGTCTGAGCCGCAACCGGGACCGGGGACAGGCAGGCCACCGCCAGCGTCTCGCCTTTGAGCCTTTCCAGGACAAGCCGTTCCTCGAGGAGGAGGAGAAGATCTTTATGGAAGAGCACCCGACCCCCGACGGCTACCTTTGCCACGGTCTTGAGCTATACGTTACCCACGAACCGTGCGCCATGTGTTCTATGGCTATTCTCCATTCACGCATGGGAAAGGTCATCTTTGCCAACCGCATGCCTCTTACCGGCGGGCTGAGCGCAGAAGATCGCGGACTACCGGCCGGTGCTGGAGAGACGAGCGACGCAGTGTCCAAGGCGACAGACGCAGAGCTCGGGAAGGCCGGGACCGGCATCCACGGCCTAGGCTTGTTCTGGCGCCGCGAGCTGAACTGGAGTCTTCTTGCCTGGGAATGGGAGTCTCTCGGCTGCTGCGCGCCCTCACGCATGGATCCCAGGACCCATGCTTGATTTTACGTATAAGAAGGCGGCCAGTGTTTTTGTGTTTTGTGTTTGTGTTTGTGTGTTTTTGTGATATAATTCTTCTTATTCTGTGTTGACGACACTGCTTTTACATGTTCTGCCATGCCGGTCCATCTTTTAGCACAGCATATGGGAATCGCAAGTTGAGGCAGGGATAGCAGTCCGCCAAGGTGGCGCTTGAGGGTTTGACTGCAGACGGACACGGCCGGTAGATAACGGAAATGGAGAACGGGATATGGGTATGGGAAACAAAAGTGGTGGGAATGGAGAGGCGAGAAGCCGACTGAACTCAGGCGAAAGGGGTTGCTCCGGAGGAGATGCGCCGCAAGAACATTTGTGAGCACCGGCGCTGATAAACAGAGCCTGATCCAGTGTATGCATAACACCGGCCTGCTGTAATGCAGCTGCATAAATGACAAGAACACTGATGAAACAGGTCTGTTGGCAACTGCTTGTACGGTGTATGTGGTCACAGCGTAGCAAGGACAAAAGGACGTCGTACGAGGCTTGGAGACTACCTGCAGGCGACAGTTGGCGATGGCAGAGACGCTTTGTCCAGACACCGTCGACGGCGCAGCGAGACGGCCGGATGCAGCGCCGATACGGCAAAGCGATGTTAAGACGGCGCGACAGCGGCAGACGAGACAGGCAAGACAAAGCGCCATGGAGGCGGCTTTGAGCTGGCCGTCTTCTCTTCCTCCCTTGCGGCCGAGGCTCCGGCATGGGACCGGCCAGGAAGACGTCAGAGCCGGAGATCGGGTATTTTGCAGTCAGCGCTATCAGGAGATGATTGGGTCGACAGGGGACGGCTTGGGAGACGAGGCTGCGAAAACGACGCGAGAGTGGGAGAAACTCGAGGGCCTCGGAATGGCGAGCAAGAGCCGGCCAGGAAGAGAGGATGCCGAATTCAGACGGAGAGCAACGCCGACAGGGCCGCTCTACCCGACCGGATGGCAGAAGGCACCACTCAGCTCCCTTACGACTCTCTGTAATACTTGTGACAGACGATAGAACTGGTCACCCCCCTCCAGCCTCCACACACACACGAGCCGACATTATCCCCCTCCGACATATGTACCATCCCCTAAATAGCTCTCCACTCCAACTCGACCGCTTTCTGCAGGTCGTCCTTCCGACCCCCCCCCTCTCTCTCTATTGTCGTCTACTTCTCTCCCGTCTGGTGACCGCTTCCTTTCAGACCTTCGCTTCTGCCCCCTCTTTCATGCCTGTCTCCTCCCCCCCCTCTCTTCTCCGCGACTGAGACCCTGGGAACCTCGCAGACAGCCTATAAAAGCGCCGGTCGGCCACCCGTTTGTTCGGCTCAGAAGAATCAGGTTTCCACTGCCAAACGCTGCCCAGCCATTGACCGCGTACTTTCCATTCCGGCGGCGCTACAATACGGAGCAGACCTGCTGGCAGCCGGCTGTACTACGAATACGGCGTAACCTTGCGACCTTCCCGAATCTGAAGAGCTAGACGACATTTGTAAAGCTAACGAAAAGCCAAAAAAACGGGAACTCCCAACCCCAAACGCAAAAACCCTACAGGCGACGTACACAGGGCAGCGCGCAGGCCAGTCGGCAGCATATCGTCGAATCTGCGAAGCGCTGGTACGCATTGCTTGCTTGCTGCCGGCCGAGGGGAACGCTTGTGCCTGCACGGATAAGGACAGCAGAATAGTACAGGCAGATCCACAGTTTTGCAGGGCGGTTTCTGGCTGTGGCTTCTGGTTTCCGCTGGCTTTGCCACTGCAGAGCATCACAGAGCCATACTTGGCACGCAGCATCGACGTCTTCTCGACAGCGACACCGCACGGCGCGACGAGCGACTGCCACCGAGCCCAGCCCCGACACGACTCCAAGCTGAAGCGCACCGCGGGCGCCCGGCCGGCTCTGCTACGCGTCTGCTCCCGTCCCGGCAACGCGCCGCCCCGGCACCGTCCCGCCGCGGTTTCTGCGAGCCTCCTCTCCTGTGCTGCCGCCGCAGTGCGTACGGACTTGGCATTCGTCGGCGGTCTCGACAGGGCCCACGAGGGCTTCGGGTACAGCATGCCGCCGAAACGGAAGGCGACTATACTCGCGGCCTCGGCGTCGGCCCCGTCCGTGGCGCCGGCAGCGGCGGCAGCGACAGCGGCAGCGGGCCGGAAGAGGAAAGCAGACGACAAGAGCGCGCAAAAGTACTACGCTGTGCGCACGGGCGCGCGGCCAGGCATCTACCTGACGTGGAACGAGTGCCAGGCACAGATTGCTGGCTTCAAAGGCGCACAGTGTATGTCTGCCCTCCGCGCTCTGCGGCTCGTCCCCGTGCTAACCGGTGCCGCAGTCAAGAGCTTCACCACGCGCGAAGATGCCGCCGCCTTTGTCGCCGGCAAGAACCCCGAAGGCGGCGCCAAGGACCGGGGCGAGCCGCGCTTCTACGCCGTGGCCGTCGGCAACTACCCGGGCATCTACACCGACTGGGAGACGGCGTCGCGCGCCATCGTCGGCGCCAAGGGGCCCAAGTACAAGAAGTTCCCGACGCGGGCGGAGGCTGCCAACTTCATCCGCATGTACGGCTCGGCGGCCACGCGGCAGGCTCTCAGCGGCGTGCATGGGGTGGCCAGTGGGACGAGTCCGCAGAGCGAGGAGGAGGAGGGCGACGACGACGACGACGACGACGCGGACGATGACAAGGAAGAGGAAGAGGAGGACGCCGCACAGATCCTGCACCCCGTGAAGCGGGCCAAAACAGGCGCGAGGGACTCGTCGATACTAGACATCTATACGGACGGCAGCAGCCGCGGCAACGGGCGGAACGGCGCATCGGCCGGCGTCGGCGTGTTCTTTGGGTACAACGACGCAAGGTGAGCAGAGCAGGGCAGGGCAGGGAGGGAGCAGGAGCAGAAAACAGGGTATACTGACCTGTGCGCCAGAAACGTCTCGGAGCGGCTCAAGGGCGAGCCGCAGACCAACCAGCGCGCCGAGCTGACGGCCGTGCTGCGGGCGCTCGAGGCGGTGCCGCCGACGCAGTCGGTGCGCATCTTCTCCGACAGCACGTACTCGATCAACTGCGTCAGCGAGTGGTACCGCGGCTGGGCCGCCAACGGCTGGAAGACGCGCAGCGGCGAGCCCGTCATGAACCAGGACATTATCCGCGCCGTGCGCACCCGCATCGACGCGCGCGACAAGGCCGGCGCCGCCACGCTGTTCCGCTGGGTCAAGGGGCACGCCAGCGACCGCGGCAACGCGGCCGCGGACCTGCTGGCGACGCAGGGCGCGCGGCTGCAGACGTAGGGCGAGAGACGGGACGAGAAGCAGAAAGACGAGAAGCAAGAGGAAAACGAGAAGCAAGAAAACGAGAAGCAAGAAAACGAGAAGCAAGACGAGACAGACCAAGGCCTTGTCCGGCGGGCAGACAGAACGGCCCGGCCGGGTGTACGAAGACCGGCCGGTCGCGCGGCATGGCGAATCGGCTCAGACCGGCGACAGTTCGACAGCATGATATAAGGAGATAGGAACTGTAGATGATGCTGCGGCCGCCGCTCCAATTGGTTAGTCAGCATGCGTGCCGACTCGACACTTAATGCTCGGTATCTTACAATTACGAATACACGGCTGGCCTCCACGGCCAGCCTGAACATACAAGTACTACTGTCTGACCGAGATCGTCGCTTGACTCGCCGTCCTGGTGTCGCACAGCACCTCGGCTTAAGCGGACGAGATGTCACGTTCACAGGTGCAGGCAAAAAGTGGGTCGCCGTGATAACAAAAACCGCTTCGGACTCTCGACTTGCGCCACCTGCTCCTAGCAACCACTTCACGCTGCCATTGGCCTTTGCATCTTGCTATCTGCTGCAATATGCTTGCTCCTCGCGCCGCTTCTTCGGTACCGGCATCCTGTGCCACACGTCTTCCGCTGTCGGTCTGCCTACGTCCACTGCGCTGCGTCTGACGCTGCCCTTTCTCGATCGCCTCGTCTCAACATCGGGTCGACTTGATCCAAGACTCGCTCTCGCCCTCTACAAGGCTGTCGCAGTGCATTTGCTTCTACTTCCAAGCTACCGTCTCGCGTCATTCTTCTGTCCCCTCTACCGGAAGGGGACCGCTCTGCAAGACTGGCGTTTTCGAGCGAAAGCGCTTCCTTTCTGTGCCACAGCCTCCATGATTCAATAACATTTCGCCCCCTTCACCCTCCGTTCTCAGCGGCCGCAGTTCCGCTTGTGACTAGCTGCACCGCCTGCGGAGAGCCTCCTCGACGGCTACCCGAGTCTGGCCTCGCTGCGAGCGCTCTGCTCCTGCTCCGACTTCTGCCCGGTCGACGTCTGTCCTGCCTCGGAGACGCGGGTGTTAGCTGACGGCATTGACTTCGCTTGAGTTTACTCTCATAACTCCCTGCCTTGCCTTGGTACATACGGCATCCTCTACGGCCTCTTCGTCGCCAAGCTTGCCCGCCATGCCGACGCTCGCGCTGACAGACTTCAACATCGTCCTCAGCGTGCTGGGTGGCTGGGTGTCCCTGTTCGGGCTCGTGTCGTACCTATGCAAGGAAACCTTTTACGTGTCGGAAGCGTGTACGTGCTGTTCCCTGTCCTCTTTGCCGGCCACTCTGTACCGTGCTGACAAGCAGTGATCTCGCTCTTGGCTGGCGTGGCGTTTTCGCCGCCGGCGGCCAACTTTATACGGCCGCTGGAGTACACGGGCTCGCAGGCCAACCTGGACGCGGCGACGCTGTACTTTACGCGTCTGGTGCTGGGGGTGCAGCTGCTGCTGGCGGGGGTGCAGCTGCCGAGCCGGTACCTGCGGAAGGAGTGGAAGCCGCTGACGCTGCTGCTGGGACCGGTGATGACGCTGATGTGGCTGACGACGAGCCTGCTGGTGTGGGCGCTGGTGACGCCGCGCATGCCGTTCCTGCACGCGCTGGCGATCGGGTCGTGCGTGACGCCGACCGACCCGGTGCTGTCCAACGTGATTGTCAAGGGCCGCTTTGCGGACCAGAACGTGCCGCTGGAGCTGCAGCGCATCATCATTGCCGAGTCGGGCGCCAACGACGGGCTCGGCTACCCGTTCCTGTTCCTGGCGCTGTACCTGATCCAGTACACGGGATACACGGCAGCGGACGCGGCGGCGACCGGCGCGGCCTTTGCGGTGCCGGACGGCGGCGCGGCCAAGGCGATGGGCCTCTGGTTCGGCGAGACGTGGGGCTACACGATCCTGCTGAGCGTGGTGTACGGGACGGTGGCGGGCTACGCGGCCAAGGAGCTGCTGCACTGGGCGGAGGAGCGCAAGTACTGCGACCGCGAGAGCTTCCTCGTGTTTGCCATCTCGCTGGCGCTCTTCATCACGGGCACGTGCGGGCTCATCGGCAGCGACGACGTGCTGGCGTGCTTCGTCGCCGGCAACGTGTTCACGTGGGACGACTGGTTCCGGCTGGAGACGCAGGACGACTCGCTGCAGCCGACGATCGACATGCTGCTCAACGTCGCCGTCTTCCTGTGGTTCGGCGCCGTCTGCCCCTGGTCGCTGTTCGCACACGGGCCCGTGCCGCTGTACCGCCTCGTGCCGCTCGGCCTGCTCGTGCTGCTGCTGCGCCGGCTACCGTGGGTGCTGGTGCTGCACCGCGCCATCCCGCAGATCGAGCACACGCGCCAGGCCGTCTTTGTCGGCTTCTTCGGGCCCGTGGGCGTGTCCGCCATCTTCTACCTCTACATCACGCTCGAGTTCCTCGAGCGGATCTCGGCCTCGCCCGCGAGCGACGGCGCGCTGCGCCCCGACGTGGCCCTGCTCGGCGAGACCGCCACCGTCGTCGTCTGGTTTCTGAGCATCGCCAGCATCGTCGTGCACGGCCTCAGCATCCCGCTCGGCAAGCTCGGCCTCTACCTGCCGCGCACGCTCAGCCGCGCGCTGCCGTCGAGCTCGTCCGGCGGCGCGTCCGGCCGCAGCACCGGCGCCGACAGCGCGCTGCCGCCGTTCCACATCGGCAGCCGCGTCAGCACGCTGGTGCTGCGGCGGTCCGGGCGCGGGCGGCAGAGCAGCCCTAGCCCACCCGGCGACATACGCATCCCCGTCGACAGCAGCGGCACCAGCGATCGCGACACGTCGGCTACGGGCCCGCAGGCGATCTACCGTATCGGCACAGTGGTTCCGCCCAGCGAGGACGCGGCGGCGGCGTCGCTGCCGTTCCACCGGACGATCCGCTTTCCGGACGACCAGGCGTGAAGGAGGGTAGCAGCAGACGGGACGGGTGTTGGGGGCAGCGGCAGAGGGGCAGAAGACGGAAATAGAAGAGACGCGGGCAGCGCAGCACTCGGCGGTTCTCTGCATGCTGCGCGGGCTGGTAGCAATGGCGAGGAGGCGCGGCCCCAGGCCACGGACAGGAGGTTGTATTGCCATGAGCCCGACGGGCTGCATCGATGCTATGAAGTACGGAGTACAGAAGGATCCGTTGCAAGTTGTCGTTCCCGTGCAGTTCCGTGCCAGTTCGGCTTCTTCGTGCTTCGTCTCCGGCTCTTCAGCTCTCCGTAGTCGTCCCCGATTGGCCAGGCCGCCACGCGACAGCCTCGGCGGCTGGGCGATGCCACCATGCCGCGGGCACTTATCTTTGCGCTACATCGAGAGCACTCTGCACCATGCCATGCAGATACTCCGTACGGGCAACAGTACGGAGTACGAGTATGTCGTTCTAGACCCGACTCCAGACCCACAGCGGCTAGATAACGATAACGCCAGCGGCCAATCGCATTACGGCAGATCACGGCTGCCGACTCAGACCTAAACAGGCGCCTTGTGAGTACGAAATCCAAGTGCAGAGACACAGCCCAGCACAAAGTACGTCTCTGAGTCGGCCTGCTATCAAGGCCCCTGGCGGCGGGAACAAGTCGGGCGTGGCCGCCGTCCATTGCCGAACACGACCGTCCGAGCAGACCTGTCGACTGCAGCAGACGGCAGGCGGCAGGCTGCTGTGGCAGACGTAACGACGGGCAGCGTCATCCCGCGCGATAACCAGCTTTTACGGCGTACGGCGTACTTTGTACATTGCGTTGGGTTGTGTCGCAGTTCCAAAGGAGTGACTGCACTGCGACTTTGTACTTTGCAGAGCGCCGAGGCCCAAGACCGGTGCTCGTACGAGGTGCGAACACGCATGAAGCCGAGCCAGAGAAGAGAGGCCCAGACACATCTACTCGTACTCCGTACTTCGTATCTCGTATTTCGTGTATTTCGTACCGGAGTGCGCACTGCACTTGTCATACTTTGCAACGGTTGTACTCGACTTACATAGAGCTTGCAAGAAACTGTTGGGAAGAGCTGGCAAGGCGATCGCGCTAGCCCTCTTCCGTACTAGAGACATCCACTAGCAACCTACCTCGAGGCCGCACATCTGCTCGCATATCGTAAGCAGAAGCTGGAGAAGAGTCCGGAGTACGGAGTAAGTGCATACGGAGTATTACGGAGTACGGAGTAAAGAAAAGAACGAATTCAAGATGCATTTGTGTGGTGTTTTTCGTATATCGCAATCAGCCAATCGCGTCACGTGACCGTATCGCGTCATCTCGCTTTCCTCCCGTCTCTCTCGCGTTCATCGCTTCTCCGGCACACGCAAGCCGTAATTTCCTTCTCGTTGTAGCCTACCGCTCCTTGCTCATCGTGCGTGTGGTAAAGGGCCGGTATCGTACGATCCGGTGGCTGGACTGCGACAAAGGTCACGTGACCATTGAGGGCTGATCCCGAGCACAACGGCCTCCTGAGCGTGCTCCTGGACCTGTTGCAACGCCCAGCGGCCCCTGTCCAATCACAGCCGCTCCCAGTCCTCCCCGACAGCGTGCTGGACCACTAGCCGCGCACTGAACGTGGCCAAGAAAACAGCACTCGTATTGCTCCGTAAAGCAGTTGCGCTGCCCCCGCGCCTGCTGTATCAGGCAGACGTTTCCATCGCCACGCCTTGGCTTGTCCTTTCTGCTCGCCGTTTCACTCGCCGCCACACTCGCCGCTTCCTGTTCTGTCTGCGCAATCGGTCCTGCCAGTTTCGCTAGCTTGCCGTGGTCCCTGCTCCTGGGCCGTACTTTCCTGTTTGCTCTGCCATTGCTGCTCCATTTTAGTGCCTTTTGCCTCCTTTTTTCTTCTGTATTTTGCCGTCTCCACTATCCTCGCCCTCCCTCCACTTCTCTTCCTCCACATCCTTCCGTCTGCCACGGCCAGCAGGTGAGCAAGACGGCCAGGAACGACGACATTGCCCGTCCACGACGCCTCCACGATCCGTTTGCGATAGCCGGCGCCGCGCTCTGTCCATTGCAGCCCGCCGTCCGGCCTTTCGGCTCTTGCCACCGTCGCCGCCGCCGCCCTCCGATCGCTCCATCTCCGGCCTCTTTCGGGCCTCTTCGGCCTCCTCACGGTCCATCCGGCGGCAGTCCAGCCTCACCTTCGATCCGCGCATCGTCGCGCCGGAGCCTTCACGGCCTCGCCTGGCATCCTCCTAGCGTCACCTGCCGCGCCTGTCTCCCTTGCGGCCACGGCGACGCCCGCCCAACGGCCCGCCAACAACGCCAGCCCGCTATCAACCCGACCTTCAGGCCCAACTCAACCTGACCGACTGATTGACCGATCGACCGACCGGCCAGGCCAAGGCCATGTCGACCCAGGACACCTCATTCGAAGCTCTCGCCGCGTCCCCCGGCGGCTTCGCCGTCGACTCTGAGTGGATGGGCGACTCGCCGCCCGCCCTGACTGTCGAATTTATCCAGCACCAGCAGCCACTGCATCCACACAGCCATCTCCATCGCGACCAGCCGCTTGCGAAGCAGCCGGCTCGCAGAGCAGTCCAAGGCGGCGCTGCTGTCTCCGGCAAGCAACGACCGCCCCTGTCCGTCGACCCCTCCGCCATGTCCCATCCGCCATCCGCCTCCTCGCCCGAATCGCTCCTCTCGTCCTTTCAGGATTCCTCCTCCTCAGTCTCCTCCAAGCAGACCTCCATGACCGCGCTTTCCAGCTTGGCCGGCACCACACCAACGTCGAGGAAGTCGCAAAAGAACCGCGAGCTGCGAGGCCGGTCAGCGGCCTCCGGCCGCGTCGGCGCAGATCCGCACCAGTCCCGCCGCTCTGCCCGGCCAGACGCCGTCGTCCCAGCCGCCGCGCCCAACGGCGATGTGACTATGAGGGACGGCGACCTGGACACCAACTGCGCCCTTCCCGACGCCAACGACTTGACACAGGCCGATTGGAACTTCCGCGACTATCTCCGCCTCGACGACGACCAGGACAACACCTTTGACGATGACGACACCCAGCTGCAGCAGCAGCTCGGTCTCGCCAACGGCCTCAACCTGAGCAGCACCATCGACCCCAAGTCCATCCAGAGGACCTCGAGCCTCGCCACCGACGATGAGCTGCTTACGGACGACGGCACCGCCCACAGCGCCGCCGTCGCCATGAGCGCCGACCTCAGCCCGTTCAGCGGCAATCCGTCGCCGTTCGACTTTGTGAGCGCCTCTAGTAGCCCGACTGTCGATGACTCGCTGGCACCATCCTTCTCCCCCCCCCAGATGTATCCCTCTACGGTCGGCGCCGGCCAGCATTCCCAGAGCCAAAGGGGACACGGCAAGGCGCTCTCGGTACGTCTGTCTGCGTCTTCGTCTTGCTCTCCTTGCATCTACTCTCGCCCAAGACTTTTCATTGCACCTGCTAATGCGCGTTCTTGTCTATAGCAATACTCGCTCAACCAGTCCATGAACAACCTCAAGACGACCGGCTCCCGCGAGGTGTCGCCGGTCACCAACTTCGTCTTCAGCCAAGGACACTCACCAGCGGCATACATGGGCAGCGCTCAGTCGCCAGAGAACGCCGACATGCGCTTTGCCCACTTCTCTGGCAACAACATGCAGCACATCCCCATGTCCTCCAACTTCTGTTTCTCGGACAGTGTCCCGACGACCCCTTCATCGCCATGGCAGGGCCGCACGATGCACGAGCAGCACTACATGGCAAATGGCAATGCTTCGCCAATGTCCATGTTCCACGGAGGCGGTCCTCTGGCCGCCGTCCAAGGCTCGAGCCCTCTGAATGCACAGAGACGGCCACTGCGCTTCTTTGTGGGCGTCACGCCTCACAAGTCGCGCGTCGAGACCCAGATTCCCATTATGATTTTCCTCTCGGCCTTGCCGCCTGGCGTCTCGAAGCTGCACCTCCCGCCGCACACCATCTCCAAGCCCAAGCTTCTGGCCAAGGCCCCTGTCGACAGGACTCCCGACATGCTCGAGCTGCACACCATGGTTGTCTGTACCAGCGCTATGCAGAATGAGACATGTCGCCGCCGCGCCTTTGAGCGCGCCGCTGCGGCCTCCTATGCGTCGCACTTCCCCCCCTCCCATAACGGCACGAGCACGGGTGCCGACGACGGCGACGGTTGCCGCCCAGCCGACGGCGGCGAGATCTGGATCTGCAAAGGCTGCATCCAGCGTGAGCGCAAGCGCGCCAACAGAAAAAAGTCCAAGAAGCCGGAAGACGACGAGGAATGGAGCCGGGACGAGCACCGCCGCATCATCATCTTCAACACCAGCGAGATCAAGGACTGGCAGCGCCCGACTGCTGCTGCCCTGTCGTCGCTCGACGAGAACGCAGCCGGCAGCCCCATCGAAGCTGTCATCAGCGTTCCCATGCGCATCACCTGCTACTGCCGCCACCACAGCGAGAAGATTGGATTCCAGGTCATATTCACCCTCAAGGACTTTCAGGACACCGTCATTGCGCAGACCATCTCTCGCTCTATCATGATCACCGACGACCACAAGACGCCCGCCGCCTCGACAGCTGGGGGTGCTTCTGCCACGGCTCCGTCGTCTGTTGCCGATGGTGAGCTCTCTGCCGGCACCGGCGACAGCCAAGATGCAGCACCCAAGCCATCGGCTGCGCCCTCGTCGGCTGCGCCCTCGTCGGCTGCCAAGTCTACAGCCAAGACGGCAAGGTCAAAGCCAGCGGGTGTGACCCAGTCCCAGTCAACGTCAAACCTAGCCATGATGAAGCGTGGTTCCGTCACGTTTTCAGAGACGACGGCATCCGACAAGACCGCGTCTATGGCCGCGTTAGCAGCACCGGCAGCTACAGCGGCATCTGTATCCACGAGTGCACCAAGCTCAGCGGCAAATGCGGCGGCAAATGCGGCGGCAAATGCGACGGCGGCGCGGACCTTGTCGCGGGCAGCATCGCCCAATGGCCTAAAGGGCCACTCGTCGAAGAAGAGAAAGTCAAACGCAGGTCCGCCAAAGGTACCGAGTGGCCTAGCTATGACTCGGATCGAGACCTCTCTGTCGCCCCAGCAGCAAAACATGCAGGCTCTACCCAGTACGTCTGCCAACCGTGCAAGCACCTCATCCGCCTCACCAGCTATGCCATACGCTTCGGGCAATGCGGCATACATGTCGCCCAATGCCAACTTCGCCCCCGACTCTATGGCTGCTGTGGTTGACATGGCTCTCATGACCGGAAACTCTGGCGATCCCGACATTGACAGCCTCGCCGGCATGGTCCCCCTGACCGCTGAATCACTGGTCGGGGGCCCCTTGACACCCAACAGTCACACAGAGCAGAACGGCATTATGGCGACGAGAAATAGGGCCAACAGCTTCGACACGATGGCCATGGGAACAAGCTCCATGTTTTCAGCGCCCACATCCACACACCAAAGCCGTGCTCCGAGCCCCAACAGCCTACGGAATGTTCCCTTGCACATGTTTCACCATCATTTGTTCCAGCAGCAGCAGCAGCAACTGCAACAGCAGCTGGACCAGGCTCAATACTCGCAGCATTTCCAGGGAAACCTGTTCAATCTTCCGATGGCCATGCCACAAGCATCGGCCAATCCGGCGTCACCGCACCCAGTGATCCACAAGGTCATCCCAGCCGAGGGACCGAAGTCTGGTGGTATCGAGGTGACCATATTAGGAATAGCCTTCTACCAGGGACTTGACGTCATGTTCGGCAACCAGCGGGCCACGACAACCACGTTTTGGGGAGAGAGCTCTCTCGTGTGTCTCGTGCCGCCCTCGGCAATCTCTGGCCATGTGCCCGTCACTCTGCGTCAGCCAAACCAGCGGCCGGCGCAGCCGTTTGCGACCAATCAGCAGCGTATCACTTTCAAGTACCTGGACGACGATGAGCAGCAACTGTTGCGTGCGGCTCTCACGGTCCTATCTCGCAAAATGACCGGCAAGATTGAGGATGCCCAGGATGTGGCTCGGCGGATTATCGGCAGCGAGGCGCCCACAACCTGGGGTACATCAGCCGGTCCCGGTGCTGGCGGCGGTGGTGGCAACCCCACTGGCTATGCCGCAAGTCTACTGGGCGGCGCAAGAAACCCCAACTTTGAAGCACAACTGCTAAAGGTGCTGGAGTTGATAGACCTCGACGACTCCTCGAACCAGACGCGCCTCAACATGCAGCGCAAGACGACGGGCCACAGCATGCTCCACCTTGCTTGCGTGCTAGGCCTGCACCGCTTTGTTGCCGGTCTGCTCGCTCGAGGCGCCAACCCCGATGTCCGCGACAACTGCGGCTACACGCCTCTGCATCTGGCCGCCCTCAACAACCAGCCCGGGATTGTGCGGCGCCTGATCCATGCCGGCGCCGACCCCACAATGCGGACTCTATCGGGTCTTACGGCCTCGGAGGTGGCGGCGTCCCGCGAGGTCATTCGGGCGATCAAGCGCTTTGAGCGGCATAACCGGTCGCGGAGTGGCAGCTCGCTGCACAGCCGAACCAGCAGCGCTGCGTCCCTCCGGTCGCTGTGGGAGCCCATGCAGATGTCGTCTGTTGCGCGTCGTGCCTCGAACGCGGTGGAAGCCGGCGACGCTTCGGGTGAATCGGTGGAGAACAGCAGCCAGGCAGACGTGGACTCGTCCTCGTTTGCGGCATCTGGCGACGACGAAGAGAGCAGCGAGCGGATCGGGAACAGCGACGAGGACTGGCTCGACATGAGCAGCAGACTTCACGGCCGGCGCAGCACGCGGGACCTCAGTCCCACCTCTCACGGCCACGGCCATGGCCACAAGTCGGCGGCGACAGCGTCAGCAGCCGAAGCGGGTGATGCGCCGCTAGCATCGCCGGCAGCAGCAGCCATGTTGGCGTTCAAAGAACAGCTCACGGCCCACTTCCAGCAGCTGGTGTCTCAGATTCCTCCGATGCCGCAGATGCCGCAGATGCCACAAATGCCACAGATGCCGCAGAACCCGCTACCGGACTACTACCAAGCTTACCTGAACTCGACAGCCTTCCAGCGCATCTCGTCGCTGGTTCCCAACATCAGCGCCAGTGCCGGATCGCGGCCGAACTCGGCTGGTGCCGCCAACGACGGCAGCGGCAGCGGCAATGATGCCAGCCGCGGCAACGGGACGAAGGAGCTGGAAGGCCGGTGGTGGGATTTGTCGCGCATGGCAGGCGCTATGCCACCGCCCGCGTACGAGGAGATCTTCCCGCGAAAGAGCGATCTGGACACGAAGCAGGCGTCGGCGGCAGCGGCCGCTGCAGAGGCAGAGGCGGACATCAAGTGTGCGGCCCTTTACGACCAGGCCGTGCAGAGTAGCAGAGAGATTGTGGAGAC
Organism: Grosmannia penicillata; assembly: GCA_002778075.1. Lineage (NCBI taxonomy): Eukaryota > Fungi > Ascomycota > Sordariomycetes > Ophiostomatales > Ophiostomataceae > Grosmannia > Grosmannia penicillata. Next base: position 1,882,512 of record PCDK01000018.1, on the reverse strand, counting down.
GGCAGAGTCGGAACAGACGGACGAGACGGACGAGGTCGAGGAGGTTGCGGCAGGCACGTCGTTCCCGGCTCTGCTGCAGATCGGCCGCAAGCATCAGATCACAAAGGAGCAGCAGGAGAACTTCCGGCGGGCGCACCAGGAAAAGCGCAAGGGACTACGGTCGGACACATTCCTCTACACCGTCTGGGTAGGTGCATGCTCTATTGCCGTGCCTTTTACTCTTCTTACTAACACTGTACTGCAGATCCCTATTCTTTTCGGCGTGCTCCTGCTCTGGCTCTCCGGCTCGCGGGCGTGGGAGATCATCCCGTCCGTGACGTTCAACGTGCCTTACGCCACGAGCCTAGGCGCTCCCGGTCTCCGGCCGACGAGCGGCAACACTGCCGCCACCCCCCAGAAGCACGAAGTGAATGCAGTACTAGAGCCTGCAGCGGCGGCGGTGGCAACGAACGATGCGAATGGCGATGACATTTTGCATCATATCAAAAATATCGAAGGATTGGATGGGATTGCGGTATAAAGCGTTGCGCGTTTTCATAAAGCACGGATCTGTTCAGACAGGCTGGGCTTTTTTTTGCTATCTCTTTGGTTTTCTTTGGCTTTGTTTTGCTGTCTCTCGTGTAGATTTACAATAGTCATGTTCAAGCATCGGCGCGGTAGAGCCAGATTGGAAGGCGGGCATGTCTTCTCATGAATCCATATTCCGTATGTCTTTTCAACAACTGATACGTATTCCTTTTTCTGAAGTACGAGACACCAGCGCAGATTCTGGTAAACTGCAGTACGAGTTTTGCGTCTCAAGACGGTCAGCAGTCTGCACATCCGTTGCGGAATCTTGCGGCACCGCGAATTTAGCAGATGGCGTCTTGTGTGGGCGGGATCGCGAGGCCAAGACAGAAAGCCGGCTCGTTGACGTTCTTGTTCTTGTAGCTGGCGACAGTTAGCTCTTGCGAACGCTTGGCCAAGGGGGACAGACACATGCCTCAGAACGCCAATTGCCCCGGGGGGGATCATCATCTGAAGCGGGAAGCCCAGAGGGAGGCCGAGCCAGCGCTTCGCGAGGCAGCGAAGGATATGGCCGTGGGCAACCTGCGGCAGTCTTAGCAGAGGGTCTGGGGCAGGCACGGAAGACGTGGACGCGTACCAGCAGCACATCGGCCGGCTTCTCGCCGTTCATATGGGGCGCTTGGATGGCTCGGATGTCGCGGATGAGGCGGTCCAGACGCGTCGCCACCTGGTCGCTCGATCTGCCCGCGCGGTAAGCAGAGGCCGGCGGCTCGTCCGTGGCAGAGCGTGTGCTGCACTACGCTGTACTCACTCTCCGTTCTCGCACCCGTCCGTCCAGATGTCCCATGCCTTTTCGCGGTCGAGCGCGCGGCTCTTGCGCAGATCTCGAATCTCCTTGGTCTTCAGGCCCTCGTAGTCGCCGTAGTCCCACTCGGCCAGGTCCTCGGTCACCGTGGTCGTCTGCCCCGGCGCGCCGTTGGGCAGAAGCAAGTCGTACGTCTTGACGGCCCGCTTCCGCGGGCTCACAAACGTGTGCACGAGGCGGGACGGATCCAGCATCTTGCCGGGACCTACAAGCAGCTCTGCTGTCGCAGAGACTTGCGCTATGCCGACCGTGGTAAGATCAATGTCCGTCTTGCCCGTATAGCGGCCGTTCTTGGCCCATTCCGTCTCTCCTAGGCACGCGTAAGTATGAGGCTTTTCTCACTTGGACCTGGAGTTGTGTACCATGGCGCACGAAGAACACCCTAGGCGTCGAGGCCTCTTGATCAGACATGTTGGGACTGTGTGCCGGTCCAAGTCTTCCAATCTCTTGGAGGTGTTGGAGGTGTGTGTTGGAGGTGTACAGAGGTGTACGAGAAAGCCTGTCAATATATCGTGCCTTGATTATTCAAATCGAGATCAATGTGCTATTGAGGTATAACTCAACCAACTAGTCAAACACCAAAGCGCCAAAAATAATTTCTGCCAGAGGTGTGAAGTCCGCAGAACTAGTCATACAGGGACAGCTTGAGACTTTTGCTTGACGTCCTCTGGTCAGGTACGCACTGGGTTTGATACAAAGTACAATGCGGTTGAGCGATGAAGCTAAACATGACGGTGCCCAATGAACCACCGCATAAGCTGCTAGATGTGGTGCAGCTCTCACCGCCAATAAAGTGCGGCAGAAAAAAATGGAAGATAAAAAGCTGGAGGGAGAAAGGCGGCAGGATTTAAAAGGGTTTTCACAAAAAAGACGCCATGTTCGCTGCAACTATCGTCCTAAACCCACTGAAGCTGCCACCATTGTAGTACTTATCGTCTAGTTCATTGAACTAGTATTTATCGTCTACTTGTCGTCTACTTATCGTCTACTTCTTGTCTAGTTCAATGAACTTGACGGTAAGTACTACAATGGCAGCGGCGACTAAGAGTAGTGGCAAGAAGGCCACGCCGGCAAATGCGAGAAAATCAAGCCGGATCTCCGACGCGATCGCGAGGCGAAAAGGCAAGTCCTATCTCCTGGCGAGCTGAGATTGGCAGGCCAGCTTGATGAAGGAGCCTATCACTAACACGACACGACAGCAACGGAAGATGCCTCTCCCATCGTTTATTGAACTTGTCTAGTTCTAAAACTAGACAATAAATCCTGCAATGGCAGCGACAAAGACAAGTGGCAAGAAAGCCGCTGCGGCGACTTCTTGAAAGTCGAGCAGAATCTCCGACGCAATCGCGAAGCGGAAAGGCAAGTCATATCTTTGTTGGCAGGCCAGCTTGGCAAGGAGCGTATCACTAACACTGCTGAACAGCACCAGAGGATGCTTCTCCCATCACAAGTAAGAAGCGCAGGCCCGAGGAGGAGAAGGCGGCCAAGGCCTCGGAGAAGGCGGCGGTAGCAGCAGAGCCGGTGGCGAAGGAAAAGGAGGAGGTGGTGGCTGAGGAGGACGACGCGAAGACCAAGGCGCTCGTCCAAGAGATTGACGACGGCGGAGATGAGGAAACGACGGCGAGCAAGGGCACATTCCAGGTTGGCCAGGACTCGGGGCTTAAGGGCTACCATGACCGATTTCAGACATCAGCGCTTATCAGCACGCCAGCCTCCCTTCATTTGGGGAGTGCTAATGTCTGAAATCGGGCATAGTAGCCCTTAAACCCCTAAACTCCTCGCCTTTTGCCAGGCTGCCCGAGAAGGTCTATTCACCAAGCGAATGTGGCTCAATCGCAAAGCTGTTCCCGACGAGCCCCTAGAGATACTATGCGACAACAAGAGAACCATTGGCCTCATGAACAAGGCCAACGGCACCATACACAGCAGACTCCGCCATGTGGACATCAACCATTGTCAGGGCAGGGGCAGTATGGTCGAGTACCCATACTCGAGCAGCAAGCATACTCGAGTGTTCTTTCTTGTATCTCTTCCAAGTCTGGGCCGAGGCGTTCGCAGAGGGCGGGCCGTCCAGGGAACGCGTTCATTGATGGGAATTTTTGCTCAGAGATACCGTTGATGGCAAAGTTCTGTAGCTCAGTTTCCCATTCCGACCATTGGTCGATGGTGGAACGAATAGGCACTGATACATGACCGATTTAAGAAGCCGCAGCGATTTCTAATGAATGGGTTACCATGAGGACCGTGTATCTGATCGGATATGCCCAAAATATTCTGCGCAAGCGGCCTGCCTTCATCCGTATGGCCTTTGGAAACAGGACAACGTCGATCTAATACCACAGCTGTCCCGAACCTCTAGCCACGCAGTTACTGGTCCCTGGCCTTACGATCCCTGGTGTTGCGTTCTACGAATACATCGCCGGCCTGTTCAACCTCAAGGGATGCGAATGGCGGGAGCGATGATTGCCTGGCCGTCGCTCGTTGCAGGGCTTATCTTCACTCTCCGAGACTTGCTTCCAATCGTTTCTTCCCTACATCCCTTGCCTGCACGCCCACCAAACCAAATCCTATCGGACCCAGCCAAGAGACAGAAATTGCGAACAAGCGATTCTCAGTCCTGCCGGTTCACGTTGCTGAATGCCTTAGATTCTCGCCATCGTCGATCGGACCTCACACAAAATCTTCTGGTATGATAGTGCGACTGCCTGCTAAGACGCGACAGCAAAGGCCAGAGTTATTACCTGACTCAAGAATCAAGGCATGATCCCTTCGTCGTAACGTTGAATCGCGCAGCAAGTCGGCGGATGGGAATGTGTCTTTTATGTCCTTGGATGTGTCCGTTTCTTCTTGAGCGCCTTCGCTTAGTCAGATATTACTAATGAAAAGACTGTAGTGTGGGTCTAGCCGTCATTAGCCTTCATATGAACTAGCGCAGCTATTCTGCCAGAAGATGCACGTATGATCGCCTTGTGCTTATTCAGATTTTATTTTTAGCGCGCACATCTGAATGTATGGAGTAATACTCTGTACTCTGATTGCATCGTATATTTGTCTGTCTGTCTGCCTATTTCCTATACAAAAGAAACTTATTTCAACTACGGGGTACAAAAGTGAAAAGTGGTAACGATACGGGCTTAGAAGCTGCGCAGCGCTTGCCGTAATTCTATTGGCCGATTATAAATTTATTTTGTGGATTAAAGGCGGTAAAGCCGGAGGACCCGCTCATTACTCAGGTTTTGTGGACTGAGCCGATAACAAAAAAAAATATATTGCCATGAGCAACTCTCGACTTAAACGCATCACCACATATCACCACAGATCACCACGCATAAAAATATTCAATAAAAGCTCATACATACCCTACAAGAATACTCGGATTCGACATGGGCAAGACACTGGAGACGGCGGTGGTCAAGGCACCGGAGACGGCGGTGGGCAAGGCACCAGAGATGGCGGTAGCCGCGGCGAAGAAGGGCATCAAAGCCCAGAAGACAAGCACGGCAGTGACCAAGACGGGCGAGGCCAGCAAGGGCAACGACAAGGATAACGAGCAGGGCGGCGTTGTGTACATTGGACGGATCCCACACGGTTTCTTCGAGCACGAGATGCGCAGCTACTTCTCGCAGTTTGGCGACATCAAGCGGCTGCGGTTGTCGCGCAACCGGCGCACAGGCGCGAGCAAGCACTACGCCTTCATCGAGTTTGCCGACCCCGACGTGGCCTCGATCGTGGCCCAGACCATGGACAACTACCTGCTGTTCGGCCACCTGCTGCGCTGCTCCGTGGTGCCGCCCGAGCGGATCCCGCCCAACCTGTGGGCCGGTGCCAACCGCCGCTTCAAGATTGTGCCGTGGAACCGCGTCGCCGGCCGCCAGCTGGTCGAGCCCAAGTCCGAGTCCGAGTGGTCGGCCAAGATCAGCCGCGAGTCCAAGCGGCGCGCGAAGCGCGCTGCCCGTCTGCAGGACAAGCTCGGCTACGTGTACGAAGCACCGGCGCTCAAGGCAGCGGTCACGACCGACACTCCGATGCTGGAGGCGGCTGAGGTGGAGCCTGTCAAGGCGATTGAGGCGCTTAAGGAGGCCGAGAAGACCGAGAAGGTCGTGGAGGTTGAGGAGGTGGCCGCCAGCACAGAAGCGGCGGCACCGAAGGCCACCAAGGCCACGAAGGCGAAGAAGGGCAAGAAGAGCAAGGCGTGAAGAGGGTATCGGCAGGATATCTGCGCGGACTTGTCTACGGGCTGTCTGGAGACGCGCGGAGAAAGCGGAAAAAGATGCGATATTATACCGGCGTACCAATGATTTGCTGCACAGTACTTTCTATTTTTGGGCAATATACGGAGTACCGACTTCAACCAACGGGCATGGACGCGCATTCAACTGTGTGCGCGCAATCACGCAGCACATGAGCAAAGTACGACAATGGCAGGCAGGGCAAAGGAAGCGTGGCTGAAAGCTGTATATCTGTATAGCCGAGCATACAAGATATTATCATCACAAATGTGCGCTCATAGCGAACCTAGCACGTCCGAAAGGTGGGAAAGATTTTCAAGACAAGTCTTCTTCCCCGGGACCAAGCGCCAAGATTATATAGAGCAAAACAGTTTCTCTCCTTTGTCGGTTGCATCTCTAGAGACACAAAACCACAGTGGTTGCCGCGGCTAGGCGTGTGGCAGCCGATGGGCCAACAAAGTGTTCAGTTTATGGAGAAAAGAAGAAGAGAAAGAGAAGCGGAATTTGCAGCGGAACAATAAAACGCGAATTTATTACAGTGTGACCCACACCTATGCTACGTGCATTTCTGACATGTGGGGGCGCAAGAGACGACAAAAGACAGGTCACACGTATTGCTTCGTGCTCGTAGTACTTTGCACGATCCGAGAGCAGGATGGGCAACACGAAATGGTAGAGCTCGGGTGCGCTCTGCAAGCAAGACATGTTTCGTTCGACTTTGAGACGCCCGGCAAGGCATTTATGCAATTATACGGGCGTGCGTACGTAAGCAAACTGCGCGTACTCTGTATTACATAGCAGCTGGCTGACGTCTACTTCGTACGAAGTAGTGGACCCGCTCGCTGAAGCAGAGCTTGCGTAGCCAGTTTTGGAGAAGCGGTGCATGCTTTTTCGGGGGAAGGCACGACAAGGGACACCGCATGGGGAAGCCGCGAGTACGAAGTACGTACTTCAAGCCAGACGATACAATCCATCATCCAATTCTCGGCCTTCAACACCCATCGCATCGCCACATACGCCCATCACCACCCGCTCCGCACCCATCGTCGCGACCGCAGCCGTGTGCAAGCCGCGAGCCGGCTACAGCGTCTCCCCACCAGCACGATACGACGTCCCGCACGTCCTAAGCCAATCGCCGCTGCAAAGACAGTGCCTTGGCCTCGAAGTAATACTCATGCAAATTGGCTGTCCATTGGCCTGTCCTTCGTACCCCGGCCTGCTGCACCACGAACGGAGCTTTGCCTAATTCTCTCCTCGCTCTCACGAGACTTGTCCTCTTCTCCCCGGCCGCGAAAAGGGAGAGCGACCCAGCGCAATGGCACCGGCCGAGCCACCATCACAACCTACACCGCAGCCGACCAACAGTGCATCTGCTGGCGGCCAAGGAGGTGTGTTTTCTCCTGCATTGTGCTTTTGCCCTGACATCTTCGGGCCGTTTTTTCTATTCACTGCTTGCTGCGCCGTCCCGAGCGACAGCCGTCCCGGCTCCCGGCACGGCCCTCGTTTTCGCCTCCGCTGACTCGTATCCCTGCCGCAGGTGCCAAGAAGAAGAACAAGAAGAAGAAGTCTGCGGCGGCCAAAGCCAGTGCTGCAGCAGCCGCCTTAACATCGTCAGCAGACGCTGCTGCTCTTGCAGCGCCCGCGAGCACCCATCCCCCAGCAGGCGGTCCCGACGACGACGACGATGCAGACGCGCCAGACGAGCCCGCAGACAACACGCCTGTGGTAAGTCTCGCCGAACAAAGGGGCGCGAAGGAGAGCGGCAGACAGGATGCGTCGAGTAACAGTGCGCAGACGAAGATCAGCCCAGAAAACCCTGAAGTGAACGGGAACGGCCATGCACGGCAAGCTTCAGACGCAAACGGACACGCAGTACCTATACGAACGCGGGAGGAGCCAATCGAAGCCAAAGACGCGACAGATAACGGCGACGAGCCAGCGGCAGCCACGCCCGACCAACTAGACGATAGCCAGCAAAACCGCGACACGGACGCATCGCAAGCAACCTCTGCGCCGAGCCAGGAAGACGCCATGACGAACAACACGACCGACCACACCGGCACCCCCGGCGATGCGTCGCCGGGGTCGGAGGTGGAGCAGCTCCGAAAGCAAGTAGAGGAACTCCAGAAGGCACAGGAGACACAAAAGGAAGAGATAGACCAGCTACGGTCGGATCTGGAAGAGAGTGAGGCCGGGCGCGAGCAGGCCGAAACACAGTACCAAAACCTGCTGGGACGCGTAGAGAAGATCAAGGAGACACTGGGCGAACGGTTGAAGCGCGACAAGCAGGAGCTGGAAGAGGCGAAAGACCGCATCGAGGAGCTCGAAACACAAAACGACGCTCTGCGCCAAGGCGGCGGTGCTGCTGAGGCGGCTGCGTCGGCGGCCGAGGACGAGGTGGCGCAACTGCAGGCGGAGCTTGAGGCCTCGGAGAGGGAGCAGGCGTCGCTGCGGGGCCGCGCGCAGCTGGCGCAACAGAACTGGCAGCGGGAGAAGGAGGACCTGTTGCGGCAGTTGCAGCAGCTGCGGTCGGAGCTGGAGGCGACGAGCGGAGCCATGAGCGAGTGGGAGGTGATTGCGATGGAGGAGCGATCGGTTCGGGAGAACCTGGCCGAGAAGGCGGCGGACCTCGAGGAGCAGCTGATGGTGGCGCGCGAGCAGTACGACCGCACCGCCGAGGACCGCGATGCGCAGTCGCGCGCGGTCGACAGCCTGCAGCGCGCGCTGCAGGAGATCCAGGAGGCGCGCAAGCGGGAGCTGCGCGAGATGGTGGAGTCGTCCGAGGCGCAGCTGGAGGCGGCCAAGGCGCGCACGCAGACGGCGGAGGCGGCGGCCGAGAAGGCGGTAGCGGAAGCAGAGGCGCTGCACCGCGAGGTCGAGCGCACGGCGCCGTTTGAGCGCGAGGTCAAGGAGAAGAACCTGCTGATCGGCAAGCTGCGGCACGAGACGATCGTGCTGAACGACCACCTCACCAAGGCGCTGCGGTACATCAAGAAGAACAAGCCGGAGGAGAACGTGGACAGGTACGGTATCTGCTCGCTGTCTTGTTCTGTATTTTTGCTTTATACTTTGTGCTTGCTTTTGCTTTTGCTTTCAGTCGTTTGTGCCTCGACTAACAACGCCAGGCAAGTCGTGACGAACCACCTGCTCCAGTTTCTGGCACTCGACCGTTCCGACCCGAAAAAGTTCCAGATTCTGCAGGTCATTGCGGGCATGCTCAACTGGACGGAGGATCAGAAGGAGAAGGCCGGCCTGGCGCGGCCGGGCACCTCGGGCAACACGCTGCGGCTGCCATCGTCGCCCTTCCACCGGACACCCAGCACGCCTTCGCTGAACGCCGAGTTCTTTGATTCTACGCAGGCGACAGCCAGCCGCGAGTCGCTCGCAGACTTGTGGGCAGGCTTCCTGGAGCGCAGCGTTGAGGAGGCCGGCTCTGAAGCATCAGGGCCGACGTCGTCTCTCAAAGGCAGCCTGCCAAGGAGCTGAGCAGCATTGAGCAATGAGCAATGAGCAATGAGCGCTGAGGCAGAGGCAGAGTAGCAGGAAATGCTCCAGAGGCCGAGGCAGTGGTCCGCGGAGCCGCGGAGTCCCAAAGTGGGCAAAGCGAACCTTTCCTTGCTGTTTTCACCCACCAAAAGCAGATAAAACTGTTCCACGTTATCTATGAGCGTCTACGCCATATAATTGCTGCTTTGCGGAGAGCTGTGGAGTAGTGATCCATTATTGCCTTTTTAGGTGTTTTCTGGTGTTGGTAACCTTTGGACTGTGGGGGAAGATGGAAAGGAAGACGAAGAGCGAAGAGGATAAGCCGGTACATACAAAGGGTGTCCTCTGGTCTGTGTTGTACGATACGGCATTGCATCGTTTTCAAGCCATCTAAGTAGCATTTTTTGTTAGACAGCTGCCAACCGGGGTGGCCATGCTCAATAATCAGCCACCTCAGCAATATATACGCGTCCATGGTGAATGTAACCTGCACGTTGCAAAATCACAAGATGCCAAACTCAATCGCGTAAATTGCTTGGTACACTGCTGCGCTAAATGTTCTGTGCCAAAGACAGCGAAGCTCACGTTCTGGCATGCATGCTACGTCACTCAATGTCTCTCAGGCCGTGGCCGGTGCCGACGCCGGTGCCTGTGGCGACGGCACGATGTTTCTCGCGTACATATCGGCGTCGCGCTCGATCTGGGCGATGTCGAGGCGGTTGAGGAGGGCATCGTTGACGCCCTCGATGACTTCGCGCTCCTCCATGGCCGCGGCGACGATCATGACCTCGCGGGTCCAGTAGGCCTGGGCGCGCTGGCGCAGCTCGGCGTCGCGCTGGGTGGTGTTTTTGATGATGGCGCTGGCGCTGAGCTTGCTCTTGACGCCGGCGAGGCTGCGCGTGGTGGCGACGATGCGCTGGGCCGGGCTCAGCGGGGGCGGCACGCCGAAGAGCAGGACGCCGACAGCGGCGCCGGTGCGGCCGGTGACGGCCCAGTAGAGGATGGTGGCGAGGCCGGCGAGCAGGGCGCCGGACGCGAGGCCGCGGACGCGGCGGGTGTTCCAGTAGAAGAAGTCGAGGTCGGCGCCGCGGAGAGCGCGGGTGTTGGCGGCGCTGTCGTAGGTCAGCAGCAGGCCGACGTCGGCGGCGGCGAGCAGCAGGGCGGCGACGGTGGCGGGGGTGCGCCAGGCGCGGACGCGGGCGCGGGCGAGGTCGTCGGCGCGGTCGGCGCGGTCGGCGGCGGCGGCGTCGACGCCACCCGAGGACGAGGCCGACGAGGCCGAGCCGCCCTTGCGGCCCAACAGCACGAGCGGCGACGTCGCCACGGCCACGAGCACGAGCGTGGCCAGGTGCTGGGCGACGAGGCCGACGAGCGCGTAGTAGAGGTAGGCGGGCGCGCTGGCGCCGGCGCCGTCGGCGCCCGTGGCGGCGCAGAACGGACAGCCGGCCAGCACGGCCGGGCCGAACTGCAGGTACAGCAGCCGCGACTCGAGGCTCGCAAAGCGCGCCCGCAGCGCGTCGTCGGCCGCCGTGAGCACGCCGTCCGGCCGCCGCGCCGCCAGCCGCCGGAACACCACGTCAACCGGCGTCTGCAGCCGCGCGTCGGCGGCGACAAAAATGTTCTCCGGCGGCGCCACCGGCAGCCACGGGGCTTCCCCGGTGCCGTACGGCGTCGCCACCCCGGACAGCACCCACGCCGCCGCCGCCGCCAGCACCGCGCCCAGCACCGCGGCGCTGCGCACAGACAGCGGCCGCACGCTCTCCGCGGCCGCCGCGCCGCTCGCGGCCTGACGCTTCTGCTGCGCGGCCGCCTCCTGGAGGCCGCGGTAGAAGGCCAGGGCGCGCGGCAGCAGCCACGGCCCAAAGAAGAGCAGCAGCGACTTGACACTGCAATGCCGCGCGTTAGCAGAGGCCCCGGGCACCACGCCGGCTCCGGGCTGGCCACCGCCGCTACTTACGTCGCCCAGGGGATCACCATGTCGCCCTTAGGCCGTGGTCACGTGCGAGGAGAGCGCGGTACGTGGGCAGCTGTAGCCGTCTTTCCGCCGGGAGGCACGGCCAGAGAAGAGCCGTGCGGCTGGGCTTCGTGTCGGGAGGAGAGAAAGCAGTCGGTGCCGCCGTGCGGATGTTGCGTGCGGATGCTGCGTGCGGCTGCTGGATGTTCTTGATCGTAAAGACAAACAGTGCAGTGCCAAGTTGGCTTTATGAATAAGTGGATATCACTGGCCGTTGTCCAATCAGCAACGGGTCTGGCGCCCACCGCGTGCCTCACGACAGCTGGACGCTGTCCTTTGCATGCATGCGTACTCCGTACGTAGTACGGAACGTAGCAGAGAGTGCACAAGACACACCTTATCCCTTTCCCATAAACCCAGGCAGACGACCTTGAGCCAACGTCTTTTGCGCCAGCTCCTAGACCAGGAGAGACGGATAAGCACGTGATACGAAGCTTAATTTATGTGGGGCAACTGGGAGCATAAAAATCAAGAGATTTGGCGCGAAAAAAAAGTTTCCTCATCCCATCAACACAACACAACCCATCTGCCAAAGGTGCCAGTCAAAGCCGCAGCAGCTGGAGGGCCTAGACAGGCGTGCGCGCGAACGAGCGTGGCCTGTATGCACTGGGCAAGGTTTGTCTTTGCTTCTGCTACTCTGCATTTCTGCGTCGTAGTGTTTCTGCTTTTTCGTCGTGAAGACTGGCACTTTCGAAGCTTTATTGGCCTTCCTCTTGCGGGAAGTAAACTGTTACCGTGGTCAATCAAGTCAATGTGTTGCCTAGAGCAAGCCCAAGTACTCTGCCAAGAGTCATCTCACGTCGTGTTGCAGGACCTCCATTGTGCTTCCGCGGAGAACTACTGCGTCAAAATGCTGAGAGACATTTCTGCGATGATTTCTATTTTTTTATGTTTTTGGTATTGCCAATTGTGCTATTGACCCGTGCTCGTATCCCGTACTGCCTTTCACTGTAGGCCGCGTCCTGCTCGCTCGTCCTGTCTGTGATGCCATCTCGTCACAGCCGTCCCGAGTCCGCCGCCGATTTGGCAGGCAATGTGTCCTCGGCCGTAGCCGATGTCGCGGCCGGGAAACGGGCTTCTTTCTGCTTCTGGCCTTGCCCGCCCGCCGACTGCCGCGTTTCCGCTGCCAGCGCCAGTACCGCCTGCACGGTGTCGCGCAGCAGCAAGAGCACGCCGGTGCAGGCCAGCTGCCACGAGGTGATGCTGACACTGCCTCGCGGCGCGCGCGGGAAGGCGACGAGCCACTCGGCGTAGGCGGGAAACCAGCCGTGCGGCAGCCAGAACATGGGCTCGCGCGCAAACCAAAAGGGCAGGAAGTACTGCAGGCCGCGGGTGAGCACGAGGCGGACGACAGAGAAGCCCGAGTCGAACGTGCGGCGGGCGGCGTCAAGGGAGGACTCTGGGGGGTGTCAGCACGTTTCCGGGGAGTAGGACAGGTTGCACGTCTGGTCTCGCTTCGCTTGTCGTCTCGCTTCCTTCCACATACTCCTTGCTTCGAGCTGCTCGAGCATCTTGTCGTGCTGGCGCCGCAGCTTTGCCCACTTGGCAAACTCGTCCTGGCTGCTGGTGGCGCTGAGTTCGCGGCGGATCTTGAGGTACTCGAGCTGAAGCTTGCGCTGCTCGGCATAGGCAGCCGACCGCTGGGAGGGGAGGTAGTTGTAGAGCTTCCATAGCTGCGAGGGTCAGCGGGCACGAAAGTGAAGGTGACAGCAGCGGCCGGAAGCACGAAGAATAGAAGAAGCCGGAGGGCAGGACAGCTCCGTACCGCATCTGCAATGGTGTTGGCGCCGAGTGAGTTGACAACCTGGACGGCCAACTCGACAAGGAAGACGACGAGGAGAAGAGAAGGCATGGCGGCGATCGAGAGTTGGCCGGTGGCCGGTGGCGGGAGTCGGATAGCTGGCTTGCGGCCAGAAAAGGACAGTTGAAGCTCAAGACTCCAAGATGAGGACGGCCGCCGTCGCGAAGAGACGCAGAGGCGATGCGTCAAGGGTGCAGCGGTCGGTGCAGGGGCCGAAAGATAGGCGAGAATTCGTATGCGAAGCAGAGCGCAGCTCTACAAGACAGGATGACGCTCGAGCTGAAGACGATGTGTTGGCCGCTGAGTCGCAATCGCATAGCTGGCATGAATTTGTTGGGCGTCATGGATTCGCTTAGTCATCCTTCTCTAGAGGTCGGCAGCCCCGCGGAGGGATTGTCTGCGGAGACCCATAATTCATGAGTGCCGGGCGCTCCTGCCGCTGTGAAGCGGCCTGACGCCGCTGCCGTCCGCGTATAAGCACACAGAATATTTAAATATTTACGGCCTCACTTTTTCCTTTCTCTCGTTGCTACCCTGCGCCTGCATCTCTCCGACCCGCCATCGCCATGTCCCGGGCCCTCGACAAGGCGACAGTGGCGGCCCTGCAGTCAGGCGACCCGGAGGCGGCGTTCCAGGCCATTGCGGGTGTGCTGACAGCGCCGGCTGAAGACCGGCTTGAGATTGAGCTGCTCGGCCTCAGCCATCCACCAGCGGCAGCATCAACCGCCGACAGCACCGGCGACAGCGCCTACTTTCTCCGCGACGGCAATGCTGTGGCCGTCTATAAGCTCGCGCTCGTGCAGGCCTTTTTCGTCGCGCGACGGATGCTCCAGCGGTTCCAGACGCGGCCGCCGACACCGCCGCCCGACGACATGGCCGCCGACGCCATGGCTGCCACGGCCGTCATCCTCCTCTTTGATCCGGAGCACCTGACAGCCGCCAACACGCGCAAGCGCATCCTGCTGGCGCGGCCGCCGGCCGCACGGGCCGCGGGCCTCGCTGCCGAGCGCCGCTTCGTCGACAGCCTGCTGACGAGCCACCTGCACCGGCACACCAAGTCGCCGACGCTCTGGAACCAACGACGGTGGCTCGTGCAGGCCGTCGGGGTCGGAGACGAAGACGGGTCCGGCTACGAGGCGCAGCGGGCCGATCTAGCCGACGTGGTCGACGTGGTCACGACGGCGGCCGCCCGGCACCCGCGCAACTACTACGCATGGGACCACGCGCGGTGGCTGGTGGCACGGCACGGCAGCGGCCCGTCGAGCGCCGAGGAGGGCCTGTTGCCGGCCGTCTTCGCCTGGTGCCGCCGCCACCACGACGACACGTCCGGCTGGTCGTTTCTGCTGTTTCTGCTGCAGCGGCCGGCCGGCGCGGCCGCACGCGACGACACGCTGGCGCAGGTCGAGCAGCTCGCAGCATCCATGCGCTGGACGGGCGAGTCTGTCTGGGTGTTTCTGCGCACGGCGACGGCGGTGCTGGAGCATGGCCAGACCCGGCTCGGTCGCCTCCAGGCGCTCGCAGCCCGTCTGCAGAGCGGCCTCGAGCCGGCGGCGCAGAACGCCGCCCACCAGGACTGGCGCGTGCTGCAGCAGACGCAAGAGTGGTGTGCGCGCTGTGCGCAGAGCAGTGTGCGCACCTACTCCGTATCATAGGCTGCGCACAGAGTATTACGGAGTACTCGGAATTACTCCGTACGCGTACGCATCCGCCTGCATCGACGGAGTCTCGACATGGAGCAGGCAGTCGGAAGCTGCTAGTGCCGCTGGCCGTCTTCCTTACGAATTACGAGTGTTTGGCCTACGGCGTCGGCGCGTTTCACACGCTGGTCACCCGATTCTCTGGCTTCCGGCACTCTTGGCGCCGCACAAGACGCATGCAAAGTACAAAGTGAAGAACGCACCGGATACCGCGGAAAACGTCGCGTACATTCACAGGCACCAAGCATCTGCGGCCAAAGCGGTCTGTTGGTGGAGCGAGATTGTCCGACGACGACGACGACTGCGGATCAATTCGTTACGAATAGAAACAAGTACGGAGCACAGTACAACGTGGAGCCGCCGGAATTCCCGCCTTGCCAACGTGCGGGGATGGTCGACTTCTAGAAGCCCTTGTGCAGAATACGAGTACAGAGCAATGCACTTTGTGCGTCGGCACAGACAGCGTACCGTACGGTGTATGCCCTGGTTCTTCGCTTGCGACGATCGTGGTTCGTGTACACTGGGTTGGCTGCAGTAGGAGAGTCTAGACTCTCGCCGTTTACCCTACTGCCTATTCCAGGCAAGGCGCGGGACACGCGAGTACGAACTCTGTGAGTACGAGTACGAAGTACTTCGTATGGGCTTAGTGTCCGCCCTGTCGATCTTCTGCACGATGCCAAGCGAGAACGATAGATTATCGTACACTCCCGAGCGATAACCCTGTCAACGTCCTTTCATCTGCCGTTCTTATGCACACGCTACGAAGCAATACGGAGTACTGCGACTCACAGTATTACTCAGTCTTACGCAGCACCCGACGGCGACACGCCGTCCGCCTAGCGTGGTAACCCTGGCGGAGTGTTGCAGCGAGGTTACGGAGTCACGCATGGAAAATTAAGGGCGTGCTGCGTAACGCCTGCACCTCGGCACTATGGCTTGAAACGGCCATTGGTGGGAATCTCGTGATGCGCAAGCGAAGGCTGTCAGGGAATCAGCCGCCGTCAGGACGGCGAGGAGGTGGCCCACCATCGGCAGAGCGGTAAGCTCTGTCTACGTCGTCCCAAGTACGACTGTCGAGGCCGGGCCAGGCCAGGGGCGCCGGCCTGCGTTTCTGAATATAAGAGTGCCGTCCGCATCTCTACAGCTTCTGGAAACGGCTCTCTATCGCAACCTGGTTTGCCATCTTCTCTCGTTTACAGAGGATACTGTCTCTCGTTTCGCAGCTTTGCTCGCTTTCATTCTTTTTCTGTCGATTTTGATATCGGCCTTTCAGTTGCCCGATCCAATTATTACCACTTCAGTTTTCTCCAACTCTTCAACATGCTTTCGTCCATGCTTGTCTGTGCAGCGGGCCTGCTGCCGCTCGCGGCGGCGCAGCTGAGCGGCAGTGTCGGCCCGACGACGACGCGGGAGGCCAAGGCGGCGACCAAGGTGTGCAACATCCTGGACTACGGCGGCGTGGCGTCGGCGACGACGGACAACGGGCCCGCCATTGCGTCGGCGTGGGCGGCGTGCAAGACGGGCGGCCAGGTGTACATCCCGACGGGCAGCTACGGAATGGGGACGTGGGTGACGCTGAGCGGCGGCTCCGGCGTCTCGATCAACCTCGAGGGCCAGATCTACCGGCTCACCTCGGCGACGGCCGGCGGCAACATGTTCATGATCAAGCACACAAACGACTTTGAGTTTTACAGCGCCAACTCCCAGGGCGCCATCCAGGGCTACGGCTACCTCTTCCACGAAGAGGGCACGTACGGGCCGCGCATTCTGCGGCTGTACGATGTGAACAACTTCAGCGTGCACGACCTGGCCCTGGTGGACTCGCCGGCCTTCCACTTCACCATGGACACGTGCACGAACGGCGAGGTGTACAACCTGATTGTGCGCGGCGGCAACAAGGGCGGCCTGGACGGCGTGGACGTCTGGGGCACGAACATTTGGGTGCATGACGTCGAGGTCACGAACAAGGACGAGTGCGTGACGATCAAGAGCCCGGCGAGCAACATTCTGATCGAGAACGTGTTCTGCAACTGGTCGGGCGGCTGCGCCATTGGCAGTCTGGCCGGCGGCACGGACATCCACGACATTGAGTACAACAACGTCTACACGCAGAACTCGAACCAGATGCTCATGATCAAGAGCAACGGCGGCAGCGGCGAGCTCTACAATGCGCAGTTCAACAACTTTATGGGCCACTCCAACGCCTACACGCTCGACCTCGACGCCTTCTGGAGCAGCATGAAGGCGGTGACCGGCGACGGCGTCCAGTACACGAACCTCTCCTTCAGCAACTGGCAGGGCACCTGCTCCAACGGCAACCAGCGCGCGCCGCTGCGCCTGGTGTGCCCGCCGGCCGTGCCGTGCAAGGAGATCAAGATTGCCGACTTTGACGTGTGGACCGAGACCGGCAGCACCGAGAAGCACGTCTGCCAGAACGCCTATGGCAGCGGCAGCTGCGTGCACTCCGACACGTCCTTCACGTCCTACACCGCCACGGCGACGGTGACGACTGTGACGGGCAACTCGTACACGACGATGCCCGGCGAGCTCACGGCTGGCCTCGGCCTCACCACGTCCATTGACATTCCTGCCGTGCCGACGACCTTCTTCCCCGGTCTTCAGCCGATCACCGCCCGGCTGGGCTAGAGCCAAAGCTTCTCGGCCTTTCTTCTAACTTCTTTTTCGGTCTTCTCAGGCCTTCTTCTCTTCTAATGTACATACTCGATGTAAATATCTTTAGCCTTGGGCGTTTGTCTTTGACCTGCAGCGTCGAGCATCGATTGCCTGAGCGTCCTCTGTATATGAGCTGGGTGTAGGGTGAGAATTTCAACGAGATTGAAATCAACTTGCATGTATTGTGTGATTATGTTTCTTGGTCGTAGTTGTATGTGATTTGTTGGATGTTCAGCCCACCGTAGTGATTACTTTATGAATAAACCTAAATTACGACATAAGTACGAGGCTCGTCCAACGGAGTAGTGCGCTAGTAACCTCCACTTTCCACCACAGACACTTCACTATGGGCCGCCTCGAGCCCTCGGTAGGACGACCGCCGGCGGGCTTTCGCAAGGCAGCACGTGCGAAGCGGGCGCGGGCGACGGTCAACGTGGTGATTCCGGGGCTGCTGTCGGCCTATCCGCGGGCGCGGCGCGGCATCGAGGCGACGGAGCTGATCGATGCGCCGGGCCGCACGGCGCCGGTGCCCGGGGCCGACGCGGACGCCGGGCCGCGGCTGCGGCTGCAGGTGGCCGACACGCTGACGGCCGCGCGCCGGCTGCAGCGGACGACGCGGCCGGACGGGACGGCGGGCTGGGACGGGGCGAACCGGGCGCGCGTGGCGATCCTCAACATGGCCTCGCCGCTGTCGCCGGGAGGCGGGTTCCTGAACGGCGCGGGCAGCCAGGAGGAGTCGCTGTGCATGCGCATGACGCTGCTGCCGTCGCTGCAGGACGCGTTTTACCGGCTGCCGGAGCGCGGCGTCGTGTACACGCCGGACGTGCTGGTGTTCCGGGGCGCCGACGGCGCCGACCTCGCCAAGCGCGACCGCTGGTTCGTCGACTGCGCCAGCGCGGCCATGCTGCGGCTGCCCGCGGTGTCCGGCCCCGCGACCGGCCCCGGCGGCTACGCGTACGACTGCGACGCCGACCGCGCCCTCGCGCGCGACAAGATGCGCGCCGTGCTGCGCGTGTGTGCGGCGCGCGGCGTGCGCCGTCTCGTGCTCGGGGCCTGGGGCTGCGGCGCGTACGGCAACCCGGTCGGCGAGGTGGCCGCGGCCTGGCGGCACGTGCTGGTCGGCGGGCGGCGCGACCACCGCGGCGACGCGGGACCGGCGCGCGAGACGTGGCCCGGCATCGAGGAGGTCGTGTTTGCCATCCGCGAGCCCGGCCTGGCGCGGGCGTTTGCGCAGGCGTTTGCACAGGCGCCTGGCGACGGGCTGGAGCTGGTGGAGGACAGCGGCGGCGAGGAGGACGCCGGCGGAGACGACGAGGACGGAGACGAGGACGAGGACGCCGCCGGCGCGCTGCAGAGCAAGGTCCGGGAGCTGGAGGCGCGCATCGAGGCGACGCCGAACCCGCAGGTGAAGGCGACGCTGGGCATCGTGCTGGCCGGCCTGCAGCGGCAGCTGGGACGGACGTAGGCGTCAAGACGCAAGAGCCACGGCCAAGAGGCCACACACCGGACTCCGTTCGTGGGCGTCCAGAGCCGGCCGGCCTATACAGAGTATGAATCAAAGTCGTCGCTACGGAAGGCCGAGGCTGCAGCAGCGTGCTCCTGCCCTGATGCGACTGCGTAGTCAGCAGCCGGAGCTTCGGCGGCTTCATGCCGACGCTGCTCGCTGTCATTGCGTCCCGCGCCGAGACACGGCCTTTGCTCGCACGCGTTAGTCAGCCAACTGGCCTGGAAGGCGCCTGGCTGACAGGGCACCAGGTCCTTCCTCGTCGGGAGACAATGACGCAATACGCACAGCGGTCACGGGGAAGGCCAGGAGCGGCTCTTGGACTCCGTATGCTCTGGAAGTGACTCGAACGAGTACCGTCATCTGTATCTTACAGTATGTCTGGGGTTCCTACTCCGTACTCCTCCGTAGAACCCCAGAGTGGCCCCGCTCGGCCAAACCCGGAGAGCTGCTGGCAGAAATCACTTCGTATTGGGCGACCCGGATTGGACAATTGCATGACTAAGCACACAGGCCAGCCGGCGCCCGCCGTAACGCCACTGCAATCAGACCACGCCAGAATGGGGTAGCGGCACACACCGTGCTATGTCAGCGGGCGACCACGCCACAGGCAGGCGACTCGGGCCCAAAATAGGGAGATTGGGCGACAAAGTCGAACTATAGCGCACAGCCCAGTGACCCAGAGCAGCACAAGCTGGGCGCCGTGACGACAAAATTGGGAGAAGCGAGGGAGCGAGGGCGGAAAACATGCGATGCCATCGAAAATCGAAATGCGTCCAGCAGCGCCGGCGGTCCGGACGGGCACGAGGACATGCGCATGCCGTTGCCGCGGCGCAGTGCCGGGAGGCGACGGGCGCTGTGGTCGTACACGTATAAAGCAGAAGCTGTAGAACGCAGAGTGAGGCTATACGAGATCACCACGATCCAGAGCATCTACACAGCAATTGGGCCACCAGCCAGCAATCCACCACAATCCACCACGCCAGCCAATCAGCTTTAGCCTTCTGGCCACCAACGAATCACATCAACTCTGCCTCTGTGCAACACCTCACAACACATCATGTCTGCCGCAGTCACCTCCAAGTATGTGTCCTGTCTTGTGTTTTGGCTTGTCCCTTGCTCCATGTTTGCGTGGAATTGTACGAGTGCTGCATGCGTCTGCACCATAACCATCCCACCCGCTCCGCATCTCGCGTTACCTACGCCGTACGCGTATCTTGACCGCTGACTAACACAAACAGAGTCCTCCCGGCCCTCGTCACCGTCGGCGCAGTCACGGGCGTGGCCACCTACGTGCGCACACAGCTGCGCGCGGAGGCGGCGACGTTTGACCGGTACTTTTCCACATACTACACGCCGGAGAGCGAGGAGCGGCGCAAGCAGATCTTTGACGGGGCGTCCGAGGACCCGCGCAAGAGCCTCATGAACGTTCTGGGGTGGCACAAGTCATAAGCCTCTGGGCCCAACCAGCTGCCAGCTACAGCTCCCAGCCGCGTTTCTCTTTCTGCCCGTTACCTGGCTCTCCCGAGCCGTCTGCTTTTCTGCATCCACCTGGCGTCTTCACGATTGCGCAGCGCGCGGCCTGCACTACGGCGGGACCGGCCTGCTTGAATTTCATTTGTCTACAAGTTACAAGTTTATTACCTTATAATACGAATATATTTGCTCCGTACATTTGTTCCGACAATTTACGTACTCGTATATCTTTCCCGTGTCAATCCTGTCCCTGGCAGCGTTGTCACCTGGTATGTGCGAGTATGGCATCGCAGGTGGCTTTGATGTTGGTGGCAATTTGACTACGCCGTCTCTTCACTTTGACGGCCCTTGCCAGGAGGCGTCTGTCCGAGTGCGTGCTCGTGGAAATGGCGCTGACCCACGGGACGTGCAGCAGCATTCAGGCCGTTTGTGCGGAGAAAGCAGGGCGCAGGGGCTGGCAGCCGTGCAGCGGCTGTGCTGTGGGCCCGGCGTTCCTACTCCGTACGTATTTCGTATGGAGCAGTACGAGTACTCGTATGTAATCTTTTGTCAGGACGGATGCTCGTACTTGCAAAAATAACATACCGTCCCTTGCCTGCGATCCCGTTCTTCCACTTCCGCTGTCGCAGTCCGGCACGCACGCATTGCCAGGAAAAAGAAGAGAAAGGCTGGCTCTCCAGGCGCAAACCAGGCACAGCAGGAATGCCAATCAGCGATCGGCAGCGGGCGACCAAGGATGCCAACGGCTGCCAAGCAGACAAAGCAGGCTGACGTCCAGCAGGTTGGACGAGTGACCTCTACGGAGTAGATGCTCCGTACTCCGTAGTTTGCAAGTGTTGTCCTAGGCTTACTCCGTACTCCTATCAGCACCCTGCCCGCTCCACTGTCGCCGGTGGAGGGCAATTAGAGCGCTGAAATGCGAAACGCACGGGGCGCACAGCGGCGCGGGCGCCGTCTCGACCTGAGGCTATTCTCCGTCTGCGCCGGCGCCGCGTGAGATTGCGCGGCCAGGGGCCGTGGCTCGGTTGCGCGAGTGCGCCGGACGGAGTATTACAAGTCTGCGTAGCTGCGAGCACGATCGAGCGACGCCAGTACAAGCAACCACGGTGCTGCAGCCATGACGACAGGTCCCCTGCCCGGTCCTGGGGAAAGCCTGGCAGCGTGGCCATGGAGATTGAGAGCGGCGATGCGCCGACACGCGCAGTCCTGGAATGCGTGAGTGCGCGTACGATACAGTAGAGTACTCGTATTTCCAGGTCTATCGCGGTATGAGTACTCCGTAATGGGACCGCGGCTGGCCTTGTGCCGTAATAGACGCAAGGCGGCCAGTACAAAAGTTCGCCGAGCAGCGGCCTCGTTGACGTCGTACAAGTCCCCTGCCGAGAGCCCTCCACTGCTCGCCCGAGCGAGCGAGCCAACCCGAGGCCAGCTTGGCACGCCGGTCCACTGAGGACGCGCGCCCGCCTGCATGAGCGACAGCATCCGTGCCTGACAGCCGCTCCAAGCAGAACGCATTACGAGTAATACTCCGTACGAAATACGGCGTAATCCGGAATTGTACTTGCAAAGTCCGTTTGTAACTGCATCGCGCCTGCCTCCTTGCCTCCGGCATCAGCAGCAACCAGTCGCGACTGCCTCGCCTCCTGCCTCGCCTCCTGCCTCCTGCCTCCTGCCGCCACTGTCTTATCCCGATACGCGCCTGCGCCGCATAGTCCGTACTCGTACATAATTACTGGCAGGTACGAGGCTTGGCTGCCCTCCACCTTTCGGCGTCGTGGCTGCGATCCGCAACGCTCTAGCTCTTCTCGGCCGCTCTACGCCCACTCCTTCTCCGTTCTTATTTCATCGCCCGGCCGCCTCTCTTCGTCCCCTCTTCACTTGCGTCTTTGTCGGCGTCCGTCTGTATTCTCTGCGGCGACCTTTGTCCACTCCGGCCTTCTCTCTCGCTTGTCGGCCGCCTTTGTTTCGTCTCGTCTTTCATTGCTCAACTTCAAAGGAACTTTTGTTTAGCTTCGCATCTCTCGTTTCCAGCATTTAGCATTTAGCAATCAGCATCCAGCATCCAGCATTCAGCATTAGCTCTTCAGCATATCAGCATCTTATTTCACGTCACTACATCTCCTTCTACGTCGCCTTCTACGCGGGCTCACCTCCGCCTCCGGCTCTCCTATCCGCTCTTCTACGCCATCCGCACTCTCCGCACAGCTCCGCGTTTGAACTGCCACCCAGACCTCTGGACCCCAATGCCGCAATAACTTCAATCGCCCGTCCAGCTCTCGCCGTTCACTCCCCCGATGGTGGGTCCGGCTGCCTGGAATATCCGGCCCTCCACCTTGTCCTGCGGCCGCTTCTAGGCCAGGATCCTCTGCGAACGCAAGACTCCTTAGCTGGAAGATCTTGCTTCTTGACTGGGAGGAACCGCGAGATCATCCCGCCCCGAGCTGTCTCGCGCCACTGAACGCCGCCTGCCCCATTCTCTCCACCCAACATGCCTCGCCTCGCAGTCCTGCTGCAGCTCATCCTCTGGACATCCTGCGTCCGAGCCTTCTACCCGTGGTTCCCGGCCAAGATCTGTGCCGAGGATGCGGACATCTGTCTCTCCGACTCCACCGTCTCGGCCGGCGTCTCGGCCGGCATCTCGGCCGACGTCTCGACCGGAGCCACCAAGGACGCACGCTCTGTTCCAGCGCCGGCCGACCGCTTGACCTTCCGGCTCGAACGTAAGAGACGCTCTGCCGCTCAGGTTAGTTGGGGCTGCCGCTTGGGTTTTCATCTGGTCTAGTCGGCTTACTAACATGCCCAGCCTTCGAACAACGATGAGCCACTCGCTGACAGAGTGGTGCGCTATGCCGACCGCCTGGCAAAGAAATATGCACCCAGTCCGACGCCGCCTTCGACGGCAACGTCGCCAGATCTCGCCAAACGCTCCAACACCTTCTCCATCGCTACTGCCGAGACCCCGACCGTCACTAACGCTGTCGGCATCAATCAGGACGGCACCGACTTCTCCTACTTTGTCCGGGCCAGCTTCGGATCCGAGGGAAAGGAAATGTACATGCTGATGGACACGGGCGCCGGCACCACTTGGGTCATGGGCTCCGACTGCACCTCGGACGCCTGCGCCATACACAGCTCTTTTGGCCCCGCCGACTCCAAAACATTGGACACGACCGGCAGCACTTTTTCCATCTCCTACGGCTCTGGCAGCGTCTCCGGCAGCCTCGCCACCGACTCCGTCTCCGTCGCTGGCATGACGACCAACATGACTTTTGGCATTGCCAACTCCACGTCCAGAGACTTTGTCCACTTTCCCTTTGACGGCATACTCGGCCTGAGCATGGCCCAGGGGAACACGGACAACTTCTGGCAGACTGTCACCAACGAGCGGCTGCTGTCCGCAAACGTCTTTGGCGTGTCCTTGTGGCGCGAGGAGGACGGCGGTGATAACACGGGCGAGCTTGCCTTTGGCGCCCCCGATACCGCCAAGTACACCGGCGACATTACATACACCGATGTATCCTCCTCTGTCTCCGGCGAATGGGCCATCCCCATGGACAACCTGGGCTACGATGGTAAGCTGGCAGGCGTGACCGGCCGCCTGGCCTACATCGACACCGGCACCACGTACATGTTTGGCCCTCCGGCGGACGTCGCCAAGCTGCACAATCAGATTCCCGGCGCTACCAGCGCGGACAATATCACGTACACCGTGCCATGCACGAGCAACCAGCCCGTGACTGCTGTGTTTTCCGGCGTAGCCTTCAACATCTCGTCCAAGGACTGGATGTCGCCGGCATCGTCGTCTGGCGGCAACTGCACGAGCAACATCTACGGCCGCGAGGTTGTCTCGGGCGCCTGGCTGCTGGGCGACCTGTTTATCAAGAACGTCTATGCCATCTTTGACGTTGACGAGACACGGATCGGTAGGTTTCCATCGCCATTGCTCTCAACTCTCAACTCTTTGATTCAGGCTAACACATGCAGGCTTTGCTCTCAAATCCTCGTCGTCAGCCGGCGGCAGCTCTACGTCTACGACCACCGCTCAGGCAACAACGACGCCCGGTGCTTCTGGCCAGTCCACGGCCACGCCGGCGGTAGCTTCAACATCGGCGTCTGCCAGACAGGTGGAGGGCAG
Organism: Grosmannia penicillata; assembly: GCA_002778075.1. Taxonomy (NCBI): domain Eukaryota; kingdom Fungi; phylum Ascomycota; class Sordariomycetes; order Ophiostomatales; family Ophiostomataceae; genus Grosmannia; species Grosmannia penicillata. The sequence continues at coordinate 1,858,125 of PCDK01000018.1, read as the reverse complement.
CAAGCTTGTCGCCGTTATCTGCGTGATAGCTGCTGTTCTTTGGGTTGCGTGAGAAGGCTGTTGCATGGTTGGATAGGAACAATCAGACGCGCCGAGCGTCGACCAGCCGTCCTAAACGGCCGATTGGATACAGGAGAGTTGACAGGATACTTGTGACATACTAATAATAGATACCCACGGGGACGAATGTGCGTCATTAGAGCCTCGAGAGAACCTCGAGTGCCTCTACTCTGTAAGATAGGGAAGATGAGCATGGCAGTACAGAGCTGCCTGCCGAACCATAACGGACTGAATATGGGCCTGTATTTTTATTTGAATGTACTTTATTTAATGTAGATAGCGATAACGCAGCATAGAGGCGTGAATTTCTTGGCCTAATACTTTGTCTGAGAAGCCTCGTCGATTTGGTGGGCAAGATCCTTCAACAGACACTGTGCAGCGTTATTCCCGCAGCATATTACGGAGTAGCACTAGCTCGGCTTGGCCGTTAGACCCGCAATCACGTGTAGCGCCTAAGCGCGTCAGCTCCTGGTGCTCCTTCTCTAGTTCGGCCGCGAACAGCCAGCTTTACAAGTCTCCGTGTTGTCACCTGGCGTTGTCAGCAAGCCACCACGACGTCCAACGTCCAACTTCGACGGCCAGCCGGCGCTCTTCCTTCAGCAAGCGAGAAGGCGCGCAAAAACGACACCGCAAGCGATTGGCGACACTTCCCCTTTCTTTCCTCCGCCTCCGGCCCACAGAAGATGCAGCGGCCGTAGCCGGCAGACGAAGCAGACCGAAGACTCCGATTTCATTTTATCGCGGCTGAACGATGGCGGGAGTGGGCGAAGAGGGCGTGGGCCTGCTGTCACGCGAGGCCCGGGGGGAGACGCAGGCACTGGCGGCGCAGGGCAGCCTGCTGGACGGGGGCAGCGACGACGAGGGCGATCTGGTCGTGCACGCCGGCATCGGAAGCGGACAGGAGAACGGCGCGGCCAAACCGGCCGGGCCAGCCGGGACAGCCGGGACAGCCAGCAATGCGGACGAGGGCGCCAAGAGCGGCTTGTCTGCTGGCGGCGTGCGGCGGCCGGGGAACATCAGCACGTCGGCGCTGCGGGCACCACACACGCCGAGGACACCGAATAGGGTGCGGTTTGACCTGACGCCGCAGGTGGCCGACTTCCGGGCGTCCAGCTTCTTCCGGCGCAGCCAGGACTCGACCAGCGACGGCGGACGCGACAGCATGGACAGCATGGAGCGGTTCGACATGGACGGCGCGGGCGACGCGGGCCGCCAGGGGCTGCTGGCCGGCAGCGCGAGCAGCGGCGACGAGCGCGGCAGCGGGATGCATATGGACGGCGGGGCGGACCCGGAGTCGTGGGCGGAGGCGGAGCGGCAGCGGCCCAAGTCGGGGCTCAGCAGCGCGTTTATGAACATGGCGAACAGCATCATCGGCGCGGGCATCATTGGGCAGCCGTACGCGATGCGGCAGGCCGGGCTGGTGGCGGGCGTGGTGCTGCTGCTCGTGCTCACGGTGGTGGTGGACTGGACGATCCAGCTGATCGTGATCAACAGCAAGCTGAGCGGCGCGAGCAGCTTCCAGGGCACGGTGGAGCACTGCTTTGGGCGGCCGGGGCTGGTGGCGATCAGCCTGGCGCAGTGGCTGTTTGCGTTTGGCGGCATGGTGGCGTTTGGCGTGATCGTGGGCGACAGCATCCCGCACATCCTGCGGACGGTGTGGCCGGACCTGCGCAGCGCGCCGGTGCTGGGGCTGCTGGCGGACCGGCGGGTGGTGATCGTGGTGTGCCTGCTGTCGGTGTCGTACCCGCTGGCGCTGTACCGCGACATTGCGAAGCTGGCCAAGGCGAGCACGTTTGCGCTGATCAGCATGGTGGTGATCCTGGTGACGGTGGTGGTGCAGGGGGCGCTGGTGCCGGCGGCCGACCACGGCGGCTTCAGCCTGCCGCTGCTGACGGTCAACAGCGGCATCTTCCAGGCGGTGGGCGTGATATCGTTTGGTGGGTGTTTTTCTGTTGATGTTGGTTTTGATTTTGGTTTTATTTTGGCTTTGATTGTTCTGATTTCGGTTTTGATTGTTCTGATTGTTTGTCGTTGTCTTTTTGCTGACTGCCAGCCTTTGTCTGCCACCACAACTCGCTGCTCATCTACGGCTCGCTCAAGACGCCGACGATCGACCGGTTCGCGCACGTCACGCACCTGTCGACGTCCGTGTCGATGGTGGCGTGCATGCTCATGGCGCTGGCCGGCTTCCTCGTCTTTGGCGACCGCACGCTCGGCAACGTGCTCAACAACTTCCCGCCCGACAACACGATGGTGAACGTGGCGCGGCTCTGCTTCGGCCTCAACATGCTGACGACGCTGCCGCTGGAGGCCTTTGTGTGCCGCGAGGTCATGTTCAACTACTACTTTCCCGGCGCGCCCTTCAACCAGTACCTGCACGTGCTCGTCACCACCGTGCTCGTGGTGGCGGCCACGATCCTGAGCCTCGTCACCTGCGATCTCGGGGCCATCTTTGAGCTCGTCGGCGCCACCAGCGCCTGCGCCATGGCCTACATCCTGCCGCCGCTGTGCTACATCAAGCTGACGACGCGCAGCTGGCGCACGTACGTCGCCATGGGCATTGTCGTGTTTGGATGCACCGTCATGGTCATCAGTCTGCTGCAGGCGGTGGGCAACATTATCAGCGGTACGTTTGTTTCTCCGTGTCTCTTTTCTTTTCCTATTTCCTATTTTCCTATTTTCCTATCCGTTTTACCTTGTTTCCCTATTTTCCTCTTTCGTACCGCCTTATTTCGTTTCGTTTCCACCGGATCGAAGCTGACACCCGCAGGCGAAGAAAGCACTGCGCAGTGCACATAGTCCTTATTTGAATCATTCACTCGTTCTACCGCAGCAGGCGTCTTGTTGTCTTGTTGTCTTGTTGTTTCAAGCACCTTTTTTTTGTTCATGCATATCTACACATCTACAGCACTGTGCAGCGTGGTCGGATGCATTGGGTCTCGGAGTCCACTTGGCTTACAGGGAGTATTGTTTTGCGTCTGCGTCCAAGGTGCAGCGGGATCGTGGTGTCAGCGAGATAGCGCCGGCATAGAGAGCGGAGGCGACGCGCGGAACCGCCAGTAGACGGTTTTCTCGCCGCAGGGGTGCGTAAGCCGGGGAGCGACTGCTACGTAGCTGCAGACATTTTACTATCACTATCACAAGCGTTTCTTTTGTTAGGCCACTGCCGTTCTATTGCGACTGGATGGTAGTGTCTATAAGTGCGGCTCATGAAGCTGCAGCAATGATCTTGTCGGCCAACTCCTCCAGCGAGTCGGCCATGACCAGGGGCGTGCCGAAGATCTCGTTGGCGGGCTCCTTTTCGTAGACCGAACACCATGCGCCTTTGAAACTGTGGGTGTGAGCGGGAGGCAGCTAGATTGGAGAAGAGAAGAGAAGAAGAAGAAGAAAAAGAAAGAAAAGAAAAGAAAAGAAAGGAGGAAGAGAAAGAAAGGAAAAGAAAGAGAAAGAGAAAGAGAAAGAGAAGGAGAAAGAGAAGGAGAAAGAACAAGAACAAGAGAAAGAAAAGAACAGGAAAAGAACAAGAAAAGAACAAGAAAAGAACAAGAAAAGAACAAGAAAGAACGAGAAAACCTACCCGCTGTTCTGCGCAGCCATGGTGTCCCACATGTGGGCGGCGGCGAACCAGGTCTGGTCGGCGCCCTGGAGCTGGGCGAGGATGTGCTGGTAGGCCTGGGGCGAGGGCTTGGCGTAGCCGAGGGAGTCGCAGGAGACGATGTTGTCGGCGGCGATGGCGATGTCGTTGGCGGCAAAGTAGGACTGGACGCGCTTAACGTCGCCGGAGGTGAAGGCCCAGACGGTAAAGCCGGCGGCGCGCAGGCGGGCGTGGCAGGCGTGGATGCCGGGGCGGGCGCGCAGGTTGCGGTAGCCGTCGGCGCAGGCGGCGACGTCGTCGGCGTCGGCGAGGGCGCGCGGGTCGGGGACGCCGAGCTGGAAGAGCACGCGGTGGAAGAGGGCGACGAAGACGGACCAGTAGGGCTGGTAGCGGCCGGCGCGGTCGAGGTAGCTGTACTCGCGCTCGGCCTCCATCATCCAGGCAAAGGCAAAGTTCTGGGGACGGATGCCGAGGGCGCGCAGGCGGTCGCCGATGCGGGCGTCGACGGCTTCGTAAAAGGCATCGTAGGAGACGCAGGTGCCGACGATGTCGAAGACGACGTGCTTGGGCATGGTGGGGGAGGGCGGGGGCTGCGGGCAGTGAGGATCTGAGGTAGTGAGGTAGTGAGAAGCGAGGCAGTGAGGCAGTGAGGCAGTGAGGCAGTGAGGTAGTGAGACGTGAGGCTGTGAGGGCGCGAGGGACCAGAAAGGAGGGGTGAGCGGCTTGGTCAAAAATGAGGCTATTGTCGATTCACGATGCTCGCGATATCAGAGAAGCAGCACGAAACACAGCGGCGGCAATATAGCACGGAAAGTACGTCCGATATTCCGGCCGGTCAGAGAATGGGTCTACACGAAGCGCAAGCTATGTGACCATGCCGAACGTCGGCGATGGGCATTGGCGGCGCAGAGAGCGGCGCACAATTCCGGGTATCTTGCTGACTAAGCATCTACGTCATGAGTAAGATACCGGTACGTCACTTGATACTCCGTACATTACAATAATTTTTCCATTGACACGCAAATCACACACATTTCTGCTCTCTTCCTCGTGCGGCTGCGCTGTTTGAATACGGGAGAGAGGTTCTGCACTGCGTTTACGGTGAGAGACATGTACGCTGTTTGATTTCTCGTTTCATGGACAGTCCCGGGACCATGTCGTCTCCGGCGTGCGACTCCCAGGGCGGGGACAGATCCTGGACGGCGTCCCAGTAGGCGTCCCAGTTCATCTCGCTGAGCGGATCGATGGCGAAGGCGGCGTCGCTGCCGGGGCTGTGTCGGCGGCGGACAGGGCTGTCGGTGTCGACAGAGGGCGCTGACGCAAGAGGGAGCGGCGCAGGAGGGAGCGGCGCGGGCTCGGCGGCTGGGGCGGGCCAGGCGGCGAAGCCCGGCGGCTCGGGCGGGCGGTGGCTCCAGATGCGCGGGCCGTCGGGGAAGAGCAGGCTGTGCAGGCGGGCGGAGATGGCGGCGTCGGCGGCGGTGGCGACGTCGGCGGGCGGGGCAGGCTGGCCTTTGTGGGCGGCCAAGGCGGCGGCGACGTCGGCCAGCAGCGGGCGCAGGATGTTGAGGCAGAGGGCGACGGCGGGCCAGGCGGCGCGCAGGCCGTCGAGCAGGGCGAGGGCGTCGGGGACGAGGCCGGCGAGGACGGCGCGGGCGCGGGGATGCTCGGGGGGGTGGCGGCGCAGGGCCCAGCAGGCGTCGAGCAGGATGAGGACGGCCTCGAAGAGGATGTGGACGGCGTGCCAGGGGTAGAAGAGGCGGCGGCGGCGGGTCTGGCGCTGGTAGTCGTCGATGAGCATGGCGCAGGCGGTGAAGCAGGCGGCGCGGTCGTCGGCGTCGCGGCGGGGCAGCCGGGGGGTCGGGCGGTGGAGGCGGGCCTTGAGGTAGCCGTAGTTGACGCGGCGGAACTCGAGCATCTGATGTTTCTGGAAGGGCTCGGCGTCGCGCAGCCAGGCGTCGAGGCGGGCGGCGACGTCGGCGAGCCAGGGCCGGAGGGGGTGGGCGTCGGGGTCGGGGTCGGGGCGGGCGGCGGGCGGCGGCGCGGGCGGCGGCGGGTACTGCAGCCAGAGGACGCGGTGGATCTCGGTCTCGAGGGCGCGCAGGCGGTAGAGGTGGTGGGCGGAGGCGAAGGCGCTCGCGGCCGGGTCGCTGGGCTCGCGGCGGCCGATGCGGGGGATGGTGACGGCGGCGTCGGGAAAGGCGAGTGGCAGGCGCAGGATGGTGGACAGCGAGCGCTCCATGCCGAGGGTGCAGTAGAAGAGCTCGCGGTGGAAGGTGGCGTTGTCGGGGGTGTCGCCGGGGGTGTCGCCGGGGGGGTCGCCGGGGGCGAGGACGGCCTCCTGGCGGTGCAGGCCGAGGGCGAGCATGAGGCGGGTGGCGGCCCAGATGCAGGACCAGTTATCGACGCGGGCCGGGTTGAGGTTGCCGTAGTGGGCGAGCAGCAGGCAGGACTGCAGGCGCTGGATGCCGGTGAGCAGGCTGGGGCTGGTGGTGGCGGTGGCGGGACGGCCGCAGCGGTGCAGGTGCTGGAGGGCGGTGGTGAAGAAGGCGTCGGAGGCGATGCGGGCCTGGGGCTCGTTGCGCCAGGTGAGGGTGAGGGAGGAGACGGCGAGGACGGCGAAGACGACAAAGTAGTCGAAGTGGGCGAGGCCGGACTCGGCGGCGATGCCGCGGGTGAGGGCGAGGTCGGTGTCGCCGGCGTCGGCGGCGAGGATGGCGGCGAGCGAGCGGCGCAGGACGGCCTCCTGGAGGCAGGGGTACTGGGGGAGGTGGATGGTGGCGTAGTTGGTGAGCATGGTCTCGAGGGCGGCGAGGGGAATGCGGCCGAGGTTGGTGCGGGGGGAGGCGGAGGGGGAGGTGGAGGAGGAGGTAGTGCCGGGGCCAGGGCCGGGGCCGGGGCCGGAGCCGGGGCCGGAGCCGGAGGTCGTCCCGGTCGTCCCCCCCACCTCCGGAAGGTAGCTCGGCCGCAGAAACAGTGCGGCCGGCGGCGGCGGGCCCAGCCCCGTCACGCTGGCCTCGGTGGCCAGCAGCGTGCCGCGCACCAGCCGCGCGGTCAGCGCCGAGGCCACGTGCGCCGGCGCGTGCTGCAGCGCGGCGACGCGCCGCTCCAGCGCGGCGACCTCGGCCTCGAGCGCGCGCACGAGGCTGCGCGGGAGGGCGTCGGCGTCCCGGAGACCGGCGCCCGTCCGCCCGCCGCCGCCGTCGCCGCCGCCGCCGCTGCACACGGCGCCGGCCCGGACACACGGCGCGCACGACGGATAGCCCGAGTCGCACCGGGTCTTGCGCTGTCGGCAGCGCGCGCACACCTTGGACGACGACCGGCGGCTGGCGCCGGCGAGCTGAGAGGCTGCGGGCATGGCGTCCGTGTTTGGCGCGTACTCGTACAATTGGTGCGTATCACTCAGTAACTCAGTAACACATCTCCCAGTCGACTCACAAATACTCCGTACTGCAGCCGTATCGCTCCCGATAAGCAGTGACCGGACCGGTGGCGGCGGGGCGTCGGCTCCGCCTTTCCGTCTGGGTGCTGTCCCAAATAGGAAGGCCTGCAAGGGACGGCAGCAGGCAGGAGCGAGCAGGCGGGACGCTGCCGACGGCAAGAGCGACTGCGCATTTACGCCCAGCATCGCGCGCTTTTCGGAATCATACGCCATCACCAACCTCACGACACGATGCTCAAGACCTGCACGCGCTGCCGCGCGCGCCGCATCAAGGTACGTGTCGCCCGGACGGGGGCGTCCGGACCGGACTTGCTGAGAGATGCTGACGCCGCCAGTGCGATGCGCAGCTGCCGGCCTGCCGCAACTGCCACAAGGCCGCGCTGCCGTGTGCCTTTTACGACCACGTGCTCAAGGAGGAGGTGCCGCGCAGCTACATCAAGAGCCTGCGCGACCGCGCCGACGGCCTGGCCGCCGTGCTGGCCGTGCACGCGCAGACGGGCGGCGGCAGCGGCGACGACGCCCGACCGCGCGCGGGCGGAGCCAGCCCGGACGCGGCGGACGCGGCGGACGCGGCGGCGCCGCCCGGCGCCGCCCGGCCGGACCCCTTCCTCTACCTGCTGCCGACACGCTCGCGCCAGGTGCTCGTGCTGGGGCCGTCGCCGCCCGTCGTTGTCGGCGACTGCACCATGCGCAAGCTGCTGCAGCTCGGCGTCCCCCTGACCCCGGGCGTCTGGGCCGGCGCCGACGACGACGACGACGACGACGTCGAGGCCGGCGACGGCGGCACCGACGGCTTCCCGGGGCCGGCGGCGTCGGCGGCGGCCGCAGCGGCATCCGCAGCGGCGTCCGCATCGGCATCGGCGCTGGCATCGGCCGCCACCACCGCCTCCGCCTCCGCCTCCGCCGTTCCCGCCACCTTCACCTCGCCCGCCCGCCTGGCCGGCATCCCCCCGCCGGCCACGGTGTGCCGCCTGCTCGCGCACTACGCCCGCTGCGTGGAGCCGGCCTTTGCGCTCGGCATCGCCCTGGCCGGCGTCCCGCTCGCCGCCTCCGCCGCCACCGCCGCCACCGCCGTCCCCCTCCGCCAGCTCGCCGCGCGCGACCGCTGCGTCGCCCTGCTCGCCTGCGCCGTCGCCGCCGCCCACAAGAGCTACGGCGCGCCGCGCTGGCGCAGCACCGCCCGCGCCTGTCGCGCCGCCGCCGCCGGCCCCGCCGCCGCCCTGCTCGCCCGCCGCGACGACACCGCCGTCACCGTCCTGCTGCTGCTGCTGCTCTACGAGCTCGCCGACCCCGACCGCGGCCGCGCCTGGGAGCTGCTCGCCGCCGCCGTGCAGACCTGCCTCGAGCTGGGCTGGCACTGCGCGCTCGCCGACGCCGCCGCCCGCCGCGCCAGCATCGCCAGCGCGCCCAGCACCACGGCCGCCACCACAACCACCGCCAGCGCCAGCAGCAGCAGCAGCAGCAGCAGCCGCGCCAGCAGCGCCAGCAGCCCGCCCGCCAGCTGCCCGGACCGACAGCAGCCCCGGCCCGCCGACCAGGCTCCGTCCCGGCGAGCGCAGATGCTGTCCGTGCTGATCAGCATCGAGAGGTATGTTTTCTCGTCTTTTTCTCTTCTTTCCTCTGCTCCTCCTCTTCTGCTCTTCTCTCAACTCGTCCCCTCCTCTCCTCCTCTCCTCTCCTCCTCTTCTCCTCTTTCTTCCCTCTCCTCTGCTCCTCCTCTTCTCGTTGTAATCTCTTCTCTCATCTCTTCCCCTCCCCTCCTCTCCTCCTCTCCTCTCCTCCTCCTCTTGTTGTATTCTCTTCTCATCTCCCCCCCTCTAGGCCGCTCTGCATCCTCTCCCACCACCAGGGCATGCTCGCCAGCGCCCTGCCGGCCCACCCGTCCGACGCCGACTGCGCCTACATCGTCTACCAGCAGGTCATCGACTCCCTCTTCCTCTCCGGCGCCCTCTCGCCCCCGTCCGTCGCCGCGCCCTCCGTGCCGGCCGACGGCCCTCCGTGTCCGGCCGTGGACCCGCGCTTTGCTCACCTGCTGCCCATGCTCCACGCCCTGTCGCCCGCCGAGCCCATGGCCCGGGAAGCCTGGGTCCTGCTGCACGCCCTGCTCGTCAACCACCCGCCGTGCGCCGCCTGCTCCGGATGCCCCGCCCCCCCCGGACGCCCCCAAAGCCTCGGCCTGCACGCCCGCGTCGCCTACGAGGCCTGCCGCCTCGCCGACTGCGCCCACTCCATCCTGGCGGCCCCCGACCTCTTCGTGCCGCCCGTCTTCGCCGCCTACCGCGCCTTCATGGCCGGCTGCGTCCTGGTCACCGCCGTCGCCTGCCGCTGGCCCGCCGCAGCCGGCTCCTTTGCCCAGTACAGCCGCGCTCTCATGAAGTGCTCCGAGGTCCTGGCCTTTGCCGCCCCCTGTTGGCGCGGCGGCCGCGACTATTACGACGCCTTCCGTCAGATCTCGCTGGGACTGGACTGGGCCGGCTGAGCTGGCTGAGCTGGCTGAGCTGGATGGCTTGCAGGCTTTATGCACGGAGATACCCTTTTGGCCCGCGAATGCGCCGCGACCGCAAGGAAATCTCCGCCAACGCTCAACGAGCGCTTCGGCAATCAGCGGCCGCGGCGCACCACCACGCTCACTTTTCCGGCGACGCCAGCCCGCCAGCCCTCCAGCCTCGAACATCGAACAAAACGCGGCTCTCTACGACTCTACTCCGTACTGTCCGGGTAGCAAAAACCTGTTGTCTTTGGCCATCGCCTATCGTGCCATGGCGCTCGCAGCTGCTGCTGGCGACAGTCCCTCTCTGGCCGCCGCCGCCGCCGCCGTCGCCGTCGCCATTGCCGTTGCTGCCTACGTCTACCTCGGCTTCTTCTATGTCGACGTGCCCTACATTGCCGGCATCCCCGAGGTGCCCGGCGCCTCGCCCCTCTACGGCCACCTGAAGCTGCTCGGCGCCGACCACGCGACGGCAACACAGCGCTGGGCCGACAAGTTCCAATGGCCCGTCTTCCAGATCCGCCTCGGCTACCGCCGCGTGGTCATTCTGAGCGGCTTCGACGCCGCGCGCTCGTGGATTGTCGCCAACCAGTCCCACACCATCGACCGCCCGCGCTTCTACACCTTCCACGGCGTCGTGTCCAAGACCTCGGCCGCCACCATCGGCAGCAACCCGTGGGACGAGCGGACCAAGAAGCAGCGCCGCGTCGTCGGCTCGCTGACCACCGCCCCGGCCATCAAGCGCCTGGTGCCCATGATCGATCTCGAGACCGCCGACATGGTGTCGGCCCTCTTCACCGACAGCCGTGCCGGCACCGAAGAGCTGGAGCCGCACATCTACCAGAAGCGTCTCGCGCTCAACATTGTCATGATGTTCTGCTACGGCCGCCGCTTCCAAGACGTGCAGGATCCCTTGCTGCACCAGATTCTCAGCGACGCCTCTGTCATCTCGAGCTTCCGCTCCACCAACTCCAACTGGCAGGACTATCTGCCGCATCTGCGCTACATGCCCTTCTTGCAGGACAAGGAGCGCTTGCGCGTCGCTGCCGAGGTGCGCGCGCGGCGCGACAAGTGGCTCGAGGAACTGCTGCAGGAAGTCAAGGACAACATCGCTGCCGGCACAGTAGGCAGCTGCGTAGCGGCCGGTCTGTTGACGAGCAAGGACGAGAAGCTGACCAAGAGTGAGTTTCTTCTTCTCTTCTTCTTCTTCGCTTCAAGTTTGAGTTGGAGCTAATACGCGCAGTGGATGTCAAGACGATTCTTGGCGGCCTGATGTCTGGCGGCTTTGAGACCATGTTCGCCACCGCCATTGCCGGCATCGCCTACCTGGCGAGTCCGGGAGGACAGGCGCTGCAGGAGAAGGCCTACCAGGAGATTATCGAGGCCCACAGATCGGCCGAGGAGGCCTTTGAGCAGGCGGCCAGCGAGGAGAAGTCGGCGTACATGGTGGCTTTTGTGCGCGAGACCCTTCGCCACTACCCGCCGCTGCACCTGTTGCCGCCGCGGCAGACGATGGACGCCTTCGACTGGGGCAGCGCGCATGTGCCCAAGGGCGTCATGGTGCTGGTGAACTGCCAGGCAGCGAACCACGGTCCGTCCAGGCCTCTGTGTCTTTGTTTTTGAATTCAGCTGACAACGGCACAACGCAGATCCCGCTGCCTACGGCGCAGACGCCGATCAGTTCCGGCCGGAACGGTGGCTCAAGGGCGGCGCCGCGCACGAGACCGCCGCACCCTTCCAGTGGGCCTTTGGTGCCGGCGCGCGGGTGTGCACAGCGGTGGCGTTCTCGAACCGCATCCTGTACGCCCTCTTTGTGCGGCTTGTAGTGACATACCGCATCGGCCAGAGCGCCGACGCCGCCAAGCAGCCATGCATCGACTACATCCACTACAACCGCGACACGACGGCGCAGAGCGCGATCCCCAAGGCCTACGCAGCCACGTTTTCGCTGCGCGACCGGGCCGTCTACGAGGCGTGCATGGCGGCATCCAGGGCCAGAACACAGCAGGTGTCGAACGGGATAGTGCGGTAGAGGCCAGTACGATACGAAGCAGTATCTTACTCCGGGATACCTCCAGGGATCAGTGAATCAGTGGGAACAGCACCTAGACACCCAATCAGACTAGCAGCCCCACGCTTGGCGACAGCGAAAGGCTTGTCGGCCCTGCAATAAACACAGTAAACGGCAGACACCCGTACCGCTTCAACAACTGCACATGCTGCCGTGTCTGAAGCACAATCGCCAGCACAACGAGGCCATGATACGTAGCATTGCCACAATAGGCGATGCGGTCGGCTACGGCGTAAAGCAACGACGATCTGGGAGGCTAGCGTTGCAATCGGCTTTTTTCACTATCTGGCAGGCGCCGTGTCGCTGATTCCCGTCGGGTTATCCTATCGCGCCCGTTATCCGCGGCGGCCACCATGATAGCTGCCGGAGACTGATAGCCTTGGAGTGCGGCACACGTGCGGCTACTCCGGCGGCGGCCTGTGGCCTGTGGCGACCGTTGCGGCACTGCCGTGCTGCCAGAATGGCAAACCCCGGCCAGATACACGCGGTGGCTCGGCACCGCGCTACGAATGCTTGTTCTCGCTGCCGTTCGCTGGCAAGTAGCACAAGCTCACGGCGGGTGGCGCTGCGGATCCCGGCCGTCTGATAGTGATCTTGGCGTACGGCACTGGGACGGCGGGGATATATACGAGGGGTGTCCAGAGCTGTCTGGCCGCGGCTTACGCTGTCTGCTGTCTGCCCTCAGCTTTTCGATCTTGCCACTGCTACGGGGCTCGCAAAATCAAAGACACCCGGAGCACACGCAGCATGACAGAGAAACAATCGGCCGCGGTGGCCACGGCACCGTCGGTGGCCTCGGGCGAGGGCTACGCGTCGGGGCCGACCGTGGCAGCGAACGGCAACGAGATGGGTAAGTGAGCTGTCCGACGCCGGTAGACTCCCCGGCTAACACGACCAGAGAACGGCCTGCAGCGCGGCCTCACAGACCGGCACCTGATCATGATCAGCTTCGGCGGCGTGGTGGGCGCGTCGATCTGGTACGGCACGGGCTATGCCGTGGCGTACAGCGGGCCGGTGGGCGCGCTGATCTGCTTCTTCGTGATCGGCGTGGACGTCTTTTTCGTGATGCAGTGCCTGGGCGAGATGGCGACGCTGTTCCCGATCCAGGGCGCCTTCAACGAGATGGCCGGGCGCTGGATCGACCCGGCGCTGGCGTTTGCGCTCGGCTGGAACTACTTTTACCTGTGGCTGACCAACATTGCGGGCGACTTCAACGCGAGCGCCATCCTCATGTCGTACTGGGTGTCGACGGACCGCGTGCCGAGCTACGCGTGGGTGCTCATCTGGTGGGCCTTTTACCAGTCGACGTCGCTGCTCGGCGTCGTCGTCTTTGGCGAGATGGAGTTCTGGTTTGCGTGCTGGAAGGTGCTCTGCATTCTCGGCGGCTACCTGGTGGCCATCCTGCTCAACACGGGCGCCATCGGCGGCCACTACATTGGCTTCAAGTACTGGAGCGACCCCGGCCCGGTGGCCAACGGCATCAACGGCTTCGGACAGTGCTTCCTGCTCGCGGCCGTGTACTACTGCGGCACGGAGATGCTGGCCGTCACGGCGGCCGAGAGCAAGAACCCCGGCCGCGACCTGCCGCGGGCCATCAAGCAGACCTTTTGGCGCTGCGCCTTTATCTTTGAGGGCCTCGTCTTCTTCGCCGGCCTGCTGGTGCCGTCCAACAGCGACGGCCTGCTGACGGCGAGCACCAAGAGCGGCAAGTCGCCGTGGACGATTGCGTTTGAGCGGGCCGGCGCGCCGCAGGTCGGCCACGTGATCAACGTGGTGATGATCACGGCCCAGTTCTCGTCCATGAACTCGGCCATCTACGTGGCCTCGCGCAGCCTCGCCTCGCTCGCCGCGGCCGGCCGCGCGCCGCGCATCTTTGCCCGCACCAACAAGAGCGGCACGCCTGTGTACGCGCTCGTGGTGTCCAACCTCATCGGCCTCGTCGCCATCCTCAACTACAAGACCGGCCCCGCGCTGATCTTCAGCTACCTCACGTCCATCAGCGGCTCGGCCACGTACATCACCTGGGCGTTTATCGGCGTCACGCACCTGCGCTTCCGCAAGGCCTGGGTGGCCCAGGGCCGCAGCCTCCAGGCCATGCCCTTCCACGCGCTGTGGTTCCCGTACGGCACGTACTTTGTCGTGGCCATCAACACGGTCCTCGTCTTTCTGTCGGGCTACTCGGTCTTTATCGGCGGCTTCGACAGCACCGGCTTCATCGTCAACTACATTGTCATTGTCGTCTTTGTGGTGCTCTACGTCGGCTGGAAGGTCGTCAAGCGCACCAAGGTGGTGCCGCTGATGGAGGTCGACCTGGACACGGGCCGGCGGGACCCCGTGATCGACGAGGAGCCGGAGCCGACGGCAGATGGCGCGCCCGAAAAGGCCGCGCCGTGGTATGCCAAGGCGAAGCGGAGCGTGTTTTCGTGAGAGGCAACGTGTGCGGTGCTCCCTGGTTCGGTTTCTGGGTTTTGAGGCCTCTTCTTGGCCGGGTGTTGGATTTTATCTGTTACGACGCATGATAGCACACGCCGAATCGCAGCGAACGAGCCATTTGTTCCATGCCTATGAAAGCAGGAGATTGCCTTTGGGCATTGGGTCAATGATAACGAAGCAAGAGATTGCCTTTGGGCATTGCGTCAATGATAACGAAAGCAAGAGATGGCCAAATCAAACACGACATCGCCAGTGATTTGCATCAGCCCAAACAGGTCGGCCGGCTGCCTGCTCGACAAAGTAGCCAGACAACAATGCAAGCCCGTACCCGTACTCGGCCTGCCGACGTGGGGTCACGGCCAGGGGCCCATCCAGCGGTGACGCTCAGCGGCGCACCGTGGACATACAATGGGCCGATCGTGACAGCGGCCGCCGGGGACAGGTCCCGTGATTGCTGGCGGCCGGCACGTGAGGCCCACTCGGTCAGACGAGGCGTGGCACGGAGTTGAGGCAGGAGCGATAATCGGCGTGCTACGATTCGTCCAGCGCAGCTGCCGTGTTTGTTTCGTAATCCCGGACGGGCATCCCCACACGCGCGGCGCATCAAGACCGTCCGGGCGCTCTGGCGGCCTGGTCGTGCCTGCCGACTCCAACGTTTTGATTTTTGTATAAAGCGTCCTACTCCCGCCGTTCTTCCCGCCGTTCTTCCCCGCCTTTGCCCAGCTTCTGTTGCCTCTCTCTGCATCGAATACAGCACTCACAGCACTCACAGCACACTCACAGCACACACACAGCACACACCAAAACACCCGACATCTTCGCCATGCACGGAAACGACTGCCCCAAGTGCGGCGCGAGCATCGCCAACGGCACCAAGACCTGCAGCTGTGGCGCGGTACGTTCTCGTCTTGTCGTTTGTCTCGTCTTTCGGTTTCTTCTGTCTCCCTGTCCAACGTTGCTGCATCTTGTTCATCGTCTGCTGCCCACTATCCTCGACTCATCTGCCCGCCCTCTCAGTCTTCCTCTGCCCGCAGCTTATCTGTCTGCCTGCTATCTCTGCCCCAGCAAAGCAGTACATCAACCATTCGCTGACCGCTTGACAGAGCTGCCCCGTGTGAAGTGGCCGGATGCCAAATGCTCTCTGCGGCGGGCGGCGCTCATTCACAACCAGTGCTTCCGAGCTTGGGATCGCACATCTGCTTGGGCACTGCCAACTGTCCCATTCGCTACTGTACTTGCGCGGTAGATAGCAAAGAGCAATACGAGTCCATGCTTTCCGTGTTGAGACCATACGTAGCAGACCAAGTCTGGGCAAGTGAACTCTGCAGCACGCAGACGCAAAGCTCGAAAACACGACAGATCGATAGAGTATCGTAGAAAGCCCTCTAATAGCAGGCACAAGTCTAGGAAAAAGAGCAGTTCACCGGCACAGACTGTCTCTTCGGAAAGCGTTCAGTCCCGTTTTCGCAAGTTGGACGGCAGAGAACGAAAAAGATTCCGTGGCACAGAAGAAAGCAAACACCACGCAACTGAACAATCTGCACTGGCTGGTGTCAAGTGGATGTACATCCGCCCGACCGCCGCCAGCTGTCTCATGTCCTCCTCTTCCTGCAGTCTTCCCTAGTCCGGCTGTACTCCCGTACTCCATCTCGTCTTCGCAGTCTTTCTTCCTCCCCTCCTCACTCCTCCTCTTCCCCTTCTCCCATTCCTCCACCTCCTCCGCTATTGTAGGACACGCGCAGCAAGACAAACACAGAACAGGGTAGCAAGGAAACCGGAATGAGAATAGCGAAAAGCGAAAAGGGCAAACACGAAGGCGAAAAGCGCAAAGCGAAAATGCAAAAGCAAACGGACAGGGCGAATAACAGGAGAAAATGCGAAGCGCCGGCCCCCTTTGCGTGCCCCAGACGAGGCAAACGAAGCGCAAGGCCGGCAGCTACGGTGTATTTCGCGTATTGCTTGTTTCTTTGGTATTCAGAGACCCAGTCGACTTCACTCGTCACATCGCAGGCGAAGCGAGGAAGTCGTGACGGTGGCACGAAAATGGAACCAAAACTCCCGTAGAATCCATTACATCAGGCAACGAGCCATTGGGGCGGCCAGGCCATGCCCGGGAGGCCTGCGACATGGCTGTCCACACAACCCCCCGGCGCACGTCCCGGCTGCTGTCGGACGATTTGAGCAGGACGGAAACAAATAGAAATGAGAAACCTGGTGACAAAATTGAAAAGTATGGATTACAAAAGCGGTCGGTTGGGGGTTATGGCATCGTTAGGCGAACGAGAAAAAGAAGCGGTGCAATGCCGAGCGAAATGCCGAGCGAGCGACGAGGCAACGACGATGAACGGGCGAACAGAACGCAACAAGGATGGGGCCTCGAGTCGTGGTGGTTGGCGACGCGTTCCGGCCCGGTAGGTGCTGTCGCTTACAGGACCAGGCACTTGCCCTTCTTGTTTCTCTTGGTGCGGGAGAGCAGGGCAGCGCGCGTAGCGTGCTCAAAGACCTCGCGGACGCCCTCGTTGGTCTTGGCCGAGCACTCAAGGTACTTGTAGGCGCCAATCTTCTTGCAGGTCTCCTCGCCCTCCTCGGGGGAAACGGGCTTCTGGCTGGTCTTGCGCAGCTCCTCGATGGTCTTGTTGTCGTGACGGAGGTCCTTCTTGCAGCCAACAAGGATGATGGGCAGGCCCTGGCAGAAGTGCAGAACCTCGGAAATCCACTGTGTGGTGTTAGCAGGTGCCCCAGGACTCCCGTGCGCCACGGCAGAAACACACCTTCTCCTGGACGTTGTCAAGCGAGTCGGGCGAGTCAACGGCAAAGCAGATCAGGATGACATGCGAGTCGGGGTACGACAGCGGACGCAGACGGTCGTAATCCTCCTGGCCAGCCGTATCCCAAAGTGCCAGCTCGACGTGCTTGCCATCGACCTCGACGTCGGCAACGTAGTTCTCGAAGACGGTGGGGACGTAGACCTAGACTGTCAGACACGGTTCGCGAGGGTTGCGGTGGATGGTGCGGAAGAGGGACGGCAAGGCAGAATAGGACCAGGCTGCATAAGCACGACGATGGTTGCATGACGCCGCAGATAGCAGATAACAGATAGCAAACAGTCTCGGCACAAGCGAGGCAGCTTCATCCGATTGCTACACCTGCAGCCATGCACTTGCTACGCCCGTGCTCGAGCTGCAGCCATGAAGATGGGGAAGCTGCAGCTGCATCGTCGATGGCAGAAGCACGAGAGAGCTCGCGACCCAGAGAGATCGCCGCGCGTCATTCGGCGGGCAGCCATCGTCGAGCAGCAGCACGAAGCACAAACGCGTAGCCACCGAGAAAGGAGGAAGAGTAGAGAACTAGCGAGCAATGCAGCCGGCTCGGGAAGGGTAGGAGCATCGCAATGCACGATGGCCGTGGTTCAGCTTACCTCAGGGAAAGTACCCTTGGAGAAGACACTGCAAACGGGTCAGCAAGGTCCAATGGGCCGATGTGGTGCCAACGGAGAGCGGATGGCCGATGCCGTGGCCAAAAGAGCAAAGAGCAACGAGCAACGAGCAAAGAGCGATGGAAAGCCGGCCGACGGCCGATGCCAGGGCGATGAAGCCGCCCAGCCAAGCTCCCGACGCATCGGTCTGGTGCAAAAGGAGGCGTCACGCGAAGACGGAAAAGAGGCAAACGTACATCAACAAACACGTCTTTCCGCAGGCACCGTCACCGACGATGACAAGCTTCCGGCGAATCTCAGCCATGGCAGCGGTTGTGTGTTGCTGGTTCGAGCGAGGCGGACGAGCGGCGAGCGGACGAGGCGAGGAGACGCCGCGAACGATACGGAGAGGGAAAGGAGGCGAAGGGGCGAAACGGCGAAACGGACGGAGCAAGCCAGGCGATGCAGTCAAGGTAAAAGGCCGGCGGACGGGACGCTGGCGATGCTGGGATGCGAGTGCGAAGAGCGAAGAGCGAAGACGAGGGGGTGTGAAGGGGAGGATCAGTACGGAGTCGATGGGGGAGGAAATACGAAATAGAAAGAGAGGAAAAGGCGGAGGAGAGAAAGCGAGCGAGAACAGCGAGCGGCAGGGGGGAGAAAACTGGGCGAAAACAAGAAGGCGGGTATTCAATTGACGGGGCCCAGGGCTGTTAGCGGACTGCGGCCGCTGGAGCGCGTTGGGGCGGCCTGGACCAGCCGGCCGGGGAGCTGCGCAGTCCGCCGTGCAGCGAGAGGTAGGACTCTGGGCGCCGCGCGTGCGAGCACTGTGCCGGCACTGTGCAATACACGGTGTACGTACTCGTAGTGCCGGCTGCCTCTGCGCCGACAATTTTAGAACTGTGCCCCTTTTCGGCGCCCTGTGCCTGTTTGCCTGCTGTCCCGCCAACAGCGTCCCTGCGGCGGGCCAGCAGTTGTGATGGGACTGCAGTACGAGTACCTCTTGCACAGAGCGAGATACTCCCGGCACGACTACATGCATATGCGCGTGGGCGGCCGCGTCGAGCCCTGCCCGCTTTGCTGCATACGCGTGCAGCTGGCGATGCCAACATCAGCCTCATCTGCTCCGTCCAAAGCGCCGTCTCGCGCAGCACACCGCACACCGCCGGCCAGCTGCAGCCGCAGCCAGGACCGCCAGAGTCCTGTACGAGGGAATGAGGGTCGCCGAGCGCGCGACCAGGGTCCCAGCCAAGCTCGCCATTGGCCGGCACGAGATGGTCGACTGCTGAGCTTGTTCGGCGCGGCTGCCCCAAAACAGGGCACCGTAATCTTGCGAGTACATACTCCGTCGACGTATTGCTCCGTGCTCCGTACAAACTCGCAGACACCGCTGATCCCGCGGCACAGCGCGTCGGCCATCCCGGCGCCGGCCGACGGCGTCCAGCTCGCGTTCCAGAGGCAGCCAACGCCGCGGATGCCTCGCCTGTACGAGGAGCGGCCTGGACGAGTACGAGTAAGATGCGTAAGATACAAGTACGGCGTAGGCAAGTATCGACTGCTCTCCCTGCTCAACGTCCGCCCACCAGCTGACGAGGCATCTCCATAGCGGCCCAGGACACGAAAAGTCCTAGCCAGCTTCAGCACGCGTACCAAGAACGGAGTAGGCGTAGGACTTTGAGTGGGGAAAAGGGGCAGCGCAGCCGGCCAAGGAGAAAAAGGAGAAGCGCAACGCCGCTACGCCGTGCGGCCGCCACGCTGACGTAGCCTTCCCCTGCTTGGCCGGTGCACGGACCATACATGCGTGTATCCGTGGCCACCGCAGCAACAGCCCCGACACCTGCATGCGTCTACAGGCAGCGCGCACGTGACACCGGACGGAGAAACCACGCTCCGACCGCAGGAAAAATTCCGTGCGGCCGGCCGGCCCGACCAGACGACGACGACCACGACCGCGACCGGACGCCTCGCTCTGACGACGACTTGCGCGGCGACCGTGCTGACGAACTGTGTCCTCTGACCCCCCGTCCGCACACTCTTGCGCCACGATGCTGAAGCTGGCGCGCCGCACGGCGCAGGCCGAGAAGCAGGCGGCGAAGCGGGCCAAGGCCAAGGAGAAGGCGCTGGCGGCGATCGCGGCGGACCGCGCGACGAGCACGCGGCGGCTGCTGAACGAGGAGCTGGCGGTGCAGCTGCGGCAGGCGCGGCGGCTGCGGCAGGAGACGTGGACGATGGGCCCGCTGGCGCCGCGGCACGACCACGCGGCCGCCGTGGCGGACCCGGCGCGGCGCGGCCGCAGCAGCGTGACGAACCGGTTCGGCGGCGAGCAGTTTGCCAGCGAGGGCGTGCCGCACTGGGGCTCGCTGAGCGTGCGGCGGCTGCGCAACGAGGCCGGCATCGTGACGGAGCGCGAGGTGGCCGCGCGCTGCGCCTGGGCCGGCACGCCCAAGCGGCTCTGCCTCGCCGTCGGCGACCGCGTCGTCGTCACCGAGGGCCCCTTCAAGGGCAGCATCGGCCCCGTCAAGGACGTCACGCTCGAGCAGGGCACCGTCACCATCGACGGCGTCGCGCGCACCAACATCACCGTCGCCGAGGCCCTCGTCGAGGAGACCGCCCAGGCCGTCCAGCAGGTCGAGTCCGCCATCCCCATCAGCGCCGTCCGCCTCGTCCACCCGCTCACCGACCCGGCCACCGGCCGCACCCGCGACGTCATCATCCGCGAGCTGCGTCCCACCGCCTTCCAGCTCGACCGCGCCACCCGCCGCCTCGCCTTCTCCCGCGTCGTCCCCGGCCTCAACGTCCGCATCCCCTGGCCCCGCCCCGCCAGCCCCCCCGAGCGCCAGGACCACCCCGTCGACACCCTGCGCATCGACGCCGAGGCCGTCACCTTTGTGCCCACCCTGCTGCGCCCGCCCGCCCCCTTGGCCGTGCTCGACGAGCTGCGCAACAAGTACTCCCCATTCCGCACCCGCCACACCCCCGAGTACATCGCCCGCAAAGAGGCCGAGGCCGCCGCCGCCCGCGAGACCAAGAAGTACGGCACCGCCCTCGTCAAGGGCGTCCGCCCCGGCCTGCCGCCCCCCGGCATGCGCACGCCCCTCGACGAGTTCCACATCCAGCAAGCGGCCCTGCGCCGCGCCCGTGGCCAGCCCGTCCTCTCCGACGACATGCTCGAGCGCATCGGCCGTCTCATGGCCGCACGCCAGGCAGCCAGCTCCTCATCACCACCCTCGCCATGATGCCTGTCGCTGTCCGCTCTCCCCACTTCTCAACCTGCCATCCTGGCCAGCGATATTCGCTGCCGTGTATATTACGAATAATACCTGTAGGCATGGAACTAGGAGAACAAGAACAAGAAAAAAAACGAACAATTACCCAGATTCAAGAATCGCAGTGGGATTTACATGTTATACAGTATGAGAAGCAATACGTCCAGTCACGGTTCAGACTGGGTTTGTGTCTTTCGTAGTATCTTTTTCGTTATATTAAGTATTTGTTGAGGCCCCAATACCAATTGATCCTGCGTAGCTGCCTGGCTCATCTTCTCGCTAGAATGGCAAATTCATTCCACAACAACGCCTCAACCAAAGCATGGCAAACACAGGCCACCCGACGGCCTCCTAGGGTATCATTCTGTTGTAGGTAGCGAACTCAACAGGGGTATTGGAATGGGGATTATAAAATAGTAAGGTCATCTGCCTGTCGTAAATCGTCGTGGTGCTGCTGTTTCTATCGTAGTCGCACTGGATGCGTTTGTTCCGCTGTTCCTCGTTTCAATGAGTATTACTCATCATTCGTTACTGCCTGGCCATCGACGAGAATGACCACGGTAATCGTCGCGGCATACGCTTCGCGGATGGCACAAGCCATACTATGAAGTATTAGTTCGGTCCTACGCACCGGGACACTGCGAAGCACAAATGTACGTACCAAGTCTTGTTTGCGTCGGCCACAACAGCGCTCAGTCCCCAATGGGCACACCACGCACGGGCAAGGACCTCGTTGTCCGGCACGCCAAATGCCTCAATGACGAGCACCCGCTCGTCGTCTCCCTCCTTGGAGACCGGCGGCAACTGCGTGCCAAGGACTGTGGTGCCCCCAAAACGGACGGTGGGCGTGGATGAATGTCCGTTTGCGGCCGGGTAGACAGTCGCCCAGTCGTTGACATGGACGACCATGTCCGCTTTGACCGTCGCGAAGGAGTAGTCGAAGAAGAGCGGGTGTGGCCCGTTAGTGCATGGCCAGGCACAGACAAAGGAAATATCAAAATTCAAGCGCAGAGGCCAGGACACGCCGTCAATGGCAAACTGAATGGAAGCATCGTACAGGCGCGGGTTGGCAGACGCACCGCCCGAGCCGCCCCCTTCTTCGCCATTCTCAGGCCCGGCCGACGAGTAGTTGGGTGCCGAGTGCGCACCGTAGTGTGGTGCTGGGCGGAGAGTCAATAGTTCCATGCGGACCGTGTCGATAACGTCCGTGATATCCGTCGACACTAGTTTGTATTCCGCAACGGGGAACACCTCTGCAGTCGGGCCAAGGGGGTCGGAGCGCTCGCGCATGCTCTCAACATCGTCGACCGCTATGCGCTGGCGCGGGCGACGCGAGCGGATGCGTGCAATCTGCGACCGACCCAGATCGGCAGTCGGACGCGCAGGCCCTACCCATCCCGCGAGCTCACGGCAGGTTGGGGCCAGCACTTTGCCGACGATACTCGTGGATGTCCAGTATGTGTAGCTATTGCGATATTGGAAGCCACAGTGCGGGTGAAGATGGGTCAGCTGGGCCAAGTCGTCCGTCGCGCGGTCTGGATCGATATCGATGAGCGCGTTCATGATAATGAACGGAAGCGTAGGCTGTCTTGTTAGCTGCTGACCCGCCGAGATACGGACAGACGACGACAGAGACAAACTTACCCCTGGCAGGACGAGGCCGCTGAAAAAGGCCAGCACATGCGAGCTGATCGACTCGAGACTGCCGTCGGCATCCCGCTGCTTCAGATTGCTCACGGTCGCAGCCAGATTCGGCCACTTCATCGCGTGGGCAAACCGGCGCAGCATGCGTATCTGCCGGCTCTTGAGCTTGAAGCGAAGCTTGACCTGGTCAGCGGTTTGGCCGTACGCCTCGACGCGGACGTTCTCGCGCCAGCGGCGGGCCAGAGCCAGGTTGTACTGCAAGGTAGGCGGCAGCTGGAGGATGAGCTTCTCCTTGGCCCACTCGTCGTGCTGGCGGGACGAGATGCGCATTTCGAGCTCCAGGCTGAGGAGCAGCTGGTGCAAGAAGCGCACGTAGTGGTGGTGGCTGGCCAGGCCACGGTCGAATAGGTAGCGCGTGACGATCTGGTTGCGCGGATTGCTCAAGTCCGCCCAGTAGTCGGGCCGGGACAGGGCCATGATCAGGTCCGTAATCTGCTTGTCCAGAGTGCGGTGGGGGTTTGTGTGGTGGTCCGGATCGCGCAGGATGTACTTGTACAGGCTGCGGTACAGCTGGTCCGCGTCGCCCTCTGCCAGGCCGTCCCGCTGCAGCTGGCGGAAGCGCTTGCAGACCTGGACCAGATCGGCCTCGCGGGGCCGCACACCAGAGTCGCGCAGAGCAATGGGCTGGGGCAGATGGTCGGACTGGCTGACCCAGTGACTCAGCGTGATGGTGCCCGGGTGGCGACCATAGCAGAAAGTGTAGCTCGGCTGTTCCAGCGTCTCCCAGGGGTAGGACGCCGGCGGCCGCGACCGGCCAGACTGCGTCACACGCATGGTCATAAGCTCCATCATGGAGTCCTGCACGATGGCGGCATCGGTCACGTCGTCCAGGCTTGCGTCCGGGTTGGTCGTCCGGTCTCCACGCCGGCTGCGGCTGCGCTCGCGACTGTTGCGGTCAAGACTGCGTCTGCCGCTGCTTCCATGGACGGAGCCCGCCGGCTGTTTATTGGAGGTCGTGGTGCAGAGCGTGTAGTAGTCGACTGGGGTGTGCGGCACCTCGCGTCGGTGGCCGGTATGTACGGGTGCTCCGCGGGTGATGAGCTCCAAGGCGCTGGGCAGCGAGAGCTCGGCCGTCGCTGGAACGCCGCGTGGCGGCCACTCGGTCAGCGGGCCCTGGGGGATGACGACCTGGCGGCCATTTCGGTCCTCGGGGGCCGCAGTCGCACTGGACCTCGTCCTCTTGCCTTTGGCACGGGCGTCGGTGACCGGCAGCGCAGGAGGAAGGGGGGCGGACCGGCTGCGATGGATTTTGTCGGCTCCATCACCGGCGAGGGCTGGCAGAGAGTGCTGGTGCTGGTGCTGGCTCTGGTGCTGGCTCTGGTGCTGCTGAACGGGGACGGCGTTCTGCGGACGGACGTAGCTCTGACCTCCGGCGGGAGGTCCGCGTTGCGGCTGGAGTGGAGCGGACTGCCGGTACGGGTTGGCCGGGATCGGTGGTGATGGGGGGATGATGGGCTCCTCGTCCAGCCGCCAAGGCCGCTCCTTTTCCTGCGGGAAAACACTCGTCAATACACGGCCAGGCAGCGCGGGCGGACAGCGGAAGCCACAAACAAGTTTAGCAGTCTTCTTGGAGCCGCGGGGACGGAAGAGGTTGCTCCAAAACTGGCGCTTGGCCGGGTTCTTCTCCTTGTCCAGGTTCATCGTGGCGCATGGTCATCCGCGTGGTCGAGGCGGACTGGCACGCGCGCAAACCCTCGGGGAGCGTGGACGAGGCGTTGTAGGACGAGCCGGGTGAAGACGCCGGCAGGACGAGCAGGACGAGAACAGCACGCGCGCTGCCCTTTTGACAGCCGGCTGGGGGTCAGCATGTGGAGCTGGCGTAGCAACCACGTCTCTCGGGCAAAAAGCCGCGGATTATGCAGAGTACAAGTGCGATATGTACAGAGTAGCACGCGCACAGGCACGCCGGGAATGCGCTGTCCTTGTCACGCGTGGCGAGGAGGGTGTCAGAAAGGCCGAGGACGGTTGGTTGGCGTGGCTGGGAGGAGGCTGCGCGTCGCCAATACTCCGTCGGCAGCGGCAGGTGTGGATGGAGGCGTGGTGACAGCGCCCCAGGGCCGGGCACGCGCGCGACAGACGGCGGGCGGACACGTGAAGCGGGAGCGCGGCGGGTGAAGCAGAAAGGAAGCGGCAAAAGGTGCCAAAGTGCGAAATGGGACCGATCGCAGGCAGAAATAGGTATCAAGACGTCGCATGTGCACTGTACGGGCGAGGGAAGCTGCGACGGACCGCCCCAATCGACGTACTCGTAGTTGCCTCGTATCTTACTAGTGCGCCGAGTACACCGAACACAGCACGCTGCGGGGGAAGGAGCGCCGTCGTTCCTGGGAGGCAGGCGCGCTCCGCCCAACGCACGATGCACGTGCCGCGAGATTGCGGACAAACTGCCTCGCCTGTTCGTTTCTGCGTTTCGGGCTGGTCGCCATGGGGACATGGACGGAGTCGCTCCGTACGGAGTATGATTACGCTGCACATCGTATGGAGGCAGCGGACGAGCGGGCGGGCAGCAGCACGCCAGCACGGGGCACGACGGAGCACGATGGCGCAGGCGTGCGGGCCGGCCTCGCGTCTCGATGTCCAGATCGACAGCCCAGACTCCGAGGCAAACAAGCGGTCAGCCTGCGGGAAGCAGCGCGCATGCGGATGACGGACGACCTGCAGGCGACTGGCTGTGGCACGCTGCTGGCAACCAGCGGAGACTGCCGCGGGCGGTGGCGGTGGGCGGTGGACGGCGAGGCTGAACGGCGTTGGCTGGCGGCTTCTGCTCTGGCGTCGTACTGCTTTCGCTGCTTCGCCAGCTGCGCGAGCGCCACGTACGAGCACGGCGACAGCATGGCGCTGCTGTGCACAGTCGTAGCCTGTTTGCGCTGGCAGTGCGCGCGGCACGATCGCCATCCGGTGTCGGGTCGCAGATCAAGGCTTCAGGCGTCTCTTTGATATCTGCCATACAAAACATACACTATTATGCAACTACGTACAGCGGCCGTCTACTCCGTATCCGCCCGCCAACGGCCGGCTGTGTCGGCGGCTCGTGTGCTTTCCGTGTTCTCGCGTCGGCCGGCTCTTCCGCTTCTTGCCCGGACCCGACAGACTCCCCACGGCATCGCCGTCGAGACCGCCGCTCATGCGTGCACAAACGCCTCGCTGGCGTTACCCACGGGCGTTGGGATGGCGGCCCATCTGTCAAACGCAGCGCGGTACTGTGGCCCGTTAGCAGTCTGGACACCCGGGACGGTGGCACGTTTGAATATCTCCGTCGAGACCTACCGCAAAGCCGAGGTTCAGCAGCAGCGCTACGATCAGCGCCAGGCTCACCACCACCGGTCCGATCATGTTGTCAAAGTCGCGCCCGCTGCGCGCCATGATCATGTCGCGCCGCGTCTGCAGCATGAACCAGCCCCAGAAGCCCGCAAACACCGCCACGGCCGTGTACACGATGCCCATCGCCGCCGCCACCGTGTTGCTGCCGCCGTGCTGGCCGCCGCTGCCCTGGCTGCCCGCCGCCGTGAACAGCGCCACCGCCAGGCTGCCCAGCAGGATCGCAATGTGCTGCCACTTGAGGAACGTCCGCTCGTTGGCCAGCCACACCTTGGGCTCGATGCGCAGCGGCCCCGCGTTCTTGAGCCACTCCGTCGGCTCCGTCACGCCCTCGGGCAGCGTCGGGCCCTGGTCCTTCTCGCGCCGCCACTTGGCGTACCGCGTCATCGAGAACGACGGCAGCACCGACGAGATCGTGCCGTACGACGTGGCCCCGTTGCGCGCCGTGCCGCTGCCCGAGGCCGCCGCGCCGGACAGCTCGTCGTGCGGCACCGCCGCCCGCCGCGCAATCGCCGTCTCCGCCGCGAGCTTGTCGGCCAGGTACGACGCCGACTTGATCGCCGGCGAGCTCCGGGCCGGCTTGTACGAGCTCTGCTTGCCCGTCGTGCCCAGCAGGCTGCCGACGGCCTGCTCGTCCGCCGCCCGCTGCGCCCGCCGCAGCTCCTCCTCCGCAAACGCCTCCTGCGGGTCCCGCCGGATGTCGCGCTCCAGGTCGCTGAGCCAGAAGGGAAACCGGTTGACGTAGTCGTCGAACAGCACCGCCGCGCCGTGCACAAACTTGGAAAAGTGCGGCGCCGCGTGCACCAGGTGCGACGCCATCAGGTCCTCCACCCACGCCGCCCGCTTGCGCCCGTTGCCGCTCGCGTCCTCGCGCAGCTTGATCTCCAGCACCGCGTACGGGAACCGCGACACGTCGCTCGGCGGCAGGCTCGTAAACGGGTACGCAATGTTGCCCGCGTCCATGTCCCGCCGGTGCCACTCCCCCTCCTCGCGCGTCAGCCGCCGCCCGTCCAGGTTGTCCTCGCGGATGAACGCCAGGCTCGTGTCGATCGACACGCGCACCCGGTCGTCTGCCGGCTTCTGGAACGCCGTGCGCACAAAGTTGGCACGCAGCACCGGCTCCAGGTGCTTCTGGCGCACAAACTCCTGGATCGCTGCCGCCCGCTCGCGGAAGGCAGCCACGTCGTCCGGACGCTCGCCCTGCCGCTCCATCTTCTGCACGCTCTTCTCCATGTGGTACTTGCCGTCGAGGAACGGCTTGATGTACTTGTCCTTGATTGCAATGCGGCGCTCCTCGCTGGTACCGTCCTTGCGCACAATCTTCTGGTCCAGGAAGATGTCCGGCTTGGCCGCCAGCTGGCCGTACCACCGCAGCCGCAGCGAGGCAGCCTCGTCATCGCCCGGGTCCAGCTTGTGGTTGTACAGCTCAAACTTGCTGTTGTCAAAGTACAGCGACGTCAGCGTCGGGTCTACCGTGGCATCGGCCTCCTTGGCCGACGAGTCGCTATACACGAGGGCCGGGAGGTGGCGCAGGACCATCGTCTTGACCTCTAGCAGGTTGTCGGGATGCACCCAGACTGTGTGCGTCAGCATGAGACAGGAGGGAAGCAATGGAGGGAAGCAATGAGGAAAAGAAACAGATCAGATCGGACAAGCAAAACCGAACATACACTTGTGGGCCGTGTAGACCCCGCCGTTGACGGCCTCCGTGTCCGTCTCGAGGCCGAGCGGGTGCGCCTCGTCCGGGTTGAGGTACTGATGCACCGCCGCATACATGAGCGACAGCTTCGCCAGCAGCGGCGAGTAGCTGGCCTCGGAGTTGAACGGCCGGCGCGCCAGGCTGACCTGCATCATCGGCCGGATGCGGTAGTGGTTGCCACGCTTGCGGTCGTGCTTCTTGACAATCTTGAGGAAGCCCGTGTAGTTGAGGCTGCTGTAGCGCTTCAGCTCGCGGATCTCGTTGGTGATGCTGTCCAGCTCCGCCTCGATCTCCCGCACCCGCTGCACCGTGATCTCGCTCTTCTGCGCGTCCTTGTCCTCGGCCGCTGCGGCCTCCAACACCGGCTCAGCTGTCGCAGCTGGCGCATCTGGCGCATCTGACGCATCCGCCGCATCCGCCGCATCCTCGGGCGTCACGTACTTGAGCTTCTCAAACGTGGCGTCGGTCCGCTCGCGCAGCTCGTGCACACGGCTCTCCTGGAACGAGGCCACCTTCTCGAGCTGCACGTTGAACACCTCGTCGCAGAAGCGGTTCTCGT
The DNA here is from genome assembly GCA_002778075.1 of Grosmannia penicillata. Taxonomy (NCBI): domain Eukaryota; kingdom Fungi; phylum Ascomycota; class Sordariomycetes; order Ophiostomatales; family Ophiostomataceae; genus Grosmannia; species Grosmannia penicillata. The sequence goes on along the minus strand of PCDK01000018.1, from coordinate 1,830,081 downwards.
CCGCCTCCGTCCACACCGACTCGCCGCCCTCCGAGTCCGAGCCCTTGTCCTCGTAGTCGCGCAGCAGCCGCTTGAGCTTCGTGTAGTCAATGTACGCGTCCTTCCATGGAGGATACGCCGACTCGCGTAGAGTCTTGCCGAACCGCATCGTGAGGGAAATCGAGATCGATCGCACGGCTGATGGCGATGCAGCGATAAAGAGCGTCTTTTGCCTGCCGTCGATGGATGGCGCCGTGCTGCGAAGAGTGCGATGTTGGTGCCGCGGCGGAAAAAAGAATCTCAAGAAAATAGAAGCTCAATGCATCGATTCAGCGCTCTCTAGCTCGACAGCCCCTACAAAGTATCTTGAGCGTGGCGTCTCGCTACTGCAGAGGCCGGTAGCGCCCGCGCCCATTGGCCAATCAGGACCCGCCAGATCTGCACGTGCAAGTGATCTAGGCCGCTGAGCCTAACGCTATGAGATCTCAGTAATAAGACTACTAGGAGTATTGCGGAGTACCAGTGCACAATGCCGCGTCTTTCGATGGTATCTTACAGGCCGTGTCGAAGAACAATGTTGTTCCGTACGAGGACAGAAGGCCTACAGCACCACTGGAGCATTGCATTCAAGGTCGTGGAAACCAGCCACAGCTGCTAAAGTTGCCAGAAACTTAATAACAAAACATTGAATCATGCAGTAGATACAATAAACAAACCAGAAACCAGACAAATGCAAGACTCAGATACACCATGCTTTATTAGCAACCGCGTGTCCGACGCATCGTGAAAAGGACAGAACCCCCTTCCCCAGACCCGACCCTAGCCACACCACATTTTGGATGAAGAAACCACTCTACAGTAGACCCAGAACCTCCTCGGCAGTGCGCTTGATGATGCCGCCCGTCACCGGGAGGTTCGTCGACTTCATTAGGAATAGGTCGCACTCGCGCGCAGCCTGCCGACCCTCGTTGATGCCCCTGCGCGTGTGTTAGTGAAGACCCAGCGGTAGTTGGGCACGTTGGCACGCAAGCACAGAAAACTTACCAGACAATCAGCGACTGGCCGCGACGGCAGTCACCCGCCGCAAAGATGCCCGGCACGTTGGTGCTGTACTTGCCCGGGGCGGTCTTGACGTTCTTGCGGGCGTCCTTTTCGATCTCGTCGCCGAGGACGCGGGCCTCGGGGCCGAGGAAGCCCATGGCCAGCAGGACGAGGTCGGCCGGGAAGAACTGCTCGGAGCCCTCCACCTTCTTCATGTCCCAGCCGCCCGAGGCTGAGCGCGTCCACTCGACACGCTGTGTGTTGATGCCCTTGACGCGGCCGGTGCCGTCGTCGACGAAGCTCTCGGACATGATGCAGTATTCGCGCGGGTCCTTGCCAAGGTGCTGGCGCACCTCGGTGTGGCCGTAGTCAACGCGGTACACGCGCGGCCACTGCGGCCACGGGTTGTCGCGCGCACGCTCAGTCGGCGGCTGCGGCAGCAGCTCAAAGTTGACCACGGACTTGGCGCCATGCCGCAGCGACGTGCCGATGCAGTCGTTGCCCGTGTCGCCGCCGCCGATGACCACGACGTGCTTGTCCTTGGCCGAGATGTAGGCGTTGTCCGCCAGCTCCGAGTCCAGCAGCGACTTGGTGTTCTTGTGCAGGAACTGCATGGCGTAGTGGATGCCCTCGAGCTGCCGGCCCGCGATCGGCAGGTCGCGCGCGACTGTCGCGCCCGTCGCGATGATCACAGCGTCGTTCTTGGCCTTGAGGCCCATGAGCGTCACGTCGCCCTTGCCGACAGCCACGCCGAGCGCAAAGTCGATGCCCTCCTGCGCCATGAAGTCTGTGCGCCGCTTCACGATGCGCTTGTCCAGCTTCATGTTGGGGATGCCGTACATCAGCAGGCCGCCCGGGCGGTCGGCGCGCTCGTACACGGTCACCTTGTGGCCGGCACGGTTGAGCTGGTCAGCCGCCGCCAGACCTGCCGGGCCCGAGCCGATGATAGCAATGGTCTTGCCGGTCCGCACTGGCGGAGGCGTGGGCACCATCCAGCCCATCTCGAAGCCGCGGTCAATGATGGCACACTCGATCGACTTGATGCCGACCGGGTCCTCGTTGATGCCCAGAACGCAGGCACCCTCGCACGGCGCCGGGCACACGCGGCCCGTGAACTCGGGGAAGTTGTTCGTCATCAGCAGGCGGTTAAGAGCGTCGCGCCACTGATTCTGGAACACCAGCTCGTTCCACTTGGGGATGATGTTGGAGATAGGGCAGCCGCTGTCGGACTGGCAAAAGGGAACACCGCAGTCCATGCAGCGCGCCGACTGGTACTTCAGCTCGTCCTCATCCAGACGGCTCGACAGCTCGGCCCAGTCCTTGAGACGGGTCTTGGCCGGGCGGTACTTCTCCGCGCGGCGGTGGTACTTCATGAAGCCGCGCGTCTTGTCCAGCACCAGCGCCTTCTTCTTCTTATCGTGGGCCGCGTCGCCCACGCTGTCCTCAAGGTCCTGCAGCTTGCCGTGAGAGGCGGCCTTGACCTCCTTCTTGGCCGGCATCACCGGCAGGTTGTACTCGGCGCGCTTGGCCTCGGCGGCCTTGGCCGCCTCTTCCAGCAGCACGCGCTTGTAGTCTACGGGGAGGACCTTGATGAAGCGCGGCAGAGCGCGGTTGAAGTCCACGAGGATGCGCGCAGCCAGCTCCGAGCCGGTGTAGTGGTGGTGGTCCTCGATGAGGCTGCGCACAAATGCAATGTCCTCGGGGTCCTCCAGACCGGAAGCCTCCACCATCTCCGTGTTCAGCTTGGTCAAAAAGTCGCCGTTGACGTCCAGGACGTACGCGATACCGCCAGACATGCCGGCCGCAAAGTTGCGGCCAGTGCCACCCAGGACGAGCACGCGACCGCCAGTCATGTACTCGCAGCCGTGGTCACCCAGACCCTCGACGACGGCCGTGGCACCCGAGTTGCGCACGGCGAAACGCTCGGCAGCGACGCCGCGGAAGAAACAGGTGCCCTTGGTCGCACCGTACAGACAGGTGTTGCCGATCAAAATGTTCTCCTCCGCCTTGAACACGGCCGAGCGGGGCGGGTAAACAATCAGACGGCCGCCCGACAGGCCCTTTCCGACGTAGTCGTTGGCGTCGCCCTCCAGCTCGAGGGTCACGCCCGGCGCGCAGAACGCGCCAAAGGACTGGCCCGCGGAGCCCTTGATGTTGACGTGGACGGTGTCCGTCGGCAGGCCGGCCTCGCCATAGCGCTTGGAGATGTGGTACGACAGCGACGTACCCAGGGCACGGTCGGTGTTGATGATGTCGCACTCGATGCGGGAAGGCACGCCCTTGTCCAGCGTGAGCTCCGCCTCCGAAATAAGCTTGTTGTCCAGGCGGACGTAGAGGCGGTGGTCCTGCTTGCGGACGTTGAAGGTGGCAACACCGGGACGCAGCTTGTGGGCGGGCGTCAGGATCAGGGACAGGTCAATGTTCTGCGTTTTGCTGTTGCGCAGGTCGTCCCGGACCTTGAGCATCTCGGCGTGGCCAATCATCTCGTTGACCGTCCGGAAGCCGAGCTTGGCCATGATGGCCCGGAGCTCGTTGGCAATGTAGTAGAAAAAGTTGATCACGTGCTCAGGAGTGCCTTTGAATTTCTTGCGAAGCTCCGGATCCTGCGTCGCAATACCAACAGGACAAGTGTTCAAGTGGCACTTTCGCATAAAGATGCAGCCCATGGCAATCAGAGGCGTGGTGGCAAAGCCCCATTCCTCAGCGCCAAGCAGACAGGCCATGGCAACATCACGGCCGGTGCGGAGCTGGCCGTCCGTCTGGACGACAACGCGGCCGCGGAGGTCGTTCAGGACAAGGGTCTGGTGCGTCTCGGCCAGGCCCAGCTCCCACGGAAGACCGGCGTACTTGATACCGGTCCAGCGCGAGGCGCCGGTGCCGCCGTCATGACCAGAAATGAGAATGTGGTCGGCCTTGGCCTTGGCTACACCGGAAGCGACGATGCCGACGCCGGTCTCGGACACCAGCTTCACGGACACGCGCGAGCGCGGGCTCGAGCACTTGAGATCGTAGATGAGCTGCTTGAGGTCCTCGATAGAGTAGATATCGTGGTGCGGCGGCGGCGAGATGAGGCCGACGCCCGGGGTCGAGTGGCGGGTGCGGGCGATGGACTTGCTGACCTTGTGGCCGGGCAGCTCGCCACCCTCGCCGGGCTTGGCGCCCTGGGCCATCTTGATCTGCAGCTCGTCGGAGTCGGCGAGGTAGGCCGACGTGACACCGAAGCGGCCGGAGGCGACCTGCTTGATGGCCGAGCGCATGGTGTCGCCGTTCTCCATGACCTGCGAGCGTTCCGGGTCCTCGCCGCCCTCGCCGGTGTTGGACTTGCCGCCGAGGCGGTTCATGGCAATGGCCAGCGTCGAGTGCGACTCCATGGAGATGGAGCCGTAGGACATGGCGCCCGTGCAGAAGCGACGCACGATCTCGGTCCACGGCTCGACCTGGTCGATGGGCACCGGCGTGGCGTCCTCGAACTTGAAGTCGAGCATGCCGCGCAGCGTGCACGACTTGATCTGCTCGTACTCGGAGCGCGAGTACGCCTCGTAGGACTTGTCGTTCTTGGTGCGCACGGCGTCCTGGATATTAGCAATGGACGTCGGATCGTTGATGTGCGCCTCGCCGCCGTCGCGCCAGTGGTACTCGCCCGACTCTGTGAGGCCGGGGATCACGACCGTCGCCCGCGACGGGAAGCCGCGCTCGTGGAAGCGGAAGGCGTCCTCGGCGATCTGCGTGAAGGTCACGCCCTTGATGCGTGTCATCGTGCCCTTGAAGCAGCGCTCCACGACCTCGTCGTCCACGCCGAGCGCCTCGAAGATCTGCGCGCCCTTGTAGCTCGCCAGCGTCGAAATGCCCATCTTGCTCATCACTTTGAGGATGCCGCCGTCACACGAGTGCTTGTAGTTCTGGATCAGCTGCTCGTCCGTGAGCTTGGCCTTGAGCAGCTTCTCGCGATTGAGCTTGATGATACACTCCATTGCCAGGTACGGGTTCACGCCGTCCGCGCCGTAGCCGAGCAGCACGCACATGTGGTGCACCTCGCGCGCCTCGGCCGTCTCAACAATGATCGCCGCCAGCGACCGCCACTTGTTCGACACCAGGTGGTGGTGCACCATGCCCGAGGCCAGCAGCGCCGACACGGCCACGCGGTCCGCCGCCGTATTGCGGTCCGACAGGATGATCACGCGGTCGTGGTTCTCGATCGCCGCCGTCGCCTCCTTGCAGATCTCGTCCAGGTGCCGCACGTAGCCGGCGACGCCCTCCGCCTTGGGGAACGTGAGGTCGATCGTCTTGACTGTCCACGATGGGTGCAGCTCGCTGATCTTCTTGATCGCGTTCAGCTCCGGGATCGACAGCACCGGGCTCGGCAGCAGCAGCCGCCCGCACTGCGACGGGTCCATCTCGAGCAGGTTGCCCTGCGGGCCGACGTAGCACTCGAGCGACATGACAATGGACTCGCGGATCGGGTCGATAGGCGGGTTGGTGACCTGCGCGAACAGCTGGCGGAAGTACTCGTACAGCAGCCGCGGGTTCTGCGACAGGCACGCCAGTGGCGCGTCGTTGCCCATGGATCCGAGCGCCTCCTTCTCGTCCGACGCCATTGGCGCCAGCAGCAGGCTCACCTGCTCGAACGTGTAGCCGAAGGCGTGCAGCATCGGGTCCGTCTGCACCGTGGTGTTGTCCGGCTTGGCCGCGAGCGCCCCCGCGTCCTTCGCCTCGAATTTGCCGAGGACGGTGGGCAGCGTGATCAGCTCCTTGTCGAGCCAGGCGCGGAAGTCGTGCCGGCTGGAGACGGCGTCCTTGAGCTCCTTGTCGTCGATCAGACGGCCCGCCACGGTGTCGACCAGCAGCATGCGGCCGGGCTGCAGACGGCCCTTTTGGATGACGCGCTCCGGCTCGACCGGGATGGTGCCGACCTCGGACGCGCAGATGATGCGGTCGTCGTCCATGATGTAGTAGCGGCAGGGACGCAGACCGTTGCGGTCCAGGTTCGCACCGCAGAAGCGGCCGTCCGCAAAGGTAAACAGAGCCGGGCCGTCCCAGGGCTCCATCTGGCACGCCGCCCACTCGTAGAAAGCCGCCTTCTTGGGGTCCATCAGCGTGTTGCCCTGCCACGCCTCGGGCACCATCAGCATGACGGCCTCGGGCAGCGACAGCACGCCGTTGATGGTCAGCATCTCGAGCACGTTGTCGAACGCGGCCGAGTCCGAGCCGCCGTCCTCGACGACGGGGTACAGCTGCTCGAGCTCCTCGCCAAACACGTCCGACTGCATGACGCCCTCGCGGGCGCGCATCCAGTTCTTGTTGCCGCGCAGCGTGTTGATCTCGCCGTTGTGGGCAGCCCACCGCAGCGGCTGGGCACGATCCCACGACGGGAAGGTGTTGGTCGAGAAACGCGAGTGTACGAGGGCAAAGTGCGCCTCGTAGTCGGCGTTGACCAGGTCGTGGTAGTACTGGTACACCTGGACGGGCGCGAGCTGGCCCTTGTACACGATGTTCTTGTTGGACAGGGAGCACAGGTAGAACCAGTTGTGCAGGCCAATGGTGTGCGTGGCACGCTTGCGCAGCACGAAGAGTTGCAGCTCAAACTGGCGCTCGTCGAAGGCTTCCGGGTCCGTCGTTTCCGGCTCGACACCCGGGCCGTAAGCCGACTGCAGCACGACAAACGGCTGCAGGATGATGGGCTCGCGCGAGGCGGCGGCAGGGCCCAGCAGCGACGAGTCCGTTGGAGGCTGTCGCCATCCCAGCACGCGCAGGCCCAGAGACTCGGCAATGTCTTCCAACTGCCGCTTGGACTCCTGCAGCGTCTCGGGGTCGGGCTTGAAGAACAGGTTGCCGACGGCGTACTGGCCGGGAGGGGGCAGCTTGATGTTCTCCTCGCGCTCAAAGTTCTTGACGAAGAACTTGTGCGGGATCGAGGTCATGACACCGGCACCGTCGCCATCGCGGGCATCGGATCCAACGGCACCGCGATGGGTCATGTTGCAGAGCAGGTTGCGAGCTGTCGCGTGAGCGGGAGCGACAAGAGGCGGGAAGAATGGGCAAATGGGCAAAACACGCCGCAGGAGAGTCCTTACCATCGCTGACAATCTTGTGGCTCGCCTTGCCCTTGATGTGGCAGGCGAAACCGACACCACAGGCATCCTTCTCCAGGCTCGGATCATACAGACCCCTGGCCAGTTAGCATGCTGCTTGACAGGTGAGAGAGAAAAGAGAGAGCGTGGAAGGACGCGTACTGCTTCACCGGCAGAGCGCCAGCCCAGGAGCCATTGTTCTCCGACTGGTACTCATAGGGGTGGTATTCTTCAGCCTCAGCGTCGTTGTTAATGTTTCGATCGTCGAATTCGGCCGTCAGTCCCATGCTAGGCAAGCCTTTAGACGGGGTCTGGGCGGCGGGAGTCGGAAACAGAAGGGAGATGACAGAGCAGAAAATGTGCTCGGCAAAAACTGCAGAGAAATGGTTAGCAGCGGATCTGAAGTGGCCTCTTTGCAGAGGGAGGTCAAGCAGTGGTGTAGAAGCAGACTTCAATGGCGGATTAGCCACAAGATGAGCATGCAGATGCAGAGCTCAGTTCGAAGGTGCTGGTAGTTGCGAGCGATGGAGTGGTAAGCTGAAGCCAGTGCTGTAGAATCTGGAGAAGCTGAAGCTGGAGAAGCTGAAGCTGGAGAAGCTGAATCCGGAGAGGTTGAAGCTGGAGAAGCTGGCGATGGATGGAAAGCCAGATGAAGAGACAGAGCCAGACAAAACAGCGACGAGAAGAGAAGACCAAGCCAGGTATACGTAGAGCCAGTCGCCCCGAGCGCCAACGACAGCGCGGAAGTGCGGTGGAAAAGCAGGGAGTAGGACCGACAGTGACAGGGCTGCCAGCGGTGCCGGATGCAGACAATAGCAGGAGAGCGACAGGCAGGCGGGACCGATGCACTGAGACATGGGATGGCGGCCCAATGTCTCAGTGGTTCCTTCCTTTGCTTTTGCCATTGCCTTCTTTCCCTTCCGTTTCTGGCAACAATCCAGCATCGGCCGCCGGTCGCTGAAACAGCAGCAGGCCGTGCCGGCATCGGCTCGCCGTCCGGCTGTCAGGCTGCGCCACGCGCCGACCAATCAAAGACGCGCTAAAGCACCTGGCCGTCGTCGGACGCTCTGATAGGTCGGGCCAGAGCCTCGGACAAGACGGCACAGGACGGCGCTGCTGCCTGCGGCGGCCGCATCCAGGTCGCAGCTGCCGTTGTCGGAATTGTGGCACGCCGCACGGTCGCTGCCGCGACGCTCCTGCCCACTCGCTGCTGCCCCGCGAAGCAAGGACCACGGGCCATTGACATCATTTCTGCGAGATAGCGCAGCAAGGCCCAAAAGGGCTAGCTGCATTGGATGACCCGCCCAGGTAGAACAAATTGGGGGTGCAGCAGGGGGTTGCTTTTGCGTTGCCGGCGGCGGGCGAATCAGAGCGCGGCAAATGCAGCCATCGGCCGGCTAGCTCTGGGGTTTTTGTGGCCTGCAGTAGGTTTTGTGTATTGTCGTTTTCTGTGGTCTCTCGCGGTCTTTTGCCTCCGTTCTCCAATGTGATGTGCTCTGTGCTCTCGCTGCCATTGCGTCGGCGCTGCGGTGCTGTGGCTGCCGTGGCCGTGATGGGCGGTGCTCATACATTCTACGCATGACTATTGCTCATGCGCGCTCGGCCTCATGCTCTCTCGTCTTCTTTTTCTCGTCTTCTCATTTCTGTCTGTGGACTCGGCAGCCCTTGGCTAAGGGCCTGGACTCTCAAATTCTCAGGCTCTCGGGCTTTCAGGCTCTCAGGCACTGGGATTCTCGGGTTCTCAGATCTCGGATCTCAGACTCTCGGGCTTTCCAGTCTCACTCGTCCGTCGTCGGCCCGTCCGATGCCATCATGTGGGCATGGCCTCGTGCTGCCTCTCACGGCCCAGAGACATCATGCGGAACACTGGCTGGCCAGCTGCCGCTATGACGAGAAATCGGTTGCCATCGTACGCTGTCCATTGGGCGGTCCTCCTGTCGTGCAACGTGCCATGGGCACTGCCGGAGGGCCTCCAGCGAGAAATGGCGATGAAGGGGAACGCGCAATGCGCAGCGCGCAAATCACAGAGGCAGCAGCAAAAGCGAGGCCCCCAAACTCTCGTGCACGGCGTCTTACCTTTTATGGCCCGTTTCTGACACGGGCGAGTGCGTGCGATGTGCTAGACAGCAGAAGAAAAGCGGAATCGGATACCGGTATCACGATATTTCCAAATTGGGTATATAGTTCCTCAGCAATGCAGGCAGGCTAGTATGGGCTGACAGGAAGCGATCAGGCGGGAAAGAAGTAAAAAGGAAGAGGAGGGAGGGGGAGAAAGAAGAAGAAAAAGAGTATGAGGTGGCGAGGAGGGGCGAGCGAGCGGCTTATATGGATCAAGGCCGAGGGAGATGAAGGCTCGGCGAGGAGGACACTAGGATGAGTGCGTTGCGTTTTGCAGCGGGCGACAGCGGGCAGGCAGCGGGCAGCGGGCAGCGAACAGCACACTGCAGACTACAGACTGCAGACGGTCGGCGTCGGCCCTTTCTCGTTTTCTGGAGCCTGCCGTTAGCGAGTCGGCGAGTCACAGATGGGGAATTGATAAAGACGGCGCACGGCCAATGGGAATGGGATGGCTGGCAGGCCAGAAAGCGGCCCCAAAAGCATGTGGACAGGGCGCTTGGGGCAAAAAGACGCGCTAGGGGTGGGGGGGAGCGCAGTGGAGAGACCTCTCCACGCTACGGAGAGGAGTAATACAGCGTACGAGTACTCGTATTACACGAATTAGTCGGACAGACGGGCCAGCCAACCACACTACACACAACACGCCAGACCTGGCGGCGGCGGCGACGACGCTCGCAATCGCAGCGGCGGAGCGGCCGTGGCGTCGGACGCAGCGCAGCAGAGCAGCACAGAAAGCGAGTGCGGCTCGTGGTTGGGGTCATGTGACGACGGTTTCCTATCGGCACGTTATCCGGGCCTGTTCACAAATTCACAAATTCACAAATCCACAACTCTGAAAGGGCGGAGCGTCGACATGCGAAGTACGAGTGCACACCGCACAGCGGCCAGCGCCATTGCGGCTTTTTCAGTGGCTCGTACTCCGTAGTATTGGAATGGCAACGTCCCACTCGGTATTGCTCGTACGCCGTAATACCTGTACTTGGAGTCCGCTGACAACGTCCGGCCTCTAACTCGACGCCGCTGCTGGGGATTCGACTCTTCTCCGCAGACGCGGCCGATTCGGTTGTGTAAGAGAAACCGGCCTCCAGGATCAGCCAGACGCCAAGCCTGCGCACAGAGTAACACGCAATAGGGCAGAACGCTTCGGCGCACGAGCACCCCGTCTCCGGCCTCGCGCGCCTGCGTTGGGGCCTCCGCGTTCAGCGCCGATGCTGCCCAATCAGGGCACAGCAGAACCAAGCAAGGCCGTCGTCTCAGAGCCCGGCGGCCGATGTCGCCTGCGCCGCACCGAAAACTCTGCGCTCTGGCCGCCTGACGCCGGCTGGGCTCGCCTCGACGTTTCGACCTCAACACCGCCACCTGCACGCCAGAACTGGTAATACCCAAACAGAGCCTGAGTCCACGAAGTATAATGAAGCGTCCGTACAAGTATCTCACGGCAGTACGGCAGTACTTTGTGGGTGAAGCCTCTATGGCAGCCGGCCGGCTCCGGTGTTGTCTCCATAGTGGAACTCGCAGGGGAAAAACCCTCACCCCAGGAGCTGTACGAGTAATACTCCGTACTCCGTATGCACATGCAGTGAAACGACCCGCGGGGTGATGCTCATGGCCCGTCCTTTTCCTCCTCCGGAACTCTCTGCTGGCTGTCTGCTTCCTCGCTTGCGCTTCCTCTATGATCTTATCTGCCGTGGGCCCCGTGACCTAACACACGTGACCGGACTAGAGCCGTTGCTGTCAAAGAATCATCAACAGAAAACTGGCGGCCAGGCCCAATCAGCGGCTCTGTCGCCAGCCTTCCGGCTTATCTCGAGCCAGCGGAGCGCACCATCGGGGGCGACCTAATGGGAGCGAAAGAGACAGCGAAGAGCGCGGGCGCTACTGCGTACAAGGTGTATGAGACGAGCCCGCAGCACGTCCAAATCGTCTCGACGCACAGACGATGGAGAACGGTTTACTCGTAAGCACGTGTAACGTACGAGTAGTACATGCAAGCCCGGATTGCGTCGAATCACACCTGGCCGCCCGAGGATACCCCGTGCGTCGTAGTCGACGTCGTGCAATATTTCCTATTGTGTAGAATGCCGGCGTTCCTGGCGGCTGCCGAGATCGGCCACTGCTTCGTTCCAGGCGGCAGACCACTTGCAGTGCCGACAAAGGCGTCGTGCTCGACCCGTACGACTCACACGGCCTTGCAGCCTGCAGCCCGCAAAAAAGCCAGGGAAAGACACGGGGGCTGCGCCTGTGTCCCCGTCTGCTGTTCCTACTTTTCCCGACGCCAATTTAACGTTGCTGTTCTTGCGATGCAGCCGGCTAGCGGCCCACCTGGTGTCTCCGGCCGGGTCCAGCTATGCTCTGGCTCAAGTCAGCCGGCCGGAGGAGGCTCGGATTCCGGCGAACCTGTCGGACGTACGATGCTCGCCTCGCCTCGTTGTACTCTGCAATCCGTTATCTGTGCTCGTACGCGTGCGTGCTGCGGAGTACGGAGTACTTTGCTGTCTGGAACTCCCACGCCGGATATCCCACGAGAGCGGCACGAAAGCGGACCCTCGTGGCCCGTCTCGCGTCACTTTCCAGACGAGTGTACGTACGATGCACTGCAACTGCCCGTGCTTGATTGCAATCGGGTTGTCTGCATCGCGCTTGTTCCAAAAGCTACTCGTAGTCCTTCGACAAACCGGTGGCCATCTTGGCCGTTCCGCGGGCCACCGACGCTTTCAAACGTGCGGTTAGCTGGTGCCATTACCTCACAGAATCTTCCAACTCGGCCTATAACAAGCCGTTCATTGCCAACAAATGACAAACCACACCAAAATTCCCGACCCGCCCCGGCAACCGGTAGCACATACTCCGTACAGAGTAATACTCCGTATATAACGTAGCGTGCGCGTAGATGCCAGCCACTCACGCTTCGGCCAAAACAATGGCAAAGATGAAAAAGGCGGCAGAGGCGGCAAGGGCCACATGCGTGTCGCCTCGACTTGCTACGTAATGCTGCGTAATAGCTCGTCTGCCGTCGTCGGCCAGCGCCTGGCTCCGTACGAAGTACTCGAATCTAGCCCTGAAGCCAATAATCCATGGACTGACGTGCGATCTCGGACTCGATTTTTTTCATACCGCAGCTACACCTTGCTTGGATTAGTGCATCATGAACTAGCCCAAGATAGACTAGCTATATGTGCACTGCGGCTGCGGGGTTAGGGTAGTTCTGCTGTGGCGGTGCGTGTGGCACACGAACCCTGGTCAATGCAACCGACGCGTCCAAGCTCTCAACCGCGTTCGGCTGCCTCTTCGACGTCACCAACCCCGCGACAGTGTACGAGCAGCACTGCAGTAGCCTCGACGCCACGGACAGCGATCTCGACGTAATAGCTGTACGGCCACATGCTGCCGCTCTGATGCGGATAGCCCCTCTCGCTTTGTGGCTGCTTCAGTAGCCGCCACGCCTCTCTTCGTCCACCATGGGGTCTTTCGTTTTGGACTTCTCAGCTTACAATGTCAGCCTCGCTCTCTGCTCCTCTGCATCTCTCTCTTGGTGCTTTCCTGTGACTGACTTGCTTGCCAGGCCCTGCTTTCTAGCGACGGACACAATGGAACCTACTTTGGCCTGGACGACCCCCTCCTCGGCGCCGGCGGCGAACCCAGCATGCATGGCCACATGAACGGCCGCCGCAACCACCATGCCAACGGCCAGAGCCACCGCGGGAGCAGCCGCTTTGCCGCTTTTGACCGGAGCTCCATCGTCCGCCTTGATGCCGAAAAGGCACTGCAGGACCGGCGCAACCAGCAGATTGCCAACTTTGGCGCCACCTGGCTCAAGCCGCCCGGTGTGTCCAAGACGCTCTTCCAGATCCGCGAAGAATGTCGCGAGAAGGAAGAGCAGGCCGAGGCTGAGCGCCGCGAGGAGCTGGCCCAACAGCTGGCCCAGGCCGAGGCCGAAGCCGCCATGGAGGCCGAGGGCGGCACCGGCATGGACGACGAGATCGACGGAGGTGTCGACATGGACGGTGACGACGATATGGGCGTTGATCTGGACGCCGGCATGGGCGAGCACGATCTCGACGACGAAATCCCCGACGCCGAAGGCGAGTTCACCTTTAGCGACAATGACGACGGCCCCGACCCCTTTGCCAGCTCCGACGACGACGACTCGACCGCCGAAGAAGACACGGATATCGCCTCCGGCGGTGACGACAACAACAGCGACGAGGACGACACCGCCGGCGCGGCGGACACCTCTGACGTGGCCGGGACCGTCGATACCATCACCGGCTCCCAAGCGCAGGACAGGGCCGCCAACGAGCAGCTGCGCGCGCAAGACCGCGCGCAGGCCGCTGCGGAACGTCGCGAGATGCGGCAGGTGCGCGCGACCGAGGACCGCATGCGCGCGATGCTGACGCAGCCGCGGCTGTCGGCGACGGGCGGGCTCTACGGCGACGACGACGACGAGCTCGACGAGGAGGACGCTGCGCAGATGCTGCAGGAGGACGACCTCGTGCCGGGCGGCGCTACGGCGGCCGCACGCGAGCAGCAGCGGCGTGCGGCGGCGGCGCGACGGCGGTCCATGCGGCAGTCGTACCACAACGCGAGCAGCAGCCGCATGCGGGCGCGCAGCAGCATCGGCGGTGGCGGTGGTGTCAACAGCGGTGGTGGCGGTGGCGGCGGCGACAGCATGGTTGAGAGCGTGGCCGACAGCCATCAGGGCGCGGTGGATCCCGGGTACGGCTACGATGAAGACGGCGCCGAGTACGGCGCCAGTGAGCCGGAGATGGACATGGACGCGGACATGGACGACGCGATCCCGGACGCGCCCATGGACCTCAGCGCGATCGAAGACGGCAGCTACGAGCACACCGATACGGAGGCGGAGCTGAGCAGCAGTGCCGACGGCGACGGCCCCGGCGACGGCCCCGGCAGCGCGAGACCCCGCGCCGGTGCCCGCGTCCGCCGCTCCACGGCCGGCCGCAGCAGCCTCGCACGCAGCGACCGCAACAGCCTCGACTTTAGCAGCCTGCTGTCGCGGGACGGCAGCAGCAACATGGGCAGCAGTCCTGCGGTGCGGCGACTGTAGGCGTCTGCCGGGACGGTGTTGGGAAGAGCCGGCACGACGGCATGAGAACACGACGCATGGGCACACAGCAACGGGAAAATAGATTCTACAGGGAAAATTATTAGTAATTATACATATAAATAAGCGTATCGTTCACCCCCGAGCGGCTGCCGCGTCTGCTGCTCCCGCTTCGCTTCGCAACGCGTCGCAGTATTGATGGGGCACTTGCCGGCCCAGAGAGCCACTCTACAAGGCAGCTCGTAAGGCAGCTCGCAAGGCCGCCCGCGACTGCCTGTCCGTGGCCCGCGGGCAGACGAGCCAGAGCGTCTCCGGGCGCGGCTGCGGGCCTCTGCGCGATGGCAGACGACACCGCCCGTCTGCGTGCGGTTTGGGCTATGGGCCTTGGGCTTTCGACACGGATGCGCCGTCCAGACGCCGAACCTGGTCCTGCCGGATGTGGTCTCTCCCCAACGCCGTCATGGCCATCGTGGCCATCGTGGCCGTCGTGGCCGTCATAGAAACATGGTCTCCGTCGCACCGGCCACTCTCCTGGCTCGCGCTGACAAGCCTAGAGGCCTGAAGCCTAGAAGAGCCAGACGTAGGTGAACAGCATAAAGACCGCAGCAAAGAAGCCCAGCCACACTTTCCAGCCAACGCCCGTGCGCTCAGCCATCAGCAGCATGCGGTTCATAGTGCCGCGCAGGCGGATGCGCGTGGCGTCAAACGTGTCGTTCATCTTCTCGGCGAGGGCGGAGGAGTCGCGAATTTCGTCGCCGATCGCCACGGTCATCTGCAGTTCGGTCAGGACGCAGGACGGAGAGGAAGGGGAAAAGGAAAAAGGGAAAAGGAAAAAGGGGAAAGGAAAAGGGGAAAAGGAAAGAGGAAAACAGGGCAACGTACGTCTTTCAGTATGCGGACCTTGCCGAGAATGCCCTCGATCTGCTGGTCGTTTTGGCTCTCAAGCTCGTTCAGGACGGCGTCGCTATACTGTCCCCTGGAGGAGTCAGCCAGCGTCTGCTTACGGCACCCGGATCCCGGACCGCGCGCCGGACTCACCTCTTGTTTGGTGTCGCTGGCCGGAAGCCGCTCGCCGGCGGCGTCAGGCCGGCGCTGCTACCGGCGTAGCCGTAGCCGTAGCCGCCGACGGGGCCGCCGGCAGAACCGCCATAGCGGCCAGGGCTGATGCTGCCATTGCGGCGCAGCGAGTCGGAGCCCGAGCCGGTGTAGCCCTCGAAGAGAGCGCTGCGCGGATCGCGCTGGTGCAGGTTGCCGGAGCCGAACCTATGCGCCCAAAGTCAATACAACGTCGATGCAAAGTCGCCGCAGTCCGAGCGATCGGCGAAGCCAGAGTAGCAAACAAAAGACGGGCCCCTGATTAGCCATGCAGGTCGCCGTCGCCGACGTGGCCGCAGCGCTTCGGATGCCCGGCCGCACGCGATACATCGCCGGATCGGGCGCGACGCCGCAGAAAGCCTCCAGGTCGCATCTGCTTCGATGCTTGGCAGTCGATGGCCGATCGGCCGCCGGGCGCGCTTTGCTACCAGCCTCCTTTTTGCCTCCCCAGGGACCGCGATATTGCCGGAAGATGCTTACCTCGACGATGCCATGCTCGCGGCGGTGCGTGTGTGATGGCAAAGTGAAAAGGCGGGCCCGCGAGAGAAAGAGGAAAGGATGAGGATGGTTTAGAGGAGAGAAAAGGGGGGTCGCTAGAAGGAGGAAAGGCGGAGATCTACAGCGGCTAAGATAGCGCAGCGGTTCCCCTTTAGTGGGCGCCTCTGGCCTGTGGCCTGCGCCGGCAGCCTAACCAGCCAGCAACTTACAGCGTTGCGCCATCGCCGCAGTCACGACATTGCGTCGCATTCCCAGTGGCGCTCGCATCGCGCGCCCAAGCTTTAAGCTTCCGTGTTTACGGAGTACTGCTTCTGCCGGGAGCTCAGCTTGTGGTACCTCCAAAATACCAGTCCAAGTGCCAGCGCGTCATAGCCCTTCCAGAGACATAGCACACGCCGGCGGACCCACAGGGCCTCAAGCACTGTAAAGTACGGAGTTGCGTGTTCCAGCCCTTTCCAAAACTCAGCTCCATAGCAGTTGGTCGCTGCTCTTAATGGGCGGCTTTGCCTTTACTCCGTATGGCCAGGTTGCAGCGCATTGCCAGTCCAATGCAGACGCCGTCCGATATCTACGCCGCCAAGTCACCAGATTGCCGCGCTGTACTTCGCAGCAAACCTCGCCTACAAAACATGCACAAAGCAGTTCAGTATGGACCAGACACATGCTCCGAGTGCGTCAGAACTGTCTTCTTCTGTAGCGTCGTGCAGGGACGGCAAAAACCCGCTGCTCGCTTCTGCCACCCCGTCTCCGTAGATGATTCATATGCAGGGTGATGCCGTATAGGAGGTAAAATACAAGTGCTGGAATGTGTGCTTTTCCGGTCGTCTCATGATGCGTCCGTCCCCGGCTGCTTGCCAGCGCCTCCAGTCCCTTCTCCTCCTCAGACTTCCGGCCACGGCCAATGGCCAGGCCTCAGTGTCGCAGCCGAGCGCTCAGTCCTCTTCCATCTTGCTGCTGTCCGGGTCCTCGAAGTCATCGTCCTCGTCGTCCTCGTCGTCCTCAGCCGGGTTCTCGGCGGCCGCCTTGGCAAAGTCGATAACACGGCCCCGCGTGCGACGTCCGACTACGTTGTCCAGATTGATCTCCTGCAGATCGTCGTCGTCCTGGTCATCATCGTCGTTCTGTCCGTGTTAGCTCGGGCGGACAGACGGTGAGCGCCGGGGGTGGCAGCCAAGCCGCGAAGCACGGCGGGGGGACGGAGGAGAGCACCGCAGCAGAGAAGGAATACACACATCAGCGCCGTCCTCGGCATCTTCATCCTCCTCTTCATCATCGTCATCGTCGTCGTGGACGTCCTGCATCACATCATCCTCGACAGCCTTGCCCTTGCCCTTGCCCTTAAGCTCCGAGTCGGTCACCGCCTGCGCGGTGTTGCCGGTGTTAGCGACGCCGTTGCCGTTGGCAGCCATGGTGGACGAGCGAGGCGGAATATGGTGTGGACTGAAAAGGCGCGGTGAAGCGGTGCGAAGAAGAAGCAAAGAAGCGAGCTGGACGAGTCGCAGTGTGGAAAGTGGCACAAACGTGTTGTTGTGGCCAGCGGCAAAGAGGGAGCTATCGCATTTAAAAGTTTATTTTGGCAGGCGCTCGTTTGTTTGTGGGGCCCGAAGTCCTCGGCGAAACCGCCTCCGTTGGCTGCTTTGCATCGTACTGTAGTGCGCTAGACCAAATGGGGGATTGCTGACGTCTCGTCTACGGGCCGACCAGCTGAGACGGTGGCTGTGGGCGGTCGGTATGGACGGACAAACTATCTGGATAGGTAGAGCGGCAGAAGAAGTACGGAGCACTTTAAGCATCAGAATGCCAGAGTGGGGAGGAACAGAACTTATAGAAAAAAATAAAGGAAAACAACCGAATAAATTATAAGATAAATCGGACACTTTGATCTCAATAGAGAGTTTGATAGTATCTGAAACTCTGCCCAAGTCTAGTGAACGGACAAGAAGACGAGCAGCGGGATACGGTATATTAAACCGAAAACCGAATATCATAAACCAGAGAAGCTGGTTACAGTATACTGGACACTGAGTCCCAAGTTTGTCGAGCATACAGCATACAGAAAACAGCGGGCTCAGAGTAAAGAGCATGCTGTCTATTCCGAACCAAACGCCTGGTCTACACCGTCCAGTCCGAAGCACACGCTGGGACATGATGACGGCGACCTCGAGCATCTCGAGGCCAGCCCTACGGCGGCCACACTGATACCAAGGTTGGATCGATCTCGGCACTGCTCGCTGCCTACTGTCCGCCGTCCGCCTGCTGCTGTCTATTTCTCCTCCTCCGGAGAGCCGCCGCCCGAGACAAGCAGCATTGTCACCGCAATCAGCACCCACCAGTATCTGCGAATGTTAGAGATCAGACCACAAAGAACTGGGCAGAAAAGAAACACTCACTTCTGCAGCAGCGTCTTCTCCTCCGGCGGCTCCACCGTCTTGCCCTCTGGGCTCAGCTTCACCGGCCGGTTCACCGCCGGTGCCGGGCCCGCGCCCACCGCCACCACCGTCGCCTGCGGGCCAAAGTCGCGCGTCGCCCCGGCGTCGATCGCCAGCCCGCGCACCGCCGCCGCCAGCACCGTCTGCTGGTCCGCCGCCGCCACGGTCAGCACAAAGTGCGGCCGCACGCCCTTGCCAAACGTGCCCGCCGCCGTGACCGACGTCGCGGACTGCCACGCGCGCGCCGTCGGATCGTAGATGCCGATGCGGTACAGCGCATCCTCTGCATCACTCTCGCTGTCGTCCGGCACCTCGTAGTGCGCCACGTCGGCCGCCAGGTCCGCTGCATACCGGATCTCCGCCAGCAGCGCCGGTTCCGGTTCCGCCGCCGCGCCCACCGCTCGCACCGGCTGCGCGTAGACAGCCGCTGTGTATAGGAGCGGCGCTGCCTCGTCGGTCGCTTGCAAGCCGGCAGCTGCGCCTGCCAGCAGCAGCAGAGTCGCTAGAGGAGAGCGCATTGTGGTTGTCGAGGTGCGTCGTGATCGCGAGGACGCCGGGAGGGTGCGTGTCGACAGTCTATCGCAAGCTCGCAGGGAAGGATATAGGCGCAGACAGGCAGCCCTGGTGATCTAGAGCAACAAAGTCACTCGATGCAAAGCAAAAAAGCAGTCGGCGTGGCGGTTCAACGTCAAATGTCTGCTGTAACAAGCGCCCGAATTTGCGATGTCGCTACTGTAAGCGCAATTTAGCTTTGTCATCCAAAGGATCCACCTGACGTGTACGCCTACTTGTACGTATTCCGTAGTATGCTCTGTAATACAAAGCATTACGGAGTACAGCTGTCGAAATCCAGCCATTACGAGTTGTTCGTAACGGCAGAGCCTTTTCTCCGATACAATAGAACAGTGTTTGTGCTTAGTTCTTGTACCTATTAAACTGTATGTTTACACGATTGATCCTGATATCTGGCCTCTTCGTCCATCCAATATCAACACACTGACTTGCAAAGCCTAGAGCTTGGCTTTGGTCGTCTCTTTCGCCTTGATCTCAGCATACATCTCGTCAATGTCCTTCCGGAACACCTTGACCGCCGGTTGGCGCTTGAGTTTGAGTCTGGCCAGGTTAGCAGGGAAAACCACGGATATACTAACAACGGGGCGGAAATGGAAGCAGAATAGCAAAAATTACTCACGTAGGCGTCAGAAGATCGTTCTCAACCGTAAAGGGCTCAACAGCCAAGCGACAGCTGCGCACACGCTCATAGCTATTGAACTTGTGTTTGCGGCTGATCGCTTCCAACTGCTGCAAGAATGCTGCGCGCACCAGCGGGTCGTTGGCGGCTCGGGTCAGCGCCTCCGTGTCCCCAGCAGCCAGCGGCTGCTTCAGGATGCGGCTCGCGAATGGCGCAAAAGCCTCCACTTCGACGCCAAAAATACCCACGAGCGACGACTCGATGCCGTCGCCGTGCACGAAAGCTGACGCCACCAGCGGTGATGCGCCAATGTACACATTCTCAATGCGCTCCGGCGACACGTACTCGCCCTGCGCCAGCTTCAGCACGTTCTTCTTACGGTCGATGATCTTGAACCGTCCCATCGAGTCCACCTCGACAATGTCGCCGCTGTGGAACCATCCGGTGCCCTCGTCGACCACGCGTGCCGTCTCAGCCTCGTTGTGGAAATACTCCTTGAAAACAATCGGTCCCCGCATCAGCAGCTCGCCTCGTGGGTTCGGCTTGTCGTCCACCGTGTACTCGAATTCCGGCACGGACTCGATACAGAACTCCACACCCGGCTGCGGTCCACCGATGTTGTCGACGCTCATATCGCCCTTCATCTGCACGGAACCAACTGCGCAAGTCTCGGTCATGCCGTATCCCTGTACGAAGCTGATGCCAAAGGCTGCGCGCAGGAACGTTTGCACATCTGGGTCTAGCTGCGCACTGCCCGTCACCATGCAGAGGGTGCGGTCCAAGCCGACGGCCCGCCGCACCTTGGGCGACCAGATTCGGTCGTACAGCGGGTGCCAGTTCGTAGCAAGGCCTGGCTTCTGCTTCATCTTGGCCAACTTGGCCGCGACCGCAGCCCGCGACAGCGCGCCGGCCACACCGTCCGCCTCGACCGTTTTCGCTCGAATGGCCGAGTGAAAACGGTTGTAAAGGCGCGGCACGGAGAAGAACCCAGTAGGCCGCAAAATCTGAAGATCTTCAACAAGCGCGGTGACGTCACCGTGGAAGTAGCCGATGCGTGCGCCCATGCCGATGGCACTCCAGTCGCTCATACGGCCGTAGATGTGGGCGAGAGGGAGGTAGGACAAGTGAACGTCATCAGGGCTCATAAAGCCCGAGGCGCGGGAGGAGCTGATGGAAGCCAGCATGTTGGCATGCGTCAGGACCACGCCCTTGGGATTGCCAGTGGTGCCAGAGGTGTAGTTTATGGTGACAATATCCTCCTTGCCGGGTGGGCGTATGGCACGGCCAGAGCGCTTGCCAATCTCCTCAACCTCCTCCATGGAGTAGATTTGAACGCCATGTTGGCTGGCCAGGTCACGCAGCAGGGATGCCTTGGAGTAGCCACTCTGCTCGCCGGAGTCGAGAGGGTCGATACAGATGATCAGCTTGACGGAGGGAATGCGCGGGGCGAGCTTTAGGAGTGTGGTGATGTGGGGAAGCGACGCGACAACGCAGACAAGCTGGCCGTGGTTGATAATGTACTCGGTGGCGTCGGGGCCAAGAGTCTCGTAGAGTGAAACACTCCATAGCGACTGGGATATGGCGGCAAGCTCTGACGTAGGGCAGGAAACGTTAGCTACAAAAGCCCGAGGCAAGGCGCAAGGAAGCCGCTGCGTAACGTACCAGTAAGCTGCCACTCGGGACGGTTCTGCGCCCAAAGTCCGATGCCGTACTTGTCGTCCGTGACGCCAATCTGCTTGTGCAGCTCGACGAGGCCGGTGCCGAAGTTCTTGCGGCGCTCGGCAGCCTCGGCGTAGGTTATCCACTCGAATCTGGGCTCCCAGGTCCGGGTCTCGGCGTTCCAGGGGCGCGCGCCGAGAAAGTTGCGCGACGCGCGGTGGGTGGCAGAGCTCTCAAAAGCATCGTGCAGCGTGCGGACAGTTGGGTCGAGCGTCTCGAGCAGCGGCGAGTCGAGGTAGCGCCAATGCCGGTAGATGGCTGAGCGGCCGGGCGTCTCCGTGCCGGCGATGGGGAGCGCATATGGCTCGCCAGGTGGCGGCGGCGGGGAGATCTTATCGATGAGGGCGAGAGCGTCGGCGGGCGCCATGTTGGGCAGAACGTGGAAGGGAGAGCAAAGGAGCGGAAAGTGGCGAGCAAAGGAGACGAATATGAAGAGGACGAGGAAGCGGACGGCGATGAGAGGTCAATGAGAAAGAAAGCGCGGCGAGCGCAGAGACGCGTACCCCGAAACGGAAAAGGGGCGGACAATGACGGCTGAGAGCGGCGAGGAGGGAAAGCAGGAAAGAGAAGATGGACACCACAAATAGAAGATAGAAAACAGCACGAAGGATCTCGTCAAAAAAGAATAGCAGGGGCTCCGTAGTTTTAACAAGGACCCCAGCGAGGACCACAGAAAGAGGAGTCGCAATCTAGCGACAAGCACAATCGGCCAAGTAATACCAGCTATCCGCAGAGCAAGCGAAGCAGCAAATTGGGACGAATTGTAGCGCGGCAGATACACAGCGAAGTCCAGCAGCCAGCAGGCAGATGCCAAATGCGACGGTTGTAATACTCCGTACGCTCCGCACTCTCCGCAGTCCCCCAGCTATTGCCGAGATGCGATCTGGCGTATGGCGTAGAGCAGACGCAAGCGCTCATACGGAGTCGATTTGCCCCCCCTCCAGGGCTAAAGTCTGTGAGGAATGTGGGTGTTCCGAGGGCCTCGGCATGAGCGGTTGCTTGCGCTCGGGCGGCCCCATCGTCCAATAAGAACGGACGTGCCTCGTGTCAAGTGGCAGAGCGCGAAATGTGGGAACGGATCGTTGGCAGACGGCGAGATGGAGCGGACGACATGTGTTCAGCAGGGCGTGAGTGCAGAAGCCAAAGTCCCGTTCACGATGCACACAAAGACACATTCATGCAGATGTCTTGCTTCTGCTCGGCGAGGCAGGTGCTCCTGGGCGGAGGCAAGTACGATCGAGACATGCTCCGTACTACCCCGGATGACATGTGAATAGACGCCAACCCCGAACCCCGCAATTCAACACAGGCCACTAACCCGACTTAGCGCAGCAGCTTACATCACTGGTCAGCTCTAATCACGAGGACAGCAGCTAAGCTGTTGTGCTTTTTGCTGCAGTCCTTCCGGCCGGAAGCTATGAATGTCCGCTCCATGTATCTCGCGCATCTGCATGAGACTCGCTTCAGGCTTGCGCCGCCTTTACCATTTAAGGAGCTTCATCTTGGCGCCAGACAGACCAATTGTCTTCTTGAGCCTCGGGCGTCCTCGTATCTTTATCGTTCAGATCTGTTTTAAGGGTAGGTCGAAATAAATAAAGCCGATAGGTCAACCAGCTTTAATCCGACTCCAAGATGATGATGCGTTGTTGTTTTCACATTCTAGGTAGGTCCACTTTTCCCGTAGTATTGTAACTTTGGTATCTATAATGTTCCCATGAATACCTTAGATCTCAAAGCGATAAGCCAATCTTAAGAACGTTTGGATCAAGTCTTAAGACCATGTTCCTCTCAGCCCTTCTGACAGAAAGTACAAGATCTGCGAGATAGCCTGTCAACCGGTATCCAGATATCACAAAAGATCACATCGCTCGTCATCGGAATGGCCCATGTCTAATTCTTAAAAAAATTGGAGGAGGCAAGCAGAGAATCTGTTGAGGCAAGTGACAGCTGTATGACGTTCTCTAAAAGTGTTGCATTCGCTTTGCCCCAGATTTGGAGTGGATAATACTGTCTTGGAAAGGCTCACGCCGAGGAAGGCGCTATCCGCGCTCTTGCCGCATCCATCTCACCAGAAGCAGCCAATTCTGCTTTTGGTGATGTTAGAAGAAGCATCAATCAATGCAGCGAGACATTACGAGGAAGAGCACAGCTGTGCGAGCGATGCTCCCTTAATACCCGTCTATCTCGTAGCACCGCGCTGGTGGCCTGCAGCGGCGACACCGGTCCCGCGCTCCGTCGTACGACGTCTTTCTTCGTATACACAGCCATGAACCGGCAGAACCGGGCAGAAACAACGCACAACAAGCAGAGACGATGCGCAGCTAAGCATGAATTCCGTTTCGGCCGTTGCCTGACGCGCGGGCCAGCCACTGCCATTCTATTGGCTGCGCCGCCGTGCCGAGACGGCCAAGAGAGCCAAGGACTGGGCATGCCTCAAGTGCGTCGGGAGCCTTGCGCTCTGTTCGCAATTGACGTAGGCCTCCTCCGGGTTGTTTTGTTTCGCGGCTATCGGCCTGTGCGTTCGCTGTGACGCTGTGACGCTGTGACGCTGCGACGCTGCGACGCTGCGGCTGTCATGGCGAGAGCGTCTCTGCGGCCTCGCTCCCGGACCGGCGCAGCCCATCCGGCTAAACAGAAGACCGGTACGATTCGACGTGTCGGCGTTCGGATTACTCCGTGTAAGAACCGCTCGCTTTCCATAAGCACCCTTGCACGTGACCCGACTTACATCGCCATGCGGATCGACAATGCCCATGTCTACGGAGTACGAGAATAGGTCTCGGCACATACATTAAACAAGCTTGCGGCTGGCGCGTGCGTAATCGTACAAAGTGCATCTACGCACGATTGTTTCTAGTCCGTACACTGTTTCCCATGGAGTATTACCCGTAGACGGCAGCCATGTACCCGCTGCGTGACGTTGCGCCGACGACCTGCGACCTGAACCGTGTTTCAAGTCGGCTTCAGATGCGTCGAGCGCATGAGCGTGTCTCCACTGTTCCCTACGGCTGTCTCTCTCGTCCAGTGGCGGGCAAGCTTGCAGCGGCAGTTCGTACGCGCAGACACGCCTTGGCTGCTGGGCTGGGAGGGCGTGCGCGATACCCAGACGATGCCAGACAGCAATCGAACCTGGAGACAAGCGGAACAACCCTGGTACCGTCTCTGCGACTCTGAGCCTATCCTTCTGCACCTCTCCAACGCATAAGTGTGCCTACATCACTCCGAGCGATCTCTTGCCGGTCCTCAAAGATTTCCCGCCTAGTCGTTTCATTTGCTTTTTTTGAGTTCCCTTTTCCCATTTCCTCGGCCTCGAATCTCTTCTCTTCTTCCTCTACCTCTCAGAACATCTCGATCTTCCTTGCCTCTGCTATCTCTTCTTCACTCGCCGTTTCTTCTTCGTTTCTTCAGCGCACTAGTTGCTGCTTTGTTATATACTCAAAAGCCGGTCTTGTTCTATCTTCAACGCTCTTTACACACGATACCCCAGTCCTTCGACCACGAGGCCTACCGAAACCCACATAACCACACGAAAACAGTTGAACAATATGAAGGTCAACTGGATCCTCATTCTGCGCGCCAAGCAGATGGTGTTGTCTGTCATCATTCTGGGACTCTCGGCCTATGGTATACTTGCCCTTTCCGTCAGACTCCGTGCGTGTGATTATTACGACTGACTGTGCGAATCTGCTTAGTTGTCAACTGGTACAACACAGACATCAAGTTCAAGTCGCCTACACAGGTCAACTTCCTCGTGGCCGCCCCGATCTTGTCTATAATCTCGGTCGCCTACATTGAGATCACATCCCGGTTTGCCAAGCGCAGTACGTTTCCCCTTGGCGCCAGAGCTCTGTCCGAGAACTCAGCTGACATTCAAAGTGTACAACCCGTACGTGGCTGTCGGCTGCGATGTTGTCAATGCGATCATGTACTTTTCCGGCTTCATTGCGCTAGCCGTCTTCCTCAGCGGCCTGCTCTTCTGCCGCGGCACCGTATGCGCCGCTGCCCGAGCCGACACCGTCTTCGCCGCCTTCTCGTGGGTCGCCTGGACATGCAGTGCTATCATGACCGGCAAGGACGTCCTCCCCCAGATGAGTTCCCGCGTGGGCGCCCGCAAGGTCAGCGCGCGCACCCAGCATCCCCTGTTCAACACGGAGATGAAGGATGCTAGCAGCCGCGCATAAGCGGTGCGCTGTCGTGCCGCTACGGCGGGCTTGAGTAAGAGGGGCGGAGCTGTCAGTAGGCCACTGTGACCGGTCGCGTATCCGCCCTGCCACATGGCCAGCAAGGCCCTAACGAAGCGTCCAAGTTACGCATGCATAAAACGAAAGCGTGGCCACGGCCGCAGCTGTGCTGGGTTCATTGGCTGTTGGTTAATAACGGCAACGGCCAGTTGGCTGGGCGCTGATGCGGCGGGCAAGGCGAGGTCCTCGCCCGAATCACTTCCTTTTGTCTTGTTGTTCTTGCGTGTCCATGTAACATAGAGCCCAGGGCCGGGCCGGCGTAAGGCAAGATCCGAATTTCAAGCTACATTCATGCAGCAGTTCCCTGCGAAGTAAACCCATAAGCTATGCCGCAGATGGACTTGTTAGCAAGCGGCCGTTTCTTATAAGCCGCTAGTAACTTTGTTTTCTTACGGGGGCCTTTAACACGCAGTGTAGATCATGCCGAACTGGCCAACGCTATCCACTCGGCGACTGTAATTCACGGCCTCCAAGTTAAAGAGCTATCGCAATGCAACCGACTACGTCGGTTTCTTCCAAAAATCGCTCGCAGAACACTCACTGCGACGCCCACTGGTCACCCCAGATGATGACAGTATGCACCGATCTAACGTAATATCTGGCCATCAACGTCTCCACTGCACTCGCTGTCCGTGTATAGCCATTGGCCCAGGCGCTGGCCCTTGGGATGGCGTGCTTGCCCCAACCCCACGCCAGTGCTCAAACGGGCAGTGGGCTGAAGCTGGCGGCTGCCAGAGCTTACAGTCGTCTCACGGACGGCTGGCGAATGCTAAATGGCACGACCCGTATCCGTTGTAAGAGGAAACACAAGATGAGGGGAGCTGCTAGCGGCAGGAACCGCGACGGGCGAAATCCGTCTCTCGTCTTGCGTGCCTGCCTCTTACGGCTGGCTACTAACGGGTATTAAAGGGCAGGCGCTTCCCCTCTTTCCAGTAACGTGATGTTCTGTTCGCTGTGCTAGTTGTTGTGCGTCATCCAACTCAGCTATTCGCTCTGAACGACTTTGCCTTGCCTGTTTACCACCATTGTCCACGCCGCAATGGCCGAGCAGTTGTCTACGCACTTTGAGACCCTCCAGCTCCACGCTGGCCAGGAGCCAGATCCGGGCAGCAACTCTCGCGCTGTGCCCATCTATGCGACATCTGTAAGTAGATTCGGATAGCACACCAAGAACCAGCGAGAGAGCATTAGACGAGATGGCTGACCACGAACAGAGCTTTGTCTTTAACGATTCCGCCCATGGCGCCCGTCTGTTCGGCCTCAAGGAGCTTGGCAACATCTATAGCCGTCTGTCAAATGTGAGTGCAAGAGAGAGGGAGAGACGGGCGGACGAGCGAGAAATACCCGAATCGAGGACAAGAGAGCGAAATAGACTGACGCTGGCAGCCCACGGTCGATGTCTTTGAGAAGCGCATAGCCGTGTTGGAGGGTGGTGTGGGCGCCGTAGCTACGGCGTCCGGCATGGCGGCCCAGTTTCTCGCGCTGGCCGCGCTTGTTCAGGCTGGCGACAACATCGTGTCGACAACCAACCTCTACGGTGGCACGTACAACCAGCTCAAGGTGTCGTTGCCGCGCCTGGGCGTCCAGACCAAGTTCGTCAAGGGTGATAGCCCGGAGGAACTGGCCGCCGCGATCGATGACAAAACCAAGGCAGTGTACGTCGAGAGCATAGGAAACCCGCGCTACAACGTGCCCGACCTCGAGCGCATCGCTGAGCTGGCCCACGCCAAGGGCGTCCCCCTCGTTGTCGACAACACCTTTGGTGCCGGCGGTTACTTTGTGCGGCCCTTTGACCACGGCGCTGACATCATCGTCCACTCCGCTACCAAGTGGATTGGAGGTCATGGCACCACCATTGCCGGCGTCGTCGTCGACAGCGGCAAGTTTGACTGGGGAAAGCACGGCAAGCGCTTCCCCCAGTTTGTCGAGCCGTCCGAGGGCTACCACGGCCTCAAGTTCTGGGAGACCTTTGGCCCCGCCTCCTTTGCTACCCGTGTGCGCCTCGAACTGCTGCGCGACTTTGGCCCGACCCTCAACCCTTTTGCGGCCCAGCAGCTGATCCTCGGCCTTGAGACCCTGAGCTTGCGTGCCGAGCGCCACGCCTACAACGCCCAGAAGCTGGCCGAGTACCTCGAGAAGAGCCCCTACGTGAGCTGGGTGTCGTACCCCGGTCTCGCCAGCCACCCGTCTTACGAGCTGGGCAAGAAGTACCTGAAGCGCGGTGCCGGCGGCATGTTGAGCTTCGGTGTCAAGGCCGGCACCGGAGCTGCTGGCAGCCGCGTGGTCGACAACCTGAAGCTGTTCTCGATCCTGGCCAACGTCGGCGACTCCAAGTCTCTGGCCATCCACCCGTGGACGACCACACACGAGCAGCTGGCGGAGGAGGAGCGCATCGCCTCGGGCGTCACGGAAGATCTCATCCGCATTTCTGTTGGTACAGAGCACATTGACGATCTTATTGCCGACTTTGAGCAGGCACTGAAGAAAGGAACGGAGCCGGAGACGCAGGAGGCGGCCAAAGAGACTGCGTAAGCTAGGGTCAGGCGGGCAAGGCGAGTTGCAAGACAAATAGAGGTGTTTCAGAATCGGTGTAATACAATGGATACCCATCTACGGCGTACTCGATCTTTACTAGAGGTAAGCATGCCGTAAATTGGTGAGCCGGGTGCACCTGAGAGCAAATCGGCAGTATTCTACCACTTACAGAGGGGTGCGGTTGTGTGATCGACCCATTTTAGTTGTAAACAGAAGGCGGTGAGGGACATGGCACCGCTGGAGCTATCTCGTAATATTCGTAACGTCGACTGTCTACGGAGTACGAGCACGACACCCCATCTCGACCACCCATCCTACTCTCCCCACGGACGGCCGACGGAGCACGCGACGAGACCACAGACCACGACGATGCGCGCGACCATATTCACGATGGTGTCGATGGCGGCGGTGGCCGCGGCGGCGGGGTTGTCGACGAGCCTGGCGCTGCAGATCGGCCAGCCGCGGCTGCAGCAGCTGCCGACGGCGAAGAAGGAGGCGGCGCAGGGGGCGGCGGCGGACGCGCTGGCGGGCGTGCTGGCGGCGCTGCCGCCGTGGACGCGGGCGACGCTGGAGGCGGGCGGCGGGCGGGTGTACACGTCGGCGCCGGTGACGGCGGGCGGGCAGCTGGTGTTTGCCGACGTGCCGGCGGGCTCGTACCTGGGCGAGGTGCACTGCGCGACGCACGTGTTCCCGCCGCTGCGCGTCGACGTGGCGGCCGCGGACGCGGACGGCCCGCTGCGGGTGACGGCCACGGAGACGTACCGCGGCAACGACTGGTCGAACCGCGGCGAGGCGCTCGTGCACCTCGAGAGCGTCGACACCACCGCGGCGGCCCCGCCGCCGGCGCCGACGCTGGTGGTGCGCCCGCTCGCGGCGCAGGCCAAGTCGTACTACACGGAGCGCAGCGGCTTCTCGGCGCTCAGCGTGCTGAGCAACCCGATGATCCTGATCGCGCTCGTGACCATGGGCCTCGTCTTTGGCATGCCCTATCTCATGGAGAACAGTACGTGGACCACGGCGCGCAGCGAAACGAAGAGAACGATACGCAGACGCACGGCTAACACGCAGCAGTGGACCCCGAAATGAAGGCCGAATGGGAGGAGGCGCAGAAGAAAAACCCCGTCAACAGCATCATGAGCGGCGGCGGCGGCGGCAAGGGCGCCCAGGGCTTCGACATGGCGGCCTATCTGGCTGGCAGCAAAAGCAGCGGCGGCAGCGGCGGCGGCGGCGGCGGGGGGGCTCAACGGGGCCAGGGCGTGCGACGATGAAGCAGCGGTCTTTTGTTCCAGGTTGCGGAAACAGGTGCTGGTGGCTACATCCAACAAACGAGCAGAAACTACGGCAGCGCACCGCACTTGGTTCTGGGCACGACCACCGATGGATAGCATCATTGGATAGAATAAGGATACATTATGTCATGGCGGAAAGGCACCTCGAATATGCACATTGTGTGTTTCTAGCCGGGGGAAACGATGTTGTCCGCAGGCCGCGTCCCCGCGAATAAGCCCAACGTACAGCGACAAAAAGCAAGCAGAACGCAGCTGCCCACGACCGGCTGGCGGCTGTCTGCGCCATGTCCGCAAAGCCGACAACGCCCGGGCCCAGCGCCGGCTGTGCCTCGCTCAGAAATCACCGCCAAAGTCGCCACCGCCATCACCGCCAAAGTCGCCGCCGCCATCCCCACCCCAGTCGCCGCCGTCGTCGCCGCCGTCCAGGGCTTCGCCAAGCAGCATGCCGCCCAGCAGACCGCCACCGACGCCGAGCGCGGCAGCGCCCGCGGTGCCCATGCCGCCCGACTTCTTGGGCGCCTGCTGGCCATAGCCCTGCTGCGGGTAGCCTCCATAGCCCTGCTGCGGGTAGCCGCCGTAGCCCTGCTGCGGCGGGTAGCCCCCGTAACCCTGCTGCGGCGGGTAGCCGCCGTAGCCTTGCGGCGAAGCGCCGTAGCCGTGCGGGGCAGGGGCGCCGTAGCCATGCGGCTGGCCGTACTGTGGCTGGCCGTAGCCGCCCTGGGCCTGCGGGCCGTAGCCGGCGCCAGGGTAGTGCGCGCCGCCGGAGCCCTTGCCCTTGCCAAACAGCTTGCCGAGCAGGCCGCGCGAGCCGGCCGCCGCACCGGCCGCACCGGCCGCGCCGCCGAGCGCTGCGCCGCCCAGCGCGCTGCTGTGGCTGTTGCTGTTGCTGCTCGTGGGCCGGGCCGGCGCGGCGCCGGGGCTTCCGTTGAGGTAGGAGGCGGCAGCACCGGCCGGCGAGCCGCCGCTGGCACGGGCCCGGGCGTTCTCCTCCTCCTGGAGCTGGCGCGCGTAGCGCTCGTCGGCGTCGGCCGGATCGTCGCGCTTCTCATCGACCGCGTGGAACGGGTTCGTCTTGTGGTCCGACGGCGCCGGACGGCCGCCGGGCGAGTAGCTCGGCGGCGGGCCCTCTGGCGCACCGTCGTCGTTGGGTGGCCGGGCGGGCTCCGTCGGCCGGTCCCATTGGGACTTCTTGGTAAAGGTGTTGACGTAGAACCTGGCGAGGATCGGTTAGCGGTGCGAACAGGAGAGAGTCGTTCCCGACAGAACGCGCACGCGCACGCACCACTCCTTGTACTGCTCGTTCCAGCGAGCGATCCAGCCCTCGGGCACTTTGGGCGGCG
Source organism: Grosmannia penicillata (assembly GCA_002778075.1). Classification (NCBI taxonomy): domain Eukaryota; kingdom Fungi; phylum Ascomycota; class Sordariomycetes; order Ophiostomatales; family Ophiostomataceae; genus Grosmannia; species Grosmannia penicillata. Next base: position 1,799,472 of record PCDK01000018.1, on the reverse strand, counting down.
GAGGGCCGGGCGGAGCGTCAAAGTCGGCCATCAGCGCGAGACGGGCCGCGGCAGAGCGGAGGCAGAGCGCGTATGGGTGGCGCAGCGGGGGACGCAGAGAAGGAAGAGTGGCGAGCCTGTCGTGCGATGCAGGAAACGAGCACGGAGACGGAAGTCGACAAGGCGGAAGACGGAAAGGCGGAAGACGGGGAGACAGGAAGTTGGGCGCAAGTCGAGTGGAATGGGGCCAGCGGGCGCTATATACTCGTAGTGCGCCGGCAGAATAAGTGGTCGAGCTGCCGGGTGAGTCGTGCTGGGGCCAGGCCACGGGCTCGCCGGAAAGCTTAGCCGCGGGCGAATCTGCCAGAACAGCGCCGCCTGGGAGGGGCGGCCCAGCGTCATGCAGCGGCGGAAGCGCTGGGAGCCGGGCCAGGGTCCACGCAGCCAATCACGTGTTTACGCATTCATTCCTTCCTTCCTTTTTTGTTCTTCGCTTCTTCGCTCCCCCAGCATGACTAATACATGCCGCTACCCAGAGGCCAACGGCAAGCGCGATGGCCGTGCCTGCCCCTCCGTGGGAGGCTGTGCTGTATTACGACGTACTCGTACAGGCAGCCGCACCCAAGTTTACGTCACCGATAAAGGTATGCTGCGCCCCTCATCGATTGCGTCTGCGAATTGCCCCACCAACATGAAAGTGGAGCTGCGGCGGCCTCTCACTCATACTCGTAGGGCGGCAAGCCATACTAGCGCATGGCATCACCAGATGAGGCACCCACATTAACCCAAACAACAGAGTGCGCGCAGCTCACACCAAGCTGTGCCGGCGTACATGAAGTTTGGTAAAAGCAAATCAAATGGCTCCCAATCTACCGAGTCTACCAAATCGGCACCGTCCCGATTGCCCAATCTCCCGATCTCCCGCGCAAGTAGTGATAATGAAACGAATCCCAGAGTCCCAGAATCCAACGTAAAGCCCAGTAGACATACAAGCCAGGAAGCAAACGCAAAATAGCAAAAGAATCAGTCTTGCCCGGAGGCAGAGTGGTGGCAGGTTGCAGGAGGGAAAAGAGGTGCAGCAAGCTGCGAAAGAGTCCGCGTCCCGTCTGTGAGACGACCCGCCGGTATAGGATATAAGGGGCAGCAAGCTGTCCGTCTGCCGGTAAACTAGTAGACATCCCGGCGGCGGTACGCGTCGTCCACGTCGACCGCGCCGGCGGCACCGTTGCGTCCGCCAAAGAGGTAGGCCGCTTCCATGCAGTAGCCGCCGCCGCCGTTGGCCATGCGCGTCTCGCTGCCGTAGCAGATGACGACAGCGTCGACGATGCCGCTGAGGATGCCCTCCATGGCGCCGAGCACGCCCCAGCCGATGAAGCTGGCGACGAGGCCGACGACGTAGGCGTAGGCGCTACCGCGGATGGAGCCGCCGAAGCCGCTGCCGTTGTCGGGCATGGCGATGCGCAGCTGGCGCGCCGTGATGACCCAGCCGGCGAAGCCGAGGGCCGTGGCCATGATGAAGCGGGTTGCGTGCAGCAGCAGCTTGGCGAGGCGGTACGGCAGCAGGGGCGCGGAGGAGGCGGCGCCGGCGCCGCGGCGGCGGGCCGAGGGGCGGTAGAAGGCGCGCGGCGTGAGGGTGGTGGTGGGCGCGTCGGGCGACAGAAAGTCGAGCAGGCTGAGGCCCTGGGCCGACTGGGCGAGGCTCTGCGAGTGGATGGCGGCGTAGGTGAGCGTCAGCGGGTTCGTCAGGGCGGCCATGGAGGTCGGCACAAAGGAGTAGAAGAAGAGGCCGAGGGCGTCGGCGAGGCGGCGCGGCAGCACCAGCAGCGGCAGGCGCACGGCCAGCGCCAGCAGCGTCGACAGGCACACGCTGCCAAAGATGGTCGTCACGGCGTGGTGCAGCGCGGCGCTGACGACCTCGGCCGACGACGGCGCCGGCTGCGCGCTGCGGTGGAAGTACCACTGCGACACGGTCGCGCCCGTCGTGCCGCGCTGCACGCCCGCCACCACCGCCAGCGTCCACAGGTACATGACGACGAACCAGGCGCCCAGCCACCACGACGACGCCCGCAGCACGAAGCGCGACAGCTGGCTCGAGAAGGAGCCGCCCAGGAAGACGCGCGTGAACATGGCCAGCCACACCCACGTCCACAGCACCACCACGGCCAGGCAGCCCATGCCCACCAGCACCAGGGCCGAGTTCGCCGCCAGGATGCGGCTCGAAAACTCCAGGATCGCCACGGCCGACCGCAGCGCCGCCCGGCCGCGCCACACCAGGTACACCCACAGCGCGGCGCCCACGGCCGGCACCAGCGCGGCCCACCGCATCACCACGTCCTGCAAGCTGCGCCGGCGCTCCTTGTTGTCGCCGCCGGCGCCGGCGCCGCCCTGGAAGCTGGCCACGAAGGGGTAAATGCTAAACGACAGCATGATCACGGGCACGGCGACGAGGATCAGCATGACCATGTGCCGTGCAAACGAGCGCAGTGCGGCCAGCCACACCAGCGACACGACAACGGCCACCAGGGTGTCGACGGCCAGCAGGTGGAACGACGACAACAGCGTCGTGTAGATGGAGTCGCCCCACGGCTTCTTCTGGTCGCCGCGCGAGGCCATGGTATGCAGGTAGACGAGCACAAACGTAGCGAAGAGCGCGGCCATGGCGACCAGGTAGACCCAGGCGAAGAACGGGTCGTGCCGGAACAGCTCGCCGTCGGCCGGTCCTGGCGCCACCACGGCCTCGGTGGCGAGGGCGCCCCGGCCGGCCTCGCTGTCGGTGTCCTGGCCTTGACGGTGGTCGCGCAGCAGCTCTGCCTCTGCATGGGACGAGTCGCCAACCGACTGGCGGAGGTAGCCAAAGCGGCTCGTCTGTGACGATGGGTGGAACTTTTGGAACGTTGGCGGCTGGTCGCCGTCGTGGTCGTCGTGTGCGCGCTCGACGGTCAGGTCTTCTGGCGGCTCGCTGTCGGCAATGGTGGACTCGAGGCCAATGTCTTCCATGCGTTCCCGGCTGCCGTGGAGGCCGCCATAGTCGGACGAATCGTCGCGCTGGTTAGCGGGTGCAGCCGCCCTTCCTTTCCGCCCTGTCCGGTCTTCCCAGCGGTCGGCGTTGTCGGCTTCGCCGGAGCGGTAGATGCTGCGGCCGCCCTTCCAACTGCCCTTGAGGCCGCGAGGCGGGCGTCCCTCGGTGGGTGCGGATGCGGATGCAGATGCAGATGCGGACCCTGATAGGCCGAGTCCGCCGGCTGACCCGGCCGGGCCTCCTTGTGCTGCTCGTTCTCTTTCCTGGCGGCCGCTGCCTGCAAGGTGTTCCTCGTCGTCGCTGCGACTGTCGCCGAGAGTGGTACGGCTGTGCTCATTTTCGGTGCCGGCGCTGTCTTCGAGGCGGCCGGCGGCAAATACACGGCGTGACCGCTGCAGGGCGTACAGATCTGCGGCCTCTCTATCGCGCTCGATCTCGTCGTCGTCGTCTTCGTCTTCGTTCTCTTCCAGGTCCTCGTGGATGTCGCCCCGGGTGCTGTGGAAGAGCGGCGCGTCTTGCGCCGGCCCGCCGTAGCGGGAGAAGTTGAGCTGGCCGAAGCGCGAGCCGGTGGTGGTCTGGTAGGGGTTCCCTGACGCGGCGGTGGCAGCGAAGCCGCGGGCGAGGAACGATCGGCCGAAGCGCTGGCCGCCGCGCGCGGAGGACTGCCAGTCGTTGCGTGGACGGTGCGCGGTGTCGCTGATCATGCTGGCATCGCCGTCGTGTATCGGTGGCTGGCCAAAGTTGGACAGCCGAGACTGGGACTGGGCCAGGAATTTGGACGCATCTGCCGGCGCGATGTTAGAAGGGAGCAGACCAAGCAGAAAAGAGCAAACAGGCAAAAGAGCAGAACAAGCAGACGCAAGCGCGGAACAAAGTGCAGAAGAGAAGGCAAAGGGCTGCCGCAGACACGCACATTCCGAGAACATCTTCGCCGTCCTCCCCAGACAGCCGTTCTGCCAGACGCCGGCGATGCGAGAGCGGCTTTGGTTCCGGGCGATTTACGCAGTCGACGTCTTCTTCCGTTTGCGACAGCGTCGATGCTCGCCGGCTGCTGCGCCGGATACGGATGTTGCGAGCGTACAGGTGGCGGATCGCTGGTGGATGGCGAACGGCACGCAGCAGGAGTGAGGCCAGAAGAGAGGGGACGAGAAGCGAGGGCCCGACGGATTAGCACGAGACCGCGTCGGTGCGAATGACTCTGGTCGGCCGACGGATGACAGAGGATGAGGCGGTGGGGCCAGGCGGCTTTAGGGGACGGCGCGCTGGAAGAGAAAGGCGGAGGATAAAGAGAGTATGGAGCAATGGAGCAGATAGCGGCTCGTAGTGTCGATGACGGCAGGAGCGCACGCCGGGCAGAACGCAGCGGATGGAAGGAGCGGCGAGTAGCGCGACTCCCTTGCGCAGCCTACAGGGCGTATGATCAGCGCCCAATCCCCGGCAAGGCAGCGTGGAAGCGAGACAAGAGGAATGCCGCGCACATCCTGTCTGGGCTTCGTCCTCGCAACTCGCGGCGCGGGACTACTTGTACTCTGCTTGCCTGCAGCGGCGGAGCCCGCGTGCAGCATGCAGGCATGGCGTCGAGCGCAGGCGGACATGGCTCGCGTTCGTGCCCGTGCAGCGCCGCAGACGGCCGCCTCGTTTCCGCCGCTGCATTTGTCGGTGACGGTGCGCCAGCTTCACCGCCCAAGGTTGCCTGGCCGCTGTAGAGCTACGGAGCCTCGTATCGTACGTACGAGCAGGGAGGTTCGCGCGTCGCGGTCGCTTGCTGACCGTTCCGTGCACTGGCAACGAGCAAAGAGCATAAATGCACAAATGCACAAATGCACAATGCACAACTTTGCAGAGCCTCCGGGACCAGCCGCCAGCCGCGACTGCCCGCGGACAGACGATAGTCCGGCACAACGCGACCGGCAGGTGCTGCCTGTGCCGCTGCACAACTGCCCGATGCAGCAGCGCGGCGGTGCGTCTGGGCGGCCCTGGCTAGCCGCCCCTGCGGAATAGGCTGCATGTAAGGCGCTGCTGCATGAGCCAGACCGTCCGGACGGCACTACAGCCACGGCCTTGGCGTGCGTCCACCGCTGCTATTGGCACTATGTCATATGATCCGAATCCGGCTAGCGCCTGGCTCGCCCATGCATGCTTCTGCGTGCTTCTTGCTTCCTTTCCGGCCGAAGCTGGTCTGCTCTGCCTTCTGCCACCAACAACCTCGCGTCGCAGCACCGCCTGTTCTCCCCGGCCTGCGTCCTGCCGCTGCCTGCGTCCTCGCTCTGCGTCCTGCGTTCCGCGTCTGCGTCCTGCGCTCTGCCCTCCACCGCCGCCCTCGCCCGTCTCGCCCCGTCGCCCCGCGTCCTCCACCGGCCGCAATCTTCCCCCCTTCTCGACCGCCTCTCCCGTCGCGACCCCCGCCGCCTCCCCCATGTCGTCGTCCCCTCCGCTCGCCTGGGACTACATTGCTAAGCTCGTCTGCATCGGGGACTCTGGCTGCGGCAAGAGCAGCCTCACCATCCGCCTGTGCGAGGGCCGCTTTGTCGCCCACCACGACGTCACCATCGGCGTCGAGTTCGGCAGCCGCATCGTCCCCGTCGGCCCGCCGCACAGCAGCACCACCGCCGTCTCCGTGGCCTCGCTGGCCGCGCCGACCGTGAAGACCGCGACGACAACGACAGCACCGCCCGTCTCCCCGACCACGGCCAATGGCCGCCACACCAGCACCCCCCCGGCCCCCAACGGCCTGCCCGAGCCGCGCCGCGCCGTGCCCCCCGCGCCCGCCGTGCCACAGAAGCACATGAAGCTCTCGCTCTGGGACACCGCCGGCCAGGAGACGTACAAGTCCGTCACCCGCTCCTACTTCCGCGGCGCCTCCGGCGCGCTCCTCGTCTTCGACCTCGCCCGCAAGCAGACCTTTTTGCACGTCAAGGACTGGCTCGACGACCTGCGCCAGATCGCCGACCCCGACATCGTCGTCGTCCTCGTCGGCAACAAGGCCGACCTCACCACCGGCGACAGCGACAGCGGGCCCAACCAGCGCCAGGTCACCCGCGAGGAGGCCCAGGACTGGGCCCGCCGCAACGGCGTCCTCGAGTACGTCGAGACCAGCGCCAAGAGCGGCGCCAATGTCGAGAACGCCTTCCTCCACGTCGCCGAGCGCATCTACCAGAACATCCAGGCCGGCCGCTACGACCTCAACGACCGCCGCTCCGGCGTCAAGGTCCCCCGCCAATCGGCCGCCGGTGCTAGCCCCCGCTCCCTCCGCCTCGACGCCCACAACAAGGCTGCCGGCTCCTGCTGCTGAGCTCGACCGCTATACGTATACATTCTTCTCTGTACTTGTCTGTGCTTTGCCCTCTGTTGTGCCCGCTGTCGCTGCTTCACCCGCAGCCTGCTGTGCGGTATGTTGCCAATACCCTCTGTTTCCTTGTTTACTCCATGCCGGACGATGAAAAGGGCGGACTGGAGCTGTCATGATAGAAATTGTATGTCACCACCCCCAATCGCTATACACACGTTTTTTGTTGTACATTGCAAGTTGCAAGCACCCGTTAGAAACGGAACATAGAAATAAGTCATGTTGATTACAAAATAAACGTGCGAGCTGCTCGCTGCTTGGCTTCCAAGATGATAAATAACGTGCTCTCAACCGCAGCGTCAGACCCCATTGTAGCCAGAACTCCCGCCCAAGACCCCTTTTTTATCTGCAGATGTCTACCCATCCCATCACGTCCGTCGCGCTCACCCGTCCGCAGCCACGACTATGCACAATACATCCAAGTCCAGCGCTGGCACGAGACCGACTGCGTTTGCTCCAGGGCTGCGCAACAGACATCGAAACGCTATGCTCGCTGCTCGCTGCTATGCTGTCTGTCGCTCGTCAAGCCGCACGCGCATTGTTGCCACCGCGTCCTGCTTAGTCTGTGATTCTCCAGCCGTCGAACCACTTCAGGTACGCATACTGCTTGTGCGAGCCGACCATGCCCCAGCATATCGGGAGGAAGAAGATGTACAGCCCAATCACGGCGGCGTACAGAATGCCGTACGCTACCGACTGCAGCACTGCACTCCGCCGCTTGAGGAACCAATCCGCCAAGAAGCCAAACGTCAGGATGGCAAAGTAGAGTGCTGGGTAGTAGTGGTGCACGTAGGTGACACGCGACATGATCACGAACGGCAGGTAGTGAAGGAACCAGCCGATAACCGGGTAGACACCCGCGTAGTGGATCTGGTCAATGTCGCTCTCCGACAGCTCCTCGTACCCGCGCTGCCACCGGATCACGTACCACACCAACGACAGCGCAAACACCACGAGGCCAATCGTCGAGCCCCAGTACACAAGCGGGTTGCCGAGGAGGAAGTACTTGACAATCTTGTCATCCCAGCTGCACATGCGCAGGCCGACGTTCAAGATCGGCCACTGCCACCACATCGACGCAAGGTCGTCCTGCTTGTCCGGGTCGGGCACCAGCGCGTTGTTGCTCGTCATCATGGCCACGTTCAGGTGGATAAAGTCGCGTAGGAAGGGCGACTTGTACACACCAGGATCGCCCTCCGGCACTGCTCGCAGTCAGTATTCTGTCGAGACATCACAGCGCACAAAAAGACGGCAAGGGCTACTCACACTTATCGTTGACGTGCGCTTCGACGTTCCAGTGGGTGAAGGTATCGCGCGGGTTGTTGTCCTTGGTGCAAGTGACCTCGATCTGGCGGAAACCCCACTGCGGCAAGTTGACATTGCCAGCGCGCAGGTAGCAGCCCATAACTTCGTTCTTCAGGCGGAAGGAGGTCGTCAGAGTCCGAATGCGGCTGTGGTCCCGCGATGCAACATCGTCGAGGACCTCGACCGTCCAGTAGTCCTTGGCGTCACCAATCGTAAGGTTGCCGTAGCAAGACACTTCGCGGTCAGCCTTGGTTATGGGCGCTGAGATGTCGTGCGAGTGTAGGTTCCGGCCGGTCTGGGCGTGAATGAGACGGATGACCGACTCGTCGCCAATAAACCGCACGTCGGTATCCTCCTCTTTGAATTCAGGCTCCTCGCGGGTCGGGTAGATGTACCACTCGTTGTTGGCATCTTTGTGGTGGTAGCAAGTGACCTGCTGCTGTGTCGAGCCCTCCGGGTACGTCTGGACGTGCGAATGGAGAAGACCACCGCCGTAGCCCATGTTCTTGAGTGTGACCCTGGAGCCAAGGGCAACCTCCAGGGGAGTGCCCTGGCCGACTTCGGTACCCTCCAGATTGGCCTGGAAGAGCGAGCTCATCTGAGCATCGCCTGGGCCGGAGTGGGTAAGGACGGCGAAGTGGATCGCAAAGCTGAGAAGGTAGACGAGGAAGGGGAGGATAATGAGCCCAACAACCCGGGTAGCAACGTGGGCAGCGAGCACAGCCTGACGTGTGTTAGAATCTGCCAAAAGACGCAATCGCTGCAAAGAACGCAATCAGAGAAACATACCGGTTTCAGCGTCAGGTCGCCAAACTTGGCCCACAGGTCCTCGATCGTGTACAGGCCAACCATGGCAGTCACGAAGAGACCCACCAGCTTGACACTGGTGACACAGCCGATGCTAATACCTGTCATAAACAGCCAGAAGAACCACTCCGGCTCGAAGCTGTTCTTGCGCTGACCGTGGAACTTGGCCCAGCAGAGAACAGTGGATACGGTGCCGCAAAGAAGCATGGAGTCCAGGAGAATGAAGCCTGTACGTTTTCGTTAGTATCGGTGAACAACAAGACGTAGCAAGAAGACTATCAGAGGTGAGCAGGAGGCGCGTACGGGAGATGGTGGTGAAGCTGTTCTCGCAGAGAACCATCAGGGTAACGAGCCAGACGGCAGGGCGAGAGAAGTTCAGCTCTCGGGCGGTGAAGCTGGATTGCGGTTAGTACGCACAAGTAGCCGGCGAGAGCCTTCCGCGCGTGCCCTCGAGAAGGCGGCCGCGGTTGGGAAGAGCAACATACTAGGCCATAGGGACCATAACGACACCGAAGAGGGCGTTGAAGGCGCGCATTGTCCAGTAGTCCAGCTCAGGCGGGTAGACCTCACCCGACTTGAATTCGAAGCTGCCATTGTAGCCGGCAATGTAGCCAGACAGGCCAACGAGGAGCTTGCCGAGAGGAGGATGCACGTCGAAGTAAAAGGTGTGCTGCAGGTAGTGCGAGCCGAACTTGCCAAAGCTGTAGTGGAGAAGCGGCGGTCAGTATACCATTCTGCAATCAAACGGCGCGTGGCTTTCCCGGACTGCCCAGAGGGTAGACTTGCTGTGCTTCGTCCCATGTGACGATGTTCGACAGGCCGATCTTGTACAGACGTGTGAACAGCGACAGGAGAGTGAAGAGGATCGGCGCAACGATCACTTCGACCTTATCGAGCGTGACCCAGATGGACGGCTGCGACTTCGCAGTCTTCTTCTTGTCGTCGTTCTCAACCGGCGCTGCTGAAGAAGCGGCGGGAGAAGCAGTGGCGGCAACGGCGGCACCCGTACGCCGGCGCAGGGCATCGGCGTCCGTGGGCTGGGCGCCCGAGGCCGCTGCTGGGACGGCAGCCATGACGTAGCGGAACGGAGATCGACAGCAGCGAACAGAGCCTTGTCCTTGGCTTGCGGGGAGAAGTGCAGGCCGACAAGGATCGTGAGATGCAGAAAAGCTGGACAACCTCGGGACTGCTCGATGGCGAAAGCGGAAGGAGCGAGCTTGAAGAGGAAGAGATGGGCGCTAGGAACGGGACCCGAAAATAGGGGGACGAACAAGAGCGGAAGGTCCGAGTCGGACGGGGAAAGGCAAAAGTGACGTTAAGGAAAGTACCGAAAGAAGCGGCGACTGACTGCCCAAGAAGGGAGGAAGCCCTCACTCCGTTCCTGCAGCGCGGTGAATGTCCCACAAAAGAAGGACAGAGGCGATGGCGGCCAGAACGGAAAGGAAAAGAAGAAGAGGAAGAAGGCCGGATGGATGCAAAAGAAAAAATAAAACAGAGCTGGTGATAGTTGCAGGCCGGTGGAGAGCGAGCTGCGAGAAGAAGGGAGAGCTGCGCAAGGCGAACGCGTACGGAGTAATACAAGGGAAAGGGATGGGGTGGAACTGGCCAACGGTGTCCTCTTCGTGTTTGCGGCACTGACGACGCCCGGGCTGCAGGCCATTTGCTGCGGCAGATCCGCTGGAGCGCGCCGGCATGGCAGGCAAACGCGCTCTTCGTACGAGGAGCCCAGAAAGGCCAATCAGGGAGCGGCGCCCAGAACGAAGCTCCCGCAAAAGTGGGACTCGCTAGTGAAGCTGAAAATCAAAAGACAGGTGTCTCTACAAGTGCGACTAGTTCGTAGCAGAACAGTCAGAGAACGAAGACCTCAGCGTGCCAGCCCGAGCAACAAGACGGCCTTTCCACGAGGAAGAGAACGGCACGGCGCACTTCAAGCCTGCGCCAGCATACGGCAAGTACTGATCGGCGTCGCAAAGCGTTCTGTCGTGTCTGCGCGAGAAGAAATGAGTACGAGTACATCTCGGACTTCGTATCGAGCAACTGTGCTCCGTACGGCGTATTACATTACGACGTAAGAATACTCCGTCTGTACCTTGCAACCCTGGACAACGCGTGAGCTGCGCGTGAGATGGCATCGTCGAGGCCGGCCTGTGATACTCACGGCTACCGTTTTTCGTGCATGTACTCCGTACTTTGTGCTGTCCGAGCACCTCTGGGGATCATGGCCGACAGATGTCCCAAGCTTTCCGAGTGGTCTAGATGCGCGCAAGCGACGGACCCCATGTGTCTCCACATCGACATACGAGTACGAGTACTTGTACGGAGCACGGAGCACGAAGGAGTATTGGTTTTGACGCTACAAGTCTGGTCAGTTAATGTTTACTTGTACTCGTACTCAGTATTTCAAGTCGTAAATCCGTAGGCAGTATTACAAGATCTCGTATGCGCATTCGTCCCCCTTAAGTTGTACGAGTACTCCGTACTCGTACATGACATACAGTCTGACTGCTGTTCTACACGGTCGACTACAACCGCGCTGAGATGCCAACTTTGTCTTCGAAAATGTCCCAGACGGCTAACGTGTGTCCGCTATGATTGTCCCGGCTGTGCTCAGGGAGATGCATACGGTACGGAGTACTCCGTACGGAGCAGACAGCAGTGTCTGCCGGACCTCAATCGAGGACGCATACGGAAGGCGGTCACAGATAAGATAGGCAGTATCGGAGTCTTTGGCCACTGGATTAGCACGTGCCTCAGCCTGTGGACCCATAAAACTATCATACTCCATGGACCCAAGTCGGCCGTCCGTGACCGATGATCGCCATCACCAGACTTGTACAGCTCTTTCTTGTTACCTCGAACCATTATTTGTATGAGCTTATCCCAAGTCCGCCCAAGCCTCTCCGCTACGCCCGCATATTCAATGAACTCTTTTGTGCCCGACTTCATCATCAACCCCGTCCTAAGGCAAGCTCGCCGTCTATCGTCCAACTTCACGTCTTCCGATCCAAAACCGCCCCTCGCCCCTCAGCCTGGTCACGTCACGCCCCTTTGCCGTGGCCATGCAGTCTCGGTCCCGGAGCAGACGCTGAAAGACAGTACCATCCTTCGAACTACAACAAGTGCTCTCTCTAGTCCCGCCAGCTCTCCGACCGGTGAGCCGAGACCTGCCGAAGTACCGTCCACCTTGACTGGCACGAAACCCAACATCCTCAGCCCCCAAGTCGCCTTGTCTACCATGGAGCCCAGAGACGGAGAGACACCGGCTGGTTCCCAGGGCTCCGGCGCAGAACAGAACATCCAAAACCCGTTACCGTCTGCGTTTTATGGGAACGTGGAATTGCCCGAGGACGATGGCATGGGTGACCTGCGGCGGCGAATCCTGGCCGTCCAGGCCAAAGACACCGCCTCTATAGAGAAAGCAAGGCTGATGCATGTTATACTGATGGAGGGATACACACGATATCGACAAGCAAGTCTGCCTCTGATACCCGCTTCACCGTCGAGTCCAGCAGCGAAGCCGTCCGCAACGATCCAGGAGGAGTTGCCATACGCCAGTCCTCTTGAAACGCTCAAGTTCTGGCACGCGTCGCTCTCCAATGCACATCCGGCTGTCTCGCAGACTTTCACCCTATCCGAGGAGGATTTGCGTCCTACATATGTCCCGGTAGACAGTGTGCCAGCAGCTGACTCGCAGGTCGACGGGGCCGAGACCGGAGTCGAAGAAGAAGAGCACCACTTGGGCTGTGCCCATTATCGACGAAATGTCAAGATGCAATGTTTTACCTGCGAGCGATGGTATACATGTCGTCTGTGCCACGACGAGGCCGAGGACCATGTTCTACCGCGCCGTGATACGAAGAACATGCTCTGCATGCTTTGTGGGCACGCACAACGTGTCGGCGATATATGCGCCAAATGCGGCGAGTTTGCTGCGCGGTACTACTGCAACATCTGCAAGCTGTGGGACGACGCGCCGGAGAAACGTATTTACCACTGTAACGATTGTGGTCTCTGCCGAGTAGGCGAAGGCCTGGGGAAAGACTTCTTCCACTGCAAGGTACTGGCACCCCTCTCCTTTTATTGTTGTTTCCATTAGTTGCGTCCAGACTCGCTGACAGAAAGCACATAGAAATGCGGATCGTGTATTGCCATCAATCAGGAAGAGTCCCACCGGTGCCGCGAGGGTGTTATGGACTGCGATTGCCCCATCTGTGGCGAATATATGTTTACTTCTCATAAGAAAGTTGTAACCATGAAGTGCGGGCACACGATCCATGACAGCTGCCGAGCACAGTACATCAAGGGGTCATACAAGTGCCCCATTTGCAACAAAAGTGTCGAGAATATGGAAAGCACATTCCGCCGCTTAGACAAGCACCTGGAGGAGCAGCCCATGCCGGAAGAGTACATGTACACGCGAGCCGTTATCTTGTGCAACGACTGCGAGTCCAAAACCACAACCAAATACCACTGGGGCGGACTGCGGTGCGAGATCTGTCTCTCTTACAACACCGTGGAGCTACACCTCATCAATAGTCCAAAATCTCACGGCAGCGACAGCGAACAGCCTGCAGAGGTTGCCGACTCTGATAAAACTGCGGCCAGCAGCACCCTACTACCGGAGACCGGCAGCTTACGACCCGGCCAGCCTCTGTCCATCACTGCGGTCCGTGACTCTCTACTTACCCCAGGATACCCCGGATCTCCGCTGTCCGCGAGCTCACCGTCAGTTCGACTCTTTCGATCCGTCTCCCCTGCTCTCATGGCTGCTCCTGCCCCGACGACGGCCCCGGTCATGGCAATGCCACCTCCCGGCTATGGACGTGACGGGTTTCAGCCAGAAGACGACGATAATGTTTCGGATTGTGAGGACGAAGATATTTTAGGCCTTTGGAGACTGAACCGCCTCAGCTTCATGTCTGGTGGTAGCAAAGACGATGGCGAAGACGACGACGGGTCCGAAGACGACGATGACGATGACGACGAAGACAACTTTGATGACGACGATGCAGACGACGATGATGACGAAGAGGAAATTGCACTGTTTGGACATCCATAGGTAGCATACATGCAAATGGCAGCAGCGGGCCTCGATTGGACTGGCCAGCAGGCGGTCCGCCTTGGGAATCATTTACGGCGTCATCATTTCCTGCTGCTGCCAAACTAAGGTGGGGTAGGGGCAGGAACATAGCATGGCAATTGAGTGGTGGCTAGGCTCCTCATTGGCGCGGGAGACGGACATTCTTCTGCTTTCTGCTTTCTGCTTTGCATTGCTTTTCTGCATCGAATGGGGTGTTTATTACGTATGATTTGGCAACAGCGTTGGGTTAACACGGTCATTTTCTATCACGTCTAGAGCGGAAAGAGTATAATTTTGTGTTTCACTCATTTGTTTTAGCAGTTGGTCACAGCGACTACAAGAAGCGGTATATAAAGGATAATATGCCTTTCAGAGCGTTAGCATAGCATACTTTCAAGCGTTCATTACCACTCTTCTTCGAGCTGGTTGTCGATTGCCCGGCGATTGCAGAGCTACGTGCATGTCTTTGCACTTGTAGACCAAGGGTTTGAAACCCATGTGCAGTACACCGTAACTTCTCGCTCCTCCCCAAGATCCGTGCAGGTTCTCGACTCCGGTGCCCCTATGACCATCCCTTTCACGCTAACGCATCCAATGGCCGTTTTGTAAGACAAGAGAAAACTCTCGCTGCCGTCATTTTCCGGCTACACGGCTCCCTCTAGAAAGCCGTGTGCTAAAGGCTTCAGTCTTGCCCTGATCGGCGGTAATTCCTCCTATAGAAATGATTTCTCGTCACATGCTGAACTGCCGACGCAGCCTTTTGTGTCAACGATTCTGGTTCTGGGTGGCGGCATACTGCTCGACTTGTTGGCCCGTTTCGCGCAACTTGACGATAGATTTCTAAAGGGCAAGCCACGTTAGCAACCATTCTGCCACGCAGATGCAGAGTGAGGATCAGCGTACCGCTAGAGCGACCGGGCTGACGCCGTTCTCGATCATGGAAATACATATAGACAGCGTGCGGCGGTCTAGCTCGCAGTTCTGTTTCAGTGTTAGAAGGATTGGCAATCGTCGTGTGGCAGCCATCGCGTGGCTGCGTACTAGGATTGTGGACATCTCGTGGAGGATGTCGACAGCGGCCTGGGCTGCTGCCTGCTTCTCACTGTGATCGATCGGCGGCATGTTGGCGAGGTAGTCGTTGTCGTGACGTTGACGTTGGGCGGTAGAGAGATAAGATCAAGCGACGCGCCGACCAAACGGTCGTGTCAACAGAGTTTATATCCTTTAATAACTCAAAAAAAGCTGACTACTTACTATGGCGTTGTACAAACAGTGCACTACCCCACTATCAGAACCGCACCAGAAACTACACAGTACAATCGCCTTGCGCGTGACATAAATTCGTTTGTTACCCGAGACCGGTCCCCTATGTGCTGCTATCCAAGCAAACGTGAAAGCCATTGTAGAATGCAAAACCGCAAGAATCAAGAACCAAGACAAGTGAGGCGGCCCCCCCCCAATAATGCCTCCAGAAACGCCTCGCCCGTTGCGCCCAGTCTCGCCATCGCCGCTCGTCTACGCCTTCATCGCCTCCACAAACAGCTCGCGCATGCCCTTGAGCAGCACGACCAGCTCGCGCGACTCGTTCACGCGCTCGAGCAGCCGCTCAACCTTGTCGCGCTCCAGCTTGGGCCGGCAGTGCCGCACCGCGTAGTCCCGCGCCGACGTGTCGAGCTCGAACCACGCCTCGCGCGCCCAGTCCTGGTCGTCGAGGTGCGTGTACACGAAGCGCAGCCTGTCGTCGCTGCCCGCGCCCTCGATGCTGAGGCACAGGTTGGTCACCCAGAAGTCGAGCTCGGGGATGTTGAACCGCGCCTGCGCCTCGCGCTGCCGCGCGCGTGCCTGCTGCGCCGCCAGCTTCGCATCGATCGCGCGCTGCAAATCCACCACCCGCCGCGCGAGCGCATCGCGCGCAGCCACCTGGCGGTCGCGCTGCACGGCCAGGTCGCTGATGGACGCCTCCATCTCCTGCTTCTCCTGCTTCTCCTTGGCCATGCTCTGCTGCAGGCTGTTCGACTTGAGCTGCAGGATCTCAATGTCCCGCTTCCGCATGCGCTCGTCCTCTGGCCGTCTCGTTAGCTCCCATTTTGTGTGTTGGTGCATTTGCGTGCCAGAGACTCCATCTGATGCGTGCCCCCCGCCGTCTCCCCGCGTGCTTCTCTGTCAGCTGTTGCGCACCTTGTAGCTCGGCCACGTTCATGCGGAACTGGTTGCGCTCCTCGAGCACCCGCTTGCGCCCTTGCTCGATGAAGCCGTCAAAGCGGACAGTAAACCGTGCCATCTGCTCGCGCAGGCTATCGAACCCGAACTCTATGCTGGGAAGCTGGTCCGCCATAGAAGGGCCTGTCGGCGCGAGCGTCTGCCGACTTGTCGACATTGAGGGCTCGAAAAGAGTCCCCATTTTCGGTAGGCTGGACAGCTTGACTGCGGTTGTCGGGTGCGTGCCGTATTGGCGTTATTTGCGTATGAGATAACTTTGTCGTCTCTTGGGTACGAAGTAGACTGCGACTCTGCCGTCTGAACGGACGCTGTAAGTTCTATCGACGAGGCGATCACGCCCGCAACATGCTCGTTTTCGCGCGGCCTTGTTTATGGAGACTTCCAGAATCGGACTAGCGCTGGTCTCTATGGTGATTTCGATACACGGCGTTTCATTTTTCCAAAGCCGTAGACTGAGTGTCAAGGACCCACTTTTCTCTGTAAGAAGCTTTGGGGCTTTTGAGTCTCAAGACGAAGACTCAAGCAAGGTGACCTCTGCTATTTTTTCCATGATTGAAGAAGCGTATTTGGAATGATGTTAGCGCCAAGGGTGCACCAATATGACCGCGCCACTTGAGTGTCATTACCTCTACACTAGAGCTGAGATCAAATGGCCGAAAGACCTCGTCGAGGCCGTCTTCAGGGCCAGTCGGTTGTCAATCTTATCGGCGATCACAGAGTAAACGACCTGGTATTCGGACATGTTGGTCGCTTGACCTACGTACCCTTTGGCGGGGGGGAAGACGAAGATGCCGATTGTGGTAATGGCCGCCGCACTGGCGACCTTTACGCTAACCGTTTCCTCAAGCCTTGTCAGTCTTTCAAACCCTTCCCCGAGCGTGGCCGAGTTGTGTCATGTTCTTCTAACATTTAGTAGTGATTAAACTTCAGGAAGTCTTGCCGTTCAGGACCTGGTACCCTGCGACCAAGACTGATGCTGCTCCAGAGGGACACTCTGTCCTTCCACAGCTGGCATGGCTTTGGAAAAATGCACCGGATGTGTCCATAGGGACGTCCGGGCCTTGGCCTGGTGTCAAAAAGGCGCTGCTAGCGACCCAAAGTATGAAGCCGGTTGAGTCCAGGCATCCTCTTCTTGCCTCTGGAGAGATCACTGATCTCAGTCATTCAAAGGCAAGGAAGTGTAACGCATTAGCTATGGCCGTTGGAAGGTCGGGGCACATTCTCCGTGTCGTACGCGTTAGAAACCAGGATCTTTCTTGGAGCGCAGAAGACAGTACTTCAGTTCGCCAAGCCCTGGCCGAGTCTACGGAGGAGGGCCATTGGTGCAGAGGAAGTCTCCCGATCCGGCAAATCAGGTTCACCAGTGATCAGACAAGCTCGCACAGGCCTTGGGTGCTCGTACAAACAGACGATAAAACAATCATTTTTGAGCCTGCTTATCTCAAGGGCATCCCGGAGGACGAGCATGCCTCATGCGACTATTATCGCCAGGGGTCATCTCGGATTAGTGTCCAGGTCATTGCCCAAATCGACGCGAATGAGTTGAGCAGACGGCCGTTTTGTGACATGGCGTTCAACCCGGGCTCAGAAGGCAGGCCTCCCCAATTGGCTGTTGTTGACAAGGGCGGTAGCTGGTCTGTTTGGAATATTACAGACAACATTGATACTGGACGTTCCAACGTGGCTCTCCGTGCAGCGGCGAATGGTAAATTTACAAGCGGCCTAGAGTTGACGCCTTTTTTCGTTGCACTTGCTCGGGTCAATGGGCGAGGTGACCAGCACAGAATATCGTGGCTTCCACCGGAATCACGTACCGCAAGCTCTGATGCCGTGTCAGTTGCGCCATCAGATACGTTGCTTTTATCCAACGCAGGCTATCTTCAAACGTATCGTGTCGACACCAAGAAGAACATCAAGACATATAGCGTAACACGACATAACGGGGTGGACGCTATACTGGATATTAAGCCTTGCCCGACAAAGCCATCTCGCATCTACTTGCTCACGACGACTACCTTATTCTGGCTAGATTTAGAGTCGCCAGAGCCTTGCGAGCCAGGCGATGACGAGCCTGACGAGTATGGTCTGGGAATAGAGAGTGGAATAAGGCAGCCCGCTGTACTCCTGTCGTGTCGTCACCTACGGAGCCCGGTTGATGCAACTCTCAAGATTTGCGTCACAACTACGACAGTGCCATTTGACGGAAAGTCAACAATGGTGTGCATTTATTCAAACTTCCGCACAGACTTGACTGTATTTTGGTTTACTGCCCCGATAGCTGAAAAGGCATCTTCGTTCCAGCAGCAGTTTTTTCGATTTAGCTCACCATCGGAAGGCCTCGAGCACAACAGTCATGGCATGCAGACGCTCCTCGCCAGTCCACGAAAAATGACGGCTCGCTTAAATGCTGCTGGCATGGGGAATGACCTGCAGCAAATGTACGCCAATGCCGATGTCCGCTTCTTTCAGTTTCTCTATCTGAGCCCGACTCTTGACCTGCAATCGGCAATCTGTGCGAGCTCTTTGGCGTCCGTCCCTGTGGTAATTCAACGGCCTCTCATCGTGTCTGAAAAGAAGCGCACGCGAAAAAAGCGCAAGGCCGAAGAGAAAGCCCTGCTTGAGTCCTACAACAACAGCTTCGTCGTGCCAGATGGCTTTGACGATAGTTTTCTGGACCGCAAACCGCCACCACTGCCAGTCCCGGCACCACGAAAATTAAATCGCACTATAGCTAAGCCAAAACGGGTATTTCAAACGCTCAACTTGTCAGAGCTCTTTGACTATTTGACCGACAAAGCAGACTCAGTGGCAAAGGAAGCGAGCAGAGAACTCAGTCGCGCCGGCAAGGTTCCGAGGTCATCTCCGATAGACGTGATCAAGCATATCATGAAAATTAGTGCGCAGCATAAGGGTTACCCGTTTTTCACATTGTGAGTACCGGCATCCTACTGATGTCAGTGTCGGAGCAGCCAAAGCCAGCTGAATCGTGTTCTAATGGTTTCTCTTGTCTATAGGCTTGACGCTGTGGTGGGCAACTTCGTCAAAGAATATTCAGCACTTTGGACAGATTTCGCATGGACACAACAGCTTTCTGACATGGGGACCGACGACTACATAGCTCACGTATACAACATGGTCCTCGTCGGCGCTGAGTGCGGAAATTCTAGCGCGGCGACGGTCTACGAGGCTCTGAGCAACCTGTGTGCTGTTAGTGCTGTTAGTGGCCCAGCAGAAGCAGATTTCAGCCGGCGCCAAGGACTCGTGGCGGCCGCTGCCGTACAACTGTTCTACTCACTGATCGCTATTATGGTGGAACCGCGGTTCGGCGAAGCAAGCAGGGGAACGACGCCAGCGAGCGACGTGGGACGGAGTCGATCAACCACGCCGGCGATGGTGCGCTCAGCACACGGACGAGCCGGCCTGCTACAAAGCGCGGTGGACGTGCCATCGTCGCCGCCCAAGGGGACAGCTTGGCTGCCGCCGTCCTCGCAAGGGACGGTATGGACTGGCCCGCGGCGGCGGGCGGCAAGCGTTGTATCCGACGATGATAGCGCCGGCGGAACCGTTGTTGCCACCACGGAAGTGGATGATGTCAAGGAGGACCCGGCTGTTGCGCGGCTGCGCAAGTACGCGGTGGATATCAAGTCTGTGCCGCCGCGGGCCGACGGAGACTTGCGGCTGTTTACACACTGGCAGCTCGGCAGCGACCCGGAGCAGTTCTCGCTGCGGCCAACAGGCGTCTCTGTCGGTGACAATGCGGCTGATTCCCGGAGCGAGCAGGAGGAGGCATCCCGCGAGCGACGCCGGCTGCGGAATGAGAGGAGGGCCCAGCGCGAGCAGGAGCGCATACGGCTGATGAGCGAGGGCATCCAGATTCAGATACCAGACCAGCCGGCGGGACCCAGCGCAATCCTGTCGAGCCAGGTGGTGTCAAGCCAGGTGATGTCAAGCCAGGTGCTCCCAAGCCAGGTGTTCTCCAGCCAGGTGCGGCCGAGCCAGGGGATTATGTCGTCGCAGACATTTGGCAGCGGCTTGTCACGACCGAAGAAGAATAAGGCAAAGAAGGTTGGAGGATTCCGATAGGTTTTGACTGTTAGTTGTAATTTAGTTGGTGATGTGCCTCGATGTTTTGCTTTGTATGTGATGTATCGGCTGATGTACACCACTGTAGTGGACTTTATTCCCCGTTACAGGTGGCAAACTGCCTAAAATATAGCGCCAACGGCCACTAGCGCGTTGTTTTCAAGTGCCCCTCACTTTCGAGAACGTCATCACGAATGATCCTCGACTCGCGATACGAGGCACAAGTGATCTTGGACCCGATCTCTCCCGTCCTTTTCGGTAAAGCTGCTGTTCGATACCATGTCGCACCACTGCCACGACGAGCACGTCGGTCACGGCGGCCACGACCATCACGACCACGACCACGATCATGACCACTCGGACGACGTCACGCCAGCGCTGCAGCACTCGCTGTACCAGTACATTGACTTTGACAAGGTGGTGGCGCTCAACGAGGAACGGGCCGGCAGTGGGCGCGCGGTGCTGAAGAAGACGTGGGCGCAGCGGCTCGAGGAGGAGCCGGAGCTCGCGAGCGACGCGGACGAGCAGCTGCTGGTGCATGTGCCGTTCACGGGCCAGGTGAAGCTGCACGCGGTTCTGCTGCGCACATCGGCGTCGGCGTCGGCCCCGCGCACGCTGCATCTGTTCCAGAACCGCGACGACCTCGACTTTGGCGCCGCCGAGGAGGCCGCCGAGAGTGCCGGACGGGCGCGGGACCAGCAGACGCTGGAGCTCGCGCAGACGTCCGAGGTGCAGGAGTTTCCCGTCAAGCGCGCCGTCTTCTCGCAGGTCCGCCGCCTCTCACTCTTCTTCCCCGACAACTTTGGCGACGGCGACGAGGACGTCACGCGCATCAGCTACCTTGGCTTCCGCGGCGAGTGGATGCAGCTCGGCCGCGCGCCCGTCAACATCTTGTACGAGGCAGCGGCGAACCCGGCCGACCACGCACTCAAGGGCACCGCAGTCAACCGGATGGGGAGCAATATTGGGGGGCGCGGACCGGGGAAATGAGCCGAAGACACGGAGGAGATGCGGAATCAAAGGCATAGTGCAGCAGAAGCTTGGGCTGGGCCTTGAGCGCAATAAAAGGTGTGTTTTCATGCGCGGAGAGCATGAAAACGACAGGAAAGGGTCACGGAAAGGAATGGGGCGTCTGCTTCGGCTGTTTATACTCCGTATCTTGCTTTTGCTTTTCTTGCGCCATACCAAAATACCAAAAACCGGCACCAGGGCCACGGTCTACATGAAGTCTTCCTCCCAGTCCTCGTCGCGATTCTGATTGCTTGTTATCTCCATGTTTTCCTCGGTGAACAGGTCATCGTATGCATGGTCCTTGCGGTACTTGAGCTCCTGGCGCTCCTTGGCGATGCGAGCCTCCTCCTTTCGCTAGGGTGGATTAGCGAGAGAAGCAGGAAACGCAGTGGACTGTAGATATATAGAGGGTAGATAGTAGAAAGAAGGCGGAAAGAATAGAAAGAAGAGAGTGGAAAGTAGAGAACATACCCGCGCTAGCTGCGCTGTCTGGTCACGCTTTCGCAGCTCGCGATTGTGGTCGTCCTTCTCCTGCTTCAGGTCCGGATGCTTCTCGACCTTGGTCTTGTTCAGCCGGTTGACGATGGCGTTTTCCCGCTGGGGCACATTCACTCGCTTGACCTGTCCATGTTAGCGAGTGGCATCCACGGAAGGAAAGCGAGAGGATGCCTGCCTTTTTATGGTCCTTGAAGCTGACCTGGCCGACAGCCATGCTGCCATCCTTCTTCAGATTGGACCATGGCGTGTAGATGATGGTGATGTTATCCTTCTTGTTGCCTGTGCAAAGTCAGCAGGCTGTCAACTTTAATTGGACAGGAATGTATGTCATTAAAAGGGGAAACTTGAGCTGAAAAATCACCTTCGATTGAGTTGGCTTTGGTGAGCTGCGCCAAGTCGGTCACTAGGTCCGCCGGAATGTTTTCCCACGAGCTGCCCTCGGGAAGGCGGAGGTAGATGTGCGCGCTGGACAGCTTATCTACGTGGAACTAACAAACTGTGTGAGGGACGAGCTGACATGTGAAACGACGAGGCTCTACATCGGCTTTACAAAGCTACACATACCCTAGAGAACCTGTGAGCCAACCGAGCATACGCACGGAGACTGGCACGTGTACTTACCAGACGTCCTCTTCCCACCCGTGCTTGATGAGATCCTCGTCTTTCCACATGTCAGCTCTGTCTCGTCAAAGTCACCCGTTGTCTCGATCGACGTGTTCGAGAGACCCACTCTCAAACTTGTCCTTGCCGACGTAGACAAAGGCCGGCGGGTCGACCGCCGTCGACGTGAAGTAGTACACCATTATGGACCACCGTACAGGGGTGTGTCTGCGGTCAAATAGCGAGCAAGATGCCGGCCGCCGGATTCCGAGTCGGCAAGTCTTCTGCTGGCGATGGTTAGGCTTTTTGATGACATCCCTGTATGCGAGTTTTGAGAGCCTCCATTATAGCATAAATATGCACATATACAAATATGCTTATACAAATGACGCTAACATGTAGGCGGGCTGAATGCGCATGATTTTTTTGGTCTCTTGGATTCGACAGCCGCACGACGCACGACGACGATCCATTGCGAACCAACGAGATCCATAGCAACGGGCTCGAACGCCCCGGAGACCACCTACCTTTCCCTCACACCCGAGGCCCCGCGCGTGACCGACCGCAGCACAATGGCGCCCCGGCTTCTGCCGCGGCGGTGCCTCGTCGGCCTCCGGGCGGCGATGACGACGACACAGGCAGCGACGGCGGAGTCTGCGGCAGCCCGGAGCATAGCGGCGAGCAATGCAACAGTGGCGGGTCGGCGTGGCGTGAAGTACGGATGGAGCACACTGCCTAAGCGGTCGAAGCCGGCGCGGTTCAACCAGGTGTCGTCCGGCCTGCCGGCGCCGACGACCGGGCCGGCGGCAGCGCTGAAGCGGCGGGAGGCGACAACGCCGCTGCGGACGGGCCTGCTGGCTACGAAGCGGGGGATGACGGCGATGTACAGCAAGAGCGGGACGCGGATCCCGTGCACAGTGCTGCAGCTGGACAGCGTGCAGGTAGTGGCCACGAAGACGCGGGCCGGCCACGGCTACTGGGCGGTGCAGGTGGGCGCGGGCACGCGGCGGCCGGGCACGCTGGCGGCACCGCAGCTGGGCTACTACGAGGCCAAGGGACTGGCGCCGAAACAGCACCTGGCCGAGTTCCGGGTGCGCGGCGCCGAGGGTCTGCTGGCGCCGGGCGTGGCACTGCAGGCGGACTGGTTCCACGTCGGCCAGTGGGTGGACGTGCGGTCGCAGTCGCGCGGCTTCGGCTTTGCCGGCGGCATGAAGCGGCACGGCTTCAAGGGCCAGAACAAAACGCACGGTAACTCGCTCAACCACCGGACCATTGGTACCACGGGCCCGTCGCAGGGCAGCGGTAGCCGTGTCATGCCCGGCAAGAAGATGCCCGGCCGCATGGGCAACGAGCGCGTCACGGTGCAGAACCTCAACGTCCTCCAGGTGGACACCGAGCTCGGCATTGTCGTCGTCAAGGGCGCTGTCGGCGGCCCCAAGGGCGCGCTTGTGCAGATCCAGGACGCCGTCAAGAAGCCGCCCCCGAGCGCCGACTTTATCGCCCAGACCCGCAGCCAGGTCGAGGCCCGCAGTCCCCATGCATCTGAGCTGCTCGAGGCTGCCCGTGTGCGCCATCTCGAGCTGAAGGAGGCTCGCCGCGAGGGCCGCATTGCCGAGCTCCTGGCCCGCGGCCTTGGCGACCTCACCATCACAGAGACCGCCACGGCACCGGCGGCATAGAGAACGCCTGCAGTGGAGGATGTCGATTCGATGGGGGCGGGAAGGAAAAGCAGAGTCTCTGTAACTGTAACTATACCGGCGCACCATCTGTGCAAGCAAAACTCATGTCTATACGCGAGCGACGGCCGTTGTACGTGGTCTTACTCTGCATTTGATTTTGTTTCAATGCCTGTTCCCTATTGTTCCCAATTGTCCCTGTAACTCCGTACAAACGGCCAGAGCGGAGAAAGGGCCGTTTATGCATTTTCATCCACTTTCATCCCTCTCTCGCACGTGCGACTGCCAGCACTCTGCTTTCATATCTCGTGGGCGCACGGCCGGCGGCCTCGCAACTGGCAGATCACCGGCGTGTGGGCTGGCGGAAGCCGCGGGTGTCTTTGGCAGCGGACTCGGCGGCGGCGGCGGCCTGAACGCCCTCGACGACGTCGACATAGTCGTCGGGCAGCAGCTGGATGCCGCGGAACGGATCTTGGCCGTCGGCGACGCCCTCGAGCAGGTCGATCTTGGTGCCGTCAGCGGTCTCGAGGGACCACTCCAGGGTCTCAAAGACGCCGCGCGCCGAGGGCCGGTGGCTGGTGAAGCGCATGCGCGCGGTGTTGCGGGTGCCGCGCACGAGGAAATGGACGTTGATGCGGCCCTGCAGCTGGTTCATCTCGCCCCCGATCCAGGGGATGCGCTCCTGGAAGTAGATCTCGTCGCCGAGGTAGGCGCGCGCGCGCGGCGACGTGCGCAGCGCGTACAGCGTGGACGCCACCACGGGGCTCGACGACTTCTGGTAGTTGAAGATGGCGACGCTGCTCGCTGCCACGATCAGCAGGAACCACGGCAGCGTGCGCGACCAGCGGAACCGCGTGCGCATCACGTCGGGCAGCTCGCGGTCCGCACGGCGCTCCATCAGCGGGCCGTCGCCTGCCCGCGGCGGCGCGACATAGCTGCGGCGCAGAGACGGCGTCGAGGCAGCGGCCGACGAGGACGGCGGCAGAACAGCACGGCCGGCGCGGCTGGCGAGGCCGGACGACAGCAGCGGCCGCGTCCACAGGATGCCGACGGCAGTGGCCCTGCTGGTGACCGTTCTTGACAGCATGGCGAAGCGTGGCGGATGTGCGATGTCGACCTCAAAGCAGGCGAGGACGATTGAGGTCGTCGGCCGAGAAGCGCATCGAGTGGACTGATGCAAAAATAGCACTCTTTTTGCTCTATGCTGCTTTGGAGCATTTCCCTCGTCATAGATTAGTCAGCTGCCAACGCCTCGATTAGTCATTTTTCGCCGGCTCTGATCAGAGCTCTGATTAGCACAGCTCAAGAAGTACAGAGCTGGACAACGCACAAGCTCACGACGCAGTCGCGACTACGTCCAAGACGCACCCTATCGATACTACAACGCGCAGCTGGTACGCGCGCTGATCACAGCATGAGTACTGCGCGTGCACGGCGGCCGTTCCGCTATGTGGACGACGATCCGTTGGACGAGCCGGAGATCCTGGACGAGCAAGGTAGGTTCCGTCTTTCTGTCTTTCGGCCTCTCCCTGGATCTACCGTGCCGCTCTGCTTGGGTCCTGGGTTTTTTTAAGAGCTTAAACGGCGGCGCATAATGCCAGTCCGGAACGCACCGCTAACATGCGCCAGAGCAAGACGACCTGATCCGGCAGCTCGCGGCTCAGAACCAGCGGCGCAACGAACAGTTTCGGCAGCTGCTGGTGGCTGTTCCTGTGCTGGCCATGGTGCCGTTTGTGGTGGCATGCGTATCCCCTTCGTCGTCGTCGGCCGCATCAGCCATGTTGCCGCTGCTGGGCATCACGTCGCTGGCCGCCACGGCCTACCTGCTGCACAGCCAGCCGACCGCGTGGACAGGCATCGCCGTTCTCGACGCCTGGAGCGGCGCCGCATCAGGGCCACCGAGCGCCAGTTCTGCCGGCCGGCCAGTCGATCTCGCGTCACCGCTGCACCGCCACCTGCCGGTGCTCAACGTCGGCCTCTGCGCCATGCTGTTGCTGTCGCTGTTCTTGCCGCGCGGGTCGACCGCCACCAGCGGCGCGTCCGCGTCCTTTTACATTCTTGCGAGTCTGCCTGCGGCCGTCTATGCCGTCGCGCTCATCGCTAAAACCACCATGGCCGGCGTCGATCCCGAGCGCGAGCTGAGCCGCCTGCGCTACGAGTACAAGGGCGCGTGATCGACCGGAGCCGTGCAGAGCGTCGGCGCGGGAAGCTGCGCGTCATCACCAAATAGAGATCGCAAGGTTGCAGACATTCCCCATGTCTACTCTGTAATATTCGGCGGTTGGCCAGCAGGAGTGGAAGACAAGCTGTGAGCGGCAGACAAGTAATATGCGACAATGCTTAACACAGTGCTAGCGAAGCACAAGTCAGCACTGTACGAAGATTGTGGACTTGGGGTGTCGCCTTGCTGACGCCGTCTGCCAGCCTAACCACAGACAATGCAAGCGTATTAATTGAGCTCTTGTGCTCGTCTGTGACGCCAACTGATCGTCTGCATACATAATCGAGTCCAGCCCATATTACCGGCGGACAGCTATGCCGCCACCCGCGCCGGCCACGCGCCAACCACGGCTGACTCACTTTTTGTGCATTCCACTGGCTACGGCGGCAGGCCGGCCACAGCTGACAGAGAGCCTTGCAGCCTTCCATGCGGATGTGGCGCGGACGCCGGTGCCGATGTCGGACGGGGGTCCGACGGGGCCAAGCGGACGCGGGGGGCGTGGCGGCTTCAGCGGCTTCAGCGGCACCGGGCATGCGCGCCGGGACGTGCTGCCTCTGGCGGCTCTGAGGCCGGTTGGCACGCTGCACCTGACACTGGGTGTGATGAGCTTGACAGACGGGCCGGGGGGTACGCTGCAGCGGGCAGTCGAGCGGCTGGAGGGGCTCGCCGGGCATGGTCAGGATCTTGCGCCCGGCACCAAAACAACGTCGGCCTCCCCGACCCTCTCGCCGCCCTCCATAAACCTCCGCGGTCTCCACGCAATGCAGCCGCCATCCCGCGCGTCCGTCCTTTATGCGGCACCGGTAGACGAGGCCTCGGGCGTCGTGGCTGGTGGCGCGCTGCTGCAGCTGTGCGAGCGAATACGGGCGGCGTTCTCCGGGCTGCTCATTGAGGAGAATCGGCCGCTGCTGCTACATGCGACGGTGGTGAACACGTCTCACGCAGCGCGGGCAAGCCGAGGAGGCAGCGCTCGGGGAGGCCGGGGCAGCCGGGGCGGCCGGGGCGGCGGACCCCGCGGTCGCCTCACGTTTGACGCGCGCGACCTTGTGGACCGTTACGACGGACACGTGTGGATGCAACACGTGCCTTTGGAGACGGTGGCTATCTGCCGCATGGGTGATGAACCGACGGTCGTGGACGCTGACGGCGTGGTCGTGGATGCGGCGTACCCAGTGGTGGCAGCGGTGCAGCCGTTTTGCTGACTTGGAGGTTGCCAAACCACGAGATGGTACTTAGTTGGATAGTTTTATCTGGCAGTACTGATAACTATGCCTTTTGGTGCTGTCTTCTGTTTCACCTCGTCGCAAGCAGTCTGTATAGATTTCTGAGCTTGGGCCAATAATTTCTCTGGATATAGTGCTGGGGAGGCTTTCAAAGGGTTTTTACTTAGCAATAGGCCGATACTTAACTTCTTGTATGTAATATATTCTATCTCTCATATGTGGGCAGTCACCCAGGGGTGTGATACCGGTGACTGTAAAGATGTGATAATCAGAGGCTAGCTAGAAGCAGAATCAAAGATTGATGCTTAGGACTTGTGTTATTAGCATAACGGTAGGCAAGGCTGCGAGTAAATGACTGATGTGAGGAGCGGATTTCCGAGACAAAATGCGTTAATTGATTCTGACGCCAAGGCAGCGACTGGCACTGTTCATTAAAAAAGGTCAGCATAGCTTCTTTATTATTTACGCTCTACTCTAACCTACTGCCTTTGCTGATGCCATTATTACAGACTTCTTTGTAGCGTATTACAGTCTGAGAATTGTGCCCTTCACACGAACATAGAAGCTAATGGTGACGTCTCAGAGCTTTCGAGTGGTCCACGGATAGAGCAACTGCACTACCGACACCTTGTGGTCCCCGAACTCCTTAGAGCGAAGTAAGCATAAATGAGGCCTGAAGTTCCAATATCTGGGTACAAATTCAAACTCTTTCGAGCGTGATTTCAGATGAGGGTGTA
The DNA here is from genome assembly GCA_002778075.1 of Grosmannia penicillata. Taxonomy (NCBI): domain Eukaryota; kingdom Fungi; phylum Ascomycota; class Sordariomycetes; order Ophiostomatales; family Ophiostomataceae; genus Grosmannia; species Grosmannia penicillata. The sequence goes on along the minus strand of PCDK01000018.1, from coordinate 1,771,667 downwards.
AAGCTGTTCATCGAGTTTTTACAAGTTTGAGCACAAAGAAGTCGGGATGGGACGTCCTGGCTGGCAGAAACGAGACAGACTTGACGGCACACCACCTGTAGACCGAATGTGCCGCTTACGGACTGCAAGCTATGCTATGTGCTATTATGATCAGCCTCTCATCAGTCTTAACTCACCTTCCATCCCACCTTTACCGCCATGGCAAAATGCTTTTGCTAATAGGCCAACGAGCATCGCCTTTCTGCTATATAAAGGAGCCGAAACATCCGCGATAATACTTTCTCGAGAGCTTGGTTCAACGCCGCCCTTGAAGTGCCACTGCTCCTGGCATCATGTTGACCAAAGACAGCGCAGAAATTCCCCCCATCGCTCCCAAGGCCGAATCGGAGGTCACTCTTCCTACCGCCACCGACTTGCCGCCAGAGCCTCTGCCATACTCGGTCTTTTCGTCAGCAACACGCATATACCTTACATATCTTCTCGGCGTTGTCACGGTCCTATCTACCCTCACGGCTACGATTTACTTTCCTCTCCTTCCCTTGCTCAGCACCCAGCTCAAAAAATCATCCCAGGCCGTCAACTTGACCGTCACGGCCTATGCAGTGGCTCAGGCCGTCTCCCCGGCCTTCTTTGCCTCGCTCGCAGACGCCCGCGGCCGACGCCCCGTCCTGCTCGTCCTCGTCGCCATCTACGCTGCTGCCAGCCTGGGGCTCGTCATCGGACAGAGAAGCTACGCCGCCCTAATGGTGCTCCGCGTGCTGCAGAGCCTTGGTGGATCTCCACTCCCTGCTCTGGCTTATGGAGTAGTGGCCGATCTCGCCGTGCCGGGCGAACGCGGCCGCATGCAGGGGCCGCTGATGTCGACATGCAATGCCATATCGGCGGTGGGCCCCGTCGTGGGCGGCGCTGTGGCTCGCGGCACGGGCGGCACGCTCTGGGTCTTCATGGTGCTGCTGGTCTTGGCCGTCATACTTCTTCTGCTGGTGTTTTTGACGCTGCCAGAGACGGCCCACTGCATTGTCGGTAACGGCAGCATACCGGCCGTCGGCGTATGGCGGGCGCCGTTGTTGTCGTTGCGTCGGCCAGCGAGGCTAGGAACGAGCGGCTCCCACGAGTCTTGTGGTCCTCGTCCCTTTCCTGCGCCGAAGCCGTGGGGACCCAAGAGTGCTTTTGCCTCGTTTCGCAACATATTCCACCGCGACGCAGCTGCTGTGCTCTGGATGGTGGCCGCGTCCTACTCGGTGTACTACACCTTCCAAGTAGCCATTCCGAGCATTTACGACGAGGTCTACCACTACAACGAGCTCGAGATCGGCCTTGCGTTTCTTCCTGGCCTTTCTGGCATGACCCTCGGCGGGCTCCTCGCCGGCAAGCTTGTCGACCGCAACTACGCCAAAACGGCCAGAGAGCATGGGATCGGCACGAACAGCAAATCATACGACGGACTCGGCAGCTTTCCCATCGAAGCTGCTCGTTACCGGCACGCGCTCGTGTTCATCACATCTATGACTGTGGCTGTCGCTGGCTACGGTTGGGCCGTCCACTTTCGTGTCCACGCCGCCGTTCTCATGGTGCTGCAGGCCATCATCTGCGCCCACTCGATGCTGCTCAGCCACACAGCGAGCGCTCTGCTCGTCGATATCTTCCCGGACGACTCGAGCTCAGCCTACGCCTCTGGGCAGATCATGCGCTGCGGGCTCAGCGCCGCTTCTGCCGCGATCCTGCAGCCTCTCACGGGGGCAATTGGCCGCGGTTGGTACTTTGTCAGCTTTGCGCTCTTTGTCGGCCTCACTGCTGCATTGTCAGTTATCCTTAGCCGCAGCAAGGGCATGGCATGGCGGCAGAAACGGTGCGGCCGTGGTGCCAATACGGACTGATTGATGAGCTGTCGTTGGCTATTACAGGCTTGTGGGGCGCTCAGCAATGGGGAGAATACCTAAAAGTGGGTAGCTTGCGGGTGCACAGACCTTCTGGAAAGCGTATTTAGATTCTAGGCTTCACTTTAGGTTCAGATAGCTTCCTTCTTAATACAACGATCCTCGCTCCAACAGGCATTCATCTCTAGAAGCACCCACCGGCTCAAATTTTCTCTAAACGTGCCTCCAGACCTAGACCACCAAGATGCCTGCCACTGACTGTCTCCGTGAGTCTGAAATTTATAACATGGCGAAGCAGAGTATGGCTGACTTTGTTATTAGAGCCTCCCTTGACCGCAGCTGAACACAAAATTCGCCGGCAATATGGCGGATGGACTAATTTCATGCACTCCTTTGGACTCAAGCCGTGGGAGCCCGAACACGAGGCCCAAGGCAAGGCTATCATTGCATCCCTCGCAAGCGACGCTGGCGATAAAACATCCAACGGTACAAACAACAACGGTGGCAATCATGACAGTGGGCGTTGACACCAAGTCATACGGCAGCATACCCGTTGTCTAAAATGACAGACTGGAATGGAGAGATGCATTATGCATTCGTGATGTTTTTGGGTTTGCATGCAGTGGGCATGATGGACGGGAGATATGCTTTATGCATTCGTGATACATTTTGGTTTGCATGCAGTGGGCATGATGGACGGGAGATATGCTTTATGCATTCGTGATACATTTTGGTTTGCATGCAGTGGGCATGATGGACGGGAGATATGCTTTATGCATTCGTGATACATTTTGGTTTGCATGCAGTGGGCATGAAATTCACAAACAAGATGCGGTACGGAATTAAATCATAGTCTATTCAGAATTGAGACTCCGATATTCTCTGACACCAAGACAGGGGATGATAAAAACTCCTTATCTTTAATTTTAGTAGTAGCGAGTTTTCCCAGCTACCCTCCCACTGAAAATCAGCATCGTATTGTAGTACTACACAGAGCGGTAATTTAGAACGCTCTGCAGCCATGCTGGCCCAACAGTCCATGACGCTCGGTGCCATCCAATTCCGATCGATCCAACAGGTCCTCAATGTAAGTACAGGCGCAATTTCCGACTTGTAGCACTCGAAACGCAAGACCGTTAAGCTGAAGAAAGAATATCCCCATAGCTCGAGAATCTGTAGCCTGGGCATGCGGCGCAACACACCAGCCACAGTGCAAAGGAAACCTTGAACCAAATCGACACTCATGGTTGGACAAAACATTCTTGTTGTGAGCGAGAGAGTTCGCAGGTTACGCCAGTAACCACGGGGCTCATCTTCTACCGTAGCACCAAAGAATGATTCAGCGTCGACTATAGCAATGGCGGAAAGGTTGTAAAGACTGTGACTAATGTTAGCCAGGCTGCGCCCCAAGCGTCGAGGAGAAGACGGGAGACGGCGGCTGAAAGATTTAGCAGCCAACTGGCTTCGCTCTACAGTGAGGTGCAAGTTCTCCAAAACACTGGGCAGCAGCGTATTGGCAAACACTCTGTCGTATACTAGAGGGGTGGCGAGTTAGCCGGGGCAAGACGATGAGCATCAGAAATGAAGAGAAAGTACGCACAAGCTTTAGTTCTGTAGCTGATTGCACACTTTGGTGTCTCCCACTGCTCCATCCGCATAGTACGAATGCCGGACAGACTTGACGCAAGTAACCTCGCGATGGCCTGTGGGTGAAAACTCTGATAATGCCGGCGCCGGATCGTAAAGCTGGTAAAAAGGCCGCACTTTGTATTGTCTATGAAACGGCTGGCTTCTTCGGGCCATGAAAAGGCACGAAAGTCGAAGTTCAGTGGTGTTGTTCCATGGACCCTGGAGGCAGCTCCCACAGTAAAGTCGGGTTGCTGGCGGCCGTTTGTTCCTTTGTGAATGGCCAAGGTTATGTCTTTGTGCAGTCTGAGCCATCTGTACCACATAAAGATAGGATGCAGTCCTCCTCTTGTCTCGCAGTAGTAGCTGTCTTGAAGGCGATAGTCGGCGAAATGGCAAAGGTCGTCGCTTGGCGAAGACGCACTCAGCTCGAATGATATATTGGGAGAGGCTCTCTTTAGGAATTTCTCTACCCGTGTGATTGCCAGCAGAAGCACATACACCACTATCGTGAAAGCTGTGTTATTCCTGGTGTAATGTTAATATGAGCCGGGCAAGCCATTGTGTTGGACATGTCACTTACCTCCGTATTGTTGCCCGCGTCTTGTGTGGTCTGATATTTGGATACGTATAGCTCCACAGGTCGATATGAAGATGGATGTTTCGAATATAACTGCCGCGGCGCCTGTTCTTGCCTAGAACAATTTTCCAGAATTCAAACACTCTTGTATTGTCCAAGAACAATGACCGAAAGATGTGTGGCTCGAAAAAGGCTTGCCACTGGCGACATGTAGCAGCAAAGTTGGCCAGTCTGAGCCGAGACTGAGTTTTGGTTTTGTCGGCGTAATAATCGATGATAAGGCAAGTCCATATCTGGTCTTGGATCTCATTAGGAAAAAACCGAAAGCGTAGCATGTCCCAAATTGCTCATAGCTCCAGATTCTGCCTGCAGAGTAGGTGGTGTTACATGGATTTTGTGCTGGACTTTAAGTGTAATTATGACAACATTTCACCTAGCATTAGTGAATTTGGAACAGATGAGATATTTTAAATAAGGGCAATACTTCAGTCGGTGAGGATTTTGTGTGAAGGGTTAGATCTTGAACAATTCGTTTGAATTCTCATTACGTAATATGTCAGAGTTGTCGCCAACGTACAGTTTACCAACAATATATGCTGGCTCCCTTATAAACGCATGTGAAGCATGGACAGGAGGCCTCTAGGGTAAACTGCCAAGTCTGCAAAGGTTCGCACTAACAGCAAAACATCTAGTAAAGAAAGCCTTATAAAGCCCTGTCTTTGGAAGGTCCATGATGCGTTAGTTACTAATCAACTCAGACTTGTCCCTCCCGTCCTTACCAAGAATAAGTGCAAGCATTGCAACAAGATAATTATCAAGACTCGAAACAGCAGCGATAAGGCTCGTATTATTCACAGCCTCGGATCAAGTAGACATGTGGGTCTCCGAGTTCACGTGATCTGGATATTCAGAGATAGCAAGCCACGATTATTTGTGCGCAAATCGCGGCGGAATTCAAAGCGCGTAAAAACTAGCTCGGATTTTTTGCACGCAAGCCTGGTGCGAGGACAAGTATCAATACGCGTACTCCGAGCGCGCCGCGCCAACATGCTAGCGGCGAAGTAGTGCCGCATCTGCTCGATCTCCGACGCCCGGCTCTTTGTCGGTGGCCGTAGTGCGTATGCTGTGTTTCACTCATGGATGGGCTGTGTACGAAGTAGAGGATGAACGAACGCCGTTCGGGTCGCTTTTATTCCTATGCCAGCTTTCTGCTGACTGGCCTATCTACAGAGGCTCCCTGCGTATCCATGATCCCATTCCAAACTTCGTAACCAGTCCAAAAGTCCCAACCGGTCTGAAGAGCAACTCGATGCCGTGTGGGAACGCGCAACCCCGCACATTGTGGCGTTGTGGCGCATGCAAATCCGGACGTCCAGCGCCTAGGCAGCCTCATCGGCCCAGACATCGTAGCCAAAGGTGTCCTTCATGTTGACGAAGCGGGTGTGGCGGCCGGCGGCCACCTTCTCGACGGCCGCAAAGTCGGCGTCCGACAGCGTGGGGACGTGGAAGTTGCTCTCGATGCGCGAGGGCGTCGAGCTCTTGGGCAGCACGACGTAGCCCCGCCGCAGCCCCCAGGCGAGGAGGACCTGCGCAAGTGTGTGGCCGCTGCGGTCGGCAACCTCGTTGAGGGCGACGTTGGTGCGCACCTTCTCGCCGGTGGTGGGGACCTGGTCCTGCGAACCCAGGGGCGAGTAGGCCTCGGGAAGGATGTCGTTGTCCTGGCAGAACCGGACCAGCTCATAGTTGGGCAGGAAGGGGTGGATTTCGATCTGGTTGACGGCGGGCTTGACCTTGGCAAAGGCCAGCAGCTGCTTGAGGCCGGGGATGGTCCAGTTGGACACGCCAATGGCCCGGGTCTTGCCCGAGGCGAGGAGCTCCTCCATGGCCTGCCACGTGGGCTGCGGGTTCTCTGTGAGGTCCTTCTTGATAATGTACTTGCCGTCGGCCCCCAGCTTGGGCAGGTTGTTGCCGTCCTTCTCAGCCGCAATGGGCCAGTGCACGAGGAAGAGATCGACGTAGTCCAGGCCGAAGTTGCTCAGCGAGTTCTCCAGCGACCACTTGACGTCCTCGGGCTCGTGGAGGTGGTTCCAGACCTTGGTGGTGATGAAGATGTCGGCCCGCTTGACGGAGGGGTTCTCCGTGAGAAAGTCGCGGACGGCCTCGCCGACCTCGCCCTCGTTGAGGTAGAACCAGGCGCAGTCCAGGTGACGGTAGCCGACCTTGAGGGCACAGGTGACGGCCTTGTAGGTCTCGCCCTTGGCACCCTCGTTGGCAAAGGTCCCGAAGCCCAGGCCCGGAATCTGCACGCCGTTGTTGAGGGTGAAGGTGGTTGCGTTGGAGGCGGCCATGGCTTCGGTGATGGAGTGGACAGCTCTTGCGCTGTAGCTATTAGGCTGTGGCTATTAGGCTGTGAAGCTATTTGCGCTGTAGCTATTTGCGCTGTGATGCGGGCGATGCGGGTGACGGCGAGAGAGTCGGGCGAACTGTGCTATGCAGAACTCGGGGGCAGGCGGAGAGTATGGCGAGACGGTCGAATGGAATCACGACTATTATCCATTATCAATAGTATTCTATGCCCGACTCGGTGTGATGCGAGCTGCTGTGTATCTTACGTATACGGCGTACGAAGACGGCGGCCTGCAGCGATGCCAAGAATGCTCCTCAACGGCATGTACTCCGTAGTATGTGGCAACCCTCCGTCGTCATTGTGGATAGCCCAAGGCGATAGTGAGAAAAATCCGTTTCGACCATGGCTACTAGTTAGGCCTTACTGTACATATCATATCTTAGAAGCTGAAACAAAACTTGATTCGTGAGCCGGGTGGAGCAGGCGTCATGCACCTAGCGCTTTGTCTGGCAGTGATCCGGGACTGTGAAGATGCTGCTCGGACGATGCGCGTACTCTGCACAAGGAAGCACCGCGCGGCGGTCCATTTCGAGGGCGGCGGGACGGCAGAGGCGGCGATGCAAACGCAGAGGCGTCGTCCGCGGCCCAAAGGGCGGTGGCGCCGTGTGGGCGGCGAAATGCCGTGTCCATGTACTCGTACTCGCAAGACACTCGTCGAGGCGAGGCTCGCTGAGATGATGACTCCTGCGCACGACGTATCAGCTCTGCAGCTAAGCCAAGGCTGTTCTGCTAGCATCCTAATTTTCCCGCCGTGGATACAAAGCCAGCCACACAAAGCGGCCGACGCGGACGGCTCATGCACTAACACGTCCTGCCGAGCCTTTGATGCGACCGTGTTATCCGCGGTACAGCTCGTACAGACCGCATAGCCGATGCTTGCTGGCAACGCAGCTCGGCCGCGGGCCAATCGGGTTGGGCGGCGGCAATCACGACGGAACAGCGTCAAGAGCTGCAATGACGTCATGCTCCACACAGGGGCCTGAGCTCCACCAGTTCCTGGGCTAATTGCGGGCCATATCCACTAACGGGCTCGCTGCGATTGCTCGCAGCCACCGCAGCGTACGAGTACTTTATTCTGTACTTTGTATTACGGGACAGCGCTGCAGCCGGCCTTTTCACCGACTTGCCCAAGTATCCAAAGTGGACCGCCAGCCCGGTGCTGATAGTGTCCCGGTATACGTAGTTGTTCATCGAGGTACTCCGTACTCGCTGTGGACGCGGTCGGCCGACAAAGCAACGGCCGCGAGCTGTTGATAAATACATGGCCGCCCGCTGGCAGACGCTCTGCGCCCGTTGCTCTCCGTCTCCTCCATCCGAACCTGTCTCTCCCTGTCTCTCCTTGAGCATGCCCTATTTCACTATCACCACCTAAGATACCAGCCTCCCTGTCCTCCTACCCGATCTACATACACACATACATCATCATGCCTTACGACGAAAATACCACCGGCCTCTCTGCCAACGGCGCTGTGCGCCCCAGCATCATCAAGCGAAACTCGTTCAACCCCGACCAGGCCAGCAACGGCTATGAGCTGCCGGTGCCCGACGGCCACAACAACGGCTCCATCGAGATTCCGGCCACGGTCTCCTCCATGTCGGAGGCGTCCAGGTACATGCACACCCTGAGCGCATCGCCGTCCACGCGGGACCGCCGCGCGTCGCGCAACTCCCTCGGAGCTCCCCTCCCCATCCCCCGGGCAAAGAAGCACTCGCACCTCTCCTCCGTCCACCATGCCGACGGAGACTCCGGCCCTGGCGGCCAGATCCAGCCGGTCCGCGATCTTCTTGTCTCCCAGGCGCAGGCCGTCAACCCGGACCTCGTGGCCAAGGCCAAGAACATGGCCTTTGCCTTTGACATTGACGGCGTCCTCGTCCATGGCGACCGGCTGATCCCCGAGGGCCGCCGTGCCCTGCAGATCCTGAACGGAGACAACGAGCTGGGCATCAAGATCCCCCACATCTTCCTCACCAACGGCTCGGGCAAGACCGAGGTCGCCCGGTGCGAACAGCTCTCCAAGATCCTCCAGAACCCCGTCTCCACGGACCAGTTCATCCAGTCCCACACCCCCATGAGTGCTCTGGCCGAGTACTACAGCACCGTCCTGGTCGTCGGTGGCGAGGGCTACCGCTGCCGCGAGGTCGCCGAGCAGTATGGCTTCCGCTACATTGTCGTCCCCAACGACATCATTGCCTGGGATCCCACAATCGCGCCGTACCGCGTCTTTACCGACGAGGAGCGCGCCACGTCGCGGCCTCGCGACTTCACCAAGGTCTGCATCGAGGCCATCATGGTCTTCTCCGACTCGCGCGACTATGCCACCGACATGCAGATCATCATGGACGTTCTTCGCAGCAAGAACGGCCGTCTGGGCACCATTGCCGAGGACCCCATCTCGGACCGCATCCCGATCTACTTCTCCCAGGGCGATCTTCTCTGCCCCACCGAGCACCCGATTCCCCGCATGTCGCAGGGCGCTTTCCGCATCGGCCTGGAGGCCATGTACAAGGCCCTGACGGGCGTAGACCTGGAGCGTGTCGTCTACGGCAAGCCCGAGCTGGCTACGTACAAGTTCGCCGACGAGGTCATGAAGTCGTGGATGCAGGAGCTGCACGGCGAGGAGCGCCTGCCGGAGAACATTTACATGGTTGGCGACAACCCGGCCTCCGACATTGCCGGCGGCAACAGCTACGGCTGGAATACCTGCCTCGTCCGCACCGGCGTCTTCCAGGGCGGCGAGAACGACGAGGAGAACCCGGCCACCTTTGGCGTGTTCCCTACCGTGCTGGACGCGGTGAAGACGGCCCTGAAGAAGGAGCTGGGCCCGAACTTTAAAATGTACTTTGACGACAAGATCAACCCTGTGCTTCACGGCTCCGCGGCCGATGCCGCGGTTGTTATTTAAACGTGTTCTTTATTCGCAGCGGGCATCACCTGCTGAACAGCACGGGCGTTATTATTTAGAATCGGAATGGGACGGACGGGTACACTATATTTCCAAGCCGACCATATTCCTGGGACAGTGAGGTATCCCACCTCACAGCCTGGGCAATCGAGGCTCAGCGATGCTTTAGTAGTTACATGCGGATCTTGAAGATCCAGGGTCCTGGAATTTATGCCATACTTGGAGTGGTCTGCCAATAGAGTCAGCTTTGCTCCCTTTACGAATGAAAATGCGCAATGTGCGCGCTTTAAAGCTGGATCGATGCGGTCAACGATAGATCATAACAAGCTCCATGGCAGGATTCTCTAGTGACATTGGTACGTCGTAGTCAAACCGGTAGTTGTATACGAGTACGCTACTCGTGTGCCACATTTTATATCATTATGTGAAGCAGCCCTTTGCGGCTAGTCTCGCGTGTCGATCCAAGCAAGCACTGACCGCCAACTTGGCCTTTCCAATTCAGCTGCGCACGACGTAATACGGGTCTTGACGTAATACTCCGTGGAGTAATACTCGTACGAGTACGACGCTTCGTACGGAGTACGGGTGGGTTAGGGAATGCTACCTTCAACGATCTCCCGGCTGTACAGCGGCAATAGTCCATACTCTGAGACTCGTATGAGTGAATGTGCTTTGCGATGAGCTGTAACCTTCCTGGAGCTTCCTGCAGTTCCAAAGACTGATGCATCACTGTCATGTACGAGTACTATTGCGTGGCATTTTCTCGGTTCCGATCCCGTAGGCACGAGAAAGACGGGAATCAAGACCCACCCTGTTGCGTAGTCTTAGACCAGCGAAGGTACACATGTCGATGTCACTCTGGAACAGGGAAGGTACGTACTTTTTCCAGTGCTAGTCCTACATGGTGGTCTAATACGCAGTAGCTGAGATGTACGTGGCCGAAAGCATGACATAGAATCAGATGAGACAGATGTACTTTCGTCTCAAGATCGGGCCTTTTTATGTACTAACAAAAACGCAACTGCTCGATTCTGCAGAAATGCAAAGTGATAGAGCTGCGATACCCAGATCAAAGGGTAAGACATGGTGGAAGGAAGGCAGCGAGTCCGTGCCATGGACTGTTGCGTTTACGTACAGAGTACATCCGATTTAGAAGCAAACTGCGGTGTGGTGGGGCCACCTAAAGCCACAATGTGCCCGGACAAGCAAGATGTGTTCGGTGTGTGCGGAAACGTTTACACCGTTGGCGACAGAACCGGTTACGGAGTTTCCTCGGCAGTAGATGCTGGCTAGCCTTAAGACAAGAGCGCCTTATACATGTATGGCTTTATGCTACAGTAAGCTACATAAACAATGTGTAACATAAGCTGCATGCTACTTCGTATTCGACAGTAGTTACCAACGTTGAGTACAGGGCTGAACTATGTTGTAGGCGATTCTTTTTTCTTGCAAAATATAGATATACTAGTCATGGATAAGTTCACGAGCGTTGAATGAGGACTAGTTGTCAATAAGCAAGTGTAGCAAAGTGCTTATTATTGTTATATGCAGCTAATAAACTCCTACATCCATTACTTGTAACCTAAGTCATGTATCCAAATCTCCTACGTCAACCCAGGATCAACAAGCTAACAGCTTCACGAAAGCCCTGCCAAGCCCAGGACAGGACTTCACAAAGCAACTCATTACATAGTAAAAAGGGGGAGGTGTCATGCTTGCTGTTTCCTTACAAAGGAATTGTAATTGCTAGTTGCCTGCTATTTTATAGAGATCTCTCTCCACAATGAATCAGGACAATTCGGCATCTATCCATCTCTGTACATGCCTTGAGATACAGGATACGCTGGAATCAATACAACTCCCCGCCATTAACAATGCGATACTTCAACATTCAACCACAAGACAAGACCTGGACAGCACATAGACAGCTCAACGGAACCGCTTTCTGCAACACTCGTACCAACGCGCCGTAAAAGTGCCTGGCAGATCCTAGTACTCATTTGAAACCTGGCTGAACAAATGTGCCGGAATCCAGATAATGCTGCACGAATGCTACCTTGGAGAAAATAATCGCGTTGATGCCAATACTAAGGGGGCCGCCATCGCCAACTTGCCCGGAGCTATACCAATTCCCTGTAATATCGGGGGTTGATCCTGTGTATCTTTCTTCCCTTATACGCCACAGGTGGTACATTTTACATAAGCAGCCACTGTGCTCTAAAGTTGTCAACCTTGTTATGGGCGTTACGTATTAATTACCTGAAAACTTGTTTTGTTGTTGTACAAGGCTTTCACTGCCCAATCCACGAATTATAGCGAAAGGGTGGGAAGTGCCTGTCAGCCGCCAAGCCTTGCCATAATCTCACATAATCAGTAGGAGAAGCTCGTTGTCAACCTTAATATAGCACAAGGCTGAAGGCGATTGAGGCCGAAAAATTGGTATTTAGAGCGGCGAGCGAGCCTGCAGCCATGAGTTCTGAGTAGTGGCAATTGAAGAATAGTGACCCGCAGGACTTGCACTGCATTGTACAACTTCCGACATCATGCACCCTTTGGCGCTGTTTCTATCAGTGTTAAGTTTACACATCGCGTCAGTGTTCGGCCACACCAGCTTTGGTGGCGTGAATCACTACTATCTGGCAAGTCTACCAACCGATGCACGGAACGATGTGCTCGCGAAACTGATTGAAGGCAACACGCGGGTCATTCGCACGTTTGTCGGTAGACATCTCTACGACAAGGAGAAGGGCAACAGTGTTAGCACTGCCCCCGATATCGAGGGCCCTCTTGGAGAATTTGATGATGCCTTGTTGGACAAATACGACGACCTGTTGTGGGAAGTCTACGACCGGACCAAAGGAAAAACTAAGGTCCTCCTCAGCCTGCACAATGCGAACAACCTAAAGCCGGGAGATACCTGCGATCTGTACTGCGAGGCGGCAGGATCAGACTGGCGGACCTTTTACAGTGATGACGGCATTCGAACCCATCTCAAAAACCGTTACAAGTACATCCTAAACGGCTACAAGTCGAAGCGGTGGCCCGGAAAGACCTGGGGACAGCTGTCTGACGTGATCCTGGCCATCGATCTGGAGAACGAGCCCCTCGTGTCAGACCAAGATTACCCGTTTGGCGACTGGATTTGTGATATGGCCACCTTCCTGCGCAGTCCCGACGTCGGGCTCTCGAGCAACATTGGCATTGCCACCGGCGGCCTACGCGGCGCCGACTACCTGACAGAGAAGCCGCCACAGACAGAAGGGCCCAACTGGCCAGACGAGGCTTTTAGCTGCCCGGCTATTGACATCATCAGCTTCCATGCCTACATCGTGTCCAGTTCAGAGAGCGGAGCCGATCAGCCGTGGTACGATTTGTTCATTCAGAAGGAATGGGGAGGCATCCTGCGCCAAAAGGCCCTGGACAACGGCAAGCTGCTGATGGCGGAGGAATGGTCGTATAGCAACAGCGAGGCCAATATGGCCGCGAAGCAACACGATGAGATCTGGGCGCAAGGTCACGCCCTCAACGTGCGTGGGATTCCCTGGACCTACTGGGACGTCAGGTCAGGTGACGACGGCTACTGCGACAACGACGGGTGCAAGGAGGTCTCGGTCGATGGCGGCAGCGGTTCGCCATGGGAGGTACTCACGGGTCTTATGGAGGAGGCCGAGACGTCCTACACCGAGTTCGACTGGTCGCGCTTCTTCCCTGACACCTCCTAAGTGCACGAGGGCCTAACAGGACATGAGCCTTCCCGATTTGCTAGATGTGCCGTAATCGAGCGGTGGTCCTGAAATTAAGATGATAGTTTCTCTCGTCCAGACAGTGTCATATTGGAAATATCTGTACCATAAGGGTCTACAGACTTGAGATCTGTTTGAATTTACAATTTTTCCGGCGTACAAAATGTATGTAGCAGAACACCTGAAAGCATTGTATGAACTGTTAGTAAAAAGTACGTGTAACCCGACCAGCAGAGCGTTGTAAGATACTAAGAAACAAGACCTTCTGGGGTAGAGTAGATAGCAGGCAAGAGGGCTTTAGGATTAATTAACAGCAAGCCTCTCACAACGCTATTGAGTTATGTAGCTGTCGGAAAACTCATCCTCTCGGAAGATCGTAGGCTCTGAAAATGGAGAATGTTACCGCGATCTTGTGTCTCATAAAATTTGTATATTCCACGGTGTAAACGCATCAACTTGCCTCAAGCTAGAGTTATCAAAATCAAAACGACCTGCTCTATTGCCATTGCCTTTTGCCATGAGGTATGCGGTCAGCCATTTGACCGCTAATTCCGTCATCTATGTAGGTCAATTTATTGACGAACAAGTATCGAACAAACCATAGAACATACTATACACAGCGGCCGTTGTCTCAAACTGCATACATACCCGGTAACAAAATTTTAGCAAATTATTTGGCGCTGTGTGCGCTATGTCTTCTGTCGACCCACGCCGCCCGGATCCAAGTATCGAACTCTATATCTATTGCTCAGGTTTACCACAACTTTCCGCATCCAATCCTAAACCGAATTTGCATACATTCTTGGCACATTCATAGTAGAATTACTTGAGGGTGTGAATCATATACATGATTTAGATCCTTGTACTTTGCTGGAGGAGAGTTTAGGAGAGTGAACGCCTCGCCAACGCTCTTATTTCTACAACTTGTCACTGAAACTGGTCAACACCTGACCTCGACTGTTTTGTAGAGCTCGGGGTTTATATAAATGTATGGCGGCCGCTTCCATGAAGATTTCTTAACCTTCTAAATACACAATACCAAAAGTGCCAGAAACTGTGTCAGATATTTTGCTATTCCAGTTTCAAAATGAGGACAGAATTTTCCGAAACAGCCTTCATCAACTACAAATCTTACAAAGTCGATTGTATGAAATGCAAAGCCAGATCAAACTCAAAGCAGAAGTGCGAGCATTGCAACAAAATAATAAAAGTAGGAGCTAAATACCAAAAAAGGCATATGAAGAGTAACGCGCTAATTTCACGCTGTATTCAGACTGATCCTGATAAGAGCGATTCTGATAAGAGCGATTCTGAAAATTGCTATTCTGAAAAGAATGATTCTGAAGATAGCCATTCTGAAGATTGCTATTCTGAAAACAGCTATTCTGCAAAGAGCGATTCTGCAAAGAGCGACTCTGAGAAAAACGATTCTGAAAAGGACAATTCTGAAAAGACCGACCCTGAGAAAAACTCGAGCGATTAACTCTCCGTGATCCTCACTTGATGACCATGAATATGAGATATGGCTACAGTTTACGGAATACTATTTGCAATATGCTAGTGTTCTCGTAAGAAAGGCCGTGCAGCTGTTCGATACCTGCTCTTAACTTGGTACGGCGTTTTGCTTACATCGCTGGAAATGATCATAGCATGATAGAGAGAGTCAGACATTGGAATACCAGCATTACTGGCAAGTAGAAACGTTTTCAGAAAGAGTGAACTTGCTAGTCCCTGCGATAGTGACGGAGAAGCATCTCCTGGCTTGACTTCATCCACTGCTTGTTGACAAATTTTTGGTACTGCGCGTAGTCAGCCATACCAGAATATACGGCAGCGGGGATAGATTCAAGACGGTCAGCGACTTTCTCTGCATCCCCGGTCAGGAACCCTTGGAGTAGCTCTTTGTATTGCTTCAGTTTCGGTGCCACCATTTCCATGCGCTGGATGGCCAGGGGCCGTGTTTCGGCCACATATGGTGGGGCAACGTCGAGATGCGTGAGGGACGGAAATTGTGCGACGACTTCGAGTGGCGCAGCCATCATACCGTCAAAGTCGATGACCCCGACAATGTTGAAATTGTCGTCGACGAGGATGTTATGGGCGCCGAAGTCAGAATTCGTCAGCCTGAACGGGCCGGCCTTTTCCTCACCATGGACACGCATCAGGTAGTTTAGGATAGCAGGCAAAGAATAGGACGGGCTTCGGGCTAGTTCTGGCTTTTCTGAAGCACAGCGCAAGAGGTGGCTTGTAAGGTCGTCATAGTACGCGTCAGATGTACTCCAGGGGCCTTTTCCGGTCTGCAGCTCTGGACCAGTGTAAAATTCGTCCGTGTTCTGGTTGTAGTACAGACTGCCGATCTGAGGGAAGGTATATGAAGCAACGGTCGCTTGAATCTGGGCCATCTGTTCTCGAAACCTCAGGTCCTGTTCTGGGGTGCCGAACATCATCGGCGCGCAGGACTTGGCCGAGCACAGTTCCGACGCAACGCTGCCATGCAGATATTCCATCAAAATGTATGGGGCACCTACAGCATTGTCGATGGCGGTGTCGTAGGAAAAGACGCTTGGCACGGGAATGGAAGTTTTCATCCTAGGCGTTTTGTAAACGGAAGTCTCCATGTCTAAAAAGTATATACGAACTTACTTCAAAAACTTCATGCTCGCCACTTCAATCTCCATGGATTTGGCACCCGAAAGAAGCTCACGACCGGCTAATATTCCATCGTCCGGTAGGCGAAGTCTTGCAACCCATTGCACGCCATCCGCAAAGACGATTTGCCTGACGAGGTTGAAGTGGCCGATGGAGTACTTTTCATGGAAGTGACAGGCCATGCCCCCTCTCTGCTTTGAGGCAATCCCGATGAGCGCCGGCCACTGGACTGTTTCCGAAAAGAAAGTGGTGGCTCGGGTACGTAGAGGATCATCAAGTTCATACTCGTCAGCGCCTAGCCAAAAGTCACTACCTATGGTAGATGGAGGCATCGTCATGATGATTGATTAATGGCCTTGGTGGTTCTCGTTTACAGAAGAACAGCGACAAAAGACAATCAGCGAGAAAATTCGGTTTCCTGTCGTGTCAGACAACCGTAATGCAAGTGAATACATACAGTGCTATATATACTGTGCTATATACATAGTAAAATCACACCAATCACTGACATAGCAATTCGTTAGAAAGTTAGGAGCGAATCGCAAGTATCTACATGTGTTTCACTAATGGAGGCCTCACATCTGTCCTACACAGCCGCAGCGACGCGTTCTGTGCAAGCAGTGACTCATTTGTTTGCTGTGATTGAGTTTTTACGAGCACTGTGTCACTGAATACGCCGCCAGTGATCGGTGAGAGTAACGTCTCCTCCTTTGGAAAGCAATACTTGCTGGAGATAGCTGTGTTTTTTCTTTCCTTTCTCGCAGTCTTGACACGTACATGCATATACACGTATGTAAGACAACCTTGACGCATGAAACAACGGACACCAGCCGTGTCTTCGTTCACGACGTACTTTGCTTCCCAGTGTATCAACGACCATAGTAAACGAACCAAAACAAGAAGATGGGCTGCCCGCATCCTGCGCAGCCGTGCGCCAAACTTTGCCCCGAACAGCAGTGTAGTAACGTAGCGTAGTAGTGTAGTAGTAGTCGTAGTACTCCGTAGACAGTTTGCTTTCCTTGTCCCCCATCTAAATTCTTTTTTTCGCGTCGCGATAGACACAAGCAAACCGTTTTTTCAAGAGGAAAACACCAATAGTAAGACAGCATAGTATGAAAAGGCTGAAGCCAAACGACAAAGAGAAGAGGGAAGGAAAAGCAATACGAATATCATCCGTAGGCTAGCCCGCTGCCGCAAGATTCGCTCCGCGCAGAACAGTGAAAGCGTAGCGCTCGCGCTTGTCAACAGCGGCTGCCGTCATATTCCCCAGGTTTCGATGAATTGTGCCGCGCCGCACCGTCGCCGTGTGCGTGTCAGTGCGGCCGTCGGTGCCAGCGCGGCCGGAACTGCAGGTGCTCGCGGGCCTTCTAGGCGTCTGCGAGCTTCGCAAAGTGCTTTGACCAGATCCAGCCGACGACTTCGCGCGGATCGTCCTGGTTCTTGGCGAGCCAGAGCTCGCCCTTTTCGGCAATGACATCAAACAACTGACCATTAGCAAGACAGAACAAACAAAACACATACATCACGCCAGACAGCTTACCTCGCCAGCTTGGTACGTCAGATACGGATACCCGGCCTCGTGCTTCGTCTCAATGTTGAACTCGAACAGGGACGCCGCCAGCCACAGAACTCTATACCCGCCACTGCCGCCGCCGCCGCCGCCGCCGCCCTGCGCCGATGACGATCCTGACGTGTTCGTGCCTGAGCGCTCGCGGGACGCCAAAGCGGCTGCTGCTGCGGCGCGTCCGGCCTCGTCGCTTGCCAGTGTTCCCGCCATGGCTATGGCGCCGGCCATGGACGCCCCGACGAGTGCGGCGCCCATGCCACTGAGGCCGGGGCTCGTGGGCGCGTCATCTGATAGCGGCAGCGCAGAGTGGAAGAGTCCGGACAGGCGTCGCACGGCGGCGCTACCTGCGCCCGGATTCGCGCCGCCACTTACGCTCCCGCCGCCGACGCTCTCGGCGGCCGTGCTCGCCGGGTACTGGTTCGAGTTGTACGTCGACGAGGAGTCGCGACGCGCCCGCTGCAGCGCTGCAGCCATGCTGGAGGATCCCGGTTGCGGAAGTGCCAGGCCCTGCAGACCGACAAGGACCGGCCCCGGTCCCGTCCCCTGCGCAGTGCTCTGCCCCGGGTACTGTCCGTGCAGACTGGAGTCGATGCTGGGCCGTGGCGCAGAGGAGTCGTGGCTGCGACCGGTGCCGGGCCGGCCAGGGTGGCCTGTCTGCCCAGAGTGGCCCGCATAACCGGCGTGCCCACCATAGCCGCCGTAGTTTGGGAAGCCAGGGGAGCTGGGGGGGTAGTAGCCGGGATAGACAGAGCCACCGTTCGGCGGGAAGCCAGGCGAGGCGAGGGAATGGGAGCCGGAGCGGGAGTGGCCATTGGCGTGGTTGGGATGGCCATTGGACTGGACGTGCTCGCTGTGGCTGTTGGCATGGCCCATCGGCGCGCCCTCGTAGTGGTCGCCGCGATAAAAGAGGTGTGGATTGGCCGTGATGCCGCCGCTACTGCCCGAGGCTCCGGCCCCTGCTCCGGAGCCGGTTGACATGCTCGTCATCATTGCGGTAGGCGATGCGAGCGCAAACTGGCCGCCGCCGTGGGCGCGACCAAAGTCGGGCGTCGGCAGACTGGGTGCGTGGTCGCTGTGGATGGAGGCACCGCGCGCGCGTGTGACGGCCGGGAGGTCGGCCGGCCGTGAGCGTGTCCGCATCATGGCTGCGCCGTTGGCGCTGGCGGCACTGACGCTCGCGCTCGCGCTGGCAGTGGTGTCGGAGCTCATCTTCTGGGCGGTGCCAAGGATGCTGACGTTCTGCAGAATGTGCTCTTCCATGTCGCGGAACTCGCGCATAAAGACGGCGACAATCTCCGCGGGCGCCGGCACGCCTTGGGCGTCGTCCAGCACCACCCGCACCTTGTCCTTCCACATGGCAAACCAGCGCACCTGGATGCGTACAAAGTTGCCCAGACAGATGTTGCCGATGCGCTCCGTCAGCGCCGACAGCTGCGGCAGCTCGCGCTTCAGCGTGTCGTTGAGCGCCTCGTACTGCTCGACCAGCTCCGCCAGCTGCCGGTCGATCTTCTTGTTCGCTTTGCGCAGCTGCTCGGCGCGCTCAAAGTCCACGCGCCGCTTCGCCCGCTTCTTCATTGCCAGGCCCGGGTTGCCGTAGCACTTGATCACCGCCTCAAACGGCTCGATCACATGTTGCCGTACCTGCTGCAGATGCTGCTCCAGCGCCACCTTTTCAATGTCGCGCATCGACACGTTGAACTGCGCCCACTTGCTTTCCAGCTCCGGGTACGAGCTCTGCTGCAGCCGCATCACGAGCTCCATGGCCGACAGCAGCTGCAAGAACTCGCGGACGTACACGGCCACCTGCCGCGTGTAGAACTCCACGTCTCGCAGCACCACCTGCAGGCGCAGGTAGTCGTCGCCGAACCGGTCGTTGAGTTTCGTGTACGCTGCGTCCTCGGCCGGCCGCTGGCTCGATGCCTGCAGCTTGTCCACGCGCTTGCCAAACGCCCGCGCAAAGCCCGCCCGCACGTCCGAGTCCTTGCGCTTGCGGCCCACGATCTGTCCCACGAGCTCAAAGTTCTTCTTGGTCTTGTTGATATCCAGAATGGCCGTCTCCAGCTGCGTCCGAGCCACCATCAGCGCTGTCCGGTCCGGATGGTCGGCCGGCGTGTACTGTAGCAGCTGGCTGATCAGATTCGGGTACTTGGTGATGCGCTGCATCGGCTTGATCAGTAACGAATCGAGGTTCCACGCCGCCGTCAGATCCTTGGCCACCTCATTGCATTCGTTGAGCCACACCATCACCGTCGGGTCTTCCTGTATCTGGATGAGCCGCTTGGCCGCGTTGTCGCTGCTGCGCAGGAACGCCTCATGCACTATCCGCATCTGTTCAATGTGCTGCTTGAAAACGGGTCCGATGCGGGTCTGCCGGTCTCGTGTGTCGTCGTCGGCCTCAGCGGTAGCTGTGGAGCCAGATGTGTTTGTTACAGTCGTTCCGGTCGTCGCCGTCGTCAGTGTTGATGCCCCCGACGACTGCAGCGTGCCTGCTTCGTTTCCGTCCTCGCGCGGCGCCTCAGATCGCCGTGAGCCCTTGGGTGCATACACGCTCACCACGGCGTCCCGCAGTGCCACATGGAAGGCCGTGTGAAAAGTAATGATTTCGTCCGTGTTGCGAAAGATGAGCTTGACTGTTTTGTCGTCGAGCTTGGGGCATGCCTCAGCAGTGCCTTTATAGATTTCCTCGATAATGTTCATATCACGAACAAATACTGCCTCCGTGTCTATCAGCTCGCGAATCACCAGTTGCCGCTGGATCAGCCGGGTCTGCTCCTTGCTTGGCTTCGGCTTCTCAACGCCGTCTGTGGTAGTCGCCTGCGCCGAGGGCGCCGTACCCGCCGAGGGCGGCACATCGCCTTCTGCCGCGGTGGCTTCGGCAGGCCGTTCGGGCCGTTCAACGTCGACCAGCGTGGCGCCGCCCATGGACTGCCGAGCAGACGAGCCTGGAATCGGGGGCGGCACTAGACCGGTCTGGTCGGCAAGGACAAACGACGCGCCGTCGACCTGGCCTCCGCGGGCGATGCCGTTGGCCAGGTTGGTGCTGTCACTGCGGTCAGTTTGGTCCGTATACCGATAGCCATTCGGTCGAGAGAAATCGAAATAGGCACTGGACGAGCTTGACTGTATGTTCATCTCGAGGGATGGCCGTCCTTCATCAGACGGCACCGGGATGGGGGGCGGCTCGTGGTCCGGTGCTGGCATGGACACAGCCGCAGGCTCGCCGGGCAGCCATGGCACGTAAAAGTTCGTGCCCGTCTCGAGCTCGGGCAGCTGATGGCGACGACGCACAGCGCTGTCGTAGGAGGCCTGGGACGGATCGCGTGACATGACATGTGCTGATTCGGCCACGTTGTCATCGGCTTCGGTGTTGTAATCGCGAAACCGCAGGTCGTTGTCCTCGACGATCGAGTTTCGCTGCGAGCCGAGCATCGATTCGCGAATCGATCCTGGCCGCGAGTCCGCCAACGAGTTCCGTCGCGTGTCGAAGCGGAACGCGTAGTCCCGGGGCCGGCGCGCCATCACCGACGACGCATTGCTGCGACTGTGATGCAAGGCCGTAGTAGCCGAGACAGACGCCTCGCGCGCGGCGAGAAACTCGCGCGCGTCGGCGCTCTCGATGGAGAAGTCGGTCCAGCCTGACTGTTGACTCGACCGGTTGGCCGGAGACAGAAGCGATGGCAGAGGCAGCAGATTGAGCGCAAAATTGAGGCTGCCAGTGTCGGGCGTGCGCTGCGACGGCTCGCTGGCGCTGGCGCTGGCGCTGGCGCTGGCGCAGCCACCGCCAGAGTCCCCCTCGGACGGGTCAAAGGCCGAGTCGCGCAGCGCGCCGCGAATGTTATCGCGCAAGCTCGCACCTGCGTAAAAGTTCTCGACGGCGTCGGGCGTGGTGCGCTGGCTACCGTGGCGTGCAAGGGTTGGGACGGTGTACTTCTCGCGGCTCACAATGGTGACGGTCGTTTCGTACGTCTCCGGTTGGAGCACTTGCGGGATGTACTCGCTGGAGCTGTCGGGACAGATGTCGTCTGAGGTATCGGCTTCGTCGTCGGGCAGCATCGTCGTACTCGCATCGGGCACATGCTGTTGGCGGCGTGGCGTGTCTTGTTCGCCGTGTCGGGAGCGACTGGGCGTATCGTAGTCCTCCGCTGGCACTGTCCGCGCAGTGTCGCATAGGGGCGTATACGGCCGACCTACGAAGCTGTCCTCCTGATAGGAGCCAGGCAGGTAGGCGTCGAAGGTCGTCGGTAGTGTGAATGTGTTCGCCTCTCTGTGTGTTATCTCTGCGGCCTCGTCGGTGCCGTCATCCTCGAAAGGGTAGTGGTATTCTGCTCGGGGCCGTGAACTGTTCTCTCGGTGGTGTTGCTGCCGCCGCTCTGTGTCGAAGTCCAAGTCGACGGCTGTTACCGCATCGAACGGCGATTGATATTCGGCTGGCTCGTGAGCAAAGGCTATGGGCACGTCGAGGGAATGAGGGGTGTCGGTTTCAGCGGGTGATGCCGTTGAAGACAGCGGTAGGATCAGGGGCGTATCTTTTGGTACGGGCGGCTCGGTCTGTTCTTCGTTGTCGAACTCCGTGGTGACAGAATGGGTGGATGTTGCCGATGGAGGCGGACGGAGGTCGTCGTCGAGCGGTGACGTACCGAGTTCGGCAAGGTCAGGAAACGTGCCAGGGATGCCCAGCGTGGGAGAGTCCCGAGGAACGGCCTCTGCAGTAGAGAGGTCCGTAGTAATGGTGAGAAAGGGGGGGCTGAAATGCTGCGTTTGCGGTGGTGCAGCGGATTCGGCTTCAGTGGCTGGCTGGCTGGCTGGCTGGCTTTCCGGCGCGGCATCCGCCAAATTCGGAGGAGGTAGCGCTGATTCGGCCACGGCTAGCCTTTTCGCCGCTGGTAGTGGTGGCACTGGTGGCACTGGTGGCGCCGAGAGGTCGTGGTAGGCAGAAGCGCTATGCGCCGCCGATGGGCTCGCAGCACCTACGGTGACGGCGGGGGCGGCGGATATGGAGGTGGCGGAAGTTCCAGCGGAGGTACCGGCGGCAGCTCGGCGTTTGGCTTCGACACTGTGGGTGCGGCGCACGGCGGCCTCGGCCAAGGTTTTGGCGCGTGCGGCAGCTTCGAGCTCCTTTTTCCGTTTATCGGCGGCAGCTTGCCTGGCTACTTTGGCCTCGTTTTCGCGGATGGACTTGGTGTAGGCCAGGCGGATAGTCTCGCGGCGGCGGGCAAAGTCGATGGGGCCGACGTCGATCTTGCGGCGGCGAGCCTCTGCCTCTTCCTGCTGCTGCTGCTGCTGAAGCTGCTGCTGTCGCAGACGCGATCGCACGGTGCTATTGCTGCGAGACGCACTGCCGACGGGAGCCTTGCCGCGCACACTGGTCGTGCTGCTGGCATTGGACACGGGCTGCCGTGGCCGCGAGCTGCGCAGAGCGGGAGACAGCTTGGCCGATGTGGTGTCGGCGAGGGCCTGCAGATGGCTGGGGCCGGTGGTGCCGACCGGGGTGGCGGCGCGGCTCGAGGGTTTTCGCGACGACGGCGTGGCAGGAGAGTAGGGCTGTTTGGCTCGGGCAGCGGAGGAAGAGGTCGGGGTGGCGGCGCGGCGGGTCGGGCCCTTGGTGGTGCCGGAGACGGGCGGGCCGTGCTGCTGGCGGGAGGTGCGGCCACTCGCAACAGCGGCGGCGCTCGGCGGGCGACGTACGTTGGCGGGCGAGTTGGGGCGGGACGAGGCCGGGCTCGTGCGGGAGATTGGGCTCGTGCGGGAGATCAAGCCGGAGTGCTTCTTCACCAGGAGAGGGAGACGCGACGTTGGCGAGGCGGCGGGCTGGGATGCGTTGGCGGGTTGTGCGGAGCGAGTCCGGGCTTGCGGGTGAAGTGGATGGGAATTCGCGTGAGGATGCGCGTAGTAATACTGGGTGTCCTTGGGCTTGGACCCAGCCAGGTCGCTGTGAGCGCGACTGTGGGTGGGGGGCCGTGCAGACGTGCGGATACTGATGGGGGGGTGCGTGGCCGGGCCGGCGGTCGACAGAGCGGTGGCGGCGGACGTCGACGCGGTGCGGTACCAGTCGGTCGGCGACTCTGGCTCGGTCCCGGAGATGGCGTGGACGGCAGGCGGAACAAGGGCAAAGGAGCGGGCGGCCGACGCGTGGACATGCGGGTCGGACGTCCGGCGCGGGCGTGCAGAGCCGACGCTGTTGAGGTTGAAGTCCATGTCCAGGCTGATGCCGTAGCCGGCGGCCGGCATGCCGTGGACGTCCTGGGGCAGGATCTCGCCGAAGAGCAGAGCGCCGCGGGACACGGGCGGTGGCGAGACGAGGCGGCCGGCGGCGCGAGGTGACGGCAGCGGCGACGCGGTCGGCGAGCCGAGGGGAGAGCCCAGTGGTGAGCTCAGGGGCGAAGCGAGCGGCGAGCCCAATGGCGAGCCCAATGGGGACGGCGGCTGGCCCGTACGAGTACTCGTACGCGTAGCCTTGGATGTGGACGCTCTGCCGGAAAAACTTGGCGGCGCGGCGGTGCGTGGCTTGGCGATACGGCTGGCAAACGACTGCGGATTTGTGGTGACAGTTGTCGTGCGGCCGACAGTGGGGCTTCTAACGCGAGTCGTCGAGGATGCCCGTGCGGTCGACGCAGATGTGGATGCCGTCGTCCGGGATGCAACAGGCGACCGGCTGCGGGAGGCCGGGCCAGAAGAGGCGGATCCTGGCGTCAGGCGCGCGGCACCGGCGCTGCCGTTGGCGCTGCCGTTGGCAATCGCGGTCGGGATGGGCGGGACGGTGATCTGGTCGAAGCGCTCCTTGAGGGCCTTGACGCTGGCACGGCGGCCGACCGGGGGCCCGCGGGACGAGGAGGAGGAGGTTGACGCATTGCCGGCACGATGCTGGCGGCCGCGGTTGTCGAGGGGGCTCGAGACGGAGCGGCTGGCGGCGTGGATGCCGTTGGCGACCGGCCGTCGGGAGACGTTGCCGTGGGCCGGGGGGTGCGACGGCGGCTCGGAGGTGTCGAGAGGCGCCATGGCATGGCCGTGGGCGGCGGCGAAGCTGCGGTAGAACGCGATGGGATCGGGATCGAAGTCGGCGTCGGGCTGGCTGGCGAGCGGAGCGACATGGGACGCGATGTCGCCGGCCGGGAGCGGAGGTGGCGACGGCGGCGACGGCGGCGACGGCAGGTCGGCGAGAAAGCCCGGAGCGGCGTCGTACGGGTCGTACGGGTCGTACGGGTCGTACGGGTCGTACTGGTCGTACTGGACGGCCGTGAGGTCGGGGTGGAGGGTCTGCAGTGTCCGAAGGGCCTGGGGATGCAGATTCTGGAGGCTGAGGTCCGGGAGATCCAGATGCTCCAGATGCGCACTCGGGGCGGCCAGAGCGTTGCGGCTGTCGCGTTCGAGACGGTCTACGCGCCGCAGGTCGTGGTGGTCGTGGTCGAGGTGGAGGTGCCGAGGAACCTCGTCTCGATGGCCGCCGTCCATGGCAGGCCGGACATTTAGGCTGGCCGTCTCACAGGCAGCGAGCAGCCAAACGCCAGACAGCCAAAGGCCAGCCTCGAGCAGCAGCGGCGGTGGGCCAGGGGTGGCGGCGGTACTTGGTACTTTGTAGGGGTGGCGATAGACAGCAGATGGCGATCCGCGGCGAGGATGTGACGGTGACAGCGGCTCGCGAGGTCCCGGAGGCGGCGGGCGAGGCGGTCGGAGGCCGGGAGGGCGTTGTCTTGCAGGATGGAAATATGATACGGAATCCGCGTCCAGAGGAATCCGGGTGTCTTGGGGTGTTTGGAGTGCTGCGTGTGTTTGGGGTGTTTGGGGTGTTTGGTGGCAGGAGCGGTCCGCCGGGGTGTGGCTGTGGCGGTGGAGGGCGGTGCCGTGCGGCGCACTGTGGACGCAGCCCAGCGCTGCGGCTGCGTGCACGGTGGATGCGAGGAAGGAGCGGGCGGCCGGGGGAGGGGCAACCCTCGCTCCGTACCTCTACGAGTACTCCGGACGCGCACAGAAGATACGAGTACTTGCACGGTGCACAGCAGCTGGAAGGCGCGACGGGCGGAAGCGACGGGCGGCTGCCGCAAGCAAGCACCAAAGCGACTGGCCGCCGGACGCACGCCTCGTCGCAGCAGCGGGACCTGGTGTGGGGCGGACGTGCCTCGCCCCTTCCTGCGTGCGCGGTCGCTGTCCGCAATCGTCCCGCGCCGGCCTCGCCTGCTGGCCACAGTGCGCTGGCCACGCTGCGACTGTGCTCCACCGGCAGGGCGAGGCGCCACGTCGCTGGACGCCGGCAAACTGTCTGTTTACTGTGTCGTTCTGTCTCGTCTCGTTTCTCGTTTCTCGCTTCTCCTTTCTGGCTACGCTGCTCTGCCTCGTTCGCGTCTGCTTTGTGCGCATCCCCGCACCGTCGTGCCTGTCGCCTCAGTACCGCCGCGACTGGCTGCCGCTCCCTGCCTCGCCGCCGTCTCACATCAAGCCATGTGCATCGTCAGCCGCAACTGTCCAGCTTCACCCTCGCCCGCTACCATCTGCCGCTTCCTGCCAATACGAGTACTCCGTACATCCGCTGCTACGTCGGTGTGCAGGTGTACTCGTAAAAAGCAGCGGCGATCCCAGTCGAGTGGCCAGAACTGATCGACACGCTGCACGCGGCTAATCCATGCCATCCACTCGTCCAGCACATCCTCGCGCCGGCTCGCTGCATCCGCACGCTATTTGTATCTTTATCGTACGCTACCTGGCCTTGCACATTCTCGCTCTGCGACACCCCATACACGCCGTACGAGCACAACGGCAAGCACGCATCCTGTACGAGTACTCGTACGTTCGCTGCGCAACTGTGCGAACCCCTGCTGCCTCGCATCGTCTTCTGTCTCTCGGCGCACTGCGTACGAGAATGCACTTGTAATCTGATGACTATACGAATGCACTTGTACTCTGATTGACTGGGCGATACGAATGCACTTCTGATTAACTAGGACGATAACTACGAGCACTCTGAATTACAAGTGCCAGCCCGATTCGTATTATTCCCGTCCTGCTTCGTTCTTAAAATAACGTTAACTCATTTCATGCTTCGTACCCCGTAGTCTCTGAGCTTCGTACAAAGTACGCCGTGATGCAACAACGACCGTCTTGCCCTATTCAACCGCGCAACTACGAGTAGTCCGTGGACTACGAGGTATCACTACTCCGACTCATGATCCACCCCTGGCGCAACACTGTGCAGGGGCTCGGCTGCCGGACGCGCTCTCGACTCAGCGCCTTTCTCGACGTTTCTCTACCTCTCCCTTCCGGGCAATCTCCTATGCTGCACTAACGCCGCGCCAAAATTCCTACGCCGGACAGCACTTCCGGTCCAGCCCACCGGTGAGCTAGACCGCGCCATTTTCTAGCCCGTGAACGGCAGGAACGCGGCCGTGCCTGCCCAAGTCTTAATTTCGCACTCCCGGTGCTCTACTCCTACTGTAAGCAGCACTCTGTATTACGTGTCGTGTACGGAGTAGGGCAGGAGCTACAGAGTACAGAGTACGGAGTACATGAGTACATGTGCAAGAGTGCACAAGAGTGCAAGCGCGAGATGGGTAAATGGCAGGCACGAGCCAGCCGGTGCGGGCATCGCCCGTTTGCACACATTATGCGTGTACTTTGGTGCTTCTCGAGCTTCATTGCTTTTGCCTACAAGTGGCATGCCGCGACCACTCACGCAGCTTATCTGCCGTTGCGTCCACTGATTTGCCCGTGCCACGGCGCCTTGGTTTGTGGCCCTAGCCTAGCCGCGGCAACGAGGACCAAAATAACAACGTCATACGCCTACTACGGAGCGCATTGTTGTGCTCATCGCACGCATGTGCGTACAAGAACGAAGTAATACGAGTACGAGTACGAGGTGATACAAATACGCGAAATACGCAAAATACGCGAATTATGCGAAATACTCAGGGCTCTGTGGGAACACAGCGCTAGCACAGACATTCCGACGATACGGCACGTCGAAACGAGGCGGCGATCCATCTGCAAAGATCCGCGCCTTTCAGGCCAGACGCATCCCGACAACATTCAAGTCGCCGGCTTGCCATACGGAGAGGCCGGCTACGACTGCCGGCCAGATCCCGCCATGTCGCGTTCCAAGCGCAAAGCCCATCGCGGTAACGATGCAACTCCACAGCCCCTGAAGCGACCCCGACGCGCGCCGGCGTGGCACCAGACACCGACATCGGCGTCGGCATCGGCGACGTACTCCCGGGCCCAGGCCCCGGGTCCGGGCCCAGCAAAGGACCGGGCGCGGCATCCCCGTGACCCTGCCGTCCGCCATGCTCTCCTTGCGCGCTACTACCCCTACGTGCAGACACTGCGCGCCCATCTCCTGTCCCGCCTGCCGGCCTCGTCCCGTCTGCGCCGGAAGAAGCTCGCCGCCGTCGGTCGCAACCCCGGCGACCGGCCGGTCGAGCGGCTGCTGTGCCGCCTGCTCGACAGCACGCTGGTCGGCTTGGGTAAAGAGGCCGTAGCGAGAACTTCCAGCGCCGCCGAGGCCTCTGAGACCTCCGGCCGAGAGCTGCGCAACTACCGCACAAAAAAAGCTGCCGACGACTCCCATGTCACCGTGTCCAAAGCACAAGAAGGCGCTTGCTCGCCGCAATCTGAAGTATCATCCTTGTCCGTGTCGCTATTGTTCTGCTCGTGTCCAAGTCCAGCCAATACCAGTCAAAGGACTCACGTATACCTGCTGACCACGACCACCAGATCGTCGACTACGCCATTTGGAGCCTCTTTAATCAGGCCAGCAAATATCCTGGCGAGCGGCCTTCTTGGGCCAATGATCCTCAGAACGTCTTGTGCCATGGCTTCCAACGGGGAAGCGGCCCAAGGTCCCTGTCCGCGCAGGCTGGCGTGCGCGAGAATGACCTTGCATCCACCCTTACCCATACCTGGAGCATACCCGGTCTCTTTGCTACAAAGCTGCCCCAGCAGGCTCAAGCTCTCAAGGAAGCACCATGGCCACAGTTGCTTGCGCTGCTTGGTGCCTCGGGCCACGAGATCATGATCGACCTTTTGACCACATGTTCCTTGTTTATTCCTGTCGACGTCGGGTATGGAAATTACATTCAGATCACCGGTACGTCCCCTTCTTGTAAAGGACGTTGCGTCTACTCTGTCGTTGCTTGGCAGGCTGCTGATTTCAGTTGTTACGGTAGGGAAAGCGTTGTTTGATTGTACCATGTTGGCCTCCGCCAAGCCGGGCGAGCCTTTGAAACAAACGGGCGTGGAACCTCAGCTCGAAAGCAGTCTATCCGATATCAAGTTTGTGAAGAATCGCATGTTCTATGCCCGGCCAAGTATATCAATATCCGGCAATGTCCACTTTGGCCTGAAGCACATCCGTAAGGGAACCCCCACGATCACACCCAAACTCCCCCGATATCAGATTGGCGGCGCTAATTCGCAGACGTCCTCAATCGACTCCCATACAAGCAAAGTCAAATCGGAGATCTATCTGCTCTTAATAGGACAACCACCATTCATATCGCCATGTACATGTTCCCTAGACAGTTTGGTTTGCACAATGTCTTCACATCAAAAACAGACTACAACAAGACCGCGCAGAAGCTGCAAGATTACACCTTGCGAGAAGACGAAATTGCTGCAAAGTTTCCAGCCAAGAACCGATCCGGCCCTCTCAAGGTGCCCGTACCCAGAAGACTGAGAGGAAAGCTGCTAAGCCTCGTTGAAAAGATGCGCATTCTACACAGACGCTGCTCTTACTACGAGCTACTACAGCGCTACTGTCCTGTGAGTCGCGCATACTGGCTGTACTGTTTTCTTTCTATCACACTTGTTAATCAGCGATACACATTCATAGGAGAATAAAGCGGAATCGGCAGTTCTCGTAGAGCTGGCCGTACCGGTGGCTCGAGTCTCTGCGTTCTGCCAGGCGATCTTCGCCCATGTTGTGCCAACCGATTTCTGGGGCTCCGGCGAGACGCAGGCGCATAACATGGCCACATTTATGAAGAAGATCGATCTTTGGGTTCGCCTACGTCGCTATGAGACGCTGAGCATGCACGAAACGATGCAAGGAATGAAGGCAAGGCGGAAAGCTCTAGAAAGTCCGCGTCTAAACATGTGAGAGCATGGCTGACAGCATATGCAGATCTCGGAAATTGAGTGGCTGGCACCTCCCGGTCTTGAATTACACAGGCTAAGCCAGACCGATCTTCAGAAAAGGACAGAGATATTCGCTGAATTTATGTACTATATGTTCGACTCCTTTTTGATACCACTCATCCGCAGCAACTTTTATGTCACCGAGGCCAATGGCCACCGCAACAAGCTCTTTTTCTTCCGCCATGACGTTTGGCGCCGCATTTCCGAGCCTTCGTTAGCACAACTCAAGGAGGAAATGTATGTCGAGGTCAAAAATCGCGAAGCCCTCCGAGTTTTGCAGCATCGAGAGTTGGGCTACGGCCAGGTCCGCCTTCTTCCAAAGCAATCCACGATGCGTCCAATCATGAATCTTCGCCGCCGCTCGGTGAGAAAGGGCAGCACCATGCTCGCCAAAAGCACAAACACTATTCTGGCGCCCATTCATGCAATGCTCAATTATGAAACGGTATGGTAATAAAACGGGGGTGTCTGAGATTAGTTGTACTACTTCGCCGTCACCTTGGCCCAACTGACCGGATCTTTCCATACAGAAGCAACGCCCGGGACTTCTGGGCTCAACCCTACCTTCGGTACGGGCCCTGTATCCTCAACTCAAGCAGTTCAAGCAGCAGATGTCTGGGCCAGGAAAGCAGAGACTTTTCTTTGCCAAGGTCGACGTGAAGTCCGCTTTCGACACTATCCCACAAGCCGCGATTGTGAAACTGTTAGGCGAGATTGCCTCCAAGGAGCTGTACTACATGGACAAGCATGTGCAAATCAGCTCAGCGCAGGTGCAGGTGCGTGGCGGCAAATCGGTTATGATGTCTACGGATTCCCTTCTGCCGACGCGCTGGTGGCGGACCATAGCTACGGCGAGCGACGAATTGTCTGGGTTCCACCGCGCCGTGAAGGCTGATTACGCGACAACTCGGCGCAACACGGTCTTTGTGGACACGGCGTACCGAAAGATGTACGATGCTGCCTCGTTGCAGAGCCTTGCCAGCATGCACATTCTGCAGAACCTAGTCAAGATTGGCAAAAAGTACTACCTGCAGAAAGCGGGCATACCGCAAGGCTCTGTCTTGTCGTCGATGCTGTGTAATTGCTTCTACGCTGACCTCGAGGCAAAAGAACTGTCATTTCTAAAAAACGGCGACGGAGATGGTATTGAAGGTGGCAGCGACTGCCTGCTCCTTCGCCTCATTGACGACTTTCTGCTCATCACGACAGACCAGTCCAAGGCCGCTCGTTTCGTAGAGGTGATGCACCGTGGCCTACCTCGATACGGCGTGGCAGTCAACCCCGACAAAAGCTTGGTGAATTTTGATCTAAGAATCCAAGGCCGCGAAGTGGAACGGCTTCCGGAGGACGCCTTCTTCCCCTATTGCGGCATGGCCATACACTGCTCGACGCTCAATATCACCCGGGACTGGGAGTCGAAAAAGCCAGGTAGGCTTAATTCACCACCTGCCATCAGCTAGTGGCAGCCGGCCATGTCTTTAATTTTCTCGTCCTCGCTCCACCATGCTAACTTCCCAGTCATCTTTAACACGCTCACGGTCGAGCACTCGCGGTCGCCAGGATACACCTTTACGAAGAAGGTGCTGGGTACGTTTCCCACACTGACTTTCAGGCCATTCGGCCTTTTTCTTCAGGCCGCCCCGCTGACAAAAGACAGGCTTTTTCAAGATTCTCTCGCACGCCACCTTCTTTGACACATCGCACAACTCACTTCGGACGACGCTGCGAAACTTGCACCGCGCCTTCAGTGAGACGGCTCTCAAAATGTGGGCCTACTCACGATGCTTGCCTAAGTGCAATCGACCGAGCGGGAAGCTCATGATAGGTCGGTGAAACTTCTACCAGCGGTCTGATTCCTGCTTAATTGCTCATGTGCTTCAAATGCGTTTAGACACTATCCGCGAGCTTATCAGTTCGGCCTACGCTATCCTCGACGGCAAGACCCGACACTTACGACATGCCAACTACCAGTTTTCGGCAACTCGATCGCAACTTCGGTGGTAAGCATACGTTACCCGTTTTCTTCTGATCTACTAGTGCTGACGTGTCCCTTCTACTTCTCAAGGTTGGTGCTGCACGCATTTCTCGGTGTCCTCAAAAAGAAGCAGACACATTATGCCGAGGTCTTGACGTGGCTACGCAGTGAGATGCACGCGTTGCAGAGCCGAAGAGATCTAAGACTACCGAGGGCTTACATGTTATAAACGCTTGCTATTAATCTCGCAGGACACTCTTGACTAGTTGCGCGAATGCCACAGGACTTGGTCGTAATCCCATTCGCTCCCATTTCGTTGTGTCGTAAACAAGGCATGAATCGTAAACTGAAAGGAGGTATCCCCATTTTCGTGTCTATCCCACCATATAATGCTATGCAAGGCAGTGACAGCACTTTGTTAGTAACAAGCCGCAAACGCCAGCAAAGATGTGATGCACGCACTGGCAGTGGTAAAGCAGACGCAGAAATTCAAGAACTAGGGATGATTAGGAATTAAACTCAAAGAAACAAAACGGCAAGACGCATCGTGCAATCAAGAATATAGGGAATGAGACACGGGAGCGACTTTCCCCTTCGACGGGAAGCGTTATATCTTCAAGCCAGTATCCCACCAGGACTTGCCCGTGTGCCAATGAGGCACGTCGTAGGTGTACCACCGCCAACCACCATTGCCAGCAAGACCTTGGAGGCCAGATGCTCCTACGGGGAGGATGGCAGTGCTAGCAATATTCGTGTCGACGAAACCATAGACGTTGATCAACCAGCGGGTGGGTGAGAACGGCAGGGGCTCGAACAGCCAAATTCCGCTACGAGCGAGGTCACCGAGGAACAGCGGCGCAGTAGAATGAAGCCAGAGAGCGGTGAAGACGATGTTTCCGGTGCGGCGCAGGGCGCGGGGGATCTGAATGGCCGCAGGCTTGCTCTTAGGAAAGAACCGGCGGCACGCAGCAGCCTGGACGGCAATGCCGACGCCAGACAACACGAAGAACAACGACGGCCTCCACCACCGGGTGCGGGCGCGGCCGGCGCAGGTGAGGCTGCCGGCAGCGTGCAGCATGCCGGAGAGCAGAAAGGCGACGGCAAGGCTGACGGCGCGGGCGGTCTGATGCTGTTTTGTAGGACTCGGCTCCCTAGGAGTAGCGGTTGTATCGGCAGTCGCCGGTGTCCCCAGCCGCACGGCGGCTGCAGACGCGTCAAGCTCTGGCTCTGGGCTCGGCGTATGCTCCGGTTCTGCTTCGGTCGATCTCGATACCGCGCGGCGAGCTGCACCGCCCAGGCCGCCCAGCAGACCCCTGCGGATGAGCCAGACAGCCTGCGCCACAAACGCTGAGCGAAATGTCTGGTGCCAGAAGGCGCCCCAGAAGCCGGCGAGCCCATGGTCCACCACGTTTTCCACGCTGCCAAAGATGGATGGGTAGTGCCACAGCTCGGCGCGCACAGCGCCTCGGCGGCCAACGAGCCCAAGGAACGGCCGGCCCAGCAGCACGACGCGCAGCAGGTGGTCGAGCGACATGAACAAGCAGATGGCACACAGTACGCCGAGCATCCCAAGAAAATTGCGGTAGACCCCAAGCAGGAGGGGGTAGCGGTAGACAGGCGCCAAGACGGCGGGAACGGTCAGGATTTGTTGGAGCGCGGCGAGGTCGGCATGCGTAAGATTGACGGGCATCGCTGCCGCCAGCTCCCACGGATACGCCTCTGGCTGCTCGGACCACGGCTGGGCACGGTCTGGCGGCTCACCCAGGACGAAATAAGGGTCCAGTGTCATGAGTACGGCGATAGCGTCTATCACGATATAAGAAACAATAAAGGCGAGTAAGCGAGAGCGCACAAACCCCGCGTAGGTGCTATGGCGACGCATTCCGGTCCGTGAGGCGAGCGGAATAGATGCAACATCGACAAGTTCGTTGGTGTGTGGCATTCGAGGGCTGCGAAAGCGCGGAATCGGCGTAGAGCACCAATTCCAGCCTGGATGGTCAGCAGAAAGTTCGGAGCGTGACGTATGATTTGCCAAGGAGTAGCAAACACAAATAGCAGACGAAACTGTCGGCACGTGAAAGTGACAAAGGCGTCAAATAGAACTAGGCAGGCAAGAAACGAATGCCTGTGCTTTCTGTGTGTGTTTTATGATCTTCCCCGAGGAAGGCTTGAGGAAGAGAAAGAGAGACAATGAAGACACACACAAAGCGCAGAAACAAAGTCAAGCAATAGCGTGCAGAAATCCACGTCGTGACATACCCGTTCCACGCCACGCCAAACACAAGTCGACAGTCCAGTCGAGGCGCTCGAGAAACGAGGAATCTGCTGGGTAGCTCTGCCAGTAGTATTCGTAGCCTTCCTGCAGGCTCATGGCGATGCCCTCGTCGAGATCGTACAGCGGCTCTGGGGGTCCCGGCTTCTGACGGCTGCTACTCTCGCTGCCGTTTTGTTCTAGAGTGCCCTCGGAGTGGCCGACTTTGGAGACTTCTCCCTGGCGACGACCCGGCCGTTCGAGCTCATCCTCCAGCGGCTTCTCCCTCTTCGCCTCCCGGTATGCCACCCGCCTCTCAACCCTGGCAGCATCGCGCTGCGGGTCCATCCACAAGAGCAGCGTTAGAGCCCAAATGGTACCCCAGGCGGCCGCCAGCCCCGCCCCATATGCTCCGGCCAGGTTGGCGCTTGCAATGGGCCCGTGCAGTGATATCATGATGTCGACGTTGAAGGCGACAATGAACACGGCCAGCGGAAAGCGGGCGGCGCGAATGGCGCGCTGGGTGGCCGTGGGCTTGCCGGCCCGGGCGACGTGGGGCACGGCCAGGTACAACGCTGGCAGAAGTAGGGAGGGCACCAAGATCCACGGCAGCAGCATCGGACGCGCTGAACCGTCGGCGAGCGCCGCGTTGATGCCGGTCCGGAGCACAGCACGGCGATGGTCGGCGAGCGACAGCGGCGGCGGCCCCGGCGCGCTGGACACGGCCGCTAGGGACGTGACGCTCATGGCTGCGTAGCTGCGAAGCAGATGGCAGCAGATCGACAGGGGAAGCGTGATAGACGAATGAGACGGGATGGCTCAAGCATTTGGTGACATCACCACGATGTACAAAATAGTTGGATCCGCCATGTGTTCACGTGACTTGTCGTCAGTACCTCGGTGACGTACGAGCAGAGCATCGCAGCTGCCGTTTTGGGCGTGTAACACTACGGTCTTGTGGAAGTTTTTGTCGTTGCTGGCAGTGATGCCACAAGAAAGACGACAAACACAGCAAACACGACAAACAGCAAAGCTGGCAATCATCGACAACGCATTCCCCGCCCGATGTGACAGTGGGTAAGAGGTAGCGTCTGGCCGATGGTTCTCGAACTTGAAAATCAGCCTTTTTGTCTTGGCATGTATTTCCTTGTCGTTTCTCCCTCGTGTGACCTGGATTGAACAAGGTGAGAAAGGTCAGAGAGCCATGCATGAGGTTAAGCTGACAGACAATTGTTAGCGATAGCAGACGCGGCTACGACACGACAAGCGTATCCTGACAGCAAATCCCACGTGACCTCTAAACAACTGGCTGAACGCCAGCAGCGCGGGAATTCGAGCTGATGGCCAAATCTGCATACTGTCTAGACAATAATCTGCCTTGAGACGACATGGAGGATGCCCCGTCCATCCGCCACTTTTTTGCGTATATCGGCTTGGCCTCGAGTTTAAGCTGATGGGCAAGTCAGGCCGCGTTAGGAACATGAGGAAGTACAATGTAGAGTTTGAGTAATACAGCAGAAATTCAATACTCCGCCTTATAAAAAGGATCCTTACTATCAAGACTGTTAAAGCTGCTTAATTTTTTATATTCTGTTTTTATTGTGGCTTCTACTCTGGACACGCCCTTGCTCCGAGACTCGTCTTGTGACAGACTTTTACACTGTCGACTAATCCTTGCAAAGGTCCGCAGTATGGTGCTTAGTTGCCCAAAAAACATTGCCCTCGAACAAGAATGCAAAATACAATGTACTAGCTGCTATTTAATTTGAGCTTCCACAAGTTTCATCATGCAGATCACGTAGGTTGTATTTGGATGTTGCTCGAAAATTGATCTACAATGGTCGTACTGTCACCGAGGCTTCAATATTGTCTAAGCATAGACTGGGCGAGCTAAAGATGTGTACGCCAGAAGTATGAATGTATACGTGTTGCGGACTGTCTATACTATAAATTCAAAGACAATTGAATTATAGAAAACTGCAAGCGGTTTTGTTGCTGTCTTTGGGGTGCTTAGCTAGTAATGACGCATATTACTGATGCCGTGTTGTGCGTAATCCATAACTGCTGGTCCAAGGGACAATAATAAAACACTGTATATCCCAACCCTTCTCCTGTTGTCAATCCAATTGCTTCCATTTTCTTAAACTTGTCATAACTTATCACCAATCCAGACAAAAACAACATGTCGATAAAGTATGAGGTTTTCCATTCCGACGAGATGTCGGATGTTGTCTGGGAAGGTGCTACTTGGCTCTTTATCCAGGGTACCAGGCTTGAGGGCATAGACTTCCCTATGCCAGGTATGGAATCACGAAGCGAAACCCGCATTCAAGTCGCAAAAAGCTAACATTGTTGTAGACTATGCAACCAGAGCTACTATCAAATGGATGAAGAAGAGATACCTCGTCCCCGAG
This sequence comes from Grosmannia penicillata, assembly GCA_002778075.1. Taxonomy (NCBI): domain Eukaryota; kingdom Fungi; phylum Ascomycota; class Sordariomycetes; order Ophiostomatales; family Ophiostomataceae; genus Grosmannia; species Grosmannia penicillata. The sequence continues at coordinate 1,735,555 of PCDK01000018.1, read as the reverse complement.
AGTGTTCGGAAAAGCCCAGGTACCTGCGAGAGCAATATGTTTTGCATTCGTGCCGTGGTAGATGGTGAAATTGCAGGCCAGGCGTTTTATCATCGCTTTGGAAGTTCCGTGGGGAACGTCTGTTGGGTAGCACAAATTATCGTGCTCAAGGAGTACCGTGAACGCGGCATTGCTCGCAGCATATTGTCGACGCTTCGCCGGGATGACGATGACCTCTATGGCATCACCAGCGCCAACCCTGCAGCTATTTTGGCCGCTTCAACGGCCTGGGGCAGTAAGCTGATTCCTGTTTCTGTTTTATTCTCTTTAAACCTAGCTCTACAATGGCCTAGTCTCGGCATTGTAAAGTATGACAGCCCAGTTTTAACACACAGACAGACAATATCGAGAAAATCGATCTCGACTTTATTTCGAAGAATGCCCGCGCTGCTATGGACGCATCGCCTGGATCGAGTGTTCGCCGTGCTGCCCTGGCAGGCCACATTTTTGGACACAGCAAGGCCCGTGGTAATCTCGTTGCTGGTGTCCGGAAACTTACCACAACTGAGCAGGCCGAGCCACAGGCCGCGCTGAAAATAATCCAGAAAGAGTATGACTGGCCGCTAGGAGATCTTCCCAAGGGACACGAGTTCCTACTTGTAATGCCCCGCAAGAAGCCATATGCTCGAGCTACATAGGGCCTCGGGCTCTTCGTGAAGCAAAGGTTAGCTTCAGAAACTTACGTATATACGTGATGGACAATACGGAGTACATAGTAATAACAACGTGTAGGAACAAGCACGTCCTAAAAATAACCTCGGTTTTGTCCAGGCAGGGCTTTAGTCGTGTTCAAATGTAAGCGTTCGAGGCGTCGAGAGCGAGAATGACAAGATGTTTGACTAATGCTCCGTATGAGTAAGCCGGTGGCCCCACTAAACCCCGACCTTGCCGCATCCACTTTGCGCGAACTCACGAGATTTCGCGTGGCATCGTCACCTACTCTATAGATCTTGCACGCCACCACACGCCAGGACGCGAACGGCTCGCACAGCACGCAGCACGCACCGTGGTCGCCCACGCTTCTCGAGCCTCCGACCATGTCATGGCCATGACGCCATCACCGGGCGACGACCCTCGACGGTCGCGCTTCACATACCGCCACCTCGTCGATATGGCGGCAGCCGTGCCGTCTTGTCCGCTGCGCGTCATCGCGCACATCGACCTCGACGCGTACTATGCGCAATGCGAGATGCTGCGTCTAGGCACGCCAGAGGATACTCCACTGGTGGTGCAGCAATGGTGGGTGAAGAGTGCTGCCACTCCGAGTCCAGCACAAACCCGAGCACTGTCCCCGTCCGGTTTCTCATCTAAATATCTAGATGTCTAGATATTCTTTCTCTTTCCTTCGCTACCCAAGTCTAATGCTCTAGGCGCAATATAATTGCCGTCAACTACCCTGCGCGTGCCTTTGGTATCGGCCGCATGGTCACTGTCGTCGAGGCCCGACGGCTTTGTCCCAACCTCGTCGTGCAGCATGTGCCGACATGGAAGGAGGGCGAACCGCAGTGGGCATATCGTCCTGACGTCGACAAGCAAATGAGCACACACAAGGTTTCTCTAGAGCCGTACCGCATCCGCTCTCGCGAGATCCTCGCCTGTATCAAGGAGAGCCTGCCGGCCGGTCGCTGTCGCATCGAGAAGGCCGGCATTGACGAGGTGTTCATCGACCTGTCGCCATGCGTCCACGACGCTCTTTTGGCACGCTTCCCGAAACTCAAGGAGGGCTACGAGCGCAACGACTGCAGTATCTGCGGGGGTGGAAGCAACCGTCAACAGCAAGGTCAGGAAGCGGAAACCTTGCCGCTGCCGCCACTTACGGTGTCGGAGCTGGACTGGGCTGCTACGGAGAGTGGCGTCATCCATCCCGGGACAGGGAATCGTGAGAATCCGGACGGCTATGCCAAGAACGGCGAGGCTGGAACCGCGGACGCACTGAATGCTTCAGACATTTCAGACGGCGACGCCCCAGACTTTCCCAGCAGCTACCTGGACGCTGACGAGGATGGCCACCATGACGGCACTGTTGCTGCCGACGACACCGTGGACTGGGACGACGTAGCCATGCTCGAGGGCGCGCGCATTGTGCGCGCTGTACGCCGATCTATTTACGAACGCCTGCGCTTCCGCTGCTCGGCGGGCATCGCCTGCAACAAGCTTGTGAGCAAGCTCGGCTCGAGCCAGCACAAGCCCGACCGGCAGACTGTTGTGCGGCCAGGTGCCGTGCTGCCGTTCCTTGCCGGGCTGTCGTCGGTCACGAAGCTGCGCGGCCTTGGTGGCAAGCTCGGCGCGCGCGTCAAGGCGGTCTTTGCGACGGAATCAATCGCGGAGCTGCGCATGCTCTCTTTAGCGACTATGCAGGCCCGACTCGGCGCCGACGGCGGATCGGAGGAGTCAGCCTACACCCTCTACAACATGGTGCGCGGCATCGACCACAGCGAGGTGACGGCGCGCACCGAGATCCAGTCGCTCATCTCGGCCAAGTCCTTCCAGCCGCCGCTCGCGACTCCCGAGACCGCCCGTTGCTGGCTGCGTGTCTTCGCTGCGGAGCTGTGCTGCCGGCTGCTAGACGAGCGCCTATCCCTGTCGCTGTTGGCAGCAGCAACAGTGCCGGGGACTCCGGACCCGTCTGGGGAGTCCGGGGACTCCGGGGAGTCCGGAGAGTCTGGGGCGACTGGGGAGAATGGGGCCGCCGCAACCGCAGAGACGACGACCAACACAGACCGTGTATCCGAGGACGTGGCATCGAGCCACAAGATAGACGAACAAGAAAACGGCGAAAAAGGCGGTAAGCAGAGGATGCTCGTGCAGACGACACATCCGCTGCAGCTCGCATATCAACCACCTGCAGGGCAACAGTCCGCACGGACAGCGCCAATAGCACCGCTGCAGCACGCTCGCCTCCCGCAGACCATTCGCCTGCACTATGGGCCACAGGGCCACTGGCGGTCGCGACAGATGCGCATCCCGCGCGACGGCACGCCGCTTAACGAGGAGAAGCTGCTGCGCCTGGGCAATACCCTGCTCGACCAGTCGCAGCAACATGACACGATGTGGCCCTGTCCGCATCTTGCGATGAGCCTGGACGGATTCGAGAAGCCGGCCAAGAACAACAAGAGCATCGAGTCTTTCTTTCAGCCCAAGAGTGCCGGGACAGTAAAAGCGGCAGCACGGGCGGAAGCTGGCAACGCTGCTGCAACGGTATCACGAGAAGCGCGAGAATCCGAAGGGCCGGACGACAGAGAAAGGTGGGTCGGGATGTCGGGCGAGGTCCCCAAGACTGCGGCACCCGCAGGCTTACGGACGTACTTTACGACTGGGCGATCCCGTGCTGAGCCACGACCACAGCACGATAATGGACATGGCAAAGGGGACGAGACATTCGATTCTAGCAAGGAAAACTCGGACGGCCCACTAGCAAAGCGGCAACGGACCATGCCGGGCGTCGCTGATGGCGACCACGGCAATGTCTACGACGACGATATTGCTGCCAAACGGCGAGCAGCCACGTCAGGCAGCAGTCGCGGCAGCGGCCAGGGCGGCCAGGGCGGCCAGGGCGGCCAGGGCGGCCAAAGCAATAATACGACCAAGGTCGGAGGCTTGTGCTGCCGCCGCTGCGGCGATTCGTTCTCTACGGAAGTCTCGCTGCAGGAGCACGAGGATTGGCACATTGCGAGAGAACTGCAGGCTCAGGAACGAATCATGCCAGCGGCACGGTCGTCGTCAGAAATGAAAACAAAAGCCATGGCAGGCGCCGAGGGGACTGCAAGCGACAGAATCAAGGGCGCGAACAGAAACGCCAAAGAAAGCACGTCGACCCGGGCCAGTAACCTCGCACGCGGCACAATGCCGAAGCGAGCGTCTACCCCAATCTCCTCTTTTTTTCAAAGGGGACACGGTCGGCGAGACAGCCACAGAGAGACTGACACGAAGGCAGTCTTTCGGGGGGGTGCAAAGATTCTAGACCAGGACCAGGCACAGGAGAGCGCGGGCCATGACAACGACGGCCGGATCTGCCCACGTTGTGCGGTCGTGTTTGACGAGCCTGGAAGCTTCCAGGTTCACGCGGACTGGCACTTTGCGCAAGACCTGGCCAAGCAATGAAGCCGATGCAGGCAGCGCAGGCAGTGCATGCATGCATGCAAAGACGAAAAAGCAGCGGTGCATTTATGCAGCCAGGGCTCCTGCAGCGGCCAAGCAACGCCGTGATGGAAGCGCCAAAACTACGCAAAGTGCATATCACTCAACGGAGCTGACAAGACCAGACGTCCGGAGATGCGTGCATGATGGAGCAGTTTCTACTTGGCTGCCCAACACCCGTGAGCCCGAAGGCCGCGGAGACGGCAGAGCCGGCAGCTGACGGCCAGGCAACAAGTAACGAGGCTTGTCTCCCGGTGGACTCCTGTGTCGTGCCTCGCAAACTATCCCTTTACTATGCACTGGGCTCGCCGCGTACGAGGTATTGCTTTTCCCGGCGGCCAGCCGATGCACGCCATGCTAGGACAAAACAGGACAAACGTTGCCACGGGGTGACGACCACGGCGGCAAGGTCTTGTGAGGATAAGAAAGGGGCATAGAAGTTGCGCTGTCCGATTTGCCAGATCCGGGGGCAGCTGGCCTCTGCAGTGCCCAGATTACAAAGTATCGTTACGAGGCGCCTACTTTGTAGACTGCATGGTTGGGTTGCAGACTGCGCGGCGGTGAACAGACAAGCGAAATGCCGATAAAAGCGGATGCGTGTATCGGGGGACTGGAAGCGCAAAGCAGAGGCGGCCGAGGGATTTGTTATCGTGTCTTCCCTGCTGCAATCCCGGGGTGAAGCCGAGAGGCCCGCGGCGGCCAGAAGATGCGAGACCTATGAAAGAGTCGGAGCTGTCGAGAGAGCACATGTGTGCCCTCAGAGGTGCAGCGCTGGTCCAGGAGTGTCAAGTCGATTGGCCATGTGCAGGCTTTGGCGGGGGGATGCAGAGCAGTGAGATCAGCGACGAGGAAGTGGCGGGATAGAGGCGAATGCAGGATTGAAATAGTAGCTGGTCGACGCTGCCAACGTGAACTTGCCGAGCTGCCGTGAGAGGTTGACTCTTACGGCCGTGCGGGAACAGTGCGGCGCACAGTCTCACCCAATGGGCCTGCGTCTGCGTTGATGCCCAACGGATGCCCAATGCCGAAAGCATGCGAAGAAGAGGCAACAGCGCGAGCAGGCGGTCCAATGAGAGCAGGCCTCGTCTTAGCTCGTCTGGCCCGGTACAGAGTACGAGGGGCCACACGAGCACGTTCTGGCAAGTCCTGGCGGCGTGTGCCGTTCACGGTTGCGTCCGTTCCTCGACGTATTGCCGGCCTGAAGGCGGAAGCGGTCTGGAAAGGGCGGGATGCAAGGATACTGCATTACGGAGTAATACTCCGTATGCCTTGTCCGCCTTATGGAGTAGGCCGTATCCGTCCTCTTCGTCTTACGACGTACTCGTACGTCTTCTCTGTTTTCCAGTTTGCCATAGTCCGCCTTTGTCGGATTTCCTTGGGCGCCAGACTGCCGGGCGTCGGCCGTCTGACGTTGGCTGGCCGTCAGCATGGCTGCGGAACGGTCGTTGGCAGCGGCACGGAGAAAAGGCCCAGCATCCCTCGATGTGTCTTCGCCCCAAGCGTTCATGAGCAACGCAACGGTTGGTGGACAGTTGGCGTGTCTCGTTATGGCTGCGTTGATATGCGGCCGGGCCTACCACCAGCCGGCAGATCCCGCCTTGGCCGGCCAATGGGGAGTCGGTCCTCCTTCGCTTTTTCGACGGCGGTGCTCATTTCGAAGACAAGTTCGGTTCTGTGTTGTCGCTGCGGCGGACCGACTCTGAGCCGTCGATATGACAGCGTGCGCGTTTTGGGCGTTTCCGGGGGAACTTGTCGCGTTGCAGCCGACGACCTCACGTCTGCCCTGTGACTAGGACCGGCGATAGCATGCGTCGATGTGCGTTGTAGTGGCGATGTGCGATCGGCCCTCCGATGTCTATCTACGGAGGATTAGTTCACAAAGTCGAGTACAAGTATTCATAAGCCAAATAACGCCACTCTTCACCGCCAGCGCTCAGTCGGGTCGCCCCTTCCCTAGAACGACAGGGCCTGTGCCTGACAGCCGGTAGCGCTGTCAAAGCTAAGCACGACTTCACTGCGTATTACTCGCACAATTATCGTATAGTGCTGACTCGTAGACATGTGCAGGGCACTGGATGTCCGCAGGAAAGAGCGTCTCTGTTCGCGCAGGAAGGCGCGACTCCGGTCTAGAGGCCAGAGCTGTTCGCAGGGAAGGCGCATTGCATGCGCCTTACGAAGTAGTGCGTAGTAAACAGAAGGCGATCGTGCATCGTCGGAAGTCTGTGTCCTTTCGACATCGTCACCCTCACAGCCGTCCACAGCCCACATCCCAAACCCACAACCCCGTCCACGCCCCTGGCCTGCCCCTGGCCTGCCGCAAGCCTGCCTCTGGCCACATTCCGACCGCCGAAAACGAAGCGTTGCGCGCACCCTACCAGGTCTGCACCATCCGCTGTCAGCCTATTTCGTACGAGATGCCCCCCGCTGGCCGGAACAAATGCTCACAAGCTCGAAATCGTGCCCACAAACGAGCCAACCACGGCGATCCACACTTGTCCAGCCTGCTTCTCGTCCGTTCCATTCGTTCCCTTGGCCCTGCCTGCCCGCCCCGCCGCGCTCCAAAGTCGCACGGGTCCTCCAGACCAGCAGCGCCGACAGAGAGACAGAGGACGGCATCCATCGGTGCATGAAACGCGAGCACGAGCACAAGGTCATCCGCACATCGGCGACGCGGCCAGCGACGTGTCATATCGAGGGAGCAGGCAGCAACAACAGCAGACAGCCGCCCAGAACCTCTGAGCACCTGCACTTGTCCCGATCCAACACGAGCACACACCACCCGACGAGAGCACACAGAACACACGCACGAACGAAAAACAGGAACTCCTCACTACGAGTACGACACTGCGAGTACTTTGTACACGAAAAGAAGCCGCGGCCCCCCTCCCCTCCCTCTCCACCCGTCAGGCTGCACGACCCAAGGCAGCACTGCCCAACCTGCATTCAACCCTAGACGAAGCCCACAAAAGCATCTTCGAGTCAGCACGAGCAGCCTGCAGCCTGCAGCGCCTGCAGCGCCTGCAGCCAGACGACGGTGCAAGGGCCGCCGCGCGCGCGACGCCGAGAACTTTTCCATCTGTCGGTCACGCCTGCTCCTCTTCGTATCCGCCACCTGCGCCGCCCGGACTTTTGCTGATCACTGGCTGAATCACACACCCTGCAGGTGCACCCGCAGCAACATCCGCAGAACCTCCCGCAAACCAGCTGCAAAAGTTACACGGCCACCCACGGCCACTCACGGCCACTCACGGCCACTCACGGCCACTCACGGCCACGCAACCGCCACAGCCAGACCCACAGCCACAAGCAGCCCACTTTGCCTGCCCACTGTCCTTTTGGGGCAGTTTGTGACGCGCCTTGCAGTCCCCCGTTTCTCCTTTTTACCATTCCTTTCCTACCCTCCCTCCAGATTCCTTCTTCTCTTCACACTCTTCCTATTTTCCTATCCGGTTTATCCTCTACCTCCACACGTGCTTCTCCCTTACCCTTCCGCTTTTCCTTCCGAACCTGCATTGTCGTGTTGTCCGGGAAGTCCTCTCGCCTCTTCTCCCCTCACCCCCTCTTTAAGATACATACAGGCCAGCAGCCATGGCATCGAGGCAAGCAAGAGGCAACGGCGGCTTCAGCCAAGCCACCGCACCGCGCACGAACGAATACTTCATCCCCAGAGATGGCATCGATCGCGAAGTCATCACCGCCGATATCTGCCGGTACCTGGGCAACGACGCTCTCGTCCGGCCTGGTACCTACACGGACAATACAGTACGTCGACCTCGGCTCTGCCTGGCCTCTTCTCTTCTCAAGCCTGGGTGTCTGTTAACCGTTCAAAGACTGGCCAAGCTACCCAAGGGTACTTCATCACCGCGTACCGTAACCTGACTACGGTAAGTCCTTTACGCCGAAGCATGCACGGCATCTCGTTGCATGCCTTTTTGCATCGCGGTCTTCTGGGTCGCCGCCTTCTGGGCCGCCGTATTCTTGTGTCTCTGCTCTGCCCTTACGCCATGTTCTGACACGTCTCCACGCAGGCAATGATCGATGACCTCAAAGAAGACTCTGCCCGGTGGGAAGCCGAGAGACGGAGACAGTCTGGCACCCCCGGCCGGTACCAAGATTCACACATTAGGGACGGCCCGCAACGAGGAATGGCCGCCGGCGCCAACTACGGCGCCCCAGCACCGGCAGGATACAATGCTGCTCCCCCAAGAGAGTACGACAACGCTCCGCGTTATCCGGGAAATCAGACCCCTGGCTACAGCGGCGCTGTCCCTGGAGCTGCCCCCGGCCCTGCTCCCTACAGTGGCCCCGGTATGGGTAGCTATGGCGGCGGCTACTCACAAGGCCAACCGCCAGCTGCACCCTACCAGCATCCCGGCATCCAGGACTCCAGGTTCCAGGGCCAGCCTGCACCGGCAGGAATGGGATACGGCGCAAACAACCCGGTCATGGCCCCGGGTCAAGGCCAGCAACACGCTCCCTTTGTATCGGGTGCTAATTTCCAGGTCCATCAACCTCGCCCCGACTACAGCATGGATATGGCTATGGACGAACCCATGGCCCCGACCCGGCGGACATCGCCACCTGGCGCTGGAGGCTTTGGCCCCAATCCGCCTGCCAACATGCGTGGATATCAGCCGGGTCCCGGCGGCGGTAACGGCAGCTATGTTGGCTACCAGCCTCCGCCCCCGTCCGGCCCAGGCATGACTTACGCGCAACCGATAGACAACGGCTACGGACGAGGTGGGTACCCAGAATCGCATTGTTTTTACTGATCTGGGTAGTTCAAGTTGCTTACCTATTCTATCAGCACCTACAATGCCCAACCCCGGCTTCAATCCAGGGCCCCATGACATGCAGACAACGCAGGCGCAACAGTATGAAGACCCTGCATATCCCCCCTCCCCCTCCCGCTCTGGACCCGCCGCTCCAAATACTCAAACTCAACTTCCGTCCCCTAGTGGATCAGCTGCAGGAAACCGTCGTGACCGGGAGCGTACCGTAAGTGAACGCGCGGACTACCGGGACCGTGAACGGGATCTCCATCGGGAACCCACACCTCCGAATAGGACAGGGTCTGCCAACAAAAACGCCGGCTCCGGTCCCTATGGCGCCCGGCGATGATCAATGATACCCGAATTTTATTAAACATACACTTTCTAAATCCTCCGACGGCGGTGATGCCTCTAGGTCAGGGATCTCGACCCCTGGTTTTCTTGCTTTTTATCCCCATTTTACGCTTGTCTTTCTCTGATTCCCTTTCGCCTCTTGTTATCTCTTTTCTGGGTGCTTCCATTCTTCTCGCCACATGGTGGCTTTCTGCTCTTGATGGTACTGCGTTGAGTGTGATTTCTGTGCTGTGGTTTTCCTTACACCGTCTTTCCTCCGGACTCGACCTTGCCATGGATCTGGAAACTGGATTGGACATAGCCTGGATATACTCGACTCGGCCGTAAACTTTTCGGATTCCTTTCATTCTGGTTGAGGCCAAATTCTGGACCTGCAGGAAGTGTCTTCCTAATTCCCATGGAAGGCGTGGAAATCGGACTCCAGGATCGAGGGCCTCCATTGAAGGTTTCTTCAGACTCCGCGATGCTACTACTGGTTCTTCTGTTAGAGCGTCTCTACGGGAGCAACCGGTTTTCACCTAGAGCAACTGTAGTTGCTTGCTCGACTCCACGCTTTCCAGTGTATTGGAATTGGAATGATCTAATGGTCAAGGGCTTTGTTCCACCAACCCCATCTAGGCGATGGACAGTCTCGACTCTAAGCCAACTGCACATTTGATCGGACGCATCATAACTTCCATGATGATGTCATGCTTGATTTACATTGGAACTTTCATGCGTTACGGCGCGAGCATCTTACTTCCAGCGAGATATAAGTCTTGCAGATGCCAACTAGTGAGTTGGGAGAACGGTAATCCTAGACTCCCGCCCATCCGGGCACTACAGTACACAAAATTTGGAAAGCATCTCGATATGCCGATCTCAGGAACTACAGCAATGGAACTCAGCATCTTGATCTACTCCAGTCCTGGATGTCATTTGCTAAAAAAAAATTGAATTCCCAATGCCTACTGGATCAAGTGGAGTGGCGAAGGTTTTGCTCCAGGTTCGACAAGGTTTGCTTCGAGGATTCCTACCCATATACCAACAGCCAAATGCCCATACCGAGGACCAATGTCAAAAGACAATATACCGTTTTTCCGTCTGGACCCAAAGTGAACATCTCGCCACTCGAAGGATGATTTACAGCGGATGCTGCGTGATGTTCTGTTTGCTCGTTTATTGTACCATTCGTGGCAATTGACAGAAAACTTTGTCGCCTGCATTTAAATTCCCATCGGAGCCCGTAATATCCACTCGCGGGAGCGAGCAACAAGCCAATTACACTAAGTGCTCCGAGTTTCTATCAATCAAAATCCCGGGTGAGTTTTATTTTTTGGCGTCTAATGAGTATTTCTCTTTTTATTTTCTGTCAGTCGTCGGGCTTCCTGACACCATTTGCAAGATTCCCTATGGCAGCAGCACCGGCAATCCTTTTTCCTGGCTTCCCCGAGTAACACTCCGTTTTCTTGCTATCTCGTGGCTCGCGATCAGCCTTTCATTGAACTTCCTGGCCGGCGAGTCAAGTCTAGACGAGAGTCACACTTCAATACCAAGGACCTGGAGCTATGGGGGCCCATGTGCGCTTTGCGCTTTGCCAGCACTATCACATCAATGGTCTTTGCAAAAAACTGGACATATTGTGCCTAGTTGCGCTGCTCCTCCTATGGCACCGCGTCGCAATACATGTCCGAAGTCGGTTGTTAGACCTTCCGGGAGAGCAGCTCAGGATTCGACTTCGTCTTAGGCGTGCATTTTGATCTACGGCCTCTTCGGAATGGATGACCAAAGATACGACTGGGATCTACCGACAGTCTTCATTTACTGCGAATTGTATTACTTGCACATGCTTTCCCCACGGTCAGCTGTTTTGCTACTGTTCATTCTTAGCTTCTGGTCATCAATGTTTGGAATGTCTGGATTCGGTTGCGGGTGCTGCTCTGTAATTGTTTTCTCGCCCATGTCCACCCAATCATGTCTTTGGCCGCGACCATGGTGGCTAGTGCAGTGTTTTCATGCAATGCGGCGTTGCCATTATTTGACTAACTCTCCGGCAGCATGCTGTGTGGCTTTTCTTATCTGAAATCGCTAGAATTTGGCATGGCTATTTAAGGATGGCGTCAATGTACGAACCGCGTCTGGGCTTATGTGCCATTGGGCATTTGTATTTTGTGCTCATATATTCTGTTTGCCTGAAGCTTGTTTGATACCAAACTGGAGACCAGATTGGGAAGACGGGAGAGTATAGAATGGAGAGAGGGGTACGAGGGGGGGTGCTGAGAAACCTGGAGAGCATGGAAACCCATACATACAGCATGATAACGCCAGAGATCTTGAGGAGCTGTGGACACAACATTGGCGGCTCGAGTTAATTATAAAGCTACATTTTGGTGCTTTGAAATCAGCTATACATACGTCAGCTAAACGATCGATGTCTTTATGCTCGGCCGAGTTGCTGCTTAGGTGTTGCCAGCCTGCATCATGTTCTAGGGAAACAAATGAAACGGCCTTGTGCCGCGGTAGGCTTGTGTCACTCCGGCCGTCCGCATTTACCTTTGCGTGCTGCATTTGTGACCATGTGTGAAGCTGCGTCCTACCAAGAGCGAGCGCCTTGGGCAACAGATGGCCAAGACTACAAAGAGCACCGAGTCAGCTAGCAAAAAAGAGCCTCTGCCACCCACGACGTTGATGCCCAGCGGTCACGGCGTAGAGGCCCATCTGTGCATGCATACCCAGTTATACAGACCTACACAGACTGGGTTTGATGCCTCGTGCCGCTCCACTTCGGAACAGACCATTTTCAAGTCAGGCACTCCATACTCGGCAGATGCAACGGCTTCTGCGTTCTAACAAACCGATGAGGACCCATAGATGATGCCATCAACGGCGTACATCAACTCACTGACTCAGCTCAGACAGGAGAATGCGAAGAGTATTACATGGGAAGGGTCAGTCTTATTCATGCATATCTAAATACGCTCTAAGTCCACGGTAAGGGAACTTGCCGCAATCAACATAGAGGTCGATAAATAGAGCAATTCTTGACTTTTCAGAACTACATGCAATGCATTGCAAGCGGCTTTTGAAGTTCACGTATCATCGCTACATATACATCTCTCCAGTTTAGGCCTTTTGACTTTTGAGTTATACATAATCTCTATTGACTTGGAGAACTGCCAACTTAGCTTGAAAACCACTGGAACCCCAGATGGGGTAAGTTGGCTAAACACAACATGGTATGCACCGCGTTCCTAGGTAGAGCGGATAAACACTGGCGCAGGCTTGGAAGCTATTTGACGTCGTTTGTACGCTTATACATGTACTCTGTATGCTCGCTCGGTGGGCGTGCGCATCATTCCTCAAATACCAAAATAGACTTTTTTAGTGGCTTGCGGTCCTTTTGATTTAGTGATTGTTGTGCAATGTAGCTCATCACATCTCATACGTCTTTCTATACGACTAGGACAATTCAGACAATTACGTGCGTATAGCTAATTTAAAAAAGTTCTTGAGATCCAACTGCAGTATTATATCTCTGGAAGTTGAATGCCGAGAACGCAGAAACCCATACTTCTGTTGCCCTCGCGTAAAAGCGCCCAAAATCTGTCTAAGCGGCAGGAGATACAAGCAGATATTTTTGCCTAGCAAACAGAAATATGCAGAGATCTTTATCGTTGCCAGAAATAGTTACCGAGCTGGCCGGTCAGCCCAGAGTGCTCATCATCAACCGATTTCCCTTTGGAGCTCTTGAGCCCAGGAAGATAAAAGCCGCCGGTGTACAATGTATGTATGTACCGATGATGACTACACATTACTCCGCCCAACTATAGCAACACCGGTCTTTCCCTCTCCGGCTACTTGCAACCTGCAATGTTACCAGAACAGGGAGAAGAGGAACTCGTCTGGTTCAATCGTATTGATGTCGTAGAATTTCTAGGCGCTAAACAGGCTGTGTGCTAGCGGCCCAAGCAAGCAAGCTGAACCAGGCACGTTACGGTGTGCGATAACGGATACACACTGAACGATGGGCATGGGCTTAATCGGTAACAAAATCGCGTGTCGCGCCGAGCAGCAGCTAAAGCCGGGGCGTACCATGGCTCCTGCAAGTATGGATGCATATTCAGACCGCATACGGAGTAAATAGTCCTTTAGCTGCGGCCAAAGGACCGAAGCTGTGTGCTAAGTTCCTTGGCAGGCCAACCGAATTCCGGGGGAGATGGGTTGTTTGCTATCTGGTGAGCTAGAACGAGATCGAACATTGGGCAAGGGTCTGTACGGAGTATGGCCGTGGCTGTCTGTACCAGTACACTCTGTACGAGTATTACAAGAAGTTGCATTCTTCACTGCCCTGGGAGAACGGCAGCACGACCCCGGGGACCAGATATACATAGCCAAGAGGGGCAGCTAGCCGAGATGACGCCCGAAATTTGGCATTCGCGGTGAGCGGGCCACACCGACCAGCGAACGCTGGAGTGCGATGCGACATCAAGACGTTGAAGGGCTTAGTGCAGGGAACCCCGGGGATCACAAGTGCAGGGAGCCGCAGCAGACAGAAATTGGCCATGATGGTTGAGATTACGAGTAGGAGTACATGCACAAACGCACAGGCTGATGGCTTGGGATAGGTACTCTTACTTTGTAGATGCCAGAGTCACTCGACGCATGAACTATGCTATGAACACGTATATATTGTCACTCCCGCTATCACATCGGGTATTCATTGCCGTCGGGCGGGGCGCTACTGCATGTAAGATACAATACTTTGCACTTTGTACAAAGTAGTCTGTCGATGTCGATGGGGATGGGGTGAGCGGAACACCGAACTCGACAGGGATGATTTGCTGTCGTGCTGGACTGCACGAGGCCGTAAAAGCAGATGCAACGGGCGTACTTACAAAGTACGAAGTGCGTACGAAGCCTCGTACAAGACGCGAGTATTGTAAAAGTACGAAAGGACTTTCGGGTTGGATGGTGTGAAGACATGGAAAGGGGGGGAAGACCCGCCGTTTCTCTGTCCTCGCCTGCACGAAGGCTTTAGTTTGTCTGACTCGCATGAGCGTTTGCTCATGTGACCTGGGAGCCGGGGAAAGGGGGCAGGCGCAGCAGCGAGGCAGAGCGAGAGGGCGGAAGAGGCGGTGACAAGGAGCAGGGAACAGGGGAGTTGGGGATGGGAAAAGTGTGAGACAGGAGGGCGACGTCGTCACTCTACTCCGTCCGTATACGCATCGCAAGTACCCAGACGGCTAGGCCGGCCAGACGGAGGAGGGGCGGCGGAGGGAGGGTGGCATGTGCCATTGGCCAGACGCGGTGGCTTTCTGTCTGCATTGCAGGCTGCAGGCCGTAGCGGACGGCGGACCGGCCGTGGATGCGCATTGTGCACGATACTCTGTAGGCAGCTGCATGGGCGGCAGCGGCCAGTGGTCACCAGTCGGCGGAGAGCTGCAGAGAGCTGCAGGAAGGGCGGGCTGGATGCGGCGGGCTTGGGCTACGCGCTGCACTGCAACGGACTGCACTGCAACGGCAACTGCACTGCAACGCGACTACGGCAGCAGGCGGCAAGCGAAAGCGAGAACGAGCAGCGGCGTGGGCATACGCCGTGCTCCGTACTCCGTACTCGGTTGCTCCGCTGACGGTGTCGACGTGTGATGCACAGAGGGGATGCTTTGCTGGCATCCGGACACTGGCCATCCCGAGGGACAGCGGGGGTTCAGGCGGATGGTCGGGCGCAAAGAGGACATCCCGAGGCGATCCGTACCGACTAACGCACACGGTATTTTGTCGAGCCGTCCGCCTTTGCACGGACTGGAACGGCCGCTCGTACATGTATCTTTGTACGGGTATGTACTCCGCATGCACCTGTTGGTTGGGCGTCGGAGACTAGCAAACGGGCCAGAGGAAGTCTTTGCCTCGTCTTGGTGTCCCGGCTTCGTATTCATTGGGCGCTGGGCATTGGCTTTGGGCGTTGCTTGGGCTTTGTGCCTTGGCATGCGTGATCACGGCGGTACGAAGCCATACGGAGCAAGCCATGACGGGAAGCCCCCAAGTATCGATCCGGACAAAGTACGGAGGCAAGGCAGCGCACGCCGGGGTGTCCCGGATGGCATCCCTCGACGCCGGCAGAGGCACCCCTTTCTTTGATTTTCCGGGCGTGGTTTTTCGGAGTATTGCAGTCGCTGGCGCGATTTCTGCTGGCGATGACAGGGAACAAGGATAGAGGCAAGTATACGTATGGTTTAGTCTGGAATAGGGGGCCGCCACGCGAGAGAACTCGACTCGCCAGCACCATTGGGCTGCCGGGGCCCCTATTGCACGGCGCTATCGTACGGAGAGCGCTGTGGCAGTAGTCCGTACGTACGGATGGCAGTCGTGCCAGTGAGGAGTCTGCAGCGGACGATGCTCGCTTGGCGATGCTCGAGGCCCGGCGCGGCCGACGGGCCACCGTCACAGCAGGGAACAACGCTGTACAGTACGGAGTACGTAGTGCCGCTGCAGAGTACTTGCGCGGTCCCTCCACAAGTCACGACGGCGCTGGCGTCGGCTGGACGGCGGCCGGACTACGCCGCACCGGCTGACTGGCCTCTGGCGAACAAAGACACGCGCGGAGGCTAGAGCAAGACCAGGCAGAACCAGGCAGGACCGGTCGCCGCCACCGCTAGCCCGCGAGACGCGCCGCAGCGAGAGCGACGGCAGCGGTGTGTACCGGCTGCGCGTCCAGTACTTTGGGGCTTCCTTCCCTGACTCGGAGGCTTGGGGAGGCACGCGGCCTATCCCTGCGGCCTCTTTGTCCGGCACGCCGCGGGCGACGGCGTCTTGCGCGTACGGGTACCTGCGCGGGTACTGGCCGGCGCGGTGTACTTGCGCGGTGTACGGGTGTACCGAGTACGAGTGCGTCTTGTGACGCGAGGACGCTTCGTGTCTCGTGCACCGTACTTGTCAGTCGTATAGTGCCGTGGGTCAGCCGGCGCCTGCAAAGTACGGCGCAGCGAACGGCGCGCGGCGGCAGTGCGCGTAGGGTCAGGCCGACGAGGCCCGTCACGGACAGCAGCGCTGCGGTACTCCGTACAGAACGCCTGCTTCGTGGACAAAGCGCGACGCCGGCTGACGGTGCCGGCCGATGTCGTGGCTGCTTAGTCAGATCTCGCGATAGTCTCACAGAGCACAGTGTCGGCACAGTGGCACATACTCGTATGACCCAACGCCGAACCGCGCCCTCCACAGCTGCGCCGACGCCGGCCGCGCCGCCTGGTTGGCTGCAGCGAGCGCCCGCCGTCACTGGTGCCTTGCAGCCGCGGGCGCCAGCCGGCCAATGGCAGCGCGCAGCCGGGGTGAGCCGGCGCCTCGCGGAGGATACGAGCTGGCTTCCACACTGCGAGCATACGAAGTCATACAGCATGACGGGGACTTTCCCGGCCCAGCGACGAAACACCGGACAGCACCCGTGCAAGACGCGGCGACAGAGCACTAGACGGCGAACAGACAGACAAACCGCGAGACATGTCTCCGCTGCACGTTTTGCGGAGAAGAATGCCGCAAGTAACAATGCGGCATTACATAAGCAGCCTGTACGATAGTACGACATGCGCCATTGACGTGCCGAATCGCCGGCCAGTGCTGCCGTTGGACTGCCGAGCCGAGTTCTTTGTCTTCAGGCGAGTGGGGCCGCCACTGTGCCGACCCAGCTACGAGTAATACGGAGTAGAAATTCAAACTCCCTACGTGCACGGCTATGCGCGGCCTCGGCTCTCTTTGTCCAAGCAGCCCGTGGCTGCCGCGGCCTGGCGTACCGGTACAAGCTCGCGCTCGCTAGGCCTGCTCGCCCGACTCCCGCCGTCCGCCGTGTCCGTCGCCCGCTAAAGGCCCCAGCGTCCTACCCGCAGTGCCCGCAGTGCCCGCAATGCCCGCCCGTCCTGCAGGCCGCCTCGCCCCTTGCCGCAGCGCTGCTGGCCCGTTGCGAGCACCGGCAAGTAGTGATAGTGCTGCGGACTACAAAGCACGCGTACCGCTACAAGTGCGTGTCCCCGACGCCGGTCGCGCTGCCCCTCCTCGCCAGCTGTCGCCACCGCTGCGTCCTCGCCGTCTGCGTGTCATCGGCAGATCCTGGCCACCGATGCCGATTCCGCCTACGAGCCTACAGGTAGAAAAACTCACTTCCAGCGTCTTCCATCTGGGCACAGCCGGCCAGGCCAACACGTACCTAGCCGAAGGATCGGAGGGCGCTAGCACGAGGACAACCATCACTGGCTCGGCAGGCCGCAGCACCAGTCACCACATCGCAATAACCGACTCGCAGCATTCATTATGATTCTGTAGCTGAATTGCAACTAATAAAGCATGTGCTGTAGCCGCATTGCCTCTTTGTGCATGCGCAATAATCGTGGCCGATTCGTGTAGTTGTGTTCTGCACATCCTGTGTGCCTCGAGGCTGCTGGCCAATTCTCATCTTAAGCCGTCTTTGCTTTTCTGTCTTCTCTCCGATGATCACCCGGAAGGCGCGTCTGCTCCAGGTGCAGGACTGTGAGGACTGGGAAGAAAAGGAGAATACAATGTAAAATAACAACTCTTACACCCCACTATGCCATATCCAGAGACACGGTCGATATAGATAACAGGAAAAAAACAATAGAAATTCGTATGCCGTGAGGCAAGGCCCGTCTTTTTTTCCAAAATCACCAAACCATAACAAAGGGAAGCAGTAAACACAAAACAAGAAAACGGAAAGCAACAGCGGGTACTCAAACAGGCGACAAAAACGGCAAGCGAAAAGCGAGGAATGGAGTAAGTGGCCGCCAAGAAGAAAGCAAACCCCAAGCCGTAGACTCCGCAACCAGCATCGCTGCCACCAGGCCTGTATAGGAAACGCAACAAAGAGCTTAGGCAACAGCCTAACTCCAGTAAAAATTGGGTAAAGGCAGATAAGGAGCATAATGAAGAAAATGTCGTCCAGCGTTGGGATCACCATGGACCTGCAAGGATAGGATAGGAGCCAATTAATTAGAGAAGAGAAACGAAGCGAGACATGTGCAAAACGCGGCGATACCGAGACGCACGCGCTCCATATCCCAGCATCGGATGCTCTATACCCTCTCGCGGAGAAGGTGCGGTGGGCGCGGCTGATCGCCGCGGTAATACTCCATTCGTGCATCCGGCCGCGCATTGCCCAGTCGGTTCAGCATATAGCGGTCCACATCACGTCCAGCGTTCAGGTCGCAATCGCGCGCATACGAAGTATGCGGCTGCTGCAGATACCGATCAGGGCCAAGTAGGCGGCCGGGGTCTTCTGCTTCGCCACTAGGAGACCGAGTCACCGTTCGCTCCACGGGAGACGTCGCGGCTGTGCCAGCAACGCTGCCAGTGCTACGAACGCTGGTACTGCTTAAATCTCACTTGTTAGTGCTTCATTGACAGACGAGTAGCTGCAGGAGTAGGGATAGCGTACTCGGTGCCAACAGACGACGTCGGCGGCGGCGGCAAGACCGCCCCGTGTCCGTAGTGGTGGCCGTTTGGCGTCGGCGAGAGCGTCGGCGGAGGGCCACGCGGATCAAGCACGCGCGGATCGTGGTGTGCCGACGGCGGCGAGTGACGCACCACACTGTCGTGGCTGCTGTAGTAGCTGCCATAAGGAGGTGGTGGTGGCAGACGGTTCTGACTTGCGTACTCCGCCTCTTCCTCGTCGCGCAGGCGCTTGGTGCTGTTTCGGCGCCGGTCGTCGCCTGGGTAGCCAGGCTGCGACTGCGGTTGTGGCTGCGAGTTCCCGTGAGGGTAAGGCAGGGGCAATGAACGTAGCGCCATGCCCGGCGGCGGCGGTCCGTTGTGGTCCATCGGCGGCGGCGGTAGATGCTGCGGGTGCTGCGGATGCTGCTGGTGCTGCAGGTGTTGGGGGTGCGGTGGGTGCTGCGGGTGCTGCGGATGGTGGTAGTAGCCGGAGCTGGGCGAGCTTGGACCGTAGCCGGGCGGCGGTGCAGAGCCGTTCATGCCGGCGTGGCCAGGAGGCGGACCTGGCGGACCGCCGTTTGTGGGACCGTTTGTCGGGCCACGACCGCCATTTGGGCCCAATGGCTGGCCAAAGGCGCCGTACAACGGCGTTCCCGGGGGGACGCCGCCTTGGATGGCAGAAACAGGGACAAAGGCGGTGGATGTCGTACTGCTGACGGGTTGAAAGACACAGTCGTTTCCAGTCTTCTTACAGTTGGAGCATTTGCCGTCTGGCGTGTTCTGGTACCCACTGCAGCGGATCTGGACAGACGTTAGCATTCTAACACGGCATTACAAGCGCCAGTCGCCAACCGATATAACCCGGACGACAAAACAGAGTACAGGCGGGTATAGGGCTGTCTTACCTTGCGCTTCCGGCAGTACTTGCAGGCAATGGATGTGCGCTGCCTGGGTGCCGATTCCGGAGCTTGCGACTGGTAATTCGGGGGCATCTGTTGCCAGTACGGCGCGGGCGGCCGGTCCGAGTACGCGGGGTGGTATGGCGGATAGTTGTAGCTGTCGCGGTAGCTCTGCTCTGGCGCATAACGCGCATAGGGGTCACCGTTACCGTTGCTCGGCGGCGGAGGGACGTGATGCGGAGGTCCAGGAGGTCCTGGCGGCGGTCCCAGGGGCCCCGGCCGGCTCGAACCGTTGGGCGAGTCGGGATAAGACGGACGAGGCGCCGGGCCGGGGCGACTCAGCGGATCGACGTACGGCTGATGCGACTGAGGCGGGCCGGCGCTCGGGTACGGGCCCAACGCATTGCCATACGCCTCTCTGAAGGATGGGAGAGTGACGCTGGTCTGTGGGAGCTGCAGCGGCTGAGGGCGGTGGCGCTGTTCCGGATCGTCCTCCTGCTTGGGGACCACACCGTGCGGCGGCAGAGCTTCGCGCCCCAGAGGCGGCCGGCCCTCTTCAGCCATGCTGGGAGGATACGGGTAGGGATAGGGCCGAGTGTCTGTGATGGGCGCCAGTTTGGCGGTTTAGACGGCACGGACGAGAGAGAGCTGCCGCGAAGAGGCCGAGAAGCAAGTGCCGAAAGACGGCGCGGCGGAAGTGACAAACGAAGGTTGGGAGGCAGGAGACAGGAGACGGAAGTCGGAAGACGGGAGGAAGGCCGGAGATGGAGGTCAAGATGGCCAGGTGGGAGGGAAAAGAGACGAGGCGGCAAAGACGAAGAAGGCGGCAGACGAAAAAGGAAAAAGAAAAAAGGAATACCCCCCAGCACAAGCGTGTGAGAGAGGTGGGCGCGAGGAGAGAAATAGTAAAGTTTGGGGAGGGGGGTGGGGAAAGGCAAAGGGCCAGCGAGGAAGCCAGCTAAAATAGCGTTAGGACTAGGGAGGGAATCTGACGGCGATGGGTTCGATGCCGCAGGCCGCAATGGTCGTATGACTCGGCCGCCAGGAACGTTGGCTTGGACGCTGTGGCGAGGTGCGGTGTTAGTCTCGAAACGAGGGCGGCAAGCAGTTACGGGATAGCACGCGGGCTGACGCACTACACGCAACCAACAGCGCGGGGACAGGCAGAGAGGCAAAGATGAGGTTGGCGATGTCGGGAAGTAAACAGACAAGCGAGATGACGAGTCGGCGGAAAATATAGTAGCAAGCAAGAAAAGCAGGAGGCAAGAGGCAAGAAGCGGCAGGCGGCCACGGCCGTGACTGCCAAACGGAAAATACAAAGACGTGCCTTCCTAGTTTGCGGGTGGTGATACGGCTGGCAGTGCTGGGCTCTTTCCTGCTCCAGACGGTGCAAGCCAGATTCAGCAGTCGTAGTTTCCTGCTTGAGATGCTCTTGTCCCAGAGAAGAAGTCGTGACGAGAGCGCCTGCCGCGGAAGAAGCAGACGCAGGGCAGGAGGCACGACGAGAAGCACAGGGTCAATGGCGAGCAATACAGAGCACTTTCACAGGACGTCGGCGGCAGAATAGGGGAAGCGATCAAGACGGCGAGGGCGACAGCAAGGGCCGAGTGACGGGGGCGATCCGCACTATTATACGAGCACTACTCGTACAGCAGCGATGGACATCAGCCGCCTACGTATTTGCACAGGCGGCGGCGCTGGCCGGGAGGTATGCGAGCGTAATACTTCGTACGAGGCAGGTACCGGTACGAAGGCGCGGATGCTCCGTATCTTACAAAGTACGGAGTACTCCTCCTGCTCCTAGTCGTACTCCGTATTATGGGAGCCGTGGACGGGAGAAGAACGACCGGGGCGGGCTGGGAGGGATGTTTCCGAGTGCTGCGACGGCGCAAGGACACGACTGTTTTTGCGGGAGAGTGCGCTTGATGCTGGGCTGAGCGATCTGGGGGGGGCGTGGCGGGCGACGGCGGGCGGGCGTACTCGTAGAGTGGGCGCGGGCATAGCGGCATGGCGTGCATGACGGGTGGGCGGTAAGTACCGGTACAAAGGCCAGCAGCGGCCGCGGCGGGAGCCAAAAGTATACGTAGATGGACCGCGCCGCCGTGCATGTGGAGGACTGTATGGGCGGCTGTACTGGTACTTGCGGCGGCAGCGGGTACCGGTACAGGGGTACTTGTGCGCGTGCGTGCTGCTGCTCCGTACTTTACAGTCTCTTACCAGACGCCCGCCGTGCCAGCGTCAGTGCTAGCGGCCTGCTAGCTCGTGCAAGCGGCGGGGCCCTAGCCGAGGACGGAAGGATTTTTGGTAAGAGCGGGTACGACGTACGACGTACGAAGTACTTGTTCGAGACGGTGCTGGCATGCGGACAACATGCTGGGCCCAGAAGGGGCGGCGCCGATGTCGAGTACCTACGCTTCATGTCACGATGGCATGTCGCTGGCACCGGCTTTGTTTCCGGCTGGGCCCATTCCCGTGTTCTCTCTCTGTTTCTCTGGTTCTGTGTCTGGCTCTGTGTCTGGCTCTGTGTCTCTTTCTCATCTCTGGTTTTGTGTCTATTTCTCTGTCGGGCCAGTGCGAGCCACCGGCGACCAGGCAAGGCGTGCCTCGTCAGGCCGCCTGCTGCCCAATGCAGGGCAATGCGAGCCGGCCATGTTCTCGCCTGGCCGCACTGGCAGCCAGGTAAGACAACATATGACAGCCGTGTCAAACGGGGGACGACGCCTGTCCGACCGTCCTATGTCGCATGTACGCGTACAGGTACACTGGGGACGCGGGAGACCAGGCGAGACGGCTGGCGAGCGCGAGTGCCGGCATCGCGGCGACACGGGACGCGGGACGCGGGACACGGCGTCCGGCTGGCTGCCCTGCGGGCGTGGCACGCGACGCTGCGTGACATCACCGGTAGACGGCAGACGGCAGACGGCAGACGGCAGGCGGCAGATACTAAATACGCGGAGACGACCGGAGGATAGGAGTGTGGAGGGACTGTGGCACTAGCGGACAGCCAGTCCGCTCAGCGAGGCCATCGCCAGCCCGCACGATGACGAAATACGGGACGCGGGAGGCGGAAGGCGGGAGCAGCGCGGCCGGCCGGCGAGCAGGGACAATACGAGCGCACAGAACAGGGCAGATGCGAGGTCCATGCGCAGCGGCGGGCCAGAGGGCCGAGATCCAGGCCAGCCGGACACGAAGAGAAGCCAGGCAGACCGGTCTGGCAAAACGGCAACCGAGGCGCAGTCGTGGTGGGAGTAGCCGTGAGATGTAGACGAGGTTGACCGCCGTAGCTCAGTTAGTCATTGCTTGTACGAGTAAGCCGGTAAGCAGTTCTCTGCAAACTGCATGCTGAAACGAAACGGCGACTGAGTCGGCGCCTTGGCGTCTGCTGAAGAATATTCGGCTCTTGCCAGGCTGGAAGACGGCTAGGGGCGTGTGGCTCTTGTACCGGTACAAGCTTGAGCTGCAGGATACTAGCATTATGTACAGTGGGTATGTAGTACCAGTACTCAGCCATGTGGTGGCGACGCGAGGGTGTGGACGTAGGCCGGCTGTTTCGCGGTTCACTGGCTTGTGACGGCATGTCGATTACGTACTGCGCAAGTTTCTACCATGCGCGTACGAAATGTGCGTGTACCGTACTCGGCATAGGCAATGTCACGAAAGGAGGATCCGACGAACTTTAGAAGAGCCCCAAGGGACAGAGGACGAAAGACGAAAGACACAGGACAAAGGACCTCACGTGTTGATGACTCAGCCGCCCGCCTGCGGACGAGACCGCCTGCCGTCTATCCGCCTACCTGCCTCGCGGCCTGGCGGCCTGACGGCCTGACGGCCTGGGACGCGCCGCTGGACTGGGTGCGCGCATGGGCTTGCTCTTTGTGCGCGCTCCACAGCTCCCGCCTGGCCGCAGAACCGGTCGCAGCAACTTTCAGTCGCCTGCACCCGTTTCGGCCTAACCTGTCTGGGACTGGCTGGCGGGCTTGCACTACGACGTGCTACGCTGTGCTGTGAGACGGCCGTGCGACCCGGCGGCCTGTCTTACTCGCCGCGTGCGGAACATTCCTACGACATCTGGGCATGTCCCCTTGACAGGTGTGCTTACGAGTACACGAATGTAGGAGGGGCACAAAGGAAACAGAAGAAAGGTGCACGCGAAAGAGGCCAAGACGAGAGCAGAGACAGACGAGAGCAGAGCCGGACGAGAGCCGGAAGCGGCGTCGTAGCGAGGATCCGCAACAGCACGGCGCGTACAAGTAGTTTGTAAAAGTAGACGGCCGACCGCAGCGGTGCAGGCCACGAGTACAGACTGCAGATGACCAGTCGCAAACGAGGCAGCGCGCGGCGCGGTGGACGGGGACGGAGACCGGGACGGAGACTGGACAGCATGGCCGCCGAAGAGAC
The DNA here is from genome assembly GCA_002778075.1 of Grosmannia penicillata. Taxonomy (NCBI): domain Eukaryota; kingdom Fungi; phylum Ascomycota; class Sordariomycetes; order Ophiostomatales; family Ophiostomataceae; genus Grosmannia; species Grosmannia penicillata. The sequence continues at coordinate 1,711,545 of PCDK01000018.1, read as the reverse complement.
CACCGAGAGGACCGCAGCCAAAACAGAAGAGCGGGCGGCCAAAACAAAAGAGCGGGCAGCCAGTGCCACCATCTGTTCGTCTGTTCGGCTGTTTCGCTCTGTTTGCCGCCCGCACCGCCTGCAGAGCCCCATGCCACGCCATGCCCATGTCCGCCATCCTTGCCGTGTTCGCCAGGCGGTACGGGACGTGCAGGCCGCGGCACCGGCCAATCGCAGGCCACAGCCAGGCGGGCAGCAAGCCGTCACATCCGCCGCAGTGACTCCGGTGGCGCTGTGTCTGCGGGTACTCCATACAGAGAGTGCTTCGTACGAGTGGCAGTGGGCGGTAGGCGGTGATGCGGCCCCGTTCAGCAGCAGGACCGTGATCCAGTGAAGGCGAGTGTCGGCGTCCAGTGCTCGCGATGCGGTGAGCATCGGGAACCACTCGCGTGCATGCCTGCATACCGCGAAACAGCACCGGCCCGGCCAGCATCCGTCAGGCCGTCGGCCAGCACGCTGCTGTGTCTGCGTCTGTGTCTGTGGTCGTGTCCGGCACGCTACCGCTGCGTGGAAGGCTCGTGCCTGGCTGTGCCTGTGTCCTCTGTCTCTGTGTCTCTGCTCGTGTCCTGTGGCTGGCTCTGGCGACCCGTCTGTGCTGCAACGGCAAAATGAAGGATGCGGTGTGCATCGAGCATCGTCGGCTGCCTGCACCGGCTGCGACCTGCATACAAGTGTCGGCGTGGCGGGTGGCAACAGCTGACGGACGCGAACATACGACAGACACGACAGACGAACGCGAGGCGAAAGGCGGAAACCGGAATCCAAATACCGAAGACATCCACCAAGGACATCCAACGTCGTGATAATCTGCCAGCGGGGCGCCATTTCACCACATAATACGGAGTACCTGCTGACAAATGCGCAAGTCTACAAAGACTCCGTACAACGCAACTCCGCGCCTTCCATTTCCACGTTTCGTATTCCATCACCCCCAGCTTCTCGCATCGAGACATGGGAGCGACCGCTCTTGGGTGGGGCCCCGTGGGCATAAGGAAGGAACGTTCCGCCTGCCGGGGCACCCAGTCTTTCGCCATTCTCCCCCGACCGCCGTTGCTGTACGAGCATTACATAAATCTGACAAAGTATCACGTCGTATGCCCTCAGAGCCGCCCCGTGCTGAAATGAACTGTTTCGGGGCTTTGCTATCGTGCGCCGTGCAAGGGCGTCCAGCGTTGCACAGGGCATGTTTCTGCCTGCGGGCCTGCGTCCCTGGCTCCTGCCACTCGACCACAGCCACGGGTGGCAGGTGCACTCTGGTGTCACGGCCGCCGAGCACAAGCACCTGCCCTTTCTTTTGCGCGCGGGCGCATCTCCGGTCACGAACCGGAAGGAGCGCTCGGTGGGCGGCCTGGAAGGAGCGACGCGGGCAAAACGTGCAATGCGTGCGTGACCGGGCCACCCGATCGGGCAGGCGCGATGCGTGCGCCACGAAAGACCTACTCTGTACATGTACTCGTAAATCCGTTGGTGCTTTTGTTGCGCACTCATCTCCAACTTGTATCTTCGCTACCGCCGCTCGACGCCGCGGCCAATCTCGTCAACCTGCTTGCGCACCGAAGAGTGGAACCCAACCGGCCATGGGGATGGGGTCCAGAATTGGGCGGCGACGCCGAGAAGAGGCAGGCCTCGCTGAAACAAGGACAGCTACTCCTACGTATGGATGGAATACGAGCACGGCAGCGACGAAACAAGAGACAAATCGACGAGGTTGAGGAGATCGACGGCGGCCTCGACAAAAGCAGCTTCCATGGAACTTCCAAGGCGTTGTGCTCGTACGAAGTGAACTGGCACATGCCTGCTTGTCGCGCCACCTGCGCCGCAAGGAGCGCAGCGTCATGCAACGTCAACCTATCTTGAGCTTCCTCTGCTTCTGGCATCTCGTTCTGTCCTCCGATTTATACTTGCGATAGGTTCTCCTCTCTTTCCAAACATTTGGCATCTGGGCTTCCTTGCTAACGTTTCGGTGGGCCCGAGAGAGAAGACATGAATCGGATTTCAGAAGCAGAAGCAGGAGATCAGGCAGACCTAAAGAAAGCGCAGGGACGACAAGGACGGCAGCACAATCAAACAAAGGATTGCGGCCATGAGAAAGGCCGCAACCAGACAATCCTGTACTGTCATGCTGACGCCCTTAGCTCTTTGGTCCTTTGCCTGGCCTTCCACTCTCCGCGAGCGCCTCAAAAATGCATGCCGCTATTTCAGGCTCCATGCTCAATATTTGCCCGTTCAAGCAGCAGCCCCGGTCAGCACGGCACGGGTGTCAATTGAGGGTCTTCTGACGACCCGTTGCGGGATATCGGATCATCTAGCGGGCTCGCGGCATAGGCCGCGAGCTATTAAAAGTCGGATACAAAGTGCAAGAGCAAGTACGAAGTACGGAGTACGGGTATTGCAAAGTATGAATACGCGAGTACTCAGTACGGAGTACGCCTACTTGTACTCGTACGGGCCGTCGGCCTGTATCTTGACCGTGCAGGATTCAGCAGGGGCACCCGCAATGCTCATGTCTTTTGCATGAGCCACGCACCGTCGTTAATATGCATTGCTCGGGCAGACAGCCTAACGTCAAGGAGTGCGTACTCCGTACGTAAAGCTCGAGGCCCGCTGGTGTGCCCATACAACTACGACGTGTACGAGTACGAGTACAAGTACAAGTACGGAGTACATGCCCAGCATCCACCGGCCCATCCGCCGGCTATTATTTCACGATCCGGCGTTCATGATCCAGATTTTCGCCCCCGAGTGGATGTTCAGCTGCCATCTATGAGGACGGATATAACTCTGTACAGACGCAGTGTTTACGTCCGCAACTTGTTACCCTGAGTTTCAGCGGCCGCAGTTTCTCGGTGACCAGGCAGAAGGCCGCTGTCCACGCTGCTCCCCGTTCAAGTATCAATACTTGTCGAGTCAGGTCTATCGAGCGCGTCTCCACGGCCCTCCGTGCATAGTAATAAGGCATGTGGGCTGTGAGCTTGGCCAGTGGGGCATATGGCCGGTACCCATGCCTGTTCTTGCACGGCCTGTCTGTTACTACGGAGTAGCCGGTCTCGCAAGGGAACACCCAGTCCCGTGTATCGTGCCGCAGCACTGCCGCACCCCTAGTGCCGTTGTTTGGCACTTCCGTGAACATCGGGTTGACAACCCGTCACACCGTCTCGAAACAGCCGTCCATGCCACAATACCAGCACAACAGCCACAGCTAACCCACGCCATGCGTCGCATCACTTGGTATGACGACCGTCTTAAGGGTCTGCTAGGTCTGAAGTCTAAAAAGGTTGCCCAAAAGTTGTGCAAGCAAGGCAGGGAGCCACATTACGGAGCACACACAGCCAAAAACAAAGTATCCGAGTACTTTGTACTTTGTACAAGTACGAGTACAGTTGGACAACCACAACGATCCACGGCGGCCCACGACGGTCCGCGACAAAAAGCCACGCCAATCAGAGCTACGCCCTGCAGACTGAAAAATACCGAGAATACCCAGCTGGCGCCTCGTTTACCAATCAAGCCCAATCGGAATGTGGCGAGTGCGGCATCTTCCCGCCCATCGGTAAGTACTGCGAAAGATAATTCCCCAGTAGGCAACGTCTGGATGTCCTCGACGTGCCGGCCCAAACGGCTCGAAGTTGCCCCTCGCGTCCACGCCAACCGTCTGACAGGCCACCCTCCCTCACCGCTCCCCTCCTATCCTCATATCCGGGTCCCGTTCCAATCGTCGAGTGCCATGCCATAGCCAGCCAGTCATCGTCCGAGCCGCCCTATAAATCACCCGCTGCATCAATTACATTGCATTGCCTACGCGCCTGTTTCTACACCCGCCTCCACTCACGCATGCACAAGCTGGGTTTTGCTTCCTGCTATCAAATAATTATGAGAGGACTATTCCTAGATAGCCGTTGCACCAACGAACGTGGCCCTTACATTCCTGCTTCAGACATGCGGTCTGCAATGACAACACGGCGTTTCAATCAGTCGACACTGGGACCGATAAAAAACATTCCAGTCATAGAATGCAACGCGCAAAAATGATGCGACGACTAGCGATAGATTCGTGGATTGTGCTCTCGAAAATCAAAGGGCGTCTCGTTCAGAGAACCTTACTGCGACTGCACAACTGTACACGTACATTCGTTATGTCATCGTGCGAAGCAATACTCGTACATATCGTCACTATGGAGGGAACAGCCCATCGACGTCAATCTATTTGTACACTGCACGCCTTCAAGTGGTCCTTTTCCTTTGCGATCCCACCCGTCCGTTTTTCTCGTTTCCTCCTGCTGGCACGCATCAACACGGCACCGCCCACCTCAACCCGCACCATATCCACCTACGAGTATCTTGCGCTCAGGTGATCTCCCGGCAAGAGAAACGGGCCCACGCGACGACGGGGGTTGTGGGTGATTGAAGGGACGCACAACGGAAAAGTATCAAGAACACACACAAGTACGTCGTAGTACTGTTCTTTTGTGCGTGTGACTCGCGTCAACTTTTGTACTTTGTACTCAAGCTGACCGAGTTTGACTCGCATCTTACTCCTGTATGTACGGAGTTTTACGACTTGTACGGACAGGTATTGCCTTATGAAGACATTCCTTCTATCCTGGTGTTTAATTCCTGGCTGGCAGCGTCGAATCAGCCGCCACAGCCGCCGAAATGCCTGTACGCAAATGGGAACAGGCTACGGAGTACGCGTATCTTCTTTACCTGTGCTGTTTTTTCCAGACTCCATTCCCATATTGATACGAGAATGCCATTCGTCGGCTTGCGAAAGACGTTTATGAGATATGACGGAGAGCCAAGGAAGGACTTGCGCCCTCTTTCCAGGGTTGTTACCCGGAACTACTCCGTACAACGCAAAGCATCGGAGGAGGCGGGTCTCAGGCCGTTCTAGTCCTTGCGAAATGACAGGCGTGAACCGCGGCACCGCGGGCACTATCGGCGGGCACCACGGACGCTACGGGCGCTACGGGTACTACGGGAACTATGGTTATGGGAATCAAGAGAGGCAGAAAAAAGCACGAGTACAAAGTACGAATAGTGCGAAATCATGAATACCGCCACTGTCGAATACGCAACAAGAGGTTGTCAGTCCCAATGGGATCAAGAGCACAACCCGGATAAGACGGCTCGGCTCATCACAACACACAACCGACAGGCCTCTTAGCCTTATGCGAAGTCCGATGCATCCATAAGTCATAAGGACACGGCACATTCCACTACAGCATACGAGGCAGTATCACTCGTAACGCATGGTCGGAAATGGTACAAGGTACATTGCTACATTGCTACACAAGTACCCGTACTCGTGCTTCCGGACGGTGGCTTTTAGGCTCTTCCCGTCGTCCCCGAAGCGGGCGGCTGATGGGCAGTGTACGAGTACAGAGTACTTCGCATACTTGTGAGAAGTTATGAGAAGTTCCAACGACTCGGAGCCCTCCTGGCGTTTACTCGGGCAAGTACGAGATACATTCGCCTAAAGCGGGTGCCAAAATGTTGGCACTTGGTGCATACTCGTACTCCGTACAAAGTACAACTACGACGGGAAGCGGGCGTGTCCTATCGCGCAAGTTTCTGTTTTTGTTTTGGATAGAAAGGAGTTCCCCGTCAGCTCCGTTCTCTTACTTCTATGGTAAAAGGCCTGTCTCATTTATTTTTTGGAAAGCAATTGCATATACGAGAAACAGTCAGCAGGGAAGAGCGGAGGATACTAGTACTACAAGCAGCATCGGAGAACTGTCCATCTTGCATAGCAAAGGGCGATGCTTGGGTTCTGTCTGGGTAGTGCAAGCTGCAGAGGAAGTAGCACGGCGGTTGTGCAGCGGTATTGAGCTTGCAGACGTCCCACGGTTCCCAGGCCTAAATTCGGCGATTCAACGGGTTGCGCGACTACTCCGTACAGCCGCCCAGCCCACATACACCTGCAAGCACATGACAGTTTCGGCAAGGACGTCGAGGAGTTTGGCGAACACCGATGCATGTGCATGCACGCGCGTCTCGGAACAAGGTAGGGGGGGCCGAGACGGTGACCGGCAGCCAGTCGTGGCAGTGAGCCAACGAAAGCGCTGCGTTGCAAGGACGGTTATACGGAAAGATGGACAGAGTGACAGTGACAGGCGACGCGAGTTCTCCTCCGCAGACAAGCAGACAGGCAGGCAGACTCATGCGGGCAAGCGCAGGACCGACGGGAGATTTGAGGCGGAAAGGCCGCACGGCAAAACACGCAGAGCACCGCCTCGGTTCGGCCTCGCCTGCTGAACCTCGCCTTTAATGTACGAGGGCGTCACCAACAGGCAGCCAGCATGTGCCAACATCTCAGCCTACTCGTACTCCGTACTTTGTACGAGTACGGAGTAAGGTACATACGACGAATTACTTTGTACATGTACGGCGACACGCCTGTACGAGTATGCCAGCATGGGTCGATGGCTGGCGCATGGGGGGCAAAAGCGGATGCATCTTACCATGGGGCACGTCGCACTCCGTACGGGCAGCTCTGAACGGCATCCTCCTGTCTGCTTCTGGGCAGTGGAGTGCTTACTAGCAAGTACATATACTTGCAGTAATATGGAGTATTACATGTACGAGTATGTACTCCGTACTGTCACGGCGTTTTATTCGCAGGCTATCCACCCCAGGAGCAAAGGATCCGGCACACCAGTTGCATGGACAAGGCGCACAGGACAGCACACACAGAAAGAGCACAGGACGGAGGTGTCCACCTGGTCGCGATGGCTGGTAGGCATACGGAGCAGACTGCAACGCTACTTGTACAAAGTACTCCGTATGCAGCCACCTTCTGTCCCGCTTTTGCCCTCGGCGTGCAGAGCGGGAGAATTACTTGTGCAGATTATGAACCTGGACAGACAGACGTTCACTAAAGGCAACTGCCGAAATGCATCTTAAAGTACATGCCTGATAGCTTGAGAAAGAGAGCGACGGCCAGCGCGTCAGGCTTGCATGTACTTGCAAAGTGAGACAGTGCAAGGGAAGGGAATCCACAACACACGGCCTTCAACCAGCGGTTTCTGTCCCTTACCGCATTCCGCGCCGTGAACAGAGGGACCGAACTGAAAAAAGGTCCGTCCCGCTGGCGAGGGGTCTTAGGGGCAGATTTCCGTGCCAAGCAACCTACGAAGTACACGAATCGTACGGCAGAGGTACTTGTATAGTACGGGCGCGGGTAGGAGGATGCTCTAGCGCTCGTAGTGCGAAAGCAACCTGTACAAGTACTTGTACGAGTGCATGTACAGTTGCTACATCCGAGAATGTGACTCTCTTTGGACCGATCGGTGACTGCAATCCCAGCGGTCCTTCATCGGCGCGCGTCTTGTTTCCTAACTGAAAAAGCAGACGCGAAACATGTTTGCTTTCAGTTGCTTCTTCTCCAGAGGCGGGATCCGCAAGACGACCTACAAAGTACCCTGTTTGTCACACCGCTTGGTGGTTCTCTGGCGACAGGGAGGGGGTAGACTCGAGATCACTGCGAGCGTCTGTGCGAGGTGAGCACGGAGTATCCCAGGAGTACTTGTGCTTGTACTGGTACAGGTACGGAGTACAGAAAACGGCTATGAAGTCAAGCTGGACAGGGGGGTGAATTGTTCGTGTGAGCGTGGACGGGCGGGAAACAGGGAAAGCAGACATGAGGCCTTTTGGCTGCTAGCGAACACGCGGCCACACGCGAGGGCAACCATACTTCATACGAGTAACACTTCATAGGCAGATGGCGAGGCGAACTCGGCCATTGAGCAGCAGATGGGGACGGAGGCAGGGACAGGCACAGTTGGCGTCGTATCAGGACGATGGGGTGGGCATTTGCGGAGAACAGCAAGATGCATCGTATTGAGATAGTGCGGTGTATGGAGAATGGGTCCTGGGCAAATAGTCTGGACACGGCGCCGGGATCAGGGCTCATCAGGCTGAGGCGCCAAGGGCTAAGCAGCAGCCGGGCATGCGAAGGGGGGCAAGTGGAAAAAGGCGGCATCAAACTTGGAGACGATCAAGTCGCGATGGCGAGAACGAAGAACGACGGACGACAAGACAGAGACAACCCAAGCACACAGGAAATGCGGCGGCCGTCCAAAGTACTACTCCGTAACAAGGACGGCACAAAACTCTGGAGAACGACAGACGGAAAGAATATTGCAGATGCCGGAGATGAAGAACCGCCTCGTCGTCCAGGCCGACGGCCACCCGCTATCTAGCAGGTTAAGAGAAGAACAAATACGGAGTAGGGCGGCAGACACCTCCCGCTCGTTCGCTACTCCGTACTTCACCACACTACTACCATCGACAGACAGGGGCGACGATGCGGAGTGCTCCGTCATGCTGACCGTCCTCTCGAATATTGGCGCTACGAGGAACGAGAGCGGCGGCAGTAAACAGAGGTCCAAAGTACCGGTACGCACCAACCGGTGGCCGGCCTCTGCTGGGCCAAGTACCCAGAACACGCGAGCTCCCGTTGGCGGGTCTGGCTAGCGCAACGTGCTCGTGCTCTGCTTGTGCCCGTCCAGGTACCTGTACAGCGCTGTGCACGCTTAAGGCATGCAGTGTGCCGCCAGCACAGGTACCGGTACTACCAGCACTCTCCCAAACGGGCAAGGCACCCGCTTGACCGCCGGCCCACAAAACGGGGCGCCGCAGCGGGAAGGGGTGGGGTGCAGCAATTGCGTCTCACGTGATGCCGATGACTGCCCGATGCGGTCGGCGGCGCTTGTCCTGTTGCGGGGGAAGGACAACGCGAGGCAGGAGCACAGCGAGAAAGGAGATGAGGTAAGCCAGCACCAAGCCACGGCTGGTTAAAGCAAAATCCGAAGAACAGCAATGGCGATGACGGCTGACGGCGGCAAACAGCTCCGCACAGCAACAAGCAGCACAAAACCACAGCAGTACGGGGCACAGCCTGAACAGCATAGTCACAAGCACAACAGGCACGTGGTATCATTGAGTAATCTGCGCGCGCTGGCCACTGCGCCAGCGCCACAGCCCGACAAGAGAAGTATAGCGAGGCAGAGAATGAGGAGGAAATAAGACGAAATGCTAACAAAATGCTAACAGCTTGGACTTGAAAATGTGACCCAAGAGAAGGCCAAATGGGCACCAGATAGCCAGAGAAACAGGCCAGACCAACGGGCGGCTAGTCTGCGAGACAGCCGGCCATCGACCAGCGCGACAGCCACCATGCCGACAGTAACGGCAGCCGTCCATCCGCGAGCCCAGCCTGGCCATCGATAGGCTACGGGGATGCCAGCACATCGAGCGAGGGTGGTGTGGGAGGGCGGTTGTCTGCCGGCAAGGCGGCATTCGCATCCGTCTATATCGGGCAGTCTGCGAAATACAGGACTGCAGGATACATCACATCAGCCACGGCTGCACCGACTAGATAGCTCGACTCCCCGCATTACTTCTCGATGATGCATGCTGGCACAGCTCCACGGCATGCAGACACCCTGTACACTGCAACGTGGGCGGATTTGGCCGCAGAAAGCGGCGGCCGGCAGGCGGAGACTGACGCTATGAGACGGAGAGATGGAGGGGAAGAAGGCAGATGGCAGATAGCATGCGCCTCTATCTCTGGGCGGGGGACGGTCCAGTCAACCGCCAGGCAAAGTCATGATAGCGCAGCCGCTGCTTCTTACACAGGCATGGAAAGTGTGCACTGCTTTGATGTTATGCCACCTTAACACCCGTGATGCGACTCCTCTGTGGCAGTTCTTGCACTCATTCTTTCTTCTTCCGCTTTTGATAAGAACTCACTCCCTTCTTCTTACCAGAAACTCTGTCTCCTGTTGGCGGTTGTGAATGTCAGCTAAGCAGACGTCCGCCGTCTTTTCAGCAACGACAGGACAACGAAGCGAGAGCGAAAATATCGAACATGAGAAGTGAGAAGGCGCAGAAGAAAAAAAAACAACAGAGCGGAAATGCCCCAGCTACGATGCAATGCAACCGCGGCAATGCCGCGCATAAAAGTATCAAAGCCCACCATGGCAAGCCTGACAGCCCCATGGCCTATCGAGGCCAGAGGCAAAGGCGGCAGTCGAACGGCCAAGAATGGCCAATGACGAGAGAGACAGCAGTCCCAAGGATAAGTCTCATGCGCCGCTGGTTGCACACGAACACGTCGCTGGCTCTGTTTGGCTGCCTGCGCGCCGAGACGCCAGTCGCCGGCGGAGACTCAAGGTCATGTTGACGTTGGCTGGCTTCTGGCTGCTGACTGCTGGCCTTGGCTCTTTGTCTTTCTGTTCATAACGTTCTACGGGCAGCTGCGGTCGGTCGACTGTTCTTTGGCCTTTCAACTGCCGATCCTGGCTTCGCCCTCGCGATCCAGCTCCCGGCTGTGCCGACATCAGCCTGCCGCCGCTTGATGCCCCAGAAGCGTACAGTCATTGGTTGTCCCAAGCCCGGCTCATCGTCCAATCCAGCGTCCCGACGCGCTGCCGCTTTCGAGATGTTTGGGATCAGCGGTCCCGCAAGAGCCCAACGCGAGCGAGTTTGTTGGCCTGTATGTCTAGTCCAAAGTCCCCCCCAAGGGCTCTGCACTTACTATCGCAACATTATTGCTTTCCTTGTCGTTTTGGAATGCGATTCTAGTTCTGGTTTTTCTGCATTACTTCACTGTCACCTTATTTTGACTCTGTTTCTGTACATGTATCTGCTTCTGTGATAGTTGTGCTTCGCCATCGTCCAGCCTGATGCCATGGTTTGATTCTCGCCGTCTTCATTCACTTCTTCGCTCTGTCGACTGGGCCTGAAGTCCAAAAGCTACTACTTTGCCGCTACACTCGCATATTCACTTCGCTACTTGCTTCGAGCTCCCGTCTGTCGGGCATCGATACAGCTCACCAACAGGCCGCAATCTTGCAGCTGTGCAGCATGCATCGCTTCGTGGACAGATCGCCGTGGCCTGTCATCCGCACTCGCTAGCAGCCACACGCAAGCATTAGGCCGTTTCATGACGTCCAGCTTTCTGCGCGGCGGCAAACGGCTGGGGCAGCTATACGCTGTCATGAGCGTGAGCAGACATTGTGTGTTCGCGGTACCACAGCGCCCGCAGCTGCCGCAGCTACGTTGGCTGCGCCCTACGTGGCCAACGCTGCGCGCACATGTCACAATGCCGTCTCGTTGTGACGGGGGCCCACGATACGAAGTAACGGGCAAGTCTAGGTCCCAAGATCGTCTCGACGCCACAGCAGCCATGCATCGGCGCCTCAGTATCCGCGTTGCAGCACTCCCCATGACCTCGTCTACGGGAGATGGTGTGCTGTCGTTCGCCAGTCGCCATCGCCCGCTCCATCTGCACGCAGCCTGCCATCCGGCGCTGTTCCGAAACTCCCAGACGCCATACACTTATGCTCCCTACAACGCTGAAGGTCTTCGCGTCCCCAATACGACCTCTGCCGCAGGACATGGCGGTATGCAGTATGCGGCACGGTATACGGTGTACGGTGCTCGTACTCGAATACATGAGAGTACTTGTGCGGCGTGCGCATGGCCGATGTCTCTCACGGAGCCCAGTGCTCCGCCCAGCAGCGATTGGATGTCATCGTCACAGTACGACGTCGGCGTGTGTTCAGAAACGCATACGAGCCGCGGCAGAGTGTACTTGCTTGAGTACCTGTACGAGTACCTGTACACGATGTACTGGCGCTAATGGGCCGGAAGTCACCTTCAGAGTTGCATCTGGCGTCGGAATTGGTCACATCACTCGGCCTAGCCATGCTGGGTTTGCGGTGAGCCGACCCGGTCTCGTCTTGTTCACAGGCACTAGGAGCATCTTGGGAGGGCAATGGCACTCTGTATTGAGCTGTTTTCGATGCTGCCGGTGACATTCCTGCCGTTGCCTACACATTATTGTTTACAACACCCTTATCTCTATCGCCCTCCTTCTCCTATCGTGCCTTGCCATCGACCAGAAGTTTACCGCCCGCAGTCTTCCAAAGAACGACAGAGGAGCAGCCTTAACGAACAGAGATAGAAGGCGTCGCGATGCAAAGAGCCTGCAATGGAGAGGAAGCCAAAGCCCGATGGAGTTAAAATAGGAGGGCAGCACGGCAACAGACGAAATGGTTACGGAAACGGATTTATACAATTTTCGGAGTGAGTTCTGCAATCGCCGTGATCGTAAAGTCAGAAGGTCTCCTCCCTTTGCCTATTCTTCCGCGTCTGTTGATCTGGGTTTTAGTCCTTTTGTTCTCGTCTGGTTGCTTGTGCCCTGGCGACGTCTTTGCAAATATGTATTTGAAGCCCCACGGATGCACGCTCTGCGCTCCACTGCTTCCTGCCTCTGCAAGACTGTGCCGCCTTAACTTTGGTTTCTGTTCGATCTGACTGTCTCGCCGCCTTACACCCTCTAAGGCTTCGCTTCCTCGTCCAGGTCGACCGTGAAGGCACCGCCCAGCAGGATGGCCGGTTCGTCAATGTTGTTGTGCTCATAGCTGCAGGTTAGTGTGAGAGGCGTACACTTGCACAGGTAGGAAAGGCGATTTAGGGAACAAGGCGAACGCCAGTCACTCACCTCAACGTGCCTATGCCGCCCGCCTCCAACAGAAACGTCGGCCCGTCCTGGAGCGCAGCGCCCGCCCACCGCAACGCCAGAGCGCGCAGAATGTGACCGTGGGCGACTATCAGGATATCGCCGCTCATCTCGTCTGCCTCGCTGCCTCCAGCCGTCCTGGCGTGCAGACTGGCCAGCGCTGGGGCGTGGTATTTAGTCCGGATCTCGGCGATCAGTGCATCTAGGCGCGCCGTCACATCCGCCGGAGACTCGCCGCCTGGGCAGCCGTCGCGCCAAATGTCCCAGGAACCAGGCAGGCCCTGGGCTTTGCGCTGCGCCCGGATGGTCTTCGTCGTGATGCCCTCGTAGTCGCCATAGTCCCACTCGCGCACCGCCTGTGTGACCTCGACACGCGCCTTACACAGCTGTGGCAGCGTAGTCGTGTCCGCGGCGCCGTGTCGTGCCCACGGCAACGGCTCTGGGAGGTCGAGGTGCAGCAACTCAAACGTGCGCTGGGCGCGCTTTCGTGGGGAGACGTAGCTAGCGAGGGCGTCAGGATCGAAGAAGCCAAAAGAGAAAAGAGAAACGGAGATATAGCGAAGGACGAAGGATCAGAGGAATACTCACATATGCGCCAGCTTCTTGGGTACAATCAGCCGATCCTTGCCCACCATCGCGCGTCCTGTGGCCACAATGCGTCGCTCGCCGTTGGCCGTCAGCGGAATGTCCGTCAAGCTGGTGTGCCGTCCGTCGAGCGACCACTCCGTTTCGCCATGGCGGATGATAAAGACGCGCGGCGTAGTCATGATGGCGACACAGCTTCCCGGAATGCAGACGCAAGCTGGAGAGACAACGCAGATTTATGAACGACCGCAGCCTAGACAGATACAGGAGCAGAGGCCGGCAGCTGCCAACACAAGCCAGAGGCGCAATGTCCTTGCAGACGGGTCTAGCACCTTTGTATTGACCTCGGGCTCACCCGCAAAAACCACGGAAGCAAGATTACAGTTGCCGTGTGCTGACTGATCGCACGGCGATGCCGGATGACCTGCGCGCCTTCCTTGCTGGGAGTGGCAGCGCATCCGGCTTGCCGGGCCGCTCCTCTAATTGATGAGGTCATTCCCGTCCATCCAGGCTAGCCCAATTCGTTAGCAATTGCACGTGATTCGCGTTGGGACGACTCCGCAAGGCTCTCAGAGTCTGCTTCAACTTTGTATTGTGTTTCTATGGATCTAAGAATAAACTTTGAGGAAGACCAGTACAGAAGTACAGCTAACGTGCAACAATACTCGAGTCCGAGCTCGGAGACTATCATTGAAGGTTGAGCAAGAAAGTATTTGTTTGAGAGTTGCACAAATTGAAGCATCTAGGCAAAATAAAGAGATGGGGACAATGACGGCGAAATACCAGGAAGGTACTCTATTGAAACTTCCAAGTTACGCCAATGGAATACAAATAAGTAGCACCCAAATTCAAGGAAATCCACGGAACTGCAAAGGAAAAAAAAAGAAAAAAAAAAGAGTGAGAGAGTGAGAGAGAGTGTGTGTGTGAATGAAAATGGAAAGCAATGATTGAAAGAATCAGTGAAAGAGTAATGAAGGAGAAGACAAATTGTCTAAAGTCAGAAGAAGCGTGCCATGCAGCAAAGAAAACTTTGACAACCCAAATAGTAGCCATCAGAGTCCCGAGACTTCGTACAAATGTGCCGATAGACCTTCATGAGGGAAAATTCTGGCCGAAAATCCAGAAGCAGCAACAGATACCAGCGGGAGGTATCCTCTTCGTACTGTTAAAACTAAGTACACTCTTCACAGCGCGGATGCTCACACACAGGGCAACTTGGGTTGCTAGCCACACTGTTAACTGCTTGATGGCAACTATGCTACGCCAGTTAGATATCAGAACAGACTGAACAAAGTATGCCATGGGGACTCTTACACAGACCCAAGTCCCCGCCTTGCCCCCACCGAGACGAAGCTTCTTCTTCGGCTTTGACGCCCTCATAGGGGTGTTTGACGATCTGTGGCTGGGTGTAGTGGGCGACACCGCACTACGAGCCCCTTTGGGTATCAGTCGTTCACAAGTAGCGCAGAACTCGTGGTCGCACTCCATACACTTTGGTGTAGTACTTGAAAAATTGGTTGACAACTTGCACATGTGCTAAAGAAGTACGTCAGAAGCCGATTTTGATGCCTGCAGCTGCGAATGGATTGTTTAGGGATACTAACACAAATCCACATGAAACCACCCAAGGTCGTCATGGTGGCTGTACAGGATCGATTTTTGTACTTGACGTACGGATCTTCAGTAGAGTATTTGGGGCTGCTATAAAAGGCAGCCATCTCTCTCAGTTTGAAATTGAAAGTAGGAACTAGTTTTGAGGGGTTGCTGTGAGCTCTTTATAACTGTTGTATAACTCTTTGTTTTGGAAGTAATGACGATGTTAACTTTGAGTGTCCTGCCGCCTTTATATCAAAAACTACTTTACTCAAGCTGCGGACCTTTTACGAACCGCCTTGGTTCCGCCTCGCTTGAACATCCGTGCGGATACTGGTTTCCTGTGCGCCTCTGTGGGCGGAGCAGGCCGGCGACGCGGAGCAAGTGGCACTGCCGGCAGCAAGGCGGACCTTCATTTCTGAGAGAGCAGACAACTGCCGACCAGTAAAAGAAATCTATGAAGTTATTTCAGGCTTTGATACTAGGCGGCAAGGCATCTATAGGAGTCATTTTAGCATTAGATAGGCACAGCTGTGCTAAGTAAGGCATTTCAGGCACTGATTTAGATTAATAGGCCACAAGTATAAGGGACATCCAATAAAGAGGACAACAAGAGATCGTGTTATGTATCCTCGACAACCGCTAAGACGATCACTGTGGAGACGGTTTTCGAAACTTGCGTGCAGTTAAGGCAGACGAGCGCCTTTTTCTTGCCCTGTACACGACATTAAAGTGCCCGTGTAGAAAGATGTTTGCCTCAATGGGTCGGGAGCATGGCATGTATGAGTGAGTGTGGCAGTGAAAGCGAAGAGGTGACCTAGATCACAGCACTGTTGTGCTTTCCATCAGTGAGCAGCCACCAAAGCAGCCACCAAATTTGGTAGGTGGTGGAAGCAAAAGAAGCGAAAATATAGCACTACCGGGGCGGTTCAAATCGTCTAAGCCATGTAAACCAGGGAAAACAGCAAATTCCATGCTGGCTGAGTGAGGCGTCAGAGAGTACTCCGTAGAGCAGTTGGTCCTCAGGCACCCCGGAGTGGAGTGGCTGCTCGGTGGCCGTTCACCTGAGGCGATGACTCAGAAAAGGCCGACTGTGGTCTTCCAAGAGAAAAAGGCGCTTTGAGGCCTAGTTTGGCCTCAGGTTATGTCAGAGGGCGCAGCAAGCAGGTGACTCGCGAAGGCGCAAGGCTTCAAGGGGGCAAAGTTGTAAAATCAGGGACAAACATGTCGGGGCGCGCCTGGTGCCTTTTGATGTTGGAGTCCTCCCATAAAATAAAAAATGGTTCGCAGAGCATAGATCATGCAGGGCAAACCCACAAAGTTAAGGTGAAAAGCAGGGCGGTCACGTATGGCCACGTCGAAAGGCTCTCTGCGAGGCATTCGGCAGGACTGACATGCCAAAACCGGGCTAACAGCGCCTATGTTTTGCCCCATGTACGTACGCCTAACTTTTCTGGAAAATGCCTCACCACAAAGTGTGAGTCAGTGCGGTGTACAGTTTTGTGGTCGGCGTGTTGATAAGCCTCGAATGTCAGCAATGTTTGTTCAAGTGCAGACAAGAAGCACGAGAAGCTGAAGTCAACTTCGAATACTGACCCACTTAATAATAGCGCAAGGCAACAACCTGCTAAACATTTGTCGTTAAACTTCGTTCACCGAAAGACTTTGTCCTCGGTAAGTGACAATAGGTTCATCTGCATGTTGCAAGAAGACATGAGCGCCGACGGTGTATGTTGGTCTTAGTCTTTGTGGACGGTCGGTAGCATTGAAGGTGCTTGCTTGCGACATGATTGGTGCTGTTGAGCCGCTTGAGCCGCATCTTTGTTTTCGGGCAATCACAGCTTTGAGGCTTACGCTCGCGCAGACACAGCCACAGATCAGTGGTCATCGTGCCCCCCAATCAGCTGCACTGCCGATTTTGAATTATGCAGGCTTATTTTAGAGCCTGTGCCAAGGCCACTCGGACCGCCTGCTGCACAAGGTTGTAGGCCGTGTGGCCAAAGATGATGTCGGCAGAAAGTTAAACCATCCGCCCATGCAGCCTTCTTCGAAAAGCGGCGTAAGCAGCTGAATGTATCAAGTCACTCCGGAGGGATATGGGCAATGCAAACCAACGGAGATGCAACAGAGGTGCGAACCGGAAAGGTAGGAGAGACGAGAGAAGGCCTAAGAAGAGAGCAGATTTGGATCTTGGAGAACATTGAAGTGGCTGCGGAGGTGATCTAACAGTCATGATCCTCCTTTCCTCTATTGTTGTCCAAGCTATTGGAAAACAAAGAACAGTTGTATGTTGGACTAACCACTTACTAGTGTATGGTTGCAAGTATCGAGTTGGATCGTGAGAGTTAATATGTAAGTAAGATTGGAATGAGGGAAGGGTGCTTTATATACTCACTGTTGAGGCATACGGCAGCTAAGCTATTACATCGGTGCCGGCTCTTGAGAAGTGCGACCACACCAATAGAGTTGTGCCGCCTTGGGCGTCCACTTAGTCCAAAATAGCTATGCAGGCGGCTCGTTTTTATATCCATCACGACCAGTTTTTTTTCGTCATTTAGGCGTCGGCTTTACTGCCTTGCTTGCCGTGAAGAAATTCATGCCGGGGGGTCGCTCTAAGATTTACCAAGGGGTATACTATTGAGCAACAAGGCTAAAATGTCAGACGAAGAGTCAGGAGCTCACTGTGGCGGATGCTGAGAATATTTCACGAGTGTTTGTGGTATGAACCTGGCTGAGAGTTAGTGTCGTCAAAAACGGGAAAACATATCACTTTTGAATAAGCAGCATTCAGGAGGGAGCCAAAAGTACGCACGACGGGCTCCCGAGCTGGAGGTTTATTCCCGGAGGCAAAACAAGCAAAAAGAAAAGAGACCGCAGAGCCGGCCACCATAGGGTCTGGCAAGTAGGCCTGGTGGCCTATCATGCGACCCTAGATTCAGGAAATGTGGCAGGGGCTTACTTACGCCTACGCAATGTTCTGTTTGAGAATGCCCATGGCTACATTCCTTGTTGGACCAGATGGTCCAAGGCTGCAAGTATCATCATGTCGGTCTTTTACGACATAACTAAAAGCGGCTGAACTGTTGCTCAATTACAGAAGGCGCACCTTGTCATACTGACAATAATATGCAGCCGCCTAGAAGCTGCCTAGAGTCAAGTTGTAAGCATATGTCGATTGAGTTGTCATTATTTTTTGAAGAGGCTGACTCTTAAAAAGTGCCCCGTCAACTGCCCCGTCAAGACGGCTTGAGCCCTTAATGGTGGGCATGCGGCTCAAACAAGGTTCTGTCCCTTGGGAAATTGATCGCCTACACGAAAACAAAGGTCTGCCTCACTCAACTCTGAAAAATGGCAAGTTTCCGACTTCAAGGAGATGGAATCACCAGTAGTGATCGATCATTTGGGGTTCTGATGCAATGCTGCTGCAGAGAAAGCGCGAAGTCGTGCGTGTTTTCGTTTTTCATAGAATTCTTTGTACTGGCGAGAGATCGCGCATATCAATAACCCCACGTTCGAGTTGAGCCTCAAAGGCTGCTTTGTGAATGGCCAGCTAATAAGGGTTATTGCAAAACAAACCTCGATTCCTGGCTTATTGGCGTCAATTTCTAGCGCTGTATCTGCATCTTTACCAGGGAATTACGAGTGCGACAGTTCAGAGGCATGCAGACCAATCGCCGCTAATGGTGCGGCCACGGGTACTCCCGTACCTAAAGGCGACCACAGTGGCACCACAGAGTTGTCTACTAGCATAATAATATGTGTTGTCACTTTGCATCCCGTTAAAGTGAATGGCCATGCAAATGTCTGGGGTTGATATCAGATGGACACATTTGGCAGCAGATGGAGGCAGACTGTGATAAATGGCTTGGAAGTTCATGTTCCTACATTATTTTGTAGGTCCGTTCCGGGTGTCATTTTGTTTGCATTACATGCTTTGCGTTTTGTCGTAATTGATTCCCCGAGTCGCTAAAAAGCTTCGGAAGCTTAGAGCCTTTTTCTGTGTGGCACAAGTATATATTTGCGATATTTGCGCGCATGGATAGGCCTAATAGTTGCTGTCAATATCGTACCGGTATAGAAAAGGCAGGTTTATGACGACTCGGCCGCGCATTTTCTGTCGAGCGGCCCAAATTGTAATCAAAAGGTACGCATGCCGTCTGTAACCGCAATAAAACAGTCAGCAGGACCCACTACTCGGTGATGTGCATGCCGCTAAAGTCCGCTTCTCCTCTGTTGTCACCACGATCGAGTCGCAGCTTCCCAAACCGAACATGCGCCTGCCTGCTTAACGCCAGCCGTCCAACAAGGCTGTCCGCATCGACTTTGCGCCGCCGATCGCATTGCGTCTCGATGCAAAAGACGGCCTTGCGCTCATTGTTATACGCGCCGTGGCTGCCGAACTCCCTACGACGCACGCACGCGTGAAGCTGCCCCGACTGACAAGAGCGCAGACTGGTGACAGACGGGACGAACTGGGCGAAGAGGGAGAAACAGCATTGGCATTGGGAAAGAAGAAAAAGGAGGAAGAAAAGAAGAAAAAAAACACAAAACACAAAACACAAAACACACAAAGACACACGACGACATAGACGAAAGCACGCAGCAGACGGCTCGCTACGTCCTTGCCCTCGCTCTGCCTTTATGGCGCGATCGACCTGGGACCCTCGCCTGCCAGCGATTCTTGCGCCGCCGCTCGGCCTGGCCGCCTCGTCGCCGAGCACTCTCCTTCCATCCAACAAGCCTCTTCTTCCTGGACCGTCATGCCGCCTTACCTGCACAAGGAAGCAGGCCCGGTTGTCCGGAGCGTCAACGCTCCGATGCGCGGTGCCGCGATAGGCATTCCCATATTCCTTCTTGGCGTAATCGGCTACTCGCTGTATCTCATCGTCAAGTACATTCTACGTACGTTACTTGCTTTCCTCGTTTCCCCGTTTCTGTCTAATGTTACGATAAACATCTGCTCCATGCTGACGGACCAGTCGACCGTTTCCTGCACCAGGATCACCGACACAGCCTCGCCATCGGACTCCTCGTTGCATACCTCCTCGTTGCCACCCTCACTGTCGCCACCTACTTGCGCATTCTGGTCACCGTGTACACTAATCCTGGTGTCGTACCTCGCGGGCCGGAACACGCGCGCCAGAACTACAACTACGGGCCACGCCTGAGAGGGGGCGGTGGTGGCAGCGACTGCTGCAACTGGGCCAACGCAGGCAACGGTTGGAGCAGGAACCGAGTCAAGGACGGCGGCGAGGTCGACCTTGAGTCTGGAGTCGGCGCGTACGCCAACAGCGTCGTCAGTCGCGAGGGTCTGCGGTGCGACCCACGGCTCGACCCCGACAGTCCCGGGCTCGAGCTCTTCTACACCAAGGACGTCTTTGAGTGCTCGCTGGACGGGAGGCCGAACTGGTGCAGCGAGTGCGGCACGTGGAAGCCGGACCGCGCACACCACTCCTCGGAGCTGAACCGCTGCGTGCACAAGCTCGACCACTTCTGCCCGTGGGTGGGCGGCGTGGTCTCGGCAACGAGTGAGTCTTTGGCGCTGCCTTGGATCCCCGACGACGGCTAACAGTGCAGCCTTCAAGTTCTTCCTGCAGTTCAACGTCTACGCGAGTGCGCTCTGCGGCCTCACAATCGGCATCAGCGGCTATGCGCTATCGCGCACGGCCGGCGTAGACGCGCGCATGGTGGTGGCGCTGGTGCTGGCCAGCGTGCTGGGCCTGTTTGCGAGCACCATGGCGAGCACGTGCGTGTCATACGCGCTGACGAACCAGACGTCAGTCGAGGTGCACCAGCGGCGCGACCGCGTCAAGTTGATGGCTGTGCGCATCCAGCAGGGCGCGCCGCCCGTCGCGGGACCCGGCCCGCACGCATACAACGTGGTGACGTATCCGCTGCCGCAGGACTCGGAGACCGACGGCCGTGTCGGCGGTCCGTGTGTGTCTGGACCGGCTGGGTTCGCGGGGCCTTCCGATCCCGGGGCGGACCCCGAGGAGGACCCTTTCCGGGTGGCGCGGGCGGCGCGGGCAGCGCGACGGGCGGCCAAGGAGGAGCTCAACGCGATGACCCAGGGCGGGCTGCAGTGGCGCCGACCGTCGCCAGCGGCGGCGCCAGGTTCGCTCTCGGCGGCGGCCCCGAGACTGGCACAGCCGGCCCAAGACGCCCGCGACCGCCTCGCGTACCGCACGTTTGCCATTATCACAGTGCCGCGCGGCATGAACGTGTGGACGCTCGGCTGGCGACGCAACTGGGCCTCGGTCATGGGCTCGAACCCGCTGGACTGGCTGCTGCCGCTGCGGCCGTCGCCGTGCAGCGTCCTCAAGCACGACACGGCAGGGCTCTACCCGCTGTCGCCCGCCTTCCAGCGCCTGCTCCACGACCAGTACCGACTGCCGCTGTGCACCGAGACGACGGAGATGGCGGAGCGACGTTAGCACGGGTTTCGGCCAACCGACAGTTGACTGTCTGTTTTACTCTCACTTTCGGTCGTCTCCTGGCTCTTTCCGACTACTAATTTGGCTACTGTTTGGCTTACTGTTTTTTTATTTGCTCATCCTCTTGGACTCGGAGCTGGAAAGCGAGGCTACGGCGTTTGGATACTTGCCTGGCAGATCTTTTGGAGAGATACCCGCCGGCCATTGGCTTGTCTTCTTGGCCACATCACAGTAGGGCTATACCGTACACATGCGATACATGGATATACACATACACCATAGGCAGCATGCTTAATTAAATCAAGACTTTATTTCACCACGTGCTGGGTCCGCAAGCCACTCGATCGCCACATTCACTCAATATATCAGCTGCTCGGCTATTGATGATCGGCTTTTAGCAAGGCTCGCTATGGAGATAAAGCCGATCCGTTCTGCTCACGTGCGGAGTCACGTGCGATTAATAAGACTGGAGGCGAAAGCTCTTGGGCCAGTGACCCCGCCATGTGGTCCAGTCGCGAAGGGCAGCCTAGCAAGCGTGCCAGTCGTTTCGGTGACAACGGGCGTATAATTACACAGCAAAGCGACGCTGCAGCCTCGACCTTTGTTGCACTCACACCTTTCCAATCACAACCACGGCCCGACCACGCAGAGCAGGCGACCGACAGCAACGGCAGACAACTCAGGCCTGGCAGCAGCAGGATCGAATAGCATCGGAAAGACCCGACTAGCAGGAAGACTAGACACCGCCCAAGGCGGCTGAACGAGAGACAAAGCCAAGGCAACGGCAAAGAGGCAAAGAGGCAGCGGCAGAGCAAGCGAAGCACACGGCCAGCGGCACGCCACGATGAATCTCCTGTACTCGACGGTCAACACGCTGCGCGACCGGTACACCCCAGCGCGGCACACGTCGACGTTCCGCAAGACGGGTGAGATCACGCCGGACGAGTTCGTCGCCGCCGGTGACTACCTCGTGTACAAGTTTCCGACGTGGTCGTGGGCCGACGCGGAGCCGGCGAGCCGCCGCGCGCCGCACCTGCCGCCGGGCAAGCAGTTCCTGGTGACGCGCAACGTGCCGTGCCGGCGGCGGCTGGACGACGCGGCCTTTGGCGGCGGCGCCGCGCTGGGTCTGCGCGACGACGTCGTCGAGGGCGCCGGCACCGGCACGGACGACGACGGCTGGCTGCGGACGGCGACGGTGGACGGCGCCGCAGCAGCCGGGGCCGGGACGGCGGGCGACCGCCAGGCCGGCCGGGAGGACCGCTCCCCGGGCCGGGAGGCGGCCGACGACGTCGCGGACATGGACATGGACGACGACATCCCGGACATGGAGGAGGACGACGACGACGAGGCCATCATCCCGGACGCGAGCGACAAGAGGTGAGCACGTGCAGCGAGACAGGGGGGCCTCCAGTGCTAACACAAACACCAGCGGTCACCGCTCCTACTCCATGTACATCATGTACTCGCCCTACTACCGTACGCCGCGCCTCTACCTCTCTGGCTACCTCCCCGATGGCCGGCCGCTGCCGCCCCATCGCATGATGGACGACATTGTCGGCGACTACCAGGACAAGACCGTCACGCTCGAGGACTTCCCCTTCTTCGCCCAGGGCACCCAGATGGCCAGCGTCCATCCCTGCAAGCACGCCCCCGTCATGAAGGTGCTGCTCGACCGCGCCGACAGCGCGCTGAAGCGGCGCCGCGAGAAGCTGCTCGCCGCCGGCGCCGCGTCCTCGGCGGCCGCGGCCGGCGCCAGCCACGACGACTGGGAGGAGGTCCAGGCGGACGCCGGCGACGACGAGGTGGCCATCCGCGTGGACCAGTACCTCGTAGTCTTCCTCAAGGTAAGCCCGCCCGACCGCCGGCGCACCGCCAGACGGCGCAAGCTGACACGTCCAGTTCATCGCCAGCGTTACGCCCGGCATCGAGCACGACTTTACCATGAGCGTGTGAGGAACGCGCGGCACAGCGCACACGCCAACGCCTGGCGGCTCCTTGGGCAATACGATGGTTCCTTTCGTTCTGTTTTCCGGTTTCTGTTCTTGCTTTCTGCTTCTGCGCATGGTTCTGTCCCGCACTGTCATCCGGTCCCAACATAAGAGATACTCCAATTGTCTATAAGAGAGACAAAATACAACGCGAATGATACAAAGGAAACGGGAAATACATTACGGCCTCCGCGAGGGAGCGAGGAATAATGCGGAGGGGACCACAGAGAGACGAGGGCCACATGATCTACGCCGGGCCAGCGTCCCGAAGCCTGTTGTCGAGAGAGACCCGTGTGCCAATGCTGCATGCTGATGTCTGTCTTTGCCCTGTCCGCCCCGGCTGTCCCCATCCACTTCGTCTTTTCATCGTTCGTTTTGTCGTGCCTTCCGACAAGCCGCACGCCACCGCTCCGTACTCGTACATCCCCTAGCAGTCCACCCCGTCGCCCCATCCACGAAAGGCAGGCTGGCAGGAGCAGCTGCCTACTCGGCCTTGTCGGCCGAGCCCTGCGTGGCCTCGTTGCCCTCGCTCGCCGGCCGCGCCCGGTTCTGATCTGCCTCGCGCTCGCCCTCAACGCTGGGGTCGACGCTCGGAGACTGCGCGTCGTCCTGCACGGCCGTGTTGCTCGTCGACTGGTCAACGCCCTCCACGTCCGGGTGCGGCGGCGCCACGTCCGGCGAGTCGACCTCGATCTTGAGCACGTTGCCCTCCGTGTCGATCAGGCGCGTGCGCGTCTCGTAGCGCGTCTTAAACTCAACCTTGCCGCGAAGCGCCTCCACCTGCTCGTCGTTCAGCACGTTGCCGTTCTGGTCGCGGTACTCGACGCGCTGCTCGCGCGACAGCACGCGCGACCCCGCGGGGGCCAGAGCGTCGGCCTTCGGGATGACCGGCGCCGCCGAGATCTTCGCTGCCGGCGGGGCCTCCTTCACTGCCTTGACTGCCTCGACCTCCGGCGCATCGACGATATCACCACCAGCCACCTTGATCTCCT
Source organism: Grosmannia penicillata (assembly GCA_002778075.1). Classification (NCBI taxonomy): domain Eukaryota; kingdom Fungi; phylum Ascomycota; class Sordariomycetes; order Ophiostomatales; family Ophiostomataceae; genus Grosmannia; species Grosmannia penicillata. Next base: position 1,687,385 of record PCDK01000018.1, on the reverse strand, counting down.
CCGCCGGAGCGGGTTCGGCTGGCGCCGGCACCGGCGCGGCTGTCGTAGCAAGCCCGGCCAGACGGTAAGCGTCTGTCTCGTAGGCGTCGTACTGTACATGTTAGTCGGCTCTGTCAAATACTGGGAACACGAGACTGGTTTGCAAAAAAGGAAAACGTACCGAGTCGTAGAACGAGTTGCAGTCCCAGTCCCAGGTCGAGAAGAGCTTGACGCGCTTGCACTCGTCCTTGGTCCAGGCATTGCCGTACGCAAGCGGCGCATACAGGGTGAAGACGCTAATCGACGTGGCCAGGATGACGACGACACCGGCCGTGCTGATCCACGGCTTCACCAGGCGCGACCGCACTGTGACAAAGTCGTAGATCTGGCAAAAGGCCATGATGCCAAAGTAGAGGGCCGGGAAGTAGTGGTGCAGGAAGAGCTGGCGCTGCATCAGGTAGAAGGGGAAGTAGTGCAGGGCCCAGGCGAGCACAGATGCGCCGACCTCGTAGTCGAAGCGCTTAAAGGTGCTGTTCTTGTAATCGCCGCAGCTGCGCTGCCAGCGCAGGATGGCGATGCCCTTGAAGAGTACGTAGACAGCGACGGCAGCAGTGGCGCTCCACCACACAAAGGGGTTGCCGATGAGGTAGATCTGGCGGTGGTGCTTGCCCCAGAAGTTGATACCGCGACGCAGGATCGGCCAAGCGCTCGGGCGCGAGTCGTATGCGTGCGACTCGACGAGGCCGGCGTTGGTCTTCCACATAACCTCCTGCAGCTCGAGAAACTTGCGCACGAAAGACGGGGTGCGGTAGTTGACCTTTTCGGCGTCGGGGCCCAGCAGGGCGTGCTCGTTGGACTCGATGTACCACAGGCTGTTGGGCAGGCTGCCGCCACGGGCGCAGGTGACCTCCTGCTGCTCAGACGCCCAGTCCGGCAGCTTGACTTTGTGGGAGAACAGGGTGCAGCCGGTCATGATGTGGATCAGGCGGAACTTGGTCTCGATGGTGCGCAGGCGGGTCTTGGCGATTTCCCCGTCGGACTGCTTCTTGACGATCTCGACGCGGAAGTAGTCGTTGGCATCGCCCTCGAAACCCTCGTAACCGTACGCCGAAACCTCGTTCTGCCAGTCGGCCTCGGTGACGGGCGGGCGGACGTCGTGCGAGTGCAGGCGGCGGTCGGTAGCGGTATGGAGGAGGCGCAGCGTCATGCCGTCGTAGATGTAGGGCAGCTCGCCAGACTCGGGCAGCGTGTTCCAGGCGTCAGAGCCGTTGATCTGCACGCCGGCAGCATTGATCGGCTGGGTCTGGTTCTCGAGGATCCACATGTTGTTAATGTCCTTGTGGGGGTACAGGGTAACCTGCTGCTGCTTGCTGCCCGTCGGGTACATGAGCGGATGGGAGTGCAAGTAGCCGCCCTGTGTGTTGACGTGGCGGATGCTGACAGTGCTCCCGAGCAAGACATCGGCCGGCGTGTCCTGCATGCCCTTGCTGTTGAGAGTGGACTGGAACTCGGAGCTCATGAAGCCGTCGCCGTCGCCGGGGTTGACCAGGCAAAGGAAGTGGATGCCGAACATGGCCATGTAGAAGGTGACGGGGATGATAATGAGGCAGAAGGTGCGGGCCATGAAGTGCTTGGCAAACAGACGGATGGTGACATGCTTGGAGTCGCCGAGCAGGACCCAGAGCTGGACGAGGGTGATGCAGCCGACCCAGGCAATGGTGAAGAGGCCGACCCACTTGATGCTGGCGGTGATGCCGAGACCAAGGCCGGTCATGACAAGCCAGAACCACCAGCTGGGCTCGAAGGCCTTGGAGGGTCCGAGTTCGTGCTGGTTGCTGAAGGCGGTGAAAGCAAGGCCCGTGAAGGCGGTGGCGATCATGAGGGGGGAGTCGAGGAGGATGAGGCGCGCCTGGGTGAGCAGACCGTTCTCTGGAGGGGTCAGCGGGGGACAGGTGCGGAGAGAGAAGCAGACGGCACGGAACATGAAAGTAAAATAATGTAAAAAGGACAAGGGGCAGACGCACCAAAGATCACCATGCCGGCACCCATGAGGGCGGAAGACGTGCGGCAGCCGGACGCCTTGAGGGTCAGGAACATGGTCGGGGCCAGCAGAATACCGCAGATGGTAGGGAAGAGGCGCATGGCGACATAGGGGACGCCGGGCTCGATGTAGTCGTCGCCAATGTTTTTGAACTCAAAGTTGCCGTCGAAGCCGGCGAGCCAGCCGGCGAGCGTGATCAGCAGCTTGGCCAGTGGCGGGTGCACGTCCATAAAGAAGCGCCCCTTGATGTACTTGGACGCGAAGCCACCGAAGCTGGAGAGTGAGCCACGGATCACAAAGGCAGACGGAAGAAAGAAGCAGGAGACAGAAGACAGAAGACAGAAGCAGAACAAGCAGACGGGCGAGCAAAAACGTACTGCACTTCGTCAAACACCACACTACTCGGCTGGTACAGACGGAAGAGCCGCACGATGGCGGCCAGCACCGTGATGCCAATCAGAATCTGAAAGTCGCGGCCGGACAGCAGAAAGAGGTCGTTGTCCTCGACGCCGTCGGACGCGTAGTCATCGGTGCGGCGGACACCGTCCTTTTTGGGGGTCTCGGTCTTGGACGTCGCCGGCCGAGCCGCGCTGGTCTGGCGGGCCATGGCGGGGACAGGTGTGGGAGGGCGCAGCGAGCCGGAGGGGGAGGGGCGTCGGGGAGCAAGCGGTCGCAGATGGGAGTCGACGGCGGTCGACGAGCTCAAAAGTCGTCCAGTCGGAAGAGCGTCGCGATGTCGACGAGAATCGCGTTCAGGGGCGGCGCGGCAACGGCGCAACAAGAAGAACGGGGCGCGGGCAAAGGCATGCAAAGGAGAGAACGAAGAGAAGAGCGGCCGCGTCGATCAGGCAGAAACGGCGGGCTGCAGTCAGAGTCGCCAAAAGACTCGATCGTCAAGTCGCCGAAATCGTCCTGCTCGACAAAAAGAGGAACAGACGGCCGGCCAGCAAAGCACTGCTCTTCCGAGGAGAGAGCAGCACACGGTTGCAGGGGCGCGAAAGGGATAGGCGAAAAGGCGAAAGAGAAGAAGAAAAGAGAAGCAGAGCGCGAGCTGGATCTGCGCAGAGACGAGCCGTGCAGAAGGGGAGGAGAATGCCCTTTTTTCAGCCCCGAACCACGATTATATGGATTCTATGCCGGCATACGAGTTCGCGGCCAAGCTGCTGAAGTGGCCTCTTGGGAAGGCACGAGGCAGAACGCGGGAATACGGGTCCAGTAGCTGGGCTGTCCCCGCGCGATCACCAGGACGCCCCGTGATTGGCTCCGAGGACTGCCAGTGGGGCTACCCCTGCGTAAAAATCGTCGTACGGTTACGAAGTAAGAAAACGAGCTGCAAAGGGAGACAGCTTAACCAACTCGAAGCCTCGTATTCGCGCATGTCGCGCAGACGAGGGATGGCGTCGCTGGACACGGACAGACGGCTTCCACTTTGACTGCTGCCGAATACGCGCGAGAAAGGCCCCCATGCTACTCGACAGTGGTGTTGCAAGCTGATACGGACAATACCAGCGACAGTCTGTCTCACGAAACAGGCACAAATAGCAGAAATTCGAATAGCAGTGCTGAGGGCGCTATTGACTACTCGTACGTGAACAGTGGCATGCCAGTCCCTGCGTAGCGCGCGCGCTTTCGGGAGACCCTCAGCTAGTCGCATCTACTAAACTAAATCCGACGCTGCGGCGATCCAGGCCTTGGATCTTATGCTACCAGCCATGCTTGCCGTGTCTTGGACAGGAGTAAAGCGAATGGACGACTGCCCGCAGGCTGTCTGCACTCGGCCGGAGCCAGCTGGGTCAGGGGTCCGTACAATCTACAGCGAGTCAAAAAGCTCGTGTGACGCAGACGCAGACACAGACGCGGCATCGTCATCTAAATCAAAACAGTGATTAGTCATCCGACAAGCGGAACCAGAAGCAAACGTTTGCCAGGCATGCAAAACGACGCCGCGAAAGCGTGTCTACAAGGCAGTCACGGTAACAGCAGTCTGCCATCTTTTTATTACGTCCAGAACAAGTCTGGCCGTCCACTATTGAATGCGATTATCACGAGGTCGCCGTCTGCGGGAGCCTCGTGCAAAAGTTAGTTGAGAACCTATTACAGGAAACAAAACTAAACGAGAACGAGTGTGGTAGATATGCGTGGGTGCAGAAAGCAAACCGCAAAAAACGCAAAGCGCAAAACACGGCCTCCGCCTGTGCTAGAGTATTCCCCATATTGGCAACCCCAATCGCTATGCCCATCCCGTTGCACCTATGACGCCAAGCCCTATGCACAAACCCTGGCGTGCCCTCCCTATCGACCGTTCATTGGCTTGTTCTTTTGTTTTTTAGCCATTGGTCCAAATACAAAGTCACGCATGAGGGGGTCGAAAGAGAACAAAAAAAAAGAGGAAACGAGCAAGATAAAGCAGGCATAATCACCCCGCAGGGAAGCAAACAACAATAAAACGTATTGCCATCAAATATCATCAAAATTAGAAGAGTATCAGATAAGTCCACGAAGGAGGACATAGAGCCAAGTCGAAAGGCTGCCGGGCTGTCAGCTTGCCGATGGGGTGCCACCATGTGAACTAGCACGTTCTTCCACCAGACGCCCATCTATTTAAGCTAAAGCACCGATGCATCAGAGTTGACGTGTTGCCGAGGCGCCGAGGCGCCGCTGTATCAGATATTGATTGCGGTAGCAGCTTCTGAGCACATAAAGCTTCAAGAGTATAACTGGAACAGCGCATCGGCTGACCATCAGCCCATCCCCAACACATGTCATCTTATCACCTCAGACCCGGCCGATCGAGTGCGCATGCACCTTGGTCGGTAGGTGGTCATGAAAGAAGATCTTTTGGGCCCCAACCGTCGCTGCTCGCTTCGAAGCATCAATCATCCGCGGCGCTGATGTGGACATGGTGGCAGCAGGTACTGGGTCGTCATAGCTCTCCGGCTGACAGCACTCAACGTTGCGCATCCACCGTAAGTTAGCTACCTGCTCGATAGTCACACGTCGCGCCGGATCCGGGTTCAGCATCTGGATCAGCACGCGCCGCAGCACCGGTGGGTTCACAAACGAGTCGAGAACCATCACCTTGGGGTAGGTCCCCTCCACAATGCTGTTCGGATTACCATCGGTGATAGGCGCAGCCTTGAGCGATGGCCGATCTGATGACGACGACGTTGCCGCTGGCGTGAGTGCAGGCGTTGCCACCGGTGTCGCAACGGCCTCGGTAGCGTCCTGCGTCGCACTCATCGCGATGGCTAGGCTGTCGCCGTTGGATATGTGGACATCCCGCTGCGCAGCAACTTTCTCGTCGCCAGTCAGCTCATCACTGACTTTTTCAAGGTGTTGCTTCTCGGCCTCCTGCTTCTCCGCAAGGTATGATTTGTTCCACTTCTCCCAACCGCGAACAAGATTTATGTACTGCTCGACATCCCGGCCAGGACGCACGCGCGCCTCGCTCCAAAGAGGGGCGCCAAAAACGAGGTGAATCATCACCACAGCCGCTGCCCAGACATCGAGCTTTCGCGGATCATACGGAGCCTCAGATTCGAGTACTTCGGGCGAAATGTAAGGCAGACTACCGCAGATACCCGGACGGCACATGCGCACGTTATCGTCGACATGGGTGCCACACCGACCGCCGGCATCGCGCAGGCCCGGGTGAATGCCGGAAAACACGTCTGAAGCACCAAAGTCGGTGATCTTCAGCTTGCTGTGATTCGTGATCAGCAAGTTTTCAAGCTTGATGTCGCGGTGCGCAATGCCGTTTGAGTGAAGATAGTTGAGACCCTGGACCAGCTGCTTGAACAGGCATTGGCGGTCCTTTTCGCGGTCAGCACCCGTGAGGTACTTCTTCTCGACTAGGCTGTACAGATCGCCCTCCTGACAGTATTCCATCACATGGTTCCAGCGACCATGGTCGCTGCAGAGCCGGACAGTCTCGACAATGTTGGGGTGATGAAGACTCTTGGCGATGCTGAACTCGCTCTTTACTTTCTTCTCGTACTCCTGAGTGGTCTCGCTGGACGACTTGCCGCGGAACTCTTTCACGGCATAGAGCTCCTCGGGGAAGCCCTTGCGGTACATGAGCGTCACCTTGGATGTCGCACCCTTGCCTAAATGACGACGGTGTCGACCTAGCACGTGCTGATATTCAAACTCCGTGTGGAGATCAGCGACGTCGACGGTAAAATCATCCGGAAGGCTGAGGCTCATACGACGGGCCTTGAGGCCGGTCCCAGCCTCTGCAGGCAAGGCCCAAAGCTCAGAGTGATTTTCCACTTTGGGTGGCTTCGTCCCCTTCTCGAAGCTGTTGGCACGGCGTCGACTATCACTGGAAGTAGCGTGCTTAAGTTTTGGCCGGCGGCTGCCGTTCGAGCCAGTGACAATGTGGATGGCGTTGGTGAAGCTGAGGCCAGTAGTGACCGCGCGGTGCCTCTTCGAGTCGTTCTGGAAGAAGTCGTCTTGTGTGGGCATCTGCGGTACCTGGAGGTTCCCAGAGTTGACACTGGACGACATGACACTGCCGTTACCATGACTGGTTGCAAGGCGGCGGCCAGAGGTCATCGCCATCTCGAAAGGCGGGGTGCTGGGCGAAGGCGGCGAGTTGGACTGGGACGCGGCCAGGGAGCGGTGCATCGACCAACGACGGCTGGGCGGCTTAATAGGGGCCAGGGAAGCGCCGTTCCCGTTCACGTTCATGCCGGCCAGGTTGGAGTCGGCTGCAGCCACATATTCAGGGGCCTTGTCGGTCTGCGAGTTGCTGCGACGGAAGAGGTTCGTCATTGTGCGCTTAAAACTGGTGGAGCTGCCACGCGAGCGGCGGAGACTGGGGGAAGTGGTGGGTTGTTCGGCAGCTGGGATATAGGTGTTTGCAGAGGAGGCGCTGTGAGAAGTACTCGGAGCACGACCGTTCCCGTTGGGCTGACTGATCAGGAACGATCCGTTCACAGCCGTGGTAGGGCGATTCGACGATTCCGGGCGCAGAACAAAGCTGGACTGCGGCGAGCTGAGGCTAGCAGGCGATCGGGGAGCGCCGGTCTGAGACGACCTCGAAAACGACTGGGCATGCGAACCGGTAAGCAAGGCCGTGGGAACTTGCTTCTCAACAGAGAAGTTGCCGTCAACCAGGAAGATCTCGCTGTTCCCGTCAGCAGAAGTGCTGGCCGCGTCGTTGGCGTCGGTGTTGTCGCTGGGGTTGCGGCGATGGCCTTGCGGGCGGAAGTCGTCGTTGGCGTAAGAGCCCTGCGGCGTCACGCGGCGGCTATTGATGTGCTGGCTGCCGGTGTACACAGAGAGAGGAATGGGGATGGCAATGGGCACGACAGTGCCGTTGTGCTGCGAGCTTGTCTCGGAGTGCTGGAAGCCGTCGCGGGACTGACGGCCGCTTACAGGAGTGACAGGCTCGTTAGGCGTGTCGTAGTCGGTCTCATCACCCTCCTCGGGAATAGTAGCGTGGACCTCGACTTCGTTGGTAGGAAATTGGCGCAGTGGCGCGAGGGGTGACGCAGAAGCTGAGAGGACGGCGTTAGAGGCAGGCGGGCTGAAAGCTGTCGGGAAATGCAGCGGCGGCTGTGGCGATGCTGGGGAGTAGAGCGAGTCGGCTGCAGGCGCGAGAGAAGACGAAGCCGGCCGCAGAGACGAGCAAGGGGCCTTTTGCTGGGAATTCACATCGGCGCTTTGTTGCGCTGGCCCGGAAATATGCTGGTTTTCGCCAGAGGCGTTGTCGGCGGCTTTGTTAGAGAACTGAGCCAGCGATTGGCTCGGCCTTAGCTGCTGGTGGGGCGCTGTCGACTGGCGCAGATGGGGCGGTTCGCTGTCGGCGTCGTCGCTATCTGGACACGGGTGCGTGTGAGAAGACGAAGGGCGAGGACGAGAAGCAATGGAAATCAGAGCAGGGGAGGAAGAAGAGGAAGAAGAATAAAAAGGCTCAGTTGTGCTAGCAGTCATATTGAGCAGGGCAAGTATACCTAATAGCGCCGATTGTGTGACTGCCGGCCCTACAGAGGCCGAGGCTGCCATTCTGGAAAGAAGAAGAAGCGATGGGAAGGAGCGGGGGGTATCAGCGGACGCGGCGAGCCACGGAAACGTGATGAATGAAGCGATTCCCGGTTACCGAGGAAAGTGCGTGTGGCAGCGCGTGGGTGGCGACTGCCCGGAGTGGAAGCGAGTGCGGCGTAATGGTTGGTGGCCGGCGACTGGGACAGGAGATGCGCTGACCAGAAATTGGCGGTGATGTCAGGCGCGAATTCTCGCTAGCGGGCAGATTGCGTATTAGTGAGGTGCGGACGAGAAGGCTCCTTTGACTTTTTAGCAAGCGTCACGAGCTCGGCGTCACCACGTCGAAGGGCGGTCCGCGGGGAGCTAGGTCGATTTGGCGGACGGCAGGGCCGAGTCGAGTGTTTGGGTAGGCTTTCAGGGCTTCGTCCGCACTGGCGGAGTTAGCGCGCTGGCAGTAGGCTTGCTTGCGCCAACGTGTAATTACTCCGTAGGTAGGCAGTGGGCAGTAGGCAGGCAGTGGGCAGTAGGCATTGGGCAGTGGGCAGTGGGCAAGGAATCTTCTTCTCTCCAGACGACAGCTTGGACTCTGTAGTGATTGCAGATCAAGCGTCTTGCTGGGGGCCGACTGCCGGGCAGCAGCAGGTCTTATAGCAGGAAGACTGCGCGTGCCAAGAGCCAGAGAGTGGAAGACAGACAGTGGGAAATGGCGATGGTCGATGCGGCACAAAGTCGGGGCAGAGGAATTGGGTCTTGGCAGGTTGTCTGGGGACTTGTGGACGCCGGACCACTGGGCGTGGTGGACTCAGTCGCCGCTTGTGGCCGTGCTCGTGAGAGGGCAGCCTTGGCAGGCGTACGTACCTGGCAGGAGATTGGCAATGGCTGTGGCGGCTGCGCTGGCCGATTGTCCCGTAGCCGAAAAAGCAAAGAAGATCTGCTGTAGAAGGTGCCAAGTGAAGCACAACTTACACGGGAAGTGCCAAGAGGAGGACAGCGCCGTGAGTACGCGGCAGATGGGGTGGATGTAGAGCGCGGTGAGACAAGAGGCGAGACGAATAGGGAAACGGTTGGCGTGGTGGAAGACGTCGCTTTGACGGTTGGAAAGGGTTGAAGACGGTTGAGAGAAAGCTGAGAAGCGGCGATGCGTGTCGAGAGAAATAGAAATTGACGAGCCGGACTAAGCTGCCGTGTAGGAGGTATCGAGGTATTGGCGTATCCGAGTAGCAAAGTAGCGAGGTAGGGCGTACAGGCGAAGGGCGTTGGCGACCGATCGGGAATTGACTCAGCAGAATCGGGAGGAAAACGTGAGATGTGAGGTGCTTTGGGCGATCTGGACAGCTACGCGAGATGTAGTGTATCCGCGCCAGGCGTTGGGAGGGAGAAACAGTGGCTGTGGTCGAGTCGGGAGGTCGAGGACGGCAGTCGCTTTGCAGCTTGGTCACAGTCGCACTCGGCAGAAAGGGCAGGAACAAGGCAAGAGCGAGGCGCGTGTTGCGTCGCGCGGATGCCGTGGACTAAATAAGGCAGGCGAGGGACAGGCCGATACAAGCGAACGGAGACTACGAAGACAAAACGCAAAAGAACGGAGCGCTACGAGCAGACTAGAGCGCCACGGCGCACGGCGAAGAGATAAAAGATTTCGTGCAGTTGGCTGTGCGTATTTTTGGTGCTTGAATCTGTCGGGGCAGGGTGGGCCTGGCGGATGGCCGTCTGGAATGGACGGCCGCGACTGGCTGCCGCCAGTTGCAGATGCACGATTCCCTCTGGGGAACAAGAGCGGCGTTTGGGGCGGTCTCGGTTTGGGGGCACGCACTTTCTTGGCGGGCTGCAGCGAGCAGGAGGGCCGAGGGCAAGCGGGAGGGCAAGGGGTGCGCGTACTGTGCGGATAATGTAGTATGGAGTACATGGCCTCTCTGAATGCCCATGGCTGCTCCGTGATGCAAGGCACAACCGACGCGCGGGATTTACTCCGTATCTTACGTAGCGCAACTTGAAAACACTTTGACTTATGCGCGGACTTGGATATGGAATAAAGATCCTCTCCTCCATTACAAAGTGGGCGACTTATCTATCGTCCACGCACAAGCTCAGTCACCAATCCCATCTGCCATGGGCTCTGTGATACTGGTGATGCAGCGCTCGGAGTCTCCGTACTGCATTTCGCCGGCGCTCTGCGACGTACCGAGTGCAAAGTACAGCGTACCTACATCGGACGCAAGTATACGTAGCACTCCGTACTCGTACTCCGTACGATACATCGCTAGCCCTGCGTGCGGCAGCCATCAAGTATCTCGTACCCTGTGCATTACCGTGCGTAGTCTCTCGTTTAGGCCTCTGGTAGACAGTGCTAGTCTTTGCAAGCACGGTGTGCATATACATCTCCACGGCGGGTCCGCGGCTGGACAAATCGCGTGCGAGCGGAGGCTGCGCGGCGGCAACAACGCCAGCCCGGCACTAACTTGCACGGAAAGAGGCAAAAAGGCGAGGAGTGAGTATTTACGTTTTCCAGATAGGTAAGTGCATCCACGGGCCCACTGCTATCGGCAGGTACGAAGATGCGTTGTTTATAAACGGCTGCGCGCATTGCCATTCGCAAGCACAACGTCGTACTTGGACCTCGGCGCATACTCTCGGGCGCGCAAATGTTATTATCCTTGGCTCCGCTCGGCGGAGACGGCAGGCCTTTTGTCGGCGAGTTCACAGGCGATATCGATGCGGTACGAAGTATTGCGCACTAACAGACTGCGGATCATCACGCAACGGAGCATTCGCAGAGTGGCACGGCATCCTGCTTCAGTAAAACACGGGGGCGGACGGCATCCCATTCTAGAAGACGAAACGGACAAAGGGCGGAGGAAGGGGCGCAGAGGGCGGGAAACCAAAAAGCGGGAAACGGAACACGAAACTGGGCAGCTGGCTCTGACGATCCAGGCTGGAACTGACTATCTGGGTAGTGCTAACCGGCGAGCACGCAGTATTTTACTGGTGCAAGTCGATCTCCGAGGCGGCCATTGCTGCACGGGATATCGCGAATGGGTTGTGTACGGAGTAAGACAAAGTTGTGTACAAAGTATGTCACCAGTGCTAGCAATTTCATCGGCCCCGCGTTCATTGGCTAGCCCGGAGGCACGGCGAGACCGGATAGTACTTTGTGGTCCGCGGCGCCCATGCCAAAGTATCTTACGGAGTATTACTGCTATCTGGCAAACGGGCAAAAGCGGGCCTCCGCCTTTGGATGGCCCACTTTTTCTCGCGCTTCGCTCTTTGCCACGGCCGACTGGACGATACGTCGTAGAAGCAACACGTGCCGCTATTCTGTACGTCGCATGTACGGAGTACGGAGTATTTGTGAACACGGATAACTCATGGCACTGCATACGAGTAATACGAGTCGAAATGTGCAGATTCGGTCTGCTTGTTGTGTTCAGCACATGACTGGTGTTGAGCGCGCGACGAGCTGCTCCGTATGAAGTGCTCATTTGGCTACAAATTATGACGTATCCCATTGGCAGGGTGGACCCTCGCAATTACCGTTCACCGTCTCATGGCCATTCATGACGTCGGATCGGACGGGCGCCGTAATACTCCGTATGCCCAGGGCGGTAGAAAGGGAGCACCACTATTTCGAGACTGCGTCACTTCCGTTGCGGCACGTGACTGTCGCTGCGGTTGGCGGCTGTCCGTGTAGACGACGGTCTGCTGCACAACACTCATGAACAAAAGCGGTCTCGGCAGCCGCCGATGTAATACGTATCTTACAAGGTCGTCGTCTCCCGGGCCAGCCTGCTGCGTCGGACAGTCACCGAGACGGCGAAATACGAAGTACTACTCCGTACAGTCCAGTCAGCATGATGTCGGCCGCCTCAGCCCCTGTAGCGAAGAGCGAGTGCTGACTGGGTCATGCTGATTGCTCCAAGGCATGCTGACTGTCTTGGGGCGATATGTACGTCGTGCTCCGTGACGCAGCACGACGTACGGAACATCAGCACTCGCATGGAATCAACAATAAGCGGCAGCCCGGCTTAGCTGTCTGGTCCGGGCTCTTGGCCAAAACACAGTCGCCGGCAATGGGCCAGCAACCGGACCGCAGTAGGGTGTATTGCCTTGCACATACGAGTACGTGTTTTGCGCAGAGAGCGAGCAATGTCTGATGCCAGCTTGGTGTGGGCTGGCTATCGTCGGCGCAGCAGGAAAGGCAGTGACGCAGTCGGCAGTTGCTGAGGTGGCGGCGGCCAGCTGGCCCAAGGGGTGGCTCTTGGCGACGCAGAGGAGCGGTAGGGACGGCAGGAACGAAGCCTAGGCAGACGCAGAAACGGCAGGCACGATGTGCAGTCCGGCCGCAAGAGGCAGGTACGACCAGCGGCGCGGCACTGCGTAATACAGAGAGTCTCACGACGTGTTACTTTGTGACACTTGTACAAGTACGAATCGCCAAGAAGCTCCTCGGTGTCAGTGTCGCGCCAAGACGCCTGGGATATGCACGCGGCAGGAAACCGGGGATGGCAGAGCGCTCGCGGCGCCCGCGCGCCAAGCATTTCGATGCCGGCACGCGGCAGCAACGGCGCAGGCACGCAGGCCAAGCGTTGGACAACAGCTTTCGGCTGTGTTAATTGCGTATGCCAGCATGCGCGGACAGGCAGGCAGTGATACTGGGTAGACGGCAGTCGCGGGCGGCGCAGCGATCTGTCAGCTTGGCATTGCCGTGCGACGCACAGTTGTCCTTAGCACAGTGTCACTCGCAGGCGATTTTATTACTTCGGCCCGGGTCAATGGGGCTCATTTCCAATGTGCAGTCCAGTCGAGGCCCGCTGTTGATGCTGCTCTCCGCGAACACTGTAGCATTGCCTGCACGGCGTTGGACCGCGCGTATCCACGCCCGAGAGCTGTCAGCTTGCAGTTTGATAGGAGAATAGCTTCTGCAGAATGCGCCGCATTCAAGCGAGCAGACTGCTCTATGAGTGGTCATTTTGCAAGTGTCTCATCTCACGCTCGCGGTTTCTGGCCGGCAGCACACACCGCTCGCCCGTACAAGTTTCCCTTGTTCCAGGGCGTGACACGCGATCTACAGTACGAAGTAATACCATTGGCGACCAAGGCTGACGGGAATGCAGCAATGTGACGTTGACTGTGGGGAAGCTCTAATTTTATTTCGCTCCACGAACCCGGAGTATGAGTACGGAGTAATGCCGATGCACGGCTGATGCAGCCGGTCACGGGTTGCAGACTGACGCAGGAGCAAGGCAAGGCAGGAGCGAAACACAGACGGAAAGTTGGCAGGTAGAGAAAACACGCGTCTGTCTCGTAGTAATACTGCGTGTCATCGTCCTTTTGAGTAGTACATGTAAGATATTGCTCGCACATGTAATACTCCGTAGAAACTTAGACAGCACGCCGCTCAACCACCTGCCGCCCTGCAGGATCGCTCGTGACCGACGGCAGACATGCACGTCGGCCGTGCAGCGCCGGCGCCGGCGCCAGACAGCGCCCGGCATGACGTCGGTGTATTTGTCAGCAACCTCAGTACGAATACGTTGCACGAGTATTACTCCTTCCTCGCTGCTAACGACCGCCTTCGGCTGGACGCAGCCAAGTCGGTGGCCTGCCGGTGACGTTGCACAGGATCTAGGGTCTGTTTTATGGGGATGTCGGGGTTCTGCGAGGAGCTCAACGCACTGCTACCCCGTAACACGGCAGAGGAGTTTTGCCGTCCGCTACGTTGCGTTGCGGCCGATCAGCACAGACAAGCTTTCCGACGGCTTGGCTGCCGCAGTTGAGCCTGGTGGTGGACTTGTAGTGGCGGCAGCCAGGATGCATTGTGGCGGCGAGGTATCTGCAGCAGCCGTAACCAGGCAGAAGGAAAATGGAGGCGGTCATCCGTCCAGCCTTGTCGGCTCGCTTCCGACGGCCGACAAGCACCTGTACTCGCAATACTGCCTGCCGCCAGAGGTAGCGTAGAAATGGCGGTCAGCGGCCGCGATGCAGAGGGTGTGCTATTACGAGTGTGCGGAAGCTCGCACTTGCATTGGTACGGATAGCAACGTCAGACCGCTGTTGCCGCCATCGTGCAGAGCCGCAGCAGGCCGGACTTCTGCTCTTGCTCGCGTGCCTGCTCGCGTGCCTGCTCGCATGCCCAATTGCCTGTCGAGGCGGTGTCGACTGCGGGCTGACAACGGGCTTGGGCGAGGGGCAGACAAGCCGGCTTCCGTCGTGCGTCCATACAGCAACCCGGGACCTCCTGCACCCGGCCCCATGTCTCGACGATCCCCCGCGCGATCGGCTGCTGCCAGCCAACAGCGGCGTCGCACAACCGGTGGTCTGCCGGGTGGAATTGGCACGCAGTCGGGGCGAGGAGCTGGTCGGCGGCGAAACAGCGGCAAGCATGGGGGAGCAGGACAGATCGAGAGGCTGGACAGTCGATAGAGCAGGACTGCGCAGACGAGAGACGAATGACACGGCGCGGGAAGCAAGACGGAAACAGGACAGCAGGGCGCGACAGCATCGACGAGAACTATGTCCTCACCCGCGTCCAGCCGCGCAGAGCACAGAGCGCAGACAAATGCCGCATCGCGTGGCACGCTGCCACGCCAATGAACAGGCGCGCAGCCACAGACTGGCTCGAGTGCGGGGAGACCAGCGGCTCTAGGCTGCTTCCTTGTCCTGCCACTGCTATCCTTGCTTGGCGCAGACTCAAACTTCCCGACAACCCGTTGCAACCGCAAGGATTCGTAAGCCGGCTTTCGCCCGGTCTGGCAGCCTGCTATCCGTCCATCGCCGTATCGTCGCGTCGTCGGTCTGCCTGCTTCGTCGTCTTGCTTCGAACCGATAGACCCAGCTTGTCTGCGTTTTGTTGTCCGGCTGGCCTGGCCTTGACTGCTCTGGCTTCTCTCGTTGGTTTCCGAACATGCATGCCCTTTGATTGCATGGCTGGCCTTGCCTCTGGTCTCGGGTCCCCTCATCGCTCATGGCCTCGCTGGCCGGCTTTCACGGAGAGCGAGTATATTCCTCGCCCCTCCTCCCACTCGACATCCACGCCGAGCTCGTCAGCGGCTGGGCATCCCGTGGCACCAATGCCGTCTCCTGCTTCCCTCACATTCAACCCAAGCAGCGTCCCCTCGGCGTGGGGGTTTCGCCGCCAAACCCGTGTCCCTTCGGCCGCCGGCTGGCCGGCTGTCTGGGTCTGTGCTGTCATTTGCGTCTGCTCGCGTTGTAGACTGTCTGCCACCTGAGCCCACTCTTGGCTTTTGATTGTGCTGGCGTCCTCGTCGTCTTGCCTCTGCCGTTGCTCCTAGTCGAATCTGCTGTCGTCCGTCCACCACTTTGTTGGCTGTTGCCACCACATCGCTCGTCCTTTATCGTAATTGTCATGACGAGACGGGCAATCCCATGCGGCCGCGTTAACGCGAAGCGGCCCTTTTCAAACCTCTCGCCATCCACATGTTCTAGACTCTGGCGTTTCTCTTTTCCAGCTCGTCTGCTCGGGTCTTGTCGCTCGGCCCTCGTGTGCTCTTGTTCCCCCTTGCTACTTTGCTCCTTGCCGTCCACTTTGCCGAGGAAGCCAGCCCTCGCTGCTTGATCCCTCATCGTCGTTTAAGCGGCTTGTAGTGAACACCACGTCTTCCGGTGCACGCGTTCTCTCACACTGTACAGCAGCGGCAGAGGGTGGCAGGATGACCGCATGCGTGGAGGCACGGCAAGGCCTGGCAAAGAAGAAGTTGGCTAAAAGGAAATCTGGAAGCCCAGGTTTCCTTCCCACAGGCTACTGGTGGGTAGCATAGCACACGCTCTGGCCCAAGCCGTAGTGCGTGCCATTGTGCACATCGGGGATGGTCGATCAGTATGGCTCCCATGAACGCACACCGTCATAATTTGTGCCGATGCCTCTGAGCGCTTCGTTTTGAGGTGTGCCGAAGCCTTGCTGGCGAGGTGCCAGCGCAAGTGCGGATATGCGAGAAGAAACGCGAAGGCCCGACGATGAACAGAGGACCATAGAGGAGCGAGTGTCAGGTTAAGCCGAGGATGGGGGCCCAGGATGGGGGCCAAACCGGCTGCTCGGAAGCGTCAGACAAGGCTATCGAAGGCAGATGAGCGGTGAAGTCGAGCGCAACCAGCAGAAACAAAGTCGATGCCAAGAAGAAGAGAAGAGACGGGTCGAGAAACGGAACAGAGAAAACAACACAAACGATCAGAAGCTAAGCAGCAAAGAAGATCCCCGGAAACAGAAGGCGCAAGGGACGTGACAAATATCAAGCTCGGGTAGGGGAAAAAGGGACAGGAGGTTGGATACAGGAAGGAACGGCCCGGGTACTGGCAACACGGGCAAGACCAACACAGCCAGAGACGAGGCGAGGAAGTTACCAGATTAGGCACTCGATGCCACACCTTGTCCGCCGCCAGCGAAGCCCTGTCCTTTCCCCGTCCTCCGAGTCCTCCGAATTCTCTCCGGCGACCAGCAGAGCCTCCAATTTCAACGGATGCTGCAGCAACTCCCATTCCTCGCCCTGGGCACCGCAAGTGTGCATTTTTCGGCTAACGGCACTTTTCACTGCACTGGGCATCGGTACACCCCAGCGGGCACTGCTGGCTGTTGCCATCGTGGCAGCTGAGCCGCCGTGATACTGCTCCTCCGGGGCCACCGGCCTCACTTTTGATCTTTGCGTATCTTGTGTGACGCTTCTCAAGGTTCGTCCCTTGTCCACTCAAGTCTCTTCCCATCCTCCGCCCTCGCCCTTATCGGATCTTCTGCATCTCCTGTTCTCTTCGTCCCATGTCCTCACCCTATTCTATATGGCCCATGTTAATCTGCTACGTTTGGGGCGGACTATGCACCGCTCGCTTCCAGCATTACGCCCTCCCCGTTGTCATACTGCTCCGCGACACGCTGTAGCAACAGCCAATTCGCAGTCGCCGTGACGCCCAAGGCGTCTCCGAGGCGTCTGTACCAGACATATACGTAATGCGTTGCGCGCTGGCGTTCAGACCGCTGGTTTTACGGCTCGATGCCACACCTGTGCCGTTCACATTCGAGACTGCAACGCCTTACATGCTTCCCTGTCCAACTATGCCTTACACGTGAGGTCTTGCTTCTTGACCATGACTGCGCAACTCGCACTCTACTCAGCCTTCCTCAGCAAAGTTTGTAGTCGGTCGACGCCTGCTTTGGCAGGCCGAAAACGCCATCCATGTTTAACGGACCGATTGTGAGACTGCATAGCAACGGCACCATGCCTTACACCCGTTTCGTCATTAGTCTCGGCCGATCCCCGTGGCTGTCTCCTGCGGCACGAACCTTTGGTCCGTTCCCGTCTTCCATTTTTGTTCTATCAGCGTCGCTAGCTGGGGCAGGAAATACATATCCTTAGTCTTGAGGCCGTGCACTTTCTGTGATCTCTGTTCTCGCTGTGCTCGCTGTGCTCGCAGCTTCGGGCCGCGGCGATTTCCATCGCCTCGTTCCCTCCGCTGCTTTTGGCCTTGCGTGTTGTCGCCGCATCCTACTACGTGCAGACTTTCCCATACTACCGCACATACTGTCATCGTCCGACAACTCCTCCTTTCGAATCCATATCGTCCAAATCCTTATGAACATCAGTGCCTTATATTTTTCTAGTTTTTTTCTCTAGGGCGTCACGTGTAATTTTCACTCCAAGGCTCTGTTCCTTTTCGGAAATTTCAAACAACATTTCTGCCGCAAAGAATTAATCAAACTCTTGGGTCGGACATTACCTTGCCGCCTGTTTCTACCCTTGAACTTTCCTTCTGTTCTATTTGCTCATCCTGCCTGCATACACTCTCCCATGAACAACTGGCGTCGCCACCTGGCCTCGTACATCTCTAAATCGTACACAGCCATGGTAGTGACCAGTTCGTACAATGCTCCCGACAGCCTTGGCTTGTCGTCCAACGTTCCCTCTACGTGTACGCTTTCCTACGGAAACAACAGCGATGCTGTCTGATGCTCAGTACAGCCACAACTTGTTGTGGCCATGTCGCAGGGCGTCTCGGTGCGTGTAGGTTTGCGTAGTCGGCTCGCGACGCTACTTACCACACTTGTGTTCTTACGTCTGGGCCATGCCTCCTCTAGACAACTCTCCCTTTTCTTCACTGCCTCCAACGCCCTGGCCTCATCTTTGTTCTCAGCCAAGTGTTCTTGCTTCTATGGGCGTCAACAACCCAGTATCGCCGCCCTAGAAAACAGCAAAGACCGAACCGGAAGCCTGAAAGCAGAGCAGAGCGTCACGACTTCGAATAACCCAGCGTCTAGTGGCAAGTAGCAGACGCAATAGTTGCTGCGCGACATGTGCTCTGTAGTACAAGCTTAGCCCCAACCTAGGCAAAGTGACGATGCGGTGAGTTGTCTACGATGCCGTTCCGCAGGGGCACACAATGACTCTAACCACCGCGCATCATGACAATATTCTTGTGCCCGCCGTTCATTGCGGTGGACACTTGTCACCTCATTTCGCAGCTATATAAGTATGAGCTTGCAGTCCTCTTCCACAGAGGTAATAGAAAACTCCAAGCAGCTTCTACACCTCAGCAGCGCACCCGACTCGAACACAAGATCCATTCAAATCTACCAAACATAAGCCCTCTTAGCACCAGCACCAGGCGTTCCAAGACAGACCATGGGTGACAGGGCGCCGTGTTCTGACGACGAGGGCGAGCCCCCTCATCACCGCGAAGCGGATGAATATATCTGCTGTCATTGCTTAGAGGATAAGAAGTGTTCAGTTATGGATGATGAAGCTTCTGATATTATAATTGTGGACGGAATTTGCCCTAGATGTGGTAACGAGAAATGCGACGAGTGCATACTTCGATGCTGAATAGGTGACGGCAGCACTAGAAACCCATTGATGCTATCCAGACTCAGGCCATAGACTGCGAGACGACGCACGGTCACCTAATGACAGTATGAGGGCAAGTTTCCGCACTTCACTTGTCTTGAATCATTGTCTGATGCGTCTTAGAAGTGGGAAAAGGGCGTTTGGATTCTCTTTGGGAGAACAGTCTTCTTAGTTTCCAGCCATAAGGCGTTGCGTGGTTATTTCGACTGGTATTGGACTGGGTTTCTCGGAGTTGGCAATGCTTCTGGGCGAAACCTTGGTGTTGTATTTCCTTGCATGGCCATGCTTTTTTTTGTTGAGTTTTGCGATGATTACTAGGCGTAAAGGGAGAGATTCTTCTTTGACCTTATTCCTTTGGATCTTTGGAGATATCTCATCTTTGCCTGGATAGACTCGTTTGTTTCTGATTGTTTTCCATTTCAACCTACTACTTTGAAATAAAACGCTGGCGATTTTTTCCCTCCAAGCTTTTTGAAACTACACGTAGGTCGCGTGTATGCCTTCTGCCTTGGCAGCCTTGTTCCCCTGGCTGCTGATATTCTGCTGTCAGTTATGGGACGAGCAGAGGCTGCGTCCGCTAACGCCAGACCGGTTCATCATCCGTCCGATGTGCACTTCTGTATCGCAGACTCAGTCCAATCTGCCGATGCCTCGCAACTTGCCCTGCAGTCCGCCATGATTTGCCACGCCACGCCCCGATGCTATACTTGCGCATGGTGATCGTTCAATTATGGTGTCTAATAATGTGTCTAATCATGTATCTGCATTCCGCAACCGCTTTGATGACCGCCCGCTTTGCCCTTAGTAATCATTTATATCGTAGTCTTCTTCTCTGTGGACTTTCGCTAATGTCCTTTCATTCCACTCTCCATAATACTCCGCATTGCTTCCCATCTGCCTCTCACATCCGCTCACCCAAGTGTTCCAGCAGCTCGTTGAGCAGCGCCTGCGTCTCGACCGGGTTTGCAACCCAGGCCGTGGTCGCGGCACGACGGGCGCGGAAGTCGTTGGCGCCGGCGCTCAGAAATTGGTCGCCGACGTGGAGGGTAGTATGAGGAGTGATGTCCACAGGGCCGCTCGCCAGGACGTGCTGGCAGATCTGGACGCCCCAGCTCTTGTCACCAATGTCGACAAAGACGTCGCGGCCGCCGTTGAAGGCGCAGAACGGCACGCGGCCGGCACGGCCGGCCGGGCTGACCTCGAGGCGCTTTTGGACAGTGAGGACGATCTCTTCAAGGCTTTCGCGCGAGAGGGGGGCGTTGGCGGTCGCGTTCGTGCCCTCGGCGGTACCCGGTATCAGTCCGACGGCGCGGGCCTTGCGTAGCACGGTCGCGGGCAGGTCAAGACGCTGGACGCAGGTACGCAGGGTGGCCTCGGCGAGGTCGAGCAGCTGCTGGACGTCGGCGGTGGGCCACTGCTGCATGGCCACAGGCATCCAGGCGGCGGCGGCTACAGGGGCGAGGAGGGCAGGGCTGTCGGGAGAGTAGGCGAACACAAAGCTGGCTTCGCCGCCGACGATGAGCAGGTTGCGGCGCTGGGCGGCGGTGAGGTCGGCGGCTGGGTCGTGAATGGCTTGCAGCAAGCCGTGCAGGCGATCGTAGTAGCGATCGGCAGTGTCGTAGCCGGCGGCGGTAACGATGCCGACGCGGATGTTGCGACGTAAGAGACCTGCAAGTTAGATGGGCAGAAGAAGCAGGAAAGGAGCAGGGTAGAAGCAGATTCCATACCGAGAATCAGTGGGAGCAGCGGGCTGCTGGGCTCGAGGTTCTGGCCGTCTTCGTAGAGGGTCAAGTCACCGTCAAAGGTCACGAGCTGGAGAGGAGGAGGAGAAGGGGGAGGCGAGCCAGGGCCTCCGGTGCTCGGATGCCGGCCTTCCCTCCCCGCGAGGGCCATCATTTGTGCCGTGTTGAGGGTCAGCCGTACGTCGTTAAAGGACGGCGCGACGAGGCGGCGCGACGAGATGCGGCGACGGGCATCCTGGTAAAGGAAGGCGGCCTCGAGGGGCAGGGGAGTGAAGAAGGGCCCGACGGTGGGAACAAGAAGCTGCAGGCGAGAGAGCCGTTTTCGAGGCGGTTGAGGCAGAGCTGGCGTCTCGGCGTCGACGTCGGCATCTGCGTCCAGCAGACGGTGCTCGGCGATCATCTTCTCGACGTCATGGAGAATCTCGGCATAGCGGCGGCGGACCTCATCCGAGTGGGAGGCGAAGACGATCTCGTCGGACTCAAAGTCGCCGGCGGGTTGGGAGAAGAGAACGAACGGGCTGATGAGAAGGCCCTTGACCCATTCTGGAGGTGTGAGTTCTGGAGCGAGACCGGAGGGAGAGAGACGGAGCCGGCGGACTCACCGATGAGCTGGTCCCGGCGATGGGACTTGAGGGCGTCTGGACAGATGTCAGCCAAGTCTGGCAGCGGTCAAGCTTGAGGAGTTGAGCTTACACTCGACGCGGTACTTGGTGGTCATGATTGTGACAGGGACCGGGGCGGAATGGGCGGAAAGCTGGCCGAGGACACGGGATGGCGTCAGGGCAGGGAAAGGTAGACGGAGAAGATGGAGAAGAGCAGAAGAGACGGGCAGAAGACGAGATCAAAGTTGGCGAGAAGAGAGGAACAAGAGAAAGAAGAACGCGGAGAGGAGAGCTGAACAGAGATGAAAGCTAGCGCTGTCCGCACGCTGCAAGTCGACAAGAGAGGGCGAGAGAACGAGGCACAGAGGATCGTGGAGGAGCACAGAGCAGTCCGTGAGTCTGTACGAGGCCAGAAGCAGAGTAGTCGGTCAGTGTTGAAGCGGATGTCGTCGTAATTCTGTACAGCTGAAGTCACGAGGACAGCTCCGAGGTCGAGGCCACTATGAAGTCATTGGCGCTAGTGGAGCTCCAGGGGGGCAGGCGCGGCCAGCTAGCGTCAGGGCGGTGTGGAGTGGTTACGGTGAGGAGCTCTTGGAGCTTCCCTGCGCTTGTGCTATAAGTCAGCCGGTGTAGAGCTGGAAGGGGTAGATACGACGGAGAAGACAAGTTTGGATGCCGGAAGAACTTAGAAGATCAGAAGACACAGAGACAGAAGACACAGAGAAGACACAGAAGTAACACAAAACAGAAACACAAGAGGAGTACTCCGTACGCGACACAACATACAGAATGGGTTGGATTACGTAAGTCTATTGTCGAAGGATTGTCGGTTCATTATGCCTGGACAGTTGCAGCAGCCGCTTCCCCAACGCCATCGCCGTCTGCGTCTTCGTCGCCGTCGTCCTCGTCTTCCACCTCCTCCACCACCAGGCTCGCCGACCGACCAATGGCCTCCAGCAGCGTCGTCGTCTCGGACGGCGGAAGTACCTCGCGTGGCAACATGGACGCGATGACAAAGGTGAATGTGTGCGTATAGTCGGCGGGCTGGACGGGACGGCCGTCGCTGTCGGTCTCGATACCATCGTCGCTGCTGCTGCTGCTGCTGCTGCTGTCGTCGTCGCTGTCGTCGGACGAGGAGTCGTCGTCCACCAGGGGGTAGCGACACTCCACAAAGGCGTACAGCTCCTCGACGCTCGCGTCCTTGGGGAATGTGCGACGCACGCGCTCGCCGCCGCGCTCAGCCGTCAGCTTGAGGGCGACGCGGACGACGTCGCTCGCGCCCGTGTCGGCCGCGGGCTCGGGCAGCAGGGATGCCGCGCGCCATGCGCGCCACTGTCGCAGGAGCTGTGCGCGTCGGCGGGCCTCCTCGGCGGCGGCGGCGGCGGCGCGTTCTGCCTCGGCCGCCTCGGCCTGCGCGCGGGCGGCCGCCTCGGCACGCTCGCGGGCGCGGGCGCGGTCGGCGGCGAGCGAGCGCTCGTAGGCGTCGTCCTGGGCGGCGCGAATGGTGCGGGCCGAGTGGCGCTCGATGCGCTCGGCGCGCACGGCGGCGAGGTCGGCGCCACAGCGGCGCTCGACAGCGCGCAGCTGGGCGGCGTAGGTGGCGGCGGTCATGGGGCCGGCCAGGCGCTTGATGGTGCCCATGCGCGTGCTGCCGCCCTCGCGCGGCGTCACGCAGATGACGAGCGACAGCGGGAAGCGCGTGGCCTGCACCTCGCGCGCGACCTGCAGCGCCTCGGGGTCGCGCACGCTGCCCGCCCAGACGATCCAGTCGCTCGGCGGCGGCGACCGGCGCGCGCCCTCGGCGGTGTCTGTCTTGCCGCCCACAATGGCCAGCACCTCGGGCGACAGCAGCGTCTCGCGCACGAAGCGGTCCGTGTCGTCGTGCTCGGGCGACAGGAGGATCGCCAGCAGGTACTTTGGCTCGGCCTTGGCGCGGTCGTAGGCCTGCGCGTACCCGTCCTCGACAAAGGGCACGGCGTCGGTGCCGTACTGCTCCTCAAACTCGCGCCGGAACCGCGCGGCGGCGTCGCGCGGGCTCAGCAGCCGCCGGAGTGGCACGCTGCCCGTCCGCGCACCGCCCGCCCGCGCCCGCCCGCGGCCCAAAAAGGGCACGAACAGCGTCATGTACCGCAGCGCGCTCCACAGCCCCAGCAGCACGCGTAGGCTCAAGTGCAGCGGCGACAGCAGCATGGCCAGCGGCGACGACGGCCGCCACGTCCACCCGCCCGCGGCCGCCGCTGCTGCGACGGGCACGATGCGCCGCGCCGGCTCGGTGCGCGCAGGCGGCGCTGTGCGGGCCTGCGCAAGCTCAATACCGTCCCACTGGTCGAGAGCGGTGGTCTGCATGAGGTTCTCCCAGGTGCGGCCGGGTCGGGCGGCGGGGGCAGCTGGTTCTTCTGGTATCGCGACCGCTTCCTGCTCGCCGTCGAAGAACTTTGCTATAGCAACCTGGTGCATCAGACGTCAGCGGGCCATCGGCGAGCTGGCGCGGAGAGGCAGGGCGCAGAAATGGCCAGGACGGTCGGTGGCTTACCGGGACACTCCAGTTTGAGCGGCGGAGAAGGGCGGTGGCCTCAGCCTCGGTCTGGTTGGTGAGGGTAATGACCTGCTCGAGAGCATCGCGCTCTGACGAGGACAGGTCGCCATTTGGTGCGGCCATGGCCTGCGGCGAGGAGAGTCGGTGGAACGAGAAAGGCAAGAGCGACAGGCTGATCTGTCTTGACGGTGTGTCCAAGCAGGCTGGGCAGAGGGGACAAGGTGCGAGCTGCAGGAATTGTACTCTGTAGAGCTGTTGCTCGAAGCTCGTGATAGACAGCTCGACGGAAGGAAGAAGAAATAAATGGAACGCAGCAAGAAAAGAGACAGATCACGAGACACAACGTTAAATCAGACAGACGCAGGCCGACATGTCTTTGGGACCGCACGGCGTCATGTACAAGGCGCAAGCATGTGCAGGGCGGCTGTTGGGAGCTCGGATGGACTCGAATCGTCGTGCTTTGTGTGAGTTGGAGTTGAGGTCCGTCATGCCGCGCTGTCCAGACAGCAGCCTTATGTCATTGGCCAGATAGCGCCGGTGGGGTGCGCCCTGGATGACATACGACAGCCTGCATGCCGAAGCATGACATGTTGCCTATTCGCAGTTATCGACATATACACTTATCGGTTAAGCACGCATGCCGCTTGCGGTTATCCACGATAGGCATTACATAATCGGCGGCTGCCCGAAGCGGCGTCGAGCTGAGCGCAGATGGCCTGTCGCCCATTGTCCACCCACGTCGACGATTGAGCCGTGCCGATTCCGCCGTCTGCCGCCCACGCCTCGCCGACTGCAACGCCGTGTTTGTGTGTGTTTGTTCCTCTTTTCGCTGCCGCCCGCCTCTGCTTGCTGCGCCTGGCCGCTGCCGAGCCTCACGCCTGCGCACCGCCCGGCACGCGCCCGCGATGCGGTGGATGAGCACAGAGCGACGCAGAGACATGGCAACACGATTGCGCCGCGAAGCACGATAGTCTGAAGCAACCCCGGTTGCGACGACTGCAGCAAGGCCGAGCGCCAGGAGACGCGCGCACGAGACGCGTGACGAGCCCGAGACGCTTGCGGGACGAGACCGCGGAGAGAGACGCGGCCGACACGCCGTCGAGCCGAGAGAGAGACCCGGACGCGGAGACGGAGACGCCGTCCGGACAGCTGAACAGACCCAGACACCCCGGACGCCGGCCTGAGCCGCAGCCGACGCACAGAGACGGAGCCGCGACGCGGACGGCGCAGACTGGCAGCCCAAGGGTGCTGACGCAACAGACGCGCACACAATCCCACTCACAACACGCAACCACCCCCCCTTCCACCACCACTACCACCGCGGCCGCCACTCCGACGCCAGGCCGCGCCATCCCCGGCAGCCCGACGCACACAGCCCGCCCGCCGACGGCCCTGGGCTGCGGACACTCGCGCGCACCCCGGCGTCCGCTCCCGTGACCGCGAGCGCCGCCGCCATGTCCAAGAAAACACTCAACGGCGACTCGCCCATCTTCATGCCGGGCTCCGGCAACTCGCCGCTGCGCAAGTCGTCTGTCCTGCCGCTGCAGGCCGCCAGCGCCGTGCCGTTTACGCCGCGCGGAACCAGTGGTGCGTTTGCGTAGCGCTGCGCGTCTGCCGCTGTTATCTGTATCGATATCGTGCTCATTCACTAACCCCCTCCCCCTCTCCACAGCCGTCTCCACGAGCGCCTCCTCCACCGCCTCCCCCCGCGAGCCCATGCGCGATCCCCTCCCGCCCAAGGAGCCCGGCCAGGCCGTGCCGCGCGGCGACGTGCCCGTCTTCAACATTGCCACCGTCCGCGAGTTCGTTCCCCGCTCCGCCGACGTGACGCCCCCGAGCTACAACGTCGCCTTGGCCAAGGAGTTCCAGCCGCGCGGCGACCGCTCGCCCTTCAACGTCGCCCAGGCCATTGAGTTCCGGCCGGGCCACGGCCAGAGCCAGACTGCCGTGCCAGGGTCGACACCAACACTCACACCGGCCCAAGCCCAGGCAGAGGCCCAGCAGGCGCCATCACCGACGCGGGGCCAGACCCCGGGCCAGGCGCAGGGCTCTCCCCCCCGACCGGCACAGGCACAGGCACAGGCACAGGCACAGGCGCAGACACAGCCGTCCCCGGGCCCGGCGCAGCAGCCGCCGTCGGCCGCGCAGTCGCCCCAGAGCCACGGCCACACCCACGGCCACACCCACGGCCTCGCCCATAGCCACGCAGCCGGAACGCCGGGCCAGATGAACATCCCGACTGGCCCGTCGCGCGGCGGCATGGGCATGGGCATGGGCGGCATCGCCGGCATGGGCATGTCCAACATGAACATGAACGTGTCGTCGATCAACAATATGAATATGACCCCTATGAATAATATGAACAATATCAGTATGGCCGGAATGGCCTCGGTCAGCGCCGCCCTCGCCGGCATCTACAACATCCCGCCCGGAAGTGAGGCCACGCTCTACGAGCCGTTCAGCGTCGGTGCAGCGAGCGCCACAGCTGCCGGCCTGACGACATCGCCCTTCAACCCGTACGCCGTAGCCGGACAGGGCGGCGGCCGCGAGGGCGCGGCGTACTTCCAGGGCCAAACGCCGTTTGGCGGGCAGCCGCAGCTGGTGAGTCGGACAGCATTCTCGCTTGCCTGCATGCATTCACGCATACCCGCTCCGTCTTCGCTTCCCTCCGCCTTTGCTTGCACTCTGCGTGCGCCTGCTTGCCCTCGGCTAACCCTCCGCAGCTCAACGAACACCTCTACTTCCCCCAAGGACCACACCGCCAGGACCTCTTGCCGCGCCAGCGCACCGTCCACGACTTCTTCCTGCCCGAGAAGATGCGCCAGGAAGTGCACGCCAAGTCGCGCGCCGGCAACCAGGCCACCCCGACGCTGTCCGTCAACGTCGAGACCTACCACTCGCTGACCCCCCTAGACACCAACAGCCACAAAGTTGCCGGCTCCTTTGGCCGCATCACGTGGATCTACAAGGCTGTTGCTAGCAAGAATGGCAAGCACTACTGCCTGCGTCGCCTCGAGAACTTCCGCGTCAGCCACGAGAATGCGCTGCGCACCGCCCGCGACTGGCGCCGCGTGAGCTGCGGCAGTGTCGTCGCCGTGCACGAGGCCTTTACCACGCGCGCCTTCGGCGACAGCTCGGTGGTCTTTGCGACCGACTACTTTCCGCTGTCCGTGACCCTGATGGCCTACCATTTTCCCACGCACGGCGCTCACGGCGCTCATGGCGTCCACGGCTCCCACGGCCCGAGCTCGCGATCGCGTGGCGGCGGTGCGGGCGCGAGCAGCAGCAACAGCGCGCTCGGAGGTGGCGGTGGCGGCGGCGGCAGCGGCAGCCTGACCGCTGGCAGCGTCACCATCCAGGAGAGCGTGCTCTGGGGCTACTTTGTGCAGATCGCCAACGCGCTGCGGGCGATCCACGGGGCCGGGCTGGCGGCGCGGTCCATCGACCTGACCAAGATCATCCGGACGGGCAAGAACCGGATCCGGCTGAGCGGGTGCGCGGTGCAGGACGTGATCCAGTACGACCCGGCACTGCGCGTGGCGGACCTGCAGCAGGACGACTTTGTCAAGTTCGGCGAGGTGATGCTGGCGCTGGCGACGCATACGCCGCCGAGCGAGCTGCGGGCGCCGTACGCGCCGCTGGACCAGATCCCGGAGATCTACTCGGCGGAGCTCCGGTCGGCGATCGCGTGGCTGCTGTCGCCACCGGGCGCCGTGGTCCTGGCCTCGGGCGTGGACGGCCCCAAGACGATCGAGACGCTGACGACGGGCATCGCGGCGCGGATGACGCAGTACTTTGACATGGCGCTGCAGGAGAACGACGGGCTGCAGTCGCTCGTGTTCCGCGAGGTCGAGAACGGGCGGGTGGCGCGGATGCTGCTGAAGCTGGGGACCATCAACGAGCGGGAGAGCTACCAGCGCGACGCGACGTGGGCCGAACACGGGCCGCGGTACCCGCTGAAGCTGTTCCGCGACTACGTCTTCCACCAGGTCGACGAGGCCGGCCGGCCGGTGCTGGACGTGTGGCACATGCTGTCGTGCCTGAACAAGGTGGACGCCGGGTCGAACGAGGTGGTGCGGCTGTCGAGCCGCGACGGCCGGACCAACCTGTTCGTGACCTACAAGGAGCTCAACAAGATGGTGCAGCGGTCCTTCAACGACCTCGTGCGGGCGAGCCGGCGGTAGGAGAGCTGGGTCGGCAGCCGGCGCGGCCGTCCACACCCGCAGGGCCGAGGGCTGGGCCGGAGGCTGGGCCGGAGGCTGGGCCGGGGCTGGCCGGGGTGGCGCTGAGGACCAGCGGCAGACGGCCGAGCGCCGCCCGGCGACAGGCTGCTGCGTCTTGTTTTCGTCTGCGTCTTGCGTCTTGCGTCTTGCGTGTTTGTGTTGCTTTGCGTTGCTTTTATCATCGTTGCTCGTTTCTCGTCTCTCCTTCCTCCACTGTATGTAGTTCCTCTTGTATCTATACCGCCCCGCGACTCGTCTGCGCTGCTCTGCGCTGCTCTGCGCTGTTTACGCCTCTTCTTTTCGCCTCGCCGATACTGACGCGCAGGAGGAGCGGCTGGGTTGGCGACACAGATAGACTGCCTACCTTACAGAATCAATACTCATTATATATATCTGAAGCGCACACAAAACGCATACCTTGCGGAAAGAGCCGAGGCAATACGCCTTGCGTAAAGACGTAAGCGATGGGTCGCGCCGCATTTTGCAAAGGTCTGTAAGTTGAAAGTTGTAGATTCGTAGTCTTATTGGTCAATCTAAAAACAGTGGGACTCACAGCCAAACGTGCGAGTGAGAACTGGAGAACTGCCTTGCTTCATGTCGCCTGCTTGATAAAATTGCTGCAATCCTACCTCCTCCCTTCGATACTGCCCTGACTGCTACAAAGATGGCTGCCAACCAGCTTTACGTCCCATACCCACGTGCTTAGCAACGACATGCCGGCTGGCGCTGCTCGACTTGTGATGTCTAGAGAGGTGCTTTGGTCAACAACGTAAGCGCGGCTCGTGGCTACAAATACAAGCGAGCCTCTCGATGTTCGCGCCGACAGCAGACCGACGTCGAACGGGTTGAAAGCTATATGTACAGAAGTCCAATATATGGCAGGGAGCAGAAAGACGACGAAGAAGAGGAATGCCGGCGGCAGTCAGGTCGCAATTTTGATGCCCCTGCATAGCAAAGCTATATGCCTTTTCTGTAATATTCTCTACCGAGAGCGGCTCGGCGTGCTTTTGCTTTGCCTGGCCAGTCCTCCGTCTAGTCTGACTCCTCGTCCGCCTTGGGCGTGTACTGGTACGCCGGGCCATCAGCCTCGTCGGCGGCGGCGGCTAGATACGGGTTGCTGATGCTCTCGCTGCCGTCGACCGGGTGCAGGGTGGTGATATGAGTGCCGCGGATGACCGCGAGGCCGAGCGCGCGTGCCTTTATTTCGCCGTCGGCGTCTACACGGTTAGCCAGGAACAGTGGGGAGGGTTGCGAGGGCCAGATGGACGGAACATACTGCGCATCTTCTCCTGGGCGTTGTCGAGCACCATATTGAGCAGCGGATCGTAGCCTTTGAGGACGCCGGTGACTGGAAGCAGCGAGTCAGCAGAGAGCGAAGACGACAAGTAATACAAAGACAGAAGCCAAACGCCCAACGTACCCTCCCGTCCGCCGTTGAACTTGACGTAGATCTCCCGATCCATGTACTGCCCCATGTCGAGGATGCTCTCCTTCTTGGCAGGCGGCTCGCGGTCGTGGCCGCCGCCGCGCGAAAAGCCGCCGCCGCGCGCGAAGCCGCCGTCACCGCGCCCGCGCGCAAAGCCGCCGCGGCCCTCGGCGTGGCCGCCGGCACCGCCACGGCCGCCCCGGTAGGGCCCGCTGCTACCGCGCCCTGCACCGCGGCCGCTGGGGGCGCCGCGTCCGCCAGCGGCACTGCTGCCGCCGCGCGAGGCGGGGCTGTAGCGGCCACGGAAGGGGGTGGACATGGAGAGGAGGCTCGAAGAGGAATAGAAGGCTAAAGGTCAAAGGCAAGGTCGAAGGTCGAAAAGTTGAAGAATCGAAAAGAGAAAAGAGAAAAGCCAGTCAAATAGACGGCGTCAAGAGCGACAGTCAGAGCGCCGCCTGGATCGTGCCGCGTCAGCTGCACCGGGTCTGGTGTCGTCACGTCAGCTGCAGTGTGCGCTGGGACCGAGGACGGGTTTGTGTCGTCGTTGCTCTGCGTTGGTCGTGGTCGTGGACGATTTTCCCTTCGCAATCGCCCGGCGTCTGATGTAGTGGGGCTTTTGCGCGGGCGAGAGCAAGAGCGCAAGAAGACGGAGCTAGGTAGTGTGGGGAATTTATGTATTAATTTTGGAATAAAAAGAATTCGCCGCAAGGACACAGGGACCACGACGCTCGCGTGGCAGACAGCCGCACACAGGGGACTGAACACCGTCACGGCGTGTATTACAATTTGGAGTGCTCTCAGTTCATGCTAGGTGTCTCCTTGTTCGGCCGTCGTTCACAGGCTCCACGACAAGCGATGCAGCCGTAATTCGGCCTTGGCCAACGCTGTGGGCAGGCTGAGTTTGAAAATGGACGGCGCAGACGAGACATACCTGATGTGTTACGGCGTGTTTTACGTAGAATATGGCCTCCCATACATGTAGGCCCGATTTTGGGCTGTGTTCTGCGTGTCGGTGGTGATCGGGTGGTGGATGATGGGTCACAATAGTAACGCGGCGCGGCGAGTTGACAATAGTTGCCAAGTGGCAGAAGGTCGAGAGGCCAGGATGCGGGGTTTAGAAGGTTTGTAGGAGAATGACATGGCTGTGAGAGTGCTTTGACGGTATATGGAAGCCGTTGAGTGACGTAGATAGTCTGACTTTAAATTATCAAGCCTAGAGTGATCATATGATACTAGCCAAGAAAATGCGATCAGACACAGAATCTAACAAATAACTGTGTCCTGTCCAGAGAAACTTGGACAAGAGTTTGCCTAGGATGTTTTGACATACAGCCGCACTGGGAAAGACCCTTCGTAACGAGATGCACATACGAGATGCACATATACGAGAAGTTGCCTCCACCAAAAATAATTAATGGCTATGAGTCCAACAGCGTTCAATGAAACACGCAGTATTAGTATTTCGTAAAGTGTCTCATGGGTTGCAGGCTGGCCACCATGTACGTGTCTAAAGGTCTGTGCAAGGGAAAATTTGGCAAACGATGTCATTATAATATCAGTGTCGGATCGAACATTAGCCGTGTCTCTCTTCAGTGGCATTCGAATCAACGTGTTATTGCTCATACTTATCACGGCCAGAATAAGAAATCTACAGGGAATAGCTGTGGCTAAGGCCCAGATCTACTGTGAAATTGGCTTTGTGTAAATATTCGGGGGCTTGATCGTTTACCAGCTTCACTTCTGCGGCTTCCCATATTCAGCCGACTTGAGACACGTATCGGCGATCTCGGCAATGGCTCCGTCCCGGAATTTTGTACTTTGCTTTCCAACCAACAGGGGCTTGAGCCAGGCCAAGTACCATGCCCGAAGCCGGTCCACCTGGGCACATAAATACAGAAGATGGCAGGCTGCGAGACAAAAAGGAGATAGATTTGGGCCACATGTACGAGAAAAGCACGAGGAGTGGGTAGGTAGGAGCTAGATAAGTTACAGAAGCAGAATACAAACCAGATATAAGTTGGAGACGGGGAAATGAAGAAGGCCATGCCACAGGCAGGGTCGAGAGAAACTGTAAAGATGGGAAGAAAACGCATATTGAAGTGAGACTTGAGATGGACGAAAGACGGTAAGTACCAAAATAAGAGTTAGGTAGAACTAGGGGCAAAATGGAGGGACAATCGGAAGTGGAAAGTAATAGATAATCACGTACAGGACTATGACACAAGAACTGTTTGTGCTTTTTTCGATAAGAGTATTCCGATTGGTCTGCTGGCGCGTCTGATCGGCTGACAAGAGGCCGCAAGGGAGGCCAGCTAAGAGGCTGGCGGGAGATGGCTATGAGAGGCAGGGAAACGGGAAACCCGGGGGAGACGGGGAGACGGACGAGATAGTCGAGGTTCGAGAGGAGATTGTGACTTTGCTCGCCGCCTACCCATATAGATTCAAGAGGTGGTGGGAGGACGATCAATGTGAAACTGTGGAGGCGGGGGAGAGAAGGGAGAAGACGACGGAGAGGAATAGGAAGAGATATGAGAAATGGTCGGACAGTGTCAAGGAGAGGGCAGAACATTCCAGTATTCCAAGCGAAAGGTGAAATCAAATCCTCAGCGGCAGTTCACAAGTTCGTATCGCTGCCATATTGGTTGATATGCTCCGTAGACGCGACGGAGCTGAGCGATGGCTGGCCGACAGACAGGCCAAACGAGACACGATGGCTACACGGACTGTCGAGACGGACAATCAGTCAGCCGGCTGGCCCATAATTCGGTCTGTTCCGGTGCTGCTTACGTACACGGCTGATCCTGCCTCGTCTTCTTTCCGCCGTCTTTCGTATGAACTGCCGCCAACAACCATCGTGGCGACTGCGAACAAGTTCGATGACAGCGTCTGCCCACGACAGCAGCCACATCGATATCTACACCACCATTCAAAGCACAGCACCATTCACAGCACCACGCACAGCACCACTCACAGCACCAAGCATTCGAATCTCGCGGCCAAACCTCGCGATCGCTCCAACTTTGCCATACTCGCCTTACGCCAACGCGGCAGCTCACAGCATCCGCCGTGTCCAGCACCGTGGCTCTGCTTGTCTCGCGTCGGTAAGTCGTCACTATCGCGACTATCTCGCGTCTGTGCTTGCCGGCTGTCTGCTGCGTGTCTGTGTGCTCCCCTTCGGCCGGCCTCTTGCGCTCTGGTCTCGTCGGCGCGGCGCGTTTTGATTCTCTTGGTCGCCTGCTCTTGATTTTGCGCCTCCTTTTGCCCGCCCTTTTCGTGCTTCTGCTGCTCGGCTTTCATCGCTGCTTCACGCCGTTCGTGCGTCTCTCATGTGCTGTCATCGGCCATCTCTCCCGCCTGCTGTCAGCTGCTAGCCCCCAGCTCCTCTTCTTCGCCCTCGGCCTGGGCTCTCTGTCTCTGCTTGGCCATTCTTTATCTGCACATTCCATTACCTCTGCCTTGTCCGGCCACTACACTCCGCCTTTTCGAACTTCCTGCGCCTCTTCTGCCGCTGCTGCTCTTCGTCTTCCCTCCCGTCTACCCTCTGCCGCCTCTGCCTCCTCTGCCTCCCCTGCCTCTGCCTCCTCTGCCTCCTCGGCCTCTCTCTCCGCTCATCTCCCATGCCTTCACGGCCCGCCTTGGCCTCCACCTAGCTCGCCCCTTCAAGTACAACACGAATACGGCCACTAATCCATCCCCACGCGTCCCCCCTCTCATCGGTCACCCTGTCGCTCGCCGCTCATCGCTTGGTTGAGCCACACTAGCAATTTCCCCCCTCCTCTTCGCGCGCCTCTTTGCGCGCAAGCCACACGTCACGGTGCGCTGCGCTTTCCTCGTCCACGTCCTTTCTCCCAGCTAAGCACGTTTACGGAAGTACAAGTATTACTGCGTACGTTATTGTATTAAGCTACCACTCCTTCCTGCGGATCCCCGTTGTTGACGCGCCGCTCGCCGCTCCTTCCTCCCTCTTTCCTGTCTCTTCCTCGTGCCTGTCTCTTCTCGCGCCTTCCGTTCGCGCCTCCGTCTCGCGCCTTCCATTCGCCCACGCCTTCCCCGTCGCCGTGTCGTCTGCTCCTTCTTGCGCCGTATCCTCCGTTTTGCTCGGACGTGCTCTGCGTGAGTCGCCCTTGCTATTAATTGGTTCCCCTGTCCGCCTTGCCCCTTTCCCCTTCTTCTATATTCTATTCTTCCGCGCCAACCTCTTTGCATTTGTTCCTGCCTCCTGCCTTTTGCCTTTTTATGATTATCGTCTCCTCCATATCCATCCCCCAATCCAAGGAAAACTGTCGTGTATGTGTCGCTCTCCCGCTGTCTTTGCCTTTGCTCGCGTTCTACTCGCCCGTCCCACTCGCTGCCATTCGTTTCGCGCCCGCTGCTGTCTTTTCCCGTCCTCTCCGCTCTTAAAGCGCGACCAGCTAGTCGGGTCGGGTCTGAGACGCGTCGTTTGGCCACCAAACCGCGCCGCATAAAAAGAAAAGCCGTCTGGCCAACGCAGACGGCGACACATCGCGCATTGCGCTTTCGTCGGGCCAGCAACGAGCAGTCAACACGTTGCCAGCGCTTCTTTTCCGTGTTTCTGTTCTTGCTGCGCGGAAGCGGTTCGCGCTATTGGCTATTTTGGGTCTTCCTGTTCCGCTTCTTCCGTTTTAGTCCTCTGGGCGCGGTCCTGTTTCTCAACTCCATCTGTGCTCCATCTACGCGCCTGGTCGCATTTGCGCGTCACCACTTCGTCCTTCTTTGCGCGCCCCCGTTGCCCACACGCTGACGCATCGAGACAGGCCAGCGGCTCCGATGTCTCTCAAGGAGGAGAGCCCTCTTGATAAGGGCATCTCAGACGTCCCCGACTTCTCGGAAACCCGCGAATCGACTGCCAAATCAACGCCACCGTCCACCCTCTCAAATGACTCAAATGGCTCGCCGCGCAAGGATCTTCAGGATGACGCCGATGATCCGATCACCATTTCCACCGCTGCCGCCAACATCGCCTCTGTCACTCTCCCGTCCGACGACATGCCTGCCACACCCTTCTCTCTAGCCACCACGCCGCGCCATTCTTCTCCCCAGTCTGCCGACCTTGCCGACCCCCGCAAAGATGCGCCCGATGATTCAGCTGCCGCTATCGTCACCGATTCCGTCACTGTCGTTTCCGTGTCCGGCGATGAAGCCCCCAACGTCGCTACCAGACACCCGCTGGCAACTCCACCAGAGGCGCGTTCTATCACACCGGCATATGCCACCGACGACATGGAGGCCGACTCTGGCGCCCCAGTGTCCCTTACACTGGCAACAGTGCCTTCACTTACGCCTGAAGATTCCACTGTCGCGTCTGAGGCATCCGCTGGAACGAGCGCCTCTCCGGTCTCGGCTGAGTTTTCTGGCAAGGCAAGCGACGCGCCCTTTGAGGACACAGCTTCACGACAGAACCGTCGGTCATCTCGAAGAGTATCTGCCGCCGCCGCCGCCATCGTCTCTAATGCCAACATTGCGCAGCCGGCAACTTCATCGCCCTCGCGCCGTCCGGCAGCAATGGCACGCACTATTGCGCAGCACACATCCGAGTCCCCAAAGCCGGTCGAGACAGCTACGAAGGCCGTGGCCAAACCTGTGGCTAAGCCTGCTGCGAAACCCGCTCCTAAGTCTGCCAAGTCAAGGGCAAGTCTTCCAGCTGAAATTGAGCGGCGCGTAACGCGCCACTCTGATACTCACTCACAGACATTCAGTGTGTCGTCATCACTGGGCAAGAGAGGCCGCCGCCACTCGGAGAAACCAGCCAATGTGCCACGCGAGATTCTCCGTCTCCAGGATACCAAGGAGTTTTCTCATATCGACGAGAACCCTATCGTCTACACGGTCTGGAGTAACGGAAAATACGTCCCCGCAAATGCAGCCGGAGAGCCTCTTGTCGACAAGAAAGCCACGCAAAAGACAAACAAGACCGGCAAGGCGGCATATCTCGATGCGAATGCCGAGAGCTGCGCTAGCACAACGAGCAAGGCCCCCGGATGTGCCGAGGAGGAGGCTACAGAGGAGGAGGACCCGGCAGCCGCCAAGCCAGCACAGCCGCGCCATAAGACCTGGCTCGACCGTGGCCTCTACGCTGGCCAGCCCATGCCCAAGGATCCCACATTCCGCTTGACCACAGCGGAGAAAAGGGAGCTAGCAAAGTTGCCCGAGCTCACAAAGCCCTACCCACCCAACAAGACACTTCCTATGCCTATCTTCAATGGTCTGCGCATGTTGATCCATGGA
This sequence comes from Grosmannia penicillata, assembly GCA_002778075.1. Taxonomy (NCBI): domain Eukaryota; kingdom Fungi; phylum Ascomycota; class Sordariomycetes; order Ophiostomatales; family Ophiostomataceae; genus Grosmannia; species Grosmannia penicillata. Next base: position 1,651,758 of record PCDK01000018.1, on the reverse strand, counting down.
CGGGACTTCAAGATGCCCTATGACGTTTTCAACCCCCTCCCGCCTGGCCAGCCCAAGCCTATCAAATATGGTAGATTCAGCAAGAGTAAGCCTTCCTTATCGTGGCACACAGCTACCTGCTGCTCCAAAAAATTGTATCGAAGCTAATATCCTCAGATCGTTTTGTTGGCGAAGCTCATGCTATTTGGCGGAAAAACCCCGATTACGACGATCTGCAGTCCAAGTGCGTCTGCAAACCGGCGACAGGATGCGACGAAGATTGCCAAAACCGTATTATGCTCTACGAATGTGACGATGGTAACTGCAATGTTGGCCCAGAACGGTGTCATAACCGTGAATTCCAGCGCCTGGCTGAGCGGACTGCTTCAAAGAACCTCTATCATATAGGCGTGGAGGTGTTCAAGACTCCGAACCGTGGTCATGGCATTCGCGCTAGCCGTTCCTTCCGGCCTGGTCAAATCATCATGGAGTATATCGGCGAAATTATCACGGAGGAGGAGTCTGACCGTCGGATGAACGAGCTCTACAAGAACAATGCGGTAAGTTGTCTACGTGCTTCCTGCGCCAAGGTGCGAAAGCTTTGGCTAACAAGCGCTCACACAGTGCTACTATCTGATGTCATTCGACCAGTCTCTGATCATTGACGGGACAAGCGGGAGCATTGCTCGGTTTGTCAACCATTCTTGCGCTCCAAACTGCCGGATGATTAAGTGGATCGTTTCTGGCCAGCCTCGGATTGCCTTGTTTGCCGGTGATAGACCAATAATGACAGGCGAGGAACTGACATATGACTATAACTTTGACCCGTACTCGTCGAAGAACGTCCAGTCTTGCCTCTGCGGGAGCGAGAACTGCCGAGGCATTCTGGGTCCGCGGAAGAGCGACAAAGTGTCAAAGGCTGCCGAGAAGGCGGCGGCTGAGAAGGCCAACGCCAGCGCCGGCAAGCAGTCTGGAAACGGAAAGCGTAAGCTGGACGCTGACGAGGATAAACCCGCTTCTGGACCGGCACAGAAGAAGATGCGCGCATCGGCCGGCTCTAGGAGGGGACCTGGACGCCCGCGGACCGACGAAGTTGCGACGAAGACAAAGACTCTTGCCAAGGTGACAACCACGAAGGCAGCTCTTGCCGCCTTGATGGCGAAAGAGGCGAAGGAAGCGAGGGCAGCAAGGGCTGCGAAAGCGAAAAAGGCTGCGCGACTTGCAAAGGCCGCGGAGGCAGCTGGGACGACCGTGTCCACGAAGTCCTCGAAGGCAGCAAAACCGTCCAAAGCATCGCCACCGAGCAAAACTCCCAACGTTACAAAGGGTGGAAAGGCCACAAAATCGGTGAAAGCTACTACGATGGGCGGCAAGGCCACCACAACGGCGAAGAGCCCGAAAGCTGCGAAGACAAAGAAGACCGGCAAGGCAGCAAGTACTGCTACGTCGAAAAAATCAGACGGCACGAATACGACGAAGATTGCGAAATCGACGAAAACAGCGAAGAAGGCTGCCGGCAATGCGATTGGAGCTTCGCCGAAACAGAACAAAAAGAGAAAAGCAACATATGCCCTAGCTGATAATACAGATGAAGACATGACACCCATTGATGTTCGGGCAAAGGGTGGGCCAGCATCCCAAGCAACAGCTATGGCGAGAGCTTTGGCAAAAGCTGCCAAGGAGGCTGCGAAGGCCAAGAAAGCTGTGCAAACAGCTTCAAAGGTGGCAAAAATCAAGCCGAACTCAGTAGTGGCGAAGCGGGCCACAGCTTTGGCTACTGAAGCGAGCAAGCGTGCTGGCAAGGCGAAGACTGCTCTGAAGAAGACTGCCGGAGCACCAACAGCAAAAGCCAGCGAAAAGATAGCGAAGACGGCCAAGAAAACTGGAAAAGCTGTACTCCAGGCAACACCGAACTCGGCTAAAGAAAGTGTGGCGGAGGCCTCAGCGCCTAGCGTCAGTGTTATGGATATGACTGACGCACCTACCGTGGGCGAATCGAGCAAACCCACTGAGATGGGCACTCCCGTGGTCATCGACGATGTGGCTCATAAATTACCGCGTCGTAAGCCCGGACGCCCGCTCAAGACGAATATAGCAAAGACGGCAACAGCGATGAAGAAGGCGGCCACTGCAGCCCCGGTGGCCGTGGTGGCAAAGAGGCCAGTAGGCCGGCCGCCAGGGTCAAAAAAGGCCGTGAAGCCGGCCGTCTTGGCGGACGTGAGCAGTGCAGTGATGAATGAGACTGTGGCCGAGAGACCTGACTTGCTGAAGCTGGCTTTGGAAGCGGTAGAGGGAGATGCGACTATTGTTCGTGCGGTTCCTCTGGAAGATGTAATCCACGTTGCTTCGGCAGCATAGAAGTCTCGACCGAGGACGATGAGTGGTACGGATACGTGAACAAGACAACAAGTGGGGGGGAACTCGATGATTTCAGAGGCAGCAATTTACTCAACCATCTACTGTATTTTTTGATGACGATTTGACTCACTTGGCACCATCTACAGTCAAGCTTCCAGCGGCTTGTTGCAGTATACGTGGAGTCCGTGGTGGACCAGCACATTTGCTAGAAGATTGGCTTTTGGAATGCTTGGATGAAGGGAGCCATGGTCTTTGGGACATCTAAATACTGTCATGTCACCGTCGGCTCGACACACCGCGGCTCGACGCTGACCTGGACTGACATTCACCCTGGCTGGAAGGCGATCTCTGTGCTTACATTTCTTGCTCTCTTCTGCCAGCTCTTGGCTACGTTCTGGCTGCTACACTCCCCCGCCACAGCGCTGTCCGCGTCCAAAAGCAACCCCGACTGGCTGGCCACGACCTCGGCACGCTGCAAGTTCTAGCCGGCGCGCGTGAGCCTACGCTTGTCGATCTTCTGCGCCTCCGTCGTGCTGCAGACAACGTGCTGTTCTTCGGGCTGGCTGCGCAAGCTATCTAACATTCTCAGGTTCCAGCCACATTATGCACCGCCGTTTTGTCGTCCACTCGGTGAGCATCGTGACCAACGTGCTGCTCGGCTCGCACATCCTGGCACACTGGTCCTTTGCCGCCCGCATGCTACTTAAGGCCATCACCGTGCACAGCGGCTACTACTTTGCCGATGCCGCTCGCATACACTTCACTACGGTACGTTTGGCTGGTTGGACTTGCCTGCACGGTATCGACCAGCTTCCGCGGCGCGACAAGGGCGGGAACCTGGCGAACGGGAACTTAAGTGAGCAGCCGGTAAGCAGTAATGGAGGAGAGGCATTCTGTCCTCCGTAAAGGAAGCGAAACAGAATACCACGAAACTGCAATGGCGTGAAAAGGCTGTAAGAGGATGTATTCCTGCTTTATAGTTGACATCACTGCCGCGCGCTCGTGACGCACTTGCATATGGAAACGCTGTGCGATTGTTGACTTTCGTGCTGTGCTAATTATGCTCTGTCGCTGTGTTGACTCTCAATACTCCTCCGGGCCAAACTCTGACATAAGAATGCAATGTGCGCCACCGCCAGAATTTCTCCAGTTCTCAGCTCCTGCATTTTCCCAACAAAATCGGCCGCTGTCTACTGTTGTCGCTGCTTCCGCTGAGCACTGACTGCACCGCCCTTGCTATGGCTGACCGTGAACCCGCAGCGCCGGCTCCGGCCGTCACTGCCGCCGCCGATGCTGCTCCGGCCCCGGCCTCCGTACCGGCCCCGCTGCCGGTCACCGCTACGGACGCCGAGCGCCTCAGCCATGTGCGCGCGCACTGGGCTGCCTTGGAGCCCAACTCGCCCATCTACGGCCTCTTCTTCGGCAGCATCCGCGTCGTCTCCGCCACGAACGGTCGCGTTGTCGCGCGCCTGCCGCTGGCCCCCATCCACGTCAACTCCAAGCAGATCCTGCACGGCGCTGTTTCCGGCGCGCTCGTTGACTGGGCGGGCGGCATGGCCATCGCCAGCACGGGCCGCCACAAGACCGGTGTCAGCGTCGACATCCACATCAGCTACGTCTCAGCGGCCCGCGCTGGCGACGAGCTGGAGATCGAGTCCTGGGTCCAGCGCGCCGGCCGCACGCTGGCCTACACGAGCGTCGAGATCCGCAAGGCCGCCGGTGACGACGCCAGCGTGCCCACCAAGGGTCCCGTCGTCGCGTCGGGCAGTCACACCAAGTACCTCCCCTTCTAGACGAGACCACCGTGAGTTGCTGCAGCGAGTGGCACGAGGCTGGCATACGGTATAGAGAGATTGCAGCAGGCAGATTTAAGGAGAAAGACTTATGACAGCATGATTTGCTACTGTACACTGACCAGATTCGAGTTTCAATTTCTCCTTACTTTCACGCCGTGCATGTTTTGCGTTTCGTAGATACCAGCAATGGGCTCTGTATCTATTGCGACGGCAGTGCGTCGTGATAGTGCACCAAGTCGAGGCTATGGCGGGGTAGCAAAGGCAGGCACCTAATAAGGGAAAGCAGGACCAAGTCCAATATTCAATGGGGCGGTGGCGTAGTTGGGAGCGCGTCAGACTGAAGTCCACTTCAATCACTAAATCTGAAGGTCACCGGTTCGATCCCGGTTCACCCCATCTTTTGCTGTTATGGCTTACCTTTTGCCCTCTCGCTTTAGCATTTTTGCCAGTTGGTGTCTCCGTCCTTCCCTGTTTCGATCCCGCATCTTACCGTTTCTGGTAAGCTTCGCTTGCAGCTTTACATGTATTGCGCTTCGATCTGTGGAGTATCGATACTTTATCTACTCCGTAAGACTGTATCTATATGTAAGATACGTAATTGGGCCCATTTAAATCTCCCTTTCTATTCATTGTTCACGAGATGCTTCTCTCGGCATGGAGAAGGCCAAAATGCTTCATCCTTCATTGTATTGCGCTTATAGAACTATCATGCAACGTCCTCTGGGACTGGGAGCAGAATTACAGGCCAAGGCTGGTCTCCTTGTCCTTGACGGGGATCTCCTTGCCGGTGGCCGCCTTGTACTTGTCGCGAATGAAGTCCGAGATCTTCTCGTCCTTGGCCTGCTCAATGGCCGACTCGTTGCTCTGGTCGCCCTCCTTGAGCACGTACTGCTGCACGAAGTCGACGCCTGCTCTGTCAGCCTTTGTCCGTGTGAAATGTGCCGCTAGCACCGACGAATGGTAGTCTCTTACCCTTGTCGAGGTAATCCTCGTTCTTCTCGCTTTCCTTTCCGCCACCAGCCAAGCCGTTGACGGCGCCTATCAGGTTGCTGGCAAAGCTATTGGAGCTGTCCGACTGGTTGGACTCGCCCGACTGGTTGTTGGACTCGCCAGACTTGTTCTGGGAGGCATTGTTGAGGAGGTTCTTGAAAGCGTCCATGGTGATGATACTGAGGAGGCGAGATGGAATGGAGAAGGAGAGAGCCTGGCCACGAGCAGGAGGACGTCTACGCAGTATATATACGTCCTCCCGCACATAGCGTGCAGATCATGCCGCGCCACGCAGTCAGAGACCCAAGCTGAAAGTCCACATGCCCGGCCACGCATTGAACGCCTCAGCCGTCTGGCTCGACCTACTCACTCCTTACGCCGAAAGCTGTGCAAAGCGAGGTGGGGGGATGAGGTGGACAGAGCCAATCAGTGGACGGACTGCGGCCTCGCACTGAGACCTGCCAAGGCTGCGTTCAGCTGGGTACGGCCATGAAACGGACCATGGCCGTTTCGCTCCGTTACACCCCGTTTCGCAAGCTACAAAACGGAGTCCTCCGTCACACTGACGGAACCAGCTGTGGGGAAAGTGGGCCAATGATACCCGATCACTGAGTACTCAAAGTGCTTCGGATTTCGTGGAAGCAGTGGAAACGAACAGAAGCCGCAGCTCTTCGCATCCTCGCCAACAACCACATCCTTTGCGTCGGAAGCCGCGCATAACTGACGTATTGCGGCCACATCTTGCCAACGGCCAGCACCGCTTGTTTGCTGCTGTATAGCGCGACGCCTTTGCCGCCTCGTCTCTCGTCGTTGGGTCCAAATCCGCCCCAAATCCGCCTGAAGTCCAGATCCGCCTGAAGTCCGACCGCTTCGCTTTGCCATGGACTACGTCGAGCAGCGCATGGCCCAGGAGGCCCAGAGGAACGTCCTTGCTCCCGAGGCGTGAGTGTCCTTGTTTCCCGTCCACTGCCGGCCGCGATGACCCGGCGCTGACTGAACGGCCGTTCTGCACAGCGGCCTCTTCTCGACCCTCAACGTCTTTTTGGCCGCCACCATTGCCTACACTGTCTATGTCTTTCTGCGGCCGCCGCCCACGCCGCCTGTGGCCAAAGACCCGCCGGCCATCGTCTTCCGCACCTTTACGCCGCGCACCCTCCTGCCCTTTGACGGCACCAACGGCCAGCCCGTCTACTTGGCTGTGCGCGGCCGCGTCTTTGATGTCAGCGCCGGCCGCAACTTTTACGGCCCCGGCGGCCCCTACGAGAACTTTGCCGGCCGCGACGCCAGCCGCGGCCTGGCCAAGCACTCTTTCGACGCCGAGATGCTGACTGAGGACCTCGACGGGCCGCTCGACCCCATCGACGACCTCGACGCCGACGAGCGCGAGGCGCTGCGGGACTGGGAGGTCCGCTTCGAAGGCAAGTACCAGGTCGTCGGCCGCCTCGTCTCCGCCGACGAGTACGAAAAGACCAAGGTCAAGAGCGACAAGGCGTGAGGCGGGGGACACGCGAAGTCTGGGAGACAAGAGAGACGACACACGAGACACGAGAGACACGTGGGGTAGAAGCAGCGAGATAGCCGCAAGAACAGAGCCGGAAGTTAGATTCAGACGCAGAATGCGGAACGTGCAATGCGACAGAGGCCTGTCTGACAGAAGGAAGATATCGCGCTTGTCACTTTGGTGGCTGCTGTGTCGGCCACCGCTCCGTTTTCGCCGTGCTTGTTTGATTTCCCTCCGTGAGACGCCCATGCTGAGCACCCGCGGCTTCCCTTTTATGGCGACGCGCATGTTCTTGTCTGTTTCAGTGTGGCGCATTTGTGCAGCTGCTTACCGTACACCCTTCCGATCCGCCGAGCCCGACGAGTTACTCTCTCGTTAAGTATGCCACGACAGGTTTGCTACAGACGGTTGTGACCTCAGATGAGCACCAGCACACCCACTCTGCAGGTTGACGGAAAGCGGCACAGCCTAGTTGCAGATTCTGAGACTCTGAGATTCTAGGAGGCAAATTCAAAGGCCACCCGACCTTTCTGTATAGGTTTCGTATATATCTCGTAGTTTCGCGCAACCGTATCTGCCCACGCTTCTCTTTGCTCGCAACTTATCCAAGGTGGCCCCTCTGTCTCTCCTGAGCACCATATCCATTATGTACATTACTGGCTCTTCGGTCACGTATACTGCCCTTCACTACTCACACTCAGCAGTCCATCCGTGGGCCAAGGTGACTGACATCGATTACTCGGTCGCGATACGCGGCCTCGAAAAACGCAAAGAAACGATCAACATCGGCTGTGTTCGATGCTACCCCAAAAGATACGCGGATTGCACCTGACAGGGGCTGCCCTGGTGTTGCCACGACACTCGGCGCCAGGGTAGGCCACTGCGTTAGCTGACTGCTGCCCGTATTGCTGTTAATGCTGCTTTTTCTGCTGACGACAACCTCTTTGTCGTGGTGTGGCATGCTGCTGCTGCCGCCATGGCCGGTGCTCTCTTTCAGGCTCTCGGTAGCCATCTGCTTCAGTGTGTGGAGCTCCTCGGGCGACAACTGCAGCGCCGCCTCTCCGGCGCCTGGGTTGCAGAAGCAGCCGGTGCGAAGTGAGATGTGTGCAGCGGCAGCGTCCGCCGAGATAATGCGCTCGTCGACAACCCAGCCGCGCGGATCAACCAGGTTGAATGTCACTGTGCTGCCCCGGTGGCTGCCGGCAGTTTTCGGCCCGTACACCACCACCATGGGCCGACCGTTTCCGTGCTGTAGAGCACACAGCCGCAGGAGGAACCAGCCGGTCAGGCAGCGCACGCGCATTTGCAGAGCCTCTATGCCGGCAACGGAAGAGAGCCAGTTGAGGCCGATCATCACGTCTGGGATGGCGTGGAAGTTCACGGTACCATCCTCAAACCGAGCGGCAACGTCGCGTGCAGGGGCATGCCAGTCTAGCTGGACACTGGCGGCGCGCACCGTACCACCTGCAAACCAGGGGCGGTCCAGTCGAGCTAGGGCAGACCGACGGGCTACGAGGCAGCCAACGCCTGTCGGATAGCCGAAGAGCTTGTACCAGCTAATGAGCACAAAGTCGGGATGGACCTGGCTCAGGTCGAGCTGTGCTGTCGGCAGATAGGCAGCGGCATCCAGCAGCACATCGTATCCCTTGGCTTGTGCTGTGGAAACCCACCCAAGAGGATGGCGCACCCCGGAGAAATTGCTCTGAGCAGGATAGGCAAAGAGACCGCGATGGTGGCTGTGCTCGGCGGTATCTTCTTTTTGTGTATCTTTGTCTTCTTTGATTTTTTCTTCCTCTCCAAAGCCGAGGCAGCTGCCAACACTCCGCGCAAGCCAACTTTTTAGTTGGGATCCCCAGCTCTCTGGACGCCCCAGCGCCCTTTCCAACGCTAAAGAGTCAACAGACAGGTCTGAAGCTTTGCTGGGTATGTAGATCGTCGGGGTGCCGCTGCGGCGGGCGTATTCGCGTAGGCCATTGACTGAATTATGGTTATCGGCGGTGAGAATAAGTCGGCCACCGCTGCAATAGTGGTAGGCCTCGCCAACCAACCGAGCGGCACCCGTGGCATTGGGTGTGAAGATGGCCACATACTCGTCAGGAGAAGCATTCAGGTGCTGCAAGACTCGAGCACGAGTCTGCTCGACAAGCTTTGTGGCAGCCTCGCTTGTAGGACTGGCCGAGTGTGGGTTCCCCAGGACATTTTCGGCTTGTATGTGCGCGTGGGAAAGGTGTTGAGAGCGAGCGGCAAGGCCGGCACCAGTGTAGTCAAGGTAGACGTGGTCATGCTCGTCCAGATAGCCATACTCGTCACGGCGAAGGTCATCGAAGTGACAAGTCAAAGCATACTCTGGATAGATATCCAGGATGCCCGTCATGGTGGCGGTAGCGTGAGATTGACAACGGATCAACACAGAAGAAGACAAAAATGGGGAAGGGTGGGCTGCGGAAGAAGGAGGACGACGGCAGCGGGGGGGAGGAAGGTTGGTGGATAAGAGGTGTGATCAGTTTCTTGCCTTCCGTGTGTGCCATGGGCAACCAAATACCACCCTCTTATACAGTTTGGCCCCCCCTCTGACGACAACAGTGCAGCAGACGGGAGGAATCTCGGGCGGATTCCTGTCTTCCTGTCCTACAGGGCGATCGGGTAACATCCTGCAACTAAGCCATACATCTTGAACCGCGCCATCCAAGATAGGCACCACTCGGGCACCAGAGTCAAGCACGAGAAGCCGAGCCGAAGAGAATGTGACCAGGCAACGGGCAGTTGAGGCAGGAAGAAGACCTCGATGTCATACGGAAGCTTTTGAGAATGCCGCGGAGATGCATTCCAGGACGACATCGGGCTGTCCCACCATCCCTTGCCAACCAAACGATCGGAAAGCCGACCAAGTGTAAGTGCGGAAGCCGGTTTGGATTGTCGGCATTGGCTGGTATGCACTCGGGCCGAGAGAGGAAACGATGGTCTTCTGACACGAAGCAGGTCTATTGATCATCGGCGAAAACACCAGCCTGCAAAAGACAAGATGCCGTCAACATGTCGCTTCCAGCCCGAACACAGTGCCGTGGAGGTGCTGAGCAGGACCAGGCCAGGCCCGGTAATTGTGCCCGAGACGAGAATGCACGCGTTGTGCACAGTTGTTGTGACATTTATTTTAGTCTGTGTCTGGAATGCAGCAATGCAGTCACTTTGCGATATTCGGGACTGCGAACTTCAATGAGACATGCGAGAGCCTCATTTCGGCCGTGCCTTCCCGCGCATGCAAAGCCAAGACGACTCGCTCCTTCTGACTTCTGACGTGCGACTCCTTCCTAATACGAGCATGCTCCACGTTGCAGATTAGAGCACAGCCGACTTGAAGCAAATAAAGAAAATATTCAGAAATAGTCTACACGAACTTTCTGTGCGTCTGGCATTCAGGCGAGCAAGGATACCGTTGCTCCATCTTGCGTCGGTGCTGGCCTCGGCCTTCCCGGCCTGCCATTTGCATCCTTTGACCGCGTCACCTGTCCCGGCTAACAGCTAGCAGTACTACCTCTGCTGACTGTGTTCTATTTCCGACGTCTTTCTGCAGGCTTGTTTTGCCTTCGTCCCGACCTCAGACATCCAGACTCTGGTTCGGACGAAAGGTAGCCGCCGACCCCACGGACAGTGCCAACCTCAATCGAGTGGCTGGCCACCCATGTTCGCTCCTCTCGCAATATGCAGGCCGGCCTCTTCGCTTCCTTACGGCGACTTGCTCTTCGAGGCCTCAGCTATGCTCGGTTCATGCACGGAGACGTCTTGGGAAGGTGCCGTTGTAATCTGCAGCGGAGTCGCCCAACTAAGAAATACAAGTCGGTAACTTGGCCGAGAAGAGAGGACCCCGGCGCTTAGACGACCGAAAGACCGCGTTGTTTTCGTTTTCGTTTTCGTTTTCGTTCTGCTTGCCCTCGCCCTGCTCATGCCGAAATCGCAACCACTACCTATGTGTAGGCGATGATCTGCCCAAACTGTGTGGACAAGATGGGTGGTATCATTGACGATCGTTTCCGAGAGCGTTTCTCCATTCACAACGCCGATCTCCTAGACAGCCGTCACGAGGCCTCACGTAGGCTGATGATCTACTGTTAGGGATACATCATGATGATGCCCGTAAGGAATTCGTGGAGCTGCAACACGGCTGATGCAGTGCGGTTGAGGCAAGCAGCATGCTTTGTACGAAACATGTCAGTCGTATGAAGTACATTGCCGCTTTGCAAATTCTATTTGGTTACCGGCTTCGTTCTTTGGACTTGACAATCATCTTACGCGGTCGTACTCACTCGCAAGTGCTAAAGCGCAGGAACCCCATAGCCAACCACATCACCCCCTTGCGTCGATCAATGCAGAAGTACGCCCGTGTACCTTATGGTTTTCAAATACAGATTTTCACACCTGCAAATACGTGACGATACGTACGAATACAACCTGCGACTTCATGGCCCGTGTTACCTCGGCGTGCCACACGTGTTGTTCTCAGCCGGAGTTCTATGTTTCCCTTTCACACCCTCCACTCCGTTGCGCTGCCGTCCTGCGTATTTTGCCGCCGGACTGCGCCGTTCACATGCATCGCTTCCTTAGTCTGGAGTGAGATTCATGTGGACTGCGACGGCATAACACGTACGGAGTATCTTTAGCGATCTCAACGCCTCTTCTCTCCGGGCACCCACCTAGTTACAAAGCCGAAGCGTGAAGAGGACGTCGTGCTGACGTCCCGCATTAGGCGAACGACACGATGCAACTGCTGACGGGACAAGTGGCGGTGTGCCCTTACATTGTGGCTCTGCTCGCAAGGTTATGCAGAAGTCTATCACAAGATTTATACACGTTGGCCTCCTGCACATGCGTGGTGGCTGCGTTCACATATTGATCAGATTTGCTTCGCCTGCACATGTCAGGAGAAATACCAGATAAGTGCCACACTTCTGCTTGCTTGCCGTGGCGGTGCACACCCACGGTAACCCGCCCAGGCAGTGTACGAGTAACGGTTGGAGGGCTCAACGGTAGTATTACCCTGCGTATCGCGAAAATCCAATATTTTGCCATATCGGCTCAATCGAACTAGCCTACAGCTCGCGCCGATATGGCTTGGTTCCATGGATTTGGCGGTTGGGAGAAGCTATGCTGAGCATTGTTTTTCTTTTCGCTTCGGCGACCCGAGCTGTCTGCAACATGAGAATGTGGGTATTCCCAAAGGTTTGGATACATTCGCAATATGAGGCAGAAGCCGGACCCCATTGGTATGGAATGCGCCACTCTATATTGCGATTGATGGTTCACTGGAAATTTACGTATACCTTCTATTTCGATAGGACAGTAAGGGCGAGATGATGGAAAGGCGATGGCCAGGAAAAATTCAAACAGGATGTGCAATAGGCAGAGGTAGGACGAGTCTATCGCCAGCCAGTATTTGATATCTTCACTACAGAGAATTGTTCTTGTCCTTTCCATCAGTCGGGGTCTTGCATATTGCTTAGGACTCATATAATGTAAGACACCACGAGACACACCTGCAAAGTACAAAATACACAATGATGCTGCCATAACGAGTTAAAACATAGCAGGACGGTCGATGTCCTAAACAATCTTGCTAGTCATTTGATTAGAATAGTGTTGGAACTCTGAGATAGTACGTGAAGTGATCGTTGACGTGACAACACCGAGATTCTGTTGTCCAGCGACGAAGCTTCTGCTCGAAGTACGTGCGAAGAACCTAGGGAAGGACTAATACTTGGCATTTCTAAGCTTCAAGTTCAAGTAAGGGCTGCTGGAAGGGAGGGACGTACTCGTAGACTGTTGGCCAGAACATAATATGGTTCTCTTTTTAGCTACGCTTGAGTTACTTTTTAGGAGGCTCTTAGTAAACATTAACGTTAACGAAAGAGCCCAACGTCGTAGGACTAGGAACATGGGCCGTTTACGCTATGAATTATATCGTCGCCTTCAAGATTCCCAGTAAAGTTAATAGCTCCCGAGTCGAATTCGACAGTGAGATGACCTATCAAGGAAAGTATAACGGTCCTTAAGAGTCGAAACGACCTGCAGTAGATACTTCCAGATCCCAGATACACGTTTAAACGGACTTTGGGCTGGATGGTCCGAATCTTCTCGGGCATTGCCTCTTCAAGAGCCAAGGCTGCGCCCAGGCTACGCCCGTTGTGACCATGATGGGATCAGATTATGCAAGTATATCTGCTAGAGGTTACTGGCTTCTCCAAGTGCCGTGAACTGGGTCCTTTGTAGTGAAATATAACATGTTGATTACTGATCAACAAATAATAGAACAAAGACGCTCGAGGCATAGTAATTTATTGACCAACTACAAACCCCATCCTAGAACCGCAAGTTTGCGCTCTGTAGTCCTTTGCCTCATTTTCTGGCTATAGCTACCAACCACTTCACTAGCATCCCGCCTCTACGAACAAGGTTCTCTTACAGGCCATTCGTTCCAAGAAAGTCCGTGATAACACCAAAGGCTCCAGTAGCATTGAAGTGGAAGTTGAAGTTGTGGCTGGTGGCAGGGTGAATGTACGGTGTAAACTTTGCGTTCCGAAAGATGGTCCTAGCAGGCTCTTCGAAAATTCCCGGGCAGAAGCCGTCGCAAATAATGTAGTCGTACTCTCCCGTGATAGCCTGGACAGTTAGTATTCGATGCGTTGCAAGTATAGGGGACATTGAAACATACCAGTGCTGCCCCTGTGAAGCCACTTGCGTCGAAGTCACCGTCCGTAAGCGTGAGGAACTCGCCAATGGAAAAGGCCTCTTTGTTTTCCTCGGCATAGATAGTTGTCGGCAGGTCATAGTTGGGGTATTTGAAGTAACTGCGACAATGCGTGTGAGGAAAAATGTGGCATTCTAAAGTCTAGCGCACTAAAACTTACGTGTTGGTCTGAGCAAGGAGGTCGACCCAAGTCAGGTAGCCAGGATCAAGCGTCTTGAATCGAGAGGATTGGAGCGAAGCGATACGTGGAACATATGAGCGCACGAGGCCGTTGGTGTTCAGGGCGGTAAGATTGTAGTTGATAGCTGTCAGGATAGCGGCGTCGGCGATGGAAGGATTCTCAGCCAAAGCGAAATGGGTCACGTATGATCCGAAAGAGAAGCCCATGATCGCTAGCTTGTCCGGCTTGCCAAAGTCGCCATTGTAGTCGCCCGAGCGAACAATCTTGGTGAGCTCCACAAGTAGCTGCTTTTGTAGGCGAAGCTGACTCTTGAAGCCGGAGATCCTATTCGACACAGACCAGTAAGCATACAGTTTTACATGTTTTACCCTTCGAGCAACACCCTCAGTGTCCATTGTGATCTACCGACTTTTCGGACTTGCCGTTACCTAGACGGTCATAAAACCAGACAGAGTAGCCGTCGGCGATGGCGTGCTGAACAAAGTTGTAGTTTTCAGGCTCGTAAGCCGAGTTCCAGTGCGTGCGAGCCTGGCCAATGCCGTGGGTTGCCAGGATGATAGACTTCTTCCTCGTGTCCTTGTTCTTGGGGGTGCAGAAGGAAGCGGCTATGGTATACTCATCAGTGACATTTTCCAGGCCCGAAATGACGCCAGGGAAGTTGGCACTGGGACGGGTAGTCGCCAGAGTCAGGAAGTCCAGCAGCGCTCTGTCGTCGGTCCAGTGGGGAAGATCAAAAGTATGAATCTCAGTTTCGACCTTGACGGGAACCTTGTACTCCCAACAGTCGGCGTCGGGCGGATAGTAGAGTTGGGTCTGGGGGAATATCTCGACCCCTGAAGAACCCGGACCTGCAATGGCGTGGCTAACACCTGCAAGCACCAGGGCAAGAGTTGAGAAGGAGAACATGGCTTGTGACTTTTAACGGAAAATACCAAATCGGGAGTGCTTTGAAAAGGTTGGAGCAGAGTGTTTGAATTTGGTTGTGGGCTATAGAGATAAAAAAGGAACGAGTTTCGGCGAACCCAAGGGCAACTTATATAGAATTGGAAAAGCAGTACGGCGCACCTCTGCAATGCCTTCAATTTTCTATTCGCAAGGATCATGCCCAATCGGCGGAATAGTTCCGGATGAGAGCTGAAGCGGGTGGACGGGGAAGACCGCGATGATTCCTCATAATTCAGTAGACACAGCAATGCCTCCAAAGTACGAAGAGGCGTCTCTGGCGTGCTCCCGCACGACCGCTTTTGGATGCCGTCCGTTCTTGGCAGTGAGAAACTCCCGGTCTCTCCAATGACTTTAAGCATAAAGAAGCTCTTAAGGCTTGCCGTGCATATTACGCGACTGCTCTGTAAGCTGTTTCTATTAACGAAGTTGAGGTGATTGAGCATTATTGGCCAACTTCCGTGCTGTGGCTAGGGCTGACTTGTGTATTTGGGCTGCCTCATAGTCGGCCCAACACAGACCAACACGTTTGACGTAATACGTGATGAAGAATCAAACGTGAGAAATAAGATCAGCCCACTCTTCCTGTAGGTAACCGCAGAGCTGGGTCTTGACCAAAGATGTCGTCCCAACACATTGGACCGACTAGCATCGGGAATTTGCGTGTATTTTGCCAAGTTTCACCGCTTTACCTCTCGTGTACGATGCACGCAAGAAGCGTGCCTGCGCATAGACGTTATATGCCTGGTCAAAAGACGGCAAGCTTGTATGTATTTACTCGTAGGTACGGAGTATAGAAGCGTAATACTCCGCACAATGAACTAAACCCACCACCACCTCTCGTGTACGAAAATGGAGTAGTAGTGGACCCGTGAGTAGTGGCGGTACTTTACTGTACGAGTACGGAGTATGGGGCAATTCACGTGACATAAGACAGGGGCCTTGTGGGGCCAGATCGTTGTACCTGAACGAGAAATCTGTCTTCACCGTCTATTCGGGCAAATCAGTCACCCCTCCTCTCGCCTCCCTTTTAAGCTCTACATCCCCGTCGCCTCTGTCCGCGATCCTGTCTTCCGCAACCCACCCCAAATCAATCCCAGATACCCCAAACATCACGATGGCTGCTACTCCCTCCACCTCTGCCAACCGCTACCTCATCTGGGGTGGCAAGGGCTGGGTCGCCGGCCACCTCAAGGAGCTGCTCGAGAAGCAGGGCAAGGAGGTCTACACCACGACCATCCGCATGGAGGATCGCGAGGCCGTCCTCGCCGAGCTCGAGCGCGTCAAGCCGACGCACGTGTTCAACGCGGCCGGCTGCACGGGCCGCCCCAATGTCGACTGGTGCGAGGACAACCGCGAGGCGACGATGCGCTCCAACGTCATCGGCACCATCAACCTGACCGATGCCTGCTTCCTCAAGGGCATCCACGTCACCGTCTATGCCACCGGCTGCATCTACCAGTACGACGAGGCCCACCCCTGGGGCGGCCCCGGCTTCAAGGAGACCGACCCGGCCAACTTTGACGGCAGCTTCTACTCCGAGACCAAGGCCCACGTCGAGGCGGTCATGAAGCACTACAAGAACGTCCTGATCCTGCGCCTCCGCATGCCCGTCAGCGACGACCTCAACCCGCGCAACTTTGTCACCAAGATCTCCAAGTACGACCGCGTTGTCGACATCCCCAACAGCAACACCATCCTCACCGACCTGCTGCCCGCCTCGCTGCTGCTGGCCGAGCACGGCGAGACCGGTGTCTACAACTTCACCAACCCCGGCGCCATCTCCCACAACGAGGTCCTGGCCCTCTTCAAGGAGATTGTCCGCCCCAGCTTCACCTGGAAGAACTTCTCGCTCGAGGAGCAGGCCAAGGTCATCAAGGCCGGCCGCAGCAACTGCGAGCTGGACACGACCAAGCTGATCACCAAGCTCAAGGAGTACAACTACGAGGTCCCCGAGATCCACACTGCCTACCGCTCGTGCTTCGAGCGCATGAAGGCTGCCGGCGTGCAGTAAGCGTTACTCTGGGGATACTGCGCGCAGCTCGGGGCCGGCAAGGCTTGAGCGCTGGATGAAGCGGTTTATAGTAGTGCATACCGATAGATGGAAATAATCTATATCCTGTTCATTTGCTTTATTGCTTCACTTCTTCGTTCTCGGTCTGCTGCCATTGCCAGTAGGCTTCTCCAAACAGGGAGGCCCAGCGCACACGAGGCACCAGCGAACACAAGGCACGAGTCAATATTACTTAGTTTGTGGGCACCGTAATGAGGCAGCCCTTGCGTCGTACAAAGGTATCTCACGTCGATACGAGGTACTATCGCCACGTACGTGCGGATGATACGGTCATGTGATTACCTTCCTCAACACGTCTCCTGCTAAAAATAGCATTTGTACGGAGTACTCACGAATGTCTACATGCCTTGCTTAGTCTCCTGGTCCATTACATTCAATCCCAGGCTTGATACTTACGACTCACGGCGACGATCTCGTCCCCTAGAATGATCAAGTGGTATCACCTATTGCTTCGCTATAATCACTCGCTTCATACCTTAGTGCTTTGAAGCTGCATAAATAATCCAATTGCATGAGATCTTTTAGATGGCCAGTTGCAGTGGTCATAGAGGACAACAAAGTGAAGTATTGACTAGTCTTATGGTCAGAGTAGGTGTACACATTTATCACCAGCACTTCAATAGTTACATTCCTAGAAATATAGAAAAAAAGTAATCGTCAAGCTATAAGTATTGACAACATACATGCATTCCTTCTCGTAATTGGGATGGAACTCGACCCGTTTTAGCTTGGGTGCCGTTGGACCGTATCCCGAGCCTTGTGTAGATGTGCTGTCTCTGCCCAAAGGTTCTCCCAGAAGCACAACAACATAGTCCCATCTACCAAGTAAGCAAATTCGGCTGGACCGACGACTAGCGTGCTGGCTGTTGACGGCATGCCGGTATTTTGTGTCGGACCGTGTTCAGGACTTCCACGAAGCGTTGAATGAAACCGGCTCCAAGCCAGAAAAGGACGACACATTGGGCTTGCCTCAGCCGAACGCACCTCCGCAGTTGGGCTGAAGCAAGCGTAGCCTACGCCTGACGTTGGTACAGAGAAGTATGGTAACTAGTTTATATCGTAGGTTCGAGGCTGGCAGTAATGATATATGGCCTGTCAAGGCGCGACAGGCACAAGAGATATTATGAGGCCACAGATGCTTGCCACGGTCTCAACCATACACTAGTAAACAAGATGCCCACGGTGCCCGCGATGTTGCCACGCTACTGTTTTCGCAAACCAATGACGGCCCACCCACCCTCCATCGTGAGCCAGTTGATAGCCGGTCTTCAGCGGTTGCAGAGTATGGACAATAGGAGTTGCTCTCCATGAGCGTGACAAGGAGATGACAGGAAGCAAGGCAAACAAACACCGAAGCCAACTAGACAGAGTCAAGGCCAATCGGATGGCGGGACCAGCCAAGCACTGATGAATTCTTGGAGGGTCTCTTGACTGCTATTCCGTGCTTCTGTTCTTGATCTTGATTGATAGCGGCAGCTACGCGGCACAGAGGTGCGTCTCGAACAAAGACTCCCCGCGGTACCACGGGGTACCGAGAAGGCAGAGCGCAGAGCACAGAGCGTGGGGGGCCCTCGGTGGTGTTCGTGATGCGTGCACGTGGTGGTCGCATTGGGCTGGTACGATCAGGATGGGACAATGGACTGCCGTACATTCCATGTCAGGCGCGGCAGGGCCACAGAGAGACCAATGTCGCGATGCCATTTGCACGCGGCACGCCGACAGAAGCGGCCCATTACGATCACGATCACGACCACGGACAACGCGGACCAAGCGTCTGTAGCTGACCAAGTGTTCCCAAACCGATCAGCCCTCCGCTGCCAGCACAACGCCGGCCAACCGTCTGCCAGCCGTCTGCCAGCAACGTGACAGCTGGCAGGAGGCATTGCTCCTCGTGCTCGATGCTACCATGAAGAAGGCTGCAGAGCCAACCGTTTTGCACGCCCTGGGTTGATGCCGTGTTGCTGAAGCTTCCTCGCCCAGACAGTACACATGATGCATAGCAAGCCGAGATGGGGCAGCCAGTCCAATATGACGCCATACTTTGAGTAATACTCCGGTGGTGCATCGACCGGGCAGGTTTCTCCGCAGCTGGTGGAGATCGGGACAGCCCTGTCCAGGGACGAGTTGCATACCGGGGTTTGAGCTGCCGGTACGGAGTACTCCGTACGAGACCTGATACCTCGCGTACCCGTCCTCATGCTCAAGAGGCAACGGAGGCGCCAAAACAAAGTGGCCCGACGTTGCCCAACGCAGCGAAGGCTGCTGGTGATCATCGCCCTCATGACCGTCCCGTTTGCTCTTAGTGCACTGGACGTCGTAGAGAAACGGGCCAGCGCTAACAGTTAGTGTGCCGAGCAGTGAAGATAAGCAAAGTGCAGCAAGGTCTGCGTTTCAGGAGTACGTATCGTACAAGTAGGATACTCGGTTGCTCACTTTGTACTCGGTACTCCGTGTGATACATGGCCAAGTCGCCGATGACGAGGACGACTGACGCCGGTCAGCACGCCTCTGACCGCCAGACCCAGCAGAGCCGACAGAACGACAGCGGGAGCCGGCGGCAGCGAGACAGGTGAGCAGCAGCGCGACCGCAGTGGCTCCGGCCGCCGTGACGTGGCATCACAGCCGGGGGCGC
This sequence comes from Grosmannia penicillata, assembly GCA_002778075.1. NCBI lineage: Eukaryota > Fungi > Ascomycota > Sordariomycetes > Ophiostomatales > Ophiostomataceae > Grosmannia > Grosmannia penicillata. The sequence goes on along the minus strand of PCDK01000018.1, from coordinate 1,632,566 downwards.
AAGTGCATAAGCATCGATAGGGCGGCCGTCTCCCACTGGCCGAGACGGAAACGCACCCATGCAGCCGAACCACAGGCGTCAAACCAGGGCGGAAGTGGCAGCAGGCCTGCAAGAACAGTACCAGTACGGGTACGAGTATCGTGCTCACGCCGGGCGTCGTACACGGTACCAAGCATGTACGAGTATCTTACTCGTGCAGAGACGCCGACAGGCTGCAGGCCAGGCCCACACGCAAGTGGCAGAAGCCCGCGACAGCCGCACGCCGCGCTGGCATCGCGCTCAAGTGGCGCGTGAGCCGCCGGACGGTGATCCGATCATGCACAAAGTACCGGTACTTTGCCCGCGCGGGACGTGGCGTGCGCGGCCCATGTATCTCTGATGGCACGATCGTGAGGCATGGCCGCTCGGCGGAGAGACCTGCCGACGCGGCGAGACACCACTGCTGCACGACGATGGAGCCGGACGCTGCACGCACACGGTCGCACAGCTGCTGCACGGCGCTGTATGGCGCTGCATGGAGTGAGCGGCTGGGCGGCACGACGGGGCTCGTAGCAGGCGGCCACGGCCGTTTGTGCCCAAGATCGGGCGCTGCCCTGGCCCTGGACTTATAACGACGTTGCCCTCCCCACCACTCCGTGACGTCCATTGCCGACCGACACTGGCAGTGTCTCATACCTTGGCCCTAGAAGAACAGCATGACCAACGCGTACGGACGCCGCGAGCGCGGGTACGCCGCCTACGGCGAGGCCGAGTACGAGGACTCGGCCGACGACTACGTCCCGGGATCGTATCCGCGGGTGCCGCAGGTGCCGCGCACGAACAGCGCCTTCTCGCCGGCCGCGTCGCCGGGCATCCTGTCGCCGGGCTACGAGTTTGCGCGGCAGCGGACGTGGCCGGGGCCGGCGGCCGGCAGCCACGGCAGCGGCAGTCTCGGCAGCCACCGGGGCAGCTACGACGAGCGCTTTGCCGCGCGCGAATACGACCGGGGCGACTACGACCCCGACTACGACCACTACGACGGCCCGGCCCCGCCGTCGCCGGCCTATGAGCTGCGCGGCAGCGTGGCGGGTGCCCGGGAGCGCAACCGGGACCGCGAGCGCGAGCGCGAGCGCGAGAAGCGCCAGAAGGAGAGCTGGGCCGACCGCGAGCGCGACCGCGAGCGGCTGCGCGGCAGCCCCCGCAGCAGTCCGCGGGAGCAGCGCGCCGCGGCGACGGCGGCGGCCGCAGCCGCGGGGCAGAGTACGCGGTCGCGCGACGAGCGGCGGCGGGAGGCGCTGCAGGAGCGGGCGCGGCAGCGGCTGCGGCGGGAGACGCGGCACTACCCGCGGCGGCTGCGGGCGTTCCTGGCGCCGGTGCTGCAGAGCGCCAACGCCATGGACAGCGCGGCCGACGTGCTGATGAAGCTGGACGCCGACGGCCGCTACCTGACGCAGAGCGCCAGCACGCTGCTGGAGACGCTGGCCAACGTGGCCGACGACCAGGCCGCGACGGCGGCGGCGGCGTCGGCCGGCAGCGGGCTGGCGGACCTCGACGGCCAGGCGCCGACGGACGCGGAGCTGACCGAGGAGAGCGCGCTCGAGGACGACGACTCGGACTTGGACGAGGAGGCCGACGACGACGACGCCGACTCGGATGCCGACCCCGACTCGCGCGCGCCGTCCGACGACTCCGACAACGACTCCGACGGCGACTCCGACAACGGCCTCGGGCCCATGCCGCCACACAGCTTCACCGGCCACCGCCGGGCCACCCGCGGCAGCGGCAGCGCCGCCGACAGCCTCATCGGCCACCGCCGGCCGAGCCAGGCGCACGGCGGCAGCAGCAGCACCATCGGCCGGCGCCGCAGCAGCGCCGCCACCTTCACCGGCAACGGCAGCGGCAGCGGCGACGGCAGCGGCAGCGGCGACGGCGCGCCACTGTTCATGCAGTGGTCCGGCTTCGAGGCGCACGCGCTGAGCAAGGCGGCCACGCTCAGCGACCGGCGCAAGTCGTACCTGGCGCTGGCGCAGACGGTCAACAGCGGGCTGCTGTCGCTGACGCTGGACATGGAGGCCGTCGCCCTCTCCGGCACCGGCCGCCGCGGGTCCGCCGCCAGCCGCCTCTCGTCCCGCGGCCTGCTGGCCGTGCTGCTGCGCGTGCTGACGCCGCGCGACTACCGCGCCTTCTTCCGCGCGTCCGCGCGCGTCGTCCTGACGCCGCGCCGTCCCGCGGCCGACACCACCGCGGCAGCCGCCAGCGCGCGCCACCCGGACGAGGCCGCCCTCGAGACGCTCGAGCGCCAGCTGCTCGGCACCGCCAAGTACGGCCTGCCCGGCGACGCCTGCGGACCTGGCGCCGGCCTCGTCGGCGGCCACGCGTCCTTCTCGTCCTTCTCGTCCCCCTCCGCCGCCGCCTCCACCATGGCCTGCCTCACCTTTAGCAGCGGCGACTTTGGCACCATCACCCTCTACCGCGTCGACGTCGCCCGCGACGAGTGGCCGCGCCGCATCGTGCCCGTCGCCGCCATGACCCGCGTCCCCAAGCAGCTGCTGCGCCGCACCGTCCGTGCCATGCCGCCCTCCCGCCGCACCGTGCTGCGGGAGTGGCGCGAGCGCAGCGGCAAGGCCGACCGTGCCGAGACCCGCCGCCTGCGCTGGGTCTCGCTGCCTGCCGAGGCCGCCCAGCCCAGCCTCGGCTACAGCCCCAACGTCGACAAGGACAAGGACGCCGGCAACGGCAGCACCACCGGTGCCGAGGCAAGCGATGCGCCGGAAAACGGGTCCGGGGCCGCGCCCACCGGCAGTCCCCCGTCTCCGGCACTCACCGGTGCCTTTGGCGAGGCTCTGGGCATCGAACCGGCCGACCTCGCCATCAGCTCGGACAACAATGCCAACATCGTCAGCGCCACCGTCCCCGCCATGCTTGCCTGGCTGCACATCCGCGCTGCCTACCTCACCGAGCTCGAGTTTGAGGTCGTCGCGGTCCAGCGCCGCGCCGGCCGCAACCGTCGCATCCTTCGCTGCCGCCGTGCGCCGCCGCCGCTCGCCCATGAAGGCCGCGATCCCTGTGTCGTCGTGCTGCATCCAAGCCGTGGCGACTGGGTGACAAATGCGGTGTACTGGACAGAGTGAGCCGCGACTGTCCGTGCTAGAATGCTGTGCGCTTCTCTTCCAAATTGATTCTGTGTCCATTTGTCTCGTGTGAACTCTGTTCTTTCTAGCTTCGCTGCGTTGCTCGCCGGAGACGGCGATGATGTGTATTGGTTAGTTCGTTGGTTTGCCGACAAGAATGCTTTGTGTCCGAACAAAGGCCTGAGATACGGATCTTTGGATAAAAGACAAAAAAACAATAGCGAGGAGACAAGGAGACGAGGACAAGGGCAAAACGTGAATCAGGGAAACGAGGTAGTGATGCTCAATGAAAACGGCAAAACAGAGCCGCGACTGAAAACAAAGACTGCCACACACAAAGCGACCAAAATAAACATGAGAATGGAAGGCCTGCCGACGAAACCGATGTCCTGTGCAAGAGCGTATATAGGGACAAGAAGCAATACTCCGAGATGGCAAGAGAAGAGACCAACACACGCAGTACACCATCACCATGATTATGTCGATCCACCATGCCAATGCAGGTCTTCTGGAGACCTCCAGCTCTTTGACGTCGTCCGCCTTTCCCCTTCCCGTGCGAGGCTGCCTGCCACAGGACGAGCAAGCGCGGCCTCTTGTGCGCGGTGCCGTATACTGCGGAACGGACTTCCCGTGGCGCGCGGCGGCGTGGTTTGCATGTGAGTCGGCCAAGAAGCAGGTGTTGTTGCCGGCATCGAAAAGTACAGCGACGGCGCCAGCCACACCGACACGCATCCAGCCGACGCGAGCCGTAAAGAGGCGACAGCTCTTCGGTATTGATGCAGTCACGGCAGAACGTCCAGCAAAGCGGCTCCGGAGCTCGGCATATGTGCTGGACTGGCCGGAAGCCGAGGCAGACGACACGCAGAAGACCAACTGCCTCCACGAGAGCGAGAAACACACAACAGACCGAACTCACAGCCATAAGCACCTGCGGCGAACACCCCAGACCGCTTTCCGCCAGCGCGTGTCGGCGATCCTGCGCGACCGGCTGGCGGCCGACTGGCCAGCTGACCCGATGCAGACATCAGTATTGCCTTCGAGGCCGTGTCAGCCTTGCCCCATCACCACACCCCTGGCGTGCACTGCGCTGGCGCACTGTATGCATGGAATCGGGCGTGGCCATACAGCTTATGCCGACACGGCACAGCCAAGACGTTGCAGCATTGCAGCGGCACCACCGAGAGCCCCGGAGGCGCTCATGGTGCCCGACCCAGCGACCGCCTGTCCCCGGCGGCCACGAACAGCACTGAAACGAAGTGGCGATGGCAAGGCGGCTCACATGCGGGCACGCACAGTCGAGCTGGGCGGGCTGCGCTTTGCCGTCGACACTTGTAACGGATCTGTGCGTGTGGTGATGGTATAACTTTGCGCCGAGAGCAAAAAGCCGGAGAAGGTCGAGGTAAGATATACTGCACCATACCACGAACAAGATGACTCGTTTGAGCAGGCCAAGTGATTTGAACGAAGAGATATCCAAGAAAATGAAGCAAGCGCAGAAACGGACAGGCAAAGAAGCAAGCAAATGCACTCAGGCAACGTTGCGTGAACAGTGATGCGTCAGGCGCCGCAACTGCTCGTAGAGTCAGAAACATCCAGGCACATAACTTTCCATACAAATCACATTCACATCACACTTTACTTTCACACCGCACGTCCGGAAGAAAGCTGTATTGTCCTATCCTGCGCAGAGCGCTGTCATCTGCAGACAGGCGACGCCCGCACGTCCCTGTCCAGTCTGTCCATACTGTCCGTACTTTTCCTTTCTTTATTGTCTTTCTGTAGTCCCTTTTTCCGTCCACCGTGCTACTGCACAAGCCAAAATATCATGTTCGCGATCGAGAGTGGGAACCGGATAGGACGCTTCCGGACGAGCCAGGCGGCCGGCGGCAGACGCCGCGCGGTCGCGGGCTCAGCGTGTCGACATGGCTGCCAAACGCTTATTTGCCGCAGCCCGAGCAAGAGCCTGCAATGTTAGCAAGCGTCAGGTAGCAGAGGCCGAGAGCGCAGAAGGGAGAGTCAACGTACAGTCAGAGCCGCACTGGCAGGAGGAGCTGGAGGAGCAGCCGCACTCGCCCTTCATTTTGCTGGTTGTGTGGGGGGTGAAAGAGTTAACTCGCGTAGGCGGGAATGTTGGGCAACGGTAGCAGAGAATTTGTTGACGAGCAAGATGAGCAGATGGTAGAAGCGGTGGAAGAAGTCGTGGTGGCGGAGAGTAAGGAGATGCGAGAAGAGATATGAGGGGCAGGTCTTAAATAGTCTGCTGCCTCTGCTCGCGCGGGTGTCCGTCTCGGCCGCTGACCATCTGCAGGGAAGGAGCGAAGAGGGGTCGGGGGCGGCGACTTCCTCCTGGGGAGAGGCTAGCGCGCAAGCCAGCGTTTGATACAGCGTCACAGCGTCGCACCTGCCTTGGCCGCCAGAACGGGCAGTGGCGGCAGGCGCGATGCGCCAGGCGCCGAGCTGACAAAGAGTAAGCGAAGCGCAGCGTAGAAGAGTCTGGCAATCCCTGGAAGACGCGAGACAGAACAGACGCAGACACATGACGCAAACAGAGAAAAACAGCAGCCAGCACGCCTCCCACTCCAGGCGAGGCACTACGTCCTGTGTATTACTTCATACGGGTGCATCCGTGCCTGCGATCGTATCGGTCACCGGCATACGAGTACTTTGCACTTCGCTACGGAGTAGTGATCTGGACCTCAAGCGGTTAGCGGGGGCTCGCTGCGGGGTAAAGTAATACGTGTGCTAGGCCAGTTGTGCCTGCCCCTCAGCGTGCCTCCAACCTGCGCTCCTGCCTCTGCCGCTATCACCGATACTGGGCGCCGAGCGATAATGCATTGAGAGAGTGGTTTCACAAATGCCATCTTCTTTTCGCTGCTGTTTATCCGCTGGAGTCTTGCCAATCCACATTGTATTTCCCTTTTTCTGCTGTTCCACCATCACGTCAGGTCACAATAAGGTGGATATACGGAGTAATGCGCCTTGGTTCCCTGATATCCGTTTCGACTACCTCTTCGGCTGGCCGTATGCTCTTGCAGCTGGACAGATCCCGGTTTTTACACGGCATCCTCCGTTACGGTAGACTGGCTGTCCTACTTTCCGGTCTGTCTTCCCGACTTCTGCCTTCTTTCGTTCTGGTCTCTCTGTATCTGTACATCAACAGCAAAACCCCATTTGCAGTTCCAGGCCGCCCAGACCGCCACACCCTCCTTGAGCACGTTTCCCTCTCCCGCCCTTCTCCCGTCCGCTTGCCGAGTCGGATGCGCCGCAGCAGCCCGGCCAGCCGCTCTTCTTGCCATCATCCCGTCCATCCCGCCCATCTCTCACGCGCCAATCACCTCTTTCACCCTGCGGCCCTGACACATCGCCGCTTTGCTGCATAGCCTGGGCCCAGGACCAGAAGAAGCCAAAACGTGCTCAATGGGTTCGCTCTGCCGATACCTGCATGTTGGGCTCTTCAGTATCTGTTCTCGGTCTGTTTTCGCAATGCCCTGTGTCATATGAAGTACATCGTAGACGGTCGGAGGACCTTGAATGAACCAATCGCTCCTCAGCAGCTCTGATTGTCTTCTTCCTGTGCCGCCCTCGCTTTGCGGCCTGCGACGTGGTTTGCCGTGTGGTTTGCCCAGCGCAAGCCACAGCTGCCGATCCAACCGCTGACACACCACTCAACATGAACAACAGTCCACCGCTGGCCGCCCACCTCCACTTCTAACCAGCCATCAGCCGCCATCGAAACGAGCGCGTCGCTGCTCTAGAAATCCTCTGCTTCTCCTGCTATTCACAGACTTCGTCGCTTCACCTACAGCGGTTTCCGTTCCACTGATCTCTCCTGAACCCGTGCTCCTTAGCCATAGAACAGACGACATCGTATGTCCATCAGGCCGATTCTGCCGGCTGAAACATATGTGAATCCCTTCAGCTCCGTGCAAGCCTTCTCTTTGCCACAACGCGTCGTTCTGAACGGGCTCGTTGCCTTCACGTTAAAAGATGCGTAGTCGCACCCGTAGCTTTGCTTCCAAGCAAACACTTGTAAGCATCTGTCGAGCAACCCGCACGCCTCTCGTCAAGTCACATACCATCTACAACCGCCACCATGAACTCGAACTCGACCAACCCCCGTCCGGGCAACAACAACGGCCTCCGCGGCCGGAGCGTGCGGCCCAATCGCAACAACCTCCCAGCCCAGACGGGTCAGAACCGGGAGCCCACCACTGCGAGCCGGGAGCTCGTTCCGGCTCGCCGTATACGGGCTGACGGCTCCCTCGAGGCCCGCGTCAATGGCTCGGCGACCGTCAACAACGGCTCCTACACCTACACCTACTCGACCGCCAACGGTAACAGAGGCAACAACAACCGCGAAAACAACCGCGCGGATGGCACTGCGGACAGCTATCGCTACGACTACTACCGCGACTATCAGTCGCAGCCATCGCCGTCAGACTACGGAGACGGAGGCAATGACGGGTTCGGCGGCAGCGGCGGCGGTGGCGGCGGCGGCGGCGGAAACAGAGGGCGAAATAACAGCCAAGGCGGCAACAGTAGCAACGGCAGCGGCAACAATGACGACAAGAATGCCAATTCCCGCCAGTTCCAGCACAGCGTCCACTTTTCCTTCTCTCTCGGCCCCGGCTTCGGCGTCCAAGCTGGCCCGGCTGGCATCAACGTGGGCGGCAGCGAATATCGCAACGGCGGCCTGTTCGGCACGCCCGTGGGCGCACCGCTGTTCGGGGCCGGATTCCCTTTTGCCGGGAGATCGGGTGTTGGTCCGCGCGGACTATTCAACGTCGGGACGCCGTCGTTTGGTCTGTTCTGAGTGTGTGTATGATTAGTAGGAAATGTCATGCTGTCGGCTGTACGATGTATACGTGCACGTTCCACCTGCCTCATGTTCTCGCGGAACCCGTTTTTTCGATAGCGTTTCTGGCTCTATGGTCTAGTGGTACGATTCGTGCTTTGGGTTTCCGACTGTTCGCAGTCCATAGAGCAACTGCACGAGGTCCCGGGTTCGATCCCCGGTGGAGCCCCCATTTTTGACTTTTTTGCCGACCCAATAAGATGATGCTCATCTCACACTGTAATACAGCGCTCTGTCGTCTCTCAATATAGCTAGATCCCTTCGTTTTCCCCTGCCGTGGTGGTAAAAAATATAAAGGGGAATAGTAAATGCATTCTATGCACTCCTTGTATCAGAATGTACAGTAAAGTGTCTCTGGTCTTAACTCATCTCCGTTCCCTGTGACCTTTGCTCCTCGTCTCTTGTTCTTCTCTTCACGATAGCAGTTTACGACAACAACATCAACATGGCGACGGCTGGTCGTTTTGAACATTATGGTAGGCTTGAGATATCTCAGCTCAGCTAACGGAGCAGGAGTGCTGCCTCAATCATCGTTGCTAGTACAGAATAGGTCCGGGACAGTACGCAACTCCCAGATGTGGTGCAAACTGGCGCAGTGTGATATTTTTTGGATGATCGGCCTGAATTCTCAGAGGTGGCACTCGGAGAGCTCGTTTCTAAAAGCAGTGTGGGTGGTTTCGATCAGGGATTAGTTTATCAGCTGATGGCAACTGACTTTGCGTTCTAGATACGCAACGTGGCAGAAGGCTATCCTGTCCTGCTGATAATCCAGCCTACCTTCGATTGTAAAGCATGACTGTCTTCCATAACTATCCAATAATCATGTCACTTGACCCACCACAACCGCGACGGGCTTGCAAGTCAAAAGTGCACTTTCATAAACCGAGGACCAATCCATTGCGAACACGTCAAGTTCTCATAATGTGGGTGTGAGAAATGCACTTCTGGCTCCTTCGTCATGAGAGCCATATTGCCTGCTCTGTTGCACAGCTTGTAGACTGAGTCCGGGCCACTTCCATATATAGGGCCGGGGCCGATCTGCTGTAGAAAAGACATTTCTTTTGTTCTGAAATCAGGGTCGCCTTCAGTTCTAAGAACTGGTTGTTCAAATACTGCCTCGCATCCGTGCAATCGGTGTCATCCTGTTTTAAACTCTTGGGACTGCTCAATTCACTCCCCCCAGACGCAGTGTCATCTAATCGCTTTGAGGAAGTCAGTCAAAGGATGGCTACCCTCCCGGAGCCGGGACAGCCGGCTTCCCTAGCCGTTTTTATTGATGGTACTTGGTGTACAGGGAAGAATGATACAAATATCAAAAAAGATGTATGAGATGGCAACTTCTGTCAGAATCCCAACACTCAAACATTACATCCAAGGAGTTGGCACTTCAGGCTCGTTACTTAGGAAAATGGCGGGCGGCATCAAGGGTGAAGGTAAGTCGCTTGTCATGGCGCCTTACATTCTTTGGGCAGAAGTGGTTTTGACAGACATCCCAAGGCATCGATATCCAAGTTTGCCAGGCGTATCATTTCATCTGGAGAAAGTGGCAGCCTGGATCGGAGATTGTGCTGGTTGGATTTTCGCGCGGCGGGTTTGCAGTACAATGCTTGACAGCTTTCGTCAATTATATAGGTATGCAACCGCCAAGTCTTGACAGATTCGATGAAACAGACGATGCGGCCCTACAAGAGATACAGTCCCTGTTCACGACGTGGAAAACGCTGTCAGGAAACCGCGAGGCGTACTTTCAATCACAAGGGCACAACACCGGAACGCCTATTCGAGCTTGTGGGGTGTTTGACGCTGTGGCTGCGGTGGATGCTCCGAAGAATTACCAAAAAGTCTTCGGAAAGACCGCACAGCGAAGCAATTTAAGCTGGATTGATGGCCTCTGCCTCCCTAACGTAGAGAACATATTTTATGCTCTGGCAATCAACGAACACCGCAAAGATTTCGCGCCTGTCATTTACTATGATCCCCCCTCTACATGTAATCTACAACAATGTTGGTTTCTCGGGTGCCACAGCGATATTGGCGGGGCCGCAAACAACATCGGGGGCTTGGCAAAGATCACATTGGTATGGATGATTGGGAAACTGAACGATTGGATAACCTTCGACATCGAACGTCTATGGTCCCTCTTGGGGCGTGTTCCGCAAGGTATGTTAGCAAACCTCTACATAGAGAGGCTCGATGGCTTCCTGACCTGGTATTGGGCCAGACAAGTACACAGATTCACTCACGTTGCCGTGGAAACTTGGCAGTAGTGAATTTCGTACAATCGCAAGGGACTTTCGCAAGTTCCCTGTGACCAACAGTCATGTTACCCATGAGAAGATTCACTGGAGCGTTCCCAACTTTACGAATGGCCTGGATAGAGCGAAGATGCCCGAGTCAGCTCATGCCAGTCGGAAGACAATAAGTATGCTTGATTACAAGGGTCTCGCAGGACCCCTTTCGTGGCAGATACAGAGTAAAGTGCCAATGGAAGAAGAACGCCTGTCAACTCTGGAGCTAGGCTGAACCGGCAGTTCTGTTACCCAACGGGAGGGTACTCGAGAACGGCCTCAGATTGAAGAGGGTCAACAAGATGATGATCATTGGAAGACCGCCGAAGAATGTCCACAGGAAAACCTCACATCATATACTGGTGGGGCTGGATCACCTTCAGCGGCTACCTTCTCCGGTTCACCTCATAATGATCCTTTGGCGAGATTGCCACATGACTTGGCCTACAGCGCTGTCGTATACGAGTATTACAGCCTAGCAAGACCAACCACCAATCAGGCATATGGCGTGCCAAGGCGTTACCTACCTATGATACATCACTTTTCACCTCAAGATTTGCCAGGTTTGTTGCCTACGTCTATGTTTTGCATGGACCTACTCTAGTGGTAAATATACCAGACGTTTTAGTATCTAGCTCGTTGGCATACTAATTAACCTATGCTTGACACAGACCAATACTCTCTCGCTTGGATAGCTTTGGAGACAGTGCTGGTATGGCCAGGACTTAGAAGAGGCTGGTTTTGGTGACTGTGTAAGTTTATAGGTATCCTCTGCTTCCGATCTTGTGAGCTGTCGAGAGATAGCTATCTGATCAACACTGTTAGTCTTGGTTTGGCCCAACGGACCCGAGCCACTCAGAAGTCGAAACTAATCTGCGGACAGAGGTGTAGTTTGGATATGGACGGTCAAGCTCGACAAGGATCTGGAGGGATGATGCGTATGGATACTTGGAGAGCTTAGGCTTCGGCTGCTGTAGAGTTGGCTGCACAGTGTCCTCGTTAGGTCGTGGGCTCAACAATGACAAGGTTCATCATGCCTTACCAACCTCCTTCGTTACTTCCTCAATTCCAAGCTGTTTCTCGATCATGCATGTTCTGCTGGCAATGAATCGATGTCGGATATCAGATCGAGATATCTTTTCGTAGACTGTCCAATTGCGTTCTGCGGCTTGTCTCCGTCCATTAGAGGCTGGGATCCCTGGCTACGTAGGAGTGAATGAGCACGACCTGACATTCCTTGCATGGCTATTGTAGACACTCATTATTGCACTTGAACTTGTTCTAGCCGCAGCGTTGCAAGGCCTTACTTAGTTAAGGTCACACAAGAACGGGGGGGTGCGCGCCTTGTGTACCTCCATTTACATGGCGAGGATACTGGTAGCCAGTTTCTGGCGAGGCCGGTCGCAAAGCATCGAATCCAGCCTGAGAAATGTTAGTGCTTCATCTTTGGCGTCGTAAGTGCAGCAAAGATGCGGGGAAACATGATTGGCGGTCCGCGCGTCTGTGATAGGTGCGGGTCCAAACCATGTGACTCACCCAATCGGGCTACTTTTTACAGAGTTGCTTGGCCTTCGCCGCACAAAGTATTTTCTCCACATCTCCATCCTCTTTTTCTACGAGTAATAACTTCACTACCACCACTCCCCACCGTTTAAGCTTACATAGCCATCACCAATCACAACGCTCTGCCACCGGCGTGTCTATGAAGTACGAAGGATGAATGGACAAGACATTCCAGAGCCAGCTCGAAATGGACAAGGAAGAAGCTGACAAGCTTAGGGAGTTTCCGACCGTCGGCGATCGTCGAAAAAGAAGTACGTCGGACGAGTCCACCAACTCGTCTGCGAGATGTGGTGATGGAAGTTGCCGTCCAACGAGCTTGACGCCAGCAACTTCCATGCAGCAACTTCCACCACCACATCTCGCAGACGAGTTGGTAAAGGAGCCCAGCCCTTCTGAGACGAAGTTTTACTACTATGGCCTTCCTTCAAAACCTGTGCTTGTGGCTCGTACCGGGGCCGCCAAGTGGTCGCTTCCTCAATCCGTCCACGAGACAATGCCGCACAAGGCGATGGGCAACGTTGGATCGTCCCATCGCCTCGTGGGAATTTGGGAGTCCTTGCTGGACGAGATCATAAAGGCGCTGGGGCCGCTGGCCTGGACTAGCATCGACCTCCTCCGCATCGGGTACCAAACCGAAAAGGACTGGCCTGTAACGCTTATGATCGGCGCCAAGCCCAAGTCTTGCACCTGGGACGTTGCGATGCCCTGTGGCTTTGGCGTGCCGGGAAATTTTATATTCCCACGGCATTTTTGACGTTGAGTGCGAGATTCGCGAGAGCGATACGTTCTACTGCGCCGTGGATAAGCTGATCGCTCCGGGTGACATGGTAGGCCAACCAGAAGAACAGAACGCCTTCTCTGAGTGCGTCGGACAGTCTATTTCGCCGTGCTCGACTCCAGGCCGAGAGGGGACTCTTGGCATCTACCTTTCCGTTGGTGAAAATGCCACTTTATGTGCTCTTACCTGTCGACATGTTGTCTTTGGAGTGCTTGAGGCCGAATCTGAGCTGAAGAAGGCCGTTACAGACAGCGAATTTCAACGTGGTGTCGCCCAGCTTGGCCAGGGCGAGTTCAATAAAATCCTTGACAGCGCAACTCGCTACTATCAGGTGCTCGGCCAGAGGTCAGACTTTTTCTTTAAAGTCTCAGCCCAAAAGAAGATAGAAGACCGTCGCATTGGACACGTCTTTTTCTCGCCGCCTCGCACCGTTGACGATAACAAACAGTTACACGACTGGCTGTTAGTGAAACTGGACCTTAAGCGTTACACTAGTCAAGTACTGCAAAACTGGGCTTATGTGGGTAATAGGGGCATTAAGGACATGCTACAACACTTACGTGGAAATACGAAGTTCAAGATAAAGGGCTCCGAAATGATCCGGCTCAAAGGCATCGTCTCTGTAGCAGAGATTTTAAGGACAACAACGCAAGACGAACCCACACAAGACCACGCAGCCTTATGGGTGCATATGTTTAGGAGGGAAAAGGACCAGCTAGCGACGGGGATTTCCAACGAGGTCCGCTCTGTGCGCCGTCAATCGGCAGCCATGGCCAGCGGCGAAATCATCACGACGCGAGAATGGTGCGTGGTAGGCCGCAATGGCGAAACCGGCCATGTCGTGCATGGTCCTGACAGTCAAAGCACCGAGCTCCTGCCTTTCTCCGTGTCAGGCAGCTCAGGCTCAGTCGTCTTTGACTCACAAGGCCGCGTTGCAGGCATCCTTACTTCGGGGTGCGGCTCAGTTGTGGACAGGGAGCATGGCGGCACCAACAACTTCTTTGGCTACGCCGACGTTTCTTACGTTACACCCATCGAGGTGATTTTGAATGCGATCAAGGCAAAGTTTGGCCGTGTAGACATTCTGTGAGGGAACCGGAGAAGGAGTTTTTTGGTGTTTGCTTGATGCTTCAATGCTCAGAAAAGTCTATTCGTGTGCTTTACTTGCTGCTTCGGAATTCATGGGCAGTGCTTGTTTGATTTGCCAGGCGACGCTGCTTGGCAGAGGCAGATAGCGGTGACTACAATGACAGTCCAGTGATCCTTTATTAGCCGAAATAAATCAATCAATTATTTCTGCTTATTCCTTCCAGCACCGGAGTCTCTTTTATAAACCCAGCTGGATACACATCTCGTGGACGTGGCGTACGTGACCGGCTGATCTCTTTGCTGCATTCATGGGTCGTTTCAAGCGATATCGGCGCCGAGAGGAACGCTGGTGGACAATCATGTTTATCATAAACTATGGAAGCTACTCTTCCACAAGCGACAGTCTAAACTACTCTACCCTGCAAGACGCAACAAGAGCTGTGACTACGAGCTCTCATACTTGTCCAGGCCCGCCAGCAGCCTGGCTCTCTTTGAGAGAACAGGGTTCTGCAGCGGCCGGTGCACCGCCTGTTCGTACGTCGGGTGCTCCTCGGGCGGGTAGCGGAGGTTGATGCGGACGACGGCCGGGTCGTGTGCCGTGTTGTTCTTCTGCTCAAAGGCCGCGAGACGCTTCTGTCTGGCCTCTTCGGGCACAAAGGCCGCCGGCTTGTAGCAGACATCTGGCTTGTTAGTAGGCAGGGACAAGGGCAGCACAGCAGCAGCCTCAACGAAAAGTACAAGGAAACAAGGACACGAAAACGGAAACGAGCAAAGGAACAGGAGGACACGCACAGGCAGCAAAGCGGTCGCTCGTCCCCGTGGGCACGGAGCCGTAGTGGACCGTTCTCTGCAGCCAGTCAGTCAGCAGCGTGGCCGGGCAGCGCGGCGCACGGCAGGCGGGGCAGCGGCAGACGTACCGAGTCCCAGAGCAGCAGGTCGCCCGGGCCGGCGCAGACCTTGACCCAGCGGCAGCCCCTGGCCAGCAGCCAGTCGTTCATCTCGGCGGTCAGGAGCTGGAACTCGGAGGTGCTCCAGCCGTTGCGGCCGGCGGTATCGGCAAAGGCGTCCCAGAGGTCGACGTAGTGGGCGCGCGAGCCGTCGAGGACGGTGAGGCCGCCGTCCTGGGGCCCGTTGGGCAGCAGGTTGAGGATGCCCTGGACGCACTGCAGGTTCTTGCGGTAGGGCGACTGGTCGACGTGGGCCCAGGGCGCAAAGATGGGGTCCGAGGCGGCGCGCGTGCGGTCGGGCACCGACATGTTGACGCCGTCGTAGGAGACGGCGAGCTCGTCGGTGCCCCAGATGCGCGCAAAGGCGTCGATGAGCGCGGGCTCCGTGCGGAGGTCCCAGACGAACTGCTCGTGGCCGATGCCGTGGCGCGAGTAGAGGCCGCCGCGCGCGCACCACGGCAGCTTGTCGGCCGTGTGCGTCGCCGGGTCGTGGCGGTCGTAGCCGAGGCCCCAGCTCTCGAGCCAGCCGTAGGCCTGGTCGGCGTAGGCGCGCGCCTTCTCTGGCGAGAGCACGCCCGGGACGACGGTCCAGCCGCGGGTCCGGAGCTCGCGCATCCATTCCGGGACCTGTCGGGTCAGCCGGGTCGCAACGGCCGGGGGTCACAGCAAGAGACGCACATCCGAGCGCTCGTCGACGAGCTCGAGCGCCGACGGCAGCACGTGCGTCTGCACGGGGATCGGGAAAGCCGTCGGCGCCGTCGGCGCCGCCGCCGCCGTCCGGGTAACTGTTTCGGTGGCCATGGGCGTCGCTGCAGTGTTGCCGTCGTCGTGCACGTTGGAGTTGCGGTCTGCGCAGCGGCGTCGGAAATCTTGGACAAGACGGTGGACAAGACGGTGGACAAGACAGCGGACAAGACAGCGCTATCGCCCTTCGTGCTGCCAAGCAGCTGCTCTGGCACGGCGTATGCCGTCCACCCGGCGACACTTCCGGATGGCGTTATCGCAGCGATATTTTTGTACAATACGTCGTGCTCCCGGCGCTTTTGCGGGTCCGGCCACGGCGCCCCACTCTCGACAGCTCAGGGTCCACGCCTGGGCATGCACGAGAGCGAGGCCGCCGTTGGCACCTTCCACGCCTCGTCGTCACGCAGCCACGCGCAGGGGGAATCTCCAATTAAATCGTATTATGCAAGTATTCTAGTAATCTTCATGATGCACATGATACACACCGTCCGTTACTCCGTATAACCCAAAGAACGTGTCTTGGGTGTCGTCTGTGGTCCGCGGCGATTTCTCGCCCGAACTGGCCGGTCAGGCCACCACACGTCCGCATGCCTCTGCCCAACCAAGGCACGCTGATGCCCGGACACGAAGCTGCGCTGCTCCGAAGTCGGTCGCGGTTATGTGCTCTTGGGCTGCACGTTGGGCGAGAGATAGGCGCCGAACCTGGGATGTCAGTATCCTTGCCGCCATGCCGAATCAGAGGCAAACGGTGCTTACCCGATAATCACGTAGCACGCGCACATGAGCGCGCCCTTGAGGCCGCAGGTGCGCAGCTTGCGGTCGCCGTCGCTCGACACGATCGAACCGACGAGCAGGGCAGTGCCGACGAGCGCGGCCATTTCAAAGACGCTAAAGGTCAGCGACAGGTTGCGGCCCAGGATCCAGCCGGCGCCGACAGTCAGCGGCGTGACGCAGAGCGCGATCTGGATCGACGAGCCGATGGCCACGCTGATGGCGAGGTCGAGCTTGTCGCGCAGCGCCACCGACACCACCGTCACGTACTCGGCAATGTTGCCGACAATGGGCAGGATGATGAGCCCGATGACCGACTCCGAGAGGTGGCCCTGGTGCGTCACGTCGTCGATCGTGTCGACCAGGAACTGCGCGTTGACCGACATAAGGCCTGACGCGACGATCAGCACCAGCACCGCGACGGCGAACTCGCCCGGCGGCCGCCGTGGCGGCATCGGCCGCAGCAGCCCCAGGTGCGACATGTCGGTGCTCTCCAGGCTCGTCCGGCTCTCGCGCATGATCTGCAGCGCCGCCAAGCCCGACCGCTGCATGAGAGGCGCTCCGAGCCCGGGACGCCCCGGCAGGCCCGCAAGCCCTGAGAGCGATGACGCGCGGCCGCGGGTGCCGTGGCCGTGGTTCGAGTCCACGGATATCGACCGCGCGTGCGACTGGCCGTTCAGGCGCGAGCGCGCGTAGGCGCTGTAGGCACTGCTCGGTCTGCCGTTACTCCCGGAGCGGGCGCGCACGCGGGCTCCGGCCGCGGCCCCGCTGTCCTCGCTCGGACGGCCGCGGCTCTCCACGTCATCATTGGCGCCGTCGTAGGTGTGAAAGGCACCGAGGTCGCCGCTGCCGAGGTCGCCGGTCGTGGGCGTCGCCTTCACGGCAGCGGCTGCAGCAGTGCCGGCAGTGCCGGCGCTGCCGGCAGCGACGGCGCTGGCAGCACCGTTGTAGGCGGACACGTCGTCGCCGCGCTCGTCGGCAAAGCGGATCGTGCGCAAAGGCACGTTCGCCGGCGCCGGGATGTTGTGGCCGTGAGCGACATGGTGGGCTGGCGGCATCAGCTGGAACTCGGACTCGGCCGAGCCCTCCTCGAGGCTGTCGCTGCAGTGGGAGGCGCGGTTGCGCAGTGGCTGCGTGCGCAGCTCGTGGACAAAGTAGATGAGGTAGATCAGCAGGACCATGACGGAGGACACGCGGCTCATCTGGAGGGTGGCCTTGGAGACGCGGCTGGTCGAGTGGTCAAAGGTGTAGCCGAAGGCGGTCTGTGGCGGGTCAGCGCAGGACGCAGGACGCAGACCGGCTCGCCGAGCGGACACGAGAACAGAGGACCTACAGGCATCAGAAAGACAAAGACCGAAGCCAGCAGCAGACAGCTCAGCAGCTGCGACTCGGCGGTGTTGTAGCTGGGCTCGTTGTCGGTCAGGCCCGTAGCCAGCAGGGCCGAGCCGAGGATCAGCAGGCTGTTGACGAGAATGGAGCCGAGGATGGAGGCCTGGACAACGCGGATCTGGTTGTTGACGAGGGCGACACTGGAGGTCAGCGGGAGCTGGTCGGACGCTTCTGCTGCGTCTCGTCGTCACTTACATACTGCGGCGGTTAGTCAGCATATGTTACTCGGTACCACTCGACCAAAACGGCAAAACGGCACGAGGCCAAAACCGGCCGAGACAACCACCGACCACTTACAAGAGGATCAGCTCGACCAGGTTGCCGAGACTGATGTTGAGCAGGGCGCCGACCGTGTCGCCGGCGTCGCTGGCGACCTTTTCCGTGGCGGCCGTCAGCAGGGACGACAGCGGGATGACAGCGATGGCATTGGCGGCGAAGACGGCGATGGAGTTGAGGCGGACGAGGTAGGCGAAGATGCCGACGGGCACGAAGAGGAGCATCCAGTTGAGCCAGGACGAGAAGAGCAGCTCGTGGACCGTGTCCATGCAGGAGGGGGGGCGGTTCGAGGGGGCGCCGTGGTGGCTGTGGTGGCCGTCGCTGTCGTCGTCGAGGCCGAGGCCGGAGCCGGCGGCGCGCGGCCGGAGCTCGCGGTAGACGCCGCCGGCGCGGGAGTACTTGTAGATGGGACGCAGCAGGCGGCGCAGCGAATCGGGCATGCGGAAGCCTGACGGTCAGCAGTGTTCTCGGGTCTCGTGTTTCGTGTCTCGGGTCTCGTTCTCGCTCTCGCGGCCACCCACCCGGCTCGTGCCGCTCAAAGGCCGTGGCCTCGGCCGCCCGCAGTCGCTCGTGTTCTAGGGCACGGCTGCCAGCCGCGTACGGTCTGCCGGGCACGTCATCGTCGTCGTTTGGGCCACCGCTCCGCTCGGCAAAGTCGGTATTCGCGCCCGCATGGAGATCCATCAAGGGAGCCAGAGAAGCCGGAGGACGCTGCAGCGGAAGCAGACGAGTCCAAAGGCAAAGGGAAAGCGAAGAAACGAGCGGAAGAAGGCAAAAGGCAAAAGGGAAGGGAAGGGAAAGGAAAGACGCGGGCGAAACAAAACAGTAAACAGAGGAC
The DNA here is from genome assembly GCA_002778075.1 of Grosmannia penicillata. NCBI lineage: Eukaryota > Fungi > Ascomycota > Sordariomycetes > Ophiostomatales > Ophiostomataceae > Grosmannia > Grosmannia penicillata. The sequence continues at coordinate 1,613,918 of PCDK01000018.1, read as the reverse complement.
AGAGAACAGAACAGGAAAAAGAGACCAGGAAGCAACGAGATGCCACTTTTGCGACAAGCACGATTTGTCGTGGAATCCACAGCGGCCACCAGCCCGGCTAGCCAGTCGACGTCGCGCACGGCGAAGTGCAAACGCACTTTGTACGGAGCCCACGAGCCTGAAGCTGCTCAGCTGCTCCGTATCTGCTCCCGTCTCCGTAGCAGCAAGCTAACACGCGGCCTACACCGGCACGTCGACCGCCCGCCCGCCTGCTCCCAGATGGGCAAGGGAAATTGCCAACGGCCGCCCCTGAGATCCGCCAGGACCGATCGGCTGATAGCGGCCTAGCCGCAGCAGCCGCCGCCGCCATTGGCTGCACGGCCGCCTGCCACTGCCTAGCGCCGCCGCCCCTGCCCGCGCACCTACCACCGCTGCCACAGCAGACTACCCCCGTTCAGTGCATCCTCCACCCAATTTCCCCTCTCCTATTCGAAGCGGCACAGCGCACACGGAGAATTACGGAGCACCCGTACGGAGTCTTGCATGATGTCAATGGCCTCGCCTTGCCTAAGTGGCACGCACGCGTTTCCAGTTTCGTGCGAAAGCAAGAGCCGGTGCAGCAGATCGCCGCGTGCGTCATCGCAGGCAAGCCCAATGTTTCAGGCCATCGTCGAGCGCGTCTTCCTCCTTTGTACTCGGCAGCACGAGGCGAACTGCAGAATCCTGTTTCTGCAGCAGTTCTGCGGTGTGCGCGATGTGTGGAAACGCGCCGAAGATCAGTGGAAACAAGCAAGCGGCACGCTAGGGAGCAAGAGCAGCAACAATACTCGTAAGCAGCAAGCAGCAGCAGCGGACAGCAGCGCGTAATGCGCCGATGATCAGGGACACGATGCCAAGAACAAGTCTGGAATCAAGCCGCAGAACGGAGGCAGACAGTGGAGGTCGAGCTTCGTAATCGTATGGGACTGCGGCCTGCCTCGGAATGCTTTGTACGAAGTAAGTCTGCAGCGTACTTTAGAGCACACCGCATACGGACTACTGCATCGTCTGGCGGCTCTGAATTGCCTCAGTAGACGTACGGCGTGCAGTATTACTCTGAACTCGTACCCAATACGACGCAGACGTTGCACCCAGTCCAAAGACACGAATGCTCAAACTCGCTTTAATACTTCGTATGCTGTCTGTGCCCGATACCCTGGTCCGCATCCTCGGCCATCTGTTACTCGTATTTGTACTCGTACAATCCCTTCCATGACACCGTGATATCCCATGCAATGACCGCCGCCCTGCTCGTTGACTCCGGAATAACCCAGTACTTGCACCTTAATCCAGCCCCATCTGAGCCTCGTCGCCAATGCCCCAGCTGTCCACTCTAGGCTCGTGCAGCTTGACGCCCGCACTCGTGCTCAGAACCGCCGCGTCCTCCTCTTCGGTCCTGCCGCGCTGCTTCGTCGGAATCGCCATCGCCGTCGCATTCGTTGTGATTGCCGGCGCCGCCACGCCTCGCACGCTCGCGTCCGTAATGCGGCGGTGCAGAGAGGGTGCCTTGCCGCGCGCCGACCGCGACGACATCAGCGATATCGCGTCCGTGTTGTCAACGTCGGCATCGGCGTGCAACCCTTCGTCACCGCTCCGCCGGTCTGTTGCTCCGTCGTGCCCGGCCGATGTTGCCGCCGTGCTCGACGTGGTCGATGTCATGGATGTGCCCGTCGTACCGGCCGTACCCGAGTGCGACGGCGCCGGCGATGACGACCGGGGCCGTATGCTGGATTGGTGCAAGCCTGACGTTGATGTCGTCACAATGCTGTGCTCTTCATTGTTGGGCGTGAGCGTATCATCCGTGTCCACCTCGACCAGCTCGGCATCACGGTACCACTTGCGTCTGCGCGTCCAACGACTCCAGCCGTCCTGACCACGAGTGCCGTTTTGCCACTGTCCTTGTCAGCTAACCCGAACTCACATCGCTGCTTACTCGCAGAGGCATGTCTACCACCACAACCTTCAACTCACCTTGTTGTCATAGTACACCCATCCCATGCGCCCACCATCACCGTCATAATCCCACGAGTCGATGTGCTCGCCAAATGCTCCCGTCTTCTCCGTATGGACGGCATCATCGACAACACCGTCTACGCGCCAGCGGCTTTCCGCCACCCAGCGCCAGCGCATCTTGCTGCCATCCTCCACCTCGGGCAGCTCAAATTCATCCTTGCTCGGCACCGCATTGTTATGCTCGTCGGTCCAGGACGGCCGTTCGTATGCAAACAGACTCGTTGTCCACCCCAACCCCACCCATCGTCGCTGGTTCTCGTAAAGAATGAATGTAAAGCGCACTCCAGCATCGTGGCCGGTCCTGGCCCTCCTAATGGCCCGGGTAAGCTCCGATTCACGCGGCGTAGACAGTCGACGTGCGGGCTTCGTGCTCGATAACTTATTTTGTACTGCTGCGGCTGCAGCCGCCGATGTGACCGATACGGCCGGCGGGGTCCCGGCAGCTGCAAGAGAGCCACCAGCAGTCACGTATGGCGGGGATTTGGACTGCTTTGCCGAATCCTCAAAGTCTAGGCCAGTCACCAAAGTTGCCGCCCATCTCACCGTAGCACTTCGCCACAGTATAGTCCGGCTTACTCGCATGGGCCGCGAATGCCACGTCAAGATGACGGTGCCGAACACAAGCATCACTCGCCGCGTAGTAATGACACGCCAAGGCGGCAGTGTCAGAATGTACCAGAACGGCGTGCATAGAAGGATGCGAACAAATAAGACAGTAAGGGCTGGCCGCGTGGTCGCAATGGTCGGCGTGGACTGCGTCGACAGGAAGTCGGTCAGCTCCAGCAGCGGCTCCAGCAGCAAGTTGCAGCGTGCAGTGAGCTCCTTGAGCGTCTCGACAATCTCGTCCAGCGTCTTTTGGTGTCGCGTGTTTGTTACTTCCGACGTGTTGCGTTGATGGTTCTTGCCACCAGGCGCAAGTCCTCCGCCGTGACTAGCTTTGCCAGCCTTACCGGGCGTCGTGTGGCTAGTTCTCGATTTGTCGGCGCCGTGGTGTTTGGTCCATGCTCTGCCCTTTGGCGCTGCAGTCTCGCGCCCAGCCTTGGAGGCCGCGGGTGTTTCGGCCCCGAAGCCAAACAAAAAGTACCCGAGACCGCTGCCGGATGTAGCTTTGCTGCTCACATCCCTCCCGGCGCCAAATGTCGGGTCTTCGCTACCCCAACCACTGCTAGAGAGAGGGCTGTATCGCCGGCCGTACATGCCAGCAATCAGGGTGAGGACGAGCAAGATGGGCCCTGAGGACCGGATAACCGTGTCTCCATACAACACGAGTCCCCACCAAATGAGCACCACGATGAAGCTCTCCCATGGGTCGCCAGTAGTCCAGCTAAGCAGTCCGACAAGTCTGTTGAGCGGAAGGAGGAACGGATGACTGTACGCCAATGCGCGTGTAATTTGCGGCGGTGTTGCGAGAAGCAAGGGCGACTTCTGGTGGACGAGGATGACGCTGCGCCGTTTCGCAGCCGAAGAGGTGTTGGTCGAGCCCGCCAGCGCGGTTACGGGAGAGAACGTCGCGTAGGTCGGCTTCGGCGCATAGGGATCGCCGCCGTCATCGTCCGCCAACGAAGATGACGACGCAGCGCCGGCCGAGCCATGGCGGTCTGGCAGTTCGGGGAGGAGAAACGATGTTCGAGGAACAGACATAGAGAGCCAGGGCGTGTCCTATAACGAGAGGCGGGAGAGGAAGAGTCAGCGCGCTATCAATCAAACCACGGCCACACGAGGCCGCATGTGATGCAGTCCGATGAACTCGGCAATCGTCAAGCTGGTCGCGCGATGGGAGATCGTCAAAAGGGTCGACGGGTCAGACGGGAAAAGCAGAGATGAGGTGAGATGCGGAGCCAGCTGGGAGCTTTCACACGGTTGACGTCGCTTTCGCTGGCGCTGCTCCGAGTTTCGAAATAGCGCCCTGTCCCACTTTTTTAGGTCACATCACCGCTGGCAGCCGCCTCAAGGAAGGTCCGTCCATGCAGTCCGTGGAGAAAATAGAAGCAGCGGCCGAGACGTACGTCCATCACAACTGCCAGACGAACGTGCAAAAGCAAAGAAAGCGTAAAAAGGCTCGAGTATCGGCAGGATCTAGGGCCTGATAGCGAAAAGGACGGAGGAAAGAGCAACTCACAAGTGCAGCCATGAACACAGTGCTTAGGCTTAGAGTCCGCACGGAATCACAAAGAAACGGGGTCGCTGCTTTACAGCAGTATCCACGTCATTGGGAGGCTGGCTCTAGCTGAGAAGACGGGGCGCGCAGCGGACATGGACCCATTCAGGACAAGCAAGAGTCGCGTGCAGGCGGGAGGTAACGGAGAGGTTTGGCCAGGTAAACAGCAAATCCCAAATTCGTAAAGATGCTTGTTGAACAAAGATCAACGATTGCGGGGGAAATGATTGTAAAGCAGCAAATATTAACAGCTAAGGTCAGCATTCCAGACGTGGCCTCGGCCGCGACTGCCGCGCATTATGACAGCGTACTCTGGCAGAGCTATGCACGTGAGCCTAGCGGGTAGCCAATGAAGGTGCGGGGATGCCGCAAAATGCATGTGATTCTGCCAACGCGTTCTATGCAGGCACTCTAAGTAAAATAACACCCTGTGTAGCATTTAAAGTTCGACTCTTTTGCTTCAGCAAAACACATAGCTTCTACCATGAAGCAACAGAATGCTTGCCGCCGTCTGTCGAGCCTTTTATTTGCGGCTTTATTTTCCCATATATTTCCTCATAGCCAGCTCCATAGAAGTTTTGTTGCGAAATATTGATAAGCATCAGCATGTCAGTAGTGGCTCAGATTATCGTGTTGACCCGAGTAAGGACACATCTCACCGGGAGCTCCACCATGCATATTTTTCGTCTAAATGACCTCTGCAACTACCCTTGAGCTAGGAGTTCTACTCTGTGGCTAGCTGAGAATAAGACGGCCGTCAACGGCCTGCATATGCCAATCCCACGTTTCCAACAAAGAACGACACTACGTGTTGGTGGCTGAGTGGTGAGCTTCATCCTCTACGTCGTTGGCGTCGTGTTCGACGTAAGGAAACACCACGTTTCATATTTATGAGATAGCCATACATAAGCGATATCACATACGCCTCCAGGGCTAATTACAATCGCAGCTAGTTCATCTGCTGAATGATTCCCTTAATGCACAATACTAAGAAGAGCCACGTCTGATTGGCTGACGCTGCAGGGCAACAGCACCTCATCTGCTCAAGGCAGATCTGTAAGCTTCCAGAAAGATGTCCGAAGCCTTGGCTTTGCTAAAGGCTCGCCACCCCCGGAGGCATTGCGCTGCCTTAGTATTGTGCGCATTGGCAGCCGTTTTAAGATGGCGCTTCCGCTGTATTCATGTCGTTGGACTTGCATGGGACATGAGTGACACCTCGTGTCCCGGATGCTCTCCAAGTTAAACAGCGAATAGCCACTAAATCGGAGCTGTCCGTCTCAGGGGCAAGACTTCATTTGGGAACGCTCGGATATCTCATTGCGGACGGTGTTGAGCGTGTATAAAGTGTGTGGTCTTCTTCGCTTAACGCTCAATTTGCACCAATACCCATTCCTCCTGGCCGTCATGAAGCCCCGGTCCGCGTTCTACCGTGCCGCTGTCACTGCGGCGGTGTCATACAATGCCATACCGTCATTTGCCTTTCGATTAAAGCCCCCGGGCATGCTTTCTGGCTCATTTAGCCTCAATACATCTGCCAGCCTCACAGCATCGACAGGCACCACAAGTCCCAATGCCACAACCGGCTGGGGAAGCTTTAGCCAGCTCATTGACCATAACAATCCAGGCCTCGGCACCTTCAACCAGAGCTTCTGGTACGGTACGCAGTACTGGAAGGGCCCCGGCTCACCCATTTTGCTCATCAACCCTGGCGAGCAGCCTGCAGACGGCTTCAATGAGACATATCTGACCAGCCAACGCATAATGGGACTGTTTGCAGAGACGATCGGCGCCGCCATTGTCATCCTCGAGCACCGCTACTATGGCAGCAGCTCTCCTTTCCCGATACTTACAGTCTCCAACTTCCAGTACCTGACCATCGACAATGCTCTCCGTGACATGACCTACTTTGCCGAGAAGTTCGTCGCACCGTTTGACAAGTCAGGCCGTAGTATCCCGGCAACAGCGCCTTGGATCTTGGCCGGCGGCTCCTATCCCGGGGCTTTAGCAGCATGGGCAGCCAATCTTGCAGCAGAGGAACCCGAAGCGACGAACAGCACCAGCCCATTCTGGGCGCACTACTCAACAAGCGGAGTTGTCGAAGCAGTCAAGGACTACTGGAAGTACTTTGAAGCCGTGCACCAGGCGGCTCCGGCCAACTGCAGTGCAGATTTATCTGCTGTGATCGAGTACATCGATGGGGTCTTGGACAACGGCAGCACGGCCCAGAAGGATGCCCTTAAATCCAAGTTTTTGTTGGAGGATCTCGAAGATGCCGATTTTGCAAAGTATGGCTTGCTCTAACATGCACAGTTGTATTCGTGAGCACCAGCTAATGAATCAGTGCTTTGACATATGGCCCCTTTATGTGGCAGGAGACTCAATTCTTTTCGGAAAAAGCCTACGGTTACAATCTCTTCCATATGTTTTGCAACTATGTCGAGGTATGATGTCTTGAAGAAAGAACTCAGTGACTGGAGCTAACAAGAAATAGAATGTTTGGCCAAATTCTACTAACTCGACGCCGGGGCCAGAGGGCGTAGGGGCGTGCAAAGCGCTTGACGGTTACGCCAAATGGTTCACTGAGCAAATTCTCCCAGGCTGTACGTATATTCGGAGAGACCTGTTCAAAAATGGTTTAAGTGTGTGTACTAACTACGCGCAGTGTGTGAGGATTACGGATATTCTGACTTTCACGGACAATTTAGTATTGGCTGTTTGGCCTACCTCAATGCTACCAGTCCTGCCTACACGGACCACTCCGTTGACAATCCGTTCAACCGGCAATGGCATTGGCTAACCTGCCACGAACCGTAAGTACCTACTTGGCACAATTGGCAAGACTAAGTGCATGCAAGTCTAATGACGTATCTTCTTATCCTAGGCTTGGATGGTTCCAAACCGCCGCTCCGCCCGGCCAGCCTTCCATAATCTCTCGTCAGGTCAACCTCCAGTACAAGATGAAGCAGTGCAGCCTAATGTTCCCAGAGAGTGCCGGGGGCTATGGCTTGGAGCACAGCCGCACAATAAGCAGTGTCAATGCGTACACAGGCGGCTGGTCTGTACCGACCAATCAGACCCCACGCTTACTGTATGTGAACGGTCAGTATGATCCTTGGCGGCCGGCTTCAGTGAGCTCAGAAGAAAGGCCTGGTGGCCCACTCGATAGCAGCGACGCGGTGTATGTTCGCGTTATCCCTGGTGGCGTGCACTGCTCTGATATCTATGCCGAAAACTGGGAGGCCAATGCCGACGCCAAAGCTGCTGCGGATGCTGAGGCGGCCATCCTCTTCGACTGGATGGTCGAGTTCTATCAGACGAAGGGCCTCGAGCAGCCACTGTAGTTGTAAATAGATAGTGGAGAGTTGCTGTAGTATGTAGTGAGTAGAAAACCTGCAATATTCCATATGTTCTGTATATTGATAGTTATCTCTGTTCTACCAATTCTTTTACTGTGATGATATTGGTACATTGGGTAAGCCACATGAAAACCAGCTTAACAGAGTCTGCGTGGTCTGGGCAGCGAGCTCTGGTTTGCGTCGAAGCCGAGGACCAAACGACGTAATCTCAGAAGCAGCAGCGTCGTCGCCGTCGCCGTCTCCGCACAAGGGCAGCATGCCGAGGCACTTCAAACCCCAGTAGCCGAGCGCTCATAACTTGTGCAACTGGCGCTACAATGACGCCATGTTCCATGTGCGATCGCTGTACCCGACGTCGAGCAAAAGATCGGCCGCCTACCGAGGATGCCAGTCAGCAAATTTTGTGTAAGGCTGAGGCAGGTCACGCCCATCTGCGTCGCCGTGGCGGCGAACGTATGAATGTGGCAAGCCTCGGGCTGCACCATATGCATAAAAATGCAACTTCTGCTGTCGCGGTTCCATCTTGCGTAGCTTGTACCAGCAGAGCAGGCCATTATGGGAGATGCCGTAGCCTCGTCGAGGGAGGCCTGAACGAAGCGCGGCAAGTGTGTCCGCGTATGCCCGCCGACGCCGACTTGCCCAGCGCTCGTTTCCGTAGGCGCTGCCGGTGGTCTGGCTAGTGGAAGAACCCACGTACAGTCTCGCCTGACACCCAGGCTTCTCCAATAGCAGGGCGTAAACCGCCCAGATCTTCTCGTCGACCAAAGCAGTGGCCGGAGGGCGCGGAAACAGTCGAGGGGGGAGTCGGAGACTTTAGAACTCCAAGAAGGTCGGAGCCAAACGTAATCGGCATGGCGTCGCGAATCTTGGCGAGCGCCTCTTCGTCGCCGAGCCTATTTCGCCTCGACTTGTCTGGCCGGTGCCAGGCGTTCTTGGCCTCTTCGACCGAGCAAAAACGCTGCACCGCAGCACGTTGCGAGCGTTCGGTCAGATAGCAGCGCCCGCAACGTGCTGCGGTGCAGCGTTTTTGCCCAAAGAGGAGTCTCTGGCCTCCCGCCAGTCTGCCGCCAAGAACACGTCTACTGCTTCGAGTAGCTGGGTCCGCAATGCTGCATCGTTGCAGTAAATCGTTGCGAAGGTGGGGTTTGGTGGAGTTGGGGAAAGGCAAGTTGTGGCGAGGGGTTTTACTTCGTAGGGCTGTAGGGAGTAATACTGCTTCCCGTGCACGGACGCATTATATAATGTCGCAGGCCTCAAACTGCGGAGTTGAGTCTTGCCGTCGGCGCCGGAGTTCTCGCGGCGACTGTCGGTGTACGATGCAGCTCTCTTCTAGGTACAGGACTACTAAGTACGTTGAAAGTAGAGTGCAAACTTAGATGCTCTTGTTATGCCTATGTACCGTCACGGCGATATCTCGTTCTGGCAAAGCGCAACAAAGCGCCTCAGAAAGAACTGGGAGAGCTGATTGCCATTCTAATCGAGAGATTATCTCGCGTCAACATCACAGACCATCCACTATCTGTGGGAAAAGAGTCTCTGTAAAGTCCCATAGGATAGGCGTGTAGTCAGGCGCCCAGGCAAGGCCGGTCCAGTATGTGTTCCGTTGGCCCTGCAGCGCGTACAGCTTGTTGAAGAAGCCATCCTTTATCTCTTCAGCCGAGACTTTTGGAACCGTTGCGCCATGGTTGGCAAAGGCCACGATTTCCGGTTCAGCGATATCGTATGTGCCTGCCTCTCCCATAATGGTCAGAGGCTGGATAAAGAGCTCCCGTGCCTCTTCGTCGGTGACGCCGTTCTGGCCAATAACGCGGGTTGTCCACAGATCGGCTGCAACGTTGGAGTATGCGTCGGAAAAGTTTCCTCGTGGAACGTAAAGCTCGCTCGCACTATTGGGCGTGTTGCGGATATCATGTTGGCTAGAGGGAAACCCAATATTGTTGACAACACCGACAAACAACGACTCCCATGTAAACTTGTTAAAGAGCGCGGCCTCATTTTCATCCAAGCCCCAGCCATCCACGTTGTCCGGAGACGGCGTTGCAGCGATGAGCAGTCTCTTCGCCTTCACTGTCTTTTGACCAGATGGTGTTTCCACTGTCAAGGTGACGCCACTGTCAGTGCGCTGGCTGGAAGTGACGGTACTTTGCAAGAGCACGTCGTCTGCAAGAAGGTCAAGAACCCGGTCGTAGAGAGTCTCTGACGAGTAAGTCTCCGGCCACTTGAAGCTCGGCCCTGCCAGGCCCAGGCCAAACGCTTCAATCTGGGGGGCTCCCACTACGGCCATCACATGCCATGTAGGCGTGGCCAAAGCATCAGATAGCCACAGCAGATTCCTCAAGATGCCAAGAGCGGCCCCAATGTTGTACTTTTCGAGGAACTCTCCAAACGGAAGCAAGAGATCATCCGGTACGTCGCCTGTCTTGAAATATCCGTTCTCGAACCATGGCTGGTACTTGACAGCAAGCGCCGTGTAAACTACCAATGCCAGCGGTACCCCGAGAAGGTCAACTGGACCATAGCTGACATCCACAGGCAGTCCCGTTGAAAAATCCACGTTTTTCGTCAACAACACCAACTCCAAGTAATCCTGAATGTCCGGATCTATGAGGGAGACGTTGAAACGGTTGAAAAAAGCGGCAGTTGCATTGCGGTTGAGATATGCTTGGACGCCGTAATTGACTGGACGTTCACCACCGGGTGGTAAATATGCGTGAGCATGTCCGCCCTACAGGAAGTGTTAGTGCGAATAGCATGCTTGGGGACAGGCTGTGTGCTCACAAGTCTGTTTGCCTTCTCAACAACCAAAACGGTCTTGCCGTAGTCCTCCCGGAGACGGACAGCAGCGTACGAGCCACTTGCGCCACCCCCGATGATGGCGACATCAACTTCCACTGTAGCATTATCAGTTTGGGCCCAGCAAACACTGGCCAGGCCCGACCACAAAGACAGATGCGAGAGGACTCTCATAGTGATGTTGTGCAGAGAAGTTGTTTGTGGCGGGAAAAGAATGTCGAGCGAAGCCCATCTTGCAAGAGTATACCTACGTCAAGTATTTGTAGTCTGAGCAGGATTATCACCCAAGTATTTCGTATTGCTTACGACGTGATACAGGCCATTCACACGCTTTAAAGCAACATTCACAAAAGATTGGCCATTTCTGACACGTCGCCTCCACTTTTTTATTTCGTTACCAGTTATACGGGGTATCCGATGTCCTTTCACCTTGCCTTTCCGCCGAAGTTGACTTTGAAAGGAGAATGAAGAGCGAAATAGAATTAGTAAGATACGTACAGCGTCCAGTTATTTGTACGATACGAAGTACGGGTATTGTCGCCAAGCGTGAACCAAGGAAGCGCAGCCAATCGAATGATATCCCATGTGCAATTCATCTCGTTTAAGGCGAAAGTATCGTAAAGGGTACAAGTACGGAGTACATGCTGCACTGACTTACTGCAAGCCAACCTAGAGGTTTACAACGCAATACAGGGAGTCATCTACGTGGATCGTATTTCACGGTACGAAGAATATTAGATGAAAAGTGCACCGTGAATCGACCGTGAGCTTCTTCTCACTGGATCTTTAGCGGCCACTCATGTCGACAAATCGGCCCGCGATTAAGCCGACCGAACGTCTCCCCCGTCCCGATCCTAGAGGCCGTCAACTCCTCGCGTCCCAGCTTATCATCACATCTTCGTCCTAGAAGTTTCTGATCTCGTATACCGGACCTGCGAGATCGACGTCGTCGTTAGAGCCATGCAGAAGTCAAGCGACTCGTTTGCTACCTACAATGGCCTGGGCCTCATGATGGGAGCGAATACGAGGAGCGAAAGTCGCGAAATCGCCATGTCATACCCATGGCCCAAGTACGAGCCTCTAGCGTCAACGGGCGTTGGCCTGGCTCGTGCAAGCGATTGGCGAGCTTCAGAAGGGCCAGTGCCATCTTTCTGCGGGGCGCGGCACCTCAAGTTGACCGCGAAGACAGGCGGCAGATCGCCTTCACCTCCAATTAGTGGGATACCTTTCGCAAGTGTGGATGTCGAAGTGCCGAGAACAGAAAAGATAGAATTTGACTCGTTTGGTATCCCTGAGCTCCCGGATGGCGTGTCATTCGTCGACCTAACGGTTTCGCCAAATCTGAGACCAGTGAACTATCCAGTTCGCCGTTCGCCCAGATTGGTGGAGAAACCCGTCAAGCCGGAGAAAGTAAAGAAGGCGAAGAAAGCAAAGGACAAGCCAGTGGCTGAACCTGTCCCCAAGAAGAAGAAGAAACCCGCCACCACACCGAGGAAAAGGCCTGGCCAGAAGGAAATAACGGAGTTGCGTCAAGCTGCCGATTTGCTCGAGTCGACGAACAAGAAACTACGGAAAAAGATCTGGGCGCTGGAGAATGAGGTGACTTCGCTGAAAGCACAAATAATGACAAACATGGACGAAGTTGCCTCTGCCGAAGAGATTGAGGCCGAACTCGACCATGCACGTTGCTACATCCGGGCTCTCAAGGCGCAAGTGCGGGCACTGGGGGGGTTTGCCATGTCCGGGGGCGATGAGAGCAGCGGCGAGGACGGGGAGAATGAAGAAGATGGAGAGCTCCCGGCGTGTTTCCCCAAGGCAGCGGCCAATGTGTCGGAGTACTCTCTTGTCGGAATCAAGCAGAGGCGTGCACTGCGGCGCAAATTGCGTATTTGAAGAGCCAGCCCGCGCTGATCGGGAGGCTATGGGCTAGGCCGCGAGATCCCACGACGCGCGCACGAATGTGTGGCCCAGGAGCTTTCAGATGAGAGGGGGAAATATTGAATATTCATAGAGCAGACTTACCAAGATTCAGACGATGGGTTGTCACAAGACTGACGGGGAACTTGCAAGAGGAAAAGAAGGCTACCGTCAGACTACCCGACGCTGATTTAGATATATTTAGTAACAAGACCTGGCTTGATTCACTCAATGTATCTCAACCAAGAGCTTTCCGTAGTTCTTTTACAATACTAAAGGAGGATGCTTGCCAACGAGCAATTTCTGCATAGAAGCGATTCATGCTAGGAGGCTACATTTATTCACCTGAAGTGCACATCCATGAGCACGTGTCGGGCAACGCAAGCCATTAAGAGCAGGCGGCATTTGTTGCGACAGCTGGGTTTTGGACTTATTGGTCTTGGACGCTAGGACGAGACTTCTCGCACACTGCAGTCACTGCCGCGAAGCATATGGTATCACATCGGCCTATCTTGACGCCATCTATCTGAAACACAAGAGCACAGCCAGGCGCTGTAGGTCCCTCAGATGAAATCAGATTACGTCGTAGTATCAGATGTCCACTGGATGGCATGGATGCAGACTCCCCGGCCCGAAGTCCAGACGGCGGTCCAGAAGACAGCAACATGATCGCCTAGCCTCGCTGCTCGCTGCTCGCTGTCGCTGGCAGACCTCCCTTGTCCACTCTAGTGATATAGTCCCCGACACAAAAGGCCTTGAATCCTGGGCGACACGTGTAAGGCCAGGATCAGGGTGCCAAGTCGAGCCAAGGGTAGTTGCCCAACAGCCTGACGCCAGCCAGGGAACAGGGAACGAAAACCGCCACTTTCACATGCATCCGAGTCCGCGATAACAGTGCGCGTCACAGCCCAGGGCCAGGTGCAGGCAGCTGCCCATCTAGCCAGACATGTCGCAGACAGAGCGAGACCCGAGTTTGCGTAGAGAAGTCCTGGACTGCGTGTTGAGCAACTCCGCCATTCGGCTACGTCAGAGGGCGGTGTCACATGTCTGGCCCTCCGACTGCGATGCGGAGCAAGTTGTTTGGGAAGGCGCGACCAACGTGCTTGGTTGGTGTGACCGGTGCATAACCGCGCGCCTTCCTCGTCCTGCCCACCCAACGGACACCTTCGCACCTTCCCACAGGTGTGCTCTTATCGCGATGACGTACACCGCTCGTATTCGTTCCTTCCTGCTATATTACCCTCTCCTTGACATCCCGCGCAAGGAAAGCGGCTGTCATAAATCCACATTCTAGAAAGCTTCGTTTCTCGCCGGTTCTGTGGGCCGCTGATCATCCTACGGCGGCAGTATTGGGGCATTGTGTCGGGCGTCCCTGAATAACCCCCTGAGCGCAGTTCCCCATCCTGCTGCTTGCTATTGGTGCTGGCCGCCACGAGGACTGCAATAACGCAGTCAGCGACATCGGCCGACCCGACCACCGACTCACCCTCATCACCTGCGCGTGCGGTTTCACGTCGGCGTGTCCCCATACTTTTACTGGTTTGCTACCCGAGCCGCCCGACTTTTGGACCGGTGGCTTGATCATTTGCAAATATCATCGAAGGCTACACGGGCCGGAGGCTATTATCTGCAACTACGAAGTAGTTTGTCCGCTTCAGCAAGACCGGCACCTGTTCATCACCCGCCCTCCATCGATATCGTGAGACGGCTACAGGTAATATACGCCTGCGCCACGACGTTGGAGCTTTGTGGCATGGGGTTCGTTACGCTAAAGCTAACATCGAACAGTTACCCGCACGCTAAACTAGCCAAGGAGGATCACAGACTGACCGCCCTTTCTGCCTCCCAACAGAACCCTTAGCTGCGCGGGACGAGCAGACACAGACGATCGGCAGAGGGCGTGAACAACGGGCATCCAATCCAGAGCATTTCCGTGTGGTCGTGCAGGTGTGCCGTCCGGCCGCTGGTGCTTTGCTCGATCCTCTTCCGGCTCAGCTTTCTATTTTCGCATACCGGCGTGAGCTCTGCGGCCTCGTCAACCTCTCTTCGGAAGCTCCAACCTTACTTTGCACGAAATTCAAGATAGTACCACCTGGTGGTCCCTGCACACCGTTGCGGCTGCAACACCACCACGCGTCTTAATTTGCAGCCTCCGCTTCATTCGGGCCTGCATATCCGTGTGTGGGCCGCGAGTCTCTTCCGACGTCAACTGCGACATACGCAGTTACTCATGCGCACGGGAAAGGTCCAGAAGCAGACCGGCACTTCCAAAGCCAGAGCACCCGACATCTGCATCCTCATCGAGAAAAGGCAATGATCCCGTACTTTTGCAGTGGGCCGGCTGGTCCTGCCTATTGACATGACCGACCGGATACCAAAGGCCGAAAGTCAGTGATCCGCTTCGACAGGAGAACTTGCAAGCGACATTAGAAACCCACTGTCACCCACACAAAACCTCTTTTCTACGATTGTTGGCCGTAGGTTCGTTCTCCTTGCCATACTTTGTACGCGGCGCCGGCACATTCGATCTTTGCATCTTTCTTCGTACAGACCGCAAGTTTGTACTTTGCACGAAATACAACCTCCGACCAGCCCTTGCTCAGGCCCAACAGCATTTGTGCAAGGATTAGGCACAATAGCACAACACAGCTGCACAACGCTCAGTTTGACCGCCAACAGTCTCCTTGGAGTCCCCAGAAGAAAAAACGGAGCATTACTGCCTCCTCTTCCTTTCTGTTCACATATGAACGGCCTTCTATCTCTCTCGCCCCTTTTTTATATACCGGCCGTCAATACCCAAAGTCTCCCGAGCTTTTTGCCAGCGTATTTGCCATACGAGCAATGCGTTGGTAACGGTGCAGTGTCTCAGTCTTATATCGCTACCCCTCTAAGACGGCATATGAGTGCGATACAGACTGCAGTCTTGCCCTAGCAGTACACGAAGACACGACCGATAGGCACAATGAGTTACTTCCAACCGCAACAGCAGCCAAGCCCGCCCACGTCCCAATGCAAGAAGTTCGAGGAGGGACTAGCGATGTCGAGGAAGATGCACCGACAGGATTCAGGTTACGCCTCCATCGGTCCCCAGACGCCAATTACTTCCAGGGACAGCACTCGTCGGCGAACATCTACGGCAAAGTCAACAGGATCTGCAAGTTCAGCGCGCGGTAGCCGGCCACGGGCTACGGCTCGCGGATCGGCCAAGTCTGCTCGCCAACTGAAGACGTCGAGGAGTGGACAACCTACCCACATATCAGTATCTGCGCCGTCGACGCCATACAGCTACAGCGAGCAACCTGGACATGCCGCTGCACAGTTCCATTATTTCCACTTTCCGCCGCCGGACCCTCACCCCGGAACCGAAGTGGGGGGCTCTACTGCGGACGGCGAGCCTGAACCGTACCCGGTGCCCCCGCAAACTACACACTACTGGACAAGTGACAGCACACGACGGTTGGAGTATGCTGCAATCGATGCCGCCAGCCGTGGGGTCAAAGGCTGGATCTGGCGCCATATGGTGCCCGACTGTATTGTGCCGAAGGAAAAGCGTCTTATCGGTTTTGATGATGACACTGGCAGCGTGCGCCGCTACCGAATCGAGCTGGAGAGTGAAAGTTCGACCAGCAATAGCGGTGCTTGCCCCGGCGAGAATAGCGACCAGCCAAAGAAGAAAGGGCGCGGGCTTTGGAGATACCTGGAGTGACCCTGCGCGACAAGGATGCATGCACGAGCGCAACCGAAGACAGCGCCGAGACGAGACGATACGACGATACAACAATACAACGACACAACTGATAAATAAACCGGGAGCGACGATAACACCGCATTTTGTTTTAGGCGACAGCAAGCAAACCTGCTTATTGAGCGAGATCTGATTACCTGTTCGAACGCATGGAAGGCGTTTTATACCCAATCAATTCCTTTGAATATTTTTTGAATCTCTGTGGAGTCATAATTGCAATGTTATGGGCTTGTTCTTTGCTTGGATGATGTGGGATGTTGGGCATGACTGATGAGTGCCCAAAATCCGAGAAGAGACTGCGACTTTGGAAGGATAATAATTCGATCATATACACCAAATATAGCTAGACTGGATAATGCAGGCATCTATTATCACTAGGTCGTTGAAGGTCGGTATAAATATCTAATGCAGTCTCGAATTGCAAGCTATTGGTATACGCATCACCTTTTAGAGCGCCGACGCAGAATTACCGAGACAGAAAATGCTAGAAATCACGTTGCAAAACAGGATGGGAGCGGGCCGAAGCGCTCCTGGTGGCGGCTGACGGCGTTGGTATAGTATCCCGCCAGTAGGCTGACTTCGCGGCCAAGTCTTCCGTCGTACTCGCGGCACAGACGGCGTGCCGCCTCGAGACCGCGCAGCGCATCCGTGTCAGATCGCCTCTTGCTATCGTGTTTGGAGTTCTTGTGCGCTGTATTGCTGTCTAGGATTGTTGCACCGAGACCGGTCCAGCTCAGTGGCGCTGCTGGCTTTGCAGACATCTCCAAAGCCTGGTTAGAGCGGTGACTGGGACTGCTTGGCCGTGTTTGCTGGAGGCTTTGCGCCATGGCGGCCACCTCACGCTTCTCGGCAAGCTCGCGATCGACGGCGATGACCGCGTCAGGGAAGTAGGCGTCCGGAGCGGAGGTAGGATCGTGTAAGGCGCCCACGTCAGGCCGCATGGACCATGGCTCGGGGCCGAATAGCTCGGTGAGGTAATCCTCCATGTGGAAGGCGTATTTGCGGGGGCATCGCGGCAGGAAAGCAAGCGGTGCGGCGTGCGAGACGGCGAGCAGTGACGATTGGACCGACGAGTGAACCGACGAGTGGAGAGAGGAAGCTGGACTGGGAGGTATGACGGAGCAGGCATCGCCATATGGCAAGCCGGCGTCCATGGCGTCGCCAGCAGCTAGCCAGCTGGACACATGGGCGGAGCGGCACCATGGGCTAGGGTGGCCATAATGGCCCAATGAGCGGCGGCGAAGTGATGGGGATGCGAGCGGCAACCGCCGCTGCGGACTGCCGAGCACGAACACGCCGCCGCCGTAGCGGCCGCCGAGGTCGTCGCATGTGCTGCGCAGGATGCCGAAGCGCGCACACGGGTCGCGAACATGAGCAAAGTGCTCGATATGGGGGCCCGAGGAGGCGGGCAGGCCAAAGTCCGGGGCCAGTGAGCCGAACGTGTAGATCTCGAGCCGCGAGAGCCAGGCGGGCGGCACGTCGGCTTGGAGACGCGCGAGGGCCTGGGCGACCGCAGCAGCGCCGGCGTTGTGGGCGAGGACGACGACGCGGGCAGCACGGGGGACGGGCGTGGCGGCGGAGGCAGCGAGGGCGGAACGGATGGCCTTGTGCACAGCGTGCGTGCCAGGTACGGGCAGCGCGCACACGGGCAGCAGCAGGCGCAGAAGCAGAGCAGCGGCGAGGTCGACGGCAGCGCCATAGGTGCGGCCGGGGCGGACCACGGCGATGGGGCGGCCGAAGACGGCGGCAAGGCGCGGCACGGTCTCGGCCAGGGAGCGAGAGCTAATTAGGGAAGTGTTAGTGCTGGCGACTTGCTGTCGTTCGGTTAGTTCGGTTCATTCGACGGCCACTCACCTTGCGCCAAGTCCGCTGACGTAGAGCCATTGCTCGTCGGCCGGGCCAGGACCTCCTGCGCGACCAGAGCCGCCCGCAGGCGGGCTCCATGGGCTGGAAAACGTGCTCGGACCTCCGTTGAGCGGTCCGGAGGCGACGCGGGCAGCAACATGGGCCAGACACGCGCAGGCAACAAACATGCCGCCAGGGAGACACGCGAACAGCAGCGGTGCGCAGAGCATGGCGGCGATGGCTGCGACGGCCAAGACCAACTGCAGGGCGGCCTCGAGGGCGGCGGCCCCCTCGGTGGCCGACGGAGCGAGGCGGCCGGTGCGCGGCGACACGATGCGCCGTAGTGGTGCGGCAGCGGTGGCAGCGAGCAAGCCTAGGAGCGCGGGTGCGCTGCGGAGCAGCCAGGCGACGTCGGCAGCGACGGTGCCGTCACGCCAGCGTCCGGAGCGCTGCCAGCGGGAGGCCGTGCCGGCGGCGGAGTCCACGAGGGACGGGATGTAGGTGACGGTGCGCGGTGCCGGCGGTGCAATGTGTGGCAGCTGCGGCGTCGGGGGGCGCTGATGGAGGGCTGCCTTTTGTGGGCATGGTGCTGACGGCGGCGATCCGGGCGTCGACGGCGGCGACCAGAAGCGGCGCAGAGCGGCCGTCGACGAGGCATCGGAGCTGAGGGACACGGCTGTCGTGGTGGACAGGACCGAGTCCCGGGGCGATGGGTACATGGGAGCTGGTGCTGTTTCGCTTCGGCTGCTGTTGCGGCGACATCGCGGGCAGGACAGGGACATGGTGCAAGACGACGCACCGGCGCTTTGTACAGATGCGCCGTGGACGAGCCCGGCTCGCGGCCGTCTTTCGTATTTACGGTCCACATGGCCTGACAGTGCGATCTTCCGAGACCAGCTTCATCGAGTCTGTATCCCCAGCCTGCATACCAGCCGGGGTGTGTCACCCAGACACGGCGGCGAGAAAGACGCGACAGTGACAGAACTGGCATGCAGTGTTGGCGCCAACACGCCGTTCTTTTGCTCTCCACAGCGACTACTGAGCGATGCAGCTGGCATGCGTGAAGATTGCCGTCGCAAGACGTCATTGTGATCCAGAGATTACATGCCAACTGCTCGAGCATGTGCTGCTTACGAAGACCGGCCGCCCGCCTCTACCCAGCCATTTGCCCCGGCCTCCTTGAGGCCCAGCATCCTGTTGCCGGCCCTGACAGTAGTGCAAACGCCAGCGGGCGGTCGGCGAGCGGCGGCATCGTCTCCCGCAGAAACGCGCGGATGCGCTGCGCTGACTGCGCCGGGATCGCGTGCCGCGGCAGCGCCGCCGACGTCGGCCGGTGCTGCGCGTCAACGGCCGACCGGTGGCAGTAGACCGGGTGCTCGTCGCAGACCTTGAGCTCGTGTCTGTCTGCGTCGAGCTCCACGAAGCCCTTCTCGACGTGGAATAGCCAGAATCGTCCGGTCTGCCCGGATCTCGCGCTCCTCCACGCCGCGACCGCTTCGCTGCTCGATACTGGCACGATGCAGCCCGTGTCGTGGTAGTACGGCTGAAGAACGGGCCGCCGTTCCATCCCTCGCCGCGCGCAGCAGACTCGGCGCCACGGCCGCCTCCTAGTCACCCTCCGTGAAGGCGCCTGCTTGACGATGTTGTTGACGCCCGCCGATAGCGGCGGCGGCATTAGATGCGCCACGAGACGGTCACGTGACTATAACCGCCGCGGTGCAGTGCCGTGCTGCCGCCGCCGACATGAGCATCGAAAACGCATGTGGCGCCATTGCCGCAGGGAGAGAGCAGTGTTGGTGTCAGGTTTTGCATGTCTGTTCTCGCCTACGAGTATATACTCGTACAAGTGAAGCTCTGCTATCTACTCCGTAACGCTGAGAACTTACACAGAGACACCGGAAGGTCCAGCCGAGGTTTTGCAGGCCTTGCCGCTTCAGTATTAGCGGCCCGGGCCTTCTTATCGGCCCCACTCGGCATCCCGCTAAGAGGAAGCGAGCCCAGACTATCGCCAGCGCCGATAAGGCCACCACCGCCATCGAGCCAGTCCGGTAAACGGTGCTGCAGGACGAAACATTGAAAACGCAGACGACCAGGACGGCGAGGATATCTGTCGCCGTACCGTGCAGACATCCCCTGATCCGCATCCTCCCTCCGGCCCACGATCCACTGTCGCCCCCATCGGCCTCCCTGCGCCTTGCGCCCACCTCTGCAGCGCTTCTGCCGCTCCCTGTCGCTCCACGCCCACTTGCACGATGCCGCGCCGCAGCCGCCGCGAGCCTGGCGAGCCTGTCCAGCGCCGCGTGCGCACCGGCTGCCGGACGTGCCGCCAGCGCAAGGTCAAGTGCGACGAGGCCAAGCCGTGCTGCGGCAACTGCAGCCGCCGCGGCCTGGCCTGCGACAACGGCGTCCAGCTCAAGTGGGAGCAGGAGTTTGCGCGCCTCGGGCTCGCCTTTGGCCGCCAGGGACGCTGGGCCAAGCACCCGGCCGCCGCCTCGCCCAGCACCGCCGACGCACTGGACGGCGCCGCCTGGTGCGTCTTCCCACGCGTCCGCGGCCACCACTTTATCAACACGCTCTTCTGGGAGCTCGACCAGGCCGTCCAGGGCCGGGCTGCTCGCGGCCCGGACGCCGAGCGTGCGCCGCGGTCTCCGCGCGCCCCCGGCCGAGACGCCTTTGCCTTTGCCTCCTCCCCCATCTCCACCTCCAGCCACACAACCTCCCCCCGTGCAGACTGGCCCTTGGCATCGTTAGCCCCCTCTCCCGGCAGCACGGCGCTGGATCTGTCAGCCGCCCCGCTCTCTCTTGGCCTCGCATCCTTTGCGTCTTATTCCCCAGCAGTCCCGGCTACTTTCTCTACTTTGACAGCCCTGGCTGCAGACACCGCGCTCGGCCATCCTTGGCTGGCTCTGCCCTATGCCCTATCGCTGTTCCCGGCGCCGCTGGGGCTCGAATTCGACGTCTCCCTGCTCGAATACTACCTCCTGCGGCTCTGCCCGCTCACAACGCCGTCGCGGCGCTGTCCCTCGCCGTTCGCCGCGCTCGTCGTGCCCGTGCTCTACGAGCCCGGCCACGAGGACATTTTGCGCGCCGTCGTGGCGCTGGCGGCGTGCCACCGTGCCGCCAGCACGGACACAGAGGCCGGCGTCGGCTCCGGGACCTACAGCAAAAAGACCGCCGTGTCGCTGCACGCCGGCGTGATCTCCTCGTTGCGGCGGCGCATCGCCGTGTCGGTGCTGCCGCAGCACGCTGCCTGGGACGCGCAGATCCTCGTGCTGATGATGTTTCTCTGCCTCTACGAGATCGTCGACAACTGCGACCACCGCTGGGTGATCCATCTGCGCGCTAGCCAGGACATTGTCCGCCGCACCCGGCAGTCTCCGTCGGCGGCGGCCGGTGCTATGACGCCCGCCGCCGTGCCGGTCCTCGGCGCCCTGGCCGCCTTTGCCGAGCGCTTCTTCGCCTTCCAGGACGTCGTCAGCCGTGCTGCCTGCGAGAGCCCGTCCGTCTTTGACGCCGAGTACTGGGAAGGCAGCGTGGCCGGCCTCGCCGACCCGGCGGCTGCGGCGGCCACCGACGCCTGGATGGGCTGCAGCACGGCGCTCGTGCGCGTGCTGTGCCGCATCACGGACCTCAGCCGGCTGCGCGCGCGGCGGGCGATCTCGGCCGCCGCCCTGGCGGCCGAGGCGGCCGTTCTCGAGGAGGAGCTGCGCGACATGGCGCACCGAGCCGACCCCGACGACCCCCCGACGATCTCCGAGGCCCGGCAGGGCGCCGAGCTGAAGCGGCTCGCCGTCGTGCTCTACCACCACTGCGTCCTGCGCGACGGCTCGCCCGCCACGCCGGCTGTCGCCGCCCTCGTGCGCCAGATCCTGCAGGGAACGGCGGCGCTCGTGGCTGCCGGTTGCACGGCGGGCCTCTCGTTTCCGCTGTTCGTCGCGGCCGTCGAGCTGGACCCGCTGGACCAGCAGGTGTTTGAGGTTCGTGCGGGCGAGACGGACGGGGCTGACGGGCACGGCGACGCTCCAACGACGTGTCAGCTGCTCTCGGGCCGCCGGCTCGTCGTCGAGACGCTCGCTACCCTCGCACGGTCGTCGCTGTCCAACGTGTCCCGGACCAAGGCCGTCATCGAAAAGGTGTGGCGGCTGCGCGATATGGCGCAGGACGAGGAGGAGGCCTACCGCGAGCCCTCGGCCGGGCCTGGACAGCCGTCTGGCGGCGAGGCCAACGATTGGGGCATCTATGTTGGGCCACACAGCGCCAACATCAGCTTGGCATAATCGTTACGATCCATGAAAGCTTCTGAATTAGTGAAATTAATGTTAATACGACAGCGAACTGCAGTTTACTCTAGCCAATATTTATCACGACGAGCATTGCGTGCCCTTTCAGTAGCCGAGCCCGGGAGCAGAGTTGAAGCGTGGCAACGCCCCCGTTATCCCGTTCATGTTCAAGAGATTCGAGATACGGATATATCCTGGACTATCAATGTTGACCCTCCGGCGGCAGCATAGCCATACCGTTGGCTGGCGCTGGAGCCAGTACATTGTCACGATCATTGACGATGGGCCTTCTTCGGCATGTGCGTGCTGTCGTCCATGATCGCCGCCGTTCCTCTGCTCCAATGACGGCAGGCCTACCGATTCCTCGCGGTCGGCGGACAGACGGCTAGCCGAGCGATCTGTGCGAAGGGAGCATGAGTGATGGAGTGAAGAACGTAGCACCCTCGAGAACATGTGGGGCCCAGTATCCGGTCGCCGATAAGCCATCGGACGCTAATCCGCGGGGCCTACAGAATATCGCAAAGTGAAATCCTCAACGGGTTCTGCAGATACGTCACCACCGTCGTCAGCACAGCCAGCACCATGTCGGCCCTCCAGACAGCCAAGCTCACCTTTATTGGCGGCGGCAACATGGCCGGCGCCATCATTGGCGGCCTGCTTGCGCGCGGCGTCACGGCCAGCCAGATCTGCGTCTCGGAGCCGTGGGACGTCAACCGCGACAAGATGGCCGCCCTCGGCGTGCGCACGACCACGTCCAACGCCGAGGCGGTGGCGGGCGCCGACCTTGTCGTGATCTCCGTCAAGCCCCAGGTCGCCCAGACCGCCTGCCGCGAGGTCGTCCAGGCCTGGAACGACGCGGCGACGACGCTGGCGAAGCTGCCCATCATCCTCTCCATCGCCGCCGGCGTCACCCTCTCGAGCCTGCGCGCCTGGGCCACCACCGCCGACGGCCGCGTGCCGCACGTCGTCCGCGTCATGCCCAACACGCCGGCTCTCGTCGGCGAGGGGGCCTCGGGCCTGTACGCCGGCGACGACCTGACGGCCGCGGAGAAGGACCTGGCCACGCAGCTGCTGCAGAGCGTCAGCAAGTCTGCCGAGTGGGTGGACAAGGAGGAGCTGCTGGACGTCGTCACGGGCCTTTCCGGTATGTTTTTACTGTCTGCGTCTGTACTTTCGCTGACAGGCAGGCTCCGGCCCGGCCTATTTCTTCGCCATGGTCGAGCACCTGATCGACAGCGCCACCGCCCTCGGCCTGCCGCGCGAGCAGGCGAGCCGCCTGGCCAAGCAGACTTGCCTCGGCGCTGGCAAGATGCTCGTCGAGTCCGCGGACGAGCCCGGCCAGCTGCGCAAGAACGTCACCAGCCCCAACGGCACGACCCACGCGGCGCTCGTCAGCTTCGAGCAGTCGGGCTTCAAGGAGATTGTCGACAAGGCTGTGACGGCGGCAACGAAGCGCGCCGAAGAGCTCGGCAAGGCATAGCCGGCCAGGAACCCAAGCACAAAACCCCAATGTATCACGGACGACAGCACGGAAAATCAAAGCACTGTTTCCATGCTTCGTGGCTCTAACCTGGCTCTGCTATGTGCGGTCTGCCTCTGCCTTTCCCATGCTCTGTGTCCTTCCTAGCCCAATGTCCCAATCGCACTCTGCGCCATTCTATGCCCCCTGCACGGGCTCGTGACTCGCCACCGGTACCGGTATTGCGCTGGCCGGTGACACTTTGAGCCCGCCCATGGACTTGGCCATGCTCGCAAAAGGACACACGCCCTCGCCCGATGCTTCGGCCTTGTCGGGCCCCGACCCGGGCACGGTCACAGACTCTGAGCCCGCAACCTCGCCGGGCTCTTCCTCCAGGTCGGTCAGGACCTTTTTGCCGTGCAGCCAGCCTTCGCGGTCGGCCAGCCTGCTGTAATAGTCCACGCCGTCCGTGTATTCCTCGCCGTCCCGCACATACCATTTGGCGAAGAGGTCGTTCTGTATCCAGATCACCTTGCCCAGCGCCTTGATGAGGCCCATCTTGCGGCCCATGGGCAGCCGCGGGTGGCTCAGCACCGCCTCCGTCAGCACGTCCTGAATCATGCCCAGCGTCGCGCCGATGTGGATGTACTCGACGTGCAGCGGGTGCGCCCGGCCCAGGCCGACATGCATCATGCCGACCTTGTCCAGGTACTCCCAGAAGCTCATCTGCGACGGGTCGCTGCAGAGGCGCGCAAGATAGGCCCGCAAGAACATCTTGCGATGCAGAATCTGCGGCGAGTCCTCCGCCGGCGCAGCGTCCAGTGGACCCTCGAACGACGTCGACCGTGTCTCGAACGCGCGAGCCGTGATGTCGTACTGGAGCAGCTTGCGGTACACAATGTTGGTGATGGCCGGGATCAGCACCTTGATGTACTTGCTGCCCGCCACGAGGTTCTCGATGTCCGCTGTCCGCACGTTAGCACACCCCCATGTTCTGTACCGGCCGGCCGTCCTGCTGTGACGAGGCCGTTTACGCACCACTGCCGAAGTCCAGGAAGCTGTGCAGATACTGTATCCGCGCCTCCAGATTGGTATACAGCTCCTTGCGGTCAATATGCCGCGTCTCGATATCTCGTCCGACCATGGTGCAGAGTGTGATCAAGTGCGGCAAGAACAGTGTCCAGCAGTTGTGCAGAGTCTATGCTGAGACGTTGCTGTTGTCGAGAACGGAGGGTGGCTAATATAAGCTGTGTAAGTCGAGTCTGAAGCCGAATTTGGCTACTGACACAGGTCGATACAAAGATGCAAAGCCGACTATCCGGAAACAAAAACTATCAAGTCCCAGAGCATGGCCAGCCCGGTATAAATGGAAACAGGAGCTGGCGCATGCTGACCCAGATCACGTATCGCGCCCACGACAACTCGACCCGGCTGCTTACGATGGACGCGGTAAAAGGCGCATGCACAAGATCCTGTCACGGCTCTTCTCCACGGAGAAAGCCCTCTCAGCCCGGATATGCAGGCGTTTGTGGCTACAAGTAGTGGTGTGTTATCTTGAAAGGCCGCTGGCCTGA
The DNA here is from genome assembly GCA_002778075.1 of Grosmannia penicillata. NCBI lineage: Eukaryota > Fungi > Ascomycota > Sordariomycetes > Ophiostomatales > Ophiostomataceae > Grosmannia > Grosmannia penicillata. The sequence continues at coordinate 1,588,760 of PCDK01000018.1, read as the reverse complement.
TTCTGGAACGAGGTCGTGCCAGCCAGATCATGCCACAAATCCCTGCTACTCCCGGTCAGCCCACACCATCTGTTGTATCCCGGCACGAATTCGGCGGCGACAAATCATATCGTTCTGCTCAAGTGACCATCAATCGCATCACCGTGATTTGACGATGCGCTTTCCCATACTCTTACTCCGTACTCTGTATCCCTCTGCCGCTCCGCGGACACGGCAATCCGGAAACAGCGGAGACAGCGGAAATGCAGAGTCCACATATGCCAGCCGCACGAAGCTCCCATGACGTCTTCCACTTCGGGGAAAGAAGAGGGGTAAGAAAGAGAAGAGAAAAAATGAAAACTGATACTTGTATTATCTCCAGGCGCCATGGTGGCTGCCTCAGCTCTTGCGTCTTGGCTGTAATACTTCAAAACCTGTCTGTGCGTCTCCGCACCGCTAGCTTGCCTTCAGCTATGCCTCCACGCCATCTGTCATCTTCGCTCGAGGCAAAACAGCACTGCACTCCACCAGGTCGTTGAGGTTGTGCACACCCAGCATGCTGAGACGGAAGTATGCCGCGGCGTACGCCTGCTGGCGTTAGTCCTGCTCGCCAACCGCCTGTCGCCTGCTCTCTCCCAGACTCACCTTCAAGAACGTCCCGTGCGCATCTTCGCCAATGTAGCGGTCCCAGAACATCTTGGTGATCGGGTGCGATGCCAGCGCGCGATCCGAGTGGAAGCTGTAGATCTCCGGCGGCGGGGTGGCTGCCGCTGTCTCCGCGTAGAACCGCATGTCAAACACGCCGTCTGTCGTGTCCTGCGGCTTGCCTGCGTGCTCTCCGCTGGCATAGTACTGTCGCGAGACGGTATGCGCGCCCACCAAGGTAACGAGATCAACTGCCGACAGTGTCTTGGCCGCAAACATGTCCATCAGCTCAGGAGCCTCGGTCGATGGCGGCGGAAGAAGACTAGGCGCCGCCGCTGGCCCATCTGCCGAGATATCACGGCGTCCCATAAATGCGCGGATTCGCGGACCCCCGGGGCACGTCACTGTCGCCACGAGTGCACTCATCTGGATCAAGTCCGCCATAGATACGCCGTAGCGGGCATGGTAGACACTGTACCAGCTGCGCTGCAAGTGTGCAATGTTTTGAAGCCCACGATTCTCCGGCCGATTTATCTCGTCGGCAGACAGAAGAATCGATCCATCTGCACCTCCCAGGCCAGCACCACGACGGGCCGCCTCGGCTGCTTCATGGGCTGCGATCACCGTCGTGTTCTATGCTCCGGCGTCGTGGAAGCCGATGCGTATGGCACTGCGTCCCAGTGCCGTGCAATGTGTTCCGTTCCCCGACTGAAATGCGTCCACCATTTGCTGTACAATGTAGCTCCAGATGCAGCACGTATCAGCGCGGCATGCCTCCGCGTCTTGACCGCCCTGAGGTGGCGTGTACATATCCGTATTCGACGTCTGGGCAGAAGCTTTGCCCAAGAGAAGGGCCTCGATCGCCCGTCCAGCTTCTGTCGTGGCACCGCTCACGGCCAAATCCCCGAGAAGCTGATTCGGCCTGAATTCCCTGCTGTACAAATTTGGTCCGTGATTGTCCGCGAGGGCCTGGCGAACACCCCCGAAAGCCCTAACAAAATGGCCGGCATGCCCGAAAATAGTGATGCTGAGAATAGTCGCTGGCTTCATGTCGTGTCCTTAACCATTCCTTAGTGAGGACTGCGTCTCGAGATGAATCGGGAGCACATACCTGATGCAAACCGCAAGCTCAAGTATGTCAGTCCTTGTATCCACCAGTATAAGTGCCAGTTGATGAAATTGCGCATAAACGTGTGTGGTAGTAAGATAAGCAGTGGTGCGCTATCATCCGTGTTGTTGTGAAGTTCTAGGGCGTGCATTTGACAATACGACAATGGGAGGCCCTTATGCACGCTGGCGGACAGTACGCGTTAGGCAGGTGCAGTCAGCATCGCTCCTTCCTGCAATCATGGCGTCCACATACTTTATCCTTAGCTCAGAAGCCAGCGTGCCAAAATACAGAGCATTAGATGCTGTGTCTACTTTCTTCCAAGGTCACTTGCCTGAATTGCAACACATGTGCAATGCAACAATTAGGATTGAAGAAACATTCGTTGTGGTCATATTCCTGAGCGTATCTATGGCTATCTCGAAAGCAGACGGCCGCTTGCACCGGCACTATTTATGGAAAGGGAGACGACAGGCCATCAATTAAAAAGAGAGCAATAAAGAAACATTAAAGAAAAGTAAATAAGCCACATCCTGACCTGGCCGCAGTATTTCATTCACTAAAGGGTATCTAAAAGGTCCTGCATTCCGCTATCGTCATAAGCATCAAAATCCAAAATGCTGAAATCTGCAACCCCGGGTGGAATGGACTCAGTCGTCTTAGCCTGCTCACTGCCGAGGTTGCCATCCGCGCTCATATTGTCGGTCGACGTATAGCCACCAACGAGCAATGATGCCTCGTCGTATTGTCCACCCGGCGGTTGCACGACAGCATATTGGTAGCTTGGCGCTTCGACGGATACGGGCGGCCTGCTCATATCAATCTCTTCGAGGCTTTCATCCATCTCTCGAAGCGCAGCGGTGACAAAAGCTACGCCTTTGGCCCGGACCTTCAGATTCCACCGATAGTCATCCAGCCTTTGCCGAAGAGAGTCTGCCTCATCCCTGTCTCTGCTGGTCAACCAGAGCAGTGCACCATAGGTGCCAATGTAGGCGAGCGACTTTGCCGACGCAAACCACCAGAATCCCTGGAGATGCTCGGGTCGCAGCATTCCCACGAAATCGGTGGCACGTCCCAGCCGTGCCTTGGCTGCCTCACGGCAGATATTCAGATGTGGCCGCGGCGACGACGGCTCCTGGGCAAGAGCCCGAACAACGGAGCGATATATGAGCACTTCGGTGGTGTAGTAAGAAAGATGAAGGTACCCGTTCGAGCAAAGCATGCGCGTCCGCACATCCTCCATCCGCAGACAGGGTGGCATGTCCATAGCCCAGTGCGTCAGCTTTGCAGCAATCGACTTCACCGCGTTCAGGAGAGCGGAAAGGCCCATGCTCGAAACTGGGGGCGAGCCGCCCACATAGCCTTGCTGATACAGCGTTTCCCGAGCCTCGGCCATGATCTCGGTAAGACAGGCAAGATGCATAAACAGCAGACGGCCCTTTTCGACCTCTGTGCTGCCCTCCTTTGCGTCTTGGTCGCGGGCCGATTCGGGAAAGTCTTCGAGAGCCAATCGAGGTATTCGCCAGCTGGATGACAGTGCATGTGACGGTCGCCCATGGATCAACGCCCCCCATTTATCTTGCATAAAGGTGGCCCACGCAAGACGTCGGCGGAGACCCCGCTCCCATGCCGGTATGTTCCATGTCGTGCAGTCGACATTCAGGCCAAGCTCCTCCGCAATCGCAACGAGCTGACTCGTCAGTACCCAAGAATCACCCCCCGATCGTTGAAGCAACAGAAGACCGGCCTGTACGGTGGACAGCTTTGGGCGGTGTATAACGGCGGACAACGCTTTGGCAGCTACTTTCGACAGAGCCTCGCTATCCGGCTTCTTCTCTTCCGCCGAGAGCCCCTGATCGTATTCCCACCAGTCCAGGGCAAGAAGATACACAGCAGCCAACAGTGGCGGCGAGAATTCGCGGTAGCTGCGGTTGTACTTCTCCAGGAAGACGCCTTTGTGTAAGATGGGATAGCTGGGGTGTACGGTGCGGAAGTACAGATCTACCAAGCTCGAACCGTGGGGTTCTACGAGCTTCTCGATGGCCTCAATGTCCTCGTTGTCTTCGGAGCTAAATAGAGTGGCGCTGTCACGGTGGGAAATGAATGTGACGCCGTCTGCCACCCGGCGAAACTTCTGTCCACCTCTTTCGTTGCTCGTCGTCAGCTGGCAACTGATAAAGTCGAGAAGCATGCTGTCGTGCAAAGAGTCTGGGCCGACGTATTTGAAATGGGTGGTCCGGTGCAGCCCCAGTGTCTGGTCCAAGAGTGATCGACCCGAGGCAATGGCCTGGTCCGCTTCTGCTGCTACTGCGATTGTTTGCTGCTCGGACATCGTTTTTGTTCGCTTCGGGAAGAGACTACTCGCGCCCAAGAGTCAGCAACCACTGACAAAGACCCCGTCGGGGAAGACCGTGAATTGGGGATACCCACAACTCGTCACTGAGCGTCGCATCAGGAGCTGGCCTGCGGCTGCTCTCGCCGACTATTACTTTCCGCTTTCGCCTCTGCTGGGGCTCATCTAAGTATGTGCATTCCCGCTGATGGAACGAGCACAGAACACACTTCTCCTGCTCGGGCTCCTTCACACATTTCAACTTTCGCTTGCGGCAAATATCACACGGACGGTCTGCCCGAGACGTCTTTCGCTGGTGAGGTCGAGCCTGAGACTCCGGGCTCGAGGGACTCGTTGCCGTACCATTGTCCATAATGTAGCAGCATCAAAGGCTGGGGAAGAATCTGGACTGCGCGCATCACGAACGGAAGCCTTATCTTGGTCTTATCGTTATCTAGGCCTACTCCGTTCTGTCACGAAAGACCCCGCTTCTCAAGCTCTTCGGCGAGAAGTCACGTGCTGGGACACGGCTACGAAGCAGACGAAAAGGCCCAGCCTAACACGCTGGAGACAGTCGAAAGGGCCTGAAGACAAAAAGTATAAAAGCAAGTAGCATAAATTTAAACTACATTAACCTTTTATGAACAGCAAAACGAGAAGTGCAAAAAAATGCCCAGACGCGGGATCGAACCGCGGACCTCCTGCTTACTAGGCAGGCGCAGCTACCACTGTGCTACCCGGGCCTCTAATATGGTAATTTTTCTCTAAAACCAAATAAGACTCTGTATCAGTCCATACGGCATCCTCGACATAATTCATGGTCGGCTGACGCTGGGGCATGGTCAGTTGAGCTTCCCTTGGTGGCCGCGCTCTGAATCCGATATCTGTGGCCAAGTAATGAGTCGTGCTTACTGTCACCAGATGCTACTAGTTTGTATGGGTTTTGACGAATCTGGACGGCCTGTCGAAGGGCGATTTTCGCAGAGTACTGTCCTCGGTTTCTACGGACAGATCGAGACAAAAAGGATGGAGGTCGTATTCTGTTTCGTTGTCATAGTGCTGCTAACAAAAATGAAAGAGACGGCCACGGTCGTATGTTGGTCGAAGGCTAGAGGGCGGAGCGAGGAAGAACAAATGACGGCAGGCAAGTCTGATTTTGGCATGGTGCTGGTTCCTGTTTGAAGGAGTCCCAGCTGAAGGGATGTCTCTACAGGACGTGCTGAGATGGGGAAGTGCAAGGCCGACCTTGGTCGGTTGGGCAAAGCTGGCGTTTGCGAAGGGATAAGCAGAATTAGATCTCAGCTTTCTGGGAGCCCTGAAGTTTAGTGAGAGTACTGCTTTGATTATTTGACGAAAATATGATTGCCGCCAATAGCTCGGTCCATGGATGTTTCTCAGCACAGCCCTGGACAAAAAACATTGTCATGTCCCTAAGACTGCATCTTCTCTTAACTTGCCTTGACTGATAAATGCAGTATAGATCGTGTATAGCAAGCCAATGGCTCGCTGAGAGCGCAGAGCACGTAAAATCCTACTACAGCATCTATATGTCTATGCAAAGTGTGTGTTGCCAGAGTGCTTGTCAGGCTTCTGAATTATCATTGCCATCGTCTCCTCAAAAACAGCATGTATTTACAAATTCTTTATTGCAGGCTAGATGTAACCAAGAGGCATTGTTCGGTAATATCACTTTCTTAGAATACTCTGCATCGGCTTGTCCACGGCTCAATTTCTATTTCCAGAGGGACTCATGTCCTAGACATCCGAGACTTAACCCAATTTTCCAAACCACCTATCGCAATAATTTCCTGCACATTCGGCGGCAGATCTCCAACCTTCTGGCTCCACGTCTCTCCGCCCTCGCCCTCAGTAATTGTGACCTTGCTTCTACGCACATCCCATTCAAATGTCCACCCCGTCCGCCTTGTCGGCACCTTTTCACCGCCGCCAAACTCCTCCCTCAGTCGTTTCACTAGCCTCGGCACCTCCACACCCATAAGCGCATTATTGATGCTATTCCGGCTGAAAATATTTCCGAAGCTTCCTGCTACCACGAGCGGGATACCCTTTGCAAGGATCGCCGTAGCCGCCTGCTCGCGGGAGCTGCCGCATCCGAAGTTGAAACCCGCCACAAGTATGTCTCCGGGTTGGGCTAGGGATGCAAAGGTGGGATCGTAGTTCTCCATAACCACCTTCGCCATGGTGTCGCGCGTAATGCTATCCTCATAGGTGTACTTTCCTGGGTAGATGCCGTCTGTGTTGATGTTGTCGGAGTCGCAGAAGACGATCTCGCCCACAACCTTCTCAGGGAAGCCCGGGAGGACCTCAACAAGGGTCTCGTCCGTCTGGTCTTCAGCCGGGTTTGCGGCAGCATCCCCTGTAGCAGCGACCGGGGTGCTATCAAAGCTCTCAGAGGCCGAAGAGATTAAACTCTCAGCTTCTGCCACAAGACTCTCCAGCGCATCGACGATGCTCACAGCTTGGTCCGCCTTTACGTCGCCAACGCCTTCGCCGATAATGACCTTCTCAACACCCTCAGGCTTCTCGTACCTGCCAGGTCCAGAGATTTCTCCCTTCAGCGCACTTGCAGCAACGACTTCAGGGCTGGCCAAGTACGCCTTTGCCTGCGTGCTTCCCATGCGTCCATTCCAGTTGCGGTTGGAGGTGCTTATACCGATGTCTCCTGGCTGTAAAAGACCGCGACCGAGTCCGATGCACGCATTACACGATGCAGGGTTTTCGATACAACCAGCGTCAAGCAGAACGCGCCAGTCTCCAGACTGTTCTGCAATCTGTTGCTCCGACGTAGACGCGGCCGAGATATAGAACTCCACGCCCGGTGCAATCTTTGGAATGGGGCCACCTTTGGCCGCTTCTCTAAAGACATTTGCGGCAGCCGCAATGTCGGAGGCGCGGGAGTTGGTACATGAGACGAGATAGGCCTTGTTGATCTTGATGTTCTGCGCCTCTAGGTCCTTGACTGGCGTAGCTACTTTGACCGAGTTAGGGCCAGAGACAAAGGGCGACAGCGTCGACAAGTTCAGATATAGGGACTTGGCGTAAGCTGCTCCTGGATCTGCCTTTATGGGATCTCTGAAGAGTTCCTCCACTCTCTTATGCGTCATACGAGCCTCGCTGCCAAGATTTGGATTCAATATGGCCGACGCGGTAGACTTGGCACGTAGCCAGGCTTGCAGTGTAGCATCCATAGGGAAAATGCCAGCCAAAGCTCCCCACTCGGTAGTCATGTTTGCGATAGTGAGCCGGTCGTCGATCGAGAGGCTGCTAAGCGTGAGATCCGAGCCTGTAAATTCGATGGCATGGTTCAACACCTCATCATGGTTGAACAGACCGCACAGTGCGACAATGACGTCCTTGCCTGTGACGCCTTTCGGAAGTAAGCCAGTAAAGGTGACCTTCGCAATGGGGGGAATTTGCCACCACGTCTGTCCAGTGGCCCAGATGCTCGCAGCATCCGTCCGCACGACTGGTGTTCCTAAAGCAGCAACACCTCCATACATGTTCGAGTGAGAGTCTGAGGCAACCGTAAGCGTCCCTGGCCACGCATAGCCCTCTTCGATCATAATTTGATGGCCGATTCCTCGGCCGGCGGGATAAAAATCAACCCCCTGTTGGTGAGCAAAGTTTTCAATGTTTTTGTATTTCGCAAGGTTACTCGCGCTCTTATTCTGGACATCATGATCCAATGTAAGGACTATTTGCCGCTTGTTAAAAATCTTGGTAGCGCCGCACGACTCAAACTTCTTCACGACGGGCCAGGAGTTGTCGTGGGTCATGCATTGCGCCGGCGAGATGGAGACATAATCGCCGGCCCTGACCTTCTTCCCTGGCGGAAGCCCAATCGCGTATCTCTGCGCGATCTTCTCGGTCATAGTTTGCGGATTTTTCAGTCGGGCAGATGTTGCAGCAAATGGCAGCGCCACTTGATCCTCCGAATGAGATTGGAACGCATTCTGTCTCCGCACCGGTGTTGTGCAATATGTCTTGCAAAACGTCTTGCAAAACGTCTGGCGGTATTGTCGACTGGCCAAGAGCTTCACCGCAACCCCTCCCAAGCCACGCCTCGCGCCGACCATTGCCAGGCTTCTCCCCTGTATCCATGTCAGCTAAAGTCCCTGCTGCCGAGAAGCGACCGGCACAGCCGACTAACCACGAGAACAGTCATCTTTAGATTAAACAAGACGAGCAATGATACCGGATTGGTATGAACACAAAACCAATAAACCGTCGGGTCGCCCCGAATGTCTCGTCTTACAAAACCAGAATGGTATTCATGAAGAACTAAGTGCAAAGTGTCCGAGAGTTGCGGCAAATTTTCAGCGAATGAAGTGCTCTTGAATTGAAGTCAATCGTAAATTAGAGTTTTGATACAGCAAAATCTTCTACCGCGCTAGTGTTCTAATCGTGCCAATTTTTTGCGGACTTCTGCACGTGCTCGTTTCTTACTAATCTTCTGGTCCATTGTAATGCCTGAGGCACCCACTCTGATCGCTGCAGGACCTAAAAGCCAAGGAGACCTTCACTAAGGCCTTTACCTCTAGAAAGAAGTAATTCACAGCACAATCAGGACTCGCACGGCCTGGTTTAGGAACACAAAGCCCTGCCAATAGATATTGTCTTTGAGACTGAGCACAGGCACGACCTGCAGGCACAGGCTCTGAGCACCTCCGCACAAGACAGCACAGGGCAGCGCCGGGCAGCGCAGGCTTGTGCTGGACGCGTTACTTCTGTGTATAAATTAGACCTAATTATACAACAAGGAGGTCAAAATCAAGTCCTTGATTTTACATCATAGCCATGGCACAATATGTATTTCTTCTTCCGGTCCTTCGAGCTTATAGTCTTGTGTTTCTTGTGGATTTGAGCCCTGAATTCCATCCGAATAACCTGCCAAGTCTTTTCCAGGCTTCTATGCGTTAAAAACATACAATACAACGAAACGAGGGATCTGATTTGTATGAGCAGCCGCGATTGAAATATACAGGCATTCGGCCAAGTGAAAGCCAAGACCAAAATGAGTCAAAAGATGACTGAATTGGCTTATTCGAGAAAAAAACACAGTTTCTTTCTTAGTTCGTGTCGCTGAAGTACTGCTCCTGCTCTCGCGACTGTTGTAGATCAATTTTCCAGCCATGGTTTTACGTTGAGTCGAGCGGGGAATAGCAACAACAGATCTGGACGAAGCGATCGCCCCTGCTCTGAGAACGGACAGCATGACCGGTCTACCTTCGATGAAAGAATAGCTTCCAGGAAAGTCAAGTCCGGTACTATCCTTTTCAAACCAAAGGGCCATAATTAAGGCGAACATAACAGGTGCGACAACAAAAAAACCACGCCAATATTTAAGTTTGAGGTCGATACTCAGTCGATACTCAGGGTATTCAAGTTTCCCGGCACTGAGCATTATTCTATAGCATCAATTCAGGCAATCCGTACTGTTTCTTTAGAAACTAGAATGCAGAGACTGATTATGCACAAATCGTTCGAATCTACTCGTATAGAGCTGCGAATGTATGTACAATGCTCCGTAAATCTACGTGATACAGCACGTGTGTATTCATCTCTATTTTTAGTAGTTACCCGCCACAACTGCCTGGATAAAACCGACAGGGATTTACTTTGTACAGTTCTCGGGCGACTGATTCTGTTGCTACCTCCTCTGTACTGACATAGCTGTGTAGGTCGGATAAAGGTGACTTGGAGGTCTCCTTAAATGCTATGTTCTTCTCCCCAAAAAGGCCTAATCTACCGGATCGGTAATTCGATAGTTTGAAAGACTATCAGCATTGACTAACTTTATGTTGAAAAATGCAAAGGGACCGTCCCCATATATATGAAATGAATAGGTTAGTTTCTTCGACTGTCGGATGTCAGTTTGGGACATGCTGATGTGGTGCAGTCGCTTTCTTTTCTGTCGGTCAGTCCCGGCACTTCTACTCTAATCTCAAGTCCTTTGCTGAAACTAAACGGAGGAACATTCGTGAATTTGTCGGGCTATTATGACGAAACTGTGACATTCCGTGCCACTGCCAAATATATTTGTCTCTAAGCTTTACTACAATAGCCTAGTAGATATCCTATCGACAAGTCAACCGCATTAACCTATTCTAGCTGTTGAAATGGCACTTTTTGTACACTATACGTTCCATACCCCACTACAACGTGATTAATAGCCTTATAAAGCCGCTATATTATTGTACAGTGTACTCGAACTAGTGTGTTCATGTACTCGCAAGTGTATGATAAGGTATTGACGAGACTGCCGTAAGTGGGGCAGTTCCGAATACTACCGGTTCAAGCAGCCGAAACCGGGAAACTATTGGACGGGCAGGGTGTTACAAAAGGGACTGAAGCTGAAGTCTCTCATGAGACTTTGGACGGGTGGTCGTTAGAAATACATACTCCGTACACGATACTCCAAGGCCAACTCTTGGCTCGCCACATACTCGTCTAAGATGGATGATTTTTCGCGGGTAGACGGTGAAGTCTTTGACTACATTGTTATTGGAGGTAGGTGATGACGAGATTGGAATTTGAAAAGACTCCGAAATTTAATGCAGCCATTAGGTGGTACTTCAGGATGTATTATTGCGTCCAACTTGGCAGAGAGGCTACCTGGGTCCAGCGTGTTGCTTTTGGAGGCCGGACCAGATGACTCTGCCGATCCCGATAATTTGGTTCCAGGGCTCACCAAACCGAAGTTCATGAGCAAAGAAGGCAACTGGCTATACAAGACAGTACCCCAAACGGCACTTAACGGCCGCGAGATCATTTACCCCCGTGGACGTGGATTGGGGGGATGCTCGTAAGTTTATAAATGATATGGCGACTTTATCTCTTACTCACGCTTGAGTGTAGGGCCAACAACTTTCTCGGCTGGGTTAAAGGCCCTAGAGTAGACTGGGATGACTGGGCAAAACTCGTAGATGACCCATGGTGGGCCTGGGACAACGTGAAGGACGTTTTCAAAGCTGTGAGTCTATTCGTGAGGTGTTTGTCGTTAATATGAGCTAACAAGTCCTCTTGTATGTTGCTAGATAGAAAATTTTGATCCAAGCTGCCCTGCTGGGATGGAAAAATATGTGCGGCCAACGGAAGGTATTCATGGAACGGGAGGGTACGTCCAAAGCTCAATATCTTTGAACACTCTAAATCTTTGGTGATACTGACCTCGCGACTTTACATTAGGCCTGTAGGAGTTGCGTTTAGTCCCGTTTGGCAAAGCCTTGTTCCACACTGCCTAGATGCTTTTGATGAAGCTGGCCACTCCCTAAATCTGGACAACAATGACGGCGACTCTCTCGGCTATTCTGTGGTACAGTTCTCTGTCCAGAATGGAGTTCGTGTCACCAGTGCAACAGCATTCTTAGATACACAGCGTCGCAAGAAGCTTCCCAACCTTACTATTCTTACGAATGCACTCTGCTCGAGAGTGCTATTCGAAGAAAAAACGGCAGTTGGCGTCGAGATAATCGTTTCTAGGCCAACAACAGACGCTGACTTGCATCGGAAAATAGTTGCAAAGTCCCGTTCCGATATCATAGTGGCGGCCGGAACTTTTCAATCTGCACAGCTGCTGCTTCTATCCGGCATCGGACCGGCTGCTCACCTTTCAGCGCACAAAATCCCGGTAGTTGCGGATATACCTGGCGTCGGCCAGGGTATTCGTGATCACACCGCGTTTGCATGCGAGTACATTATTGATGGCTCCGTCAGTGGTCATAACGAGATTTTGCGTTCTCCGTCCAAGCTTGCGGCTGCGGCGGCTGAATATGAAGAATCAAAGACCGGGCCACTCGCCATCTATGGCGTGAGCGCAGTATTGTCGTTCCCGCGCTTGCCATCTGTCTTTTCGTCTCCCGAGTTTTCCTCTGCTGAAAAAGACATCCAAGCCAGTTTGACAGATGAATGTCGGCCTAGCACAGAGCTTTGGATGCACTCCGGACCACTCTTCTATGCGGGCCCTTGTCCAGCTGATGCCAGCGTGATTGCTATCGAAGGTCTTAACCAGAACTGCCAGAGCCTGGGAAATCTAGAGTTACGCAGCTCGGACCCCAGAGAACTACCTATCTTAGATCCCAGATACGTAACTAACGATCTTGACATGCGTGTAGCAGTCGAGACCCTTCGGGAGATAACTCGAGTTGCAAAGACGCCCGCTTTAGCGAAAATTATCAAAGAGCCATTATTGACCCCAGCTGGTGAGACTGAGCAAGACCTAAGAAGCTTCGTTAGGGAAAATCTTAGCCAGGGTTTTCACAGCATGGGTAGCTGTGTTATGGGGCGCAAAGGCGATCAACATAACGTCGTCACAAACGATTTTCGCGTCGTTGGTCTGAACAACCTCCGTGTCGCAGATATGAGTGTATGCCCAATTTTGACGTGTAATCATACACAGGTCAATGCCTACCTGATAGGCCTCAGGTGCTCAGAGGTTATCATTGCGAGTACATAGATGTTGCTACTGCGGTATATATAATTCACAACTTCCTGAATTACTGTCATTTACTACCTTCTTACTAAGGCTTATTCAAATATGAAATCTTGACAATATAATAGCCGAAGGGATATAAATACTTGGGGAACGTGCTTTAGCTGTACCAATGCCATATTCATGGCTATCCTATCTCAACACTGTTCTTATCATCCGCGACCCGGTACACTGGTAGTAATCGTTATGTTTTACACATTCATCATCAATCATCGTGACTACCCTATACTTTCCACCAAGGAAGGTTCGCTGTCCTCAACCCTAACTGGTGGCTTTCTAGGGCCTCTCTTTGGTGTCATCTAGATGTAATTCGATTTAATTTCTTTCGCCGGTTTGCCTTGCTAGCATTCTTCCGAAGCGGCCAGTGCAAATATCCTTCAAGTTCTCCTTGATACCCGCAATGTTCTCACGGACAATGTCCATGGTGGGTCGGTTGAACACCTCGTCAATCTCTTCCAGTGTCTTGTTCTTGGTCTCGGGCATAAATAGAAGCTGGTAGATCTCACCCACAACGGCAATGCCGCCGTAGAAACCAAGGGCAAGGCCTGTCTTGCCCATACTGTCCTGCATGTCCGTGAAGTTGTAGGTCACGATAAATGACATCAAGAATAGGAGGGCATCAGACGTGGTCATGCCATAGCTGCGAAGATAGGTGGGGTAGACCTCGGAGGGAATCACTAGTCAAACCGTTAGAAACATGGGTTGTGTCATAAGAAAGAAAACAACTTACCCCACGTCAAGCAAGCATAGGAGCCAAAAAATCCCATATAAAGAATCAAACCGGTGAGATAGAGGCCCTCGACCTTGACAAGCTCCGTCGTGACGTCGAACTGGTAGCTAACACCAATCAAGATGAGGCCAATAAGAAAGCCGGGAAGCATAATGATGGCCCAGAAGCGACGACCGAAGGTCTCCATGTACAAGATGGCAGGAATAGTACCAAAGAGTAGAGATCCGCCGCCAACGAGAGACATGTAGGTGGACTTCTCATCGTTGAATCCGATTTGGGTCATGAGAGTTGACATGTAGTACATAATGGCGTTGACACCAGTCAGCTGCCCAAGAAGAATCATGATGTTCGCATAGATGAGTGCGCGGCGTGCCCGAGGAACACTGATGATAGTTAGCCACGTTTCAAGAGATAGGCATATGGCTAGTAGTAAAAACGTACGTGAAGAAGTCCATCCACGGGTAACGGTTGTTCTGTGCTTGCTCCTCAATGGCAGTCTGCTCCTCGATGACAGCAACAATCATGTTGTAGAATTCTTCTTTGGAATCCTGAGTCTCGACGCCGCGAATACGCTTCCAGACTCGAAATGCGCCTAGCTTGTCACCCTTGTGCAAGAGGTATCGAGGGCTTTCGGGAAGGAATAGCATGCTGCAAATAAGAGGAGGTTGTCAGATTTACAATAGCCATAACAAACGGGGAAGACTGGCATATAATTACCCGATGGCCATGATCGTTGAAAAGAGAAGAGACGACCCGAGAATCCATCTCCAGTTTCCAGGTACTTTGAGGAAGATAGCAGCAACAGCATAGCCAAGAACCTCACCAAGAGCAATGTTGAACTGGTAAAGTGACACAAGATTGCCTCGTATCCGACGCTCGACGGTTTCGGCAACATAAACAGGCACAGTACCACCCTCCAAGCCAACACCGAGGCCAAGAATTACACGAGCAGCGACCATCATTCCTGCAGTGTGGGAATTGTATTAGTTATTGCTCTCCGGAAATAACGAAAGACAAAAAGCTAGGTCAAGAGTTGGGTTGGGTGGGATTCTAGGGAGATGCATACCATAGTTCATTGAGCCAGCCTCTAGAGCCGCACCAATAGTGTAGAGCAAGATAGAAACCATGATGGCGTTTTTGCGACCAAAGTATTCGTTCACGGGTGACAGAATTAATGCACCACCGACGGCTCCCAAAGGCATGCCAGAATTGACCATGCTGGCCTGCCGAGAGTCTAATCCAAGATCATCAGGCAGATCCAGGTTCGCTCCAGAAATCAGACTCTGGTCAAGGCCCGACAGCAGGCCTCCCATGCTCGCGAACGCGACGAGCAGATATGTGAATTTTTTGGGGTCCTTGAACTGCGGATGAAAAAGGCCAGTCTTCATGCCTCCGGCCTCTCCCAATTGTCGCTCCATGTCATCAATCAAAGCATCGACCTCTGGAGGAGGAGTGTAGTGGTCGACCTCCGCCCCCCCTGCCTCGAACTTCTCTTCGCGGACACCCATGACTAGCCAAATGAAAAATTATGGTTGGGTCTGATAGTTGGAGAAATCCGATGAGATGGAAAGTGCCCACGAACGATGCGGCACGATCACCTCTTATACTCGCCTGTCTCAGATCGAGCTACGTTAATTTAGCACCTCATTGAAAGTACAGGCTCACATTTCTCACGTTGTCTACGCAGTAGAGTACGTACTCATTCGGACCAAAGCATCACACTACAGACGGCTGTCAAGTTTTGAGGTGCATACTGCGATGTTGATTGGCCCTCCACAACTAAGTTTCCCCAGAGCGGAGAATTGGATACAAAGGGGGGAGAATCCTTGGGGGGCCGTACGATAAGGTTCCACCCCCCAGGTCACCTGGACCATGCGAGCTTGTTTTTCTACATAATTGACCGAGATGCCACCTTGTGTACGGTCTTTCCCGCGATTCGGTTGCGCTGGTCGCAAAATGTCGGATGTCTTTTTCCATAATGTGTAGGAAAGTACGAGTACGGATACAGAATGCATACGGAGTACAGAATAGGTAGGCGCGGATGGGCAGAATTTGTTTCAGGCAATACGAAAGATACGTGTGCGGACGATGCTTCCAAATAAGAATGTACTCCATACTAATGCAGTAAATACCTGTACGAATTAAGATGTGGAGCTTGAACTAGCAAGCCGTGTCAACTAGTGTCAATTATGACGATTACCGACAACGTGACTGCTACGCATAACAAGCCGGCGCTTAAAAGTATCTTACTTCGTACTCGTACTCCGTAATTCTGCTACACAAATATTACGAAGTGGCAAAGACGTACGAGCAGTTGATTGATTATCACTGTCCAAGATCTTGCTTGCA
This sequence comes from Grosmannia penicillata, assembly GCA_002778075.1. Taxonomy (NCBI): domain Eukaryota; kingdom Fungi; phylum Ascomycota; class Sordariomycetes; order Ophiostomatales; family Ophiostomataceae; genus Grosmannia; species Grosmannia penicillata. Next base: position 1,573,105 of record PCDK01000018.1, on the reverse strand, counting down.
TGGAGGCTCTATCACGCCAGTTGCTTATGCCGCCAGTTGCGCCAAGAAATTCGGCTGTACTCCGACTTTGATACTCCAACTTCTGCAGATTCCACTACTGCCCTTTTTTTGAAATGCACACACATACACGGCACCGAACTGTCGCCGCGCAGGCCACGAACTTAAGCAACAAGGTGCCACGACGACTGTACATGAACTAACTGAAAATCTCAAGCAATCAGACGATCATGTCTACGATGCACTTCGTGAAATGCAACAAAAGACTTTGCTCGAATCTGAGACTGCTAAAATTGGAAGGAAAGTACGAAAATAAGGGACAGTCTCAAGCAACAGCACGGAGGACCTCGCATATCGAAAAACTACTTCGCTCTGTAGCCATGTACGAAGTGAGGCGAAGAACTAAAAAGAGCATTACACCGTAGGCGTTTAGTCCCAGACGCTCGGGTGATACGGACGAACGGCACGTCGGTTATGATTTTCAAGAAGCCTCGCTAAGTTGCTCGCTGTTTTTCAAAATTTCACTAATTACCCCGTACATCGTCGGCGCTAGCCGCACGTCCTTGACTCCAACCCCGCAATAAACTCCGCAAACTTTCTGCCTTCGTACGAAGTATTACGCTCTGCAGAGTTCCTGCTCGCTTGTCGTACTACTCCGTACTCCGTATGTTACGAGTCACGAGTAATGCATCTGCTCGTATTTCGTTCTTGCAAGAAGGAGAAAACATGGACCTATCTGTATTGTACAGTACGATATAATACGGAGTAAAACTTTGTACGGAATACGGAGTAATACGCGTACCGCTTTCTGCTATTGCACGCGCAGTGGCCTAGATCAAGTTGTGATTGGCTAAGGTTATTCGATTGCCCTAGCGCTAGTAGTCTATGAATGAAGTACCGTGATGCAAAGACGTGCGTCACTGAAGCAACGTTCTCTACTAAAACTCTACGACAACTATGCGTTATTCCATGTTATACCATAAAAAGACAAACACGAAGGGCGTGTGAACAACGTTTGGGATCGTCATACGTTGTACAGAGTACTTTGTAATACAGATCACTTAAGTGCGGGATATAGCTAATCCGAAGTTACCCAAGAGCATCTACATTTTCTGGACAGTGTGAAAAAAAGGACATCTTGACGAGGCCCTATGATCCTGACTAATGCAAAATGGGGGGGAGAGAGTTTAAGAAACTGCTCGCGCGAACTTTCGTAACCGTGTAATATAAGAGCTCCTGCATTCAAATCAAAAGTATGCGCTTGTAATTTCATTTCTTCACTGCCCATACTATACACGATCGGGTTCTCCTCGTACACCAGCAGCCTAATCTAAGAGAACAAGTATGTTGCATCTAAGACATGCCTATTTGCAATTTCTACTGTACTAGAAACTAAGTTTGTCTCAAATGTTTTCCGCCGGTTGTCTACTGTGGGGATGTTCTAGGTTATCGTCCTGGCCCATATCATTGATACGTTGATTTACGATAGAATACACCGAGTGGGTTCCATTTTGTGAGCTTATTTTTCAATCAACGTTGCACAAGTGCTGCAGTCTTTTGGGAAGCTAATTCACTGTGAATCGCATCGTGGGCGTGATTTAAATCGCTGAGATGTTGCCGCGTTGCTTAGCATATGTTGGACGCTTTAAGTATTAAAAATTACTTTGTATGATAAAGTACCTCCCTCGGCTCCGACACCTGTTCCCCCCCGCCAATTCTGCCTCGCTGTTGTCTAGATAAGGCAACGACCTAAGACTACCAAGCGTATCGGGCCGAGGGACCGAGAGACTGACAGATGTTAGAGTCCCACAAGGCACCAAACTGCCAAGCAAAAGCACAACGCGTTTCATATGGTTGGAATACACTGTTGGATCTAGTTTTGGCTTTATTTTCTGTAATTTAATACCGTCTTCTGGAACATGGCTAGATGTCTTAATGGACGAAGTTTAGCTTGCAGTTACCATCCGTTTTATCCTTCCATCCGTAGAGTGCCCGAACAGACTGGCAAATAACCTTGCATACTGAATATTACACTATCTGGATCCAAAATATATCTCTTGTTGTGAGAGGTTTGTTGTCAATACGGTCATACAAATGGTAGATATAAAACTGCCGAAGTTCTTGCTTCTGGAATATCTGCGAGGAAGACTTGCTTATTAATACAAGAGTCAATAAAAGCGGCAATATATACTCCGTTATGACAGATTCTAAGAGAGAAAAGGTACATGTCCCTGAGAGGTAGAACATGTCGTGAAAAGCCAAGACAAGGGTTTTATACTACTCGTAAACTGTATCGTATAAAAGTGTGGGCCTTTGTTCCCTTACAAACCACTTGAAATCTCGAACGGAGAAGCTGCCAATAGAGTAAAACGTGTAAGTGTAGTATCGGCTGAGAAAAAATAGGCATTGGCTACGCCCACGGGATCAGCCCCAGGCATAGCTTGCTTCCCAAATATTTTGTGCTCACCGATCCGTATTTGCATTATTGATTGCGCATTGAGCGCAGCTTCCAATTTCCTAATTCCCGCTAGCAGCGGGTATCGCCGACCTCAGATCTCCATACTTCCAAAACATCGTATTAGTAGTGACACATACTCCGTACCTAACTTTTACTTATCTTGCCTATTCTCCCTACCGGTTATTGATAATCACTGCTAAAGAGATCAAACCGGCACGCGGCGTTTCCCACTCCTACAATTGAACGATTCCCATGCTACATGTTGCCAAGGCCGTATTATTCTTGGCCTAGTTGCTTAATAAATTATGGCACCAATTGACGGATTGATTGGGAAGGTCATCGGAGCACAAACACTATTTGGGAAGGTTCTTGTAAACAGATAAAGCTACTTTTTGGAGCTTTAAGTACCCACCGCTGCCCGAATTGTGAGCAGCGAAGTCTTTCTGTGTCCGCGATCTATCACGACCTGTTGTTTCTTCAAGATGCGTACTTTCTTAGTAGCACTCATTTCTGGTGCTGTCGCGCAGGCCCAAACGATCAATGAAATTAACGGCAAAAGTTTCTTGTCTCCTTACAATGGAAAGTCTGTCACGAATGTCACCGGCATAGTAACAGCTAAGGCATCAGCCGGGCTGTATATCAGATGTCCAACATTGCAGTGCGACAAATCGGTTGGGAATGGCCTGTACGTGTATAGCTCAACCCTCGCGAAGAACGCATCGATCACTGTGGGCGATACTCTTGTCTTGAGCGGAAAAGTGACAGAGTATCGATCATCTTCGGCCTACCTCTACTCCACCGAGCTGGAGTCACCAGTTGTGCAGAGCTGGACACCTGGAGGAGGTGTTGCTCCCCTGCCATGGGTTATTGGTGTTGACACGCTGCCGCCACCAACGGAGGCATATACGAGTCTTGACGACGGCGACGTATTCGGAGTACCCAATAATGCAAGTCTCGTATCAGTTGCTAATCCCATACTGCAACCTGATCAGTACGGCTTAGATTTTTGGAAGAGTCTGAATGGCGATTTGGTTACTATCCCCAGCCCTGTCGCCGTATCCAAGCCAAACTCATACGGCGACACTTGGATGATTGGAAACTGGCCTACATCAGGGAGGAATGAGCGAGGTGGCCTGACACTGGGCAGAGCAGATGCCAACCCCGAGGCAATCATTGTCGGCGCACCCCTCGACGGCAGCAAAGCCGTTACCACCTTCAAGATCGGCGACACGTTTGAGAACATTACAGGAGTCGTTCATTACCAGTTTGGGTTCTACTATCTGTTGCCCCTTGTCGGACTTGTCAATACATCAACAGCGATTCCTACTCTTCCTCCCGCAACAACGCTCAGCAGCACCGGAGACTGCTCTGGCCTTACAGTGGGTGACTATAATATCGAGAATTTTGCGCCGTCAGACACGGCCCATGTTCAAGATGTTGCAGCACACATAGTCAGTTACCTGAAAAGCCCGGATCTGCTATTCGTACAGGAAGTACAGGATAGTGATGGCCCTACCGACGACGGGGTCGTTGACGCATCACTCACACTAGATACTCTCGTCGCCGCTATTGTGAGCCTGGGTGGGCTTAATTACTCCTATACCACGATCAACCCCGAAAATAACGCAGATGGCGGTGAGACGGGGGGTAATATCCGCCAGGTATACCTGTACAACTCAGCTGTTGTACGTCTCCATAACGCCAATCCCGGAGGATCTCAGGACGACAACGCCGTTCTAACGAGTGCCGTTGGCAAACCAACACTGAAATACAACCCTGGTCGCATTGATCCAACCAACTCTGCTTGGGATGATAGCCGTAAGCCTCTTGCGGCTGAGTGGAAAACTGTCGTGGGCAATCACATCTTCTTCACGGTCAACGTGCACTGGTCATCCAAGGGCGGAAGTACAAGTCTTCAGGGAGACCCGCGTCCTCCCATCAACAGCCCTATCACCAAGCGCACAGAGCAAGCCAATATAACTGCAAGCTTTATTGCAGAAATTCTTGCTCAAGACAACGACGCGCGAGTTGTTATGGGTGGTGATTTGAACGAGTACTCTGTTGTTCAGCCCGTCGAGACATTCGCCTCTGTGTCATCTATGGTCGACTTGAACGTTGCGGCTAATATTTCCGTCACTGAACGATACACTTACACCTTCGGAAGTAGTATGGAGGAACTAGATCACATTTTTATCAGCCCTGCCATTGCCAACAACTCGCCACTTGGAGAGCATATACATGTCAACACTTGGGCTTCTTACGACGACCAAGTGTCTGACCACGATCCCACTGTAGCCAAGCTCAATGTGTGTGGCAGCAACATCGCTTAAGAGGGCGCAAGTATTAGCCGAGTAGCTACACTCACTACTGTGATGGGCACAATATATCGTCTCCTGTAACAAGCACATCTGCTTAAGCTGCCTTGACAAGAACTACAGCGCATCGTGCCAAAAGAAGCCCCAGTAGTATCTTTCGCTCGAAATTGGTATTAGATTCATCACTACAAGGATATGGCTCCATGGGGGGTGTACATAGGAAATATATACGGCGACGCACAATTTTGAAAGAGATATTTTCGTTCTTAGCACCACTTCAATAAAAGCGCGCTCATGATGTCTCTTTGGTGTGCGGGACTAGCTTTGTACCCAAGTAGCTTCGAGTTTGCCTAAATATACTTGTATTTTTGTAGACCGAATACGTATGCGCCTGATGACGCATCAGGTGGCTCCCAGCAGGTTGCATATTCAGAGAAGCAGGCCACGCTGCTCTGAGGTTATGGACCGCTAAGCATAAATTGAAAGCTACCAGCGCAGACTGTTAAACTTGAACATAGTCCCTTTCACCAGGTATACCTGTTTGTGCATGAATAGTATCTCATTATCGCGGAGAGAAGTGGGTGTTATTTTTAGATATCCCATAGAATAGTAGTCAAAATCCAGGTATCCCATGTGAAAAAAAGTCAATGTCGGCCGAAATCCAAGATCCCATGTTTGCCGAGAAATCAAGAACCTCAAGCTCTTCACTAGGATTGAAAATATTGTCTACGCTGTGCAGCAAACGGCTGGCGGACCGGGAATCAGTAGGATCAGAACCTTGAAGGTTTTGAGCACCTGATTGCCGCGATGTATGATGTAACGGTGTTAGTTGTGAATGAGACACAGAAGTCGGCGTTGGTAGGTCTGCGCTCTGGTCCATTTGCTGGATGGCCGTCAGATAGCTGCCTTTCACCGCATCCCATCTCAAAAGGAGCAGCCTGTACCAGTTCTTTATCGTTTCAGAGGGAGGAATCATGGAAGCTAGCTTCTCGACATGAACAGACAGGGCATCAATATATGTATCGAGCTCGAGGATCGAATGTGCCTTCTTAATGTCCCAGCCTACTATTTTCAGAGATAGGGAGACTGTAGCAGACAGAAGGATCGTGTATCCGAGAAATGCCCATATGATTCCAGATAAACATTTAATCCGGGCTATCGGGACTGCCAAAAACATATTTAAGAACTTCTTAATGTTCTCCAAAGTGTCGATGGCAATACGAATACGAAACATGGACATTTCTGTGCTCCGAGGCATGCCCGATATACTCACTTCTTGTAGGAGTATTCCGAACAGATAAAGCCACACCTTGTGGAAGGCTGTTCGTTTGTTAGATAAATCGATTACGGGTGCGGGTTCAGGCGACTTTGTACTGACGATCATCATCCATCGAAGATGGCAGGCGTGATTGCCATTCCTGCAACTTTGCCGAGAAAGCGTCCAAGTAAATCTGGATCTCAGTGTCACTCATAAACTGTGTCTGGTTGACTTCGGTGTAGTTGAATAGTGTGTAGACCCTCTCAGCTGCTCGCGTTAACTCAAGATTGAAAGTTATCTCTGAGTCAGTACTAGTAGCTCCGTGGACAGCAAGAGAATCTGCGCAAGTGCGTAGATAGTCGCTGTATGACAACGGGCTTATCTTTCGTGTTATAATAGAGAACCTGAACAGTAAGCACTAGTAAGCTTGGGACACTGCCAAAACACAGGTATGTCTTCTCACCAGGTCGCCACGTGGTAGCAGCCCAAATACGCCCGCCGAGCCTCAATGCCCCATAGCTCTGCGTCGACAACATCTATACCCTGCGGAACTTCGATGGTACTTTCAACATTTAACTGTTGGTGTCTTCCTTTCCCAGGCCGCCGCGTAATTCCATAATCAACAGCCAAAGAAACAGCCATCGACATGAGCCTGTACGGCAGCTGCGTCCGCGTATTCAAGTACAAATGGATCCTATAGCCATTATGGCATTAGCGAGCGAACTGTACGTAGAGTCCTCTGCTATTAGACCTACCAGTTGAGATATATTAGTAGGCCGTTCAGCAAATCTAGGTCCCTATCTTCCTGAAGAATGAGCTTGAAGCTCAACGCCTTTAGGAAATGCTGATTTAGAGCGTGAAGTTGGTCGCCTTCCGTCCAGGACGTAATGACAAGAATTGCCAGTAAGACCATGGGACTTGTTCGCCGCAAGCTTAGGTAACTTGCATCATCCGCCAGGACCACATAAGGAAAGTTTTTAGCAAATGTCTCTTTATAGATCACGACAAGGCGATCTGCTTCTTGAGTCGAGATGATGCCGTATGTACCGCCTACTGGCGATGGTTCCAACGACCCATCCGAAACCAAAAGGGACGTTTCTAGCGGCGGACACGTGGATAGTTCTGTTCGGGCATTGGACTCTGGTAACAGTGAAATAACTCTTTCGCCATTTTGCTCTAGCTGTGCAAGTCTAGCTTCATGCACTAAAGAACACCGTTAACACTCTCTTGCAATGTGATAATAGACGAGTGAGCACCTGTTCACACCTTTTTTTTTTCGCTGGCGAGGCCGTGACTCTGGTATAACACAATCAAGATGCCTTTGCAGGCACCTAATCAGATGCGTATTAGTACTCGTAGAGGCTAGCTTGACTAGGCTTATGCGATGATAGTGTGTCTTGGCAGTAAGTGCATGCTGTCGCGGACGGCAACTAACCTTGTGCACACCCAAGGGGGGCCATCGCTCATGACACACCGCAGTTTCTTCTCCTTACAAGCCACGCATGCACGTATCAAGTAAGGCGATTGTTTCCCAGTCATTGTTCTTGGGAGGAGCGTTCCTGAACAAGTGCCCGCGACCTTTTTTTTGTAATAGTAGTCTGCACCATAAACATGGCTTCAAGATCTGTAGAATTTATATGGCCGGAAACTCCGAGAAGCATGCCCCACCAAGGTCTTCCGGAGGTTCCGAGCTTTACTACACTTCGTACAAAGCAATACACCGTATTACTTCGTATCAACTACCACAATTGGTCTTTTTGCCCACTTGTGGAGCTAGATGTTACTTCTAAACTGCTCAGACGGTAGGACCGTATTTGTAGCCGCCGTAATAACGCCACGCAGATGCTCAAGGCGAGAGATGAGGTGGTTACACAGCTTGGACTTGGACTCATTCATACGCTTACGCATATCAAGGTGGATGCAGATATTGTTAAGTCTGAACGTTAGCTTTTTCGTAGCTCTTTGATATAGCCACATAAAGCAGCATGCTAAAGGAATGATTACCGTCAACTTCGCTGGCACCTTCCTCTACACGGGATGGCAATCATGGCTGCCCATGTAATCATCACAAGGTCCCAGTTCCTCCAAATGCTGTCGTCGTCCAGACGTAGTTTCAGCGTTGCCCGGGCACTGAGAAGCAGCTCGTGCTACTAGTACTCTTCGGCCGGTGCTGTTGCTCCAGAGGTTGCAGCCCCGGGCGGAAAGTAGCGTTATTGTTCTAGCCAATTAAATTTACGGTTTATTAGCAAGCCTCATACTATTTGTAAGAAAACGCGTCTTATCGGTACAACTTGTAAATTGTCGCTAGCCAATAGGGCACCGCAGGCCTTGAGTAGAGATCTATGCATCATGTGCGGCTTATAGCGGCTCTAGCGCCCCTTGGTTGCTAACCTGCGTCGGCGGTATCTCCCGAACCAGGCTCTTCCACTCCGGAAGAGCGGATGCTTCTACCCAATTTCCATGAATCTGTGCCTTGATATGCATTGGGAGTTGCACAATGGCGACAGGGTTCTCAAATTGCTTTGTATCAAGCACAACCAGATCGTTACGGTTAGCCCCGCGTCTCTCCACCATGGCAATTACCCATCCGTCACCCTCCGGTGCATCAGCAGAGCGAGGGATAAAGACAGGCTCTTGAACAAGAGAATCGTCGCCTGCATAATACCACTTCGTGATACCTGTCTTGTGGCAGTGCATAGCGATTCCATTAAGACCATGGAAAATATTCTTGTTCCCATCAGACTTGCTGGGAATGAAGACGTTGAGAAAGACATAATTATTTTCCTTGGTCATAAAGCGTTCATCGATTCGCGGGAACTCTGAAGGCACATCGAGAATCACGACTGGGTCTTTCACTTTGCTTCCACTTGGCTGTTTGAGATCAATCTCCCAACGGACATAGTCCGCCTTTGCGTTAGGAGCCGGCATCTTCCCATTATCGGGTGGGAAGAATGGAAATGCATTGTCGTGAACGCGTGAGGTTTCGAAAAAGAGGTTGCCATCGCTCCCCTCCCAGGCACCTCCGGTGTGAATCAGCATGCTATTTTCCCAATGGTAGACACGATGCTCTCCCTGCTTCCAACCGGCCGGGAGGGGCGTTGTCTTTCGTCTCGGCACAACAACGAATGTCGCAGGTAGATTGTAGTCCCATGCCCAGTGTTGCTTGCCAGCTTTAAGGCGCTCCACGCTGGCCTCAAAAGGCCAGAGCATAAGAACAACCCAGTTTGTAGTGATAACACAGTCGTGGATAAAAGAACACCATGGCGCCTCTATCCATTGCTCATCATGTGCCTTTCCATCTTTGTCGAGAGCATATATGACAACATCTTTAGTCGCAAGGCCCTTTGCTTCGTAGCCAAAAACCACTAACTCATTCGTGTATGGGTCGACTTTGGGATGAGCGGTGAATGCCTTGGCTTTAACCTGCCCAAAGGGGTCATAGCACCGGGTCTCGAGCGTATCCGGATCCACAGCGTAGGGAAGAGCGACCTCCTTCAGAGCTAGAAGATGGCCAGCCCAATAAACGAGATTCGTATTTGCCGTTGAGTCGACAGCGGCTCGGACGCAGGGGTGATGAGTGAAAGGGTTGCGGTAGAGGCCAAAAAGAGCCTTGTTGGCCCTCCGCTCGAGTTTGTAGCGTTCCGTTTCGATGTATTTCATCTTCATGTCGACACGACCGTTGCGAATGCGAAACGCCGAGATATTACCATCGCCGTCAACGGGAACATTGTTCGGGTCTGGTGGAACAAACGGGTCGCACATGACGCGGTAGAAGGTGCCATCTATGGCAGCGGGAATTTCACCGAGAACCACAAGGTCAGCAATTTCGCCTTCGAGTCGGCAGGGGGAGCTTGAGCCAGCCAAATCAAAGGCCAGAGGCCATTTGGACTTGAGCTTGCTATATTCAGCGGCCTGCATTTTGAATGTGCTCGGAGGTTCTTTTATCGATTTAGTCTTAGTCTTGAAGCTGTCTACTGAATTGTCTACGATTGTCATGACTCGGGATTCTAAAGGCCTTTTATTACTTGGCCATACCGGGCAAAACCCACATGCCCGTCCATACCAGACAAATTGTCAGGCATCAAGCTGCGTGGCCGGCAATTTCAATCTGGCGCATCGGTGTAGCAAATCGAAACTTCATCATTGGATAGTTCCACGATAGTTCCACTGTCGGCAGATGCAGAAACCGATTGAAACAAGCACCCCGTCCGCACCAGCACGGGCTTTTCCCACCTCCTCCCTAGAGTGTTTTAGAATCAATACGATTGGTTGGCCGGATTTGGTTTAGAGAGTAAGACAGATTCGTACTTCTGCCTGGAGATAAGCCAGCTAATACTCGGTAATCTGGCAACTCCCGAAGGTTTTGCATACGGGGTACGGAGTACGGAGTAAAACTATTGCACGAGGTACCGTACTCCCCATCATCTACGGAGTAGTTACAAGCCATCCTAAAACGGGAAGGTCTGAGTAATTCCCCGCAGATTGAATTTCGATTTCCGATATACGTTGAGACCACGCACATTTACATACCCACTCTCACCTAACAAGTAGATTCGGGCAGAACCTCCAACTCCCATAACCTCATCATGCCGGCCAACAAGAGAGGATTCTCGTGTCCGTTCTGCCACAACATATTTACTCGGTCGTAAGTTTTTATGATATTGCTTATCCTAGTTTGGCACTGACGCGAAGCACAACAGAGATTCGGCACGGCGGCACACCAAAACGTGCGTAGCAAGAAATGGAAGACCAATCCCGAGTCCTCTGAAGAGAGGCCGGAAATTTCAGGCCTGTGATTCGTGCGCTGGCACGAAAAGTGCGTGTGACGGCGGTCAGCCGTGCTGTAGTTGCGCGCGACGAAACCATCCTTGCACGTACTCCCGGGCCGAGATAAAGCTTCGATCAAAAACAGCTGCTTGTGGAACGAAGGATGTTACGATACACAGATATCTTGAGTCGATACCGGGTGTTTTCTCGGCCAGGAGATACAATGTTGACTACCGAGGTCACGGCGACTGCCAATGGACCCGACCTGGGATTATCAGACTGACGTTTCTCCTTAAGTATACAGACCCACACAACAACACACTGCAAGAATATTTTGACAGTATGCGTCCCGGGTCAGGCGATATCGAAGCGCCCACGATCAGCCAGAATGTGGCTTCTCTCGATTTGAGTCTTGTTCAATTTGACCCTTCCACCGTACTCGACCCCTTGTTTTGGGTGGATCTTGACACTACCATGTCTTTTGACCTGGAAGGGTTTGGGGCTCTCGAGTCATTTTTAAACTTCGATCCAGTGCCGACGGATATTAGAGAACCGGTTTGCCATAAATCTCGATACGAAACAAGTCAAATGGAATGGCGCATGGCAGAGATAATTTCTGCCCTGAATTCAAACTCGACAAAGGAAGACCCATCACGATACTCGGCAGCAGTACTAAAGGCCGCTGAATCCATATTCAAAGTCTGCAATATTGGCAGATTTGTCCAATCGTACTTTGATAGTTGGCATCGACATAGTCCTCTGCTGCATCGCCCATCCTTCCACCCCGAAACCACATTTCCACCACTTCTTGCCGCTGTCATGCTTGTCGGTGCGATATACTTTTCTGAGAGAAGTGCGAATGAGGCTCGGACTTGCTTGAATGCTACGGAAAACTACATATTTGAGCACCATGCCTTTCGCCGGATTTTGTCTACTCCTCACTGCCAGACGATTAGGAGGGATATTGAGCCCCTTCAGGCCGGATTTCTCATATCCGTACCCCAGCACTGGGACCATCATCGAGAATCTCGACACCGGGTGCGATCACGTCGTTACTCTGAAATGATAACAGCCGCTAGGCGCTTGGGTCTTCCCGACCTGAGGCACGAAAGGAGAAACTTAAACCTCACACATATCGATGACTGCGAGCTGTTTATAAAAACCGAAGAAAGCATACGGTCAGTAAACGACGCCAAAAACCCAGTACAGCTGCATTATGCTGAACCCCAACAGTTTGATGACCTGGATTTTCCTGGTGGACTCTTCACACGCCATTTTCCATCACACTCCTCCGAAATTAGCATTGAGCGAGATGACCGGCAATTTTCCTTGTGACGATGACTTTTTCGCAACGCTACTCTGTGGCGTCCAACAAAAAGACCCTCTACCTAAGTTGGTGTCCAAAATTCCATCCATTCATGATGGAATATGTCTTCTTATGGGAGATCAGTGGAACTCGACTTCCATTTCTATGTTTGGCAAGCTAAACCATCTAGACTTATTCGTGCTCATATCAGGTGCGTTTTTTTAATATTCATACGGCGTCAACTCTTCTTTCTTCGCTATCTTATGAAACTAAAATTATAAAAGGTCTCCACGAAATAATATTTACTGCAAATGTTGCGTTTGCGTCCTCGACCGAGAAAATAAAATTCCAGCAGGCGCTATCGCGATGGAGGCAGCTTTGGGAATTAAATACGGCACGACCTCCATCCCAGAGCACAAACGGCATCGGGTTCTTTCAGCATTCCGACGAATACTGGTGGTTAGCCAAGCTGATGTTAGAAGAGAAGATACAATTAAACGAGAGTCCGATCCACGGGCCAGGCCAGGACTGTATGGACGATGTCAATAGTTTTCTTAGGAGATTTGCTGGGCTAGGACTCGAATAGGCATAATGACTAAATCCCCTGATGAGAAGTATTTACACAAGTATTGGCCTGTCATTTAGAGGACCGGCTAGCTTTACCGACAATCCGCGCAGGGATCCTTCCTCACGCCAGGCCTTGAGATAGGCTTGAAAAGACAGTGCGCCACTGGCCCACAAAGTCCCTTGAGCACGCTTGCGATGGACCTCGGGGTCTGTGGTAGGCCGTAAGGCGTCCCCATGGCCATTGAAGTTGCCGGGAGTGCAGTCTAAAAGAGAGGCAAAGAAAGGAGCGCCACGGACAATCTCTGCCGTGTGGGCATTCTCGCCGTCTGGAGTGACCTCGACAACAGCACGGCGCCCAGGGGCAATGCCAGCAACCCGTCGCTCGCTTTCAGCCACCCAATATGCGACATGCTCAGCAATCATTCCCAGGAAGCCGGTATTGCTGCCCAAGATTGTGGCCTGGCTGACGCCGGTGAAGAAGAGGTTGGGAAAGCCGCGAGTTGCAAAGCCATGCAGAGTCTGCGCGCCGTTCAGCCACTTGTCGTCAATTGACTGCCCGCCGCGGCCACGGATCTTGATTGCCACCCGTGCAGCTGGACTGCCAGATCGAGCCGCCGTGCCGAAGCCAGTGCTGAAAATGAGGACGTCGAGCGGGTACTCCTGCCCATTTACAACCACACCAGTAGGTGTAACCCGATCCACGCCTCGTCCGGCCGTGTCGACGAGGTTCACATTTGGTCTGTTGAACGTTTGCAGATACGTATCACTAAAGGTCGGCCGCTTGCACCATGACGGGTACCAAGGCTTCAGGGCCTCGGCCGTGGCGCGGTCACGGACGATGGCATCGACACGTGCACGCACTGCCTCCTGGTGTGGCAAATCTAGAGCGTGGAAATTGGAAACGTGCCTCTCAATGGAAGCGGGCGAAGTGTCGGTGAGCGGGCCGATGGCGGATGAGCCGAAGCGTGCCGAGTAGGCTGGTATGTTCGACCAGCCGTCATTCACCAGGTTGCGTTCGCCTGGGCTCGCCGAATTGGTGAGGAAGCGGTCGTAGTTGTCGGCACGGTCGCGCTGCCAGCCTTTGTGTGAAGCAATTTCACGATGCCACTCTTCTGGGTCTGTCGGCCTCTGGTTGCGTTCCTTGACGTACGACGGCGTGCGCTGGAGGACGTACAACTCCTTGGCAAAGCAGCCGAGCACAGGTATTGCGCTGATGGCCGTCGATGCCGTACCGATGATGCCAACTCGCTTGTCCTCGAGCTTCGATAACGTGTGGTCTGTTGCTGACCCTCCTGTCACGTCGTAGTCCCAGCGTGCCGTATGAAAAAAGGGCCCGGCAAATGATAGCAGCCCCGGCAGCTTGGGCACCTGTGGCCGTGTAAGTACACCGCCGGCTAGGTACACGTAGTCGGCATGGAACGTAATTGGTCGAGGCTGCTCACGCGGTCCTCTATTTTCTACCGCGCGCACCGTCCAGCGCTGGCTGTTGTCGTCCCAATCAAGGCTTTGGACCTCAGTACGGAAGAGAGCCTTGCCTGCCAGCTGCCACTGTGTGGCGATGCGCTCAGCATGCAGTCGGATCTCCTCAGCCGATGCATACTTGTGTGTCGGGACGTAGCCGGTCTCCTCCAGGAGTGGCAGATATAGGTAGCTTTCGACATCACAGTGTAGTCCGGGGAAGCGGTTCCAGTACCATGTACCACCAAAGCCGCCGGCTGCGTCCACCATTCGAATTTCGTCTGCACGAGCTACGCCTGTCTCCTGCAGATGAACACCAAACTGCAGACCCCCAAATCCAGCGCCCACAATGAAGAAACGGTACGCACCACTCTCCTCGATGACCGAAGGCTGTGCATTAAGCACATCGTGATCAGCCCACGGATCTTCAGCTAGCACGCGCAGTCTCGGGTCTGGATCTGACTCCAGCGTTGTGAACTGAGCAGAGCCCTCTGGTAGCAGACGCTTCTTAGCTTCCTCGGCATACCTCTGTCGTACCGCTGTGAGCCTAGCCAGGCTTGTGGTGGGGGCTTGGATCGACATGGTAGACGAAAAACAGCACGCTTGTATCTGCAAATCGATGTCTTATGTGTTGTATTCGCTCCTAACACCATAAGCTTAATACAACTTAAAACGAAGAATTTCGTATTGCGCCCCTCCATGACAACACAAGACTGCTCGTAAAAACGCAATGCAGAGTTCCGAATTCGGCTCACACCATACACCCCACTAATTGGCAGCTAACGGCTGATACGTGCACGAATGTCAAATCCTCGAAAACATTGTGACAACTTTGGTGATGCAATAATTGGCCACATCGTATTGCCACTACACGAAGCTAGGTATACAGGATAATTGTACGAGTAGCTTAGCCGCTTTCGTGTTTGCCATGCCGCATAATACTTGCAATTGTTGAGCTCCTACCGGATGTGCTATGCAAATGACGGTGATGGATGTGATGGCTGATTCGGACATTTATATATAAATATCTCTCTCTGTCAAAGCACAGTGCAGGACTTGATATACTTTATGTACCACTTTCGTACTGCTGGCCTGGCGTAATATGTGTGATCTTGCTTGTCCGTGAACACAAATTTAGACAAGATGCTTTGACAGGCATGTAGACTCTAGAATTCATCGATAAATCAAACCCTGTATTTTTTTATATTCATGCGATGATATCTCCAGCTTTGCTACTTGCTTTTGGATTGTAATAGGAGCAACGTGGGGTGGAGAAGGAGTCGCCGTTCTCGTGACTACTCGTAGCATTTTCAAAAAGCATAATAAGTACTCGCTCCTTTCAAAGACTCCATGCACCAACATCTACAGCTCTTTGCACTCCACAGGCCACACTACACAGGACATAAAAGTCAAAACAAGACTAGGGCTAGGACAGCGTATCAGGAGGGTAAAAAGCGCTGGGTAACGCTGTACTCTGTCCTCGTGGGAACCGAAGTAATACTTGGTACAGACAAGCAACATACTCAGTGCAAATTAGTACTCCGTACACACGACAGGGTGGCCTATCAAATGGTGTGTTATTGCTGATTGGGTGGTGGTGGATTTAGTTCATTGTGTATTGCTGATTGGGTAATAACTACGAGTAGAATTCCAGACGATATGTGTTATCCGGGATTCAGCCACGTTACTATTGTCCCACCCGTCTGACACGGCTCTTCATGCAATTATTATTGGTTGTACTAGTGGACCTGGGCTCAATCGGGATAGTTGCCGTCCAGTCACGGAGGCTCAGATGAGCGCTAATAAAGCGATAAAGGGGCAGATAAAAACCCCGTGTGTTCCGTAGCTAAGTGGAGAGAATGACGTACGGAATAGACGGCGCATCGGGCGTCACGATTGTATGACAGAATTCAACTTCATGCACTACTAGATCAACTGTACGGAGTACGTACTCGTAGTATCCTCCTATCGGAATAGGAGGACGTACAGAATCCAAGTGCAAGGTGAAAGTGTTCACTCTAAGACAGACAGGCAAGCTACATCGCGCGGTTCCGCACAGCGGACCGACGTACGGAGTACATTGCGCGTACAGTATTACTGTACCTGCGGCCTTACTTGTAGACCCACGCTATTAAACCAGGCTGACAACTTGAAGCCCCAAGACGGTTTATGAGGTCGTATTGCATTGTTTTGACAGACAGGCCCTTGGATCGTGATATAAGAGTCTAGTGCGTTGTATCGCGTCTCCCGCAAGCAAATTTGTACTCTGTTGAGTAACTGTACTCGTACTCTGTAGATGTCCGTACACGCGAAATCTTGGCATCTACGAGGTCTCACTTTAAAGTGGGACTGAATGCAAAATAAATAGGGAAGGTGACGCGGACCTGTGCCGCCCTTAGCGTACGAAGTATCGCTCGTCCGTCTGGTTTTGACTCTACAAAACTCTCTTGCAATCCGTACCACCCATATCGCCTACGGCAGCCAGTCAAGCATTACATCATTGACACAACCCGAGAGCTTAATAAGATATCGACGGATTATGTGGAATCGCCGGTACCTGCCAGTCGTCGTCCTCTTTTTTATAATAGGGGTTGTGCTATTCCAGTTACATTCTGAGAAATATACGGTATGCATCTATCGCTTCCATATCAACTAGTTTACGTGAGGCTGTCCATAGTTCTGACCGACGCGTGATGCACAGACAAAGCTGCTCTACGGATATGGGCGAAAGCGAACGTCCAGACTGCACTTACTTATTCCGGCAAGCAGTCCTCATGTCCAGCTATGCCGGACACTCATATCATCCGCCGCCCTAGGCTACCCGCCTGCCGTACTTTCCGGCTGGAACGGGACGGGAGAGCTTGATGCCTCAGTTACGCATCTGGCCAAAGTGCGCAACGTTATGCGCTACCTCGACAGCTTTCCACCGTCAGACAACGACGATCTTGTGCTCATTATCGATGGCTACGATGTCATTATGCAACTCCCCCCTGATGTCATGATCGAGCGCTATTTTGCTATCATTGAGGCTGCCAATGCGAAACTGGCTGTTCGCCTCAACGTAACAGCAGAAGGTGCTGGCGACGAACACCGTCCACGGCAGTCGATTCTTTTCAATCCAGACAAGCTGTGCTGGCCGGTGGACTTTAGACGGCCGGCGTGCTGGGCAGTCCCAGAAACAGGCATACCCGATGGCGTCTTCGGACAAGGGGACGATGTATCGAATAACCAGCCAAAGTGGCTCAACTCTGGAGCGATTATTGGACCAATTGGCGATCTGCGAGATCTGTTCGCTGCAACACTGGAACGGATACGGAAGACCTATGACCCTGAATACATCTGCAGGGAATCGGACCAGATGTATATGAGTGATGTATGGGGGGAGCAAGAGTACGCGCGCTCGATGCAAGAGCTTGCTCTTCGCCCAGTCAGCAACACGAGCAAAGAGGTTGCGGCTTCTGGGGAAGAGGAGAAGTGGATTCCTGTTATTGAACCGGGCCAGAGAACAGAGTTCCATATTGGCCTGGACTACGAATCAGCACTCTTTCAAGCCTGGGCAGGCTATGAGCGGTTCGTCGACCTTTTGACCTTCAACGGCACTGGTGCGACCGCTCTAGTCACCCGGAACAGTAACAACAATGCGGACTTCAAGCCGTATGAGATAGCACTGACATCCGACGTTGCTTCCTCTATCACCAGGCTTCTCCGCTCTATCTCTCACATCCACAACATCAACCCGAACGACACTTTGTCCACTGCACCACTCGGTACCAATCTCATTACGCGGCATGTGTATGGCTTGTTTCACTGCACCGGAGAGAAAGGATACCTCGATGAGCTGTGGGGTCAGATGTGGTTCTATCCATATATTAGGTCGCTCTTGGATACCTCAATCAAGACTCTGAAAGCTGATACGCCAATTTCGGATGTCTATCTTGATGGTCGTATTTGGAAGGGGGCAAAGACATATCCAGCCCTAGCGGCTGCTGAGGGTAATAGAAGTGAGCTTGCCTTGGGGGCTTGGGCAGACTTATATGATCAATGGCTTGACTGGGAAGATCTGTGTGCGGGACACGAGAGTGTCCTCTTTGGTTAATTGGAGCGTGCATGGCGTCACCTTATATACCCTAGCCACTAATGCTTACTTTTTTACCGTTTTTATGCTTATTAATTTCTCTCCGATTCATACTTGCTGCTTTGACACACCTTTGACAATGCTCGTGTTATGTTACTGCGCCCGTTTTTTGAAAAGCTCTATTTTTACGTGAAGTCGTATGCTCTTTTGATCCAGCCAGCCTACGAGTTTGGGACCGGATATCTGTGTTTAATAAAGACGTACGCACTTAGAAACGCGCCTCTGAATCTCTTTACCGCACGATATAAGCTACTTATATGTCCAAGGTCTGATTGATAGTTTGTGCACCAAGTAAAAACTTACGAGCCCGACAGTTTCCTAACGTTAAAGCGCCAACGTACGATCACGCATCTTGTGTGCAGTAAAAGGCACGAATTGTTGGGGCAAGTACATGTACAAAGTAATTGTATTCTGTCTAATTATGTCACAAATGGGAGGAGATTAGTCCATTTGTGATTGCTTCTAATAGTTTAGTACCCAATCAGCTTTCCTTCGAGACTCGTAGGCTCCTTAACGTCGCAGTACTGCCGCCAATCCTGGAACAGAATTTCCAGAATCATATCATAGAACGCATCGTCCTTGATAGAATCGACGAGAGTCGCGTTCCCAACTTTGTATCCTGCAGTCGGGGCAAAGTCGGCTCCCCAAATCCTCAGATTACCATAGAATGGAGAGTAAAAGCTGGTATCGACAGCGGCCTTGACAGAGGTCGTCGATGTGATGATGTCAGGGAAAGCCATGAACGCAGATACCACTTCGTCCCAGAAAGGAAGGATGTTCTCGGTATCTTCGGCATTCTCCGTGTAATTGCCAGTGACAACAATGTCCTGAAGTGCGGCGAAGTATGAGTTGTTGTTAATCACGTCAAGGCCGCCAGCCTTGTCAATGATTCTGTCATAGAGGCCCTGAGACGGAACCAGATAGTTGGTCACGTTGCCGCCAATATACAGTTCCTTCCAACTAGCGGTCAGAACAATCTGGGCAGCCTCTGGGTCCTGGATGAGATTGATGTCTGTGTTGACATCAACTTGGAAGGCATTTCCCGTCGCCTGGGCCATCTGATTATCGACATAGCCCCCCATGATATAAAGGCCGGCAGCTTCATCAACCAGTTTCGGGTAAATGCTAAGTGCTTGTGCGACGGTAGTCATCATTCCAGCAGCCCAAATCATGACAGGATCTGTGTCCTTGTTTGCCTTGACAGCCTCGATCAGTGCCAGGGCTCCAGGTGTGTCCGAGTGGCTGATATTGTTGATGTCGTATGAGTCTGTGTATCCGGCGGTAAAGGCACCTTGCCACACAGGGGCGCCAAACAGTGTGTTGTGGAGGTGGAATGTTTCATTGGTCTGGATCAGAGGCTGCTGCGCACCAAGATACAGAGGAACACATGATGTCATGTTGTAGGTGGTCAGGACATCGTAGGCGGCTCCAAGGGCGTCCGCACTCGAAGAGGATCCAAAAGACATGGAGAGGCCAACGACCTCGTATCCTCCAGATAATGGGACCAGCAGCTGAAGGGCATTGAGGCCATCATTATCGATAAAAACCTTCTTTGCAGAAGCAGTGCCAAAACTGGCTACTGCCGTAGCAAGTAATGATCTTTGAAACCTCATTTTTGGGTACTGGGAAGACGCAGTTCGAGCAACAGAACTGAAGTACTAGCGGCCCGTGTTATTGAACGAGAATGTAGCCAGCATCACACTCTTATACTCCGTAAAGGCAAAAAAGGCAGCGCGCAATGTTGCTTATCTGCAGCACTTGGCTTGACAAATCCAGACTACGAGCATAGTTTTTATCTACAAGTATTACGCGTATTAGTGCCAAGGAGGTAATGTCCGATATGTGCCCCATAGCCTCCTTCTAGCTTAGTTCTTTGAAGAAACCTTAAAGAAAGTGTCATTCTCGACGAAGTCATACGTCGTACAAATACGGTGTACGAGTAAAAAGACGCAAATCAGTCGCTGCTGGACTTGCATGCATTACGAGTAATGTACCCCAATGAATTACGGGAAATAATGTCAAAGAAGACAGAATTCGAGTTTCTCCCCTTCTTGAAGATACAATTGCACTGTAGTGGCAAGACATATATGCCGTGAAGGAGCGAGAACAAAGAACATGTTTCATACTTCGTACAGCGTTAACAATTCGTAGAGCACAACAATAACGACGTACGTCGTACAAGTAGTCCGTACGGACCTTTTCACTAACTGTTATCTCAATCCCTACCCTACTTACGAAGTAGCTTTACGGAATTCGCCGTTTAATCTACTCCGTAATACAGCATACGTCGTATTGTACTCCGTAAGATACAGAGTACTCCGTAATACTCCGTATTTCATACTACTTCTTTGTCCCGCTTTTGTAGCGCCATAATGTACGGAGCAGTCCACATATTCGGTTAAACGACTCCAGGTTTTTTACTGGTTGCGTTTCTCGCCATATCTAAATGTCTTCGGCTGATACTTGTAGTGCTATCATAAAATTCGATCATTTTGAAGAAAGGACGGTACATATGATACGGGAGTAGTGTGTTTACGAAGACGTGCTTGGCTGCCAAGGTGCGATAGAACCGCATCGTGCGAGCAGCGGCTGCTCGCCCGCACGTTCCTGACAAGAGCTAGTCATATCTACTTCGTATGCACGCCTGCCTTTTTAGGCTTGGTCATTACGAGAATCGCTCGGGGTAGTTCTTACTCGGACACGCACAGTAAGGGCCCCAAAGCAATGACGACTTGGTAAGGATACATAAGCGGCATATTTAGCGTGATGGTTCTGCGACGTATTACTTGTACATGCAGGTGTCATCTGGTTACCATTGCGTCGGGAGCAAAGGGCCACTAGCCGGCCGCAAGCCAGCAGTTAGAAGACGAAGTACAAGTATTACCCACAATATACTGGTTGTCGAAAGGAATTAAGTAGTCTGCATACCGCGTTGACCACGTTTTTTTGTTTAAGGTATTACGACATATGTAGTATTGACGTAGCCGCATACCCATGAGAGAGTGGCTAGGTCATACTTGTCTAGCTACTTCGTACCGGTTGGAGTTATTGAAAATGTGGAGGTCATCGCCTGGATAATCAGTGTTGTATTTGGACATAGGAAACGCTGTTGGAGAGGCTTGCTAGATATGCTATTGTATTGATAGTGATTGAAGTGGAAGGTGAAGGATGCCGGGGTCGTCAGTACTCTAGAACAGTCACTCTCTACCTTTGTTGTTCCTCCTCCAGAGATCGCCAAAAGCCAGTTTAATAGGCGTCGCCAGCAGCCAGTCTGTAACATACCAGCTCTTAATTCCGGCACTTTCATAGGCAGAACCTGGTTGGGTGTCTGCTCAAGTTTTCACGCCGCCCTCCTTCTTTCTCGACTGCGTGTCTTCTTTCGCTTTTGTCTTCTTGGATCGACGCCACGCTTCATTCGGCCTGATTCGAGTCATGGGAGGTAAATTATTAGAACGGGGATTTGACTAGGACGGCTGGGTCACTCACTGACCTACGTTCAGGCACGTAGGGCCGGTGACTCGGCAGTATCAGCTGCTTGCAGCTGCTTACCAGACAGCCTCTGCGTGAGTCCGAGTTGAATCCCCAGTCCAAAAATCCTTTTCTGAAGTCTCGATGCACCAGTTCTTCCACGGGAAAGCCACCACATTCTTGTCTGTGCCACATAATACCGCTCCACACATGCTATCTGGGAACGGTAACGCACCAGCATCTGGGCCCTGGTACAGCCATTCGACAGCCACCAGGGACTGGTCGTCCGTGTCCTCACCAGAGAGAAACTTTCGGCGTGCAACAGCCATACGTTGTCCGTCCAAGTAATCCGTTTCGGGCGAGTCTGCGGAGACAACGCCAAACCGTTTGGGATGTCAGAGTCCACGCGAAAGCGACGATTCGCCATCTGTATGCGCGACGGAGAAGGACCATGAACGCAAACGGCCGTCACCGAGTGCCGGAAGCACTTCATGCAGGGCATGTTAGCAGGGACCATGACGACGCGGGCCCTGAGTCACGAGTGCCTGAAGGTGCTCGACCACGGTAGGTCCAGCGTCCCTCCTCCTCCTCCGAATTAGAGGACGACGGGGACGAAGACGAGGAGGAGAAGTCCGGGATGACGACCACATCCGGAGCCATCGTATTCTCGGCAGCGCCTGAAGCATTCAGAAGCGCTCTTCCTAAGAAAACGCGTCGGGGCATTGTTTGTGGCGCCGATGGGCCGCACCAGTTGGCCGACAGGACGCCCACCCATGCGGAGACCAAGAAGGACATTTACACCACGGGCATCGGGAAATCTATAGACCGTAACAGCATTGTAGTCATTCCCATCTGTGTCCCAAGCTCGGGTGCCCAGAGTAATGCATAAGAATGTCTGTAAGCCAGAAAAGTAGTCAGACAATTCCGGAACCCCTGGTTGCAAACTGTCATAAGTGGTATCGTCGACAGCATTGTTCTGCGTCGGGTCCTTGGCTCTTCGGTGTGTTTGAAGCTTTTCTGGTCGATGCATGTCCTTTTCAAAAAGGTACCTGCAAGTGATCCGACCAGCTTGGCAAGGTAGTTTGACCATCACCGTATCTTCATGCCCCAACACAAAGTGCACGAAATGACCCCAGTAAACGACCTCCGTAATAGACATTTAAGGTTCGAACTGAAGCCAAATGACGTCAAAAAGTGGCTTCCAGCCGAAGTCTCGTCGTTGACGATAGTCAAGATGGTCGGCAACCGAGCCTTGCCGCGGTGGGACCCAGGAGCCTAGAGGCAGTACAAAAAGGGGCAGCAAAGGCATTGGTTCGTCCACCGACACGAACATCACCGGCACGCCAGCAAACAACCTGGGCAAGGCATGTGGCGGACGGTGATAACAGCGCCGCATCTGCGGGGGCGCTTGTGATGCAAATAGTGAAGATACTTCGGTGTTTGGCTGTTTGCACAGTCTGCTTACCTGCGTACTTGTGAGTTTATTTATATACACATGTTTACTTAACTACTCTATTAGCTATTACTTACTTACTTACTTGCTCATCTACCAGCTAACTGAATATCTGATGGGCCGTCTTCTTTAGTTTTACTGTTAATCCAACCTGCGAGGCCCTTTCCCCTTTCCAGCTAAAGAGCACCCAATGTTAAAGCCAAAGAACAAGACGACCTACTGTAGCTAACGGTTTAAGTCTTTTCCACAACCCGCACTACTGCGACCAACTGCTGCATGTCATCTCACATGTAAATGGGCGGTTGAAACTTGGCCTCGGAAAGTGAAGCTTCTCATATTCATTTGCTACACTTGTTGGCCTGCGACAACTCCGATCCGTGGACACAATAAAATGACAACTACAGACCGGCCTTCTTTTTGGCTAGGCCACCCAGCTTCTCGGCTGCCGCACTGAGGCTACGAGTGTCGGCCCCCCGGAGCACGGCTTGGCCGTTGACCGCTACCTGCTTGCCGTCCTTGAAGAAGAGGAACGTGGGCATAGCGGAGATGCCGTACTTGGCGGCCACATCCTGGGCCACGTCGACATTCACCTTGGCAAAAGCAAGCGTCTTGGGGACGCTGTGCTGGGCGGCCAGGCTGGCGTAGATGGGTGCAATGGTTTTGCAGGGGCCGCACCAGTCGGCAAAAAAGTCGACCGCGACGTAGGTCGAGGACGCAAAGAGCGCGTCGAGCTCGGCGAGCGAATTGATGTGGAGGGGGCTTTCGGCCATGGCGAAAATAATGTCCGCTTGATTTGTGTAGCTATGCTGCCTGGTTTATGAGAGGAGGCTGTTTTCATTGGTTTTCTCTCGATCAAGGAAATGTCTCCGATCACACAAGCCACGGAAGCCGATTGTCAACAGCCAATAGCAGTGCCAGGAACAACTGGTGCTGGTAGTGCGAGCTCCACATCGTGCAAGCGGAACTTGCATCGTGCCGGAAAAATTGCTCCAACGATCAACTCGGATAAGATGCTGGCATGCTCGTACTGCGAGTAAAAGTATCACATAACACCGTGGAATACTTGCCACCAAGCCAAAAGTGATAGCAAAAGGCAGTACTCCGTATTACTGCCCTATCCACCTGACGGAAGCGTTGGACTTTTAATTCCTACAAGCAAAACCAATAGGCTGTGCCAAGGCGATCGGAGAATCTGCTGAGGTCGTATTACTGGTACCGGAAGTCAGACTGAGACCACTAACGAGAGAGCGGTGTAAACATGTAATACGTATGACGTAGCCGATCCTCTATCCAATGCGTGTCAGTGCAGCCGTGACACGGAAATAAGTATCTGATGGCAATCTGAGAGGACTCCATATATGTGTCTATGCTAAGGGGAAAAGCCCCTGTGCGCTATGGATGCAAGGCAGCAGTGACTCTGCATGTGACCCACATGGTCACGTGCAACAGTATCTGCTGCGGTGGATCATTAACTACATGTAATACATGAAAAGGCCTCGAAACCAGCTTAGGTGATAAACATGGCACGTGTCTTTTACGACGTAAATGCACGAACTTATTTGCGTGTTGTTGGCAGTTGCAGGGTCTTTCCTTTGGGCAAGTTCTTTGGGCAAGTTCTTTGGGCAAGGAGGAACAGACAATGGTGGGTTTCACTTAATTAGACTACTGACTACCAATAAAGGAAGAGGGTGCATCTCGTAGATCTTAGCCTCTACGCCGAGTCGGCCCACTACCCTCGTCATCCTCTTTGCTTCCTAGAAGTACGGAGGCCTGCATTTCATCAATCTAGAAGCTTCTTATGCAATCATATGTATTAGGATTACTGACGTACTAAACTAGACGTTACTGTCGCCCAGTACGTTGCCATTAAGTCGAAAAGTTGCCGAGCAAAATATACATTCTAAAAGCACGCATTGGTGCTAAAAAGCTAAGTCGACGAGAAAGAAGTAATAAAAGTAGCTTCAGTCAAGACTACTCGTACATAAAGACACGCACAAATATGTTCACAATGGCGCTAGGCTATTCGGCTCAATTAATTATCATATACTACTGTTAGGATAGAATGCGAGGAGCTAGCCGATCCTGGTTTTGACTTGCACACTTCGCACCAAACATTCTGTAACATCCTTTTCTCATAAGATCGCAATTTACAGATATGAATATGTCGTGTAGATACCGATTGGGCAGTCACCCGAATCCTGGAAGTATCTGAAGTTCGTGTCGTTTGTAGAAGTCATGCCTGCCACGCACGAACCTGCGCCGACAAAGCAGGGGCCGATATCAATTGTATAGGCATTTCCAGGCTCCATGTGAATGGCGGGAAATGGCGGGAAAGGACCCGGTTCCGGAAGATTGTTATATGTTGTTTGAGGGCCAGGACAGCTGCCCGGGTTGAATCCAGTAAAGAAAAACGAACCACCACCCTCGTAAGTGTAAGAGCTGGTCACAAGTTGTGATTGGGAAGGGAACAGGAACTCGAGAGTGCAATTTGCGCCAGAGCGATCGGCTGGTACATCGAAACTGAAAATTGAGGCGACATCGTTGGGTGTGAACACTCCAAAGTACTGTGCACCGTAGCTCGTGTCGGGGTTGGACTTGGACACCTGAGTTATGTAATGAGGAAACTCAAATTCGTCTTGTGTAAGCGTTCCTGGGCAGCCAGTACGCGGATCGAGGTCTTTCTCGGTCAAGCGCCGCTTAGCCAATATATCACCGGGTGCGGCGACTGCTTGGCCAAGGACAATGGCGGACACGAAAAGAACAGGCACGAGCATCTTGTAAGCTCAGTTTAAGAAAAATGGTCTTATCCAGGTAAAAACTTCCCAAGAATAGTGATTTGAATCTATAGACCTGGCGCTGCTGGGTGACTGATATATATACCCTTTTTCCAGCGTCTTGGACCCCACAGCCATCACAGCATTCTAAAAATACAAGAAGCTGATAAGTACCAGGTTCTCCCAATTTCACGTAGCGAGACCTGACAACACACATTTGCATAATGTGCTCCGTATCGAGCTCAATAGTTTGCCTAACCCCATTTTTTGAGACTCTGAGCCCGAGTGATTCGAGCGACGTCGTAGAAAGTCCCACAATGTCAGCTTCTGTGTAATACAAGTACAAATACGTAACACGTTCGAAGCCCCTCACCTAACCTTAAATCTTACGGAGAGTCATCTGATGTTTGCCTAATTGTTAAACATGGCACGAGTGAGGCTTTGCCCTGCATATACGAAGTTTCCATGCAGGATGCGCTGCACCAACATTAGCACACACGGCCGGAGCTGGGGTGGGGAATGCCTGGATACGGAGTGATACAGCGGCTCATGTCCGGCACTAGGCGATTTCGGTATCTCTGTCTCACCGGTACCTCGTATTGTATTTAGATTCTCGGTTCTCTCAAAGCATTACATTACAATGCTAGGAGAGTTATGAGACCCTCTGGAGGACCCAGAGGGCTCTGCAACGTTAAAACAAGTACAATACGAAGTACGATACGTGCAATGCTACTTTTTATGTATTCATACACCCCAGTAGCACTAACTATGACATACATCCATGTATCTAATTCTCCCTTGTATGCGAAAGGCTTGATGATGGCACATCCTGCGGTTTCTGTCATTGTTTCAGTGAAAAGGCTAGCAAAAAGATTAGCACTTTCTTCTTTCTATACGTCTCGGAACCGTATCTTAGTAAAGAAACCCATCCGCGTAACTTTCTAAAACACTTCGTGAGTGTGGGGTAATTAGTCGGCGATAGCTTATTTTCACGGACTTCAGGCTATGCTCGGTGATCTGCCTCCTCTGTCCCGAGAAGCTGGAGCAAACTACGTACGGAGCCCTCCACACCTGTACTCGTACCTGTGCCAAGCTCCACTTCTCGGGTATTTGTTCTCAGAACTCGCGTTACGTGCAACTACGTATTGCACTTAATTGAGCAAGGGACAGTGAGACAACTATACAAAGGAACAGAGGGAGAGAGGGACAGAGGGAAGAGAGGGGGTCGCTAAGATAGTTTTAATCAACGGGAGGTAACGCTTTCGCGGCCGATGTCCAGCACAGTCTTGCCGGCGAAAATGTAGTTCGCATCATGTTCAAACGGTCCTTTTGGTAAACACAAAACATACTAACTTGTGTACAGAGGTTTTACTCTATGTCTATTCTCTTGTTTCTTAGTAATTCTTAATAGAAGTAAGGAAATTCTACGAACTCGTATTATCCAGACCTAGACTTTCCATGGTGAACTAGAAAAGAAAGAGCTTCTGTCACAGTTTTCTTATCTCGAACGCTGGCTACAAGAGCCTCTAGATATGGCACACATAACTTGAACGTAACTTTACATGTTGTTTGCACAATTAGCCATTTAACACAACTCACTTGCTAATAAAATTACTTTCATTTTCTGTGAATCTCTTGTTCCAAGTAGGTACTCATAGTACACGTATGCCTACTGTCTGTCGAATAGCAATGCAAGTAAATCATGTTAAGAGTTCTGGTAACTTAAGCATGCGTTGAATCTGTAATTTTTTCACGCTCATTGAGTATCACGGTTCCCACAAGTGAGTTCGCATTATAGGTCAGGGAGAATAATTGACATAAACAATTCTGACAATTCTGAACAGTTTATTGCACGGCATAAGCACAAAAATTTCATTTACCTGCTAGATAAAACCATTACAGTAACACGTTCTTGTAGTCCACAAGAATGTGATGTTTGTATCGCGCAATCACTATTTGGAAAGACTCGGTGCACCAGGTTGTACAAGCCCATGAAACCCTTTGTAAGCAGCGACCTCAGGACTCTTCCAGGATTCCAGAACTCTTTCTTTGTCACTCAGGTCATAAACCTCTACACCAAGTGGCCGACAACACTCTATCATGTCCGTAGTTGTACCTTCACCCGCCTCACCCCATCCCCAGGTAGATAAGTCGCCTCCTGGGCAAGTAGATATAGCACAAAGAACGTCGATCTCTGCGAAAAACTCCCAATAGTCACCTGGCTTAGCAGGGCATGGCTCCCTAGTAAAAATCAGTTGATGCATTCAACCCTCATGTTTTGGGAAGATGGCAAATAAGAACACACATAAAATAACGGCCCTTATCGTCAAGCCCTGTAACTTGGAAAACATTCAGAACGTCGTGAACATCTGATTCATTCAGGCCATGTGGTAGTACTGCTCGCACTAGGTTCGAGTGACAGTGGAAATCGAACTGCGTTCCACTGATCAACTGGTCCACATATGGGTCGCATCTCGTTCCGAGTAAGTCGTGGACACGGCCACCGACTCCATCGGTTCCATATCCGGACAATGAGTCCTAAGCCAATGTACCTGTTAAATGATTGTCTCACTTATCTTCAACAGTATTGACAATATGAAACTGCACATACAGCGGTAACAGTCACCATTGGCCTCAGATAAGGCAAATTACTCCACAATCTGTCGAACAGCTTGACATGACTTTGCTGTAGCTGCCTCGTTCTTGCCGCCCAAAACCGCTCCCTTGGATTGTGTTTATTCCATATGTTGAGGTCGCCCACCTGGGGACCTTCAGGTGTGGTAATGCGACAGACTTGGCCAGCTTTTACTTCCCAGGCTCGCCCACTCCTAATGGGAACAACAAAGGAATTCACGTTTATGCGTTGGCCTTCAAGTTGGCCCGTTTGAGCTATTTTTTTGTATAAATCCAAGTTGATTGGTATCGGATCGTACGCAGGCGGGGGTGGCTGCGCCATTTTCAGGATAGCGTTAGTAGAGCGCAAAGACACGGTGGTTGATAATGAGATACTGCTGCCAAACAGAATCAAAGATGAACTTCAGCATAGTACCGGATACTATTTGTTTATTAGTAGACGAGTCGAGCTCAACTAGAATCCATCGTGCGTCTGTTACTAATTTTTTCATGTCATCGATAACGAATTCAGTCATACTAAGCCCAACGAAAGAACTGTACGAAACAGCACTCTGAAGAGTTTAGCGCTGATACCAGATATACTTAGCGCAGTGAACATAGCTAGACTAGAGAGGTCTAATATGCATGTCGGGAAAACCTTCCCGATCTATTTTCGCTAGAGTTACTAGTCTAAACCGAAGACATACAGAAGAGACAGACGATCATTCAAATCTACGTTCTAAAATCAACTATCAGTAACAATTAGTTCAACTCCAAAATACGGGAAAGCCTAAGGTACCTTGTTATACATCATCGTTATGACTGCTTCAATCTCAACCTCTCACGGCGATGTTATGATAGTGATAAGTTCTATGGTAGACACTCATAAAGACCACTGAACATGTCCTCCGCTAACTTCATGCAATCGTGAGAGTATATCATTCGCTGAACCTCTGGGGATGCCCACTTATCAGGGACATTCTCCCCGGTTGCCTTTGATTCCGCGAACATGCGGTCACGCTCTTCCTTCGCCTTGCTCGCCCCTAAATGTAACGTCCGTCCGGATAATGCCGCCAAATCAACTAGTGTTGTCGTCCGCTTTTTGCGTAGAAATTCGTAAATCCGTAGGCACCTGTTCAATGAATCTGTGTTTGAGTCTGGTGCCCGAGATAACACCTCCGCAAGAACAGCTGCATCCTCAATAGCCATAGCTGCACCTTGATTTAGATGGGGTAGTGTTGGATGGCAAGCGTCTCCGACCAGCGCAACATTTTTATACACCCAAGAAGGGAGTGGCTTATGAATCCGGAGTTTCCACTCGCAAACCTCTCCTTCAGGTACCGTCTCCATGAGGCGGTGTACAAGAGGACAAAAATCGTCAAATACGCTGATCATGTCTCTCTTTGAGCCCTTTGTCGTATAGGTTGCCGAGGGAGTAGAGGCAAAGTGCATGTCAGGCTGCGTTGACGACATGTTGTAAATTGTCCGTCCTGCAACAGGATACGCAATCCAGTGTCTTTTCTCGCCGATCCATCGGGTCACTTGATTGCTATCAATGAGTTTCAGCATCTCAGGGTCGGCTTCCATTTTCTCCCGAGGGATCATGATACGGTACGCTGCCTGGCCAGTATTCTCGATGCTAGCTTCGTGTCCCATTTCTCGAAGAATCTGGGTACGTGCTTTTGACTTCACGCCATCGGCTGCTAACAGTATGTCGCATGCGATTTGATCGGCGCTTTTATCATTACCCGTTATCGTGAATTTGATAGAAGGTTGGTACTCATCGATACGCTCAAAGCTTTTCGAAAATTGGAATGTAATAGCGGGCTCTTTATTGCAGGCATCGAAGAGACTTCCGGCTAGTGAAGCACGGTGCCCAGTACAATGCGGATATCCATACTTCTCGCGTATGTATGACATGTGTACGTGTGTCAGCTCATCATTAGATTGGCCATCTATGGTAGAACTATGTCAATGATTAAGATTCCATGAAAGTCCTTGAACGGTTTGGTCAACTTTACATACCTCTGATACTGGTTTCAAGAATTTCGGTGGCTTCTTTTTCAATGGGCTCCCAACAATTAAGCCGCGATAAGATGCGAACAAGGTTTGGTGCAAGCTGAATGCCAGCTCCAACAAATCCAAGATTAGAAGCTGCTTCGAAAACTTCAATATTCCTGAATCCTTTTTTTGCTAATGCCAAAGCGGTTCCCAGCCCTCCCATTCCTGTGAGTGCGTCAATATATGTCATCGGGAAATTCATTTGACACACTCTGAACGTACCAGCGCCAATAATGGCAATTCTTAGGTTCCGCGGTTGAGTTGCCATAACAGATTTTTGCACCTGCAGATAAATATGGCATCAGTCGCTACTTACACAAGTATCATCTACTAAGTAGTATAAAACTTAACCTCGTGATCTGTCTTCTTTTCGTTTTGCGGGAGGTGACAGTGGGGATCCTTTTGTACAAGTAGTTGCCTTGTAAAGCAGCACTCGCTAAATCGGGTGTTAAGCATCCGGGCCCCGGCATAAATTGAACGTACGGGGAAAACTTAATCCCATAGTAGCTAGCTGTTACGACGTAGCCGTTGCGTTTGGCTACTACTCCGTACGAAGTGATATCCTTACTACCCCGCAAATGTAGTTGTTCGATCATTGATTTCAGGCTAACCGCCAGAAAAGATGTAGCATGTGCATACATGGGTACCTTTACAGACGCATACGTAATATATAAATCGAAAAAAACGGCATTTTTTCGTTATCTCGTTTTGAAGTTCTGTACGAAGTACTCCGTACGACGTGGTGGTTTTGTTTCTCGATACACACGTGACCGGTCCCCGGCAAATAGCGTGGAGATAGAGTTTCGCTGTAGGATAAACATTATTCCGTCCCAGTTCATCGCCGCGAAACTTGGTCGGCATGTGTCCCATGTGAACACGGATATCAAAGACTACAACAAACATTATGGCCGCCAATAGCCATCTGGCTACTGCGCCTCTGCCAGCGGGGTGGAGCAAACACATTTCGCCAACCGGTCATACCTACTTCTACAACGCTGAAACGAAAGTGTCGACTTACCGCCGTCCGACAGTGTCTTCGTCGATACCATTGCCTCCTGTCCAGCTCAACCACGAACAGCTGCCAACACCATACCTGCAGTTGTCTGACCCAAGAGTGGCGAACCGGTTCATAGCACAACAGTCCCGCAACTCGGAAGCAACGACCCATACCCAGCCAAACGCCAGTCGACATCACGGACAAAAACCCCGACATACACCGGCTGATAAACCACAGTCAAGAACGCCCATTCCTGGATGCGAGCCGTGGGTTCTCGTCTACACTAAATACGGACGACGTTTTGCCTACAACCCAGACAAAAATACCAGTTACTGGCGAATTCCAGACAAGCTCAAGCCTGCAATCCTGGAGCTTGATAGGGCTAGAATATTGAACGCGACTGAAAACAAAACCAAAGCTACGACTAATGACCAACACCACGACTCCAAAACGAGTGAGCCTGAAAACAGAGCAGGCGAAATTGCAGATCCTTCTGTTTCTCAGATATCTGAAGATTCGGATACCGCCGGTTCCGAGAATGGGGATTTCGAGGCAGCAGATGACGATGACGGAAGTGTTGACGGCGAGCATCAGGCGAAGCGTTTTAAAGCAGTGCCCTACGACGACGAATTGGAATTTGGCGAAGATGACATCGCATTTCAGCTCCAGTCTACTGGAGAGGACGGTGATAGCTATTGGCTGCAAGATGCTGATCAGCTTGAGGACTCGGGGGCTGTAGAGGAAGACAAGCCGCATCTGTTCATGGAACTGCTTGAAGATTTCAAAATCAGCCCGTACAGCTCGTGGGATAAAATTCTTGAAGATGGAAAGATAATTGATGACCCACGGTATACAGTGCTCACAACAATGAAGTCTCGAAAGGCCGTCTGGGAGGACTGGTCGAGATCCAAGATAAAAGAACTGAAAGAGAAGAAGGCCGGAGAAAGGAAGCCGGATCCGTTGTCACCATATGTTGCACTTCTGCAGCAGCATGCGACGCCAAAACTCTACTGGGCCGAGTTCAAGAGAAAGTACAGGAAAGAGCCTGCCATGCGAGACTTAACACTGCCGGAGAAGGAGAAGGAACGGTTGTTTCGCGAATATGTTGCCCGGATAAAACTTCCCCAGGCCACCTTAAAATCAGATCTGATCAAGTTGCTGCAATCGGTGCCCTTATCTGATTGGGAAGGGTCAGTGCCTCCAAAGCGTGTTTCTGCAGACATTCGCTTCCTAGCCCTTGACGCGAAGATTAGAGATCCATTAGTCGATGCCTATGTCAAGGCAGAGGCGAGCAAATAGTGAAAGCATCTCTGAAGAGCAAAAGAGCAAGCAAATAGCTAATATAGACATGTGAAGTCATGGGACATTTTCAAATAAGTTGGTATTCGTCAAACAGCTACCAAATACGTTTTGCAATCATCTCATACCGGGTGATTTTGCTGAAATCAACATTTTTCTTGCCCTTCTCTGCCTCTTTGCGCTTCTTTTCTCTGACCTTCTTGAGCCCTTCTGCATCATCGCCAAAGATCCAGCGTCTCCTTTCTTCGCCAACTTCGACTATTCCATAACCACCTGTCCTTCGCCCAGAGGCATCAAATGATTCCGTTTCCGCCATACCCGCAGCTTCAGCCTGCTCCTTCGCCTTCATACGAATATATCTCCCACGAGAGTATCGAAGAAGTGCCATGCCCAGCAACAATTTCAGTATCAATAGAATAAGAAAGGTTATGAAAAAGGCAACAATCATCATTACTGCAGCTATCACATCATCGCTTGACCATCCGAAATTTAGGTGGCTGCCTAACGATTCGCTTGTCGCATCGTAGGAGTTGCCATAGACAGCTCGTCCAAGGGCATTGCGAATAATGAAATCCAGTCGCTCGAGAGATGCGGCCATGGCCGGGCTGGAAGCGGTAGCCGATTCTAGTTCCAAAGATGCATGCAAAGACAGCGAGATCGGCGTCGGGATATGGGTTGCGAGGAACATATGGTAGGTCTGAACGGACGAGCGGATGAACAGGGTGCACAGGGGAATGAGTGGAAGACCAAGACGACGCATTAGTGCGGGCGCAACGAAAGCCTGTGAATGCAAAGTGCCAGACGTTAGTCACAACGTCAGGTATGGACGAATCACATTTGGGGACATTGCGATCTTACATTTGTGTAATAGTCTTTGCACAATATATCAAGGATCCGGCCATAAAACGTAGGCTTGATGTTGTTGAACTTGTTAATATAGGCGTGCTTTATCCAGTCTACAATCATCTCACTGCCGACAACGATTAAGAATGGCGAAAGAACCTCTCCGGACATGAGCCATGATGGAAGAATCGTAAAACTTGCTGGAAGAATAGAGGCGTTGTGCAGAGGCACCTTCGTTGTGATATCGTCGGTGCTTAAGTCGGCTCCGGGACCCGGAACCGATAAGCCCCCAATCTCCACTATGTTTCGAAGGGCAATTATGAAGAGAACGATCCAAAGCTGAAAGCGTTCGACAATGTCAGCGCATGCTAGCTGAAAGGTATTCTCTTTCTCGATGCGTTTGAAAACGCTGCTTTTCACTTCCACAAACTGGTTAGACATCAGAAGGGAGAGGAGCGCGTTGGAGTATGAATTAACAGCGACGTTTAGCGTTATGACTTGGTAGAAGAGAACCACAGAGTGCGCAATGTTGTACACTAATGAAAGCAGAAACATGCCGAGTGGTAGCATTATCTTAGAACGACCAGAGGCATTGCGAGATAGTGTTTCTGAGCTGAACAGACATTCAAAAACGTCTTGTCCCAGAGCTGAAAGGAGGCGGTCTCCGACCTCGACGAGATTATAGATGACGTAGAGCTTCACAGCTGACTGGGCGCGGATGAAATGGTACATGCGGCTCGCATCTAAATTCATCAAGGCTACAACGCTGACGATGATCACAGCACCTTGTAGAATGTCAGCCTTGTGAAATGAGGTGAGATTTGATGGTGTCGACTTGGTTCTGCGGTGACCCCATGTCCTATTGGGCTTCTTGTGGGGGATCGGCTGTGCCATGTTCGCATCCGCCTTTCGATTGTAAGTTGCACGTCGGCCATGATGTCGTGTTTCGCGTGAATCATTTGCCAAAGCCGAGCTGTCCCCTGGCAACTTAAAGCCATGTTCTCCCCCCCAAGCTTCCGAGCGTTCATTTGTGGCGGTATTGTCCTCTCTGTTTGGACCTTGTCGCAGCTGTGTCGGCTGCCCCGACCGACCGCGCCGCCACATGCGTCCCAGGCCCTCCCAAACAAATGAAGTAATCCACCGGAACTCCTTGCCGATGACATGTGCCCACCACCTTCCGAGGACTGTCAGTGCGATGCAGAACCTAATCGGCAGTATGGTTAAAGTCCATAACCAGGCATCCAAACATGCCAAGGCTCCGAAGTTCATTGTCCTCTCGAGATAGGTGGGCAAAAGCAGAAAGTTTTTAAGCCTCTCAAACTTCACAGCGCTAGATTCGTAAGGCATTTCGGATTCACCGGATGTATAGATATACAGTGGACTAGGCCGATGTCCTGCCAGTTCCAATTGTAGTAGGGTCGGAATCGACATCGGCGGGAGAGGAATGGAGGGCGTGTTGGACGATGGCAAGTGTCTTTCTGCATTTCCTGTCGGAGCCAGCTTACGATGGGTCTGGGATTGCCCCCGCATAGATTGACTTTCGGTTTCTAAACTCAATGGGGGTAGCCGAGGGAGAGGATTGAAAGAGTGGCGTCTCGAGACTCCTTTGCCAGCCACATCGTGATTTGGTTGCAACTTTCGGTCGGTTGGGGGTGTTGAGAGGGTTCTAGATTTTCTGGAAAGTCGAGAGATCGAGTCAGGTTTTCCGGTCCTCTGTACTCCGTCTATTGTTTCTCCGCTTTTCACAAGACTGCCGCGGCTGTCAACGCTTCCCAAGTGCGATGGCTCGAGCAATGGGAAACTGACCGTCGAGCCAACCGCATCGCACAGCTCGTCTGTATTGCACGGTCGTCCTTGCACGTCAGCACTGCTAGTATTCGAGTCGGCTAAAGTCTTTCTCTGGTGGTCCCCTGTCATTCCACCGCTCTGCTGGGCTTGATCGCGGTTGTCAGGTTCGTCGACTTGATGTTTAGTGCTGATCGCGGAGGGATGCAGCCCAGAGGAAAAGGTGTGCCTATCCTTGGTTTCCGACATCATGGGCAAGGACAGAGAAGTCTCGTATGAAAAAGACTGTGGAGGGGTTGTTGGAGACAACAACGGAGTTGGAAGTTGGGTCTCCCCCAAAGTCTCTGTTGCTGCGGCATCGCTTTGTTTAGCAATGCCATCTTCCAGGCCGATGTCGCTAATTGTGCGATTCATTGAGTCGCTCCTGGGTCTCGGTCGTTTCTTGTAGGTCCTGCAGCTCTGAAGTCATCGTTCAGTTTTCAGTGTAGAGGCCTTTGCTTATTCGAGGAGGGAGCTCCGTCATTTCAATAGGGCAGCAGAACTAGGTCTCGGTCCGTACTGAGTAATAATACGGGTTAGAATTCGCGGCTATGAGGTCTATCGCGATTACGGTTTACAAGCTCCAGTTATGATGACTAAACCAATTTTAGTCTCCACTCTGACTTGAATCGCGGTCCAACCTAAACGTGTTCTTCGTTAGTGCAACAAAATGCCAACACTCGTACAAAGAAAAGAACATCACGGGGTGAATGACTACGAGCTATGTCGCCAGCAATGCGCCCTAACAGGAGGCAAGCCTTGGCAGGCACAACCCCCCTCATCAGGGTTTTGAAGGTTAGTGCTACTGTCGTTGGCTCACTCCCGATGCCACGATCATCATGCATTATCACATCGCATCGCTAACTACGCCAGAGTAGATATGCAGCTGACTATTTCGGTCTGGCATTACTGCTGGCCACCTATATTCTTGTACGTCTTCAGCTCGAGAGAAACTTGATCCCTACCCGCAATTATGACCGACCTACTAACCCAACATATTATTTAGATCGACTTTTTCGCTGAGCCGTTCCACCGCATGTTCTACATAAATGATCTTAATATATCCTTTCCCCATGCCAATATTGAGAGGGTGCCAGTTGGTGAGTTCCATCAAAAGCCCCTCTGCGGAGTAACCTTTGCACTAATACGCTCTCATAGGCTTGAACATCGTCTACGGTCTTTTTATTCCCCTTTTGGCAATGCTTTTGTACAATATGTGGACCGGTGCAAGTATCCATAAACACCACGTCACAATACTTGGAATTGGCATCTCGCTTGGTTTGGCATCAGTCGTTACAGATATTGTCAAAAATATGGTGGGCCGTCCTCGGCCGGATCTTCTTGCAAGATGTAAGCCGAGCCTCGACACTCCACGAGACACCCTAGTTTCGTTTGATATATGCACAGAGAAAAATGCTAGACTGCTTCACGATGGCTGGCGTTCTTTTCCAAGTGGACATTCTAGCTTTGCCTTTGCCGGCCTTGGCTACGCCAGCCTATTCCTGGCTGGTCAGCTGGGAATATTCGTCTTGAAAAGCAATGTTAGCAGCGCTACGGCAACTGCTGAAGGGCGACAAGATCACACTGCTACTATGGGGAAGCTTCACATCCGAGGCGAGCTGTGGAAGACTCTAGTGAGCCTTGCTCCTCTACTCGGAGCAGCTATGATTGCCATTTCCCGATGCCAAGATTACCGCCATGATGTCTACGATGTTTCAGTCGGCGCCCTATTAGGGTGGATTGTCGCGAATTGGAGTTACCGGAGGTACTGGCCGCGATTGACCAGCATCTACTGCAACGCACCCTATCCCAGTCCGGAGCCTTCCAAGTCACCTGCTGTCATTTACGGGCAACTTGAAGACGTCGAAGGCGACAATGTGAGTACAGTCCTACCTTCATACCGAGCAAACAAGAATATGGGCTTTATACTGACCCAAATCCCACCTAATAGGCGGTTTGACTTTATTTTATTATGCTTTCTTTATGCCAACGCGTAGAACTATTCGCATATTCACCTTTTGATTGGATATGACCTGCATTTCATAGTACTGAATCATGTATCAATTGCTCTTTTATGCTAATCTAATACATTGATAACCCGGACCCAATCGTCATGTACTTCAATTCCATGTCATGCATTTCCCTTACTTGTCTTCAGCCGATTCGTCCTTTGCAAGGTCGTGCTCTTTAAGTAAAGCAGTTATCTCGTCTGCACTCCACAGTCGGTGATAGATTTTACCGTCCTTCGTTTGGCCGACTGTAGCGAATTCAACTACAGAACGGGATTAGTTAACTGGACCTCGCATGCGAACAGTAAGGGAACCGGGAATAGAAACAATACATACTCTTCTCGCTGCTAAGCTTCGTCGAGTCCATGGTCTTGCTCAGGACTTTGACAGCCATGCCACATGCTTCCTTCAGCGTGCAGTCCTCCTTATAATCCTGCTTTAAGAGGCTCTGTGCGCTCGCATTATTTGCACCAGCACTCGTAGCCTTCCATCCACCGTAGTTGCCCGATGGGTTGGAAAGGTAAAGCTGGAATTGGCGCTGAGGGTCCCAGCCAGCATAGATGAACGATACGCCGAAAGGGCGCAGGCCACCGTGCTGAGTGTAGCCCTGTTTCAGGTCACAGAGTCTCCGCACCAGTTGCTCACAGGGGATATCCGTGTTGTATGTACGAAGATATTGCTGGGCTGCTTGTCTCGCGTAGTTGATGAGAATGTTTGCATCAGCCGTCATGCCAGCAACTGCGCAGATCATGTTGCTAACACGCCCAATGTGGTCAGTAATAGTTTAGTGTAAAGAAGTCTAGGGAGTAAGACGCACTCGTTCAGTATGTACAGCTTCTCAGCAGATGTGTCCTGCTCCAATAGCTTCGACGTCACCTTTCGCTCGGCAGCAAGAACGATACCATCCTTTGCTAGGATTCCAATAGCCGTTCCAGCGTGGGATATCGCTTCTAGGGCATATTCGACCTGGTAAAGGCGTCCTTCGGGAGAGAATATAGTTGTCTAGATAGTAAAAAAAGGTCAGGTTGTTTTCTTCATCTTCGCACCGTTGCTTAAAGCTTCGAGGAGAGATATACCCGGGAATCATAGCGTCGAGACATATTGGAAAATAGAACGGCGGTCGGTGTCTTTTGCGTTGGTTTGGGCAAGATGCGAATTGTGTGTTTCCTGCGACGTATGCCGTGGCTCCAGCTAGGCGATAGAAAGCTACGATGAAGCTCCAGGCAAACGGTCAGACGCGTATTAGATGCGCTTAAGGCTAGTGCATTTTGCCCGATATTTCAGGCAGACATTCGTCTGACGTGTTATGTAATCGGCGTTTTTGCTCTGTTTTCTTCGCCTCCACTTCGTGTATCTCTCATTCACCAACCACCGCTTGGATTTCACACACGTCGTTGGGATCATTGCACAACCTCTCCTTTGCAGCCGCGGGTTTTCGCAGACCTACCTAGCTGGACACGCTCCTCAGGATAGCAGTCAGTTACATCATCTGTGGATCTATGCCATAGCTTCGCCGGTCTTTCTACCCCGTGTTCTTGGGCAGCACGTTTTAGCAGCCAATTCTAGATTGAAATTAAATATTGTAACTTTCGGGCGGATTGCACTCGACAAAACCCAATAAGGCCTCGAGCTGTTCCCTCGTGGTGATTACCCGAAAGCCGTCGCGTGCATCAACACCAAAATGAGCGGTAAGTATAGCTGCACACAGGGAGGGACCTACAAATCCAAAAAGGCCATATCACAACGTCTAGCACAAAGACAGCTCTAGCTATTCATGTCGCGAAGATTTATCTAACATGAGTCTCTACAGAATCCGAGCCACGCCGCTCTGTACGGAGTACAAAGGGCCAGCATAAAGCCCTAGATATCGGACACCCGATTGAATCGAAAAGAAGACGAAAGGCGGGCAAAAAGCTGGATGATAAACAGGAAGGGCCAGAAGAAGAAGTCATTCGCTGTGTTTGCGGTGCCACCGAACAAGATGGTGATCCTGCAGAACCGTGGATTGCATGCGACAGGTGTGCAGCGTGGCAACACAATGTTTGCATGGGCATGAGCGTCTACAGCGAGGATCTCCCTAAGGACTACTTTTGCGAACAGTGCAAGCCAGAAAACCACGTGGAACTTCTTGACGGCATAGCCAAGGGCGAGAAGCCTTGGGAAGAGCGCCGTAGAGTCTACGAGGAGGAAAAGGCTAGCGAGAAGAAGAAGAAGGGAGGGCGAAAAGCTAAAGCGAAACGGAATAGCGACGCCAGAGAAGATTCGGTAAAGGTATCTCCAGCCCCCGAACCGAGAAAGGAGTTGAAAGGGGCCAAACGGAAGTCAAGGGCGGATTCTGAGGACCATGACATGAAGGTATGTAGCACCTGAATGGGTGAGTCGCATTGGATGTGAAGAGCAGTGGAAGCTAATAATATCAAGCCCGCAACCCAAAAGCGAAAGACTTCGGAAATCGACAGCATCCCTGCTTATACTCCCCCGGGTGATCTTGCTATACACATTGCCGATCTCACTGATGGTCGGCAGCCTCCAGCGAAAGGCATCTTCAAAGCCATCACCGAGGTTCTCGGTGGGCTACAAAAAAGGGGAGAATTTCGGCCTACAACAGGCGCACCAGTGGAGTCAATGGCCGAGCGCTTCGCTCTACAAATCGAAAGGGCGGTCCATGATGAGCACCAGAACCCGAAGGAATACGCTGCGCAGGTCAGGACACTAAGGTTTAATTTGAAGGAGAATCCAGATTTGTGTAGCCGCCTTCTCCAAGGCAC
The DNA here is from genome assembly GCA_002778075.1 of Grosmannia penicillata. Classification (NCBI taxonomy): domain Eukaryota; kingdom Fungi; phylum Ascomycota; class Sordariomycetes; order Ophiostomatales; family Ophiostomataceae; genus Grosmannia; species Grosmannia penicillata. Next base: position 1,532,735 of record PCDK01000018.1, on the reverse strand, counting down.
TCTTACGCCGCCAATGCTTGCAGTAATGTCGAGTGATGAACTGGCATCACGAGAGCTGCAGCAAAAGACAGCCAAAATGAAAGCCCAGGCCGAACGGCAGAGTATACTTGACTCGGAAGACGCTGCCCCGCGCTTTCGACGTACTCACAAAGGGGAGGAACTCATCGAGAAAGATAGTTCAAACGTGGCAAATGAGGACAAGCCATCGACACTGCGGCGACAAAGCAATCGCGAGTCTTTCGGTACGGCGTCAGTGAAGCACATTGATACCCAGCCACAGCGACAAACATCGGGGAGAGCAAGTCTTCACATTGATACTCAACACGAGCCTCGCACCGATTTCGATATCAAGAAGGTGTTCTCAAGTGTACGATCGCCCAGTCTATCACAGCACCGAAGGTCGTCACAAATAGCACCCCCGTCAGCCGGCCCGGGGATAGACCCAGAAGTCGATCGGCTACTTCGGGATGATGGTACTGATTCGCCTCCATATTCGCCGACTGAGGAGTCAGACCCAGACGTTGTTTGGAGGGGAACTATCAATATGAGCACGGTGGCCAGCCTACAGGCGACTGCCCGCCATATCGGAGGTGTCAATCTAAACTCAACCATTGGCCTTCCATGGAACACTCTTATCCCCAAGACTCTGACTGTTGCTGGACGCATTGATGAGCAAATCGCCACAGAATACCTGTGCAGTCTACGGTATAGTGCGCCAACCGATGTTGTTGTCGCCAGCTTGGATCCGGCTACTGAAGCGGCAAAAGCCGACTTTCTGGCTCTGGTCGACTACTTCACGGCAAGGAGGCGGTATGGTGTTGTTGCCGAGAAGGGCACTGGTGACGTCCGAGACACATATTTAGTGCCCGTGCCAGCTGGAACAAGCAGTCACCCGGAGTTTATGCTGAACCTAGAGGACAACTTCATACCTACGTCAAGAACAGTGCCCATGCTCCTTCTCGTGGTTGTCTATCGAAACGATGAAGCAGCCATGGAAAAGCTCCGGGGTCCAAACTGGGCGGGCCAGTATGACCCTCACTTTCCGGCAGCATCTACGCCAACTCCCCTTCCCTCAAATAACAGCCCATGGACGCCGTCAATGGGCATATCAGAGTCCAGCGCGATATCATACCACCCGTCTCTGCCCGCTCATCCTTCAATGACGACAGGGCAAAGTCCTCACGCATCCTTCAATCAAGCTGTCGTGCGGTCCCCTCTCTTACTTGCCCAGTCAGACAGCGAAGCCACTGCCAGAGAAGTTCTTGGGCCGCTTGCTTCATGTCCGACAGCTATGTTTTTGATGTCTCAAGCTGCAATGATGCAGAAAAACGAATGGCTAGTAGTTCGAACCGTCTTTGAAAATCAGCCGCAGGCTCGGGATGACTTGGAATTTCTCAGACGTGAACTGGAGAGATATCAGGAGCAGTATGGCGCAGCACTGCCTACGAGACCTTCGCAAACTCCGGTCCCCATTCCTAGAGTTCCTCACACCATCCCACCGCGTTCTAATCAGGCAGCACTCCCCGAAACCCAAACAAAAGCAGGACATATCATCTAAGACACAGGAAGATATCTCACGTCTTTGCTTGTATTATATGTCCTTTTTGGACTTCACATGTACTCCTTGGGCCGGACACTTGTTTCTCTCGATGTGTACATCTCGTGCCTGTCGAGCCATTGAATGTATGTAGCAGTTATATATCACGCTGCAGGCATCTGGGTTGTTGCGAATAGCTTGTCTTGAGATGGCATGGGCAGCTTCTACTTCTTCACGGGTAAGCTGCAGGGTATATATAGTATGGCATCTTGTGCGTTTACAGGAGACCATTGCAAATATCAGCCGACTCTGCACATGTCATCCGAGCATCCCGTCTAGAGCGGCCCAAAGCTCGCCATACCGTGCCTTTTCTGAAATCCGAAGCTCTTCCTCACTAAGGGTAGACGTTGTCCTTTGATCAAGCTCAACCTTGGTGCCTAATTGATCCTGCCTGGCTGTGAATTCAAGTAACGTCCTGCGCACTTTATCTGTCACCTCATGTAGTGTCCTAGTTTCATTGCGTGTCCTTTCTAGTTGGCTTTGTAGCAATGAAATTAGAGCCTCTCTGGTTTGGTGAGGACGCCACTCATTGACCTGCTGATGCATATTGTAAAATATGGTTTGAAGATCTGCCAGCTTATCAGAAGCATCATTTGGATTGATTCCCAATATACCGGAAAGTTCCAGGAAGTTTAACAACAGTGATTTGGACAGCTTCTTGAGCTCAAACACCTTCTTGGCATGAGAATCTTTCTCGACCGAAGACGTGGGTACAACAGGACCCAGTCGCGTCACCCCTTGATCCTCAAGCGACGGCAGTCGGTCGCTTAGCTATTTAATCGTTAGACTCCGTAAGGGGTGCAGCAAGATTTCAGCTAGAATGGGTACGCACATCATGAAGCTGGCCAAACAACCTCCACTTCCCGTCGAGAGGCTCTGGTGGAGGTTGTAGGTATTCTGGAATCGCCGCAATGTCGGCATGCTTGCCACCGCGAGCATCCGTTGCTCTCTCCCAATCACTCTGTGTAAATCTTGTCCATAGGTATTCCGGGGGGGCAGGATACGGAGCGAGCGTACTGCTCGGGTCGTCGTGGTCAGCCATCGGAATGACGACGAGGGTCTGAAGTAGTACTTCGTAATGCAGATTGAAAGGGGAAGAAGGCGGAGCCAACACTAGTGGCCGGAGCCAGTTGGATGTGGCTGAATGTGGCGTAATTGACTGCGATAAAGCAATTGTCACGCTTTGTAGGTCCTCCTTCCCTAGCAACCTATTCCTGCGCGTGCGTTCAGCTTGCTCGTCACCACTACTATGGATGTTCGGTCTCTCTTCCGCGAGCAGCGGTCTGGTCGACGCATAGATCACCCTCATGCAACATACTCGGTATCTGGCAGGCTGACGTGCAACGCCTGCCACGAGACGCTGAAGAATGAGGCGGCATGGAATGCCCACGCGCAAAGTACGAGCCACCAGAAGAACGCGTTGAGTGTACGGAAGTCTCAGCAGTCTTCTGTATATCCCGAAGCTGAGCCTTCGGCTTTGCAGCCCAAGAGCACAATGCAGCAAAAAAGAAAGCTTGGTGAAATAGGGGAATACGGGGCTATCGACAGCCATGACGAGAACGCCGAAGTGCCTCGGAATAAGCGAAGCAGATCACAGAATTCCAATAAAGCAAACGAAGGCAACGCACTCGAAGATAAGACGCCCAGTAATGACCAAGGCAATATTCAGAACGCGAGCTGGGTGGGATCTCAGTCGAGATTATCGACACCTACACACCGAATATCGGGGACACCTCTGCACGGTATCGAGCTTCAAATTCCATCTCGTCCGGCAACGCCGAGCACCCTGGGTGGAGGTCTGAACATCGGGATCTCCACCGTTGCTACCGTAAAAGGTGCCATTCCGGGGCGGCTGGCAAACCTCTCTGTCGAAGGCGAGCAGCCAGAAACCGGTGGGAAAGCTACGAGAAAAGCGAAAAACGGAGCCACTACTAGTCTTGTATCCGACGAAACCGGCGCTGGAAATGGTACGGGCAGTATCAACAAGCCTGTAGACCTGGATGAGGCTGAGTGGCTTGCATTTGAGGCGGAGGTGGTGAATGGACCAGTATCAAGCAACGCACCTGGTGAGGTGCAACCCTCCAATACAGCACTCGCCGCAATCAAAAATGTCTCCGGGGGCGACGCGCAGTCGAAGGAAAAGAAAAGCTCTTCAGAGGCCGACATGCAAATGGAAAATGAAAAAGAGGAAGCAAATAGGGCATTGGAGACGGAGTTCGAGGACATGGAGGAGCTGGAAACGCGCATTAAAAAGTTGCGAGACAAACGAGAGTCCATTCGACAACGGACAGCAGCGCCTTTCAACGGTGGGGTTGATTCGACAGTTCAGAAAGGAGGCGGCAGTGAGAAGGGCAAAGACGGAGATGGTGACGGTGCCGACGGCGGCGAAGAGGAAGACGACGACGAAGACGACGAGGATGACGATGACAATGATTGGAGGACCTTCAGATTCAGAGCGTGAAGCTTCATGTTGAAGGAACACCGAAGAATACATTCAACAGGGCAAAGGAGAAGCTTAACGAATCTGTGTGCTAAACTCATTTCTAGCACCGCTTCCTACGACGAACCCAGGCAATCAGCAAAGATAGCATTGAAGACATACAGTCCGGCTCGGTCGTAAACAGGTACCATAGCCGCGCATTTCTGGTCTTTTCGCCAAATAGCTTTCACCTTTGACAATCACCACGACTCTGTCTTTCCCAAAACTTGCGAAGCCTCCAGACCCTACCGATTCCGAAGGCCTCTTCCGACCTACGGATGTGCTCGCTCCGTCTGCCTACTTCCCTTTTCCACACGGCGCCCACCCAATGCTTCAGGTCGTCTTTGACTTTCTGGCGCTCGATGGCCCGAGTACGTGCCACGAGGGACGGGGCAAGATGACCGATACCCGGGGCACACTCGGGAGGGAGCACGGCTCGCTCCACGAGAACCTTTGCTGGTGGACGGGCGGCCAGACGACGCGACAGGCGAATGGAGACAAAGGACCGGCTCAGCTTGCGGGACACTAAAGTGGTGCTGGTCAAGAAGATGGAGCGCGAAACGAGGTCGGACAGGGACGGCCGGGCCTGTGAAGACAGGAACAGATCAAGCATGGCACGGGAACGACGTCGGCGAAGCAGATGGACGATGGGCGCTATACAGAGACATCGGAAGTGGTGGGATGTCTGCAGCACGGTACAGTCAGTCAGGGTGGAAGCAGACAAGCAGGCCGGTACGCGGCAGCAGCAGGCGCAGTGTCTACTCTGAACTCGAGTCGGTAGCTTGCGTGCGCGGTAGAACGAGACGGACGGACAAGGCAAGGGTGGTTGAAGGTGTGCTACCGGGACAGGGCACGGAAAGCAAAATGGGAAGTGTAGAGCAGTACTGAACATGTGGCAGTCATACCCGTGAGGTAGAAAGAAGATCATTCACGTCGAGGAAGCCGAGAATATGCAGCAGCACCTCGTTTGGCAGGCTGCTGATGAAGTGAGCTGGCAGCGAATACGACGAGGCGCAAGACACGGCGTGCCATGTTGACGATGCAGGTATTGCATGTGGGGCTCGTGGAGCCTGAGCCTCCGCACGGGGGAGCAGGAAGCAGTGAGCGCCGTTTCTTGGGAGGGTGGAGGAGGAGCGTGGAGTGGCCATCAGGCCGCGGCGATCGTGAACGGCCGGGGGTGATGTGGCCCTCGCAGGCAGATTGGCGGCAGTGCGTTGGCGAGATGGGATGTCGCGCGGTGGGTGACTTGCCTGTGTACAAGTACAGAGTACAGAGTACAGAGTGCGCGTGATTGCGGAGGCGACGAGCCGGCGTGGTGCGAGCGTGGTGCGAGTGTCTGGACGGACGGCAAAGCAGCGAGAAGAAGCCGGCGAGAGGCAGCACAAGACGAGGGCAAGGCAGCCGAGAAAGGCAGCGAAGACACAGACGAAGCGGGAGACAGCGGCACAGAGGAGAGGCAGTGAGGCGGCGAAGACACAGCGAGGAGAAACAAGACGCAGAGGCAGAGGCAGACAGAGTCAACGCGGTGCAGCGGCTAGCACCCTGGAATCCACGGAGTAGACGAGGCACATCGCCAAATGCCTCGAGTAATAATCGCGAGTCGCCTCAGGTGACGTACACAGTGTGTATTTATGATGACACGGTGCATAAGAGGTAGCTTGGGCGCACAGCACAGCCGCTAAGTACGAAAAGCGCACCGTGTTTGGGCACTGTGCCCTGCATTATGTAAGAGCACATCGTCGCGCTCTGAGACACTCGGCACACCGCACCAGGGGTGTGAGGCGACACTGCAAGGCTTCCGTGCCTCCTCAACAGAAACAGCTAGACCACGGCGCTCGGGCGTTGCACTCCGTCGTGGCTGGTGACGTGTTAGGCTGTGGAGGGCGGCCGCTTCATGCGGCCATACGGCGTACGCACAAGTACGAGTACTCCTACACGCGGCGCTTCCTTCGTACTTTGTATTTGTACTCGTACAGTAGCACGGCCTCACGCCCAAGCCAGTTCGGACTGCAGGGTGCAACGCAATAGGCTACACGGAGGGCCGGCTGCAGGGCCTCGTGTTCGAGTTGTGCCGCCTGCTGCTCGCGGCTTTCTGCCTGCGGCTCGCTTTCGCATCGGCCAGTTCGAGTTCTTTCACAACACACAGGCCAAAGGACTGTGTTTGCTGCCTGATCTGCCTCGTCCACTGGTCCGCGACGTGGGGGCAGAAGCCACCAACACAATAACACCAGCATGGAACGCTACCGTGGCGGACCAACCCCCTGTTTTTCTACGAGCCTTGCCTTGCACCATGCTTTGTCGGTTGCCTTTCGGCCAGCCGGCTTCTACTCTGTACGGACTAGCAACGCTCGCTCGCCGCTGTCCCTGCTCTTAGGCCAGCCTTGTTCTGTACAAAGTACTTTGTAGTCTGGCGCTAGTTTTGATTGGGCAGAATCGTGTGAGCAGGAAGTACTACAGAGGGCAAACACCGACAAAACACACCAAAACACAAAACACCCAATGTTCGAGGCAGAGGGCCAAAGTGTCGGCTATTCCGCAAGCGACAGATAGTAGTGCGAGCCGCTAAGGATTGCCGCTCTATCTGCTTCGTACTCTGTATTTCGTGCTCGATTTTATTAGACAATTTTAATCCTTGCGCAAGCGGGTATTCCGGTTTCGCCATTTCGGGAAACGGCACGGCCCGTTTGGCTGGCCGGCCCAAGACTCGTTGCGTAGTTCCCTCTCACTCAGCACTCCGCCTCACTGCCGCTTGTACGGGTACACCATAACTGCGTACTATTGCCCATAGACGGCCAGTGCCACTGGGTTTGAATGCGTAGGCTAGAATAAGAGCTGTCAGTAAAAAGCCGTGTAAAGAAACTCGTAAGAAACAATCGAGGACGCGAGAAACGGAAACGAGAAGCGGGAAGCGGGAAACAGGAACCGGAAGCGAGAAGCGAGAAGCGAGACACATTTCATCACACGAAGAGGCCCCCAAATTGGCCTTGCTCAGCCCATCCCCTCCGTACCCCTTGCTTAGCCCCCGCCTTAAAATCTATCGCCACCACACGTACGCAGTATCACAGATACAATGCCAGTCTTTGGGCGCCGCGTAGAAAGAATTTACGGTCGGTACCGCATCTAGACCAGCTGTATCTAAGGAACTGACTACTCTGATTTACTTCCACCCATCTGTCCACTTTGGCGTGTTGTCTTGCGTCTTGAAGTCTGGTAGATGGCTCGTGCAAGATCAGCATAGGCTTACAGTCACTGTCTTTGTCACAACGACAAGCAGTCTTGCCAACTGGAATATGCGCGAAAGCACGGTGAACCGACGGCTGGTGACGAGACGGGGCGTGGCTACAGTAAATGCACGACAGGGACGGGCTATGTGCTGGCCACCCAAGCTTCGGGTGGCTTTTGGGAGTTGCTTTGCTGGCATGTCCGTAAGCCCTTGACTTCGTGTTCGACAATGGTGAGCATGGTCGGGTCCTTTTCTCCCTTTCCTCCCTTGTAGGCTTTTTAGTGCCTGCACTGTTGCCATGCGTTGCTGCTTTCCGCTAATGTGCTAAAGTGGCGTCGACATCAAGGCGTATGTTGTCAAGAGGCAACGAGCTTTGCGATTGCCATTTGCTGCATTACCATTGAATGACGGTAACTGTTCTTTATTTGGTGAAATATTCAAACAACCCTTCAGACTGGTAAGGAGTATGAAATCAAAGAATTAGACACAGATGGTTGCGTATGAATGCTGGACATCCTCTCTAAACACTCCAAGCAGTAATCTTCCCTTTCCGATATCTGCCTATCTTCCTTTGTACACGTGTGCAGCATGCCCGAGGTATCCTCATCTGCTACGTTTCGTCTTGTGCCAGAGCATTACTCACTGCTCGGTGTTAATTTATCTCCTAAGAGTAGAAAGAAAATACTTTAGATGCTAAGGCTCTCTTGCCGATGCCGACTTCTGCGACGGCCCATGCTCTGATCTCCACACACACTCAAGGCCTTTGAGGCGTCCATTGGGACACGGCAGCCAACACATCACTTATGCCGGAAACGTCTACTTTTCCAATAATGTCTGCGCGTAGAATGCAACTCCTCGCCACCATTACTGTTCCTTTTCTAGCCACGCACGTTTGGGCCAGGGCATGGTATACTGTATTGGCACTTAAATTGTACCAGAGATATGTGCAGTCAGTCTATAACTGCTAAGCACGGAGGCTGTACTCCCGATGGTCCTCAAGAAAGTGACGCAAGGCGAGAAGTCATACTAGTTGGAATTACGTAGCACAACTAGCACTTGCCACGTTTCTTAGCAGTCTGAAAAAGGGGCACTATAGTTGCGCTTTCATATTACTCTTCTTGGACAGCCCAACCATACATGTGTTGTCAGGTCAAGACTTTCCATGAGATGAGACTCTTAAGAAGCAAGAAAAGAATTATCATGCTAAGGAGCACTGAAAAAGCCACAATCAGTTGTACACAATTTCACATCTCGAATACTTTCCCACATAAGATTGTACACGCCGACCTCTTAGTAACTGATTGCTGTGCCACGGTAATTGTAAGTCAAGGCAGGGAAGGAAGATACTCAAGCGTCTCGTCGAAGATTAATCAAGCAATGTACTAGGACTTTTAGCGTGCAGATTTCAGACTATAATTTATGTAAGTAGCATGTAAAGGATCGCACTCCATGCTGCAGCTCGAACTTAGCTTGATTTTATCTGAAATCGAAGTATCCTAGAAGTCAAGAAGAGGCAAACTGTACAGGTACACAGTTATAAGCTATTTTCGTGTGGAACCTGGCTGTCCATGGTGCTTAATTCATACACGCACGCCAATGCCCGAAAACATAAGCCCGAATGGAGCACTGGCCAAGGTTCTTTCCGACCGCCCTTCCACGCTGTGTTTACAGCACAGACCCCTGCATGTATACATGTATAACTTATCGTATATGGTGCAACGTCAATGAGTACTCGTAGACGAGTTCTATCAGGTGTGAACTGCGAGAACTCCCCTACCACCTTAACGTGGCTTTTGACGCGGAGTGGGAGGGGGGGTAGGCTGATGCATGCACCTTCCGCGCGTTTGCGCGAAAGAAATCTGACAGTGGTGTGGACCTCGTACTCGTACCGCGTACGAATTAGGCAATGGACAAATCAGATGCCAGAATTTGGAAGGAATTAACAGAATTAAACAGCCTGAACTCATGAAAAGCACGAATTACTGGATACAGTTGTTGGGGAGCCGATCACCGTAATCTTCCAGTACTTTGGTCTTCATGCTAACTTGCTCGATGTGGTTTTTAAGTTTGGTGCTTCAGTCCAGTAACGAGCTTTAATAGACAGAAGATAGTAGCCTGTCCACATTACCAATTGCCTGTATTGCATGGAAATTATGCCCTTAAGCAAGTAGCTTAGTACAGTAGTCAACAGATTCGGGGAGGGGGGTATGGGGTTCCCAACTAGACGAAATACATGGCGTGGTGGGGAGGTCGAGCCGGTTCGGTTTGAGCCATCATCGACGTGGCTCCATCAGAGCCGTGCCCGAAGGACAATGCTGGACGGGAATGCGAGGGCCAATTTGTCGGCAGACACAGGGCCCGTCAAGGTGGCACCGAACGACACCCCTGGCCCCTTATATGCGGAAGCAATCTGAGGCGATCAGAGTAATCGCCTCCGGTCGTCGTTAGAGCTGCCGCGGACTCTACTTGATGTGTTGTCTAGGCCAGTACCCCCACTTGACGAAGAAGACGTGGTAATATATAAATGCCCTGCAATATCTTTGCTGTCAGGAGGTTGCTATTATAACGTTCCCAAGTTTCCCTTACTACAGACAGACAGGCAAAAAGAGCTAAAAGGCTTTAATCGCTGTAAGACGGGTGATTCTCCACCGGCTTGCCCACCTTGCACTGCTTCTATCACCGAGGATTCCTCGCCTAGTCCAAAAAAGCTTACTGTAAGTCAAGGGAAAAACTGATCAGTTAGCCTTCATGGCATGGATGTGGAGATGGGGGGATTAAGGAAAACGTTCAGAAAGCACTGCATCATAATAATAAAGCACATAAGCGTCATCGATCTTACTCATTTGTGGGTATTGCTAACGGATAGTGTATTTACTAAGAGTTGTGTTCTATCAAGAGCAAGCGACAACAATATGTGCTACTTCGAACAAACGGTATGGAGCTGTGGCTACTGGAAGTGGGGGAACTTCCGGCAACAGTGCATTAAAGAACACCGAACAGGGGAGACATGTGGACTTAAACTTGTCTATGATGTTGATAAAAAGGCAGAAGTGTGCAAACTGTGCGAACAGATTGAGAAAAAGCGGCGACGACTAGAAAAGCTACTTCGGGATGTCGAACGGTGGAAGCTCGAAGGAAACAGACCTGCGACGGTCGAAAAAACAGAAGGGGACATTGTGGAAATTAGCGCCCGGATACACAAGCTAGAGAGAGAACATAGGCAACGAACTGGGGGGGTCGCTTAAAAAGGGGCTGTATGATACGTGATAGAAGAGGGAGGCAGTATGACTTAGCAAGGACCGGATTCGAACCCACGGGAAGGAATAATGTATGTTACGACAAGGAAATATCCGACAGAAACAGGATAACGAACAGAGGTTGTTGTAGACGGTTGTAACCCAGAAGTTTGTGTTAGCCAGTACACTGGCTCTCTTAATCAATCTAATTTGCCACATGTGATTCCATCGTACGAAGTGAATTCTGCTGTCTAGCAGTAACTTGTATGCAAGATAGAGGCAGCATGCTGCTGAGCAAAAGGTAATTTGAGTATGGTAAAGAGATACGAAAACTCGGAAACAATAGTGCCGGTTTTCTGTCAGTTGAGGTAATACGCCCTAGCAGTGCTGCAAATTTCAAAGACACACCCAGTAGCCAGTATGGGACTGCTGGTACAAACCATACTCGTACACATGACGCACTAAACGTTGAACCTTTAAAAAACATATTAGCAATTCAAGGGAAGAAAGCCTATGCGAATTTCGCTGGGTATTCTGGCGTAACATATTCTGTGAATGAAGAACAAGAATTGAGGGCAGCCGTGCCCCGACTAAAGTTGAATATGTTCAACCTTGCGTCTCGAGTACAAGTTTCCGGTCAATTTGAGCAAGCACGCCGAAGGGGAATGGCTTTCTCGTTTCTAGCGAAGAAAGACCATAAAGCGGCAGACAGACAGACAGAAAGATGCGTAGCCCACCACACCGACCTGGGAAACATTAGTCTTCTATGCGTAAAAAATCGGGGCATAAAAACTGCGCCGAGTGAACAGGTGGGGATTCGAGATTATGCCGCCAATTGAGACTTGAAAAAGAGGAGCGCGTGAACTTCTTAGCACACCGTAGTCTGTAGAACAGCAGTGCGGTTTTAGTGTTCTATGAAGGCGAGATGGATAACTGCTGCATTAACCAAATTACACCACTTGGACTAAATAACGGACGCACAGACATTCGAGTAGTCCCTCGGGTGGATTGTATCTGGCCCGGCGACGGCCTGAAACGCCAGAAACCTCTTCCAAGCATGGTCTGAAAACACCGAAGCCGGAGAAGCTTACTTCGTACTCACTCCCAAGCGCAACAACAAGGAAGCTAGGTCTGCAGTCTTATGCAAAGGTCCCCACTGTAACACAGCATCAATACTATGGGCACGTGGCTGAAGCTAAATGGGCGCCGTTTTGGGGAACGGGGCACTGTAGACGGACTCGTCCGAGTAGTGAAAACCAAAGACTGTTGAGGACGTTGAAACATCTCTAGCTTTATGCGTTTGTTATGACCATAAAATAAAGAGCTGTACCTTACGCAAGTCGATAACGTCCAGACAAGCTAATCAAACCTCGTTAAGCAATTAGCTATAATGACAGTATCGTTGAAGGGAACGGGTATCGATTTTTATGTGAGGCTGCAAGTAGAGGCTTGGGAGTAATATCATGTGAGACTTAGTAATAAGCGGCCCAGTACGGCACATTTAAAAAATACATTCTCGAAGGGCAGTGTGAGATATGAAAACAAAAAGAATAAAGACCAGAAGCTTTCGTGGTCACCAATCTTATCAATAGCAAGCCGTGGCCGTCCCAAGACAGATGATATATCATTTCTTCTTTCCGACAGGACCGTAGCAGTATTGTCGGATAAATAAAGCAGTTGACCGATGTGATGCATAAAATTGAACGAAAAGGGGTATAGGTATTGTAGCATTGGGTCAAGACACCGCTTTGGCAGCATCAGCAAAGTTTCCGACAAATGGTCCCGACAGACTTGCAGCGTCTGGAAGAAACTTTCGTTGCAGTTCCACTGTGCTTTCAAGATCGTCCTGTTGCTCTTCAATTTGTGCCTCCATTTCGTTGTCTACCGTCGGTGAAAGTTTCAGGAGTAAGCTCTGGTATCGCGCGAGGCGTTCATCGGGAATGCCGAGAGCGTATGGGCCAGGGATGCCACGGAGACCAGAGGTTGGCGACGTGATTTCGAAGACATCGACCATGTTGCTGTGAATCGGAGCAGTGCAAGCACTATCAGCACGGGTATACACAAATCTCACTACAGTGTCTACTAGGAGACAGAATGGGCACCACTTGACTGCGTGTCCCACCACTGGAAGCACTCACTCAGATGTATTGGCAACTACTCTTTGCAGAGCCTCAAATTCGCGCTGTGTTTCTTGGGCATCGCCTTGGAAATTTGCACTATCCTGGCCGAAACTTCCATAGTTGGCTCCGTCACGTTCATCGAAAAGCAGCCGGGATTCATCATCCTACATCGGCCGAGGTTAGCTTCCATTCCAGAGATGAATTTTTGCATTTGCAAGTCGCAAAACACAAAAAAACTACACAAATAAGTGCAGGGTATACCGGGTGTCTGACTTCTTCAGAAACGCTCTTGCGTCGGCTACCTAGGCAGCCTATGCAGGAACTGTAGTTTCCCATCGCGAATCGAGGAACGAATGGAGAGCGCGCATAAAATGCGCGCCGTTTCGGAAAGTCTCTAGAAAGTCGCTATTTCGGTTTGTCCGAGAACCGACGTGATTGCGAGAATGTGTTTCTCTTCCATGGACATGTGAACGAGCGTCGTTGGTTCTGGGCGAGGTTGACAACGCTTACTCGTAAGTTTGATTGATGTTGACAATGATGTTTCATCTGTCGGATGGCAGATAACTAGCCGGATTAAATATGTATCTATCACGCAGCGCTACTAGGGATCGGTACTTTCCACCAAGCGTTATCCGATTGGACAAAAAGAACAGTGCTCTCGATTATATAAGCTAGAGCAGGATTATGTAATCGAGAAGGATCACGATGATTCTTTCGAATGATGTACTCCGTACATGTAATACAAGCCATAATATCAATCCCAAATACTTGTTGATTCTTTGTTAAAATAAATAGAAACTGTAGCACTCTGAGTAATCTTGGATCGCCGGTATTGTAAGATCATTTGTACGTGCTTTGCACTTCTTGACAGGACACCAGTACAACTGCTGACTTATCACTTTCGCTCTTAAGTTGGGCTTGACAGCGGGCTTGAGAAGAAGTCGTTCAAGGTTGTGCTTTGTCCTCGTTCAATGCTCTTGCCGCACAGAGTAGAATCCTCTTCCCCAGAACGTTTAGGCGTGAGTGGGGGCATGCCACTCTGTTGGGCCGTGCTTGTATTCTACGGTTTTGTTAGCGATCATATCGAAGGTGTCACAGGAGCTCAAATAATATCATACGTCAGTTCACAAGTAAACCTACGTTTTGTTTCTTCTTCTTGCTCGTCAAGGCCGGAAGATTGACATGGCGTTTCTCGCTGTCATCAAGTCCCCGGGCTATGCTCGAGGCTGCAACGGCTTTTAGGGGCGAGTTTCCCGGTGACATATGCCGACTTCCTTGCAAAGTTTCTTGCGCGCGCAGGTTCTGTTTTTGAGTTTCGCCCAGGGAAAAGTGAAAGCCTTTCGATGGGGTAGCATCTGCTCTGTTCAGTATTAGCTGAATATTCATCCATCCAGCATAACTTTAATCATTAATCATACAACAGGGTGGCGATCAGAGCCGAATCTGAGCTTGGCTTTTCTCGCAAAGTTCTTATAGCCACATCGATATCGAGGTTGGATTTACTGCCGACACTCGTATGACCTAGCTCTTCTATACCGACAGTGGCACAAAGAGAACAGTACACCGGCCCTGTTGTCATGTCATGCGCGTTAATATCAATATCATATTTCGTACAGGAGTGAGTACCATGATCGGTCTCGATTCTTACCTTTATGTAGTGTGAAGTGCGACAAGAAGTTCTCCAAACTACCATTTTTGGTGGAGACAGACTTTGAGACTGCTAAATGGTCGAAATTGCCAGTGAACGTAACTTGGATTCGAGTTGCACCATCAAGCTGTGTGAGATAGTCAAGCTCGTATGCCTCGCTCAGGCTAGATGCGTCACCCGAAGGTGACCCAAACATGCAAAGATGAAGTTTTTTTATGGAGTTGCGTTCAAACATCGGTAGAAAGTCTCTCTCCTGTATTAGTTAGCAATTGCCAAATCAATTGCCTCGCGACATGCAGGCCAGGCTGTATGCATCTCAATACGGCACTGTCTCAATGGACCGTACAAATAGCGTCAGAATGTGTTCCAGGGGCTTGCAGCTGGATTTTCGCAGGAATATAACAGCATTTGGATCATTAATTTCTTCCTTTGCTTCAAGGATTCCTGGGCCATCTTGGCCAAGTAGCTCGCTGTAGCTAGACGAGAATGCGTTTGGTGATATAAGTTGGAAGCATTCTGGAGGAAGTGCACCCCTGGCGGCAAGTCAGAGACATTCTTTGTCGATGTAGAGAGCATCGTAGTACCTAGAATACAGTATGGTGCTTATCTGTCCATTGCTCGTCGTCAGAAGATACCTCTAGAGGCCAATAAATCAGTGACGGCGAGGATTCTTACAGCAGATACTGTGAGGACTTGAATCTTGTTCGTGTTGCGAGGCATTTGATAAAGATTTGGAGGCCGCGACGTTGCAATTCAGGGTAGCAAGAAGTCGGCATGCGTATTGATCCCGGTTGACCTTGTTAGATGAAAGAGCACAAAATGTACGCTTTCGAATCTCCATACTGCGATCTCTATGATTTCGCGATGCGCTTGCAATGCTCGAATGCGGAAGGAGCGACCTGGCTGGCTGCCTAGCAACAAATTGACAGTGTCCTACGTTGTAGAGGCTAATTCTAATAAGCCGCTATTACGATAATTTGCCTAAACGTGCCTTCAGTTTAGACTGTCGACGCAGTACTGATGAGGTCTGTTGGATCCAACGACAAGTGGACATTGCGGTGCCTGTGAATTCGTGGGAGTAAGCCCGAGCCATTCCTCGTCTTGCAGCAGAAAACAGTGCCTCTAACCGCGACAATGCATGGCCGCGTTCGGAGTTTTGGCATGTCTGATACCTGGAATGTCCAGAAGAAAACTAACGATCGTAAGTGCCATATCATTATGTGGAGACCGCTTGTTTGGCGGCATCTGGCAGTCGCGCTTGCAAGGTGGCAAAGGCGGGGGGAAGAGTTTGCGTATGCCTTGACAAATGTCAACAAGGAACCAGAAGTACTGCAGGAGGCCTTTATGCATCTGGCATCGACTACGAGTACTCGTACGCACGCGACGTGCAGTGCTGGATTGACAGCGTCACGTGCGTACGGCGCGTAATTGTAAAATGGCGAGCGCGGCTGCCAGATGCACCAGAAATTTTATGTCGTGTTTTGGTCGCCTGGCCGTCGGAGCACGTGAGTGGCAGGCCGCGAAATTTTGGCGCTGGCGGTAAAGTGGTCCCAGGCTCGGAAGGAGGAAACCCATGCCAGGCATCTGGCTGATGAGCGCTCTTTCCTCTGGCCAAACCCAGCCGATAGAAAGCCGGAGGACGAAACAGGGCGACACCGGCATCATTTTCGACGTTTTCGCACCTTGGAGCGACTTTTTGCCGCGTCTATATTTTGAATTTCGCTTTTTGCCCGTTCGTCTCGGTTCTCAGCGTGTGCTCCTGCTGCTGAGC
Source organism: Grosmannia penicillata (assembly GCA_002778075.1). Lineage (NCBI taxonomy): Eukaryota > Fungi > Ascomycota > Sordariomycetes > Ophiostomatales > Ophiostomataceae > Grosmannia > Grosmannia penicillata. Next base: position 1,516,661 of record PCDK01000018.1, on the reverse strand, counting down.
GTCCCCCTCATTTGCCCGTCGTCCCTCCTACTCCGTCCATTCTGCCGTTCTTCGCTCGTCTCTCCCCCTGCCGTTGTCCGTCTTCGCCTGCAACGATTTTCTCCCTCTTCTGCCCGTCTTTGACGATAGTCAGTATATACACGAAAAGATCATGTGGAGCAGGCGTCTGTCCATCTTGTGAAGAAGGAAACACCCCGTTGGTCGTGAGTGTCTTCCGGTCCGTCTTTTAGCCCACGCGTCTGCAGATACATATCACCGCTCCCTTGCAGGCATGCGTTCCTTGGCTGACGTTTGCCTCTCGCAGGTCAGCACATAGCATTTTCTCGTCTCGCTGGACTTTAATCACGTCTTCCGTCATCTCTGGCCCCCTTGTGCCACCCATCCGACTCTCGTCGCCCAGCTGCGTCTCGAGACCGTCGTTACTCTTACATCTCAACACTCGGCGCGCTCCATCTCGCCATCGCTGGAAGTGGCAGTCTTTCTACGAGGATGAGCACTCCACCGGCTGTGCACAAGACCACCGAGGTGTGCCGGCCACGGTCGAGCCAGCTCGTTTCGGTCAGCTGGAACGATGCCCCTGGTGATGAAGTAACACCTGGAGCGGCCCGGCTTCAGTTCGAGGTCGCTGAGTGTGTCGAGACAAAGACCATAACAACCACTACAACTACAAAACGATCATACCCACCTATACTTGTCCGCGAGCCAAGGCCTCTCCAGTCTCTAGATGCTAAAGAGTATCCCCTTGCTTCGAAGTCCATCCCTCCCGAAATCTCCCGCTTCACTATCGACATCGACGGCTATCTGGATGCCGAGCCCTGGTCTTCTGACGATTCTTTCAAACCTCACTCTTTTGATAGCATAAGCCAAGATGCGTCTCGGCCAGTTGCCTCGCAACCGCCTTTAGGCCGAGCAAGGAGCCCGGACCTAGGCAATGTGAAGACCGAGGCAGGTCTCAATCTCCATCTGTGCGATGGGTCCCCCCGACGTCTTGCCAAGCAATCTCTGGAAAGCTCGAGCCGGAGATCCACCAGATCCAACTCGGTCGCGCTATCTCCGTCTTCCAACAGCAAAAGGCCATCCTCAACGACGATACCCCCTACGCTAGCTGAGCCGGCTCGTCGTCCAGTATCCAAGTGCTCTTCTCGTAAAGAGGGGAAGAACAGGGAGACAGAGAAGCCCACGAGAAGCATGCACTCGCCACTTCCTTCTACCCCGGACAATTCAGGCCCAACCTCCGGCAGCGCAGACCGTCCTGCTCGTCTTCGCTCTCTTCGATACAGCCGAACAAGTGATGGGACCAATCCTGTTGGCAGCCAGGGAGGTCCGGTGTACGACACGGGTAGCCCTACGGGCAGCGACTCGCATACTGTGTTTAGCAACAGTGTAGCAACGCCACCAATCTTGGACGCGGACAGCGGCCCCTTTACCGACGCCGATGAGTCTTTACAACAAACTGTCAGAGCCCTTCATCCTAGAGTCCTAGGAAACGTAGGCGCTCTGGATGCCAGCTTGCCTAGCCCGCGTCTGTCTCCCACGCTTTCGGCTGCTCACCCACCTTCCAACTCTCAAGACGAGGATCATGATGAACTGGAAGACACACCATTCTCGCGGCAACCGGTTAGGCATGAAATGCCGTGGTCGCAGCCTACCGACGATGGTGACGCAAGCTCAATGCTCTTACAGAAAACCTTACAGGATAGCAGTTTTTTGCACGATTCGTCTCGGTTCGGTAATCTCGTTCATACAAAAGCCGGCGTCTATGAGGCCGAGTCCATGCTGAAGAATTTCGATTCTATGCCGAACGAGATGCAAACATTCATGATGTATCAGTTTCTGCGCCGATGCACCAGAAAAACGCTGCATATGGTTGCAGATGTTGTCAACCCAGCACTGAAGTGCGACTTTTTGAAGCGGCTTCCCGTCGAACTTAGCCTACATATTCTCTCCTATCTAAACCACCGAGAGCTCTGTCGTGCTGCCCAGGTATCAAAACACTGGCGCAATATCGTTGATAGCAATGAGACTGGCTGGAAGGAGCTTTTCGACCTTGATGGGTTTGAGCTCCCACTTGGTGAACTCCAAAGAGCGATCTCCCAGGGATGGGGTTGGCAAGATCCAGCAGGGCCAGAGGGGTGCGAGGTGGACTTGAGCCAAAGAAACCGGATGATGTCGACTGAAGCTGAGCTTCGGTCAGCTAAAGCCGACACCGCTCGCATCCGATCCTCCAAACGAAAACGGGGTATTGCCTCCCTTCCTAGCAGTCGATCAAAACGCCGAGCCAGCGGCCAAGAAGCATCCAAAGACGACAGAACCTATTCGTGGGCAAACTTGCACAAATTGGAAGGCCCAATTTCTGCCGCCAATGCCGCCGCTGTTGCCGTTCCGGACCCCCAGATTGGCATGCCAAGTCTGAGAAAACTTCACCTCTTCAAATCACTCTATCGCCGGCACTACATGATTCGCCAGAGTTGGACCAGCGGGAAAGTCAAGCCTGGCCATATTGCGTTCACTGCCCATCCGAGACATGTTGTTACCTGCTTGCAATTTGACGATGAAAAGATTATCACTGGCAGCGATGACACATTGATCAATGTGTATGACACCAAGACCGGAAAGTTGTTGAAGAAGCTCGAGGGCCACGAAGGCGGAGTCTGGGCCCTTCAGTACGAAGGAAACGTCCTTGTTTCTGGTAGCACTGATCGATCTGTCCGTGTATGGGACATCGAGAAGGGTCTTTGCACCCAAGTGTTTTATGGGCATACATCGACGGTCAGATGTCTTCAGATCCTTATGCCCACTGACACCGGCAGGACGGAAAATGGCAAGCCGGTCATGATGCCTCCTAAACCGTTGATCATCACTGGGTCTCGCGACAATCAGCTACGGGTTTGGAGACTTCCGGAACCCGGGTCGACGCGGTATATCCAGACCGGCCCCCCAGCCAACGATTCCGAGTGTCCTTATTTCATTCGAATCTTGTCTGGACATACCAATTCTGTTCGGTCTATCGCAGCGCACGGGGACATCCTTGTCTCGGGTAGTTACGATAGCACAGTCCGCGTGTGGCGAATCAGCACCGGCGAGGCTTTGCATGTTCTACACGGGCACACGCAGCGCGTATACAGCGTGGTCCTTGACATGAAGCGCAATCGGTGTATATCGGGATCCATGGATTCCTTTGTCAAAATCTGGGATCTCGATTCCGGATCCTGTCTTCATACTCTAGAAGGCCACACTCTTCTGGTCGGCTTACTAGATCTTCGCGATGAGAAACTCGTCTCTGCTGCCGCTGACAGTACCCTGCGAGTATGGGATCCCGAAACAGGGAGGTGCAAGAGCACTCTCACTGCACACACTGGCGCCATCACTTGCTTTCAGCACGATGGCCGCAAAGTTATTTCGGGGAGTGAAAAAACTGTCAAGATGTGGGATGTTCAGACCGGCGAATGCATCCAAGATCTGCTGACTGATCTGAGCGGCGTCTGGCAAGTAAAGTTCGACGAAAGGCGCTGCGTTGCCGCTGTCCAGCGCGACAATTTAACATACGTCGAAGTAAGTGGTCTTGTAATCCGCCATTATACTTCTGTTTTTACGAATTCACCTTACTGACACTTGCCAGATTCTAGATTTCGGAGCAGTCCGCGATGGAAAGCCCCCAGAGGAGCTGGGCAAGCGCATCCTTCTCAATGCGCAGGATGTTCAGAATCTGGTCGAAGAAGAGGTCTGAACTCCAAGTCCAGCTCCTAGGATGAACACCGCCTGGTGCCCGTGCTTTGGGAGCAACGAGTCTCGAGATATGGGCTTACTTTTGGTCTATTGTCTTTTATTACGACGACCATTATAAATTACTTCAGTGTGCCGAGACTCTTATTATCTTGCAGCTTCTTCTGTTGATGTCGTTTCTTATTGGTGTGCCCTCACCGCGTTTCTCTTGATTTATACCAGCGAAAGGACACGAGACTGAGTCGGCGCGCATCCAGGTTGTGACAGGCGGTTCAACATTGCACTTATATCGTTTTGATTTTTCAATTATCCCACGGATTCCCCTATTGCTAGGCCCATAGCCTAGATCGAAGTACATACAGAATTGTACGATGCTAAAGACATCAATCCTGTGACAGTAGAACTCACACTAATCTTCAGCCTTACATGCTTTAGCGGTTCGTTCCTAGCAAATGTCCATGGCACGATCTTGCCCGTTCTGTCCTGCATTCTCAAGCCGTTCGATTGATCCTATCGTAAGCTGGAACCGCCGACGGTCTTCCTTTAGTGCTTCTCGCCTGTCGCTGGTCACCTTGTCTTCGGCCATCAGATCAAGGAACGATTGTGGTGCTGGAAGTCCCAAGTTAGTGATCGCCCCGTCAATTGATAAATGCATCGGTCAGTAGCAATAGGATGGAGGTAGGACGTACTCATGCCGTCAAAGACGCCCAACTTCTGGTCAATATACCACTTTGAAAGAGTGTCAATCACATCCGGAATCAGACCTGAGATAATGTTCAAAGTGCTAATATCGACGAAGCGTGTGCTTGCGGTGAGATAATAACCTCGAACGTAGGCACAGACAGCCAGTTCAGCTTTGAAGGGGTCAACGCCAAGTCTCGAGGCTTCTTGGTTCATTTGCCCTTCCTCGTGGTTGCGCTCCTCTTCGGTCAGTAGTTCCCACGGGCGTGGTGGTGCACGATTGGCCGCCTTGTCTCCCAGGTAGGAAACCATCCGATAGTGGTGGCGGTGGCGTGCCAAGATTTTGGACTCTGCCTGTTCGTGGCGAGCCAGACTCTCCTTATCCAGGGTATAAAATTTGCGCGTCTCCAGGACGTAGTTCTGCAACAGAACTTCTCGGGCGGCGTTGGCTCGCTCTGTCAAGTAGTCCCGGAGGATAGCTGCCGTCTTCTTGAAAATAAGCCGCTCTCGCAACTTGCAAAACGTATCACACAAGAGCCGGAGTAGAGTTGTTTCGAGTAGCTGAACTGCGCGGTCAAGAAGGTGTTGAAGGGGTCCCTTCCACGGTTTGACAGCCTCCATGCAGAGCGACCTGTAGACTTCCTGGGTGACAATACCTGGCATCCCGGGGGTGCTCTTGGACACAATCACGGCTCGAACCTCGTGAAGGGTTCGCGACTTGGGGCGGGATTGGTCCTGGAAAAGGAGCTTCGGCACAGGGCTGCTGACACCATCAGACCGTGTTTCTGTCTTGACCGGATTATCACCACGCGGACGCTTATGGGGCGTGTGCGGTCCGTGGAAATCCGACTGGCCCTCGAGATACTCGTCGACACGACGGCGCCTAGAGTCAGGCGGCGGAAATGCTGGGGCGTTTTGGGAGGAAACCGACTCATCATCGCGTGTTAGATCGATTCTACCGGGGGTCGCTGTCTCGGTCTTAACAATGTATCGTGGCTTCAGATCCAAAATCTCGTGCCGGAACTGGTAAAGGATGTCGCTCCACAAGGGTGTCAACGACTCTCCTTCGAGCGTTTGCTGGACGCGACTGGCAAACTCCGCGAGGCTGCGGCGGACTTCCAACTCAGGATTCTCAGGCATGTCCGGAAGGTTGGCTAGCTCGCGATTGACGTCATCCAGCTTCATTGTCACCTTTTCTTTGATCTGGGGCAAGCTGAGGAAAGGCGCCACTTCCAGTCAGTCGTGCAACAAGACAGGGGCAATGCAGACTTCGCGGGCGACTCACAATTTGGCAAACTCAGCACCGAGCTGCTGAGACATGAAGGCCACAAGGCGGCTCACGCCACATCTGTCTTCGAATTCGCGGAAACAGTCGCGCCACTCTTGGTTTGCCATTCCGGGGAGCTGTTTGTTGAAGAACGCCTCTTCGAACGCGCCCTGGCGTCCCAGATCGTCGGCCGGGCGAGAAGGATCGCGCTGCTGCACCATGCCGTCTGGGATCAAGTCGTGGGTGACAATCGGACGCGCGGTCATGAAATAGCCGTGTCCTACGCGGTGCTGATTTCCCTGTAACATGGACATCCACTGTGCAGATGCGTTGGGCCCCGGAGGGAGCAGATCTGCCTTGGTCATGATACCAATCGTGCGGGACTGCGCTTTCTGGGCGCGTATAATGGAGAACGTGGAGGACGTTTCGGGGTCGGCGTTCATGGGCACTGCCCAGAGAATTATTGCCTGTTGGTGCGAGATGTACTTGGCCGTGAGGTTCTCGACAACCTTGACCAAATATTGGTCTTCGTCCCGCTTCGCACTGGTGAAGACGCCTGGGAGGTCGTAGAAGCTCAGGTCAGCCAGGTCAGGGGCGATTATATCAAGCGCGACCGTGTTGGGGCTGAAGGCGGCTTCGTTCTGGATGGCTTCCAGATCTAGACCCTGCGAGCGGCGCCAGATCTCACCGGTGCCCGGCTTGTACAAGCTGTGGTCCCGGCTGGGGTTGAGCGTGGCAATCTGCGCCCAGCGCAAGGTCTCCTCGATGCGCGTCGGATCGCCGAGGTTGGCAAACTCCTTGATATCGCGCCGCTGGTCAAACCACGGCCCAAACGGATTGGCACGGGTGACGGGGGCGGGAGGCCGATATTCATAGTCCTGCTGGAGAGAGATGCGGCAGGACCACGAGCCGCCTTGCGAGCCCGAGAGACGGATGTGGACGGGACAGCGGGTGCAGGCGCCCTCGCTGCGTGGAAGGTAGATGCCAGAGAAGCTGGACATGAGACTGGACTTGCCGGCGGACTGGTCTCCGACCAGGACCAGCTCGGGCAAGTTTGTGACATGCTGGATGCCCAGAGACTGGAGCTCGCCAAGCGTGTCGTTAAGCTCCTTGACCTTGTCCCCGATGGCGGTGAAGCCGTGGGAGACGAAGCTCACGTTGGCCTGGGCCGGACCCTGCATTCTGTCGAGGAAGCTCGGCGTGGGCTGGGGCTTGATTTGCCTGACCTCCATAAGAACAGGCTCTTCGTCGTCGTAGCCGCTGGATGTTTCCGTCCTGAGCGGCAGCGTGCGGGGAGCCAGTCTGGTCTCGACGCTTGCTGTGTGCGGCAGGTTAGAACGCGTCTGGGTGGCGGGAGAGAGGCAGGCTCTACTCACGGGCACCTGAGCGAGAGAACGGCGCGGCAGCAGAATGCCAAGAGCCGGAGCCAGTGGCCGCGTATGCGTGAAGAGCCCCAGCGTTGCTGCGGCTTGAAGACACGATGCCAGTGGTGAGCGAGGCAGTCGGCTCCTCCTTGATGGTAGAGATTGACATTTTGTGTCGTCTGGACCAGCGGCCGCTTAGCGTTGTGGTCGTCGAGGTGCAAGTGAATGGGGTGCCGGGCTTATAAGTGTGAGTGAAGCCGGCAAAGGGCCGATATAAGAGCGTGAAAGGACGGGGCGTGAAGAAGAATAGGAGCGTGAAAAGGCAGGATGCGGCGTGAGAAAGCAGGAAGCGAGAAGGCGTAAGGGAATAGAGGCCGGCCTGGCCTGTTCGTGCTTGCGAGAACGAAGAATCACAGCAAAAGGGGCAACATAGCAGCAGCAATCACCCAGAAAGCGCGCGCTCGCGGCCAAAAACTGCAATGTTCCGTAAGACAAAGTAAACAAAGATACGACGATCTTGCCAGCAGCCAGGACAGCGAGCAGCTGTGTTCGTGCCGACTGGGACGGCAAGCAGTAGGAAGGACAGGTCTGTCTCTCGGACTGTGCAGTGGATGGCAGTCGACCGGGGGTGGACGTGAAAAGCGAGGCTGCTGTCAGTGAAGTCGCCAGCCTGTTCAAGCACGCTGCACACGGCTCTCGAGCTCGACTCGGCGCCACGATGGCCAGTGTTAGCCGTTTCGTGCAGCCACCGCCCCGCCACTAACAGGCTCTATCCAGCAGCCGGGGCCACGGCGAGAGGCTGCCCCTACGGCGTAGCTTTGTTGCCTGGGCAAAGCTAGGCCGGTTCGGCCAATAGATAGTCCGGGACTCGCCTGGCACGGCGCCAACACCTGCTGATTGGCGGGGTCGGCGCTCACTGACAGAAGGGCCAGATGCCAGCTGGCCATCAGTACGGGACTTTTGTGAGTGACCAGTATTTTCGAGTTCTTCGCATCGTCCGTCTCTCCCTCCATTCTCTCGCCCAGTTCGCCCGACCGAAGCAGCCATGTCTCTCCAGATCCCGCACCGCGACAAGCACGCCCACGGCTTCAACGCCGTGACAAAGGCCGTCATCCTCGTAGGTCTCGCTTCCATCGCCAAAGCGGCAAGCCAAGCGCTATAGCCGACGCGGCAGCCGGGAAAGTTTGGACTCGACTAACAGCCGTCGCAGGTCGGCGGCTCTTCGCGCGGCACCCGGTTCCGGCCTCTCTCGCTCGACGTGCCCAAGGTACGCGCTCTGTCCCGGGCATCCCATCGCGAGCCCCTACTGACAGCCTGTCCAGCCGCTCTTCGATGTCGCCGGCCACCCCATCATCTGGCACTGCCTGACGGCCATTGAGAAGGTGCCGTCTATCCACGAGGTGTATCTGATCGGCTACTACGACGAGTCGGTGTTCCGCGACTTTCTCAAGGACGCCGCCGTCAGCTTCCCCCACCTCTCGATCAAGTACCTGCGCGAGTACCAGGCTCTGGGCACCGCCGGCGGCCTCTACCACTTCCGCGATGCCATCCTCAAGGGCCGGCCTGAGCGCATCTTCGTCCTCAACTCGGACGTCTGCTGCTCGTTCCCGCTCAACGAGATGCTAAAGATGTTTGTGGAGAAGGACGCCGAAGCCGTCATCCTGGGCACGCGCGTCGCCGAGGAGGCCGCCTCCAACTTTGGCTGCATCGTGTCGGACGGCCACACGCGCCGCGTCCTGCACTATGTCGAGAAGCCCGAGAGCCACATCTCGAACCTCATCAACTGCGGTGTCTACCTCTTCAGCTCCGATGCCATCTTCCCCTCCATCCGCAGCGCCATCAAGCGCCGTACCGACCGCCCGTCGTCGCGGCTCGTGTCCTACCCCTCGTCGGACAATCTTGAGAGCAGCTTCATCGAGTACGACGACGACGAGTCCGCGTCCAACGAGGTCATCCGCCTGGAGCAGGACATCCTCTCGGACATGGCCGACAGCAAGCAGTTCTTCGTCTACGAGACCAAGGACTTCTGGCGCCAGATCAAGACGGCCGGCTCCGCCGTCCCTGCCAATGCGCTCTACCTGCAGAAGGCCTGGCAGAGCGGTTCCAAGGAGCTCGCCGAGCGCAGCGAGAACATCATCCCGCCCGTGTTCATCCACCCGACCGCGCACGTGGATCCCTCGGCCAAGCTGGGGCCCAACGTGTCGATTGGGCCGCGTGTGACGGTGGGTGCCGGCGCGCGCATCCGAGAGTCTGTCGTTCTCGAGGACTCGGAAATCAAGCACGACGCCTGCGTGCTGTACTCGATCATCGGCTGGAACAGCCGTGTGGGTGCCTGGGCCCGCATTGAAGGCACGCCGACGCCGGTGACGAGCCACAGCACGAGCATCATCAAGAACGGCGTCAAGGTGCAGGCGATTACGATTCTCGGCAAGGAGTGCGGCGTGGCCGACGAGGTCCGCGTGCAGAACTGCGTGTGTCTGCCCTTCAAGGAGCTCAAGCGTGTAAGTTGTCTATGAGCGAAACGGCTTTCCTTGTGCCAAGTCGACGCTAATGTTTGCTCGCAGGACGTCACAAATGAGATCATCATGTGATGGTTTGGTCTGCGAGCGCAGCGACGACGGACAGAGGGCTGTGAGACCCCGAGACGCTCACTCGTTCCGGTGGGTTTGTGGATCTGCAAGGTTACGAGCAAGTGAAACAGTTTGTTTCCGTGTTGCCGTGCAGACAGTTCCGGACTGTACATAGACGGTTGACCTGCATCCAGTCTTTCTTTTGTATGGTCGTCTGTGATGATACCGAGGCTTTAGGAGTAAGCTAAAGCTGTTTGCATGCAACGCCATGGTGGCGGAAATTCAATATGTACCCATTTTGAATGCGCATACAGCAGAACAAGCAGGTGAACTATTGTGGACTTGAAGGTGACAAAGCAAGCTTTCCTGGTTCGATCACGACATTTTAGCTCAAAGCGGTGGGTTCTTTCAGGGTTATGGCCGAGGTATCTCTTAGTGGAACATGCAGCCAAGACCTATAAAGTTCATGTCGCCCTTGGACCCCTCGGCGCTTGGACAAGCTCAAACACCTTCCAGTCAAGCCGCAGTCCTCACTCTCGTCCACCGCCCGTAACGACATCATCACAGGAACAAGATGGTGGCCAACAAGACACTCATCTTCAAAAAGGTGCCCAATGGCTTTCCGGTCCCCGGCCAAGATCTGGTAGTCGAGGACCGGCCGCTGGACCTCGAGGCGCCGCCCCCGTCCGGCGGTCTTGTGGTCGAGATCCTCTATGCATCTCTCGATCCGTATCTGCGTGGCAAGATGCGCGATTCCAGCGTCAAGTCCTACACGCCGGCCTGGGAGATTGACGGCCCGATCGTGGAAGCAACGGTTGCGCGTGTCCTCGCCACCGACACGGCCAAGTTCAAGGTCGGCGATCTCGCCGTGGCCTACCTGCCCATCGCCCAGTACGCGCGCATCTCTGCCGACGAGCTCGGTGACGTCCGCCCCATCCAGGCCTACGACGGCCTCCATGTCGCGCACTCGCTGGGCGCCTTGGGCATGCCCGGTCTGACGGCCTACTCCTCGCTGTGGAAGATCGGCCAGCCCAAGGCCGGCGAGACCATCTTTGTGAGCTCGGCGGCCGGCGCTGTCGGCCAGCTTGTCGGCCAGATCGCCAAGCGGCAGGGCCTGCGCGTGATCGGCTCTGTCGGCTCGGCCGAGAAGCTGGCCTTTATCGTCGACGAGCTCGGATTCGACGGCGGCTTCAACTACAAGGAAGAGTCGCCGTTTGCTGCGCTGCCGCGCCTTGCGCCAGAGGGCATCGACATCTACTTTGAGAATGTCGGCGGTGACCATCTCGAGGCCGCCCTGCAGAACATGAACAACAAAGGCCGGATTCCCGTCTGCGGCATGGTATGTTGATGCTCTCACAGCTCTTCTCGGTATGCTGCAAAGCACTCCTTCCACTTTTGCTGACACGCCGGCGCAGATCTCCGAGTACAATCAGACAAATGAAGAGAAACGGGGCGTCAAAGGTCTGTTCCACGTGATATCAAAGCAGCTCACCCTCCAGGGCTTCATAGTGCGCTCGCCCGAGTTTGGCCCGGCGTACTACAAGGAGCATCAGGAGTATGTTCGGAGCGGTCTTTTGGACGGCAGCATCAAGGCAAAGCTCAGCATCTCCGAGGGCATTGAGAACGCCGCGCATGCCCTTGTCGGCCTTTTCCGGGGTGAAAACTTTGGCAAGGCTGTGCTGAAGATCTAGTTGAATGTGTTTGTGCCTGGCACCTCTGGAAAAGCTCATGATGCAGCAATGACAGCAACGAGACTATTGCAGCGCAGTATGTAGTAATGACAGCAACGAAACTACTTGGAGCCTTGAAACCCAGCCAACCTAGTGAACCTCATGCGTAATCAGCCCAGCAAGGTTTCGGTTCCCAGAACTTTGTGCTTCCCGTATCGAATCAGCCAGGAGTCGGGCCTCTTGCATCTTCGCTCGCCCTCGTCTGTCCTGTGCTTCCCGGATGGTGTCCAAGGCCCGGCTCTCCTCCACCTTGACGTCCCGCAACCTCTGCGCTTGACTAACTGCTTCTTGGCTGAGCTGCTTCCGGTGCTCCAGCTCGTCTGTCTGTCGAGCCAGCTGCAGTCCCCTTTCCACATCGCCCAGCAATCTCGACCGAGCCGTCTCCGCCTGTATCTCTAATTCCATTTGATTTCGCCTTGTCTCCGCCTCCGCTCTGTCGATGCGAATCTTGTTCATGGCTACCTCTGTGTACGCCGACAACTCCACCTGGCTTTTGATCTTGATGAAGCTCAGCTCCGCTTCGTTTCTTCTCTGCATTGCAGCAAGGTCGCGATCCAATTCTCGCTGCGCCCGTTCATCGGCCGTCCTTTCTCGCTGTCGTTCTGCTTCCAACCGCATCATCTCGGCAACCCTCTCGTCCTCTTGTCGCTTGAGTTCGGGGGGAATTCCCACAGCGTCGGCTGGCTGCCCTCTGCCCTTTGGTGTGTGTGCGTAAAACACGTCGTCCTTTTCGCTGGCACGATATTGTCTCAACAGCGTCGTCAGCTTGCTCCGCATGGCGGCTGCATGCGAGCCCTGCAACTTGGCCGGATAGAGCACGCGCGACACGTACATCGTAGGCGAGTACGTGTACATGCCGTCGTGGTACCGATTGGACGGACTGTTGATCGTCTTGTACAGTCCAGCCTTCAGGGCCGCCATTGTGGTAGCGACAGGGTCCTCCGACTCCAGCGCCAAGAGCAGCGGCGTCTTGCCGTCCGATGAGCGCAGTGAGACATCCGTGCCCATCTTGACGAGAAACCCCATTGCTTCTTCCATGTCCACGAGCTGGCGCGCCGAAAGACTCCCACCATCCGAACCGTGGAGGCAAACCTCTGCCAGAGCGCTCCGCCCTTCGTGGAGATTGCTTGGGAAGTCAATATCATGGCCGTTTTCTACCAGCAAATGCATTGCCTTGAGATCGAGGTTCCGTGCGGCGATGTGAAGCGATCCGTCGTTTGTAGGCGGCCTCGCGGCAAGGATTAACTCCATCATCGTGAGGCCGACCTTGCCTCCCTCCATCACGGCCATGTTCAGAGGCTTCCGACCCCGGAAATCTAAAGTATTGACAGAAGCGCCAGCTTCAAGCAAAGATTGGACTACATCCGCGCGCTTTTCTCGAATTGCGAGCATCAGCGGTGTCATACTTGATTGGGAGGTCTCAAAATCAGGGTTGCAGCCGTGCTTGATGAGCCGGTTGATGAGAGAAGTACTGATTCTTTTCTCGGACTGCAGCAATGCCCAGAATAAGAGCGACACATCTTCGCGCCCCATCTCCGGCACGACGCACGCCGTGGACGTCTGGTCGTGATAAAATCCAGCATGGAGAAGGGCGTCTAACACTCCCACAGAGCGAGGGTAGAGTGACAGCGCGCGGAACATCAACGGCTCAGACTCTGGATCCGTCGGCATAGCATCAAGCCGGTGCCCCTCCACGCTTGCATACTCGTCTGAGATAGCTATCAGCCGCACAATGCGATCTTCGGGCCATATGTTGTCGAAAATGCACGGGAAGGCGGCCATGAGTGAGTCGAAGCTTGGCTTCATTGACAGAAGTTGCTGAAAGACACTGGGCTTTCCCAGCTTCGCGGCAGAGCGTAATGCAAGTCCGTGATTGAAATCCACATCGACATTGTGCTCGGTAAAGGTCCGGACAAAGTGCTGGCCAACTGTGCTCGAGACTGTGTCCATGTAGTTAATGATTGCGTTCAGAGCAATAGGAACACCATCGCCTTGGGCTCCCTTTTCAAGAAGCAGTTTTGCCACAGCACACCCGTCTTCAGATAGCCATACAGCGACGTTGGCTGGCGCGAAAGCTTGCTCAAAAACGTCGTCAATGTCTTTTCGAGGTATGTCGGCAGTAACAAAGACCTCTACCACCGGAACTAGACAACGACATGCCGCAGTTATCAATGTCTCGCAGCCATTGTGTAACGGGGACGCTCCATGACAAAACAGATAGCGAGCCAGCTCGATGCGCGGTTGGTCTTCTTTGACTGCCTTCCGGAGGGCAACGTGTACCGTTTCTGAAGCCTGTAGTCCAGCGTCGAAGAGCCACTGGGCAACTTGGAAGCAGTCGTCTGCGGCAAGCTTCCAACTTGCCGCCAGTGCTCGCGACAGTGTAGCTTGTGAGAGAGTCGGGGACTGCTCGTTCTGCGCCATTTGGCATAGACTGTGGCTGTCTCTTCCTAGCCCAAGAAGGATCTTCAGCGTAGGCAGAAATCCGTTACGCGTGCTTTGCCAGATGGCTTCGCTGTTATTGTAGTTCACGTTTGCCCCATAATGTAGCAATAGCTTCACCAGTGGGATGCCCTTGTCTCCGTACTTTGTCGCAGTAATGAGCTGCTTGTCCACTATCTCTCCTCTGGCACCGTTTTCGAGTAGCAGCTGGAATACCTCGCTCCTTAATTCGATGTTCTCGAGCCTCTCAGCTTCCCGAAAAGCGCAGTTGAGGTTTTCGACCGTCCGGGCTTCGAAAGGTAGGTCTTGCAGCAGGATCTTCAGTATACCGATATTCCCGGATCGGCACGCTAAAGTAAGGGATGGGCTTTCGTGGTGATCACCGGGTTGAATGCAGGCCAATGTGACTGTAGCCAAGTCCGGGTCTGCATCCTGAATCGCGATGAGCAAAGCGTCAGATACAACTGCACCCGTTGCACCAGAGGCGACCAACAGGCGGCATATGGGTAGGCGCTTGCTTTTGTCTTGGATACGCAGTGCCTCAACCAGAGCATTGTTCAGCACCGGGGCAACATATTTCTGCGCTGAAAGCAACGTGCCAACAACCTTGCTTTGGCACGCTTTCACAGCAGAAACCAGCGCATATGCATCCTCTATATCTGCCGACGCCGCCAGCAGACGCAGAAGAGCAAAATCGTGAGGGCAGCTGTCCACGGCATGCTTGAGTGCAACGCTCGCATCACACGAAAGCACGCCAGCATCGAGCAGTGTTTTGGCTATATCAAAGCGGATCTTTGGGTCAGAAAGAAAGAAGATCCGCTCGAGGCCACCGGCTAGGGACTTGGAGCTGGGTCGGGAATGGATGAGCAGCTTGACGACGTGCAAACTGGGTGCAGCCACGGCGTAAAGTAGCGCCTCTGCTTCGTTCACATCAACGTCTGCCCCAGCCGATAGCAAATTTCGAATGTTAGAATAGGTCTGTTGGGCAACAGGCGGTTTGACAGTAGACTTGACCTCCAATATGAGTATATTACTGAGTGTTTCCTTATGGTCAGTGTAGCGGAGGAGAGAAGCCATTCTAGAAGCCTTGATGTTTGACTCCGGAAGATTTACCACTGCTCGAAGAGCACTATTGAGCGTTTCATGGCTTGCACGCTTCGTCGAGAGTAACATCTCCAGAACTTCTGGGCTGGAATCATTCAGAGCTATGAAATATCAGAATGCATCCAAGTCATTAAGGCAGTCTCACAAAGGGAAGAAGAGTCTACGAAATATATCTTACCTAAACCTATCGAGGCCCCTGATCTGTAATCAAGGTCGGCACCACGGCTCAAAAGTACTTTCACAAGCCCTAGGTCGACGGGCTTCGACGTTAATGCTGTGATCAAGGCCTCTGAAACAGATTGACTCTGTTGGCTGGCACCAGCAGCTAGGAGGCAGGACATAAACTCGTAGCGTAAATAATGGTCGGACATAGACATGGCAGCAGGAATAGCGGTAGCGAGAGACTGTGCAGAAAGAGGAGCACGGCATTTCCCTGTGAGAGTTTTTACAAGGCTGATGTCTTGGGTTTCAATCGAGGCACGAATACCAGCGCCGCCGTTGTAATTAATATCGGCACCAGAGTCCAGAAGAAGGCAGATCAGCTTCATGTCCCGTGACGTGAACCACTCTCGGATGGTAAACTCAAGAGCAGCATCGATACAGGAAATGGCGAGACCGGCAGAAAGGAATAGTCGTAACATATCCAGCCGTTTCTCTGATTTAAGCTGAAGTATTGCGGGAGACATCTCTGCTAGAATTTCCGGAGACAGCGGCGTAGCAAGCATCAATTCAACCATTTCCACATGGAGATTTTGCACAGCAAGCCTCAGTGCCAGGCCCTTATTGCGACTCACAGTCGCTGTGCTATGTTGGCGCGTGCCCCGTCTGTCGAGCAGCGATCCTCGGTTTACTCGGTTGTCAACGGTGTCGAAATCCGGTGTGAGCAGCAGCCGTACCGAGTCCGTATCCGAAGCTCTGACCGCTGCGATGAGGCGCTCGTTCAACACACTGCCACTGGCCCCCTTGAGGAGGAGAAGCTCCAAGTACGTGTAGCGGTCGTCAAAGGAGACAAGATTCTCGGGAATGGCAGCCATGCATAGAGATGCAAGGTGTGGCTGCAATTCCAGCTCTTCGGCAAGTAGGATCTCCACTAGGTGCACCTGATTCTCTGAAATGGCCAGCCGGATAGCAGCAGCGTTGTCGTACTCAACAGAGGCGCCGTATTTCACCAGAAGCCTTGCCATTTCCTGAAAACCGCTGCGGCAAACCTCGATTAGTGCTTTTGAAGCACAATCACCAGAAACACCGGCACACAGAAGAACCTCTGCCAAGTCTTTCTTCTCCCTCGGTGGTACTGAAGGGCTAGAGAACAGGGATGTGAACGCTTCTTCAAGAAGGCCGTATGCGGGTGGTGTGTTTCCGGATACTATGGCCAAGGCTATATCGACGCGACTGTTCGCGATAGCATGCCGAAGAGCAGCACCACCACCATAACTACCATCAGCGCCGGCCATGCTCAGGTTGCGGACAGAGTCGAGGCTACCCTGTGCTGCAGCGGCAACCATGGCTGAAGACTGAGTCTCGGACCGAGGCTGTCCTGTGGCGACAAGTAAACGGGACACCATATCAGGCTGCTCGCCAGTCTGGCAAAACTCGACAAATAGGTTTGTTGCAGCAGGAGAATTTGCCACGCTGGCTCCGTGGCGCAATAAATGGCCAACCATGTCGACGTCTTTGGTCTCCATGGCATCCGAGAGGGCCTCGTCGAGTGTCATTTGGTTGATGTAGGGGGCGAGAACAGCCACCATACGTGCATTACGGTTCTCGATGGCCCGCCGAAGCAGACGGCTGCGCTCAACAGATTCGACCGTCTGGCGTCGTGTGATCAAACTCTTCTTTGTCTGAGAAGATGCAACATTCACGTCGCCACCAGCCTCAATAAGCTTCACGATAAGGGCATGCGCAACTCCTGCCGAGCCGTTCCTGTCGATGAGACCGTCGAGAGCGAGGAATATCTCGCGCGCACTCTTCTTGTTATCACGTTTGATGGAAGTCATCGATTTTGTTAGGATAGAGTTTTTTGCTTTCCTGTCCATACTAGCAGGCGAAGCGAAGCCATGGCTATTTAGAAGCGCAATAGCTTCCTGCTCGTCGGTCGCCGAGCACACTGGGCGAGGCTGTGACGGACAGGGCCGCAAGGGAGGACGCAGAAGCGGCTCCATATGCTGCTTAGTGAGCTCAGAGAGCCGCGTCCTGCGGCTATTAACCGACGGGCAGTCCATTGAATAGTTGGAGCCTCGCGTTGACTAGAGATGTATGTCCTTTGGGAACGAATCATGGAAGATGGACCAAGCCGACTTCACTCTCCTGCGATAGTTCGAAAGGTCAATGCAGCACGACAAATTAGTTTAGACTCTGTCGGTATTGCGAGAGTAGCGTAGCTCATGAGGAGAGTCTCATGAGTTAATCGACTGCCGTCAGTAGTTTGAAGGAAAGCGTGCGATGTTTCAGGCCCGCAATAGCTTATTGTAAAGGATGCAGAACGCAGATTGCCACTTATGCGGGTGACGGGAGAATGTACAAATAGACAAAGAAGCCCGTTGCAGATAGCATGAGTAGCCAAGCCGCACCAGCATTCGGGAACATAATAAATCAATACAATTGCCTGATAGTCACGACAGCATTACTAGGTAAACTCTAAAATGGCCAAACGATCACATCTCATATATGCGCAAGCTTAATCCTTTAGCTTTCCATAGATACTCGGGCAGCTCTTGCCATACAGAAACCCCGCTCTGGAACAGCACACCACGGACACAAACCGCCATGCAATACGCTGACGGAACGGCGTGACTGCACCTCAAAAGTACAGTTCCCTTTGCTCCGCCTCGTTGGCTGCCCCAGAATTGTGTCGATCCATACAAGCACGTATCGGCGTTCGATGCAGGCCAGCTGATGCGCCACGATTGTTACGTGGCAGCCCACCGCCAAGCTGTTTATCCGGGGAGGCTTTGCTGATACAAAGCTGCTGCCTTGCTTGGCGAGTACTTCGTTTCCGGGCTGTGTCCTCAACTCTTCCGCTGTTGATCTGCATCGGTAGTCCGCAAGCGCTCTCTAGTGTCCTCGTAAAAGCAATCCATTTAACTGGCTGCGTCTTTGCGGCAGAGCCCAATGCACTCGTAGAGAAAGACAGATTGCACTGAATGTCCGTCCGCCCAATGTAAAAGCGCCGCATATGCATTGTCCACGCCCTCTGTACTGTACATATTTTATCTATGCCTCTGACAGCCTGTTAAGCTCCTTCTGCAGTGCGCCTGGATTTGCCCCCACGATCTCTCCGACCTTCTGGCCGTCTTGGAAGACGTTGAAGGTCGGCATTGCCCGGATGCCCAGCTCCTGACTTAAGTCCTGCACATGATCGACATCGAACTTGCAGAAACGCACAGATGGGTATGAGTCCGACAGCCTATCGCCTGTTAGTATGATCGCGACCCTGGAGCTTGCGTCTGCTGTTCTCGTGGTCCGTGGGGAACGGAGTGCGGCTATGTTAGTTGCCAGCAGCAGCGCAGCTGCGTGTATGCCATGTGGTCCAGCCAGAAATCTTTGAGCTCGGAGAGAATAACGCGTACTTTTCAAATATCGGCGAGATCATGTGGCATGGTCCGCACCAGTCGGCAAAGGCGTCTATGATGACAGCCTTGTGCTCCTTGATGGCTGCATCAAAGTCCGCCTTGCTGTGAGCTGCGCGTCAGTTTATCAACGTGTCTTGCAAGAATCAGGAACCCAGGAACTAGCAACGAATCAAAGTGACGAACCTCTTGAGTTCGTGAACCGCTCGGACTGCCGCGGAAGCGTGGAAAAAGCGAGCCTGGGCCGTCGGCAAGGCAGGCCGCAAACAAAGCGATGTGCGCTTGAAAATACGCGTAGCAGACATGTTGTGCTGGGAAGAACGTATATGAGCCTACCTGAGCGCCTGAGCTTGCCAGACTGAAGCACAAATTGCGTACAATCCGGCGCAGAACTTGGAAACGGGGCGGAACAACCCCAGCCGACAAAGTTTGGCGCCCCATCGCCCATTTTCACACCTAGCGACTTGTCTAAGTGTTGTAATCAGCAAGAGACTCTTCAGTAGTACTTCGTAAACCGACGCGACACTTTGCAATCTCGCTACATACGCTCAAGGCATACTACGTCACGCGCCTTTCAAGTACTTCTTCATCTGTATGTGTTTTTGGCCCATCAATAGGAGTATCAAGAAGTCTACAAAATGTGAACAGTATTGGCGGACAAATTGACATACTGTTTGTCCAAATATTCGGAAGTGCCAGGCACTCAATGTCGCGCAAAATCCCTGCTACATTTGTCCTCATTTTCCGACTTCCCCAACCCAATTATGAACCGTAGCAAAAGGAATATAAGCCAATGGGGCAGGGGTATCTAAAAGTAATAACAAACAGACAACTTGGTTGTGAAAAGCGCAAGGGACATAGGAAATTTCATTGCAGCTTGGTCGGTAGGCCAAGAGCAAACTGGAAGGCCAGATGGTCAGGTGGCGTCAGGGGTAGGATATATCAGAAGAGAGTATGCTGCGAGATCACTTGTTTCGTTTTTCATGTCGATTTTCAGTTTTTTTTCGATTTTGGCTGGGTTTTGCTGACAGTTAAGGAAATAGAAAAAAGAGCGAATAGTGGTCGGTGTCGTCGTCGTAAGTCATTGAAAGTGTAGGAAATATGGCAAAGGAGTGTGGCGTGTTTCTTCGCAGCAATGCTCTCTGTGTATACTCTCCCTTGCACACCATTAGGTTAGTCGTTCCAGTTGGCCCTTGGCATCCACTGAGTTTCGTGGCGAAATATCGAAGAGTTTGGCACTGCCGGCACTGATATGCCGAACGTGTTCTCTTCCTAGATTGACGCTCGTTGCTCTTTGCACACCGGCTCCGTCTCCTTTGAAATCGCTGCTGGCTTGGCTGACAGGACTGGCCACGCGTATGGGACTGCCCGCGCTGTCGGAGTTTCCCTCGTCCTCGTCATCGAAGAAACTCCTCATAAGCCCCTCACTGCTCTTCACCGCAATGTCTGCAGGCACTGATACCACAGTAGCAATCTTTCGTTGGCTTACTGACTTCCACTGTGCATTGCTGTCCTCTTCGTCGCCGGAGAACCGTATGTCTCCCGATGAGTCTGGGCCGAACGTTTGAGCAGAGCTGGATTTGGCGTCAGCCGAGTCCTTCACGCCATTCGCGTATTCGTCGTCGGCAATATCTGTCATTTCATCATCTGCCGACAGAAAGTCCGACGCGTGACGCCTGGCAATCGTCGCCGATGCCGGCTGCGTCGGCGTTGGCGAGAGACCTAGCTCACTCGATTCGCCAGTTTCATTCGACGCCCACGAGTTGTGATATAAATGGCGGTGCTGTGCTTGCGGTGGTTTCTGCATCGACCGCGCCACATTGCCAAGCGGATGCGGCGGCTTCACAGCTACCTGGGAAGAAAAACGCCGCTTAGACGCACGACCTGACAGCCATGATCCTTCGGAGTCAATCGAGGCCAGAGACAAGGATTGCGGTGGCTCAGGGGAAGCAGTTGTCCCATCGTCGGTTTGCAGCCACGAGGTCGGGGTGTCACGCATGCTGTTGCTGGCGTCGTCCACATCGCGCAAAGGCCTTGTCCCAAAGTGTTTCTCCTCGTGTTCCGGCACGTATGATAGTGTAGAAAATGCGTCGTCCTCATCTGCACTATCGAAGAACAGAGTCTGAGCCGGAGCAGCAGTAGTTTCCGGCAGAGTATGGCCTGGCTCGGCCTTCACGGGTGCTTCCACAGACGGTTCTCGGGACGTCGGTGGAGACATGAGGAAGTCGGGAAGGTCCTCCCGGAATCGAGACAATGTGCGTTGTGGAACACTGGACTTGACCTTGAAGGGGTGAGCTACCGGGGCTCTTTCTGCCGAGGCCTCTTTCAGGGGCGGAGGAACCTGGATCGGCAAGTGCAGCTGTGAGAGTTGCGAATGCGAACGCATATGTAGTTGGAGATTGGACCGCACTTGCACCCGCGACTGTGCCTGATTTGCCATGGAGTCGCGGGACACATTCGAAAAGGACGAAGGGCCCGAGCCTCTCTTGGACTTGTGGCGCCATCTGAACAGCATGCTCAGAGAGGCCCACGAGAAAGACAATCGTGCTGAACTGCTTTCGGACGTTTTGCGGGTGACAGGCGAGCTCGCCTGATCGGACTTTTCTTCACCGATGGAGGAGTGCGCTGACTGTCGCATCTTCATTTTCATCAGCTTCCGCAACTTTGAGTTTGTTCGCTCGGGTACCGCAGACAAAGCCATGCGCTTGTCTATTTGCGTCTCGTGCATCGCCGTCTCATGTCTTGGACGCTCAGGTCCCGAGGAAGCCATGGGAGAGCTGTCTGGACGATAAAACAGTTCAACGGGCGAACGACGCCTCGGCGAGCTGCTTGTGAAGCCTTCTCCGCTTGCCATTTCGACATCCGAGTCCCTTTCAATGAAAGACGTCGCGCTGGAGTGATTCTCCTCTGATGTGTGCGACCGAGCACGGGACTCTCCGCTTTGGCTATGGCGTGGAGATGCTGGTGGTGAAAGTAGTGGATGGGCCTCTCTTCTCGTTGCCGAAGTCACAATGGCGGATGTCGTGGTGTCGTCTGCGAGACCCTCGAGCTCCCGTCCAAGGACACCTCGGGAAAGACTCGTCGGAGAATGCGAGCCTCCTGCTGCCGGCTCGCCGGCTGTGGCATTTTCGATTTCGTGTTGGCGTTCAGCTTGTCGCAGGCGGCCTTTCATGCGCTCTTGCTCCCGCTGACGCTTTCGCTCGCGTCTCCGCTGGTCTCTCTCCATCAGCTCGCGCAGGCCGCTCGCGTCTAGGCCATCGGCAAGATCGTCAACGTGTTTGTGAGCCTTTAGGACGGCTTCGGGAATGGGCCGAGCCAGTTTTCGTCGTTGTGAGGGCAGTCTCTGTGGCGCCGACCCACCGGCGGGCGGCCCGGACCGAGGATGTGAAGCATAGCGCAGAGTTGGTTTTGGCGCCAGCACGGCCAGTGGCGACACGGTGTAAGCAATCTGTTCAGAGTCGGAAGACATGGCAGAGTCGATCGTTTCTGCCGCAGGAAGGGACACATCGCTTGGGAATTGCTCTCGGTCTCGCGCATGGTATTCACCAAGAGGTCGAGGAGTCCATTGTTCGGCAGCAGGCCTCAATGGCGCAGGGTGTTTGCTAAGATATACGTTTTCGCGGCTGATAGCTTTGAGCTCTGCTTCGCGTTCTTGGTCGACTGCATTCTTCCTCCTCTTGCTAGTCTTGCTGCGCTGCAAGAGGTGCTGGCCGTCGCGCTTGCTGTTGCGGCGCAGTGTGGGGTGTTGGCCAAGATAGTATGCAAGGTTGCCGTCGTAATAATCCACAGGAGCAGCGCTGTCGCGAGCGGCATGGGGCGCACCACTAGCCGGAGAGGGAATGCCGGCAATATCAATGCGATCGGCGCGCCCTGACTCGAAGCTGTGAGAGCGCCGTCGGCGCTGAAGCTTGTTGGGCTCGCCGCGCGTCTTTTTCTGGATACTCCGCTGTCGGGTTGCCATGGCGGGCGATGCGGCCATGGCTGTCGTTGGGGCGGTAAAGCTGCGAAAGGAGCCTGCCCGTTCGAGATTGGGGTTGACGTCGAGGGACGTTCGTTTCCGGCGGCTCTTTCGGTGAAATAACCAAAAGGCCATCTCAGAGTCGGAGTGCTGAATAGTGACGGCTTGGTGCAGCGCCCGGGGGCAGAACCGGGAGCTGCCTTCTGCTGACTGTGGACGGTTGACCTTTGACTGGGAGCCTGTCACGGGACACGACAGATGCTGTCTAGCAGCAGGGCCGGGCTCGCGTAGAGGCGATACTGATCGGTCTTGGGGGGCAGCCGTTGTGCTTTCTGCCCATCGTGTGCGTTATCGTGGCAGGTCAGGTGAGGGAGCGTGTGGGAAGAGGCAGAAAAGAGACTGTCTTCTTCCGTCGGGAGGGTGAGCTGAACTTTGAGCTTATTGGCAGGGAGAGTGCAGTAATGGAAGGAGTGGTCAAGATAGCGGAGAATGGAGGCACTGGGGAGAGAGAGCCGTTGCGCCGTGTGAACGGAGAGCGGGACGAAGGTGTACTTCGCACGTCTGGTCAGCGCAAACAGAGATCCCCACCCGTTATTTTCAGTGTGGGATTGCGTCGTGGAGTCCGTCGGCGGTGGTCCCTTTTGTTCCGGTGGAGGTTCTGGTGTCTGGCTACGCGATCACACTTGTCTCTCCCTGTGTCGTGCCGGTGATATTGGGGAGCACCAAAGGTGGATCAGTGAAGAGAGGTGATCTCGCTCGTGCTGAGCCTGTGCGAAGCAATACGTTGTACTCGTAGGACGCCGGACAAGCAATCTCTCAAGCCGGTCGGGTATGCCGATTTTCTGTGGCAGTTGTTGTCGCGCAGCACGCGATGTCTCCCGAATTGTGCGATGATTGCCGCACAAAACAGGACAGCCAAGACAGGGCGGAAGCAACCGAAGAGACGAGACAGACAGACGCAGGTGCAGCCGCAGATGCAGATGCGGTGCTGACAGGAGCTGTTGCGGACGGACAAGTGAGTGAATGGGCCGGTGTTGGGCGAGGTCCGGTGGAAGTGAAATGTGAGTGAAGACGGCGGAGGGACGGCGGAGTGGAGGAGAGAGACGAATATGAGGAAGAGGGCGAGAGGCGACATTGGGTGGGGCGCAAGACAGGGTTCATGGGAGGGAGCATCGGACGCTCGATCAGGGAAGATCCAGGGCTTAATTCGTAATGTTTTCTGAAGCTCTCGTTGACGCCCTGGTGTACAGGTACGCGTCGTGTACTTTGGTGCAGCGACAGAGCAATGAGGAAAAAGGGAGGGGTAGGAGAAAAGAAAAAAGAAAAAAGAAAAAAGAAAAAAGAAAAAGAGGAAAAGAGGGACAGAGGACAGGAACAGAGGACAGAGGGCAGAGGTCAGGAACAGAGGAAACGGGATCGAAGTGATGCTCTTGTTCGGCCGTTTGCTTGCCGCTGCCACGAGGCAGTCTGGTCTGTGTGCGCTGCTTGCCGGCTTTGGCTGTCGTTTCACGCGCGTCGCTGGCTGGTGTTCCTTGTCGGCGGCGAGAACGTTCCGGGCGAGGGCGTGCCTGTAATGCTCCGTCAACGAGAAGGTCCGATGCCCTCGGGCAGGGGTCGGAGCAAGGGTGGCACGCCCTGTCCTCCTGCAGGGCCTGCAGGTCTTCAGACTCGCAGAATGTCGACGGCAAAAGAGAACGGTTCTTGTGGCGACGACAAGGGTGTGCAATGCCTGTGCGGGACCATGTATCGGTACATTGGCCAACCAGCGCGACGACACGTAGCACACGGGTGGATGGCGACGTGCCATGTCAGAGGCGAGCGTCCGGCACGCTGGTTGGGCGGCAGGGCTGCAGTCGCCGCACACTGCTTTTTGGAGCTGAAATGAAGCTGACGATAGGTTCGAGCGAATGCTCCGTACGATGGATCGTCCGCAGGACGGGGTCGAGCGTGCCTTCCCTACAGAGAATTACTTCGTACGAGTGATACGCGAGCTCCGCACGCGAGTGCGAGCGCTGGAGGCAGCTGCCACCGGCGTTCCTTCTACGGCGTAGTGAAGCTCGCTACAGTCGGGTTCTTACTACTTGCGTATCACCACTCCGTATTGTACCGGCTCTTCGCCCGCAGAATACGAGGCCAAACCACGCTCCAGCGCTACGTGTAGCGGCCCGTCCTGACTTCGGCCACTAGCGAGCAGCTGCGCCTAGATCCGTCTCTTGGCTTGTCGTTTCGCGTATGGCTGCGCACGAAGTATTACGTACTTGTCCATTAGTGATGCTCCCGCTCCGGCTTGACTGCTACTCCGTACTCGTAGAGTTCTCCGTATGTGCGGTATTTGAGTACGGGTACGAGAACTCGTAAGCCTCAACCAGGGTGAAGAGACGAAGCTGCAAGATAAGTTCTGAAGTATTCTGGATTGTTGGTATTTCACTCGTACTGTGCTGCGCCCAAGTATGTGTGCCTGATATGTGAGGCGCCCCTGACTCACGCGGCACGTCGGATCAAATGCAGGTACATGCTCAGGAAAGAATGCGTGATGGCATGCGGCGCAGAAGCACAGCATATGCGCTACTCTGCAAGTACAGACTTGGGCTGCAAGCACTTCCACTCACCGAACGGAATACGAGTCTGGACGAATCTGTATCTTACGTAGCACTCTGTACGAGTACGAGACGAGTACGAGTCATCTACTCTGTGCGAGGATACTCGTAGTGCATTTGCGCAGCACTGGCTCAGCCCAAAGAATCAGGCGCACAAATGGGCGCAAAGCGCTGCAGTGCCCGCTGCAGGCTCGCCAAACGGCGTGCTTGCGCCGCCCAGTGCGGCAAGCGGCCTGGAATTTCGGCTGCAATTGTCGCACTGTTCTGGTGCTGCTGTGCTGCTGTGCTGCTGTGCTGCTGCAACGAATGCTCCGGCTTCCATTTTCCCGACAAACTACGGCGGAAGAGACGGCATCATTGCCGCGCCTCTTGTGCTCGTATTACTCGTACGGGCACTCTGCGATACTCGTATCCGCACTCGCGCTTTGCTCGTACGCTGGTGGCGCAGGGCAACGCAAGCCGACGAGCCTGCGCAGAATGAAAGTAGGAGTACATGTGAGATACGAAAATGCGCCACGGCTGCAGACAGGCGCTTCGCGCTTCAGCAGGATCGGATGCGAGCAAATTGCCGCCCTGCTTTGCCTCGGAGTGAGACACCGCTCTCCGTTAGTCCGCCGGAGGGCCAGAGGATTGTTCGATGCGCCCTGAGCCGCCCTCCCTTGTCTTCACGCGGCCGTCTGCATGCCTGACAAGGGCTCGTGGACTGTGGACTGAATCGCGGCGAGCTGGAGGACGCTCTCGCGCAAATATCCTTTTGTTTCCCTACGAGTACGACGTAAGATACGGAGTACATGTACGGAGTAATCTGCAACCTGGACGCGCTCCTTTTGCGGCGTATTACTCCGCAGTGCATGATGCCAATGAGCACAGATGCTTTCCCTCCGTATGCGCAAGCCGCCAGTCGAGCGGTGTCTCCGAGGAGAACTGACCACTGCTCCGTACGAACATGGGGCTGGCCGAGGCTGGTACATGTACGGGGTAGTCCTGTCCGTTTGCATTGTCTCGGAAAGGTGCAGATTTGAACGTGTCGCGGCCACTGCCTCTACTTCGTACCGAGCAGCTGTCACGGATCTTCAGCGTTTGGCAATCCAGTGGAATGCAGGCGTCGCTTCTGGTTGGCTGTCTCTGGAATGACCTGCAGCGGAATACCGTCGTGCAGAGTCTGTCGTGCTGGTACTCGTGCAGATGGTTTCACGACATTGGATCGCGGGAAATGAAGCTAATATGAGAGCTTCTCGTCAGCTGAGCTGGCCAGGTCCACGTTGAGCAACTGCAATGAGCACAGTCCTATTGTTGCCCGTAGACCGTGTCACCTTGTCCTGGCCAGTGCACCAGTGCATCGCTCTCTGTCGCTCTACTCGTATGCATCGTGCAAAGTCTACGGAGTTCGACTTACAGGTATGCTGAGTCAGCATGTTGCTCGGCAACGGCTCCACATTCTTGATTGGGGCGATAACAGACTCGCGATAATTTCCTGTTTCCCCTCACTAGGAACGGAACGCGTATCGTTGCGGTAAACAGCCTACGAAGTACGTCCCCTCCCAACCCAGAGCGACAAGCGACACGAACAGCAGTCGCCGGCTTGCGCTGCGAGACCGCCACGTATCTGCCTATACGGAACTACCCATACGACGAGGCGCCACAGAGAGGAGCCTCCCTTTCCCGAAACGATCCAAAGCCGTCGCGATGGCGTTCAACCCGCGCATGTCCATCCTGCCGCCGCACCAGCAGCGGCAGGCCCGCCAGCGGGACACGCCCGAGCTGCGCCTCACGGACAACGAGATCGTCGGCTGTGTTGTCGACATGGGCATTCCCTTCACCATGGCCGACCTCAAGAAGCCCAACCCGCTGCTCGTCCAGAAGATCTTTGAGTGGTTCGCCGAAGAGCTGCTCAACGTCACGCGCGAGACGGTCGAGCCCGCCATGCGCGCGGCTGCCGAAGAGGTGTGCGGGCCCGAGTACGGCGACGCGCTGATGCCGCCCGACACCCGCTGCCTCATGGGCTTCTGCGCGTCGCTGCACGTGCTGCTGGACGCGTGCTGCGTACGCGACTTCCACTTCAACGACCTGTACCGGCCGACCTACGAGCGCCTGGCCAAGATCCTCAGCTACCTCATCAACTTTGTCCGCTTCCGCGAGGGCCAGGGCCACATTGTCGAGCAGCACGCCAGCCGCGGCAGCATGGCGCGCGCGCGCGCCGAGCAGCTCTACGGCGAGAACCAGGCGCTCGACGAGAAGCTGGCCGCGAAGCGCCGCAGCCGCCAGGCCATGGAGGCGCAGGTGCGCGAGAAGCTGCAGCGCAACGACGAGCTCAAGCGCCGCCTCGTCGAGCTGCAGCGCAGCCAGAAGCAGGTCGGCACGCGGCTCGACGAGGCCCGCGAGCGCAAGAAGACGCTCGTCGACCAGCTCGAGACGCGCACGGCCACGCGCCTCGTGCTGCGCCAGGAGAGCGCCAAGCTGCAGCCGTACGTGCTGCAGAGCCCGTCGACGCTGCAGACTGTCCTGGCCGACCTCTCGGCCACGCTGGCCACGAACCGCACGCACATCGAGTCGCTGGAGCGCCGCGCGCGCGCCCTGCAGACGTCGGCCGACTCCTTTGGCGTCGTCGCCGCCGACGTCGCCGCCTGCATCCGTCTCCTCGACGAGATCGGCAGCGAGCTCGCCAAGGAGGAGGAGGACAATGCCAAGAAGTCGCGCCAGCGCGACGCGCTCACCGAGCGCGGCGCCGACGTCAAGGAGGTCGAGCGCGCCGAGACCATGCTCCAGAAGCAGCTGGCCAAGTGGAACGAGCGCACCGACAAGCTCCGCGAGCAGAGCGCCGTCAAGGCCGCCGAGGCCCGCGACAAGATGGAGGAGCTCAAGACGGTGCACCGCACGCTCAACGAGGAACGCAGCGACAAGGGCCGCGACATTGAGAAGCGGCGCGTGCGCATCGAGCAGACCGAGAAAAAGGTAGGTTTCTGTCGGCCCCCGTCTGTGCTGAGTGGGCGGCCCGTTCTGACAGCTTGCAGATGCTCGACCTAAAGGAGAACATTGAGAACGAGGTCCACAACGCCTACGAAGAGTTCCTCAAGATGGAGTCCCACATCAAGCTGTACATCTCTGAGATGGAGCAGGCGATGTAGTGGTCCTAGACTCTGTTCCCAGACTGTCCGGTCTTTACAAAGGCAGTTCACGACCGTTTATGAGGTGGTTTGTGGGGGTTGATACGTTATGTTTATGGATATGTAGCGCGGCGTTGTGAGGCGTTTGGACGGAAGATAGATACCAGGCGGACGGGCATTGCTTTGGAACACAGGGGGCCAACAAGCAAAGCGCAAGATTCGATGGGTACATGTGAAAGATGCAAACTACGAATAGGACTCAACATCAGCACACGCCTCGTCGTTCAAGCTGCTCTCGTCGTCCTCGCTATCCTGGACATAGTCTCGGGCGGGCGCGCTTTTCTCGATGGGAGGCTGCAGCGACGGCGATCGGTTTCTTGGTCCTGGATTTTGTGCCATGCTGTGCTGTGCTTGTGTTTCTTCCTGCGTTTCTTGGACCGGGTCTGCTCTGTCCCACGGCCCAAGAACAGATCGAAACCACCTTCCCAGCACAGTCTGCACCTTTTCCGTGCGCAGAGGATAGCCTGCCTGCTGGAGTTGCCGCCGCGGCACCGTGCTGAGGACGGGCACGCGCTCGTCCAGATGGCTAGTTACCGCTGCCGCCGCCGCCGAGGCCCCTGCTTGCGCGTCTGATCCCGCTTGTCGCTGTCTATCACCGTCGACTGGCCGTGCCGGCAGCTTCGTATCCACGATGACAGCGTCGAGGCCAGTGCGCCAGGCTGCCTCGACAAGCACGACTGCCGATGCCGCCAGGCCTTGGCTGCTCCATTCGCTCGAGCCACGATGCAGGCGGCCAAAGCCGTACACGACGAGCGACTTGCGTCGAGGCTCTCGCGACGGTGCTATGCCATCCATCGCTGTGCCTTTGCTGTCACTCGCATCCGGCGGGCCAACACAGCTCGACGACGGATCAAAAGCGGCGAGAAAGGCGCGCAGGTGCACAACAGTCGGCACAAAGGCGACGCGGATGTGGCGCGAGACAGCAGCCTCGAGCAGCGAGTGATGTGGCTGTATGATGGCGTCGTGTTTCTCGCGGCGTGTGTGCAGGGCGGCTTCGTCGCTGGCACTGCCGTCATCTGAAGCCTCGTCGAAAAAGGACTCGATAAAGTTCTCGCGCGTCGCGCAGACGACCAGCGTTGTGGGGTGGCAGCAGCTGTCGAGGATATATGTCAGAACGTCAGACGGTCGCGCCGGCGACAGGACAAAGTTTCCCATGGCGGCCACGCAGCAGTCCTGTCACATGGCGGGCGACTCAACTCTTGTTGCCATCGCTGGCGGTCGTGAAGCTTCAAGCTTGGGAGCTATTATTACTCATTACGCATTAGAGCTGGCGCCCCACATGAGCATCCACGTGCCTTGCCAAAACCCCGCGAAAACAATCCAGAACTCAACTCGTCATACCAACTCGCCGTCCAACCACGCTCACCACCGGCTGTCTGTGGCGCCTCGCTGTCACCCGTTGGCAACGCTCTGCGGATGTAGCTACCGCTTCGCTGGCATTGAACTGCGCTCTACGAAGCAGGCCCAGGCGCGATGGAGTCGATATCGCGCATAACCAGCCTCCTCGAGAGTGGTACGTCACCACCTGAATCCAAGGAATCACCCGGCAGCTGGCAGCTGGCAAGTCTGCTGCCGGCGTCCTGTTCTGTAGCAGGAAGGCTGATCGCAGGCATGTGCAGCTAGGGAACTCACTTTCGATGCGTCCTCGGCAGCCCGCAGCTTTCGCAGCTCACCCCGGCCGCTCGATACCCGGCAGATCAAGAAGCTCCTCGACAGCCGCGTCGAGCGAGACGTCCTTGATGGCCTCCGTCGCGTGACTTCGGTACGCTTCTCCTCCGACGCAGCTTCCAGCTTCAACTCCTTCTGTGCTTGACTAACGTACAATCTGCGGGCTTCTAGATGATGTACGGCGGCCAGAAAACGCTGCCGTTCTTCTCGGCTGTTGTCAAGAACGTGGCCTCGCCGAACCTCGAGATCAAGAAGCTCGTCTATATCTACGTCGTGCACCACGCTGAGCAGGAGCCCGACATGGCGCTGCTCTCCATCAACACGATCCAAAAGTCGCTGTCCGACTCCAACCCACAGGTGCGCGCGCTCGCTTTGCGCACAATGTCTGGCATTCGTGTGCCGGTTATCAGCCAAATCGTCTCGCTCGCCATCAAGAAGGGCACCGGCGACATGAGCCCGTATGTGCGCCGCGCTGCCGCCATGGCGATACCCAAGTGCTACCGGCTCGACCCGAGCCAACTGCCGCAACTGCTAGAACACATGGTGGTGCTTCTCGGCGACAAGCAGTACTACGTGGCTGGGGCAGCTGTCACGGCGTTTATGGAGGTATGCCCGGAGCGGCTGGACCTGATCCACAAGAACTACCGTGCGCTCGTCAGGAAGATTGTCGACATGGACGAGTGGAGCCAGATGGCCACGCTGCGGCTAATGACCATCTACGCACGCAAGTGCTTCCCTCGGCGGACAAAACAGGTGCCGGCCGCGGCCAGGAGTAGCCGAGGCAGCACCGCCGCTGCAACGCTGGACCTCGGCGATTTCTACGGCGACGAGCAGACGGACAAGCAGACAAGCGCCGAGTCAGACGACCACACTCAAGAAGCGGCTACGGTTGCAATGCTCGACCCGGACCTGACGCTGCTGCTGGACGCCGTCAAGCCGTTGTTGCAGAGCCGGAACTCGGGCGTGGTGACGGCCGTGGCGCGGTGCTATGTGAACGTGGGCACGCCGGCTTATGTGCGGGCAGCGGTCGGCCCACTGGTCGCTCTGCTGCGCGGACCGCAGGATATCCAGCAGGTCGCTCTCTACAACATCGCAGCCGTGTGTCTGGAGCAGCCGGCAGACTTTGTGCGCTACGCTTCGCACTTTTTGGTGCGAGCAGGGGATGCGCCCGCAGTATGGGCGCTGAAGATCGAGGTGCTCGCCTTGCTCTTCCCACACGCCGGTGCCGCGGGCGGGCCGACCAAGTCGATGATCCTGCACGAGCTCGAGCATTTTGCGCGCGGCACGGACAAGGCGCTCGTCCGCGAGGCGGTCCGCGCGATCGGCCGCTGTGCACAGGCAGACCCGGACCCAGCGACAGCCGCGCGCTGTTTGCGCCTGCTGCTGGCGCAGATTACCAGTCTTGACGGCACGCTGGCGGCCGAGAGCTTGACCGTGATCCGGCATCTCATCCAGCAGGATCCAAACCGCCACGCAGCGACGGTCGTGCGGCTGGCCAAGAACCTCGACGCCGCGACGGATCCGCAAGCACGAGCCACCATAATATGGCTTGTGGGTGAGTTCGCCGGCCTCGGTGGGGAGGACAATATTGCTGCGGATGTGCTGCGGATTTTGCTGAAAGGCTTTGCGGATGAGTCGGAGACGGCCAAGCGACAGATCGTGCTGCTCGGTGCCAAGGTGTACCTGCACCATCTGAACCGCGAGAACCGGGACGTGCAAGACACGAACGATTCTTTTGAGACGGGACGTGCCATCTGCACGGAAAGCACGGAAAGCACGGAAAGCACGGAAAGCACGGGAACAGCTCATCCTATCGTCCAGCTCTGGAACTACGTGCAGCTGCTGGTACGCTACGATACGTCCTACGATCTACGCGATCGCACACGGCTGTACCGCGCGCTGCTCGAGGTGCCGCAGCTGGCGACGCTCATGCTGCTGGCACCGAAGCCAGTGCCTCATGCTCCCAGCCCGTCCGAGGCACGGCGAGGCCTCACGCTTGGGTCGGCGGCACTTGTGCTGGGGAGCAGTGCTGTCTTTGGTGCTGGCGGCCACGGTCTGGCAGGTTATGAGGCGCTGCCAGACTGGGTGCAGGACGGCAAGGAGCCCGACCCACACCTGCGGGACAGCAACGATGGAGTGCAGAGCCACCAACATGGCTATGAGGAGCGCCGATCTGCAGTGCCGGCAGCGGAGAGTCTCGATGCAACAGCGCAGAGTCGGCGGCCGGCGGGAGCGGGACCGAATGGAAAGGGGGCCCAGGTCGGCGGCAAGACGCTAGACGACTGGCTCGCGGAGGAAGAAGAGGAGAGCAGCGAGGAAGAGGGCAGCGAGGAGAGCGAGGAGAGTGAGAGCGAAGACGGAGAGGGCGACGACGGTGAGGAGAAGGAGGAGGAGGAGGGTGGAGACACGGAGAGTGAGGAAGGCAGTGAGGAGGACAGCGACGCGGAAAGCGAAGAGGAAAGTGAGGAGGAGGCACCACTTGTGAAGGCATAAGAGTTCGCTCGAGGAGCCACAAAACGGGAATAGAACTTGGCTTCGTTCTTGGCCAAGCGACAACGTGGAGCCCCTGTCGAAAACAGTTACGTTGGGCACCAATCGCCAATGGGACCTGCGACTCGAGTGATACGGAGCGGCGAATGACGAGTGCGACACCGGGCGGCGTCTGCTCGCCAATGCGCGCGCTCAGAGTGGATGATGTCGGGCGCGCCCAACTCTGGGGCCTGGACAGTTCCGTCCAAGTGGACCGCGACGGGCGCTAGCGGGTGGATCCAGCGGACTAACACGGAGGCGAGGCCCCGTCGTCGGAAAACTTGACACAGGGATGGGCGTGCGGGCTTGCCGACGCCGGCCAGCAGCCAGGGCCACGGCGATCCAGCAGTGGAGTTGGGCCGGCTTTGGCGCTGCTTGGGCGCTCAGACATGTGAGGTGGTGTGATTTGGTTTTCTAGCGGCCTTTGTGTTATTTGAGACAGCGCCGGGTTTCCTCATCGGGGCACCTGGGATAAGGGGCTGCCAGGGACGAGGAAGATGCCGGAAGGCTGCGCCGGGCTGGAGGCCGGTCGACGCTGTCGAAAATGACATATGGAGTCGCTGGACGCGGCACAGACTACTTCGGGCTAATTGCGTCCGCCAGTCTCGTCTGCGTGGAACGGAGTATTACGAGGACGAAGGGATACGCGTATGAATAGTCGCCGATACGAGCTGCGACGATGTGACGATGGGACCGACAGGGAGTATAAGACCGGCCGGACGCTGGCCTCTGCCTCCAGACGTCCAGGACAGTGACGCATACGAACGCCAGCAAGCACTGAACAGACACGGGGACCCAGCACAAACCAGACGGGGACGAGGCAGAGAGCCGAGTTGAGAACGTGAAGTGAGCTGAAGATCGAGCTGGACCTCGAGACAACAGACAACCAAAGCCCACGGCCGGACAAGACAACACGTCCGACACGCAGACACCTCGTTGGCGCGCCCCTTGACAGCTCGCCTGACCGCAGCTGCCGCCACCTTGGCTCACTCGAGCTCTCGCAGAACCAGTGCCGCCGGAAACCAGTGCCGCCGGATCCCATCCCGAAACACTGCGCCGCAGCCATGGCGTCCACCTCGCGGCCAGCCCTCGCGGCGACGCCCGACCTGCCCATCATCGTGCCGACCCCCTCCAGCACCGCTGGCTGGAACACCACCAGCCTCGGGCCACGCCTCCTCGTGGACGTGGCCGTCGGCCTCGGCGCCGGCAGCGCGGTCGCCCCCATCATCGCCACCATCGACCGCGCCATCATGGAGAACGCGTCGGGCGCCCTCTCGCTCGCCGCGTCGCTGCGCGTGTCGCTGCACACCCTCCTCAGCGCTCCCCACAAGCTCGTCTTCTCGCGCCCCTGCCGCCTCATCGCCATGCTCTACGGCGGCACCTACTGCACCGCCAACATGATTGACACCGCCACCGCCACCACCGCCGGCTGCCCGGCCTCGACCGTCACGGCCGGCCCCGCCAAGTTCTTCGCCTCCTCCACCGCCAACGTCGGTCTCACCATGTACAAGGACCACGTCTTTATGCGCCTCTTTGGCCCGCCCGGCGCTGCGCCGCGCGCCGTGCCCCTGGCGTCCTCGGCGCTCTTCGCCATGCGCGACAGCATGACCACCTTTGCCTCGTTCATCGTCCCGCCGCGCCTGGCCCCCTATCTCGCCGACCGCATGCCTCCCGTCCTCTCCGGCCAGACCGTCGCCCAGTTTGTCGCGCCTGCCGCCGTGCAGATCCTCTCCGCGCCGCTGCACCTTCTCGGCCTCGACCTCTACAACCGGCCCGCGGGCGCGGGCGACCGCTTGGCCGCCATCTGCCGCAACTGGTCCGTGACGGCCGCTGCGCGCATCGCACGTATCGTGCCGGCCTATGGTGTGGGCGGTGTGGTGAACACAAAGGCTCGGAAGTATCTGATGGGGCGGTTCGAGTAGAGTACGCGTATAGAGTCACAGAGCATTTGCTCTCGCAAACTAGACATTTGATTTGTATAATTTAGACCTTAGATATTAGACTTCTTTACTAATGGATTTTAGAGTTCTCGTATCTGTTTCTGCTACAGTTGTTCGCTTTGGTTTGATTCGGATTTGATTACCCTGGAAGCACTATAACCTGCTTTGCATAGACGTCAAGAGACAGAGATCACACGAACAGCGAGCATTCTTCCAGTTTGATGCTACTGTTGCTTCACTACATTGTCTAAATACTCCTGTGCGTTGCTCGTGAGTTGGACCGCTCCTGCAAAATCAAAGACCGCCTCCTCCCGGCCTCATATAAAGCCAAGGTCTCGCAGAGCCGCATGCACTTGAAGCTCGCTTTTGGACAGCCGGTCTGGCCTGCTCTTGCGTCGCTCGCCCGTGTCGATAAAGTTTTCCCAGAAGAGCAGGCCGCTGAGTCCCTCCTCGCGGCACAACATGCCGCGCTCCTCGGCCATCTCGAGCTCCTCCTCGGTCACGCCAATACTCCATCCAAACTGCTGGGCCACCTCCTGCGCACTTACGCCGCGTCCAAACTCTTGCACGTGCCATGGCACCTCCTTGTCTGCCGGTGCCGCCGCCCGCAGGTCCCGCAGCCACCCGATGATGGCCTTGACCGTCGCCTCGTCCGTGCGGTCGCGGCTTTGCACCACCATGACGCCGCTCTTGAACGTGCGCAACCGCACCGGCAACCGCAGCTTCTCCCACAGCTGTGCCGCCTTGCGCATGTCTGACGGGCTCACGAGCTCCACGCCGCCCCGGGCCCGGTTGAACACCGCCCACAAATCCACCAGGCTGATGATCCCGCCTTCACGCCGAAGCACGCCGCGTGCCTCGTCCGTCAGAAACTCGGCCAGATTCCGTGCCAGCTCCGACAAGTACAGCGACTCGCGCCCACTGCCCCCGCCTCCCACAATGTCCTTGGTTGTCACGAGACCGAGCTGGCTTGCCGACTCGGCCAGCACCAGGTTGTTGTTGCTGTTACTGGCATCCGCCGACAACCCAGCTGTCTGTCGTGCAAGCCGTTCGGCCAGCGCCACCACCTGCTTTGCTGATGCCATCAGTGCTTCGAGGTCCTCAAATGCGCTGCCGATCACCAGCTCTGTATTCTTGCGCATGTCCATGCCTCGCTTCTCCAGCCCGGCGATGCCCGCAGCCTTTACCGTGCGGGTCCGCTCGCCGCTCGCTGTTTCTGTGCCAGCTGCTCCCGTCCCGGGCACATCCGTCCCGTTTAAGCCCATCGTGCCCTGGTGGGCGTTTGGCACAGGCGGTGCGTTTTGTAGCAACCACTTCCGCTGTGCAATCGAGCCCTTGAGCCGTTCGTAGAATACCTTCTCGCCGCCGCCCCGGAATGACAGCTTGACGCTCTCTGGGTTGTCCACTCCGGACTGGGCTGAGAAGCTGGCTACCACCTCTGGCCCGGGCGATTCCGTGCGAAACGGCTGCGACAAGGCCAGCTGAGCCGGCAAATCCTCCGAAACGAGCGCCGCTCCGCACATCTCGCATGACATCAGCGACGGGTAGTTGGAAAATGTGCAGCGAGGGCACGGGAATGACGGATCGAGATCTCCGCCGGCCGGCTTGGCCGGCGGCGGTGTTGTGTTATCACCAGCCGTATTCCCATTGCTGTTGCTCTGGCTCCGCTGAAGTCCCGATGTGCCGAGCGGTGGCCGGTTGGACGCGCTGGAGATCACCGCCTTCAGAACATGCGTCATGGTGGGCTGAATTCCGCAGGCGAGACAAGGCGGCAGCGGCGTGTGGGAGTTGAGGGATTCCGGGTCAAAGTTGGAGGGCACTGGGTTCGAGAAGCTGCAGATGGTGCACACCCAAGTTGCCGAGGCTAGCGCTGCCGCTTCGCGCCCACCGCCCGGGTGAGGCGACATCCGGTACGGCCGCTGCGGCGCAAAGCCATTGCCGATGCGCGCTGGACTTGCGGTGGACAACCGTGACTGGATGGGGGACCGCTTGGTGGGCTTGGGTATGAGTGTGATCTTAGCCGACGACTTGAGAAACCCAGCCTGCGCACTGTCAGCTGCTGCTCTAACAGCTTCAGGTCATCTCGATGAACTCTCTAGTCGTACATAGAATTCATATCGCTCGAC
This sequence comes from Grosmannia penicillata, assembly GCA_002778075.1. Taxonomy (NCBI): domain Eukaryota; kingdom Fungi; phylum Ascomycota; class Sordariomycetes; order Ophiostomatales; family Ophiostomataceae; genus Grosmannia; species Grosmannia penicillata. Next base: position 1,480,232 of record PCDK01000018.1, on the reverse strand, counting down.
ATCCTTCAGATCTATGGCCAACGAGAAGTTTATCGGATCTGCCTTGTCCACGTAGCAGATCCGGTGTGATGTCAGGTACACCTGGCCATTCTGGTGACACTCAAGCTTGTATTTGCTTCCGTATTGTTAGCTATGCGCTTTCATAGGCTTTCATCGGCGTGCTGTCTCGCTGACACCGCATACTGGGTTCATGAGTTCCTGAGTTCATGGACGAGAGCACACGACTCACCCTTCATAGAGGCCGACGTTGTCTTGCACATAAAGCAGGTCCTCATCCGGCAGATACGAGGGGCGTAGTGCCGTAGTGAGATCGAAGTGATGTAGGAACATCCGTCATATCGCACTGGGCAGCCTGTGCCGTCCGTGATTTCGTGAAATATGATGCGAGGTCAACCCAGGCTGCACTGAGAGGCGGGGCCTATAGGCGGAAGACCCGAAACCAGCCTATCACTGCCGTACTCCTGGATACATGCACAGATAACACTATATTTTAATTGCATATATTTATGGTCACGTGGCACTGGCAGCCGCACGACTTTAATTACCGCCCAAAAATGAAGCAGCCCAACATCTCTTCTCCTGCTTTGTACTTCTCCGCACCACACTTTCACATCCTTCGACTTCACGGTCTTCCCTCCCACGAACTACATCTCAGTCTCTTCATTCTGAGCTCCGCTAACTTTCAGAAAATTGCGCCGCTGTATTCCTTGTATTGCTGCACCGCCGCCACCATGAACTCATGGAATTCGGCGGCCAGTATGGCCAGCGCCCAATCTCATGGTTATCAACCGTATTCCATGGGTAAGCAACTCGCATATGGCTTCGAAGACCCCAAAGATGCACCGCTACTTCGAGACGGCCTGAGACTGACTGCTCTTCGTTTCAAAGCCCCGGCCTATACCCCCGTACAAGTGCGGCAGACATTTGCTGCGGCGCCCTCCTCGTACCCCCAACCACCTCACCCGGCGACATATCCCGCTCAGACGACGCCGTACAGTTCCGTGGCCCATATGGGACACGCACCGCCACCGCCCGCTACAGCTTCCGACGATTCGCCGAATAAAAAAATCGACTGGCCGGTTTCTGTCCGCCACTATGTCCAGCGCTCCTTTCACCCCAATAACATAGATGCGACCGTATCTCGGCCGGATATGGAAAGCAAACTCAAGGAAACGATCTCGCATGCCAAGGACTCTGGAGTAATGTATACCATGGACTGGGATAAGATGCCGCTGCCCCAGCAGCTCATCCGTCAAGAGCGTGAACACGCTCTTGCTGCCCAGATGAAGGCGGCTGCTTCGATCGCGCCACCAACTCCCTACTATCCGCCGCAGCCCTGGGCCAATAGTCCTACCGCTGCAGTCCCCAAGAAGCGCAAGTCTGCCGACTTCAAAGAGGACGATAGCAGTGCAAACGGCGCGCCGCCATGGCGTAAAAGTGCAGCACCGCTGTCAGATCGCGTTAACCGGAATGATAAGACCGACCGCCACGACAACGCCGCCCAAAGTAAGCAGTCCGACGAGCCGTCCAAAAGTAAGTTTCAGAAACAGCTCGAAAAGCGACAGCGTCGCTTTGATGGAGGCTACAAGTCGACATACACGACCCAGGCGTCGACCCCGGAACCCGAGCCGGCTGCCGGTCCCGTTGTTGGCACGTCACAGACGCTTGAGAAGCGGTATCTTCGGTTGACTGCGCCACCCAAGCCCGAGTTTGTGCGGCCAGAGCATATCCTTCATCAGACATTGGATCTGCTGAAGAAAAAGTGGAGGAAAGAAGGGAACTATTCTTACATTTGCGACCAGTTCAAGTCTTTGCGGCAGGATCTCACAGTCCAGCGCATCCGCAACGAATTCACCGTGAGTGTGTATGAGATACACGCCCGTATCGCGCTCGAAAAGGGGGATTTGGGTGAGTATAATCAGTGCCAGACACAGTTGAAAGCCCTCTATCAGCTTGGCCTGAAAGGCAACGCAATCGAGTTCAAGGCGTATCGAATCTTGTACTTCATACACACTGCGAACCGCTCGGCCTTGAATGACGCCATTAAAGATCTAACTACAGCAGAGAAGAGTGAGGGTGCCATCAAGCATGCGCTAAGTGTGCGGTCGTCGCTCGCGCTGGGCAACTACCACCGCTTTTTCCAGCTCTATCTCGACACGCCAAATATGGGTGCTTACTTGATGGACATGTTTGTCGGCCGTGAACGTCTCGCTGCACTTTGTAATATTTGCCGAGCGTACGTATCTCCCTTGCGCCGCGTCCCTTCACTCCTGTCCTAGGCTGCGTTGTGTAGGCCAACAAGGCTCTTTTCCCGATGCGCATTTGCAGTTTGTTCTTTACTGACATGTATACAGGTATAAACCAGACGTCCGCCTGCGGTTCATCACCGAAGAACTTGGTTTTGAATCAGACGCTGATGCGGCACAGTTCGTGATCGACAACGGTGGCCAGGATCTCTTACTAGAGCATGGCGACCACATCGTATTCCAATCAGGCAAGGCCGGCCAGAGGTTCGAGGAGATCAGGAAGGCTGCCTTTGCTAAGGTCGACATCAAAGGCCAACTTTAGCGGGCAAGCCACCTTCTCCGCCTTTCTGCACGGTTATCCTATCGCCGTCTCCATACCCTTCCGAGGCGCGCTGTTTCCGTCTTCTGTCTTTCGCCCGGCCTTCGTTTGCAACCCTGATACCTTATTCTGTTTCGTTATGTGGCTACGTTATTGTCCTGCGCCGTTGTCATTTTCCTCCCTGATCTGCGCATTCGTACACACCCACGGAAGCAGCAGCGCAGCCATCTTAAGTTTATGGGTTCTATCCCTTCTTGTCTGCATAATTCCCATCCGCCCGAGCGCCTAATATCAACTGAACGCAACGACGGCCTGGAGCTGCGATGAGCTCGACCCCCTCCCCGCATTCTAATATTTTACTAGCGATCATAGCGATCACAGCGAGGACGAGCCTTGGGTCGCTGCATGAGTAGTTCATGCTACGGCTTCCGTCGCAAACACACCCTTAACTCACCTGTTACCACCTTGAAGCGAAGGGCCAGGAGGCTCAGAACCTAGCAGCAATTTGACTTCTTCCTAGGAGATCCTAGATTCGAGAAGTTGAAGTATATAAGGCGCTGGCTTTCTTTTGGTACTGTCTGCTACCAATGTTCGAAAAGTCGACTGGTTTTTCTGGCAGAAACAGTTGTCCTATGGTGACACCCCAACGATACCAGTTGAAGTGGCGTCCTGGCCACCAGGCATGTCCATACTTCCGCATTGTTGCGCCAGCTGTGGCACATGCTTTGCTTCCCACGCCTGTGGTCGTGGCTTTTATTTCTACCAAGCAAGGCGGGCTCTTTAGATGTACTGTTGTTGAATAGCAGTAGTTGATATGATAAAGGCAACAAGTGTCTCAGACTTCGTGAACAGCATAGATTAGATTAGGTTAGGTTGTTATTTATGGCGGTTGCCATTCGCACGACCTCGCCACTGCTAGCTGTAATGCTACATGATATGAGTATAACCAGCCAATATGGGTTGCCGCCAAAGCGCCCAGCAGCATGTTACGGTTATTTAGCGGCAATGCACTAGATCAGCAATTGAGACTTGAGTATGATTAAGCGAGCTCCATTCCTCCTGTGTGTATGCGTTTAGTTGTAGCTTCTGCTCCGGGCCAGAGACAATATCTAGGCTTAAGCGGCATGAACTCTGGGTCTCACTTGTTGGTCCGCTGGTGTATGCGGCCGTTATACGCGGTGCCCAGAATGCGTCTTTATTTACTTAGCCTCCACATAGCCCACAGTGTGATGCTGTTGCGAGTACGACGTATATAGATATCTGTCTAGCGTGATCTTTAAGTCAGTCCAGAGGAATCTTGGTCAGGTCGCCTGAACACTGGGCCTGCAGGCCAAGCAGTGGTAGCATGCTCGGGAAAGCCCTTGTCACGTTCTACAGAGTAGGGCCTCCTAGGGCACAGCAATAACAGGACTTGTCGGGCAAGTAGAGGACGTCTCCTACGACACTGGCATGCTTCATACGCAATACGTGAGTAGGCGTAGATGCTGGTTGCCTAGCATGTAATTTATTGGTACTTTTAGTGGGCGTTTCGAATTTTCCTGTCCTTTCTGTCTTGAACGGCATCTACTGGACTTCGCCCGTCTAGATATGGGGTAAGTAGGATCAATATGTAAGATACTAGTTAGTATTGGGGCGAACTGGCTGCAGGCCGGATGTCAATCTGACCGGCAGTGAAATATTGTACATTCAAGAGCGTACGGAGTACTACCCTGACTATTTGTCACTCGCTCGTTAATGCTTGGGCTGCGTGCTTGTTTCAGCCGCGAAGTCTTTATGCATTTTCCTGTGCCCTGTGCCTGTTTTACAAGCAACATCACTTACTAGACTACATAGCGGGAGACTCCCAAAAACCTGACTAAAGCTGGGCATCGACTAGACGAAACAAGAAATATGCGACTTGTAGCGTCTGCCTGTTGCTATTGGCTACATGCGCCATGGGCAAGTTGCCACCTTCGATCATTCCAGGCAGGATGCAAGGGAGACTGCAGGTGCACGAATACAAGTAGTCGTGGAGCATATCGATATGGTATTGTGCAGTTGGCATCCTCGGAAGTCGTTCCCTAATCAGTTAGAGCTGCAATAACGTATAAGAAAGGTTGTTTGGCTATGCGTAATCAGCATAAAGATGGCTGCTAAGACTGTGCTGTTTCTGTTTGCGGCTTCTCTTTGTCTTCTATAAAGGCTGCCTTATTCGACACTCTAGATCTTCTGTGTAAGTACACGCGCGTAGTCCCAGTACCGGCGTCTACATGCTTTCATTTTGTACAGCCGCTTTTCTGGTATTATGGGAAACATAAGTAAAAAATGAAAGGGACTCATGCGTGTTGGCGGTTTTACTGGAGGCCTCGAAACAGAATCAGGTCAATGCGCGAACCACATAGTACGCAGTGATACCTTCAATTGCTCTTGGTTCTCCCTTTTTCCGGCCTTAACCCCCCCGAGTTCGGCAACCTTCAGCGTGTATCGCGCCGTGGGGGTGGGCCTGGCCATATGTGTAACCTTGCTCGGTCCCTCTTAGCCCAAAGGGACAGTATTGCTCCGTAGCATCAATGTGTCTCAGTCTGTTCTGGATTGCGATGATACGAACACGGAGTACTTTGTAGAGTGAAAGTATCTCCGCTGTCAGCTGCTCGCCGCCGGATTATTAACTCTGACCATACTTTGTACGAAGTCTGAGGGTCTGTTGCAAACTGGCAAGTCTGTCATGCCGTCAATGGAAGACACTACTCGCGTATTGAAATAAAGCCTAAGGAATACAATGACCTACAATTTTCTTGGCAATACTTCAGGCGCGTACTTCGTTCTCCGTATATCAATTGCTCTCCGATCCATCTATTCTGCAACTTTTTTAATAGATATGGCATGCGTATACTCCGTAATGCTCATATAATGCCGTGTGCGTGTACTCTTACGTACAACGCAATCAATACGCCTCAGTTCGATATGCTCGTGTTCGGGGGAATCGCTTTACGAAGTATAACTGAGCTCTCTAATGTTGATCGCAGCTCACGACCCTACGGGGTTCGAGCGTTATTCAACTTAATTTCTGCTCCTCCTTACTCCGCAGACAGGCATTTGTCACCACTGGGACCTTTCCGTTGTGTCCGACTTGCGACTTGGCATGGAGCGCGTAGCAGATCGTCTCCCGCTGGCACTACTTCGTAGACTACACCTCGTCGGCGCTAGCACTGGTGAGACGGCTGCAGTCAAAGCAAACCGAGGGGGCCTGCTCTCGCATTGTTCGGAGTACATGTACTCGTGCTCGGACTGCTTTTCGGCACGTACGCCGTAAGTATCGGTACGAGTCACTGCTTGTTCTCACTTGTTCGAAGTGGCGCGCAGATCCGGCATGTCCCGGCAGATGTGTATTTTGTTCCGAGTTTTACTACTTCGTAGGCTGCTTAGTCAACGACGTTTTTCTCGAACAGTCGAATACTTTGTACGTGACAACGCTTGCTGTTTCTGCGCTTTACTGTCTACTCGTACTTGTACGAGTACGATTTACGCAGTATCCACAGAGGGTCGTTGGACGGTACGTAGACTTCCCATCTTTTAGCAAGGCTAGGACGCGTGGCAACCTCCGTTCGTACCTAGACTACGAAGTTCTCGGCTAGCACGTTTATTCTCTGTATTATGGCCAGTGCACAGAGTAAAGCATACTCGTAAAGGCAACGCGTAGTCGACATCAACCGAGATACATGCGCGACTGCAACTAAGACGTTGTTGCTAGCTTTCAAGTACTACCCGAATTACCCGTACTATGGATATGAGGATCCAGTGCTGCTAGGAACGGGACCAGTAAGCCGTTTTCAGCGTTGCAATCCGTTTTTACAACGTTAATCGATGTGTACATAAGCACGTGTACTCCGTACTTTGTACTTTTTAGTCGCCTATTTCCCAGTCCCATCAGAAACGGCCTGTAAAATATTGCGTATGTCGTACGGAGTACTCCGTAATAATACTGGGCAACGTAGATCAACTCGCCCGTGCACGGCCTGTTCATTCTCCTCGGCTCTCTGAGAGTGGCAGCATCGGGATGCCGACGAGGTCCGTGCTTGTGGGCAAAGCAAGTTTCTACGGAGTATTCAATACGCGAAGCATTGTCTTCCGGCTAGATATAAGAAGAGCACGTAATTGCTCCCATGCTGTCGGGTAATGATGATCTGACTTATCGTGTACATTTTATGCCTTCAATCCACAAGGCGCAACGACAGTTCTGCGTCACACGGAGTATTACTCAGTGCGGATTGTCATTTCGAAACTCCGCATTGGGTTTTAGTGCACTGCCGATTACTCGTATATGTGCGATTCCAGCGACGCATCTAGCCACCGAAATAGCACATCGTAGGGCACAGCGGGAGCAACAAATTGCGCTTTGTCCGCCCATTCGCGGACGCCAGGAATTCAAAGCCCGGAACGCTGCTGGGATTGTTGATAAAGGAAAGCTGGCAAGCAATACGGCAGTAGCTTATGTCAGCTACAAGTACATGCCGTTGTTGCCTTCCCTCGCGCACTCTTACTCGCAGTCTAGTAGCGGCGGCAGGCGCCACCGTGACGCTGGGCCCGATGCGGCCACTCCTCTCTTTGCTCCGAGGGAAGGAAGCGCTTACGAGTAGACTACCGCATAATTCGCAGGTCTGGCTCGATAGGAAAAGGCGCTATGCATGGGTCCCCGATGCCGACATGACGCGTGCGACGTGCTTGTAAGCAAAGGCAGAAACCCAAGCTGAAGCACACGACCATCACCAGGCGGTCACTGGCGGAAGAATGAGAAGAAGAGAAGCAAGGGAGAAGGCGCCGAGAACATGTCCTGGAGGGGAAGCAACGACGGAAGGGCCAGAACGACCACATGAAAAGAAAAAGGCAAGAGCGACACATCCTCGCACTTTGTAATACTTGTAGAAAACTCGGCTACCCCACCAAAATCGCTGTCTTCATGCCTATTACGGCACGAGGGACTACGCCCACACCCGCCCACCCGCCCGTGAGCACGAACACTTGCAACCCCTTTTCCCACCTCGCTCACATTGGTCGCTCGCCCCTCCTGCTGCGCATCCCGTCCCCTCCTTCCCCAATCACTCTAATCCCACCCTCCTCTCGTGCCTGCCATTTGTCTTCCGAGCGCCATCGCCCTGTCGGCGCCAGCGGCTTTTCTCCTTTCCCTAATCTCGCCATATTTTCTTCTCTCCTCTTCCTCTCATTTTCTTTGCACTCAGCGTCATCTTTTCCCACCACCCCGCGTCGCCGTCTTTGCTCGTTCCTTCGCCTGTCCTACTTCGGAACCAGCAGAATTTCGTTTCGGCAGCATCACCGTGACGCACCGCTGCTATCCTCTTTCAACGGCGCAACCGCAATCTCGTCTTGTGACTAACCGACCTGCCTGCACGATCTGCCTGCTTTTCACTGCCGACCACTGGCGCATCTTCGACAACTGACACGACGACTCCTGCTTGTTCGCCCTCTTCTGAGCACAAATACCCGAACAACGACTGCGGCAAACGCCTACTCGAGCAAAGGTTAGCATTGCTGAGCGACTTTTGCGAGTCTTCCGAGCAGTGGATGTTCTGGAGCTTTTGCGACAAATTCAGATCCTCTGTACAATACGAGAAAACCAAGAGCCCACCACGAAAGAGAGAACCGAACACGGGCGCGGTCATATTTCGCCATTGACGAGTCCATCCCACCGCCACTCCCCTTCTTAACCGCGCAACACCGCAGCCTCGCACGCACTTGTTCTTGCGCCGCACAAGAAGGCTAAATCACCGACCGCGGAACACGAAGAAAAGTAAGTACCGATATAGGCTGCCTTGTACCTTTGTGACTCCTCCCACCCTCCACATGTCTACAGCACCATCGTCCTCAATGCATACCCCTTCGTACCCTGCTGCTGCGCTGTTGCGCAGACCCACGTTACAACGACGTCGTGGCATATCGATTTCTACATACGGAGTAGCACATCGCCTGCGATGTAAGGTCAGCAGTTGCGAGCGCGACTGCACCGCGACTGGCCATCTTGAGGTCCAAGCGGCGCGTTGCAGAAACGCCACGCGCAATGGCGTTGGTGCTAGCGCAATTTATTCTATCACTCACATCAACGCCCTGTATTGCCTGGGATGTCCTTTATTTCCGTCCTCTCTTTTCCTCCTAGCAGCTGTCTCTTCACTTTCCCATTCGCACTCCGAGATCCCGTCTAGCTACCTTACGATGAGCACGGCCATCTAACACCTTTCTAGCCATACAGGCCACCTACTTGCGCGCAAAACTCTTATTTTGCCTACATCACCAAACTGGTACCACAACTCAACACAATGAAGGTACGTCATTTTGTGGTGTCTGTTATCCTAGGACCTCCGAGGCAGTCCCATTGTCTCGTTGCCAGTCACCTCTGTCGCCTGCTTGTAGGGCGCTATAGCAAGCGAGCTAGACTAACGTGCGTCTTATCTAGGCCCTCCGGAGGTCCATCAAGGGCGAGAAGGAAACGAAACCCCATGTTTCAATCACTCCAAAGTCTGCTGTTGCTATCGTCCCGCCCAAGAAGGTTATTCGCGCGCTCTACGACTATGAGGCACAATCCGCCCAGGAGTTGAGCTTTTCCCGCGGCGATTTCTTCCATGTTATTGGTCGTGAACACGACCAGGACTGGTATGAAGCTTGCAACCCCGCCCTTCCTGACGCACGCGGCCTTGTTCCCGTGGCTTTCTTTCAGGCCCTCGGCCGCACCGAGAGAGACAGCGCCCAGTCCGACTCCAGTCGCTCTGCGCCCTCATCCGCGAAGAATCCCGATCACGATTCTGGGTACGCGGAGGCATCAGCTGCTGCCGCCAACAGTCCCAATTCTTTGCCTCCTCTCCCAGGCCTGCGCGACTCGAGATCGGGAGGCAAGAATGGCGCCATGGTCTACGGTATCGTCATGTACGACTTCCAGGCGGAGCGTGCCGACGAACTAGAGGCCAAAGCTGGCGAGGCCATCATTGTCATTGCCCAGTCGAACCCAGAATGGTTTGTCGCAAAGCCTATCGGCCGCTTGGGTGGGCCAGGACTTATTCCAGTCTCTTTTGTCGAAATTCGCGATATGGCCTCGAACACTCCTGTCCCAAACCCCCAGGATGCTGTTCGCCAGGCAGGCATCCCCAAGGTCGAGGAGTGGAAGAAGATGGCGGCCGATTATAAGAACAGCAGCATCACATTGGGCAAGTTCGAGGGCGGTAGCGGAGGCCAGCAGTCCCTAGAACACGGCATGGAAAGAATGAGTCTGCAGCAGGGGAACGGCTTTTCTGCTTCTGCCGGCCGCGCGAGTCAAGGAAACGGCTACGTAAGTTTGTTTCGCACAACGTCCTTGTTTAACGTCGTTCTAACTATGATTTTCGCTGCAGCCACAGCCAACGTCGGGTGCGAATTCCCAAAGAAACACGCAACAAAACCTACAGATGCAGCAACAGCAACAGCAGGGACACTACAGCACGAATTCTTCGACAATATCACAATTGTACGCTCCGATTTCTGCGCAGATTTGCCGCTATTGCTTTGCCGAGGACAAGTACTGGTTTGTCATCGAAGCCATGCTAGAGGACGGCCGTCATTGGGAGCTGTCGCGGTACTACGAGGACTTTTACGACTTCCAGATTGCCTTGCTCACCGAATTTCCTGCCGAGGCCGGCAATACTGGAGCGAAAAAGCGTACTTTGCCATACATGCCTGGCCCCGTCAACTATGTGACGGATGCAATCACAGAAGGTCGCCTCCATAATCTTGACGCCTACGTCAAGAACCTACTGACACAGCCGCCATACATAGCACGCTGTGACCTAGTAAAGCAGTTTTTCAATCCCCGCCAGGGAGACTACGAGATCGAAGCGCCTACTGCAGAGGATGAGCTAGATGCCCCAGGGTATCCGGATGACCAGCCGGCTGAGCGACCCCCGAGTCAACTAGACAGTGGATATTCGACGGGCATGGCGCCAGGTCGTATCGGCAGCCAGCAGCCTTCGGTGGCACGCCAACCGTCATCCCTTTCGCAACCTTCCCAGAGCTCTCTGTCGCCTGGAATTAGCCAACAGCCTGCTCAGGCTATGAAGGTGAAGCTGAGCTTTAGCAACGAGCTTGTTGCCATCCGTGTTCCAATGGATATTCAGTTTCGCGATCTTTGCGAGAAGATCCGTGACCGGCTCAAGATTTCAGCTGCCGATCAAATGCTGCTCTCCTATAAGGATGATGCATCTGGTGATAGGCCTGACTTGATCAATGATTACGATCTTGACATGGCTCGAAACGAGAAGTTGACGATTTTTGTTGACATCTCGTAGCGGCATAAGGAGTACGCTTCTGTTGCTGTAACTCGACTCCATTCTTTCTTCCTTTTCAAGACCCAATAAGAAGGCGATGCTGATGGCTCCCTTCAAGGAAAGTCACATCGGCTTCATCTTCGGCAATTTTATGCCATTGTTGTGCCTCACGAACTTCTTTTATATATGGCGATAAGCGGTATAATAGCCGCTTATCCAACACTTGCTCACTTTATTCGTTCACCTCTTTGAAAGAAAACTACAAGATTTTTGGTGCCGTGAGGCAATACATGACTGTTGATGGACGGAGCGCTTCGGCCACGGTACACGACGCTTTCTCCAGAGTATGGCGTCTATGGCGTTGATGACGGGACATTTGTTTCTTATTTCTGCGGTCCTATCCGTTGGATTTATGTGTTTTGTTGGTTGGTCAAGGACCACGAAATAGTTCTTACCATGTGCTGCTGCGCTCTTCTATCTCGTTACTTCGCTGGGCCTTGCTTGCCCAGGGATAATGCGGAATAGATGTGCGGCTCATGAAGTTATGTGTTACCTGGACTCTATGAGTTGATGAGGAATTGATACCAGGCAGCTTCTGACGGATTATCTTTATGAGAATTTGGTAGATGGATATGTATGAACTGAGGACTTTTCAGCTTCATTTTGGGGTTGCTTACAGTGATTTTGGAGCTAACGAGAAGCATGCCAAAATACCGTTTCCCCCTCACCACCAGCAATCTCCCAAGTCCCTGCCCACAAGCAAGCACCGCTCTTCGTACTTGTCGCCCTGCTTGCCGCCAAGTTCACGTCAATTGAGTACATTGCGCGGTAAACGAAACAGATAAATGTATCCAGGTGGCCTAGGCAGGCATTATTAACGCTGTCGGCAGAGTGTCTCTCACATCTCGTGTAAAATGAAGCCAGATCCCGAGCTAGATACAAGTAAAAGTGCAAAAATGCAACCAGGTGCCATCCAGAAAGCCAACGAACGATAGCTGAGGCCGTTAAGCTCACCAAAGCAGCCCTGGGCGAGATGAAAGCGGCATTACCAAGTAAACGCGATTGGGTATGGACGTATCACACAAGGAAACATATGTTGTTGGACTGACGGGGATGAACAAGTGATAGGTCCGATCGAAGAGCGTACCAGAAAACAAAGAGCTCCTATATTATGAGGAAAACGACAAGGGGTATGTTAAAATAGGGTATGCCGACTGTAATCGCATGCCTTCCGTGTGGAACCGGGGGCCATTCTTAGACAGTTCCTGCATGAGTAAACGAAAACAAAACACAGAAAGCAAATGTGAACGAGTTAGGAAAACCCCCCCAAAAAGCCAAGATTCAAAGGAAACTGAAAAAAGCTAGTGAAATAGGAAGACAAACAGGTGTGAGCCCGGTCACCCTGACTGCGTATGCAAACCCCCCATCAGACTCTGTCCCGTGCGCCTGTTGCTGCGTTGGCGTTTTTCCTCAAGTCATTCTCTTCCTAGCTCTATCTGTACTTTCGAGGGCGAACAGCATTACGTACTCGGCAAAGACAACGCTCCCCGGATAATGAAGAGCCAACCAATAATAATGAGAAGTTGATCGGGGTATATAGTGTAGAGTGAGCAAGGGTATGCTGTGAGTGTCACACCACAACGTGCGTCGACATATGATCGACTGCCTCCTTGATTGACCGTAGCATGCGCTGGTTTACGCAGAACGGACAGCGCAACGGCTGTTCGACATGGGCTGGCGTCGGCGTAAAACTGGCGTCGCCGCCACTGCTGCCTTTTGCGGGCGTCGATCCAAGAAGCGGCGCCAGTCCTGAGCGGTCTTCGGCATCTTGTGCACTGGCGACTGCAGCAGCGGCAGCGGCGACAGCGGCAACTTCGGCATCTTCCTGTTGCTGGAGCTGCCGTAACGCCTTCTGCAAGACCATATCTGGGTCCTCCCCGGGATAGATGGACGACGAGGTTGCTAGGTCAGTGCCGCTGCCGTTGCCATTAGAATGGTGGCTAGTGCTCCCGTGCCGTATATCGTGGCTATTCCCGCGCGAGGCCGAGAAAGTTGCCGAGGCAGCGGCGGCGGCGGCGGCGGCGACTGCTGCGGCGACTGCCGTGGCCGTCGAGGCCTGTGAAGCTGTCGTGGCAGAAGCGAGGCCTGGGGCACCGCCCACGACACCTTCCCCTGACGCGTCGCCCACTAGTCCTGCCGCCGTTGGTGATACTGGGCTGCCCTCGGCACCGCCGTGGTGAGAGGGTCCCGCCAGGGTGTGGTAGCGGACAATCTCATCACGCACACGTGTACATGTGTCAATGGATGTATCTAGGCCCAGACTGCGGCTGATCTCATCGCGGATAGCCACTGGGTTCGTGTCGATGTTGACGCTCATGATGCTCTGGACAGCTTCGGTGAGGTAGTCGATGTCGGCAGCTGGATCGCCGCCCGAAGCAGAGCCAAGAGTGGACTGGCGTCGTTGGCGTCGGACAAGCAGTCCGTAGCGTTTTTTGAAGCGGTGGATCCAACCTGGAGAGAATTCTGGCGGCTCCGCGCCGCGGTGGCGCGGAAGCTGGGTGAATATGGACTTGGCCTTGTCGGCGAGCTCTTCGTTGGTTGGGTGGCGGCCGGCATTGGTCATCTGCTGGTACCATAGCAGGACGAGCTTCTCGACCTCTGGCCAGTTGCCGAAGCGCAGACGGCTGCCCGACAGCTGGGGTTCGCCGTCCAGGCGCGCATACTTGGGCGACAAGCTGTGGGACACGGTGGACTGCGATATGGTCTGCAGATACTGCCGCTGGAACCACTCGATGCACTGTTTGTGAGACGGGCGGCTGGCCTGCGAGTTGGCCCAGCGGCGGAGCGCGCGTCGCTGGTCAAGCGTGAGCGAATGGCGCTCCTTCTGCGGCGTGGACGAGGGCGTGTCTGACGCGGCAATGGCAGCGTCAAGACTGGGCGTGCTTGTGCTGCCGACGCCGGTGCCGGTCGCCGTGCCGGGCGAGGCAGCGGCGGCTATGGCGTTGTCCGGCGTGGTGGCGGCGACTGCCGGAGAAATAGAGGGACCGGAGGGAGTGGCTGGTGCCGCCGGCACGTCTTCCGACCCGTCGGACATTGGGGCGGTAGGCTGGTGGGATGGGGACAGCCAGGTGGCTGTCGGCGCGATATAGCACGCAGGAGGGAAGAAAGTGGGATGGGAGAGGGGGAAGTTGGCGAGACCAGAGGGGGAAATGTGCTGGGGTGCCGGGGCGTGTGCTGGAAGCGCGAGACGGGTTCTTCGCGTCACAGATAGCACGATGCTGAGCTGTGGCGGCGATGTCCTAGCACGTCGTCATGAGTGGACTCTGCACGAAGATAGTCGGCGCCGGCCCCAAAACCAGCGCAGAGGAGCAGAGACTTCCGGAACGACTGGACAGTCGGATGGACACGACGTTGGCGGGCCGACTGGCCGGCTGCCCCAGGAGCAGATGCAGATCTCAGCAAAGAAAAAGGCAGAAAAAGACAGCAAAAGACAGCAAAAGGCCAGGCACAAAAACGACGAACACGACGAAAACGACGAAAACGACGAAAACAGCCACCCGATAAAACACCACAGCCAGCAGCAGTCGAGGCGGCGGGCAGGGAGCAGCAAGCAGCCAGCAATGCGCACGAGAAAAGGACAAGGAGGAGCACGATGGGGGAGATGGCGGGCGGCGGAGGCCACAAAGCGAGCGGTGTTGACGGCGAGGAGCGACGGACATGCGTTTTTGGGGTCTCGCAGCTATTATCGCTTTGGGCGATACAGTGAGGTTATTCGCATGGGTGTGGGCGTGCTGGTGTGGAGTGTGTGGTGTGGGTGCATATATGTGTTAAAGCTGGGCAGGACTCAGCTGGCAGCCGGCTCAACGGTCTGCATCGTTGTATTGAGGCTGTTTGCGTGAGCTCGACTGCGTACCGCGAGAAGGGAATCGGATAGGAAGTTAAGAGAGTTTTGGGCGCAAAGAAAAAGAGAGGGAAGGGGGAAAGGCGGTAAAACGAAAATTGGGAAGGCTGGGCCGCAGCGAGCAAAGGGATCGAACCGCTAATTCTGTTCTGCTAGTGGGGGTGTGGGGATGGCGGCAGGAGGGGTTGCTTCTAGCAGCCTGGTGACCAGACAGACGCAGCAAAAGCACAAGAGCCACCGTCGAAACGGGAAGGAGGCGCCTCGACGCGTGCATTGCGCCTGCCGTCCTTTGTCCTCTGAGCTTTGGTCTGTTTGTTTATATGGAGTAAGCGTGTATTTACGCTTTCTGTGGTGTTGCTACGTTGCCATCGCGTTCCGCCACCGGCTCTCACTCTTCACAGTATCGCTGCTTGTCTCACTGCGCGTCCTACTTCGCACATGCCACTTGCGAACGTGCGAATACGGAGTACGAGCGGGCTTGCGCACTCGCACTTCTTGCCGCGATCCCAAACGTGTAGCCCCGGCTGACCCCTGCAATAGCTAGCCCTGTTATGCCGTCGATGCTAAACACGGCAAGAACCCCAAGAACCCCAGCATTATGCACCTACAGGGGTTGCTGGCCCGGCTTTGCGCAGAGATCTGGTGATAGCCGCGCTTGGTCGGATCGCATTGCACATCCCATGATACATGCAAATGCTGCCTAGTATGCACAGATGCGATTCTTCGGCACGAACGCCATCCACTTTGTGGCCAGTCTCGTCCTACGCCATGCGCGGCTGAATTGCTCTCTGCCAAACATGCGCATCCGGCTTGTGTCTGTCCGTCTCTTTCACCGATCGTTTCACACAAACACACCCCAGTCTTGTTCCTCCCGCCTTTTTACTTAAAGTTGCAGCCTTTCAGCCTGCCCTGCTGCGGCTTCGGGTTTGCGACCGGCATGATTGGACGGCAGCTTGCCGCCCCGCAGAACGATAGGCCAGAAACGTCTACGGAGTATTACGAGCGCGTCGACCGCCTCGATGACAAGCCCGGCTTGTACTTGTCAGCAAGAGCAGAAGCTTTCTGCACTGCCGTAAACTGTATGCACGACATGCAGATGCAGGCATGCCTCCCGTGTCCGCACGCAACATGCAGATTACGGGTAGAAAGCTTTGTACAGCTGCACATGTCGTTTACGGCGAGCATGGAGTCAGGGCCTGTATTCCTCTGAAAAACACGCAACTATTGAGTGCGGCATCCTTGGCAATTTCGGCTCGAGAGCAAACATCGGACGACTGGCTGTCTGCGCATAAAATGACGCCCTTCGTAAGAGGATGACTGCCGCTCGAGAACTGGAAATTGATAAAGTAGGACCCTTTTCGGGAGTCTGTGGTAGAAGCCGAAGGATTTCCTCGTATATTTTGCTCCGTAAGATACATGCCTTTCTGTTGCTCTGCGTGATAGCAAGCCACACCTGCAGGCTTATGTCCATAGGTCAAGCACCGACGACAAGGCCGGTCGCTCCACATTGCTTTTCAATGCTGAAGACAATACGAAAGTATCATGCGGGCTTTATATAAAATTATCGCCAGGACTTTGAGCTGCCATTGCTGTGCAGTTCGGTACGTCTACCCATGGCTTAGTGTGCAGCCACCAAAGCCGCTGCTCTGAGCAGAGAAGCATCTCGCCTTCGCGGAGGAAGCAAAAACTGCTCACACCTCCTTCTGGCAAAGTCTATTAGCACACGCTGAACGTTCATGGCCGACTCTGAAATCTTACCTGGAACTTCAATAAGCCCTAGCAGCACACCCCCTGCATCCCAGACCTCCACGCCATCCGCACAGCCGGCATACACGTTTCCACGACGGTCACATCGGATACTTAGGGGAACACCGCGAAGTGCAAACGAGAAGACCCGGCGGTTGGCAAGGAAATCAGACCCTCCTCGTCGGATTGCATCGAACGCGTAAATCGTCGCGCCGCTGCAAAGATAAGTTAGAAGATGAAAAAGCCGTCAAAGCGCCTAGAGTAGGCTCCAAGAGGCAAAAGGAGCTGGCGAATAGCATACCGCGTTAAATCTTGGTTTCCGTCACCGCGCACAGAATCCGTGTTGGAGACATAGACCGTTTGGCCGTCGGGGGCGAAGCATATGCCCGTCGGCCGGGCGAGACTGTCGTCCATTACGCGAAGACTGCTAGACTCGGGATCGAACCGGTACACTTGGCAGGGAAGCTGAGGTTTCTTGCGAAAGTCCTGCTCGAAGCCACGACACGGATCGGTGAACCAGAGGGCGCCATCTGGAGCCTGCGCCACGTCGTGTACCGAGTTGAAGTCGCGGCCGTAGTAGCTGGTCACCAGCGCTTCGGGCGGCTTGCCGCGTGGCATGAAGAAGAGGCCGCTGGAGCCGGGAGCCGCGCTGCCTTGCGCGCAAAAGAGAACGCCGCCTTTGGAAGTGCCGCCTCTCCCCGCGTATGGAAGAGCGCCTGCCGGCATCGGCATGATCGGCGGCGGTCGAAGCTTGGCCCAGTCCACAGCCGAGATGTGGTCGCTGGCGTCTCGGTGCAGAACAATGCGGGATATGAGAATGACGGGCAACTGGGAAGCGCTGGTGGTCTGCAGCAGGTTGGAGGTCACGTACAGGACCTCCTCCTCGCCAGTCGCCTCACCGCGCGATGACCCTGATGGCGGCGATGATTCCGGGATAAGGGCACAGCCGCCGTGGAAGAAGGGATTGCGCGAGGACTCGGCCGACGAGAGCAGAAGAGCATGCCGCGGATCTCCACCGATAATGTTGCCAAACTCAGGGTGATACTGAGTCAGCGTGATGCCCGGAGACGATGTCGTTCGCGCGTCTGGCGGCAACTCTTGCCGAGCACCAGGACGACGGTCGACCACCTACAGTTCCCAGTCAGTATTGCAGTATGTCAGGGCGATGGAAGGAAAATTGCTCGCGAGCTGCTTGAGTGAACATGGCGAACCTGGAGCGGCGTCCTGTCGACCCGGATGTCACCATTGGTGATAGCAGCCATATTCAGGACAGATGAGGGAGAAGTCGACACACGTTGTTAGGGAAACACGTGAGCAAGCTGCCAGCGCAGTTATACGGAAACAGTAGGGAGTTATGACGTCTCGAGTTAGATGTGTCTGCTGAGCGGCATTGTGAGGCTTTAGCTGAGCTGAGCTTACAAAGAGCCTAAAGAGCGGGCACTTAAACATGGGAGGGGTGAGACACTACGATTATCCCAGTCGGGCTACAGAGCCGTTGCGCTTAGTTGCGCTGTCAGCCGTTTTCATCTTTTTGGCGACAGCGGAGTTAATTTCTCGATTTTGAATCTAGCGAGCCGAATCGGAAAGAAGCGGCTCTGACTTTAGATTGGCTATCGAATGATGGTTGCGAACGCTCAGGTAATGGCAGAAGATTCTGCCGACACGACCGCACACTGCCATTGCACTGAGGAGCGGTGCAGCTTGTCGCTAATAATGTACAGACACTTCTTGCTCTCAGGCCTCCTCGACTTTGGGGCAAGCGGCCAGGTGTCAACAATGCCTTGCGCATCAAATATCGCGGCCATGGCCGCGCGCATGATCTGTTTGCGACCGTAGATCAAATCACCACGATATACAGGGCTTTTTGCTGCTCAAGTCAGCTCACAGCTTGCTGTGCTCGGATGCTTACGGAGTACGCGAGACTGTCAACTGGTGGGACCGTGAGTCGAAAGTGGACAATGCGTCTTTTATTTCATCACAAGAAACAGAAATATACACGGCGGGCTCGGGAGGCCGACCGATGCAAGGAGGCCTGTCCCGGCCCAGAGTCATCATTTCTCTCGCCCGCTGCCAGCATTCCCCTTAGTGCGCCTCCTTCTTCTTGTCGGCGTCGTCAAGGAACTTCCTGTATCGCGCAATCGTGTTAGCCATGTAGCCGGCGGATGGAAAAGACGGGCGCAAAAGCGCAAGTCTAATGGACAGTCAGGGGAGGAGGTGTAGACGCACTTGACAAATTCGGCCTCGTCCGGGGTGGCGGCGTTGATGGGCGGGATCTGGGTCGCCTTCTTGCCGCCGGACGTCGCAGCGAAGATGCCGCCGAAGAGGGTCGAGAGGGTGGCAATGGCCAGCTGCAGTAGACGGGAGTGTCAGCACGGCGCATGCGGCGCAAGGCAGATCGCGGAACAGAACGCGGTGCTCCGGGAAGATCCGGCGATCCCGATCACGGCGCCGTTCCGGGCCAAGTCGGCCAAGTCGGCCAACAGCCAATTCGCGCGGGGAGGACTAACGTAGTGCGAGCCGACCTGGCGGCCGAGGATGGTGTACTGGGCGACCATTGTGGAAAGGTGACGATTCGACCGGAGAGAGCGAGGGGTCCAGTGACGTTGGTGACGGTTTGCGGGAGCGAGAGTGAGGAGCAAAAGGGGACGAAGAAAAAAACACCGCTTGTGTCGCGGGCTGGGAGCTCCGAACAGGCTAGCGGATTAACGGGCGCCGGCCGAAATTCGCAGGAAGTATCACGTGACCCAAACTGATATCGACCCGTACTCTGTAGCAAGACGACTCGCCATTGTGCGGCTGGAAGAACGTGCGTCTCGTTTACGTTATTTTGGCAAGGCTAACACTGCTTCAGGGCACTCCTTGTATGACAAGCATTAGAGTACGGCGAATGTCGGTATGAAGCGCCAACTTGCTGTAGGTCACGATCAGAGGTATGGCCGCATGTGCAGGCTGTGAAGTCGTTTGATTGAAAAGCCTTGTGGCTGCCGAGGTTGTTCCGTCTTCAATTGTTCTCAACACTTCGTAATTCCTTCAGACTCGTTCCAGCCTTGTGAAGCGCCTGGATCTATGACCCGCCGATAGGCACAAATCAGCATAATGCAATAAACCGCATGACAAGTCCGCTTAGATATGCGCTTATGCAGCTTCAGACTCCGTACTCCGTTCCCGACTGTGCGCTAGCGGCTGTTTGGGGTGCGAGCCGGGGTTGACCTCGCTGGCCTATCACACCACGGCGGTTCATGCGCAGCTTACACACGTCTCCGTACTTTTGCTAGCTAGCAGACGTCGCGGGTCATTGTCCCCGCCATCTCCCCGAGCGCCCAGCATCCTACAGCCGTGTAGCATAGCCGAAAACTGAACTTTCACTTACGAGTAATTTCCTACATGTAGTCGAGTCGCATCCCGCATTCCCCTCTGATCGCCATCTCTATCCCCTACACACTCGAATAAACTTGCATAGCTGTCGTCGCCATGTTTTGGAACAGAGGTCCGGATAAGTCGTCAGACGAAAAATCAGCAGACGGGAAGACGGCACTGCCGGCGACGGCGACCTCGACAGATGCCAGCTCGTCATCGCCCTTTGGCAACAGCAAGTCGCGGGACGTCAAGAACACGGCAGTGTACCCGGATAAGATGCCCGACCCCAAGAAGCTTCCCAAGTCCCTGCAGCGCATGGTGGACGAGGACGATGACCTGTATGACCCCTACAACGACATCTTCTCGGGATAGTATGGAACCCCCGTGTCTCTGTCTCTGTGTGCCTGTCCATGGCTGGCTCTGTGCGTCCTGGCTTTGTTAACGTTCTCCCGCTGCAGCGCGCCCGAGTCTACCGAGTCCAACGTGCGTTATGCAGCCTACGCCGCGCGCTTCCGAACCATCCTAACGTCCGCCCACCGCTACGTTGCCTACACATCCGACATTGGCGAATCCTTCCGGCCAGTGGCACACCCCGGTCTTGTGCGCAGTGCCTACGCTGTATCCTGGGCCTACATCCTCGGTGACGTCAGCTACGAGGGCTACAAGGCCTACCTGCACAACCAGCGCACACTGAACCCGGCCCTCCAGTTGACCCGACGCCAGAGCAAGATTGCGCACATGGACTCAACTCCTGCCGCTGCCGCCCCGGCTGCGCCCGGTGTCATCACGCCGCTCGAGGACTGGCGCACTGTCATGGCACAGCGCGCCATCTTCCAGAGCATCGCCAGCATGGGGTTGCCTGCGTTCACAATCCATAGTGTTGTCCGATACTCCGGACGGGCTCTCAAGAACCTCAAGAACAAGACTGTCCGGACGTGGGCGCCGATTGGGCTCGGCTTGGCCGTCGTACCGTTTCTGCCCCGGCTGTTCGATGAGCCGGTGGAGAATGCGGTCGAGTGGGTATTCCACAACGCGTTCGCAGCGGTGGGCGGCAAGGATGCTGTGGGGGACTCGCCAACGATGGGCCGGGAGAAGAACCTCAGCAAGAAGCCGGCCAAGGAGAAGGAGCTGTAAGATGGCAAAGACCGAACCAAAAATTGCATTGAAAAACAAACAGATTTCCGAGTTTCCAGCCGGACAAGCAGGATGAGACGGTGTAATATGAAATGAACTTTCCCATAGGCATATGAGATGGGAATTCGTGGCCGTTTTGGAGGAAGATATTGCAGTGTTTTGATGAGCAGTTGCTGTATCTCGTCCAGTCTATGTCCTCGCTGTGCCAGAGTCTTTTTCAGCTGCCCTGTTCTTTGATAATCTTGTAACACCTTGTCACATTACTACATACTTTCACAAATCCCACTTGCTGTTTCTACTCTTACTCTGAACTATAAATATGCACGACAAGCTGCTCACAGCAGTAACACAAAATACATGCCTAATCCAACACGGCTCAGATGCCAAAACCTAAACGCCGACACGCTATATTACACTCGCTTCTGCACGCACTTACAAGTCCAGTAGATCTGCCGGCGGGCCAATGCCACGCAACAACACAATGGTGTTGCCCGTCACCACAGAGGCACCGAGCTTTTCATTAAAGTCCAACAGCCGGCCGCCCTCGATGTGGAACACTCGCAGCTTGTCCTCTTCTTTGGCTGACTGGTTGTTGATATTCTCAATCTGCAGGCTGCGTGCAGCCGAGTCGAGCACGCGGCCAACTGCCCATTCCCGCGAGTAGTAGAAGCGGCCTTTCGGAAGCTTCGCCTGGGTCGACCCGGCCTCGGCCTCGACATAGAGGTGTATGCGCTTCTCGGGCGGGACCTTGGCGTCACCTTTGGCGGTGCGCTTCAGATCCGTGATGGCAGCTATGCGCTGTGCCGCCGACTGTGTCGATGCGCGCACAGGTATGGCTTTCGTCGCCGCCTTGCCGGCTTGTTCTTTCTTCGCAGCACCCCAGGCACGCAGCTTGTCGAGCGCCGAGCGGGCCTTGGCCCCCGCGGCTGCTGCATCGAAGCCAGCACCCGGACGGGCACCGAGCGGCGTGAGGTTGGCACAGTCGTGGTCTTCGCGGAGCCTGTGCTTGAGGCAGTAGTCGCGGTTGCAGTTGGCACAGTGCACGCCTGGCACGAGGCTCGTGCCCACGATGGTCTTGCAGGCGTCCGACGCGCACGGCTTCTCGCTCACAAAGTCGCGCATGGTGCGTCCGGCGCCAGCCGATGGCCGGGCCAGCTGGGCCTCGCGGCGGCGTTGAGCCCAAGCGCCGGCATGCTCGCAGCTGTGGGAGGACTCGATTCGGTGGTCGAGGCAGAAGGTCTTGCGACACGACTGGCAGAAGAAGGGTAGAAAGTCGAGCTGGTTGCAGTAGTCGAACTGGCAGTGCTTGCCGATGAGCGTGGCGTCGGACCGAGTGTCGACCTCGGCCATCTTGATGTACGAGGTGCTGTTGCTTTCGCTGTCGCCTGCTTGCTCGCCTGGCTTCGCCGACGAGCTCTGCTGAGATGAACCTGCCATGACAACAGGGGGTGGAACCGTGGCGGCTCCCCTTATAGCTTGCGCAGGCTGACGAGGAGACGCAAAGGATTGCGTATGCGCGTCTGGCTACCCGGCCGTCTAGGCAGGACGAGTCGTCACCCTCGGAGCTGACAAGGCTGGGGCGGCGTGGCGTTGCCAGAGACCGACGACAAAGTGGCTTCTGGAAGCTGCTTTTGCTTGTCCTAGCGGGCGCTGTACCTGAGACGCCAGTCAGTTACGAGTGCTAGCGGCGCTTTACGAGTAATAATACGGAGTATCACTTGCCACACAGCGCCGAGGCAGAGGCGGTGGCGTGGATCGAGACACGTGATTTGGCGCCGTTTTGGCGACAGCGCACGATGACGCTATGCCTCCAAGTCGTTTCCACTGTTCTACACCCACATTGCGACAGCTCTCGCGGTCGAAATGCAGTCTGCAGTGCAGCACTTTGCTCGACGGCCCAAACATGTCCTCATCGCGCACAAACCGCAAGAGGGCGGGCGGCGAAGAAGCCCTGGCACCCCCCAAACGAGCTCGAGGCCCGAAGAGCAGGAATGGAAAGGCAAAGGTCAAGAGCGAGGCGACAGACGCAACAATCGCGGCGGCGCCAACAGCCTCGCCGCCCCAGCCGAAGACTCGTAAGAGTCAAGCAGTCCCCAGAAAAACAACTCTATTTGACGCTCTTGACAGCGTCAGCGGCACGCCCGCACTGAAAAAGGGCGATTCAGATCTCAAGGCCCTCCAGGAGTTCGACGATGACGATAGTTCTCTGACCTCTTTGACGGACCAGGAATTTGAAGACGTGTTTCTGGGACACACCGATGCACCCAGAAGGCAGAAGGATGAAGTGGAGGAGGACGACTCGGACGAGGACGTCGAGTTTGAAGATGTGGAGCCGTCCGCCGCATTCAACCTTGCGTCAATGGAGCTGGACGACGGGCCGGTCCCCTCGGGAGACCTCGAGCTGACCCTGCATAAAGACACACGAGTCTCTCTGACAAACCCGTTTGGCGAAAAGAAGGGGCCGTCCAAGATGGAGCGGCTCGTCCGAAGCGCCACGCATTGCGTCCACGTGCAGACATTGCTCTGGCACAATGCGCGCCGCAATGCCTGGCTGTGTGATCCCGAAGTGCAGGGCATTCTTCTGTCGCAAATCCCGGTACGAATTTGGGATGAAATAGATCGCTGGCGCTTGAAGTCGGGACTTGAGAAGCCGTTGGCTCCCCGAAAAGCCAATGGAAAGCAAAAGCCGACGAGGCAGGGCGGTTCCAGAGGGAAGAAGGGCAAGCAGCCCGAGAAACCTCGAGAATGGAGTCAGGCCGCTATGCGCCTGGAAGATGGCGCTGTCGACACGAGCCAGGGCGACCCTCTGATCCGTCTGGTCAGGGTGCTGTCGGCATGGTGGCGGCAGAAGTTTCGCGTCACGATGCCCGGCCTGCGCAAGATTGGCTACGTATCACTCGAGCGCCTCGATCGGTTCATGAAGGACTTTCAGAGCTCTGCAGGGCTTGGCGCAAAGCGCTTTGGAGAGCTCATACCTAGCCTTGCAGTGTTTCGGCTGCGGGCGCAACAGCTTTCTGGTAGTCGTGACGTGGGTGCGCAGCTCTTCACGGCACTGCTTCGAGGGCTAGGCATTGATGCGAGAATGGTGGCCAGTCTGCAGCCACTTGGTTTTGGCTGGAATAAGATGGAGGATGCCGATCCGGAGGTGGACTCGGCTGAAAACGCCGGGGAATCTGCCGCGATGCCATCTACTCCTACGACGCCATTGAGAACCCCAAAGAAGTCAACTACGTCAACTCAGAATCGCTTACCAATCAGAAGAGCCGCGACACATGGAAAGATGCGACAGGCCGATGTGATTGAGATTGACGATTCAGAGGAGGAAATGGTGTTGCCAGAAATCAACAGCGACAACGATTCTGTTGTGGTGGTGCCAGAGCTTGAAGAAGCAGCCGTGAGGACGAAGCAGCAGAGCTACGACAAGGACCTTCAGTTTCCTCATTACTGGACTGAAATTCTCTCCCCTGTTACGCACAAGTACCTGCCCGTGGATGTTCTCACGAGAAACGTGATTGCCACAAACCGCGAATTGGTGGAAACATTTGAGCCTCGCGGAGCCAGAGCAGACAAAGCACGACAGGTCATTGCCTACGTTGTAGGCTTTTCGCAAGACGGAACAGCCAAGGATGTGACGGTTCGCTACCTGAAGCGTCAGATGCTTCCCGGACGGACAAAGGGAGTGCGGTTTCCGATCGAAAAGGTCCCGGTATACGACAAGCGCGGCAAAGTAAAGCGGTACGACCTGGTAGACTGGTTCAAACTGGTGATGCGCGGCTATTTGCGTGGACAGAAGCCGGCGAACCCCGTCACAGAGACAGACGAAATAGAGGACTCTACGGACCTGCGGCCAGCCAAGGCCGAGAAGAAGGAGGTCAAAGAGGGCGAGGAAACGCTGCAGTACTACAAGCAGTCCAAAGAATTTGTGCTGGAGCGGCATCTGAAGCGGGAAGAGGCGCTTGTGCCAGGCGCGGTGCCAGTCAAAAAGTTCAGGACCGGCAAAGGCAAAGGCAGTAGGGGAAGCAAGAAGGAAACAGCCACTGAGGCAGCCGGCCCAGCCGAGGCAGAGAATGTGTACCGGCGGGCGGATGTGGTGACAGTCAAGAGCGCGGAGACATGGCACAAGCAGGGGCGTGCGCCGCTGCCGGGGATGCAGCCGCTGAAGCGGGTGCCGTACCGAGCGGCGACGACCAACCGGCGCCGGGTGATTGCAGAGGCGGAGGCGGCGACAGGCGAGAAGGTGTTGCAGGGGCTCTACAGCTACGAGCAGACGGACTGGATCATCCCGGCACCCATCTGCAACGGCCTGATCCCCAAGAACGAATACGGCAACATTGATCTCTTCGTGGAGCACATGTGTCCCCAGGGCGCGGTGCATGTGCCGTTCCGGGGGGCAGCCAGAGTGTGTCGGCGGCTGGAGGTGGACTACGCGGAGGCGGTGGTGGACTTTGAGTTTGGGAACCGGATGGCCGTGCCGGTGATCCAGGGCGTGGTGGTTGCCGAGGAGCACCACAGGCGGGTAATGGAGGAGCTGGCGCGGGACGAGGCGGAGCGGGCGCGCAAAGAAGACGAGAAGCGGCGGGCGGCAGCGCTGGGGCAGTGGCGCAAGATGCTGATGGGCCTGCGGATCGTGGAGCGGATCCGGCAGGACTACGGGGAGGTGCGGGATGACGAGCGCGTGTTTGGGAGCGGGCGCCACGACGTAAACCTGCGAAGCCGTGACGGCGACGGCGGTGGCGGTGACGTTGGCGATGCCGGCGCAGCACGTCCCGCAGACGATGCCGATATGGCGGGTGGCTTTCTGCCCGAGGGGTTTGAGTACGAGGAGGCCGAGGTGGAAAGGCCCGCAACTATGAGCTTCTTCCCGGTGCACGGTAACGGACACAGCGAGGACGAGGACGGGGATAAGGACGGGAATGAGGACGGGAATGAGGACGGGGACGAGGACGGGGACAAGGACGGGGGTGAGGACGGGGATGAGGACGAGGAGGACGAGGAGGACGAGGCAGAGAACTGAGCATCGTCCTGACCTAGAAGACGGCAGAGTTCCTGATATAGCGCAGCCGTTTTCAGAGGCACTACAGAAACGGAGAAGCGAAGCATGTACACGAGGTCGTCGTGGCAAAAGGCGACTCTAAAATGCCAGACGTGAGGCTGTGTGCAAGTCGGCACTGAGGCAAGGCACTTCAGAGGGAGCTTGCCGCCGGCAGTGCTAGCGAGGCCCGCCAGAGCAGCTCGGTGCCGTAAAAGACAAGAGCAGGCGCACTTGTAGAGCGATAAGGCCCCAGAGCTCTTATCAAGCAAGTGGGGCTGATGTCTGCCGAGCGCTAGCGATATGAAGGTACTTGTACTCCGTAATACTCCGTACAGAGCAATACGCGGAGTCGTAAATCCGCCTGGCACTATGCACGGGCCACATAAGCTCGGGCCACTACTGGTACTATTCCGGGCTTGTCGACCGACGTTCTTCAGCACAACCCGGTAAGGCTATCGGGTAGAAGCAAGAAGCGAGGCACAGGAAAACAAGCAGGCGCAGGAAACAAGCAGGCACAAACAAACAGGCAAGCGGCGTCGCAGGCTGCGGCTGGCTGCTCGCCGCGCGGAATGTCTGTGGCACGCCGGAAGCAAGGAGCCGCATGAAGCACCGCGGCCACGAGCCAGCCACTCATTTCGTACGCTCTCTTGTACGCGTACACGCTGCGCGCGTCTCTCGTCTCTCGTCTCTCGTCTCTGCCGACTGGAGGACACGGGAACACGGAGACACGGAGACACTGGGACGGCAGCACAGCAGCACAACGCTGTCCGCTTCCGCCACCCCCGCCTCGCTGCCACTCTGATTGGCCTCGTCTGCGTCTGTTTGCTCCCGTCGGTGCCCGGCTCGTGCTTCGTGCTTATCTAGTCATTCGTAGTATGCAACACGCTGTATCACCCAGTCCGTATCACCAGACATGCGGTCGGCGTGGTCACGCCAGCCACTCGCTGCTTCGTACACGTCCGCGCCCGCTCCGGCTTTGGCCAACGGTCGTCCCTGGCGCCTGACAGGGGCGGAGGCCATGGTGGGAGCCCGTGCTGACCAAGTAGTGGCAGGGCGTGCACTGCTTTCCGCCGTGCTTCTACTGACATCTGCTGCCAGGCTGATCTGTCAGGCTCTCTCGCGATCGTCGGTCGCCCTTTTCGTCTCGCTGCCGGCGGCTCTGCTTGCTTGGGCAGCAGCTTGTGCAGAGGCTGTGGAGCTGCAGAGGCTGTCCGGAGGTCTCCAATCTTGCTCTGCGGTGCATTACGCGAAGTGTGTATGTGCCCCGTAAGCCGGTGAAGGCTAGATGCTGTTGGGTTTGCACGTGTGTGTGCAGGTGTACCTGCCGTGTATATTTGGGTGCTCGTCGCTCTTTCCCGTCCTGCCCCCCCTTCCGCGTCCATTGCCGTCTACTTCTACGAGAACGAGACAAATATCAAAGTCAATCTGCAACGTCAACTTTCCGTCCTCCTCGGAAGCCCCATCTTCCTCCGTATCTACTGCCCACTACCTTCGGGGTCTCTACCTACCCCGTCCGACTCACACCATCACGCGCAATTTCATGCACCTTTCCGTGGCTACCCCGGAGGATTCCCGTTTCGCTGTCCCATTCGATCTCACGAATACTGATTCCGAGTCCTTCCACAAGTACGGGTACAACCTCGCAGATATCCTGTGCAGTCACCCTGCCGGGGCCTCTCGCATCCTCTTCGTTCAGCTCTCTACACGACACTCGTTCTTTCGTTTGCCAGGACGGCTGGAACAATTCCATCCCTGGTCGCAGCGCCGCAGCCTTGCCTGACCTCTGTTTTGACTTCTTCATTGCTCGTTGGCTCATTGCTAATGACTTTTTATCTATTTTTCTGATCTTGTATATTTTTATTTGTGTTTGTGCGCGATCGATCTGCTGTTGGCTTCCTCCCTTTTTCTATAATAATCGCTTGTCGTTGGATAGCGTGCCTTGAGCAGAACACTTTTCTTGTCGCCTTTCTGACTAGTGCCTGTCGTTTACTTTGTCCTTCCCACATTCTCATTACTTTGCCAGCTGAGGCTGCTGTGCCAACTTCTCTTAAAGTCGCCCGCCCCGGTGCAGCTGTGCTGCAAAGACCTGTCTTTGTGCTAGCTCTACCTAGCATTTCCTCACTGCAGTTTCGTTTATCTACATGTTGCCCCGCTCTCCTCTTCACTTCAATCGCCATGGGTAACATTATTTGCGTCCCAGGAAATGACATAAACCAGCATGCTAGTCCGAGGCGAAAGCGCATCATTCCCTTTCTATTTGTCCATCGACGGTCAAAGCCGCAGCCATCGCCCGATGAGGCATCGCTAGTCTCAAAGCCTCCCACGCCGGTCATAGCGCCTCATAAATACCCGCTTCCTCCGCGTCTACGAGTAGATGTCGACCCACTCCGACGCCCCAACCGAGTTCACGTGCACGCCCCTGAGCCTGGAATCGAAGTCGCAGCACAACCAGAAGAAGCCGGCGAGGAAGCCGGACAAGAAGCCGTGGAAGAAGCCAGGGCAGGGCCAGTCTCTGGACGTGTGGCCCAGTCTCCTGCCCCGCCTGCCCGCGATGCGGGCCCTGGTAGGGTAATGGCTGGTCCGCGCTCGCCAACTGTCATTGATTTGCGCCCGTCCAGTGTGGAAGTCGGCGATGCCGTCGACGACATTAGAGACAACACCACGGCGGCTATTCTGGCCATCCTGCCGAATATATGTCCCAACTATCTCAGGGAGAAATGCGAGCAACACAACTACGACTACCAGAACACTGTTGCCTCCATTCTCGACCAGAGCGATGGCGGCCAGCCCTATCCGCAAGCCGCGCCGCTGAAACGAAAGCGAGTGTCCAGCGGTGGACCTAGCGACCTACCGAGAAGACCAGTCGGCCCTGATGTGGCGGAGTGGCGCTTGGACGACGACGAGATTGCGGAGCAGGAGCAGAGTACAATCCGAAAATTCAGCAGTGAGAAGCGACGGCAACAGGTCCTTGTGCCTGAATACGTGCGCTTGTCGAAAACCTTGATCACAAATATGTTTCCTGCGCTTCCCGTAAAAGCCATCTGTGCAATCCATCGAGATCATGGCCACCATCTTCTGCCGACCCTGTTGTATATTGACAGTCAGATCGCAGACAAGCGCCCAGAACAGCTGCCATTTGGGTATAAGAAGAGAAAGTCAAAAACAGACGACGAATACAACTTTGAAAACTTGCCCGGGCTGATACTGCGGGAGCAGTCAGAAGCGACCAAAAGTGCCTTGGAAGAGTTTCATGCAGCCCACTTGGTGTGTCGCTTGCGGAAGGCAAAGAGGGAGCTGGACAGACAACGCGAGCTGGAGGAAAAGGAGAACTTTGCTCTTTCTGAGCGCGAGGGCACCGTCAAAGAATGCGAGTGCTGCTATTCCGACTGTGCGATGAATCGCATGATTCACTGCAATGGCGAAATAGTTCATGTAAGTGTTGCCCGGCTCGAACCGAGCTGGCCATGTAAAACAACTGTAAAAACAACAAGCATGGGATGCTAACCATTGCGCAGTGGTTTTGCAAAGACTGCTCGCGGCGCATGGCCGAAAACCAGGTTGGCTTGTCAAAGTACTCTCTCGAGTGCATGTCGACCGACGGCTGCACCGCCGGCTTCACGCGTGAGCAGAAGTCTCGGTTCCTCAGCAAGAAGACGAGCATCGCTCTCGACCGAATCGAGCAGGAGCATATTCTGAGAGTCGCGGGTATCGAGAACTTGGAGACATGCCCGTTCTGTCCTTTTGCTGCCGAATACCCCCCTGTCGAGGTGAACAAGGAGTTCCGATGCGAGAACCCCGAGTGCGCCGAGACCAGTTGCCGGCTCTGCCGCAAGGCCACGCACATCCCGAAAACATGCCAGGAGGTCGAGCGAGAAAGCGGGCCGTCTGCGCGCCTCACTATCGAAGAGGCCATGTCCGCTGCCTTGATTCGCAACTGCAATAAATGTCCGTTTCTCTTGATTAATACCCTTCCGAGCTTTCGTTTTCTTGCCGAACACGCTAACACATCCTAGGCAACACCCCATTCATCAAGGAGCTTGGTTGTAACAAAATGTCCTGCACGCGTCCTGGCTGTCACAATGTCCAGTGCTATGTATGCCACAAGTCCTGCGATTATGCGCACTTCGATGACACCACGCGTGGTGGAAAGAAGGGCAACTGTCCCCTTTTCGAGAACGCCGAGCAACGCCATGCCGATGAAGTGAAGGCGGCTGAAGAGGCAGCCCGGCAAGCTATTGTTGCTAAGAACCCCAACGTTGATGCCAGCTTTCTCAGCTTCAAATTGTCCAAAAAGGTCGTCGAAGACGAGCTCAAACGGAAAAAACATGAAATACATCAGGTGGAACGGATGCATGCTCGGCATTGATCGTTTTGGCAGCGCAGCAAACCAGTCACCTCGTTTAGCGATATTATGATACTATGATTCTGGCTTTTTGCATCGATCGCAAACGAATCCGTATCAGTGGTGTTTTCTCTCTTCTTGTACTAAGTTGCCTATAAGATTTAATGCAGACACTTTGATCCACCTAGCAACTCTAGCTCTACATTGACCGTCGCGAGCATAGCGGCGAAAACATACAGCGCCCAAGCCGAGCCACGGCAACACTGTCCTACCGCGTTTTGCCAAATTTCTCATGCCACTTGCCGCGGGAAAGGGCGGCCTGGGCTGCTGGTTTTGGCGCATGCACCTCGGCAGCCACCTCAGCCAACTCGACAGTCTCGTGCAGGGTGGCCACGGCGGCAAGACCAGGCTGGGGGAGGGAGTCCACGCTGCCAGCCGCAGAGTCGCCGGCGCTCGGCTCCCGCACCGACAGCAGAATCAGACCGTTTGAGGTGTTTTTCTGACGCATAGTGTACGTGCGGCCGTCGGCAGTGCGCAGCTGAGCGAGGCCGGCGCTGTCCGCCTGAATATTCCACCTGATCGTCAGGAGAGCGGGACGGAGCGGGAGATGCATCGTGGCGTCTGCACTTACGGACTGGAGGACTCGGCCACGAGCTCAGGTGGAAGCTCCAGCAAGCGGTAGCCCACGCCATCGGGGGCGTGGGCCAGAGACATGCTCGTGGTGCTGTCCTGAGAGGCCATGCTGGACGGCTGGCTGGTTTGGGAGGTATCGCGAGGCTTGATGGAGGATTGGCACAACCCCACTATTACGGAGGTTGCATTTAACGGAGTAATACCCTAGAGAACTCCCCACACCTCTTCATGCGATCGACCTGTTCTACTCCTACTTTGTCAGCTTTGGCAGTCTCGGACTGCTGGCTCCGTCGTTTGTCTACGAGTACTCCGTACGTCGTAGTAATCTGCAATACTATTTTTGTGGCGGCCCTCTGGGCACGTCGTATTGTCCAGGCCAACTGTCGACCCGTTTTCGTGCATATGTGCACAAGCAGCCGCCCGGCTCTAATTTAAGACCCAGTGGGTGCTACAGGCGACTGCCCGGGCACTCACGGAGTTCGAGTGTCGACGCGCTACTGTCTTGGGCAATGCCGAAACCCAGCTACGTAATACGGTGCGGAATTAGGGCGTGTTTGTTTACTTTCGAGAAAGCGGGTTAGCCGACGCGGGGTTCTCCCGCGCGGGTAGCCGCCTGGACGCGTTGCTTCCATTTATGGCGGGGAGCACAAAGCCAGAAGCCAAAGCCCCAAACTGAAGGGTAATACTCGTGGGTGCACCTGCCGCCAATACGGAGTGATACTCGGACGGGCAAAGGCCGCGCTGCAGAGCGCCTGCCGTATTGCTCCATACTGTGCGCGCACACTCCGTAATACAAGTACTTTGTAGCGGCCTCTTGCGGTGAGGAACCCTGGCTGCCCGATCATAGCGCCGATTTCAGGAGGTGCAAAAAAGAAAGGAAACAACACCCCTGGCGCTAGTCGGTGGGAAAGCCTGAAGCCTGCGCCGGAACATCCTGGCAGCTATCATTGGAGAGGTGGGCTGCCGTCGGTGGCTTGCATTTGCACAACACTGCGCCTGCCATCTGCTCTGCGCCTTCCTCGTCGCCTGAACCCGTCCTCGACCTGCCGATCATCGCCGAGTCGGGGCGTGCAGAGAGGCTTTTGTCGCCTTTGCTCCGTTCGTTTCGTTCGTTTTGCTGCTTCGTCCGCCTCCTGTGCTCGTGTGTTCTTCTGCTCTGTTTCCTCGGGCCTCCATTGCCCAACGAAGCTGACCGTCTGTGCTCTCGCGTCCTGCCAGCGCCGATTGCGACGCGACGCCGCCAGCCCGACCAAAGTGCAGCAGAAAGACGCGAGCAGCATCGCTGACGCGCAGAACACGGAAGACGGACGCGAAGTACGACGTGGACAGCGCCTCGTCGTCGCCGCTTGCCGCTCGCCGCTCGCCGCTCGCCGCTCGCCGCTCCTACGGCCACGTGCCCGGCCGCTCGCCCTCTCGACCGCCAGACCAAAGACGGCACATCATCGCCACATCGGCCTCGACCCGGTCGCCGCGGCTTCGTGACTCTCGGCCTGCTGCCAACCTCCTGCCCGCCGGCCTCTGCCCGACCCCCCTATGCCCTGCGCCTAGCCATGGTGCGCGTCACCGAGGAATTGGCTCTCTCGCCCGAGGCCGTCACGCTCTTCTATGCCAGCGACCCCCTTCTCGGCCACCTCCCCATCCTCGCCTTCCACGGGCCCTCGACCACCGCCAACTACACCCAGAACAGCTCCCGCATCCAGGTCCACATCTACTCCCCGGCCGGCTTCCAGTCTTTCCCGCGCCTCACCATCTCGCCCAACTCGCCCTTTTACGGCGTCGTGGCCCATCTGCCGCGCGAGTTCCAGGGCGATGAGATCTGCCGCGGCCTTGCCTTTGCGCTCTTCAAGTACTTCAGCGAGCTTCCCGACACCGTCAAGACCTATATCCGCAACCAGTATCCTACTACGCGCGGTCGCCGGCCCGGCTCGGCTCCCGCTCTCTTCGGCGAGCAGCATGCCGCCGATCTGGCCAAGGCCATGTCTCGCGCCGAAAGCAACACCCCCGAGCTCCTGCGCGTCCTCCACTGTGCTCTGCAGACACAGCATATCAACAACCTGGACCTGGATCTCGTCCTCCCCCCCGGCTCCGTGACGGCGATCCAGTGCGAAGACTACGAGGCCGCGCCGGACGACGACGATGATGTGCTCCTCGACCCGACACTACGGCTGTACGACTCGACCTACATGCCTCTGGTCAAACTGTTCGGCGAGCCCGTCTTCCTCCCTACGTCAAAGCTCCGTCGCGCGCCGTCGCGCCCCAGCTCGCTCAGCCACCGGACCAAGTCGTTTACAAAAGACCAAAAGGTGGAGCTGCGCATGAAGATGGGCGAGCTGGTCGACACCGAAGAGCGTTACGTGCTCAAGCTCAACGAGCTCGTCAAACACACGGCCGAAGAGTTCCGCAGAAAGGCGAAAGAGCGCTCTGCTGCCAGCGCCAGTCCCACCCTCGAGGAGCTCGACCGGCTCTTCCCCCGCTGCTCCGAGCGCATCCTCCAGGTCAACACTGCGTTCATGCAGGACTTGCGCCGCGTCATGGATGATAGCGAGGAAGATGCCGTTCACGACCTGGATGTGCCATACACATACGGCTCCGCATCTTCGCGGCACATGGGCGCCAATGCCGTGTCTGGTGGCGGTGGCAGCCGCAGCAAGGACCCTAGCGGCGCCCTTGCCATGGCCAAGACCTTCCTCGAATGGTTTCCCAAGTTCACAGACTGCTACCAGGAGTACATCCGCGCGAGCCAGGGCTTCCCGCAGCTTCTCAACAGCTTCCTGGACCGGCAGTCCAGCTTCCGTGAGCGCGTGTCGCAGACCACGGGCGAGCAGGCGCTGCGGTCTAGTCTGATCGAGCCGGTGCAGCGCCTTCCGCGCTACAGCCTTCTCATCGACCAGATTGTCGGCTCTCTGCCGATTACGCACCCAGCGCTACAGCCCATGCTGAAAGCACGCGACATCATCTCCAACATCTGCTCCATGGACGACCCGCTGGATGACAAGCCGCATGTCACGAACCGCCTGCGCAACATGGTGGAGTGCTGGCCCGCCGATCTAGAGCCCCGCGGACGGCTGATTCTCGCAGCGGACTTTGTCGAGCTGGCGGCGCCGTACGACGCGGACTCGTACAGCGCCGGTTTCCAGGACCGCGCCGGCTTGTTTTTGCTCTTTAGCGACTGCATTGTGCTGGTGAAGAAGAAGGCCAGCTCGTCGCCGACCGGCCGTGATTTGCTTCGCGAGATCGACAAGCCGTCCCCGGCCGGCCTGCTTGCCTCCATGACCAATGCCGCCGGCGGCCCCGGCACGTACGATATCGCGTTTAGCGGCTGGCACCCGCTGGCCGACGTGCGCTTCACAGAGTCCGCGGATGGCCGTTTGGTGTGGATGACCTCGACGCAGGAAATGAAAGGCGCTCACGCTGGTGACTTTGTCGCCAGCAAGGGCATCACGTCGCGCTGCTTTTTGCTGCAAGAGGCCTTTGAAGGAAAGGCTCTTCGATGGAGCGAGGACGTCGTCAAGGCCCGCATCGAGGGCCGCTTCTCCGACGCTGAGCGCGAGACCCCGACCTGGACGCTGCGCTCGGTGCGACTGCAGGACAGCAACAACATGGGCTTTCATGCGGCCGTCTTCCAGGAGGCGGCAGAGGAGCTCATCGAGGGGCGCCGCGAACCTGCCCCTGTGCGCGTCGTCCTGGACAATCACAAGGGCACTAAGGGCGCTCCCGTCGGCCACTACGGCGTTGAGATTGTTGTCGAGGTCCGCGTCGATACCGGCAGAGGCAGCACTGCAAGCCGCGGAAGCTATAAGGACAGCAACCGTATCCTGATGACTGCTGCAGGGCTCACGGGGAAAAGGTATAACGACGACGTTGCCATTGAGGACTTTCTGCCGACCTTGGCACGACGAAGTACGTATGCCATGTTTCTGCAACTCCCATTGATAATCTGCTCTCCTGCTCTTCTGCTTCAATTCTTCACACTGTCTAACATGTACTAGTTATTCAACTTACGAGCATCCAGCACACTCCGTCCAATCCTCAGTTGGTGCCTGCCCTGGTGTCATATCATACAAAGACTTTGCGGTCTTTGAATTTCAGCACCAGGAGCGAGAAGACACGATCGTTTCTCGCATCATCGCCCGTGAAGCTGTTGTCCAGCTTCCTGGGTGGCGGCACCAGCACGAGCAATACGACGGCCACCGGAACCAACAACGCCGCTAATGCGAGCGCATCCGATCTGTCTCATGGCTCCTTCAGAGGCACGTCGCGCTTGCAGCATGGAAGCCTTCCACGGGCGTCAAGCAGCCGCTCCCAACAAGACAACTCGTCGCTGAACGGATCCATCCGGGACCGCGACGCCGGACGGCTCGCCGTGGACTCGATGCGGCCGGAGAACCCCCTTGTGCGTCTGGAGCAAACGTTTACCGGCTACGTGGCCGCCCTCCAGTCGCGCAAAGGCCAGTTTGTGGGCCGTCTTCTTCTCAACCGAGCGTCAAGCACTGCCGATGAGCTGTCGGTCAACCTCCTGTACAACAAACTCAACGAGAGCCCCTTTGACTGGGAATTTTCTTGGGAGCTGCCGGCAGACACGGTATTTGCGGCGTTTGAAAAGTTTACTCGCATCGCCTGGCGTGATCAGATGGGAACGATTATGACCATCCACTCTCTTGACGCCCTACAAGAGCGCGCTGCGCGAAAAGTCCCCGGTGACTTTGGCGACTTTGTCAACTTCTTGTTCGCCGATATGGCGCCCCAGAACCGGCGAGCATTTACGGCTCTGATCAAGCTCTTGGCCGATCTCCTGGATGGCTGTAACGACGATGGTGACCGGGGCGCACTGACATTGGCGTTTGCCGAGCTGCTGGTTGCTGACAATGGCGAGCCTCACAACTACATCAATCTGCTGGACCGACTCGTTGAGGATTGCGACCGCATTTTTGATGACAATGGCTTTGGGTCGAGCCAGTTGCGCGGCTCTGCCTATGACTCGATAAGCTCAACGGCAAGAAGCCACAAATCGACTACCGGGTCTCTCACGTCGAATACATCGTCGATACGCAGGAAATTTGGCCTCGAGTCACTCCTTCGGCAAAACAGCAGTAGCAAAGGCGCCAACGCTGCCTTGGAAACAATGGTTGGAGGGGGTAGCGCTGACCCGGAGCGAACATCAATGTGGCGCAATTTAAGCAAGCACCACAGAAACCCGGCGACGGGCGAGAGCTTGAGTGTCAAGGGGGGTACCCTGGTGAGCCGGTCTCGCTCCATCGACATGGGTAACGACTCGCCGGGGGGCGCAGGAAACACAGTCCGGTCTATGAGACGGCCCAACTCGCGAGACCGGCCGCCGGTAGTGGGAGCGTTTGACGACCCGTCGCTGCCGCGTCCGCCAAGCTCAAACCGGCCGAACAGCTCAAGCCAACAACTTGAGACCATTGGCGAGCCGGACACGGAGCCAGTTACGCCTCAATCCGAGAAATCTCCCAGGAGGAAGCGGCGTAGCTCGCTGTCTGATCTCAAGAGCCTGATGTCTTCGGCCAGCCTCGACGAAAGCCCGTTGTCGCCGGTGCCTCTGCGAACGACCAAGCAGACGTCGGAGAAGTTCAACTCGAGTCCACAGTCGCGTGGGCCGTCTCCGTCGAAGACTGCGGCAAGCCCACAGTCGCGCGGGCCCTCGCCGTCGAAAATACCGACCAGCCCACAGTCGCAGTACACCCACCAGCACCAACGACAGCAGAGCCAGCCCACAGCGCAGTTCATGCATATAGCGCGACAAAAGGAGAACTTGAGCGAGGCGCCTACACCGCGGCACAAAGCGACGGCAAGCATGTCAGGTGCAATGCCGCCATCGCTTGCAGCTGCTTTCGGAGAAGTGGGCAAAGCCGGCCACGGCAAGACGCTTTCTGCGTCTGGCACGCAGATTCCCATGCTGAGGTTGACTCGCACTGCGGGCCCAATCTTGCCGCCGCCCAACTCGGACTCCCCGATGCGGTCGTATTTCCAGTCGGCCAGTGCTACAAGGTCCACAGCTAACGGAGGGCAGAAGTTGCGGTTGCAATCTCCGCAAAAGCTCCGGGAACGGCTGCAAACAGAGAAGAAGGCCGTGGGCGATGCGGATGTATCGTTGAAGACGGAGTTATCTCGCATATCCGAGGATATGGCTCGACTGAACGGCGGATCTGGATCTGGATCTGGCAACGGCAGTGTGACGAGCAATGGCGACCTTCGGCGGCTTGAGGCAAGCCTTAGAGCGCTCGAAGAACAAGTGCCGCAGTTGATGGAGGCATTGACGGAGCGACAGGAGGCGCTGCAGCGTGACATGGATAATTCCGTCAGGGCATCAGAGGGCAAGGTGCGGGCGATTGACCAGCTGTACAAGGAGTCGACGGCGGAGAACGAGCTGCTGTACGAGAAATTCAACATGGAGCTGGGCAAGATCGTCAAAGCCCTGAGGGGCAAGGGCCGGGAGGACAAGGAGGAGCTGGTAGCGAAGCTCAAAGAGCAGACGGAGGAGACGGCGCGGCTGAAGAAGGAAAACGGGCGTCTGCGACGAGAAGCCGTGAGCTTGCGGGCGATGCTGAAGGGCGGCGAGAGCTGAGCAGGCAGTTGGGAATCTCGCATTGGGTCTTCTTTGGGAGGGGGAGGGGAGGGCATGTTGAAGGGCGTTTGATTTTTGGGACTGGTAGCGAAGAGGTTGTACTTTTTGGGAGGTAGACTGGGAGTGCAGGTACCGGAGCTCTTGGATCTTGGACAAGCGCCGGCAACATATATACGAATCGAGCAGGGTTTCTCGAGACAGACGATATGCTTGAAATTAATCATATTTCTGATCAAGTTGCGTTCCCTTTTTGAGAGTGGCCAGCACGTCCAAACGACACGGCCTTGCCTTTGCCGGGCGCCGAGCTGGCATTATCGACGCGTTGTCTCTGCTGCAGCGACAGAGCTGGCGCCGGCGGTGGAGGTATGGCTGTGATATCTGCGGTACCGTGCTGGCCTGCTGGATGGGTCTTGAGGTTGCTCTCCTCGACCCAGCACTCCATGAAGAGCAGCGCTGCGTCGACAGTGCGAACGGCAGTAGTGGTGGTGGCGGCGGCGGGTGAAAGGGCGGTCCGCTGTCTTGTTCTTGCCGATGCTCGGCTGTTGGCTTCTGGAATCCATGCCGTGGTGTTGGCGTTTGCCTCGGCCCTGGCAGACTCGCCGGCGGCACCATTCAGTGCCGCATCATCGCCGACCTCGACGGCCATTGTAAAGGTGCATCGCGGCGGCAGGGGATCGAGATTCGCGGCGGTCTGGACCAGGCGCTGGATGACGCCGCGAAGTTGGTGGTGCAGACCGGCGATACGAGCGCCAGCGACGGCAGCGTTCGCATCGGTGTCCCGGTGGCGGGCCTGGTCCAGAGCACGATAGCAGCTCCCGGGCCGGCCGTCGCCGTCCAGCTCAGCCTCGGACTCTGCGTCGGAGGCCTCGTCTTCGTTGTAGTAGTCGTAGCGGCTGGCATCGGCGTCCGGTTTGCCTTCTTCCCCGTCGGCATCGGCAGCACGGGGGGCTGTGGGGTTGGCACCCATGATGTCGTCGGCGCTTGCCTTGGTGTTCAGCAGCTTGCGCATGGCTTCGGCTCCTCCGGCAAGCGGCGGGAGCTTTCGCATGTCAAAGACCCAGCGCTCGAGCACAGCGCCGGGCGGCAGTGCCGAGGCCGACGTGCCTGGCGGGCGCGAGAAGGGCGCGTGCACGACAACGGCCACGGACTCGAGGCTGCCGACAGCGGCCTGGGCCATGACGTGGTCGACAGCATCGCGGATCCAGGCGCAGACCTGCGGATGGCGATTCTGGTGGACGGGGACGCCGAAAGCGACGGTCGACAGGAAGGCGCGCGTGGGATAGAGGCTGCGGTAGTAGAGGATGGTGTGGACGACGACTTGCAGAAAGTCTGCGAGCGTCACGAAGAGCGCGGCGGCATCGGCGGGGGGCGGCGGGGCGGCCATGGGGGCGGGCGTGTCGTCGGCGCTGTGAAGCTATCGCCAACTCGGATGACGGAGAACTCCGTGGCAAGCCGCGCTGACGTTGCGAAAACACGTGACCACCCCGCTAGGCGGCTGCAGTGCACAGACCGCTACGCAGGCCCCTCACCGCAGGCGTGTCCACTGCGGGCGCCGTTGAGTTTTTGCTGCGTTCCTGTTTCGCTGTCGTGCCGTTTCGCCGTTTCGCCGTTTTGCTGTCTGTTGTTCTGGGACACCACCTCTGCGACCACCGGCGCCCTCTCGCTCCCGACGTGCGATCTGCGCTCTGCGACTCGCCCTACCGTCCTCACAGCCTGCATCTGCCTCTGCATCTGCCGCTGCCCAGCGATTGGTCTGCCGCCGGCCGGGGCATCTCGGCTCCCAACTATCGTGACTTTGTCCTGCACGTTGTCCTCGACCTCGCGACGCCGACCTCATCGCCGCCCTCTGGCTTTCTCGACCGCACGTGCCGTCGCTTTTGCTGCCGTCGCTGCCATGGACGAACTCGTGCGCCTGCTCAGCGACACGCAGCGGCCGGAAGAGGCGCCGCGCAAGCGGGCCGAGCTGGACCTCCGGCACGCAGAAGCCAACCCGAGCTTCCCGACGCTGCTGACGGCCATTGCGGGCACCAGCTCGTACCCGACCGAGATCCGCCAGTCGGCGCTGTCGGCGCTGCGCCGCTTTATCGAGCACAACTGGACGCACGACGACGACGACGACGACGACGACGAGCCCAGCCGGCCGCGCGTGGCCGTGGCCGACGCCACGAAGCAGGAGCTGCGCGTGCAGCTGCTCGCGCTCGCCACGCGCGACGAGGAAGACCGGCGCATCAAGCCGGCCGTGAGCTACGTGGTCGGCAAGATCGCCGCCGTGGACTACCCCGACCGCTGGCCGGACCTGCTGGACGGGCTGCTCGGCATCATCCGCACCGGCTCGGACCAGCAGCTCCACGGCGCGCTGCGCGTGCTGAGCGACCTCGTCGAGGACGGCCTCAGCGAGTCGCAGTTCTTCGCGGCCGCCCGCCCCATCATCGAGGTGCTGTACCTCGTCGCCGTCAACGGGAGCCGCCGGCCGCTGCTGCGCGCGCTCGCCGTGTCGGTCTTCCGCAACAGCTTCGACCTCATGGACATGGTCAAGGAGGACCACCTCAAGGAGGTCAAGAGCTTTGCCCAGGAGGTGCTGCAGGGCTGGCTGCCCTTCTTCCACGAGATCATGAAGTCGCCGCTGCCGCTCGACCAGCCGGCGGCCACCGAGAGCGGCCAGCAGTCGGAGAGCTGGAACGGGCTCGTGGCGCTCAAGCTGCAGAGCGTCAAGACGCTGCTGAAGATCAAGACGGTCTTCTCGTCGCTGCTGCTGCCGCAGAGCCCGGCCCTGTTCGAGGAGACGTGGCAGGAGCTGTCGCTGCTGCAGGGCGCCTACGCCCAGCTGTACCTGGACCAGGACAGCCAGAGCCGCCTCGAGGACGCGGACGGCCTGCCGTACACGCTCGA
This sequence comes from Grosmannia penicillata, assembly GCA_002778075.1. NCBI lineage: Eukaryota > Fungi > Ascomycota > Sordariomycetes > Ophiostomatales > Ophiostomataceae > Grosmannia > Grosmannia penicillata. The sequence goes on along the minus strand of PCDK01000018.1, from coordinate 1,439,765 downwards.
CTTTCTCGTGCTCGAGGAGCTGGACTTTCTCAACCAGTGCATCCGCGCGCCGCCCGTGCAGAAGGAACTGGGCGCCCAGCTCAGCGCCGCCACCGCCGCCGGGACGGCCGCCCACGAGGTGCCGTGGATGGCGCAGCTGGTCGCGCTGCTGGTCGGCTATGCGCGCATCACGCGCGAGGAGGAGGACCTCTGGGACATTGACGTGTCGCTGTACCTGGCCGAGGAGGCGTCGGTCACGACCAACTACACCGCGCGCACGGCGTCCGGCGACCTGCTGATCAAGCTCGGCGAGTGGATCGGCGACCGCGCGCTCGAGGGCCTGTTTGCGCACACGCGCGCCGTCTTTGACCTGGCCGTGGTCCCGGGCGCCGCGCGCGACTGGCGCGCCCAGGAGGCCGCGCTCTACCTCTTCACCATGCTCGCCGGCGACCTGGTCGACTGCGACAAGGCGGTGCCCGAGGCCCTGTGCGCCGCCTACATGCCGCTCGTCGACGCCGCCATCGGCGCCGCCGAGCCGCTGCTGCAGGCCCGCGGCTTCCTGGCCGCCGGCCTGCTCGCCCAGAGCTACCCCCCGGCCGCCAGCGCCGGCGCCCGGTTCCTCGACCGCACCATCGCCGCCGTCACCCAGGCGGCGTCCGAGCTCGTCCAGGTCGCCAGTGTCAAGGCCCTGGACCACTTCATGCAGGCCGTCGGCCCCGCCGGCGCCTCCGCCCCCGCCGCCGTTGCCGAGCGCCAGGCGCCCATCCTCATGGCGCTGCGCGAGTTTATCCAGGCCCGCGACGTCGCGGACCTCGAGGACGCCGACGACCTGCTGTCCACGCTCTGCGAGTCCCTGCGCCGTGCCATCGACCTCAACCCGGCCGTTGTGCTCGCCGAAGAGGTGCCCTCGATCGACCTCCTGTTCGCCATCGGCCGGTGCGGCGCGCGCAACTTCCACGTCACGCTCATTGTCAACGAGGCGTTTGAGGAGATCCTGCACCGTCTGTCCGACCCCCACGCCTACGTGACGCTGTGTGCCAAGGTGCTGCCCACGCTCAACGGCTTCTTCTCCTACTCGAACCTGACGCAGGACGAGCCTCTGATCACCATGGCGACCGAGCTCATTGCCCTTCTCACGCAGAACGGCACCGAGCCGCTGCCGGCGGGCTTTGTCGCCCAGGTGGCGCCGAAGCTGCAGCGGATTCTGCTGGAGTCGACCGAGGGCGAGATCCTGCGGCCCGGCGCCGAGGCGCTCAAGAACATGCTGAGCCACGACCACCAGCAGGTCTTTGAGTGGCACGACGAGCAGGGCAACAGCGGCCTCGTCGTCTGCCTGCAGATCATCGACCGCCTCCTCGGCCCCTCGGTCGAGGACAACTCCGCCTCCGAGGTGGGCGGCCTCGCCGCCGAGCTGGTCGAGAAGGCCGGCCACCAGCGTCTCGGTGACGGCATGCTGCAGCGTCTCCTGCAGGCCGTTGCGGTGCGCCTCGCCACCGCCGAGACCGCGCAGCTGATCCAGTCGCTCATCCTCGTCTTTGCCCGCCTCTGCCTGTCGGCGGCCGGCGAGGTGGTCGAGTTCCTCAGCCAAATCACCGTGGGGCAGCAGAACGGCCTGGCCGTCGTGCTCAGCCAGTGGCTGGAGAACTCCATGAGCTTTGCCGGCTACGATGAGATTCGGCAAAAGTGAGCAGCAGCGCTTCCTGTCCCTGTCCCTGTCGCCTCCCCTTCTCTCGGTCTACCTCCTACGTTTGCACAGGCTAACCAGGCGCGTCCAGTGTCATTGCCCTCTCCAAGCTCTACGAGCTCAACGACCCCCGTGTTGCGCAAACCCAGGTCAAGGGCGACCTGATCGTGACGCAGAGCAATCGCATCATGACCCGGTCGCGTGCCAAGCAAAGTACGCACCACCACCAGCCGCCTGTGGCCCCCATCACTGACTTTTTTACCCTGCCCAAAAAAGACCCGGACCAGTACACCATCATCCCGGCGCCGCTCAAGATCCTCAAGCTTCTCATTGAGGAGCTCACCTCGGCCCAGGGCCAGCTCGCCGGCAGCGGCCTGCTCGGCGCCGGCGGCGCCGTGGCGGCCGAGTCGAGCGGCAGCGCAGCTGCAGCGGCTGCTTCGGCAGCGCTCAGCGCCGGCGCCGATGCGGATGGCAAAGGTGCCGATGAGGAGGAGGAGGGCGACGACGGCTGGGAGGACGAGCCGGACGACCTGCTCGACCTCAGCCTCGGTGCCACCAAGGCGGACCTCTTGTCCTATCTGGACGGCGGCCGTAGCCGCGTGCGCGACGACGAGACCCAGGCGTATCTCACAGACTTCTTCCTGCACGCCGCGCAGGAGAACCGTGCCGGCTTCCAGGGCTGGTATACGCAGTTGTCGCCGGCCGAACAGGCGAAGCTCAACGAGCTGGCGGAGGCACGCTGAGGCGCTCTGAAAGCCGCGGCCTGGACGGCCTCCAAGAGCCTGGTACTATTGAGGCAGTCTGTTTTTACGATGGGGGTCTAGACAGGTCTGAATTATGTACGAGGAATAAAAGAAAAATAATTACGCAAAGGGCCTGCAAGAGGGGGACGCAAGACTGGGAAAGGCAAAGCGCAAACCATCGATCGGCACGACCGAAGCACGACGTCTTCATTCTACCCTTGGCCTTCCCCATGGAGAAACCCGCGAGCGATGGCAGAACCCCGTAGAACAGACCCAAGACCGAAGAACGCACAAACCTATCCCTGGCCTACGTTCCATACCATCGGAAAGTGCCAAAGGGTACAACAATCGAAAGGAATAATGAATCACATGCTATGCTGCTATGCCGTACTTTGCCCTCGTATTGAACTGCCGTTTCATTCGGTACTAAAATCGAGACCGTCGCTGTCATACTGCTGCTGAAACCCTAGATAATATCACCCCCGAATCCGCCGCCGAATCCGCCGCCGTACGGGTTGAACCCGCCGCCGTTGCCGAAGCCTCCACCTCCAGGTCGCCGGCCGCCACCGAACCGCGGCCCCGGTCCGCCAATGCCACCTGTTGGATCGTCGTATCGTGCTCCCGGCGGAATTTGACCGTCAAACCCATCTCCTCGTGCACCACCACCGCCCTGGCGGCCACCAGGCCCCACGAACAGCGGGTCGTCAAACGTCGGGTGCATCCCTCCGAACCCGCCGAGTCCACCGCCAAGTCCGCCGACGCCGCCCAGTGACGGCCGCAGCGGATCACGGGGACCAAGGCCTGGCGGATGCAGGTCGTCATGGCCGATGCCGCCCAGTGGAAGGCCGCCGTTGCCGCCAACCCGCAGGCCACGCGGTGGATGTAGGACCTCGTACTCGTCCTCAAACCCAGGCGGCGGAAAGTCGCCAGGCGGTGCAATCGGCCGTCGTGGCGCTGCGAGGGGGTCGAGAAGCGAGTCCGGCTGGTATGGGTTGATCGGTGGCTGAGGCTGGTCGCGGCCAGGGTCTGTGGCCGGGCTCGCACCAGGCCGGCCGCCCTGCCGACCTGTGCGGTCGGCGTCTTCACGCACAGCGCGGTCGTCGGCCGTCTCCTCGTAGCCCTCCTTGTGCAGGCCAGGAATGAGCTTCTGCACAATGTCTGCCTGGAAGCGTGCCGCGAGCTGGCTGATGCGCTCACGACTGAAGAACAGCCGGCCGAGCTGCTCCGTTGTCGCTGTGCTGGCCGTTGGCTGGGCCGTACTGTCTTCAGCACCCGACGCGTGTGCGTTCTCTGTGTCCGCGTCCCCTGGCGTCTCGGCCGGCCGCGTCCATGGCAGCGCACCCGTAGCTACGTAGTCCTGCACGACCAGCTCGATGCGCTGGATGCGCTCAGCACCGGTGGCCAAGCCGCGAATCTCTGCCTTGCTTCCCATGCGGTCGGTGCGGATCACAAAGGTGAGGGCTGACTGTGGGTGCGTGTAGACGAAAGAGAGCGAGGTCGGCGTGGCGTGCCAGTGCGCAGGGAGGCGCGGTGCTTGGGGGAACGTCTCGATGCGGTCTTCCTCGAAGCCGACCAAGCGGAAACCGAGCCGGGCCATGCAGGCGTGCACAAAGAGAGCCAGAGCTTCGTAGGGCGTTACTATGTCGGCAGCAGATGAAGCCGCGCTCGTCGTGCGCTCAGGCAGCGCGGCTGCTATAGCCTGCAGCAGGCCATCAGGGCCAAGAGGATTGCTCGGCGCCATTCTTGCTGGACTGAGGTGGCGCTGTTAGATGTCGTTGGAACTGAGGAAGATGAGTGTTGGCAAAGAGAATGCCGCGAGAATTGTTGAGTAGTTCACGAAAAGTTGTAGGCGGCAAGGATTATGACGTTGCCGGTCGTGGTTGCCTTCAGACTTGTGGGGTGACGTCGCGCATAACGTTTATTTGTCATCCTTCAGCCTTACGGGCGGAGAACCCGCAACTAAGCCCCGCTATGGTAAAGATGGACTACTCTGTACGAAGTGACTCCGTATGTCGGCCACTATTTTATTCCTGGATCACAGATGCATAGTTTGTTTTACTTGAGGACGGGTTTTGGAAATTATTGTCTAGTTGATTTGCAGAATAGCTATGGTACGCGCTTGACCGAACTAACATGAAGCCGTTCAGGTCCTGATTCAAAGTAGTTCAAAATTAGACTGAACTATGGCACACTGTTCAAGTCGTGCGGCTCAGGCAAGTGCCGTAACCGAGACTGAACTAGAGATCGCGCTGTTCGAGTCAGCAACGGAGCTTGGCGGATGCTTTGACAGCTGCTAGACCAAGGACACGTGGTGGTCTCTGGCCTGCAATCTCACGCCGCTCGTCGTTGTCAATGAGTGTTGGCTCCTTCTCTTAAAATTGCTCGCGAAATCTGGACGTGCGAGTCTTCTTGTCTGAAGTCACTACTTTGTGAGAGGCCGACGCCTTTCTAGTAGTGCTATTGGACTGCGACGCTTGCGGAGACTGGATGGACCCGTTCGTTTGCAACTCCGCGAGCATCATGGCGCGTCGAGAGCCCGGCCGTGCCGAGGGAGGCGATTGACGCTTGACTCTCGCATGGCGGGAGACGGTGCAGGGCTTCTTTCGGCGCTCTTTTGGCGAGTCATGAGTACAGGCGCAAGTGTCAAGGCTGTAGCCCTGAAGGTAGATGTAATCGTCAATAATTGGCTCAATCACTCTCGGCTTTTCGTACAACACCGCACCATGTCGTATAGTGGTGTTGGGGTTGTGTGTGTACTCCCCATTTTTCTTGGGAGCTTTATGGGTCTTTTGAGGCCGAGAGCTGGAAGACCCCATGACCACAGATTCGTTGAGAGTTGAAGTGAGTGGATTGGGTAATCAGTATGCTTTGAGAACAAAAGTAGTCGAAGACCTGTCTGCTTGCTCGAGTGTCCATGTAGATAATAGATCAACAAGTTCCAGAGCTTATATAGATGTCAGGACACCCGATGAACACTACACGGCTCAAGCTCAATCTACTTGATTTGTTCATGCTCCATTTCGTGTTGTCCATATGAGTCGTGCCGCACCGAATTTCTTGTTCTTGCAGTGCTCACTTTCTTCATGTACAGTGTCGTTCAAAGTCAGATGAGCTTTGAGAGGAACTCTTCTGTGCAGGCTCTTCGTGTATTGGTGGTAGAGACATGCGCTACATGAGCTTACCAGGCAGTGAACATGATGACTTTCTTAGATACACTCCGCACAGTTCAGGCTTGTAATTACATGTTAGTCTGAACAAACAAGTGTTGAGGCTCAGAAACCTAATTACGTTAGTACAATCGATGTATGGATGCTTTCATTGTGCCACGTGAATATCCCATAGGCTTCCCGAAAGGTAAGGTATGATACAGTAGACCAAAAAAGTACAATGCTTGCATCTCTCTAAACCAGACCACCCAAGTTGGTAGGCAAATAAATGCAAGAAGCAGTCCAAGAGAAAATGAGGTCCGCTGAAGCCAGGTAGTAACAATGATATTTGCACACATTATGTGTTTAGTGATTAAAGTCAGGTATCCAAAACGATAAAGAAAAAACCAGCCAAAAAAAATATGGGCTTATCATGCTATTGTGAGCACAGATATGAGTGAGCAGAAACGCCATGTAATAATTCACGTGAAAAATAAAAAGGAACAGCAGGCACGGAGTGAAAATGGAGAAAAAACCGCCACGAAGAGCCAGACCACTTTTAAAGCCAAAAGAGTCTTTCTACCACCGACGGCTACAAGATATGTTAGCCCAAGATGTGGAGGCGATGAAAATATGCGCGGATCATACCTGTAAGCAGCTGGTGCCACTCTGGGCTGCTTCCGTCTTTTGATCTTATCATTTCCCAATCTTGAATTGCGTTTCTTCCCAGCTTTGTCTTCGCCATCACTCTCGGAAGCCATGCCCAGAATTTCACGCTCGAGGTCATCGAGTGGTGAGCTGCTGCGGCTTTTCGATCGGCGAGCCTTGTTTTGCCGGGATTCCGGTTCTGGGCTTTGAGACGGACGCCCGTCAGGACTTCTCCCGCGGCTGCGACTGTGACTTGGGCTCTGCGTCTGGCTCGGGCTTGCACTCATTGTACTCAGACGTCGGCTCTGGCTGCGCCCGCGGCTGTTGCTACTCTGATGTCCACTCGATGAAGGCCGCTGAGAGGGCAGGTTATTTTGGGCGGACAAGGCAGCCGTTGCTTCTTTTTCCTGGTCACACGTTGCCGGAATCTCCGATTCGACAACACTGTGGTTGTTGCTGTGGTATCCTGAATCGGTTTGCGCACTTGTGCTATTCGAATCAGGATCTCCCGTGCCATAGCTTAGGATCCGATTGGGGGGGCGACTGCTCCAGGGCGGACCGTTCGGTAGATTGGGTGAGTCGTTCCTTGACGATGGAGAGTTGTGTGGCAAGCCCCCATTACCGCTACGTTTTCTGCCGTTCACAATGGAAGTCGAAGATGTAATCGTCCCGGGGGTGGAGTTGGGACGATGGAATGGAGATTGTTCTGTAGGCGATGGCCGTGCCCGTTTTGCACTTCTGTCTTCCTCAACCGATAGACTGCTATCGCGAGTCCTTTTCGGCGGAATATGGGCATCGACTTTCACAGATCCAACGCAGGCGTGAGGTGAACTGTGGGTGGATGCGTCTCCCAAGTCCGCTTTTCGAGCCTCGTGCTTTGTCCGGTTCCCTGACTTCCATCCCGTTCGCGACACGGATATTGGAGTCGGAGGCTTAGCCGGAATGCTGCTGGGCAAAGGCGATATCGTGTGTGTCGATGTTATCGATTTAGAGGGATTTCCGCTGTGCGGCGCCGAGAGCGATGCTGGGCTGTGGATACGGCTACTTCCTGGCCCAGAAGAGATATTTTTATCCGATGATCCGTGACGGGTACTCATATTTGGATTCCTTGGGCCTCTATCTTTGTTAAAGCCAGTGCGGCCACCACGACTTGACGCACCTGGAAAGCTGCCACCGCGGTTTTTAGGCCGCCATCCACTACCATTGCCTAGTCCCTGTGGATATTTTGGCTGGGAAGGAAGTGTGGATGGAGGCCCACCAATGGGCGGATAGGCTGGCAGTCCAGACCCGGCAGCAAAGTAGGCATCAGATTGACCTGGATGATTGGGTGCAGACGAATACTGTTGCTGAAAAGGAGGAGGCAAGTGAGGTGGGAGATGTGAAGCGGGAGGTGTGTAGGAAGCAATAAAGGATGGTGGTGGAACGACTGGTGGTCCTGTCACGCCCGGTGGGGGAGTTGCAAAATAGCCTGGTGGAGGTCCGAAAGACTGGCTGTAATAGGCTGAGTCTGAGTGAGGCCCCGGATGTTGTGCAACGGGTGGTGGTGCCGTCGGTGTCGACGATGCGCCGTAAGTATCGTAAGGCGGGTAATGCAGGGGAGCCTGAGCGGCGGGTGGAGGTCCTGGTGGAGGAGGGCCAGCAAACCCATGCGGCTGGAGTGGATATGTCCACGGTTCTGGAACGGGACGGCTCTGAGACTGGGGTGGGGGGGCCGGGTGGTGCTGCGTTGGAAAGCCATGATGACTGTGGTGATGCTGGTTAAGACGATAGGCGGTCCCGTTGGCCGAGTGCGGAGGGGGCGGTAGAGATACGGAGGGTGTCGGCGGCAGGTGAGAAGGTGGCCGGGGAGCGTAGTGGGTGGCCTGGACCTCACCGGAAGCCGGGGGTGGTGGATATCGCGTCACAACCATTCCGTTGTGGTGCCGGCTCTGAGACGAGCTGGACATGCCGCGGCGGGCTTTGTTCTTGTTCTTCGAGTTCTTCGAGTTCTTCGAGTCGGTCGACGAGGCCTGCTGCTGGCGGTACGCCTCGAGGCCCCTGTCCAACGTCAGCACAACGCGCGAGACCTGTCGCCCGGCGGCAGCCTTTTCGGCGTGCAAGCACTCACGCCGGGATCGTGCGAGTCGGCTCGGGACAGGCAACGGTCAGGTGTCCTTGTACGCCACAGTTGTAGCACCGAGGTCCATCCCAAGACGCGTTGTTCTCGGCAGCCGCAGCTCCCATGTCCTGCCGCGCTGCAAAGCCGGGTCACAGCCGGGGCCGTCTCTTGCCGGCCGGGTGGCGCAGAGGTTGCGGTCGCGCTGCGTCGGCAGCGCGTTGCCGATGCTGTTCAGCAAGAAGCCGCCGCGGCTAGCACCAGCAGCGACGAGTTCCACGAACTGCTCCGGTCAAGGCTCCGGTCAAGGCGGAGTGGATCGTCGTCGGACGCCTCGGCAGCGGCGCTGGAAAGGCGCCTCGGTCGGTCGGTCGCCTGCTTGCAAAGCGGCTCGCCGGTATCTGGGTCGACAAGACGGTGCGACGGCCGGCCGGCACGTCCTTTCAGGCATCCAAGGAGAGCCGCCAAGGGGGTGAGATGCGCGTGCTGTAGGCCGTAGAAACAGATCGAAGTCGGTCTATCAAAGCGATGGAGTTTATCGGGACCGAATGCGACCGATTTCCTCGAGCGCGTCGCTAATCGCTTGATCGCGTACTCCGTATCTCCCACGCGACCGTGTGGGAGCCCAGGCGGAATATGCAGAGGCTACGGCCGTCAGAATGCGGACAGGTGCGTTGCGGACAGAGCAGGATGACTTTGATATCTCGGCGCCGTTCAGTCGGAGTCAGAGGAAGGAGGATGTTCCGGCGCCGTGAGCGCATGTGCTTTCGGGCGTCGCCTTCCCACAACGGCAGGCGCAGCACCACGTGACGGGTTCATCACGTGTACGTCAAGCCTTGTGGGTCCGATCCACCAGCTGACCTCTCTAATCTATATTATACGTTCAATCCTCCGAATTCAAAGGCATTTCAACCTCGGGTTTGCACGTACCAAACCCTCGGACAGAGTATTCCATGGCTTCTTGGCAACCTGAGTTTGGCACCAGCAACAGAGGTACTTGCACTTGGGCGAGCATTCATCATCAGCTAAAACCAGGAGGCCAGTGACTAGCTATGGAAGAGCAGAAGAAGAGTACAGTTTTTATGTTACTTACAAATCACAAAACAGACAAGTCAGAAAGTCTGGGAGTAATACAAAATAGCAAAAGAAACTGGCTACCACCTTGGCCTTGTTTTGAGTATCTTGTAACATTGTACGTTAATTTCGCCAAATATGTACGTATCCTCCATTTGACCGCAAGTGCGTGCCCTGAGCATTGTTATACCGCTGAAGTTCTGGAGCCATTGATCGTTTTCGAAGCACTATGGACTACATCTCTGGAAATGATCAGAGTATCAATCTGTCTTTCGATGTCAACTTGATAATGATGGAGGAGTAAAACGTTTGGCCGATTCTCTCCACTTATATTACAAGGTTTCCTTATCAGGTCCACCATCTGGCCTATCGTCGCCCTATCACTCATCGCTCAGTAGCATCCAGTCGATGAGTTGGCCGGCGCCGAACGTACGAAGTACGAGTACAATGGCCATATCTGAACGAGCATTGCGTACTCCAGTTTTGGGCCCAGTACACCGTGCACAAGCTTCTTGGCATCGGCCAAATGCACCGTTCCTACGCGGTCCGTCCCTATAACAATAAAAGTCCCCTGGCTGTCTATGACAGCGCGTATGTGTTCCTCCCTATGCCTACCCATAATGCCAACTGCAGACCTGCGGCCTTACCAGGTTAGGCATCTCCAAAGTTGTCCCCGGATAGGCGCCTGAAAATCGCCGGAAGTATGCCGTCCCAATTTGCCTCAAAGGTGGCAGAAGTTGTCCAGGTGCGGGAAACCGGTGCTCCAGAGGGCAGCAGCAAGACATACGGCCGCTTGTCGAACGTTGACATCGACCCTACACCGCCACAACAACGAGTCTGGTCTCCATGGTATTTCTTCGCTTTCCAATTTAGCATCGCGTTCTCCCCGACAACATACAACATCGGATCGTCACTCTACTCTATCGGGCTCAACTGGTGGATGATTATCATTGCCGCCTTCGTTGGAACCGCTTTGTGCTGCGTTGTTTTGTTTCTCAACTCGAGGGGTCCCTGCTGGTATCATGTCGGCTTTCCAGTTTACGTTCGCGCCACCGCCGGGGTCTGGGGATCAATGTTCTTCATCTTTGTCCGCATGATTGTCGCCATATTCTATGAGGCTACTCAAACCTATTACGCCAGCCGCTTCATGAACGTTGCCCTTCGCTGCGTGTTTGGCCACCGATGGACCGAAATGCCCAATCATCTGCCCTCTTCAGCTAAAATCACAACTTCTGGAATGGTCGCCTTCTTCATGACCTGGTTACTACAGTTTCCATCTGCCTGGCTTCATCCTAGCAAGGCTGGCCCTTTGTTCGCGGTTAAATCCCTCCTCTCTCCGACAGCGTACCTAGTCACTATGATCTGGGTTCTCGTGAAGTTTGAGGGCGTGAGCTTGGACTTGGGAAAGAAGCACGTGGCCGGCAGTGCTCTTGGCTGGTCTTTCATGAAGGCAATCAATACGGTTGTGAGCGGCGTTGTGCCGCCAATGGTCAACATTGCCGATTTGGCCCGGTATTCCAACCGGCCGACCGACGTCTGGCCGCTTATTGGTGGCCTTTTTATCAGCAAGCCTGTTGTGATTATCATCGGTCTCTTTACCACTGCAGCTGGCGCTAATAGATTCGGTGTTGCCAACTGGAATCTCTGGGATCTTTACGGGCTGATCCTGGACTCTTACTGGGGTCCCGGGGCCCGTACGTTGATTTTTCTCGGCGCCTTCATCCAAGCCTTTGCGACAGTTGTCACCAATGTCTCTACGAATGCTATCCCTATTGGCTGCGATCTGGCAGGCCTATTCCCAAGATACTTCACTATCGTCAGGGGTCAAATTTTGTGCAACTTGCTGATTTGGGCTGTTGTGCCCTGGCTGCTGGTTAACTCAGCACAAAACTTCCTCACCTTTTTAGGATCTTATCTTTGCTTCATCTCTCCGATCATTGCTTGCATGATTGTCGACTACTGGATCGTGCGCAAGGGAAACATTCACGTACCATCGTTGTATCGGCCTGAATCAAGCTCTCCATACTACTACACCAAAGGATTCAATCTCAGGGCTTATGCGGCCTGGGTTTCAGGCGTCGTCCTGGTCATTTCTGGAATCTCCGGAGCTATCAATCCGGGATCGATCAGCCAAACAGCTGTTAATGTGTACAACTGCGGCTTCATCCTGTCTTTCACTGCCGGGGGGGTTGTTTACTTCGCTCTCAGCAAGATCTTTCCACCCAAGCTGTACCCTGATGGTGATCAGGATAATGACAAGGCATGGGAAGCGATGGCCTCTACGGAAGGATTTTTCCATGATGATGACCCACAACCTACTTACATTAGAAATGGGATGATTCTTGGCGAAGAACCTGTGGACACTCAGGTAAAGGGCTACGAAGTGGAGGGAAAACCCAGTAAATAGCTGTCCCCGGATTCTGATTATTTCTGCAAGCTGTCACGTCAGTAGAAGATCCATTTCAAAAAATATGTTGTCCGTGATCTAGTAACCCCAAGGAGAAAGCTGTGGTCGTCATTGAAACAAAGATATCTAACTGTATGCTGTTCTTTTTCTAAATTTTTCAGTAGATAATGTGGCCGACTCGCTCTACGGTCTTTCCCTCATTGGTCATAGATATTCGTAGTGGATGATGGGTTAACACTAGCAGTTGTACCACAGGTTTTCAGACTGGCATCTATGTACAGTTTTTGGGAAACAAGAAATCAGGTAGGAGAGTAGTGAAGACTTTTGATAGGACTTCCGTTTTCAAGCATGTACTACTGTGGCCCAGCCTCTTGAGACATTGCAAGGCTAACAATAATGAGTCGCGCAAGAACATATATACATACGCCGCTTCATATAAGGACGGCCGAAAGCAAGAGCAGCAAAGAGCAACTGGTTAGATATGATGTCAAGTGTAGGCAATGCCCACCGCCCGACTGTGGTGGAGTGCTGCTGGCAGCGGTGCTAGTTGCCGGCGACGGCGTTGTTGTTGCTGTCACACTTCCGCCTGTGTCGACGTGGGCTATGGTCGTGTCTACATTGTCCCAAAAGTCGCAACTGGTGTAGTTGACAAAGCCCACAGATACCTCCTCCTCACCAATCAGAAGGCCGGTACTGGTGCTCTCGTTCCAAACAGGCCATTCGTTGCTCTGACTAGCAGGCACAGGGCTGCCCGTAGCAGCCATATTTGTCCAAAATCCCAGCATGGAAGACGAAATGTCACGTTCTTCCTCTGTGAAGTTGCAGGTGCCAGAAGGTGGCGGTAGATTGGTAGTCAGCCCGAAGATGAATGGGATCTCTGCTGAGTGGGTAGGACCCAGCAGCCGTAGAGACGACATGCCAGGAAACCAGGCGCAAGATGGTGTGTGATCAAAACGGAAGGCATACGCAGGAACGCCGCGAGCGATAGTCGATTTGAGCGCACGACGGGCCGGGCAAGCATACTTGACGTGTGTGATGATGTCCATCATAGCATCGTACGCAATTGTAGGCGACGATACACGCAAAGACTCTGGAATATCGGACCCAAAGCTCTCCAGCGGGAACTCCTGGTTCACAGAATCAACCAGTGACCCGAAATTTTTCGTCAGAAACTTATCGTACTCCTTCGAACCGAGAGCCAGTGCGCCCGATGCACCGTACTGGCCTATTACAAAGAGTGACCCGTCTGCGGAGTTGCTGCCAAAGATACCGGGAACTCGTGAGCCGACGTGCGAAGGCTGCTCAGGAACCACTGTCCCGTCAACAATAGGTCCCCAGGTGGCTCCTTTGCCGCCATTCTCCAGTAAAGTGTCCACGAAGGGAGGCGCACCGTCTCCATTGACAGCCACTGTCGTAGCCACGTCGGCGGTTCGCAGTGTCGGAATGGAGACGCTGCGCAAGCAGTGGAGGCCGGACACACTGCAGCCAGCTGCATCCGCAAATTTTTGGTTCCAGCTGACCACGTTTGTTGTATTTGGAAGCGTGCGTCCAGCACCGGATTGAAAAGCCGCAGAGCTGATTACACTCGGTGCCTGGGGGAGTGTGCTCAGTACAAACGTGTCAAGAGCGCCAGCTGACTGGCCGAAGAGCATGACACAAGAGGGGTCGCCGCCAAATGCTGCAATATTGTCTTGAACCCATTGGAGGCCCATTAGCTGGTCAAGCAGGCCATAGTTGCCGGTGATGTTCGCTTCCGGTAGAGCTAAAAATCCCAGCGGACCGACCCGGTAATTGATTGTGACCATTATCGAGTCAACAGCTGCAAAACAGCCTGTGTATGTGGGCTGTGAGATACTTCCAGCCTGATTGCTTCCGCCATAGATCCACGCTTTGACTGGCAACTTGGAGGAGCTGGTTGCAGTGGAGGGGGCAAAAACATTGAGAAAGAGGCTACAACATAGCAAGTCAACACGACGATAAAAACGAAATGAAATCGAATCACAAAATCCGACTACACATCGGAATTGACGCACCAGTCCTCTGTGGAATCTTGACCCCCTGCCGAGCCGAATTGTGGACAGGCAGCGGCCTGTTTTGTAGCTATGAGAGAGCCATTCCCGTTGTATGGGGCATCGAAAATCTCTGGCGCCGAAAACCTCTGCGGCGGTGCGGCATAGGGTATGCCCAGAAACGAGATAGCATCCGAGCCATCGCACCTGACACCTTCAATCGTGCCATTTGCAACGGTGACAATGCTTGACGCAAGAGCTGAGCTGGCCAGGTATGCAAACCCGACCGCCTGCCAGGACACACATGGGCGGTGGCGAGCCATCGCGAAGACGAGACCAAACATATTAAGAGAGTAATAAGAGCTTCTGCTGTGTCCGGCACAGGCAGAAACTTTCAAAGAATCAAACAAGGCAATAATGAGAGAATGGGGACCAGCCGCAGATATTGCCAGGAGGGCAGAGGTGAAAACGAATTAGGAGAGCAGAAACGGAAGACGGCAGCCCATGCGGTTGAAGCACCACAGCTGCAGGTACTCCTTCCGGAAGCGCTGTTTTGTGTCAAGCCTCCGAGTAACGTAGAGACGTTCTGTGCATGTTGCGGGTAAGTCTAGAATCGCGAGGCCAGAGCCCGAGAAAGGCGTGTGTACGAACGGTAGAAGAGGAAATTGCTAGTGTGAACGAGTACATGTACCTGTCTAAAGGCGCCAAGCTTTTTAGTACGGAGAGCAAGTACCAGTACTTCGACACAAGGAGAATAGCGCGCTTTGGTCGGCGTATAAGTACAGAGCTGGTATTATACATGTACAGATACATGTCAATGCAACGAGCACTGAGCCGTATACAGAATAGTTGGTGCTAGTAGTGCAACATACTCCGTAAAGTAAAATACGAGTAAACAACGTCCATGTCTCCGCAATGTCGCATTTTTAACCCGTGCAGGTCCGACCGGGCGCCAACTCGTGCAAGTACTCGTAAGTGCTCGTACTCCGTAGTGGTCAACTGCGTACGGATCAAGAGAAAGCGCCGAGCGTTAGCAGCGCCATCCTGGACTCTATTTTCGCGTCTTGATGTCCTCCGAAGTTCGTGATGGAGGCACTTACTTGTACCCCGCCGGCACTTTACGCAAAACTCTGCGGAAACCAATTTGTTTCATCCGACACAAACAAACGAAACGATGTCGATCTCCCAGGGGAACAACTTAAAACACAATCTGTAAAATCCGTACGGAGTAGAAGTACGAATTCGTAGCAGTGCGGGATTTGAAGGTTGCGCTTGCTGTCAGCTTACGTCGTAATTCTCATAATTTGTGTGCACACAACAAGAGAAATCTTTGGGATGCAACGTAAAGTAGTAATGTGCGACTACTTCGTACGGGCAGGGTGGACTGCCAAGTGATTATTGGTACACGCTTTCTTCGTACGAGTTAGAATATTGCGAATTGCTTTTCGCAATGCATACCAAACGTGGTAAGGCTATGTTAATAGCTGACCTCTGTTATGTCGCATGGTCATAAATGAGCACCAATAAATGGTTTCTGCCATTTGCCTTTTGTCGAGAACTGTCCATGCAACAATGTTGGGGCGAACTCCTTTGCCTTTGCCTTTGCTTCTTTGTCCACGAAAGCCACGCAGACTCTATCTTATCTTACACGGTAATTTTAATTATTCGCCATTCGGTAGCCAGATGATAACACACATGGCAGTTTACCCCACGACTCGTCATTTCACGCAACAATGTCGGGACAAACTGTGGGGTCTCCAGCAACAAACATCAAGTCTCCCACCCCGACCTGTCACATCTTAGCGATAGGTATGCTTCTTCTATCTGGTATATCCGGCCACAATCCTATGCGTCAGCTTCTGTCAGTCGGCCTCTAAACCCAATAAAAGACAGGTGCTGCTTTAAGTAATGAAGCTGTGTATCGGGTTGCATACTAGGGAAACATCTCGCATCATTGTAGCGACAAGCACGCCATGTTAACGATAACAATTACTAATATATAAGCTCAAGAGACAGCGATTGAGCGTAGTTTTTTCGTTCTTTTTTGAAGCTGGAATTGCTGCGAGTTGACATACGGAGTAGAATCGCGCATTGCGGAAAACTTAAACATGGCTACAACAACGGTCACCGAGGAAGCTACAGTGAAGAAAGGCCCTGTTCTTCAGTTTCGAGCAGAAACATCTCTAGATTATGACAAAGAGAAGGTAAGACGTACTTCTAATAACTGGTTATGTGGTGCCTGATATGCAGTCTAATTGTCAGTACAAATGGGAGGCCTATCTTCCTCATTTCGCTCCTGGTCTACAACCACCCTTGGAGGAGTTCACGCACGATGATCCTGGACACCGGGCTGATCCGGCTAAAAGTGCGTTACTCAGTGCGGCCGGGTCAGTGTTCAGTGAAATCACCCCTGCAATTGGTACAGAAGTTCATGGCCTCCAGCTCAGTGGTCTTTCATCCCAGCAAAAAGACGAGTTAGCATTACTGGTTGCAGAACGCGGTGTCGTCCTCTTTCGAGACCAAGACTTTGTAGATATCGGACCAGAAAAACAGCGGGAGTTCGGAAAGCACTTTGGCCATCTTCACGTCCATCAAATGGGTGGCCAAATCAAAGGCTACCCGGAATTGCTGCCGGTATACCGAGACTTTGTGTAAGGGAGTCTATTATAGCCGCCTATTCTCCAACAGTTGGTTAACGTGCGAGGTTTTAGGGCTGGCGCAGTAGACAACGAGATAAAAGACAATGTCAGCAGTATCAAGTGGCATTCAGACATGAGCTATGAAATGTAAGATACAGTACACACTATTTGTCCAAGACGGACGATCTGTCACGGTTGATCGGCTACTAATCTCGCCCCTGAAGTAACGGAATGGGATTGACCATCTTCCTGCCCCTTGACGTTCCAGAGTCTGGCGGTGATACATTATATTTGTCGACAACGGCGGCATACAACGCATTGTCTCCCAGTTTCAGAGAAACGCTCCACGGAAAGTTTGCAACGCACTCCGGGTTCTCTCAAGCCGCAGTGCACACTCACAGGGAGCGATATATTCGAGAGCCTATCGAAACAACACATCCAATTATTCGGACGCACCCTGTAAGTCAAAAGCAATTATGAGTTGATGACACACCAAGACTAACCTATGTACCTACTTCGTAGGTAACGAAAACCAACTCCCTCTACGTCAACAGACTTTATACACGCAAAATCGTTGGCTATAAGGAAGAAGAAAGTTGTGAGTTGCAATATAGTCATTGAACAGACCAAAAAGCTGACTGCTTAAATCAGCGACAGTTTTGAACTTTCTCTACAACCACATTGAGCACGGACAAGACTGGCACATCCGAATTCACTGGACTCCTGGAAGCGTTGCACTCTATGACAACAGAAATACGCAGCAGTCAGTCATCTACTTTCCCCGTCTAGACGTCACTTCCAAAACATGCTAACATTATAATAGCTCAGCACTGAGGGATTTCGCCGTGAAGGAAGGGGTCACACGGCGTCATATGCTTCGCATAACGCCGCAAGCTGAACGACCTCGATTTGACCCTGAAGCAGAAAAGCACTGAGTAGAAGCGAGGATGACTGATTTCAGGTTTGAGACCATGCGTCGACTACTGCCGATGGTTTTCTGTCCACTCGCACAAGTAGATTTCTTAGGACAAATTCTAACAGACTTGCCGAGATGTGTTTTCACAAAAAACGCAATGGTCTAAGTAATGATGCATGCATAAAGCCGAAGCTACCTTCTTACGCTGCATGTATCCAGCTGGTAGTGCGCAATCGAGGGTATTAGAAGCACCGAACGGGACTAGTAAGAAATGCTTATCATGTCCAATATTTGTTACGTCCCATCGCAAATCCAGTGATGTCCTAGGTCATTGTTATCAGCTACAATTCGAGGGGAAGATATGTGCTTCCTTCATACAGATCCCTGGCGCACATCCTGACTCTCGTTTCCGTCACTGAATTGCATGTTTTCCTGCTTTAACAAGCGTATGGTATTGGCAAATCGAGTACTTGAAGTATGCCACCGTATACCGGGGCCCACAACAGCTCAATGTACATTCCACATCGTGCTGTAGGTTACGACTGACTCTTTGTACTTCATGGCATTGGAACTTATGTATGGAACTCAAACTAACAGCGTGCAGTGTGATCAATGTCGAAGTCGCAAGGTTAACCCACCTGATTCTAATGCCGACTGTCAATATAAGGCTTCTAACTCAATGCTAGATTCGATGCGATAGGCAACTTCCATGTTGCAACTGTGTGATGGCCAAGAAGCCGTGTGCCTTCACCGACAACGTTTCGCGGAATCGAGACCCGCGAGCAAAACCCACGCAGATAAAGTAAGGCCCCAATACGCTTTCTTCAGAGACAATTCTCGCTTACCAACACATCGTACAACTTAGCGACAAGAAAATCACCGGCATCGAAGACCGACTAGGGCGCATCGAAGATGTGCTATTAGATCTTGTCAAATCTCAAAATGGATCGTGGCCAAATACGGCTCCCACAGCTACCAGTTCCGAAAGCCCATTTGCAAAATTTAGCTACTCCTGCTCGGTGTTTCCATCGCCGCCTGACGATGGCATATATGATTTGCACCTTCGCGAAAGTAGCTCCGAGGATAACGAGCACGATCACCATCGAACGTGCACAAACAGCGAAACGACTTCCATCAAGGCGCATATGTCTTTTGCTAGCGTGCACCTTCAGGACACTATCGATGCCATGGGCATCGCTGCACCAGAGGAAGATAACAACAAGCTTAGAAAAGCACTACTTCTTTTATCGTGTCTTTCACAAAGTCCGGAGTCTCAATATTCCATGATCAGTAAAGACGATACAATACGTCTCTCACACGCAAAAACACTGGGCTCTTTAGGTCTCCGCGGTCTTGCACTTCCTCCATTAGATGAAGTACTTGATCTTCTGCGCGACCTACGAAATACTATGCCGGCTACTTTTCCAATGGTCTGTGTGTTTGCGGGCGTTGACAATCTGGTACAGCTCTGCCGAAAGCTATATTTGCCAATTCAGGAGTCTGACTTGTCGTTTGAAACGTTTTTGACGGTCAACTCTGCCCTGTTCTTCCTGTTCAAGGACAAAATGGCGCTTGCTGTTCACACCAGAGACCAAGACGCTGTCGTGCGTTATCTTGCGTTGCGCAATATCTGCCGTGATAACATAGAAACGACTCTAGCAAACATGCCATTAGTTATACCAACCCGATATGAAAGTCTTCTAGCACTTGCTCTTGGAGCAGGCTATGGGATCGAAGTATCGCAGCCCCTACTTGCATGGCGTCTCAATTCAATAGCTTGCCAGATGTGTGTCGAGCTCGGTTACCACCAAGATGAAGATAATTCGCAGAAACCCGATCAAGAAAAGCTAGCTCAAGGCGGGCGAACAATTTTCTGGTTTTCATATATACATGATCGAGCTCTTGCGCTACGTCTTGGCAAGGCAACACTATTGCAAGACTTCGATATAACGATTCCACGTGTGTTGATGCCGTTGGCCGAGTTCGAGGGTCACCGCGCGACAATCACAAGCTGGATCGTACTGGCAGAGGTGCAGGGCCGCATCTATCGCATGCTCTATAGTCCGGCTGCGAGACGTTTGCATCTGTGGCAGCGTGCGAAGACAGCCAAGGAGTGTGCAGAGGTTTTACTACTTGAAGTTGGGAAAATCGAGAAAAGACGTCTAGCACTCGAGAAGCGCCTCTCCGAGTGGTCCAAGAAGGACGAAGATGGACAGCTAAATGTCCACGTAGGAGACAACAACAAAGCCTCAATGGAAGTTGAGGCCATGCTTCTGCGGATGGACGAAGTAGTGATACTATCGTCACTAACATTGACCTACCGTGCACTTCCTGGGAACATTCCCGGCTCTCCAGGGAGCGATTGGGAACCTTTTGGACTTCCAGTGAACTCTTTCGTTTTCAGCAACGACTGCGTATACTTGGCTCGAAAGACAATGCATACGCATCTCGAGTGTCTTCACATGGCAGAGCATAATCCAATGCTAGCTGCGACGCATTTACACTGGTAAGTCTACCGTCTAACTTGGCCCGAGGCTTTATATGGCTTGCTGACGCCTGTAGGACAATACTTCTTCTCCCTTTCGTGCCGTTCATTGTTCTCTTCTGCTTCGTCCTAGAGCAGCCTAATTCCGACGACATTTTCTATTTACAACGCTGCATGGAAACATTACGGCCGTGGCAAAAGCTATCACCACATGCGGAACAGTTATTCCGCATATGTGAATCGCTATATGAGGCTGCAGAGGTCTACGCCAAATCCAAGCAGCGTCAGCAAGAGTAAACTTTGGCTTTGAACTATTTGGATACAGTTTGAGGCTCAAGCAAAGACTAGGAGGATCATCTCTGACAAGTGTCAGCTAGGAGAATCGCTCCTTTTCGCATCATCATCTTAATCTGCCACGTAAATACTTCCGTGGTGATCTTGGTTGGGCCTCCTGCCTCCGTGATACGGTACAGTACTTACAGTTGAAACTAGCGAGCAATACCAACGAGGCTTGACCGGGCTACCCTGATATTCTTATCAATGAGTCTTCGTAAGGCAGCGTAGCTAGGAGAGTAATTGGGACGCGAAACAATAGTGTTATTTATCTTATCTGGTTATCTTCCCTGTAAAGCCCCGCGGCATCCGCGGCACTGATAAGATTCGCAGCCATCCACACAATCATACGAGTATGACCTCGCGTGACCATGAGGCAAACTATATATGTAAAAGTTGATTTTGCAAAGTTGTTGGCAATTGCAGTCTGCATCACATACAATCTTCACATCTTTCACTAGGTTGCTTGGTTTGTGGACGGTCAAAATGCCTACAGCCACTAGCCCCTCAGTTATTCCCATAATTGATTTCGGGCCATTCATAGCTCAAGATGGCACTGTCGAGCAAAAACAGCAGGTTGCTCAGGCCATGCATGAGGCCTGCCGTGATGTTGGGTTCTTCTATTTGAAAAACCACGGCGTGCCAGCGGAATTAATAGAGCAGATGCTTGATCGTGCACGCAACTTCTTCGAATCCGCATCTATAGATGAAAAGCAGAGCATTGCTCTGCGTAGAACCACGGAAGGTGGAGATAACGCACGCGGCTGGCTCCGGATAGAAAACAATGAGAAAGGGACTCATGAAGCCGTTGACTTTTATCGACCAGTGGAGACAACCAGCGATTCTCCGCCGTATACCACTGGAATGGGCAAAAATCAGTGGCCCAGCAAACCGGCAGACTTCAAAGGTGTAGCCGATGAATACGTCAACCATCTAGAGCCTCTTGGAGTTGCAGTCTTACAGTCTCTCGCGATGGGTCTTGGTGTTGATGAGTCTGTTTTTCTTGAGCGTGTCGACAAGGCCTTCTGGAACCTTCGTATTCTAGGCTACGAAGGACGCAAGGAGAAAAGTGAGAAGGCAATGCGAGCAGGAATTGGCGAGCACACTGGTAAGTCCACCAACCACCGCCAGTACTCCCTTGAAGAAAAGAACGAGGCCAGCTTCGATTTTTTGCAGTAACTTACGATATGCTCTTCAGACTTTGGCATTCTCACATTTCTTCTCACCGACGCAACCAAGCAATCACTGCAGGTTCTCAGCAAGGACAACGAATGGGTGTGGGCTGATCCAATCGAAGTATGAAGATCTTTCTTTCCGTCCAACGGACTCTAAGTTGCTGACTTTCTTCAGGGCTGCTTTTTGTGCAACATTGGCGATATGCTGTCTACCTGGACGCATGGGCTTTACAAGTCAACGTTGCACCGTGTAGTTCATTCATCTGACTCACTTCGTATTTCTATTCCGTTCTTTTTCGACCCTAACTGGGATGCTTTCATAAGTCCTGTGATTCCATCAGCGGCGGGAGATGACATGTCCGTCCAAGGAATTCGGTACAGTGAGAAGTTCGTGAGATCAATTGATTTTCCACTATGGAGAGATCCCCTCGTTGAGCCGGCGACGTAATTTTAGCACAACTGCTCTTTTTGCTTTCAGCTAGTTTGATCCAAGACTACTTAACCGTCGTTAATGAGAATATTAATGAAATAGACTGTTTTGTGGATTATTTACCTTCTTGTCACAGCCGAAAAATATCCAGGAAGTTGTTGACACTAGGTGATAGTGGTACTTCTTGATATTGCCTCGACTCATGAGATCGCAATTCCTAGATCGCACTGGCTTCAAGCTTTTTAGGGCGTATCAAGAATCACGGTAGGCGTCGAAGATCAGAATGGTACAATACCATGGTGTGTACAGGTCTCAATGTCCGGTTTAAACTCAACGTAAAGTTGTTGACCATAGAATGGTATAAATGCAACGTTCTTGAGTCTTTGTCGACCCCAGTGCGTATTTCTTCTACATCAAAGTTGAAGCCAAGGCTCTACGTCGTACTATTTATGGGATATTTATTTGCCAATTGAAACTTTGATTTACGAGCCTAACCTAAGAGCTATGAGGATTAGGTAGTTTCCCGCTGCTATCAATTAAGTTTCTTGCCCGGTCCTTCAAACCACTTGTGCGCCGAAATAAAGTACCAAGGGATTACAATAATGGCCATACCCCCATAAAACACCACGCTCCAGTTGAATGTATCGGCTGTCGGGTGGGCCGTTGACGGAAATGCCAAGAGCGGCAGAGTGAAAACTTGGATGTCAGACGAAAGTCATTGGGGTAAAACGAGACACGTCGGCTCGAGCTTACCTGTCCATATAACGGAAATCCACCGGAGCGGGAAAGAGAATTTCCCTAGAGTAAATGGCCCAGGTACATACTCTGGGTTGTTTTCATAGAGACACCTATAAAACACACGACGTATAAGCTTCAGATCAAGCTGCTTCAAAGATATGACATACCTCATCAATATTGGCATCAGATACGCTGCAGCTCCAGTTACAGATGATCCTGAAAAGAACGCCTGCAGCGCAGTTGATGAGCCCAGAGATATCAGCCCAATGAGGGCAAAGATAACAGAGAGTGCCAGCGTAGCGTTCATTGGCGTACGGGTAGTTTTGTTGACGGTGCTTAGCCAACGTGAAAATGGAAGAGCACCATCACGAGCATACGCAAAGAAAATGCGTGTGCCGGAAGTGTTCATCACGAAAACAATACCAAAGTTCGACAGCACTGTGCATATCCATAGAAACTTGGTGAAACCGCCGTTTCCCATGCTATTTTGGAGAATAGCGGCAAGCGGTTGGCCCAATGGAGATCCAAGGATTCCGTCAATATCGACGGCACTGTACGCCAAGACAACATTGAAAAGGTAGCCCAGAATTGCCGTAGCTAAGCAAGACACCCACATAGCACGAGGCACGACGGTCGCTGCATTTTCAGTCTCCTCCGCCAAGTGAGCAGTTGAATCGTATCCGCTAATACACCAGCAAGGGGCGAGAAACGTGAGTAAAAAGACCAGTCCTTGATTTGTAAATGTCGTTTGATTGTACGTCTTGAAAAACATGTCGTGAGCACTGTTGTAGGTGCCGTTTTTATGTGCGTAGATTGGCAAGGCAATGAGAATGATGAAGAACGTTATCGTGCCTAGCCAGGCAAAAACGGTACTGATTTGGCCGAGTATCTTACTAGGCAGAACCATCACCAACCCACAACTGCGAGAGTCACACACTTGTTAACATTTTACTCGATAGGGGAGGGGGTTAGGGTGTTATTCATACACAACGACACAGGCCAGATAAATCTATAACGTGAAAGTATACCTGTTAGCCATCATGGGTCATGAGCTTCAACAGCGTATAAATAATCTTACAAGGTAGAGCTGGCCATCTGTGGGCTCAAAATCGGGTTTGAACATGACCACCAGTGCTTGGAACATGTCCGCTTGGGTCATGAAAAAAGAAGCGCCACTTAGACAAGTGGACAAGATCATGCTCCACGCCTTGTTTGTTAGCTGGGCCATTCCCTGAAATAAACTCAAACCTCCGCACAGCTAAAACATACCGTAATCCAGCAAGCAATACGCTTGGCTTTTGGCGGCGCGCACCTGTACGTCCAGTAGTACCTGTGGGGACACCGTTAGAACATGTAGGAAAGTGAAAATCCACCGCATTTTCCCCACAGCGAAGCTAGAACTCACAGCCCTCCCGACGTTGGCATGGATGAACTAAGCTCAGCTATGGAAAACACCATAGCCATAATAAAAAACGAGGCTACCAGCCAGCCCCACGTCATAGGCATCAGGCCGAGGTAGCCCAGACTGTACCAGATTGTGCCTGTGCCGCTATGTGTTAACCAAGCTTCCGGGACACAATGATGGGGCGCTGTAACAGACCTCCAATTGACGGGAGAAGTCCAAGCCCGGTAAGGCAGAAAGCCGTCATTGACCATGCATTGAATCCCCGTTTCATATGCTGCTCGTAGCCCATATCATGGAGTTGCTCATCTTCAAGATTTACATGTAGGACCTTTCCGAACTGTATGCCATCAGGCGACACAGAGCGGGAGTCAACAGGAGATTGTGCTTGCACGGAAATATTCTTGATATCCAGTGATTGGGCCATCTTGACGAGTTGTGCTGTGGGTTACACCGCACTGCCTAGGAGTTCGTTTGCGAAGGAGGACCATAGTCTGTATGTATATGCTCTACAAGTTCTACGGAGTCTACGGAACACAGCACAGTCGAGTGCCCAAGGGGCTTGACAATGTTAGATACGACTCAGATAGGATATGCTGAGATGTGACGCGATATGGCTAAAGCTAGCTGTGTTGGGGTCGTTCCTATCATACATACGCGGAGCTCCGCGGTGCCCCCGTTATCGGTATCTGTACGATGTGATATGTGGTATGGAAACAGCAGTGCGTTTAATTGGCCAATCGTGTCTCAAAACACTTATGCAGGCGTATTTTATGCGCAATAACTGCAGCCCACAAATTTCCGTATCATTCATCATTACTTATATCATTCGCCGATTTGCCATACCAGCTCAGTACCTTAACCTGGGAGGTAAAAGAGCAAAGAAGAGACAATCGACAAAATGCTGATAAGCACGGTAATACCACAGCAGTCTGTTTACACAGACAAGCTTCTGAAACGGCCATTGGTCGAGATCAGACGCGGACTTACACTTGGAGATACACCCCCTACGGAGAAATCAGCCGTCGTTGCCTTAACGACCCCGTCTGGGAAATTCGTCGATATCCGCGTACCCAAGGAGCCTCCCCCGGCCGGCAGCTCATCTGTTATGACCAGTGCATATGACCTTGGCCCGAATGTATACGCTACATCTGGCGTTCTTACCACCATTGTTCCCGTTCCGCACGGCGAGTTTGCGTGCCCTGAAGCAACAGCCTGCTGGGCACGATCTACCTGGGTACACTACACAGATTCGGGCGGCAATCCTGGCACAGACAGCGCAGACATGCTAGTATTGGCCAACGGAGAAATCCTAGAAGTTGGTGTCATCGACATCAATGACGGAAAGGGACCGCAGATGTTCAAAGAGTTTTGGATCAACGAAATGGTCGATGGGCTTCCATACATTGTTATTGAGACAGTCAACAAGGATGGGGGCGACACCACGAATGGAATGATCGTTCGCATTGGCCCACATTGCCAAGGTCTTCTTCAGACCGATTCGCAATTCTGGCTGGAGAGATGGAAGTTCCAAAGCCCATCGGACGAAAGCAGCAATCCCACAAAAGAGCAGTGGGTCAAAGATCCGTGTAGCACTACTGGAATGCGTATTGGAGTTGAGAAAACGGAGCGGGGCACAACCGAAGGAGCTCTAACGACGGGTGATACCCTACCTTGTCTCTGGGCTTGTGAAGATAGCAAGCGAACGATCGGTGAAGAGATACAGCTTGCAGGACGGCTTTGGAGAGTTACTGAGATTGGTCCATAGATAAGAAAAGACTGGGGTGAGTAAAGATAATGAACTGTATATAAACTCAACCTATATTTATTCGCCCAAAAACGATAGCTAGAATACAGACATTTATGATAGAAGCTTGAGGCCGTTACAAGCCACCTCGAAGAGCACACATCACATTTTCCAACGTTGTGACAGCACCGAAAATGCCACCTTCTTCGCAGATGCTAGCAAGAGCAGCTTCGTGCAGATCCTCGCGTCCTGCCGCGCAAGCATCGGAGACTAAAGCGCAGTCCATACCCATGTCATCTTTCCGCGACGATGGTTAGCTCGGCACTGAGACGTGGATAAGAGAGTGCTGCATATACGTACTTGCGTCACGCATAGTCGTCGTCACGCACACATCAGTTGTGACTCCGCAAATAAGCAAGTTGCGGACGCCACGGTTGTCCAGAAGCAACTTGAAATCCGTGTTTTGGAATGCACTGCGGCCTGGTTTGTCCACGACAGGCTCGTTTGCCTTTGGCTCCAGCTCTGGTACAATCGCATGGCCTCGCTCGCCACGCACAAGCAGCCGTCCCATCGGGCCCATGTCACCTATGCCGAGGCCCGATGGGTTGTTGCGGCTGCGCAGAAGCTCGCGGGACGATAGTGTCGACAGGTCTGGACGATGGCCTTCTCGTGTGTGGTAAATGGGAAAGCCTGCCTCTCTAAAAGCACCCAAGAGCGCTTGAATACGAGGGATGATCGCACGTGCAGGTTCGATAGAGATGCCTTGACTATCCATGTAGCCGCCTGGAGCGCAGAAGTCGACCTGCATGTCGATGATGACTAACGCGGTCGTAGCTGTTCCAAAAGAGCCATCGTGTGGCCAATGGTATGGCTTGGCGTCAATCGCAGGCGAAATCGCTTCACTCTTCATATCTAGAGATTGGTAGTCTGAAAGTGTACGCGTGCCAGTCCGTAGTATCTGTGGGGCCTACTTTGAAGGGACAATGATGAGAATATAAGCAAAACAGCAGCGGGCGACGAGATAAGAATGTCAACACTCCACTCTCTTCTGGGTGCCTTCTAACGGTGCAATACGCCGCGGATGACCGACCACTTATCGCTTATCATTATCTCGTAAGAGTAAATCAAACACACAAATGGCTTGTACTAAAGACAGGTAATTTTATATTGGATTATGGGGTATCACAATATCGTTGGCCCAACAGTACAGATTTCGACGCCAGAACAGAACAGAGACTAGAAAGGTTGGATGCGAAAGAGACTCGCGGTCAACGTGGGACCTCAACGGCGCCGGTTTCCTCCAGAGTTCTGTCCTTGGCCACCCCTATCTCTACCATTTCCACCGCCGCCGCCGCCACTACCACCGCCACGACCTCCGCCGCCGCCGCCGCCACCCCGAGGTGCGCGCGGCGCATCAGGCACAACACACAGTCCAGGTGTTCCACGCAAATCCATCTTGCCAACAGTTGACTTCTGAATGGCGGGTGTGCTAGGCGCACGAAGGCCATCTTTTGCAAACGTATTGGCCACAGAGACGAGCTGAGCTCTGTCCCAGTGAAGTGGCTTCAGCTGGCCCTTGTAGTAGCCAAGCCAAGCCTGGTAGATCTTGGCGATCTGTGCCTCATCAATGGCATCGATGATCGGCTCAAGCTCAGACTGTGATGAGAGGTCGGCATCTTCCTTGATGAAGTTGATCTCCCGCAGCACCCGGGTCGGGAAGAAGTCCTCTGCCTCTGCGACAATAAATATTCCCCGGCCCTGGGCGGGGTCGGATGCAGCATCAGCACTGGACGCCCATGATGCTTCTCCTCGGGCCGTACGACCGAGGCGGTGAATGTAGGACTCCTTGTCCATGGGAATGCCAACTTGGATGACGGTAGTCACAGCAGGAAAGTCCATGCCACGAGCCACAACATCAGTGGCGACAAGGATGCCACTCGTGGTGGTGCGGAAAGCGTTTGTGATGTTCGTACGTTTAGACTGCGCATGGCGTGCGTGCAGAGTCCACGACGACGGCATGTCTGAAAGACGCTCTAGGATGAAGCCGTAGAAGTCGGCAAGGGCAGCAGTCGGTGCAAATACAACAGCCTTGAAAGAGAGCGAAGGGGTACCAGAAAGGCGCCGCAGCTCCCGACGAATAGCGCCAACAAGCGCCGGTGCCAGGGTGGCAAATGTAGGCGTCTGGATCAGAAACTGCGGCACACGCGCGTGGGTGGGTGCTTCGCCAACTGAAATGGTCGAGATCGACTTGTAGCCAGGCGAAAGAACGATGGCGCCGACCTGCGCGACATGGGGGGGCACTGTAGCCGAAAACAGCATGCCCTGGCGCTGGGTGGCCTGCTTATTGGGAAGGCAAGCAAGAATGCTCTTGAGCGCGGACAGAAAGCCCATGTCCAGCAGCCGATCGGCTTCGTCGAGCACGAGCGTGTCCAACTGGCTGAACGAGTCCTTGATGCTTGGCGTATTCGACAAGTGGTCGTACAGGCGGCCCGGCGTTGCAATCAGAATATCGCAGCCGGACAGTATTTGCTTTTCCTCGCGGCCCTTGTTTGTGCCGCCCACGGCAATGCAGACACTGAACTGCGGCATACGCTGCAGAAGGTTTGTGGCCTCCTTGGCAATTTGCATGGCCAACTCGCGAGTCGGGGCAATGACGAGCAGCGAGACGCCACGCCGGCCAGCCGGCCCCTTTGCCGTCCGCTTCTTGCTTAGCATCGTCTGGATCGCAGGAAGAAGGAAAGCAAGCGTCTTTCCGGTGCCGGTCTTGGCCTGCACGAGGCAGTCGCTGCGCTTGGGGGGCAGAAGCTCGTGGAGGGTGGCAGCCTGAACCGGCATCATGTGGTCGAACCGAAGGTCCTTCGTGATGGTCTCGACGAGGATAGGGTCAACAACCGTTCCCTGCGCATTTATGTCTGCAAACCGTGGTGTATCGGGCGGCACCGCCTCTGTCAGAGGAGGCGTTGCCACCCCTTCAGGTGTCGTCGTCTCTTGGGCAGCCAACTTGACCTTCGTTGCTGCTTCCGGCACCGGCTTGCTCGCCGCAGGCCCATTATTGCGTCTGGGCCTGTTGCGCCGCCTCCTCTCTTGATTTTGCGTCTGGTCCATTTTGAAAATAGGTTGTTGAAAAATGGGTGAGTGGGAGAGACTGAAGGGTTCTTTTCTTTTGTACTCCCGTAGTGCTTACTCGTACTTGCCACGATTTTTTCCTTCCGTTTGCGTCAGATAAGTGATAAGATTGCGATAAGATCACGATAACAAGCTTTATTAAGCTTATTGGCTGCACCGTATTTTCCCTTGATAGGCGGTGTAGGTGTGCAGTAAAAGCTCGGTCACGTGTCTTGTCATGATAAGATAAGGTCCTAACATTTAGCGACAACCATCTTTGCAACATGCCTTGAGCCATCGCCCATCGTCAAGGTCTGCACCATGTCTGTACTTCTTGAAACGAGCCAGGGTGACATAGTCATAGATCTGCTCGTTGACTATGCCCCAAAGCTCTGCGAAAAGTATGTGGCGCACCTGTATTATCTCACGCAGAGCATTGTAACTCCGCATGTTGTGTTTACAATGTCAGCTAACGCGTCCTAACAGCTTCCTCAAGCTTTGCAAAGTGAAGTACTACAACTTTTCCCCCATCCACTCGATCCAAAAGTCATTCTCCTTCCAGACGGGCGACCCTCTCGGGCCACTTTCAGCAGATTCCAACGGCGGCACCTCCATCTGGGGGCTTCTATCCTCCGACCCTTCTAAACGGGCCTTCCCAGCTTTCTTTCACCCAAAGCTCAAACATGTCGAGAGAGGAACTGTCGGAATGGCGACGGTGGCCCATCCTTCCGACCCAGATGTGCGCCTCGCTGCTTCGCAATTTATCATCACGCTAGGAGACAATACGGACTACTTGGATGGAAAGTCTTGTATATTTGGTCGAGTTGTGGAAGGATTCGATGTCTTGGAAAAGATCAACAATTCTATCGTTGATACTAACGGCTATCCGCTTGTCGATATTCGTATTAAGCATACGGTGATACTCGACGATCCTTATCCAGATCCCCAAGGCTTAAACGAGCCCGCTACTTCTCCACGCCCAACTCGGGCTCAGCTCGCAACAATGCGACTTGGAGAGAACGAGACTGCGAACTTGGATGCGGACAACGACTCTGACGAGGAGAAGGCTGCGGAGAAGGAAAAGGTCCACCGCGAACGGGAAGCGCGAGCTCAGGCATTGACACTTGAGATGATGGGGGACTTGCCTTTTGCCGAAGTCAAGCCTCCTGAAAATGTTCTATTTGTCTGCAAACTCAACCCCGTAACCCAAGATTCGGATTTGGAACTTATATTCAGTCGGTTCGGCAAAATTCTTTCGTGTGAGGTCATCCGTGATCCTAAAACGGGCGACAGTCTTCAATACGCGTTTATTGAATTCGAGGAGAAAACTTCATGCGAAAACGCATACTTTAAGATGCAAGATGTTCTCATAGACGATCGTCGCATTCACGTCGACTTCAGCCAGAGCGTGAGCAAATTAAGCGACACATGGAGGAACGAAACGAACACGAAACGAAGAAAGCAAGAAAAGGGCAGGGGCGGCTGGGGAGGCGTGCAAGAGCTTGAAAGATGGCGAAAGTACCGAAACGAATATGTCGACGACGACCTAGCATACGAAATGGTGCACGGGGAAGAAGACATCAAACACCAACATGAAAAGTCGACGGCTGGACGAAAAGTGGAAACCCGGGATGAAAGTGCAGACGAAAGCAAATTCAGAAGCAAGCGCGTTGACGGCCACAGTAGCAAGCCCTCGTACCGGCCGGAGGACATCAACCGCAGGAAGGAAGATGACAGAAGGCGGAGAGGGGGCCGAGACGACGGCTATAACATGGATCACAGCGCGCGTCGTGAGCGTAGTCGGAGTCCGAGGAGAGATCGGCCGCGCGATTACAGGCGCCAAAGGAACAGCAGTCCGCGGGGCACAGACAACAGAACCTACCATCGCCGGCGTTAATCACTGGCAAGGCGGAATGTTTCGTCATACTCTGCTCGACTTAGGGTGAGATTCTTTGGTGTGCGATTTGCAACCGGGAGGCCCTTTCTCTCCTTGATGATACTCTAAATTTCGTGCACGGTCATACTGACCTCTCGCATAATAATGTCTATGAAATTCAAAGGTTCACGGCGCCAGCTGGAAGCAAACATGGTGCAAAGCAGGTATACTCGACTGTGTGGAGCGGTGCCGAATTCGGGGCCGCTGTGGCACAGACTTCCGTCGAGAATTACTGGCATCATCGTAGCGCTCGTATCTGTACAATACCTCGTATCCTCTGCTTCCACGATTTTATTTAAGGAGACGAACATGAGTAATCGTTTCAAGTATATGGAGATACATCGATGTGCTGGCGCACCATAGGGATAACCACGTCGTACCATGTCATACGAGCTGTTGAAATCCTGAATCAGCTATTTGTGTAGCAATGTTTTAAGCAGATATATTAACGCGGCACTGTGAGTTATCATATTTCACTTTTTCTGTGTTTTGGTTGCACTACAGCGGATGCCTTGTGATTGAGGTGATGTCCTGCGAAACTTAGAGGGGCAATGTAGGACGACTGCGGTAACAGAGCACAGCAAGTCTCCGTATTCAGGTAAGATGAGAAGGTACAGTAATGATCAGCGCATGTCTTGATAATCACGATGCTAAATTGATGGTCTTGTTGGCAGTAGCATAGCAATTACTTGTTGATCTCCTGTTACAGCTAATAGCAGCGAGGTGTGTCATGTTGTAGCAGCTTCATATTGGCCGGCCGCAAACACAACTCAACTAAAAGTGGTGTCCTGTGTCGTGTGACGTCTTACATGATCTGTTGGTAAGCTCCATATATGAAAACTGGAAAGCATAAGAGACAGCACGCCGTCTTGTACTAGTAAAGTTCCGTGTGGGTGCTACAGTCATGCGGACTATTAAATTTGATTGTAGACTGTATTACAACGTACGTACATTTCTGTGGTTGTTTCAACATCAGCATCTCCACTTCAATAACGTACTGCAAGTTTTCGCTCCGATTTGAGGCCAGTATGACAAAGTAGCCATACCAGCCAATGCCAACGAGATATGGAAGCGTACAGAAAATCAAAGTCTGTACGCTTCGCGATAACGTAAACCAAATAGTTGAGGTGAAGGCTAAAAAAATGGAGTGTCAGAACACCCGTTTCCCGCCACTCGTTTAATACACGACGTATTACAGAAACCTTACTCATCCCTAAGGTGCATGCCGTCACTGTC
This sequence comes from Grosmannia penicillata, assembly GCA_002778075.1. Lineage (NCBI taxonomy): Eukaryota > Fungi > Ascomycota > Sordariomycetes > Ophiostomatales > Ophiostomataceae > Grosmannia > Grosmannia penicillata. Next base: position 1,407,838 of record PCDK01000018.1, on the reverse strand, counting down.
GATTAGCATACCTCTGATGTCTATCATGAGGCCTGCTTTATCGTCTTTCTCAACATAGATTCATAATTCTGTGGAACTTTCCTACGCTTTCTTGATGATTCCTGGATCTTGTCATAAATTTTTCCTTTATTGCCAATTAGGAAACAGAGTAAAAAAAAAAAGCGCTGATACAAAGGGCTGTGAGTTTACAGTGACATATAAAAATAAGGTGATTGCGGACAATCTTGTTTTCATTGCCAAGATGCACAATTCAGATATGCCCAAGCAGGACAAGCAGGTCAGTAAAACAGTGATACAGAGGGAAAAAAACGTCAAGCCGCCCCAATTTTATTTTAAGCCTCTATCTCGTCTAATTCCCCTTTGTGTTACGCTGACAAAACTAGCCCCGCCTCAAGTTACGTTCTACAAACAGTTTTCATCTGCAGCCAGAAGACCAATTACAGTACGAACACACACCGAACGAACCAAAAGGTGTAATAATTGTGTGTGGTGCTCTCAGATTCCTATTCTAGTCCAGGTAGTCTTCATCGTCAAGATTAGTGGGAGGATGGAAGACATTTAATAATGACCCATGTGGCATGTTCTGATAGAGAATTGTCACGTCATGAAATTCTACATGCACAGCATACAGCTATCGCTATTCGTGGGCTTTTAGTCGCATCTAAGTTATTGCAATGATCTGACTTGAATACCAAGGAAGACATATGTATTTCACTAGTCTTGTCAGTGTTATCTTTCACAGAATTTGTAGCCTGGACGAGATTGTTTGAATCGCATACAAACAAAAGTTGAGCTTCCAAAACCGAAGTAAACCTGGCGGGTGTATTCCAGTAGACACTTGCTCTGTTGTACGAAATAATCCGACTAGAGGAGAAAAAGCGGGTTTTTAATAGCTTGTGTGCCATCCAGAGTTACACTACGCTCTCTCAATCTGTTATTTCGCATTCTAATAGCAACGAACTTTCCTTCGTTCTTTCATACTTCATTCTCTGTCACTCGCTGCTTGCCTGTTCTCTTCCTCGTCTGCAACTCAACACCTTGGTCCTCATACGAATAGAGCCAGTTCCAGCCAAGTCCTGAGCACAAAGCCAAGGCATTATCACTCGACAGTCCCTGCCTTCTATGATTATCTGCTTCTCTGGAAATCTTTCGAAAGCGTATCGATTTCGTTTTTAAAAGCAGTAACATGTCAGACTTTTTTATTACGGCTTTCTGATGGCACCTGAACATTGAGCAGAAGCTAATCCAGTATCTCCACTTTACAGCAAGCAAAACTCACCATATATCGCAAAAATATGGTGTCCCAAGCTAAATACAATGGACAATCCAGCGACATCCGGCGATTTGGCAGAAGCTACTTGCCCTATGCATCAACAGTTCACCAAGATCGACGATTTCAACCTGCAGGCCGCGATGAGCGCCAGGGCGATATAGCAGACCATCATACTGAGAGTTCCGATGCTCCAGCTCGAAAACGTATCGCTGTTGCCGTAGGTGAAAGGACAAAAGCTTCTCCACAGCAACTCTATCTTTACTTTCCCCAAGGCGTGCTCAATCATTGTCTGGAGGGCAGTTTACTAACAGCACTTTCTTTTTTGCGAATAGTGTGGGCGATGTCGCCAACGAAAAATAAGATGTAGCGGCGATCTCGGACAAAACATGCCGTGCTCCAATTGCAAAAACGCAGGGATATCACAGTGTCTCTTTCTTCGCGTAAGTCAATAAACCTCTGTCCGAATGTAGAGAATGTCATTTCTCTAGATAAAATCTTACTGCAAGTCAAATTTGTATTCTGCTAACTAAGGCTAGGTGTCATCGCGAGAGGCACCGATTACCGGGGATGCTGGTGGCGCGAACACTGAAGAGTTTGGTTATAACTCTACAGCTGCTAGAGCACTGGCTCATAGATCGCTTGTGCCAACGGGCTCACAGCTCATAGCAGCTCCCATTTATACAAGTGAAGCATTTCGTCCGAACTATTACTCTTGCAGCAGCAGCAGCAGCAAGCCATATTACTCATACCTTTCGGAATGGGGCAACGACTATGGAAATGAATGCGGAGACTATCAGATGCCTGCTACGTGTGTTAGCGGACCATATCCCGTTGCAAAATCTGAACCAGATCATGATGTGGCGTACCCGTGGGGAGGTCGCATAAAAGTAACGCCTCTAGTCAACCATTCCGTCACTTCGGGGGGTGATTATCCGCCGGCGAGCGTCCCAGCTCTCGACAGACGAGATTCAACTACAAGCAGGCTTCCAGGCTTCTCCTCGGCATCTTTCGTTTCTTCGTTTTCAAGTAGCAGCCAAGAGCATCTGGACAGGCCTCATGGTATAGACGTCAGTCAACCACACCGCAGCAGTGGCAGCACTCCCTTGCCTACAACTGATACGCCAAGTTTCAAGCCACCAACCCGAAGTCCTGGTTTATATATGACACCTACAACCGCCTCTGATAACCACAGCTTGACCAAATTGTACACGAATGACCTCGCACACTGTGGCCATATCAAAGTGGAACCATATGCTGGGAATGGCACTGTGGGGGATGAGCACGACGGTGCTGACGCCGGGATTTCAGACTCTGAAGTCTATGGTATCAGCGAGCCCCCAACGGGCTCCATATTCAGCGAACAAGAGAGAGGAGCCGGGACGCAAGGGCCCGATCTTGGCCTCAGTAGCTACACATACAATCCTGCAGTTGGGGGTGCTCTTCACTTGTCTTCAAGTGGACTTCATCACCGAAGCAAGATGTCTGCAGGGGGCATACTTAGTGGACAAACGTACGTTCCGACACCGAGCCCAGCACCTGTCAGGCAGGATATACCCCACCGTGCCTCTACGCCTGCTTCGTATGGTCATGGGCTTGGAAAATCTAGGGCAGATTGCGTTGAAACGAATGAGCGGGCAAAGGATGTGTCATCCATGGCACGTCATCGATGAGCTTATTTTTGGCTCTGTAATGAGGAGTGTATTATATAGTAATTTGATCTTCGTAATTACCGGCAGTTACAAAGACGTAGACCTATTAAAATACTGACAAATGCATACAAAATGCATAGGGGGCTTTCCGAAATGTACGTGCTAACTCTCAGACTGTGCCACTTTGTTCTATAGTGCTATCGTCATTGAGATAAAATCTAGAGATACCAATATCTATCCTATCAGACAGTTCAGTTAGCCAGTCGCTTTTGTAGTAACATGAAATTAGGCACCTACGTACATACACCGGGTTGGAGGCCAAGTACTAAATTATACAGTACTTTTTATGCCCGTCAGGCCTACTCCCACTTCGTATTGGCTATGGCCTTATGTATCATTTCAAACCCATGGGCTTGAAAACATACGAAGCCGCCGTACTTGTAGGCGCGATGCAGCTGGCTGGCACAGCAAATTTTACAAGCTGCAATCGACAAGCACCACGTGACTAACACTGCCTTTCAATAGGTATCGAGAAATAAGAAGAGGCACTCCGTACTCCGTATTACTCCGTAATACTAAACACCTATTATTAGCCCTTGTGCGACGGAGATGTGGAGACGGTAAGCCTAAGATGCTCTGACCGCCTTCTTTTGCCGAATTGTCATGACTCCACATAGCATCATATCTACTTGTTCATCTCTTTCTCTTCGTGCAGCCGCAGCCGCGTGCCATCTCTGAGGCTTGACAACACCAACCATCTCGAGGAGGTATGTCAAGTGCCCATTATAAATCGCACAGCGCTAGTGATGGCTTGTTCCTGCCCTGGCACCGATCTCATCGTCCTTTGCAGTGTTCGGGGCGAAATTATTAGCTAAGCCCGCCGAATCGTGGGCGGTTTTTGAAGTACTACCTCTAACATGCTCTCTCTTATTGTCTAGCAACCTATCCGTAGCTTTTCTATGTCACCGCTGGCTTTCGTCCGCTCCAATCTCTGGAACGATCTATTTGAGAGAAGCACAACGCGCTCAGAAATAGCGACCACGAATTACACCATACAACTCTCGGAAACATTTTCTGGTTTGCAGCCATCTACAGAACCAATTTAGGGAAGCAGATCAACTGTCTATTCGGGTCTCTTTGAAAAGACAATAGTTTTGTCTTGCCAACTCTGATACACGCGTACTCCTCAAATATGTCATCACAGCGAAATCGGAATTCGCGTGGCCCCAATAGAAATGGCGGCCAGGGCGAAGAGTTCCAATTGTGGCAGAGCATCAAAGAAGATTTGCGCAGCTTTGTCGAGTTTCAAAACGCAGATAATGACAACGTACAGAAGATTATTGCCCAGGACACATTCATGGCACAAAATCTAGGCACAATCAATACGGAAGCTGAAGAACGCAAGCAAGAAGAATTTTTTAGGAAGGGCGTCAGGTCATCCGAAGCGGTGTCTGAATGCATTGGCAGACTAATCACAAACTTGGATATCATTCGGGCTATACAGAAGGGGAAAGAGGAGGAAGCGGAACAGAAACCAACTTTACCGACTCCATCTCGGTCTGGGTTATTAGCGTCGGGCTCATCGCGCAGCACTGGAAGAGCTGGGACAAGAGAGCGGGAAAAGGAGAGGGAAAAGGAAAAGGAGCGGGAGCGGGATCGAGATCGAGAACGTGAGAAGCAGAAGGAAAGGGAACGCGAAAAGGAACGCGAAAAGGAAAAGGAAAAGGAACGGGAACAGGAACGTGAGCGGGAACAGGAAAAAGAACACGAACGGGAGAGAGAGCGGGAGAAAGAGAGAGTTCGTGCGATCGAACGTGAACGAGAAGAAAAGGAAAAGGACCTAGAGAGGGAGAGGGAAAGAGACCCCTACGACTTTGACGGACTTGGCGACGATCATGATCAAGACCAAAGCAACAGTCACTCACGGAAACTGGGGAATGGCAGCACTGCAAGAGCTGGCAGCAGCGACCGCACTGGCAACCGCGACAGTCTCCCCCCACGAGGCGGAGATCGCGACACTCCAGCCAAAGCCGACAGTGCAGAACCCCAAGGTTCTGGAAGCAGTGTTGCCTCGGCTGTTCAACGGTCCAAGGTCATGTTTGTTAAGGGCCAAGATGTCGTGTTCAAACCTTCCAAAGCTGCTAATCCGAATGAGTCGTCAGAATGGTTTCTCGGGAAGGTTCAACAAGTCCTTGGCGAAGGTAAATCGCGGAGGTACAAGGTCAAAGATGAGGACCCAGATGTGCCCTCGTCGATGCGCCAGGAGTATCGCACAAGTGCCAGCAATATGATACCACTTCCTTCGCAAGACCAAGAACTGGCACAACTGGAGGCCGGGAAAACGGTTCTAGCCTTGTATCCTGACAGCACCGCATTTTACAAGGCCGAAGTCACGCACTGTGACAAGGACACAGGCAAAGTTACATTGCGTTTTGAAGGAGAGGAAAACACTGGCACGCAACAAGAGGTCGAGCGGAGGTTTGTAGTAGAGTATCGGAACTGATAGATAGGCTACGAGATATACTTGGGATATATTGGAAACAGCGTGGCCCCTGCCAAGTTTTTGCAATCTATGCAGACATTTTGAGCTCCAGCTTCGTCGCTTACGAGTAATACGGAGTACGTCGTAGATCTGGAAAGCTGCGATGCGCTAAATGACGTTTTGAGCTGAGCTGTCAGACCCACATGGAAGTACGGTGCATTAGCTGGTAACGCGATTTACGAGTAGTTGGTAGTCGTAGCACGTGACATATACTACTAAAGTTATCCTAGGGCTAGGGCCGGTGTACCAAACTGCGTGCGGAAATTCGTAAGACCGATCCAGAACGAAAATTGTAGACGAAGAAAATTACATCGTGCCCCCTCGAAATTTCGAAAGCCCTTATTCCTCGCTACCACACAAACACAATATCGACAATCACGATGGCGGACACAGACACCCCCGTCACTCTGCGGACGCGCAAGTTCATTCGCAACCCTCTCCTGGGTCGCAAGCAGATGGTCGTGTACGTTCGATCTCCCGGATACGCATTCTCGAGCAAGCGAAGCAGATACAGAGGACTTGTGCAAAAGAAGACTTGACTGACTGGTTATTTCGCCCAACAGTGACATCCTGCACCCCGGCCGTGCCAACATCTCCAAGGAGGAGCTGCGCGACAAGCTGGCTAGCCTCTACAAGGCCACCAAGGACCAGGTCAATGTTTTCGGTCTGCGCACCCAATTCGGTGGTGGAAAGACCACCGGCTTTGCTCTCGTCTACGACTCGCCGGAGGCGATGAAGAAGTTCGAGCCCCACTACCGCCTGGTTCGCGTTGGCTTTGCTTCCAAGATCGAGAAGCCGGGCAGACAGCAACGTATGTACTCGCCCGCCACTTCGGCTTCACAAAGCTGCTCCGTGCATGTTCACGGTGCAACATTTCTGTTGCCATTACTAACATGCTGGCTTGCAGGCAAACAACGGAAGAACCGCCAGAAGACTCTTCGCGGCACAGCGAAGGTCAAGGGCGCCAAGGCGAAGAAGGAGAAATAAGCTGTTTAATTTTGGCTGTTCCTGCGGTGTAAATGGGGCGGAGAGGGCAAGGAAAATGGTGGCCTCACGGGTATATGCGTTTTTATGCATTGGAACTATGCCAGCCATGCAAGCTGCGCGGCATACTAAAATACAAAAACAGGAATAAAAAAATTTAACCAAAGTGCAGCACAACGCTTCGCTTAGTCCTAACGCAACCAATTGGTGCAGAAACGGGGTATAGGAACCCTGCCCTCGAGATCGTTGCTCAACATTCACATTACCATGCCATCAATATACCGACGACAACGCAAGCGAGTGCTCCCCACCACCGCAACAGGCTTCCGAGCTGGCAGCTCCCCTCCGATGATGCGCCGCTATTGAGAATAGGCTCGTGCCATCCGCAGTGCGAATATGTCCCCATTGTTACACAGGAGTAATATGTCGTCTGCACAAAGTTGGCGACAACGCTCTCCATGGCCTCTTCTCCTGGTGGCGGCGTGGTTGTACTCCGCGGGCTGGTTGCCGACAGCAGCACGATAAAGTCAGAACTAGTTTGGCTGGGGCCAAGCGCCGATAATTTGTGTCGCGATTGAGATGCAGAGCTTCCGTTGCTCATAGTCTCATTCATCTTTGGCCCGGTCAAATCGGCGGAAGTCGTCGATATGATCCCGCTCGCAAGAAGGATATAAATATGACAGGCGTAGCTGATAGCATACAACATCGTAGTAGGATTCCTCATGAGGGGGTGAAGCTCAAAATATTTTGAGTGGAAGCTGGGCACTTAGAAAGTTGTGGTCGATTGTTTGAGAGTATGGCTTGCAAAGAGCACAATGGTGATCGCGAGACAGCGAAACGGAGAAGAGGCGACACATAAAATGACAGTCTTAGATACTGCAGGAATAAAAGTCTTACTTAAATATGAATACTTTAGATGGAAACGCTGGTCGAGGAGTGGCAAGAATAAGAATCGAACGAAAATAATGCGAAAGGCCAAGTAAAGTTGTTGGATAAGAATGTTTTAGAACGGGTGGTTGCCTTTGACAAAGTGCAAACAAGCAACCAGTCGTTTCGCAACATTAGCGCGCTCCGAGACTTGCAATCAAAGCCCACCGCACCCAGTAAAACTCTTGGTAGCCTCCTATGCAGAGACAACCCACCACAAGATCGGTTGATTTCAGCCCAAGCTGCTGTCAATGAGCGTCGCAGTTTGGGGTTACATTAAATAGAGATAATCACACGTCGGCACCGTCCAAGGCGAAATCTAAAGAAACTAAGCTATGCTTGCCAATTTGTTCACTAGTCAATGGCAGCCATCTTTTAACTGCAGGGAAGATGTACCAATTCATTATGGCAGTGTAGATTCTGCACCTATGGGCTTTTCACAATGCGCGGATCTATGAGATCGGCAAATTGAAGCCATCTTAACCCCGCATCAGCAGAATCAACTTCCTCCTCCTCATCAATGTCTGGTCCCTCAAACCGGCCGTATACGCGCTCGCCCGTCTCTTCATCGTACAATCGTTCTTCTTCCTCGAATTCTCGGTCCTGTTGGGAAAGTAGGACTAAAAGAGATTGGCCATCGTCTTTTACCTCTTTGACCAGGCCAACTGAGTCAACAATTTCTGGTTGCCAGTTGGTCTTCTGCGAAAGCGCAAAATGTTTCCACAGTATGATCATGCCAACACTTAGCTCGCTGGCGTGAAGCTCAGGAAGGCTTAGGGCATCTAACGGTATTGATGGTCGCTCGAATGCCTTCGGCGTTGTGTCAGCGCTACTCGTATTACGAGCGTCCTTCTCGGTGCCTGATGATTCGTGGCTACCGTCCAAAGCCGAGATTTTTGAATCGGGAATGCCTGAAATATCGGCGTCATGCTCTAGCTCCTGAACATCGCTGGTAGGTTCTTTCGCGTGAGTTTTAGCCCGCTTGCGCTTTGCCTGAGGCCCTTTCTCCCACCGTTGAACAAAAGGAAAAGGTGGTTCGCTAAGCTCGACATTGTAGTCGAAACACTCAACTGCACGGTAGGTGATGCGATCTCGCCAGTCCGGTAGATCCGCTTTTTGCTGGGTAGAGGTGCGGCAGTCCTCGGGTTTTGCCGAAGAGAGAACTGTCTCGCTTGTTGTGAGCAATGCCGAGGGGCTATCCTGGTCTGATGACTTTTTGGACCTGCTTTCCTTGACATCTCTCTTCGAGTTGCGCTTTCCCAGTGCGCTAAGCAACATCCGGCGACTAGCATCGACGTCAAGTACAAGCCGGCTCTTCACGTTCGGTGTCTCGGAAACACCATGTGTAGACACATTTTTTACGGTAGAGGCGCCCAGTAGAGTGCAGGTAGCGTCAGGGACGGGCCTGCTTGTCTTCGGTGAAGCAATCTCTGAAGGGGCCATTGTTGTAGCAATGTCACCCGCAGCCGATTTATTACCAGCAGTTTCTGTCAGTTTCGATCTTTCCATGGCACGTTTAGCCCGCCTCCTAGCATTCCGTTTCTTCGTCCGTACTTTTCCTTGGCTTGTCGAGAGAACCTCCATAGCACAAGGTGTTTCTGCTGTCGCCGGAGTAACTTGCGCAGATGCGAGGTTCGGAACATTTGCGGTAGACTCGACACTCGGGCCTTTACTCTTCTTCAGTACAGGGCGTTTGTGGTGGCGGACTGCATCGCTCGCCTGTTGATTGTCATCACTACTTTCACTGTTGTCGTCGTTATCCTGATCGTCACTGCAAGATTCCGTGCTGCTGTTTTCGCTTTCGCCGCCATTTTCGAAATCGCTGTCGCTGTCGCTATCGTCTTCATCGCTGTCACTTTCTGCGCTTTCGGATTCACTTGTGCTGCCATTGTCGACGTGACTGTTACGGGCAGGTGACTTGGCAGCCCGTGAGTTCATAGCGTCAGAATCCTGAATCAGGCGGCTGAATCGTACTTTTCGAACCGCTCTGTCGCTGTCTCTGAAATCAAGAGCGTCCTCTTTCAGTAGCTGCAGCTCGTCGGCCCCTACTGTCGACTCAATATCGCTAGCCTCGGAGTCGGATTCGCCATCCGCTTCAGGATCGGAGGTGTACTCTGCGTAATCGTCTGCATCGTCGTCCTTTTCTTCGCGCTTGCGTATGACAAACATTTGGCTTCCTGGGTAGCGGTAAAGTTCGTATGACGATGTGGGTGTGCTCGCCGTCTCAACACCGGGATTGAGCCTTCGCTTTTTCCGTGGCGAAATCTGTACCGATGGTCTGTTTCGTGGTCGCTTTAATAGAGGCCTTCCGTAGGGCACTCCGTCAAGAAGATGTTTCCCATCGGTAGATATCTGGCTCCGACCACCAATGCGCCGCCTCTTCCTCTCAGCGGAAGACAATGGTCGAATTCTGATGGATGCGATTGTCAGCCAAGTCGCTTAGATCGATTGTATCATAACACTGCAGTACTCACAGCACCTCATCATCTCTGTCAAATAGGTCGGTCACCAGTTGGAAGTGTAAACATTCAAAAGTTGTTCCGTCTGGCGATTGTAATTCGACGACGTAGTCTTCCAGTCCCCAATCATCGCTTTCAAGAGGTAGCGCCTGACTGACATTCTCCAGAAGCCTGTAGACCGTTGCGTCGTCATCTGTAGGGAAAACAAACGCAATCCTTGATTCGGGGAGGCCGTTACGGCGTACCCTCAGACGAAGGCGTAAAGCTCTTCCAGCCATATTTGAGGAGCGTCGTTGTATACTGCAGATGGAAAGTCGCGAGACCCGATGAAAATGATTTGCCTTACCGCGTAATTGGCTACCGATACGACGCAGTAATATGTGGGGCACGATTGATGCTGCTTATGTCACTAATGCGCATCAGGCAAACAGCCCAAGAGTTCGCTAGCCAGGCCCCAATATCTACGGAGCCATCATGCGGCCACTTGCATGCCTTCTTCCCTTGCAGCACATATGTTCTTGTGGCAGGAAAACTTGGTCTCATCGATATATTTACACAGTGCTGACGGCACTACTCGTAATGGTACACGAAAGCTACGTTGATTTCATAAAATCTCCCGAGTCCAATAAATGGCCCATTTTTTGGATCTGGAGACATGTGTCAGCATTCCGTTCACCCTAACAAGCAGCCGGAGAAAACGTACCTTTGTGCTGAGGTATCCATCCACTTCCCGACTTCGAAAGCCACCCTCTCCCCGCCACGACAAGGGCACCATTGGCACACGTTCCTTGACGACTACTTCGCGGTTGGGGCCTTCCACGGCTCTGATTTTATCGGGGTTATTTGTCAGTAACCGGATCTCCCGATGTCCCAAGTCTTGCAGCATCGCCGTTGCAAGGCCATAACTTCGAGCATCAGCCGGATGCCTCAGCAGGAGGTTGGCCTCCACTGTGTCCGATCCAAGGTCTTGAAGGTTGTAGGCCTTCAGCTTTTCTCCTAGACCAATGCCACGGCCCTCTTGCCTTAGGTAGATTATGATGCCACCAGCCTTGTTCGAAGGCAGGGACATCAAACGAGCTGCTTCATCGAGCTGCTCGCCGCAGTCACAGCGCGCAGACCATACAGTTTCGCCCGTGTAGCATTCGCTGTGCACTCTGACAAGTGGAGGGCCAGCGCCGACATCAACTGCCGCCGCATGTGAAGTAGGAGTAGAGCCATCTGCCATTCCACTTTCTGTCCTTCCAGGGAAGAGAACACCCGTGTATGCGCCTCGTGTCATACGGTCGCGTTCCGTCTCGCCGGGCCGAACAGCATCCAGGCTTTTGCTTCTGATATGGTCCCCGAAAACGATGGCAAGATGCTCTTTTTTGTCAATGTTGTTTGTGTACAGGTGAAGAAACATCTGTGTCCCGGTTACAGTGGGAATTCGAGCGCGAACTATGCACTCGACTTGCGGGAGAGTCTCGAGCAGGCGAGGTTTCTTCGTTCCACAGCCTCCAGATGGTAGGCTACTATCCACCGGTACACCACGAGGTTCGGATGCGCTACCTCCGGCACTTTGTAGATTGTCTGGCGCGGGGCCGGCAATGGCTGTCGCAGGAGTTGCCGGGGGTGTAAATGACGGCGACAGGAGCGAAGGAAGATGTGCCTGCGATGCGCCGAGGGCGTCTTTCTCCAGCTGGGGCACTTCAGACTCGAGATTTTCATTGCCAACTGTGCGCAACCGCGGGCGTTTGGGCTGCTCCGCAGATTCCGACGATTGCGACAGCGAGAATCCATCTCTGACCTCATCTCCCCGATCTGCCGCTGTGGCGCATGCCCGTGGCGAGTAGAATGAAGGTAAGGACGCTCCTTTCTGCCATTCTCCGTTCCCCCCTCTTTGCGTCTCTTCTCGTGATTGACTGGGTTCAACGGCTGGCATTTTGTGAGGTTTATTTCCGAAAGCCGCAAAGGTTGTCGAAGGAATTGCCGATACGAGCACCGAGAGTTGACGCAAGTTGAGAAGAGTCGATTGAGTGGGCAACTGATAACGTCTTATTATGGGGACAGAGCCTAAGTCGATTTCCGAAGACGGCCAAAAAGAACGCTAAAGAAAGAGGAGGAAAAAGGCTTATTTACCGCAAGCTGCATAATGTGTTACTAAGCCTATTCTTTCGACAACTTCTCCGGACGCGGACAAAGATGCGCTTCAAGGGAAGCGATAAGCGTCGGACAGCAACCATTCCGGAAAACTCTTACTATTGTACTTTTCGCTATGTTCCAGCTATTACATCAAATGCCAGAAACCGTTATATTGTGTCAATGTTCAATGTAATAGAAACTCAGCTACGTGGTTTTGTGCAATTGTAGATGCGACCGCAGAGAAAACCAGAAAAATAAAGCAAAGATAGCATAGCGATGAACTTTTGTGGTCTATCAAATTCAAATATGGTTCGTTTTGTCAAGAAGTTTTAATGTTGCTGTTACAGTTCAGGAATTAATTTCTTTACATTGAACTCTGAGAGACCTTCCTGGTCATTACCGTTTGTTCTAAAATCCCAACTCCTGCTCTGACACCGTCAATTATACACACATCATTACCAGTCTCGTTCCCATATTCCTCAATCGCAGTTTCACGAATAATTCTCTCCAACCCGGCCATACCAGCACACCCCATCACAACGCAATACACGCGAGAACTTGATAGAAGCGTTTTCGTCGCGGCCTTCAGTTTTTGTCGAATGACCTCCTGTAAGATACCGCCGTGGAAATCGCTGGCAACAAGGCCCGTAGAGTAAACCCCGGCGAACTTTGTACTATCACTTCCTGATCCTTGGCCTAAAAAGGCTCTTACGCCTTCACTCAAGTGACTCTCCCAGAACTTCCCAGTTGTGACTATTCCCCAGGTTTTCCGTGACTTGTAGTCTTGGTAGTAAGGAGGTAAGAGAGCCAACGAAGCCAAAATGCTGGACTCGAATATGCCAAGTACAATGACTTTTCCGCGAAAGAGCTGGCCAAGCTTTGATACTAAGGGGTGGACACTGTAGCATGCGACTAGTATCGCATCGTAATCCCCAAAACTGTGGGACGTTTCGGCATCTAGAACAGCTTGCGTACTCTTTGCGAGGTCTTTGTCGTCATCGATGCTCGCCGGACTACTCGTCGGCGCAGTATATGCCTCTATTTCTAAATCCTGTACAATATCAGAGCTATAGTCTAGTTGGAAAGTTGTCAAGAAGTCTTACGTTTGGCAAATCTAGACTGCGAATAGCCTTTTCTACTCCATGCGTCATTTCTCGTGAAGAGTTTGGATTTAGGATCAAGATCTTCATGGCTGTCGAGGTACGTTTCCCTAACAGAGAACCTCTAACAGACTGAGCAAGAATCTGTTCTTCTTTTGTGTCTGTGCCGAACCAGTTCTCTGGCAAAGATTTAGTCTTTCAATATTTGGAAATCGAACAATAAGATCTTTGTACCGGATTTGATAATCGACATCAAGAGGAAAGACCCAATAAATGGCACGTGACATGACATTACTGTGGCGCTGCTCAGTCGTCCATACAGACCCCACTACCCAATTCTAAACTGTTGACAACGAATCGTCGCTTCCGCAGGCAACCATCCGTTTGCAAGATCAATCTGTCAACCGCTTGATTCTAGGCGACTGGCAACATGGCCAATCCACCTCCTATCGGTAAGCACTATACGAAGCGTCCACGGATTGAATCTGATGCCTCTTGCTGCTATAACCTTCTGCCATGAAGAGCAGCTGCTAATACTCCTGAAACCCCTCAGTTCTTGACGGCGGTACCGGCTTCCTCAAAGTCGGATACGCTGCGCAGAATTTCCCCGAGTTCCAATACCCGTCTATTGTTGGCCGACCAATCCTACGAACTGAAGAAAAAGGCGACAATGATTTGGTGATCAAGGATATCATGTGTGGCGATGAAGCTGCCGCAGCTCGAACCATGCTTCAGATAAGCTATCCAATGGAGAACGGTATTGTGAAGAAATGGGACGATATGCAGCACCTCTGGGACTACACTTTCTACGAGAAGATGAAGGTCGATCCGACTGGGCGCAAAATCCTCTTGACCGAGCCGCCGATGAACCCCTTAAAGAATAGGGAGCAAATGTGCGAAGTTATGTTTGACCGCTACGGCTTCGGCGGAGTATACGTGGCTATTCAGGCCGTACTGGCACTTTATGCACAGGGTATGTGCCCATATATCGCAGTCACTATGCATATTGAGGCGAAAGGCCGAGTTGTACTAACTCTGCTTCCTGCTCAGGTCTCTCATCTGGCGTTGTTGTTGACTCTGGCGATGGAGTTACGCACATTGTCCCCGTTTACGAGTCGGTCGTTCTCAACCATCTTACCAAGCGTCTTGACGTTGCTGGCCGCGATGTCACCCAGAATCTCATTGCACTTCTATTACGGCGCGGATACGCTCTGAACCGGACGGCCGATTTCGAAACAGTGCGGCAGATAAAGGAGAAGCTCTGTTATGTGTCGTATGACCTGGAGCTTGATAAACGGCTAAGCGAGGAAACAACTGTGTTGGTCGAGAGCTACACGCTGCCCGACGGCCGCGTCATTCGTGTTGGAAGCGAGCGGTTTGAAGCTCCGGAATGCCTGTTCCAACCGCACTTGGTGGACTGCGAACAGCCCGGCATGGCTGAGTTTCTGTTCAACACCATTCAGCAGGCTGACGTTGATGTTCGGTCGTCTTTGTACAAGGCCATTGTGCTTTCGGGCGGAAGCAGCATGTATCCCGGCCTTCCATCGCGTCTCGAGAAGGAACTGAAGCAGTTGTGGCTGACGAGAGTGTTGGGTGGAAACCCCGAACGGCTGAGCAAGTTCAAGGTACGGATAGAAGACCCACCACGCCGGAGACACATGGTCTTCCTTGGTGGCGCAGTTCTAGCCAACATCATGGCCGACAAGGAGTCGATGTGGGTGACAAAGCAAGAGTGGGAGGAACAAGGATCGCGGGTGCTCGAGAAGCTAGGCCCTAGATAGTTCGAGCATGGGTCTATTTTTGGTGGCGAAACGACATAACTCGAGTAGAAGCATAAAAGAAGAGCCAAGTTGGAGATTGTGACTACGGGTACGAAGTAATAAAGAAGGTGAAGCTATGGCGCTCGTGATTGTAATTACAGATGGATCTTTACTTCGTACGAGTACTCGTATCTTCCCTACTCCGTATGTACTCGTACGGAGTACTCCGCACTACGAAGTACGGAGTAGTGACAATACGGAGTAATACTCCGTATTACGAGTACTCGTAATCGGAGATTGGATAATCTCAACATATATTATGGGGCAACTCGGGGATTCGGTTCTCCCACTTCCGATATTGTAATCTTAGACTGCGAAGTACCAAACAATCGAACTGCCCCTGCGACGTCATCTCAGCATGCCCTGCTAATGCTGCTAAAAGCACTGGGCTTTTTAACTATCTCTTTGTGAGAAATTAATGAGCCTTACAAACCCTCCCTCTGGAGCTTCTGGGCCTGCATCAGGCTCAACGACGCGGTCGCAAGGGTTGAAACGCGGTGTCCAGGCTCCCTTCGAAGGTTAGTCTTGCAAGCTCAACTACAAGCCGCAGTGTCGTATGCGACACACGTATCTGTCCGTCTCTATCCCATATTGCAAGCCGCATGGACGTAAAAGCCTGACTGATTTTCAGACTTGACAGACTGCGGAACCGGCCTTATGGGTTACCAGAGCAAAGTCTCGTTGGCAGAGAAGTACCGCGTCATCGGTTTCATTAGCAGTGGGACTTATGGCCGAGTATACAAGGCTGTGGGCCGTCAAGGGCAACCTGGCGAGTTCGCAATAAAAAAGTTCAAGCCAGACAAGGAAGGAGAACAACTCTCTTACACCGGAATTAGCCAATCGGCCATTCGTGAGATGGCCCTCTGTACAGAGCTGTCTCACGACAATGTCATCAAGCTGGTTGAAATATTGTTGCAAGATAAATGCATTCTCATGGTATTCGAGTTTGCAGAACACGATCTCTTGCAGATCATCCACCACCACACACAACCGCCCCGTCACCCCATCCCGCCAGCTACAATCAAGAGCATCATGTTCCAGCTACTGAATGGCTGCCAATACCTTCACACAAACTGGGTTCTCCACCGAGATTTGAAGCCAGCCAACATCATGGTCACTTCCGGGGGACAGGTGAAAATCGGCGACTTGGGCCTTGCTCGTTTGTTTTACAAGCCTCTCCAGTCACTCTACTTGGGCGATAAAGTTGTGGTCACTATTTGGTACCGGGCCCCAGAGCTTCTTCTGGGTGCACGCCATTATACGCCAGCCATTGATATGTGGGCAGTTGGCTGTATTTTTGCAGAGCTTCTGTCTTTGCGGCCTATTTTCAAAGGCGAAGAGGCAAAGATGGATTCTAAGAAAACTGTCCCTTTTCAAAGAAACCAGATGCAGAAAATTGTTGACATCATGGGACTTCCCACCAAAGATCGGTGGCCTCTGCTCGTCAGTATGCCTGAATATAATCAACTACCTTCCCTTCAAGCCCCTCTCGGAAGCCAACGGCACCACCATAATCATCACCACCACCATTTTCCTAGTCAAAACGCAAGTAATCTTGAAAAATGGTACTACAGCACCATAAGCCAAGGCCAGACATCGTCCCCAGCGCAGCATAGCACATTGAATAATGCGGGGGTGCTTGGGAGTCTCGGAAGTGAGGGCTTCAAACTGCTATCAGGCCTACTAGAGTATGACCCTGAAAGGCGGTTAACGGCCCAACAAGCGTTAGAACATCCTTTCTTTACTGGTGGAGATCCGTTGACACATAATTGTTTCGAGGGTGTTCGTATGGAATATCCACACAGGAGAGTCAGCCAGGACGACAACGATATACGGTCTGGGAGCCTTCCTGGCACAAAAAGAAGTGTTCTCGCCGATGATGCTCTTGCCCGCGCAAGCAAGAGAATGAAAGAATAGCCGAGCATAGTTGATGCCTAACGTTAATATACAGCGCGTCGTATTAGTACATATACCGTCTCTGATGCATTTTCGTCCGCACTACAGTGATTGTGACTTATTTTCAGGGTGAAGGGATGTACACATTCAAGCTAGATAAGATGGCATCGGGCTAAATTGCACAAGCAAATCTAGTAGTGAATGACTCGCATTTTGGGTATTCCTAATCCATCTCGAATAGTATCTAAAGAAAAGGCTGGAGGCAGAAAATAGAAAAGACAAAGAGAAAGAAGGCATTGAAAGCCGAGATATAGGTGTGTCATATGTGAATAAAACAAACACCTTCTGAGAGGCTATTATTACAAAAGGGGGAAGTGGATGTGAAATGGAACAAGAAGGGGAATCAAACAAGCAGTCGAGCAGATCGAATCTAACAGCACTAGAACTTCCATACAGCAGCTACCCCGTTGCCGGGTTTATTTCTTGACCGGCGGAAGGGGCACCTTCACGTTGTTCGATAGCCAAGCCAAGCCCTCGAGAAGGCCTTCCCCAGTAGTGGCACAGCTGGGTACCACGTACCAAATCTTGTCCTTCAGCTTGGAGAGCTCAAGAGCTTCAGTGACTTCTTGCGGCTTCATAGCTGCACGGAGAACGATCGTTAGTATGTATTGGCGGATTACAAGGGCGGGTTGGAAACAAACAGTTGGCAAGGTCCTGCTTATTTGCGAAAACCAAAAGCAGGCTGTCCTTCATTTCGCGGTCGTTGATGATACGGTGAAGTTCTTGTCTGGCCTCGTCCATTCGTACTCTGTCAGAGGAGTCGACCACGAAGATTAAGCCCTGTGTGCCTATGAAGCAGAAGCATGCCTTAGTATTTGTGACTAGTGACCAGAATATATCGCAGGCAATGCATCTTACCGCTGAAGTAATGTCTCCAAAGAGGACGAATCTTATCCTGGCCGCCCACGTCCCACACGTTGAACTTCACGTTCTTGTAGGTGACTGTCTCGACGTTGAAGCCGACTGTAGGAATTGTCGTGACATCCTGGCCGAGTTTCAGTTTGTAGAGGATCGTTGTTTTGCCAGCAGCGTCGAGTCCAAGCATCAGCAGGCGCATCTCCTTCGATCCGAAGATCTTGCCCAATATCTTAGAGATCTGGCCACCCATTTTGCGTGTTGAGAGTCGATTGCTGTGTCGATTGAAGGTAAGTTGTCGAGGTGCAACTTCTGTTTTGATTTGTTGCTGCGCACGATTGAAAGGGGGCAAAAGTGGGGCACGCTGAAGTTACTCGTAAGATATCAGCAACAATGTCTTATCGTATACCCTTTAATTACAATTCGGATAGTACAATACTGCCTCTCTAGCTACTCGTAGACTTTTTGCTGATGCAGTAGCATTTATTGTTGGTACAAATTCGCGGCACGCCACTTGATAAGATAAAACGGCCGGTTGCAACGGGCATTCTCGTCGTATTGTTTACCGATACCTCTTTCGTGAAGTGAAGTATGACGCTGTGGACTACGGAGCACGTTTGTACTAGTCAGGGGCAATACGCGACAAGTGGCTACCATTTAATTCTGCGCGTCCTATATCACGTGGGGACATTGTCTAAATTTGTACGGAGTACTCCGTAATACCCATACGGAGTATGCGAAAGACGCTAATGTAAATCATGAAGATGACGATGAGCGTAGCGACAGGTACTATCAGTTACTGACAGCTTCGAGCAGGAAGATATCGCGGCTTTCTGCTTCTTTACGTAGACTATGGGCAGCTAGCCATATTGTTCAGCTTTCTTTGTTGACGTTTGCTGTAGCAGGGACCTAAAAGCCAACCAAGAGCCTCACATGCTCGATGACCAAATCGCCCCACATTTAATGTGTCCACCTGTACTTCTTGATTTCACCCCTCGATTACTCGTACAGACATCGAGCTTCTCTCTCCCTTCCTCCTCATCGCAGGAAATCCCGCTTTCAGGCCTCTCGTGCGATATTTAGAAGTTGCTCCGGTTTTCTTCACCGCAATGCGAATCCCACTGTTTCGGCTCCAATGCGGAGTCAATTCCTACGACTGGGGCAAAATTGGCGGCGACTCCGTCGCTGCTAAATTCGCTGCTTCGACGCCAGCAGACGGCTTTGCTATTCAGGCCGAAAAGCCATATGCTGAGGTGCGCTTCAAGTGCAGTGTTTGAGTAACGCACACTCTACCCTTCGCAGCCATGTCCCCCTGTCTGCGGCCCCGTCCTATTTGCTGCTTGACGCCGACCTTAGACTTACCAACGAACGTAGCTATGGATGGGCACACACCCTTCGAACCCTTCCAAAGACGTCGAGACTGGCCGTGATCTCTTGGATCTGATCGAGGACAACCAGGCGCTTCTAGGACCAGCAATTGCCGCAAAGTATGGACGGAAGCTCCCGTTTCTCTTCAAGGTGCTTTCCATCAACAAGGCTCTCTCCATCCAAGCACACCCAAACAAAAAGCTTGCTGAGATTTTGCACGCTCGTGATCCCAAGAACTATCCTGATGACAACCACAAACCTGAAATGGCCATCGCCATTACGCCTTTCGAAGGCCTCTGTGGCTTCAGACCGCTTGCTGAAATTACACACTTCTTGAAGTCGGTCAAACCCCTGCGCGATCTGGTAGGCGAGACTGTCGCCACCGCATTTATCGACACTGTCACTGGTCACGAATCCGATAGTGAACCAGAAGTTTTATCTAGGAATAAAGAGGCCTTGAAAAGCCTTTTTCTGGCACTCATGTCTGCTTCTCCTTCGGCCCTCGAGAGCGCCACATCTTCCCTCCTGGCCTCTGTGTCTGCAGACACCGAGGGTTTTGCAGACGGGGGAGTCCCGTCTACAACAGGCGATCGCCTTGCAAAACTAATTATTCGCTTGTACGGCCAATTTGGGGTGGATTTTGGCCTGTTCAACCTGTTTCTGCTCAATTTTGTCACACTTGAACCCGGCGAGGCTCTTTTCCTACAGGCCGACGACATTCATGCTTACGTTTCAGGAGACATCATCGAGTGCATGGCATCTTCGGACAATGTTGTTCGAGCTGGCTTTACACCAAAGTTCAAGGATGTTTCTACATTGACATCCATGCTGACTTACGACTACGCGCCAATTGAGGAGCAGAAAATGGAGCCTGTCGACTATCCCTATGTCACGCTGAATCGTACTGCCTACAGCTCTGGATCTGAGAGCATCTTATACGATCCT
The DNA here is from genome assembly GCA_002778075.1 of Grosmannia penicillata. Classification (NCBI taxonomy): domain Eukaryota; kingdom Fungi; phylum Ascomycota; class Sordariomycetes; order Ophiostomatales; family Ophiostomataceae; genus Grosmannia; species Grosmannia penicillata. Next base: position 1,387,839 of record PCDK01000018.1, on the reverse strand, counting down.
CCCATTCAGGAATTCAGTGTCGTGTCTACAACACTGAAGAGCAACGGCTCAAAAGCTACATTCGACCCCTTGGCTGGGCCAAGCATTGTCATCTGCACCAAAGGAAAGGGCAAGATCTCGGTCGGTCCAAAAGTTGAGGCGGTTTCCGAAGGCAATGTATTTTTTGTCGGCGCCACAGCTGAGGCTGTTCTTGAAGCGAACAATCTTGAGGGTGGAGAAGAATTCACTACTTTCCTTGCATTTTGTGAGATGGAAGACCATAGCAACGGCGCTTGAAGGATGGTATCCCGCGGGACTCACTGTCCCGCCGACGGCATGCATAGAAGAACCAACAATTATTCATCGAAGGCCTTTAGTATGAAGTATCTCGAACTTATAAAGCCTGAGCCTGCTAATCTGAAATTGTCGATGAGCCTTGAAGCCAAGGCTAGTAGCTGTGACTTCACGGAATAGCGAACGAAGTTTTACATATGATACAGCAGTCGCTATTCTCTGAAACGGCCGCTTCATCACACAGCTAGGATGTATACTGTCTAGAGCCTCACAATTCAATCAATGTGTCTGGCTCTTCCCCAAACTTCGTCTGCGTCCTTTTTGCCGTTTGTCTCCGGCACATAGAAAATGACAAAGACGGCCGCCACAACCGAAAAGCCAGAAAACAAGAAATATACCCACCCCGCGCCGCCGAAAGCGTTATTAAGTGCCGTATTGACGAGAGGGAAGAACTGTGCAACGAGGAACGTAGCCACGTAGTTTGCACCCAACGCCCACGACTGCGTGGCACCGACGGCTTCAGTGCCAACTAGTTCCGACGATAAGATAAAGGGGACGGGCCCAAGACCTACGGCGAAAAAAGCAACAAAGGTGAGGACCGAAATCGCAGAGAGAATCTTTATACTATACACGATTGAGAATGCCAGAAGAAGGGAGCTTGATCCCTGGCCAACAATGGATACTGTTAGACATGTCTTCCGGCCAAGACGATCTGGAAGTGGCGCGCATGCAATTGTTGTAACCAAGTTGACGGCAGAGATGATGATAGTGAGCAGCGCTGAGTTCAGCGGGAGCATGCCTTTCAGGAGGGAAACGGAATACATAATGACTGAGTTGATACCACAAAGTTGCTGTGCGAACATGATTCCGATAACAGCAATGAAAGCTGGGCGGTACAGCGGATCGCGTAGAACTTGGAGAAAGCCGACTGTGGGCTGACCCTTGGCGGAGATGGTCGGCGAAGGCGGAACCACGGCAACGACATTGGCGTCTTGGTCTAGCAAGCCCTGTTCCTCTGCAGGTCGGGAAACGGCAGTCCCACTGCTGGCTAGCCAAGTCGCCACCTCAGTGTCAAGATCGGCGTCTTGTCCGCGAATCTTGCGAAGAATCCGTCTTGCTCGAGTGACGTCGCCGCGGCGGGAAACAATCCATGCAGGGCTCTCGGGCACGAAAACTAGGCCGAACGTATGAACTAAAGAAATGATAATGCCCACACCTAGGATATATCTCCAGGACGAGCCGTGGCTTAGGAAGTAGCCAAGTGTTTGCGTAAACAGAATGCCAATGTTGACAGTGATCTGGGTGAAGGCGCCGAAGAATCCGCGAGATGCAGCCGGCGCTACCTCGCTGATGTATAGCGGCACAATGACCGTTGATGCGCCTGCGCTGACTCCGTTCAACACCCGGCCGACAGCCAAGACAGGCACGGATGAAGCCAGAGTCTCCAAGACGGAACCAGCGATGAAAATGACCGCCGTCAATCGCATGGCAAGTAGGCGGCCATGGTCACTGCAGGTAGGCCCGGCGCCGAGGGCTCCAAGTAGTCCGCCGATTGTGAAAACGGATGAAACGGTGGCAAACTGCGCTTCAGTCATCGGGATACATTCGGGAAAGCCAGACCTCGCAGTGTTGGCATGTGACGATAGGCTTGGCAGCAAGCTGCGTATTCCCTTGGTATGGCAGGTAATGACATCCTGCGGGGCGTTGAGCTCTGCCTGAGAGTAGTGCATGTCAGTTAACGTCCTGGAGACCTGAAAACGCGTCCCAAACTGCGCGGTCATGGACATTCGGATACTAACAAGATGGAAGCCAAACTGGTGAGGTCCCAGAGTTACAACCGCAATCAAGAGGCAGAAGTACGGTGTCGCGCCTGCAAAGGCAGATCTAAGCCCAGCAGGGGCCATGCTGAGAAGGTATATAGTGTAAATCGAATAGTTGCAAGATACATAGTATGTCAAAACCACAAACGACGTCGAAACATGATCCGTACTCGTATTGAGCAGGCGAGACCATTGTCGGTCAATATGTGGGGTACTTCTAAGGATGCGGTGCTCCACAGCCATTTGCGGAGCCCGGATTAACTACTCCGTACTCCGTATTCTTCTGGCAACGCCTGAGGTTTAGGCGGATCACTACTTCGCAGAGCTGCTGGAGGACTGCCGACTTGTACAAATTTGTGTTTCAATGCCATCTAGTCAAAACTCTATAACAGCACTTCTCTCCAGGAGAATTACTGACTGGAAGTGACGTTTTCACTGTTTCTAGAAGCCTTGAGAGCTTCGATTTCCTTCGTTTCCAATGCTCCCGGTTCAGTAACGTCGATGCCCAGTCTCATCGCCTCTGTGACTTCCGCAAGAGGTCCCGTGAACCACCGGCGTGCCCACAGAACCCAAGCTCCAATCGAAAAGATGCCAATGATACCAACGGCCACTACTGTGTAGTTCAATGTCTGGCTCGTCACTGGGTTCGACGTGGGCAGGCAGAATACCACTGTGATAAATGCAATCCACCCGCACGCAATCGCAGCAACTGGTCGGCTGAAGACCCGGAGATTAAACGGCCCTTTGATCGTATTGAAGTTCTTGTGCCAAAGCAGACCGGTCAGAATCGGAATGCCGTAGCTGATGTATAGACCGATCGTTGCGATGGACGTTGCGGCGGAGAAGGCAACAGAGGAGCCTAGGGAAGGCAGAGCCAGGATGAACGACAGAGTTGCCGCCAGCCAAATCGCGCGGATTGGGGAACGGAAACGGGCATCCACGTTGTGGAAAAGGGAGGGCTACAGGACAAACAAGTTAGAAAGTCGTATTCAGTTGAGGCAAAGTTAATGATATTGTGCGACTTACAATACCACCATCACGAGCAAAAGCAAACATCATGCGGCTGTTGCTTGTCATGCTGAAGAGTCCGCAATGCCAGACACAGACTTGCAGTAGTTAGTACATGCCGCAGATAAAGTGAAACGAGAAAGCCAACACAGTTGCGAATGGAATACATACTCATGATGAAGCTGAAGAGAACGAGAGCGCCGGTTTCGCCAAACACGTCAACAAGAATTTGGAGGATGGGTTGGTCGTAGGTGCTGTTGATAGTGCTTTCGAGGTTCTGGATGGAGAAGAGGAAGGCCATGAGGACGAAAAAGCCAAAGATAGCACTGAAACCAACGCTGGAAACCACGCCAATGGGTGCGCTCCAGGAAGCATTCCTCGTCTCTTCGCTCAGATGAGCAGACGCATCAAAGCCTGTATGCCTAGTTAGAACGCAAGCCAAATGTAACAAGGGCAACAGACCGGGATTGCCTGCAAAATCGACATCGCGTGCTGACCTGTAAGCGTGTACTGCGAAAGCAAGGCACCACACATGGCGACATATGCAGGACTGGCCCGAATACTCCAGCCAATACCATCCACTCCGGTCCCATCATTGAACGTGCGGAAGACGAATTTGGCGCTTTGGTGGATGGGGGCCTTGGCCAGAATGGCAATGCAGATGGCAGTGACGCCGGCGGAGTGAAGCACGATCGACACATTGTTGAGGTATTTCAGCACACGCACACCAAAGGTGTTGACAAGGCCATGCGAAACAAGAATGGCGGCATATATGCCGATAGTGTGGGACGCCTTAGGAACATAGTCAGGGTTCTTCACGGTGGCCGCAGTGGCAATAAGGCCAGCGAGTCCGAAAGAGATACCGGTTGTCACTGCAACCTGGCCAAGAAGATTGAACCAGCCGGTAAGCCAGGCAGCGAAAGCCGACCACTCTGGCGGCGCAAGCAGTGCTGCCCAGAAGTATGGCCCTCCACTGGTGGGGATAGCGGAAACAACTTCAGCCATGGCTGTCGCAACGGCCATGGTGAAGAACGAGACGACAATCCAGCCAACTGACATGACTAGAGCAATGCATTGTCAGTATTCGCGGTACCCAAGCAACGCGTCTCGAAGAGAGGGCGCGACAAGTAGGAAGCGCGAAGCAACATACCGCCAGGTCCTCCTGTAGTTAAGCCATAAGAGAAGAGCGTGGTGATACCCGTGATCACACTCTGCACAACTATTAGCGACTCAACTTTCTGTTTTGGGCGAGGAGTGATTCGAGCAAGCAACCCGTGGCGTAGCTTACAATGATTGAGAACGAAACGCCGAAATTGTGAAGGAGGCCCCAATCACGCCGGAGCTCTTGTGTGTAGCCAAACTGGGCGAGGCGATCCTCGTCCTGCTCGTCAACGGTGTTGTGTACCGGTTCTGCCATCGTGGCAGATTGTGTGCTTCAAGAGCACGTGGCGCAGCTGCACTGTGCCTGAAAACCAGACTAGAAAACCCGCCAGACGAGACTGATGTACAGCCAAGATTGATGTACAGCCAAGAATGTAGGGCAGACGCTTGTGGCCAAGACGGGGGATTCGGTGCTTTTGAGGAATGCTGATAAGCGGCAGTCGAGGCACTACACAGCTATTAAGGCGAACGTTAGAGACTTTAGGTTACATTGCAGAAGATGGCCCGATAAGATCCTGCTCTGCTTGCGTAAGTAAGCTATGGAGTATATACAGATAACAAATGGCTATCACGCGTTTTTGTTGCCATAGATAGTAGGCCTTTCCATCTTCGTGGGGGAGGCTTGTTTTCCTGTAGATATGTGACGGGGTTGTAGGCGAAAAAAATTGTCATTGCATTACCACTTAACTCCATCTGGACCGTGTGTAATGGCGCCGAAAATAAGTCTACTTGCTCCGTAGAGGTACGTAGCCCTTAGCACATGTACTCCTGCCCAGGCGCAGGCTTCGGTGCTTAAACTGCACTAGCTTATCTGCAAGCAGGGCTAGAACCGCCAAGAAAGGAAGGTCGAAATCGATCATTTCACGTGCGATCTACGTTGTACTCGAATCGCAGACGTTGGCATGATCTTGCCGACTCTATTTACCAAAAAGGGACATGCAAATTAATACGCTAAAGTGACCATTGAATGTCGGTTGAGCATAGGCTTGTGCGTTTGGAGTTAACTCTCAAAGAACAAGAGACATACGACGTACTCGTACATATCCGAATTTAAAAGGCGCAACAAAAATAAGTAGAAAAAGACAGACGAAAGGCAGCAAGAGCGCCAGAAGAGACGACAGTCTGAACAAGGATTGGCAACGCGAAAAATTACGTACAATTTTAAGTAATCGCTTCTTACATAATGCTGTACGGGTACTACCGTGTTTTCGCGTTTTCGAACATTGGGCGGACAAGGTAAGTGGATCCAATTCAAGAGATCATTACCGCCTTTTTCTGCCGTCTTATCGAGACTTTTTTTCAGGCAAGATTTTGTCGAAAAATTTACTGTATTGCGAGGTAGCAATTGGCAGCCTCAAGCCAGCGACTAACGATGCCGACAGCCACAGCGAGCCAGTCCAGTACGGACTCACAACTATCCATAGAGGGAAAGAAGAAGCGATTGCATGAAGAGACGGATGAACCGCAGAAGAAACGGAAGAAATCAAAGGGAACGACAGCGACAGAAGCCGACGTCAACGGAGTGAAGAAGTCCGAGAAGGTGCTCACCGAAGACGGAGAACCGACGGGCGGCGCAAGTCCTGATAAGAGCGTGAAGAAGGAGAAGAAAGAGAAGAAGGAGAAGAAGGAGAAGAAGGACAAGAAGGACAAGAAAGAGAGGAAGGACAAGAAGGACAAGAAGGACAAGAAGATCAAGGCCGAAGAGACGAGCGACGCACAACGCGAGGGCGTGGCCGACGAAGCGCCGGACACAGCAGAGATCACCTTTCCATTTTTCACGCAAACCATATCACTCTGGGTCCCATTATACCCCGTCGGATTCGACCGGCCGATATCCAGCGTCGCGGAACAGCACCTGGCTGGCCTCGTCAACCACTACTCTCCCCTACTGGGCGGGTATCTCCTGGCATACCACAATGTCAACCTTTCGGAGACCTCGGTGCGCGCCGACCCGAACAACCCGCCTACGGACAGTACCCCTGCCATCCTGACGTCGGTCGACGAATACGCCGTTGGATTTGGCTGGATGACGGTGGACGTGGACCTCTTTGTGCCCAGCCGTGGCGCCTGGCTCGAGGGCAATGTCATATTGCAGAACGAGGGCGCGATAGGCGTGAACTGCTGGGAGAAGTTCAATGCCAGTATCGAAGCGTCCAGATTGCCGAGCAACTGGAAGTACGTGGAGCTAGATGCAGCAGAAGACGCAGACATGGCAGATGCGGGCGCCGAAGAGGGTGCCGAAGCCGAGGTTGGCGAAGGCCAGGACGGCGAGGCCGAGACGAAGACACATGGCCAAGGCCTCCGGCCAGCACCCGTGCAAGCCACGGGATTCTGGGCAAACGAACTGGGACAGCCGATCGAGGGCAAGCTCCGGTTCCGTATCAAAGACTTTGACGTCGGACTAGCGGGCGACAACGGCTATCTGGCGATCGAAGGCACGCTGCTCGGCGTCGAAGAGGAGCGGCGTCTGGCAGCACAGGAACGGATCAAGAACCGGCAGGCCAAGCTGCGTGGCAAGTCACGGCGGCTGCCAGAGTTCGGCATCACGCAATTCGGCAAAGAGGAGGAGGAGGACAGCGGCCAGCGCACGGAGGTGTATAAAGGCAGCCGGGTGGGAACGCCGGACGACTGAGGACGGTTGAGCCGAGACGGACGAGCGAGACGGACGAGCGAGGCGGAAAGACAGCTGACGGTTGTAGCTTACCAATCAATATTGTTTGCGTGCTCTAACCGCGGATAACGATACCCACCGCCGGCGATGCAGCCAGTTCCAGCGCGTAAAGCCACAGGCGCGGGGCCCACCGATGCTCCCTCGTAGCGCACATTTACGTTTTGCCGGGAACACGGCAGGCGGGGTTGCAGCGCGAAAGGCGCGGCAGCCGAAGCGAGCTCCCATTCGCATTTAGGCACCGCATCCGCCCCTCTGAGCGTTGTTTTGCCTCGACAGCACGCGACCGCACCTTGGCCGGCCTCTTTCCGCACGCCCGCCCATCCACGCCCACGAATCGTCGCCATGGCCGCTTTTGCCCCGTCGCGCATCCTCATCATTGGCGCCACCGGCGCCATCGGCAAGCACATCTCGGAGGCTGTCATCGCCGCCAAGCCCGCGTTCTCCCACGTCGCCATCTTCACGTCGCCCAACACCGTCGCGGCCAAGGCCGCTCTCCTGCAGCGCTGGAAGCAGAGCGGCGTGTCCGTGTTCGTCGGCGATGTGACCCGGGACGAGGACATTGTCCGCGCGTACGCCACCGAGAAGCCCGACACCGTCATCTCCTGCGTCGGCCGCGGCGCGCTCAGCGTCCAGACCAAGCTGATCCAGCTGGCCGACAGCTCCGACACCGTCAAGTGGCTCTTCCCGTCCGAGTACGGCACCGACATTGCGCACAACCCCTCGAGCGCCGGCGAGCCAACTCACCAGGTGAAGCTGGCCGTGCGCAAGTTCATCCGCGAGCAGACCAAGAACCTCAAGATCACCTATCTCGTCACCGGCCCCTACTTTGAGATGTGGGTGGACGCCCAGTCCCCCACTGCCGCGACCGGTGGCTTCCTGGTGGCCAAGAAGGAGGCTGTCCTCATCGGCGACGGCGAGGGCAAGATTGGCTTCTGCACGATGCCCGAGTACGTGTCTCTCCATGATCTCCATGTTCCTGCTTCCCTGCGCCTTCTCTTTCCGCCCTACAGAACTGCCAGCCTTGCCCGCGCAGAGCGCTAACCCACTGCTGTAGTGTCGGAAAATTCCTCGTCGCATCGCTCCGCCACCCCGAAGAGTCCTTTGGCAAAGCCCTCAAGGTCCAGTCATTCGTCGTCACTCCCAACGAGGTCCTTGCCGAGTACGAAAAGCAGACGGGCAGCAAGTGGAAGGTGTCTTACATACCATTGGAGGATCTGAAGGCACTGGAAAAGAAGCTGTGGGCAGACGGCCTTGGCCTGGCTACTGGCGCAACGCTGCGTCGGATCTGGGCAGAAGGCGGCACACTGTACGAAAAGAACGACAACGAGCTGCTTGGTCTGCAGCCGTCCGACTTGGACAGCTTAGAGACGGCAGTGCGTCTTGCACTTGCGGCTAGGTCCTAAACTTCATTGCCGTACGCGTAAAATCAGCAAAAAGTACGGAGTAGCATCCTCTAGATACTGGTGACATACTAATATGATATGCCATGGTAATTCCACTGAAACCGTACTGGCGATGCAAAAGCTTACTGGAACCGAAAGCAATTGTAAAATCATGCACAAAACGCGGACGCGGATTACGCAATAAAATCGGCGTTCAAAGCTGCAGCGGAGAAAAAAATTGAATATGATAAAAGTCACAAATAACCCTTGAGTTCAACCCAATACCAGCCAACCAAGAACACTCAAAATTTACACCTATGGGATGCACTGGAAGGAGATCGGATCTACCAGTCTCCCCCATTCTCCCGTGAAAGTAAACGAGGCCCATAATGAAAGCCATGAGTTGCGTAATCGTAAAGACGTAAGACAGAAAGAGAGAAACAGACACTAATAGCCATACCGGCAGTTACGTCCCCTAAACAGGTGCGCACCGGCGCTTCTCTGCGCTCGTAAGAACAAGCTTGCGTGCCTTGCGCTGACGTTCGCCCTCCGCGTTGGGAGCAGCCGACTTGAACACGGACGCAAAGCTGCCGTTCACAGCTTCGTTCTCCGAGTCTGTGCCGCTGCGGGCCTTCTCACGGGAGCCGGGACGCTCGGACCCGATGGCACCCCAGCTTCCAGTGGAAGTCCGCGAGCTAGGCAGGGAGCACTCAACGTCGTCCCCGTTCAAGCTGCCAGAACCACTACGACCAGAAACCGACTCGTCATCTGTGAGAGCGGCCGGAAGCTCCTCGGCAGTTTCGGAAATAGGGCTGATACTTCCCGAGCCACCACTAGGAATCTGGCGACGAGTAATGCCGGCACGCATCAGGTTGTGCACCGCCGATCGGCGTGTACGTGCCGCAAAGTTCTTGCTTCCTTCGTGCTTCGCAGTGGGCTTCCGGGCAAGCTCATCGAAGCTAGGGGGACCCCGAGGCTGACGGATCGGATGCTCGCCAGCGCGACCTTGACCCGGGCCATAGGTGCCCGTGGAGGCACCGGCAGACGGGAAGTTGGCGCTCTTGGGACCAGCAGACTTGGGCGTCTCGTGGTTGAAAGTGGTAGAACTGATGTTGCCCACGGCCTGGTTGGCTGCAACTAGAGAAGGGGCTTTCTTATGGCCCCTGCGAAAAGCATTTGCACTAGGCGGCGGCAGCGGAGCATGTTGCTCAGGGGTCGAACCATTGCGGCGCGGGGGCGACGGGTTGCGGAAGCCATTGGAATGAGTCTCTGCGAGCGGCGGCGAGATCTGCACACGAGGAGCAGAAGCGGGGGACGACTGGCGCTGCTGGTACTGGTGCTGGACATGCTGCTGCTGTTGCTGCTGCTTCTGGAGCTGATGCTGAAGAAGCTGGAGTTGCTGAAGCTGCTGCAGATTTGTGTTGTACTGGTCAACGTAGTTGAGCTGCGCGTTGCCTTGACCAACATACAGAGTCTGCTGGCCCGTGTGAGGGTCGACGACGGCGTAGACATTGTTGGCGCCAGACAGACCAGATGCAAGCATCTGCTGCTGCTGCTGCTGGTAAAACAGCTGCTGGTAGGCCTGCTGCTGCATGGCTGCAGGCGCGTTGCTGATGCTCATGTTATGGAACTGTTGCTGAGCGGCCTGCACTGACATCAGCTGCTGCTGCAGTCTCTGCTTCTGAGCAGCCAGATACATGTTAGTAGCGACAAGCTCAGCGTAGTCGACGGCCATGTTCGGGTCTTGCTCGTCGATCTGGATCTCCGGAGGAGCGAGAATCTGGTCCGCAGTGTACTGCTGACCGAACGCAGAAGTCTGACTGTAGGTCTGCGACTGCGGGAACCGAGGGAGCGACGTCTTGGGACCAACCGTCGCACCATCGTAAGCACCCAGAGCCAGGGAGTGACGGTTGGGACGAGAAGCAGGGCCAGAAGCAGCAGTAGCAGTGGTAGGCGACGGAGGAAAAGCAGCTGCTGTGGCGGACTTTGGGGCGGTGCGGAGGCCAGCCAAAAGATGAGACCGGCTCGTGCGTGGAGTCGCGACGCCGGATTCCGTGTCGTTTCCGGCTCCGGCCTTAAGGACGTCGAAAGAGAGCGGCTTGAGAGCCTGGCCGCCTCGGCGGGAGGCAATGCCACCGGCGGTGGCCATGTTCAGGCCGCTCGGCGGTCCATTGAAGTGGGAGGAAGTCATTTGAGCGAGACCGCCTGCGTCCATTGCTCAAAATTGAAGTAATCTGATGTCGGTACTTGGCCAACTGGGCAGACAATAGTAGAGATGTGTAAAAAGCTGAACCGATGAAAAATGAATGCAAGTGCACGTTTGCGTCAGATGGGATTATACTGGCAGTCGCAAAGTAAGAGGGAATCAGGAAATTATTGATATCCGAAAGCGGGCTGACGATGGATGGCTGGAGGCGCTGCGTTGGTAGGCCTGAACTGATGCTGATGCGTTGACGTAGGGTCGAAAATTAAGACGAAAGACGAAAGCTGGAAAGCTGGAAAGCTGGAAAGCCGAAGAAGCCGAAAAGAGCGGATGTGAGCCACTGGCTGCGCGCTCGAGCGCTTCTGGATGTATGCACGGAAAAAGCGTTGCAGATGGAGCAAACAGAACTTGTTTGCCGAGACGATGGTGGATGGCGTTTGCGAACCAGACGGGACGCGCTGGTGAATTGAGACGAAAGCGATGAGTGACGGGGGAAACCAATCGCGGAAAGGCCGAATATCGCAGTTGTGAGGTAGCTAAAGTGCCGTGTTACAGGTCGAAGAGCAGACTGGAAAGGCGGCCGATGCCCGAAGTGAATTAAGGTAGAAAGAAAGTAGAAATGAATAACAGTGAACAGTGAATGCAGATGCTGGGTCGAATAGTTGACCGGCGGTTCAACGGCAGAAGCCTCCCAGGACCCTTTCTACGAGGACGAGTAATTAAAAAGGGCGGTTCGTTGCCGTGAAACGAGGCGTACTTTTGGTGGGCTGGAGAGCGCAAACACGATGTGGACGGTCGAGATGGAATGGTTCAATCAAGAAAGCTCGCTGGAATGGGAACACCGCGACGGACCGAGAAGAGAAGGTGGGAGGGGAGGCGACGGGCGACACAAAGCAGACGAGCGAAAGGCAAATGAAGAAGGGAAGGAGGGGAGGGCAGGGGAAGGTCTGGCGATGTTGAAGAAGGAGGAAGAAGGCGGGAGAGAGCAGAGAAAAGGAGCGAGCGGAAGAAGGGGCGAAAAGTACGAGGGCAGGAGGGATGGGGCGAAGCAGTGATTGGGCGGAGCGGGATGGCACGCTGGCAAAAGTGGAGCCTGCACCTGGGCGTTTTACTGCGTCCTTTGCAGGGACAAAAGGTGACTTTCAGGACGCGATCCAGAGCCACAGCGCGCGAGTGCGCATTTGTACGCGCACGAGACGGAGTACAAGCGCGAGGCCTGTCCACAATCCCAGCGTCCAAGAACGAATGTGCTGACATACTCGTACAAGTCGGGGAAGCGTGGGAAGCCTGCCGCGCGAGGGCACGAAGGCTGCGGTTCGCGCGCACGAGATCGATGCAGCGCCAATTTCCGCCGGAACGAAGAAAACGAGATCAAGGCGGCAAGGCAGCCGGCTCGGCGGGCCATGTCCTGACAAACGCATACGAGGGGCACTTCGTATACGAGTACTCGAACGGAGTATTGCCGAAGGCGCAGCAAGACGGAGACAGGACTCGTAATTTGTGCGTACGACGTACGAGTACTCGTACTCGTACATGCGACGGCGGACGCGCAGCGCGCCTGGCAAGGTCTTCGTACGAAGTATTACGAATGACTTGCGATACGAATGGGAACAGACAAGAACAAGGCACGAGCCTCAGGTCTGCGCACGACTCCGTATGGGGTACCTGGCTCTGTAGGGGATCCCAGTGCAACGGAAGGTATCAGTACGCTGCTGCAGCCCCTTGTCGCTCAGGGGTCAGGCCCACCATCCCTGCTGGCATGACTGGGAGCGCCGCAGCCAATGGACGTGCGGCAAAACGGGGGCATGTGGATGCGGAGAAAAGGGGTGTGAAGGATGAAACGAGTACCTCGACGGGGCAGGTGGCTTGTACCTTCTCCTCGCGCCTGCCAGAGGCTAACAGCGGTGCGCCCGTCTGTGCAGCACAAACGTTAACGCACAGGCGTCGCTACGGGGCGGCTGTGTTTGAGAAGTACCCTGCTGCGTGCCTGGTAAGCGCCCTGTGCTCGCTTGGGCGGCGGCAGCCAACCAGACAGCGTCCGTCACATACCGTGGCGCTTTCGCAGCCAATCCACCGCGGCCATACCATTTGAGTACGATAAAGTACGGAGGGCGAGGGCGAAGGGCGAATATCTCACCTGAATCTGTACGAGTAGTGTTTTGACTGCCAGAATTGGCCAACGGTCAGGCACGTGGAGCAGAGAATACGAGCTGCGCAGTGAGTAATACAAGGTATGTACTCGTAGTTCATCAGTAAGTCGTATTCGTATAATGTTGAGCTATGCCCATGCCGGCAGCGGCAATGTGTCCGAGTCACTCGTACGAAAGACGCAGGCATCTTCGTTGCAGACGTGGCTCGATAGCACGATACTAGGTGGCTCGTATGCAGAGCATCACCCGTCGATTCTGTACAGATGCCCCGTACGTCTTGCAAATCCTCGTACTCCGTTACTCCTGCACACGCGTGCTGCAACGCAGACCATGTTCTCGGGCTTGGCGGAACGGAGCCAGCGGAACGGAGCCAGCATGCTGGTACGGGGTATTGTTTGAGCTGCAGACGAACCCCTCCTGATTACCACCTGACCGACGAGTCGACAGGGCTTACATTCATGTCGCCAGGATCGTGTTGATCTCTCTCGTACGAGTGTCCTGTGCTACTTGTGCGTGCATAAGTCTAGTAAGCATAGTGCAGACGACACAAGAACAACGGAAGCATAGTGCAGACGACACAAGAACCACGGAAAGTCGTAGTAAGCATAGCACGTGAAGTAGGCACTGCCAGACGTATTGCACGTTGCTTTAATTCGTAAATCATAATCGTGTATTACCCCAGACTCCGAGTTTCAGCACCCGGAGACTGCATGCAAAAGGTCATCTAATCTCGCTCGTTCCGCATAACGCCGCATGGAAACCCCCACTCGTCATGCTCGGAAGCGGGAGACGCCACATTACTGCCGCTGCTCAGCCGGCACCGAGTCCCCGTACGAGCCGCCCTCGCCCTCCGCGGCCAGACACGCCAGGCACACGCCGCCGCCGTACACGCGCGTGTGCCGCGTCCAGCCCGCGCCCGCGCCGTCCAGCGCCGAGATGATCTCTCCGCGCAGGCCGACCTCGCCAGGCGTGTCGTCGGCGGACATGCTCGCCGTCGTGTCGTCCGGGGCCGGCGTGGCAGCCAGAGGCGACTCCTCCTGGGCGGCCGACGTGGCGGCCGTCTCTGCCGACGCCGCATGGCTCGCAGCCGGCTGCGGCAAAGCCGATGGAGCAGCATCCGACGGCAGGTCCGCCGTGTAGTCCGGGTTCGGCTGGTAGATAAAGGAGTCCTCTGCAGAGGCGCTCAGGGCATTTACTGGTAGCGCGCGGCCATAATACGGCGCAGCCTCGCCGAGAGCAAAGACCGGCGCCGCAAGGGACGGCGGAGTCAGAGGCGGCGGCGGCGGCAGGTACCGCAAATTATTCGGCCTGCCGCTGCTGGGACTCTCGGGGCCCAGACGTGGCGCAGACGGCGTGGGCGGCATGGAGCTGCTGCGGTCTGCCATGGCGGCACCAGTGAAGTCGGCGGCACCAGCCGACTCGCTACTGGTGCCGGTGCGATGGGGAGTCCCATCCATGGCTACTGGCTTCTGCGGGCAGACCTGGTATTGCCGGTATTGCCGGAACTGGAGCTGCTGTTGCTGAAGCTGCTGGCAATGCTGGAAGTATTGCTGGTAGTGCTGGTAGTGCTGGTAGTGCTGGTAGTGCTGTTGGGACTGTTGTTGCAGTTGCAGGTATGGCGGGTATGGCCGATACGGGAGCGGCACGTAGGGCTGTTTTAGAGCCGCAGATGTGGAAGTTGGGGGTGTGTTCTTGCGGCGCTGCACGAACGGACTGCAGAGCGGCGATGACTTGGCGAAGAGCTGCAATGCTATGCAGGTGACAAGGACGGCCAACGAGAAACAGCAGAAGACGTGTGAAGGGGCCGGATCGAGGTGGCCGAGCGGGCTTGTGACGAGGCCGTCCTCGCGCCCTGGTGGCAGCAAGGTAGCAGGCATGCTCGCAACTCTTGTATGATTGCTTACGGCGGGTGCCGGTCTCGAGGATGGGGTTGTGACAGGTGTCGTGGTTGTGAGCATCAAGTGCTTATTGCCCTCCAAGAAGCCAAGGGGGTAAGCGAGCAGGCCTGCTGGTGGGGTTAGGCGGTCGAAGGCTGAGTGCGCGCCGAGACGGCCAGTGTCTGACGGCGTAGCCAGCACGGATACGGCTGTGGCGAGTCTGGGGGCGAGCCGGGGGGCGAGCAGCGGCAGCGAATGCGCGGTGGAGGTGGTCGCGGCGGCCGCGGGCGTGTACGGAGTATCGTAGCGAGACGGAGACCGGCCACGCGCGCCCGTCGATACGATATGGATTGCAGTGGCGCGGCGAGAGGATGGAAGCACCAACAGCGGGCAGAGGCCGGATGGCAAAGCTTATATGGCCGCGCGACCGGCGAATGGGATACCAGCGCGGAGATGGGAAAATGGGAAAATGCGGAATGCGAAAACGCTACCCGTGGCCAAACGCTACCGGTCCAGGCATGCGGGCTTGCAGGACGCAAGCTGAGCCGCCCAGGGGCGTGTTTGATTCGGCGTGCATACGACGTACAAAGCAGGTCCTCGCACGCACGTCCAAGACAGGCTAAGCCGAGTCAGCTGCCTGGACAAAGGCGCCCAAACGTGCTAGCTGGGGCGAGTCGACGCAAATAGTACTCGTACGAATAGCAAAAAGCAAGCCGCACGGAATTATGGGACTGCCCGGTGTCAGCCACGGCTCATGGGCCGGGCCCCTTTGCAATCTGCACCGGGTCTGAGGTCTTCCTGCAAAGTCCTACGCGGCTCGCAATACGAAGTCGGCGTCGCGTCTCGTGTGCGGCTGCACCATCTGCCAGAGTGCCACATCGGCCGCCTCTTGCGCCTTGCCTGGCGCGCATCTCGCAAGATACGTATCGCATACCATGCATACTCCGTCTTACTTCGCAGCGCATCTCGCAAGATACGTATCGCATATCATGCCTACTCCGTCTTACTGCGTACGCGCATATGTCGCATGAAAGTACGGCGCGGTGCCGTAGCCACGCCCAAGGCACGACCGCACGCTCGCGTCGGCCTCGCCTCGCGCTGGTTTTTGCTTAGTTCTCCGCGTAGGTGGCAGCTGAACAGCAGCTCAGCAGCCTAGAGCTGCCGGAAGGAGCAACTCACCGCCAGGCGATCCCGGGTTCGGGCGAGATTGAAGTGGCAAAGTACGGGCCTAGCCCGCTAGCGTGTAGCCGTCTTCAGCTGAACGCCTCGTCCTCGACGAAGCCCTTTGCCGCCTGACACACGCCGTGGCTGGCCCGCCCAGCGGCCCACTCCCCATCGTGCTCGCACTTCGTAGCGTCGTACGAGTCGCGCCCTCCGTTCCTGCCTCGCCAAACTCCTCGCCCGGCGGAGCCTTCATTGGCAAGCCTGGCCCTACCGGCCGTAAAGAACGGCGCATGACGTATTCTGCAGTCTGACTCTGCACCTCGCCGCTTCTCGGCTCGCGGGGAGGTGGAGTCTGCTTGGGCGAAGAACAGCAGCAAGAATGCGTGCTAAAAAATAGCCGCAATCTGCGTGCAAGTGCGAGACGCCGCGCAAAGCTGAATCAAACCGCACTTGCCACAAGCGCAGCCCAGGACTCACGTGAACCATCGGTCACGCCGGCCTGTAGTGGCACGATCAGCTGACCTGGCCTGAAGGAATGGAAGCTCGGGTCTCGGAGCTGAAGAACGGAGAAGCAGCAGACGAAGGAAGAGAAAGAAGCATCTCCAAGACGGAGCAGGAAATCCTAGGACTAATTGCCCACACCATGCATGCTCTACTCCGTGCATGTAAGATACATGTAATACGCGTGCAGGACCCGCTCGTTCTCGTTCGTACAAGTAAAGATGCATTCGGTGCCGTCCAATCCGCTCATTGATCGATCCTATTGTCCGTCTTCTGGTATCCCCACTGTAGGTATAAATGCATGCATGCAGTGTACGCATGACCGCGCAAGCTCGACACTCACATAGCAACTATTTCCATCGGCTCGCCGCCCCCATGCCGCAAGCTGTCTGCCACCTCCTCTTCCATCATAGCAATCATGCCGTCCAGGTTCTCCTCAAGGCTGTCTGCCTCCGGCCCTAAACAGCTCCGCAAAAGCCGCCTGTACTTCTCAATATTGTCGCTCGTCCCCACGGCAGCCAGTGCGTCCACATAGTCTGCTTCCGCCCGCTGCTGACTCAACAGGCGTTGCCGCAGATCTAGTGCTAGTTCTCGGCGTCCCTCCGCTGCATCGTCAGCAGCAGTATTGCCAAGGGCCGAGAGCGCATTGTCCACATCCGCCTGGACTTTTTTGCGGTGGCGCTGAGTCACAAAGGAAACGAGCTTCTTCTGCAGATGCCGTGCATCCTCCGCTATCTTCGTGGCCACCTCGTCGGGCTCCATCCGCGATTCAAGCACCGCAATCTCGTCCTGGATTGCTCGCAACTCTGCTTGCGTGTTCGTCAGAATCCGCTCGGCTTCCCGCTCAGCCTCCGCCTTTTCTCTAAATTCCTCCTCGTAGCTCTGCGAAAGGTCCTGGAACTTTTCATAAACAAGAGGGATAATGCGTGATTGCACTGTGTTGGCTGCTTCCGAGTGATATAAGACGACTGTCTTTTTCTGCCCCTCGGCCATCTCGCGAAATGTAGGACGGCGCTGCGAGTCAGGAGCGAACGGCGAAGATGACCTCTGCGGCAGAGCCCTCATCTTCTTGCTAGCATTGAGCTCCCTAATCATATCCTCGGCCCGCAGTCCTTCGTGGTTGGGGATATCAGTAGACGCGCCACGACCTAGCAGCGCGCGTATGCACTTTGTCGCGTTCTTCATCGCTGCCAGATGCACCGCCGTGTTTCCTTCGTGGTCCTGGGCATCGATGATCATCTGTACAAACTTCGGATCATGTGTGTCCTGGAGGCGATTCAAAATGTTGTCCAGATAGTATCGCGCGCACGACTGGCTGGTGACCCGCCCGCTCTTCATAATTGCTGCGTGGTGTATGATCGTGCAGCCTGCGTTGTCTCGTGCGTCGACGGTGTCGAAGAGCTCCTTAATAATGGCCGGAAACGTCTGCTTTTCGTAGCAGTTTGTAAAGCTCACAGCCCTCATGAACGGTGTCTCGCCCCGCTCGTTCTGGACGCCAAGGTTGGCACCAAATCGCTTCAGCTGCTTGATCACTTCGACGTCGCCCATAGCGCACGCCCAGTGCAATGCTGTGTGCTGTTCTGTATCGATGATCCAATTCGGCTGGAAGTTGGTCGGCGGGTCGGGACGAATGGCCGGCTGCTCGTTGCGAGACAATAGGAAGTAGTCGAGAAGCTCGTCACCATAAACCGAGTGCTGCTGCTCTGTCATGTCCTGGATCAGCTCTTCCCGCTTTCGCTTTCTCTGGGGTACCGAATAGTTGTCCATGTCGTGGTCCTCTTCAGCCGCATACGAGACTGATGCAACTGTAAGATTATCTGGCGTGTCATCTCCGTTCATGGTCCCTTCCACCTCATGGAGCTCGTCCTGAACAGGTGTTGCGGCTACAGCCCAAGTTGTTAGAAATCTTCCTCGTTATAGCCGCAAAATGAAGTCAACGAACCATTCCATTTAGGTACAGCAGGGCGCGTTCTTGGTGCCTTGGGCTTGCTGGTGTGTCGAGGGGCCGGGGGTGGGCTCGAATCGCCAGCGACATATTCGAATATCGGCCGGAGACGGTCGTAAACGTTGTTTCTCTGGGCGAGAGCCTTGCCATGATCCAAGGGGATCCAGGTACCTATTTCCCAGCAAGCCGTCAGAAAAAAAATGCAAAATCGCTATCGCAGACTGCCAAAAGCTCAACGGACCCTGATATTTGCCATAACCGCCCTGAATTTTCTCGTGGATGTCTTTCTGTACTTCACGCTCGAGAATGCGCGTTCGCGCGGGCTTGTCAAAGCCTGCTGCTTTGAGGATATGTGTCGCATTAATCCAGTCATCATGCCGCCTGCGCATGACATGTTCCTTAAGATCTACTCCGAACTGAAACTCGTATACCGGAATCTTATTCGGGCCATATGCGTCAGTTGCTGCAACATGTGTCGCCAGCCGCCATAAGAGCGCGCTATGCAAGAGAACAAACACTCACTCCGCTATATGTGGCGCTGTAGATGCCTGGGCCGGCTGCTTCTTTACCCATCGTGAGAATGCCGGTATATCCAAGGAATTACTGCAACGATTAATCGAATCCCCGCCGTTGTTGGACGGTTCGGGCGAAGCAATGTCGGTTTAGCGTGAGCGATATATAACTTTCGAAGGCTAGAAGTATAGTAGAGCGCAATAGATACAATGGCAGTTCATTGATACGGTACTGGAAGGCTGGTGGTGTGCGATGTGGGATTAAAGCTGAGATAGGAGCCGAGAAACGCGAAAATCATGCCGGGAAGGCGTGACGCGTAGAGAGATACGTGACGCGCGAAAATCAATTAAACCAGTAGCTCAGTTCTTGCCTAAGGCACAAACTACTGTTAGACGCGTCGCGTCTCTCGTCTTGCTTAGTCATCATATCCATCATCTATTTCTGGAGGTAATACAAAGCGCAAGCCGTTTCCACATGTCGCCACTTAATACTACGTAAGGAATGAGAATTCAGAGTGAATCGATAATGGATGCTGCCATATTGTATCCTTTCTATGAGCATTGAGAGGATTTTTCATCTTTCTATTGAGGTACGAAATATAGATGACAGTGAAAATTGGAGACTCTTTAGATATTCTAATGTCGAGTAATGACCATCTACTCCGCAGATACGATTGCCATCGCCTGAAATGTTACTTTCATATTATACGTCGTACTGATACCCAGACAGCATATCGTGGCTGTGTGAATAGGCGGGCAAGGCATACATGCGCTTGGCCAGTCATGCGGCGGCAAAGCCCCGCCGAAAAGCTGCCCCTCATGTCGGCGTTTCATACGTACACCGTAGGCATCGCTATCATGCTTCCCTAAGACTGAACATTTGGAGAACAAGAACGGCTACGCCATGGCAGCCAAAAACCCGCCAGTTGATCTCTCAAGGTTCACGCGGCCTTCCAGGACAACTCCCCACACTGGAAAAACCTTATACTTCGCCTATGGAACTGATATGCAGATTGCACGCATGGCCAAAACATGTCCATCTTCCCGTTATATTGGCCGAGCGGAGGTCTCGGATTTCAGATGGCAGATTAACAATATGAACTGCGCGAATATTTATCGAAAAAAATCCGCTCATGTCTGTGGCCTTATCTTTGAATTAGACCACGACGATTTGATGCGCTTAGAAGATACACGGTACCCTCGGTACGAGAACACGATTCTCACGACTACATTGCATCCCGCACCTTCATGCCTAGCCAAACCGACAACTTGGATTCTGGAGAAAGGCGGACCTGGAGCTGTCATGGAAGCGGCCATAGCTGCCGGGAAAATTATCGAGGAGCCGTCTTCTTGTACCGTCCAGGATGTACTAGCCTTTACATCTCCTAGCGTCACAGGCGACGGTCGGTCAGACACTCAATATGCAGAGAGTATCAAAGCGGCGGCCCAAGATGCCATGGCACTGGGCGTAGATCCTAGGTTTTTCTCGTTATCTGTCGAACCCTTTATACCAGGCAAACTCGTGCCGGTCATTCATTTTCAAGCTCCTAAGCCAATTTCTACCTCCAAGACTGCAGACAAGGAAAAGCGAAGACAAAGAAAGCAACTGCAGAGAGCTTCGGATCGTCAAGCTTCCAGGGGCCCTCGGTTCAAGAGTGACACGAGACAATACACAAAGATGCCTGAGGGGACAGAAGACTTTTCTCAGCAGGATGATACTCTTACACCTACCATAAGACTCTTTTCTGCATATTCTGACACTTCCGACAACCAAAGCGCGAAAGCAGCAACGGCACACACAGGTGACGACAATAAGAAACGGGACCATGGCGCTTCTAGTGACAGACCATCCAGCGGAGACGACAAGAAAGAGCGCCCGTATGACGGTACTAAACATGGGTCGGTCAAGTCAGTCTCGAACCTCGATATTTCGAGACAGAATTCTGTCGATACTGGGAATAGTGAGCTCGCTTCTTCCTCTGATATGAGTACCCTAGAGGGGATAGCTCGCTTGAACTTGGCAAACCGACCAGCATCTATCAGTGATAAAGCACCCCAGTCTCGATTTGAGCGCTTTCTTCTGCATGCCGCCGAAGAACCCGGGTTTCTTACCGGATCGTGGTCTGCAGCATACTTGCCTTGGTCAAAATCAACAGTTTCAGCAGCTCGCCAAAGAAGTCGCTCAAATTCAAAATAAAACCATAATCAAGTTAGCTTATGAGCCAGAAGTAAATAAATAGCTACGACTTTGGGTGGGTTTTAGCGTTAATGGTATCTAGACTACAGCCATTTGTTAGTTGTGAGGGATTGTCAATCAGTGAGAAGATCTGATTGGTGTGTACCTGAGACTTTGCAGCCGAGGAGTATCTTAGAAAAAGACTTTTTAGTAGAAGCGAGGAGTTCTAATAATAGTGTAGTCTATATGAGAGACTTCAACGTTATAACATTAGCATGATAACGAAAACGTTAGTAAAGCTTGAGGCGTTGCTGTTCTGTAGGTTCAGCACCAGCATACGCGTAGTGATTTTGCAAAGGACATTGAGCCGCACCTAGAATTCTAATTCTGTATGGAGCATGTGGGAGTTTTTGCAAGATCTTTACGGAGTGCTCTTTACGAGTAATACGTACTCGTAGTGTGTACGAGTATTACTTCGGAGTACGACGGCGTGACCCAGACGGTACAGAGTACTCTCTCGTTACATACTCCGTACTCGTAAGCATGGCCAAGAATTGTGGGTACGTATTAATCATCACGATAATCTCACTTCGTATGACCCGGTGGCCCCCACATGGGGTTCTACTCCGTTCTCCGTACTCCGTACGAGTACATTACTCCGTACTCAGATTTGGTAGTGCGATAATGGTTGTTGCAACATATCACACATACTTCTCATCATCACGATACTGGCCCTGCCTGCATGCTCTTCTCTTCGCCGCCCGGTCAATACGCCAATCGTCTACGTATTGTTACCTCGGCATAGCACAACTCGACCAGAGTTTGCACGGTTCTCCAGAGCTTGCTCAGGTCGACGGCACGGTAACCCCTATGGCATCGGATCGCCTACGTGTTCTATCGCCAATACTACCTACGACGTACACGCTCCTTACCGGATAGGCGAGCACCGCGAATCAATTGCAGGACCATTTTCTCACCACCCCTTGGGCCCCTCTATATCTGCCGAACATGAGCAACCTGAACAAAGTCTGGTCTGGCACGTCTTTGTTACGCGGCGGCGACGCATCGAGCCCTTCCTCCGACATCGATCATGGCCGGCCGGGCTATCGAACACCTCGTCGCATCAGCGACGACGACACATTCGACAGCTTTCCGACACCGTCCCGGCCCGGGCTTTCAGCTTCTGCCGGCCTCTCCCGCCGAGGGTCGTTTCGATCAATCAGCCCGGCTTCCAATGCACGCATCGCCGTTCGCAAGAAGTACACCTACGCAGCCTTCTTTCTTGCAATATCACTTGTAACGTTCACTGTCCAGACGGAGCTGGCGGCCTGGGTGCAACATGCGGGCTGGGATAAGGCTTACTGCATGCTCTACCTCACACACGGGTCATGGGCTCTTCTTTGGCCTGTGCAGTTGCTAGTGCTGCGTATCCAAAAGAAGTCTGTACCGTGGCAGTCGTTCTGGAGGCGCCATGTCTGGCTGATTCGGACTACTGCTGAAATGGTGCAGTCGCGAAGCCTAGATGTTCATGAAGCTGGGCACGGCGGTAGCAGGACATCCAGGCAAGGTTTCCTCAGCGGCAGCGGACATGTGGCTTACATGGTTCGGACGACACTGTTTGTCACATGTGCCCTCACTGTGGCCGGCCTTAGCTGGTATGTGGCCGTGGCTCTAACTACCCCAGGTGACCTCACGGCCATCTACAACTGCAGCGCTTTCTTTGCGTATGCCTTCTCGGTGCCTTTGTTGAAAGAGCGCTTGCGCCTGGACAAGAGTCTGGCCGTCCTGATTGCCGTCGTTGGCGTTTTGATTGTGGCCTATGGAGACGCGAAGGAGCCGTCGCCCAAAGATGGGAATGACGCGTCTAGCGGGGGCAGCAACCGCATGCTGGGCAACCTCATCATTGGCGTGGGAAGCGTGCTATACGGACTTTACGAGGTCTTGTACAAGCGATATGCTTGTCCACCGGACGGCTGCAGTCCCGGTCGCGGTATGATTTTCGCCAACACATTTGGCAGTTGTATTGGCATCTTCACGCTGACGGTTCTCTGGATCCCACTGCCGATTCTGCACTTGACGGGCATTGAGACTTTCGTTTTGCCTACCGGAAAGGTCGCCTGGTACCTCTTTCTGTCTGTTGTTATGAATGCTCTGTTCTCCGGCTCTTTCCTCATCCTCATAAGCTTGACGAGCCCAGTGCTGAGCAGTGTGGCGTCGCTTTTGACCATTTTCATTGTTGCTGTCTCGGACTGGCTTATCACCGGACAGCATCCGAGTGCTGCTGCCATTTTTGGCGGTGGAATGATTGTCGTTGCCTTTGGACTGCTGACATGGAGCTCATACAAGGAGATGACAGAGGATGAGAAGAAGAAAGCGCGCGATGTCGTTGATGAGGAAGACGAAAGCGGCTCGGACGACGACCATTGAGACAGTTCAGTTGTCGCTCAAGACCATGCTCTTGGCACGGATGTTGTATGATACACATCAGGATGTGCATTTGTATTTGTAACTTTGTACGATAGGGATAGATTTGATTTTTCGGTATTGAGGATCATGGGCGCAATTGGATACAGTTTTAGATAACTTGATAGGTTGAGACCGAAGTTGAATTCACATACAACCGGTATTACGCTTTCCAACATCACGGATGCATTATTCGTCTTTTTTTTCTGCATATGCCGAAAATTCTCGTGAAGCCACGTACAATGCTCAGAAACAGGGGATTGGAAGTGTCGATAATGATTTGATACCGAAGATACGTCGCAATAGTGCCGAATTACCACTCCGTACTCCGTATTAAC
The DNA here is from genome assembly GCA_002778075.1 of Grosmannia penicillata. Lineage (NCBI taxonomy): Eukaryota > Fungi > Ascomycota > Sordariomycetes > Ophiostomatales > Ophiostomataceae > Grosmannia > Grosmannia penicillata. The sequence continues at coordinate 1,364,195 of PCDK01000018.1, read as the reverse complement.
ATAAGCGGATAGCCAATGGGATGATCCCAGTTTCAATCAAAGTCACGTGCAGCACAACCGCCTATCGAGGCTGGAATTTATCGTAGCCGTCAGCAGTAGATCGCATCTAACCTCTACTCTGCTGGCCACCCCAGGACATTGTTACTGGTCGAATACCCTCTCAAAATGGCAGGCGCAACTGAAGCCAGCCTTCCCAGTATGCTTTCCTGCATATCCTGAAGATGTTGGTGTGCTCCACTGACCATGCAACAGAGGCGACTCGCGAGGAGATGAGCGAGGCGAAGCTCCCGTTGGCCTACCGCGACAGCTGTGCCAACCTTCTCATCCCGCTCAACCGTTGTCGCTTCGAGACGTACTATCTGCCGTGGAAGTGCGAGGTACTGTGGCCCTCATTGGCGGTCGGGACGAAGCCTACTTCCGATTCCTTGCCGAACCTCCTGCTAATCAGCATCGTCTACAGACCGAGAGACACAGCTACGAGAAATGCCAATACCTGGAGTTCAAGAAGCGGGTTGCAAAGATGGACGAGTTAAGAGAGGCAAAGGGTGGCGCACGAAGCAACTAAGAAATCTACAGCTCTTGGCAATTGATCCGAGGCTCCCGAGTTGACGTTGCTGTACACGACGAACAACCCTTCGACTGGACTAAGCCAAACACGAGGCACAGGCCCGGCACTATATACTGAAATTGAAGAATTACTCTGGCCATGTTGCACTAAGCGACAGAAAGTAGCGGGAGAACTAAATTTTGGAAGGTTGAATGCATACAATAATCTTCAATTTGCCCGTCCTGACTAGGAGATTGCAAGGAGACATGTGTTAGCTTGCACCAGGCTGGAAGACAGGCCCGTTTGAGCCTGCTTGGGGAAAAGAGCAACAGGCTGCGTTTGAAAAGCTGCAGGAAGCATTTCAAAAGGCACCGCTGTTGGCACACTTTCACCCCGAGAAACCCCGGCGAATCGAGACCGACGCGTTAAAGTGGGCGATGGCCGGAATCCTCTCCCAGCCAGATGACAATGAGATTTGGCACCCAGTGGCCTTTTGGTCTTGAAAGTTTACTGCTCCTGAGATAAACTATGGCACGCCTGATCAGGAGATGATGGCCACAGTTGAGTCATTCAAGCACTGGCGACAGTACTTGGAAGGGAGTAGCAGGCCTGTCGAGGTCCTCTCGGACCACGCCAACTTAAGCAGGTTCATGGAATTGCCTAAGTTAAACGGACGACAAGCCCGTTGGTGCATGTATCTGGCCCCTTTCGAGTTTACGATCAAGCACCGGTCTGGGAAGAGTAATCCCGCGGATGCGCCCTCGAGAAGGGTAGACTACGAAGGGGAGTCGGGGTGGCTAGACAGCGAAGGGCAACCTGGTGCATCAGGGAGTTTAGAGCCAAGTCTATTGCCCGACTTAAAACAAAAAATGGCCTCCTTACAAGCAGTCATGGTTAGGGTACGCCAACCTAACCGCGTCCAGGAATTGTCCCTAGACGGAGGAGAGTCGCCCGCCTTATAGTAACCGGATGTCCTAACATGGGCCGAGTTAAAATCTGTCGTAGTAAACCTACCAAAGCGACACAGTCGCGATACGTCGTTGAGGTACCAGCGACGTAGGGGTGCCTACTTAGAGCAGGTCGTACCAAGGGCCTTGGCTCAAGAAGTTTTGGCTGGTGATACCCCGTGGGAACCTAAAACCGGGCAATCCCTAGAGGAGCTGATTAGAGCCCTGCAGGCCAGCGACTTAGAGACGGCATTACACATTCAGTATATAAACTTAGAATTGTAAGGGGCGAGGTAGACTAGGTGAAGATAGATGGATAAAGATCGAAGACGTATCAGCAAGGTATCACGAGAGTGTCAGAGACGAAGTAATAAAGGTAAAGGAGGAAGGTGGTGTATATCAGAACATAGACTAAGTCTTAAGTCCCCCTCGACCTCTGGGTAAGACGAGGGCGACTCATATATATGCAGATCACTCATCATACAAAACAAGACAAAGACAGAAGTGGGCATGCCAGAGTATCCCAGAGCTAAAGGGAGACCGTCTAGTCTAGACTTGGCTAAGGGGCGACTTGGCTGAGGGGTCGGGACTTCTGTTAAGTGGCGATACTGAAGGAGAGGGCTGCAAGCGATATGTCTCCAAGATCCCTCGAGACACGTCCTTGTCACATGCCTCTGGCTCGACTCTCATGGTCGTCTCCTTTGTCAAGTCCGTCTCTCATGTCCCAGGCTTCACCAAGTCACGTGCTCTTCTGTCAATTGCTTCATGGAGAAGGGATTACCGTTTATCCCGTAACAACGTGGCCGCGTCGCAACCTTGTCGCGTACTCGTCCGATTCTAATTCGGACTTGGCCGCTCCTAGTAGAGGGAACACTGCTTTCTGTCCTTCGCCAATAACAGTACAAAGATATAGACATTCCAAGCAATCGGTGCAAAAAACTAATTGCGTGTCTATTACTTGTCTCGCTATGCTTTTACATCCAGAAACATAATTTTATTGGTTGTATATCGCCTCTTTTCCTATAGTAAGCAGAATTGTAGCATATGTTACACTTTTACACTATCCAAATTTTACGACAGAGCAAGGTCCTCGCCAGCCTCGGCCTTCTGGATGCCATACTTCTTGAGGCGGATAGCGTTGATGGCAATGAAGCCGGCTGTTTATCCTCGTCAGTAGATGGGTCATAAAGAGTAAAAAATGCCGAATGCGAAACTTACAGGTGTCAACGGGGCTAAAGTCAACCAGAGAGTCCATGGAGGACTCCTCAGAAGAGTAAAGCTTCTCATCCGAGCTACGGCCCAAGACGTAGGCGTTGCCCTTGTAGCAGCGCAGGCGAACCTCGCCGTTCTAAACTGTGAGTTAGCAATTCGGAAATTTCGGAAGGCAGGAAGGTCTTCATCAGAAGTATGACATACCACGTGCTTCTGGGCGAAAACAAGAGAGTTCTAGAAAGGTCAGAATTTTGTTGTTTGAAGAAAAACATGGATAGAAACAAGAACAAACCTCAATGAACTCCCGCTCCGGCGAGAAGTACATGCCATTATACAGCAGCTCAGACCAGCTGTGCGTGACAAACTGGTCGCGAAGCGAGCGAACCTTGCCGTCCATAACAAGACCCTCGAGGTCCAGGTGCGCCAGACGCAGGATGGTCCTGGCTTGAAGTTAGATAATCATAGCCCGAGGCAAAGGCGATGCTGTGGAGTGTTGACTACTGACATGCCGGGAGAGTCGTAGCAACCACGGCTCTTCAGGCCGATGAACCGGTTCTGTTAAGGCTGTTAGCGCTTTGCTCTTGCTTGACACACGAAGCCTTCTGGAAGTGACCGACCTCAACAATATCGACACGGCCGATACCGTGCTTCTTGCCGATCTCGTTGGCCTTCTCGAACAGCTCAACGCTATCGGTGTAGTCCTTGCCGCCAACAGACAGTTTGACGGGCAGACCCTTCTCAAAGATGATCTGAATGTCCTCGGACTGATCGGGAGCCTTTTCGGGATCCACAGTCCGGGTCCACATGCCCTCCGGAGGGGGCTGCGACGGGTCCTCGAGCTGGCCGCTCTCGTACGAGCAGTGGGCAAGGTTGTCATCCATGCTGTACGGCTTAGCCTTGGTGGAGGTGACAGGGATGCCAGTAGACGAGGCATAGTCCAAGAGGTCCAGGCGGCCCTGGAAGCGGTTGAAGAACTCGGGCAACCGCCACGGGGCGATAATCTTGATCTTGGGGTCGATGGTAAGGAAAGCCAGCTCTGTTTAACCAAGATTGGCATGTGTAAGTTGGCATGTCGGCGATATACAGACGTAAGAGTAATGGGGGTGCTGATCGCTGGCCGACTTACCGAAGCGAACCTGGTCGTTGCCCTTGCCAGTGCAGCCGTGAGAAACGAAATCGCCTTTGTGAAGTCGTTAGCGCACAGGCCGTTTTCAAATGTAGGGTTGATGAAGGGTTGGTGATTGCTTACAGCCCTCCTCCTTGGCAACCTTCATCTGAGCGCGGGCGATGACAGGCCGAGCCAAGCTCGTTCCCAGAAGGCTTTCGTTAATAGTTAGCAAGCTGTATATCGCGGCAATCGCATTAAGAAGAACCGGAGAGCAGCGCCCCGAAAGTCTGACTTACTAACGGCCCTCGTAGATGGCATTGCACTGAACGGCGCGGAAGCACAGCTCCTCCACGAATTCGCGGCGGAGGTCGAGAATGATCATTTTAGAAGCACCCAGCTGTGCCGACTTGGCCTTGACGGCATCCCAGTCCTCCTCCTGGCCGACGTTGGCCAAGAAGCACACGACTTCATATCCCTGCTCGAGAAGCCACTTCAGGATGCAGCTGGTATCAAGACCGCCTGCCAAGTAGTCCACATTAGCCTGTGTCTACCACGCAATAGTATGAAACCAAACCAGGCGTTGCGAGCTTCAGCAGCGCAAAGCTGGAGCTCTTGACGTTGTGTAAAGAAGGCAGTAGAGGGGTATTAATGAAATGAGTGGGGTGGACGAGGCTCGCAAAAGATGGAGAAAGATGTTCGCATGTCGTACCTGAGTAGGCAAGGCAAACCTTTCCCTTGCTCATTTTGGAAATCGTTAATGCTGTTACTTGCTTCTCTTCCGGTAATTGAGTTGTGTATATCCCAAGGAGAGCTTCAATGGCAGCTGGAAGGATTTGGTCGTTCGATGACTCTTATCTGAGAATTTTCTCCGTTTCTCGGCGGCGAGCTAGCTACAAAGGCCGAAAATATATGGGTCGGGTGCGGCGATTTCGCAGCATCACGTGCGCGTTTGATTTTGTGACCACTGATAATGAAAGCAGGCAATTTTCAGCCAATCCTAGTGTACTGGCATGTTGGCTATGGGAACCAAGGGACTGTGTTTTGTTTGCCATTCCTGTGGTTCGCGCTGGTCAGTGTGACGGCATATACCATGTAGTGCAAAGCATCAGTTTCATTGCTCTACAAGCCCCATTGTTCTGACGGGGCCTCCAGTGACCTTTCTGACAGTGGAGAGCTATACAGCCTCGCTAAGCAAAGTGGTAATTTAGAGATCTCATAAGTACGAGTATATGTCTAGCTAGGCATGCCGGCGGCAATGTTCAAATATTGACTGTCAGGATAGCTAAGCAGGTTCTGGGTGGTGTCAAGGCCTCCCAGAGCCGCGAAAGACGTGCCAATGAGGCTATCACCATCAGTACGATCAGCCGAAGCTTCCCAGAACATCCCTCCGCCAAGACCATTGTTCTTTACGTAATCAATCTTCGTGCGGACCAAGTCTGGAGTATCGTACGATATCATCTTCTGGGCCGAAGAATCATAGCTGTAGGTTGCACCTGCAACGGTGTCTGTCAAAACCGTAGCGCCACTTTTTGGGAGGCTTTTGTAGTCCCAAATACCGTTTTCCCAGGATCCGCTTCCAACACCACTGTATGTCTCTCCTGGGCCAGATGTACTTTCGAATGCACGACCGTAGATAGGCATTCCAAGAACAATTTGACCAGCAGGGACACCAGAAGCAAGGTAGTCCGTAATTGCAGCGTCTGTCGAAAAAGGAGTGGAATTGGGGTTTTGAGTATTGTGATACAGATTTGCCTGGTGGCCGGAGTAGCTCGAGAAAAAACCAGCGTAGTCGTAGCCCATAAAATTAAAAAAGTCAATGACACCCGCCATGTCGGCTAGATTCTGGTTATTGTAGTTGGTCGGGCCAGCAGGGGATGCCACTGTTAGCAGAAAGTGATACCCCGCAGCATGCTGGGCTGCATATGAATCAAGCTCTTCACGAACTGCCTTAAGAAGGAGGACAAAGTTGGCAGCGTCAGTCGAAGACGCGGGATACTCCCAATCGATGTCGATACCGCTGATCAAAAATTAGCTTGGGCTTCTAGCAACTGGAAAGATTCAGAAGCTGATAACATCTTCACTTACTCAAATCCCCAGTCTTTCATTAAGGTCACTGCAGTTGTGGCAAATGTAGCGCGAGTTGCCGCAGAGCTGGCCGCAGAGGCAAAGTTTCCATTTTGAGAATATGTCCAGCCGCCAATGCTGAGAAGAACGCGCAGGCCGCGGTTAGCTTTCTTAAGAAGATAGAGTTGCTTGACACAACCATAAGCATTGTTGCCAACATCGTTCCAAGCTTCACTGCTGTCAGCAACCTGAACTGGCTACAAAAAGTCATCCGGTATTCACCAACAATGCTTGACTCACAATCGTTTGAATAGTGCTGTTGAAGGTCCGCGTATGAATCTGAAGATACCCTAATATAGAATTAGAGTGCTGCGTATAGACCGATGTTTAAGAATAAATTTCGTACACATTTCCAGATGAATCGAGGTTAGCGAACGCATACAGAACCATCGAGAGCTGGGATGCTGGCAGCTGCTGTGCCGTATATGCCCGGCCGTAGACTCCCCTTGTGTGCATATTAGCTAAAGTTGAGACCTTGATAAATACGATGTGCCTAAGCCATACTTACCAGTTGACGAAGTACACAGCGTTCTGATAGCCGTTTGCTCTTTTCTCGACCACAGTGGCGTTAAGAGGAGTAGGTGCACCCACAGAAAATCGAAGGGCGCAAAGGAGAAGCAAAGCAACTTTGACGAGAGCCATTGTTGCAAGAACAAATCTTAACAACAGAATAATCAAAATGCTAAGAAGATGTACAATGACGACAGGTTACCGCCCTAGAAATTCTGAGCCGCGAAAGAGACTTGAAGAAATAAAGCAGAATAATATATAAACTGATGGGCTATGAGCATTCTGACCGAGATTTCACAGCTCGAATTCATTCTTTAGTATACAACCATATGGGGTCTAAAAGCCATTACTAATGGCTATCGCGTTCTACCACCCTTCACATTTCTGTCGCGATTAGACGTGTTGACACAGTGACTAGCGTTGGCGGCAAAAAGTGGAATCGTTACTAGATTGATACATGAAGCATATCTGTCAAGCAACGTCATCGAACGACTGATGACACCGTAGACTCGAGTGCGATGGGATTTGCCGTAATGAACTGTACCAGGTGGGCAAGGTACTTTCCCCACTGGGCGAAGACTGCGGAAAACAACGTTGTACCGCATTATGTCGATCTCAAGTCCGTGTCAAGTTTGGGGATAACGGAAATAACTATATTTGTGAGTGGTGGTGCCGGCAATCTATCTTCTTGGAGCAGATAATATTCTCCTGCGCTATGTTTGGCACTCATGTACGGACTGTTTCAGATACGTGCCCGTACGGTAGGCAGCCTTTATCGCGACTCCCGTTAGTGAAGGTTTGTCTGTAACCCTAATTTCCACCATCGGGAACAATCAAACGTTTCAATTGAGGTGCCTGACAGAGATTCGAGACCTTTATACTTGCTTAACTGTACTAGGAAGGTGCATCAGAAGCATGCCGTATGACTTGGCTATGCTGCTGCTAGGCACGAGGATGCTCCCAGTGAGACTTTCTGGATACACTAAGCTCACATGCCCTTTTTACCTTTGCTTGAAGACCCCGTGTTGATACATGCGCTCTTATCTACCTGGTAAATACCCAAGATGGCGAGGCTTTTTTAGTGTCTAGATCACATAATTGATCAGGAATGTAGTCAGCGAGTGCGATGTACGCGGCCTTCCCCGTACGATGACTTGATATTTGCACTTACTCTCGATACAAATATCTTACAAGGACTCCTGGGGCTCCTGTAAAAATTTGTAGATGTTCTGATGTGTGCCCCTTGGCCAGTTTGAGTTAGCACATCCGCATGGTCACATCAGAGTCTTACGCTAATAACTCCCACGACCTTCAAGGCAGCTGAGAGGAACCTCACCCCGTGTAAGGGCCAATTTGTAAGTATCGAGAGTGACTGAAGGCACATGTTCTTGGTACTTGTGACAATCATTTTGGCCCTGCAACGTTACTGAATCGTGTATGTGGAGAGCAATATCGTACGCACGGAGCTCAAGACGGTAAAGGAAATCAGCCTCGTGTTGCTTCGTGTATACTGATGGCGTACATGATCTTTTCTTTGTACAAGTACTGGCACCGTTGTGATATACAATGTTGTCGATCTCCTTAGTAATCTATAGATTATAACTCTGTTCCAGTGCACTTTTGAACAGCCGAATACTGTGTGGAAAACGAGTAGCATGAACGAACGACTCACACAGAGATACGTCAAGACATACTCGTAGATAAGGCTGTCTAACGTGGCTACTAGGCCTAGACATAGTGGCCGTATATGTATCGCAACCCACTATCGCTTATCATGCAAAGGTTCCGCTCCTGTCACCTTCCACTTATACTAGGAAACTTGATCGATTGGCTCTGCGTCACATGCTGCGATTATCCTCTATTAATAAAGCTTCTATGTTCTGACTTGCTGAAAAGTTATTTCCTTAATTATCTACCACTTCTTCTGCTGGCTTCCTTTCTATCACCAAATCATGTATATGTACCTAGCCATATCCAGGCCGCGCCCAACTACCACCATAGGCCGCACAATCAAGTGTACAGAGCCTAAATGTGTCCTCAAAGGGCCCCGCCGCACACGAGAAACGTGGCTATATTTGACGCTCATATACTGACTGACTGAATATTTACATTTTTTATGAGGAAGACATCGTAGGAGCTACTCGACTGGCGCACGGCACTTGCACTGTGACCACAGCTGGACCACAAAGTAAGCGGCATTTGCTCTGTCCGTCGACAACGGTTTATCTTAAAAATCTTCTCGTTCACGACTTTGATTTCTCTGAATTAAACTCAAGTCTCTACTTACCGTACATGTGCGGCCACGCTAGCTAAACGTCCAAGAACTATCATGATGTATGAACCCAGAGATGAATAGTTCAAAGGTGAACGTTGTAATGCTCATGATTACTACTACTCATAGAGGGAAAGCATGCACTTATATCCTAACGCAACAATGTCTGCATAGAACAAGGAGGAACCCTTCGGTCAGCTGGCCACTGGTCCACAAGTAAAAACAAACCTTTAATACACCAAAGACAAAGACAGTTTACAGCACGTAGACATCTACACCGAGGACAGAGCGCCCCCGCTGTGTCCCTGGATCATGGAGAGGGACCAGCTCCTCAGTGCCTCGTCAAACGTGTCCACTGCCCAGCGCGGCCCGTCCCCATGGCACACATACAATGCAGCAAGCCGGTCCAGGAACCCGTCAATCACTTCGACCCGCTTTTGCTTCTCGGGGTCCGTTGCGTTATGCTCCCACCAGCTCGTCGCTGGCGTCGCCAGCACTGCAAAGACGTTGTCCCCAAGGACGGCCCGCATGCGCTGCTCAGCCGAGATGGGCGACAGCCAGCCCCGTGCTGGCGTGCCTGAGCTTGGCGGCGGCGGCACAGCATAGGGCGCAGCTCCGGCTACGCGTGTCTCTAGCGCAGCGACAAGATCGCCTGGCCTGATCCGTCCCATGCGGGCCGGCAGTCCTTGGCGGGCCTTGCTGGCCTCGAGCGCATCGACCGTGCTCCAAAACAGCCGGCCCGCAACAGTAAAGGCACCCGCGCCGAGAAAAGGCAAGACTGTCGCGTAAAAGTCGGTGCATGGCTGGTGCTGAAAGGGGTCCCGGTAAACTTCTACGCGCGTCTCGGGCTGGCTGTCCGGCTGCATGCGATTTTCGTGCAGGTCATTGGTGCTCGCCTCTGTGCGGCCGCTGTCCGGCGTCTCGGAGTCGCGCCTGGCTCCGGCTCCGGCCCCGGTTGAGACCAGCGCGACTGCCTCCTGGATCTTAACCCGCAACGCCAGGCGGTCGTCGGGGCACGCCTCTCTAGATATGGCCTGGATGGATATTCTCAAGGCTGCGTTCTCTTGCTGCATGGCCTGCCGCGCCTCTGCCTGGCGTCGTCGAAAGGCACTTTGGGCCAACCGGCAGCGCTCGCGGCGCCGCTTCAGGGAAGAGTCAACAAAAATCAACAGGGGTAAAGGTGCGAACGATGGAAGTAGCAACCTACTTCAAAGTCTGCCTTGTAATCCATAAGTCCAAATCCTATTTTCTGGGAGAGCCAGGTAGTTTCTGGTGGTTGTTATCGCGTAGTCGGGATTAAAACACCACGTGCAGCCCATTGGTGCCATCACCATTATTAATACTAGTTACGTGGCGTTACGTGATACTACGTTATAGTGCGTGATGTTACGGAAGGCTCTCGATCGACAATCTTCAGTCAGGAGAATCAATAATTGATTCACTGTATTACAGAGCAAAGGGGGGTTAACGTGATGGCTCAACGGGAGGAGTCCTGTGGCTATATAAAGAACTGTTTCGCTCAAACTGCTTCCGCAATTGACAGATTGTCACTCAAAGCATTGACAGCCAAATCAAGCAACACTTTAGCACTCCGTTATAGTTTGTTTTCCAAAACCAAATTCAAACGTAGCACTATCGAAATGGTCAAGGTGGCCATTGCAGGCGCCAATTCTGGTCAGTCAAACCCATCAATGCAGACCGTGTTCATAGCCCCAACTCACCAAGCTTTACCAGGCTTGGCTCTCGAAGTCATCGACAAGCTTGTCGAAGACCAGAAGCACGAGGTCATTGCTCTGTGTAGAAAGGTTGGTGGCTTCCCCGGATTCTCGGCGCAGACAAACTCTAAGAGACACCCAACCAGGATCCTGCCCAGTTCCCCCAGCACGAGAATGTCCAGTGGGTCTGGACCACCTACCAAGACAAGGCAGAGCTGGTCAATCTATTTCAGGGTGTCGAGACCGTTTTGAACTTCATTGTCGTCGCAAATGATCCCAACAACGAGGTGTCTATCCGTCTCATTGATGCTGCTGTGGAGGCGGGCGTCAAGCGCTTTGCGCCAAGTGAATGGGCCATGTAAAGGCCACCTCTCGTACATACAAAGGCCCCCATGAACTCAGACTCTGACAGTATCTAGGAGTCAAAACCTGCAGAAAATTATTACGCTTATTCCGTGGTACCAGGGAAAACTTGACGCGCGGGCGTACCTCCGCAAGCTCAATAAAGACAGAAAGGTATGTTGACGCAGCCACTCCAACGCCGATATTTAGCTGTTTAGTCCTCTTTGCCTGTAGCTCACTCATCGTGGCTGGGTAGGTCATCGAGTACTGCTTCTTCCAGCCTGGCATGTTCATGGAGTACGCCGGCTATCCGCGCCAGTTGACTAAGCATGTGCCGCCCATGCCTACTGTGTGGCAGCTGGACAACCTACGCATTGTTGCAGTAGAAGGACATGAAAACACGCTTATCACAATGACCAGCGTCACTGACATTGCCAGCGTGGTTCGCCGTGCCATCGAGTACAGTGGCGAATGGCCCGAAGTGGGTGGCATCAGCGGCGTGCAGATTAGTGCGCTGCAGCTGAAGAAGGTTGTCGAGAAAATTAGAAGTACGTCACTTCCTGCGGTTCTGTTGAAAACAGCTAAAATGAAACAGCGTGCTCACCATTTTCCACGAATAGACAAGCCTGTACAGATGGACGTGCTCTCAAAGGCGGACCTGGACGCTGGGGTTCTGGGCGTTGAGGTGCCTCTAATTCAGCATCCATCAATCCCTGAAGACCAAAGGGAGGCGTGGAACACGCCGGGTTGGATCGGAATTATGCGGGCCCTCGTGTATGGTGCTTGGACTACCACGGACGAGTGGAACAAACTTCTGCCTGACTACAAGTTCACGGGAATTGAGGAGTTTGTGAAGCGGACTTGGGGCGAGAACTAGAAGTGGCTGGACAGCTTTTGTCTCTGAAAATCTAACAGTAGTCCTTCTCGTGACGAGTATTTGCAGTACAGCACAAAATCTCTAAGGACTTGAATTACTGAGTCTTAACTTTCAAAGAGCTTACCCAGGGCCTATCTAAGGACATTCACTCAAAAACCAAAGCTTAGATAGCCACATACACTTGTTTGACTTGACTAATGCTTCGAAGTGCACAGTATTGATCACGTACTACTTCCCTGGAAGTTGCGTAACTTGCACGCAATCCACTCCGACGTACCAGCCAACTTTTGATGCAAGAGTGTATAAACTGCATGCATTATCATCTCTGAACTTTCATTATCCAAAATTGGTACGCATTGTTTAGCTGTTGCGAGTTGCAGTGTCTCCATCGCCGATATAATCCTGAAAAGCTGTTAGCTTGCTGTCGTTCGTAGATAGCTAAAGTAAACATACCTATTTCCCATGAGAAAATCGACTTCCGATTCTTCACCAAGAAATACTTTTAGTAATTTTATCGCCGACACTATGCCGTCCTGGAAAAGAGTCCAGGTTTTTAGGTAAAGCGGACAGCCTGAGTCGTGCAGAATGTCCAGAATCAATGGCCGAACCAAGGCGAAGCGTGAGAACCAATAGAGAAGCTTTAGCCGCGTCACCACTGGCGATGATGCGCCTTTCACTGGCTCTACAGTCCAATCCAAAACATTTGGAAGGCGAAGTAACCACTCATCAATTTGTTTTCGAAGTTCGTGGATAAGTGGGGAGACTTGAGGTGTGCTTTGCACGGTGCCTTTTACCTCGGCCTGCCTCCAGCCAGGGGTTCTTAGAATTCTCGTAAGGATTGCTCTTAGAGACATCTCTGCCAAAGAAAGCATTATCTCGTCGCGAATAGTTGGAGGCACAGTCATGTTCGGCGAACAGCCCAGTGGTAATGCAAAGTTGTCTTCGAGCAGATGCAGCGAACTCTGAGGAAATGACTCGTCAATTTCGTGGATCAGGTCGCTTCGAAATGTTAGTGCTTCTTGTAAACGTACTAAATTCATAGACATACCGCTCTAGATTGTATCCGATCCAAAATGTCGACGATATAGTGTTCAACTCGCCGGTACTTCTCTCGGCTCCAGAAGTTTGATCCCTTGATTAAGCTGATTAATACACTGTAGCACCGTACGAAAATCATAGCACTTAACTCACCTTCGAATCAAAGTATATAGAGATGTGCATGCTGCATGGAGTGTCATGGCAAAATTGATCATCCGCCCTTTCTTTAGGAGAAACAGACAAGAAAGAAACTGAACGACCACAAAGTCTAGGGTGAGCTGCCCATTTAGATGGCTCAAGATTTGGCTAGCCATCTGAAAATCTGCTAAGCCACTTGTTGTTGACGTGGGGTCGCTGTATGCCTTGGAAAGCGATACCATGAAGAGAGCGTAGCAAGACTGCAGGTTTGCTCTCAGACCATCCCTCCGAACTGATATCACAATTTGGAAAACCGAGTTCTTGCACATAATTGGAAACAAAGTATAGGCATAGCGTAGGTAGTCATCGACGTGAGGTACGATATCCCTTGTTTCAGTCGGGGGTTCTTGGGAAAGCAAATTTGGAAACGGAGGACGAGTCTCCTCAGAAGAGAAAGGTGTAGAGTCCAGATACCCGGCTGGCCTCAGATCAACGAGACATTCTTCTGTGGGGGATTGGCGATTAAAGAAGTAGAGACCACCGTTATAAGAGCTTATAGCGGGCAGAGTTACTGGGGACGAGGAAAAGACTTTGACAATGCCTCTACTATTCTCCTGCGTTGAATGCGATTTTGTCGTCTGCACTTTCATTGTTTGCAATTCCACAGGTTTGCTTTCATATTGGACTCCGCGAGTCCTAACCTCTGCTTTGAGCTCTTCTAAAGAATGCTCAAGCCGAGAAAATCGATTTAATAACACGGCAAGCTTTTCATTATTTCTATACGACATGTTAAAGAATACGGCCTACTTTGTTTTTGCATAGATCAATGATCAAAAACTTACATTACACCAGATTGGTCGGGGTAAGAGCACTGGAAGCTATGACGAGTGCAGTAGGCACATGTAGGACGGCTTTCATCGCATTTAACCTTCTTGTGGCGGCAAGTCTCGCAGGCCTATGCATTGTGGTCAGAGTCAGGAGACTGAAGATCTGATGTTTCTTTATAGACTTACCAAAGATGCTTTCTGCTGATTGTTCTTGTCGTCTGGAAAAACAACAGCTGCCTTTTTGCTGCCGTTAGTTTCATTCTCTTTGGTGGGAGTAGTGGGTCTCAAGGCGATGCTTCGAAATCGCTTGCGAGAATCAGATGCCGGACTACCCTTCCGCTTGACAGCAGTCGGCTCTGTTGCGTCCGCCATCACAGTGATGGGCACGACTTTTCAATGCGCAACGGAAGACTAGAAAATAAGAAGCTTTCGACACGGGTACTAATTGTGGGCAGCGACGTTGCGAGGACCCGAATTGCGACATACGCCTTTTGCGAATTAGCTCGCGCCATAGGCGATTAACAAGACGTCATCAACAAGCCCCCCTACATCGCATTGATATCAGCCAACAGATTGGAAGTAGGACGTCAACGTTCAGTGAGGGTTGCACTCCTTCTCTATCTTTTGGCTTCCTAATCATGTGATAGATATGTATATATAGCACGGCTTGGCCGCACACCATATTGCTTGCAGGCCGAGCATCTTTGACGGTTCGTATTAGCGACCTTTATACGAGACTTGCAAACTCGCCATTATGACCCAAGCTCTACCCCGCCGTGTGGCTGTTGTCGGCGCTGGCATATCGGGGGTCAATACAGCCGCCCACCTTCTAGCAGAAGGTCTTGATGTCACCGTGTTTGAGCAGTCTTCCGTCGCTGGGGGGGTTTGGTACGTAACCCAAATTCTGGTTAGAATGACTTCCAATTAATGCAGTAATCATGTAGGGTATTGAGTCCACTTAAGCCTCTGGAACCGACATACCCCTCGGCAAAAGCGTCCGTAGCCGACTCAACCTTCCATGATGTTCCGAACGATGTCGATCCACACCTGTTTCATGCACCACCTGGGTATGGTATATACATGCAGAGTATTTCATTGCGAAACGGGCATATGCTGAGACAATCCTTTAGCCCTTGCTACGAAGAACTTACAAACAATGTTCCGACCGAACTGCTTGAGGTCTCTCTGAACAAGTGGAAGCCAAATACCGAGTCGTTTACAAGACACGATGTTCTTGCAGAGTACATTCAAGACACAGCTGCAAAGACGGGCGTGACGAATAAAACTCTTTTCGATACAAAAGTGACTTCAATTGAGAAAGTCGGCGGCTCTTGGCAAGTGAAAACCAATACTTGGAACTACGAGACCAAACAAGGAACGTCGAGAGAATGGGCAAGTTCATCTGATTCAAGCGAGATCGTACATTAGTATATTAACCAAGAGTAAGTAGACATTTGACGCCATTGTTATTGCTTCTGGCCATTACAGCGCACCGAAAATTCCCGATATCCCGGGCCTCAAACAATGGAAAGCCGCCTATCCTTCTAGGATAGAACACTCAAAAGCGTATCGCAATTCAAAGGGGTTTGAGAACCAGGTTAGTGTTCTCCTTCGATACATGGCATTGTGCTTAATCTGACGCCGGCTTTAGAATATTCTTCTTATAGGGGGTAGCGCATCTTCAACAGACATAGCAGTTGGTCTGTCGCCTGTTGCCACGAAAATCTGGCAGTCAACTAGAGATGGGCCCTTTGATCTTCCGTCTAGTTTGCTCCCCGAGAACTCCGAAAGGGTGGCCGAAGTGAGCAGTTTCGGAGATCTTGACAGCAACGTGCCATCGGAATCAGGGCCAATCCCTGCCGCAGTAACTCTTGTGGACGGGACCGTTTTGACGGGCATCGACAGAGTCATTGTTGCTACGGGATACCAGTTCAACTTGCCGTTCCTTCCAGAACACCATCGAGATGATGTCTCCCCCCAAAATGCGGATGAGTTCGTCCTCGTAACGGACGGCCAAATGTTGCACAATTTGCACAAGGATATTTTCTACATTCCTGACCCGACACTTGCATTTGTTGGTGTACCTTTCTACACCGCAACGTTTTCTCTGTTTGAGTTTCAGGCCATTACGGTGGCTGCTATATTCTCCGGGAAATCGCGGCTCCCCTCCAAGGAGAATATGAGGGCTGAGTACAGGAAGCGAGTGTCGGAAAAAGGATATGGAAAAGTCTTCCACAGCCTGAGGGGGAAAGACGCTGATTATGCGCAGGAGCTTATGGCATGGGTCAACGAAGGAAGGACACCGTCCGACAAGAAGCCTGATGGATACTCTCAGCAATGGCTGGAGAAGAAAGAAGAGATGACGAACTTCTTGAACAGGAAGAACTCTCTGTATAAAGGAAATGCGATAGCCACAAACTAGAGATCACGGCTGAAGATTGTCTATGCATCAATTTTGCCTCGATTATCTGGGTCGCCATAACAGAACGTTGGCACACATACTCCGTATTTCGGCTTGCTATTTGTACTTATCACGGAACAAAGTTGCTATTTGCGCAACGGCTTTGCTATCGGTTGCCGAGATAAGAGTTCGGGTGGATCTAGTCAGCCTGTCTCGTAGTACACGTGACTGCGGAATATCGGCATCACATTAGTCCGCTACTACTACATACCGTGCCTCGTTTTTCTCTCCCCAGCAGGACGGAAGGCTTATGACGATAGTCGACACTGCGCGGTACCTACGACCATCCCACGCGCCCGTCAACTGAAGTTCCCAGAATCGCCCCGAGGCTTACACATTTTTGACAATGACTGGTCGTGGTGGAGGCGGCGGCCGTCGCGTTTTGGTGCCGCCAATGTAAGCAGCTCTTCCGCGTACGGGAAACGGTTTGTCGCTGACGCGGAGGAACAGCAACATGATCTTCAAGCTTCTACAGTCGGTACGTCGCAGGCGCCCACGGTACCTCTGCAACTACAGATAACATTGTCTAACAAACGTTTGTAGCATGCGACAGTCAGCGTGTGGCTGTACGAGCAGCTTGGGTTCCGCATTGAGGGCAAGATTCGGGTAGGTTTCGCGCCTTCAAACAAGCTATTTGTGCAGTGCATATGCAATAGAAACTAATAGAGCAGGGCTTTGACGAGTTTCTCAACCTGGTGTTGGACGATGCGGTGGTGGTTGGCCAGATCACAAAGACACAGGCGGAGGAGACGCGGAAACCGCTTGGTACGTCTAGCTATGCGTGGCGCCGCTGCCGAATGCCCTTCCTCGCAGTATTGTTGCATTAACACGCGATTAGGCCGTATTCTGCTGAAGGGCGACAACATCTCGCTCATCCAAAGCGTTTCCGCATAACTCGATTGACCGGCATAAGCGCACGATCGACCAAGTTCTACCTAGTTTGGCAAAATGTATTTGGTGCGACGTGCCTCACTCGATACGTTGGCAGGTATACCGTACTCCGCCGCATATCACGCCGTTGAATCTATCTGAACTTGCGGGACCGCCTTCAGCGAAAAAGCGAAGTCAACACTTGGCCAAGAAGCCAGCTTAATAAAACAGGCACACTACGACGGGAACATGGTAGCAAATCTGAAGATATCCGACTGATTTCTGTCCACGACGGAGTCAGAAATCTGGAATGTGGGATGGCCGAGACTTTTCATAAAGCGGACCTACTTTGGTATCATGTAAAGGAACTTATAGCGCATCTACTTTCAAGGACGAAGGAATAAAAGGCATACCCAGTTTTGCTCATGAGACGTCAAAACGCGGGAAACACCTATTGAGAACATGTTTGACATTTCAAGAATTGTGGCTAATCTAATCAAGCCGAGACAAAAGAACCATCGAGCTGTGTCATGCCCCATGCTTTTGCTCATAGTAGAGTAACGGGCCTATTAGCCGCAAATCAGCCACCAAGGCTGCCAGAGCAGAGGCGCTTTGCGCTCCTGGTTTGTTTAAATCCCCCCTTTTGCTGTCCAATCCGTTATAGATACATCGAGCTCCCGGCTAATATTAATGCCATACGAGACCATAACAAAACCCCTAGAAAAACCGGATTCCCGACTTACACCGCGCACTCGCTCGCCTATCAAAAGAGCAATCAGTTTCTCGGGGGGAGTGTAGCGTCGAGATATGTCATGATCTATTGCAGACGGTTAGCCAAGCACTGACGAAAAGAGGCGCCAATAGAAAATTCATACCTCTTGGCTGATGATGGACTGGTTGGTCAGGTAGCGAGCAACATGGCGCAAGAGCTCAATCTGCTCTGCGGGCGTGAGGCCCGTGATGACCAGCTCCAGAACACTACCCAGGCCGGCCTTGTGGGTAGCGATAAAGGTGTGGTAGTACATGTACGCAAAGAAGCCCATGATAAACTGGCAGTCCATACGGTCGGTCATACCGCCGTGTCCGGGGATGGAGTGGCCAAAGTCCTTGATCTTGAATGTGCGCTTCAGTCCAGAGGCGAAGAAGCCGCCGAAGGGTGCAATCAGAGAGGCAAATGTAGCCAGAATGACGGCGTGGAAGTGAATGGGCTTCATAGTGATGCTCATGACCGGGTAGTTGGGCGGCAGGAAGAAGAAATGCGGCAGGGTGTAGGTGCGCGGAATGAAAACAGGATTGGGATCACACTTCAGGCCGGTGAAGATATTGGCTCCGAGATCCTGGAAAGCGAACGATTAGTCATACGGACGGACAGATGATGTGGCTGAAAAGCTCACGACACGACGCGAATAGAAAGTGCTTGAAACGACTTACCGTGACAGGGCAAATGAAATACTTGCTCCGGGCGAGAATGTTGGTCAAAATAAAGGCAAACAGAACGGTCATGACCCAGGCACCGACGAAGCCCTCGACGGTCTTCTTGGGCGAGAGCTTGATCAGCTGGGTGCGGCCAAAGGTGATACCGCAGATGTAGGCAAAGATGTCGTTGGTGATGACAAGCGAAGCCGGCAAGAAGAACCAAAACATGCCCTCAAAGATGTTGTTCATCACAAAATGCGCCTGGACGACAATCAGGTAAAGGGCCATATGTGTCCAAGCAAACTGGGTGAACTGGAACTTGTAATGGCCGGCCTGGAGGGATGCCACGAAGAACACAAAGCCTGGGGGTAGCGGTTAGAAACTTTCCCAACGAGAAGAGGTTCATCGCGATGCGACAGCTTACCAAAGACATAGAGAATGAAGCTGATGAAGCGATGGTGGGTAGCCAGCGGCAATAGGACCTTGTCAACGAGGACGATATGCTTGAAGTAGTAGATGACACTCTCGCCGTAGAGGAAGTACATCGTAGTGGCAAGCCAGTACCAGTTCAGGCTCTTCGTTGAGCTCAACTGGCGGGCGCGGCTGGGGACGTTGGCGATGGCAATGACCTCGGAGAACGAAACAATCTGGACGATGGTGACGATAAGGATCATGTAGATGTGGCCCATGAAGAGGGCAGCGAAGAAGCCGCCGATCATGACAAAAGTCCAAAAGGTGCGCGTGATAAAGTTCTGCTTCTTTTTCTCGTACGCGGCGGCCTGCTCTTGCGCGGCAGTGGGCTTCTGTTCCGGCGACGGACGACGGTCAGCAACTGGACCATGACGGACGGGAGACACGTAGAGCAGGAAGACGAAGGGCGTCGCGACAGTGGGAGTTGGGAGTGCATACCTCGCCGGGAGGGTAAGACGTGGCCGCCGTCTTGGCGGGCGAGCTGCCGTCCTCGCTGCCGTCGCTCGAGCTGGGCCGGCGGTCGCCATGGCCGTTGGCCCGGCCCGGGAACCGGACTCCTCTGCGCGTCTTGGCCATTGTGTCGGACTGAACAGACAGACGATGGGAAGCGTGTGACAGGAGACGAGGCGATGGAGGGTCGAGGCAGAGCCGGCGAGAAAGGGGCCGAGATTGGGCGAGACGGCAAAAGTGAGGCGCGCGACGGATCGAGGCGAGTGCCGATGAAGGGGACGGCAGGACAGCAGGAAGCGAAGCGAAACACCCCGAGCGCAAAGACCAAGCTGTGGACGGCGCGGGTGCGGATGGTATGGCAGGGCGTGTACTCTGTATTTCCAAACTGGCGCTCGCGCACGGAATACAGATTATTCTCTATCAAAAAGCTGCTATGGAGAAGCTGCGGCGCGTTAGCGCTGCCTAGCAGCCGGACGGCGGGGGACGATAGCGGCCAGAGACGTATCTTACCTGTGCTCATGACGTCGCCCGTTGCCACGTTCGGGTCTGGGCGTTTCTGTTGCAGACAGGAAAGTCGTGGGAATGCGGAGCGTGACGAAGCTTGACGGCGGCAGGGCAAGCCGTTGGGCACATGTCGTCAGACGCGGAGTCGAGCGCGGGAGGCCCCCAAGGTCGCTTACATAATCGGCTTACGGGCGCTAGTGGCATGGGAGACACGGAGTATGCAAAATACGCTGAAGAGTCTTTGATTTACTGAGCGGCCCGCCCGCCGAAATTTTCAGTAGCCTGCGCTTGGGGCTCAGTTCTGGCGCTGCCCGCCGTATGGGCGCTCGCACTCTTCACGACTCCGGCCACGTATCGCCAAGACCCAAGATCTGCAGACGGTGTTCTGTTCAGCCGCGCCGGAAGTAACGGGTTCCGCTGGCCCCGACGCTGCCTGGTTGTGCTGACGCCCTATGGCTTTTCCACATGCCATTCCTTGTCTCTCCTTCAATAACCTCCGTAATACATACTCCGTAGAGACCGACTCCGTACACGAGCCCCGAATTCGTGGCAGCCATGATCGGGAGCGCATGCTTGCCCTCCCCACGCTCGGTACACTTTCAGCCTAGGTCAGGCCAAAGAAGGATCCAGGAGCCTCTTGGCGTACTGCGACCTGGATCCTCATCCCCTGGATCTTGTCGATGGCAAATTGCAGCGAGTTCCACGAGTGACCTGCTTGGAGAAACGCCCCCCAAAGTGGCCGGCCATGGGAAAACAGCTGTTCCACAGCCTCGGCGGTGCCAGAGGGATCTTCGAGGTGGTGTGGGACGAACACGTCCAGAGAATTGATCTCGTAGATAGGGTTGAAACCTGACTCTTCCGAAGCTTTTGCGCTTGCGTCGTACTGGCTCGGTGGTGTGAAATTACTGATCTTGGACGTGGTATCCAACAGAACCAAGAAGAAGGGCACAGCAGATGGCTTTCCTCCGCTTTGCGCAATCCGACTTGTTTCGATCTCCTTGGAAATCTGTTTGGCTGCCTGTCGGAGGTTGCGAAATGCCGAATTTGTCGTATTGTCAAGTAACGCCCTTGCTTCATCAAAGCAAAAGATGACTGGGGAATCTGAATCCCCGTCTGCATTGCAAGCGAGGATAGGGCCGTATTTCAGACCCAGTTCCTCGAGAAGAGCGCGGGTGGTTTCCAGGCTGACGGGAGCCAGTGTCTTTCCTGCGAAGCAGGACTCCAATTGTTTGCGTGCCGAGACGAGCCTTTCATTCTGGGACGTAAAAAGCTCGAACAGGCCTGGGGCTGTTATCTTGGCTTCCTTGCACCAGTCCACGATTCTCATTTGGTTTTCTAGGTAACGCATCCATTCCGAGATCATAACCTGTCGATTTGTGCTGGTGGTACCGCTGGCCCGGCCATAACTGGCCGCGGATACCCTCGACTTCTTGGCGATGAGAGGTTGGAATAGACAACATAGAGACCGTGCCGGACGGCCAACTGCCGCACCGAAAATGACTTTCCTATGCCAGAAGGTCCCACGATCGTAGTGTACGGCGCGAGGTTACCCCCACCCCCATAACGCAAGCTTTGGTTGATCAGTGTCAAGACTCAGTCACTGGCGAATTGTCCCCCGGCCGTCGGCTTCTCGTTGACTTGAAAAGCGAGTGCCGCCTTTGTATAGTTCCTAGGCTCTAGATCTGTGAAAGTATTCAAGGATTTAGTCAAATCCAAACCATTTTTGGCGACAGAAATCCGTATTTCGCCGTAGTAAAACCCGTATCTTGAGCTGATCGATATTTACGTGCCCTGGTCTAAACTTGCCCAAATCCGAGATCGTACGGAATATTCGACCAATACTGAGCATTCCGAACGATTTCAGATTTGAGTGAGTTTGGACCAGGGCACGTATTCTCGCCCCTTCAAGACAATATTGCATGACAGACTGTAGGGTCATTGTATTGGAGAGAAGAAGACTATGTGAGAGCCAAGTGAAGGCAGGAGCTAAATACTCTGCGCCGGTGGTCTGTGCACCACGTAACACAGACAGCATCACTTCACCACTTTCCTCCAAGGCGATTTTTCCAGTTTTCACCGTATTGACCCCGACTACCAACACTTAGACTTATGGGACATGAGCACTGACGTCGCCCACGATAAACAACCAGTTCCTCTGCTAACAGTGGTACAAAATTAGCGGCTGCGCAATGCATTCTATGCTTGAACGACACTATAAAAAAAACAGAATGGCAGTCGGCCTGAAAGAGAAGAAAATTAAGCACGTTAAACAAATTAGTCAGAAGCAAATCAGACAAGCAAGAGAAAGAAAATCAAACAAGTTGGATGCGATCAGTCGGAGAAGAAGCCGTATTCGTTTAGCAATAGCCTACGAACCGCTTATGAACCGCTTAATTGGAGACACGGGAAGAGCGGACGCCCCAATACGATGAAGCTAATTGGACAGACCGCATCATCAAGAACAGCCGATACTTCTACGTATCAAGTCGCGATAATCACATGACTTCGCGATGGAGGGGTCCGGCAAATCCTTTATCCGTATTCTGACTCGCATCTTATCGCGATGTTTGGCCACGAATAACAGACGCAGCCTCGCAACGACAGGGCACAACGCACGATGCCTCAACGCGGGCCGACACTAACGCCCCGTGTCCGCGTCGTCGCCAATAACGATGGACGATTTTTCCGACGACGGCTTCGACGACATCAACGTAGCCCTGCTGCAGGAGCTCGAGAATAGTGCTCTCGAAGCTCAGCATACGCAACGGCTGCAGGTGCAGCAAAACGATGGCGGCAGGGGACTTTTCCGCAGGCCGGCGCAGAATGATGCCGTGGATGTGATTGAAATCGGCGACGACGTCAACCAGGCCGACACGGAGGCGCTTCACGAGCTCGCTCGAGTCCCGAATCAGCACACGTTCAGTAGCCGTCTTGCCGCAGCCGCAGCACCGCCACCACTGCCGTTGCCGGCCTACTCGCAGCGCAGTATTGCCGATGTGCCGCTCCCGCCGTCCAGTAATAGCCGTGCCCGACATCATGTTGGGAACGTGGCGAACCTGTACGGTGGTCGGGCGCGGGCCGAGTCCATGGCGCCCCCAGCGGCAGCCGCAACGGCGACGACCGCAGCGGAAACCGTTGCAGCCAACGCGGCCGCCAACGCGACGATCGCGGCGCTGCAGGCGCGCGTGCGCACCCTCGAGACGGACCTGTACACGGCGCGGGGCAAGGCCTCGATCGTGCAGGACAAGTACGAGACGGTGCAGCGGCGCCACGACGCGGAGATTGCCCGCCTGCAGAAGCAAAAGGACGAGGAGCTGGCGAAGCAGCGCCAGCGCGCCGAAGCGGCCGTCGTGGCCCATAAGAATGCCGCCACCGAGCTGGAGTTTGCCAAGCAGGACCTGAAGGAGGAGGTCGAGAGGAGCAAGAAGGGCCGTCGTGGGGACCGTGTCGACGGCAACCCGACGACGCCGCGCAAAGGAGCCGCGGGGCGGTCGGCCTGGAATGTCGCAGACGGCTTCGACGATATAGAGATGCTTCCAAGCCCAACAAAGGGCTTCGGGCGGCGTCTCAAGGACGCGACGGGCGTCACCATTGCGGCCTTGGAACGGTCGCCAACCAAAGGAAAGCGGCGACGTCCGGCGACCGACAGCCCGACAAAGCCGCTGGAAACCCTGACAGTGGTCGAGGACGACGTTGTCTTTGACGATCCGGGCAACACGCCGACACAGCAGGATGGCAATCCCCCTGGCATGCCTGACAACGCTCCCTTTGTTGTGAGTTTCTGTCTTCTGCTGTCCATGATTTGCGTGCGTTTTGCTGACCTGCTTTCGCCCCTGCAGTTTCTCCAGGATGTGCTGAGCCACCAGAGCAACCCGAGCGAGCCCTCGACGATCGAACTGTTTTCTCGCTACAGTTTCCCGTCCAACCGGAAGCAGACCCTCGCCTTTCTGATGCTGCAGAGGATCCCAAAGCTGGAGGGCACGCAAGGTACAACGCGGTTGATGCTCGACTTCTGCCAGCTGGTGCTGGGCATCTGGTCGCAGTGCTATCGCGAGAAGTACTTCTCGCCTCTTGCAGCCTTGGTGTCACTTCTGTCGTACATCATACTGCGCGATCCAAGCGGACTTGCACCATACATTCTGACGCCGTTGCTGCCGCTTGCGCAGGAGACCATATACCTCGTGGCGGAACCGGCGTTCAACAGCCCGAGTGGCAGCCTTGCCAACCACCCGGACTACGCTGTTCGCCAGCTTGCTTGCGACATCGATGCCGGCGCGATCATGTCCCTGTTGCGGCTGGCTGCACTCGGATGTCTGAGCCAGGCAGACGACATGGCGCCGACGCCATATCGGCCGACGCATCACGCTTCCGGGTCGCAATCCTCCTACCCCGACCTGTCTCTGCCGGCGCAGACGACGTTCTGGAGCCTCATGCAGTTCGAGTTCGTGCTGCTGATGCTGTCGTCCAAGCAGTCCCCAGACGCCTTTATGGGCATGCTGTCGCTGCTGCGCACATCTGCGCTCCCCGAGTCGATTGGGCCCATCACAAACGACCCCAGCAGAGATGCCAGTGTGGTGGCGTCGCTCATCATCGACCGCATCAGCCACCACATTGAAGAGCCGCCCCGATGGTCTGGGCCCTCCAAGTACCGCGAGTGGGACGTGCGGCTCTCCGCCCTCGGCGTGCTCGACTGTTTTTCCCAGAGCCCGTTTGGCAAGCTCAGCCTGGCTGCGAGCGACTGTGCGCTGCCGCGGCTCGTGGACGTCTTCTTCCCGGCCTACCGCGAGCTGCGTGACCGAGACCTGCTCTGCGAAATGCTCCGTCCCGCTGTCGACGGCAGTGGCAGCGACGGCTGGCTGGCACTGTCTGAATCGCGCCTCCGCGTGTATGGAATCGGCGGCTTCGACCTGCAACAGACCCTGGGTCCTGGCAGTGGCGGCGATGCGATGCTGTCGACCCCGGCCCCGGCTTCGGCGGCCGCCAGCCACGTCGGCCACCCGGCCGAAACGGCCAAGGCGAGCGAACCGGGCAACGCTGGCCGAGATGCAGCCGGCCTTTGTGCAGACGGCGACTGCATACTGCTGGTGCGACTGTACGTGACGGCGGCCGTCTACCTGGTGCACAGCGTGATTACGGACCCCTTTACGGCTTCCGTGGCGAATATGCGAGGCAAGCTGTTTGAGATGCGTTGCGGCGCCCAGAGCGTGTTTCTCCTCACCATGGCGAGGCTTGGCTTCCGTGCCGACCCGGCTTTTGCCGTCGGCCTGCGTGACGACACCCGCAGCCTTGCACTGGAGCTCTTCAAGCTGGTGGCGACGCCGGAGGAGCAGAAAGACTACGCCGACTGGGCCGCGCAATCTTCGGGGTCTCTGAAATACGGCAGCGGCCACGATCCCTTTGCCGAGTATCCCCAGGTGGCCCCAAAGCACCCTGCAGCGGTGCGCATCATGCAGACATGAACAGGTTGGCAGTGTACTCTGCCGGCTACTCCTGTTGAAAACTAGAAGCGTGGACTAAATATGAAGTCCCGGGGACGGAAGCCTCGACGCTTACCTCAGTCTCAACGTCGTTGACTGAAGAATTGCTAGCGTTATTATCGAAGCCCATCAGGGCAGCCCTGAGCGTGCCACACGGGTAAGGCGAGATCTGGCTCGTTCTTGCGGCGTGCCGCGCCGTATGTTGCGTATTACCAGCAGCGTCCTGCCGTTGCAAAGAAGCTGGCTTCTATGCTACAGGCTTCTACAGGCTTACCAGCTTCGCCGGAACCTGCCACGCCATATTCCGAGCCTTTTTTGGCTCAGTTGTACATATACCTGTAGTATGATTTGTATTATGGCTCTGTGTATCTAGTACCTGTCTATAGCTGGATGAATTTAGCGTAAATGAATGTCAGCCTGTACCCAAAACACTCAAATGGAGTATCCAAATGGCGCGAAAGAGGCTCGTCTGCACTGGCAGTCATATACGTATATGGTATTTACGCGCAAAGGACGGTAAATGTCGCAGCAGCCGAAGCCAGTAATGCCCAGACGGCCGGCATTGGGTTTCGATGCCATGACGCCATAGAAGAAGACTTGTCTGTGGGTGCAGCACCTGTACCCGACTCGCCCAGGTACCACACGCCGATATCTGTCAGCTTTCCGCCGTTGCTTAGCATCGCGCCGTTCGGGCCAACATTGGAATCGGAGGACCGGAATGCGCCAAACAAGGAGTAGCGCTCGACGATGGAGAGACGGTCGAGGTACTCGGCGGAGGTGTTGTAAAAGTCTTGCGTCGTGGACAGGTCTTGGTTGTCGTAATTGTATTCGGTGACCCAGAACGTGGCATCCGGGAAGCTGTAGAACAGATGGTTAGAAATCCAAGACGCGCCGGGATGAGTAAGCAGCTATCATCAACATGAAGTTGACCGGTGTGGTGCGATGCTGAGCAAGGAAAGAAAACACTCACGCAGCTGAGTATGTACCGATATGGCTAGCCAATCCCTCAAAGTTGCCGTACCAGTGCAGCGGGATGAAGTCGTACGTGCAATTCGCCGTCGTGCCGGACGTGCTGATGAGCTCGCTGCAGTTGCCCAGCATCTGCTCGAGCCAAGGCACGCCGTCCCAGCCGCCCGTGCAGGCAGGCAGACCTACTTTGACGCCAAGCTCCTGCAGGGGGATGATGTTGGAAATCCAGACCTTGGCGGCGACAGTCGGATCGACATTGCTGCCGCCGTACGCAGACGAGCCGTCGGGTTCGTTGAACGTCATGACATGGCTGATGTTGGTGCCCTCGGAAATCAGAGACTTGACGGCCGAGAGAAAAGACGTGTCGTCCGTGTCAGAAGGTGCGCCCCAAAGCATAGGCACAAACTCGAACTCGTCCTGGGTGAGGTTTCCGTAGACAGGCGAAGGCGTGATGCCGTAGTTGTAGTACCAGGTCAAGTCGGACGGCGACCGCGTCCAAATGTAGTTGTCCTGTGGGTGGGAAGCGCTCGGCGTGAAGACGAGGCCGCGCTTAGAGGAGGCGGTTGCTGCGACGGGCGTCACGAGACTGGCCAGCGCAGAGACTGTCACCAGGCCTATGAGGCGCAGAGTGAGCATGGCCAGCAGCCTCCGGCAGGTGGCTATCGGCAGAGATGAGCCTTGGACGGTAATCTTGAGGGTTTTGCTGTTTTGCGTAGAGCGAGCAATTGGCGGCCGGAGGCGGCAGGAAATCGGGCAGAGGGATGCAGCGATTGGAAGGACGAGAGCGAGCGAGTGAGAGACACGGCCGCGAGATCTGGCCCAGAATTTGACGTCGCGTACAAAGTAATCTCCTCTTAACAGTGTCGATGTCAGCTGCGGCTGAGAGGCGTTTTGTTCTCATACGTCGTACTGGTGCAGAAACCGGCGCTTCACGTCAATGGCCAGAAAAACATCGCTGGAACGCGAGAACGCTGGCTTTCCGGGCGCAAGTTTCGCATGGCGGGCATTTCAGTGCTGGTCATGAACACCTAAACACCAAAAGCTATACGAGCAGAGCGGATCGCAGTTTACCTCCTTCTGCATCTGGTGCTTCCACGATAGAGAAGATAGGCCGTATGACATTGTACTCGTACGTCGTAGGACGTCAGGGCTGCATTAGGACGGCGCCATGCAGTTTCAGGTGGAATTTTAAGTCGAGGCGCAGGGGTTGAAAGGACACTATTGAAGAATCTGGGGCGCAAGACTCGATGGCGGCCATTCGTGTTCGTCTGCGCAACGTGGTTAGATCGCAGAGATCTCGAGAAAGCATCACGGGTGCCGGTATGTGTACGTACCTTGTTGACGGTATGAGTATCAACGAGGTCGCGAAACAAAGCAAAGCCTCAACATCAGCGACTCGGGCTATTCGCCTTGTGCATTGTGTCGCATTTCTTCTCTGCTGTAGCTGCTGAAGGTGCTGAACAGCTCCAAATAACGGTGGTCGTGGCTCACTACTCGAGCATCGCAAAGTAATACCCCGTTCGCGGGTGAAATCGCTGGGTTTTTTCATCACGAGTGCCGGTATGTGTACGCACCTTGTTGATCGACGCCACGATCGTTGCGGGCCGCGTAAGACGAAAGACGAAAGTGAAGCTAACTCACGATGTCTCGGCGGATTACTTACTCGCAGCTCACAAACCTCGGCGCGCCGGCAGTCGCTTGCATCGTTCCTGCCGCCTCCTGGCCGAGCCTGTGGGGAAGCGAGCGAGCGGGGAAACTGCCGCCGGCCACTAGCCCGCCTCCCCCAGATGCCTCGGCTTACGGAGTCAGCAAGGCCATAGCGCCACAGTCGGCCGCGGCTCGACCTCGCCGACACTAATCCCACTGCAGTCGACACAAAAAGGCGCCTACAGCCTCGACTCTCGTCTTTGCATCTTCACTACGGACAACACCTGCCGCCACTCTGCACAATGGCCGAACGTCTTGGTTCCATCCTTAAGCACCTCGCCCCCGGCAGCAGCCCCGTCTCTGCCCTGTGAGTCCTTGCTACATGATCACTTGCTTGCGATCTCCGCGAATCGATCCCCACGACAGTCCGCTGACTCGTGTTTCATCTCGTGATAGGACGGCAAAGAACCCCGATGACATTGTCATCACCCTCGCTATCCGCACGCCGCTTACCAAGGCGCGCAAGGGCGGCTTCAAAGACTCGTCGCTCGAGTACATTGTCTACGCGCTGCTCAAGGAGGTGAAGGAGCGCAGCAACATTGACCCGGCGCTGGTTGAAGACTTCTGTCTTGGCAATGTGTGTGGCAATTCTCTCTTCCGCGTGTTCTATGCTTCTAGCGGTCTCGTATGGTATGCTTTGCCATGTATCTGACTGTTGCAGGTGTCTGATGGCAAGGCGGCGTACAAGCTCCGCGCGGCAGCACTGAGCGCTGGGTTCCCGAACACGGGCGGCGCGTCTTCGGTGAATCGGTTCTGCTCCTCGGGCCTCAAGGCGACGGCAGACATTGCGAATGCAATCAGCGCTGGCAACATCGAGGTTGGCGTCGCGATAGGGGCGGAGTCTATGTCGACGGGCGGTGACGCTCTTGACCAGCCGTTCGACGAGCTTGTGACGAAAAACAGCCAGGAGGCAGTGGACTGCCAGATGCCGATGGGCTGGACGAGCGAGAATGTGAGCCGCGACTTTGGCATCACGCGCGAGGAGATGGACCGGTACGCCGCGGAAAGCTTCCGGCGCGCGGAGGAGGCGCAAAAGGCCGGCATCACCGCGGACGAGATTGTGCCGATCAAGGCACGCGTCAAGGAGGCCGACGGTTCGTGGAAGGATGTGATCCTGACACGCGACGAGGGCATCCGCCCCGGCACCACGGCCGAGACACTCGCCAAGATCCGCGTGGCCTTCCCGCAATTTGGTCCGACGACAACTGGCGGCAACGCCAGCCAGGTCACGGACGGCGCGGCAGCAGTGCTGCTGATGAAGCGGTCAACGGCGCAGCGTCTTGGCCAGCCGATCCTGGCCAAGTACGTCGGCAGCACGGTGGCCGGAACGGCACCGCGCATCATGGGCATCGGCCCCACGGTGGCCATTCCCAAGCTGCTGGGGCAGTACAACCTCACGCTGGCGGACATTGATGTCATCGAGGTCAACGAGGCGTTTGCCAGCATGGCTGTCTACACGCGTGACAAGCTCAGCCTCGACTGGGCCAAGATGAACCCACGTGGCGGTGCGATTGCACTCGGCCATCCCCTGGGCGCAACCGGTGCGCGACAGATTGTCACAGGCCTCAGCGAGCTGCGCCGCCAGGGCAAGAAGATTCTGCTGACCAGCATGTGCATTGGCACGGGAATGGGCATGGCAGGTCTCTTTGTCAACGAGCAGTGAGCCTCGAACGGCAGGTTGCATCCCATGCGCCGCTAGGTCATGAACCGGCAAGCAAGCAGCATGCGAGACATTCGGCCGGTATGGGAGACGTGGGTGGCAAAACAGTGCCAGGGATAGCCAGAAAATAGGATAAGCAGTCAGGAGACGCTGGCACGAGAGCCAGGGTGCAGGACGTACCATTCACGTATGCAACATCGGACGGAGATGTGACCATGTGATGGTATGTTACGGCAGCATTTGGAGTATCTCGATGCATCTAGTGTTGATAGTAGGATACAATTGCATATGCCGTTTCGGTTTCGGTCCGTTTGTCAAATGAGGCCCAGACGCGGACGCCTGGTTGGTTGCCAGAGCCGATGCATATGCCGTAGTCGCCGCCGAGGTGCTGCCTTGTGCGTGTCCTTCATTGTGAAGTCCAGGTTGGTCCGGAAGCGTCTCATCTCTCCAGCACTAGGATTCGGAGGATTGTCTTATAATAGAGATTCGGTCATGCCGTTTTAGACCAGGGTGTTCTAAACTGCCAGGCAGAATCGGAAATGCGGAGTAGCAGAGTCGGTCTTTTTTTTATCTGTTCACGACGAACAGGCACAAACACGGTACAATGTTCATAGATACGATGCGCAAGGCTTCTGCACGAGACCTTATAATGCAGAGAAACAGAAACTCTGTCACGTACGGCCATAGATACTGGAGAACACGGGATCCCGTCCGCTCTCCCCTAGTTAAACCAGTAATCGGCGGATTAGTAGTTGGGTCGGTGACGACCAGCGAATACCCGCTGCTGTACGTTTTTTTGTGTTTTTTTACCGGCTGCGGAGAGTGTCACGCTTCTTCTCTCGGGCGATAATTTGAAGATACCGAAGTTGAAGACGATACAGAAGAAGTCCCCGCTGTTCGTATATGGAAAGAGCCTTCATTTTTGCAGCGACTGACCTAGAAACATTCTGCCCGTGAGCTTAAGTACTTTGTAGTGCTGTAAAGGGGCAGGCCTCGCTCCTTCCCCTCTTGCGTCGTACTTTGCAGTTTCGAATCGGCCGTCCCTTCCGTAGCTTCCTCGATCTGACTGCCCGCTCCTCTGCCATTCGTTCCTTTTCTTACTTCTCGGTCGCTCCTTCATCCCTTGCAGTCCCTACTGCCCTTGGCCGCGCGAGGCCCAAACGGGATTAGCCCCGCCCAAGCCGTCCACAGTTCCTGCGTGCGGCCGTGTTCGCGGCGCTGATTGGCCAGTGCCGACTAACACCAGCTTGTCCAGGAGTCCAGTAAGCTGGCGTCAACAGACGAAGCAACGTCGCTTCTGGGACAGATGTATCAGGATCATTTATAAGAGCACGCGGCCATGCTGCCGCGCGGCCACGGCCCAGTCTCGACCTCTCCCCCTTTGCAGTTGCGTGTTCTGGGCTCTGGCAACAGGCTGTAGTTTGGGTTCGCCTGGACTTTTGTCTACAAAGTCGTCTCGTCCGACGTCGTCTGATAATATGGCTTCTCCGTTTTGAATTTGCTTGTTTCAGGCACTAGCAAAACCGAAGAACCAAACCCGTAGCAGTAGAAGAACTTTGGGCTTCTCATTGGGCGGCCGTGTACGGCATGCGGCACTGCTTCATCTCTTGACGTTACTTTACGCATCTCTTCGACTCGGTACTCGTGCTCTGAATCCTCTTCACGGTCGTTCCCAACTTGATGCTCACTTGCTGCAGCAGGCCGCCCTTGTTTGAATTTTGCCCCCTCATTTTGCCTCGCACATGCGGCTGTTGCGCCCCGCTTGGCTCAACGGGACTTGAACCTGCTCTTCCCTCGAATAGGAGCCGCCAATACGATCATGTGTGCATCTTGACGCGCACTCGTATGCACCCCACGGTACCGTGCTCCTGGGACTTGTTTGGTGCCCCATCAAGGTCGAGACCCCTTCGCTGGATCCTCTACAGCGCGTAACCATGATCGTAACTGCCTTTAGTCTGTTATTTACTCCGTATGCTATGGCTGTGAAGTCCCATCCTAGCTCAGTCATGGTAGCCCTCATCTCCCCAGTGGCTAGATTATCCGGCGCCCCTATGAGTAAAAGCACTCGGTAAGCCCACATATCACGTTTCACAACCATGCACACGGCAAACAGGCGCGAATCACTGTATGAATTTCCCCTCCACTTTATACAGCACATAGACGTAGACTTGCAAAGGTATTCTCGCCTTTGTTCTTATGGATTTCTTTCTGCCCAGCTGCCAAGTTCTTGTACATGGGTTGCGTCTCAGGCGAGCGTCACGGTATCGTAGGCAGTACCTGGCTTGTCACAGCGCTACATAAGAACAAATCAAGCACATTGATAACATGCATCATATACCCAAGAGGTTCGGATAGTGGCCGCGAAGCATACAAGTAGCAATATATAATTTACGGGGGGACTTATTCATATTAGCTCCGTCTTCGTCCGCTCGCCGGTCCATTCTAGCCAATCTGCTCTGATTTTTGCAAGGGGGCTCGAAGCTGCGTGTCAGTCACTTTCCCCAGGAAAGACTCAGAAGGCACGCCACCCCCTTCACATGCGCGATCCTTTCTGTTCATATCTACTCTTTTGGGTGAGAAAAGCGATGGTCCAGGCCGCACATGGCACCTCCCACACATGGATCTTGACGTATAAAGTCATCCGTACTGCCGTCTTACCTGCTCCTTGTCTCTCCTCGTCGTGACCAGCTCAGTTTGTATCATCCGCCCATCCCTCTTGACACGGCACGTCACCACCACCAGCTTGTTCGTTGGCAAACAAGCATAAACATTCCTTTCGTATCTAACTCCAGATCTGCCCTCGCCATCTTTTCGCTTTGAATTATCCCATCGTGATACCTGGGCAGAAAGCATATTCTGATATACCTCACACATCTTATCGTTGAAGACTCGTATCGCCTTGATCATCAGCATGCGCTCCACGAATATCGTGAGCGCGCTATTCCTCGCAGGCCTCGCAGGACTCGCAGATGCCTGGGATGCGCCGTCGTACAGCGGATTTAACTTGGTCTGGCAAGACGCATTTAAAGGCTCTGGTGGCACGCTGCCGAGCCAAACCAACTGGAACATCATAACCGGCTATCTGGGCGTAAACAGCGAGCTGGAGACATATACCTCCTCGACGAGCAACCTGTAGCTCTCGGGAGGAAACACTTTGCAGATAGTGCCGCAAGTGGACTACGGAGCTTGGACGTCCGGCCGCATCGAGAGCTGGTACACCTTCACACCGGCAAATGGCAAAGTCACGTTTGCCGAGGCCCTGATCCGCTTCGGCGACAATCCCGTCAAGAACAAGCAGGGCTTCTGGCCTGCGTTTTGGATGCTCGGTGAGAGCCTCCGTAAAGGCACATCGTGGCCGCTAAGCGGCGAGATCGACGCCCTCGAGACTGTCAATGGCATCCTCGTTGGCCACGGCACGCTGCATTGTGGCGTCTCCTCTGGCGGTCCCTGCGACGAGACCACGGCCTCACGGCCTCCATCGACATCCCGGACCAAAGCTGGCACACCTGGCGCACCCAGTGGGACCGTACCTCTGGCTCCTGGAAGTCCGAGTCTATCACATGGTACATGGATGGCGTTCTCTTCCACACTGTCAAAGACTCCACTGTCGGGAATGAGGAGTACTGGGCAGCCGTCTGCCACGATCCCCTTTACTTTATCTTCAACATGGCTGTTGGCGGCAGCTGGGTACGTCTAAGCCTGTTCTTTGCCCCATCTCCAAGTACCCCGAGACTTGTGTGCCATAGGAGCTGTTTATACTAAAGTACCAACGCGTACAGCCCCAGTATCCCAACTCTGATACGATCGCTGGCTGGGGAAGCATGATGGTATGGTCATCTTAGCCTCCCTTTTGTCCCCACGATCTGCATCCTCATCTTGAAAGGTATCTGATATCTGACTTCTGCTGCAGGAGGTTGCCTACGTCGCCGTCTATTCGAACTGAGCACGCATAAATCATACGTCATCATAACCAGCAGCTAACTTTGCTCTTCAGCTTTCGTGGTTTACTTGGGTGTAACAGTAGCTCGATTCCATATGCGATTCTCGGACACGTGCCCCAGCTATCTAGTTTTTCCATTACTCGTGTTCCTTTCTTGGACATATATGTCTGTACTCATATTCCCTGCTGTCGTTCATTCGCACTTATATACCAATCACAACATCATTGAAACGTAATACATTGGCTGTGCTCTATTGAGACCACCAGCAATATGAGGTAGATCAAGGGCACTCGCACTCTTCAACAAGAAACCAGCGTACGATGGGTAAAACGCTTCGCCCGTCTATCTCGAGCATGCCATTCCAACTTGCACATCAAAGGGTTATGCGGTAAGTCGTATTTAGTATACACATCGAGGTTGGGTTAGTATAGATCGAGATCAGGCAGCAGTTGTCAGTTTAGTAAATTAATTAAAGGAAGAATATCAAATACAAAGAATATCAGAACCCGTATTATATCATTGCCATGTTGCTTACTATGCATTCCTAGCGATCGGCACCCAGTTCAAGCCAAATAGTGTAACTCGCAAATCATAAGTATAGTAGTCCGCGTAGAAATACAGGGGAAACAATAACATGCGATCCAGACCAGGTTAATCATCAAACAACCCCTACATTCCATAGCGGAATCCATCTCGATACCATGCATCGCCCTTGTATGTTGAGACATCAGGACCCAGAGAGACAAAAAAAGGGAAAGGAAATAAATCATGGAAACTGTTCAAATTGAAGGCAAGACAGTAATGGCCCCTCCAAACCAAGGCAGAGCAGAGAGCAATACAGAAAATGAGTCTATGAAAAAGGCATAAGAAAAAGAACGTGCAACGACCAAGTGAAGGAAAGATAGAGAGAATAGAGCATGTTGCCCAAGGGTGCGGCAAGAATGGATAAAAGTAGAGGTGAAATCAAAATAGAAAGTGTAGCAAAATGCTGTAATAGGCCGCAAGTCATTAACCAATAAGCTGCTTCCAGCGAGCGACGGCATGCGATGAATCAGCAATTCAGCTAGTGGACGTGAAGACCCCGCGGGCCCTCCCGCTGCCATATGCCGAGCCGCCGGGCGTAACACACGCTTCAAGCCGGTCAAATGGCAAAAGACTTGACTGGCCTATGCGCAATGATGTCACAGGTATCAAATGATCGGTTCCGTGTATTGTCCGTAGGCTTGTGCGAGGCAAAAAGAGCCTGATTCGCTCGTCAAATCAAGGCTTCTTACTTCGCCTGCTTTGCCCGCACAGCTTTCAGGCTCCAGCCAGAGTGGATGCCAAATTGGCTGTCGCGGCAGCCTACCGAGCCAGCTGATCATCGGCATCCGCCCGCTGCGTGTGACCGACCTCGTGTTGAATGGAAGAAAGCCGCACTAAACAGTCAAGACAAGAATCGATAAGGATCTGAGCCACAGCCCTCGTCGTAGGTGGGGTGCATCAGTAGAATGGAGAGGGGTGCGCATAAGCGTGTGGTCGTAGCGTGCACATGCAAGGCTGCAAAAGCCGACGTTGAGGTGGTTTCGATTGATAGGTTGAACGACACGCAGACATGGATGCCGATTGCGCCTCACTTGATTTGCTGGATGGTGCTGCGCCTTGTAAAATGATTGGCCAGGCCCATGCACCTGACCAACCGACGCCCACACCTCCTTACCCACGTCCCCCGGTATCATGCCGCAAAGGTAAATCGACTTGTAGAGAAAGCAAACCAAATAGTGCGCAGTTGAAAATGAGAATGACGTCGTTACCGGTGTAGAGAAATCGTGGCTGGAGTCGTCCTTTCCAGTCGCATGTGACGAGGCTATGACTATGTTTGGGGCTCCATGGGTCGATGCCAGATGTGGCCGGCGCGTCGGTGCATCATTGCAACTCTGTTGACCGCATGCAAAGCAACCGTTGTTATCACCCGCTGCAGAGCGTGCATTAGGTTCGTATCATATGCTCGTGCTTTGCCGCGAAGTAGCCGCGTTTGCTGTGTCGATCCATTAAGCCCCGAGGGCCTTGATGTTGGCCAACTGGGAATCAGCCTGCCGTAGAGAGTGTCCCTACACAAATGCACACCACTTCCTTCGTATTCTGCCACAATGTGCACTATGTCTGCCCGAGACATGTGTGTGCCCCTGTCTTTGCGTAGCAAATCAGAGGTCAAATGCTCTCCTTAGGGCCGCTGAACACTGTCGCCGTAGCTACCGGTGTAAAGCTGACTGTGGTGACTGTGCTGATGGTGGCTGTTCGCGTACGACGGCGCCGAGTTGTTGGAGACACCGTAGACGTCCCACCTGCCATCAGTATGAACACCATGGCTAGCAGAAGATGCACCCGAGTGATTCGTCACGAGTGCCGAGGGACCCGCTGCGGTTGTCGTAACAGGGAGTGGTGCGTTGAAGTCGTGGGCATGTTGGTGATGGCGGGGGGCCCCGTAAGTCTGTGTCGCCGAGGGAATGGTGTGCGTTGCAGCGGTACTATTCCGAGCGTCATAAGCCCCGGGCAAGCTGTTCATGCGCAGCCCAGCAACTGACGGGGAGTGTGGCTTAACCACTGTGCCAGGGGAGATAGACCGCGTCGCCCCCGGGTAGACCCATGACGCACCGGAAAGTGATCTTGGGCTGGCTAGAGCATCGGACGGGTTGGGGCCAGTTGCGACGGCCATGTAGTTCATGTTTGCTGATCCGTCAGTGGCTGTTGACACTGACCCCGGCGTAGGTGGCAGCCCACCGTAGGAGGGGCTCAAGGTGCTGGGTGCAAGCAGATGGTGGGTGCTGTTGTTTGAGTTGGCTGGCGGCAAGATCGAGGACGGGCTTGCGCTGTACTTGGAGATAATCTTCTTCAGTGCAGATGCCAGAATCTTCCAGGAGAACACCTTGACATCCTTCTCAATCGTCCGCGGCTTTGGGATGGGGAACCCCATGATCAGCTTGAAGAAGTCCTCGCTCTCTGCCTTGGCTTTGCTGACCGTGAAGGGCTTGAACCCCTCCAGATTCCGGCGGATGCGGTTCTTCTCTTCGACGGAAAACCGGTTGGGCGCAGCAACCAGCTGTTCCAGGAGGTTGATGGTGTCAACAGAAGTAACAAAGTAGTCCTGCTTCTCGGCCCAGTAAATGCAGCTGATGCAAATGTTGTGCGATTGACGCTGGCTTTGGGGAATAGCATTGAAAGTTGCCTCCAGATGGCAGCCGTTCTGCTTCTTGCGGAACTGAACTATCCGTCGGCGATTCTGCCATTCTTCCGGCGTCCAATCCTGTGTCATGGAATCAAGATTTCCCTGGATTGTAAGAACAGCCTTTGCAGGGTAGCCACCCCAGTGGCTGCTGCCGTAGCCACTTGCGCCACTGACAGACGAGCCAGGCGAGCCATTCTGGATAGTGCTGGTGCGAATCAGCTGAGGAGCATTGCCATTTCCTTGCACAGACCCTGCGAGAGACGTGCGAGTGATGGATGCTGTGCTGTGCGCGTGAGTGATCGAATCGTTGCGAGCAAGGCTCCCAAATCGGCTCTCATGAGGGTGGTGGCCGTGGTGTCCGACGCTGCCATAGTGACCTGCCCAAGATGTGCGCATAGGTGCTGGGTGGCGTGAGTAGCCATCGGATATCGATGCGCTGCGATAGGCGTTCATCATGCTGTTGTTGTCCTGACTGTAGGGATTTGTGGCGGCAAATGTGTTGGGAGCGGCATGAACGTGTTGTGCAGCAGCGGCTGCGGCAACGGCCGTGGCGGGATCAACCGCTGCGGACGGGTAAGTAAACGTATTTGTAGTAGAATCGGCCGAGAGGGAGTGCGTGGCCTGGTGCGGGCTGTTCGTTGTGGACGTCCGCACAGTCAGCTGTGGTGGGCTCTCACCGTGTCCAGGTGATTCGGGGGAGGACTTTCGCGTGATATCCGCAGGTGCACCATTTGCAGTAATGCCACCCCCCGTGCCATTCAAAGATGTAGCAGGTGCGCCGGAGGCGTCAGTGTACGCAAAGTGCTGAACAGGGACGCGTGCCAGGACTTCGCCGTTGGAGTTTTCGATCATGAGCGTGATGGGCACGTGGGACTGTGAAGGACAGCGTGTATATGCGAACGCCGGTGCATCGGCGGACACAGTGTAGGCCAGTCCGTCAGTTGCCATGTTTGCATCCTTTGATGTATCTGCCGGGCATTTGCTGCCGCCAAAGGATATGGATACAAATGGGGTGGATGTCGACATGACGGACAAGTCGTACTGGCTTGTCACTTTCAGTTCCACTCGTGTTCCTGCCGGGCCTGAAGTGGGCGAGCACGAAATAATGTTCACTGGGGCGCCTGATCCGGCATTCATAAACTGTCCCGTGGTACTGTTCGCCGAAAAGGCCATTGTGTTCATCTGTGAGGCAGCAGTCTCCGGCTGCTGTGGCTGAAAGGACTGTTCATAGGTAGAATATGCGGCGTCTGCAAAGCCTTCAGACAACTTGCGTGAGTGATGCTGCGAATTATATCGAGTCATAAGATTCAAAGAGGAGTGCGTACTGTGCAGCTGAGCCGGCTGTGTTTTGTAGGCCGCCATAGGTAGGAAGTCCGGCGGTGATTGTCCACGAGGCTGGCCTCCGTTCGCGCGTGCTGCCTCTTCTTCGTATCGGAGTGTGACGGTTTCAGGCGATTCGATCCCTTCGTCAACAATGATGGGTTTTTGCGTGTGATAAGTCGGCTTCAGACCGTTAGCTTTCGGTGTATCTGTCTGGCTCTTACTTATTCAGACTTGACGGAAGACTACAGTCGAACAGAGATTCTCGAGCACACTATGACGGACGCCCTTTGTGACTTACCTCGAATGCCTTGTACATATGATGCTGGTACTTGTCGGGCGACATGAAGAAACTTTGGGCTTGAGGAGGGGGAGGTGATCGAGTTGGTAAAGTATAAAAAGGGATATGCAACGCGCAGGAGGAGAGACAGGACTGAGGCCAGTGATCGTTACGAAGGGGGGGACAATGACAGACGAATCCTCGACAATGTTTCAAACCTCTGTGAAGAATATGTTAGTTGGATGTTTAGCAAGCATGGGAGGCGAGGCACTGGGATAATATGTTTCTGGGCGTCCAGGGATGGCGTGTGCTAATGGAAGAGGGGGTCGGCCAGCGACAAAACGGTCGCCGGTGCGAGGTTGGGTTGCTATAGTTGATGGGAAATGGAACGGCTCAGGCGGGTGTGAGTGGGGGAGGGGGCACGTACCCAATCTGTCAAAAAGATACTGCTAGCCAACAGATGCAAAGAAGGTATGAACAGGGTGTGCGGAATGTAAGGTTTAATAGGGAGCGCGGGTTTCACTATTCAGGAATGCCGGAATTTCTTGGCCGGCTGGGCTGTATGTCATGGGAATGTGAAGTGTGCGCAGATCCCAATTCTCCACCTGCAAAGACTGTACTCCAAGTATTGTCTCCAGCGCTGAAGGCCGCAACAGTGGCGATGATGCTGACACTTCTGGGTGATCGGTCGTACAAGGGGGAATGCAATTTTGCGCTGGATGAAGAAGATTAGCGACTCACGCGGGCAAAGCACCAGCTGACCGCGACGCGGCGAAAAACACAAATCAAAATGCAGAAACGTGAAAACATGAAGATGCAAATATCTGCACACATACGTGGCGAGGTTGTAATTCGTAGTAGTAAACAAACGACCGTGTCGTCAGGAATCGCGTGGGTGGATGGCGTTGACTGATAAAGCGAGACCGCAAGAGCTGTTTGATGGCGATGTTAGAAAACCATGCTGGTCCGTTCGGATTCGGGAAGAGCAGTGAGGAAGATCAGAGCATATGGCAGTGGCTACAGGGACAGTGGAAAGCTGAGAATCTCTCCACCTTGCCATGAGACCTGGGGAACGATGATCGACCGGGAGGATAGTGCCGCAAGGGTAGAAAACAAAGGGAGCCGGCGCAAAGCCAAAAGGCAAGCGTCCAGCAAAAGTAGTGGGAGACTGGTAGCGGACGAAGAAGTCGACGGGCTGGCAGAGGTGGAAGGGGAAAGGTGCGAGTAGAGTGGAGGAGGGATGGGGCTGGAATGAAGCCGAGACTTTGTGAGATATCTCTCACTCCAGAATAGAGTATGGTCTAGGGAACGAGAGGGTGGATATTATATTGCAGCAAAGAATGCAAAGGGAGGAGTCAAGAAAGTGGAGAGGCGAAGAGAGACAGACCGATAAGCAACAAGACAGAAGACCCCCAGGCCGGCGGCCAAAGACAGGTAAAGGCAATCGCAAGACGCAGATACCAGATTCCCAGATGCTCAGATACTCGGATACTGGAGAAGACAGAGGCCACAGACGACAGGGAACCAGATCAAAGGCAGGCCAAGCAGAGCGAGGGCCAAGGAGAGAGAAATGGGAAACAAGCCTAGAGTGAAGAAACGGGAAAGGAGAGATGTTTTGTTTGCTTTGACTGCTGAACAATGGAAAGGCGCAGAGTGGGGAGGAGGAGCTCGGAACCGGCTGGACTGTAGGACACAAAAAGGCAATACGGCGTATGCAGTTCTCTTCTCGGAACGCGCCCAGCCAGCCGATGCGATATGTGCACGCGTAATGAACGCGAGGGCAGGAGTGCTATGTGCAGAATGATGCTGGCGTGCTGGCGTGCTTGTGCGGGATGGGCATTCGTACGGCATACCTGGTCTGCGGTGTGCGGTCAAGATAGAATTGTTTCTTGAATCGTGAAATGAGTTCCTGCCCCACCAGCTCTGATATTGCTTCTGAATCAAAGACTGTAGCTGAGAAAGTGCCGAGAGCGATGCTACTTCTTGCTGGTGGCGAGGGGCGTGCTCTGGGTGTGCTTGTAGGCGCAATCGGCGAGCCGGAGCGAGGAAAGGACAGGGGTGCGAGCAGGAATGCGCGCAAGAAGCAGAGCGGCTTCGTTATGGCAGAGAGCAAAGGCAGAGAGCAAGAGACAGAAGACAGAGTGCAGAGCAGAGGGCGGCGGAAGAAGTGAGGGTAGAGGCAGAAAGCAAGTGCCGGATGGGTCCAGCCGTTGAATGTTTGGATGTGGGATGTCACTGTCTTTTGTCTTTGAACTGCACAAGGCATGCAAAGCCGAAAGGAGACGAGGATCGCGGCACAGAAGCA
Source organism: Grosmannia penicillata (assembly GCA_002778075.1). Taxonomy (NCBI): domain Eukaryota; kingdom Fungi; phylum Ascomycota; class Sordariomycetes; order Ophiostomatales; family Ophiostomataceae; genus Grosmannia; species Grosmannia penicillata. The sequence goes on along the minus strand of PCDK01000018.1, from coordinate 1,323,502 downwards.
CAGATACAGGCGCGCAGGCACACAGGCACAGGCACAGACATGCGGCATACAGACACGCGGGCGTTGGACAGGACCTCGCAGCGGACAGAACAAGAGCAAGAGGCAGAGGGCAAGTATCTAGGCAGGCAAACCCAGTCTCGGTTTGCTCGCAGTCGTGACCGGGGGTCCTGGCTTGGGCTCTGTGGGGTAGGAGGGAGGGGTGTATATGGGGCCTACAAGGTATTCAAACCTCGTACTTCGTGTGGCGGCACGGTGGAGGGAGCTCGGGTGCAGGGTAGCTAGCGGCGCTGCCGTGCTCCATACTGCCGTATTTGCAGGAGGGTGCAGGTAGGCAATGTAAGGGCGGCTCTGTCTTTGATTGTGTTCTTGGTTGGGCCGCTGCTCTCGCGGCTGCTCTGTTCGAGCTTTGCGTATGGGGCCGGCACGCAGAGGCACGCAGAGGCACGCAGAGGCACGCGGAACAGCTCTCTGCAGCTGGACCACGCAACTGCTCTGCGGACCACTGACCGCCGGACGCCGCAGACTCTCGTGGTGTTCTGGCAGAGAGCGGCGCCGGAGCAGGAGACCGGCCGGCGACATGCCGTTCGCGGATGTGCCAAAGAAGCCATTCACAACGGCCAGGACGCACAGGCGATACAGGGGATATAGTGACCTGCTAGCTCGCCGTACGCCGCGCTGGGCTGCTGAGCAGCGACTTGATTTGAAGTAGAGCGACTGATGCGATGGGTTGATGGATGTGGTGTGGATGTAGTAAACCTACTTTATGCTGCTGTAGGCCTCTTTGATTGGCCGATGCGCAAGTAGCGCGGACCGGCTAGGCCGCGTCTGGTTAGGCGCTGCCATGGACAGCCAAAATGATCGTCGCTAGGATGCTCCTCACAATCACACCATTGCGCGGTGCAGGCGGATGTGACGAGCATCGCATATGAGATCGAGCAGTCGGTGCATGTGGTACATGTGGTGGCTACGAGGTAGCTACTCGTACTTATTCTGGGTGCTGGTGGCTTCTGCAGGCTGCGTATGTTGTCTGATCTCGGACGCGGTACTACCGACTGCCGCAGTCGCAGTAACGAAGTACCGAGTACACAGGACAGGACTCAACGCGTTCTCGTGCAGTCCTCCAAGGTACGTACTCCGTCCTCACGCAGACAAACTTGTCCTTAGCGGTCGTAACGCGGTAGCCGTCGTCGGTCCAGGCTTTGTGCTCGCCGGACAATGCCAGCTGTCTGAAGACGCTGTCGGCTGATTCGGCGCCGCCCGATCGGCGCTGTTGGTGTATTGGCGGCCGCCCTGCGCTATGTCCCGGCGCTGTTGGGCCTGGTGGCGTGCCTTGCCTCTCTCCTCTCCTCTCTTTCCTCTCTTTCCTCTCCCCCCCCTCTCTTCCTCTCCTCTCTTTCCTCTCTTTCCTCTCCCCCCCCTCTCTTCCTCTCCTCTCTCGGCGTTGCGCTCCCGGCGTCTCTGGCCCCGTTCGCCCTCGGCTTCGTTTCGGGGGATTGTCGCTGCCGGGTGTCTCGTAGCAACGTCGACAATAGTAAGCACGGTAGTCCGCGACTGTGTCCGCTGTACGAACTGTTGGTGATAGCCCACTTGGCAACAGAAGCAGGAAAACGACACGCAGAAGGCCCAGGCTGCAGCGAAGTCTGACGGGATTGGCTGTCGCTGGGGCAGAGACGAATGGCCGTCGTACGAAATACTGCCATGTCTCGCAGCCAGTGTACTCGTGCAAGCACTCGTACTCCATACGGAGTACTTCGTACTTTGTATGTGGCGCAGAGATGGGTCCTGTGGTCAGTTGTCTGTGGACGCAGGCACGGGAGCCGCGAGCAGCTCGTATCAGCATGGCTCGTGACGATGAAATGGAAACGACAGCATAGGCAGTATGATACGGAGCGGCAGAGGCTGTGGCGAAGACGGGCACAGATAGAAAGAGGCCACGGCAGCGGCCAGGCAAGTATCGGCCACGATGCCTCTGATTTTGCTGACTGTGCGCGTTTGTGTTTGCCTTTGCCCTCCTTCGTTCTGTTTTCTGTTTACTTCTTCTGTTTTCTTCTTTCTTTTCTTCTTTGCTCTCTTTTTCTTTTTCCCTGTTTGCCTTAGTGCCGTTGGGCCGCGGATCGCTCCTCGTATGGGTGGCTGTAAGGGGTCGGTGTTCGTCGACGAGTGGCGGCGGTGCATGGGCTCGCAGCGGTGGCCTCGGTGTGGCCGTGGCTTTCTTATTCGCCCCTCGTGTATTGGGTGTTTGTTGTTTCTGATGTTGTGCGTGTCTCTGAACAGGCGTCGGATGAGTTTGATTCGGCCCCATGTCTCTTGTTCCGGCTCTGCCGCCAGGCTTGCTCCGAGAGGGGCAGGTGCGAGTGCCTGTTTGGCACCGCCGGCAGCCGCAGATGTCGGACAGACAGGAAACTCACACTTGTCCATCGTACCTGCTGTCTACGGTCTGTCCTACCTGCTGCTTGTGTGCCTGTCAGTCGCCGCCCAGCGCAGCTGCCCTACGAAAACACGGCCGTTTCTGGCACGAATGCAAGACGGAAGACGGAAAGCGAAAACCGGAAAACGGCAGGGGCCGCGCCTCTGGTCAAACTAAGCAGGCGCGATCAGAGGATCGAAGATGGAATGCGGGCTGAGGCAGGCACACGGACCAGACGGCGGCCTCAGCGGCCACGGAAGGAGCAAGTCAAGGCATTCTCTTGTTTCGTGCATACGTTGAGCCCGTGCAAGCCAGTGCAGTGTGCCTTATCGCACTGGGTGCATTCCAGGTATTGCGGAGTACGGAGTAGAGAATAGCAGAACAACAGAAGGACAGAAGGACACGGCCACGGACAGCAGAGTAACTACGGAGTACTCGTGCTCGCACAGACAAGGCGTGGCGGGTGGACCGGCACCGCAGCATGAGGATGCTAGCCACGATGCCAAGGCGCCCGCTCCACCGCACCATCACCCCTCCCATGCCACCATGTGGACAGGCTGAGATACTTCCGTTGCAACGTATGGCGCAGCTCGAGGGCAGATGCCAGGGTCTAGGCAGTGTGGAGGGAGCTGGCAGGGCCTAAGCGGAAGCCTTAGCGGGAGACAGTGCGCTATGGGCGCTATTTCCGTAGGCGTGTGGCTAAGCACTAGCAGCCGCGCTAACAACAAGAGCATTTGTCTGCTAGGGCGCTAGAAGCTGCCAGTGCTGGCCGTCTCCCTGGCGTGCTGTGTGCAGAGCTACGCGCTGGCGCGACGCTTGGGGCACAAGAAAGAAGCTGCCAGCCCAGTGCGCTGCGAAGAAGAAAGAGCAGGCGCTGCTTACGAAGTACGAAGTACGAAGTAGGGCCGTCTGGCGTTGGCGGGCGGCGTGCTGGCGGATGATCAACGCGGCGGGGTCGCTTGCGTGCAGCAGTTCGGTGGCGTGGACTGCGGGACGTTTACGGAATGGTACGCTGGAGCTGGGCAGGGCGGCTCTCTACTGGTGCGTAATGCTTGCTTTTGCTTTTGCTGTTTCGACTGCTCTTTCGCTGAGCTTGGCGCTTCCGCCAGGCTGCGCGTACAAAGTACGCAGTAATACAGATGCAAAGTACGTCTGTACGAAACGAATTACGAGCTACGTTGAACACATTGCCCGTACAGACTTCGGGTAGTACTGACGTGCGGCAATACGGCTGAGCTGTCCCTGGCAGTGTCTGTTTAACCGGCAGACGAAGTTGGCTATGCAAGGGAGCCCACGCTGAGGGCCGAAGCAAGGGCGCGGGCGCGGCGCGGGGCCCGGGAGATGAGCGCAATGGAGGAGAGGAGGGCGCCGGGCCAGGCACAGGCCTAGCGCTGGCAGAGGCGAGCTGGAAGTGCCTGGGCTTGGAGCTCGAAAGTGAGGCCGAGAGCTTCGTTGACGGAGGAGGCGCCAAGATACGGAGTACAACGGAGGATGGCGGTCTGCGGATGGCGGTCTGCGAAGCTGTGTCGGCACGGCAGCATGCACGGCTGCCATTACGTCTGCTCGGCCCAAGGGGATAACATTGGGTGTCGTCGAGCTGGCGATGCAGTCCGGATGCAAGTTGGCGATGCCGGGCACAAGTCACGGGACACGATGGCCAAGGGCGCCGGCCGCATCTTCAGTCGTGTACTGCGGCAGGAGCACCGTAGTCCGATGGGGTGCAACGCGACTGCCCGTTTTCTCGCGGCCGCCGAGTACTCGCCATCTGTAATACTCCGTACGGAGTAATGTATGACTGCGTAAGCAGCACGGACCCAGTTTTCTCGGCTCTCCGTCTGCACGACACACGAAACAACAACATGGCCCAAAGCGAAAAGCGCCGGCCGCAGAGCAAATGCCATGTGCTCACATCCGCGCGATGCGCCGCTGGCAAATGCACATAGGCGAGCCTTAGCGAGACCTCGCGCGTGCCGTCTGCTGTGTCGCGTGTCGCTGCCAGGATCATCCTGGTTGCGGCCAGCGAAGAGCAGCAGAATGCAGTCGACGGCCGGATCTCCCACGCGGTGCCGAAACAAAACGTCCGTCGCGACCAGGACAGATCCTAGACCGGATCCCAGACCGGACCCCAGCTCGTCCGAAATGGCCTGCGGCCCAGGGCACGCAGGTCTGGGTGTGGCAAGCAAGATGGGATGAGATGAGAGGTGCGAGGTGGCACGAGACGGCAGCACGGCCAAGCATCGAGAAAAGACAAGACCGTCGGACAGACGGCACATGGACACCGGGCACAAATGGAGACGGGGGCGGGAAACGGGCAGGTGAGCAGCGGCGCGGGCGGCCGTGGCAGACGAGAAGGCTGCCGGCGTCCAATGCTAGACATGGCACACACATTGTACACGCATTGCACACATTGCACATTGCACATTGCACATTGCACGCACAGAACATCTGTGTGGCGGCACACTGCGCGACGTTCTGTGTGGCACGCGAGAGGCACGGGCGTTGCTTGCACGAGCCTGCCGCGCAGCCAAGGTGAGCTGGTGCAGCACGACATGGCGATACGAACGACACGACAGGTACATGGCATCGAGACATTGCCCGGCCACGTCTGGAGTACATTGTGCGTCTGGGTGCGCCACGCATCGCGTGGTCTCTCACATCGAGGAGCGCTGGTACGACAAACACGTCCAGGAGCTTGAGGCGCGTTATACTGGATACGGGACATGAAGCTACAGAGACACGACGACACGAAGACATGGAGGTACAGTCCGCTACGTGCTGTTGGGTCCCCAGGCACTCGGCGCGTACTTCTTATGGCCTCAGCTGGCTGTTGAATCGACTGTCCGGAGGCAACGTCCTCTTCGGAGGAAAACCGAACAGAAGAAACGAAAGAAAACACGCAAAAGCCACAAACGCGCCGAAGCCCGGGGTTGGGGCCTGCTGCCCATAAGCAAGCACCCTTGGCCACGCAGAGTACGTTTGTACTTTGTATTTGTACTCCGTACGGAGTAATACGGCAGCCATGCATGTAATGCTACTGCTACTGGCTGCTCGGCCTGGGTACATCGCTCCAGGTACAGCAGTACTCCGTACACAGATCCAAAATACAATCTCACGGCAATACGGAGTACATGCTGTGCAGCCTGTGCAGCGACGCAATCTTTGTACTGGCGATGCAAGGGTACATTGGGTTGTGCATCCCGCAAGAGGAAATTGGCCAGATGCATCTCGAAACGGCAGGTCATGCAAGATGCTTGTCTGCATGGTTGCTGCATATTGCCGCACATTGCTGCATATGCAGAGATACGCAAGCCACGGGCAATGGCCAAAAAGCTGCGGACGAATGGCGAGGCCGGATGGCGGATAAGCGAGCAACGGACAGACCGGAAAAACAAAGCGGAAGAGCGAGAGCACAACGACCTGAGGTACAGCAGCAGACCGGCAACGAGCAACCCAACAAACCAGCAATCTGCGGGCAAATACAAGGCGTGTAGAAGAAGCAACGACAGAATGCAAAACGAACAGCTGCAAGCCACCAACGGACGACGACGCTCGCTGCAGCTTTACGAGTACTCGATGCACCTATGGATACAAAGTATGCGCCTACGGAGTATGGGCATTGTACTCGTACTTCGTGCCCTACGAGTACAAGCATGCACGTTCGGCGAGGACGATATGTGCTCCTGAGATGGTGCCGTCATCGGGTGCTCTCGCCACAGGAGTCGAGCCTGCGTGCAAGTGTAACACCGTGGATGGGCAGAGCGCCTGCTAGCCGAGTCAAGTCCTAGTCTCCGTTCGCGAACTAGGCTGGGCCGTGTTGTGCGTCGATGCATGGGAAACTATGTGGCAAATGTGGTATACACCATGCTCGACAGTCATCACTGGAGGTTATGCGAGTACGTGTGAAATGGCATCTGGTACATGAGACGTGACAGCGCCTCGACCATGGTAAGTCTCCAGTCGAATCGTCCTGCCAGCAAGCGTTTCTGTGCGACAGCCCGGCCAGATCCTAGATTACAGCGCATGGGAGGAGAGGATCGCCTACGAGAAGCACTCGTGACTTCTTCCGTACTCTGCCTCTCGCTACGAGGAATGGCATTCTCCGCACAGGTCCTGGTGCGGACTCTTTCGAGGCCAATCCCTGGCTGGCCTGGCCGTCCGAGCGTGCTGGCCTGCGTGGACGGCCTGGGCTGTCCGCTGCGTCTCGGCTCCTGAGCTCCTGAGCTAAGCGAGTCGGCATGGCACACGCGAGTATTTTCTCCGAAGGGGAAGCACGAGCGCCGTGTGATGAAGGCGCCAGACGTAACGGTGCCGGGAGAGTTGAAAGATGCAAGAGAGGAGGGGGGGCGAGAACCGGGCGAAGGAGAGAAGCGAAAACGAGACGCGAGAAGCGAGAAAATAACAGGGCCCGATTTCTGCGCATACTCGATGCAAAAGTGGCAAGTTCTGCTTTCCGTGTACATGGCTGTGTACGGAGTACTTGTCCCTGTGTGTGATGCTCTCGTGCAACGGAGTCATCCATCAGCATCGAAACAGACGGCCGTGGCGTCGAGCGATGGGTCAGATACCAGCCGGGCAGGTGAGCACACATTGCTTGCGGCGGCATGCCATTCCGCCCTGGATATGAGACACGGATATTGGTGGCAAGAGACTGTACTGCAGTACTTTCGGACCGTGGCAAGGCGGAAATTGCAGCAGCGGCATCCACGCAGCAGGATTAATCAAACGGAAACCGACGTCTTCCTTGTTGCCGATAACCGTGGCCCGAAAGGACTGTCGGCGCATTCTCTGACGACAGACTATACATCAAACGACCAGCAGCAGCGCTGCGCAGCCGGCGCCGCACAAGCAAGGGCCAGCGGAGAGGCCCCGCGGCACGGGTGCCGACAGCTGCGGCGATCGCATCGACACGGGGCGTGCTTTTCATTGGATCTCGCTTGGCCGCCTCGGCGAGCACCGCGGCATCCCTCGTGCGCGCGGGTGTCTTTTCGTGTTCTCGTGCTGCTCCACGTCTCCGCCGGCCCCGGGCTTCTGCTGTCTGCGCCTCGCCAGCGTGCCTGGACACACCGACCCCGTACGACCTGGCACCACGCAGCGCAGGGATGCGGAGCCAGCAGGCAAAGCGGCCTTGACTAGGAACGGCAACGGGAAACGAAAAGCACGGCTACACAGCCTGGCCAGAAGGGTTTGCGATCATGCAGTGGGCGCGGACGGCTTGAGGCAGATCTCGCACTCACCCCTTGTGCGCCCCTACGCGCCCTTTTCGCGCTGCTCACCTTGTGCGTCCGGCCGGCGTGCGCTGTTTGCTGTGTGCTGTGTGACGTTTGCTGTGGCCGTTTCTGTTGCCCTTGCCGTTTGCTGTTTGATTTTCTGCTGGCCGCTGGTGCACCCGCGTCCTCGCCCGTGCTTCCCCAGCGGTCCGGTGTCTCCCTGCCCAGGGCACACGCTCTGCTTGTACCGCACACACTGCACCGCGTGTGCTGCTCACTCCGTCCCCGGTCCCTGCCTCGTCAGCACCGTTTTCCCGTTTTCCCGGTCTCTCCGGCGCTCGTTGGGCTCGCCATATTTTCTCTGTCCCTGGACCTTGCTGCTCCGCTTGGCTGCTGCAGGTTGTCCGGTTCGCCTCTTGCCACCTCGCCTCCTTGCCTCTGTCCCGTCTCCCTGCCTACTCGCCTACGTGTTTGCTCGTCGTCTTCGCTCTGTGCGCAGGCGGCAAATTGGCTGTTGTCCGCCGTGATGCACGCCCGCTCCCAAGGCGAATCCCGAGCGGCGGTGTAACGGCACAGCTTGCGCAGTTTGATAGCAGCACCCGTTCTCGGCAGCAAGACAGCGCAACCACGGCCGTCTGTCGTTTCTTTTGGCTGGCAGGTGGGCAGGGCTGGCTGAAAGACAGCTCACTCGGAGCAGTTGGGTAGATGCAGACGGCTGAGGCAGACAGGCGTGTCTTTCCCTCCTTGTCACGCTGTCTCTGCGGCGCCGTCTCTCGTTTCCTCATTGCTCGAGTCCGCGTTGCGCACATGCCCCAATCGGGTGATGGGCGTGTCTTGGGCAGTGCGTGTTTTCCCAAAGGGGAGCAGCACCACGTCGATCCAGCTGTGCCGCCTCCTTATCTGGTGGAGACAGTCTCACCGTGGCGGCGTATTCGAACGGTGCAGCGCCGGAGGGACTGGCGAAACGTCTGCCGGGAGTCGGCAGAGGCGATGGCGAAATCGAGGACACAGAGCACGGCGTGGACCGGCGGCTGACTGCAGACGAGCTACGAGGACTGCTGGAGGTGAGACACTGCGGTTACCAGTCAGGAAGGTGTCTGGTATCGTTTCCTATTGCAGAGGTGGCGCACGACTGCTGCGCGTATTACCTGCAGGAGGATGCGGTGAGGCATTCCCAGCACACGGCCTGCTGTATAGGACCTAGCGGGAGTTTCCTTGCACTCTCCGCGTCCCCAGGGCCGACACAGACGCGGCCACGTAGGTCTGCGGCGGGCTCTTCATACGGTGAGCACCGGTGCAGAGGTGCGGACGTGCTGCGCTGCCGTGTCTGGCGTAGCACGATCCGAGCACGATCCGAGGACTGTCCTCGTGTCTCTCTCCGCACGCATGGCGGACGGCTGGCGATCCTGCGATGTGCCGGGCCTCACTCGGCACTCTCCGAAGCGCCACGACGAAGTCTTATGACGGCATGCGGGTGCGGCGTGCTGCGGGAGTACGAGTACGGCGACGCGTGTGGCAGCGTGTGTGCGAACGAATCCGTCGACACTCGAATCTCGGCTGAATGGGGGCCAGCGCAGGGGAACCTGGATGGCGCCTGTTGGGCGATGTCTTGGGGCACTGAGACACGGATAGCACGGTGGTCACGGTACCCCCTGAACCAAGACAGGGCTGCTCCGTAAGGGGCGCTCGAGCTCGAGGCCGCGAGTCGCAGGCCGACGCACGGCGCAGCATCGCATTCCAACAGGCACTCCAGCTCAGCGAGGGCCAGCCATCGTGGGAGATAAGGGCCGAAAAGAGCCGGCGTCCTGGGATGCGCACGGCGCAGCGGGCTGCACCAGACCAGCGGCGATCCGGTGATCACTTCGTAGCGGCAGGCGGGCGGCAGACCAGACAGCCTCGCGGTGTCTCGCATGGCTGTCGATCGGGCCCGAGAAGCAGAATAGGCGAGGGAGAGAGGCGTCGCCGGCCTGCTCCACGGCCGAGGCAGCGTGGCACGAAGACGCAGACGCAGCGACGGCCGCAGACGACCAGCCACGGCCAGCGGTCGTCGTCTGCAACGGCACACCACACACCAGCGTGCGCACACTGCGATCGCACCACAGTGGCTGCGGCCGAATAGGAGAGCGCCGGCCCGGCCACAGGCGAAGACGGTGCACGCAGCCGCCGGCATACAGCATACAGCATCGACGCGCGCCGATCCTGCGCGAGCAGACGGACAGCGGCAGACTACGCCTGGCCGTGCGAGTAGAGGCGCGGCGCACAGCGAGAGCAAACGGCGACTATACGGCCTGGGCGGATCGACGGCAGAGACATACATGCGCACCGAATCACAGGGAACCAGTATGCCGCTTCTGTCGGGTCTGCAAAATCAAAGGGTGGCCCTGACGGCAGTGTACAGAGTCCGGCACTGCTCAGCCAATGCCGCGCGCACGTCTCCGCGAGGGCAGCAGGGTGGGACACGGCGAGAAGACAGGCGAGACCGGGACGGCGACTGGCGACCACGGTTGGGCATCGCACTGCCCAACGGCGCGCCGGGCTGCTCACCGACTTGTTGTGCGGTGAGGCCAAGGAGGTTGGGCGAGGAGCCAGGCAGCCAAAGGAAGGGCCAAGGCAGGAGGCCAGGGCGCAAAGTCCTCGGCATGCTCGCTAGCCTTTGGCGCCAGCGAGCGGGCGACCTGCTTCACGGCGCACGGCTCACGGCATTGGCAACACGTCACCACACGTGGAGCACGCCAACGACACCGAGCGGCAGGCGAGAGAAAACAAAGCACGGCCAGCGAGCAGCCGCAGAGAGCCCCGCCGACAGTCTATCGAATCTTCCGACGGCATCCGACACGGGCAGGCCAGCCATGGCCGGGCCAAAATCAAAGAGAGCAGCGCAGAGCGCAGAGAGCAGAGATGCAAAAATACAAAAATACAAAAATACAAAAATAGAATGCACGGCACACAATCAGACGGACTTGGATATCAGCAAAATACGGAGTAGAGAAGCAGACGGGATGTAGTGCCATCGAGCGAAGCCAGCAGCAACCCGCGTGTCCGTGCTCGCCGTCCTCTGGCCAGCTGCCCGCCTCCACGCCGTCCGCTTGCGCTGCCATCCGTCATCGGCCAGGCGGTCGACGAGACTTTGCCGGTTTGGGCTGCTGTTTCGCCCTGCTGCGTGCGCAGACGTGCTCTCGTCTGGCCGTGATGCTCGCTCCGTATATCCGTGTATATTCGCTATCGTCCGTGTATATTCGCTCCTATCGTCCGTATATTCCATACGTCCATACATCCTCCATATATCCGGCCGTATTCGCTCCGTATTCGCTCCGTTCGCTCCGTATTTCGCTCCGTTCACTCTGTTCACTCCGCTCGCTCTGTTCGCTCCGTACGACTCGTACTCTCCGTAATCCTCGCGTCATGCTCCGTAGCACGCGCACTCGCACAGTGGCACGGCAGCGCGACGTCGAGGGGGTGGACAGAGCACAAGTCCGGGGACACGCAAAGGACGATGGCGCAGCGGCCTCCGTGTCCACGCTGTCCAGTGTCCCGAGACCAGTCCGTCCGGGCTGGGTCCCCGAGAGTGGCCGTGCAGAGGATCGACGGCCAGCAGACAGCACGGTCGCTGCTCTGCGCCTTGTCGTCCGCCCGCCGTTGCTTCTGCGTGTTTTCTTCTTCCTGCGTCCTGCCGCCGGACAGCCGCACTCTGACGCAGCAGGAACAGCGCAGAGGACCGGCGGTCGGCCCAAGCTGGGTGTCCCTGGCGGACGCCTTGTCGGCTCGCGGCAAGGCCGCGCCAGGACGCGGTGCCGTGTTCTTGCCGCGACTGAGACACGGAAATCAAAAGGACGTCTGCGCAGGCCGATCGTCAGCGCCAGCAGAGACGCGCCGTCCCAGACAGCGCCAGCAAAAGTACCGGCAGCCGCCCCCGCCGCCCTGCGTCCGCGGCCATGTCTTGCCGCTGCTCGCCGGGGCACCTGTTCGGCGTGGCCTCGAGCGGCAGAGGAAGCGCCCCATCCAGGGCATCGTCCACACCATCGTCCACACCATTGTCCACAGGATCGCTGACCGCGTACTCGTAGAACTCCATGGGGACAACTCCATGGGGACATGTCCATGCACCCGGACGCTGTCCGCGCCTACTGCAGGCCCGCCAGCAGGCCCTCCAGCGTCGTCCACCCCGCCGTGCCCTCCCAGCGGCCGCGGGCCTTGCCCATGACGCTACGCACGGCGCTGCGCGCCTTGGCCTTCCAGCGCGTGCCGACGGCCGGCGCGTCGGCGCCGTAGTTCTCGAGCACGGCGACGAGGGCGGCGGTGCGGGCCACCACGGCGTCCCAGCCGGCGGCGTCGTCGAGCCAGCCGGCGCCGGCGCCGGGCGTGCCGCCGGCCGCCGTCGCCGTCGCCAGCGTGGCCGAGGTGGCGCCGCCCACGGCCGCGCGCCAGCCCTTCTCGGCCGCGTCGACGGCGCCCGCGTAGTCGCCGCGCCACGCGCGCGCGCGCGCCACCAGGTCCCAGAGTTCGCTGCGCGCCGTGATGAGCGGCACGACGCCCGTCTCGATGAGCTCGCAGACGGCCCAGGCCGGCGTGCCGCGCGCCGGCGCGCCCGCCGACGCCGCCGCCGCCGCCTGCAGCAGCAGCCGCACCACGTCGCCGTCGACGGCCGCCTCCGTCGCACGGATCGCCCACACGCGCCGCAGCGCCACCGTCATGTCGCCCACCGCCGGCGGCCGTACGCGCGCCGCCAGCGTCACCACGTTGTCCCAGATCCGCCAGTTGTCGTGCGCAATGGCCGCGCCGCGCTTGTAGGCCGCGAGCGCCTGCGCCAGCAGCGTGGCCGGGGTGCGTGTGTCGGTGCGTGTGTCGGTGCGTGTGTGGTCGAGGTCAAGGTCCAGGTCCAGGTCCGCCTCCCCGCTGTCCGCCTCCCCGCTGTCCGCGCCCTCCCCTCTGTCCGCTCCCGCCGCCGCCGCCGTGTACATGCTGTAGAGCGCGCTGCCGAGGTTGCTCCACGTGCGCGCGTCCTCGCCGCCGACGGCGTCGCTGGCGCTGGCAAGGGCGCGCGAAAAGGCCGCCGCCGCCGCCGCGTAGTCGCCGAGCCGCAGCTGGATGTCGCCGAGCCGGCTCCAGAGCGGCGCGCTGAGCCGGTTCGCGCCCACCGCGCGCTGGTAGGCGTCGCGCGCCGCCGTCCACGCGCGCTGCTGCAGGTAGTGCTCGCCGAGCGAGCGCTGCGCCCGCGCGTAGCGCCCCTGCGAGAGCGCCCACGCGCGCTCGTAGTGCTGCGGCGCCGCCTCAATGTCGCCCAGGATGCACAGCAGCCGCGGCGCGTTGGCCGGCGCCGGCTGCCGCTCCGCGCCCGTAAACGTCGCCGCCCGCAGCGCCATCACGTCCACCGGCGCGCTGCCGTCGTCGCGCGGGTCGTACGCCGCGCCCGCGCTGTCGGCCGCCTCAAACAGCTGCCACCGCAGCAGCGCCCGCGCCCGCTCCTCGCCGTCGCCGCCCCGGCCGCCCGCCTCGTCCTGCGCGCCCTTGCTCGCCAGGCACAGCGCCACCTCCGCCCACAGCCGCAACCGCTGGAAGATGGCCAGCGCCGACACCAGCGAGCCCACGCCCGCCCACGCAAACGCCAGCTCCGCCTCCAGGTGCCAGAGCGGCGGCGTCGAGAGCGCGTGGATGTACCGCAGCCGCTGCTGCGCCGGCGCCTGCTCCGCCGCCGTCAGCGCCGCCGGCAGAAAGGTCGCCGCCTTGGCCGCCGCCGTGCTGTGTCCGTCGGGCGCGCTGATCGCGATCGAGGGCACCGCGTCGTCCGCGTCGTCCGCGTCGCCTGCGGTCGCCGCCGCCTCCCTGTCTGCGCGCCGCCCGCCGCCCTCGCTCGTGTCCACCACCACCTGGTCCACCATGGCCTGCATCTGCAGCACCGCCCGCTCCACCGTGCGGCTCCGGTGCATCTCGATCCGCGACCGCACAATCAGCGCCTGCGAGTAGATCTGCCAGTTGCGGCTGCCCCGGTCCGACAGCACCCGCGTGGCGTACGGCAGAATCTCCTCCAGCGTCAGCGCGTCCGCCGGCGCGAACGCGTCCTTGAGCGTCGCCGTGGCCAGCAGCATGATCTGGTCCAGCGGTGCCAGCGCCGGCTGTCCGTCGGGCGCGAGGTCGAGCAGCGCCGTGCGCGGGTGCTCGCGCGCGGCCTCGCTCGGCGCCTCAAAGTCGATCGTCTCCAGCAGCGTGTCGTTGTTGAGCGGCAGCGCCTGCGGCACGGCCTCGGCCGCCGCCGCCGCCGCCGCCGCCTGCGTGCTCGCGCCGGCGCTCCGTGCCAGCACCACCAGCTGGCTCGTGCTCTTGTCCTGGAAGCGCGTCTTCTTGCCGAGCGCGCCCGTCAGCACGTGCTCGAACCCGTTCAGCGCCGCCGCCGCGTCCAGTGCCTCCTGCGCCTTGCCGTCCTGGCCGAGCATCGCAAACACGTTGACCTTTTCCACGAGCAGCTGCACCCGTGCCGTCCGCGTCCACGCCGCCGTCTGCTGCTCCGCCGCCGCCATGCTCGCCCGGATCCGCTCCTGCAGGCTCGGCAGGTCGCTCCACTGCGTCATCTTGTTGAACACCGAGCCCGGCCCCGGATTCGCCTCCGTCAGGATCTTGTAGTGCCACGTGTGCACCCGCAGCTGCAGCCACGCCAGACTCGCCGTCGCCGCGTCCGCCGCGTCCGCCGCGCCGACCGCGCGCAGCGCCGCCGCCGTCGCCGCGCTGTCCGCCAGCCGCGTCGCAAACACCCACCGCGCCAGACAGAAGAGCTCCACGTGCTGCGCATACGGGTACACCGACACGCCGTCCACCTCCAGCGAGGCCAGACATGCCTGTCGCAGCGGTCTTGTCGCCTGGGCCGCCGTCTCGAGACTGCGCAGCACCCGCTCAATCGCGCGACCCGGGTCCAGCACCGGGCCCGTCACGTTGGACTGCAGAAACGCATCCAGCGCCGACAGGCCGACGTAGGCCGCCGTCGCCGCACTCGCTGCCTCTTCTGCGGCGTCTGTGCCGCTTGCGACATCGGCTGCATCTTTTTCAATCGGACCGTCGCCTCGAAGCTCGACGTCGACAAAAGCCTGCAGACAGGCTCTGGCTTCTTCGTGCACGAGGACGTCGGCATACTGGCCGTTGGCGTAGAGCTCTGCAAGGCCCATATCCACGTAATTCTCGCAATGTCAACAGACAGTATCTCGTCTTGTCCAGTATAGCTGCTGTGTCGTGAAAGGTGTCGTTGAAATCTTTTTTGGCACTGGCGATTAGATAAGCGGACAGTAATGGAAGGAACCCCTCCACGACCGAAAAATTTGGCAAAAAATGAGTAATGCGCTTGGATAATTTCCATGTGATTACAGGCGGGTTTTTATTCAATATGTAATGCATAGGTTTTGATAAAGATTAAGCCTGCCTGTAGCCAAATGTTATATTCAGCTACTTTGAGTATTTGAATCTCTGGATATTCAGAAAAATAAAAATATACAGTTTGAATGCAACATTAAGAGTATAGAACAGTATGAATACAATTTGATATCATTAAGAGTACAAACAGTATGAATACAACTTGATATCATTAAAGTAGAGGACAATATGATACAATTCGTTATCATTAAAGTATAGAACAATATGATACAATTTGATATCATCAAGACTACACAACAATTTCATCTGCAACTCAAACCTCTACACCGTACAATCACCAGAACCTCTGTAGATAGCACAAATATGTATTCTTGGCCGCAGTTGTCTGCCACATAGATCACCACTCCAAGACCAATACCACCGCGACGCCAAGCTACATATAGTGTGCACAGCTACATACAATCATGTTCATCATCTCCCAAAGAGGCTTGTCCAGCCACACTGCGCGTCCGCTCAAGGCGCGTCCGCCTGGCCGAGCGTGCCAGTCCGTCGCCGGCGGCGCCCTCATTTCTTGCCCTTCTTGCGGCTCGGCACCACCTTGAAGCCGGCCGGCGTGTTCTCCTCCTTGGTGTTGGCGTTGCTGCCGCCCTTCTTGGCCACCTCGCTCCAGCCGCCCACGCTCTTGTTGTCGCTCGACGACAGCACCACCGCTTGCTTCTCCACGACGCCCTTCTCCGCGAGCTTCCGCCGCCGGATAAACTCGTCCGCAAAGTGCCGCGCGTCCATCGTCTTGGAGTTGGCATACACCGCCTCCGAGATGATCGTCTGGTCCATGGGCAGCTGCTGCAAGGTGTCCACGAAGCCGTCGACTGTGCTGTTAGTCTCGAGGTAGTGATGAGGTAGAGTGATTACAAAAGGTAGAACACCGAGTCATGAGGTAGAGTGATTACAACAAAAGGTAGAACACCAAGTCATGAGGAAGTGAACAAAGTAAAGTCATGAGGAAGTGAACAAAGGAAAACTCACGGTCAATGGTGCTGCTGAGGCCCCGCGACAGCTCGCGGTGCAGCCACTTGTTGAACTCGTCCATGGCCACGCCGCCGGCCTCGGCCCGGCCCGACAGACCCGACTGCTTCGACACGCTCCGTCCGGCCGCGGCCAGCGTCGGCAACGGCTTGGTCGCAGCAGGCGGCGCCGCGCTCGACGGCCGGCTGGTGGAGGAGCTGGCCGGCGATCGCACCTTGCCGCCCGCGCCGACCGTCGCCCAACCCGCGCCGCCCACCGCAGCGCCGCCCGCCGACGCCGCACCGACAAGGGAGGACAGCGGCGACGCCGACAGGCCCGCAGCGGCCGCCGACGAGCCCGCCTGCCCCTTGCTCGCGAGATCCGCGTACCGCTTGCCCGCACTCGGGACCGGCGTCGTCGACGCGTGCGACGCCGCCGCCAGTTCCCGCGCTCTCTGCTTGCGCAGCTCCTCCTCGCGCTGGATCTCCGCCAGCGTCTTCTTCTTCTCGGCCGACGTGCTCGGCGTGGCGCTGCCGCTCGCGGGGCCCGCAGCCGCGGGCTTGCTCGGCGCGCCCGGCTTCGCCCACGGGCTGCTCGCCGTCGTCGTCATCGGCGACGACGTCGCCCACGTCGACGTCGTCGCCAGGCCCGTCGCCGCCGCGATGGCCGCCTTCTGCTCGCGCTCCCGCAGCAGCGAGGCCTCCTGCTCGGCCAGCGCCTTGCGCTGTGCCGACGCCGCCTCCTCCGCCTTGGCCGCCTTCTTGGCCTCCGCCTCCTGGATCTCCTTCAGACTCGGGCCCTTGTGGCTCTCGGCGCCGGGCTCCCGCGCCCACGGCGCCAGCGGCGGGGGCTGCGAGGCAGAGCCGGCCGCAGCGCTTTCCGGCGTCTGCGACTGCGACCGGCTCGTGGCATACTGGTCGGGCAGCGTCGAGCGCGTCCGCTGGGCCGTCGGCGCCGCAATGTGGGTGCCCGAATGGCCCTGCGGGGGCGGGAACGGCATCGGGAGGTCCGTGTGCACTTCCTCGGCGTACGCTTCCTCCACCGTGGTCTCCGCTTCGACGGCGCGGCGCTTAGCCGCTGCGGCCTGTGCATTCTGGACCTGCTCCGTCAGAGATAGGCTGCCCCGAGACGGCCCGGCCGCATCGTTGCTGGCGTGCTGGGCGCGCTCGCGCGCCGCCTCGCTTATGATTTCAGCAGCCGAAGCCTGCTGCCGCGCGTCATGCGGCTCCGCTTCGGCAGCAGGTGCGGCCGCGCTGCGGCCAGCGAGAGCCTCTTCGGTATCCATGCCTTCGCGCAGCTGGTGAAACTCCCTCAGGCGCTCGCTGAATCCCTGGGGGTCCTTCTGCAGCTGGTCGATCCCCGGCAGATGGCTGTGGAGATGGCTGTCGGTCGGCAGAGACGGCAGAGACGGGGCATGCGGCGGCGGAAAGGCGCCCGGAACAGCGCCAGACGCCTGCAGACCCGCGAGGATTTGGCGCTCTTGCGCGTTGAGATCGTCCCGCAGCAGGTCAGAGCCGGAGCCGACAGCCGGCAGCGTCGTCGTCGGGGGCAGAGCCCCGTGGTCAAAAAAACTGCCGGACACGCCGAGCGCCCCCGCGATCGGCGGGCCAGTGCGCAGGGGAGACGTGATGCTGCCAAAGCTGGGCTGGCTTTGCAGACTGTGTACGCTCGAGTGGTGGTGCAGCGCGACAGGCGCGGCCGGAGGGGGTCGTGCTCCGGGGAAGGGGTGGTGTACGAGCATCTCGCGCTGGCGCGCGAGCATGTACTGTTCCTCCTGCTTGCGGCGCTCCAGGTTGTTCTGCTCTTCC
Organism: Grosmannia penicillata; assembly: GCA_002778075.1. Taxonomy (NCBI): domain Eukaryota; kingdom Fungi; phylum Ascomycota; class Sordariomycetes; order Ophiostomatales; family Ophiostomataceae; genus Grosmannia; species Grosmannia penicillata. Next base: position 1,305,722 of record PCDK01000018.1, on the reverse strand, counting down.
GCCGTCAACGTGCGTCCATAGCTCGGAAAGGCCCCGACAAGCGGCGGGATGACAGTGCCGCGGTCGCCGTGGGCAAAGGTGCCGCTCAGCGACGGCTGGCCGTGGGGAACGCCCATCTGCGGGACGAGGAAAGGCTCGCGGGAGTTTCCTATTCTCCGGATAAGCTGGCCCAGAGGCTCAAATTCAATGTCCTCCACCTTCTTCACGCGCAGGTCCGCCGTGAAGAACTGCGCCTTGTACCAGTCGTTCATCTCCAAGCCCGTGAAGGGACCCTGCGTCTGGCCCTGGGGGTCGAGGTACACCCAGCGCATCCTGTCGGGCATGACCATGATCCGCGGCTGGTTCGCTGACGCGTCCGTGTTCGGATGGGAGGGGGCGTCGAACGGCTGGGAATGGTGCATGGGCGAGCCCGAAGCAAGAATACCGGACTGTCCATCGGGAGCCGAGAAGAGGCCACTCGTGAGATCGTCAAACAGGCCGACACGGCCAAGCTGCGTCTGCGCGTCTGACTCGCGTCCCTGGGAGCCAATGGCCTCACGGCCGATAGCACCAAGCGGGTTCGTCTGGCGGAGGTCGGGGATGGAGTCGCCCAGGTTCATGTCGGCATCCTGGTTGCCAGCCATCTGGGCCTGCATGCTGGGGGGGAAGAGAGACCCGAGCTTGCTGGTGCCACGAAGAGACCCGGTACCGCCGAGGCCAACGTTGGGACCAGGCGCTCCGAACACGCCGGGCACACCGCCGCCGAAGCCGGGGGACGGGAGCTCGCCGGTGACGGGGCTGAAGAGCGAGTTGCCGAAAGCGTTGGTGAAGACGGCGCGGTCGCGGTCCGGCGTGCTCGTGTTCAGTGCGTTGCCCCAGCCAGCAATATTGCCGAGACTAGAGAAGCCCTTGGCTCCCACGCTCGACGTCTGACTCCGGTCGCTGCCGTCAAAGGCATTGCTAGGGTAACCACGCAGCGAGCCAAAGTTGGGCGCATGGTCGGGGGGGCCGCCCATGCCAGCCAGGCCGCGATCAAATCCACCCGACATGGCGACCATCGGGTGGTGCTCGTCGTCTCCGCGCTCGGCGGGGGGGCTTCGGAAGGGGTTTGTTTCGGGGCTCGCAGCGCCGTCGTCGTCGAGAGAGGAGCCGAGATTCAGACCGGCCATGCCGAACTCGGCGCCGGTGCTCTTGATCGGGGTGTCGAACGGATGGTGGGCGTCCTCGGAGAAGGGGTCGGTGTCGGTTCGCGGGCGCGTGCGCCAAGAGTCTTTGGTGGCGGCGATGCTAGCGCCGGCCCCGCTCAGCTTAGCTCCGGGGGCGGCGGCGTCGGTGGCGTCCAGCTTGGGCAGGAGGTGGGCGAGACGGCTCTCGCCACGCACGCTGCCGAAACGCTTGTCGGTGACCGGCGGCAGGGCAAAGCTGCCAAAGGCGCCGAGTGCGGAAGCGGGAGCCGGCGCGGCGGCGGCAGAGCCCCAGAGCGAAGGGACAGCGCCCGCCGTGCTGCTTCGGCCGGTCGCGGCGAGGCCCACCGACTTTGCCAGGCTGGGCTCCTCCTCGGGCTCCTCGAAGCGCAGCGGCTCGCGCTGGTCGTTGCCCTTGCGGCCAAACCAGGAGGACTCGTCGCGCGGTGTCCGGCTGGCCATGGGGGACGTCAGGCTGGCACCGCCGGAAAAGGGATTGGTGTCGGTTGTTTCCCTGCGCCGCGCAGCCGGGCGCGTAGCAGACAGGGGAGAGGAGACGTTGTAGGCGCTGCCGTGGGACACGGACGTCTTGCGGCCGTTGCTATTGCCAGTGCTTGCGGCGCCGTCCTTTTGCTGCTGTGGCTTCAGGGTCGAGCTGACGTCAACAAACAGCTGCGCACATAATTAGTCAGACGCGCCAGGGATACGTGCGGAACCCCTCAAGAGAGCCAGACATACCTCCTTCTCTTCTGCCGTGGGCTCCTGGAATGCGATTGGCCTCACGCTCCCGCTCGCGTCCCAGCAGACGGTGGGATCCTGCGGCACGATGCCGTCTGAGCTCTTGCCCCAGCCTCGCGCGGTGCCGTTGGCGTGTGTCGGATCCCACCCGCTCACGAACAGACGGGACACGTCACTCGGGTCTGCGGCGCCGGACTTGAAGATGTCGAGCAGCTGGTCGCGGGTGTATCGTTGTGGCGCGCTGGTGGACGGCAGGGACTGTTGTGCCGGCTGGGACTCGGCAGACGGCGGCAGGGCAGGCATGGCGTCGGCGGCCGCAGACGATGGCGGCTGGGTTGACGGGGCGTTGGCAGAGCGGCGGAAGGTCAGGGTGCCGTTCGTCGAGCGGCCTTCTCGTCGAGACCTGCAACGAGTCAGTCAAGCGGCGGGGAAGAGGGCGACGGCCGGCGAGGCGGGGAAGAGGGCGACGGCCGGCGAGGCGGGGAAGAGGGCGACAGCCGGCGAGGCTGGCGGAGACAGGCCGCGAGCAATAGGACGCAAGCGCGCAGAGATGGCCGACGGCCGTCTGGTACTGGCGCCGGAGAAAGTGGAGAGGACTGGAGATGGCCGAAAGAAAAACTGGCAGCTGCTGGATGTGGGCAAGGTGAAAGAAACAAAATGGCCGAGGTGAAGGAAGGAAAAACAGCCGCCACGCACGGCCGCCAAGGACACGTACCACTCGCCCGAGCCATCGCCGGAGCGGTTTCCGCGGGACTGGCCTGCTGCGGCCGACGCGAAGCTGGCGGGCGTCATATTGGAAGACATTGTGTAGGGTTGCTGTCACTCGATGTGCGGCGACGGAGACGACAACGCGGGGATGAGGCAGCTGGCTCGCGGGCTCGCTGCAACAGGACGGCACTGCGGCGGCAGGCGGAGCAGGGCGGACGAAAGGGCGGTCGCGAGGGCGCGTCGCAGGAAGAGGCCGGCGTTGCTGGTCAGCGGGGGCTGTCCGGTGGGTTCGCGTGGATGGCGGCGACGGCGATGATCGATGCTCGAAACAACAGCAAAATCGGCGAGTGTGGGAGCACGGAAACAGGGACCGGAATACGGCTGCAGGCGCACAGACGGCAGGGTGGGCAAACAGAGGCTGGCTGGGTCGGTCGAGACAGTGTGTCGCTGTGTGGGCGGAGGGATGGCAGAGTGGCTGGAGGCGAGAATGATTGGGTTGTGTGGTTGGAGAAAAAGAAGAAGCTTTGGGCTGCTTGAATTTTTCTTCCTGGAGTGCTTTAGCGTGGAGCTCTCCCACACATTCCTCCATTCCTTCCCATCAGGGTCGACAGCGTATGGCCGAATCACGGTCACATGACGGCGCACGAGGCAGCCTTCCCTGCCGCGGGTTGGCTGGCGGACCGTCCACCAGGCTCCACTGTACTTTGCACGAGTCCATCGTCATCGACACCGTTGGCGCATCGCATCGGATCTGGCACGGCTGCTTTGCCGGGAGCTTGCAACGTCCTAGGGCGTATGTCGTAGCGCCTCGCCGATCCTTCGCCCTGGAGCGGCAGATGCAGGCAGTGCGGCTCGTCACAGCCAACCCTGGCCAGACAGGGCTGAAACTGCACTGCAGCCTTGGGAAGGGCAAAACTACATGGCGTGTCGATGTTGTCAGGAAGCGGAAAATCCTGGAGGGAGCTGGGATGGATACGGGAAGTTGCCGGAACGCCGACTGAAGCGCCGACTGAAGCTGCTCGGCGTTTTCAATTCGGCCGGTGACAATTCACCGAGAATCTCGGTGCATCGTATGATGAATATGCATCTTGGGGACACAAAGACGACAGCTATTCGTTTGCACTCTTCACTACGTCTTCCATTGCCAAGCCTGTTCTGCCTTTCAGTTGCTTCGAGAATTAGGTCCAATCTCCTGCATATCCAGCTCTTTGCTCCGATCTAGGTCCAATCTCCTGCATATTCAGCTCGATCCAAGTCCCATCTCCTGCTACTTCTGGCGCACATCGAGTCCTGTCTCATTTCACTCCTTCTCGTCCCAACTCTCCGATCTGATCGTTTTGTGACTATGGATTTCGCAGATGCTGAGACGACCGCTGCGCCGGCTGCTCCCGTTGGGAAGCCTAATCTCACGCCCCGCGAGCAGGAGGTGCTGATGGCTGCGTGGCTGAGCATCAAGGGAGACGATCCCAAAGTGAGAGCAATCCTATGCCGAGACTCGTTACGACACCGTTCCAGCAGAACGCTAACCAAGCTTCCAGCTGGACTATGATGTCCTGGCCAAGCTTATCGGCTCCAAGAATGCCCACTCGGCCAATACGTGCTTTTACATGGTCAAGAAGAAGACCAAGCAGTTCCGCAGTGCCAACGGTGAAGGCAGTGAAGGCAGTGAAGGCAGTGAAGCTCCCCTGCCAGCCTCGCCATCCACGACGCCGACCAAGGCCAAGAAGCCCGCCACGCCGCGCAAGCGCGCGGCGCGCGACCCTGCCACGCCCAAGTCGGCCAAGACCAAGCGGGCCAAGATGGAGCCGGCCGCGAAGCTGGTCAAGGAGGAGAAGAGCGACGAGGATGTGGCCGACGAAACCGACAGAGGCGAGGCCTGAAGAAACAAAGTCGACGGAATGCCCTGGAGAAGCAGGAGTCTCGGCAGCCCGTTCAGGCGGACAAGGAGTGAAAATGCCACATAGTTAGACAGCGGCCCAGGCCACATCACCAACGCATCGTTATACCAGAAAATCCAAGCATCTGCCATAGAACGCAAACCCGTGCCAGCCGTGCGTAGCAGTGCAGAGGCGTTGGACATGTTGCGTATGGCCCGCACAATGCATACGTGCCCATCAAAGGCGCCAACATGCCGATATCCATTCGGCGCTTTGCGGCCGTTCTGTTCGGCCCGACACGGAGCCAACGCCGTGAATGCCTTTTGCGGTCAGGCGGCGCGGCACTCGATCTGAACTGAAGCCCACGTCCCAGACAACTGTGGGATATTGACCTCAGACTGTCAGGTTCTCCCTAAAAACACCAGCATCTACTGTCTTCCTTCTCCTGTGCTTCGACTGGTTTGTGCCGTCGGCAAAAGAAAGACACAGGCAAGCAACAAAAACAAACAGTGCACCATAGCCTATAACCCCAGGCAAACCAATTCTAGAAACGACAGCTCAACCTGAAATCCAGAAATACAACTCCAAAATGTCCATCGTCCCTCTTGCTGAAGCAGACCTCACAGCGAGGGAGCTGCGACATCTGGCCGCAGCCTGGCTGTCGCTGGCAAACCGAGATGCCGCCACCGTTCGTCCGCTCTGCGCCCCTTCTCACTTTCTTCCCGTCCACTGACCGGCGAGCGCAGATTGACTTTGACCTGTTCACCATTCTCGCCGGGCACCCCAATTCCGTGAATGCCCGCAAGCGCTTCGGCGAAATCAAGAAGCGCGTCCGCGAGCAGGTCTTTGGCGGCGGCAGTCTCGCGGGGCAGCCAGCCACGCCGGCCACACCCACGCCGCGCAAGCGCAAAGACGGCCCCCAAGGCGCCGCTGCTGCGCCCGCGACACCGACCAAAAAAGGCAAGGGAGGCGGGCGCCGCAAGACCGAGCCCGCGGTCGATGGCGACAACGGCGGGCCGGTCAAGGTAGAGGGCGGCGGGCCGGTCAAGGTAGAGGACGGCGGGCCATTCATCAAGGTAGAGGACGGCGACGTCTACGATGCCGAGGAGCAGATGTTGGCGGACGATGCCAGCACGGTCTAAGAAGTCTGCCCGACATGGACACGGCCGCGTGGCGTACAGCTGCCAATGCATGGACTATAGGAACTGAAGGAACGGGAAGAGGACGTCGGTAGAGGCTAGACGCCAGATCAGGCTTGGCGGATGGTTGACTGTTGGTGCCGTAGAGGATAGCGAGTGCCTGTCGAGCAAGTGACGCCATGGCGAGTTGGCCGCATCGTGCACGGCGTGTGTAACTTGAATGCAGAGCGCGTCCCGCTCGCGGCCGAACTCTCGCCGGCGCTTTGTTTACTGCCGTCAGATCGCCGTCATGCAAAAATCTCTTCTTCTCTCGCCTCCTCTGCCGCCTCATGTGCAAACAAACACAGCATCCGCCCGGTTTCGCGCCGACCCGACACGGATACACGCCCACATCACAACGGTCTGCGCTCTGCCTCCTCTGCCCATCTCCGCCGCTTCGGTGTGTCTTCTCGCCCCAGCAAAGCGTCCCACGAGCGCCGGTCTCGCTCGGTCACCATGTCGCGCCTGTCCAACGTGCCCGTCCTCAAGGTCGGCCTCAACGAGCGGGAGCTCCTCTCAGTCGTGGCGGCCTACATGTCCATGCGGGACGGTGATGTCGGGGTGAGTAGCAGCAGTCCAAATAGAGCAGATCGCTGCTTCTGTCATCCAGACCGCGCTGACGGAATGCTGACCGCCGGCAGATGGACTGGGGCCGCTTCATCCAGCTGGCCGGCTACTCCAGCGTGCAGTCCGCCCGCATCTGCTTCCGCCCGGTCCAGAAGAAGCTCAAGGCCTTTATCGAGGGCGGCGCCGGCGTCCCAGACGGCGAGAGCGCCGACAGCCGCGTGGGCAGCGACCCAACGGCGCTCGCCGGCCCGGCCAAGACGCCCAAGACGGCCAAGCAGCCGCGCGCCCCGAAGACGCCGCAAACGCCGCAGACACCCGGAGGCAAGGCGCGCGGCCGGCCCAAGAAGCGCGGCCTCGACGACGCTGCCACGCACGCGGTCCCGGGCGGCGGCCCCGACGACGCATACACGTACGCCAACGACTTTGCGGGCGCCCTGGACCCGCGGGAGACGGCCACGGCCGCGAAGCGGGCCAAGACAGAGCCGCTCTCGCCGGGCACGGTCAAGGCGGAGCCGGACGTCGACCCCGCCGGCGAGGACATCCGCGCCGGCTTCGAGCTCGACACCGTCTATGTCGGGGGCGTGGACGACGAGCCGGCTGCGTTCACGACGAGCCACTACGAGGAGCTGGACGTGGTGGATGTGTAGATGCGCGAGAACGAGAGGAAGGCTCCGCTGGAAGAGCACAGACACGTGATATCACCCACGTGACAATGGTGCCAGGCTGCTTACGGGGCGGAGTAATACCAATACCAATACTCCGTACAGTCGGCTGACCTCTGCAAACTATGGGTATTGGGATCTGCGTGCGCTTGTTATGTCTCCCGTGTCGTGCCAGCCATGCACGTCGTGATCCTTGCTTTTCCTGTTGCTGTGCATCGTACAAAGTAACAAGGCCGCGGCAACGGCATGTGCCCGGCTCACGGTCCGGCGTCTGACTGACGGAGTGCTGTCCAGAATGCGTTGCTGCGTCTCGTACTTTTTCATCGTTGCTACGTCTCGTACTTTCATCGTTGTTCTGCGATGCGAGTTGATCATCGCATGTCACGTGAACGCGATCACGTGCGCATGCTAGGATGGCCCGGAGCACCACCCATACCCCGTAATGCCTGCTACGGCACGCAAAACTTGGTTGAACCACAGCCGGTATTGCGGAACGCAGTGTCATGTGCCGCGAAAAAGCAGCGGCAGAAATAGCGATGAGCCTGCGAAATGGCGATGGCGCACTTGGCGCACGTCCGCCGCCGGGGCCGCGCCATAAACGGGCACGACTCGTACTCGTTCTCGTACTGCCGGTCTGGTGACCCGACGTGCGAGGCTACTGTCCTCCCAAAGTACTCGTGTTGCCTGGAATTCATCTGTGTTGCTCCGTACTTTGCATGGATCTCCCCCACGGGCGATGCCGCACGGAGTAGTCAGCAGAGTGGGCCCGATCAGCGAGCCCTGCGGCCACGTGATTGGAGGAATTATACACGCCGCGCTTGAGCTGGCTTAGCTTGCAGCGCTGCTCTCACCAGTCTCCTTTGGCGTCGACGGACCACTGCCGTTGTCGCGGCACAAGTACTTCGCAGATCGGACGGTCCATACGGCTCGGACGCTGGCCGCAGATCCAGACGGACACGGTGTGGGCATAGAACATTGCCAGTGCTGTCTCCGACTGTCACGGCTGCCGTGGCCATCTCGCCATTTTGGCCCGTTTCTTCTTTTTCCCTCCCTCTTTCCCCGACATCCCTTGGCACTTGGTCTTTTGGCATTGGGTCTTTTCGTCTTTTATCTTTTGGCTTTTGGCCAGTGTCTTTTTGGCTTGTTCTTGTCCTTTTTGTGCCAGCCTTCCCGTCGCTCCAGATCGCCCGCAGCGCGCGCTCTTCCGCCACGCCCCCGACATCCCCGACTCTTCTCCATTGGCGAGCGCCCATGTCCCGGTTTCTGCGGCCCGGCTTCGCGCGCACGGCGGCCATCACCGCCGGTGTCACCACAGCAGCGGGCGGCCTCGTGTGGTACTCGTACCGGCCGCGAAACATCCCTGGCTTCGAGCCGCCTGCCGTGCCTCCGCCCGTGTTCGGCGCCGACGGCACCTTTCGGCTGCCGCGGTTTCCGCGCACCAAGCTGCGCAGCGAGCACATTGCCGACCTGCGGCAGAGCAGCGCGCCCGACGGCGACGAGTATGACATGCTCATCATCGGCGCCGGCGCGACGGGCGCCGGCGTAGCCCTCGACGCCGTCACGCGCGGCCTGCGCGTCGCCATTGTCGAGCGCGACGACTTCAGCAGCGGCACCAGCAGCAAGAGCACCAAGCTCGTCCACGGCGGCGTGCGCTACCTCGAAAAGGCCTTTTGGAACCTCGACTACGCGCAGTACCAGCTCGTGCGCGAGGCCCTCAAGGAGCGCAAGTACTTTCTGCAGACGGCGCCGCACCTCAGCAGCTGGCTGCCCATCATGCTGCCCCTCGACCGGTGGTGGAAGATCCCGTACTACTGGGCCGGCACCAAGGCCTACGATCTGCTCGCCGGCAGCGAGGGCATCGAGAGCTCCTACTTCCTCACGCGCTCCAAGGCCATGGACGCCTTTCCCATGCTCCAGAGCGAGGGCCTCGTCGGCGCGCTGGTCTACTACGACGGCGCGCACAACGACTCGCGCATGAACGTGTCGCTCGCCATGACGGCCGCGCTCTACGGCGCGACGGTCGTCAACCACATGGAGGCCACGGCGCTGACCAAGAGCGCCAGCGGCCGGCTGACCGGCGCCGTCGTCAAGGACTGCATCGCCGAGCGCGACGGCAAGCCGGCCGAGAGCGTGACCATCCGCGCCAAGTGCGTCATCAACTGCACCGGCCCCTTCACCGACAGCATCCGCAAGATGGACGACCAGCAGTGCACCGACATTGTGGCGCCCTCCTCGGGCGTGCACGTCGTGCTGCCGGGCTACTACAGCCCGAGCAAGATGGGCCTCATCGACCCGTCGACCTCGGACGGCCGCGTCATCTTCTTCCTGCCGTGGCTCGGCAACACCATCGCCGGCACCACCGACGAGCCCGTGGCCATCAGCAAGAGCCCGCTGCCGGACGAGAAGTCGATCCAGTGGATCCTCAACGAGATCAGCCACTACCTGTCGCCCGACATCAACGTGCGCCGCGGCGACGTGCTGGCGGCCTGGGCCGGCATCCGGCCGCTCGTCAAGGACCCCAAGGCCAAGAACACGGAGTCGCTCGTGCGCAACCACCTGATCGACATCTCGGCGTCGGGCCTGCTGACCTGCGCCGGCGGCAAGTGGACGACGTACCGCCAGATGGCCGAGGAGTGCGTCGACGCCGCCGTGCACGAGTTTGGCCTGCGCACGCGGCCGCGGCCGGACGCGCCGCGCGTCAGCGGCAGCGATGCCCACGACGACGGCGCCATCCTCGACGGCGCCTGCCAGACGCACCAGGTGCGCCTCATCGGCGCCCATGGCTTCAGCCGCACGCTCTTCATCCACCTCATCCAGCACTTTGGCCTCGAGACCGAGGTCGCCAAGCACCTCTGCGAGAGCTACGGCGACCGCGCCTGGACCGTCGGCGCCCTCTGCCGCCCGACCACCAAGGGCTTCCCCGCGCGCGGCGAGCGCATCTCCGAGCTCTACCCCTTTGTCGACGGCGAGGTGCGCTACGCCGTGCGGCACGAGCACGCCCAGACGCCCGTCGACGTGCTGGCGCGCCGCACGCGCCTGTCCTTCCTCAACGCCCGCGCCGCCCTGGAGGCGCTGCCGCGCGTCATCGACATCATGGCCGAGGAGCTCAAGTGGGACGGCCGCCGGAAAGACTTGGAGTGGAAAGAGTGTAAGTTGGTTCTCGTCGCGGCGTTTTGTTTTTGCTTCACCCTGCCACGCACACTTTGTTTTGCTTCCACACCTGCCATTGCTCACCACACCCTGCCACTGCTCACCCCCTGCCACGCACACTTTGTTGCCACCTTCACGCCCACCATACTGACTGTCCATAGCCGTGGCCTTCCTGGAGTCGATGGGCCTGTCCCCGGGCATGCTGACGGCCACCCGCGCCCAGGTCGAGCAGGGCAAACTCGACCTCACGACGTCGCTCGAGTACAAGATGTACTCGAGATACGACAAGCCGGTGGAGGAGACCAAGTGAGCGAGGATAGGAAAAGGGGGGTGGACGAGGCATGTCCCGTACTTGTGTATCAGCCGGCGAAACGGGACACAGGATCTGTTTACTATATGTCCTATATCGAGCTAGGCTGCCTGGATTCGGCTCTGGCCTCGACGGCTAATAAAACAAGACTCTAAAACAACTCCCACCGCTCACGGCAGACACGGCAGGAGCGGCTGATGCGCCTGCCGCTTGTCTGCTTCTGTCGCGTAGAACGTGGCCGCCTTCGGCAGTCGCGACGGGCGACCAGCCGCGCGCCTGCCGCGACGGGATGGAAGCCTGTCCGCATCGGCTCTCTCGCCAAAACGGCTGGCCAAAGGACGCGAATCGTGCCTCCATTCACGCCATCCCTACCACGTTTGCATCATGTCCATCTCCCCGTCCTCGCGAGCATGATGCGCACATCGTCGCCGCGCCCGGCCGCGCCCGGCCGCCGCCTCTGGCGGTACAAGGACTCCTCGGAGAGCACGCCGACCACGCTGTCGAGCGACAACGACGCCTACATCTGTCTCGCCGAAGCCGTTGTGGGCGATGCCAAGGCGCCGCTCGACCGCCCGACACAGGCGGCCGGCCTGCCCGGCGGGCCCGACACTCCTGCGCGTCCCGTCTCGGCCGTCTCGGCCGTGTCGCTGCCCGTCGCCTGGGAGGCCGGGGACGCCGGGGACGCCGCGCCGCCGCGCCCGCTCGGCCTGCTCGCGCCGCTCGCGCCGCTGCATCCGCCGCCCGTGCGCCGCATCACGCCGCCGGGCCTGCCGTCCTTTGAGGCCGCGCAGCGCGCCCCCGACGCCCGCGGCACGCGGCACGCGCGGCGGTCGTCGCCGGGCCACGCCGGGCCCGCCGGGCAGCTGCCGCACTTCTCGTGGTCGGCGAGCCTCGCGCGGCTGCGGCACGCGGCGCGGCACAGCGAGAGCGGGGACGCGCCGGCCCGCCACGGCCTCCGGCCCCTCCACCGCTCGTCGCCGCGCGCGCCGCTGTGGCGGCCGCCCGTCAGCCAGCACGCCATTACGAACCACGCGCTGCTGCGCGACATGCAGCGTGCGCCGCGCGGGCGCGCACCGGCAGCGCACGCTGCACCCGCTGCACCCGCTGCACTCGCTGCACCCTCTGCACCCGCTGCACCGGTGTCGGCGGTGGCGGTGGCCGAAAGCGAAGCGCGGGCCGGCAGACACGCGCGGCCGGTCACACTCGACGACTATCTCTTTTTGCGCGACGTCGGCGCCGGGGCCCCCAACACAACGCCTCGCCGGGCTCCCGGCCACAGCACGGGACCGCCGTCGGCACTCCTGTGTTTCCGCTGGTGCGTGCCGCCGTGGCTGTGCGCCAAGATGGACACACTGTGGAAGCGGCTGAATGGGGAGGTCACCGCGACGTCGTGAGGAGCATCCTTTCTTCCTAGAGTCCTGCGTCCTGCGTCCTGCATCTCGCGATCCAGTAGCTTACGGCATGAATATACGCTGTTTCCGGTTCAAGTAGTATGTATTGGTACATAGTATAGATTTATGATCCATTACGCAAAAATGTGCGGGCGCGAGCCCTGGTCGTCCGTCTCTGGCAAGAATCAAACAGTCGCACGCCAAAACTATCGTGTATCGTTCCGTCATGGGTATGAAGTCGCTGGAGGTCATCGCCTGGTCGCCGGTTTGCTAGCCGCACGTGTATATGTGGCCAGTCTCTATGAATGCAAGACTCCAATGCAATGCTAAAACGCCATCCCGCCAAAATGCTGTCCCTGCTCGTAAACAAAGGAAAGGGCGAAGAGAGAAGGGGGTATGAGAAGAAAAAGACAGAAGAAGAGGGGTCAAGGGCAAGGGAGGTGGACAAGAAAATGGGAGCCTATTCAGAGCCGGTGGCTTTCGCGCGTCACGGCTAAGCTGCCCAAGGAGACGGGCACCTCGGGCACCCACAGCTCGCCCGATGGCGGCATCGGCGGCACCGGCGGCACTGGCGGCACCGGCGGCGCAGACGTGGGCGCAGGACGACGGCGGCTGCTCTCGCTGCCGTCGCAGGTCGCGGAGCCGCTAAAGACACGCTGGAAGAAGCTTCGGCGCCGGCCCCGGAGCTGGTGCTGGTGCTGGTGCAGCTCGTGCAGACGGCTCGCGGTGGTGTCGGCGGCGTCGCTGGCGGTGATGGCGCCCATGCTCATCTTGCGATTGAGCTCGGCGTCCCAGCCGTACATATCGCAGTCGGCCGAGTCGATCGGCTCGAGCGTGCCCGTCTGCGAGAGCGCGTCGGCAAAGTCGAGCGCGTCCATCATGTCCACATCGGCGCGGCCGGTGTGCGCGGCGCGGAAGTCGAGCAGGTTGGAGAAATCGGTCATCGGGTGCGCCGGGATCAGAATGCTCCGGGGCGCGGAGAAGGCGTCCTCGCCAGCCGCGTCTGCGTCGACATCCGCGTCGCCGTCGGCATCGACGGCAATTGTGGCCGTCGTCGCCGTCGTCGATGTCGCTGCTGTCGTGGTCGACTCGCACACCGACGCGCTGTCCGCGCTATTCGCGCTCCAGCCGCCGAACATGGGGTAGGCCGGCGCGCTGCGCGGCAAAGCGGCCGACTTGTCGAGCGGATCGACATGGTCGTCCATGGCCGCCACCGGGTGTGACGTGTCCCGGGGCTTTTTCATTTTGACGCGAGACCGCTGGCGCGCAAAGAAAGGCCGCGCCGGCGGCGAAAAGGGAGAAGAAAATAGAGTACTCGTAGTACCAGGAAAGGGGGGGCCCACGCCTTTTGCGGCCATGTCGCTCCCCAACGCCCCTTGTGCCTTTGCATGTGCACTAGCAAGGACATGCTCGATGCTGCTGCTGCCGTTGAGAGTGCTGTCCGCTGCTGCTGCTGCCGTTGCCTTTCCACAGCTGTCACTGCCCACGGGGGCCGAGTAGAGCGCACTGCAGTCAGTAGGCCCGCCAGTAAGCGTCACGCGCTGTCCGGGATGCGGCTCTTCCCATGGGCCGGCGGGTGCGTCTGTTTCGCCGGCGGCAACTGCGCTGGCGTGGGGCGACGGAGCCGTCGCGGTCGTCGCAGTCACCACGGTCAGCGCAGTCGGCGGACGGCGGGCGGTGGCAGTGCTAGCAGAGTGAACAGATTCGGCGGCTTCGGTAGAGGCAGCTGCAGCAGTTTCCGTGCTCTGTCCAGGATGCGTCGTATCGGCGTCCGTAGCAATGGTGTTGGGGGCGTTGGGGGGGTGCGACACGGCCTGCCACCCTCATAGGGCGTGCGGCGCGTGGTCCGCGTCCGGGGGGGTGTCCGTGTCGGTCGGCGAGTTGGCGGCAGACGTGCCCGTGCTCGTGTTGGCCTGATGGGCGCGGCGGCCGGACCGGCCCTTGCGGGAGAGGCCGAGCTTGGCGCTCATGCGCTTCCAGCCCGCGCTGTGGCCGGTGATGGCGCGCTGCAGGCTGCTGGGCGACGTGCTGAAGCCCCAGTCGGAGGTGGGCGGCGTTGTGGGCGGCGTGAGCGGCTCGCCGGCAGGCGGTGTGGCACTGCCGCTGTCGTCGACGAGGTCGACGAGGCCGACGGAGTCGGTGGGATCGGTGGAGGCAGAAGGCGAGCGGCGGCGCGTGTCGCTGGCGACAGCCGTGTTGACGGAGACACCGCCCTTGCGGCCGCGGCCGAGCTGCAGGAAGGACGGTTTCGGCGAGCGGCTGGACTCGTGGCCAGCGTCCTTGGCGTCCTTGGGGTTGCGCTGCGTCGGCCGGCCCTGGCGCGCGTCTGGCACAGGGCCGGTCTGTTGGTAGGCGAACGGGTCGACGTAGGCGTCCTGGTACGGGTCGGCGTAGCCGTAGGGATATGCGTATGGCTGGTCGTCCAGCGGCTCGCCGGCCTGCTGCTGCTGGTAGTCCTGCTGGGCGGCGTCGAGGAAGGGCAGCAGCACGGAGTCGCTCATCAGCTCAAAGACAATGTGGACGGCCTCGTCGAGCTCGGCCGGGTGCGGCGGCGCGGCGGTGATGTCCAGGCCGAGCAGGCGGTCGCGCACCGGGCCCGGCAGGTTGACCTCGCGCGGTCCGTAGGGCACGATGTAGGTGGCGATCAGGCGGTGCCAGGACTGGACCATGTACTCGCGGGCGTCGAGCGACCACTGGGCCAGGTCGTCACCCTCGTCGTGCTGGATGTCGGCAAAGGTGGACTTGTAGCGGTCGGCCTCGAGGGTGAACTCGAGCGTCTCGAGACAGTGGTTCTGCGAGAGGTAGGCCATGAAGGCGCCGAGCGTCCATGGCGGCGGCGCGCTGTTGGCGAGCACTTCGTGCAGGGTCGGGCGGCTGGCGGGAGAGAGGACGGCGGCGCTGGCTGGCCGCGAGAGGCTGTTGAAGGAGGCCATGGCTAGGGAGGCCTCGGGAGTCCCCGGGAGGGACGCTGGTGGGTGTGCTGGGCGGAGCGGTCGCCGGTGCTGGACGGCGGGCTGGGGCAGGTCAGAGGGGGCGATGGTGTTGTTTGCGCGGCTCTCCGTCTCTTCATTCTAGAGGCTGGACGGCGATGCTGGCGATTAGGCCATGCAGAGGCGAGGCGAGGCGAGAGATGAGAAGAGACGAGAGACGAGAGACGAGAGATAGAAGAGGACGAGACAGACGAGAAAAGCAGCGTCACGTTGAGCTGCCGGCGGCCGAGTCGTTAGCCCAGCGAATGGCCGAGGACGCACGACGGGTGAAACGCGAGGCGGCGCACAGCAGTGCGTCGACAGTCGGGGTCGCGCGGAGGAATGCGAGGTCGACGCGAGATGGCGGATGAAGATCAGCAGCGAGAAAGACGTGCGAAGGAGCCGACAGGTCGAAGGGGAGCGGGCTAAGATAAAGGACGGGCGCCGTTTCCATCAGAGCGAAGGCGTGCGCGATCTGCTCGGCACGTCGTACTTTGTACGGAGCATGCCACAGCCAGGGTCAGGGGACAGGGGCGTGTGCGAACGAAGGCTCGCCGGCGTCGTCTGCAGTGTGGCAATGCGGATGGAGACGAAGTATTTCTTGTATTTCTTGTACAGAGTACTTTTCCGCGAGCGCGGGCGGCGGTATCCAGGCGTCCACATCGGGCAGCGGCGCGGACGAGCGGCGCCGCATCGTACCTGCCGCCACAGCTTGGGCGCACGGTACCTGGGCAGGCAGGCGCGGTGCACAGCAAGCGGTACATGGGCAGGCAGGCGCGGTCGGCCAGCAAGCGGTACATGGGCGGGCCGCCGAGCGCTGGCGGTACAAGGGCACGGTGGCGGGTCCGAGTTAGTCATCGTGTCGCACGGGTCCACACGTGAAGGCCGCGTACGAACAAGTCCTCTGTGCACGATGCGATATTACGTACGAGTACGGCGTGCACGCTGTTCCACCCGCACACCGCAGGTCGCCCAGCGGGCAACGGTATCTGAACCTGTACTCCGTACTCGTACTCGTACGCACCGAACGGCTCGTTCCTCTGTCTCGTATTCCTGTACGGAATCTTCTAGCGCGCTTCCCCTCTCTGCTCTTATCAGCGGCGTCTTGGCTCGCCGTCCGGTCGCTCGTCATGGCGCTCGTCATGGCTTTCATGCCGTTGTGCCCGGTCAGCGCCAGGGCGCTTTGGTCGCGGCGATGCTGTCGTGTCGTGTTCGCACGCTGGTACCAAGTACTCGTAAGCTCAAGGACCCAGAAGAGCGTACGGAGTAAAGTAAGACGCTTGTACATAGCTACGAGTACTCCGTACGTACTCCGTACTCCATACTCCATACGAGTACTTTCCTCTACTCGTACTCGCACAATGGCCCCTGCATTCGGCCCCGGCGACGCCTCGCCTGACTGCGTCCCTTTATTCGACATGGCGATCCGACTGCGTTTTCCTTACGAAATCATCGGCCGACCGCGCTGTCAGCTGCCGTCTGGGTGCTGCGCTGTCGTGACGGGGCGGGAGGCAATGAGCACGGCGCCCCCGACAGACAGGCGACCAGGCGACCGCCAGAAACAGGACCGCCAGAACCAAAGAAAGGAGGCGGAACAAAAGAACACTTTGGCGGACCCGCTCTGGCATCACACGCCCTCAGAAAGAAGCTTGGCCGCTTCGGTGGCTAGCGCCGCGCTAGAAGCGCACTAGAACCGCTCCAGTGGCGCTGGCACTGGGGCTCTTTGCAGCGGCGCGCGCCCATTGGCTGGGCCGCACGTCGAGTAGAATTTCTATTACCGGCGAACCGGCGAGCACGTCGCCTTGGTCACGGCAACGACCAGACAAAGGGGCACAAAGCAGCCGTTGGCAGCGCTGTCGCGGGGTCGGGCATGCAAAGTCATACGACGGCCTTCATCTTCGTTGGTGTATTCTGGGGTTCTCTGGGTCTCAGCGCTCTGGCTCTGGCTCTGGCTCTGGCTCTGGCTCTCTGGACCGCTCGTTCAATCCGCCAGGACATGTCCGAGATACGAGTACTCGTACATCCACGCCGTCCCAGTGCTCCTGCAGCCAAGAGCGTCCTTCTGCCGACGGCAGCCGCACTCTGGCCAGACCGCGCCTGGCACCCAACATACTGTACTCCGTACTCGTACTACTCCGTATGCCATTCTGTCTTGTCCAGTCATACGCCGTGCTCGTGCGGTGCCCATGTCTGCCGATGGGCCCTGCTCGCTGGCGCAGAGGGGCCACTGGCGCCCGAGCCTCGGAGCATATTCCTACCTCGACCTGCCTAGTTCAGTACTCGCGTCCGGACCTCGCTGACAGCGACGCTTGCGACGTATGAGCTACGGAGCGGCTCCACAGCCGCTGGCCGCCGCCTGGCCTGTTTCAGCGCAGGCCAGGACGTGCAAGGCAGCTGTCGTGCCGTGCTGGCTGGACGGAGTCTCAAAGAAGCAGGTACGCCAGCGCATCACAAGTACGAGTACGCGTCCGTCACTGTTATCCAGATCGTGCCCGATAGCTGGGACAGGTACTCGTACGAGTACTTGTTGCCGCACTTGTCCCTGCACGGAGTACGCACAAAACTCTGTGCATTTAGCGTGTCTACTGCTATCGAAAGGGAAACCCCCCGCCGATCACTTCGGCACGGCTTCTTATCTATGCCGCATAATTCCTGTTCAGTGCCGATCTATTGCTGCAACGTCAGCAGGGCCCGTCAGGCGCTCGCGATGCCTACTCGTACTTGGTGCCTTGTCCGTCGCCGAGTGCGACGGAGCAGCTGACCGTAGCGCGTGCATGCACGTCAAAGGACGCCGGACTCGCGGACACTCCCCCGGAGCATGCTATCGTCTGCTGGTCCCCTTCTGCTTGGTTGATCAGCAAGCCACCCGCTGCCCTGCGGCCCGGCCTCGGCAATGGTCCCATCCCGGCTGCAGCTCGTTGGCATGCGTGCGACGTTATCCTGTCCTTTGTACACATTGCGCCCGACCTCCCATATATGCCCAACTGGCCGCCACGCTGATCGGTACGTGTTCCGTCCCTCTCGACCTCTGCGTGCTGGCCGCGGCTGTCCTCTGTGCACCGTCCGGCGATGCTCATTGGCTCCATCTCCCGTCCTGAAATTCCAGAGATTCTGGAAAAACAGATTGACAGCCGTAAATCACCTTCCGCATTCGTCATTCTAGCCTCGGAGAAATCAAAAGTGGCAGCTCAGCATCCTCCGTAGCTTTGCGTGTTACTAAGGTCTCAGGTGACGTTCGGCACACCTCTTTGATCGTTCTGTTCTATATGTCCTCCTACACGCAATCGTTCTTGGTTTCTGATGTACGAGTAGTCTTGATACACCCTTGTCACCTGGCTTGGCGGAGATGCATGGTATCCACGACACATCATCGTCTGTACTGGAATGCCTCGATCATCAACCTCGGCACCTCTGGAGACCATGTCGGGACAATGCTCGTGTGTGTTTTCTACGGATGCTTATGCAGCTGCCACCGCTCTCCATAGAGCAGGCCATGTTCCGATGGACCATGATCGGTGGCTAGCCGGCGCCTATATTCGTATGGAAAAACTGCCACTGTCGTCTTTGCTACTCCGCATCACATGTCTGCCTTCCTGCTTCTCATCAGAACGTAGCCCCACGTCTTGTTCACCGTCGTTGACAAGTGCAAGCACACGCCTGCCACACAGCAGCGGTTGAATCCTCGATCACCGCAGCGCATCATACATGCGGGATACGGCCGCAACAAAGTCATGGGGGTTTGGTCCTACGCCGTACAACGTGGTGTTTAGCCAAGCGTCGCTTTGTCCGTGTGATCTCGTATTCCGGGCACTTCCACAGACCTCCCTACATAGTACAAGTACGAGTAGATAGAGGCGGTCGGCTGGTTTCATCCAACGGATGGGACCAAGATAATAAGCATTTGCCTCTTTGGGAAACTATCGCGTACTCCAGCGGGTCAGTGAAGGCTCCGTGTTTGCTAGTTGCAACACGCCCGTCGACCGTCGACAAACGTGGCTCGGACGGTTTCCCTTTGTGCCCATCCACGAGTCAGCCGGCCGATGTGTGCTCCGTAAGACGCCCTCGCTGAGCACGTTATTACCACATAGATATTGGCCTGCTCTCCATGCTATCCAATCCACGGGCATCCTTGTCTCTGCCCGTTTTGCGACGCACACGTACAGAGGAACACACAACACACCGCCCGGGTAAGACAACCCCCCTTTTTCCCGCGTTCTGTATGGAAGCCCAACGCCACTCGCCTGCCGTATTCTAGACTTTGGTGCTTACCGAAAGCTGGGCTTCCATGCATACGAGCAGTTTGGCAGCTGGCCTCGGACTCGTACAGCGTCTTGGGCCAGACAGGCGTACGGGTGCAACGCCATGGACACACAAGACGAACACGCGAGAGAGACATCCGGCGGAACATACTGGCGTCACACGCGAGCCAGGCATCCCCAGCAGAACTGCAACCGGGCAAAGAGATGTGCGATCACAACCCGCCCGTCCGAAACCGGCAACTGCAAGTACGGGTACAAGCACTACTCGTAGACGCCGTGATCGTGCAAGCCAAGTCCATGTTCTCTGTGCTGCTAGCCTTGTGGCTACTCTAGCCTCTTTCCTTTCATGGCCATGGTATGGACGGCAGACAGCTGGTCCGTCCAGCAAGAACCGCGGCCGACCGGGTGTTCGCTGGCCAGCGCCTGACTGCCTCGGCGCCGACAAGCGCATGGTTTGTATCGAGTGTTTGCGCCGACTGCGACCCTGCGATCCGAGCGCTGTCCGACCATCCACGGCGCACTGGACCGTCGGAGCTGCCGACCGTGTTCCAAGAGCAGCCGTATTACGCAGCCGGTACTACAGTATTCTACAGTATCTCTTGTCGCCCCATTCCCTATATTGTGTTCGCAATACGAGAGCCCGTGACATGAAGTGGCCCAGTACGGCTTCGCTTTCGCCACTGCGTCACGGCCTTCCCGGAGTCGGGCGAAAGCCGGCAATATGCGGGCTGGCTAGGCTGCCGGCTGGAGATCTCGAAACGTAAAATGCGTAATGTGGAAAAAGCGCCTGCCGCGCGAGAGGAAAAAGAAAAACGAGAAAGGCGATGGCCAACCCCTGCATGGACTGGGTCACGGAGAGCTAGTCCGTCAGAGAAGACTTGTTTTCTAGAGTTTTCTGGAATAGTGCCGCATATAGTTAGCTGGAAGCCGTCCCGTCGCCTCTCGGCACCGCCGTGCTCTGTGCCACGCCGGCGCAGCAGCGGCTACGCGTCAATGTACGATGACAAGTACCCAAGCGGTGTGAAACGCCGCATGCGCTACGGCATCGGCGATCTTGGACGGGCGGCCAGGAATAGAGGTGCCGGCCAACATGAAACAGACTTCACACAAACTGAAGCATCGTTCCGCATTGCCCTATTATGCTGTGATCGTCGCGTCGTCGCGCCGCTCGCCCGGCTCCCCGACGCCGCATCCGTATTGTACATGCTCCTCGTGACGCCAGTCGCTGTGAAGAAGAAACAGAGTCTGAAAGCAGGAAACATGGAGACCAGAAATGAACCGTTGGAGCGTAACAGAGACGCCCGCGCAGAAAGCAAAGCACAAGCACAAAGCACAAGATCAAAGTAGATCCACGTCCGCGAGACCAACACACGCAGCCGGCCGACGCGAGCCTCACAGCCCGGCCAGGTCCAGGTCGCCCGAGAAGCCGCCGTTGAGGAGGGTGGCGGCGATGCGGTCGCGCTGCAGCGGCATCTCGGCGGCGCTGTAAAAGGCCGGGTCGAGCCCGAGCGCGACAAAGAGCGCGTTGGTGACGGCGTGCACGCCGCAGTCCCAGCCGTTGGTCTGGCGCGGCGAGTCGTAGTGCTGCGCGCGCCACTGGTCGGCGGCGAAGCGGTCCTGCAGGTAGTCGCGCACCCAGCGCAGCGCCGTGTCGACGACGGCGCGGCGGCCGGCGCCGCGGCTGCCGAGCGAGTCCATGTGCGCCACGACGGCCTGCTGCGGCCGCACCACCACGAGCGTCCAGTGGTTGTGCTCGCAGATCGGCAGCAACATCGTCTCGACGGCCAGAAAGTTGTCGCGCGTCACGCCCACGCGCTTCATCCAGCGCTCCGTGCCGGCCGCGCCCTTGACCGCCAGCGTCTTCCAGAAGAAGGACGTGAAGGCGAGGCAGCGCGGCGTCTGCGCCTTGGGGTTCGTGATGCCCGCCCGCCCGTTGATGTGCGCCGCCAGGTGCAGCAGAAAGCCGTTGACGATCTCGTCGTTGAGCCACTCCGACTTGCTCACCACCGTCCGCAGGTCCGTGCTCGTCAGCGGCGTCCCCTCCGGCGACCGCGCCACCTCCTTCTGTGCACTCGCCCGCACGCTCGCATGCACCCGCGCATGCCACGCCTCCGCCAGCGCCGGGATCGCCTGCCGCGCCGGCGCCCGCAGGCCCGACCGCGCCCGCCGCTCCTCCTCCGCCTGCCGCCGCCGCTCCTCCTCCTTGCGGCGCTGCTCTTCCTCCTTGCGGCGCCGCGCCTCTTCCTGCGCCGCCAGCTTCCGCGCCGCGATGCCGTGCAGCTCGGCTGCCTTTGCCCGGCTGATCTGCAGCCGCGGCGCCTCGTCCGACTCGTCCGCGGGCAGCAGCGCATCCCACGCCAGCTGCTGTGCTAGGGGAGGCCCGGCCACCTCTTCGCCCTCGTCGGACGTGGGCTCCGTCGCTGCGGGCGAGGGCGGCAGCGGGATGGCCGCCGCTGCCGCCGCTTCGGCGGCTCTTTCGCGCTCATACTTGCTCTCGACACGGCCTCGCTTCGTTGCCCGGACATCCGGCGACGCCGCAGTCGCTTTGCGCTTAGCAGGTATCGGATATGCGTCGGGCGCGGACAGGGGGAGCGAGGCGCGGCCAACTGCCGCATCCGAGAGCCGCCTGTACTTGGCGTAGAGCAGGGATTGCGACGGCGCGATGCGCAGGGGCCGACCGCCGTCCGTAGGCCGCCGCGATGCCTTGATCGAGGCCGCTGCGGCGCTGATGATTCTCGCTCGGCGGGCCGCGTCTGCGGGCAACAGGCTCTGCTCGCCATGCAGGCGGCACGGCTGCTTTTCCTGCAAGCGTTCGTGCTCGGCAGTGGTGCTGTCCCTGCGGTACTGCCACGTCTCGTGTAGCTGCAGCGCCGTCACGGATTCGACGGCCTCGTCGTCAAAGAGGTGCCCCGGCGGGCGATCCGCCCTTTCGACACGAACAAAGGTCAGTATTGGCTGCTTGCGGTGGAAGGCCTCCAGGTCGACCAGGATCTTCATCAGCGCTGTCTGGGACAGACGCATGCCGGGATGGCCCCATTGGTCGGTCTGCAAGATGGCAAAGGCAAGGAAACTGCCAACCGCGCAGAGCCCGCAGCTGGCGCTCCAGTACTGGTCGATGGCCGCGCTGAGCGGCTCGTAGGGGACGACGCCCTGGGTCTTCATGATGTCCAGGTTCGCGCGGCTGTAGAAGACCGAGATCCAGGTCTCGGTGGCCTCCAAGACCTTGAGGAGCTCTGCTGTCGTCTCCTGCCACGCCTTCTCCGTGTTGAAGCCGAAGCGCTCGATCATCAGGTTGTGAACGACGACCGAGAGACGCGTACCCGCCTGGCTGCCGCTGCCGCCGTCGAAGCGGTGCACAATCGGCTCGGATGCGCGACATCGTGCAATGTTCCCAGCAACGACGTCGTCTTTCCAGGCGCGCAGAAGCGAGGCGACAGCCTCGAAGCCGGCGGGCGTGATGTACTCGGCCGGGTCGTCGCGCCAGATCAGCTCGTAGTCGGGGTGGAAGAACAGCGCCGCAGACGCCGCTTCGGACGCCGCTTCGGACGGCGTGGACGGCGGTCGTATCCGGTCGACAGTGACGGGGGTCTGTGTGGTCGTGTACAGCGCCTCGCCGGCAGTCTCGGCGTCTTCGGGTGCTGCGCGTGGTCAGCAGCGCACAACGGACCGGCGTCGGGGCGCAGGGTGTGCGAGCGCCCCTTCCCGCCGCCATCACGCAGTCTCGACAGGAGGCGAGCAGCCGCCGACGTACCGTGGTGCAGAAGCCGCTCGGAGATGAACGAGATGCCGTTCCGCAGCAGCTCTCTCAGGTTATCGGGCCGCATGGCGGCTGTCTGGACGCGTAGCCAGTCCAGCAGCCCCGTGCAGGCGTTGCGCACTGTCGAGATACGGAGAAAGCCGGCCGCTGCAATGCCGCCGTGCGGGAGAAGCAATCGGCAGGCCTGGCGAGCCGCCGAGAGCCCCGGCCGCGAGGAGAGCTCTGGGAGGTCCGGCTGCTCCGATTGAGTCGACTCGACCGCGGCGGCGCTCTGGTCGTCTGGCGCGCGCGACGGCGGGGCGCCGAGCAGGCGGGCCCAGAAAATGCGGTAGAGGGTTTCGCGTGCGGCCGACAGCGTTTGGGCGATGGCCATGTACGGGAGGGCGCGCAGCGTGGCCCGTCGTATCGTCGCGATGTTGGAGAGCAAGGTGTGTGGCGTTGGATGAAGCGCTTCTCTTATTTTTGGTGGATATCGCCATTCGAAAGCGCTAGTCCACGTTGGGACGGGCTCCAGTGTACGTGGTCTGCTTACTCATCGACATCACCTGTGATAACGGCTTCAGAACTACGGGTTGCACTCATGCCTTCGCAGCGAGAACGAGATCATATTGTCCGACCTTGCTAAACAGTGTACTCCTGGAATTCCAAGTCCTATCTTCTCAAATCCTATCTACATACGAGGCCAAAGTCCAGTCACGGCAATGAGAGCATGAAACTGCCCTGACCAGCCTTCCCTCTCGCTCACCCTAGAGCTGTGCCGCCGCTTGGCCGACCGGTTCTGTGCAGAACGCCGCAAAGTACGCGTTCAGCGCGTCGACGGTCGCGGTGCCGGGCTCGAGGCGGACGACGATGCCCGTGTAGCCGTCCGGGCGGACGACCACAACGCCGCCGGCGTCGGGGCTGAAGCCCATCTTGGCGTGGGCGGGCGCGCCGGGCTGGCGGTCGTCGGCATAGACGTGGTCGCGGTAGCGGGCCAGCTGGCCGGGGACGTCGCGGACAATGTCGATCTGGTTGCGCGCGCCGGCAAAGACGACGCAGACGGTGAAGAAGTGGCTGTGCGGCAGGTCGCGCTCGAGGTGGGAGACGGCGTCGGCGTCGGCGCGCCGGTAGGCGGCATAGAAGGAGCCCTTGCGGCGCATGCCGGCCTCGAGGTCGCGGAGGGCCGTCGCCGTCTGCGCGGGCGCGCCGGCAAACACAAAGAGCCGGAAGGCGCCGTTGAGCGGCACCTCCTGCTCGAGGTGCACGACGTTGGCGTCGACGACGCGCGTGACGTTGGCGTTGATAAAGAGCCGGCCGGGCCGCAGCCGGCTCGCGGCCTCGGTCGGGCGCACGGCGGCAGCCTGCGCCGGGTGCGCCGCCGACCACGTCACGATGCTCGGTCCGTAGGCCACGCCGTAGCCGCTGGTGAACTCGCAGGACTCCTTAAAGGTCTGGATGAACTCGTTGTCCGCGGCCGAGCCCGCCTCGGTCTCGGCCGCGGCCTGCACCTGGTCGGCCGTCGGCGGCTTCTGCGAGAAGAGCTTGGCGTACTTGTTGTCAAAGGCCAGCAGCGTCTCGGCCACGTCCTTGCGCTCGTACTCGTACGTGTGCAGCAGGCTGCGCTGGGCGAAGCCGCGCTCAACCAGGTGGATCTTCCAGGCCAGGTTCTGCGCGTCGAGAAAGGCCGTGTTCATGCCCTGTCCGGCTTTGGGCTGCTGGTGTTAGCGACAATGCTTGTGGCTCTACCGTCAAAAGACTCACGCTGTGCGTGTGGCACGCATCGCCACCCAGGAACACACGGTGGTCCAGCGTGTACTTGTCGGAAATCCCCTGGCCGATGGGGTAGACCGAGTACCATTCGAGCCGCTCCCACTCGATGCTGTACGGATCCAGAATCTTCTTGGCGTGCGCCTGCACTTCCTCCGCCGTTGCTGTTTTCCGCGGATGCCAGTCGGGGTCGGTCGACGAGGCGATCTGGATGTACAGCCGGACCATGTTGTCTTCGCGCGGGATGACCATGATCGAGCCGGCCCGCGAGTGGATGGTGCATTTCATCTGCACGCAGGACACAGTCAGCGCCTGAGGCGGGAGTGCCGTGCCGGTTGGCCGTGGCCGGGCCCTACCTTGATATCGGGAAAGTCGGTCTTGACCACGCCGTCCATCACACCCCACACGTACGCGATCGGATCCTTGTGCGTGATCTTGATGCCGAGCTGGTCGCGCACCATGGACCGCGCGCCCTCGCCGCTGAACAGGTACTTGGCCCGGACCGTCTCCTTGGCGGTGCCGTCCACGTGGGCGAGGGAGACCTCGACGGGGTAGTCGGGGTGGCTGCTCTCGTCCGACGCGAATCCCGTGATCGTCCAGGGCCGCTGGATGGTGACGCCGCTCTTCTCGAGGTCGCCGATAAAGACGCGCTCAATGTGCCCCTGGTGCAGCAGGGCCGTGAAGGGGTAGCGCGCGTCGATGAAGTCGGGACAGCTGGCCCAGGTGCCGGTGCGCACGATGCCGTCGCCCGTCCGGGGCGCGTCCCAAAAGGCCACCTCGTACACGCGCGCCGGCTTGTGTGCCATAATGGCCGACTTGAGCCCCATGTTCCGCAGCAGGTCGAGCGAGCGTGGCTGGATGCCGTCTGCCCGGCCTGTTGTTGTCGGCTCAGGTCGGTTGTCGATGTGCTTGATCTTGTAGCCCCATCGTGCCAGGATTGTCGAGAGCATCAGCCCAACCGGGCCGGCTCCGACGATGACTACGCGTGGTCAGCGACGAGGCGCATACAGGAGTCTCGAAGCCAGCACTTGTAACGAGGCACCCAGCTTCACATACCTATGTCGTAGTGGTTTGCGTCTGCGCCACCCATTTTGGTAATGGAGACCAGAGTTCCCGGCCGTCTGATTCAAACAACAGTAAAGGACAAACGAAAGCAGAGAAACCGGGACCCGGGCAATGGTCGTCAAGCGGTTGGCAGTATGATTGGCAGGAGTTCTTCTGGTCTTCTGACAGCCGGCTGGAAAGTCTAGTCTACAGTATCATGTAATACAGTCCTTGGGATGGCAAGTCTACAGTCTTTATGTTCAGTCTCGCATATGGCCCCAAACCCGTCGCGTTCACCGGTGTTGTTCAATCCCTTGACCTTACCCCGGAGCGGAGGCCGTATTAACTCCTAATCGCAAACGGCATTGCCAGTCGGCAAATAGAGTGTTTGAGTTGTGGGTCATGCAGAGCGTCGCTGTGGGACTCGGGAGGTGCAATCGGTAGATAGATGGCGGAGCCCCACATCTGCTCGTCGTCTTTCCCCGGCTCGGGGCGTTTAGTTGGGGAGGATGCCGCTGTGCTTTGCCGCATCGTTTAACCCGGTCCCATGGCACATGGCGCATTACAAAACATGGGGAAGCGCATATCAGAATATTGCATATCAGATAATCCGGTGTTCTTCCGCTTATCCGAGCCGAGCTCGAGCTCGAATGGAATACTCCGTGATGTCTCAATTCAATCCGATTGAGCAAGAATGCGAAAAACCCTACTGCAACGGCTGTATCGTATATCGCAGCCAGAAGTCCAGCCATGCTCACTACAGCTTGTCAAGCTCGCGCTTGGTCCCGACAGTTGATGTAGCACTTTGCTCTGGACGAAGCCATGCTGACACCGATGGACAGCCTCTGGTGTCTCTTCGTGCTTCGTCGCCCAGCAGCCGTGGCAGCGACGATCGGTCTCCACCCGCCAGCCGTCTGGCGTCCTCCGGAGTCCCGACGTCGTCCCTAGTCTGCCATCAGACGTCTGCTTTTGGTGGGTCCCATCTGACCTCACCAAAGTCTGCGCCAGGCTGCGGCATCAGCCACGGCCATCTTCGGGCCCTAGCCTGTCACAGTCGACGTACGGCGTCGAGCCGAGAATCCGCAGTCAGCGTACCGCGATACTAATGTAATTTTGTAAGTAAAAACGCGATAAGCCCTGGCCAGGCAGTTTGGTAGGGCCAATCCAGAATATGGTTTTCACTGTCTTCATCGTTTCATTCCTCATCGTCTTCATCTTTTCGTCTTCTTCCTTCATCGTCTTCCATCAACCTTCGTGGATCTTAATGGCTGGACTGAACCGCGTCAAACACTAGTTGATCATCGAGTTACGATAGAAGCGACCGATTTGGTAGATCCAAGATGCTATATAGTTGGACCGAAGACTGACCTTGAGGCTTACATGCCCCAACCTCGAAAACACAGGCGCATTGAACTCCCATGCTCAAGCTGAATCTGATCAATGCCCAAGAACCCAGCGAAGTGGAGTAGGCGCGGTGTACCTGACTTCATGAGGGCCAGACTTCCAATGCAACATACTTAATCCTCCGTATGCCGCGCGACGAGTGCAGAGAAGCATGGAACATGCGAGTACGAGTACATGTAATACTCCAATGTGGAACCATTAACCAACTCGGTCGTTTCTCCTCTATTTTGTAGTATCTGCCTAGTGAGTGGAGACAAAAGCCTACGGAGTACATGACCTGGGACCATAACGACAGCCGGTGTCCGTGCAATATAGCAGTTGTGCTGCGTAGACTTTGCTACTCCTCCTCCTCGCCATCGGCCGCCACGGCCTCCTCGCCATCCTCGTCTACAGCAGGCACGGCAGCCGCCTTGCCGACGGCCTTCACGGGAAGGTCATCAGCATCGGCATCGTCGTCACCCTCGCCGTCCTCCTCAGACTCCTCCTCTTCCTTCGGGTCGTCGCCGTCCTTTGCCTTGGCGGCTCCCTTCTTCTTCCCGACCCCGTTGCCGTTCTCCTTGGCCTCGTCGGCCGAGGCAACCTTCTGCTTCTTTTTAGGAGGAGCTAGCGATGCGCAAGTTGTCAGTGCTGCGCGCCAATAGTGTAACGAAATAGGGAAACTATCGATACGGAAATCCAGTCCAGCCACTTACCGGGCTCAGGCTTTGCCTTTTCTTCGTCCTCAGCCTCCTCGGCATCCTCTTCGGCATCATCGTCTTCCTCCTCCTCCTCGTCTTCGTCGGAGTTATAGTCTTCTTCGTCATCATCTTCGTCGTACCTGGTGACGGCGCGTTAGCCTCATGCAGGGAGTGCTAGCGACGGGATCGCACGGGATCGCACGGGATCGGACGGAAACACAGGACGGGATCACAGGACGGTGAAACAGAAAAGTCGCAGCGGAAAGTGCGCCGGATTGGAGACGCAATGCAGACGCCCCAGGCGGCTGCACCTGTGATTATGTGACGGGCAAAACGGGATATACACGACAAAATGGAACAGGAGCCTCGCCGAGCCACAGCACAGCGGCGCATGCACGAGAGCGGGAGCTGTGGCGAATAACACGGGCGCGAACGCAGGGGCTCCGGCGCGCCATGAAGCCATCGCACGCATCTCCACGCCAGAGACAGCAATGGAAAGACCTACTCTTCTTCTTCCTCGTCGCCGCTGGGAAGGGAGACTAGCTCCTCCTCCTCCGCTTCCTCCTGCTTCCTCTTGCGGGTGCTGGTAGACATGCTGCCAAGGTGAAACGGGCGTATAAGCGTGCAATTGGAGATTCGGAGATGGAATCAGACAGCCGATGCGATGGGAAGCCGGGCAGACAGAGAGAGGAGAGAAGGAGGAAAGGAGGAGAGAGCAGAGGAGGAAAGGAGGAGAGAGCAGAGAGGAAGGGGAAAGGAGGAAAGCGAGGAAGGGAGGAAACGGAAGAGCGAGACGGGCAGCCCAGCAACGACGGCAGCGCTCCGGGGCTTCCAGACAGTATTACGCGGCGGGCGTTAGTGCCTCTGTACCCGGAAAAGGGGCAGGCTGCCCTCCGGGAGTACTGGAGGCGCCGTGGCAGCAGCGCGGTCGACGCATGTACTCCGTCGAGGGGCGGGAGGTGAGCGCGCGCAACCAGGCGCAAAGCTCCTGCCTTGTCTCGACGCTCTTTCCCTTTTCCTGCGAGCGCGCAAGGGAGGGGCGGCGCACAGACCGCGTACTTTATCGTCCGCAAAGTCCGTTTTGATGACGGAAGGGCGGGAGCGCCCAGTGAACCGTGCGCCCTCGTCGGCGAGGAACGGACCGGCGGTGGAAGGCACCGTGATTGGTTCGTGAGCAGCACCCATGTGGCGCAAGAGACGGTCCGGTCTCCGTTTCCGAGTCTGGCCCGTTTCGGCACAGACCTGTGCCAGCCACCCGCGCGACAGCTGGTCGCAGCTGGCAAGGAGCGCGTCATGTGAAACCGATGTGCTCACTCGTAATACTACCCAACTGCCTGGGCCATTCAATGCTGACAACGGCCAGCCTCGCCCACTCCCGCCGTCCGCCGTCGCCCCAAGGCCCCAGCGCGTTGCCCGCAGACCTCCTGTGCCCACCACCGAGAAGGACACAAGCGCCGGCTTTTCAGAGCTGTAGGCATCTGTAAGCGACGTAACCTCGAGTTGCCCCGAGAAGCTACCTCGAGAGTCCAGAGGCTGCCAGCCTCGACTTCGCCCAGTGCGGATTAGCGGGGTATTTACGCCACCTTCAAGCCACATCTCGTGCCGTCTGGTGTGTTCGGGTGGGTTCTGCCGCCTGCCAGAGCCCCGCGGCAGAGCCTAAAAATTGCTATATACCCCAGAGTTCAGGCCTCATGACGACGATTTGGCGTTGATGAGTTTTTTTAGTCTGCGATAAGAGCAGTCGGCCATTTGCACAGCAACACACAAGACGACAGAACAGCTACACTTCACCAAACACCATGGCGCAACCAGTCCCGGCCAAGTTTGATGCGGAGAATGCCGACAATCTGGAGGATGTAAGTGGCGCCGAAAGCAAAAGCAAAAAGCAAAAGCAGACAAAGATGCGAGGGGCAGTGCTGACATTCGGCAGATCGAGAAGCAGTTTGCAGTCAAGGGTAAGCACAGCAGATCATCGCAGCGTGTTGCTATGCTAACTGGACAGCGGTCCAACACATGGAGACGTACTGGTCGATCCTGGAGCGGGTGCGCGGCTCGTCGCTGCGGCTGACCAAGATGGACGACGACATCTACGAGCACCTGCAGGCGGACTTTCCTGAGCTCGACCCGGGCGTGCCGATCGACGAGGACGAGATGAAGAGCAAGTCGGGCAAGGAGCGGTGGCGCAAGTTCATGATGGCGTACGAGAAGAAGGTGGACGACTACAATTTTGGCACGATGCTGCGGTCGAGCCCGAAGTTTGAGTACGGCCAAGACACGACGATTTTTGGTGAGTGGCAGGGGAAGAGGGGAAGAGGAAGAAGAAGAGGAAGAGGAGGAAGAAGAGGAAGAAAGAAAACAGAAAGAAGAAGAAGAAGAAGAAGAAGAAGAAGAAACGAAATAAAGCTAACAGACAACAGTCCCGCGGATGCAGTTTTACGCGATTGAGATTGCAAGGTAAGTGCTCGATATCTGAGCGTTCAACAGTGTACAAGGCTGACGCGCAGCAGAAATCGCAAGGGCCTCAACGACTGGATATACGAGGAGGCGCAGGCGGCCAAGGCTGGCAAGAAGTGAACAGCCCGCGCGCGATGCAGGGAAGAGGAAGTACGACAGCAGGCCAGACACCCATATGGATCACTGGCATTCTTGTATATACATATGCTCGGTAGATGAATCGTGTCAGTCGGCGCCGGCGAGCTGCCGCTTTTGTTTTTGCTATTTGCACCTTACTGCATGGGCGGCAGATGCCATGCCAGGATGTCACAGGCAGCATTTACATGAGACCTCGAGAATACTAGAATGAAAGAACGAAAGATGAAAATGGGACTCGCCGTGCCCAGAGATGTGCCAACTGCAAGCATTGTACTTGGCTGCCTGAATGGCCTGGAGCGCGCCGCTGCTATTGTGGTGGCCGAATCAGGCAATCCATGGCGCCAACAATACCAAGACGAGCTTCGCAGCCAACAAAGCCGCTGCACCCATCCGGCGGAGGCGTGCTGCCATGTCTTGTCGTTGCGTTCCCTGTTCCGGGTTCGTCTTTCGGTCGCCATCGTCTCTGCTTCTGCTTCTTCTCATTCCTACCGAGGCGACTGAAGATGTCCCTTTGCCTCTGCTTCGACCTGCGAAAGACCACAACCGCGCGATGAGCCAGAGACACCGTTCCCCGGAGCGCGCGCCGCCGCGCCGGCCGACAAACGGCCCCGGGCAGCCGCCGCCCGTGGCGCAGACACGCTGCGCCAGCTTCGCGATGGCGCCGACGTGTGTGCACGAGCAGCCGGACGTGGTGCCGGTCCGGGCGCTCGACGAGACGCCGCGCATCGTCGACATGGCGGCGCTCCGGGCAAAGGGACGCGCGACGGCTGCCGGTGCTCCCGCTCCGGACGCGGCCGCGCCCGGCTTCGCCGGCCTGCGCTGCCTGTTCGTGGCGCGCACGCGGCGCGAGCTGCCGACGGCCGCGCTGGCCGTGCTGTCCTCGGCGGCCGTGGCCGGCGCCAAGACGGCGTACGCGCTCGTCCTCGGCGCCATCTTCCAGGCGATCAGCGACCTTGGCAGCGGCGCGCTCGCGGGGCCGGCGGCGGTGCGGCGCATCGGCGTGTGGTGCGTGGCGCTCGTCGGCCTCGGCGCCGGCAAGATGGTGTTCTCGGCCGCGCTGATGACGCTGTGGATGGCGCACGGCGAGCTGCGCGCCAGCAGCGTGCGGCGCCGGCTGTTCGGCGCGCTGCTGGCCCGGCCGATGCGCTGGTTCGACGGCCGGCGCGGCGGCATGGCGAGCCTGATGGCCGAGCAGAACACGTGAGTTGGCGGAGGCGTTTGTTCTCTTCCCAGTCGAGCCTGGAGTCGGCGTTTGATTCTCCTTCCTGGAGTCAGAGTCGGCTTTGAATTCTCCCTGACAATCCCCAGACAGATCCGCGACCTCCAGCTGGCCACCGCGCAGCTGCTGGGCACCGTCGTCAGCGACCTGTTCGTCGCCGTCGCCTGCCTCGCCGTCGCCTTTGCCGCGGCCTGGGACCTGACGCTCGGCCTGCTCGCCACCGTGCCCGTCGCCGCCGTGTGCCTCGGCCTCGCCGGCCGCGGCCTCCGGCCCGCCGCCGCGCGCCAGCGCCGCCAGCTCAGCGACGCCGCCACCCACGCCGCCGCCGCGCTCACCGCCATCGACCTCGTCAAGGTCTACGACGGCTACGACGCCGCCCTCTGGCAGTACCGCGCGTCCGTCCGCCGCGCCGCCCGCGCCTACCGCGCCCAGGCCCGCCGCGCCTGTGCCCAGATGGGCCTCGTCAAGCTGTGGATGGTCGGCCTGTTCGTCGTCGGCTTCTGGCTCGGCATCGTGCTCGTCAGCCAGGGCCGCCGCGACGCCGGCAGCGTGCTGACCGCCTTTTACGCCGTGCTCATCGCCTTCCAGTCCGTCGACGCCCTCGGCACCCAGTGGGTGGCGGTCGTGCGCGGCACCGTCGCCGGCCAGGCGCTGGCCGCCATGATCGGGGGGGGCGACGCAGGGGCAGACGCGGGGGCAGACGCGGGGGCAGATGCGGTCGCAGCCGAAGCCGACAGTCCGCCGATGCCCCCGGGCCCGCCGACACCCCCGGGCCCGCCGCCGCCCAGCGACATCCGCCTCGACCGCGTCTGCTTCGCCTACCCGTCCAACCCCGACACGCCCGTGCTGCGCGGCTGCTCGCTGCGCTTCGTGCCCGGCCGCCTGACCTTTGTCGTCGGCCGCAGCGGCTCCGGCAAGAGCACCATTGCCGACCTGCTCGTGCGCTTCTACGAGCCCACGGCCGGCCGCGTGCTGGTCGACGGCGTGCCGGCGTCGGCGCTCGACGCGCGCTGGCTGCGCGCCCACGTGTCGCTGGTCCAGCAGGCGAGCACCGTCTTTGACGGCCCGTTGGGGTGGAACGTGGCGCTGGGTGTGGCTCCGGCTTCGGCTTCGGTTTTCAGCCCGGACCCCGGTCCCGACCCCGATACGGTGCCGCCGGCCGCCGTCCATGCCGCCTGCCAGGCGGCCCTGCTGCAGACCACCGTCACGGCCCTGCCGCACGGCCTCGCCACGGCCGTCGGCCCGCGCGGCGTCGCCCTCAGCGGCGGCCAGCGCCAGCGCCTCGCGCTCGCCCGCGCCCTGCTGCGCGATCCGGCCGTGCTCGTGCTCGACGAGGCCACCAGCGGCCTCGACCCGCACAGCGCCCAGCTCGTGCTCGAGGCCGTGCGAGCCGGCCGCAGCCGGCCCGGCCGCACTACCGTCGTCATCACCCACGACACGGCCCAGATCGCGCCCGACGACCACGTCTGCGTGCTCGACCGCGGCCGCCTCGTCCAGGACGGCCGCTTCGCCGACCTCGCCCGCGCGCCGCGCGGCATGCTGCGCTCGCTGCTGGACGCCGCCGGCCGCGCCGGCGCCCAAGCCGCCCTGGACTGCCAGAGCCCGGACGGCGCCGTGCCCCCCCTGGCAACACCGGCACGCACCCACCACGGCGAGACCGGGCCCAGGCGCGCGCGCCGCTCCGTGTTGGCCGCCCCCGCCGCCTACATGCAGCGCTCCGCGTCCATGCAGCACGCGTACGGCGCGCCGTGGCCCCTCCGCCTCGGCGACGTCGCCGAGAGCATCCAAGTCGAAAGCGTGGCCGAAGAGACGGCGCCCGACCGCGCCAGCGTCGATCTTCTGTGCGACCGCGGCCGCCAGGCCCAGCAGCTGCGCCAGGCCTCCGCACCCGCCTCCGTGCCGCGCAGGCGACGGCCGGCCGCGCAGGCGGACGGCGAGAAGACGGCCGGCGAGGACCGGCCGCCGTCGCCGCCACGCACGCCCTCCCTCCTGCGCATCATCCGCACCGTCTGGCCGCGTCTCGACGGCGCCAGCCGCCTCCACGGCCTCCTCGGCCTGCTGGCCTGCATCGTGGCCGCCGCCGCAAATCCGGCCTTCTCGTTCGTCTTCGCCAAGGTCCTCGCGGCCTTCTGGGTCCCGGGCCCCGACAAGGCCGCCGTGGGCCGTCCGTGGGCGCTCGTTCTGCTGGGACTGTCTGTGGTCGACGGGGCGGCCATCTTTGCGACCTTTTACCTGGCGGAGCTCGTCGGCCAGGCCTGGGTGGACGGGCTGCGCGTGGACGCCCTGCCCCGGCTGCTTCGGCAGCCCAAGGGATGGTGGACGGCAGCCGATGCTGCCGGTTCGGTTTCGGAGTTGGCTTCCGGTTCCGGCTCCGGTCCCGGCTCCGGAACCGCGCCCGCGGCCATCGTCGACTGCCTCGACCGCGGCGCCGAGGAGATGCGTAAGCTCATCAGCGTCTTCGTGCCCATCCTGGCCATGGCCGCGCTCATGGTCGTCGTCTCGCTGGCCTGGTCCCTGGCCGTGTCGTGGCGGCTGACCCTCGTGGCCCTCGCCAGCGTGCCCGTCGTGCTGGCCATTGCGCTGCTGGCCGGCCGCGTCAGCGACGCCTGGGAGAACCGCGCCCACCGCGCGGCCGAGGCGGCCAGCCGCGTCTTCGCCGACGTCTTCCCCGGCATCCGCGTCGTCCGCGCCCTCACGCTCGAGCCCTACTTTGCGCGCCGCCTCGATGCCGCCGCCGCCGCCGCCGTCCGCACCGGCCTGTCGCGTGCCTGGCGCAGCGGGCTCGTCTTCGGCCTCAGCCAGGGCCTCTCCGACTGGATCACGGCGCTCGTCTTCTTCTACGGCGTCCGCCTGCTCACGGCGCCGTCTGCCGTCTCCGTCGACGAGGTGGTCCAGGTCGTCAACCTGCTGCTCTTCAGCATCGGCACGGCCGCCGCCATGCTCACCAACATCCCCCAGATCGCCGCCTCCAAGACCGTCGCGGCCCAGCTCCAGGCCCTGGGCCGGCTCGACCCGCACGCCAGCCACGAGCATCCCCCCCGCGCCTGTCCGCGCCCCCGACACATCTTCCCCGTCGCCTGCCGCCGCGTCGCCTTCCACTATCCCGCCGCCGGACGTCTTGCCTCGCCGCACATCGCCGGCCCGTTCGCGCCCGCCGTTCTGCGCGGCCTCTCTCTCTCGATCCGGGCCAACGAGCTCGTCGCCCTCGTCGGCTCCTCCGGCAGCGGCAAGAGCACCGTGCTCGCCCTGCTCCTCCGCCTCTTCGAATGCGACGAGCCCGGCTCGCTCACCTTTGCCGGCATCCCCGCCGCCTCGCTCGACACCCAGGCCCTGCGCGCCCACATGGCCTATGTGCCCCAGCACCCCTACCTCTTCCCGGTCTCTGTCCGCGAGAATATCACCTATGGCCTCACTGAGACCTCGCCGCTGCGCCAGGACGCGTGGGTCGTCGATGTGGCGCGGGCCGCCGGCATCGCCGCCTTTGTGCAGTCCCTGCCCCAGGGCTTCGACACGGTCGTGGGCGACAGTAGCAGCGATGGCGCCGAGGATGGCGCCCCGTCCGGCAGCACTGCCGCCCCAGCCACCGCCACGTCCTCCCCCGTGTCTGCCCTTTCCGGCGGCCAGGCCCAGCGCATCTGCATTGCGCGCGCCCTGCTTCGCCGCCCCCAGCTGCTTCTTCTGGACGAGCCGACCAGCGCGCTCGACGCCGAGTCCGCAGCCGTCGTCCGTCGCACCCTGCGCAGTATGGCCTCCCAGCGCCAGGGACGCTCTGTCGTCGTTGCCACCCACTCCAAAGCCATGATGCAGCTGTGCGACCGGATTGTCGTCCTCCACGAGGGCGTCGTCGTTGCCGACGGCCCTTTCGCCGAATTGCTGCAAAACAGCGCTGCATTTGGTCAGTTGATGGGCGAGATCGACGAGTGAGGACACGTGTAGGATGGAAGAGCATTCAAGCAAGTGGCAAGTTGGAACAGAGCAGCGCATTGGCTATATACTGTTTTTTATAGATCGACAATTCAAAGCAACTGGCACACAGCTGCGGTACACAATGTCTGATCAGACAGCCTCCTTGCGGGCTGGCTGTGCTCAGGACGGTGACGGCGGTTCGTTCTCTGTCGTGTCTGGAACCCAGCCCTTGGGCCGTTCGCTTCCGCGGACGCGGAGGTCGTAGCCCAGGCGCTCGACTTTCTGGACAGACGTCTGCATGACCTGCGTCTTCATCTTCCACGACTTGTCGTAGCGCTGGGGCAGCATGGCGAAGAAGCTGCCGAGCTCCTGCATGTCCCCCACAATCGTGCGGCCGCTCTCGCTGCCGTCGCTGGCCAGCTCTCCCTTGAGGGCCGCCGTGGTGGTGGCAAAGCGCATCATCTCGCCCGACAGGTCAAACACGCCCATGATGTAGTCGTTGCTGCTCGGCTCAATCGTCGGCGCCACGGGCACACTGGCTGCAGCGGGATCCTGCTGCGGCGCGTCGCTCGCCTCTTGCGCCGCCGCCGCCGCTGCCGTTGCCTGGGCAGCATGGCCGTTGCGGCATAGCTGGGCCACCTGGCCGCACGCATCCTCGTAGCCGAGCAGAGACTGTGTCCGCAGGTAGGCGACAAAGGTGAGCGCCTCGATCAGCTCTTCCATGCCAAAGAGCACGCGTCCATACCGGCCGCGGTCAATGCCCTGCATCTCGGGGGCTATGGCCGCCAGCAGGCGGCTGATCTCCGTCAGACGGGACTGCACTTCCCGGTCGACGTCCTGGGGCAGGTCCGGGTGTATGCGCCGGACACTGGGCGGTCAGTACCAGCGATCCAACAGTCCAGACAAGCCGGGTCGCATGGGACCTACCGCTGGAGGGCAAAGATACTGCGAGGGTCAGCCGCCGGTCTGGTCTGCATCCACCACGGCATCACGGCATCACGGCAGAAGCACGCACATTTTCTTGCTCAGGGCCGTCATGTCGCGCGACGCCTTCACCACGCGCTCGCGGCGGTCCTGCTGGGCGTCCATGTGGTCGCGGAAGCGCTCAAACATGGCACTGTAGGCGCTGCGCGGCGCCGGGACAGCGGACGCTGCCGCACGCGCCGGCCGTTTGGACGGCTCGCCGCGGCTGTCGCCCTGCCATCGGCGCTTGGTTTCCGTGGCCATGGGCGGAGGCGGGCGGAGGCGGGCGGAGGCGGACGGATGCTGGACGGAGCTGCGAGAAGACGTCTGAAGCCGTGATTTGTCTATAGGATATATGTAAATGTAAATGTTGAGTGGCTCGATGCCTTGTATGGAGCACGTGCTCTACGCTGCGGCAAGAGCGACGGATGCAAAGTTTTGGCCCAATACGGCAGCTGCGCGTCCCACTGTAAATGCTGACGTACAGCTGTCCGCCAATCGCAGAGATGGCGATGTCTGCCAACAACCTCACTTCTGCACCACACCTGCCATGGCACCACAAGTGAAGCCGGCGGCCGGCCGGGACGGCCCCGCAGAGGCTGCCGCTGCGGAGTCGGTGTCGTCGAGCTCGTCGCTTTCGTTTTCGTCGTCGCCGCCGCCGCCGCCGCCGCCATCCGCCGTCTTCGCCTTCTTCGGCAGTGCGGCCGCCGTCTACGGCGCGGCCACGCTGCTGCGCGCCGTGCTGCTCGTGTACGGCCTGTGGCAGGACGCGCACTCGCCCGTCAAGTACACGGACATTGACTACCTCGTCTTCACGGACGCGGCGCGCTTCGTCGCGCGCGGCCAGTCGCCCTACGCGCGCGAGACCTACCGCTACACGCCGCTGCTCGCCTGGCTGCTGGCGCCGGCCGGCCGCGTCGGCGCCGGCGACGGCTGGGCGAGCCAGGCCCTGTTTGCCTCGGGCAAGCTGCTCTTTGCGGCCGCCGACCTCGCCGCCGGCTTCCTGCTGGAGCGCGTGCTGCGGCAGGTTTTGACGTCGTCGGCCTCGACCTCGACCTCGATCTCGATCTCGACCTCGACCTCGACCTCTACCTCTACCTCTACCTCTACCTCTACCTCCACCACCTCCACCTCCACCTCCACCTCCACCGCCCGCGCCCGCATGTACGCCAGCGTCTGGCTGCTCAACCCCATGGTCGCCACCATCAGCACGCGCGGCAGCTCCGAGGGCCTGCTCGGCGCCCTCGTCGCCGCCCTGCTCTGGGCCGTCCAGGTCGCCCGCCGCCCCACCCTCGCCGGCGTGCTGCTCGGCGCCGGCGTCCACCTCAAGATCTACCCCTTCATCTACGCGCCCGCCATCGTCTGGTGGATGGACGCCGGCCGCATGCGCCGCCCCGGCACCCGGCCACCGCCCCCTGGCCGCTCCCGTCTCGCCGCCTTTGCCACGCCCGAGCGCCTCCGCCTCGCCCTCGCCAGCCTCGCCACCTTTCTCAGCCTCAATCTCGCCATGCTGTACATGTACGTCCTTCGATCCCTCTCTGTTCTGTTCTCTGTTCTGTTCTCTGTTCTCTGTTCCTGTTCTCTGTTCCTGTTCTCTGTTCCTGTTCTCTGTTCCTGTTCTCTGTTCCTGTTCTCTGTTCCTGTTCTCTGTTCCTGTTCTCTGTTCCTGTTCTATGCCCTGCTCTCTGCTCTGCTGACACCACAGGTACGGCTTCCCCTTTTTGCAGCACACCTTCCTGCACCATGTCACCCGCATCGACCACCGCCACAACTTTAGCCCCTACAACACCCAGCTGTACCTCTCCTCCGCCGTCGCCGCGCTGCCGCATACCAGCGGCTCCGCGCTCTCCGCGCCCGCGCTGCCCGTGGAGTCCCTCGCCTTTGTGCCGCAGCTGCTGCTGTCGGCTGTGCTGATCCCGCTGGTCCTGGCCAAGAAGGACCTGGCCACGAGCATGCTCGCCCAGACATTCGCCTTTGTCACGTTCAACAAGGTCTGCACGAGCCAGTACTTTTTGTGGTACATGGTGCTCCTGCCGGTCTACCTGCCCCGGTCCAGCTTTGTGCGCCAGCCACGGCTCGGCGCTCTGGCGCTGGCGCTCTGGGTCGCCGGGCAGGCTGCCTGGCTGCAGCAGGGATACGAACTGGAGTTTCTGGGGCGGAGCACCTTCCTTCCCGGCCTGTGGCTCGCTTCGCTGGGCTTCTTTGCGGTCAACAGCTGGCTCTTGGGCATCATGGTTGGCGACGTTGTGTAGACTGGCGCGACCTGCGAAGCTGGACGGCACAGGCCATACGGCGCACCGCAAAAGTACCGTGGAGCGGCGGCAGACGACATGGGCCACCTGGCACCTATGTCGCGGCTACAGGCAGCTCGTCTGGCGCCGTCTCGTCCTTGCAGTAGTTGAACGTATCTAATTCCAATTCTGATATCGTCACTCACGTCCAATCGACCATAACCAACTTGTTGACTTCCTCTTTCTGCTGCATCGAACCGACTTTTTCGTCTCAGTATATCCAAAAAATAAACGCCTCGAGGCTCCGAAATATCCCAAACTAGTGTGTAGCTAGACAGAAACCCGCATTACTTCGTTCCCTTGTAGTGCCCAGCCGGGTAGTGAACGCCTTGCTTCGTGGAGAGAGTATACGAAAAGAAAAAAAGAAAGCGGGATCGAGTAAAACAAAAAGGACAACGGAAAGAATAGCTCGTAAAAGCAGCAAAAGCAACGACATACGCAACTACAGCACACCTACATGCTGCTGGCCAGGGCAGCGAGGTAGTCGTAGTTGCTGAGCTTCAGTGACACCACGCGCTTCTTGGGAAACTCGGGATTGATCATCATGCGGCCGTCCTTGCAGACGGCCATGTCGCCAAAGGTGTCGGACAGCTCTTCCCAGCGCGCCTCCGGCCGGACGCGGTTCAGCTCGGCGACAATGGTGTCGCTCCACACGCCGGAGGCGACTCCCTTGTGCAGCAGGAAGAAGGGGTTGAGCGGCGGCACGGGGAAATCTGACGGTTAGCGACAACACAACAAACACAACACAACAAACACAACACAACAAACACAACACACCTAGATCGACGTAGCGGATGCGCAGGTGGTCGACGGCCGTCAGCCGGCCGAGGGCGCGCACGGCGGACAGGACCAGCGCTTCAAAGGCGCGGATAAAGTGGATGTCGGTGATGCCGGAGCCGGACTCGTGCCAGTGGCCGTAGCTGTAGCTGCGGCAGCAGTTCTTGACGGTCAGGTCGATGGACTGCAGGCGCGTCGCGCGCGGGTCGGCCAGGCGCGCGGCGACGTCAAAGAAGCTGCGGCACACGCGCCCCGTGTAGGTCAGGCGCTGCAGCGTCGGCGTGGCCTCGGCCAGGCAGTGGCAAAAGTGCACGGCGTGGCAGACCTTGAGGAAGTAGGGCGGGAAGGCGACCTCCTGGCGGTAGTCGCTCTCGAGGCAGAGGTCCAGCGCCGACAGGTGGGCCGGCAGGCGCGGCAGGATCGTCGCCATGCTCAGGTAGCTCTTGGACTTGGGCTTGCTGTACGACGCCCGCCACTCCTCCATGTTGGGCAGCGCCGACGCAATGTTGGCAAAGTCGGCCCGCGACCGGATCAGGTTCCACTGGCCCTTGCACAGCAGCGTCCGCACCGTCGTGATCTGCGGCATGGCCGTGCTCCCGCCGCCGCCGCTGCCGCTGCTGCTGCCGCCCTCGGCCTCGCCCGCATCGACAAAGTGCCGCACCTGCGGCGCCTTCTTGCGCTCGCCGCCCTCCAGCGTCAGCACGCTCAGCTCCGGGAAGGTCGAGCTGACAAAGTAAAAGGCCTCCTCCAGCGAGCTGTTGTCCGACGGCAGCACGTACGACGCGTTCGTCAGGCCCTCGTGCGTCACGGTCGGCAGCATCGCCGTCGCCGTCACGGCCGGCGGCCGCGCCTTGGGCTGGAAGACGGGAAACCACAGCTCCACGTGCTTCACATACGCCCGCAGGTGGTCGTGCTGGGCAAAGTGGATCAGCGCTTCGCTCAGCGTGGCGCCGGTCGCCTTGAGCTTGATGTGGCAGTAGAGGCGCTGCTGGATCAGCGCCCGCCACACCGGACTGATGCACGCCAGCCGCGTGAGCCGTTTGTCGGGAGACGACCGCTTCATGGGGGTCATGCTGCAGTCGAACACGTGGTCGAGAATGAGCCCCTGGACTTCGGTAGGGAGCAGGTGTAGGAAGAGAGTCTGGCGCTTTGCTCCCGCTGCGCATGCCGGAGACGGCGGACAGATCGGAGACGCTGGCGCTGTCTGCGCTGTTGGCACCGTTGGCGATGACTGCAGTGCTGGTGACGCTGGTGGCGCGTCAGTCGGGAGCGGCAGGGACGGGGCAATGGCCACGGAAGAGTCGGTATCCGAGCTGAGCCGCAGCTTGCGCAGATCCGGTGTGCCGTACTCGTAGAGCGGTGCCTGGCACGGGAGTGCCGCATCTGTGGTGGTCGAGGCAGTGGCCCGGCTGTCTGCATGCGATGCGAAGCCGGCGCCATCCTCCTGTGACGCGTCATCGCCCAGGTCGGCCAGGTTGGCCATCTTGTCCGTCTTGTCCATCTTGTCCATCTCCATCTCCAATTGGTCTGGATCTGGCGTGTAGTACTCCCCATCGACGACCTCGCTTTCGGCCTCGTCCAGGTAGTGCTCCTCGGCGTCGTCGTATGCGTCGGTGGGGTCGTCTTCGTTGTAGGGACATCGCAGGCAGCGTAGATCGTCTGTCCGATGTTCGGGCTGCGGGAACGGCGTGCTGCTGGGCCTCGTTGGCGGGATGAAGTCCTGTGACCGGACCTGGTCCAGAGGTGGACTGGCGGACCCGGGCGACACGGGGTTGGAGGTGACCGTCATGATGGAGGCCAGCTCGACGGTGGCATGGCCGGCGTCGTGCTCGTTGAGGGAAGGCGGCAGTCTCGGCGGCCGCGCGGCGCGGTTTTCGAGGCTGTGGGTGGCAGGCAGACGGTCGGCGTGGTCGTCGCCCTGGGGATCCAAGAGGGAGTCCATGTCGAGGCGAGACGAGACGAGGCGAGCGTGGATGCTCTGTTGCTGTCGGCGAGCCCGGTGCTTACACGGTTCGCAGTGGCAAGGCCTCCAGGGCTTCGCTTTCGTGCAGGAGCAGGCTCAGCCTAGCCTTGGACAGGCGGCTGGCTTTCTGTGGCTGTTGTGCCTTGGCTTGGCAGGCTCTCACGCATCCAGGAAGGACAAGCGGCAAAAGGCCGACGGAGGAGGAGGACGAGGACGGAGACTGAGCACGGAGCACGAGACACGACAATCTCGCAAAGAGTCAAGTCGGCAGCGGCGGATAGAGGTAGCGCAAGGGTGGGGAGACAGGACGAGAGAGGAGATAGGAGGGACGGAGGGACCGGACGAAGTGGAACGGAGGCAGAGAGGACGGGCAGAAATTGGGTGGCACGATTGGGCTTGGGCGCGGGCTATGGGCGAGCCAGTGGTCTGGCGGCGAGTGGATGGCCGGTCGGGCGTGGTCGCGTGAGACTTGGCCGACTGAGATTGGCTGTCGGGCCGGCGATGGCGCGCAGGGATCGACGGGGACGGACGCCGAATGCGGCGCCGGGGAGCAGGGGCGGTGCAGACGGAGCAGGGACGGAGCAGGACGAGGCGGAAGCGCAGCGCAGCCGGCAGCGATGGCGAGAGGCGCCGTCGAGGCGCAACGGAGCGGCGGCCGGGCGGTCCGGCGTCGGGGCGATGGCAGGCGATAGGACGACGGCAGGCCGATAGCGAAGTGGCGTAGACGACGGCAGACGACAAACGGCAGACGGCAGACGACAAACGAGAAACGACGCAGACGACGGCAAAGTGGCGTAGACGGTGAGACGTGAGGCGGAGATGAGGCCGACGATGAGGCCACGATGTCAGACAGCGGCAGAAGCGGCGATGAAAGCGCTACCAGACGGAAGGCGCGACAGCAGGGCCGTCGACGAAGAAATGCTGCGTCGTCGGTGGCTGGAGCGAGAGAGTGGTGTCTGCGAGAGTGCTGCCTGCGAAAGTGCTGCTGTCGCTTTGCTTTCGTTTTCGCTCTAAATTGGACGGTCATTTCAAAATGACCGAATTGCACAGCCGCCCATCCTTGCCCCTTCCTCGCGGCCTAGCCAGCTGGCGGCAGACGTTGCAACCCCTCCTCGCAAGCCACACCACTGTACTCCGTACAGTGACGGAGCCGCCATGCACTTTCCCGTCAGACGCGTACACTAAATTAGCGCAGTCTGTTATCTCCCTGGCGGGCTGATCACGTGCAGTGCTGGCTGAGCACGTTGTCGGCACGTGACGCTCTCGATGTCGTGCGTTGCGCCAAAAACAAGACGAGCACCGACGACTTTGGTCCGACTTCAACGCTGGAGTCACGACGGCACTGGTCTTCACGCCGTTTCATACTCGCCATGGCCGAGCCTGTCTTTGCTCGTGCTTTGCGCAGAGGAGCATCGCGTCACCCTTGACAGCAACTGTGAGAACGGAGTTCAAGTACCATAGTCAGGACGGTATTCAGAGGCATTGCTCATTCATACGAACATACGGAGCAGTATTACTCGTCACATACGACGCGGGTGGACCGCCTCCGCATTTGGCCGTTTCAGAAAGCAGCCAATTCCAGCCTCATTCTACCAGCATCTGCAAACAACAGCACGCTACGGAGTACGGAGTAGACAGGTGGTGATCGAGTACGGAGTATCTTGCACGCACGAGTACGGAGTACAAGGAATACAAAGTACGTACGGAGAAGGGTCCGTCCAAGTGCGACGCCAGTGATCGTCCCGCTGCCATCGCGCTCATGCAGGACGAGTCGCGTGAAGCACGAGCGCCGCCGCGAAACCGAGCACGCCCATCGCCGACATCCTGCCAGAGCAGTACTCGAAGGATCGCAACGCCTTGCGCCTCTGCTCTGCGCGCTGTGCTCGCGCGCTCGAACACGGGGCACGACGTATTACGTAGGCGGGTTTGGGGGCCTCTTGGCGCCTTGGCAAGGCCCATCCGGGCCACTGACGGGGGACTGCCCGCCGCCTGGCTTCCTTTCCCTCGTATGCGTGTGCTCCGTGCCGATGCAGGCCACGCAGCGCCGCGCCCCTTTTTCAACCTCAAACCGCTTCTCTCAGCCAAGACCGGCCATATGGAGCATGCGTGCAGCCGCCGGCCTCGCGAAACACGGAAGCAGCATGCTGTTTCCCTTCTCGAGCATGCCTCCTCATGCTTGTTTCTCTATGTTGGGTGGTGGTGATTGAGTTCATGGTGTGCTCCGTCTCTATTTTGGGTTCTCTGCTGGTTTTATGTTGGCTGGGCCGGCTCTTGACGGATGCTTCCCGCGATGGCATCGCAGTATTGTGTATGAGACGTGTGTATGCGCCTCATAGCATCGTCTGCCGTCGAGCATGTTGCATCGAGCTGTCCCATACACGTGCGACTTGCCTCTCGTGTTCTGCGACCCGAGCACGATGGATACTTCGTACAACATGTCATGCTGCTCGTCCCTTCTTTGCTTGCGCCCCTTGTGTTGTGGAGAGTGTTCGGCTACCCATGCGTACGTTGCCCTCGTTTCCACCCTTTGGCCCTCCGTGTTCTCTTGGCTGCCCCGTCTCGAGGCACTTGTGGGCAGGCCCTTTAAGAGCAAGGCTGCCGTTCCTCGCGCTCTCTTGGCTTCTTGCAGTCTTGGTCTTTCCCTTGTTCATTTCTGTCTTCTTCCTATCCGTGGCCGGCTCACATTTCGATTCTCGGGAGCAAGGTATCCCTTCACTTCACTCGCTCTTGTTTGGTACTCTTGTCGTTGTCTTCGTGTCGTTGTCTTTTCGTCGTTCTTGTCGTTGTCTTCTCATCGTCCTCGTCCTCGTCCTCTCCTCTCCTCGCTCGTCACTAGAATCAAAGCATCATGGCCATCCTACGCACATTCGTGGCCTTCCTCGGCCTGCTGGCAACCGGCGCGGTTGCCGCACCTCACAGACAGACAGCGTCCAAGGCCGGCGGCCGCAACAGCACCAGCAAGGCGCAAGGCGTGCCCATTTCCAACGCCAACACGGCGAACCTCGTGGCCAACTCGTACATTGTCGTCTACAACAAGAACGCGAGCGACGCCGACATTGACGCGCACCAGGCGACGGCCATGCGCACCATCTCCAAGCGCAACCTGCAGCGGCGCCGGGACACCAGCGGCACGGGCAGCGGCGCCGACACGTCCTGCCGCACGTTCCAGATCATGGCGTGGCGGGCCATGGCGGTGCAGGCGGCCGACGACGGCCTCATGCGCGACATTGCCAACTCGAGCACGATCCAGTACATTGAGCAGGACGCCTACGTCTCGACGCGGGCGCTGACGACGCAGACCAACGCGACGTCGGGCCTGGCGCGCCTCAGCCACGCCAACGTGGACGCGA
This sequence comes from Grosmannia penicillata, assembly GCA_002778075.1. NCBI lineage: Eukaryota > Fungi > Ascomycota > Sordariomycetes > Ophiostomatales > Ophiostomataceae > Grosmannia > Grosmannia penicillata. Next base: position 1,261,061 of record PCDK01000018.1, on the reverse strand, counting down.
CGAACACGTACGTCTTTGACGACAGCGCCGGCCAGGGCATCACGGCGTACGTGGTGGACACGGGCATCCGGGCGACGCACAGCGAGTTCGGGGGCCGCGCGACGTTTGCGGCCAACTTTATCAACGACGTCGACACGGACGAGAACGGCCACGGCTCGCACGTGGCCGGCACCATTGGCGGCCGCACCTTTGGCGTGGCCAAGAACGTGCAGCTGTTCGGCGTCAAGGTCCTGGACGCCGACGGCGCCGGCACCAACAGCGGCGTCATCGCGGGCATGGACTTTGTGGCCGCCAACGCGACCGCCATGGGCCTGGCCGGCAAGGCCGTCATGAACATGTCGCTCGGCGGCGCCAAGAGCGCCGCCGTCAACGCCGCCATTGCCAACATCCGCGCCGCCGGCGTCGTGCCCGTCGTCGCCGCCGGCAACGAGAACCAGGACGCCGCCAACGACTCGCCCGCCTCGTCGCCCGCCGCCATCACCGTCGGCGCCATCGACCAGACCACCGACGCCAAGGCGTCCTTTTCCAACTTTGGCCGCAGCGTCGACATCTTCGCGCCTGGCGTCGACGTGCTCTCCGTCGGCATCACCAGCGACACCGCCACCGACGTGCTCTCCGGCACCAGCATGGCCTCGCCGCACATCGCCGGCCTCGCCGCCTACCTCATGGCCCTCGAGAGCATCACCGACGTCGACACGCTGACCGCGCGCCTCCAGACCCTGGCCACGACCACGGGCGTCAGCGTGCTGGCCAACAGCCGCCGCACCACCAACCTCATCGCCAACAACGGCAACCTGTGAGCGGCCGCGGCGTGCATGTGAGCCACACGCCAGCTGGCTCGGTGGCACGTGACAAGGAGCATCTTGGAATGACAGCCGGCTCGTGAGGGACTGCAGACTGTGAACGTCTCGCTAAATGACGTGCCAGTGTCGCAGAGCTGTGTCGCGCTACATAGAAGGAGTACCTGTACATACGTAGTATTGATTATTTTACTATTTCGCTTCCCAGATCGCACATCGCATCGTGGCGGTTCCACCAAGGCTGAGGCTGGCATGCCATCAGAGTACTTTGTTCTGTTTGCAGACACCACGTACTCCTGCTCGTGGGCTCAGGAGAACGGAAGCGTCAGCGTCGGCCTGCTGCAGCGAGGCGCAGTCGGCAGATGGGGCTAAACTAGTAAGATTAAAGTATCACGACTCCGTACTTTGGTATTTGACGTCCGTACTCCGTACTCTTACGACTCCGTAGCGCGGGATCGCTTCCGCTGCTCAGCTCGAACGTGCTAGCGTGGCGACGCCTCCAACATTCGGAGGCAGGGCTGGCGGCTGTCGGCGTAGCGTGCGATGCACAGCCGCCGTCACGACAAGGCCTCGTTGCTCGGCTTCAGCGCTTACCCTAAGCGCACCCAAGCCAAGGCTGCGCAAGCTTACTCAGCACGCCGTACGGAGTTGCAGTGCACAGCTGTGGGGCGGCACAGTGCAGGCAAAAGTACGCACGGCACTCGCCGAGGAGGTGGGTTGAAAGCGGAAGGAGCAATCCCCGTCTTGCTCCGTACTTCGTACGAGTGTACAAAATACAAGAAAAAGACAATACACTACTCTGTGCAATGCGTGACAGCTGCAAGCTCGAATACGAGCTCTCTCCGGACTAACTTGGACGGCTTCGCGTGCTATGCCGGTTCCGCATTGTTTGATCCGTACTTCAGAGAAGACCAGCGAAAACGAGGAAATGAGCAAGAGGAAAAACGGCACTTGCGCGACGGCGGCGAGCCAGCAGCGCCTTCCTCTTTTTCCCTCACCTCGTATTCTGTCCCGTATTGCAAAGTACATACGTGCCGCAGCGCTCCTTCTGCTTCTGATCGTAATCCTCATTTCCTGGTTGTCCCGCATTGCTGTCGTTCGTTTTTCGCGTCGAGTCGGCATCCGGCTTTTCGCTGCTTCTGCATTGTGATTCCTCTGGCTTCCGCCATCGCACAGCGCTTTGCTTCTTCCGCGCGTGCCGCTTGTTGACCTGCGTCTTGGCTGATCGGCACTCATTCCAGTGACCGATCGTGCCGAGCCAGTCATTCCCTCGCCAATAAGACACGGCAAGACGCCATCTCTGCCAGACAAATACGACATAACACTACAAAGTGCGAGGAGACGACGGACGGACAGCTGGCTCGCTTGCTTCTGAGCCTGATCCCACCCTCTCGCCACAGCAAAAGACTGCCAGCGACAGTTCGCTTCGCAGCGTATCACCCGCTGCTTCTTCCACCGCAGGCGCTCTGCTCCGCTTCCTGCGATCCTGCATCATCCCTACTATCCGGCTCGCCGAACGCCCCGACCCCGAAGCTTCTGCCGGCTTGGCTCGTCTGAACTTTGACCTCACGATCGCAGCCGCCGCTCACTTCGGACGACGGCTTCGCTTCATTGCTGACCACGGCTTCGCTTCTGACCACAACCGGCTTCGGAACGAGCAATCAAGCATAAGAAAGCATCAAGAAAGTATCAAACATCAATACCGATCCCGCGAGACAGCGATCTCCACCTCCCCGGCATCTCATGCGCCGGCGAAGCCACGATTGGTATCAACCCTTACACGTCGAACCGCACGACTACGAGTAGGAATAGGTGGCCTGCGCTTCCCCTCCTCGTGGAAATCCAATCTCCCACTGGCACAGTACGCCGTAATACTTTGTGCGCCAGTCCAGACCGTCACAACCTACCCCTGCTAATACGACCGCGCGGGCCAGACACAGCCAACCAAGAAGGGGCACGCCCAACGCTTGCGACCATTTGCTTATTTTAGTTGCCTGCTCCCATCGCGCCCCCAGATCTGCAGTCTTTCTGTTTTTCGCTCTAGAGGCATTTTCGATTTTCGTCTGCATTTGCTCCGTCATCGTCGCCTCTCCGATTCCTCAGCTTCTGCATCCCCAGTCGCCTCTGCCTGCTGGGCTGTGACTTGGGCCGCACCCCTTGTTTTGTGTCTCGTGTGTCCTGGGTGTTTCGTCTTCTCGAGAGGAACGGGAGACGCTCAGCCACTCGATTCTCGCCCGTTGTTTGCCTCCGACGCCGTCCCACGCCAGTCCTCCCTCTCGTGCGGCTACCGGCGCTTTTGAGCCTCTCCATCGTGGCTCTCGCGACCTCGCTGGAACCGGACGGCCGTGTTTCTGACCTCATCCCCAGAGTAAGTTCTTTTGTGCGCGGCCCTCCCGTCCACTAGTGTCCAACAGACGCAACAGACGCAGCAGCCATGCACTCTGCAATTTGGACCGCATCCGGCTCTTCGTGTGTCTTTTGCCCTCCGCCTTGCGCCTGTTTGACGTTGCTGCACGTTTGACCCTGTGCTTCTTGCCTCCGTCCCTCCAGTCGCATGCCTTCTCTCGCCGCCCGCATCCATTAGCGCTGTTCACAGTTCCAACCTGGGCTGTGCTTTTGGGCGGCTGAGCTGCATGTGCTGCTCTCCAATGTTTCGCTTCTGGCTCTTCCTCGTCCCCTATATCTGTACCAGAACACATTTGCTCAGTTCCCTCTTTGCTTCGATGCCAACCTTGTCCCCATGGCTAATTACTTTTACCACAGGCCCATACCGAGGCCCATACCTAGGCCCATACCGCGGCCGAAATACCAGAGGGACTTCAATATGTCGTCTAATAGTACGGACATTGAGGCCGCTACATCAGCGGCGGCCAATCCTGTCACTAGCCAGGCTACTAACGCACCTGTCCCGCAAGCAGCTTCGCCTTCCAGTATTCCGGCCACTACAGGCATACCAACCGAGGCATCCAGTGCTGCCCCAACCTCCAGTCTGGTCCCTACAACCTCTGTTGCTCTTGTGTCCACAGAACAGCCGACAACAGAACAGCCGACGATACAACCCACAACAGAACTACCGACAACAGAACAGCCGACGACAGAGCAGCCGACAACACAACAACCGACAACACAACCGGTAACCTCAGCAGTACCCACCACGGAAGTAGTGCCTCCTACGAGTACCGAAACCACGACGCAGCCGACGTCGACAATCCAGCCCGATACAACTTCCGCGCCACCCGCAACTTCGGTTGTGCCAACCACGCCGACTACCGAGGCGCCCACTGTAGCACCGACAACTGTTGTCACCACGGCAATCGCCTCGAATGGCGGAACCAGCACGCTCGTGACCACGATCACGTCTACAACCTCAGGCACTACGATAAGCTCCAGCTCCGCGTCAGCCTCTTCCAGTGGCGCATCTGCCGCTGCAGTTTCGCACTCTGGCGGCTCTGGCGGCGGTGGCCTTTCCAACGGCGGCCGTATCGCAGTGGCTGTGGTCGTTCCCATTGCAGGCGTTGCCCTCCTCGTGCTGGCTGGCATTTACTTGTGGCGGAAGCGGAAGCAGCGGAAGGACGCCGAAGAGCAGCGCCGAAAGGAAGTCGAGGACTACACATTCAACCCCAATGGCGACGGCGACTTGGCTGCTAGAGCCGCAAGCGGCGCCGCCGGCGCTGGTGGCTACGAAATGGTGCAGGAAGACGCCGGCGCTTCTGGCTACCGAGGCTGGGGCAACACCACTCTTACCGGATCGACTGGCCGGAAAGCGTCGACGACCATGTCTGGCGGTGCTGGCGGCGGCCCGGCCTACTCGGACGCAACATCACCTACACGCGACGCTGCCACCGAGGGCTCGCACGCTTCGGAAGGCGAGATTCTCGGCGTCATGGGTCCCTTGGCAGGAGCAAACAGGGCCACGGATGTCCAGCGGGGCCTGTCCAACGCCTCCTCGTCGTACAGCGCTGCAGCACGTTCCGATGGGTCTGGTGACCTAGGCATCACTCACGGCGATGCCAGCTACTACAACCAGTACGGCAGCGGTCCGTATACCGACAACCAGTATGGCACAGCACAGCGGCCGGTTGAGCTGGGCGCGGCGCCCGTCATCCGCGACAACCCGGCCCGGCGTAATACGCGGATCGAAAGCCCGTCACACTACCCCCAGCAGACCAATCTCTCGCAGAATTTCTGATTGGTGTCGAAGCTTTGAATAACTCGTAACGCATCTCTCGTCCTTCGCGACCACGGCCTTTCCTCTGCATTCCCATTTGGCGTCTTTCTTCGCTTCGTTTTGTCCCTGCTGCAACATCAGCAACTATCAGGACCACTGGCACATAATAACTATACAATAATCCTCTGCCAAACTCTGGCTCTCTCTCGCTACCTATTTCTTCCATACTTGTCACTCGCTACGATCATGTACATCCACGAATTTCACAACTCTCTCTGCCGTAGGTGGTCGAAAAAAGTAGACACGTCTGCTAGCTTGTTGCAGGTTTCTCTGAGGGTTTATACTGTGCTTTCTTTCTCTTCTTGTTTGTTACCTTGGATATATCCATTTGCATGCTGTTGTCTTGGCAGATAAAAACCCAATTTACTTTTTCTATCTCTATGCTCATTATTTACCAGTATATATGCGTGCCAAGTACAAAAAGCAGCATACAATCTGTGCAGAGCATATACGACGTATCCCGAGTATGCCGTGTGCGCTTCAGAGTGGACAATTGCTACGTGTCATTAGTTGAACTGCATGGAACAAATGGGAGAACCAAAACCAAAACAAATAGCATGCTCCGAATAGCAACGCAGCAAAGCAAAAGTAGATCTAAGCAACAAGGTAGCACTACCGAATGACGGGGTATACCACAGCATATCTCCGCTTTCCTCTTCTGCTCCTAGAATACAGTCCTCATATGCGGCTATCAGGCAGGCGGCGGCTGTAGCCCTCGCTGAGGTCGACGCGGTCCCACCAGAAGCGGCACTGCTCGAGCTCGCGGACGGAGAGGCTGCGCATAGCGGCGGGCGTGCCGGGATTCGCGCGCGGCCCGCCCTCGCGGCGGGAGGGCGGCACGCGCTCGTCGTTGCCGTCGGCGAAGACCATAATGTGGCCGAAAGGGGCCGCTGCGGTGGCGGTGCTGGCGGAGCCGTCGTACGGCAGCGAGAAGGGTTCCCAGTGCGCCGGGGCGGCGCTGTCGGCGCTGTCGGCGCTGTCGGCGCTGTCGGCGCTGTCGGCGTTGGGGTTGCCGGCGCGGCTGACGGCGAAGCGGACCCAGGCGCCGTGCATGGCGGCGGCGGCGTCGAGCAGGCCGGGGTGGCCGTCGAGGACGGCCATGTCGTGGGCGACGATGGGGGCGTTGTCGCCGTGGTTGGCGGTGTGCAGGGCGGTGCTGTGGCCGGCGTACTCGTAGACGTAGACGGGCGCGTTGGTCTTGACGCGGTTCTTGGGGTTGGCGTCGGCGGCCGGCCGCGACAGGAAGCGGCCCGTGTGCAGCACCGGGCAGATGTACGCGTAGTGGGCGTACGCGGCCTGGATGCGCGGCCAGTGGCGGCCGTCGACGCCGGGCGGCAGCGCCACCTCGTCGTCCTCGGCCGGCGCCGGGTACAGCCGGCTGAGCTGGTCGAGGTCGTCGGCCGACAGCGCCGGGATCAGCGCCGCAAAGAAGCGCCGGAAGTCCGCCTCCGTGCCCGCCCGCGCGGCGTCGCGCGGCACAAACATGGTGCCCTCGTGCGTGTTGAAGCCCGTCAGCACCGGCACGTGCGCGTGCTCGCCGCGGCGCCACGACTGCGCCGGCGTGCGCCGCACGTACGCGGCCGCCGCCGGCCCCGCCGGCCCCGCCGGTACCAGCCCGTCCACGACCGGCTGGAAGGGCCACGTCACGCTCGCCTGCGACCGGTCCCACACCAGGCGGCTCGCGCGCACGACGCGCCCGACCGGCAGCCGCCGCAGCACGTCCGGGATCGCGTGCGCCGCCGGCATGCCGTCGTCGAACACGCCCGCCAGCGCCAAAAACTCCTGCAGCTGCGCGCGCGGCCGCGGGTGGTCCGGCGCCAGCACGGCGCGCGCCGTCGGCGCCCCCGACTCGAGAATGGCCTTGTGGAAGGGCGCCTGGCCCGGCGCGTAGTGCTGCAGGTGGTGGCCGATCTGCCGGTCAGCCTGGCGCGCCAAGAAGCCAAGAAGCCAAGAAGCGGCTATCGCCATCGAGCGAGGATTAGCACTCACCGAATGGGCACCCGCGCTGAGCCCCATGATCGTGACGTGGCTCGCGTCGCCGCCAAAGAAGCCAATGTTGGCCTGCACCCAGTCGAAGAGCGCGCGCTGGTCGAGCAGGCCGGCGTTCATGGGCGCGGCGTCGGCCTCGGCCTCGCCGCTCTCGTCCCACCACCCGAGGAAGCCGAGCGCGCCCGTCCGGTAGTTGAAGCTGACGCCGACGAGGTCCGCGTCCGCAAAGCCGACAAAGCTGGCCATGTCGCGCTCGACGCCGTGCCCGTTGTTGAACCCGCCGCCGTGCACGTAGATCACCACCGGCAGCAGCGCCTGCTTCGGCGCCGGCCGCCCCGTGGCCGCCGCCGCCAGCAGCGCCTGTCGCCGGTGCAGCGGCACGTAGATGTTGGCGTTCAGACAGTCCTCGCTCTCGGGGATGTCGCCGCGGCCGCCCGACCCCAGACAGCGCGGGCCGAAGCGCGAAGCGTCCAGCACCTCCTGGCTGTCTGCCTCGGCCAGGGCCAGCGGCACCGGCGCCCGGAACCGGTTCTCGTCCGCCGTCGACTGCGCAAACGGCACGCCCAGGAAGGCGTCCAGCGGCTTCGGCAGCGCCGGCAGCGGCGGCGCACTGTCCGGCCGGCTCTGGCCTGACGTCACGATGCGGCCCTCATAGACCCCCTGCGGCAGCCGCACCACCGGCGGCGTCGGCAGCGGCATCAGCGTCTCCGATGGCGGTGCAGTCACGTCTGGCGGTACCTCGGCGTCCGGAGCTGTAGCCGCAATGTAAACGGTGCGGCTGAGCCAGATGAAGGCAGTAACCACAACAAACCAAATCCACAAGGACACTCGTTTCCTCCTGTGATGGTCGACGCGCTCGGAAGCCATGTGGTCGCGTTCTGGACCTTCCAGACACGTTCTGAGTCGCGTGAGTGGCTGGCGATCGTCGGGACTACGCGATGGAATGCATTCCCCCACAAAAGGATGCAGGTTGTCTCGGGAAGCCAGCTTGGCATTCTGTTTCGGATCCAAAGAGCCGGATGCAGCTTCAACCCGATTATGTAATCGACTATTAGTCATCGTTCTGACGTATGCCTTACAAAACATTCCGGCAAGCTCCAATGTAACGACTTCTTTGTAATAATTCAATAAAGTACAAAATACAAAAATACAAGCCAGCAGCCAGCAGCCAGCAGCCAACAGCCAACAGCCAACACGCAGAAAAAGGCGTACAAAAGCAGGACACGCAGAGACGGCCACTGGCCTCCTGTCAGCGTGCAGGACTTCCAGTCCAGAACAGTCAAAACCCGGAGGAACGCGCAAAGAATACAGTAAGAAAACTCGTAAAACACGTTAGTTGGAACAGCTGGTCTTGCTGCTTCACGCCGCCGCCCCCGACGCCGTCGTGGCCTGCTTCATGGCCTTCTGCTTCTGCTTCTCTGCCCACTCCCGACTGAGCGCCCGAGACCGCTCTGCGGCAGCCTGGCGCGCCTGCTTTGCTGTTGCCTCGCGCTCTCGCTTCTCCTGGTTGCGGTCTTTGGCCAGATAGTTGTCCCGCTCCACCACCTCCTTGCCGCGCAGCTTCTGGTGATGCACGTCGTCCATCGAGACCGTGCTTCTCTTGCCACTGATGCTGCTCGTGGATCTCGACGACGGTGCCCTACTCGTACACGACGCCCCTGAACTGGGCTCAGCACTGAGGCCGCGGCCGCGGGACGTCGCATTGCTCGCCGAAGCACTAGAGAGCGACGAAACCACCGACAGGCGCTTGCCCTTGGACGAGTTGGGCACCCCGATGGCCGACGTTCCGTTGGCTCCGCTGTCGCCAAGCATAGACATCCGGTTCTGCCGTGCCCGGCTCAATGCCGTGTCGCGAGGGTACGCACTCGGCGCCACACTAATGCTGCTGCGAATCGGCTTGGCCTTGAACTCGCGCCGCTTCTTTTCTTCCTCTTCTTGCCGCCGCAGTTTTGCCTCATGCTCCTCCCTCTTACGGCGTGAAATAGCCTCACCGGGGAGCTCAAAGGTAGGTATAGTCGGAGGTTTGGTCGAGCGGGCCCTCCGCAGTCCGGGGTTTGGCAGTACAGGCGCTGCAGGCGCCGTCAACACTGCCGACATGCGCTTCTCGCGTTGTTCCTTCAGCCGGCGAGCCACTGCTTCCCCTGGAAGTTCAAACGTACAGACCGTCGGCGGCTTGCTTGACTTCATGGGCGGCTTTGGCGGCTGAAGGCTGGTTGGTCGAGCTATGCTCAGCCTTTTGCGAGCCGCGCCGACAGGACTTTGACTTCCAGTTCCAGCTTCGACTCCAGCCTCCTTACTCGCCGAGTTTGCGGCGGCCGTCTTGCCGACAGAAGTCGTCCGTGTTGCCCCGGAGGGCTTTGCGCCCGACACGTTTATCATGCCACTCGGGTTCGCCCTGGTGCGCACTGACTTGCTGACAGCTGCTTTTTCGGGAGACAGAACATGATCAGCGAGGACCATGCTGTTAATGGCTTCAAACTCATCCTCGAGGCGGTCAAGCTCCGCGATGGTGTCCTCAATACGCGATACGGAGCTACATCGCGATCGAGTAATAGACTGGGAGCGATCTGCAAAGTCGGCGTCCAGCCCATGGCCCAGCAGGATGGAAGAAGTCGAGCTAGTGTCGCCAATGCCATACTCCAACGCAGGGCGTTCGGGGGTAAGCATCGTGTCCACCATGACTGCAGCCTTTGCGGCCGAGCAACCTGTATCCACTGGGTGCGTCTGTGCAGCTGCGGAGAACTGTTCGCCTCCGTGCACTTTCGTGTCAAGAGGAGTTGCAAGAAGCGTGTACGTGCTGATGGCTCGATGCTGGCCGGTCAGGTCGCTGCTAGAACGCGACCGTTTCTCCAAGAGGTTGCACCCAAAGTAGACTTTGCGGTTCTGGCTGATTGTGTCTGCTACGTCGCCGGTAGATTGCACCCTGCGCAATTGCTTCCTTTGCGCACCGTCAACAAGAGCACCGGCGCTGTAGGGTAAGGACAGCACACAGTCGAACTGTCTCGCTTTATGCTTGTCTACTGATCTCTTGAGCTCGAGGTCCTTATGGATGCTTGCTTCGGCAGCAGGGCGTAGTCCTTGTTCTATAGCTACCAACCGTCAGTTCCCTACCACCCAGCCAGGAGCACAGCGTGAATAACACAGGCGAAGGACTGGGCGCAACGTACCTGGCGCTTCTGACTCCTTTGTCTCGATTTCGGTGTCTTGCGTTAGCGAAAACGTAACGCGGGCTTGCTTGCGCGCAGAGGCAGTCTTCTCAGAACGAATAGCTGACGTGGTTTGTGGTGTATTGCCCAAGACGGTGTTCCTCAGCTCTACTGCAATTTTGTCGTTCTCTCCCGGACTGTTAATGTGGAAGTTTTCGAGCTCCTTCGCTAGCGAGTCCGGCGATGAGCCGACTGACGATGCCGGGGTTCCGTCCTTGGGTGGTGTCGAGTAGTGGTCCTTGACCGGTCTGTTCTGAACGAGGTCGCTGCTGAGTTCCCCAAGAACAGGCCTATGCTGATCGCTGGTGGACGAACTGTTGGACGCAGAAGAAGACCGGGTAGAGTTGATAGGTGTGCGCGGGCAGTAATATCCATCGACCGAAGCAGAAGAGCCGGATAGAAATGAGCGAGCCATGGCGAGAACGCGCCTGCTACTCCGTACTTCCCGTCTAGTGCTGGTAGTCCGTGGAAGAGACGGGGGAGGGGCGTCTACTCCGTAGGCGGGCTTGTTCTTCCAGACAGGGTTCCTGACTGGCAAATGGACGTGTCCACGAGGCGTGAGGCCAATGAGACAGGGCCGTGTCTGTGCCTGACGACGGTAAGAAGTGGATCGCGACAGAGAAATGGACAGGGAAAAATGAACGGCGGAACGGACTAGCCTACGGAGGACTCCGTATGAACCAGGGGGGCGATGTGAAGATCGGATCCTTCTGAGGTCTTTGACGCTGTGGGCTGCAATTTCGCGGTAAAGGAATTTGGAAAGGCGCGGTTCTGATACAGGGGGGGTTGCAAATATTGAAACGGATGGCTATCTGATTTTCGGTGCGGTTATGCTTCCATGGCGAGATTCCGGACAGAAGACGAATGGTGGAAGGCAAGGATGGAAAGCAGACAGGTTGGCGATGCTTTTTAATCGAGTGTTGTTTCTACGGTTTATTTGTTTGTTTACCTGCAGGAACCGGCCTCGGGATTGGTGCTCCTTCGCGCTTTCCTCCAGTAGCCTTTTTCCCGTTGCGCGCCTTCCTCGCGGCGCGTCTCACATTACACTCGTGTTATTAGCTCAAGATGCTACTGTGTGTGACGAACGTCTTAGTCGAAATAGTGGGGCCATGAAGGAACCTGCATACGAGGTAATCTAGCGGAGTACGATGCGAAGAACAGAAGACGTAAATGTGGGTATGCAGACGCTGCAGGCTGCAGAAGTAATTGTCTACTCCGTAGTACGTAAAACGTAAAACGAACATCTCTCCATCGGGGTGCCTTTCCAGTGTTCCGAAGTCGAGGTACGAAACAACGACAAGCCGCAAATAGCGCATGACTAAGGAACGCGTCCAGAACGCGACTTGTCTCGGCGCCGTTGCGCTGCGCCGGTGGCCCCACTATTTGTACTCCGTAGTCGCGGTCTCTCCGTTCCGACGGGAGATATCTCAGCCATGGCCTCTTCTCATCTTGAAGCTGCAACCTCGTACGACGTACGAGCACGAGTATGGTACTCGCACGTGCTCCTATTTGTAGAAATTGTATCGGGGCCACGTTGCTCTGCATACGGGCCACAATAGTGGCGACTACAAGCCGATACCTAACCTGCGCCCTATTATACGCCCAATTCAGGCGCATAGGGCGGTCCCGATTCATGCGCCTTCTTGGGCGGCAGCGGCCTCTTCTGCTTGCGCCTGGAGAGCCGGGGCATGTTCTGTTGGGATGCGCACAAGCATTTGTGGAAGGGGGAGAGAGTCGTCGGTGTCGGCAGCACGAGGCAGTTTGGCTGTCGCTAGTTAGTAAGTATAGAGTATGTGAGGTACATAGCTCGGTGCGAAGAGAGGTGAAAGAGCCTCAAGCTGCCACGTACTTGTCGCCATGTTAATGGCTCGTAATACGTTGTGCCAGTTGGCCATGACGGTAGCGATTGCTGTTGGCCAGTCAGTTCGTGACATCAAATGCGGAGCGAGAGCATCAACGATCAACGGCGTGGCAAAACGCACCTTGAGTTCCGTCGGACAGCGTGGAAAGCTTCTGCTCGAGCACTTCCATTTGTGACGCAACTGCCGCACTCAAGTCGCGCAGTTGCTTGAGACTCTCCAGCTCGTCCCTCTTCTCCTCGACACGAGCCTGCAGCGACATGTTTGCCGACATTCCGGCCGACATGCCCGCTGCGTTGTGGTTGTCGGACGCTGACGTCTGTCGGAAGTGTCCCGAGGACATTGCGCGCGGGTTAAACGACATTGTAGGTGAGGCGGGCGTCTTTGCGAAGCGGTGTTGATGGACTGTCGTCGAACCCAGTTCTGGACACAACCGCGATATGCGGGGCTGTTCATGTGTGGCTTGACCGCTCCTGAGCCACATTTAGCGGCCCAACTGCGCTGCTGCCCGGCCAACTCCCGCCCAAAATAAAATCGAATAAACATGTTGGCCCATAATAAGGAAGCTATTATCGACGGCCGGTGCAAAACTGTTGTTTGTTTGCCCCATCGCGGTCAAAAGACTAGGGAATCATACTCCGTACAGCTTCCTTGGTCACGACGCATCCCGCCCGTTACCCTCCTCCGCACGTCGCATTCCGCCTGACTGTCTTTGGTTATGCGCTGCAGCTGAATTTCATTTTCGCTCATACACCGACTATGAACAATGGCACGACTCAACGAACCCCCAGTGCCGGCAGATAGCTTCGAAACCCGTACGTGTTGACCTTCTCTCAGCTGTCCCTAGTTTTGCGCTGCTAACGCTCTCAGTTCGTCGGCGGTTCCTGCGGCAGAACAGAGATATCGCCCGCATCAACTCCAACCAGTCCCTGCGCATCCGAGAACTCGAAAACGAATGCGCCCGACTTCTGTCTGAGAACCTCGAGCTGCGCGGACAAGTCCTGCGGCTGGAGAAGGACGCTGAAGATGACAAGACGCAGCGAATAACCGAACATGCCTTGCGAGTGAAGGAGAAGATGGAGACGCATATTCTCGAACTGAGCACCCTCCTTGCCGGGTTTGGGCTTGAACCACCAGCAAAGCGGCTGTGGCCGGCAAACGAACGGCGGAAACCTAAGCCGCCGAGGCTCTCACTCGCCGTCCAGCAACGGAAGCCCCAGGAGCTGTCGCCAAGCGATGCCGAGTCTCTGGCTGCCCAAGAAGACAGATTAGTTCCTATCTTCGAGAACAACACATTCCCCCGCCAAAGTATAAAGTATGTAGCACCAACTCTCCCAGACCAGTCTCGACTACGTCTAATGCCTAGCTTCGCAGCCGAGAAGAGATTCTTGCCCTCTCTCCTGACTCTGGCGACGCCCCTGGCTCTCCAGAGTTGGGACCGCCGCCGGTTTCAAGGGTGTTCCGCGACGAGGCAAGCAGTGCAACGGGACCACTTCCAGAAGCAAAGACGACGAAAGCCGTGGCTGCCACTGCGCCAGCTTCACTTGCTGGCTCTGCTGCCCCGAAGCCGCAGGCATCAACAAGCACACTCGCATACACAGACTCAACCGCGCAAGCGTCTGCCTTGGACACGAAAGTAGTAGCGCTCCGCGGTAAAGCTTCAAGCCGAAAGACAACCGACAACTCTGCAGCGGTCGAGTCGACCAGCTTGCCAACCGCATCTGTCAACAGTACCCTTGCAACACATGCTAAGTCGGGATCGAAGAGAAAGTTCGCCGTCAACGACGAAAAGGCGGTGGCCAAGACCGATGCTGCGAAGCTTGACGTCAAAATCGCCATGCCAGAGAAGGGGCCATCTGATATGGGCATGCCCGTGCGTGCGCTGAAGAACCCACGGAGCATCAAGGAGATGGCGAACAGTCGCAAGGTCCAAGACGAGAGCAGCAACGACAACCGGGAGGCACCAGTCGTCAGAAGGGCACTCGCAGCGAAAAGCACCAACGATGATGTACAGTCTCCACGCAAACGCGCACAAGAAAATGCCTTGACAGGGTGCAAGAAAGATGCCAGCGCGAATCCGCACAAGAATGGAGCGGCAGGCAGCCGTTTCAAGGGCAGGGCGACCGTGCCTATCCGTGTTGATATCCCTGAACTAACGCAGCCTGTTACGGTGGACGTGACGGTCGACAACAAGATCGAGGCAGAAGTTGCTTCACCCACAGCTTCCAGTGCGCCCGCGTCAGATACAGACGGGCCTCTATCGCCCGGCATAGGCTATGAGCCGGTGTCTCAATGTCCCGGCACGCCTCCGTCATCGTCCTCATCGTCCGCACATTTCTCCGACCATCCTAGCTCGGGGCTGAACGAAGGGCGAGATACACCACCTCCTTCCGACATCTCCTCCAAGGGCGAGATGGCTCGTCCCGGAAGGCGAGCACGCGCGGCCGTAAGCTACGCAGAGCCGAATCTCCGGGACAAGATGCGACGGCCAACCAAGGAGCTCTTCGATGCCGTTGCTGGTGAGGGACGATATGTACAGAGGCAGCAGCATCAGCATCAGGGCCATGATCAGGAACAGGGAGAGCTTGAGGAAGCGAGGCAGCAGCTACTGCTATCGACTCCCAGTGGCGGCAGTCGCAAGTCTACCTCTGGTGCGTCTGATCCGACTGACGCGGGGCATTCTGTTCTCGAGGAGCAACCGACGAAGACACAGCGCGCGCTATTCGCTTCTGTCTCAGACAAGCGTAAGCGTCCGTCCGTCGCAGCGAGTCGGGGTGCCGATGCCACGGCTGGTGACTTGTCCGCTGCCGCAAAAGACCCCTACGAGTTCACGCTGTCGTCGTCTCCTCACGCTCGGTCTAGCGAATCGAGCATTCTGACGGGAGATGAGGAAGACGTGGCGACGGAAATGGGAAAGAGCCGGTCTTCCATGACCGGCAATGCGGGCGCCCGATCTTCGAAGACAACTCGGCGCTCGTCTGCAGCGGCAGGGAAAGACGATGTGTCTACGACATCAGATCGGCATACGAAACCGGCAGCATTGCGGAAGCGGGTGTCCATGGTGGCTCCCAAGAAGGGGTCGATGCTAGACAGCGACGACGAGGACGATCCGGCGGATTCTTCGTACGAGCCGCCAGCCAGCACTGATAGCGAGCCCGCGGCAGGCGAGGAGCGCCCAATGTCCACGAGGGATAGAATTTCCAGACGGAGAAGCATGATGTTATGAGGACCAGTGCCCTGGAAGTCGATTCCTAATGAGTGGCGTGTGGCAAGGTCTGCCTTCTGGTTAATATAGATGATTTGGCGCGTTTCACTACAGCGTTTACGCATTGTTTAGGATATCCTATTTGCCACCCTCTTTCAGTTTTCTGACGTTTCATTTACGGCTCCAATACAGCCTTTCCTGGCATCTAGTATCTCTGGACAGCCCTGGTACGAAGTACGGACGGCTCTGTAGAACGTTCCGCAAAGGGGAGGTATCATGGATTCCGAATCGCCGTAGGACGAAGTACAGGTTCGTAGGAACAACACACGCGCCTGTGAGGGCCGAGTAGGAGACGGCCCCATAAACATATATACACAGTGGGTAGGCTCAATGAGGCGCTCATTGACACGAAAGGATATGAAAAGCAGGATCCATTACAACCATCTCCGGCACAAAGTCGATCTGCACATCACGATGTCGCGCCCGTCGGCTCCACCGGCTTTGTGTAAGTCACCTTTTCGACGGCGACGTTTTCCACTCCATTTGCGTCCTTGCGAAGCTGGTAGACGTAGAGCGTGAGGGAGATTCCCTGGACCTATGGCCGAGTCAGCACAGAGAGTAGAGAGTGCCAGGCGAGATGGGGGACGGCATACATCCATCAGACAGAAGCTGGGCACGACCTCGTCCTCGGGCTTGTCGCTGTCGCCGCCCCAGCCAGAAAAGTAGGCGCCGGTGGCGCTGCCGGGGTTGATAAAGAACTTGTCCATGTACTCGAAGCACTCAAACTTGTGGGTGCCGCCCCAGCAGAGGACATCGACGTCGAGGCGGTTGGCCTCGGCGAGCAGCAGGTCGGGCTCGTTGCTAACGAGGGTGAAGCCCTCGAGGAAGCCGACACGGATGGCGCCGCGGGTGACGACCTGGGTCAGCGGCAGAGCGGTGGCCTCGACGTCGAAGCGGCCCTTGACGATCTTGAGGTCGGGGGTGATGGCGCGGAGGTACTCGTAGGTGCGCTTGTCGGTGAGGTTGCCCAGGCAGAGCGTCTGGCCGATCTTGCCGGGCGCGAGCAGCTTCTTGAACTGCGCAGGTGTCAGGGGGTCGGGCGCAAGAGTCATGGAGACGAGCAAGCCGCAACACCTACCTTGGGCGGGATGTCCAGAGCGCGGTCTGGAATGTGCAGATCGCCAATGACGAGGATGAGGAAAGCCATTGTGCCGAGGCCCGCGGTGGACGTGACGCGACGGGAAGAGCAGCAGAGCGGGGGTTGTCGGGTGCGACCTCCCGTGCCTCTCGTGCCTCTCGTGGACAAACGAGGCAAAAAGATTGAGATCGCTGAAGCTGGAAGCTGGAAGCGGACGGGCGGGGCGCCGGGGCGTGCGGGGAGGGGTCGGCCTGCGCGAGCGGGATGCGCGATCGAGGCGGCAGTGCCGAGGCCGAGACGTAGAATATGGGCGGGCCGGACGTATCGTCGCTGTTGCTGCTGGTCAGAGTCGCGATCCGTCGCTGTCAATGGGTGGAGGATGTGGTGCCTGGCCGATGTCGTATACCCGTGGCTGGTGCTCGAGAGTGGAGAAAGGTCAGCCCCAGCCATCAGCCACAGACGGCCCACTGGCCGGTCTTCGGATAGCTGGTCGCAGTCGCTACAGCTATCGCTCTTGCCGCATCGGGCAAGAATGCCAAAAGGATAGCACGACGAGCGCGCAGACCGGCGTCTAGCTCGCCGTCGGGAAGCGGCGTTCGGAGGTGCCAGCGGTACGGATACAAGTAGAAGGCGCGGGCGGCACCTCGCGCTCCTCCATCCGCGCTCCTGCCTCTTACTTTGTAGGACCCATGCAGCAGTATCTAATACGTTTCTGGTACAGTATTCTGGTACAGTATTCTGTACAGTATTCTGGTACAATAAGCAATACGCGTCAAACGCAAAATCTTCTTCGTTCTCTAGTCGAAACGCGTCCGCGCGGCCAATTCGCCTTGCCCACCGCCTTTTCCGTCGTGTGGCGCTGGACAGGCAGGCCCGGCTCCAAAGAAACTCGCTGGAGCTGCTACCCCGGACTCCGCTCGTCTCTTCACCATGAAGGCCTTTGCTCGCGCGCGTCTCTGCCGGCCGCCATCCGCGTCGCGAAACAGCGCCCAAAAGCTGCATTTTAGTGCTTCCACGGCCGCCGCCACGGCCGTCAGACCAGCCGCCAGGGAGACTCCCGCTACGACCATGGCCCCTCCTCGGCCTGCCGCCACTGCGGGAAACCCCTCGGCAGTCCGACTTGCGGGGATCGCCCGTCAATTGTCCTTCTCCCCAACTTCTCCCTCCTCACCCCTGTCTCGCCACGAGCTTTCCATCGGCTCTCCCTCACCACCACCGTCCTCTTCGCGCACCATGTCGACCCAGCCAGACCACGCCACGCTGCTCATCCCGGGCCCCATCGAGTTTGACGATGCCGTCCTGCAGTCGATGAGCCACTACAGGTAAGACTCCGTGGGCGACACGCCGCGTCTCCTCTCTGCCTCTGCCAACTGCTGACGGGACCGCAGCGAGAGCCATGTCGGGCCCGCCTTTGTGTCGACGTTTGGCGACGTCCTCGCCAAGCTGCGCCAGCTCTTCCAGAGCACCGATCCGGCGGCGCAGGCGGTCGTGCTCTCGGGCTCGGGCACGCTGGGCTGGGACCTGGTGTCGGCCAACCTCGTCGAGGCCGGCGAGTCGGTGCTCGTGCTGGGCACCGGCTACTTCAGCGACGGGCTGGCCGACTGTCTGCGCGTGTACGGCGCCGACGTCACCGAGCTCCGGGCGCCCGTCGGCAGCCGGCCGCAGCTGGACGAGATCGAGGCCGCGCTCCGGGCCAAGCCCTACAAGATGCTCACCGCCACCCACGTCGACACGTCGACCGGCGTCCTCAGCGAGCTGCGCAACCTGACGGCCCTCGTGCGCCGGGTGTCGCCGGAGACGCTCGTGATCGTAGACGGCGTCTGCTCCGTCGCGTGCGAGGAGATTGCCTTTGACGAGTGGCAGCTGGACGGCGTGGTGACCGCCAGCCAGAAGGCCATCGGCGTGCCGGCCGGCCTGTCCATCTCCTTCTTCAGCGGCCGCGCGCTCAAGGCCTTTGAGAGTCGCAAGACCCCACCGCCCGCCTACTTTGCCTCGCTGAAGAACTGGCTCCCGAGTATGTGCTGCCATCCAGCTCCCAGCTCCCAGCTCTTGTTTCCCGCTTCCAAGTCCGTGCCTGCTCACACATCCTAGTCATGCGCAACTACGAGGCCAAGAAGCCTTCGTACTTTGCCACGCCGTCGCCGCAGCTCATCCACGCGCTGCACACGAGCCTGACGCAGATCTTGTCTGTGCCCCTGGCCGAGCGCTTCGCCAAGCACAAGGCGGTCTCCGACAAAATCAAGGCCTTCGTTACCGAGCTGGGCCTCAAGCAGATCGCTTCCAAGCCGGAGGACCAGGCGCACGGCATGACTGCCATTTACCTGCCGGAGTCCGTTGCCGTGACCCAGATCCTGCCCAGCCTGGCCAAGCAAAACGTTGTGTTTGCCGGCGGCATCCACAAGGAGATCGCGACCAAGTACATTCGCTTTGGCCACATGGGCGTCAGCGTCGTAAGTGATCCCCCCTTTGCTCTTTCTGTTCTGGCTTTGGGCAGTCCGTGTCCCCGTTCGTGCGAGCCTACGATAATACTAACTGATTCAGCTGCAACCAGAGCGTGGTGACATTGACCGCGCCCTGAAGGCGCTCGAGGCTGGCCTTGCCGAGTTTGGCTACCAAAAAGCATGAACGGTTGCATAGAGATAAAATTCACTTCGTTCTGTCCTCCCAACCAAAAGTTGCCGCACGCATTTTAATGTGAATTTGATCCTCGATATTCAAAACTACCAATAGTGGTCAGCCGCCGTAAAGTAGTAAACAGTCACCGCTGGCCAACCACAGCTGCACATCATGGCAACGGGCCAATAGGCCCTTGATCGTGACGACTCGGCGCCTAACGATGCACAACCCTTTCAAGACCTCGGGACGAAAACGGGGCTACAAATAAAGGAAGAAGACTCGAAAGTAAAGTGTACAGGTACCGTAACGGTAGCTTAGTCATCTACACAGCAAGCGGCAAAACATGGCGCCGAGCCGCCTGAAGGGAAGCTCTGTATGCCCCGCGGCCTTGATGACAAAGTCGCCGGTACAACGCCCGGACCGGCCTGTATCCCGTGCTCGTCTAGCGCCTACGCAGCCCGCGGCCACGGGGCGCAAGGCGGCAAGGCCAGGCCTGTTGCTGTAACTACGGAGTACCAGCGACCCCGCCACCTCTTTTTGTCGACGCCGCTCCGTCGCTCTTGCCCTTCTGCCCATCTCGATCCTTCCGCCTCTGTCCGTCTCTTCGCTATCCTGCTTCTGCTCGTATTTTGCGGATTCCGTGCCCAACGAAAAGCTTCACTTCTCTCTCGCCATCGCCACCGCCAGACGCCGCCCCAACCCCCCCGCTCCACGCCCAGGACTGCACAGCTCGCGATCCGGCGCGTTCGGCCCATTTGCTCTCGTCGGTCGGAAGCTCTTGTATTTTCTGCCTGTCCTTTCACTTCCGCTGCGCGACCCCGCTGCTCCCGAAAACCCACTCTGCAGCCGTTCGCCGCCCGGCGTTTTGCAATTTCCCACACCTCTCCGAGTTTTTCTTGTCCGTGAACTCTGCAACCCAACCGACGACCCTGTCCCGACGCATCTGCCACTGTCCCCGTCTGACCTGCCGTCGATCGGAGCCGGCCCCGTTCTCCCTCGCCAAGGCCACCGCTTCTGTCGTTCTGCATCGTGCTCTTCACGACTTTGTGAGCTCCCGCGTGGACTGACCCTCTGCTGCACGACGTTCGGCGAGCTCACTGCCGCCGTCCACTTCCGTCCACTTCGCGTCCGGGCCCCCGTGCACACCCCAACTTCAGCTTCAGCTTCGCCAGCAAGCCCAGCCTCCTGCTGCATCATCATGGCGCCCAGCGTGCCGGAGCTCGACACGGTCGTGCGTGCCTTTTATGAAGGCCGCGGCGAGCAGGTACGTCACTGTCTCGCAATGTGCTTCCGCACGGCTAGCATCGCCGAAACTGACCACGGCCGTCTCGCCGGCCTCGCAGCAAAAACAAGCCGAGGGTGCCCTGAACCAGTTCAAGGAGGATCCCGACTCCTGGCTTGTCGTCGACAAGGTCTTGTCCGAAGCCACATATCCGCAGACCAAGTTTTTGGCGCTGCAGGTTCTCGACCATGTGATCATGACAAGATGGAAGGTCCTGCCGCGCGACCAGTGCCAAGGTTCGTTCATGCTCGGCGTCCATGCCACTGCCTCTGCCACTCTCCTCCCCGCGCGCTCGCTGACGCCGTGCAACAGGTATCCGGAACTTTGTTGTTCAGTTCATCATCCAGTGTTCGAGCACCGAGGAGTCGCTGCGCGAACAGAAGACGCTGCTGAACAAGCTCAACCTGGTCCTGATCTCCATCCTCAAGCAGGAATGGCCGCACAACTGGCCTACCTTTATCAACGAGATCATCACCGCCTGTCACTCGAGCCTCTCCATCTGTGAGAACAACCTCATCATTCTGCGCCTACTCTCCGAGGAGGTCTTCGACTACTCCGCCGAGCAGATGACCTCTGCCAAAACCCGCAACCTCAAGACCACCATGTGTGCCGAGTTCTCCCAAATCTTCCAGCTCTGCACGGAGATTCTCAACACCGCTACCCAGCCCAGCCTCGTCAAGGCTACGCTCGAGACTCTGCTGCGCTTCTGCAACTGGATCCCGCTTGGATACATCTTTGAGACCCCGCTCATCGACACGTTGCGCACGCGCTTTCTCGAAGTCCCCGAGTTTCGCAACGTCACCCTGCAATGTCTGACCGAAATCGGAGGACTGCAGACCACTGGCCCAGGCCAAGTCAACAACTACGATGAGCAGCTGATCAAGATGTTCACCGAAGTCCTCACCACCATTGCCAACATCATCCCTCTGTCGATGAACCTGAAGGCTACGTATCCGCAGAGCAACTCGCGAGACCAGGAGTTCATCCAGAATTTGGCCCTGTTTCTCTGCAACTTCTTCAGCATGCACCTCAATGTGAGCCCTGTCCCGGCCCGGTATGCTCCCGTTGCTTTTGCTGTCTTTGTGCTAATCGTGCGCCTGCGCTGTGTAGCTTATCGAGAAGCTGCCGAATCGCGACTTTCTCACGCACGCCCACTTCTACCTCATCCGAATCTCGCAGATTGACGACCGAGAAATCTTCAAGATTTGCCTGGACTACTGGCTCAAGCTTGTGCAGGAGCTGTACGAGGAGATGCAGTCCCTGCCCATCTCCGACTCCAACCCTCTCCTTTCCATGGGCACCTTGACAGCGAACGGGGCACCGAACCCTGCGCTGCTCAACAACTATCCGTTGCGGAAGCACAAGTACACCGAGATCTTCTCCAACCTCCGTGTTGTCATGATCGAGAAGATGGTCCGTCCGGAGGAGGTTCTCATCGTGGAGAACGACGAGGGCGAGATTGTGCGCGAGTTTGTCAAGGAGAGTGACACGGTGCAGCTTTACAAGACGATCCGCGAGTGTCTTGTGTACCTCACCCATCTTGATGTCGTCGACACCGAGCAAATCATGACGGAGAAGCTGGCCCGTCAGGTTGATGGGTCAGAGTGGTCATGGCACAACTGCAACGTACTGTGCTGGGCCATTGGCTCCATTTCCTTGGCAATGAACGAGGAAACAGAAAAGCGGTTCCTGGTCACCGTCATTAAGGATCTCCTGGGACTGACGGAGATGAAACGCGGCAAAGACAACAAGGCTGTGGTAGCGAGTAACATCATGTACATTGTTGGCCAGTACCCTCGTTTCCTCAAGGCCCACTGGAAGTTCCTCAAGACAGTGGTGAACAAGCTTTTTGAGTTTATGCACGAGTCCCACGAAGGTAAGCGCTCGCCGGACCAGTATACGCCTTTCTCGTGCTACCCTGGCAAGTACTGACGACGGGATACAGGCGTGCAAGACATGGCGTGCGACACATTTATCAAGATCGCGAAGCAGTGCCGCCGTCACTTCGTTGCCCTCCAGCCAAGCGAACAGGAGCCGTTCATCGATGAGATTGTTTCGAACCTGTCGAACATCACTTGCGATCTTACCCCCCAGCAGGTGCACACGTTCTATGAGGCCTGCGGTTATATGGTTTCCGCGCAGGGAAACCGGAGCCAGCAGGAGCGGCTACTGAGTGATTTGATGGCGCCTCCGAACGCCGCGTGGGATGCTATCATCAAGACCGCTACGGCCGATCCGTCTATCCTCCAGGACTCGGACACCATCAAGATTATTGGCAATATTATGAAGACGAACGTGGCGGCATGCACATCCATCGGCCCTTACTTCTACCCGCAGATTGGCCGTATCTATCTGGATATGCTTCAGATGTACCGGGCAACCAGCCAGCTGATCTCGGAGGCCGTGGCGCGGGAAGGTAAACACAGCCAAGCTCGCTGCAGCGCGGACCTATCTGATTGCTAATACGTTTGCAGGAGAAATCGCGACGAAGATGCCCAGGGTCCGAGGCCTGCGAACGATCAAGAAGGAGATCCTGAAGCTCATTGAAGTGTTCATCGATAAGGCCGAAGAACTGCAGGCGGTGCGGGCCCAGATGGTGCCGCAGCTTCTCGACTCTGTTCTGGTGGACTACAACCGCAACGTCCCCGGCGCACGGGATTCCGAAGTGCTCAAAGCCATGGCTGCCATCATTTCGAAGCTCGGCCCGCTCATGGAGGATCAGGTGCCTACGATTATGGAGAATGTGTTTGAGTGCACCTTGGAGATGATCAACAAGGACTTTTCCGAGTTCCCTGAGCACCGTGTCGAGTTCTTCAACCTTTTGCGGGCAATCAATCTGCACTGCTTCCCGGCGCTCCTGAAGCTCGACAACCGGCAGTTCAAGTTTGTGATCGACGCATGCCTGTGGGCAAGCAAGCACGACAACCGCGATGTCGAGGCTGCTGGTCTAGGCATGTGCCTGGAGCTTATCAACAACGTGGCGGAGAAGACGGACGTAGCGACTGCGAACCTCTTTTTCAACCAGTTCTTCCTGCTCATTCTCCAGGATGTGTTCTACGTTCTTGCCGACACCGACCATAAAGCTGGGTTTAAGACGCAAGCATCGCTGCTGGTGCGGATGTTCTACTTCATCTCTCCGGCAGATGGGTCGGCACCCAAGATCCAAGGCCCTATCTACCAGCCAGACCAGGCGCAGCCGGGAACGAGCAACAAGGAATTCCTTGCTAACTACGTTGGAAACCTGCTGCAGAACGCCTTCACCAACCTGCAGCCGTGAGTCTTGTGCCTTTTGTTTGTTGCCAAGGTGCCGCGATTTGCTAACCAGTGTTGACTGTATCAGGGCGCAAATCCAAGCGTTTGTCGAGAGCCTCTTCACGCTGAACACGCAGCACGACAAGTTCCGACTGAGTCTGCGCGACTTCTTGATCTCTCTGCGCGAGTTCTCTGGCGACAACGCCGAGTTGTACTTGGCGGAGAAGGAGCAGCAGGAGCGGGACGCGAAGCAGGCGGATCTCGAGCGACGCTCCAAGGTGTCCGGTCTGCTGAAGCCGTCTGAGCTGGAGCAGGATGACGAGCTGTGACTTGCTGAAGAGCTCCGATCAGAGTTTGCACCAACGTACGACGCGGACGAGGGGGCTCGGGCGGCCGGTTCTGCACAGAAAACCCAGACTGGGGAGGCGGCCGATAGCAGAAAAGAGGCAAGCCGGAGAGGGGACCCTCAGCACGAATTTGACGCTTGGGAATTATATGGCGTTTGAGGAGGAGAAAAGTGGTACTGGCCGCGCATGCAGAGACTGTCTGCCCTCTCTCACAGAGCGTGTCTTTGGTTTGGTATCAGTCGAGACACGCCGCTATAAAATCCCTGTTTTTACGCATGTCACGCGCTGTTCTTGACTTGATACTCGCTGCCACTTTTCTTCTTGTGCCAGCAGGTGACGACGTGATCGATGGCCGAGATCAGGCGCAACATTCGATCTGTTGAGCTTCGGATGTGGGAGGTGTAGGATGAAGGCCACTTACTCCAGCAGAAACAATTTTCCATAAAAACAGAAATAAAAAACTGAATCACCGCTTTGTATAAGAATAAGGAACATTAATACGAGACAGTTTAAGAATAAAGAAGCATTAATACAAGACAAGGCAAATTATGAAGTCGTCTTCAACCGCAGTCCACTAGAAACATGCAAGGCAACAAATAACCAGCCACCTAGAAGGCCTACAAGCGTGCATAGTTATGCTACGCTCAATTGTCTTTAAAAGTCTGCCACCTATCATAGTGCAAACACAATAATCATACATTACGGTGCGTAGTATGGCCGGAGAGGCATTATAATGCAGAGACGCAGCCTGCCTTTCACGTACGGCCATAGATACTGGAGAACACGGGATCCCGTCCGCTCTCCCCTAGTTAAACCAGTAATCGGCGGATTAGTAGTTGGGTCGGTGACGACCAGCGAATGCCCGCTGCTGTACGTTTTTTTGCCGTTTTCTTCTTAGTCATCGTTAACTATGACTCTAAAAATACTGGCAGAAATTGTGTTCATTTAAAACATAAATCACTAAGACTACAATTTGGGGGAAAGGCAGGAGAAGGCTGGGAGGCAAGGCAAGTTGTTTCGGCGACAGCAGCAGCGCGCACTTGACCAAGCCATCTCGCCACGTCGAGTGCGGCAAAAGAAAGAAGCAAGCAGTCATCGGACGAAGGATTGCTCGCTTGTCGTGCCCGGCCACTGGCGCACGTGGAGGGCAAGTCCGTCGGAGCCAGAAACGCGATGGCGCTCTGTTCCGTACAAAGTACGTTGCACAGTTGGTTGTCCTGCAGGGTCTCGTTCCGTCTCTTGCTTTTTTCCTTGCTTTTCCTCTTGTGCTCGTACGATGCCTTTTCAGCTTGCTTGTCCGTACTTTGCTCTCAGCCTTTCGGCTTAGCTTATTATTGCCGGCCCCGGTACTTTGTACGCTTCCTGCCGTTCTTTTTCCTTTGAATCCTTCGTGGCGACCACCACGCTGCTGGCCGGATCGGCCGATTCCATTCGTGATGGATGACAGAAAATGCCTCGCTCCAAGTACGCTGGACGCTTCCGGCAACAGCTTTCTCCGGATGGACCCGCACGGCTCTCTACGTGCACGATCAGGCCACGGCCGGCCAGCACAAAGAAGGCATCATGAGAATACGAGATCTCTTCCCCGAAGTACTATGGGGCGACGCCTCCCTTGCATGTGCTTGGGCGTTGGAGCAGACGGACGAAGCAGCGTTTCCCCAACTTGCTGGAGTGATCGCCGGCGCTTGCGTGACGCCGGAGACGGCCCGCCTTGCTGGGATTATTCAGCCATGGAGGAAGCGCGGCTGAGGCTGCCGCGCGACTATTGGCAGTAGTCTGCCAACGCCATCAAGACCCCTGCTAGCCATAGACGGCTGACGGCCGCTCTGCTTCCCTGCTTGCCAGCCCGGACAAAGAACGCAAGAGCATCTTGCGGGTACGGAGCACAGGATGAGGCCGACGGCCGCCGTACGATGCGTATAAACTCTGTCGATCCGTATGTAGATGCGCGGCCGATGGAACGACGACAGTCTGCAGGTGGACAAGCAGACGGGTGCGATCGGCAGCAAAGCAGCGCAGAGGCCAAGCAGGCTGGGGAAGCCGGGCGGCCTGCGACGCCTGTCCAGGGCCAGAACGGCCGCGAAAGTACTCGTACTCGACGATCCGAGGGCGCGCTCAGCGCGCCCTTCTCGCACGCCCTCGCCCCTCCGGCGTGCATACGGAGTACAAAGTACGTCGCATGCCGTCAGCACGGGCTGCGGGTTAGCTCTGCCTTACGCTGCATGCAGGTACACGTCTCCGTGGCTGACCTTGACGGGCGGCAAGTCGGGCTTCCTAGGAGGTCCAATTTCCGAGCAGCGTGGTCTGGCCGCGATGCTGCCCGGGGGCGAAGGCCAGGTGGCTCGCGAGGCCTGTCTGCCGCTGCGTACATACAAGCCAGAGACGACGGGCGCCAGAGTACGAGTACGGAGTAATACTCGTACTCGTAGACTCAGGGCCGCAGTGCCCGCAGAGACGGGCCATCGCATCTCGGCTTTCGGACGGGACAAATTGCGGTGGAGTGCCTCAGTGCAGCTGACGGCGGACGAACTACGAGTACGAGTACGGCGTACATTGCGCGTCTGCAGCCTGCCGCCCCTAACGATGTGGCACTTCCACTGGTCTTGGGCGTTGGACGGATCCACGTCACCAGTGCCTGAATGTAAGATACGAGTACGGAGTACTTGTACGGAGTACTTGTACTCGGTGCTGACAGCAGTTCTGCACACTTGTACTATTACCGGTGGCCGGATCCAAGTATGAGTGGCACAAAGCGGGGCCCCAAGGAAAAGAAAAAGAACAGCACGCGGAAAGCGGGTCCGAGCGGGCCTGGACCGCATGCTTCGCTAGGCTGGTGTGGCGCCGTGCTGGGCGCCACACGGCAAGCGACGTCCACGCGGCGAGACAGCGCAGGGAGACGCCGCGGCCAGCCAGCGGCCGGCAAAAGGAGAGTAATTACACTGCGGCAGCGGGCCCTTGCGGCCGGCGCGACAGAAGAGCTTTGGCTAAGAGTGCGCGCCAGAAAGGCGGATCGATAATAGGATATTCTAGAGGACCCCATAGGATCGATAATAGGATATTCTACGAGTATTCTACGGAGTACGAGTACCCATACTCCGTACGAATCTCATGTGCAGGAAGGGGCAGGGGAGGAGCATGAGCAGGGACGGAAGTGACGGGACGCCTGACGGCAGGCGGGAGCCGGTCGCGCCTGCGCCGCATGACTGCATGGCCGCACGGCCGCCCGCGAGACGAGCGTAGTCCGTATATCACCGTGTCGTGGCCGCTCCTTCCCGGCCAGTCTGCCTCCGCGTCTCCATCGTGCCTCCCGTCTGCTGCCGCGCCTGCCTCCCATTCGCTCCTGCCCCCTGTCGCCCTGCCGTCTGCCGGCGGCCGCTCCTTCCACCGACACTTGTCGTAGTGGCTCAGGCCAGGCTCGCCAGCAGCCGCTGACCGCCACATCGCCAAACAAACACAAAACACACAAACACACAAACACGGTTTGCAGCTGCGGCATCCGGCTGTCGGCCTCCCTCCACGGACAACGCACCGTCTCGCTCGCCAAGGGGGCGTGCAGCACCAACGTCTCCGCCCTCTGCAATTTGCCCGGCAGACCGCGCCGCCGCCGACTAACACGCCATCCGCCGCGCATCCGCCCTTTTTGCCCTTTTCCGTTGCACGCCAGCCTCGTCTGACACAACGGCTTCGAAGGCTTCCCGCGGCTGCAGTCTGGCGCGCCGTCTGGCCACCGCGCTACGAGGTACTTACGAGTACAGCTCGTACATCCGCGGGCTGGCTGCACCTGTCTTTTTCGCGATACCCACTCTGTCTAGTTTTTGTTTTTGCTGCAACCACTTTGCTGTGCTCCCCTTGTCTCTGCTTGCCGTCTTCACCTCGCCGGTTCCCTGTTTTCCGCTCTGCTGCTCGTGCAACCGGATCGGCTCCTCTGCTATAAACCCGCGTCGCCGGCGGCCTCCTCTCCTTCTTTCCCTGCCATATTGCCATCTTGTGCCATCTTGTCACCATCTTGTCGCCATCTGTCTTGCACGCTGAAGCCGCCGAATACCGTTGCCATATCCCACGACAAGCCCTACGCCATCCAGCACCATGTCGTCGCTGCAGCGCCTCGGCAGCAAGCGCGGCAACATCAGCTCCATCCGCTACGAGGAAACGGTCCAGGCCGAGCCGCCCATCCCCCTTCCCCGTCGCAGCATGTCTCGTCTGCAGCGTTCACGGTCTGCCCGCTCGCTGGCCACGCTGGCCACCGCGGCCAGCATGGGCACCGGCGCCAGCCCGGCCTCGGCCTCTTCCCCCGGCGGCCTGGCTGTGCCCGCGTCGCCAACATCGGCATCGCTGGTCTCGTCCGGCTCGTCCTTCACCAGCTCGCCGTCTTCAGCCACCTTCTCCGTCTCCTATTCCGCCTCCTGCTGCTGCTCGTCACCCACTTCCACCACTACACTGCCCCTCGTCATCCTGCGTCCACCCATGCTCATCGCTCCGCCCCAGGAGCAGCACCCAGCTCTGCGGAAGCGGTCAATCCGGCCCATTGCCGAGGAGAGCAGCGCAGCAGACATCGCAGAGAAAACAGAGGGGGTCGTCGCCTGGGAGGCCCAGGGCATCAAGCGCCTGCGACGCAGCGAGGACGACTCCTGGAAGCACGACTCGTTCCTGGCACCGGCCAGCTTGCCGTCGTCGTCGGTCACCACGCTGCGGCCTGACACCGCCTATACGCACCACCAGGCCTCGCTGTCCGAGCCAATGCTGCTCCAGCCTCGCGTTGCACCGCCGTACGAGCGCGAGTCCGCGGCGGCCTGTGCCACGCCCGAGCCAACGACCGCCACAGCCGACGCTGCGCTGATGGTTCCGTCTGCCTGGCCGGCCGCACAGCCCATCGCTCCGTCCACTCGGCGTGCGACACCGCTTCGCGACCGCACCTGGCGCCTGTCCAAGACGTTTAGCATCCACCCTGGCACGAAGCGTCGCCACAGCGGCTCCAGCGGTGTGTCCGCGTCGGAGACACCACACAAGCGTACGAGTGAAACGAGACCAAGCAGCACAAGTACCGCCTTGGGCTCTCAGATGAAGACCCAGAAAAGACAGTGTGGCACCCGCCCCACTTCTCCTTCGGCAGCTGCCCATCTTCCACCATCTGCCGCCCCTGTACCAAGACCCACTAGGCCCAAATCAGCATGGTCGCTGTCGCTAGCGCTCAAGACATCTAAGAACGCCCACAACGCGTTGAGATCTCCTGCGCCAGCGAATCCTTCTGCCTTCCGACCCTTCTCCGCCACCTCGTCACCACCGTCAACCTCGACCACGACCGCGACCTCGACCGCGACCTCGACCTCGCGACCCTCCTTTCTGCACCGGCTGACCGCGCGCCGATCGAACAAGTCGTGCGACCTCGACGCCGACGCCCGATCGGACTCGCCCTACGGACACGGCATTGCGCCCCTTCGCAGCACGCCCTCCGAGACCCTCGCCGCGCCCCTTCGCACGCGCATCCCCTCCGAGGCCTTCATCGCGGACGATGTGCTCGCGTCCATCAGCTTCTCCAAGCGCGGCAGCCTGATCCTCATGGGGCACCGCGTCCAACTGTCCAGCACGATGGCAGCCGAAGAGGGTGGAAACGGCGCGGCGGTCGACCGCTCGAGCACGGCGCCGGCGATCACCGTCGCTTCTGCGGCCGACTCGCTTGCGCGGCCCATGTCGCCAGACGCGGAGCGCGAGTCGGTAAAGGTCCGCTCGCTCTACTCGTCCGCGGACGGCGTCCTGCGCTGGGAAGACGGCCGTCCGTCTGCCGTTTCCTCTGCCGTTTCCTCTGCCGCTGACGCCGTCGCCGACCTGCATCTCTCCGACGAGGCCCACGGGCAGCTCGGCAGGAGTGAGAACAACTTTGCCGCGTACGGTCCCTATTCCCTATCGACCCTGCACCACTGCGTCAACGCGACCATTCTATAATGCCCGTTGTCCTCTCGTCCTCTCGTCCTCTCGTCCTTTTGTCCTTTTGTCCATTTCCTTTGTTTCATTTGATACCAGCTGCATGCGTATTTACGTTCCTCTTATTAAGACTTCTCCAATATACAGTCCCTATCTCATGTCTTCTCCTGCTTCGTCAACACTGTCCACTGCCGTCGACCGCCACCATCTGCAACCGGACAACAGTGCGTACACCGCCCGACGAGCATCTACCGTGTCGGTGGCTACGACGACGTCCATCGATCCGACCTCTACAGCACCGCCATCTCCCGTCACAGGCGTGAACACAGAAGGCACCGAGGGTGCAGAAACGAGCGAGGGCGCGCCGTCGATCTCAGAGCCCACTACGGACCACTCGGCCGGAAATCGCTCGCCGGCTCTCCTGTCTCCGCGATCGGCAGGAGGCTCGATGCGAGGCTCGATGCTCAACGCAGACGCCCGAAAGAACGCCTACGAGGTAGCCGGCGGTCTCGAGGACTGGGAGAACGTGGACGGTGACCACGTCGACCGCTTTGGCTTCATCCACGTGCGGCGGCCGCGCACCGCCAATGCGGCTGGCGAGGAAAGCGGAAGCAACCAGCTGGCCGGCACACCCAAAGCGAGGCTTCGACTGTTGACACCACCGGCTGCACGTCGCAGAGCATCAGCCCGCTCGCTGCACGCCGCAAGCACGGGCGACACGGCGACAGTCGTAACCGTGGCCGAGGCGGCACGACTGTCGCTTCGTGCTGCCACCAACCGTCTCCCCCACAACAAAGACCGACGATGGGTGGACGAGGCGGGCGACATGCTGACGCTGGAGCCGGGACTGGTGGACATTTCGGAAGACGCGCAAGCCGAGCGCGTGGCCGAGGCGCTCAAGCGAAAGGAATGGGAGCGGTCGGAAAAGTGGCGGCGCATGGCCACGGTCGTGCCGCGAAGTGCCGGCGACGGCAGTGCTAGCAACTCTGCGACGGGTGGTGGCATGGACTTTGAGTTTGATCTGCGGCACCCGAAGCTCGCCGATCGCACGTGGAAGGGCATTCCAGACCGCTGGCGCGCGGCGGCGTGGTACTCGTTTCTGGCAACAAGCGCGCGGCGCTGGCGGCAGCGAGAACTGGAGCAGCAGGACGGGGCTGCTGGCTCCGGCTCCGCAGCCGCGGGCCCGGGCTTGTCGACGACGACGCCGATCGACGACGACGCAGCACTGATTGCGGCATTCCACCGGCTGCAGCAGACAAGCTCGGCCGACGACGTGCAGATCGACCTCGACGTGCCGCGGACAGTGGGCAGACACGTGCTGTTCCGGCGGCGCTACCGGGGCGGACAGCGGCTGCTGTTCCGGGTGCTGCACGCCATATCGCTCTTCTTTTTCGACACCATGGGCGGTTACGTGCAGGGGATGGCGTCGCTGGCAGCGACTCTGCTGTGCTACTTTGACGAGGAGCGCGCGTTTGTGATGCTCGCGCGGCTGTTCCGGGTGCGCGGACTGGAGCGGCTGTACGCGCCCGGCTTCGACGGGCTCGTGTCGGCGCTGCAGACCTTTGAGCAGCAGTGGCTGGTGCGCAACAGCCAGCAGGCGGCGCAGAAGCTGGAGGCCCTCGGCATTACCCCGATGGCGTATGCGACGCGGTGGTACCTGACCGTCTTCAACCTGTCGGTGCCGTTTGCTGCGCAGCTGCGGATCTGGGATGTGTTTCTGCTGCTGGGCGAGGACGACGGGCTGTCGTCCTCATCTGCGCCCCCTATGGGCCACGCGCACGACCCGCTCGATGTGCTGCACGCGACCAGTGCGGCGCTCGTGGACGCGCTGCAGGACGTGCTGCTGGATGCGGAGTTTGAGAACGCCATGAAGGCGCTGACATCGTGGATCCCAATCAAGGACGAGGACCTGCTGATGAAGGTCGTGCGGGTCGAGTGGAAGCGACGGAACCAGAAGTGATATTCGGGCACGGTCGACCCAGCTTCTTTCTCTTCTTTTTCTTTGTTTTTCTCCTTCGCATCGGCCTTTTGCGCGTCGACTTTGAGCATCTGCTACGTTTCATCTTTTACCGGCTCCTGTTTTTCTCGGCGGACAACGCCAGCCTCTCGACAGCCAGCATGGATACGGTTGTTTTGTTCCAGGGCAGCATCGCTGGCGCAGTTTTTGTTGACCATACCGTTTTCTAATCTCGTTCTCTTTCTTTTGTCAGTCGGTTCCCTTACTGTTTTACTGTTTTACTGTTGTCGGGATTTTATGGCCCTCGATACCCTGGATGGCTTAGTCGACTCACTGCCTGTCGCTGCTGTTCCGCATCCGCTGCATATTCATAGATAGTATTACTTTTCGCTATGGCTTTTTAACATTACATAATTGTATTTTCTGTCGACGGACAGCCACAACAATATTTTGACGAGTATGCTGGAGTGAGCTGTGACGTTTGTCAGGTACGGATATGTCAAGCTCTAGTTGATTAGGCGAAACGCGTGTGTAAAGATAAGAATTCAAACACGACTTCTGATTGGTCCATTATGGCTTAATGGGAAGGCTACGAGAACGGCAACCGCCGTCGCACGTGATGATGCTGAGCGAGGATATATCATGTACGGATTTATACAGCTGCCGTTCTCCCCTTATCAAACACGGAGTTCCGTGACTGAGTCGCTACTTGTATGCGGCATCGGAGGAACAGGGCAGCCGCCTGACAAATGCACATTACTCGTACGGTTTCCGTCTTTGCGTGTAAGAGAGCCCACTTTTCGGTAGAGTCCCACTTTATCTATTCTGAAAGTACTGCGATACAACATTGAGATGCATATCTCGAGCCATGCCTATTAGTAAGAAGACAGTGTTTCCAGAGCATGGATGCCAAATAGCTGCAGGCCTCCATGCATGGCGTAGCGTTGCCGTCTTCTTGATTTCTAATCCGGACCGTCATGGCACGTCGCATATGAGGCCTCGTTCGGTCTGTCCGACTGCTCATGTCGTCCTGACACTCACTTTCCTCCGCTTCGACCGATTTGACTGTCTCTCTCATACCCACTGCTCCCTCGCCAGCGCTCCGTGCCCGTCTCCGCCATGGTCCTCGCGCCCGACGCCTACGCCATCCCCGCCGGCTCCCTCGTGCTTGTCACCGGGGCCAACGGCTACATCGGCTCGCACGTCGCCGACGTGCTGCTCGGCCTCGGCTTCCGCGTGCGCGGCACCGTGCGCTCCGCGGCGCCGTGGCTGGACGGCCACTTTGCGCCGTACGGCCGCGGCCGCTTCGAGAGCGTCGTCGTGCCGGACCTCGGCAGCGCC
Organism: Grosmannia penicillata; assembly: GCA_002778075.1. Classification (NCBI taxonomy): domain Eukaryota; kingdom Fungi; phylum Ascomycota; class Sordariomycetes; order Ophiostomatales; family Ophiostomataceae; genus Grosmannia; species Grosmannia penicillata. The sequence continues at coordinate 1,227,922 of PCDK01000018.1, read as the reverse complement.
GGGGATCTGGACGCGGCGCTCGCCGGCGTCGCGGCCGTCGCGCACGTCGCCAACGACGTCAGCTTCAGCCACGACGTCGGCGTCATCGCGGCCTCGGCGCGCCACGTCGAGGCCGTGCTGGCGGCGGCCGGCCGCGCGCCGACGGTGCGCCGGTTCGTGCTGACGTCGTCGTCGGCGTCGGCCGGCCAGGTCCGGCTCGGCGCGTCCGGCATCACGGTCGACACCGGCAGCTGGAACGACGAGGCCGTGGCGCTCGCCGCAACGGCGCCCTCGTGGACGGACCCGGCCACCGGCGCGGCCACCGGCGCGGCCACCGTCCCCGAGGCGGCCCGCGGCTTCATGGTCTACTCCGCCGCCAAGACGGTCGCCGAGCGCGCCGCGTGGGCCTGGGTCGACGCCCACAAGCCGGCCTTTGTGCTGAACACGGTGCTGCCGAACATGAATGCGCGTTTCTTTCCTGTTTCCCGCCACTCCGTCCACCTCATTCCTCCACCCGGCTTCCCCCCCCTTCCTGCCTCTCTACCGTTCACTGACTGTCCAGTGGGGCAAGATCCTCGTGCCCGACCACCAGTTCGCCTCGTCCATGGGCATGGTGCGCAAGATCTTCCAGGGCGACTTTTCTGTCCAGCAGGTGGTCACGCCGCGTGAGTCCTCTCCCCTGTTGCACCGCTGCTCTGCGCCTCCGCTGACGTGCCAGAACACTGGATCGACGTCGTCGACTGCGCCCGCCTCCACGCTGTCGGCCTCATCGACCCGTCCGTCCAGAACGAGCGCATCTTTGCCTACGGGAACCCCTTCAACTGGACCGGCGTGCTCGCCGCCCTGCGTCGCCTGCGCCCCAACGCCACTCTGCCTGACGCTCCGCCCGACGAGCCCGAGGACCTGCGGACGATCGCGCCCACGCCGCGCGCTCTGGCCCTGCTGCGCGCCGTCTTTGGCCAGGAGGACTGGACGGGCCTCGACGAGAGCCTGGCTGCCGGTCTCATCGGCATTGAGTGAGCAGCTGCTCAACCTGGCTTGAGAATCAATTCCGGTATCCCTTGCAGCAGCCAAGCCCAGCACTCTCCACATCATCAGAAATGTCTTTGGAATGCCGTATAGTAGTATCCAATGCAAAGCAGCCTGTCTGTTCAGGTGACTGTTGTCCAAAAAAGACAGGCCCAGAGGCAAAAGTAGCCCCGAATATGGCGGCTCGGGACATCTCGGATCCGACGTCTGGCCGCCGCGATGCCGTGCAACTCTACTCTGCGTGCTGCATTAGCGCACGGAGTATTACTTTGTATGGCTCTCGTAGCACGCGTTGTACTTTGTAGATGCCGGACGTACAAAGCAGCCCGACGTGGCATCTCTATTCGGCGTCTAATCCCGGCGATGATGGATTCCGGCACACCCTCAGCCCCAATTTGTGGAGTGCTTTCCGTACATAATAGCCATATGCAGTGTCCGGCCCCGAAACACATCCACTGCCGATCGCTGCTTTGTGTCAGCTGTGTTTGGCATGTGTTGCCGTCTGCGGCCATTCTCCACCGAGTCCATCGCCAGTACATTGCGCTGACTTCGTAAAAGGCATTCCTTGTATTACTCTGTCAAGCCGTCGGCCACAGTTCTCCTCGTGTATGCAAGTCCAGCGCCAGACAGAGCAGAGCCGCAGCCTCGTCTGCCAGCCGCAGCTCTATTGCCAATTTGCGCGCCTCCAGCTCGTTCGTGTCTAGAACGAACCTGCTGTGCGCCGAGCCTCCGAGTACAAGTGCTCTCTATGGCCTGCCTAACCCAGTCTAGGCATTCCAGGCCTGTCTCACCGGGCCCATCCCTACTCCGTATGCAGCTATGTCCCGCCTGCTCGTCGCTAAATGCAGCTTTTCTCCAAGTTGCCCTTCCGTAACCCTATATTCAGGAACAAATAAACAAAGAACGGAAAAGAGCACCGTAAGCCCAAAGACGTAGGCCATAAAGGGCGGAAGAGAGCTTGAAGCAAAGAGACAAGAAGAATAGTATCTGTCAAGGCAGCCACTGTGCTGGTGTAACCGCATGAAGATCGCTCGTATACCAAAGTAAACAGCAGGAATAGTAATAGAGAGATACAAGAACCGAACAAAGATATTAACAGTAAGAAAACGATGGTGTGAAATAGTAGAAAGATCATCGTAACATACATAACATATACATTGCCTGATTTGTCGTACACATAAATACAGTGAGGAACGAAGCTGAAGCTGAGCTGAAGCTGCTTCGCTTCAGCTGAGCTGGCCGGACCCGTCGCTGTGGATTCCAGCAGAGCTGAAGAGCGCGTCCAGATGAGATAAGTAATACAGCGAGGCTGAATTATACCACGCCAACCCCCTTTCTTGTCGCTCGTCGTATACCGTACTTCGTATACCGCCTAGTATACTCCGTAGAATGGTTATCACTAGCTGGGAGGTCTGCCACGAAACACAAACCAAGGGTCGAGATACGCCAGGCCGTCGTACCATAAAGACCAATGTGCTCCCCTTTTCGCTCGTCATCCCGTACGTAAATTGCCGTGTCTCGGATACCTGCGTTTGTCGCCCCCGCCAGATCGACCAAGTCTTGCGCAAATCATTGTTGCTGTCTCTGCAAACCGGCGGGACGCCGCGTCCAAGAATCCCAGACGAATCGTGCTGTCCAGACTCCTTGGCCGCTTATCCTTCTCTTTTCATTCCCGAGCTTCCTGCGCCGCCCTGATCTTCGGATGAGCGTCGGCTCGGTCGAGGAGAGTGGTGCCGGTCGTTGTCGCTTCCCCTGGGTCCCGGACCGTACGATAGCCCGCCTGGATGCATTGGCTCCTCGGATAACAACGACGAAACCGGGTGGCCACCTCCGCTTCGGGGCTGCGGAGGCGGCAATGGCGGCGGCGGTGGCGGTAGCGTTACCGATTGAGATGGCTGCTGCTGTGGGCGGGCCGCGCCTCCTTCGTCGCCCTCGCGCAACGAGCTCGTCGCGGAGGGTGGTGCCGACGAATAGTGTGTCGGAGAGATGCCACGGGAATGCGGTTCACTGGGGCCGGCGCTGGTGCCGTACCCGCCTCTTCCGTGGGTCGGCCGATGCGAGGCGAAGTCGCTTCTCTGTCGGGCGTGCCCCCGACGGCGCCCCTGCGGTGCGCTCGGCAGCGTTGACGTGCTGTGGGTAAAGGTTGGCGATCGATAGGAGCTTGGCGGCGGCGCGGCGGCCTGTGGTCCCGTTGCCTTGCGTTTCCTCGGCGATTCTCCTACTTTGGCCGATTAGCAACAACATGAGGCAAAAGTACGCTGACGGCAGCAAAGGCCGGCGAAGAAGAGCAAGTTCAACCGGATGGAGTGCGAACCTGGTGTAGAGCTTCCGGCGCCAGAGCCTCCCCCTCCTTGGCTTGATGGGGGCTGCCATTGGAAGATATACAGAGACGACGCATCGCCTTGTTGATGCCCAAGCGGGCCTGACATGTTCGTATTGATCGTTGGCAGGTTGGGAGCGCTTCCCACTCCTGGGCGCCGACTGGGTCCCGGACCAACGTACCCTCTCGAGAGAGCTGGAGACGTCGGGTTGTGCAGCATGAACGACCCGCTTTGCGGCAAGCCCGAGACTGTATCTGGTCTTTGTCCGAGTCCTCCTCCACTGCTCCCACCACTGCTTCCCGCGCTGGATCCGTACGGTGCCCCATAGGGCTGGGGATGCTGCTGCGGCTGTTGCTGCTGCTGCGGAGGTGCAGGTGGAGGCGGGAAATGCGGCTGCGGCGCTAGGGACGATTGCGAACCTCGACGTTGGGATTCTGGCGGGCCAGCGCTGCTGGGGGGAAGAAGCTGCTGGTACGGCGGTTGCTGCAGTTGCGGTGGTGGTTGCGGCTGCTGCTGCTGATGTGGTGGTGGCGCCAGCGGTGGGGGACCGTGAGGAAACATGAACTGGTGGGCCCATTCAAGAGCGGCCTGGGGAAGACTCCCGCCGGACATGCCAGCAAAGACAATCGGAATCATGGAAGGGGGAATGCCGCCGGCGAGGGAAGCTCGCAGCATCTCGTGCTCGGTTCGGCGCTGCTCTAAGCGGACTGTTTCTTGCGCTGTCCGCTCTTGCTCGGCACGGCGCTTGTCTTCTTCGGCCTTGGCGAGTAGCCATGCCCTCATGGTTTCCTCGCTTCCGTGCTGCCATGGCGGCGGGGGAGGCAGCTGTGAGACGTCTGATATTGAGGGCGGGTGAGGGTGGCCGTGGGGTCCTACGGGAGCTGGAGGTGGTGCGTGCGAGGGGGTTTGCTGCTGTGATGGCTGTGGTTGTGGTTGTGGCGGTGGCGGTGGCTGTGGCGGGCCTGGTGGTTGTGGTGGCTGCTGGACTACTGTCAAGGCCGCCGGGGGAGGCAAGACACGACGAGGCGCTGACATTTGCTCAATGGAGGAGGGGCTGCAACGGGAAGGGGCGGATAGCAGTGATTTTTGAAACTGCTCCCGGTGGTCCTGGTAGTCTTGGTGGCCTCGGTGTTCCCGGTCGGCGAGTGGAGAGGAATGTCGGAGGGGGGTTGGCGGTATGAGAAGATCATGGACAGACCGGTAGCCGATGGGGATTGGCTGTCGAACGGTCAGCATTCTCGTGCAAGGATTCGCCAAGAGGAGGCGGAGGGGGGAGACGAGAGGGACAAGAGGGGAGAGAGAAGGAGAGCGAGGAATCAAAGAACAAGGGCCACGCGGCGGCGCGGCATGAGGACGCGAGGATGTGAGCGCGAGGAATTGGAGAACGGCGAGAAGCGAGAAGCGAGAAGCGAGAAAGCGCGCAGGTAAGTGAAAGTCGTGTTTATGGAGAGCGGTCAGGAGTTGCAGGACCAAGCGGGCGAATGAAGTTGCCTAGAGACCAACTCGATGGATGGAACACGAAAGAGCTAAATACTAGGTGCGTGGTGGGTGGCCGAGTGGCAAAGCACGCTGCTTGGAAGAGAAGGGTGCGAGGTACAGAATCAACAAGGCACTAAGGCGGAAGACCATATAGGCTCTGAAAGTCCAGAGTCGGTTATGAGGCAGGGGGTGTGGGGGAGCAGTTAAGCAGGAAGCCGAAGAGAGAAGCACGCAAATGGCAATACGGGGAAAGTGGCCCATCCACAGCGTTGACAAACAAAGCTTGGGGGTTGGAGGAGACGGGAGGGAGCCGCGGCAGAGACCGACGGAGCATGGACCGGGGGGGGTGGTTGTGTGGGAGAGATGCGCGAGGTGTGCGGTGGGGAAGTAAACAGAAAGGAAGAAGGGTGCAGGTGGCCAGAGAAGCGAGGAGCTGACGCCGGGAGCCGGGAAGCAAGCAAGCAAGTGTTTGGATGGGGAAGTGACAGAGGAAGAGAGAAGGGGAAGGTGAAAAGATACACAAAGGCGAGAGGAGAGAGCAGAGCAGAAAGAGAAGAAGAGCCGGGCGAGGAAGCGAAATTGGGAGACGAGAGCACAGCAACAGGGCTCGGAGAGTGGAAGTCACCTAGAGAAGAGCAAGCTGGATGGGACGGCCAGCTCAGTGGGAGCAAGGAGGGAGGGAGCAGGCAAGGAGGCGAGCTGTGCTGGAGGGTTGAGGTCGCTAAGCCGGACTTAATGGACTTCATCTGGTAGTCATGAACGGTGCATAAGAAGGCAGGAGAGGAGCGGCGGAGATGCTGGCAGACGGTGCACGGCTAGGTCAGACGGTGCCGAGGAGAATCGAGTACGAAGTACGGAGCAAGTACAAAGCATGCGAGCAGGGCTCACCTTATGGGTTGCAGAGGTTCGTTGGCTGTCGTTGCGCGGCGTGGTGGCGGTGGGTTGGGTGTTCGTCGGTGTGTCCAAATTTCGGCTCCGGAGGTGTGCGGGTGCGCGTACGGAGTGAAGCTGAAGGCCGGAGTAGAACAATGCAAGCACAGGCTGTGGCCAGCGGCAGACGGCACAGGCTAGGCAGAGGCTCAGAAGTACGGGGAGGACCAAGGCGTCGAGGTGGAAACACAGAGGGGTTTTGCTGATTCGCTGATTCTCGACTCGCAGTTTCGTTGGCAAAGTCCGGCCGACCAGCCCGGGATGGAAGGCAGACAAAGTGGAGGCGCAGGCAGGGCACTGAGGACGGAGGACGGGGAAGGGGTGCTGGCCGCAGTGAGAAAGAGGCCGGCGGTAGTTGGCTGACGGTGCAAAAGAGAGAAGCGGCCGTCCTCTGCTTTTCGTGGTGCTTTTCGTGTCTAGTGTTTATGCGTCTTGTTCTGGGTTTCTTTCCTATTTGGTCCTGGTGTCTCCTCTTTGCGGGCGTTTTGAGTTTTGCGAGTTTTGCGAGTTTGCTTGCCGCCAAACAGAAACGCTGCGGTGGCTCAGAGTTGAGCTACTCCGTACAAGTACGGAGTACTCGTCAATACAACGGGAGGGGGCTAGCTTCACCACGTCTGGCAGGCACAAGCCCAGGCAGGCAGAAAGCGGGAAGAGAACGATCGTGGTGGATCCAGTTGATTAAGACGGGGTGCCAGTTGATTAAGACGGGGTGCCAGTTGATTGAGACGGGGTGCCAGTTGATTAAGACGGGGTGTGCCGTGTTATTTTAAGTCGGCAACAGCGTGTGTCAGAACATGACGGCCATTCTGGGGGGAGGGGTGGCCCGAGTCTCCCCCGTGCTGGGATATCTTGGGAGACGGTGCTGAGGATCTGTGGATCACGGGGAGGGCGAAGTAGCAAAGTGACGGCGTGAGGCATGTTGGGCAAGATACTCCGTACAGCGGGAGAATGGCTTTATCCAGTGCAGGGTCAAGCGAGAGAGCGCGTGCGAGTACTTCGTACCCGTAGGCGAGTGGAATTCATGCTGCGAGTTGCGGGCTGTGTTGTGGATTATGGATTAAGGATATGGATTATGGATATGGACATGGCTCTGCTCGGTTTCCGACTCTAGGCTTTGCTTTGGTTCTGGGCTCTGGATTCTGGATGGGCACAGAAACGACAAGGGCCCAGGACAGCCGAAAAGGTAAGGCTTGCGGAGGAGGGGTGTGCGTAGTTGGTGGGTTCCAGCGAGCCGTGCTGGCGCAAAGCGAAGGATACGTACAAAGTACTTCGCTGCGGTGGACACCGCGCAGGCAATACTCCGTACTCGTACTCGTACTTGCCAACGGACAGTACTTGTGTCGTTAGCGGCCAGCTTTCCACGCGACTGGGAGACAAGGCTGGTTTCGGATTGCAAGACTAGGAGCTAGTGCCGTCGACTTCGTCGTTAGTTGCGCGCGCATGGCTGTGGTTCTTTCTGCGGCTGGGCTAGCGCGAGGACAGACCAGGTACTTCCGTGGCCGCCTGCGGAGGATGACGTTTGGGGTTGAGGTTGAAGCATGTCAGCCGTCGAGCTGTCGAGCTGTCGAGCTTGAGCTATCGAGCTTGAGCTGTCGAGCTTGCGCTGCCGGGCTTGCGCTGTCGAGGAGTAATCTGTTCAGCCAGTCAGGAGTAGATGCCGGGCAGCGCGGCGGGTCAGCACGTACGATAGATAGCCACGGCCGGTTCCCGAACACCGACATGCACACACCCAGATCCAGCTAGATGAAGGGGGTGGCCAGCGGACGAACCAGCTGGTGTGGGGGTGTGCGGGCATGTCCGCGGCGATCTACTGCGTATTACTTCGTACAAAGTCATACTTGTATGCAGCACTGCGGTCTGTGTCTGGTCTGCGCCGGCAGCGTGCGCCTGAGGCAGCACAGAGCAAGCAGCAAGCGTGCGGCGCCGTGCGAGCGTGGTCTGGCTCGCATGCGGCTATTAGACGCCGTCGTAAGCCGAGACGGACGAGGTTGGTTGTCGGACAGTGCTTTGTCAGCGGCCGGCGTTTCTGCAGTCCGTGTTTGTTGGCCCTCTGGTGTCATGCCGTTGCCCGTGTCCGTGTCCGTCTTCTGTCCGGTCTAGCGTTGCCTCTCTGGGCCGCCGTCGCCCGCCGTCGCCCGTCGTCTCCTGCCGTCTCCTGCCGTCTTCTGCCGTCTCTTGCCGCTGTCTCTGACCCGACGGCCGTCTGGTTCCATGGCCACCTCGTAGCGCGCATGTTCGTGCAGCCGAGCTAGTGGCGGCGTCCGTCAGGCTGTGTAAGTGGCCTGCAGCGTGTCCGTGCTTGTGCTTGTGTCTCTGTCCGTGTCTGTCTGCGTCTGGTCTGCGTCTGGTCTGCGTCTGGTCTGCGTCTGGTCTGCGTCTGCGTCTGCGTCTGTGCTCTGTGCTCTGTTGACGGGCGCCGCGCTCCGGATCTACTCCGTACTCCGTAGCTCTGCTCGTTCCACCCTGGATGGAATTAGCATCCTGCCGTGCGGCTACTCCGTACTCCATAGCTGCCCCGGGTTAAGGTTTCCGCCGGAAGACGCCCGGACGTGGTCCGGGGCCCAGCTTTGTACTTTAGCGGTGGAGGCCATGGCAGGCGTCGCACGTATTCCATACTCGTACAAGTGCGGGCATGGAATACAAGCGTTCTTGTATCGTACGTCGTACTCCGTCATACTTCGTACTCGTAGCATCGCCAAGCACGGTCCAGCTCGGATTCGCCGTGCTGGGGTGTTCGGAGGTAGGAAGCCGGGGCTCCACAGGTCGACGATGCAGTCCGGCCAATGTGCAAGGGCCCTGGCTTGCGGGACTGGCAGGCGCGAGAACAGCGGGATAGCGAGAAAACAGAATAACAAATAGCAGAGCAAAAGAGCAAAAGAGCAAATCGGCAAATCGGCAAATCAGCAAACAGAGATCAGAAATCAAAAATCGGCAATCAGAAAAAACAGCAAAGCCAGAGGCCGTGGCGGCTGCAGGGTAGCGGGCTGCTGTGGCAGAGCGGGTCGACTGCGGATACGGCATGCGTCCGGCGGATTGGCGATGGCCTGGGAGGATGTTTGTGTCTGGCGTCTCGTCTGCGTTTACGCGAAGAGGATGCAGGACAAAAGTACGGAACGGGAGCAAGGATGGCGCAGCGATGCTCGTCTAGCAGAGCAGAGGCAGGTATCCCGAGGAAGGCGCGTTTCGCGCGTTGGCGCCTTCCATTTCCGCAGCGCCAGGGGCGGAGAGAATGAAGGGGCGGCCGGCGAGCATCCTTGCGTGCCTGCCGCAAGCATACTCCATGCTCCGTCGTCGCGCTGGTCTGCCCTGATCGGCCAGCGCGCACAGCCCGCCGGAGCATTCGCGCGCGGCTGCTTGGCAAGCACGCGTCGGTCGCACCTGCATCTTGTGTTCTTGTGCTCCTGTGTTCTGTTCCGTGCCGCGAGCGCGCACAGGTGCGACGGCCGTGCAGGCTGACGCCACATGTGGCCGTGCTCCGCGTGACCTTTCCCCACGGACACGGACGCAGCACATGGACGCAACGAGACAGACGGCGAGACAGCAGTCGGACCATGCCGTCCGCCCGCGAGATACGTGCCACGGCGTGCTCGCGGTCCATGAGACGAAGGCCGAGGACTGATACAGCGTATGCGCCCGCTGGGCACCGCAGGGCTGGCTCGGCCGGCACTCGAGCACCGGCGGCCAAGGCGCACGGCATCGAGGACTGGCGCTTCTGTATCTGGACGCTCTGTATCTGGACTTCTGTATCTTACGGCGCCAAGATGGAAAGTAAATACGAGTACGAGTACGGAGCAAAGCAGTGGAGAGCCATGATGGACGAAGTAAATACAGAGTACGGGCAAGGCAGTACGGAGAAAGAAGAAGTACAGAGAAGAAGTACGGAGCAGTACTCGTACGCAAGGCAGTACGGAGAAGGAGTACGAAGAAGAACGGAGCAAGGCCTAGCAAGCAGTCCAAGCGCTGATACGTCCATCGACATCTCGGACAGCAGCGGTGTCAGCTTGTATCGCTACCTGTAATGCTGCACGCGGCTGCGGGCCTTGTCTGCTTTGGGGACTTGTCCGCCCAGCGCGTTGCCGCTGCAACCTGAAAGCTTAAAAAGTACGGAGCATGCCGCACTCAAAGTGGTTCAGGTACGCGTGCGGAGTACAAGCGAGTACGCGCCGGCGTGCAATACTTTGTACGTAACAATGCGGCGACGTCGAAGCGGCTACGGAGTATTACTCGTAGGCGTCGCATCCCGTTGTAGTGCTAGTGCTCGCCTGGAAGGCCCCACTTGCAGAACCGAAGAGCAAAAGTACACGGCGAGGAATGTGCGCGTACGAGACGGAGTGTTGTCGCAGAGCAGCACGTGAGATTGAGGGCGTGGGCTCAGGCGTCGACACAGGCCGTGCAGGCACAGGCGAGACTGAGAAGTCAGGCTCTACTTTGTACTTTAGTACGCTTACTTGGACTTTGTAAGTACGCTTACTTGGACTTTGTCAGTGTACGCTTACTGGACTTTGTTACATAAGGAGGGGTGGAGGGGAAGGTGGACTCGGACTGCAGCGTGTGATTGCCCAAAGAGGCAAGAGTAACGACACGACCCAGCGGAAGGCAGCTGCGCCGGACGTGCCTGCCGCTCGTTGGGGTGTCCACTTTGCTTTTGGCTTTGGCTTTGGCTTCTGCTTTTTGGCCTTCCATTCGCCTTTTCTCGTGCCTCTTTTCGCTCTGTTGTTGCTCTGTGCTCCCGGCGTGACGCGTACGGGCCACACCTCGCGCCGGATGGAGACGCTGACGCTGACGACAACGATGCCGAATGCAGGGCAATCCACCCGCCCGGCGTATCTTACGGAATACGGAGTGCCACCAGACATAAAGTACAAATAGAAAGACAGCGGCCGGTCCGTAGCACTTGCCCGCTAAGCGGAATTCGCCGTGCGTTTACGAGTGCAGCGTAGCGTGTTCTTAGCCTTGTTAGCCGTTCTTAGGGCATCCAAATCTGTCTTCCGTGCTAAGGATATGGAGACAAAGTACGGAGTAATACGCTCAAGACTACTCTACGTACTCTACTCTACCTACTCTACTCTACTCACTCCGTACTCTGCCCCCCGTCAAACACCGAAATCTGCATCGGCACCTGCAGCGCGTTTTGTCCCTCCTCCGCCGTCGCCAGCCTGCTTTCTGCCGCTGTACTCGTATGTCGACGCCAAGCCCTCGCACGGACAGCCGGCAAAGAAGACAGACGCTCTGTGCGGCCAACTGTTAGGATGTGCCCTGTGATACTCGTGCTGTTTGCTCGTCCTTCTGCGTCCTCTGCTCGCCGGTCTCCGGCACCACGCCGCCGGTCGAGCCACGCCGTCGTGGGTCTCACATCGTCGGCCAGCACGCTTCTGTCTCCGAATGAGACTGTCTTCGTTTCAGCCAGCCCGGGACACGCTGCCGCCCTACAAATTGGGTCGCGTACAGACAGCAGCAAAAGGGAGTGCAGAAGAGCAGCGACAGCCGGTGGGCGCACAGCGTAGCGCCGGGACCGAGCTGCCTTCCTGCAGGTCTTACTGCGTCCGATATAGAGGCCAAGGGTGCTTTGCCGTCCGTTGCTCGCTGTACGAGTATTTCCACGTTCATTTCCGCTGGGCTCTGCTCCCGCCCATCGCCGGCGTCCTCGCGCTGCCATTCGGCCTTGGACACGATGCGGACGCCACGCTTTGACACTGTCCGGTGCTCGGCTCTCCCGCGTGCTATTTCCGGCACGTTGCCCGGCACGTTGCCCAGCGCGCCATGCCGGCCGTGCAGAGCGACGGTACACGTCCTGCATGCTGTGCGCGGCCGAGCCGTGTTGGGCTGCGGTGACGCCGATGGGCAACAGGAGCCGTGGCTTCGCAGGGTGGCTTGCCCTCCTCCGGGGGCAGGTGTACGGAGTACGCGCTCAGGACACCGGCGCCACAGTCCGACAGCCGCCCTGCCTGCGCCACTTCTGCGGTGGCAGCGGCCACGATCGCGAGGGCAACGGCCACTATCGCGAGGGCATCGGGCACGCCGACCGCAGCATCGCCGCCGCGACGCGCGACCGCTGCCAGCCGAGGCTGCGCGATGCCCCCGGCAGCGCGAGGACCAATGCAAGGCACAGACTGCTTGCCCGGCCAGCAGTCCGTGGCTGGCCTCGTCGGGACTCGTCGGCTCTCATTGGCCGCCGTTGGACGTGGCATCCGTACGGAGTACTCGTACAGGCAATACGACGTTGTCCGTACCGGTACCTGGCACGCGCCACGCCATACGAGTACTGTCCGTCGCACGGATCAGCACCCCGGCCACCTGAAACGCGGCATACAGGTACTTCGACAGCCTGGCTGCCATCTGTACTTTCACCCGGAGTGATCAGCAGGCACGCCGTGCATCAATGGCAGACGGAACGCGCGGTCCTTTCTTTGGCATGCGCGGCGGAGAGCAGCAGAACAGCATGCCCGTATCCGTGCTCCGTGAGCAGGCCCAGCTCCTGTCTCGAGGACGGCGGCGCAATGCAACCATGCGCGTAATGGCCGCCGCTCATGCCCGACTAGGCAAGTCGTCCGTCGCGATCGATGCCCCGGCCCTGCAGCGGTGTCTGGGTGCGCTGCCGCATACGAGTACGAGTTGCGTACTTGTGCAGACGGTGTACTTGTACACGCACGCCTGGCCAGATGTACCGGTACGCCGCCGTCGTTTATGACAGATGCAGCCGGCCGGCCCTCTTGGAAAAATACTCCGAAGCCGAGTGGTCCTCCTGTTGGGCGGATGCGACGCTGCAGATCGATGCAGTACTCGTACAGAAGTGCCGCGGTTTCTTTCGCGCGAGCACGCTGTCCTACTGGGGTGCAACGTGCTCGAATTGTCGTTGGCATCAGGAAGCTGACAAGTTGAGTCGATAAAGGCCGAGTCCGAGCAGACAGAGCTTGCAAGAAGACGGCCTCGTGCAGACATGCCGGCAACGTCGTTTCGGCACAGTACAAGTCGACACGCCAAGTAGAGTACAAGCAAGGACACCCTCCAGCGGCACTGTTGCAGTGTATTACTCCGTAACACGTCCAAGATCCCTCCGACTAGCCCACTCCTGTTAACACGTCGCACAGGTTGCGGCCAAATGGCCGGCAGCCGTTTGATTAAAAGGGCTGGCCTCGTACCTCGTACATGCTAGCAGCCGCCTGGCCACAAGTGCGGCTCGTAGGGTGCCATCCCATGTCAAAAGCAAGGCGTGCGTGCCTGTTTCAACTAGGCCAGGCCTCGGCAGCTCGCTAGGACACATGCGGCCAGCCTTGGGCGGCAGAGGCGCAAGAATGAAAGCAGCTAGCCACAAATTAACGGATGGCTACATGTTTGGCCGGCCCTCCCACGTCGTAGGCCCTGCGTTTGGTGAGGGGAGGACGTGCCTGTCGTGCAGGGGCGCCGACGCGAAGCTATCGCCATTTCAGGCTTGTGCCTCGAGGCTTGCCGATCCCCCGGCCCAGGGCCGCGGCAGCCCCAGAAAAAGCAGAAAAGGGCAAGGCGAGAGGCGAGATGTGCGACAGGGAGCCATGCAAGCACAAGAGATGAAAGGGGACGTGACAATAGCCAAAAGAAGAACAGAAGAAAGGAAGAACAGAAGAAAGGAAGAACAGAAGAAAGGAAGAACAGAAGAAAGGAAGAACAGAAGAAAGGAAGAACAGAAGAAAGGAAAGAAAGAAAGAGTAAACCGCCACACCGGACTAAGCGTATCGTGCCTCCCAACGCCCCATCAATACGGGCATTTGTCCGCATGAGCAAAAAGTCTGTGAGTCCGGCAGGCCAAGCCTCGCGGCAGCACGCCCTACTTCGACAGGAGGCGGCAATAGTGCCTCGCAACGATGAATATGTCGGCACACGATCGTAAATGGACTGGCGTCCGCTCCCCTTCCCTGTGCAGACCAACACCTCCTTCAGCTTGCTGTCCTGTCCCAATATTGCCTCGTCACACATGGAAGTCTGGCACGAAACACGTCCCTTCAGCTGAGCGGCCGCACCCTGGCCCTCTGTAGCGCTTGCCCTGACTCACCAGAGAAGCAGCCGCCGCCAGACCAGACCAGAAGAGGCGCCATCACTGGCCTGCCTCTGGCACACATCGACGTCACGCTTCGGTGCTCTGGTCTTTGAGCTTCCGTCCGGCTCAGCCTTTCCGGGCGATAACACGTCGTTCCTCCCCAACATCTGCTTCACTGCATCCTAGTTGATTTGATTCGTATTTCTCGTTTCCTGATTGATTTCTTTCTGGCTTTCTGGTTCCTCTCGAGTCCTTCATGCTGCCTCCGCCTCGCAGCCCCGCAGCCTTTCTAGCCTCGACTGCCATTCGCAGCCCATCGCTGCATCATCACCTGCCAGTCTATATGCCCATATCCTCGCAACCGGCACGTCTTCCGTGCATCATAACTAGAAATGCTTCACCAAACAAGTCGTGTCACCATCTCGTTGCCTTCGAGCCCGTCCCGCGGTATCATGTATCTCCGTCGAGCAGCCTAAGCCGAACTCCATTTATCATAAAGCGTCACGGACGCCCGTCCGTCCCAGAAATTCAAAGTAAACGCAGACACTTGCATTCCTGCACGAACACGCTGGGTGCCCGTATCTCCTGCTCACGAACCGCTGTTCCTTTCGTCCTTGTTCCTCAAGCTTATTATGGATGCAATGCTTAAGCTTCTCCTGTTGTCGTCAGGCCGCAGCGACCCGCTGGGCAGGTTCAGAGTGCTGCCGCCGCTGCTGTCACCATCGCCATCAGCCTCCCGCGTGTTCGCTCTCCCGCCAGATCCCGCGACACTGGCACTTTGCTTCATCAACGGGTTTTTCTTCTGCAGCACAGACGGAGACGACTTGGCCCGTTCCACCACTGCGTCGTTCCCTCGGCTCCTCGTGAGCTTCTTGTGCAGCCTCTTCAGTGGTGCAGTGTCGCTCGAGCCTGTCTCCGTCGAGGCCTGTGACTGCAAACTCTGCTGTGGCGATGGCATTCTTGACCCGACATCTGTGGTGCTGACATTGGCGAGATCGGTGCTGGATGCTTCTGTCGTCGGAGGACCTGCTTCGATCCCGTTACTATCTCGTGTCTAAAAGACCGCTGTGTTAGTTGCCACTCTCAAACGTCGTATGCTATAGCAAGGAACAATGCGTAACTTCGCCCATCGCTCATGCTCACCTTGCCGCCAATGTATGCCTCCAGCTTTCTCTTCAAAACGTCAGACTTCACGGGTTTGGCAAGATAGTCGTTCATCCCAGCCTCCAGACACCGCTCCCTGTCGCCCTGAATCGCAGAGGCCGTCATCGCAATCACAAGTATCTCTCTCACGTCCTTGATAGCGTCTTTGCGAAGGAGCTTCGTAGCTTCATAGCCATCGAGAACAGGCATTTGCACGTCCATGAGTATCACGTGGTATGGCTTTCCCTCTGTGGCTTTCGCTCGTAACGCCTCGACCGCCAGCATACCGTTTTCATAGGCGTCGACTGTCTTGAAGCCCAGTCGCTGCACATACTGGATCGCAATCTTGCGATTGATCGGGTTGTCCTCTGCAACACAGACTCGCAGCTGGTCCTTCTTAATGCAACTGAGATCCATGTGCGGGTTGACCGGAATAGCTTTGTGCTCCTGGTCCTGTGCTGATGACCCCGTTGGCGGCCTAGGCTCGGCTTCCCCAGACTCTCCAGACTCCTCATGATGCGTTCCAACAGACGACAATAGCGTTTTGGGGAGCTTTGATACGTTAGGCGGGAAGGAAGCTGAAATAGGACTCGGAGCAGCAGAGCCTCCTCCGGAAGACGCTGGCACTGTTGCCGGAGACAGGCCAGTTGTGGGCCCCTTTCCGCTTCCTTTGTCGAACGTGACGGAGAACCACACCTTGGTACCCACTCCCTCCTTGCTTTCCAGGTAGATCTTGCCCTTCATAATACCTTCAATCAGAGACTTGCAGATACTGAGTCCCAGACCGCTGCCTCCGTATTTGCGGGCCGTGCTAGGGTCAGCCTGGCTGAACGGCTGGAACAGGTTGGCAAGCTGCTCTGGCGAGATGCCAATGCCCGTGTCTTCGACCCAGAATGTCAACGTAACTGTTTCGCCCATGTCCTCCTCCACCCGTGCACCAACCGTGATCGTGCCCTTTTCCGTGAACTTGAGGCTGTTGCCGATGAGGTTGCCCAAAACTTGGTGTATGCGAACCGGATCGCCAAAAACGAACAGGTTCGAGGGCAGGTCGATCTGCTTGATGATTTTCACCGCACCTTCGCTAGTCTTCTCTCGGTTCCGATAGGACGCCGCGCGGACAACTTCAGGCATTAGCTCTTTGGGGTTGAAGGCAGTGATGTACAGCTTCATCTTGTCCGCCTCCATGCGAGAGAAGTCGAGAATATCGTTAATCACAATAAGAAGGATATCCGCAGAGAGGCGAATCGCCTCTGCCATCTCTTGCTGCTCTGGCGTCAAGCTGCTGTCGCGTAGCAACTCCGAGTTGCCAATCACACCGTTGAGAGGTGTGCGCAGCTCGTGCGAAACATTGGCGAGGAAAATGGACTTGGCCCGGGTCGCCTCCTCGGCCAGCTTCACGTTGCGTTTCGCCTCCGCCTCCGCCTGTTCCGCCAGCTGCTGGTTGCGCTTTGCCTTCTTCTCCGCCTCTTTGGCCTTGTTCTCCGCCTGGATGGCCGAGTGCAGTGCCGTCTTCTGCAGAGCCACCATCGATCGATTCTCGGCCGACACTTTCTCCGTTGCCTTCATCGACAGAGCGTTTGAATAACTGATGCCAATCTGGTTGACCAAGAGTTGCAGAACCGTCACGTTTCTATCTGTGAACGCCCCTGGAACTCCCTCAAGATAAAGCACACCCATGAGTGGGTTGGAAGCATGGCAGATCGGAATGGAAATGACGGTCCGGCTCTTGGGGTTCTTTTGAATCCAGCACTCGCTCACGTTTCCGAATCTCTCATCGCTGATGAGGTCAGGCACGAAAATATGCTCCCGGAATCGCAAACTGTAGAGGACCACATTCTCCGCAACGATGCAAGTACCAGTCAATGGAATGCCTGGCATATGCGCTTCGGCCTTCTTCTCCGAGTCTCCGCTCGCAGCCACACACCAGTCTGACCCTCCTTCGTCCTGCACAATAATGGCAGCCTGTGTTGCCGAGCCGCCGCAG
Organism: Grosmannia penicillata; assembly: GCA_002778075.1. NCBI lineage: Eukaryota > Fungi > Ascomycota > Sordariomycetes > Ophiostomatales > Ophiostomataceae > Grosmannia > Grosmannia penicillata. The sequence continues at coordinate 1,211,046 of PCDK01000018.1, read as the reverse complement.
GTTTGAAGAATGACATCGCACATCGTCTTAAGCAGCTCGTCGACTCGGAGAACAGACGAGATGATTTGGGACGACTGAAGGATGGCATGGAGGTCGATCATGTCGAGAGTCGGCAGCCCTGCGGTACCGGAGTCGGTCTCTGCCTGCATGTCGCCTCGCCAAGCACCGATTCTCCCCCCCTGGATTCCAGACAGGTCGGCCGAGTTAGTGCCGGCATCATCTACGCCGTGGGAATGCACCTCCTCGCCGTCGATAGCGGCAAAGTGCACAGAGGTTGGGTCAGCAGCAAGATCAGTCTGTACACACGCATCCACAGTGCGCGGGTTCTTCGTCGGCCCGCGTAAGAGGAAGGTGTGTTCTTCTTCGATAGTCTCTGCTATTCCGGTAGCACCAAGCTGCTGGAACAGGCTGATGGCGTCCCGAAGAGCAGATCGGGCAGAGCGTCGAGCTGACTTTCGGATGAAAGCGCCCGCCATGAGGTAATTTCCAAGAGCTTCTTCAAAGAGAAAGTTGTGTTCCGATGCGTGATCCAGTGCTTCTTCATACTGCTGCAAGGCGCGTCCCGTGTCATAGTTGAGCTCTGAAATCTGTGCGTCTAGAAGTGTTGACCAAGAATAGTAGTTTATGTCGGACTGTTCTGACCAGTCCTGGATGTTCTTGCGCAGGTCTTGAAGCTCTAAAATTGTTTCCTCGGTCCTGCCCTGTTCCTTCAAGATGTCGTCGCCAGTTTTCGGTCGCGTGGGATCTTGTTGGCGCCGTAGAACGACACCCGCAAGTGCCAATCCGTAGTACAGCATGACAAGTCTGGTGTTCCGCGCCGACAATATCAGATTTCTTTTGTCCATGCAGCGCTTTCCGAGCTCAATAGCAGCATCATAGTGACCAAATAGGAACAGCGGTACAATCTCCAGAGATTCGTAGAATAGCAGGGATCGCTCTCCGTTGGTTGCATAACCCCGGATCCAATTCTTGTACGTCACCGCATTGTGCTGCTCGTCGGTCATGACATCGTTGGCTTCTTTGAATTTCGTCTTCCCCTGGAGCGCACGGCTCACTTGACGAACGGCAATAAGGAGGGTGCCTCCCTGAGTATCTTGATGCCAATTCGGTATGTCCTCACAGCAATACATGCAGAACGACTCGACGTCAGTGCAACTCTCGCCTGCAAAAAACTTGAGCATGGCTGCCAGGCCAAAAGTGAGTATCTCAGAAACGCGGTCGCCGGCAGTAGCACCGTATTCAAGCGAGCCCTCCAGTTGAGCGACCGTAAGTGACAGCGGGTGCTGAACATGGCCCAGGAAGCTAGCATAGAGTATGTAGCCCCGCGCCATCGAAAACGGATCGTTTGAGCGGTCCAAAAGCTCGAGAGCATAGTTGCCTAGATCGGACGCAAACCGGACCATGCTGAAGTTGGACAGAGCAATCATGGCGAGAAACAAAAACCCAGTTCCGGATTGCGGGAATGGCCCATCACTCAGATGCATCTTGACCATGGATATCGCAATGCGGTAGACGACGAGATGGTCACTCCACAGGCTTGTGCTGAGCGCTTCGGCCAGTACGGCGCCCACCGAAGCCGTAACCGGGTCGTTTGTGCTCGGCGGATTGAGCACCTCGTCATGGCTCATGCTCTGAATCTGGGTGGACAATTCTTCGAAATCGGCATCGCATTTCTCGCTTGACGATGTATCGTCCACTGGAATGTCCATGGCTCCGAGACAGTCCTTGATGGAAGCGAGAGCTTTGGTGGCATTTCCGCTCTGCGCATATATGCGAGACTGTAAGACATACGCTGGAGCTTTGTCGAGGGGAGTTTTTGCATGGCAAAAGATTTCGGACAGAACACCATTTGCGAGAGGATGCTGGCCCATGTATAGGTAGCACTCAGCAGCGCGAAGAAACAGTTGGAGTGTCTCCTCGTACGACACATCGTCTACCTCATCATTCCATGGATCCGGTTGAAGAAGGGCCACAGCATTGCTGTAACACTTGGCTGCAGTCGGTCGTGCGCCATTCTCCGTGGCTGCGTGGCCACAGTCGAGTAGGAGCCTCCGGTATATTTGACGATGGGAGATTCGCTTTTTGATGACATCAACAGCTTCGCAGATGTGCATAGCTGCGCTGTCTTTTGTATCCAGGTCGTCGCCATAGTATTTAAGAAGGGTTTCACCAATAACGTAGTGCATCTTTCTCGTACTACAGACTTTCATGTCCAAAGATGCCTGGACGTACCGGTCGTGCGCGAAATGAAACCGGTCGTCAGACTCGGTAGGCACAATGATGCATGCCTGGACGGCGGCCTGGAGACCGGCGAGCGCTTCTCCCTCCGAATATGTCCTATGGGAATGCTCAGACAACGGTTCAGGACACGTTTCGTCGATGAAGTTGAACTCGTTATTCAGGAGATGGCAAATCATTTGGAAGGAGAAGGAGTTTCCGAGAAGCGCCGCCCAGCCCAGAATGGATCGCGACGCTGGGGGAAGCTCCTGTAAACGGCTTGTGATGAAGTCGGTGTTCAGGATGTCATAATGTCTGTCTCCCTGAAATTGTTCAAACACGCGGTTGATGTCGTAACGCCACTGGCTTTTCTCGTGGTCGTACCGGATGCACTTTTTGCGGTAGCACGCATTGAGCATTTCCCTCATATAAAATGGGTTTCCTGCTGTTTTTGCCTGGAGTACCAATGCGAGCGGCATGATGTAGTCTTTTTCTCGACTAAGCGTCAGCGACACGAACTTGACAATATCTTCCTCCTTCAGAGGACCAAGCTGCAGTCTTGTCACAACCGGACCACGGTTCTTCGGATACTCTCCTACCGGGTATTAGCGGGAGCTGCCTTGTCGAAAGCGTAGGTGAGAGGTAATAGGGCATTAGTATACATACCGTCCGTCTCGGTCGGGGTCAAAATGTTTTGCACTTCCGCGTACGTCATTTCATCTGGCCGAACGGTGATTATGATGATCATGCGGAGGCGAGCACTGATGATCTGCGTGATCATTTCCAGAGACTCGGTGTCGGCAAAATGCAGGTCCTCCAAGCAAAAGCAAATGAACTTCTGGGAGGTGAACATGCGCAGAATATCGAGAATGGTGTTCATCAGTCTCAAGGTCTTTGTTGATGTGCCGGCGCGCAAAAAGTCCTGAGAATTTGTTGTGCCGGTCCGAAACGACGCCGACGCGTTGCTTTTCGGGACGCTCGTGGCCGACGAGACTGATGACCCAGAGCATGAGCCATGTCGTTTGAGCTCCACCGTGCGCGGGTGGTGGTTCACCGCTGACCGGCCGATGTTCACTGCAGTGTCGGACGCGTTGAAGAGAAACTCCGGGAGGCCAAGAAGCTGGTGCAGCACTGGCCAGATAGGCCAGACGTATTGCTTCAAGGCTTGGTGGAAGGGCGTGTCGGTGTTCCGTTCACCCCAGACCTGGCGAAAGAGAGAGGACAGGAGTTGGAAAAGGGGACCGAAGGCAGCTTTTCGCGCTTTGTCAAACTTGGCTGTGGCACAGTAGCCTCGGCGTCGCGCTTCTGTCATCACAGACTGGACCAGACAGCTTTTCCCCAAGCCGGCAGCACCCTCGACAGTGATAATTTCGCAGTGGCCGCGGCGACGGAACTTGGCGGACCCCAGCTGCCGAGACAGGCTGGAAGATGAATCTAGCAGTGCCGATGTGGTATGGCGAGAGGTCCCGTCGCGCTCAACTGGCGTGGAATCCATGGAGCTCTTGGATTCGAACGACGATGTTTGTTGGCGCTCCCACGATCGTTGAGGAAGACGCAGGGCGCTAACACTGGAATGGGTAGAGGACACGTCCATAGACAGTGTCTGTGTCTCGGTTGACTGCACGGAAGGGTGCACGCTGGCGCGGAACTTGGGCTCGGAGGAGATGTTGTGCGAGAAAGTGCTGCCTCCTCGGTTTGTGCCTTCGACTGAGCTCGTGCCACCTTCGCTGGAATAGTCAGCGGTGTCAGCAATGTCGTTGGACATGGTTGACCCGGCGTCGGAGAAGCGGTTGCTCGCGCCTCTCTGCGTCATGGAGTGGCACTTGGCGACGCGCTCGACGACCTTGAAAAGCTGTCTTCGCTGCTCGTCCCGGCCTATCATGGCGGATGGCAGCACGAAGAAGGACGATCTGTCGCGCGATCCGGTCTGCCAGTCTTTGAGTGCGGCAAGATTGCCGGCAGCCAGAAACTTCTTCACCTCAAGAAGATCGTGACGTAAGCCACTAGCAGAATGATACCTGTCGGCGATGTTCTTGGCTGTGCATTTCTGGATAATACGGCCGATGGCCTCGGGGACATCGATCCGCACGGCAGATACAATGGGGATTCGGCGTCCGAGAACGCCCTGGACAATGTCCAATGGCGTCTCCCCTTCGAATACGGGCTTCTGGGTGAGCAGGATCCAGTAGAGGATGCCCAGGGAGTAGATGTCGGTTCGCGTGTCTGGCTCTGCAGGCATGCGGCCAGTCTGCTCGGGACTGATGTATAGAAGCTTGTTCATCGCACCGATTTCCTTGGACAGCAGAGACCAGCCAGTGCTCGTCAAGCCGTGCTCAAAGGCACGCAGGCCCGAGCCGAACGAGGCCAGTTTGACGAGGCCCGTGTCCTGGTTGTAATGAAAGGCGTCTCCGCGTATTTCGCCATGGACAATGTTGTGGCTGTGGTGGATGAGCTCCAAGCAGCGGGCTGAGCCAATGGCAAAGTCCATAAAGTGCCTCAGACTGATGGGCGGCGCCAGCCTGAAGTTGGCCCGGATGTCCGCGACCCAGCCACCCTTAGTCTGGCGTGCGAAGTAGAATGCCGGGCCGAGGTCAAGGAGCTTCCAGGTGTGACTAGTGCCAGGATAGTAGTAGATAGCGACGATGAGCGGCCCACGGTCGCCCGGAAGCGGGTTCAGGCGAAGATGGTCGATGGGTTTTGCGATGTGGTCTCCGCGCGGATCAGAGCTCGAATTCATATTTCTCACAATGTGGAAAGACCTCTCTTCCCGCAAGACGTGGTAAGAGATGCGCGCGACCACGTTCTCCTCGATCAGAAGCGCATCAGGGCCAACGACGGCGGCTGGCGTGGACGCAAGCGATGGGTTGGACCCGAAATCACTGGCTACGTCGTTCGGCGCAGGCGAGTGGACAGAGGAGTCGGCGTGGGATGCCCGGCTGGATGACGTCTTGCCGGCCGGTGATGAGATGGGAGAGGCTGGAGACACATTCCGGTGATTAGCCGCAGCGTCTGCCGGTGTCGTCGAAAATGGTGAGACAAATCGGGTGCCCAAAACATGCCTAGGCAGCTGGTTAGTAGCGACTCTCGACGTGTCACGCGGCTCGAGCAGGCCTCCTCTGTCCGTACCAGTTGTCGTAGCTGGAATGATACGGCCGCTTGGTCTCGTCCCAGGTATAACCAGCAATCTGATGAAGCCGCTCAAAGAGGCGTGCCGGTGGATCGAGTGTATCGTCAGACGAGGGGCTGGGGATGAAAGCCATGCTGGGCAGCTTGGCGAAGCAGCTGCTCCGACGAAGCCCGGCAGGCGATAGCGTCAAAGGCGATAGATCGTGACGGCCCGGAATCACCCCCCCCGCTGAAGCGTTTTATTCTATGCCGTATCGTAGGTGTGGATGCCCGGGAACCATGGTCGTTCTCGACAGCAGAGATAGGCCGGCGACCGGTGTGGCAGGTTGGAAGGGCAATGCGTGGGCCGGCTGGCGCGGCTGCAGCACGGCTGTGTGGCCGTGGCAGAAGCGTGCGCTGTGCGTGTCGGGGCTAAGAACCGAGACGGTCGTGAAAACGCCACGCCGGCCGAAGCTGAAGCCGAGACCCGGAAGATGGGAGGGGCAAGCCAAGTGGTGTTGGGCGTGCGTCGCAGCGGGCAGTGCCTGTCAAGGCGGCTGCTGCTCGGGGCGGTGCGCTGTTGGTGCGCTGTCGTTGCGATGTCGTTGCGCAAACGGTGAATCGCGCGGCAGCTTTCTGGCGGCTGGGAGAGGGATGGCAAATAGATGGGATTGATGGTCGTCGATACGAAGTAGTCGATTTTTCGCGGGTGTCTTAGTCAGTGGGCCACGCTGTGTGCCAGGCGGATCCTGCAGGCGGGACACGAACCGGTTCGCCGTGTGGCAGCGGTCTGGAACGTGCCGGATACCTGTCTTCGGGTGCCGCAACGGCGGCTGGCGTTGGCTTAAATGCCTTTGCGATCAAGCCGGTTGGATGCGATGCCGATGTGATGTACGCGTGTAGTTGGCGGCGGAGGAGCTCTGGGCGTACGGGCGCTTGAGCTGGTGCTTCGGGCCTCCAGGCCAAACGATACAACGGCAGGAGCAAGTGGCCTCAGACAGCAGCGGATCCAGCGTGTGTACCGAAGAAGAAGGAGCGAAGAAACCTGGCGGCCAAGGACTGGGAAGGCACGTTGACGTGCTCGTGCTTGCCGCAGCAGGAGGCACAGTGGCTCGTGCAGTCTCGCACGGTACGGCGGCCCTGCACGGCCGCTGCGCCGTCACTGTGCGGATAAGGCAAAGCAGCGAGAGAGAATACTTTCGGCCGACAAAGGTGCGGCTATCTGTGCTCTCGCAATTTCATTCGCCGAGTCGGTCCCGCATTATGCAGCCAAAATTCTTGGTTGCCCGGCCCGATGATGTCAGCGGCGCCTTCGCAGCCAATGCTATTTTGGGTTTAGCTATTTTAGCTTACTTCGGAGGAATGCTGCATTATTGGTCGTCCCTTTGGAGAAACTTGATGGCATTTCGAGACAGTATTACAAGATTTTCGTGCCTCTGGTGTGTAACGAGACATTCATTTCTATTCTTGGAATAGTAGGTATGCGACGAAGCTGTCGCCAGTACATGTGTACAAGACTACATTGTGCCTTTGCTGCCAGCACGTGTTCATGGGCCGTCGTTCCCTACCCCGCACGACCTGTCTGAGTTGTTTGCGGTGCTGTTTGTAGTGACAGGCAAAGGGGCCGAGATGTGAGAGGGAAAACTTGGGAGACGCGCACTGGAACATCGATGTCGAGAAGATCGTCTTTGTCCAACACAAGCCCGCAATGTTTCCGCCACCTCTGGCGGGGATGCCATGACGCTCGACTCCCACCCGCACCACAACGGGCGTGGGAGTTATAAGCCTGTAGTAAGCAAGCTTCTCCTATATTGTCTGTATATCCCAGAGAGGTTCAAGGAAGCTTGATTACTGCAAGCTCACTCTCTCGATGACTCCCAATCGGTGCGGATTCATGGGCACCAACGTGTGCACGTATTTCCTCTTTGTAAAGAACTAAGCTGGCCAGTTTAAGTCACGCAACCATGCCTCAATTCGCTCCTCAATCGTTTGATACGGAACCAGAGGCAAGGAGGATATGTCGTGCAGAGCCAGGCCGTTTCTCCCTCGCACGGTGTTGAATGGAGCAGGTTTTTGGCCTTGGCCATCTCTCTGCTGAAAGTACTTCAGCGGGACCACCATCAGCCGTTTCACCAGACGAGTCTGTATCCTCTTGGTGGTGTCCCTTGGTGCTGCTGATGAGTGTCACTACTGCGCTCCATATCTGCAAGCCCTTGGGCCGCTCCATGAGTGGGGTTGTCCATAGGGAGAAAAGAGGTTCAGTTAATTAGAAATATTGAAATGACAAGCGGCGCAAGCAGAGTCCTGCAGACGATCTGATATGCCCAATAACCCGGCAATGCAAACCCAGACCGTATGCGCCTTGTTGGTTCCTATTCCTGCAGACACTCTGGGGCTGCCTTTGCTGGGTTATGGGGCACTTAATGGCGTGATGGAGGGCCGTGAGGAAGTAGAAACTGGGAGATGAAAAAGGAAGTGGTACGGTAGAAGGAATGTGGGGTTTGCCTTTCCTCCCCGCTACTCCGTAGCTCAGCCTGTAATTGGCGGGTTGGGTCGGTGACTAGCGAATACGGGGGCTGCCGTACCTTTTGCTAGATCTCACCGTTTTTAGCGCTGCTTGCTTGTGACAACTGATGACAACAGATTGGGTTTGTTTTCACAGATTAACAAGACCTGCTTATTGCGCTGCTATTTTTAGATGCGTAGACTGTATTGTGTGTGGTTCTTTTTCTACTGGGATTGTTTATTTAATTTGAAACAATCATTTCCGGTGTTAGTTTTTGCCTTTTTGCCTTTTTGCTGTTTTTGCTGTCATTCTCGTCATTCTCGTCATTCTCGTTCTAATTCTAACAAATCACATGTCAAGTCATAAATCACTTATTTTTACAGATTTAATGACCCGTATATCGCTTAAATAAAACAGCATATATGCTAACATCTACTCTGATTCGGACATCGTGTACGTACCACAGTGACGCACGTCTCAATATCTATATAGATCATCACATGTCTCATCTACCGGCAGCGGCCCGTCCTGCTGCTCACATGCCCTTCATTGTCCAATCATGTACCGTGGCGTACCCAGAGGCCCAGCCGTTTCCTGCTCTTCACGCCGCTCTCCATGCCGCTCGACTCGCTCATCCATCTATCGCGCACACAACTGGCAGCACCAAAACACAGAAAAGAGAACAAGACAGTCAAGATTGACCCAAAATGGCCGCGCACGGTCAAGTCTAATAAGTCTATTATCTCGGGCGCATCAATGGGCACAAAACACTGCCCAGAGGCCCTCCTTCCTGCCTACGTTGCTCGTCTACCGCACAAGGCATCTGTGCAGCCACTTAGCGCGTCGGCAGAGACGACTCCTTGGCGCCAAAGACAAAGGACTGCTCGAGGCGGCGCTCCGTGTTCTGGCGCGAGTTGACAAAGTCAGGGTAGTTGAGCGTCAGCTCGACAGCGCCGTTGACAATGTGGTCTACGGCCTCGACACCCAGCATGAACGAGTGGTCCTGGTTGCCGACCTCGTAGCGCCAGCTGCCGAAGCGGCCGCGCGACAGAATGTCCTTGGCCTGCAGCTTGGGCAGCAGCTCCTTGAGCACGCCCTCGCGCTCGAGGGCCGGGGTCGGGTAGCCGTGGTCGAACTTGCGGTGGTAGGTGGAGACAATCTCGTCGTCGGCCTTGATCATCTCAGTGTTAATGAGACCCTGGATACAGTCGCGCATCAGGTTCTCCTCGTCGACCGGCTTGAGCGTCGACTGCGACACCTCCAGCATGATCGACCAGTACGGGCCAGGCTTGGCCTCGCTGGACGCAGGCTTGCTGCCGTCACCGAGCTGCTGGGTGGCCAGCTCGACCTTCTCGTCCGGCTGGTTGTACGGCGAGTAGTTGGAGAAGATCGTGGCGCGGTAGAAGGGGCAGTTGTCCTCGGGAAAGTACAGCTGCACGGGGTTAGCGGGAAAACCGAGAAAAAGGGCAAAACATGCTACGAATACGCACCCAGCACTTGTCGCCAATGTTCTCGGGGCGTGCGCCGCGCAGACCAACGCCGATGACGTGGGTTGACGAGTAGTACAGGCCCTTGGACAGCTCGACCAGCTCCTTGTCGCCCATCTTCTCGACCAGCTGGTCGACGGCCATGGTGTTGACCAGCTTGCCGTAGGCAACCGTGGTGCCGTCGGCCAGCGTGACGGTCTTCTTGTCGGCGTCGACCTTGGTGACGGCGCCGGACTTGCCGTAGCGGGTCTTCTCCTTGGGGAGGGTATCGGCCACGGCGATCCAGATGCCGCCAGTGCCGTCGCGGGCGGGGAAGCGGAAGGTAGCGTTGGGGCCCCAGTTGCCGGCAACCTTGTTGAGGATGACATTTCGGGTGACGGTCTTGACGTCGGGGGCAGCGACGCGCTCACCGAGCCACTGGCACTGCATCTTGGTGGTCGGCACAGCCCAGACCTTGTAGTTGTACGGGCGCATGAAAATGTCAGCGACACCCTTGCCGGTGTTGCGCAGAATCCACTCGTCAAAGTTGGCGGGCTTCGTGTTGGCAACGCGGTGGTCGAGAGCGGCATCAATGAGGCCATCAATGCACTTGACCTGGTCGTCTTTGGGCAGCATGGAGATGTTGTTCTGGAAGGGGTAGGGCACCCAAAGGCCGCGGTAGCGGACGTAGGAGATGCGCTGGTGGGTGTACCAGTCGTCGGGCTTGGGGAGAGCCTCGTCGAGGCAGTCGTCGAAGTACTTGTAGTGGGAGAAGATCACATGGCCGCCCACGTCGTAGAGCTGGAGGGGTCAGCCGGGCGCAAAGCGGGGTGGAAGCAGCGGTAGAGATGCCAGACGAGAAGCAGGAATACTCACAAAGCCTTCGGGAGTGACGTCGGTAGAGGCAAGACCACCGGCCTTGTCGTTGGCGTCCACGAGGAGCCATGAGGGGCCATTCTGCGGCAGATGTCAGTGGACTGCGAGAGCAAGAGACGCAAGAGAAGCAACACTGAAGCAAAACGACAGAGGCAGACGAAGAAGGAAGAGGAGGCTCACGATGTGGTTGAGGCGCTTGGCGGCACCCAGGCCGGTCGGGCCAGCGCCAATGACGAGAACGTCGACGTTGCTGAAGAGTTAGCAAGGCATTGGCTTCGCAGCAAAGAGGAAGCACGAAAACACAGCTCTAGACATACATATCAGCCATGGCGGCGGTGAAGATGTTGATGAGGGGAAGACGACTGCTCGGGGCAAAAGACGGAGAGGCAGACGAGAAGCAGCAGCAGAGCAGCAGAGCAGCAGCAGATGACAAGGACAGAAGACACAAAGACCACACGAGACGCCGGTAAATGAGCAAAGCGCCGATGGTTGTCCAGAGGATGGAGGTCTTCTCTCGACGGAGCCGTGCGTTTTCGGTCGAAGTCAATGGATGCGGCAGGACCTCCTTTTCCCCCCTGTCCCCACGAGCGTAGACTGTTTAATTGGCGGGGCTAAAAAATAACATACTTGGCTCGTGCGGTTGCAGCGGTGGGCTACCCCTGGCTAGCGTTGGCTTTGCTGTATCGCAGGTGGGGGGCAGGCCTGGCCGACTTGGTGGCATTCGGCCAGCGAGCACAAGTACAAGCACGTATGCAGAGGTGCGCTTTTGCTGTGTGCCGAGGTTTTCGTACCCGAAACCGCTCTACGACGGCCGTACGGCACAGAAATCAGGGAACACTTTGTTACTGCGTGATACTCCGTATCTTACAGCCTTCCTTGTCTCTCAACCCGTCCATTAGCCGAGATCTGCTCGGCAACCTTTACTTCTGGTCATTGCCATTTGCCTTGGTTGCAGCCCCTCTATCATTGTGACATTGAGCTGCAGTGAGGTACGAATCTTGGACATGTATCTTACAAAGTACTCCGTAGCTCGTAGTCGACGGAGAATGCGGTGTGCATCAAGGGGGGGACGCGTAATGAGCAGAACGCTGAAGCTGAAGCTGGCGAGTGTCATGTGACCTGTGTGGCGTAAGGAGTCACGAATTACTCCTACTACGAGTACACTAACCGCCGTGGCACGTGTTAAAGTATTACTTGTAAGAACGTTCTTGTAAGATACTCACGGCAGCTGATTTATGCCCAGCGTAGGTGCATGACTCGAGCGCATGGCTGCTGTTGCTGAGGTAAAAAAGCCAAGTATCAATCACTATAGACACCTTCCCGGACGGCTAGACATCATCCCGAATTGTTGCCAACGGTCAGGCCGTTCCTGGCGGCTCTGCTACGTAGTACAAGTAACAAGTATGACCTCTAATCATGCCAAGCCCTGGCTGTGCCTCGTGCCTTGCAGCATGTCAGACAGAAGACCGAGGGCCAGACATTTGAAAACCCTCTCGTACCCGCCCCGTAAACGGCCGACACCGAGACAACCACTTTTGTGCTAGCTCTGACAACCATCGTCCGCTACAAGTAATACTGTGTGCAGCTGACACGCGGCAAGTACAAGTAGCTGCGGTGCATACGAGTACGCGTACTCTCACGCACCACGCATCACGCCGTGCCGTGTAGTGCTTTGTATCTGTGCGTTCTCTCAAGATCGAGCTGCTACTCGTACAGCCTCGAAGCGGCCCCATCTCGATCTTTTGCCATCCACTTTTTGCATCCAAAGACGGACTAGATATGTGACTTGCGCGGCACGCTCTGCCTCCGCCGACAGTGATATCGGGTTATGGTCTTGGCACGGCGGCCCGGCCGGGCAGAAGAGCGTAGACTCGTATTGAACAGGCATAATTCGAGAGATCGTGGCTAGCCGCCGGCATCGACAGCCAAGATCTCACCCCGCATGTCTTGGCAGTCCGGGCTCTTGCCGTGTACGGACATGTTCGTACGATGTACGGACGAGTGCATCGTACGAACTTTGGAGTAGAGTGTCTCGTACAACTCATGGTACTACGCATGTCTGTTCGGTCTAGGTCAATCACCTTTGTCGTCTCACAAGCCGGGTTGCCAGCTTATTGGGAGTCTTTGGCCAGCAACAGAGATATCAGCAAGAATACGCCAAATAGAAAGCTAAGATCGGTAAGTTACACGTGCCTTCAGACATGCTTGGCTGTTGTTGGCACCTATACTGCTATGCTCGTGAATCTCTTCGAGACGTTCTTAACTATTACATAGAGCATTGCATAACGCAATTGTACGAGTACGACATGATTCGGAAAGGATTGTAGCGCTCAGGTAGTAGAATGAGGACGAGGACGAGTAAGTCATCTGTACACGTGCTGTTTTTCGTACTTAATACTTTGGGGTAACTTTCATGGACTTGAGTTTACATGGTATCTTACTCTCACTTCTGTACGAGTATGGGTACATGCACGACAGTTGGTTTACTCCATACCCCGTACGTCGTACTTGTAAGCAACCTCGAGTGAACAACTCGAAGACGCAACATGAAGTAGACTATGCGAAAACTCCAAGTTTTTGCAGAGTAACAACGGCAGAAACGGCGGTGGAGACGATAGCAGCAAACGAAATTAGCCATTTAGTCCGGTATCAGAAGCAAAAAACGGCGCCGATCGTGGCTCTCAAGCCTGTTTGAATGGCGCCGACAGAGCCTCTGCTTGCCGACCTTGCCGATCCCCAAACTTGAAACGAGCGGTGTCTGGATTGGGAGCAAGACAGCGCAGCGGAAGGCTGAACGCAGCTGAGACAATTGCGCGTCCTTTTGCCTGTTGGCGGTGGCGAGACTTTTTGCTCTACGAAGGAATGTAGACGAGTACAGATTGCGAGTACGAGTAGTACGCAAGCAAAGCTACAAGTATGGAGTATTGCAAAGTATCAAATTACGTGACTGGCCGGTGGATACGTTATTCTACTCCGTGTACTTTACCTGTTTGGTGATAGTGGCGACCGGCGTCTTTAAGAGGACAGCCTGGCGATGCGACGTTGGTACTTTGCACTCACGCAGTATTACTCCGTACTGAGTACTTTCTTTTCTCCTAATAAGATACATATCGTATTGCCTATCTCAGCAAGCCTTGCGGCCGCGGAAGGCACGCATGCGGCGCCTTCCTACTCCGTAGTCGAGCGGACTGACACGTCTCGCAAATGCCAATCCTCCAGGCTGCGATCCTGCTTCGAGCCCGTTCGAGCCTTCCGTCGAGCACAATGGTGGGACCAATTTCCCACGACGGCCACAACTAATACCTTCCTTCCGCGAGACCGTCCACCCTATCGCACCTGCGCTTTTTTTCTACTTGCCGGCCTTCCTTCCTTCCCTTTGCAGTGTATTACTCGTCTCGCTCTTTCAGTGATACAGCACCAATGGCGTGGGTAATGCGGAGTATCAATCTCCCCTTTTCTCCTATGCAGCGCTCTCACAGAAAGGAATTGGGCCTGGGCCCCTAATAGCATATTCCCTATTTTCCGCGCAGTATTACGGAGATCTGTCCCACTGCTGTTGCGCTGCCGTCTCGCTATCCTGACCATTTTTCTAATTTTACCGCCGCACCTATCGCAATACGCGCTAGACCTCATTAGAGCGGTACTCGCCGTGTCGCGCCTGTTCATCGCTCCGTACAAGTAGCTCTGTTGCCCTGTTTTCATGCCATCCCCTATTTCCATTTGCCGGTTTTAGCAGCACCAATCGTACTGCATGACCTGTATTACCACGCGCCCGTTCGTGCCTGCATTTTCAGCGCCCCCTTTCACTGTGGCTACGCCAGGCCCTCGCCTATTCCCACAGGCCTACCAGCGCCCGCTTCGCTAGCATCGCGACCTACTTCGTACTTACTTAGATCGAGAAAAGTCACTTGTCGTTCGCTTTTCTTTCCCTTCTTTCTTCCTCATTCACCCGCCGCCAACGCCCCTGCCTCCCACCCAACTCTACGACTAGCCGCACATTCGTTTGCTCGTCGTTGCACAGTCGCCAAACTCTTCACAATGAGCTCCGGCGAGGACAAGATGCGCGCCTCGGGCGATGTGCCTCGTGAGGCCAGCAGCACCGGCTCTGTTCTGCCGACCGTCAACCCCGACGCCGAGAAGTCGCCGTCATCGAAGCCAACGATTCCCGCCGCGGCCTACGTTGTGTAAGCCTTGTCCTGCCCTCGCGTCGCTGTCCATGGACGCCGGCAACCGTTGCTAATTCACCGACCGCTGCAGCTCTTGGATTGCGCTGAGCTCGTCCGTCATTCTGTTCAACAAATGGATTCTCGACACGCTGAACTTCCGTACGTCACCCGTCTCGAGGCTTCGCGTCCAGGCTTGATCTTTGTGCGAACAACGGCGTCCAGACCGATCGTAATCGCTAATCGCGCGCATCCGCAGGCTACCCTGTCATCCTGACCACCTACCACCTCTTATTCGCCACCATCATGACCCAGCTTCTTGCGCGCTACACCACCGTGCTGGATGGCCGCAAGTCGGTCAAGATGACCGGCCGTGTTTACCTCCGCGCTATCGTCCCTATCGGCGTCTTCTTCAGCTTAAGCTTGATCTGCGGCAACCTGACCTACCTCTACCTGAGTGTCGCGTTTATTCAGATGCTCAAGGTACGTCTCGCAGTTTTGCCGCGTTGCCTTGCTAACGTCTCGTTCGCCTCTGCTGACTATCAACCAGGCCACTACTCCTGTCGCTGTCCTGCTGGCTAGCTGGGCCATGGGTGTCTCGCAGCCGAACATGAAGGTCTTCATGAACGTCATGGTTATCGTTTTCGGTGTCGTCCTTGCCTCCATCGGCGAGATCCGCTTTGTCATGACCGGCTTCCTTTTCCAGCTGGCAGGTATCGTCTTTGAGGCGCTGCGTCTCACCATGGTTCAGCGCCTGCTGAGCTCTGCCGACTTCAAAATGGACCCCCTTGTGTCGCTCTACTACTTCGCGCCTGTGTGCGCCTGCATGAACCTGGTCGTTGCTCTCCTGTGGGAGGCGCCCAAGGTTTCCATGGTCGACTTCCAGAACGTCGGCCTCTTCATGTTCTTCCTGAACGGCATGTGCGCCTTCCTGTTGAACGTTTCTGTTGTCTTCCTGGTACGTTTGTCCTCTTCGCCGCTTTCCCCTCCTATGGTGAGCTCTCATTAACCTTGCTTTAGATCGGCAAGACATCAGTCCTCGTCCTGACCCTTTGCGGTGTACTGAAGGATATTCTCCTGGTCGCTGCATCGATGCTGATCTGGGGCACTCCCGTTACTGGCCTGCAGTTCTTCGGCTACGGCATCGCTCTGGGTGGCATGGTTTACTACAAGCTTGGCTACGAGACCCTCAAGAGCTACATCGGCGAGGTTGGCCGCAAGTGGGCCGAGTTCGGTGCCTCCCGCCCAGCTCTGCGCAAGATCATCATTGCTGTCACCGTTCTGTTCGTCTTCTTCACAGTCCTCGGCTGGGCCAGCCCGAGCAGCATCCCAACGAAGCTGCCCACCAGCGTGCCTTTTCGGTTATAAGTTGCACATGTCGCTTATGCCGCTAGCTGTGCTGGCTGATGCTAAAACAAAACGAACGTCCGTCGTTTCATACCCGAAACACGGCGGGGAGAGTCGCGGAAAGGTCACGCGCTTTGCATGCGCTGGTACTGACTACGAACCACACATCTAATAATGGGTAGCCGCTCTTCCCGACCCGGCTGTCTTATTCTGCGGGCACATAATGGGAGAACGACATGAGCAGATGAGCGGGGACGGGCCTGTCCTCAAGGGTTAAAGATAACTTTTCTAGTATATATGCGTTACGGTGTTGTCTTTTTGAGCTTATCATTTCCTTTCGACGTTTTGTCTTATCTTCTTATCTTGGTCGTGGCACATTGTTCGTTGTCACATATTTAGGGCCGGCTTTGGTTTTCCACCGTGTGGGCTTCTATTTCTTTTCCTCGACTTCACTCGGCTTGGAATTCTTGCACTATGATATCAGAAGTGGCTGTTTTTTCTTTTCGACGGGAGCGGGTTTAGAGCTTGTATTTAGCCTTGAGCTGTATTACAAGTTACGCATTTAGATATTCGGGCGCTGGGAATAGATTTCCTGATGAAATCTCGAGATGAAACCGTTTGCGAAAGACATGGCTGAACTTACACTGCGCGTGTGATGTGTACGGAGTATGTGCAAAGTAAACTACGTAGTCACGAAGCAGACCCGAAGGTGCACACAAGGCGTGGTACGAGCAGTCTGAATATTGAAGTTTTTTTGTATTTTGTTTTCTTCATGAAAGGACATATGGCGCCTTCATTTTCGAACAGCCTGAGCACCTTTTACCATTTTTGTTCCCACGCCAGCCCCGGGCTTTTCCTGCCTGAACATGGAAGAGGATACCCAAGAAATGATCACCATGCCGTTAATCTCACAAATGCGTGTACCGGTCTCCCCTCAGCGTCCATTTCTGTTTCCTCCTCGCCTTGGCTGTTTGGCCTCTCGCCAGCGAGTAGCTGTGAAGAGACACATGCTTCGTCCACAGCACATGAGGCTGGACGAAGAGAAGAAGAGTTGACAGCAAATGGACGATGCGTGCGTGGCCGAGCGAGAGAGGCAACGCGAGAGAATGAAGAGAGAGGCAAGAAGGTGTCGGCAAATGGTATTGTTTCTTTTTTATATGACCGATTTTGCAACTGATGCTGGATACATCAATCCCCTCCCGCGGGCAAACAAAAAAAGGAGAAAAAAGGAAGCAAATTAAGGACCTTCCCGCTTAGAACTCTGTGGGCGCATGGTTAGTATCATAGAGCAGGAGAGCAAAAGGCAGGCCTGAAGAGAGTAGGGCTCAACATACTCAGAGCAGTGAAGAACCACCGGTTCTTGCCGCTTGTGTAACGCTCCTCCAGCAGCTTCTTGACGGTCTTCTTGGCCTCTTCCCGCTGGCTGACCTCCTTGAAGGTGTCGCTGGAGACGACGCCCTTGAGGCCCTCCAGATCCAGGGTGTAACGCGTCGGCATCAGGTGGTTGTAGTTGACGACCTTGATGAACGGCTTGACGCGGCTCCGCTTCTCCTGACGGGTCTTGGACATGCGGCGGGTGATCTTGGACGGGTAGCGCTCAATGCCAGCGACCAGGGCGTGGCCGTACGGGTGGGCCTTGTTGCCAGAGTCGACCGGCTGGATGATGACGACCTAGAAGCAGGAAAGAAGATCGTCAGCAATTTGGACGTAGTCCCCGCAGCAGCGCCGCTGCAGCGAGTCGCGCTCCCACAAAGCACAGAGAACACAGCACAAGGCCGTCTTGACGCGCGGAAGCTTTTTGCTGTAGACTCTGCGAGAGCCTCTTTTCGTCGTGAGAAGCAGTCCTGCGCTCGTCGTTCGCCGCCGGAGCCTGATGAACGTTTCTGACGTGTCGACAGCGACGCATGGCAGCGCCAATCGAGTGCATCCAGCGTGGCTATGCGCAATTTGTCGTGGCGCCTTGTGGAAACGATGCATTCTCCCCTCATCTGCAGACGTCTATTGCATAGTTCTCTGTGCTTTTTCCCGCTCCGTCCAGTTTGTCCTCACCTTCTTGCCGGCGAATCTGCCGCGCGTGACGATGGCAACGCGGCCAACCTTGAGGAACTTCATTGTCGAGAAGTGTGAGGTGGTGATTTCCCTAAATGGTATGTGGTTAGGGATTGGAAGTCGTCGGCGACGGAATTTGTTGTTGTCGTAATTTTCGTCGTAGGCTGTCGATGGGTCGTTAGGTTTTTCTCGGACTAGAATTTCAGAAAAAAAGTGTGTGCGGGTAAAAATTATTTCTCCAGGCCCTGGAAAGTGTAGGCAGACAGGCCAATGGGAGGCGAGAGGGTGGCTAAATATGGAGCCAAAAGCCGGGGCTACGTCTAGTCGGGCGAAGGAAGAGTCACGTGACCTTGGAGGGGAATCTTGGATGAGTCAGCCTAGCTCATGCAGTACTCCGTAGTCGCAACATGGGACACCGAGATCACCTGCGTCTATTTTCACCCGAAATCCACGATATCTGCACCTGGCTTCGAGGACAGCTTCACCGACACACAATGGCTGCGCCGACGTACATCATTTCTCGGGCTGCTGACCCCATCTTTGCCCTCTTCATCGGCGTCTCGGCGGCAGTGACTCGGATTAACCGGGAGGAAAAGCAGAAGGGCAGGAGCAGCCAAGACAGCATTGACGCGTTGAAGAGGTATGTTCGAATTTGACATCAAAGCAGGGCGCCACATGAAGTAGCTGTTGTCTGGAATGTCGGACCGAGTTTATTAGCTAACATTTACATAGACGCCTTTTCGGCTCTTCGACAAAGTCCACAGCATAAGACTAGCTCGTATCTACGAACACGCCAAAGCAATGCTGTGATACCGGTGCCGAGACCCGGACAGACGCTCATGCGCAAGCAAGCACAAGGCGGCGCTTACTTCTTGATGCCATACTCGGTTTGCATCATCTGCTGCACCATCTGCCCGCACAACTTCGCTGTCGGATTGGTGGCCACAGCCATTCGGCGAGCCATCTCGTTGCCAAACCGGCCACCCATCGCAAAGTCACGCGATGCTGCTTCTTGAAAGTCCAGCATGCTCCACTGGGATTCGGGACGATCTAGCTGTTGCAGCGTTTTCCTTGATGGACCGACGAGCTTTGACGTGACGAGGTAGACGATAGCTCGCTGTGTAAAGGCGGCGCTGAGGGTTTGAACAGCCGTGGGCGACAGGGCCGCGAACGGATTATTGGGAACTAGGAGCTCGACACAGCGGTCAAGATCAGACAGGACGGTGGCGGCTGCAGCTGCGCGCTCTTCAGCATTGCACTCGGAGCGATGAAGAAGAGCATCTAAGCCCACGGTAGGCTCGCTTTCCAATTCGTGCTTCGAGCTCTCCCGTTCCAAGAGCATGTCGTCGCCATAGAGGCGCCTCAAGGCCTGGGCACGGTTATTGCGGGCGCCGGCATAGGCTGGGTGCTCGTCGATGAGTGTATCCAGCCGGGCAATACATTTCCTATACGCCTCAACCGGATTTGCCGTTGTCTTTGGCAGTTGGCCGGCGAGCTCCAGATCCACCTGCTGCATGGCCATGACAAGCTCTCTGGATAACTGGCTGATGCGCTCATACGTCTGCGGGTCGGTGACGTGGGGGTCCTTGGGGAGGGAGGCGTCGATGCGGGTGGCTCCGGCTGTATTGCTCTCCGGGTCTCTGATTTTGCCGAGGACGCTGATGTCCCGACTGCTGAGGGGCTCGAAGAACTCCATGTCGAAGCAGAGCGGCTGCGGTTGGAGAGCGCGTGGCGTTGTTTTGGACGGCACAATCGTGGAGGGCGAAGCGACGATGGCGGATAGAGCAAGCTTCGACCCGATTGGACCAGCAAGGGATGCGGTTGCGAGTACGGTTGCGAGTACAGTTGCGAATATCTCGTACGCAACGACGACCGGCGATTGATAAAGATGAAGAGGCCGGGCTGCCGAGAGATGAGAATGAAGCTGTGTTCTGGTTTCGGGCCTTAATAAGCGCTAATGCGTGCGAATGCGGCCGTTGCGAAGGATGTGCTGCTGACCCGGGGTATACAGTGGCAAGCGCGACCGAATGACCGATTACATCAGAGGCCGTCGCCGGAACGCGGCGGAAACGGCTTATAAGTGGGGCCGTGTAAGGCCAGCGCGGCAAGCATCGGCAAAGCGCGGCTGGCGCAGGCAAATCTCTGTGCGGGACGTTATCCGCAGCGCCAGATCTAAGCCGAGCCGGGTTGCAAATCATGCGCCGGCGCGTCACATTGGATGCAGCGAGATGCACCTTCCTCATCTGGGTGTGAGGGGAAGCACAGGCTGACTATAAGAACACTCTGTCCTTGAAAGGGCGCGAAGGTTATCGTTGCCTCCGTCGTACCTTCCTCACTCGGTCTTGTCGTATCTTCCTCACGCGGACTTGTTGTACCTTCCTCACTCGGACGAGATTCCCAAAGTTCTACTTATTTGACTCGCGACAACTGCCTTCTACTACTCATCTTGTTCACATCGGCCGACATCGTACATTGCTCTTGGCGTTCTATCAACATCCTCGTCAACATCGAGTCAGCATCCTAGTCAACATCTTAGTCAATATACTTCCCCAATCTTTGATATTTGTCTGTGGCTATGTCACCCTCGGCAATCTGTGAATCGCCGCGGAATTCCACATTCTTCTCCAATGCGGCTACAGCGCATAAGTTGGCCTCGGCTAAGGATGGAGCTCATCTCGACATCGGCCAAGTGACGGGCATCGAGGGACTGGCCTTCCAGGACTATGACCACGTTACGTGGTGGGTTGGAAATGCCAAGCAGGCGGCGGCCTACTATGGCACGCTCTTCGGACTGGAGACCTTTGCCTACCGCGGCCTAGAGACGGGTAGCCGGTACTTCACATCGTACGCCGTCGGCCACCACGGCGGAGGCAGCGCACACGACAGCGGCGTGGGTGGCGAGCCGGAGCAGAACATATGCTTTGTCTTCACGTCGCCGCTGCGCTCCCACAGACACCTTCCGGCAGACGAGCCGATCTCCGATGCAGACCGTGAGCTGCTAAAGGCGATGCATGACCACCTGGAGCGGCACGGCGATGCCGTCAAAGACGTGTGCTTCACAGTAGATTCGGTGGAGGGCGTGTACCGGCATGCCGTGGAGGACGACGGGCTGTACTCGAAAGACAGCGACAACCCGAGCCAGCGCGTGGTAGGTGTGCAGCCGCCGACAGTGGTGCACGACAGCGAGCACGGCGGCAGCGTGACGATGGCGGTCATCCGCACCTACGGCGACACGACGCACACACTGCTCCACCGTGGCGACTACAAGGGGCCGTTCCTGCCGGGCTTCCGGGCAGCCAAGAAGACGGATCCGGCGCGGCGAACATCGTCATCGGCCAAGGTGGCGATAGCGCCGGTGCAGCGACCGGCGGTCGGGCTCGCACGCATCGACCACTGCGTGGGCAACCAGGACTGGGACGACATGGAGGCGGCCTGCTCTTTCTACGAGCAGCGGCTCGGGTTTCACCGATTCTGGTCGGTGGACGACGCGCAGATCTGCACCGAGTTCAGCGCGCTGCGCAGCGTGGTGATGGCGAGTGGCGGCCAGGAGATGGTCAAGATGCCGATCAACGAGCCGGCGCCGGGCAAGAAGCGGTCGCAGATCGAGGAGTACGTGCTGTTCAACAGCGGGGCCGGTGTGCAGCACATTGCGCTGCGCACGCCGGACATTGTGTCGGCGGTGTCGGCGCTGCGAGCACGCGGCGTGCAGTTCATCGACGTGCCGTCCACGTACTACACAGCGCTGCGCAGCCGGCTGTACGGGAGCAGCGAAGCGCCGCGGACGTGGCACATCAGCGAGGAGCAGCTGGACGTGCTTGAGCAGCTCAGCATCCTGGTGGACTACGACGAAGGCGGTTACCTGTTGCAGCTGTTTACGAAGCCGATGATGGACCGGCCGACCGTGTTCATCGAGATCATCGAGCGGAACAACTTTGAGGGTTTCGGTGCGGGCAACTTCAAGAGCCTGTTCGAGGCTATTGAGCGGGAGCAGGCCGAGCGTGGAAACCTGTGAGGCAGAGACGGGTATGGGCTTGCATTGCGCTACTCTGCGAGTGGTGGCAGTCCGGCTGGCAGTCGAGGAATATACACTACCGACGTAACTACGAAAGGCATGCATTGACTATGGTGAAAGCGTCGTTGCTGTCTTGTAAGACAGTGGGCTCGTACGTTGCCTGTCTCAGATATACGGCATATGAGTCAGGTCTGCTACATGTCTCACAGTCTATTTCTTCGAGGCTGCACCGCCCGGTCTGCTTACTATGGGATCAAACGCGGAATACAAGCCGGTTTTGGCGCACTGAATGCGCCGTTCTTGATGTAGCCATGCTCGATGATGAAGTCGATTAAGGAGTAGAGCGTGGCGATGGTGGCGGTGCTGTCTTGGCCGCCGCCTTCGGTGATGTCGCCGCGTATGTTCTGACGAGGCCGATGATGTTGCTGTGGCGGTGCCGAGAGCGCCTGGCCGTGGACAGCCGGCTTACACCGGCATGGCCACGTGGGCCGGTCGGGCCAATTGGCCGCGCCGCAGAGTGGAGCACATGCACGCCATCACGTGCGTAAGTCACGGGGTACAAAGAATCGAGGCTGGCTGTCGACGTTGTCTATGCTTCTCTACATGAGTGTAGCCTCCGGTCCGCCGCCTACGCCTTGGCTTGCCGGCCGTCCTCGCTCGTCGTTTGAGACAGCTGGCGGCCGGCAGCGTACAGCACTCCAGCCGCTCCGCTGACTCAGCCCGCCGGACGGCGGTGTCGATGCCGCGCCAGACACGCTGCCAGCCCTGCCGCCAGTCCGGTGCTCTAGTTGCTCCTGTGTTCGAGTCTGCGCCGGCAGCGCGGAACAGAACGTGCCGTCCGCTCCCGGCCCGGCGCCGGGTGTGCACGTGATCACGGTCTTGCATGTGTTTGCTGTTGTGGCGTGGCCCCTCACACCTCTTCGTTCTCCCAGTCCTTCTCACCAAACATGGGCCTCGCCGTGCTGCTCTCGCTGTTCTCCAGCTTGGCCAAGAACTCCGCCGGCAGCGTGGGGATGTACTTGCGCTCGCGCTCGCGGTTGACGCCGCCGAAGCCGGCGCCGTACGAGATGAGCATGTCCGTCGCCGACGGCAGCGTGAACGGCAGCATCAGCGCCGGGTCCAGCAGCAGGTGCTTGGGCGCGTCGTCCTCGCTGTCGTCGGCCTCGTCGAGGCCGTCGTCCATGGTCTGTTGGATGGGCGTCAGCGGCGGCTCGCTGCCCCAGGCGCCGTGTCCGGCCCAGTCCTCGGCTCCGTAGGCGGCCCCGTAAGCGGCTCCGTAGCCGGATGCGTTTCCATTGCCGCTGGCGCCCTTGGCCGGCGTGCCGGGCGCCGATGCCGACGCGTTCCGGGCGTGGCGCGGTGACTTGTTGGGCGACTGCGTCTTGCGGCGGTTGCGCAGCTGTTCGCGGCGCAGGGCGGCCTCCTTCTGGACGGCGACGAGGTACTTCAAGGCGCTCTTGGGCAGGCCCTTTTCGCCGACCTCGGGGCGGTAGTGCTCGGCGGCGTGGATCAGCTGCTGCGGGCTCAGGGCCTTGAGCTGCTGCAGCGTGCCGACGAGGGCCTCGAGGTCGTCGGCGCCGAGCGACGAGAAGCACTGCAGCCACTGCAGCAGCTGGATGACGGGCTCGAGGTGGCGGCGCGCGGCCTCGACGGTGGGCTCGCCGGACGCGCGCATCTCGCCGTGCTCGTAGTGCTCGGGGATGCGGTTGTTGGCGCGCGCCCAGTCCTCGAGGATGGAGATGTTCATGCGGATCTGCATGGCCTTGGTGCGCGCCAGGTACTTGCGGTTGGACATGATGCGGTTGAACAGCTCGGCGCTCAGCCAGTACAGCAGCTGCGACACAATCTGCGTCGTGATCACCGAGTGCACGTCGTACAGGTCGAGCACGAACAGCGTCGACGACAGCAGCGACGTGACGTTGCGCGGCGCCGGCTTCGCGCGCTGCTTCGGCGACGGCGGCCGGAACCGCCGCGCCAGCGGCTCCTCCTTGATCTCCTTCTTGCGCTTGAAGATCTTCCACTCGTTCTGGAAGGTGATGTCCTCGAAGCCGGGGATGGTCTCGTGGTCCAGCATCGCCGGGTCCAGCACCTTGTCGAGCCGCCGCTCGGCGTCGCGCACAATCAGGATGAAGATCTCGTTGATGAGCTCGGCCAGGTGCGCCTGGAAGTCGGTGGTGGCCTCGACGAGACCGGCGTCCTTCTTGAGGTAGTGCAGCAGTAGCGTCGCGTTGGAGATCCAGAAGGCAAGGATCGTCATGTCCCACTGGTGGCGCTCGACGACGTCGTTGATCTTGTCCATGGCCGAGATCAGCAGCTTCTCGAGCAGGTCTGTGCTGGCGTGGTAGTGCGCGTAGCGGGCGCTCAGGAAGATGACATTGGCCGGCACCGGCTTCTGGGACGGCGAGCGCTGCGGCGTCATGTTGGTGATGACAATGTCCAGGATGCGGTCGAGGTCGCTCTCCTGGAAGACGAACATCTGGTCGTGCAGGCAGCGGGACCAGTCAAACTCGGGCTGGTCGTCCTCGAGCTCGTCCACCGGCTGCCGACGGTCAGTAGGCGCAACAGAGCAGCAGGACGGGCAATGCAAAACCAACGCACAGCAAAGCTACGCACCTCGGGCTGGTCGTCGATGCCCACGTTGCCCAGGTCGACCTCGAGATCGCGGGCGCTCTCCATCATCATGCGGCGGCGCATCTCGTTCTCAGCCATCTCCTCCTCGAAGCGGTCCTGGGAGAAGCCCGGCTGGTAAAAGTCGTCGGTGACGCCGGCGCTGCCAATGTGGTAGCCGCTGTCGTGCAGGTAAAAGGACATTTCGCTGTCGGGCGGCACGAAATCAAAGGCGGTGCGGCCGGAGGAGGTCTTGGCGTCGGTCGAGGCGCCGTGGTCGAGCAGGGCCTTGGCGATGGCCTTGTGGCGGTTGGTCATGGCCCACATGAGGGCGCTCCAGGCGTTGCGGTCCTGGCGGTCGACGTCGGCGCCGGCCGCGATGAGGGCCTGCACGACGGCCTCGTGGCCGAAGCAGGCGGCGTAGATCAGCGGCGGCGTGCCGTCCTCGTCGGGCGCGTTGACGTCGACAAAGGGCCGCGCGGGGCCCTGCAGGATCTTGTGCACCTGCTCGACGTTGCCGTTGCTGGCGGCCATGTTGAGCACGCGCTGCAGCGTCGTGCGCTTCTCGGCGGCGGACAGGGCGGCGTCGGTGGCCACGGCGTTCTCGTCGGCGAGGCCGGCGGCGCTCGAGTGGGCGGCCTGGGCGGCCAGCATCTCCAGCAGGCGCGTGTCGCTGTCGGCCGCGGCCAGGGCGCTCTTGGTGACGTCGGGGCCGTAGTCGGGGTCGTTGAGCGTGAGGTCGCCGAAGCCGAGCGGCTTGGCCAGGATGGGCGACGTCAGGAACTGCGACTGGCCCTGCCAGCCGTCGTACATTTCGGTCTCGGGCACCAGGTCCGTCGGCCGTCGCCGGTCGTCGAGCGACTTGGGCAGGTCCAGCGGCAGCGCGCGCGCCTTGGCATCGTAGTCGAGGTCGTCGTCGGAGCGCGACCCGAAGCCGCTGCCGGGCCGCAGCGCGTCGAGATCGCGCGCGCCGTGCTCCATGGCGCGCGAGAGCGGGAGCCGGCGGACGCGGAGGGCCGCAGGAGGGCCGGCAATCTCGCGTCCCCGGAACGGGCGGACGGCCAGCCAGCTGCTTCGCCTGGATCAGTGCTGCTGCTGTGAGCTCGGCGTCGGGGTCGAGGTCGACGAGATGGACGAGCTCGAGGTCGATGCGCTTTCGGAGGCGGAGCCGGGCGGCAGGAGTGCGTAGAGGTAGCCGGCCTGCACGAGAGAGTGGCCGACGGCGTGTGTCGGCGGTGCGATGGAAGCTGTGCGCGAGGATCGGCTGGTGTGCAGAAGAAGCCAGAGAGACGGCGACGATGTTGGCATGATGGCCGGGAGCTGGTGCCGGTACGATGATATCACGTGCGCGCCCCTCTATCGTCACGTGTGGGTCGCGCGTCATTTCGGCTGGAATGAGGGCCCATGTCTGCTGGATGTTTGCAATCACAACAGATTACTCGTACGAAGAAGTTCAGGCAGTCGGCCGCGTGCCGGCATGAACTCGCCCGAATGGCACAAGGGGCACAGACGAAGCGCCGTGACATGCCAAGTTCCGCCGTATCCCGGACGATCTGCATCAGGCGGCCGACCTCTGCCCATGGTCCTGTCCGCTTCGATCTGCATTGCGTCCACGATGATGGCCGCCTTGCCCTGCAGCTTGCCGCTGTGGACGAGCGCCAGCAGCCTTCGATGCGGTCGAGGCCGCTGAACGTCGTCGTCAGCACGCAGAGGTCGTGCGCCGCCACGTAGGCCACCATGTCGTCGTTCTCGTGCGGCGTCCCCAGAAGACTGCCCCTGAGCCGAATGTCGCGGAAGGCCGCACGTCACGCGGCACCGGAACGGTGGACTGCTGATACGGCGCTCCGTGGGCAACTACCTGCACGGCCTGCATGGTGTCTGGAATGTGGGCAGCCATGGCTGACAGGGCGTGGCAATGCTGTCAGGCAAAAGCGAATGGGTTGCGGAGGGACGAGAGGGGACGAGAGTTTCGAGTGGTGCTCTTTGTGTTGGCAGCTGAGAGGAATCGACGGCTTCGTACAAGTTCGAGTTTGGAGATGTAACTCACTCGATGCTGCGATCACAGCTTACAAGTATCACAGCTTACAAGTAGTGACAAGACTTCCAACGCTAATCCTCATAAATGGAGCATTGATAGTGATACTTGGTTCAGATCAGTGTATCGAATTCAATGGTATGTAGCGGTTTCCTTTCAACAGATGGGGTCACTAAGTACGTAATCACAGTCATGTATGCTTCACAGTGCTTGTCGCTGAACTCGCTGTAGTAGCTTGTCGATGTCTGCCAATGCGGCCCGTACGCCGCTCTGCGCTGCCGACACTCTGGCCACTTGCTTTTCCAGGACGCCCAGGGGCTGGACGAGTCCGGACACATCCAAGAGACTCAAAGGCAGGGGAATGGCGGTCCTTCCAGAGAGGTGTCGGCGACGGCGGTCACGGCGGTGTGCCTTGGACTCCCTCTGGAGCAAACTATCCTGCAGCAGCCGGGACTGCTCATCTTGTTCTGCCCGGGTCTCCAACAGGACCCTGCCAGCTTGAGACGACAAGTTCGCCCACACCTCCTTGGCCTCGAGCGCGTGCGCGTGAAGGTCTGCCCGGCGACGCAGCAAGAGGTCATCACGGGGACTATCAACAGTCGACTGCAAGGGACAGTCGTCGTCACCATATAAACCCGCGTGGTTGACCGACATCTCCATCGCCAGGGAAATGCCTTCAAGCGCCTTGTCCATCGGCTGGTCAGCCGCGTCCGTCCACAGAGACGTGAAGGCCACATACTGTGCAAAGGCTCGTCGCCATACCCAGAAGTCTGTGGTCTGGGGCAGTGTGCGGCCTACAAAGGCATACAGCAAAGAGACCAAGACGGCGACACCGGTATCGACACTTTTGTCCACGGAGAGGAGTTGCGTACGCGCAGGCAGAGTCCAGTCGGCCCTCTTCTCCCCCGGTAGCTTCGTAGCTAGGATACGGTCCATGTCTGCCTCGTCGAGGGCAGGAGCAGCGGAAGACGTCGCCAGCCCCGGGTCACCGAAGCGATAGAGCAAGATTTCCTTTGTAGAGCGTGATAGGATGTACAGGCTCCAGTCTTGGGCCAACTTGGTGCACACAGGCACAACGACCGTGTCTGCATTCACCGGGATGCTCGACGTGGACAGTCTTTCTGGTCGTTCGAGGTTGACAACCACAACCCCTGGCCGCATCCGCGCGAGAGAACCACACAGGTGCAGGACTACGTCCCGAGGGAGCCACCATCCATACGTCAGGCACCAGACGCAGGCATGTGCACCCCCAGAACCAGACGCTGTTCTCGCTGGCGGTGACTCTGTGCGGACGATGGGGGTAGGTGGCGCCAGTGGTTGAGCCCGTTCGTGGTTGCGGTTCGAGACTCTCTCTACTCCCTGGATACCTGCAACCTCCCCGCCCGATTCACTGGATGTTGCAGGTATCGAGAGAGCAGAAGCACTTGTAAGAACGGGGCCCGCCAAGCTGTCTTCCCGGCCCGATCCCCTGTCTGGCCCCTGTCCCCGGCTGATCTGGAGCTGGACGGCTTCAATGTCGGGAATGGCCCAGGCTTGGCTGCTGCTGACACCCTGACGCCGCGCCCGTATGCTGTGGCGACGGCGGTGGCGCTCGGCATGAAGACAAGCCCGAATGTCGCGCCACTGGCAGCCATCATCATCGCGCGTTGTCCGTGCCAGCTGCGCCAGAAGCCGCCAGAAGCGGTCCGATAGCGGCGCATCAACGAATTCGGCCAGGAGAACAAGAGCAGACACTCCCCAGGCCTTGGCGGCAGACTGCAGCTCGGCCGCGGGACGGGGTATGCCGCTGCCAGAACGACGGGCCTGCAGCCGTCGCTGGAAAGACTGGAGTGCCAGTGGCTCCAGTTCCTGACAACGCCGAGGCCCCAAGGCAGACAGAACATCGTCCACAGTACACGGCTGTCCGGCGGGCTCGCGACGAGCATGACATAGGTCAAGGAACGCGCCGACAGCCTCCTCATGCGCCTCCTCCTGTAGGTGGTGGACAATACGCGCGATGTTGGATGCCTCCTGGGGCGTACCCTCACTTCCGTAGCAAACGAGGGTTGAGTCTGGGTTGCAAAGCTGTTCCACGGACATGTTGCAGGCTAGTAGGTCAATTATGTTCGACACGGACAAGTTGCGTATTAATTCAAGAGAATTGCTAATGGTACAATAACTTTTTGCTATCGGTGTACAATAACTGCCCGATAAGGGACGGTACAATGGGTATGGACAGACTAATAAGCATGATTGGTCAATAGAATACGCTATGCCATATAAAGACTAGCGGTCTTATTCTGCCGGTCGCTTGAAGCCCGCTTTGAAAGAAATGCGGGTGTCGGTAAATATCGTAAAAAATCTTGAAATATGCTGCTTTTCTTTACCTGTTGATCACGTATGAACTGTGTATCGAACGACGTTGTTTGGTTTGGTATATACCCTCCCTTTTTACTAGATATGCTACCTGCTGGTCTATTCTTATCAGATACTAATACTGCTGCATTTCAACCGAACAGAATCGCTGCATCGTAGACGACATGGCGTCTACGCTGCCTGCAAGGCCACCTGATGACCACCGCCTCATCAAGGGACCGCTCTATAACACACTCGAAGAGCTAGAAGAAGATCTTACTGCCTGGTCTACCGCTTCTGGCTTTACCTATATTCGTTAGCGAACTTCGAACAAGATCAATGGTCAAGCAACGTACGTCGAATTCACATGCGCAAAGGGGAAGATCCGCAAATCAAAGCAACAAAGTCGTCATAGCTCTACTGTCAAATGCGGTTGTGGATGGAAGGCGACTGCTACTTGTCTTCGACATAATAACCGGCTTTGGGACTTCAAAATCGCACCAGAAATAGCTCATAATGGCCATGAAGCTTTCCAAGACCCAGTAGCTTTGCCCACGCTTCGCAGTCTGACGCCAGAGATGCAGCAATTGATCGCGACCATGACGAAAAACGGTGTTATGCCGAAGGCTATCTCGAATACGCTTCGTAATGAATTCCCCGACGCTGTTTTTATCGACAAAGATATCTATAACTATCGCCAAAAGCTTCGGAGTGAAGCCTTAAACGGCTATACACCGATACAGTACGTCATCAAACAGCTCCGAGAAAACGACGTCTTTCACTGTGTCAAATACCTCAATGATGGTGATAGCGGCGTGGTCGATGGCTTGTTTTTTTCAGTCCCTTGGCAGCTTCAGTCATGGAAGCTAAATCCGGCCGTCCTTTCTATGGATTGCACATACAAGACCAACAAGTACAAGATGCCACTCTTCCAAGGGACTTGCCTTACAAACACTGGGTATACGGTACCTCTCTTTTTTGCGCTTATAAACAACGAGAGGTTTGATGGCTACGACTGGCTTATAAGTTGTGTCGAAGAGGCCCGACAAAAGCATGAAATTGTGCTGCCAACTGTACTAATCACCGACTTCGAGACTGCTTTGAAGTCAGCACTACAAAAGCATATGCCAACTGTACCACAACAGCTCTGCATTTTTCACGTCAATGGTAACATTGTTTTGAACATCAAGCGAAAGTGGAAGAAGCCTCAAGAGGCTAGTAATAACGCAGAAGAAGAAGGACTCGAAGCCGAAGACAATGATGACGATGACACTGCTGTGACTGAACTGAACAACTTCCTCCGCTATGACTACACGCTGCCTCTCTCTCTACCAGCCATTATACCACATACGTGGCAAGGGATTTTTGATCTTTGGAAGTTCGTTATTTACGCACCAACAGAGACTCTGCTTCTGGAGGCATGGGGCCGTCTTCACACCGAATTTTATGACCAAAAAGATATTCTTACCTACTTAGGACGGGAGTATTGGCCATACCGTCACCAATGGGCCACTTGCTTCATAAACAGGCTTCGAAACTTCGGTCAGCGCACAACGTCTCCGACAGAGTCTGCGCATAGACAGCTAAAGCAGTGCTTAGTCCAAGGCACGGGTGATGCTAAGCGCCTTTTTGACGTCATTCAGGAACTCCTTCGTGATAAGGAGCGTATTATCAAGCAAGAAGTGGCTATACAAAAGGAAAAACGACGACGAGACTACATAAGTTTCACGTGGCTTGGCCGATTACTTCATCAGGTGTCTTCGAAATGTGTCGATAAACTAGTACAGCAGCATAGACTTGCTCTTGGCTTACTAGCTACCAAGTCTCATGCGTACTTTGCGCCTCCAGAACGTCCTTGTTTAGGTATCTTCGAGCGGCAACAAGGTATCCCTTGCTCCCACACGATTTTGAAGATCCTAGAGCAAAAGGGGACTATTCTCAAGTCTCAGATCGACTCCTACTAGTGGTTAGAAGGAGATTTGGTACGTTGTCCAGCATACTGACTTCTTCTTTTATACTAACAGCTATCTATAGGCAGAGAACGATCCCATCCTTTTAATTCGAGAGCCAAACGTTGTTACGAATACTAGAGGCAGACCGCGTAACGAGGGGCCATTTGGCCGTAACGAACACTCTGTTTTCCCTTCGTCGCAGGCTAGGTCAATTCAACCAGGCCACATTAGCAGCGTACGCCCGCCTCCTGCCTCTATTCGACGCCAATTATCGGCGTTCGAGTACGGTCCTAGCCTAACGGCAATGGATGAAGCAGATTCTTCGAGAACGACGCAGAAACGGCCACTTCCTCCCGACAATACTATACCAGAAGAGGAAGAGGATACGGTGTATGTGCAGGTTCATAGCGACACAGAGGGTGTATCTATTTCCGTTTCGGCAAGTACTGCAAGTGCTGGCAGCGATGCAGAAGGAGGAGAAGAGGGACGCAAAGAAAACGGTGATGGTGACGATCAGGGGGGGGGATACGGACTCCGGCCGCGGAAGCAGCGTATTAATTGGCGGGAGAGACTAGCTCAAGACTAGCTTAGTTACTATTGGTCAAATTGGTATTTTATTATGGGTCTAGAGCGGTGAAGTAGATGATCCACCCATTGTACCGTCCCTTATCGGGCAGTTATTGTACACCGATAGCAAAAAGTTATTGTACCATTAGCAATTCTCTTCTCTAATTCAACTCGTCAACTATTCCGTATGTTCGACCACGGACAGGTGGCGTGTAGCAGTAGTTTAACTAGGATTCGTAACAAATGTTCGACCAAACATTACTAAACCCTGGTTGGCCGTGCTTTGTAAACGGGCATTACCCATCCAATACTCTCTCTTCCGTCCATAACTTGGGCAACATGTCGCCGTTATGAGTTGCACTTGCGTATGGTTTCCAGCAGCAGAGCCTGTGTTTCTGAACCATCTGCTCGTCCAAAGTCCAACGATGGCCCTGCCGACTTACACAGATGAGTGGGTTCTGGAGGCGGAGTCCAAGGACGACTTCTTGCTCCGCCTGCACAAGTCTGTTCCCATCCCCCCTGTGGGCGACCACGACATTCTCTTGGAGGTCAGAGCGACTGCGCTGAACTACCGTGATCTGGCTATTGCCAGGGTAAGCCGTTGCCCAAAGCCGCCAGAGCCAGCACGCTCGGCTAACCAAGGCCACGCAGGGCGAGTATCCTTTGCCCACCAAGCTCCCGCTGGTACCACTGAGTGATGTCTCCGGCGTGGTCGTGGCCACAGGCGCGGCTGTCACGTCTGCGGCCGTTGGTGACGCTGTCGTCGTACTGGCGGCACCACTCTTCCTCTCGGGCCATCTGACCGCAGCAACGCACGTTACCCTGGGTGACGGCAGTCTGCCCGGCACGTTCCGCCGCCATCTCGTGGTCCCTGCGGCCTGGGCAGCCGGCGTTCCCGGCCACCTCACCTTTGCGGAAGCCAGCACCCTCGGGGGAGCCGGGCTCACGGCCTGGAACGTGCTGTTCGGCTCGCCATCCAGCACCGTCCAGCCCGGCAGCTGGGTTCTCGTCCAGGGAACAGGCTCCGTGGCCCTGTACGCGGCCGCGTTCGCCGCACGAGCCGGCGCGCACGTCATCGGCACCACCAGTGCCGCGGCCAAGGGCCGCCACCTCCGCGACGTGGGCGTCAAGACCGTGCTGCTCTACGGCGAGGACCCGAACTGGGGCGAGACGGCGCGCTCTCTCACACCCGGCGGCCACGGCGTAGACCTGGTCGTCGACGTGGGAGGCCCCGGCACGCTGGGCCAGAGTCTCAAGGCCATTCGCTACGACGGCACCGTGGCGGTATGCGGGTTCCTGGACGCCAGCGGTGGACCTGGCCCCGCCGTCATGGACGTACTGCCGCGCGCGGCTACTGTTCGTGGCGTCCTGATCGGTTCGCGGGAGCAGTACCATGACATGGCCCGGCAGATGGAGAACTGGAAGATGCACCCCGTGCTCGACGACAAGGTATTCGCATTTGAGGAGGCCAAGGAAGCATACAGGTACCTGTGGGAGAAGAAGCATGTTGGGAAAGTTGTGATCAAGGTTGCGTAAGTGGACAATCGCTGGTCAGAACGCTGTTTATGCCATTTGGATTCATAGAAATAGCACATAGACATAGCAGCATCGTCTTCATACATGTCCATGCATCGTCTACTCCTTTCTGTGCGTTATGGCGATCGGCAGAGGCTCTATGGTCACGGCTGCGACCCATTCCTTCCGTGGCGGCAAAGGCACTGGCTGCCAGATGCCGGTGGTCGCGCCTCCGATCGTCTTCGCCGGAGAGCCGACGCCCTGTGCCGGACCGTGGATGCCGAGATGGAACCTCCGGACAACCTGGGATACGGCAATGTAAAGCTCATAGTACGCAAAACTAGTCTGTGTTAGTATTTTGGCCGTGATACTCTGTCGTCGTCGTCTGCACAATACTGACTTGTTTCCCATACACACGTTGGCCCCCTTGGAGAACGGTATGTAGAATTGATCCCGCAGCGGGTCTTGCCGGACGTCTAGCCCGTCTGGTGTCAGCCACCGGTACGGGTCGAAGTCTTCCGGGTTTGGAAACGCCTTGGAGTCCCGGAGGTACCAGATAGGCGACGACGTCAGGATGGTCTGCAGAGGAGTCAGTAGGAAGGCAAAACGCAAGTTGCCATAGAACAGTGTCTTACTCCTTCCGGTACAAACTTCCCGTGAAGCTCGACGCCGCCTTTCGGCACAACACGTGGAAGCATGGCCGCTGCTGCCCCAGCCCACCGGATGCCCTCCTTGACGCATGCTCTGAGTTTAGGAACGCCCTCCAGGCTGGTCATATCTGTCGAGAATCCAATCTTCTTCAAGTCCTGATACAGTTGTTCCTGGAACTGGCTATTGTGTGCCAGCGCCCACAGAATGTGCGCCAGGCTGGCCGATGTGGTGTCCGTGCCAGGGCCAATGTTCTCCTTGGCTTCAGCGAGTGCCGTTCGAGGCGGCAAGCCCGATCTCGTCAGGGTTTGGATCATGTTGGGGAATGCTGCCCGTGGGGTGGAAGCGTGCTCTTTGCTCTCCTTGTTCATGGCTGCACCCCAGGCTTTGTGTGACCACTGCCAGTGTTAGCGGCAAGGCCGGCTTTCCGATTAGCCGTCATACTTACCTCGTAGTACTCGTCCAGGCCACGGGTCAAAGCCGATTTGTACCCCATGATTTTCGTCAAGAAGGATTCCACTGAATTCCAAGCATCGAAGAAAGAGGGCAGGTTGGTCATCTATTTCGTTTGGTTAGCCATGCTTGGGATCAACAAAGACACAGAAGACGACTTACAACTGGCATCCATGATGCAAGGGCATCGTTCATCGCTACCATGGCCAACTCACTGCCGTTGGCGTAGGCATCGATAGCCCCAATAGTCGAACCAAAGCTAAAGTCAGCTACATGACAGGTTAGCATTTTCAATCACTCGAACAGTGCAAACGTAAAAGTGTGTCCTACGCACATATTATATCCGCTTCCAAAGCGCGGCAGGCCGCCATCACGTCAGAGACCACCGGAGAGCGAGCGAGTACCGCCGTCCAGTTGGCAACATGGTGTAGCAGCAGGTCTTCGAGGTTGGACATCTTGCTCCGGTTGAAGAGTTGTCCCATGAGCCGCCGCCTCTTGGCATGTTCTGCTGGGTCGCTGCATAGCCGTTAAGAGTTGTCCGGGAAAGTGGCACGGACTGAAGCAGCAACGTACGTTATGGAGAAGAGTGCAGGATGTCCATCTTGCACAAACCCTCCGTAGACTCGGGGATCTTTCTCAAACTTGCTGCCGGCCTTGTGGACAAGATCATAGACATCGAGCGAGTAGAAGGACAGTTCATTCGGGCCAATACGAATGAGAGGTCCTGTTGGACGCAACATGGCGCTTGTCAGTCGCAAGCCAGTCTACTGAAGAATCCCTGGCGTTCCACTCTTGTGTCGCTGCCTGACTCCTAGCCAAAAGCATACCTAACTGTCTGTGGAGTTTGGGGAGATCCAAAGTGATCGTGCCCCGGTGTTCGTGCGGAAATGCCCAGGCCAGCCGGGAGAGGGAGGCCAGCAGTCCTGCACTGGGTATGTCTGCCAAAGGGGATGACCTCGCCCGGTAAACAATCTATGGAGAGGAATTGGCATTAGCGAAAGCCCTGCTGTCTCCCTTCCTCCGAGGACAAACGCACACGCAAGATAGCGATGAGAACACAGGCGAGAGCCGCCCACCAGACGGGAAGTAGAGAGAGAAGGCCCATCGCCAGTGCCAAGAACCGTTTCTAACCCGGTCACCGCAACAGAAACAGCAGAGACGTCAACTGGTAGAGCAACAGAAATGTTTGATTTATTTGTAGCGAGCCATACGGTAGAAGGAAAAAGGCGAGGAAGACACCGATACGGTAACTACTCGTAATAAATGCGTCTTCGAGCAATCCACAGCTTATCCGCCATGCTCCGTAAACATTCCACGTCCACGTGGCGCGTGCAGAAGAGGAAAGTTGCCCGAAAAGAAAAAAATGGTCAACGACGCCACACAGTCCAAGTGGATAAACATGGATGTTAGCCTGCCTCGAGCTAGCCCGCTAGGGCGAAAAAGAGCCTTTCTAACTAGAAATTGCAACGCTTTTGTGGAACTTCGATGGCGACATCTCAATACTCATGGCGTGCCGTCTTCACATTGAAGCTATTGTCAAAACAGAGCACCGCAGCCAGCGTTTCGTCAGATACTAGCATTCGGCGCTCGGAGTCAGCCCTGAAGTATGTGGAGATAGGCTTCCTTTCATTTCGCTGTCAGTGGACATATAATTCACCTCTCGCCTCCTGCAGCTTCGCCTGCTGCAGATAACCGATAGCAGATAAAGACGCATAACAACGCCCGAACAGCTGCATCGACTGATCGTGCCGAAACGATGGCCGACCCGCAGAAGAACGAGAACATCGTGGGCGAGGATGGCGCAGCCGAGG
The DNA here is from genome assembly GCA_002778075.1 of Grosmannia penicillata. NCBI lineage: Eukaryota > Fungi > Ascomycota > Sordariomycetes > Ophiostomatales > Ophiostomataceae > Grosmannia > Grosmannia penicillata. The sequence goes on along the minus strand of PCDK01000018.1, from coordinate 1,175,383 downwards.
AGGATAACCAGGTTATGGTGAGACTGCTGCCCGGCCTATCTCTATCCTTCTCTCACGTTCGATTCGTCGCAGCTATTAACTCGTTGGACAGGAAAACCTTGGCTATAAGCCGGTATGGATCGCATTATTGCTTTACCGCCAGTCGTAGGTGTCAGTAGATTAACGTGGTACTTTGCATAGGTCCTGACGCGAAGTTTCAATCTGTTTCAAAACTTTGCTACATCATTTGGTGAGGAGCTCGACCAGCCCGGCTTCGCGCATTGCGTGCCCAAAGTCTCACTTGCTAACAGCTGTCCACAGCTGCACTCTACTTCATCGGCGGCGTTCGCGTCACGTTTTCGACTGGAGTTGCAGCCGGCGGTAACCTGGCGTACTGGTATGGCCGTCTCTTTCTCATGGGGGTTGTCCCTGCTGCACATGGAAGGCTAACTGGCCACAGGACGAGTTTCATTGTCACATGTGTCTTTACCTTTATCACGTCCGCCGTCATTGCTGAGATCTGCTCGTCCCTGCCGCTGTCTGGGTCGATTTATCTCTGGGCTGCCGAGGCCGGGGGTCCTCGCTTTGGCCGGCTATTCGGCTTTGTCGTGGCTTGGTGGAGCACCACCGCGTGGACGACCTTTTGTGCCAGTAAGACCAAGTCATACTGCGAACTGTGTGGAGTACTCGTATGCTTGCTGACGGTGTTTCACTCAGGCAATACACAAGGAGCGGTGAATTATATGCTTTCGGTACGTCAACTGTCTGTTTTACAGAGTTGCCGAGGGAGGCATATTGGATGTTTCCGTCCCTAACCAAAACCAACAGGAGATCACAGTATTCAACCTGCCTTTCCCCTCTGACTCGAGCGACGTCAAGTTCCGGGCAGTGCAATGGATCTGCACAGAAGTCATGTTGGCCACTGCGGCAATTTGGAACTTGCTTCCGCGTAGGTTCACGCTCCCGTCTCTACCGTCGACCAACTCTGTGTGCGCACTAACCATTGTGGTTGTTTGACAGCCAAGTATTTTCGCATGATCTTTACTCTGTCTACGGGCTTTGTGCTGCTTGATTTTGTCCTCAACATGATTTGGCTGCCGATAGCTACCTCAAAGACCATCGGCTTCCAGACAGCCCATGATGCGTTTATGACCACGTACAATGGCACGGGAGCGCCCCCCGGATGGAACTGGTGTCTGTCTTACCTGGCCACAGCCGGCATTCTCATTGGTTTCGACGCCTCCGGCCACGTTGCCGAGGAGACCAAGAACGCGTCCGTGTCTGCAGCTCGGGGTATTTTTTGGAGCACTGTGACCAGCGGAATTGGTGGCTTCATTGTCGTGATCCTGTTCCTGTTCTGTGCGGTAAGCAAAGGCTGTCCTGCCTGATTTTGCTTGCTTGTGGCAACGAGCAATGGTGCTAATTCGATGGACTGCCACCAGCCGAGTCCCGACGTTCTCTATTCATATGGAGGGGCACAGCCGTTTGTTCCGCTCTATGCTGCCATCCTTGGCGAAGGTGGACACATTGTGATGAACATTGTGTGTATCATTGCCCTGTGGCTTGTACGTATGCCCCCGAGACGAACACGGTTTGTGCCATGACATCGATTACACTCTAACCAGTCCCTTGGGCTTAGAATACTGCCATTGCCGTCCTGGCCGCCTCGCGTCTTGTCTTCGCTGTGGCTCGTGACGGAGTCCTTCCGTTCTCCACCTGGACTGCACGTATTGTGGATGGCCAACCCCGAAATGCCGTAATCGTCGTCTGGGGCGTTGCGTCTGTCATCACCTGCACAATCCTGCCGTCTGCAGTCGCCTTCACGTCGCTGGTCTCGGCTGCCGGTGTGCCGTCCGCCGCGGCGTACGCCCTGATTGCCTTTGGTCGCCTGTTTCTAACCCCCAAGACATTCCCCAAGCCGGCCTGGAGCCTGGGCCGCCTCAGCAAGCCCTTTCAGGTGATTACACTCGTCTACAACCTGTGGGTCGTTGCCGTTCTCTTCTCGCCTTACACGTTCCCTGTTACGGCAGACACTCTCAACTATGCGCCAGTGATCATGGCTATTGTGACCATTTTTGCCCTTCTTACATGGTGGTTCTTCTCGCCGGAGAGCTGGCTTCCTAGCAAGAGTATTCAGCACATGCTGGAGGCCAGCGATACGACGGCGGGGCAAGGAAAGGCAGAGGAGGCTGCCTAGAGGAGTAATGAACAGGAACGGCAGACCGTCTACATTCGGTTGCTGCTTCTTTCTGCCAGCGGAGATATACCTTTCGTCTTGTTTGCGTGCACTTACACTACAGCTGGAATAGAAGAGAACTAGAGAAAGCAGCGCTCCCAGTTATGGTGTCACTTATGCTCGCTCGCGGTGCGCAGTCCTTTGGCCGGTGACCGTTGACAACCAAGCCTGCTTCGTACTTTGCAAGGCTTTGTTCGAATTCGCCGGCGTATTCCCGTAGCTTCATGTCTGCAGACAACGCAGCCCCAAACACCGCTCGCAGGGAGGCTATGGCGTTCATATCCCGAAGGCTCACCGAGGGTGCCTGATAGTGATGACCTGGCAGCGAAACCGCCGTGTCCACGTTATTTCCCATTCGGCTTGGCAACCGAAACTTGGCCTACAGGCCCGAAAATAGGCTGCAGACTGACAAGTCCGGGGTCTCCACAGCTATCGCATCGCAGATCCCGCGGCCATCTCTGATACCGACGGGCATTGGGCCGGGCATTGGACGGGCATGAGACGGGAATACGAGTGCTTTCCCACTTTCGGGAATGGGGCTGTATTACTCGTCTTGCATGTGCTGTAAGCGTCAGACATGCCTGGTATTTATTAATATAGAAGCCGGCACCCAGAACCGTTTTGCTTTGATTTTTTCATGTTGCCCGACCTTTGCGAATGCTTTCCCTCGAGAACCCCCGCCGTATTACAGCTGGCCTTTCAGACGTGACCGGCAAGCGGCAGCAGGTCGTTGGCCGCCTGGACAGCGTCCGCGGCACTGGTCCGACGTGTGACCTTGTTTCTTGGCCTGCCCTGGGCCTGGGCACTGGGCTACCACCCCGTAGACCAACTCAAGCCGGGCTAGAACTCTAGTCTGTGCCCGTCCAGTGCTGTTGTTCCGTTAGGGCCGGCGTGTTCTAACCTCGACTTGTTCTAGGCTTCGTGTCGCAATTTTCGTCTGGGAACTTATCAAAGTCTGCGTGTTGCGGCGGCGGCTGCTTCGTCTCCCTGGCGAAAGCATCTTTGGCGGACAACCATTCCGATGGCGACGGCTGCTGCGGACAGCGCTGCGGCAGCGGCCGCCCTGGATATCGAGTACCGCTACCTCACCTTTGAGACGCCGCTGCCGGTGCCGAACCTGGAGCCCGCCGACGCCAAGACGGCCGGCCGGCCGCCCCCGGCGCCCGACCTGGCGCCGTTCACCGACCCGCACCTGTGGCCGGAGCGGCGCAAGCACGTGCTGCTGGCGCTGTCGTGCATCGCGACGTGTCTGACGGCGTACGGGGCGGGCTCGTTCTCGCCGCCGTCGCAGCGCCTCGCCGCCGCGTACGGCTGCTCGGAGACGCTGATGCTGTTCGCGGGCATCACGACCTTTTGCATCGGCTTCGGCGTCACGCCCATGCTCATGGCGCCGCTGTCCGAGACCAACGGCCGCTACCCGGTGTTTGTCGTCAGCGGCGTCGTCGTCGTGCTCTTCCACCTCGTGTGCGGCGCCGCGCCCGACTACGCGGCCATGTTCATCGGCCGCTTCTTCGTCGGTGCCGGCAGCTCCGTCTTCAGCACCATGGTCGGCGGCGTCATCGCCGACATGTGGCACGCCGCGGGCCGCAACACGCCCATGGCGCTCTTCAGCGGCTCCGTCTTTGTCGGCACCGGCGCCGGCCCGCTGGTGTCCGCCGTCCTCACCTTCCGCACGGCGTACCCGCAGAACCGCGACGACGCCCGCGCCAGCGACGCGCTGACGGCGCCGTTCCGCTGGGTCTTCTGGCACCAGGCCCTGGCGAGCGTCGTGCTGCTGGCCCTGCTGGCCGTCTTCTTCCGCGAGAGCCGCGGCTCCGTGCTGCTGTCGCGCAAGGCCGCGGCCGTCAACGCGTGGTACGGCCAGCGCGAGGCGGCCGGGTACTACGGCGTCTGGATGGCGTCCGAGGAGCCCGACAGCGCGGCGGAGGACGCGACGGCCGCGACGGTCAGCGACGACGGCCGCGACCCCGAAAAGGCCGGCCAAGGGCCGCCGGCCAAGACGACCGCCGCCGCCAGCGCCAGCCGCCTCCGGCGCGTGCGCTGGCTGGTCCGGGACGACGAGGACCGCACGACGGTCCTGCACATGGTTGTGGTGTCGGTCTACCGACCGTTCCACATGCTGCTCACCGAGCCGGTCGTGTTCTGGTTCTCCATGTGGGTGTCCTTCTCGTGGGCGGTGCTGTACCTGCAGTTCGGCTCCATCTTCTTCGTTCTCGAGCAGGTCTACGGCTGGGACCTGGAGAGGAGCGGCTACGGCTTCGCCGCCGTCATCGTCGGCGCGCTTCTCGCCATGCCGCTCGGCATCGCCCAGGACCGCATCGTCCGCCGGTGCATGCCGGCCCGTCTGCGCGCACGCCTCCGCTTCGACGTGCCCGAGAACCGCCTCTACGCCGCCTGCATCACGTCCATGCTGCTGCCGGCCGGGCTCTTCCTCTTCGGCTTCGCCGCCCGCATCAGCGTCCACTGGATCGTGCCCATGGTCGGCGTCGCCCTCTCCACAGCCGGCATCTTCGCCGTCTACCTGGCCACCTTCAACTACCTCGCCGACGTGTACCACCGCTTTGCGAGCTCGGCGCTGGCGGCCCAGAGCTTCTGCCGCAACATGCTGGGCGGCGTCTTCCCGCTGATTACGCACGCGCTCTATGCCAACCTCGGCCCGTGGCGCGCTGGCTTGCTGCTGGGCTGCATCGCTCTGGCGCTGACGCTCGTTCCATGGGTGCTCGCAGCCTTTGGCGAGCGCATCCGGCACCGCAGCAAGTTTGCCATGGTAAGTTATCCTGGAGCTGCTTGCCCTTGTGTAGTCCTAACAGTAACAGGCGTTGAACTCTTGAGCGGAGAGAAGGAGGACCTAGCGGAGGAGCGCACTATGCCCAGGCATATGCAGAACGGCAAAAGAAGTATAATGAACGACAACGGAAAAGGACCTGTGAGCTTGAGATACCCCGAGACGGAAACATACAGCGTGCGGATGGAATAGGGCCATTGGCCGCACTGCACTGATATTACTGATATTAGAAAAGCCAGCTCACTTAAATCAAAGGCGTACTTTAAATTTCACAGTATTGTTCCTCGAATTGTTCTCTGATTGTTGTCTGATCTTGTCTTCTTCGTCTTCCAGCCCTCCGTGCCTAAAGTGCATATTACCCTGTCTTCTTGCAGCCCTACGAGACAGCCTCCTCCGTCCCAACACGCGTGGTCCCCTCGCCTCGCATCCACTTCTCCCGCACAGCGGGACGTATCGTGCCGTCCGCCATCACGTCGTCCCGGTGCACAAGGCTAAACTCCACTACGAGGTAGACTTCTTCAGTGGTGCGGTTGCGCAGGACATATCTGCCAGTGTCAGAATGAAGAGCCAGAATGGTCGGCCTCGCCTGGGTCGCCGAGGCCACAGACCCAGCACACCAGATCACTCACCGTACACTCTGGCCGTCCCAGTAGCGGATGACGGGCAGCTGGAGCCCCGGCAAGCGCACCGCCAGCGCCCCAAAGTCGATGTAGCCGTTGTAAAAGTCCAGGGCATACGTGGTGCCGGACTGCCACGACCAGGCCGTCTTGGCCTCGTCCGTCAGCGCCCACTTCATGCGGGCAGCCGACTCGTCGGGACAGCCGACGCTGCCGCGGTAAGCCATGCCCGCCGGGCTGCCGCCCTCGGTCCACACAAGGCTGCTCTGGGTGCCGGCGCTGCCGGCGCTGCCGCCCTCCGTCGTGTGGCCCACCCGCACAACGTTGAACGAGCTCAGCGCCGGCCCGTAGAGATGCGGTCGGTCGGCGTAGGCATCGCCCTCCAGCCCCGGATCGATCCACCAGCGCATGATGCGCATGGCCGCGTTGAAGCCCGGCGGCAGATTGTCGCGCACGGGTCGATCCAAGTCGTTGCCCCATTGCAGGTCGTGGCCGGAGATGGCGCTTCCTGGTGATACTGGCGGTGCGTCTTCCGTATCCGTTCCCTCTCGACGGGTGCCTTGCTCTTCTTCACCGGCCTCTTTCACCTCCGTTTCACCCTTCAGCCGAAAGGTCAATGCTATGCTGTATGTGTCGTCCTTGTGCGTCCCCTCAAAGTACGGCGACGTCACCGGCGCGCCGGGCGGCAGACTGCGCTCATAGCCCTTGATCCGGACGGACAGGCCGATATCGGCAACAGGACTGTCGAGCTGTATGGGCGTGTCTGCGTTGACAGGCACGGAGACATGGCCGGCACGATCATAGGATGTTCCGGCGCTGACGAACAACAGGTAGTCCTCGGCGGCAGCCATTGTGGGAGATGAGCTGGAGGAACGCGAGTGAATGTGGCAAGAGCCTCGCGAGATGAGATTCTTTGGACATCCGTGGATGGGAGCACTTGGAATGAGCCCTCGAAGTCTTCTCAGCCATCTTTGACGTCATTGTTGCTAGTCGCAGAAAGCGGGTCTTCGGGCAATTCTGCCGCTTGCAACAGCCACTAAGGAACGGCGAGGCTGGCCTACGACAATACGTACAGCATTCTCACTAAACGTCCGAGTCATGTTGTCCGCGGCATGTGTATTGATTCTCTAGTCGGACGTCTCCGCGACACGTGTAATGATTCTCTAGTCGGACGTCTCCGCGGCATGTGCAATGATTCTTTAGTCGAATATCTGCGGCACGTATAATGATTCTCTAGTTGAATATTGTGCAACGAGTGTCTGTCCCTCTCACTGAGGCTTGAGCAGCGACTGGATATCCACCCGCTCAAAAAAGTTTATTTGGTTCAAGCTAACCCAGTGCACGGCGATCTTGTCGGGCGAAATGATGACAAGCTCGGCGTCGGTATAAGAAGCTGTCCTGGTTAGAATGCGGCCATACCCGCGATCTGGGTCACCACCGTGCTCCACGGACATCGACGAGTACTGACCTGACTGGAACCCAATCTCTGCTAGCATCCCCCGCGCGCTTGCGATCCACGCGCCCTCGAACGGCGTGCCGTCCAGAAGCGAGTCAGTGCGGCCGTATGCGAGGTTTTCGACGTTGAATGTCAACGCCCCGCGGGGCACATACGGGTCGCCGGTCAGCTTGATTCCAAACAGAGGTCCGCTGTAGATTCGTGCTTGCTGGCGCTTCGCGTAAGCTGCGTCTGTCTCGCCGTCGAGGCGCACAACAGGCAAGCCTCTGCGCCTGCGAGGCAGGTCGTTGCAGGTCGCAGCGCCGTCGTCAGGCTGGTGTAGGAGGATAAATTCGCATCCGTGCACTCCGTAGTGGCCGACCCAGATACCGCGGAATGGTTTGTCCTCGGTGGGTATGTAGTACTCTGCCTCAATGGTGGCATACGTCTCGGTGACCATGATGGGAGCGCTGGCAGAGGCATGTGGTGTCGGCCACGTCTCGGGCACTCCTGTGTCTAGCTGGCTCTGGATGTGGAATGCGTATTCTGATATGTGAGCACGCTTCCGCGGACGACGGTAGTCGTTCCCATTCTCGCCTTCGCCGAGAACTTCCGTGATTACCGAGACTGGAGAGAAGAGCGCACGCGGGTCTGTGTCTGGTCCACTGTTGGTGTGAAGCATGCCGAGAAGAGCGCGATGCGTCGCCGGAAACTCCAAAGACGGCCAGAGAATATAACTGGTTTCGTAATGTTTGACGAGAATGTCCAACTTGTGCTTGGGCAGATCCCATGCAAGTTGAAAGATTCGGCGTAGCCTGTTTCCAGGCCGGCCGTCGACCATGGAGATGTCGCGCAGGGCGCCGCGTGAGCGTGGAGGCATGGTCGAGTTGCCGGGCCGCACACGTAAACCAGGTGTCCCTTGGCTCTGGGAGGCCCCCGGTTCACCGGCGTCATGGGCAGAATCCAGCCCTCCAGACGTCAGGTCGGGCACGAAAGCCGAAGCCGGGCCGTCAGGCCTCCTAAGACGAACTACGGACGTCGCTTCCGGCTCTCGTGCTGCAGCGTCCAGCTTCATGATAGGCAGGTCGACGTGCAGATGCACCTGTGGATGAGCCAGACGCACGGTGACATCTCGTTTGAGCGGCCAGGCGTTTGACAGCATGTCCACCGTGGGGCTCTGGGCTAGCAGCTGGTAGCCCTCGATGCAGCCGCGCCGGGGGTCGTAGAGGGCCAGCATCAGCTTTCCGGTCATCTCGCGGCCCGTGAACCATAGTTTTTGGCGCGTGAGGAACCAGTGCGGGTCGTGGGCAATGTACAGCTCGCGGAAGGTCGCAAACGGGTACGGCGACCTCACGATGACGCCGGGCACGTTTTGCTGCACATAGCCACGCCACGTGTGGTCATCGTTGGCACTTTCATGCAGGGCCCGGCAGACCTGGGCGACCGTGGCAAGCTCACAGGGCGTGAGGAAGCTGAGGATTAGGCTGACAAGCTCACTCGGCAGCGGCAGACCGGTGCCATAGAGCGGCCGGGGGGCAGGGGAGTCAGCGGAGGGCGGTGCTGGCAGCAGCTCCGATGGCGAGGATGCAGAGGAGATTCGGGGCGAAGGCGGCATTTGTGATGAGGTAGACGAGGTAAACATGGAGGGCTGCGGGCGAGGGTCGGCGAGAGGAGGCGCCGTTACTGGGACGAGTCCGGCCGGAGGTTCTGCAGTGGGCGCGTTTGTCGGCACCGGAGCTCCTGCCGGCGCAGCCCGGCCGCTGGAATCCTCGTCATCGCCTGCCATGGCGTTCTGGCAAAGTCGAAAGCGTCGAAGCCGGGCACTCGACTCCAGTAACGGCCGCACTCGCTGCCGCAGGGCCGGAATCCACTCCCGGCGCGCCAAGCCTGTCTGGTCCGTCTCGCAGGTCTGCTGGCGCAAAGTCTGCTGTGCTGCTGCTGTGCGTGTCCGGAAGGTGCAATATTCATACAAAGGCTGCTGGAGCCACGATGTGTTGATGCTGCTGAGCGCCTATTCCGAGCCCAAATATTCCAGCACCGTCCGATGGCCGTTTATCTGGCAGCTCGGTGCGGGGTGGTGGGTCGCTGCTGCCGTCCGTCCTCGGGGACGGCAGGCGCTACGAGCACTAGCCAGGTGCTACGAGACCGCAGCACCGTTCTGAGAAATCGCCGGCCGGCACCCCTTGACCTGCACGTGACATACCCCGACCAACCTACGGAGTACAGCCGCTGCGCCCGCCGGCCACTCTCCCGCCCGACGCCCGTGGACAAGACGCCATGGCCGGCCTGCTGTCGCTGGTGCAGGAGCTGCTGCCGATGCTCATGCCGGGGTCCGTGCACGTCACCAAGGCATCGGACATCCGGCCGCCGTCGCCGTTGGAGGAGGCTGACCGGGCTGGCGAGGCCGAAGCCGCCGACGCTGACGCCCTCGACTACGACTCCGCCGACGACGTCTGCGCCGACGCGGGCGGCGACCTCGAACGCGATCACGGCGCGTCCGGCGACAATCTGCGCCCGCCGGCCCGTCGCCGGACCGGCGTGTCTATGCGCGACGCCATCGTGCACCAGAGCGACCGCATGTGCGCTGCCGTGCTGACCGTCAAGCCCGGCCGGTCGACCGTGGTCTTTCACAACGCCGAGCAGGGTAGGTGTAGTCGTTGCGACTGTTTGCCGCTGCTGTCATCCTAACTGCTTACTGCTTAGAATGCATCGTCTACGCCGTCTCCGGCATCGCCGTCCTCGCCACGCTGGCCGAGAACTTTGACGCCCACGACGACGGCGGCGACGGTGACAGCACACCAACACCGCCACCGCCTACGCGCCACGTCCTCGGCCCCGGCGACTTTGCCTTTGTCCCGGCCTGGACGGAGCACCAAGTGTGCAACGAGAGCAGCGACACCGATGTCGTCTGGGTCGTCGTCCGCTCTGGCCCTGAGCCTACCGTGGTGCCGCTCACTGAATGGGGCGGACCGCAAGCCACTTAGGTCTGCTTTTGGGCTGGTCAAGGCTCACGATTTCCACGGTATCAAATTACCTAATACGGTATGCATCTGGGTTCGTCAATGACTCGGGACAGGGGGTATAACGGTTACGAGTGTATTGGATAGGCGTTGCTACCGCGACATGTAATACTAAAATATGAGACATGGATAACATTGAAAGCATTTCTTCCCTTTGGCACCGATTGTTGGCGTCCCGTATCGTTGCCGAGACGAACAATTCACGAGCTGCCACTCGCCACCCAAGCTTTGAGGATTTCCTCCAGATTCTCCTCCTCGAGACCCAGAAGACTGTTTCCAGACGTGGCCTTGTCCGGTGCGTGCCCGGCGCCGTCCTGGAATTGCCAGACGCGCAGCAGATCGACAAACGCTGAAAAGTCACCCCGGGCAAGCTTGGCTTCGCCCTCCTTCTGCAGGTCGCTCGTCTTGACGGGCTCAATCTCCCACTTTGCAGCCGAGGCTGCTTCCACGATTTTCAGAATATCGTTCTGAGACGGGGTGAAAGACGCCACCTCAATGTACTTGTTGGCCGTCTTGTCGCCTTCCGTCCCAAAGTGCGCACTCGCCTGGCCCAGGATAGCAGCAACACTCTTCCCGATGTAGTGCAGGGTGGAGTACTGTGCCTTTTCGTTGCCCGAGTCGTGAATCGTGGCCACCTTCTTGCTCCGGTCAAAGCCAAGCAGGCCATCGTCCAGGCCCACGTCGAAAAACAGCCCGGTGCTCACACCAGTCCAGGTGAAGGTCCCACTGGACGCGTTTGCCTTCTCGGTCAGGTAGTCGACCACTTTAATTTTTCCGGCAATGATCTTGCCGATCGCGGTGCCCTGGGCCTTGCGGGTGTTGATGCCAAACTCGGAGGGGATGAAGCGCTTGACGCCCTGGGACACTGCCGCGTCGACGAGGAGGCTCTGGTCGGCAATGCCAAGCGAGCCAATCGTAGAGACTACCGCATCCTGGCCAAGGAGCGCTGAGCGGAGAGAATCAATGTTGCTGTAGTCGGCTACCTTGACGGCAGAGACGCCTTCAGGCGCTGCCCGATCCGAGCTTCGAGACAAGATACTGACAGTGTATCCAGCCTTGACAAGCTCCTCCACAACGGGAGCGCCGAGCGTCCCAAAGCCCTAGAGCAGTCAGATGAGTGGCCCCGGATAAAGGGAGCTGGGGGCCAATATGGCCAATATGGAGCCTCTCTCTCTACTTACGCCTGCGACAATGACGTTCTTGATGGCCATGTTTGATTTTCCGAAGAGCTTGCACTGGTCAGCAACGATATCGGTTGAACTTGTATCTTGTTCGACGGTCGACTCGTTCGGAGAGGTAGAGTGGACGTATGGAGTATGGACACGAGAGACAATTGGCAATGCAGAAGAGAGAAAATGTCACACGGCAGAGAACGGGGGAAGGCGGCCTTTATATGTCCATGCTACAGAGCCAGGAGGGGTTGCAGACGGGGCAGGTGCAACCGTGGGACAGTGGAGATGACAAACCATGAGGAAGCCGTTCGAGCTGAGCAGCAGTGGCGGCACGGACACGCAGACAAGCGCGACTGCCACGCTGAGAAGCATACGAGTGGTGGAAGACGTCATGGTGTCGGCATGGATGGCGTGAGGTGCTTGCGTGTTCCGGTGGCCGCAGGTGTGCGATAGCAGGATGCGGAAGGCGCCAACGGCGAGCGAAGAACGCAAGAGCAGGAGCTGTCGACGCGCCTTCCTCACTAGCAACACCGTGGTGCAACACCGTGGGAATTGGTAATGTGAGTGTCTGCTCGTACTCGTACGCAAGGCCAGCGAGCTGTGGCCAGCTGCCGGTGGAGCTACGCGTATGGCCCGTCTGACTCGGCAAGTGGGGGACGAACCGTTGACGCCGCTCAAGGCATAAATGGCGACAGCGTTGCGAGAACAGTTTAGCGCGGATGGCACTCATCATAGCTTAATTGCTCGCCTGTAGTTATTCCCCAAAGATACCATTTGTGCACACGGAAGAAATTGGCTGGAACAGACAAGAGAAGGGGATGCGTAGAAGAAGAAATGAAGTGGAAGGACGAAGCGCGCCAATAATCAATAATAGCACAGGATCTGACGCAACGTAGAAACGTTTGCTGAGTAAAGGATGGAAATGTCTCTTGTAAATTGCTTAGGAGCCAAGAACAGCACGAAGCGCGCCCGTAATCAATCATAGCACAGAACGCAACGTAGAAACGTTTGCTCAGTGAACTACAAACCAAGACGGAAGGGAAATGGAAAAGAAAAGCTAGTTGTCCGAAGCGAACTTCCCAAGCCCACGCCAGGCCTCCGCCATCCGCCCATCCATGACCAGACACCTATTTTCGGGGCCAGAATCCAAGTGAATTAATAGTACACGTACAATACAAGACGCCCTGTCTCGTCGCCCATCGCTATCCCGCAGCCCGATGCCGGTCCTGTCCTGAACCAGGTCCTGGCCCTGGCCGCATGTCCGCGCCGCTGTCGCGCCCGTCCTGCTCACGCAGGCCGCATCGACCGCCGCGCCAGGATCCGCACGTTGTCGACGAAGCCGTCGACGAGCTCCTGGTAGGCGTGCGACTCGCCGTTGGCGGCGCGGCGGCCCTGCTGGATCAGCATTCCGGCAGCCAGCTCGATCTCGAGCTCGTGCTCTTTTTCTTCGCGCTCCATTTTCTGGCCGTTAGTTGGGACAACGAAAGGGAGTGTCAGGGAAGACGGAACAACAAGAGTTGGTCGAGAACAAAACATACCGCTGGCCCCTGCACCTTGTACGTCACCTGGGTCAGGTCGATCTGGTAGTGGCTCTGGCTGTAGCTGAGCCGGTCCTTTTCGCGGTCCGGCTGCCGCTCGCGCCCGCTGGCCGCCAGCGCGCGCTCCATCTCCGCGACGTCGCCCTCCCAGGCCATCTCCAGGTTCACGCTCACGCGGCAGTCCAGCGGCGCGTCCGGGAAGTGGATGTTGAGGTCGCTGATGCGCGCCTTGACGATCTTGGCCAGCACCTGCTGCGTCTTCTTGTCGTACGTCACGCGCACGCGCACGCCGTGCCGGTGCGGCAGCAGGTTGCGCACGCACGCCGGCAGCCGCTCCTGCAGGTCCATCGGCAGCTCAAAGAACCGGTCAATCTCGCGCCGGTGCTTGTAGCCGATCGGCACGCGCGGCTTCAGCCGCTTCGCGTTCGCCGGGTTGCGCGCGTCCGTCTCAAAGACGAGCCCGTTGAGGTACTCGTTGTACGACTTGTGCTGCTCCTCCGTCATGCTGCTGCGGAACGCGATGCGGCCCGTGTCCCGCAGCAGGCACTCGGACGCCACTGGCAGGCTGATGCGCTCGTTCGTGTCCCGGCTGATCAGCGTCCCCAGCTTCGCCTCGATCTCGAACTGCACGCCCAGCCCCTGGATCTCCGCCATGTTCGGGCTGCCCACCACGTTGAGGTACAAAAAGTCGGCCACCTTGCGCGACAGCTCCTCGTGCGGCTTCTCGCCCGTCACCGACTCCTCCCACGCGCCCAGCAGGCCGAGCCGCGCGTCGTTGGCGGCCGTGATGGCCGCCGCCGCCGCAGCGGCCGTCGCGGCGGCGTCCGCAGGCGCTGGCGCACCTGGCGCCGCAGAGACGGATCCGGGCGCCGGCGCGGCGCCCGGTCCCGCTGCCGCGCCCGGCATGGATGCGCGCGCCATCTCTGGCGAAGGATGCCGCGACACGTGCTGGGTGGCAGGCCCACTACTCGCGCCGTCCGTCCGCTTGCCATTGACATGCGTTTGGCCGGGCTTGTGCACGATGAAGTTGGGGGCGCGCAGAGGGCCGCCCTCGTAGCGTCGCGCCCACACGGGCACCTCTTTGTAGCGGCGTGGCGCTTGTTTTGGTGGCGGAGCAGAAGCTGGCGGTGCTGCGGCGACTGCTGGACGCGTCGGCACCTTTGTCTGGCCTTGGGCCGGCGTGGCAGGCATGGCCGGCATCGGCATCTTCGGGGGGCCGTGTGGCAGGCTGCCGTTCGTCTTCTCAAAGGGCGCCGGTCGCCGGGCCTCCCGCGGGTCCATCTCGTCCGCGTTCAGACCGCGCTCATCCAGCTTTCGCTTCGTCTGCGGGCCACTGTGTGCAGAGTCGACTTCCATCGCGGACGACGGCGGCTGTCCGCCGGTCAGGTGTGCTGCGGCGGCGGGCGCGGGCGCGGGCGGCGGCGGCAGTGGCGGCTGCAACTGCAGGTAGGGAGATGGTCGAGGCTGGAGGGCCGGAGGATGGGAGGCAGTGTCGAGGCTGTTGGAGCTGGCCGAGCGGCTGGGCGGACCCGGCGGGCCAGGCGGGCCGGGATGGCCTGGATGGCCGGGCAGGGCAGCGTGGCTGCCGGCAGGCAGGTTCGTGACACGGGTCCGGGGGCTGACGCTGACACTGCGCCCGCGGTCGCTCTGGGACAGAGACCGGCGGTGCGCGTCCGAGGACGGATGGCCGTAGCTGCCGCCCTGGCTGGCAAACGACGATCGGCGGTCGAGGGCGGCGTGCGGCGGCGGCACGGCGGATGGATGGCCGGACGGATGCGAGGGCAGAAGCGGATGCTGCGCGGGCCGCGGCGATGCGTGTGTCGAGACGGACTGGTGCTGCGGCTGGGGTGACGCAAAGGGGAAGTAGGAAGCAGTGCGCTGCTGGAGAGGACTGGCCGGCGGCGGTTGAGGTTGCGGTGGAGCGTGGACCTGAGGCGGCTGCAGTTGCAGCTGCGGCCGAATTGGCTGTGGTTGCTGTTGCTGTGGCGCTTGTTGCTGCTGCGGCGGCGGCTGCTGTTGCTGGGCATAGGCGGGTCCAGCGGATGGAGCCCGCTGTTGCGCGCTAGACAAAGGGGGCCCCAGCGGTGTAGGCGGCTGCGACGCCGACGCGTGCCGCCCAGCATCAAAGGCCGCCTGCGGCATCGGCTGGTACGGCGGCTGCGGGACCGACACGCCCTGGCGGTGCGCCACCACCGGGCTGCCCTGGCCGTACGGCGGCCCGTAGTGCGCGGCCGCCGGCGCGTGCTGGCTGTGGGCCGACGTGGGCGTGGGCGTGGGCGTCGAGTGCGTCGACTGCGAGCGCTGGTGCAGGTAGGACGGCGCGCCGGGCGTGCCGACGGGCGGTGTCTGCGGCGGCGGCTGGGCGTAGTCGCGCGCGGGCGGAAACGACTTGGCGCCGGGGGGGTAGGGGGCGTGCTGCACCGGACTGGCCGAGGCCGGCTGGCTGGGCGGGAAGGGGTAGCTGCCGGCGGTGCTGTCGCTGAGCGAGCCGCTGATGGAGCTGTTGGGCGTGTACAGGTAGGGCGTGCCCGATGCAGTGCCGCTCCGGGGCGACTGGTGGCTCGCGCTGCGCGGCTGGCCGCGGCTGTTTCCGCCCGTCAGGGGCTGCAGCGGCGGCGGCACCGGCCGGCCCGGCGGCAGGCCGCCATAGCTAGGGCCGGCGTTGGGGCCGGGCGCCGACGGTGACGCGTAGGCTGCGCGATGGGCGGGCGTGTAGTCCTGGGCGGACATGGCGCGGCCCGGCGAGGCGTGCACGGCGCCCGCGTAGTCGCGGAACTGCGGCGGGCCGGCCTGCACGGGCGTCGATGGCGGGCCCTGCACCGGCTGGTACGGACGCGGCTGGTGCTGCTGGGTGGGCGACGGCCGGGCCCGCGATGCGTCGCCGGCCTTGTTCGCGCCGTCGTCGTTGAGGAGGGAGCTGAGGTTCATCATCGTGGCGGAGGTTGCCTGGTGACGGGGCGGACTCGGCCTCTGCTGCGAATGTCTAGTGTTCTGGTCTTTCTTTTTCTCTTCCCGGGTCGGCGCAGGAGTCTCTTCTCGGGTCGGCGCAGGGTCGGCGCAGTCTCTGCTCAGGTCGGGCAGGCGAGTTCTCTCAAGTCGGGCGAGTGGCCCGCGTCGATGCCGTGGAGGCCGGATCCGGTCCGGAGAGCGCGTCCGACAAGCCGAGGGCCGCCGCGTTCCGGCCAGCCGTGCGAGTCGACGGCGGGATGGCGATGGCGCGCGCGGTCGGCCGGGACAGGATCGCGGTGGTGGACGTCGGGCTGGGGACGGCCTCGAGCGGCGACGCGGTCGGCCGGCCAGCCGTGCACGTGGCCCGGACAGCAGCGATGGCCGGCGGTCGGCGGGTGCGCGGTCGTCGCGCGGATTGGACGTCGCGGTTCGCCACTGGCAGTGCGCCGCGCTGCGCGTCTGGCTCTCGCTGTCGGCGTTGGTCGTCTCGTCTGTCGTCGTTGGTCGTTTCGCTTGTCTTCTTTCGTCTTCGTCTTTCGTCTTCCGTCGTTCGCTTTCGCTTTCGCTTTCCCGTCAACACGCGCGACGCCTCCGATGAATCCGTCGCTGGTCGCCGTCGGCGCAGACGCACAGGTCGCTGTGTCAGGTATTACTGGGAGACGGACACGCTGCGCATCGTGGCGAGCTGGGTGCGGAGGAGATGTGCAGGAAGACGTCCAGACAGATGCCTGGCGTGGGCTCGCCCAAAATTCTGCTGGCCTTTTTCGCCCGCGCCGGCTCGCCCAGCGCAAACTCTGAGCTGCTCAGCACTCCTCTACGGGGCAGGCTTCCGTCCTAGCGCGGTGCCGCCTGCCCCAGCGCGGTCCGCACGTCTGCCCTGTATTGAGCGGGCAGCCGCATTCTGTTAGCGCACCGCCGCTGCCTCACGCGTTCTGCTAACACGGCAGGCGAGCATGTATCTCTGGTAGTGTTTGGGTGGCGTGCCGCCCGGCCGGCTAACAGCGCTGCGCCTGCCGTCGCGTCAGCTGACCGGTGCCTGTTTGCTTCTTTCACAGGCCGCCCCTGCCTGCCGAGTCAGCTCTGGTCCTCTGCCACTTTCCCGCAGCCGCGCATGGCGCCTGCTGACTACGCACTTGCTGACTACGCGCAGCCATGCCACGTGACTGCTGGCACTAGCGCCGTCGCAGTGCGGGCTGCTAGGCAGAGCTCGGCCTGACGTGGATGCGTCTTCGCGCTCCTTTTTGCGTGGCCTCTCCGGCTTCAAACCCTGCCTCATCCTGCCCACACCACCTCTTTCCCCCCCGGCCGGCCATCAGCACGCCGCACTGTGGCCATCCGCCTGCTCTCTCTGCCGTCTGCCGTCGTGACACATTGACCCGTGTGCTTTCGTTGGAACGCATCGCCTGGACGTCCTGCTGGGATCTCTTGCTGCGCGCCGTGATCGCAGCCGCATCCGCCACCTCAACCATGCCCGGCCTCATCACCGCCACCGGCGTGCTCGGCTTCCTCGCCGACGAGGAGCCCGAGCTCAAGGTCTTTGCCCTCAACACCCTCAACGACGACATCGACACCGTCTGGACCGAGGTCGCCGGCGCCGTCAGCCAGATGTACGTGTCCTCGACCTTGCTTTCTTTCTTCCCTCCCTCAGCCTCCGATCCTCCGCCTTTGCTCGTGTGCCACGCACTGCCATGCCTTGTCGTCCGCTCTAACCGTGCGCAGTGAGGCCCTCTACGAGGATGAAGCCTTTCCCGAGCGCGAGCTCGCCGCCCTCGTGCTCGCCAAGGTCTACTACCACCTCCAGGCCTACAACGAGAGCATGACCTTTGCTCTCGCCGCCGGCAACCTCTTCAAGCTGGACGAGCCCGGCGAGTTCCAGGAGACCATCATCTCCAAGTGCATAGACCAGTACATTGCCGCCTCCACCGCCAACTACCGCCCGGCTGCCAATGCGGCCAGCGTCACCCTGCCCGCCATCGAGACCGCCTTCGCCTCCGCCGCCGACAGCAGCCTCATGTCGCCGACCACCCCCTTCTCCCAGTCGACCCTGCCGTCCAAGTCGCTGCTGTCGCGCGCCACCACCGACAACGCCATCCTCGACCCGGGCGCCTCGCTCGCCACCGTCCGGTCGAACCGCGCCGGCTCCATCGTGCCCATTGCCGACCAGGAGACGCAGGACGCGCTCAACAACATCATCGAGCGCCTGTTCGAGGACTGCTTCAAGCTGGGCCAGTACCGCCAGGTCGTTGGCATCGCCATGGAGGCCAAGCGCCTGGACGTCCTGAAGCGTGCCATTCAGCGTGCCACGCACGACTTCAAGGCCGGAAAGAAGGAGGCCACCCTCGGCGAGGGCGGCTCCGTGTCCGACGACCTGATGGACTACGTCCTCGTTCTCTGCATGACCGTCGTGCAGGAGAAGAGCTTCCGCACCGAGACCCTGCGGCTGCTGATCGAGCTGCTGGACAGCGTGGAGGCGCCCGACTTCTTCGCCGTGGCCAAGTGCGCCATCTATCTCGGCGCCCACGAGGAGGCCTCGAGCCTGCTGCGCAAGCTGATCGACGAGGACAAGTCCAACCTGCTGGCCTACGCCTACCAGATCGCCTTTGACCTCTACGACAACGGCACCCAAGAATTCCTCGGCCACGTGATCAAGGCGCTCCCCGCCGAAGAGGCGTCCGGTGCGGAGGCGGCGGCATCTGGCCCTGCTGCGGGCGACAAGGCCGACAAGGCGGATGCCCAGGATGCCGCCGAGTCCGCGTCTCTCATCCAGGACGAAGCCGCGGACAGCGCCGTGGCCGCGAAGAAGGCCCGCGACGCCAACATTGCCAAGGCCTACAGCAACATCCGCAAGATCCTGGACGGCACCAAGACCATCCAGCTCAACCTCGAGTTCCTGTTCCGCAACAACCATGCCGACATCAGCATCCTCAACAAGGTGCGCGACAGCCTCGAGGGCCGCAACTCCATCTTCCACACGGCCGTGACGTTCTGCAACGCCTTTATGAATGCCGGCACCACCCACGACAAGTTCTTCCGCGACAACCTGGACTGGCTCGGCAAGGCCGTGAACTGGTCCAAGTTCACGGCCACCGCCGCGCTGGGCGTCATCCACCGCGGCAACATCACCCAGGCCCGCAAGCTGCTCGAGCCGTACATGCCGCGCGAGGGCCAGCTGCAGCAGGGCTCGCCCTTTAGCCAGGGCGGCGCGCTGTATGCCTTCGGCCTCATCCACGCCAACCACGGCGCCGACGCGCTCGGATACCTGCGCGACGTCTTCACGGCCGCCGAGGACGAGGTCATCCAGCACGGCGGTGCTCTGGGCCTGGGCATTGCCGGCATGGCCACGGGCGACGAGCAGATCTTTGACAGTCTCAAGACCGTCCTGCTCGGCGACTCGGCGCTCAACGGCGAGGCCGTCGGCCTGGCCATGGGCCTGATCATGCTCGGGACGGGCAATGCCGAGGCCGTGCAGGCCATGTTCTCGTACAGCCACGAGACGTCGCACGAGAAGATCATCCGCGGCTGCGCGCTGGGCATGGCCCTGATCATGTACAGCCAGCAGGAGAACGCCGACAGCATGATCGAGGCGCTGCTCAACGACCCCGACCCGGCGCTGCGGTACGGCGGCATCCTGACGGTGGCGCTGGCCTACTGCGGCACCAGCAGCAACAAGGCCGTGCGCAAGCTGCTGCACGTGGCCGTCAGCGACGTCAGCGACGATGTGCGCCGCATTGCCGTCATGAGCCTGGGCTTCATCCTGTTCCGCAAGCCCGAGAGCGTGCCGCGCATGGTGGAGCTGCTGTCCGAGTCGTACAACCCGCACGTGCGGTACGGATCGGCCATGGCGCTCGGCATCTCGTGCGCCGGCACGGGCCTGGACGAGGCCATCGACCTGCTGGAGCCGATGCTCAAGGACCCGACCGACTTTGTGCGCCAGGGCGCGCTCGTGGCGCTCGCCATGATCCTGGTGCAGCAGACCGACGCCATCAACCCCAAGGTCGCGCCGATCCGCCGGCTGCTGAAGAAGGTGGTGGGCGACCGGCACGAAGACGCCATGACCAAGTTTGGCGCCGCGCTGGCGCTCGGCATCCTGGATGCGGGCGGCCGCAACTGCACCATCGGCCTGCAGACGCAGTCGGGCAACCTCAACATGGCCGGCATCGTGGGCATGGCCGTCTTCACGCAGTACTGGTACTGGTTCCCGTTTACGCACTTTTTGTCGCTCAGCTTCAGCCCGACGGCGATCATCGGCCTCGACGCGGACCTGGACATGCCCGCGTTCCAGTTCCACTGCGCCACGCGGCCCAGCCTGTTTGACTATCCGCCGGAGCAGGAGGTCAAGGTCGAGGAGGACCTGGAGCTGATCAAGACGGCCATCCTGTCGACGACGGCCCAGGCGAAGCGGCGCGCGCAGAAGAAGGAGCGCGCGGCGCGGCGCGAGAGCATGGACGTGGACGCGGCGGCCCCGACGACGGACAAGACGGAGGCGAAAGCGGCAGCGGAGTCGGCCGTCGAGGGCGAGAAGATGGAGGTCGACGAGGACAAGGCCGACAAGGACGGCGACGACAAGGACGCCAAGGACAAGAAGGAGGCCGCCGGCGAGTCCAAGAAGAAGGCGGAAAAGTACGGCTACGACATGGTCAACATGACGCGCGTGCTGCGGAACCAGCTCAAGTACATCAGCTTCCCGGCGGGGCGCTACACGCCGGTCAAGCAGCCGACGGGCGGCCCGCTGCTGCTGATCGACCACCAGGAGGGCGCGCCCAAGGCGCTGCTGGAGGAGAAGCTCAAGAAGGTGACGACCGAGCGGGCGCCGGTGGCGGGCGGCAGCGGCGGCGGCGGTGCCCCGGGCGCGGGCGGCGCGGGCGGCGCGGCCGGCCGCGCGCCGGAGATGCACAACGCCATGCTGCGCGACATTTCCAACGCGCTGCAGACGCCGCACGACCTGCGCGCCATATCGTCGCTGATGGGCCAGAACGGGTCCGACGGCTTCCGCATCAACAGCTCGGCGGCGGCGCGCGGCGCGGCGCGCCTGTTTGCCGGCGCGCTCAACGAGAACGACCTGGCCGCGCTCGAGGCGGCCGGCGCAGCGGACCGCGACGACGGTGGCGCCGGCGGCGTCGTGGTCGACGACGGGTCGACGGCGGACGAGGCGCCGGTGCCCGAGGACTTTGAGTACTTTACGGAGACGGAGGGCGGCGACGACGACGACGACGACGACGACGAGTAGCGCCGTGCAGCACGACAGCGCGCGCATGCCGGGGCAGTCGGCGGGCAGCTCGCGGAAGGGGAAGGCTAGACGATACGCGGATAGACCGGCCGGGCGCCGGCACGGCACGGACAGGCCCGGGACGGATGGAGAGGTGGACGTCGTTTCCTTGCCAATGTAACACTATCAACGGGTCTCTTGCGTACAAAGTATGCTTGCGCGGCATTCGCGGCAGGCGCAGATATACTGTAGAACTGTTGCGTCCCACTGGACCCTGTCGTCTGATCTTCCTGGTCCCCCTTTTGCCCTCACTTTTCGAATCCGCAGCCGCGCAAGGCCGCCTTGTCGGTCGTCCACACGCGCGCTGGCCGTCCGTCGCTGCCCGGCGTCCCCGGCGCCGCGCACACGCGCACGCGGTGCCAGGCCGTCGCCAGGTTCCCGCGGACGTTGTAGATGCCGTCGTGGCGCTCGGGCTGCGTGTTGTAGGCGCTGTCGGTGGCCTTGACGACGATCTCCGTGCAGGGCGCGCCGTCCGGGCCGCCGTACAGCGTCCCGCCATATCGCCAGCGCTTCCATGCCCAGTCGCGCGCGCCCCGGGCGACGATCCCCCCGGCCGCGTCGCGGCCCGGGCGGTCCAGCAGCTCTGCCTGGTCCCACGTGCGGCCGCCGTCCACGCTCACGTCGACACGCACAATCTCGCGGCCGCCGCCCGCATAGGCGTAGCCCGCCACGGCCATGGTCTCGGCCGCCGGCCGGCCGTCCAGGTGGGCCGCCTGCCATGCCCGCGGGCTCTGCACGCCGGGCGCCGCACGGTCGCCGTCGGGCGCCGTCGGCGTCGCCGCCCGGTCCAGACACCACGCCTGTCCGGCGCGCCGTATGCACGCGTCGCCCACCCACACGTTGGTGATCGCGCTCGTGACCGGCATCTCCTGTATGGCCGGGTACCGGTCCCAGCTGGGCTTCGCCCCCTCGTTGGGTCCGAACAACTTGTAGTCCCGGCGCTGCCACTGGCTGGCGGACTCCTCGTCGGCCACCACGATGCGCGAGAGCCACTTGACCGAGCGTGCGGCCACATGTCCCGGCACGACGGCCCGCAGCGGAAAGCCGTGGTCGCGCGGCAGCGGCTCGCCGTTCATCCGGAACGCCAAGAGTACGTCGCCGCGCGGATCGAGCGCCGTTGGCAGCGGAATGCTGGCCGAGTAGGCCTCCATGCCGGCAAGCTGAACGTGGAGGCTGTCGGCCGGTGGAAGGGGCGCCGCGTCGGGGCCCGCGCCCGCGTCAGCCGCTCTGCCGTCCCGTCCCTCGGCAACCCGCAGGCCGGCGTCCGCCAGCACATCCCGCAGCAGCACCCCCTCCCAGACCGCGTTGCTGATGGCGCCGACACCCCACTGCAGGCCGTTGGTCGGGCCCACGGCGCGGGTCATGTCGCTGCGCCGGTTGCCCGCGCACTGCAGCGCCGCCGTCACGCGGTGCACGCGGAAGCGCCGCCGCAGTTCCTGCAGCGTGTACGTGCGCACGGCGCCGTCGGGCAGCTCCACGGTCAGCTCATGCTCGTGGGCGCGGGCGTCCTCGACAGGCGGCACCCACATGTGGTTGCGGACGTAGAACAGGTGGTTCGGCGTGGCGAAGTCGCGGACAAGCTCCGTGCGAGGCGGCTCCGCGTTGCACGGCTTGGCTGTGTGCGTCACAAAGGAGGCATCGCGGACGGGGTCGCTGGCAAAGGGGTCCTCGATGCTCTCGGCCGACGGCCGGCCGTCGACGAGATCGGCGTCGTCGATCAGCCCAATGAGATACTGGGCGAGGATCTCGTAGACATGCGGTGCTTTGTGTATCGTGAAAATGTTCCAGTACGGGTCGATCGAGCCGCCGGCGGCACGCAAGATCACGTCGCCGCCCGGGTGAGCCGCCACCCACTCCGTGATGTCGTAGACTTTGTCGCCAGACGTGACCCAGGGCGCGGAGGACGCAGCATCGTGCTTGCGGACGTCGGCCAGGCGGAAGCGAGGAAGCGCGGGGTCTCGGCCGTCGCCGGCGGTAGCAGGAGTGTCAATAGCCGAGGACGCATCGGTGCTGGCGGTGTGCCCCCAAGTCGGCAGTGGTTGCGAGATCGCCAGAGCAGCCGTGGCGAGCGCCATGCCGACGCCAGCAAGCAGGGTGAGGCGCACTGGGCCGGTCTTTCGGCCGCGGGCATCCGCATCCTGTCTCTGCCGATTGAGCTTCGCGGCAGAGGCATGCAACGGCCGCCATTGTTGCCACGGACGTCTCTGGGATTCTGGTCGTTTCTGCGATGCAAATGGCGATGATTGGGGAGGAAGCCCCGACGCTGGCCGGCAGCCGAGACGGCATGGCTCATGTCTCCAGCTGGCGATGTCGAGTATGGAGTTTCTGCCCGCAGCGTCAAGGCGGCCAGGAGACGAGACGGCCGTCCGCAGGAAGCGCGAGCCTGACCGCATCGTCGCCGGTGTTGAAGCTTCGTCGTGCCAGATGGGCGTCGGAATGCCGACAGCTAAGTGGAGACGATTGGGTTTGAACAAGTCGTCTGTACTCCGGTCGCTAGTAATACGAAGGGACACAGATTGCACCGTACGAGGAAGGTGCACGGGAGCAAGACATGGGCCGCTCTTTCTTCCATTTCCCGGGCGTTCTAGGAAGGAAGACCATCTGAAGGAAAGAGCAAGGACGGTACTCGTGACTGCCGATCTGCGGCCATAACTGGCGCATCATAGGGCTTGCATACTTTGGATTCTCCAAGCCGAAGCAATGGCCAGGGACTTGCTGCCGGCTCGCGGAATCGGGGAGAATCAGGAATCGGCTTGTCGGAAACCCGACACTGACCGCTGCCAATAGTGACTAGTCTGTTTACGGCAACTCCCTACCTAATACGACACGTGCTAGTTCCCAGTTCAGCGACGACGTTCCCCCAGTACGAACGATAACAAGCGATGAACAAGCTCTTCATCGTTTGAGATAGTACTTAAGTATGCATGGTCTTTTCGGCGGGCTTATCATGTATTTGCCAGCTTCGTACTAGTACTTGTAGAAGTTCAGGTGAGAAAGCAAGTGTCAAGACCAACGGTCGACGCTAGAAGATGAAATGGCTATCCTGCAGCAGAAAGCCGCCTTTGCCTTCACTGGCTAGGCGCAACGAGACCATCCGACTCGGGCGGGCCCTTGTAGACTAAGCAGACGTTAGCATCCGTCGCAAGAAAGCGGACGTGCAGTTACGAGTTCCATACCTTTGTGCGCGTGGACGGCATACCAGACGGCACTCAGCGCCATGAAGCCAAAGAACACGACAATTGCGTAGTTCATGCTCGTGGTCGTGACCGGCAGAGCAGTAGGCATGGAGAAGAGAACCGTCTCAAAGGCGATCCACAGCAGCGAGACGATGTTGGCGACGTAGCCCAGCGTGTCCTGCATTTTCCACGGTGCGTTCTTGACGTCCTTGCGACGGGAACGCACTGAAATGGCAATGGGAATGGCATACGAGACTGCGAGGGAGATCACGCCCACCGACACAAAGGCCAAGAAGGCAGAGGACGACCCGAGATTGATAAGGCCGAGAAGAAGCTGCACGACAGTCGTCAGGAGGAGAGCCCAGATGGGCACGCCATGGCGCGCATCCACGCGGGACCACAGACGGGAAAGCGGAATGGCCTTGTCGCGGGCAAAGGCCCATGTGCAGCGCGAGGCGGCGTTGGTGATGGAGATGGAGCAAAACAGCGTCACGACCAGGACGAGGATGGTCAGGGCCAGGCCGCCGCCGGGAGTGCCCATCACGACGCCAAAGATGTACGGCAGCGCCTGGCCGACGGGGGCGGCGAGGATATCCTCGAGGGCCGGCATCGTGGCACAGAGGGGAATGATCTACACGCTGTGAGACTCTGGGAGCCAGGCGGAGACAGAAGGCTGTCTGAGAGCTGAAGCGACAGCGATAGACACGTGGGTGGTTCGACATACAAAGAAAAGGCCTGCTATGCCGCCCACGGGAACACTGAGGGCAAGGGCCTTTGGGAGCTTCACGGTCGGGTCGTCGCATTCTTCTGCCATGGATGAGATCATACCGATAGCAGAGAATCTGTTGCTGTTAGACGGCTAGCTGCAAGTGCGTTGGATCGTTGACAGTAGGCAGCAACTCACGTGTATGCCGCCGGCAGAATGCCAATGAAAAAGGAGAAGCCGCCATAACCGGAAAGCGACTGATCGTAATGACCCTACCCGCCTTGTCAGCCTACTGCCAGATTCGGTGTACACACAAAGTCTGGCTCACCAGAGTGTAGCTGGCCGCGTGCCGGCCAACATCCGCCTTCACGGACAGGCAGATGAGGGTGATGAAGATCGAGAGGAGGGTGAACACGGCACAGAATGTGTCGATGGAGGGGAGGAACTTGTTGCCAAAGGCGACAATGAAAAACGTCAGACAGCAGATGCCGTAAAAGATCAGCATGGTCTGCCAAGCAGTAAAACTCCAGTCCGGGTAGTACAGGTTGACGGCGGCGGCGATCATGGAGGCGAACCCAAAGTTGACCGACAGCGTGATGGTCCAGTTGCCCACGAGCCAGGTCCAGCCCGTGATGAAGGACAGTGCCGTCCGGTACCGGGAGCCCGACAGCTGGAAGGACCAGTAGTAGGGGCCGGCCGACGTTGGGTACCGAGAGGCAAGCTCTGCCAGCGAGAGGGCCACGCACTCGTCCACAACAAGAACGAGGACCCAGCCGACGAACATGGGAAGCTGGCCTGGAGACGCGTTAGCAGGCGAAAGCTTGGCTGCGGCTTGGCTCGGGGTGGAGGGTAGCATCCGCACCTCCTCCATATATGGCACTGATGAGAGGGCCTCCGAAGCCGTAGGGGATCTCTGCGCATCAGCAGTGGACATGGAGGACGTTGTGTGCCATCGAGTATTGCATAGACATTGTGGACATTGTGTACACATCCGAGCATGCGTGCATAGATCACAGTCGGCTTCCTTGACGTACAGCAGCAATGGCAAGAGACTGGAAGAGCAGTGTGAACATGGACCGGTTACGGTGCATCTCGGGGCGGTAGCCAAGAATGTCGACAAAGTCGCCACTTAGCACCGTGCCCTCCTCCACCTTGGCGGGCGACGGCGCCTTGGCTTCGCCGGTCTTTTCGTCTGAGAGGCTCATGCTGTGGTTTCGACTTGCGGGTTGATGTACAGCCTCAGGAGTGTCTAGCTACCTACTCGCTCTGGGAGGCAGATGAAGCTTAAGCCGCGAGCAATTGGCCAAGCAATGCCGGAACGTACGAGCACTCCCGGCTGGTAGATATACTCATATCTATCTCACCCCCCTCTTGCTTTCCTACGTCGTAGTACAAGTGAGGTGCCCTCGCACTTTACATACGTATACAAGTCCGACGAATGGGTGGTACGGATAACACGACAGAGTGGTACACCTACGGGTTACCCTAGAAACAATGTCGGCTTACACCAAGTGCCTGTACATGTACTTTGCAGAGCGAGTTCCGGGCCCAGCCATAGGCTGCATCAGTGGAGAAGAAGCCGCGGGATGCCAGAGCTACGACATACGGAGTACACTAGGAGTCTTACTACCACAAGGACTGGCTTGAGACGTGCTTATCAGATAGCTGCAGCTACCAGGATCACCCTGAACTAGAGATAAGCCTCGGAAAGGTAATAAAGTGGGCTTAGCAGAGTTGTGAGCGGCACGAAGTCCGGAGGCTAGCTGTTTGTGGTAAAAAAGTCCATCGCAGCACTCTTCTTTGATAACAGCCCGCGCTCTGCGGTCGACGCTACAGGAACTACTCCGTGCTGTCGGTGCTCATATACTTGGTAGCCTGCCGCTGCCTGGTACCTGCAGCCGGCGCTCGACGACAGTCCCATTTCCCATACCGCTGCGAGTAGGCTTATCAGAGAGGCGGAAATGGAGTCGTCTGTGCTCACGGCGTGGGAGCAGTGTGACAAGATCGACACGCTCTTCGTACTGGTCTGCACATGCATCTGCTGGACGATTGTCCCTGTGGTAAGCATCGCCGGCCCCCGGCGGTCGATGCCGTTGTTGACGTCTCCAGGTCGGCATCGCCTACAGCGGCTACACATGGCGGCGCAACGGCCTCACGACAGCCCTGCCGGGCCTCCTCGCCATGGCCGTGTGCTCCGTCCAGTGGTGGATGGTGGGCTACACGCTGGCCTACGGTGAGGGCGGCCTGCTCTTTGGCAGCTTCCAGTACCTCTTCCACCGCGGCGTCTTGGCCGAGCCGGTCGGCACCATCCCGGCGGTCCTGTTCAGCGAGTTCCAGCTGGTGTTTGAGGCGACCGTGTGTGCCCTTGCCATTGGCGGTTTCTGCGAGCGAGGACGCCTGGCGGCCGTCGTTCCGTTCATCTTGGTACGGCGTCCCCTTGCGCGTCTCTGCCTTCTCGGCCTACTCCGTCATGCTGACCCAGGCAGCTCTGGTCCACGTTTGTCTACTGCCCCCTCGCGCACATGGTGTGGGGCGGCGGCTTGGGCGAAAAGCTGGGCGTGCTCGACTTTGCCGGCGGTATGTCACGACCGCACGTGTGGGCGCTGCGCGAGCGAAACTGACAACTCTGCCTAGGCACGCCGGTTCACGTGTGCTCCGGCGCCACGGCAACGGCCATCAGCGTCTACCTCTCCTACCCCGTGTTCCGCTCCCGCAAGTCTGCTGTGCGGACGCCGTCGCACATCCGCCTCCACCGGCCCGGCAACCCCTTCTATCAGCTCCTCTCGCTCATCGTGATCTGGGGCTCCTGGCTGGCCTTTGACGCCGGCACCACGCTGGCCTTCAACTTCCAGTCCGTCATGGCGCTGTGCGTGACGAACCTGTGTGCCTCGGCCGGCGCCTTGACCTGGGTGCTCATGAACTACGGCGAGACGGGCCGGTGGAGCATGGATGCGACCTTTATGGGCGCTCTTTCCGGCCTCGTCATGATCACGCCGGCTGCCGGCTTCGTCGACCTCACATCGTCCCTGTGTCTCGGTGTGATTGGTGCCGTTGCGTGCCGGCAGTTCTTGCGCCTCAAGTTCACCAAGTGGGCACACCACTGGCGCTGGGTGGACAACGGCGACAGCTTTGCCACGCACTGCCTGGGCGGCATTGTGGCAACCATCTGCACCGGTCTTTTTGCTCAGAAAAAGGTTGCCGCCTATGGCGGCGTCGAGGTCGACGGCGGTGTGCTCTTTGACGGAAACTTCAAGCAGCTCGGCATCCAGATCGCCGAGGCGCTCTTTGGCTTCACCTGGGCCTTTACTCTGTCCTTGGCCATCGTTGCTCTGATCGACTGCGTTCCTGGCCTGGAAGTGCTTGCTACGGACAAGTCAGTCTACATTTCCCATCCCTTCTGCTATACGCAGGACTGACTTTTACTAGGGCTATCGCCGCCGGGCTGGATTACAACGAGACGGAAGAGGCTTTTTGCGATGCTTTCCACCCAGAGGAAGAAGACTACATACCTATCGAGCGAGGCACCGTGGAGCTTTCGGAGTAGCTTCAGCGAAGCAACAACAAACAGCAGTGCGGTCGCTTACTGCTACCGTACACTGAGGTGGAACTGCTTGACATAAGCAGAAAATGTAACTCATACAGGGGTTTATCAGGCAGAAAAGATAGGTTCAATCACAGATATGTAAATGAACAAAGTCATTACAAGTAATCATGATACGCCTGGCAGCCCTACGTAACTGTTACGCAGCGACTTTGCCCAGCCACAGATCAGATGTTAGACAGACGATTTGTCAAGTCGAATATCCAGCCAGCAGCTGCAAAGACCCAGCCGACATATTTGGCGCGCTAGGGGTAGCAAAGAGATTTGCAGCTGCTGGTTCGCTGCCGACGGCGAGACGCTGGCTCGGCGGCGTCTACTGTGCAACGGCGGCAAGCTGTGCGTGAGTATTACGGAGTAATCGTGAGAGTACTCGTACGGAGTATCTTGGCTTTATTCGGAGCTGGCAGGACCGGCCGGATCCACCAGGAGCTCGCAATCGGGCAGCGGCCAATCAGATTTCCGCGGAGCGGCCTTGCGTAGTACGGCGACTGGGCCAACCACACGGCGCCACTGACGACTTGGGCCTAGCTAAAAGCGGAATCTCCCAGCGCAAGATGAGCAGCGTATGCGCGCGTCTAAATCCTACGGAGTATTACAGGGACGAGACCCCTGCGGTGCCCGAGTACGACGTGCGCGTCTTCCTATGTGCGGCCTTTGTTCCGTAGAGTACGACGTGCTCGTTTCCTCGTCTGCGTTGAGGTCTCTGGCTGTGTGTAGCCGCTTGGCCACGGATCGTCGTGGCTCCGTCAGCCTCTCATTGGCGCTGCTATCCGCCGCCTGCCAACTGACTTCTGCCAGCGTCCACTATGCGGGCAGTGCTATTTCAAGCCGACTGCCTTGCCGGCTTACACGCCCAGCCGCCGCCGCTGCGCTGCCCGCTTCCCATTGGCCACGCCGTTCCTCTTCCCCGTTCTTTGGGGCCTGTTCCGATGGCTTCTCTCGTCTTGCGCCGAGGCTCAGACAGTGCTTTCGCATGTCGTTTGCCCTCACTCCCATGCTCGTCGCGTCTGCACGACCGATTAGGCAGGTCGCCTGCTGCTCGACGGCGCAGGCACCGCAGCCGGCAGTCCAGATGCCGTTCGCCTGGACATGCCCACGGCGATCGACCGGCGCGTGCGGCGCATGGGGCGCTTGTTGCCGCCCTCGTGAGGCTGGCGCCCGCGGGCGTCGTGATGCGCGTCGTCCAGTCTGTGCTCCCGCGACCAGCCCTCCGCTGTCGTTCTGTCGTTCTGTCGTTCTGCCGGGTTTGTGCCGTTTCGATTGCCTCGGCCCGTCCGGTGTACTCCCGGCTGTGCTCTTGCTGCACACGAGGCTGTTCCTGGTCTCCAGCGCGCTGCACGGCGGCGCCGTGTGTCCAGGCCTGTCACATTCGCCGCTGCACGTCCTCGTCCACGCGTGGATTCTAGATTGTCGTGATGCTGGGTGGATGCCTGGATCGACGGTTCCGCTGTCGCTGGCACTGTACACATCGCCAGCCGGCAGGCAAGACCCCTGCTCATTGCATGAGCATTCTGCTCATGCAATGAGCAGCTGCGTTCGGCCTGCCTCCTTCCTTCCTCGCCGACCTGCGGCAGCACTACAAAGCCATGTGCTCCTTCCCTGCCTGCTCGTCCGTCCTCTCCTACTGCCGGCCGCGCCTTCCTCGCTTCCGCGCCTTCCTGTCCTGCACGCTCCTTGAGCTGTTAGCCGCCCGGCCTAGCACAACCCCAGACGCGACTCCCAGCCATCGCCCGGCCTCTGCCCTTTCTGCTGTCCGTCCGGCCGTTCTTCTGCTTCCTTTTTCCCTCGGGGTCCACCGCAGGCGTCGCCTGTTCGCTTAGCCGCCCAAGATCGCGAGACAGCCGCCGCCGCCCCGCCAGCCAGCCAATATCGGCGGCCGCTGCTCCTTGCACCCACGCGTTCGCATACACTCGATACACAGACCCGGTTTCATGACAACGCTGCTCGTCTTGCTTGTTCGACGCTGTCTGGCCGCTATCATCGCTGTTTCAGATCACCAGCCATCCTTCGCAGCTCACGGCAGCCCCCGCGCAGCCCACAGGCATCCTGCGGCATCCACCAGCTGCCCGCCTGCCCGTCTTCCTGGCGTCCTCACTGCCGCCGTCCTACGTACGAACAGTCCGATCTGCGCCAGGTCTCTTTACACATTCACAGCCGTTTGCCAGTTTGGGCAGTGTGTCCCCGTTCTGTCTTCCGTCTCTGCATGCCCAGCGTGCCAACCTGCTCTGCACTTTTCGCGCATCGTGCCCTGTTCTTTTTTTAGACCTCCCACTCGTGGCTTGCCTCGCTCTCCATCGTCTGCTCCAGCGGCTACGCTAAACGCCCGCCTCGCCTCTCGTCTCAACCCTGGACATAGCCTTGTCCATTTTCTCATAAGAAGCTTCCAACATCTCCTCATCCGTGGCCCCTTTCCTTTCTCTTCTTAGTTCCTTAGACCATCCGACCTAGACGTTTCCTTGTGCTCTTTTCTTTCCCTTTGTCTCGTTGCTCGTTCGCCTCATCTTCTCTCGTTCCATCGGTCATCCAGATATAATCCTCGCTCAACATCTTTCGTTCCATTTCCTCCAGTTTTTCGTTTGACACGACAAGACTCGCCTCCTTCGCTCTCGCCCATCCATTCGTCTTCAAATTCAAAGACCTCCCAGCTCTTGGTCCTGTAAGAGTCCAGTCAAAACTGGTATTGCTTCGAACTCAGCAAAGTCCCCAGCCAGTATCCGAAGATCCCAAGAGTCAGCTGTGCCTCTTCCTTGACGTCTTCATCCGTTGTTTCCAATTTTGCATCATTTTCTCGAAATCTTCCTTCGAGCACATTATATACCCTTCTCCAAGTCTGTCAAATTCGCATTCAGCCTCAGCCTTCACCTACACGAGACCACCATGGCCTACTACCAGCATAACCGCATACCGTCGATTCCCGGGACCTACTATGAGCCTCTCCAGGGGACATCCGCACCCCCAGCACCCATGCACAGCAACTCGGCAGTTGTCTCAGCTGGGCAGCATACTTTTGAAGACCCCTTTGCTGTCGGCATGCCGCTGTCAATGGCACCGCCTCAAGCTGGCATGAACACGGCAGCCATGGTCGGCAGCTCCCAAATGCCGCCAACTGCTTCTCCCCTCCCTAGGCAACATCCACGCACCTCTTCTGGCGCCTGGAGCCCTCAAGACGACGATACCCTGATTCGATTACGAGCACGGGGCGACAATTGGGGCCAGATCCACGACCAGTTTCCCTCCAAAACAGCCAACGCTTGCCGCAAGAGGCACGAACGTCTGATGGAGCGCCGCCATGCAGACGACTTTGACACCCGCAAGATGGAGCAAATGGCGCGCGAATATATGAACATGCGCCGAGAAATATGGCAGCCGCTTGCAACACGTCTGGGCGAGAAATGGAATGTCGTGGAGCAGAAGGTAAGAACTCCCCGTGCACTCAACAAGGCTACTTGTACCTAACAATTGTCCATTGTAGTGTATGACCACTGGCCAGAAAAACCTCCAAAGTCTCAGTCGGCAAGCAAGCCGCCGTGATCGCCTCGAGTTAAACTACGCTTCGGGAAACTACGAAGTGGAGTCAGGGAGCAGCGGTGGCGCCCTGACTCCGCCCAGCGACGACATCGAGGGAGCCTCCATATCCCCCCACGACAGTATTCACGGTGAGCGGGGCCGCTCTGTCAGTGGAAGCAGCCATAGCAGCGGCCACCGCTACTCCAACAGCATGGGCCATATCTCGTCGCCTCCGCAGCGCCATTATCCCCTGCCCTCGCAGCACCACCAGCCTATGCAACACATGCACGGGCCGTCATCATCGCAGACAGCCAATGGACCGGGTGCCCATGATGCCAATGCTCCGGGGTCATACCAAGACTACTATGCAACGCCAGTAGGATTCTCGCACTCTCTGCGGTCCTTGGGCTCTCAGCAGCAGCACATGTCAAGTGCCAGTCCATACATGAGCCAGCACAGCATGCAGAGTAGCAGCCGCATGCCAACAGCCGACATGGGCATTCACTCCATCATCGACCGAAATTCTTCCCAGGCTCCTCTGCAATGAAAGAGTGGGGTTATCTTGTTTCCTCGAGGAACAAATGCACGTGTTTGATTTATTTGTCCTTGGTTGCCATCTTCGCAGCTTTTACATGAGGAACCGGTCAGTAGCGAACTGCCAACACCAAGCGTCTTGCTTCTGGTACAGTACTGTATTCAATTTTCAGTTTATATTTCTTTCTCCTTTCTGGTGTTTTGCTCTTTCTCCTCTTTTTATTTTGCTTTCCTCGGGTCTTCAAAACGCACTCATGCATCGTCGTTGGTTATCCGAACAGTGTGACTGGAATTTGGGCAGTGCCAATGGCGTTTTTTGATGGGCGTTTCAGGTGTTACTGGTGTTATTACGGTCCGATGAACAGCGCTGGACAAGTGGGCAATAGCGATACAGTAACATTTCAAGCGTTTTGTAATTTAGCAAAGATCAAAGTATGTCACAACTACGTTTGCGGGTTGTTCAACACGCTGGTTGTCTTCCATCAAGTGACAATCGATGCATCGTGGGTAACGCCTAGTTATTTTTGTCTATGTGTTTCGGTATATCATTTAGACAGCTTTCGTGCTTTCGTCGACGCCAGGCCATACGCGAAAATTCATACATACCGTTGTCTTTCATCAAGTGACATTCGATGCATCGCAGGTAACACCTAGAAGACGGCGAGGTCTGTCCACTGCCAACAAAGAGTCTTTTGTCCCCGCCAAGTATAGAGTATTTCATCAACGTACAGTTCTCCGTATCGTACAATGCAAAACACAGCCCATAAGAAACCCGACTGCCGGCGCATGCTTCCCATGCTTCCTCTTCACCGCAATGTTGGCGTTGCATGTGATGTTACCGTCACTGGTGGTGCCGGCTCCGCAGTTGAGGCGACCATCTTGTCGTCGGCAACCCACTCGTACTCGTCATCATCGCAGTATGCCTCAAGGCCCTCATCGCTGAGGTCGGGCGCGCCGAGGGTGCTGCGCCAGACACGCGACCACATGCCCTTCTTCTGCAGCAAGGCGAGGACCATGACCACAGGCAGGTGCCAGACACTGGCCCAGAAAAGGCCGCGGGCAGAGCCCTGGTGTCCCTCAAAGCGCCAAAAGTTCACAGCCTCACGGATGAGCCAGACATTCACGGGAAGGCTGGTCACGGCGAAAGACCACTCGGTGACGCCAGTGGTGCAGAGGCCGACGCAGATCGGTACAAAGGCGATGCTGTAGCGCAGAGCGACGCGGGCATTGCGCGCCGGGTTCACCCAGCTCAGCATGCGCAGGCCGGCGCGCTGGTACTCGGCGCGCACGCCCCACGAGAGGGCCATGAAGTGGGGGAACTGCCAGGCAAAGAGCAGCGCGGCGAGCAGCCAGCCGCCGGCGCTCGAGCCGTCGCGCGCAAAGAGGAGCTCGCGCAGCTCCGAGTCGCGGGTGCTGCGCGGGATGGACGCGGCCGCCGTGGCCGACTCGCCGGCGGCGGCCGCCCAGCCCATCAGCGGCGGGATGCCGCCCACGACGGCGCCGACCCACGTGTTCAGCACCGACAGCCGCTTCATGGGCGTGTACACGCCGGCGTACAGTGCAATGTTGGCGCCGCCGAGAAAGGCCACCGTCGGGTTGACGCCCACGTGCAGCGCGGCCACGCCGGCGGCGCCACACGCCACGGCAAAGGCCAGCGCCGCGCGCCGGCTCAGCAGCTGCCGCACCAGCGGCCGGTTGCGCGTGCGCGACATGCGCGCGTCCGTGGCCGGCTCGTAGAGCATGTTGAGCGCGTTGGCCGCCGACGAGCACAGCGTCGTGCCGACCGTCAGGAACAGCAGTGTGAGCGGCGACAGGGACGGCGCGCCCGCGTCGAACAGCTCGGGCGACAGGAACGCAGGCACGGGGTAGAGCGCATACGACGCCATGGCCGTCAGCACAACGAGCGCCGTCAGTCGGGGTTTCGACAGCGACAGGAGCAGCGACGCGAGACGGCGCATAGAGGTGGTGGGCTGGCGGGCGGCGGCGTCGGCGAGCGTCGACGATGCGTTCTCGGGCAGTCCGACAGCGGTGGCGCTGACTGTCCGGTCTGGAGAAGAGTTGAAGGAGGCCGTAGCAGAGGCAGAGGCAGAGGCAGAGGCGGAGGCGGAGGCGGAGGCGGAGGCGGAAGCCGAGGCGGCGGCGGCGGCATGGCGTCGGGCGCGGCGTCGCCGATGGGGCAGGTCGGCGCTAGAAGAGGACGGCGGCGGCGCGGCTATGCGGTCGAGAAGGCCGTTGGACAGAAAGTAGCTCTCCTGCAGGCTGTCGGTGGGCGCTGTGGAGGCGGCGGCAGCGCCGGCGGCCGGGCGCGACGATCCGGAGGGGCCGGCGGCGGCCGAGGCGGCGCGCGCCGGCGTCGGCGAAAAGGCCCGGGCGTGCGACCGGGCGGGCGACCGGGCGGCCAGCGGGAACAGGCACCACAGTGCCGGCTGCGCTACCGGGCGGCTGCACAGCACCGGGCGGCGCAGCGGCAGCACGGCTGGGCGGACACTGAGCCAGCCATGGTTGCCGCTCGAAGCGGCGATGCGGAGAAAAATTCGTCCCGGCGGCCGCATGCTGAGACTGGGGGGAGCCGGCCGCGACAGCGACAACACATCGCCGTGGCAGGAAGAAGACTTGCCTTTCCGGGGGGACAGGAGGCGACCGGATGGAGAGCGAGTCCGGGGACGGAGAGCCGCGTGGATGGAGTGCTTCGTCGGATGCCGGCCCTGCGGCTTGGCCGCGGGCATTTTTCTCGATTCTCAGGCCATGATTTTCGTCTGATGATCAGCCACGCAACTGTGGCGTATCAAAAATGGGCCTGATCTTATCGGGAATCTACCCCGCCTTGCTGAGTAATCATTGCATGGAACCGTACGGCTCAGTGCTCTGTACGTATCTTCTTCGGTTTCTCAATATGCCTACCAAGCGCTTTGATAGAGGCGTAAACAGCCACATAGAACTCTACAGTGCATTTTCGTTTAGCGGCTATTACATATCCCCAAACAGTTAGGTGAAGTGGCAGACGACAGGACGGCAGACACAAGAGAAGGGACGGAACCAAACAGCACATTAAAAACGGTGGTCGAGGCAGACACGATATCGTCTGGGAAGAGGCCTTGGAGATACGCTGTATAATTCAAAAATAGAACAAGATAGCTACACCACTTATCTTATCCAGCCAAGACTTACAACAGCTCAGAATCGTCTACGAGTTGGGGAGATAAGTTCAGAGCTTCATACCGCTTGTACCTTGCCTGGCGAAGACGAGCAGATAAGCGAGCTTGCGGCGTATTAAGTGGCGTACTAATACTCGTAAATATATAGACGAGACATCCTATCTCGGCTGCTTGCACACGCCGACCTCTTCACCACTTCACGTGTTCTTGTTGTATAAGTGCCAGTGAAAGACGCACGTCGCACTGGGCTTTCTAGAAGGGCTGTAAAGCCATGCGTTACCACTCTACGAGAATGCGCTCAGCTTTGGGGATGAGAGGTCCCGACGACACGTATCAGTGTTGCAATACACTGCACAGGCACATGCTACTCTCTCACGAGGTCGTATCCAAAGCTTCTAGTACAATAAACGTAAGCGACCATTCGAGTATGGCGTGTTCTTGGCTGTGCGTTCGATAACGAGTGTTGTCCCGAGCCAACTATCTACGTCGTAATACAGGAATGAGTGCCGCATGTTAGCACCCTATTGGGACAAGCCACAAATTATGGGCTTTGGCTGTTGGGGTCTGGCTATGGTGGTGTGCAAACGGCGGATAAGAGCTGAAGATACGTCGACGAGGCGGCTGGTTCCGGAGCATGTACTCATAGGAGTGTTCGTGGGACCGGGCAGTCAAAACGCAGGATACAACCGTACTCGACCTCAGCCGCCTACACCATGCAGCACGCCAGCACATGAAGCAGAACACGAACGTACTGTATGCGTGAAGCTTGCTCTATGCTTGAGCACGGCCCACTGCTTCATCTTGAGGAAAGCAAGCCTTTGTGCGTATTCATTGCACGACAATACGTAGTGCGTATCACGAGCATGCGGAGTGCTCCGTACGAAGTAAGATACACATCATACGCCTCGGAGCACTCCGTGGCGAACGATGTGCGTGACGTGAGATGGGCCGCCGGGCCGAAAACGAAAGAACGTATTACTCCGTATCTTTGCTGACGTATCTTTCGCAACGGAAACAGAATAGAAAGTTTACCCGGCAGACAGACTAGAACAGACGAGCTCAAAGACGTTAGTTCTGCACGTTGTACTTCGTAGGCCTCCATCCTTCGAGCCCGATCGCCTCTATCGAGTGATCTCAGACTACGCCTAATGGCTACATTCCATCCCTGCGATTTGTGCATCTTATTCTAAAATGAGACACTCTGCCAAATTAGAACGCCACGATGCCTGAATAAGCCTATCAATTCGCGTATAAGAACGCAGCAATAAAAGACCTAGGCAGAACGGGAAACGTGGTGATAAGAAAAGATACACGTATGGAGGTCTAGTTGATGAAAACAAGGTCTCAAAACAAGGACGACAATTGACTGAATAGCCAGAAATGTAAATCACGTTGCAGTAGAGCAAAAGCGGCCACCTGCATCTGAGAATTGTGTTCGGCTGAGGAGAGAAACTGTAAGTGGCCCCCACGAATGAGGCGCCTTCGCGATGAGGCACATTGTCGCTGTGTTGATAGAGGAGCTGATAGAGAGACGGCTCTTACTCGATACGATCGAGCAATCAAATGAAGCGAAATCTACTGGTGATAAGCAGGGACAGGGATGGGCACCGCAGAAGTATCTTTACACTGTATGCAGGACATAGAGTACGAGTACTTCTGCGACTACGACATATTGGTCTTAAGCTGGTGGAGCCGGGAGATACCACTATGGCACAGACAATGGCCACATACGGAGTACTCCGTAGATTACGGAGTATTACGGAGTACCTGTTGTGTTATTCCGTATTACGAGTACTCCTACGGAGAAGACTTTTTCTACGATAAATAAAACGGTGCGTCTGACAGGTCGTAAAAGGCAGTACGGCGGTGCGGAAGACGCGTGGTGTTTTGTAGAGGCGAGCCACGCATGTGAGAGCCATGCTGATGTGAGAGTTTCGGGTAGCCCATGCTCGTGAAGTCGGCGAGTTGTCCGATAGTCTACGGAGCACCCGGACCTGCATCCTGCCTGAGTTGCTAACCGCACTATACTATTCTGGCCTCCGTACAAACCTGCCATTCCAGGCCACGAACAGGCGCGAAGGCGGCCGGTTTCTTGGCAGAACAAAGTGTCAGGCTTCTGGACTGACCGGACGTGATAAGACCGACCGCTCCGATTGGCCGGCGAGGCTTCGGGCCGTCGAGCTTGGGGCTGAAGCAGCCAATGCTGGGGAAGAGAAGGCGCTGCGAACGCCACGACTCTTGTCCTTCCTTATCGGATGCGCTAGTCGTCGGCGGGCCCGCCTAGCGCCACAGGTACCTTGCCGCGCCGTATAGGTGGCGAGATACTTGGGGCCAGGTCGTCTACTCCGTGTTACTTTGTCAACTCGCCTTCCGATCCACGCTCACGACGAGACCACGCGCAATAACCGAAGGCCGTCGGCGGACAACTCTGTACGCGCACGCGATATGCGGCTAGTGCAGAGCACGCCCCTGGGGCCACCGGGAGATCGCACCAGGAGATACGGAGCAGACCCAGACACGGCTCTGCAGAGAGATAGCTCCAGCTGGACGCATGTCTCGCACTCCGTACCAAGTGGTACGTTGCACCTGTCGCGCGTCCTCGTCCTCGTCCTCGTACTCGGTACTCCGTACAGACTGGTATAAAGACGGCCCATCGCCGTGTCCGTGGCTGCTGGGCTGGAGCCGCCGCGACTCGCTGTCCCCCGTTGCTGTTCCCCGTCTCTTCCGCCCCAGCCTCCGAGACTACCGCGACGATGAAGTACAGCAAGGAGGATGTCAAGGCGCGGCTGACGTCGGTCCGCGCCTGGGAGCTGCCCAAGCAGACCAGCGCCCTGGCGCCGCCCGAAGTCTGGGTGAGTGAGCGGAGCGGAGGGCGCAACGCGAGACGCGTCGAGCCCGGCTGGACACAGCCTCGCGAGCGCCCGTGATGGCGAGCCCGCGCCTCGCGCCCAGAGCGCAGCCAGACCGCGAGACAAAGCTGACGCGCCCAGACCAACAAGGACATGGACCCGACGCCGATCGAGGACCAGACCTGGGACATCTACAGCATCATGGCCTACTGGGCCACCGACACCATCAACCTGGGCACCTGGGAGACCGCGTCCTCCATCCTCTCGGTCGGCCTGTCCTGGCGCGAGGCCATCCCCTGCATGGTGGTCGGCACCTTTTGCGTCGCCGTGCCCATGGTGCTGAACGGTGCCATCGGCGCCAAGCTGCACGTGCCCTTCTCCATCATCACCACCTCGTCCTTTGGCTACTACCTGCGCTACTTCTGCATCATCTCGCGCGCCATCCTGGCCATGTTCTGGTTCGGCATCCAGGGCGCCAACGGCGCCATCTGCATCACCGTCATGCTGCGCGCCTGGGCGCCGTCCTACAACGACATCCCGAACCACCTGCCCAGCAACGCCGGCATCACCACCCAGGGCATGTGCTCGTACTTTCTGTTCTGGATCATCCAGCTGCCGCTGCTGCTGATCCCCCCCAACAAGCTCAAGTACATCTTCTGGATCAAGCTGATCGGCGCCCCCATTGCCGCCATCGCCACCATGGGCTGGTGCGTCCACAAGGCCGGCGGCGGCGGCGAGATCTTCAAGCTGCGCGCCGAGCTCAGCGGCTCGGCCTACGCCTACAAGTGGCTGTCCTGCATGACCTCGGTCACGGGCTCGTGGGCCACCCTGGCCTGCAACATCCCCGACTTCACCCGCTACGCCCGCACCGCCAAGGGCCAGTTCATCCAGCTGCCCTTTCTGCCTATCATCTTCACCGTCTGCGGCGTCCTCGGCATCGTCAGCACCTCGGCCACCAAGGTCTTCACCGGCGAGTACATCTGGAACCCGATCAACATCATCGAGCTCTGGCTCGACGACGGCCCCGGTGGCCGCTGTGCCGCCTTCTTTGCCGCCCTCGCCTGGTACATTGCCCAGGTCGGCACCAACATCACCGCCAACTCCATCTCGGCCGCCAACGATCTCACCGTGCTGTTCCCACGCTGGGTCAACATCCGACGCGGCTGCATGATCGCCGCCGTCGTCGGTGGCTGGGTCATTGTGCCCTGGAAGATCATCAGCTCTGCCTCGACCTTTTTGTCCTTCATGGGCGGCTACTCTGGTGCGTTGGGCTGCCCTGCCTTGCTTGCTATACACTCTGCGCGTGCCTGCTAACCTCCCCAGTCTTCCTGGCTCCCATCTCCGGCATCATGGCTGCCGACTACTGGATCGTGAAGCGCTGCCACTTTGACATCCCTGCCCTCTACGACCCCCACGGCCGCTACCGCTTCTGGTACGGCTGCAACTGGCGCGCGGCGATCGCCTTCCTCGTGCCCGTCGGCCCCCTCATCCCCGGCCTCGCCTACTCCATCACCCCCAAGTCGGTCAGCATCAGCGACGGCACCATCAACCTCTACACCTTCAACTGGCTCTTTGGCTTCGTCACCTCCATCTTCCTTTACACCACCCTCAGCCTGGCCTTTCCCGATAAGGCGTCGCTGCTCAAGGACACGGTCTGGGCGAGGGATACTGCTGCGATTGACGGCACGCGCGAGTCGGTCAGCGATGCCGAGCAGGCCGTCGATGGCGACTACGGGACCAAGACGATGAGCGAGGACACCAAGCAGATTTAAACAGTTTTCGTATAGCGTATTGATAGAAGCGTTGTTTCATAACGGTCCTTGCTTGCGAACAGATGCAGAAGCGAGAGGAGAACTAGATACCCTGGGGACGGAAGAGACGAATGAAACACAATTCACTTTGGACGAAGCACGTAAGCTAGCTATCCATCATCGTTCATAACGGTTGTCCCTGTAGACCTCTTTGTCCGGCAAGGCTGTGTACCCCCGAGGGCGCCGACCAAACGATTGGATCCACCACATTATGTTGCCCAGTTCTCCCGTCCAGAGAAGGCCCAGAAAAATGGTGAGCACTGTGATGGGCACGGCGGTAGCCCAATATGCCCACTGGTTGAGCTCCGTGTTGCGCACGTCGTTTGTGTTCATCCCAAAGACGCTCGCCACAAAACTGAGTGGCAGGAAGATGATGGTCACAATCGTAAATGCATAGATGGCGTTGTCGTGTCGATCCTTGGTCGTGTTGATCTTGCTTTGATTCTTCACGTGTCAGCAGGGTAGCAGTAGCAAAACAAAGTTCGTGCAGTCAGCACCGAGACCAAAACTCACATATTGCGCCAACTCCGACGACCATTTTTGGTACGCCAGAAAGTCGGCCTCGTGTCCCGATAGAAGCCGGTGGCACTCGTTGAGCAGCAGATTCCGATAGCCGCCCGGGTCTGTTGGTGCTAGCTTGAAGCTTTGCGTGTCGTCCGATGTGACAAACGCCGCGTGCCCTTCATCTTCATAGCGTGACCTTTGGATGACAGAAGGTGGACCATACTTTGGTTCTCTTGCTTCTCTTGAAGACGGATAGTAGCCGTTCTGATCGTTTCGTTCCAATGTTCTTCTGGAAGGCAGAGTTTCTATGCGCGATCTGGCATGCTCCACATACGATGCAGGCGGTGGAGGATATCGCGTCATGATCCGTGGCATGCCTGCACGACTCGTGTCGTTTACTGCTTGAGGGTCTTCCATGTCTAGCAAAGTCGTAATGATTTGTTGCTGCGCACCTACAACATGTTGGATCGCTACTATTTCTTCTTCCAAGAGGTTGATACGGTTTTCGCACGATCTGTCTGATGCTTTGTACGCAATTTCATACGCCTGCATTCGAGTCAGCACATTTCTCATTATCTATTGACGGACCGCAATGGGACTCACCAGCTCATTGAGACTCGTATAATAGCATTCGTTTATACCAGGCATGCCTGCTGTCATTCCCTCCGATAGCTTGAGGCTGAACAAGGACATCAATTCAAGTGGCAAGATCACCGAGCTGTCGAGCAGAGGCTTCTGTGACAATGCCCGCACCATGTCTGCCATTCCTTTGTGTATCAGGGTCTTGGCACCATCAAGGAGCCGGTCGGTGATGTCGTAGTCCGTGGGCAGGTGAATGAGAGCCATGAGAAGTCGGATCCAGACTTCGAACAGCTCCTTGGAGACAGCGATCTCGACTTGCTCAGCTCGGGCCGAATTCGCAAAAATCCCATTGAATGCTTGTATTTCAACGCACAAACCCCGAAGTTCCGATCGGATTTCTCGAACAATGTAGCCCGGAATGGCCGGTGCCATACCTCTAGCATGAGGGCGGGCACTAGATTGAGCACCCTAAATTGTCAGAGACCTGTACAAACGAAACCTGTAGAGCAGGGTTGACTGGACTTGCAGATATAACGGAGTCCAATGCCCCCCAGAATTTCCGGACCGTCTGGACCTCAATCCCGAGCGGTAAGAAAAACGAGAACACCACCGAAGCCGCATTAAAAATATCAATCTGATCTTCGTAGAGACTTTGTCTAGACTTCTGATGCGTGTCAGAGCTGGATATTTTAGTGCCCTCATTCTCCAAGTAGCTGTATATCGCATCTCGAGATGTCTCTGGGCAATTTCTGTAGGCACGGCGATCACTAAAAGGGATCTTGGAAAGAAGAAATTCGTCCACCTCGTGGAGATAGCCACCAAGTACGTGTTTGTTGATCTCGTTGTCATCAGCGTTCATCACGCCTACGAGACATAAAAATATTGGCATTTTACACATTGCTGATTCTTCGGTGTGATTGTGGGCGTGTGTCGAAGACGGCACCTGGCTCGGACCCGGTGAGGCTTGACTTGGGGGCTGCAATAAGGTTGTAGGGGCTTCTTCTTTCGGTATCAGTATACCAGAAGGTGGTGGTGCAGCTGGTGAACTAGGCGATGTTAGAGAATGAACAGGAGAACTTGAGGTTACAGAAACGATGGATTGGAGCAGAAAATTAAAACAAGAAAGAATGCAAGCATACGCTATCCGCATTTCCAGTGACAACAGTTCACCGCCATGAGCCTTGCTCCAGAGCTTCGACCAGTCTCCTGCTGTCACTGGACGTTGCCGCCGGTAGAATAATAAGCGCCGAGGCCAAAAGTCGCTGAAGTGAGAGATAAAGGCCTGTAGAGCGTGTCAGGACATGTCGAACATTAGTGCTGGGTTGCCGCCCATAAGTCGAATACATACTAGCCAGGACTGACACTCGTCTACAGGAATAGACCACATGACTGCCCTTCTGTACGCAACAGTGATAAATGACTGGGCGTGAGTCGCTGAGAGTTCATGACTACGGTTCACCGACACGTTAATGTTATCGCCAATAAGAGCCTTTTCAGACATCCGGCCATATGTGAAAAGATATGCTTAGAGAGTCAGCCTCAAAAATGCCACAGGATACAAGAGGCCAGGCACGAACAATTGTCCACAACGAGGCACCAGATTTGCGCAACGTGATAGCACATGCCTGCTGGCGCCCCTTTGCCCTGGCAGATGGCTTGTCGTATATCGCGATCACGATTGGCGCGCGAGAACTTTGTCTGGAGCAGTGTCTGAATTGGAAAGGCCGATGGGCGATCTGAAGCGCCTTGGAGGCCAGAGTACTTCTCCAGCGTAAAGTATGGCAGGCAGATCCAGGTCACTGTGCGGCGCGCGAAACCAAGAGTCTTTGACGAGCTGTTGTTCGGTAAAGTATGCTGAATGGAGGCTGGCTCCATGTGAAGGACACT
Organism: Grosmannia penicillata; assembly: GCA_002778075.1. Classification (NCBI taxonomy): domain Eukaryota; kingdom Fungi; phylum Ascomycota; class Sordariomycetes; order Ophiostomatales; family Ophiostomataceae; genus Grosmannia; species Grosmannia penicillata. The sequence continues at coordinate 1,132,074 of PCDK01000018.1, read as the reverse complement.
GCGCCCCCCTGCCGTCTGGATGGTCTTTACAAACTTGCGCTGCACGCGGGTCAGCAGATCGCGGATGCCCTTGGACTCGACTGTTGTCAAATCGGGAAAAGCGAGGACCTCGGTCTGTGTGGTCAGCAACTCCGAGTTGATAGATTCGATCTGGCGGCAACAACAGGATATGACTGACCGAAAATTCCTCAAAGCTCATAAACTCGCGGGTGCAATGCCTAACTGTATTAGCATATCCAGGCTGGAGCCGTGTTGGGAGTGCAACTTATCGTACCTCCATTGGAATAGCGGCGTGTGTTGTAGCCGGGAATTCGCCGTTCTCACCGACGCCGTCAACTTGGCTCCGTGAGTGCCGCCTAGCATGTGCTCGCCCTTGTACTCAGATCGAAATATACAGGTCTGCTGGGGAAAGCTGTGGTTGCTACCGCGGACAACGTTACTGCCGCCACCCCTATTTTCATTTGCCCCATTGTCGCTTGAGTCGAGTGAATCGTGACCGCCGTGCGAGCTTCCTGATGGAGAGGCGGCCCGTGACATGAAGGAAGGCGTGAAAGAATATACTGTCGACGTTGTCATGTTCTCCAGTCTATTGTCTTCGATGCCTTCCGACGCCCTGAAGATAGGCCCGCCTATCTCATCATTGTCGAATGTAGGAGGCCGTTCCACATAGCGGCGATGCCTGCCTCTGTCGCTGTCCTCTTCGACATGCCTAGAAAATGCTACTCGGCGATGAGAGGATGAGGCCACACCAGTACCGACATCATTGTCGGCATCATCCTGATTATCAATATCGTCATCGTCGTCATCGCTCTCAACGCCGTCGTCTCTTTCTGGTCCCGGAGACCGCGACGACGATCCTGGCTGAGACACCGAGTCCGACGATATTATTGATGGCGACCGCGACGACGGTGGTGACTGGTCTCTTATTCGGGACGCTGCTGCCGATCTTGGGCCGGACGAAGACACTAAGATTCCCCGCAAAGGCGGACTTGACGGTCTGGGCCGGCCTCGAGACGGTGTACGAACCCGCGTCACTCGCGGATACTCGTCCGGGCTAGGCGAGGACCGGCGATGTACGTTTGGCAAGTATGATCTCTGCCGGCCTCTATCATTGGACAAAGGCGGCATGCCAGCAAAGTGCATGGGGTACGCCGGGTAATATACTGGCACACTTGGGGTATCGCCAGGATTGACTTGTGCTGCGTAATAAGGTGGCACCATATTGGGAAGGTTGGGGTCTTGCGGCATCGGCGTCGGTTGCGGCGGCGGCGGCATCAGCATCGGCGGTTCAAACGAGTTTGTCCGTGAAGGCATCGTCATCGGAAAAGCGGATTGTGGTGGTGGAGGACGTGGCTCGTAGAAACTTGTCTGCCGTACCTGCGGTTGATCCGTACGCTGAGGCATGGAGTCGCGCCGTTGAATGGGACGAAACGCCGCATCGCTGTCTTCGTAGCGCGACATTGTTGCAATAACAGGACAAGAGGAGATGGTCATTCGACTTTCATCGAGTGACGAGGACGGGGTTTGCAGAGTTTATCTGCAACCTCGCTCAGTGATGAGGGCGCAGCCAAGGCTGAACGACCGTCAGCAGCCCCACTGCTGCTATCACAATGCATGCAGTGTTACGATGCCATCCAATGGGCTTAGAGCACCGCCATGCATGTAAGATGCCGTTCAAGCATCTCCCGGAGTTATTACATTGGGCTGACAAGCGTAGCCACGGGTTGTACTACCGAGTCAGATGGCCCTCTTTAAGAGTGGTTGTACGTCGGAGAAGCTGAAGAGTTGTGATGGTGTGCTCTGTTTCGTACAAGCTTATATTTGAGACATCTTTCTTACTGTTTCCGTACATCCTCACAACGAAGCCAACCACGAAGGCGACGTACTGCGTATCTCCTTCAATGTATCGCATGGAAGTGAATTCCTTGCCCGCCCTAGCCGTGCTGACAGTAAGCTACTGAATTGGAGTTCTTAATTGGTTGCTTGTCTTCGCGCGCTAAGTCGTCTTGCCAGCGTGTTGGCGACATTAACAGCAGGAAATTCAGTAGCCTTATCTGGTAAGTCCTTGTGGTATTACTCGTAGCTTAAAAATCAGTCGTTACGCGAGTGCTCCGACTCGAGTCACAAATATCCCGCAATTTCTGCAGTCCCAGCACAACGACATTGTCAAGTAACCGCCACAACGACATTGTCAAGTAACCGCGGTCGTGTCTGGAGACACAAGTGTCTTATTATGACACAAGAACAGCAATATAAGTGACACCAAATACTTAATGAAGCAATCAAAATAAATCTGATGAGGTAGTAGACTGAACAATAGACTAGGTACGGAGTACTGGGACACGATAAAACAGCAAGATCAGCATAACAAAAGAAATAGGAAAATCAAAGAAGTTTGTAGAAGAACTGACGATGAAGGAACATTTACCACAGAGCTACATGATTATATTTTGGAAACAAGAGTAAATCTGATCTCGCTTCATTCAAGTGCTTTACTTTCATAGACAAACCGAAACTAAGAAACCTCGCTGCCACTACTAGTCCTACCTAAGTATGTCCCAAAACGATCGCAACATAGGCATGTGTTCTTCTGCACCTTCTAGATGCCTGCTAGATGTGCGTGATACTGTTTTGTTAGTCGCCTGCTAGATACTTCGTACAAGATTTCGTCTGAATGAATCTACGAGTACGAGTACTCGTACGGAGTACAGAGTACCTTCTCGGCAATCGACCCACCAAGCGTATCTCCCCTTATCTGACCTTAATGTAGCAAGGGGACAGAGTACTTCGTACAGAGTCTTTCTGTGTACTTCATCTGCTAGTTTTCTTGCGTAGTATCCGTACATGTACTCCATAGAACCAGACCCACCGATTCGGTAAAATGTCAGAACTATATTTCTTTAGTCAGAGATAGTCTGGGCGGTAAGAGACTAGCACGCCCACAGCCAACGGCGTATTACTTGGTCGTACCCATGCACGCGCTGACTAGAGGACAACTCTGCTTCAACGAGTTCAGTTCGTCTTGCTTACGATTGCTGGTTTTAAGGCTTTATAAGGCAATATCCAATCCATGTCATGAACTTCGTGGTCAATACAGGAGAGCTACTGGCGGCACGATAGCTTTTTGCTATCGGGAGATAGCTGCCTTTCCATCGATAGTATTTTACCATTGAGAGTGGGTTGACAAGGCACAAAACATGGTATTAGCGGCCAGTCTTTGCGGCACTACTCGTACTTCATGTGCAAAGATTTCCAGATTACATATGAGCCATTTAGTTTCCATTTCAGGTACGGGTAAAGGTCTTTGGATTAATAATCGAAGAAAAAGGAGTCTCGGAAGGTCCGAAAGCCATCTGTGCCGGTGGAGATGTGGATACACATATGAATTGAGACACGGCAACCGGCAGTGAAGGATACGAGGGAAAGGCGGATCTGAGTGGAGCGCCGTTTCGCGTCGTGAGACTGCATGCGGATTACGTATGACGCAGTGTTGAAGGCCAGGGCCGATGGGCAACGCGTCGTTGCCAGAACGTGTATCCATGATATGCCCGTAAATTCAGCGAGTATACGGAGTAGTCGTGACTCCAAGGCGGCGAGAGGCAAAGCAACATTTTCACTCGGCAGGCTAAGCTATCTACGTCGCTTGGTACACCTTTGTCACTCGTACTTCGACTCTTCGCTTCCTAGATAGCGCCTTGTTAGCTCGATACTTGCACTACTTGTATGTACGCCCTCGATCACCGCAAATTGTAGAGTCCATTGCGACGTACTCGTACCTCATAAGCTAAGGAGGCATCTCAGTGACTGTGGGTCTCGTACGAAGTACGTACGGAGTACGTACGGAGTACTCGTAGTCGATGATCGCTTCAGTAGCGGATCGAGAAAAATCCGAAAGCCGCGTACCTACGGAGTGAAGACGTGTGAATTTGTAATATGGGTGTTGAGACAAGTTGAAAAAGGTCACCTAATCACTCCGTAGAGAGTGCTAGAAGAATGCCGCAAGTATATAAGGAGCACATGCTACCAAGACTTGCAGACTGGCACAGAGATACCACAGAAACACCATAGACACTCTTACGACATTCAATATGAGCCAAGATTATGTTTTCAAGGGCTGGGCGGGCCTAGACAAGGAAGCCATCGGCCATCTGGAGTGGCAGGACTTTGAGCCCAAGGCTTGGGAAGAGTCGGATGTGGACATCAAGATCACGCACTGCGGTATCTGCGGATCTGACCTGCACACCCTTCGCAGCGGTTGGGTAAGACTTTTTTCTGCTCACTGCTGTTCACTGCTGCTCACCCTCAACATAAACTGACACTGGTCTCACTTTACAGGGCCCTACACAGTATCCTTGCGTTGTCGGCCACGAGATTGTTGGCACGGCTGTCCGTGTCGGCTCGGAGGTGAAGCATATCAAGGTCGGCGACCGTGTCGGCGTTGGCGCACAGGCAGACTCGTGCCGTGGCCGCTTCGGCCCCTGCCGTGAGTGCGCGAACGGCCGCGAGCACTACTGCTTCCGGAAGGGTCGCACCGACACCTACAACTCCACTTTCCTGAACGGCGGCAAGGCTTTCGGCGGCTACGCAGACTACCACCGGTGTCCAGGCCACTTTGCCGTCAAGATCCCCGATGGCATTTCTTCGTCAGACGCTGCTCCCATGATGTGCGGCGGCGTGACCATGTATGCCCCGTTGAAGAACAGCGGCTGTGGCCCCGGAAAGCGGGTCGGTATTGTTGGCGTTGGCGGCCTCGGACACTTTGGTATCCTCTGGGCCAAGGCTCTCGGCGCGGACAAGGTTGTCGGTATCTCGCGCAGAAACAACAAGCGTGCCGATGTCCTCAAGCTTGGCGCTGACGAGTACATTGCTACCGCCGAGGAGGAGGACTGGGCCAAGAAGTACGCCGGCACGCTCGACATTCTCATTTGCACGGTAGACTCGGGAAGCATGCCTCTTGCCAGCTACCTGGCGCTCCTCGACATCGATGGCAAGTTCGTCCAGGTCGGCGTGCCCGAAGAGCCAATGCCCCCGATCAACTGCACCGACCTTATCCTGAAGAACAAGTCCGTCAGCGGCAGCCTCATTGGCTCCCCGGGCGAGATTCGCGAGATGCTTGAGCTTGCGGTTGCGAAGAACGTCAAGCCATGGATTGAGGAGCGCCCGATGACCGAAGTCAACCAGGCGCTGCTGGATATGGATGCCGGCAAAGCCAGATACCGATACACACTCGTCAACGAGAAGAACCTGTAATCGGTGCTAGGTTTACTTGTTTTATGCACGAACGTATCAGTTCATTTAGAGTTTATAGCGTATAGACAAAAAATCCAAGTTTCAATCAACCAAAACACATCATTCTTGACGGTAGATAGACCACTATTAGGGGGGTTTTCGTTACATCCTACGGAATAGAAAGCAGCTTGCCATTGTGACGTCAGTCTACTTCATGACAAAGTACGAGTCAGCTAGAGGCCCACTACGATACTTCTTGCGTCGTATTGACTTCGTACGAATTTACGTGGAAACAGGGGTTGTCGTCTGTATTGCTCCGTAATAAATCTGTGTGTGGTCCGTGCACACACCGCGCAACGACTTGAGCGATTTGGGGGCGATCTGAGTTTGAAGTGGGTTATGAGGCAACGGCGTTAGGCGTTAATCAACGCTGCGCGAGGAAAACCCCCAACAAACCAAGCAAGTTGTTCCGTTCCCGAGAAAGAGGTCCGATAGGAGTTAGTGACGAATCGGCTTGACATAGACTGCTCCGTAAACTCCGTAATTGGCTACGCTAACTCATGAACTAATTGCAAGAGCAGATCGGCAGATCTGATCTGAGGCTTGATTGGATCTTTCCATAGGGATAAGGAGAACCTTGGGAATAGATATATTTTCTCTTGAAGATGATAAATGAAAATAAAAGCAAAAAAGTCAAGGCTCAATCCGAAACAGAATACAAGACTGCCAAATCAAAGCTGGAAATCGTTCTCTGTCTGTAGATCTGGTGGCGACAGACGACGACTAGGCTGAGCTCTCGATACAGCAATCCAGGATGGCAGAAAGTCAGGCTTTAGCCACCGACCTTGCCAGCATTGCCAACAACGGCGCCATGAAATTGCTCCAGAATGCTTTAGAACCCCCATGGGTCTCTCACTCAGCTTGTCCGCCCCGATTCTACCAAACCCTTACTCTCTCTTTTAGGTGGTCTGCTAGAGAAACCGTAAAGTCTTCCCAGAATACCGTATATGTACAAGTAAATTCTGTGCAGCTGAGGTGATACACAGGGTGTCCTCAAGCAGGGTATAGTTTAATAGCTAATCTACCTTGCTTGTTAACAAGACATCAGGCATCATAGTATGGAGTACAGTTTGCCAAAGTACACGGGTATCAGCAAGTCCCCTACGTCAAGAAGCCTTGTCATTCAAACAACCTCTGTCCGAAGGCTATCTGCTTGTCTTGTCGAGAGCCGCCCAATTTCCCTTTCTGCAATAAGTCTCGCCGCTGTTGTCAGTCTCCCTCACCGACCCTGCTCCCTTCCGAATCAGTCACCTCTGCCTCGGCTGCTGCCCACGCTGCCTCTTCCTCTGCCTCAGCTTTGGCCGCTCTAGAAAACGCCTTCCCCCACAGGACTGCGGCCGCTTTAGTCAAGACTCTCGCGTCCACAGCAGCCTCCAGAAACGGTTTCCACTCAGGAGGTCCGTAGATGTCATTCATGACATCTACGTCATCCATATCGCTACTGGCACCACAGGGATCTACATCGCCAGGAGGGTCGCCACTGAAAATCGTCTTCAGCGCTTCGGCTGCTTTGATGCCCGCCACAATCTTATGGATGGCATATCGTATATGCAGGAAGTGCAAACTTGGCAGTGGATATGAAGCCGGGTCGTCTGTCAACAGCTCGTATACGTCGCCATGCTGTAGGGCTGGGCACATGGTAGAGTTGCCACGGCGGTAGTCGCTGGCGCTGCCAAAGTGTGCATGATCCCAGTCAGATGCCACGCAATTGCCATTGGGGTCCGTAAGCCAGACCATCTGGATAAAGATCCGGTGAAGAGGGTCCGTCGGGTGCGCGATAGGACGCAGGGCAAAGAAAAAAGAGTCCCACATGGCGTGGAGCGTGTGTGTGAGCGGTAGAATATTCTCCCTCTCTCGTCCAGTCATCACGACATCTTCGACAGCGGGCAGCGGCCAAAAAGAACTGAGCAAATCCCATAGCTTATTTTGATTCACATGCCCCGACAAGACCGGCACAATGTGAGCGCCTTGCGGCTTGATGGTGCCAGTTAAAACGCAGCGGTTGTCGTAGAACGTCGGCACGTCTTTTTGCGCTTTAGTATCGGCGCATTCTCTGCCTAGCCCTTTAGCATTTTGGCCGTTCAGCCAGCCGTTCGTTTGCCAGGATATTGATTCAGTAATAACCATGAGCTGAAACTTGAAATTCTTCGTGAGTACTTCATTTGGCGCGGTGCACATCGCCGCCGTCAAGCCAGGAATCTCTGCGGTCTGATCAAGCGCAATATTCAGGAGCGCTAGGGTCCATTTTTTCGTCGTCGCTCGCTGAACTGGCGACAAATTCGTGTCGTTGTTCAGGCGGTCGAGCTCCTCTCGCAAATAAGCTATAAAACGCTCATCAGTACGTTGTAGGACTGCACCGGGACCGGACTCGGTGTCCGCGGTAGACATAAGCGTCGTCAGAGCAGGTTCCCACGAGATCGGGAGCCTCCCGATGTACTGCACGTTTATCTGTCTAGTAAGCCCAGGTAAACACGAATATACGAGCAAGAAGCATCGCCAGTTGGCAGTACCATTTCCAAGGCCGCGAAGAAAGCAACATGGGTGTCTTGCTTGTTGGCAAAGTGTGTTCGCAGAGGGAACTGGGCCGAGAATGAGACTCTTGGATTTGGAAGGATTAGAGGAGATGGATCGACGAGTTCCTGTCGATGTTTGCGACCTTGCTTTGAGGTTTGCAATATATATCTCAAGCGCGGAGTTTTTGTTCAGGGATAGAACCACAAGCCTCTTCTAGCCCTTCCAAATCCAAAAGTCACATTCTCAGTAAAGATAAACATAAGTCTAAGTCTAAGGCGTGGTCAGTAGAAGGTACAAGGGAGAAAATCTTCTTTTGTGCTCCTTCCGAGATAACTGAACGAGTAGGAGCCCGTAACACACTGAGTACCATTCCGTAACACAATAGCAGTCCGTAACTGTTGCGTGGTGCACGGACCAAACGCAGTAGTATTTAGCTCATGCCTTCACTTAGCGCTCAGATAGTTGTCTTCTTCCGAATACAACGACCCTTCCCTCACCACAGTAACACAATAGGAGTCCGCAGCACAAGTATGTTACACAGACTTGCTGGGTCTTACTACAGCGGAGCTCGACCGGATGAGAGACACCTACGTCACATTACTTGGTACCCCTACATCCCTTGATAGATAAAGTGCTGCACGGGTTTTATTCTTGAAGACTACTCGTAAGCACAGACAAACAACTGGCGCTATTAGCACATACTATGTTTTTTTATCTATCAAGCGTCCCGTGGTACTGAATTGTGTTTTCAACACTTGCTTACTTGACGGGCTGCTACAAACTGCAATATCAAAGCATCACGAAAGGCCAAAAAGCTTGAAATTTGGCACATGCACGATGCACTCCATCCACAGGTCAATTCTTTCATTGAAGTAGAAGATAGCCAAATGGCTTTTAAAGTATAGCTAGATTTAGTCAAGCCATGCCTTGTCCTCTTCAGAGTCTCCTAGCACCCTATTACTCTCGGTAGAGACAGAACTATACAGCCACTGGACTCTATCCGCGACACTTAGATCATGTACACGGCCGCAATGACAGCAGCAAACATGGCTGTCGCAGTACCCATTGACCAAGAGTTGGTGGCGCGGTTAGCAGCAGATTTGGCGCTTGCCGTCGCAGAAGCAGACGAGGTCGAGGTCGAGCTGGCAGCAGCAGCAGCCTGAACATTAATGCCAGCTGGAAGATGTTAGAATTAAGTAGAGAAAGACACTGGATTGCGTATGACTGACCAGAAGAGCAAAAGTCCACAAGCGTGGTGTTGGAGGTGAGAGTAGCCAGCATCGCAGACGCCTTGGTAGCCTTGGACTGGACAGAGGCAAGCTTTTCGCTGTTGCTGCCAAACTTGGCTTCGAGCGCCGTTGTGTTGGAGGCCTTCTTGACATCCTTCTGCAGCTCGGAAATCGACTTGCAATCCGACAGACTGCTCTGCACAGCGCAGTATTGCGTCAGGGTCGTGTTCGAGGAGAGAGCGGTGAGCTTCGTGGCAGCCGCCGAGGCCTTTGCCACGATAGCCGCGGACTTGGTCGCGTTGTTCTTGGTCTTCTCATCGAGGGCAGTCGCGTTCGCAGCGAGCGCGATCAGAGCCTCGGACTTCGCCATGGTATCGCAAGCGTTGCTCATGTCCTCCACTGCAGCGATCTGCTGGCAGGCTGCCACCAGAGTTGCGTTGGCCGACATAGTCTCCAAAGTCGCTGCAGCGGCCGACGCCTTCGACTGGATAGCCTCCACCTTGGTTGCATTGTTCTTTGCCTTTGCTTCCAGGAGCGTCGTGTTGGATGCCAAGTCGACAAGCTCCGTCAGCTTCGCCATTGTCTTGCACTGAGACTTGGTCGAAGTGGATCCAGACTTGGTCGAATTTCCGTTCTTGGCCAGGGCAGAGCCGGCAAGAGAGAGGAGAAAAGCGGTGCTGAACTTCATTTTGATGGCTGAAAGGCGAATAGACGAGAATGGGGGAGAAGATGCACTGTAAGAGATATGTACTTTAAAAAGAAGTGAAGACGGACCGGCCGAGTGAAGTTAAAAAAAAGGGTAGAAGAATGGAAAGATGGTCCTGCCAAAGTTGAATAGAGCCTGTGATGGGTGATGAGAAAGGAAGGATGGATGAAGACGAGGAAGTCTGTTCTTTAATACCAAGCGTACCGACAACGAATTCACAAGACGCGTCATCCTCCCCTATTGGCAGCATCTTACTCGTACAGTGGCATTCGAAGCCAAAGACGGAGGAGATTCATAAACGAAACGCCTATTAGTTTCATTCCCCGGTTCGGAGCTATGAAGCTGTAGCAAAATCTTAAGTGGCCGCTCCCACCCCCTAGTTCCACTAAATTGCGTGCCAAAATAGAGCATAATACCGCAAATAGCTAATAATGGAGACTGGCAGTTGTCCAGAAACCCTTTGACCGAGGCCAGCGACTCCAGGTACAAGGTCCAGTTTCAGTGGATCTCCTCACCTGAAGCGATCGGCAGAGGTCGCTGGGTGATCGTGAATGTGGGGACGGTGATACCCGCCAAATGATCGGACTTTTTATTGGGCAAATGTTTGTGTTCACCTATTTTTGTGTATGAGAACAGGCCTCCCTGTTACATCTCCAGCCAGTGCTGCCGATATGGGAGGCTGGCCTACATTGCTTCCCCAAACCGATACTCCCCCTTGTTTTCATTCAGCGAGGGAAACGTCATCACATTTCGGGATCAAGCATATCTAGCCGGTGATAAAAGGAAAACAAGCATTACAGAGTCTGTAAGTAGACGAAGACTACCCGTACGGGGCAATGTAACGGATTGTAGCGCCATGTTTGATTTGCAAGACTGAAAATGCAACACGTCGGGGGCCGCGCGTTCAGTATTTGTCTCCGTAAAACGGGGTCTTAAAGTAGGGAGTAGCGTATTTGCAAAAAGAGAAACCGATGCACCGGCTACCCGTTAACAACTATTTTTTCCAAACTTTTGGGGCAGTTATTGTCGCAAAGATCTCGAAAGTTGAACAAGATATTATGATTGCCAGTGATTTACGGAGAGCAAAAATCGCAGATCATGTTTCTTCTGACGAAATAAATCTATGACCAGACTAGCTAGACACGTAAGTAGCAGCTTCGCCAGAAGATTACCTTGTAATAGGCCGTGTCGATAACCGATCGATGTCCAACCTTTCGCTCCATTTCTTAATAAGAAAAGTTGCACAGTCAATCTACACTCCCGCCAGTTGTTTCGCTGTAATATTAGGCATCCATATTCGCCCCCCTTTAAAAGTGATCTGTGCTCCGTACGCGAGAGCCGTTCCAAAGCATCTTGACTGTAACGGAGTATGCATCATGTCGACCGTAAATGCGCTGAGTTGAGCTACACTTAGGCGCAATCTTGGCGTCTCGCAACGACTGCTGGTCAGCGTTTTCGCTTTGGTTACAACGTCTTTACGTTGACGATGGCCGCCACAGCAACGACAGTGGATACGACCGTGTGGAGTTTACGACGACCTTGCGAACACACAGTCGTAAGAATAAGAGGCCGCCACTTTCGCCGACAGATGCAAGTCTTGCCTTCAGACACATCGTCCCGACTCTTTTCGATGCTGCACGTACTAGTCCGATGTATGACTAAAGGGAACTCTTTCAACGTTCGTACGTGTCAAACTGACTACGCCCTACGCTGCAGGACAGCTGGCCCATATGCCGGGCGTAATACACTAGTCAAACGGCCCCGCCCCCCATCTCCCTCTTGGCTTCCTCCTTTCGTGTAATCCATATCTTCAGTATTTCAGACTCAACCTTTCTGATGATATTTCCCTCGAAATCTCAAACTGCGCAAACATAAGCTTTCAACCAGAAGACGCACGAAAAATAGAGTATCAGCAAGGAAGAATCCCCGCTCCGTGTGCTATGTGATGACTCCACGCAGTCACTTCACAGTCTCTTCAAACATGACTTAATGGCAAGTAGCCCATCCCCAAGACCACCACAAAGGAAATAAATCAAGAGACAAAAAACGAAAAGGCCGTCCATTCATAAGGTAACGTAAATAGCGTGGCACACCAAGCAAAGAGAACCATCTTCCAGTTCCAAGAACTTGTCTGCCCCCGTCTTCCACCTGCGTGCACGAAATCCATGAAGAAAACCCGTGCAAGTCTCTGAGCACCTCGCAGAAAAACGTCAGTTTGCGAGCGCCGACACCGGGAGCGTTCCTGTTGGAGGTGTGTCCTAGTGGACCCTGTCAGCCTTATTTTCTCGTATGGAGAGGGGGTGCAACTATTTTTGTGTAGTCTGCCTTGACGCCGGATCTTTCGGACTGTGCTTCCGTTGCTATGCAAGATCTCCTGCATGCTTGGCGGACCAGCAAGCCCTTAAGCCGACCTTGAAGCGCAGGCTAGGAGCACAAAGGAAAGAGAGCATAGAGATGGGAACCCACAGGTTGATATCTTCCCGATGGCCAGAGGGGTAGTAAAGTCAAGCGCCCGATGTCACTGCCACTGATGGGAGCACCCGTTGTGCAGGCACTTGTGCCATGGATGGGTCCTGTGGGGCGACTCTTTCCAAGTCGCACGACTCTTCTGCTTACTACTTCAGTCCTTCCCTTTTCTGTGCTCCTTCTTATTCTTTTCCTTTTCCTTTCCTTTTCCCTTCTCTTTTCCTTTCTCCTTCGCCCTTTGCTTGTACCTCTCTTTTTCCTTTTGCTCATCCTCGGAGTTTCGTTTTTTCCCACTGCCATCGTTTTGGTGACTACTACCAGCATCTGGGGATGTCGTCCACTTGTAGTACTCAGAACTCTCCCCTTCATTAATGTCAGCCCCATGATAAGCTGCATAGTTTTCTTAAGTGTCAGCTCAATTCGGAGGTTTTCATCGTGATAGTGGCACGCGGAATGATCTTCGGTACCATTTTGATATCCTGAGGCATCAATATGCTTGCCAAAAGGTGCTTGGCCCATATATCCCGGCTCTTCAACAGGCATATCTAAGGAAACTCCTTCCTCAGAGTTTAAATCGTAGGGATAAGGTCCCGATCTCGGCATCTCCCCTGAATTATCAGTAATCATACATACGATTAAGTCAGAGCACTACTTACTAACTAGATTATCATAGGGCTCATAGGCCTCATCATAGACCTCATAGGCCTCCATGTTATTATAGTATCCAGGCTCGTCTCCGGCGAGCGTTGCACTATCATTGCTATGTTCACCGTTCTCCCCGGTGTCAACATTGGTATCAGTGGTATCAAGAAGTTCGCCGTTCTCCATGTTGCACGAAATCAAGCAACCTGATGACGAATCGGCTCTGTCCAGACTGTCCAGACCAATGCAAACCAATTCTGGCAGCACGAACAAACTGTTGTCTGTCTACGACAAGGCGAAACTTCCAAAATGTGATAGGGGCAACAGTGTTGAGAAGTCATACACTCTGGTATCACACCTGGCCTCTTGGTGAAGCCACTGTACAAGATGACACAAGAGGGAAGAAAGCAGAGATGACAGAAGGGGAAAAGGGGTTAGCCAACCAAAACTATGGCGAAAACAATCAAAACCCCTGCAGAGAAAGATAAAAGCGAACAAAAGTGCAGTGGTGCGGCTGAAGTAGGAAGAGCCAAGTGAAGGGAAAACAAGGGGAGAAGAGAGGCTAAAAATCGAGTGCGGAGTGTGGCATGCTCTTATTTATGCTTCGTCACGAAGCGGCCAACGAAGAGCGGCGGCCAACGCCGAAGTGTCCATCAGATTACCACCGACACCTGCCATTCACAGTGTCGACCAAAGCCGTCGAAAATGGATTTGTGCCGCTTCCAGCTTCTAACAACGTATCCATTTCCCGTGGCCGTGGCTACTAAGTGGCAGAACTAATGAAGCAGGACGCCATCGCTTCAAGCCACCAAGCTACTGCCCAACGCGGCTCCTCTTTCGGCGCCTTGGAGTAAACAACTCCGGCCACAGCCAATGCCGTTGGCTCTTTCCACGCCTGATACACCGCATTCACTCCATCATCTTCTTGCATGCCGGCACCCCTCCGCTGATCGGGCAGCTTCGGCTGCATATGGGGCCGGAAATTTTCGGTGACAACGTTACCAGCAACCTGGTCAGCTGTCCCGTTGTCACTTTTAGCACCCCGGGCTTCTAATTGAGCCGTTGCGGCATCAATTTAATGCTATACGAAGCCGAGCTGGAATATATGGTCAGGAGTCTGTCAGCCCAGAGGACCAAACATTTGGAAGACCCGAAGACCAAAAAACAGTGCCGTTGAAGGGGAGACTTTCCACTTTGGCTATATGACGGTTATGATATGCAACATACGAATGTCTGCAGCTTCGTGGCACCACACATGGCCAATCTCAAACGAAGATGAGTGCAAACGGCGGTCAAGGGATTCAGACAGTTCGCAACCCACATTGCCGGTGTTTTGTGGTGGTCAGGTTGACTCTCCAGCCAGTCCAATAACGAACGAGCTACAAGCTGCGAGCATGAAAACAAAGGATGGGGCACAACGCCTTTTGCCGGAGTTGCCTAGCCGTCAGTGCATGATTGAGAACTACATCTGTCATTGTCGGTTTTAGGGAAAGTTTGAGGCAGGGGACAATACGTTAGAGAGTATGTTGAGAACCCATCTATCCCAGACCTCAGCTGGAGCTCTTCAGCAAGTGGCCTTTCGGCGACATCGTCGACCAAAATGGCACAGCGTGGGCGCTACGCCGCCTGCTGCAAGCTATCACAGTCACGGACGCGCCACCCCCGGGTATGCGTCATGTTGTGCCTCGTGCGTGACCGCCGATAAACATGCCTGAAGGGGCTACGCATGGCCGCGATGTCGTTGCTAGCTCGGCCACATAGTGGGCACGGCAGTTACGAGGGTAGCTCTGAATCAAGCCCTCGACGATTATTCCGACAGGACCGGAAACGGAACCGGCTCCGGTCGAATAGCTACAGCATGCTTGCTAGGCAAACGACAAGCACGGAGGCGTGTCCATAGACGAGGGCTGACACCATTACAGAGACCAACTGGGCTACAGCGCCAGGCACGATCATGGCTGATGGCAAGAGTACAAGCAAGACGTTGTCCCTGACCTGTTGTGCAGTGTTCCCGAGGTTCCTTACTCCGGGGGTGAAACGGGGGGCGAGTGAGAGATCGGAGGGTTTCTCATTTCGATCTCTGAATCTCTGACAGAGGCCACTTGCTCTCTGCAGGCTTTTGCAGTGTGAGGTGATGCACGAGGGGCATGGCAGGGTGAGGAGGCAAGACAGGACAGGGTTAAGCATATCGGCAGTCAGCGGGAGGCAGTCACTCAAGGACTAAAGAGCCTCAAAGACCTGACAGCAACAGGAAACACGCCTGTACCGTGGGCTAAATCAAGAAGAAAAGAACGTGGGGGTGCTGGAGACCCCGAAAAGTTGCGGCTCCTCGACGGGAGGTACATCCAGCCTGCCTCGTCTGGACGTGCTCTTGTCCGCGAATCTCGCTTCCGTCTCCCCGCTTCAACGTCCCGTCTCGTCTTTCATTGGTAAGTCGCTGAAGGGGGGGCGTGTCCCGAAAATGCACATCTCAATGATGCGGCGCCAGCAAGCAAACGGTGTACGAAGTAAGCTGCAGGAATCACACAGAACGCAAATCAGAAGGTGCGCAAGACGCAAGACGCGAGACGCGAGATGCAGACGCAGCCACAGGACACGGGTCATAGAGTGCAGGCAGCTGACTCCTTGACCGAGTGCTCCCGCTGGCGGAGCCGACATACAAAAGCCGAGAGATAGGCCACGAGAAGGGCCGCCAGGTGACGTGGCATTGAAATGCAGGCGGCCAGTGCATGCATGAGGCGGGAGACGTTACTCAACTGAGGTGCCGAAAGGAGCGACGGCGCTGCAACGCGGAACCGTTTTCTGATGCTTTGATGCCAAGCTGTTCTCGTCCGACGGCAGGGCTCCGTTGGTGGTCAGCAGGCATTGCCGCTGCACAAGAGAAGACGCTGCTGGCATTGGCCATCACTGTCGGGCAGCGGGAGCGGCCGCTACATTGTGCCGTGTATTTTTGCACGAATAAAGCGTGGCAAGCAGCGATCCGCATGCGCTCCGTTCTGGCTGTGCTTTTGGCGTGCGGCTCTGATACAAGACGGGGCCGTGCCGTTCCGCGGCTCTTCGGCGCTGAGCCGCCGCGTTTCGGAGCGCGGGCTGGCACCGAGGACGTTTCGGCGCCGCGCACTCACTCTGGCATGCACAGCACGCGCGCCTTGCAGATGACGTTGCGGTAGAGCTGCACGTGGTTGCCGAACTCGTCGCCGCGCTTGATGATGCCGGGAAAGATGGCGCACGCAATCGCGCGCTGGGCGAGGCCGTCGTCGTCCTCGCCGCCCATGTCCTCCATGGTCGAAGCATCGAACAGCAGCCGCTGACGCTGGTCGACGGCAGGCATGAAGACGTGGAAAGCGGCCTTTTGCGCAGCGAACAGGCGGGCCAGCTCGACGGCGCTCGCCACGAGAGCACGCAACGCCGAGTCGCGGGCATCGGGCGCGGGCGCCGGCTGCGTCGACAGCTCGGGCGCAATGACGCCGTCCAGGACCGTGCAGACGTCCGCCACGACATCGTCGACGACGCGGGCCGTCTCGGTCTGCAGCGGCTGGGCAGCGGAGCGGCTGAGGAGGGCGACGGTGAGGGCGCGCCAGTGGTTGACAGGCTCGGCGGCGCCGGCGAGCAACTGCAGCATCTGTTCGGTCTGGGCCAGCAGCGCAGCCTGGTCCGGCGTCAGGCCGACAAAGTAGGCGTCAAAGACGCGCTCGACGAGGATGCGCGAAACGGCGGACTGCAGGAGCGGCAGCTTGGCGGTGTGCCGTATGTCTTGGAGGGGAACGAGACGGACGAGACGGGCGAGACAGGCGGGATCGTGCAGGTCTGGCGTCGGGCAGTGTCAGACGGCGGCGACACTTCAGGGAGAAGGAAAAGGAGAGAAGGAGAGAAGGAGAGAAGGAGAGAAGGAGAGAAGGAGAGAAGGAGAGAAGGAGAGAAGGAGAGAAGGAGAGAAGGAGAGAAGGAGAGAAGGAGAGAAGGAGAGAAGGAGAGAAGGAGAGAAGGAGAGAAGGCCCGAGGACAGGGCCGCGAAACAACGCAACAACCAACAACTCACCCAGCCGCGCACGGCGAAAGTGCACAATGACCCAGTTCTGCAGGCCGTCGGCGAGGCGGGCCATGCCGGCGGCGAAGACCTCGTCGCTGGCGGCGTGGCCGTCGGAGCGCGTGGCCTCGCTGACGCGATCCTTGAGGCCGCGGACCTGCTGCCGCAGCTGGCGAACCTCGTCGTCGCGCGCCGCAAGCTGTCGCCGCAGATGCTGCTCGCGGTCGAGGGCGGCGCGCTCTTGGGCTTCTGCCTTCTGAGCCTCCTGGGCCTCGTGCGCCTCCCGGACAGCCTCGCTTCGCGCACGCACCCGTTCGGCATCCTCGCGCTCGCGCAGCACCGCCCACAGCCCATCCACCTGCTCCTCCAAAATCGACGACGGCTGTCGCCGGCGGCTGGCGCTGCCTTTGGCGCTAGCGTTGGCGCCGGTCTTGGCGTCAACAGATGCGGCCGATGAGTATGTCGGGGGCTTCGGCATGCTGGAGGCAAGGCTGGGAGCAGAGCAAGAATCGATGCAGGACAAAAAGCATCAACACATCCGGAGAAACGATGCAAAGCAGAGTCGGCCGGTGCTCCTCCAGTCACACACGCAACGATGAAACAAGGAGACGACAGTGGAAATGACAAGACATCTCCTCCTGCCTCGTGTCGGCGGCAACAGGCCGCGGTGATCTGGCGTGGCGCGGTTCGTCGACAAATGGCGGCGATGCGGCGATGCGGCGATGCGATGTGAGCGGAGGGGCAAGGCTTCGAGGCTGATAGGCCCCATAAAATGTTAGTCAGCGGCGGCTTAGCGGTGATCTGGTGGAGTGAGATTGGCAGGCGATAAGAACGTGCTCAGCAGATTGACTCTCTTACATAGTAAAGAGCAAAGCCTGCAGCTCAACGCAAAGAGCAAAGGTCACAGAAGCCAGCAAAGAGCGAGCTGGCAAAAAGCGAGCTGGCAAAAAGCAAAGCGTACAGCAGCCGGTATTCGCTGGTCGTCACCGAAGGGCTCTAGGCCACGACGCGGTCTAAAGCCAGAGATACCACGAACTACCTAACTAAAGCTTACTGAAGCTGGCAGTGCTATTCCGTATTCTAATAAAATGCAAAAGATATAGTAGATATACAGAGAAAGAGAGAAGAAAACAAGAGGGTACGTAAATTCCCGTGACCGACATCGTGACCCCACGCGTGACCCCGCTTATGTGTTGCGTGTGGTGCACGGACTATACACGCAGTACTCGTCCAGTAGTACGGAGTATTACTCGTATCATGCCTTCACTTAGCGCTCACTTAGTCTTCTTCCGAATACAACCTCACCACAACAGGACAGTAGGCAACCTTGCCTGCCCTACCACAAAGTAAATATGGACACGTCCACTGAATCCCAAAGTCGCATTGGTCAGTTGCACTTACTACCGTACCAATCGTTTTTTCCAGTCCGTTCGACTAATGCGCGCAGTCTCGCTTGAGGGCGCTGTACTTGTAGCTGGTTTACAAGTGGTGCACCAAAGGAAAGCAAAGAAATGGAATCCCTTGCGAGGCCCTAGCTAAATCAACGTTGAGAGTCCGCGTCCAGACATCGCATCCCCACCCTGCACAGACATCGGGAAGACCACGCCGCACTGGTTGTGGCAAAGACCCAGGTTTTCTTTCCCAAGGCCGCTGGGCGATGCCGACCGGAGCCTCGACGACCAGCAACTCGATAGCTGGTTTTCAAGTTCGACGAGCTGAGAGATACCTCTTCGTCTATGGTCAGACTAGAGGCCCTCGGCAGAAACGAGTGCCCAGATCAACGTGCGGAGCTGGTATGGCAACCGCTGCGTCATTGGCAAATCACACCGAAGTTGCACACATCGTGCCGCGGCGCACATGGCCGCTGGGATGCGTTCCAGGACAAAACATTTCTTATATGGGGGAACTCACCGGCGAGGCCTAGGGCGCTGCGGGTGCCGACGCTCAACTTGCCGTTCAGATGGCTGCGCTGCGTACTTCATGCAACATTGGCTTCAGTCCGCAAATCTCCGCAAACAAACGTTTTCTACCCAACGTGTTGTTGTTGTCTCCTGCTTGTCCAGAAAGTCGGGATGACCAGTCAGGTGCGGATCGTGCAGCAATAAGCGTAAACAGTTCTGGTAATGCAGCAGGATCGCCAGCTGGCCGAACAGGCCCAGAGAGACTTGGAGTGCCCGCTGTTCTTGGATCGCCCTCGACTCAGCAGGAACTCCTCCATTGCCCCGCGTTGCCAGCTCCACGCCGCACGCATTAGACCCGCAGCATGGCCGGCTACTACTTCGTGCGCAGTAGGGCATGTGTTTCATCGCCACGTCCGCGGCAGCGCGTATCCGACGTCTCGCCGCAAAGTGAAGCCGGAACGTACGTCTCGCACCATCGCAGCCGGCCTCCGTCGCGCCTTCCCTCGTCGTGCCCTCGCACCTTCTCGCTCACGCGCAAGGCTGCGCTACGCGCCGTTTCGTACTAGTGCGCCGTAGCACGCCGCGGGGACGCTCTGGCTCTGCGGCCGAGGAAGGAGCCCCGCCCAGCACCGGCAAGGGCCGCAGCCAATCAGACGACATCCGTGTCGACAGCCACAGGTCTTCACCGATGAAGTCATCCCGCCGTCTTTCCCAGCAACGAAACACGAACACGAAACAGCCCACAAGGCCCGAGTCTGCGAGCCTCTGAACCCCCTGCGCCACCACTGTCGGCAAGGGAGTCGTGCAGCACCACCAGACCTCTGCATTGACGCGGCTCACTCGACTGCTGTGTTGACTGTCCACGACACCGCGCTCTCGACCGCTCGACGCCAGCCGTCTGAGCCAAAAGAACGCAGAACGCCATGACCACTGCCGTCCTCGCTCATCTGGCCCTGCCGCCGGCCCTCTATGCCAACCCGGCGGCCTCCATTCTGCTGCCCGTGGCCCTGGGCACGGCCGTCGGCTACAGTTCGAAGCGTGAGTGTGGGAGCCACTGGGGGGAAGGAGAGGAGAGAGCGAGAAACCGAAGAGACAGAGAGAGAGAGACAGACAGAGAGAGAGAGAGAGAGAGAGACAGCGAGAGGACGGAGAACGAGACGGAGAGAAAGCACGGTGCTGACCATCGCAGCCGACCCCAAGGACCCCTCGCTGCGCCACCTGCGCCAGCCGCTCTTCCGCCCGCCGCCCGCCGCCTTCGGGCCCGTCTGGACGGCGCTCTACGCGCTGACCGGCTACGCCGCACACCTGGCCCTCGGCGCGCCGGCGCCCGTCCAGGCGGCCGCCAAGACCGCCGCCAAGAAGACGAGCCGGGCCGCAGCGCGCGCGTCCTCGGCCGCCGCCTCGGCCGCCACCGCCTCGGCCTCGGCGGCGGCCTCGTCGGCGGCCGCGTCAGCGGCGTCCATCGCGTCGGGCTTCGCGTCGAGTCTCGCGTCGGCCTTGGGCTCCGTGGCCGCCGGGGCCGCCTCGACAGCGACGGCGGCCGTCCAGACGGTGGCGGGCCGCGGCGCGCCTGCGTCTGCCGGCGCGCCCCTGGACGCCGCCCTCTACACCATCCAGCTCGGGCTCAACCTCGCGTGGATGCCGCTCTTCTTCGTGCTGCGCCGGCCCGCCGTCGCCACCGCCGACGCCGCCGCTCTGCTCGGCATCAACGCCTACCTCGCCGCCACCTGGCTGCGCTCGCCCGTGCCGGCGACCCGCCGCGCCGGCCTGCTGTGGCTGCCGTACGTCGCCTGGCTCGCCTTTGCCACCTACCTCAGCGCCGGCACCGGCTACCTCAACGGCTGGAAGCTCGGCAAGCCGTCGCGGCGGACCCGGCCGTCCGCCGGCAGCGCCGGCAGCACCAGCGCCGGCAACGGCAGCGCCAGCACCAGCGCCAGCAGCTACGCCGCCTCGGCGTCCTCCTCGTCCGCCAAGGGCAAGGGCCCTGCAGCACCGCCGACGGCGCCGCCCGTGGCGTCCTCGTCTTCGACGCGCGCGCCGTCGCAGTCGCCGCGCAACAAGTCCAAGTCCAAGGACGGCAAGGGCAAGTCCCGGGGCGACAAGGACCGCAAGGGTCGCAGCCGGGCCAAGGAATAGATTGGCCTGTGGCCCACTGCGAACAGAAACCCTCGCAGGGAAAAAGGAAAAGGGAGCCTCGTCAGACATTGGGAGTGGCGGGAGGTGGTAGTCCCATCACACGGAGTTTTGCGTAAAAGTCTGGGACAGCGCAACGGGGACCATGGGCTTGCATCTTATCCATTCGGTATTTCATCTACCATACCGTCTATAGGATTGGCATATTTGCCTCTTTGCCTCTTTGCCCCTGGATCCCTGCTTTTGATTCTCCGATTCTGTCTTCTTGCCAATCCTCCATGTCAGACCGCCGGGTCAAGAGAACCGATCCCACCAAAAAGAAATCCAACAAAACAACGCCTGCCGTCTATCTATGAAAACCGATGCCCGCCAAGAGAAAAGTGCCCGAGGGCGAGAAACCCAGGAAGAGCAGAAAAAAATAGACCAAGAAAACACCATTCCAGATAGAGCCTCGTTAGCATGACCGAAAATTGTTGATGGGTTTTCAAGCAAGTGGAAGATACGTCTTCAGGCCATCGTAGACCATGAAAATAAAGGCAGAGCTCGGGGCTGAGCGCGCAACAGTCACGCCACAGCCGCGGTAGAAGCCACGCAGGCCAGCCTGCTTCCAGAGGGCCCGGCTCTCGTCCATGAACGTCCGGCGCGGCGTGCAGTTGACAGCGCTGGAACCCGTGCCCAGGCCTACCGGCGCGGTCTGCATGCGCGACTTGACAGTGTCCGCCGGGAAGAAGAGGAAATTGTAGGACATGCCGGCTGAGGCGCCGGCCACGGCCTGTTGCCACAGCGGAAGGGGACCCGTGCGAAGGTGCTCCAAAGCGGCCTCACTGGCCGGCTCAGCGCCGTCGGCCAGCGCCCGCTGCACGTTCCACTCGCGCATCAGCTTGGTGGTGGTCTCCTTGCCGCCGAACCACGCGGCGCAGCCGCCAGCCTCGCGGATGAGCGTGCCGAGCTGGCCGTGCCAGAACCCGCGCAGGCCTTCGTGACGGTAGATCTCGCGAATCACACCGAGCGGGCCACGGATCTCGGTGCGCGTGGTGGCCTGGTGGACAGAGTCGCCGACGCCGGGAGCAGCCGGCACGGTGACCTGGATCTTGCACTTGACGAGCTCGATCGGCGTCAGGAGGAACGAGGTGAATGCGCCAGAGAAGGCCCCGGTGAAGAACAGAGCGGACAGGGGCAAGGGCTCGTCGCGCTGGAAGACGCCCGTCCAGACAAGGGACGCGCGGCCAAGCCGCTCGAAAGAGAAGAGACTGCTCGTCTCGAGTGCGGCGCCCACCAGAGGGGCGCTGATGCCGCGGTAGAGGCCGAGAAAGCCGTCAGCGCGAATCGATTGGCGGAAGCAGTCGACGGGGCCAGCATAGCGCAGCGGCAGGTGGTCTGGCTGGGACTGCAGCCGGACCTTGACGGTGTCAAAGGGGTATTCAATGTACTTTCCAATGACGCCGGCGAACTGGGACTGTTAGCGAGGCCGAAGCACGCAGAAGAGGACAGGCCAAGTCGACGTACCGATCCGTAGAGAAGATCCCCGGCGACATCCATGATGGCTGCGCGGCGCTTGGCACTCAAGACAATGGGCGCGTCGTCGGCAGAGAGTACGTTGGCCACGACGGCATCAGACGACACGGCCATGGTGGGGAGAATGGCGAGGCGGGGAGGACAATGACAGCCTCTGAGGTTGTGAGGCCAAAAGAGAGGAGGGGCACCGAAGGAGGCCAGGCTCCGGCAAAACGAGACAGCCACGCGCCGTCGCAAGCGGAGGAGCGGCTCTGGTGACGCGGGACGCCGGTCTGTGCCGTAGGGCGCTGCGTGCCGCGGCGGTGCTGCCGAGGCCGTCTCGCAATGTGAGGCCGCTTGCGGGCGACGACGTGAATGTCGCGATGCTCTGTCTTTCGGGGTGCTGTAGCGGGGTTTCCTTTTCCTTGGCCACGCTGTCTGACAGGTGCGCGGTTGTGCTACCGAGCTGTCGGGCTGCCGCGCTGTCGTGCGAGTGCTCCGGTGCGCCTGGCGTTCTGTGCTGCGGCGCGACGTCCTCGTGGTGCGGTGACGCTGCGATGCTGCGATGCTGCGATGATGTCGGGCGCGATGATATCGGGCGCGATGCCGCGCCTTTTGTACCGCTCTTGCGCTGCGTCAGCGCACCGCTCGGGGAACGGTGGATCACGGCCGGCAGCAAGGGCCAGACACGCGAGACGCAGCGGGTGGACGACGGAAAAAAGGAGCAGAGAAGCACGAGGTTGTCGCCTTCCCGCTAGCCCCAGTTATTGCCTCTTGATTTTGCGTTAGTTGGGGGGTTGCATTGCGAGTAGAAAAAGTTTCGGGTGTCTGGATTTTATCAGATTCATTAGTCGTCCGGATTCCCTCCAACGCGCCTTCCCTTGACAGACACCGGGACGGACGCTAATGGGCAAGCACCAATGCCGTTGCTGCCTGCTGTTCCTTCCTGCTCTGCGCCGTCGCGGGTGCCGCTCTTGCCTCCACCAAAGTACGGAGCAAGTGCCGGCCGCCCTGCCGACCACGCTTCGATGAGGAAGGAGCGGCACACGCTAGGGCCAAGTCGAGGCAGTGGCCGCCGCCGTGCGTGGATACCGGACGCTGTGAGATTATCTTGCCCGCGCGTGGCCGTCACGGGTACGTAATTCTGTCGATTGTGCCTCATAAACGGCAGTCACCACGTACTCTGTCCTGCTTGTTCATGTCTTCCTGATTACGTACGCACATCACTCCTTTCTCGTGGCGCCCATCTGCTTCACCCTCACCATCACGATCCGCGGCACCCCCAGAACGCCGGCACGCCCGCCGCCCACGTCTCCGTCGCCTTCCGCAGCGTTGCAGCTGGCCTGCAGCCGGCTAGCAGGCCAAGCCAAGTGGAAGAACAGCCGAGTCGACGGCAGGGGTTGCACATGTCCGAGACCCAGCACGTCGTCACGACATCGAGCACACGTACTCGGGCACCAGTACTCGTACGGAGTACGTGTACGAGTACGGAGCACTCGTACGTAATAACGTACGGCCCACGGGCAGGGGTCGCCACGCCAGACAGTGGACCGGCTACGGCCTGGTATCTTATAAGATGCAAAAATCTATTATGGGGCCATTGGGGCCATTGCAGGCGGACTGGAGATCGCCAAGGTGTGAGAAGCGTCTTGACGAGTTCAGTCAAACTAGGGAGTACGTCTGCTTCGTCTCTGTCCAGGCTGCGGCGCATGTGCCGTACAGAGCACTCGTACGGATGCCGCTGTCGATCTGTAGCGCTAGAGCTCTCACCGGGCCTCTTGTCTGCCTCACCGACACGTCTCGCGGCCGCTCTCGGCGAGGGACTCCGTGTTCCTTGCCTGTTCCCATATGCTTGTAGAGCTTGTATTCTAGCGAGTTCTTTCATACACGACATGCGCATCTCGCAAAGTGCCTACTTCCGGCTCCGTCCCGGGACTCCGGGCCCGGCTCCGGACTGCCTCCGGACTGCCTCCGTGCTCCGTGCCGTCCATGTACATTCTCCGCGGCCGTCCCCGGCCACCTCACGTGTTCCACTGGCCGCCCTTGCCAAAGTCTTTGCCGCCGCCGCCCTTGGTCGGCTTCTGCTGCGCCGCCTCGTGGCGTCGCAGCTCGTCCGGCACCTTGGAGATGGCGCTCTTCGAGATCATCTGCTTGAGGTCGTACAGCACGTCGTTGTCCTCGCTGCCGAGGAAGGTGATGGCCACGCCGCTCTTGCCCGCACGGCCCGTGCGGCCGACGCGATGCGTGTACTGCTCGATGCTCGTCGCCATGTTGAAGTTGATCACGAGCGACACGTCGGCAACGTCGATACCACGGCCCGCCAGGTCCGTCGCCACGAGCACGTCCGCCTTGCCCTGCCGCAGCTGCATCAGCGCCGCCTCGCGCTGCTCCTGCGTCTTGCTGCCGTGCAGCGTCACCGTCGTGAAGCCCATCGACCGCACGTCCTTGGCCACCATCTCGCAGTTGCGCTTGATGTTGACAAACACGATGATCGGCGCCGCGAACTGGCCCGACTGCAGAATCTCCTGCAGCCGCTTCTTGCGCCGGTCCTCGCCCGACACAAACTCCACCCGCTGCTCCACCGTGTCCACCGCCTCGCCGAGGTTGCCAATCGTCACGATCGCCGGCCGCCGCAGGTACCGCTTCGCGATGCGCTCGACCACCGGCGGCATCGTCGCCGTGTACATCATCGTCTCGCGGTACCGGCTCTTGCCCACGTACTGCGTCATCGCCTGCGCGTCCTCGGCCTCGTCCGTGTCCGGCTTCTCGTTGGCCGCCGGCATCGCGTCCAGGATCTTGTTGAGCGGCTCCTCGAACCCCAGATCGATCATCCGGTCCGCCTCGTCCATGATCACGTAGCAGCACTGCGACAGCACCAGCAGCCGCCGCTCGATGCAGTCCACCAGCCGGCCCGGCGTCGCCACAATAATCTCCGCCCCGTTGCGCAGCGCAAACGCCTGCTCCTCCAGCGAGTGCCCGCCCACGATGCTCACCACCGTGTAGCCAAAGGGCGTGGCAAACTTGCGCGCCTCGCTCTCGATCTGCTGCGCCAGCTCGCGCGTCGGCGCCATGATCAGCGCGTACGGCCCGTCGTTCTTGTTGATCTCGTCCAGCGGCGGCAGCTCCTTGATGTACACCAGCAGCGGCAGCAGAAACGCCGCCGTCTTGCCCGAGCCCGTCACCGCCACGCCGATCAGGTCGCGCCCCTGCAGCGCGATCGGGATGGCCGCCCGCTGGATCGGCGTCGGCTCCGCGTACCCGACGCGCTCGACCACGTCCAGCAGCTGGCTCGGCAGCGCCGACTCGCGCCAGCTGCGCATCGGGTCCGGGATCGCGCCGCCGCGCGTCGCGATGCCAAAGTCCTCCTTGAAGATGCGCCAGTCGCGCTCGCGCATCTCGTCCAGCGACTTCTCCGTCCAGTGCTTCATGTTGCGCAGCGACCGGTTGCGGAAGTCCCGTCCGCGGTAGTAGTCCGCCATGATCTGCCGCGCCCGCGCCTCGCCCTGCTCCGGGTCGCTCTGCCGCGCGTGGTGCGCCGCCTTGAGCGCGTCCAGCTCGTGCTGCTCCTCGCGGTGGTCCACGTTGAACAGCTTCTTGCTCGTCAGCTGCTGCGTAAACGGCTTGTCGTTGTCCAGCCGCGCCTTCTCGTCCGCCAGGTTCCGCGTGTCCTCGTCGTCGTCCCACCCAAACTTGAACTCCTGCGCGCCGCGCCGCCGCTTCTTCTTGACCGTAAACGTGCTCTTCGACCGGTCCGGCCCCATGTACCGCTCCCGCATCCGGTCCAGCTCGGCCTGTTCCTGCGGCGTCCGTCTTTCCTCCTCGCGCTCGCGCTTCCTGTTCTCGCCGCCGTTGCTGCTGCGGAAGTCGCCGCGCTTGATCGCCGCCAGCTCGCGCCGCCATTCTCGTGCCCGCGCCTCCTCTTCTCTCTTCTTGGCCCGCTCCTCCTCCTCCTCCTTCGCCTTCTTCTCCTGCTCTAGCCGCTCTCTCTCCTTCTTCGGCACCCATTTGAACTTGGGCTGTTGGTCGGCCGAAAGCGTTGTCGAGGCAGTAGAGTGTGGTGGTCCTTCGCCAGACGCTGTGTTCGTGGCTGTTTCGGGTGTCGGCGTCGACTGCACCTCTGTCTTCTCCTTTTTCTTCTCCTTCTTCTTCTTCTTGTCCTTATTGCCTATGGTGATGGTATTGAGAAAGTCATCCTCCTCGAGCAGATCCATGGCTGCTGGGCCGAAACGCGCAGCGACCGAGCCCCGACAAGAACTTTGGTTCCACAATGCTTTGCGATTTCACGCGTTGAAAGGCCTCTGCGACGGAGAGCAGCGGCTGTGCAGGTCGGGGCGCAGACGAGGATGCGTGGAAACGACAAGAACGAGGTCGCGAAGCTGCCGCTGTCAAATGTTTGGGTCGTAGACCCACTTAAATTTGCCTGCATGGGGCAATGCTGGCCTGGCGAGTATTTTGGGCGACGGATTTTCATCGTGCCTTTGCTCCGCAGCTTCGGTCTGCATCTGCGATTGCGCTCCTCGCAACCTCTGCGCACCGACAACCCCGTCCTCGCCGTCCTCGCCACCGACAGACACAGCCATGGCCTCGCCGGCGAGCGGCTCTGCCGCCCAGTACATCCAGCTGGCCAAGACGCTGCCGCCGCGTCTGCTGCAGTTTCTCGCTCGCTATCCGCCGGCCGCCATTCTCCCGGCCGCTGCCGCTTCTGCCGACGCTCAGCCTGTCCCGGCGCCGCCGACGGGCTACCAGCAGGACACGCCGAACCCGTTCCGCTCGACCAAGAACCCCGCGACCGGCCGCTGGCACGAGCCCAAGTACTCGCTCCGCCGGCAGGCCGATCTCGTCAAGATGGCCAGCAAGCACGGGCTGGCCGACCTGATGCCGCCGTCCGAGAAGAGCCCCGAGGCTCGTCTGCAGCGCCGTGTCGAGCACGGTCTGCGCGTCAAGGGTACCGGTGTGGGCCAGCAGGTCAAGGGTCACCTGCACGAGCGGCACCTCGTGGCCAAGTACGTGCCTCCGTCGCTTCGTTGTCCCGCTGCTTCGTTGTTTCTTTGTTTCTCCTCCGAGCTACGTTGCGCTCGCTTCGTTTCCGCTCTGCCGTCTCCATGTTCTTGCTAACGCGGCCCAACTAGGATGGAACAGCGGAGAAAGGCCATGCTCAACATGCCCAAGCTCATCCGGGAATGGAAACAGGTACGATATGCTTGCGTCTCTGCTCCCGTAGAAGTGTGCGCGTGGATACTGACAGCGTTCTACGCACAGGTGGGCAAGAAGAACTGGATACGATACCCGCGGTAGTCGGCACCGCTTGGAACCAAAAACAAACCTCTCTGCGGCGTCAGCATGCCACGTTCTCAAGACTCTGGGCCTGGCTCTGCAGCGGCAGCTGCACAGTCTATTAGGAGATACACGCCGGCTTCTCGTCTAGTGAAGCCTACTACTCTCCTCGTCTTGTCCAAATAACGTCTGAACATTCTGTATGACTAGAATATATGAAAAACATGACACTGTCAACTCACGCGCTCGTATCCGGGAAGCTCTAACCAATACACCAAGGAAGTCTTCCAGCACTCGCCTTTCGCATAGACAGTGACTATTACTCACTCGGCAAACGGATGTGATCTGTAGTAATGCTGATGTCCTCGCTGGCGTTCTCTCACCACTGCCGCGCACGTGATCCCTTTACGCTTTTTTAGCCACCAGAATAGGGAATTTGCTCACCAGCCAAACTGCACAACATGTTCTCGCCGTTGTCATAGCAGAGATCCAGAGTCTCGCCTATTCCTTCCGCTCTTTGGCGTAAGCCCGCGCCGACGTGCTCACCAGCATGGCGTCGCCATCTCACTATACCGTCCTCGGCCTCCAGCCGCGCATGCTGCAGGACGGCACCGCCGCCTCTGCCACCGCCCTCGTGCGCCAGGCTTACCGTCGCGCCCTTCTGCGGCACCATCCGGACAAGCGTGCTGGGCAGAACGGCTCGGGTGGCCCGGCCCGCCCGGCTCAGCCAGCTCTCTACACTGTCGACCAGATCACCGCTGCGTGGACTGTGTTGTCGGACCCGGCGAAGCGGCGGGCCTACGATCGCGACGTAGCCCAGGGCCTCCTCTCCCCACTGGAAAAGGCCGAGAGCCCGCTGACCGGAATGGAGCTTGTCGATCTCGACGACCTCGCCTTCGACGAGGACGCCGGCCAGTGGTTCCGCGGCTGCCGCTGCGGTAACGAGCGAGGATTTCTGTTTGGCGAGGCGGACCTCGAGGCCGAAGTGGCGGCTGCCGAGACAGAATGCCTGCCAAGTACCGGAGCCGGCGCTACGACTACAGAGCTGCTCGTGGGATGTCAGGACTGCAGCCTGTGGCTCTGTGTGCATTTTGCCGTGGCACAAGGCGACGAGTAAATTGACGGGAGCAGCCTGCTGAGACAATCTCTTGTTTGAGTGGCAAAGCAGGATGATGGCAGGAGAAATCAGTCCATGAGAGGATAACGGATAATGGGAGGCAACCATGCCTATTCCGCTACGAATTTACGACGCACTAGACAATCACTGACTAGATGGCCGGCGATATATACCTATAGACTACACTACCTATAATTCTAAGTAAACAAGATGTTGTACTCGGCTGCAACCGGATTTTAAGTGCTCCGAACTCCTAACATGAGCCTAACAATGTCTTCTTATTATAAGAGTGTAGGGTTATATAGGAAGCGGACGAGGACGGAAGAGCCTTTAACAAATAAATTCTTCATTACTCTCTGAACAAGAAGAGCTGGATGGTTTCCTGCTCCCCGAGCTTTGCAAGCTATCCGCCATACTTCTAAGTGTGGAGAAAGAGGAAAACAAGAGATGCGCAATTATTCAACAGTAGAAGGAGAAGTGAATAGAATTTGGCTCAATGGCAATTCTTTGTCTTTTTTTCCTTATCGATTTATGTTGTTGAAGGGGAAGAATGAAATAGGTAGCTGGAAAGGGGGATATGGAATCAGAGAGGGGAGTAAAACTTGCATAGCATAATAATCATGCATGTGTATTTTTTCTCTTTCTGGGGAAAAAAGATAAAGAAATTTCCTTCCATCACTTCCTTTGTAGACGTAGCACACACGCACTCCATAGACACCAGCCAGGTATCCCCGGGGGTTCAACAACCAAATACACAGATCATCCGATCACCGCGGCCGGGCCAAAGGGCAAACCCAAGAAAAAGCACGAGACTCTGGGTCGATTTACTCGGCAGCCTTGGGCACCTCCTCGGCAGGGGTGGCGCTCTCCTCGGCCTTGGGCTCCTCCGCAGCCTCGGCAGAGGGCGCGGCGTGCTCGGCCTCGGATGACGTCCAGAGGGTCTAGCGCGAATATTAGCACGGGGCAGCCAACGACGGCAGAAAAGGCATGTGTGGAGGGAGTAGCGAAGTAGAGGAATGCGGCAAGGGGAAGGGTGACTTACAAGGTTGTCGCGCAGAAGCTGCATAATGAGGGTGGAGTCCTTGTAGCTCTCCTCGCTCAAAGTGTCAAGCTCTGCCGTCGAGTTAGTATGGAGTGTCGAAGATGGCCGTGGTTATAGATGGTTACTCACCAGCGATAGCGTCATCAAATGCCTGCTTGGCCAGATGGCAAGCCTGGTCAGGAGCGTTAAGGATCTCGTAGTAGAAGACCGAGAAGTTAAGAGCCAGACCCAGGCGGATGGGGTGGGTAGGCGGCAGCTCGGTCTGAGCAACTTCGGTGGCAGCCTTGTAGGCCTCGAGCGACTTGTTCGAGGAGTCGCTGCGTCGGTCACCAATGGCGAACTCGGCGAGATAGCGGTGGTAGTCGCCCTTCCTATAGGAGAACAGATGTGTTAGCGGGGTCCACGGCGAATCAAGCGTGTGGACAGGCGACACGCTCCCAAACGGAGGCCAGACACGGAGAGAACGGGGTGTCGGTGGACTTGCATCTTGTGGTAGAAGACCTTGGACTCGCCGGTCTTAGCAGACGGGATCAGGTGGTCGTCCAGGACCTTGAGGATGTCATCGCAGATGTTGGCGAGCTCAAGCTCAATCTTCTGGCGGTACTCCTTGATGAGGGCGACCTGGGCGGTGTTGCCCTTGGACTCCTCCTTCTGCTCAATGGAGGTGACAATTCTCCAGGAGGCACGGCGGGCGCCGATGACGTTCTTGTAGGCGACGGACAGGAGGTTGCGCTCCTCGACGGTGAGATCCTGGTCCTTGGAGGCGACAATCTTCATGTTGTCGACCATCTCTGCACAGAACAAAGCGCGTCAGCACGTCCACCGCCATTTGGCCATTGGGCCGCCACCGCTTTGCGCGTTTGCCCTCGACTTCTTCACCCTGCTGTCCATCGGACAGCTCCTTGTAATCGGGGGTGCGGGAGAGGTTAACGTACCCTCGTAGCGCTCAGCCTGCTCGGCGAGCTTGGCAAGGTAGACGGCATCTTCGTGACCCATTGTGACGGATTTCTAGACCTGCAGGCGGAAGAGGCGAATCGGTCAGCGACACTACTCAGTAGACAAGCAGGACAAGACAGCGGACAGAAGCAGCTGTAATCAGATTCTGGTGGTGGAAGAGTGCGGACCAGATTCGAGAGAGAGAGAGAGTTTGTGCGGGCAGACGTATAAGCCAGACAGATAGAAACGAGGATGCAGCGGATGGCAGACGGTTTGTCGGAATCTGACTTGCAGGGGAAAGAGGGCAGAGAAACGAGCCAGACAGGATTGAGTGAAAAAGGAGGCTCTCCCCGCTTCTTTTCGCCGAGCGCGGTGGGGTCTGCGCGAAAGGCACTAAGATGGAGCAATAGCAGGCTGGCAGCACAACCAACAGAGCAGAGCAGCACCAGGGCCGAGAAGAGCGCCGATAAAAGCCCATCAGGCCGTCCCAGCCGGGCCAGAACGGCGCGAAAGCAGCCCCGAGCCAACAGCGGCCGGCACCTCCAGATCGGGTCGGATGCCGATGCGTATGCGGGCGTGCAGGTGGCTACAGCAGCGGGACGCATGCGCCAATGCCACGATGCTGAGAGGCAGCGCTGCCTCACGATGCCAAGGCATCGGAACATTGGAGCACCAGAGCACCAAGACAGCCGGGCCGAGCCACAGGGCGCATGCGCCAACCGTCACGGCGGAGGCCGTGCCATACCTGTGCGTGCTTTGTGCAGCAGGCAACTAGACGGCCCGATGGCCGGATGGCCAAGGGCCGTTGGCCTTTGCTGCCGCTTCACCGTATTGCTCGGCGACATGCGGCGCCGGACGAGACGGCGGTGTCTCTCTGCTCTCTGCTCTCTGCGCGGCCGGCGGCTTTGTGGCCCTGCTGCTCTTCGGCGCTCTGCTGGATTGTTCTTGCGTCCATCTGGCGTGCGTCTCTACTCTGTTCGATCTCTGCTTGTCACGATGCTCGTCTCCGGCCTGTATTTTGGCATTTCGCCTTGGCCGTCCTCATCTCTCCTCTCTGCTCAAACGCCGGGAACAAATGGGCATGTTGCTAGAGGGGTGCGGGGTGTGGGAGGATGGCATACCTTTGCGGTTGGGAGAATAGGAGGGCTGGTTGTTGTTTGGGGGTTGAGGGGGTTGTGGAGAGGAAGAGGAAGCTTGTGTTGATTGTTGACGCGATGCCGGACAAAAGAGAAAAGAGAGAAGGGAAAAGGGGAGCCGTTTTGAAGGGGGGGCAGGAGCGAGCGGCAGAGCGATAAATTACCCTGTAGAGACACGGTGAGGCGACAATTTTTCAGTGGGCGGTTTCTGGCAGTTTGACTGGCTCAGCGGCAACGCAATGCCGGGCAGCTGCCTAGCAGCGCCTGGATTCCCTGGAACGGAGGGCCGTCGAATGGCAGTTACGAGCACGGGTAAGGGTACGGAGCACGGCAGGGAAGGGAGTGGGGGCAGTGCGATGGACACAATGAGCACAGCAACGATGGGTGATGGCGCGCGGTGAGCACCACTGGTACTGTGACTTCCAGGAGCTGCGGTGGAGGCGGTGCGGGGCAGGAAGAAGGGGTACCAGTACTTGTACCGTACGGAGTAGTCTACCATTACTCGTACATTGCCTGGGACATTGCTGGCACTCGCACCTGCCGCGCGGGAATGCAATTTCGCCGTCGCGCAATCTCTCCCCTCTCCTTTCAGCTACAGGCTTCCCGTTCTATGGCGTCACGTGGGCGCCGTTGGGGGCAGCCGACCCCGGCGTTGCTCAGCCTGGGGACGCGGAATGAGGAGCGACCGTGGCACAGACCAGGTTGAAAGTGGCGGGGAGGGGCTGTGACCCTCGTGACCGCCATGTTCAGTCGGGAAAGTGAACGGCGGGGAGGCGGCAGATTGCCGGAGCAGCTGGGCAAATGAGACGGGACAGCCCGGCGGACAACCCGGCGACAGCGGCGACAGCAGAGCAACAAGGCAGCAAACAAACGGGCCACCCAACGACAGCGTCACTTGCGGCTGCGCAGTCTGCCGGCTCCCGGTCTTGTTCGCGCCAGCACACAAATACGCGTCCAACCGTGCTTTGCTTGCGGCCGGACATATCGCAGCGCCGCCCAGACTGCACTCGTGCCAGTGGTGTCATGTCTGAGACCCGTGCCTCGCGGATGGTGTGCATATGCCGATGCGAGCACAGCGCAATGCTCGCGTCGTGCTTGGGTACGAAGTACGGAGTAATACAGCACGGGCGAACGGCTGCCGGCAAGGGCCGATGACGTGCAACCGTTGTTGCAACTCTTGTCAGCTGCTTGGTTGCGTCGCTTCTCTGCCGGCGTTCACTCGTAAGCACGTCCACGCGTAACTGTGGCGGCCACCTGTGCTGTGCGCGTGCCAGCTCGAGCGTCCAGTGTGCCGCGATCGCGAGATCATACGCATCACGTGATGGCGATATGGAGAGTGCACTTCGCCTCTGGCCGCTTTGCATCATTTCTGCTTTACGTGGTCTGGCCCAGACAAAGGCAGTTCATCGGAGGTGCCCGTAGCTCCGCTTGCAGAAGAAGAGGGCGGCAGCGCTGCGACGAGCTCGCCCTCACGATCAGGAACTTTCAGCGAGCCTCGTGCGACTGCCTATTGGCTGAAGTCTCGCTGACTCAGCTATGCAGCCCAGCGCGGCCGCCATATCGGCTGATGACGGGAGCCGCGCACGGCTGCGCCACCCCACAGCTCTGCACGGTATTTCCCTCCGTCCGTTGTCTTCCGCGGCTCTCCCGTGCCTGGCTCGCAATGGATTGTGATACTAGGAAGCAGGCAGTCGTTAGCACGTCGTAGCCGTCCGTCGCGCCTTCTGCGCAGATTCCCAAGTCACGGCGCACGTCCAATCACGCGCGACTTCCTCCTCCACCCGAAACGAAATATAATCCACTGCTTTTTCTCCCCGCTTCTGTCTGTGGCTCTTTTCTGTCTTCTTCTATCTACACCACAACACCACTACAGCAACATCACCATGCTCCGCACCATCACCGTCCGCGCCAGCTCGGCTGCCCCGCGCACTGCCAGCCGCACCTTTGCCACGTCGGCGCTCCGCATGGCTGCCGGCGACACCGGCGCCCCCCCGAAGACGGGCCAGGCGTGAGTTTGTCCCTCATGATGCTCTGCAGAGCTTGCTTCCAGCCTTATTGCGCGCCTCGGTGCCCCCGTCGCGGCCTGGCTACGTGCTGCTTGTCCATAGATGCCTCTTTGGCTCTCCCCAATGCCCAATGCCTTCTGCTGCATCCCACGTCTCCGTTTCGGGCTCTCCGGCTGCTCCGGTCCGAGATGCGAATTGGCAGCTGGCGCACTCTTCTTCGCCATTGAGCCGTGCTAACCATGTCAGTGATGCCTTCCAGAAGCGCGAGAAGGCGCAAGAGGACTACGCCATCCGCCAGCGCGAGCGCGCGAAGCTCCTCGAGCTGAAGGCGAAGCTCGCCGAGCAGCAGGCCCACCTCAACACTCTGGCCAACCACATGTCAGTTGGCCACAACCCTGCTTCCCCGGCTTCCTCTCCGGCCCCAGCCTCCTAGCGCCCAACGTGCTCTCTGCTAACCAACAACAGCGACGAGCTCACCAAGGAGGACAAATAAGCGATGCGCGTGTCTTTCGCCCGCGGCCTACCCAGAGTCACCTCTGGCCGCCGGCCGTCGAGCACTGACCGTTCGTGGTACATTTATCTGCATTTTCTTTACACTCAACAACTTGGCATGAAATACAGCAAAGAAAGGCTTCGCAAGGAAGCGGACACCCATTGGCAATGAGTAATGGGCAATGGATAGGGGCCGGGGGCCGCTGGCGGGAGTGTCCGTTGTGTGCCGGTCTTCCATGTCCGAAGGGCGGTGCCAAGCCGGCACAGATTGAGCAAGCCATGGAAAGCGTGTGGCCTCATGTGCATCATGGGATCACTGCCCTGTTCTCTTTTTCATTCTCTCTACTGGTAAATGTACAAAAGTCGACCGCAAAAGGCGAGAAACAAACATCTCAGATGCACCCGAGCAACAAAAACAGCGCGAGCAGGCGTCCAAGTAAACGAAGCCATGCAGTAAGCGAGCAGCAAGACATCCACATAGTAAAGCGCATGACATTATGCATTGGTCCCTGGCCCTGTAGTCCCAACCCAAAGCTGATTCGCATCCTCGCCTCCACCCCGTTCTCGCCATCTCCCTGCTGTGCCGCGAATGCGCGGCTTGCCTATGCTACGGTGCACGCACAATACAGACGATGCAGACACCGGTACACACAAAAAGACTCCCAAAACAACACACCGCATCGCCGCCTACCGCCGGCCCGCAAAGGACCGGTAAAAGCTGGCCGCCGCATCGTTCTCCGCCACGCCGTACTGCCCGCCCAGGCTGCTCTCCGCCTTCTTCGCCGCCGCAACCTTGGCCTGCAGCGCCGCCGCGTTCGAGTCGATCCACTGCAGCTGGCTGAGGTGGCCGTTGAGGACGCGCACAATCTGGCTCAGCTGTGTCTGTTAGTACACGACTCACTCCTAAAGAAAACGGGAGAAGAGAGGAACGTACCGGATCGTCCGTCTTGCCCGTCTTGCTCAGGCTGCCCGATATGTCGTTGATCTCCTTGATCATCTTGGTCATGTCCTTGCCCATGTCGTCCATCCGGTCGATCAGCCGCTCCGCCAGCTTGTACGTCCGCTCGCGCTCCTGGTCGGGGCCCGTCAGCTGCTCGCCCGGCGCCGTGCTCTGCCGCTTCAGCAGCTCCTCGGCCTCCCGCTCATAGCGGTCGAGCCACGCAGCCAGCTCGTCCTGCTGGCTCTCCACCGACTGCAGCTGCCGGTCGATCTCGTTGCTGGCCCGCTCCGCCTCAAACGTGTCCAGATACAGCTTCTGGATCTTCTCGCCATTCTCCACGAGCTTCTGGTCCCACTCCTTGACCTTGGCTGCCTGGCCCAGAAACTCCTTCTGGTACTTGTCCAGGTCCGTCGCCCACCGGCTGATGATCTCGTCCATCGTCCGGTTCTTCAACCGCGCCAGCTGCGATGTCGGTCCGCTCGTTGCGCCACTGGCCGCACCCGTCGCCGCCGGAGCTGTCGTCGAGGTCGCTGCAGGCGCAGCTGCCGTGGTGGTGGTGCTTGCCGCCGCCGCCGCCGAGGTAGCAGCCGGTGCACCAAACAAGCTCTTGGCCGGCGCCGCAGTCGTGGCCGCCGGTGCCGCTGTGCTTGCCGGCGCTGCCGTTGCAGCAGTGCCGGTCCCGAACAGAGACGGCGCTGCTGCCGCCGTGCTGGCCGGAGGCGCAGTCGTAGCCGCTGGCTTCGCTCCAAACAAGCCAGTAGAAGGAGCAGACGCCGTCGCGGGCTTCGTACCAAAGAGACCACCAGCTCCAGCAGAAGTCGTAGGCGCCGCGGAAGTAGTCGCCGGTGCCGCCGCGGCAGTTGTTGCGGCCGGCGTGTTTCCAAACAGTCCGCCGGGCTTGGCTGCTGGAGTACTACCGAAAAGGCTCGGCGCGGCAGCAGGCGCGGCCGGGGCGGCGGCAGCAGCGTTGCCAAACAGGCTGGGCTTCGTGGTAGCAGTGGCAGGGGAAGCCGTGCCGAAGAGAGACGGCGTCGTCGCCGCAGTCGTCGCCGAGTCCGGAGCGGTCGAAGCAGGTGCTGCCGCCGGCGTCGACGAGAACAGGCTCGGCTTAGCAGTCGAGAATAGCGAGCCGCCAGTGCCAGCTGCCGGCGCGGAGGTGGTAGCTGTGGCACCGCCAAAGAGCGACGGCGCGGCGCTGGCCGCCGTTGCCGATGTGGAAGGGGTTGCGCCAAACAGGCTGGGCGCCGCCGGCTTGTTCGTCGGGGGTGCGCCGATCGGTGTAGTAGACGCGAGGGCGAGGCCACCAAAGAGAGGCTTAGCGGGAGTCGTGGCTGGAGCGCTGGCCGAGGTCGGCGTCGTGCTTGCGGCGGCAGACGTGTTGCCGAACAGGCTGGGTGTAGCGCCAGGCGCTTTGGCGGCATTCCCAAACAGGCCGCCGCCCGAAGCACCTCCGGCGCCGCCAAAGCTGAAGCCAGAAGTCGACGGCGGCGTGGAGGCCGCGCCAGCCCCGGCAGCCCCAAATAGACCGCCGCTGGCCGGCGCTGCTGTTGTGTTGCCGCCGGCAGCACTGAACAATCCGCCGCTGGCGCCGCCCGAAGCAGCGCCACCAAACAGCGGCTTGGCAGGCGCAGCAGCTGCGGGTGCTGCGCCCAGGTTTCCGAATAGGCTGCCGCCTGCCGGCGTGGCCCCGGCCCCGGTCGTCGGCGTAGATGCGTTGCCGAACGAGAAGGACGATGAACCGCCGGCACCGGCGCCAAAAAGCGACGTGCCGGCTGTAGTGGATGGCGTGGACGAGCCCGCGGCCGACGTTTTGCCAAAGTTGAAAGCCATGACGCAGATCGGGCAGTCTGCAAGCAGCAGTGTCTAGGAGCCCGCGAAAAAGGCGGTGGGAACGACGGAGGACGAGCGTTTGATCGGTGTCGAGATCGTTGTTGCTCTGCGAAGCGGTTTGTCGAAAGGGCTCTATCGGCTCTTCAGCACATCCAACGGCTGCTGGTCAGCATCCATGCACGCGTCCGCACGCCCAGGCTCGCTTCAAGAAAATATGGCGCGTTGCAGTACTTACGCGAGTCACGGTGCCACAGTGTTGTCGCTGACAGAGGGCTGCACTCAAGCTGCCTAGCAACCAAATGTGAGTTTTGAGGTGCTAAAAAAACGATGGCAAACGCGACAGCTGCTTGGGAACGCGAGCCAATGATCGCGCCCCAGCGGATTACTAAGGCAAGTCGTGGTCTAGAGCCCACATTTGGTCCTAAAGCCACTTCACTCTAGAACACGAGCTCTACATCGTCATTCGCATCGCCCATCTGGACACGGGTGTTGCGACAGCGGTCTGGCCTGCACGGTACCTCTCGGCGAATCTAGAGCAGTCTGACCGCCCCTCCGCGCCCGGTACAAGGAGCGAAGCGAACCGCTGGTCGCTGGCTGCCCAACTATCCATCTGCCCTATTCGTTGCCTTCTTTCCATCTCACATTCGATCTCGATAACTCGCTGCTGCGATCACAGACCGGCAAACGCCCGAAACGCACCATCATAGCACGATGACTGGCAGGCGAGACAGCCTTTTGCCCCCGGAGAAGACGCACACAGAGGACCCGGGCGCTCATGATCT
Source organism: Grosmannia penicillata (assembly GCA_002778075.1). Taxonomy (NCBI): domain Eukaryota; kingdom Fungi; phylum Ascomycota; class Sordariomycetes; order Ophiostomatales; family Ophiostomataceae; genus Grosmannia; species Grosmannia penicillata. The sequence goes on along the minus strand of PCDK01000018.1, from coordinate 1,094,118 downwards.
CGGTACGTTTCTGCCTAGGTCGACGTGGCTCCCAACTGCGACGGACTTTGCTGTTACGCCACTACTTTGGCCGGCAAGGCGTACGCACTGCTGACAATGTCTAGAATCAGAAGATGAACACTTCTCGGATGCCCAGTCGGCGCCGTCCGAGTCCATGAGAAGCTCGCCCATCCCGCGGACGAGAGTCGAAAAGATCAGCAACGAGCCGTCGTACGGCGAGGTGCCAGGCACGGAGGCTTACCGCCTTCGCGAGGGCGACGCTGAGCCCGACGAGATTGCCATCGTCACGGACGACGGCAGCAAGCTCGTGGAGAAGGATGGTGTGCCCGCAACGACACACACTCCTGTGCCTACAACGGTCCTGGAGGAGGCAGAAGGAGGCGGGGCAAAGACGCCCGAGGGCAAGAAACATGAGGCAGATCCCATGCCAGACTTGGTCGTGAAGGCTGACGGGTCTCTGGAAGTGGGATCAGGCGAAACTGGTACGAACGCGTAGGGGACCGGGGCTCTGTCTTCCTCTCCTCCCTCTTTCCCTTGCTCCTTGGCTCTCTTCTCGTCTGTTCGTCTGCATTTGCTGTGCTCTTCTACTTTCCTTGCCGGTCTGCTAGGTTCTCGCCTTATTCCGTTGTTATTGACAGTTACTCGTAGACGAGACAATATCACCACGAGCTTTATCTCCTACTATTTCTTCTTCCCAAAGAAGACTGTCCTCTAGCAGCTCACGGCGAGCCCCATCGGTAGCCGGCTCTGCCCAGGGTGATGATGACGACGATTTTGACGATGACTTTGACGACTTTGAGGATGGCGGCGACAACGAGAATGCCGGCGATGATGACTTTGGCGACTTTGACGACGGCTTCCAGGCGCCCGGCGCTGCGCAGGCGCAACCGCAAGAGCAGCCGCTGCCCGCTCAACCACCACCACAACCCGCTGCCGCTCCCTCCCTCTCCTTTCCCGTGCCGGACTTTGCCAACTTGGACCAGGAAGATGTCCTGCGGACCGCCGCACCCTACCTCAACGGCCTCTTCCTGCCGGACGACGAGGACGCGCCGCCGCCGCCTCCGCTGAGCAACTCGCTCTTCCTGACGCCGCGCAGCGCCTCGCTGTGGTCACAGCTGGTCGCGCCGCCGCCGCTGCAGCCGCCCGACTGGATCCGCAGCCGCATACGAAGGCTGTTCCTCGTGAGTCTGGGCGTGCCGGTCGATCTCGACGAGATTCTGCCGGCATCCAAACAGAAGAAGCTCGTGCTGCCGTCGCTCTCGGTCCGCCGCGACTCGCCGCGGACATCTTCCGACAGCCGTGGCGGCGCCAACGGATCCGCGCAGAACAACGGCAGCAACGTTGCGCGGCTCAAACAGACAGACAGGAACGACTCCAACACGAGCGTCGACTCTCAAGGCCGGCCGGTGCCAGGGCTGTCGCGCAAGCGCAAGGGTCCTCCGCCCGTCCCTGATATGGATCTGGTAACGGCACGGCAGCTCTGTACGACAACAGACGAGGCTCTCGATGGCATGACGGACGATGAGCTCCAGTCGCATTTGCAGAAGCTGCAGGCACTGGAACTGACGGCCAAAGAGGTACTGGACTACTGGACGAAGAAGACGGACGAAAAAATCGGTGACCGCGAGGCGTTTGAAGGTGTCATTGAGAATCTGGTGGCTCACGCCCGCAAGACACGAAAGTAAGAGGGAATACACAGTGGCCGTTTTTGTACTCGACGGAAAACAAGCAACGACTCCATGCCTACAGGAGGACGAGGGTGGTTATATACAGCAGACATACCATTACACAATAATATACACGTATAGTGTCGATAGTTTGGTAACCACACACCAGCAAACGTCGCGGCAATGCACATTCACGTACGGGCGCATTCCGGTCACGGCAATCGGTACGGAGTAGACATGCCTTGCTGGCAATGTTTCCAACTTTTTTTGTGGATTGGTGCTATGCTTTATAGGCATCCTTTCTGAATCCCAACAAAATCGACAGGAGGGGATAGATCCGCTAGCTTCTGAGAAGGGGACAGACTGCTGTACATTTCCTTCCCTTACTGGTTCTAGCCGGTAAATCATAAGCAACGCTTTTATCCCCATTCTCCCTGGCCAGGAACACCGCCCGGCGCGTCTCCCTCGCGCCCGTCTTATGTACATCCTACCACTCAAGGCAGAGTCGGCTCCAACGTGACACCACTGCGCACAGTTAGCTAGCTGCAGACACGAGCCGGTGGAAGGGGATACATACGCAGTGATCGTCGCCCAGCCAATCAGACGCCAGTGCTTCTCGATACGCCGGCTCAGCGCGACCTTCTCGCCAATGTTTGTGCAGGTCGGGCTGGTGAGGACGAGCTTGGCGGCATCGTTCTTGATGGCAGCGACCTTGGCGCCCGTGGACGTCGAGCCAATGTTGACCATGATGGCCTCGTTCTTGGCGAGCTTCTCGACCTTGGCCTGCTTGCCGTCGGCAGTCCGCACGCCGAGCAGGCGGCGCAGCAGGTAGAAGTTGACCTCGATCTCGCTGTAGATGTCGGGCAGACGGCCCTTGAGGCCGAGCACGAAACCGACGAGACGGTCGGCACGGCACAGCGTGGGGTCGATGTGGGTGCCGACACCGATGAGGCCGCCGGGCACGGCGTACTTGAGGTCGTTGGACTCGGAGTTGAGCGACACGATGCGGCTGAAGATGGGCGTGCAGTTGAGGTTGCCGGCCTCGTCGCGCGTGACCAGACCGGGGCGGATCTCGATCTCGTCGCCGAGCTTGATGACACCGTGCAGGATACTGCCACCGGCGACGCCGCCCTTGAGATCCTCAATCTCGGCACCGGGCTTGTTGACGTCAAACGAGCGGATCACGATCATCTGCGGGTCCGTGGAGAAGTCGCGCGGCGGCACCGGGATCGTGTTGACAAGGCTGTCGAGCACGGCGTCAATGTTGATCTTGAGCTGCGCCGAGATGGGCACGATGGGCGACTTGGCCGCGACGGTGCCGCGGATGAACTTGAGGATCGAGTCGTAGTGCTGCTGGGCCGTCTCCTCGCGCATCAGGTCGACCTTGTTCTGCAGGATGACGACCTTGTCGAGGTTCATGATCTGGATGGCAGCCAGATGCTCCGACGTCTGCGGCTGCGGGCACGTTTCGTTGCCGGCAATCAGCAGCAGAGCGCCGTCCATGACGGCGGCGCCCGACAACATGGTGCTCATGAGGATATCGTGGCCGGGGCAGTCGACAAACGACACGTGGCGCAGCAGGCGGTAGGTGCCGCTGCAGCCGTCGCGCTCGCACGGCGGGTCGACCTCCTTGTCGCTCTTGTAGCTGCGGTAGCATGTCGGGCGCGGGCATTCCTGGTTGTCGCACTTGTAGATCTTGGCATTGGCGTAGCCCAGCTTGATGGTGATGTTGCGGATCAGCTCGTTCTTGAAGCGAATCGTCTGCACGCCCGAGATGGCCTTGACCACGGTCGACTTTCCGTGCGCCACATGGCCGATCGTGCCAATGTTGATCGTCGCTTGCCGCGCAATAATCTCGGGTGTCAGCGGCGTCAGCGTCTTGACGTCCAGGTCCTTGGGGTCCGTCTGTGGCGGCAGGTAGGGCTTCGCGACCGCCGGCTCCGGCACGGCCGTCTTCTTCAGTGCCGACTTCAGCGGCTTCTCGTCGATCTCGGCATCGGACACATCCTGCGGCTGGAGGGCGGGAGACTCCGGGCCGGAATCGGAGCCGGAGTCGAGCTCGGGGTCGTCGTACTTGTCCGCCATGATGGAGATGTTGGAAAGTCGATGGTTCGGGGCCGCGTCTGCTGAGCTCGATCTTGTCGCGGTCCTGCTACTCGGCAGTCAGCACGCGCAAGAAGTCCTTGTTGTGCTTGGACACCGCAGATTACTCACGAAAATCGGGGCCGTGGAAAGGGATCTCGTGATGCCGTAAACCGTGTATTCGTGTATTTTTTCGCCGATGAAGGTTAAAAATTCGTGTGCATCGCAAAAGGTGGGGGTTGGCGGGCGGCGAAAGGGTGACTCGACGCTAGTCCGTTTGTGGTATGTGGTAGATAAGATAAGAACTGAGCTATAGAACAGTCGCTTCTTCAATAGCATTTCTTGTAAAGTGATGTATTTGGTTCTTTGTTTTACTTTTTCTTAATATATATGACTGACGTAGAACTGACCTCGCGAAGCATAGAGTCCTGTTTACTTTTATCTCGTTAATCTGCTTGTCCTTACTCTAAACTACCCACATCCACGTTCGATTAGCACTTCAATAGAGTAACTCAGACAAAATGATTCTAGAATAATTTCAATAACAGTATGAAGTTAATAGGTCATTGCTGAAGAGAAATGACAAACAGATAACGAGATGCAAGTACTTTTACCCATATGACGTCTTTGCCTACGACACCGTGAAGCTGTCTTACAGCTCAGGATAGCTACGGCCGACGGCATTCTTCGTCCACGAACGAGTAACAGCCGGCAGAATACGCAAACCCGTTATCACGAGACTCAAGTTTGTAGCCTCCATACTGTAGCCTTTAACTCTGAAAGCATAAGAGCTCGACCTCACCCAGCCTGCAACCGAGCGAGTCAACTTTATCAGGGCAACTTTTATGTTCCATATGATGTGAGATTTGGCATGTGTGACGTAGCCGACCAGTTTTCATATAAATAGCGACGTGACATCTTTGCTGAGAAGTCCATTGCAGACAATCCGCCACATAGACTTACAAGTACAATATCACGATCACTGTGATATGGCACATGATGTGGGTGCTGGGCTATAAATACATTTTAGGAAGGAGGGGTCCTTTCTCGCATGAGTAGTGTGGTAGTGCAGATTCAGGCGGGAGGCACGAAGAGGGTTGGGGAAAGAGCGACAGAGCGGCGCAAATCGAACATTCTTGGGCCCGAGCTTTGTAAAGTGGTGGGCATCTGACCGAAGTAAAACTTCTTCCGGTCGTTAGGAGTATTGCAGACTGAGCGAGCACAGGCCGTGCTTCAATACCGTGCTACCGCTTCGTCTACGTCGTACAAGTACGCTCTGCCGCTCAGTTCTATTCTAGTGACTCGCGGCGCAACTGGGTGTGTGAGTTCGAGTTGGTATCTAAAAGTCCCCTAGAATCGCGATTTTGGCTAATTCGATCGGAAGAGCTCGCAGATGCTCTCACACAGATAACTCGTCTCGCACTAATCTGACGGGCAGCAATTGCGAGCTTACGTCGGTGGACGGGCGTCAGCGGTAGTGGCCAAACGCACGAGATCCTGGCCGAAGGAGCCGGATCGTCAGGCTGGCGACTCGAAAAACAGGAGGATGTGACAGCGACACGCAACAACGCCAGCGTCTTCACGAAGCACCAGCGCGAGTACGACACCCGAAGTAGAGCGTTACGGGAGGCCCTGCTGCAACGCTCGCATCATGCGAGACGGCCGCGCTGGCTGGCCGGGTTTGGACTAACGCTATCCCAGCGACAACCGGCGCGAATGCAGAGGCCATCACAAGAAGCCTGGGTGGCGGCAAGGCCAAGGACGGGTGGCCTCTCGACGGGCACAAGCAGAGGGCCATGCTTCGTATCTGACCACGAAGTCCGTTACGACGACGGGCGGGCGCGACGGGGAAGCTTACCGCCGTCGCTGCAGGTCGTCACGCCAGCTGCAGAGCTCATTGGCTGCGGATGCAGTGAGCCCGGTCCCTTGTCATCCCCCGGCTGGCCTATCACGACGGCGGGATCGAATGATGGACGGCAGACCCTTGCAACGGCAGCCAAAAACCAGTGAGGGTTGGGCCGGGATCCACAGCTTCACCCAACCACATCGTCGCTTGGGCCGCCTGCTTTTGCGATTCCACCATCCCTGTCGCTTGCCGGGCGCATCACTCGTCCTGTTCCCCAGAGCGCTCAGCGTTGCATTTGTTTGCTCGGCTTGTGCGAATGTGGCAACAGCAGCCAGACTGATGCCACCTGCTGAAGGATGTCGGACTCCCCATCTTCGAGCACTGGTACCGGTACGAGCTCACTTGTACTCGGGCGCTTCGCGCGCTGAGATAACGACATGGAGCCGCCAGATATACGCGATTACAAGTACTTGTACAGAAGACTAGCTCTCTGTGAGCGCGGGCTGTCACACAGAGCGCCAAGTCCCCGAAAAGCGCGTTGGTCTTGCTCACTCAGTGCATGCGGCCGGCCGGTTTATGGTCCAGGCGTACGAGCACTGCTATCTGCAAGCTCTCTACGAAGTACTCCGTACGTCGTACGTACGGAGTACTCCGTGAGGGGATGCCAAGGGACGGGAAGCATCCGTCTTTGAAGGCCTTGGGGGGTGTAAGACTGCCCTTCCCCCGAGTCCGCCTGCCTTCATACACGATGGCTCTGACCACCTGCTTTTGTCTTCCTGCGACTTCGTAGTTGTGGAAAGCATCTGCCAGCTGTATTCGCCCGGACTTGTTGGTACGGAGACTGCAGAGTATTGAACACACATACGGAGTACGTCGTACGTCGTGAGGGACCACCCTCTCCTCTCATCTCTGTTCGCGCCGACACCACTGGCTTAACGCCCATACCCTCGGCGTCGACCACTAACCACATGCGCCCGCGGCCGGCGTCTAAATATTTCCATACTCGACTGACCTTGCCAAGCTCTACCAGCCATCGGCCTATCAGCTTCGAGCTTGCCTTTCCGAAGCCGACTGACCCTGGCTGTCGTTGATGGGACTCCACCCCCCTCTGCCCGTCCAGTTGTCTTACACTCCGTACGTGCAGGCAGACGCAAGTCAAAACCGCTCACTCCCCCAGCCTCGAAGGAACGGAATCTCCTCCTTCCTCGAACCAGCTGGCCTCTGAGTTTGATTTCTACTGTTGCATTTTCCTGACTGTTTATCTTGTTGCATCGTCACTACAGAACCACAGCACCACAGCACACATCAACTCAGTGACGACTCCTTGTCTGTATTCTCATCGGCACAGAGTATTGTTTCCCAGACGTGCAGTGGCACACAATCGAGATGGGCCCAGACGACAAGAAGCGGCCGTCGGCTCTGAAGCTGAGCTCGAGCGTCTCATCGTCCAGCGGCTCGTCGACCGACTCGCTCAAGCAACCTAGAACACCTCGCTTCGCCGAGGCAACCTCTATTCACTCACCACTGGAAGGCGAGTCTCCGTTTTCCGACAACGCGAATGGTGGTGCAGCCAGCAAGTCACGGCCTGCCGACGTCGGCTTTGGATACATCAACAGCAGCCAGGACGACGGACAGGTAGGCATCCCCTCAGCACCAAAGTCGCCGCTCAAGAGCGCCATGAGGGTACCCGGCACGCCAGGCCGCCACCTTGAGGGCTTACTCAGCCCTACCTTTCGCGAGGAGCAGGTCCTCGAGAAGCAAGAGTCTTTGACAGAGAAGGAGCAGGCTCGTGATCTGGTAAGTCTGGGATGCGTCCCGAGATGGTAGAATGAATGGTTGGCGGCGGCTGCTAACAGCGCTCTAGAAAATCAAGACTCGCGTGCGGATGGCCAAGTTCGCCCTGCGCTCCGTAAACTTCAGTTGCAGTCTCATCGTCCTCTCTATGCTGTCGGCGTCGTTCACCATCTTCAACGCGACCAAATCTCTGCCTGCCAAGAGCGCTTTCCCGGCCTGGGCCAGCGGCACCAACCCGTGGGCGCAAAAGGTTGTCCTGGCGTGCGCGTGCGTGTCGCTGGCTATCTGCATCTTTATCTTCATCGGCTACTGTCGCGGCGGCCACAGACGCGCCACCAAGGTCTCGGTCTACTACACGCTCTTCGCTGTCGGCTGGTTTGTCTTTAGCATGGTCATGTGGGCTGTTGCTGCCGGTATTATCCAAATCAGCCGGAACAATGGCAACAACAAGGACCTCTGGGGCTGGGCCTGCGTAGAAAACAAGCGTTCCCAGCTGTTCTCAGACAAGGTCGACTACGCACTGGTCTGCCGCCTTCAGGTATGTTCTCGTGTTTCTCTGCTGCCTGCCGATGCTGGAAGGCCCCATTTGCTAACTCTGGTAGAACTGGACGCTCATCTGCATCATCATCGAGGTGGTCATCGAGGTCATCAGCATCACGCTGTACAGCGTCATCTTCTACCGCTACTACTCCAAGCGCAAGCTGCACAAGTCGATGGACATGCGCGACAAGGCTCGTTCCGACTTGTACCTGGCGCAGCTCCGCTCGCAGTCTGCACCCAACACACCCGGCTTTGGCCCCAAGTCTCCTGCCTTCTCCCAATACGCGCTGTCGCCTCGCTTCCCGCCCCAAGCGTACCGGACTCTCGGCAACGTCGACGAGGAGGCTGCCCTGCCCTTTACGCCCGGCGGACGCAACCTGGTGGAGCCGCAGTCGCAGTTCTTCCGGCCGCCAGTGGCGCCCGCCCCGACCTTTAAGCTGCAGGCTCCGCCCGTAAAGGCGCCGTCGGCAACACCCAAGATGGGCTCCGGCGCCTTTTCCAACCCGTCGAGCCCGTCGGTCGCAGTGCCGCCGCCGGCAGCGCGGTCAACACCATCACCGCCGCCTATCAAGGAGACCGTCCACGAGCACGGCCCGGTTGCTCCTGGCGAGGTGCAATACGCCGAAGTGCCTATCCCGGGCGCGTACGCCGGTGCCTTCAACCGCGGTGCCCACTAGGCTCCCCTCCCCTGGATCGGAGAAACTGCCTTTTGTTTCCCGAGCCAAAACGAAACTTCTTGACACTCGTTCTATAATTTTACCCTTCAAATTTTCTTTGTACAGCAGGACTGGATTCTATCGGGATATATACCATGGGGCGATTTATTTTCGCAAGACAGGAAATAATTGCTCCTATCAAAGGGAGACATGATGAGGTTATAATGCGGGTGGGAAAAGCCACCATCTTCATGCAAGTTTCCCTTTTGTACTACTAAATGAACAATATGAAATCAAACTCAAATTACTCCTTGAAGTGGTCGACCATCGTAAGTTATCAGTGAACGTGGTATAAAACAGCTACCCCGACCTGCAGAAATCGCATGACTTTGCACACCAGCTCGGCCAAGGCAAGGAGCAGGGACAACATATGGACGTGTCCTTATTATATGAGTTATATCTATAAATGAGGTGATATTTACAGAAGGAAAGAGTCTAGTAGTGAAGGTGGTGTGTTGTTTTGTAAAGGAGTTCCGCTTCCATCCTGTATGCAATGTTGTTTTTCTAGTCTTCTAGTTGATGCTTGCTTCCTTCTCCCCTGCTTCCCTACTAGGCCTCGTCGGGTGGCACATCCATGCCCAGCTGTAGAGAAGGGCCGAGTTGGAGAGCCTCGTAGCCCAAAGGTGTTGAGTCGGTGTAGCGCGCTCAGAGGGCAAGGTGGGCGCTCAGCTTGGCCTGCGTGTCCTGGAAGACGGCGTCGGGGGTGCGGGTAGCGTCGATCTTGATGACCTTGCCGCCGGCCTCGTAGGCGTCGACGACGGGCATGCTGGTCTCGACAAAGGTGCGGAAGCGCTTGCGGATGGAGTCGGCGTTGTCGTCGGTGCGGCCCGAGGTCTTGCCGCGCTCGAGCAGACGGCGCTCCATCTCGGACTCGGGACAGTCGTAGAAGAGCACGATGCGGGCCGGGCAGACGGCCTCCTCAAAGGCGACGGCCTGGTCCATCTTGCGCGGGAAGCCGTCGATGAGGAAGCGCTTCTTGGCGGGGTCGCGGGCCATGGTGTCGCGCATGGCGTTCTCCAGCAGCTTGACGGTGACTTCCATGGGCACGATGAGGCCGTCGCGGATGTAGTCCTTGATCAGCTGGCCAAACTCGGAGCCGGGCCGGTCCTGCTCGGCGCGCAGCAGATCGCCGGCCGAGAGATGGGCGAAGCCGTAGGTCTGCACGAGACGCGCGCACTGGGTGCCCTTGCCGGCACCCGGGCCGCCGAGCACAAACACGACGGTCACATCGTCGGCCGAGTAGGCCGGCGCCGGCTTCTGTTCTTTCTGTTCTTTCTGTTCGTCGGACATCTCTGGCCTCGAGTCAGCGGGTGCGGGTGGTGTAAGTGTGGAGGATGCTGAGATCGGACGTTCAGGCATCGACCGCGCGCTAACAGCTGCTAGACTATTATGGGCCGTGCTAGCCTCCTCCGGACGAACGTTCTTCCAGTCCACCTCAAATTACATAACGTACTCTTGCGCTGGTTCACCAGCAGGACGTAGCCTCCCGAGCCGAGGGCAATGACCACGAGAAAGGGCCAGAACTTGATGGCCTGCTTGGGGCCGTGAGGTGGCGGCGGCGGCGGCGGCGGCGGCGGCGACGCTGGCGTCTCATTTGCGCTGTATGTCTTGGCCGAGGCGGAGAAGAGGCGCTGGGCGCGGAATGGTGAAGAGGCCATCTTCGCGGTAGCTGCACGTGACGTGACGAAGCGGGAGGCGGCAGGGGATGAAGCCCATGTCAGCTGGCGGCGCAGCGTTCGGGATAGGGGGGCGGCCATGTTGGGTGGTTGGCAGTGGCGTGTCGGGCCGGAGGGAGATGCAAGAATGGGACGTGTGAGGAGCAGATAGGGGTCTTACAAGATGCGGCGAGACGCGAAGTTGCAAAAAATAGTCCAAACCACTCACGTGATGTCAGCTGTGTAATTAACGTGATTGTGTAATTTAAGTTTACGGCAGCGCTAATACAAGCCGCCATGTCTACATCGAATACTCCGTTACAGACTCACTACGGCCAGGACGCACGCATGCTGGTTTCAAATGTTTTATTTTCCTAATGACAGCATGCGGATGAAACTCCCCTCCCAAGCCATAGCCACCAAGCACCGTCTCGTCAGCCAGCTTGTCGTAACTTCCAGCAGTCCCCTTTTCGGAGAGCGCCGATTTGCTCCTTTCCATGGCCCGTTGTGTCTTCCCAGTAATGCATGAGTAACTTTTAGATGAAGAGAGAGATAGAGAGGGGGCGCGTAGGGATCGTGTACACAAGTAGAGGTAGGGGAGCGCGAGTAGAGGGAAAGGAGCGCGGCGTCGCCAAAACACTCGAGACGAGACAAAAGAACAGGGACCAGGGAGCCCAGAGAGCCGTGCAGGACGCAGCCCACGGCAAAGCCGATAGAAAAACAGACAAGGGACAGGACGACAAGCAGCACCGCGGGCGGTGCGCTCAGTCGTCGTTGTCGGTGCGGTGCTGCTGATGTGGGCGCGGCTGGTAGGAGCGCTGCTGGTTGCCGCCGCGGCGCTGGCCCGCGGCGCCGCCAGGGCCGTCGAGGCCGGCGCCGGCGAGCTTGCGCTCGAGCTCCTGTGCCTCGCGCTCGCGCTGGGCGGCGGCCTCGGCCTGCTGGCGGCGCAGGACGGTGAGGACCGAGCGCAGGCTGCCGCGCCACTGCTCGATGCGGGTGCCGAGCTCGCGCCACTGCTTCTCGCCAAAGACGCGGTAGGTGGTGCGGTGCACGAGGAAGAGGCGCTTCTGCTGCGACATCTTGCCCTCGACGAGGCCGGCGCGAATGACGTCGATAGCCCACAGTTCAACGTCCTCGACGGGGACCTGCAGCGCCTTGGCGATGCGGGCGTACTCAATCTCGCGGTTCTGCGTGCTCGCCGCAGCCAGGCTCGTAAAGGTCAGCAGACGCATCTTGCGCTGCAGACGCTCGTCGTCGAGCTTCTCCTGCTCGATCCAGCCCTCGTGCTCCTCGCAGAAGTCGTTGTAGTCCTCGAGGTCCTGCTCGGCAAAGATGTCGAGCAGCTGGGCGTAGACCGGGTGGGTGTCGGCCAGCGCCTGGACGGTCGGCAGCCCGCGCAGGTCCTGGAAGTCGAACTGGGTGGTCGACATCAGCGCCTTGCGCACGGCGCGCAGGGAGAGCTGCTGGGCCTCCTCGGACTTGATCTCGGCGTCCTCTGCGGCGTCAAACGTGCGCAGGGCCGTGAGGAGGTACTGAGAAGAAGCCCTGAGCAGTCAGCAAGCAGAAGCGAGCGAAGGGAATGAAGAAGAGGAGGAAGAAAGAAGAAGAAAGAAAGAGAGAGAGCAATAAATAAACAAATAAACAAATAAACAAATACCAGAACGTACTCGTCCTCGCCAGCCTCGGCAGCCATGGCGGTAATCTCGAGGTACAGCTTGCGCTTCGACTCCTCGTCCATTTCCCACTCCTGCAGCCAGCGCGGCAGGTTGGGCAGGGTAGGCTTGAGGTTGTCGTAGAAGCCGTGGGCGCGGGCGAAGCGCAGGATGGCCATGAGGACGTTGTAGCGCAGGCTGTTGGTGGGCGCCAGCAGGTTGAAGACGGCCTGCAGGGCATTGAGCGCCAGAGTGGCGCCGTTGACGGGCGACGACGTGACCGGCTTGGACAGGTTCTGGCAGATGGTGCGCAGGTGGGTGCCGGCCTCCTTGGACTCGTTGATGACGAGGTGGATCAGCAGGTTGTAGGCGCCGGTGAACTCCTTCTCGGGCACGGCGCTGAGGGCGGCGGAGGCCTCGACGACCTTGGCAAGGGCCTCCTCGGTCTTAACCGGCGCGTCCTGGGCGAGCAGCGGGGCGACGGCGTCGCCGATCTGGAGGTAGTCGGCGAGCTCCTGGACGAGCTCGGCAAAGGAGCCCTCGACGAAGACGAGACTGGGGCGGGGGACGGCGGCCGGGGCGGCAGCGGCGGCCGGGGCGGCGACAGAGGCGGTAGCCATGGTGGCGGATTGGCTGGCGCTGTGCGAGGAGCTCTGCGAGGTCGCGGCGGTGATGTTCTGGAGACGCGCAGCGGCGGCCTGGAGCAGGCGGCGGGTGGGATCGAGGACGGGCGCAAGGGGGGCGGGCGAGGGCTGATCACCGGAGGTGCGGCGATGCGGCGGGCGGTGCGGCTGCGGCGTGCAGTCGCTCGAGGAGATGGCTTGCGACGGGAGAGCGAGTCCGGACACGGGTCCTGGGCCGGCTTCGTTGCGGATGTCGTGGGCGGCACGTCGTTCTTCACTCTGGTCCTACCGAGAAGAGCGCTGCGGCCTCATGGACATGGGGGACGCGGACGGCAGGGGGCGGATGCGGCGAGCAGGAGCGAGGAGCGACAGGCGGCGGACAGGTGTCGAGCGTGTCGGGGCGGGCAGAGCGAGGCAGGGAGCGTGGGTGGAGGGGAAGCGCGGGTCCTCTCCGTGAGTTCGACTATGTGAAATTTTTCCGTCTATTTTTTCCTCACGAACCGATGCGTCGTAGTGGCGCCGTAGGGGCTGCCGGCCGTCCCTTCCCCTCCAGCTGGCCCTTTCTCGCTGTCGGCCGTTAATTTTTGTGGTGGGATGCCACGTGATACGATTGCAAAACCCCATTATGGGGCTGGGCGGTGTGCGGCAGACCTATTTTGCATCTTGGAATTTGTGCTTCGGCGGGGTTTGTGCCCGATGCGGGTCAGGTGACTCTGCAACAGGTGCAAGTCTGAGCATGCGCTGATGGTACGGACGCTCGTTTCGAGGCCGGCAGCATACGGGGACGGAGTAGAGAGAGCGGTGGCTAGAGCGCCTTATATTCTGCCTGTCTGTGCTTGCAAAATACGGCTCGTCGGGCCGTCCGTGGTGAACGGCTTGATGTGCCAAAGATTCCCATTTACAGTTACTAGGATTCGGAGGATTGTCTTTATAATATAAACGGCGTGCAGCGTTATGTTTCATATTGTTTTCTTGACGCTTGTCTACTAGCAACTTACATCTGCTGTTCTTTTGAATTTCCCTTCTAAAAAGACGTCAAAATGCAATAGAGCAAAGTGATACGATGTGGCGTAAGCGCTGAGGAAATAGTACCCAGGCGTGAAGATATTGATATCAAAGATGCGCAGACTTTTTTCTTTTACGTGCTCGAGAGTCTTGGTGGCTGTATCAGCTGCCAAGCAGAGAAACAGCAACACGGTGCAGCCTTGTTATCCACGCTAAGCAAGCTCAGCCTTGTGTGGCGCCGCAGATGACCAAGAGGGGCCAAATTCGACGATAACGGCCGATATCACGGTTGCCTACCGCAACCTCTCCACGGCCCATCCTCGTCGCTCTACCCTGGCACGCGAAGCGCCCTTGCAGCTTGCAGGCCGACGATACGCTCTGCCACCTCTCCGTGCAGATGAATCGCCTCTTCGGTTCGGGCGGCAAGAATGCCGCCCCCAAACCGACACTCGGATCGGCCGTCTCCAACGTCAACGACCGCATCGAGTCCATCGACGCCAAGCTCGCCACCATCAACGCCGAGCTCGGCACGTACCAGGCGAAGCTCGCCCGCATGCGCGACGGGCCGGGCAAGACGGCCCTGAAGCAGAAGGCGCTCAAGGTGCTGCAGCGCCGCAAGCAGTACGAGGCGCAGCGCGACCAGCTCGAGTCGCAGGTCTGGAACATGGAGCAGGCGCAGACGATGCAGGACAACCTCAAGAACGTCATGACGACCGTGGACGCGCTCAAGACGACGAACAAGGAGCTGCGCCGCCAGTACGGCAAGGTCGACATCGACCGCATCGAGCGCCTGCAGGACGAGATGGGCGACCTGCTCGACGTCAGCAACGAGATCCAGGAGTCGCTCTCCCGCAGCTACGACATCCCCGACGACGTCGACGAGGCCGAGCTGGACGCCGAGCTCGAGGCCCTCGGCCAGGACGCCGAACTCGAGGGCGCCTTCGGCCTGGCCGGCGGCAACTCCGCCATCGGCATGCCGAGCTTCATGCAGGACGAGGTGCCCGAGTTCATCGACGAGCCTCCGCAGGCCGTGGGCAAGGTCAAGGAGGCCGCAGGGTAGCGGTGGACCGGGCATGGGAGGCCGTTTGGCGGTGCCGGACTGCGTGCTGTGTCAGTGGGCGTTGCTGGTACCGGCGAGAGGAACAGCGGGATGGCGGACTGGTCACGTTATACTCCGTACAAAGAGCGCTGCTTCTGTATAGGAAGAACAGGGGAACAATCGACGCACACTTTTCTGGTTGGCCCGGCCCTCGTTCCGTCACTTCTGCGCGTGATGCTTCTGAAATGCGCGACTCAATTTGATCATTATCATAACGTTCTAGCGACACGGCTTGCTACTTGGGCCAAGATACACAATGCAAGACAATGCAAGACACGCAAAAATGCATGTTGCAAACACATCAAGCCGGAGACCAAGTCTCCATCCCGACAACCAATTCACCCAGCACAAAAGGGGTCATCGTCTTTAATCGATGGTGCCAAAGAAGCGCACTGCCTCCTCCAGCTCCGTGTCTCCGTTGCAAAAGTCCCAGCCTACAATCACCGATGACTGGCTACTGCAGATGATCCTGCGGGCGTCAAACTGTAGCTTGAATACGCGCGACGGGTTCGCGGCGTCGCCAGGTGCCATGTGTGGGTGGCGTGCAGGCCGTGCCACGCCCTGCATCGCAGCGGCCGCAGCAAAGGGCGCGTCAGGCGCGAGCAAGGCCGCCGCAGTGGCTTGAGGTGGCAGGGCCTCTGCACCAGCAGGAGGAGCAGCATTTCCGTCAGTGTCGAAAGGACTGGCTGTCAAATCCATCGCGGAATTGGCAGTTACCGGGAGCGGCCCCTGCGTGTTTACCGCATGTGTAGACGAAGACGCATTGGATGCTGCCAGCAAAGCCCCAGACGCCGCGCCAGAGCCGGGTTGCGCTGTCGACCCCTGCATCTGCGGATACTGCGCCCGCACGCTGGCGATGCTCACAACCTGGCGCAGTTGCGAGCGCACAAAAGGACTCGGCTGGCGGTCGATGGCTTCCTGCAGGGCGGCGGGGAAGTTGAGTAGCGAAGGCGAGCTAATCAGCGCGTGCTGCAACACATGAGCGCCCTGTGCAATGAGATAATCAATCAACTGCAGCTGGGAGGCATGGGGAGCGCCGGCCGCCCCCTCGGGAGCGTCCACCTGCATATTATACGACGCACTGATCCCGGAGTCACCAGGCGGCAGACTCGGGGCTGCTGTAGGTGCAGGTGTCGACGACGCGGCACTCGCTGCGCCGGGCGTGTTCGCTGCCACGACGGGCCGTTGAGCGGTAGAGCTACCGGCAGCACCAGCAGTAGCAGCAGAGGTAGCAGAGGCAGCAGCAGCAGCCTCCTCTTGCTTAAGATGGTGCTGTGCTTTCCAAACGCCGTCTTTGTTGCGCCTCCAGATGATAATGGTAGTATCATAGGAGCCAGATACAATGCGTCCGTAGCTGCCGCCGCCACCCCCCGCAGGCAGTTTTGCACCGGCAAACATAATGTCGGCGGAGCGCCCAGAGGCTCTGCTAGACGAGTTGCCATGACGGCGGCGCTCGCTCGTGGTCGCAAGCGTGCCATCCCGCAGGGCTTTCAGGTACTCCTCGTCGTTCTTTGCGGCCTCCTTCGCGTCTTCAATAGCACTGTATGGCAAATCACCGAAGCCAGCCTGCACCGTCCGGACCAGGCTAGAGTGTGCTTTGAGACTCGCAACTTCGACGCCTGACTTGCAGTCGAAGACCTTGACCACATTGTCGCTGCTGCCAGACACGATTCTTCGCCCGTCGTACTGTACGCAGGCGATGCCCTTGCTGTGGCCAAGAAAGGTCCGTTTGCACGTCTGCGTCGGCCAGTCCCATATCTTCACATTGCGGTCGCCCGAGGCGGAGACTACCTCACGGTCATGGATCTGGACTGCGTTGACGGCAGCACTGTGCCCTTCCAAGGTGCCGATGTGCGTGTACGGGGGCTTGATCGCGAGCGTGTCCAGGCCGCCGCCGTTGTAAGCGTTGAGACGAATAGGGACGGGATCAACCTCACCCTCTCCGTACCCCAAATCGCCAGGCCGTAGCTCCTTGCGGTTGAAGATTTTGATGGTCCTGTCTTTGGAGCAGGTCACGAGAATGCGTTTGTCGAACTTGACATTCAGCACTGGCTCTCGGTGAGCTCGGGTCAGGCGCTGAATAATTTCGCCGGTAGAAAACCGCCAGAGAATGACGGTAGAATCGCTGCTACCAGACACAATCAGATCTTCCTCCGGATCCGAGTCGAACTGGAGGCAGAGCACGGAGCCGGTGTGTCCAGTAAGCGGCTTTCGTACAAGGCGCCGCGTTTTCATGCTCCAGATCCGAATGGTGCGGTCTCGGCTGCCACTGACGAGATAGTCCTGGTTGAACTGGATGATGTAGATAAACTCGCCGTGGGCTTCTTCCGGGTGGTCGGGATGCGGAAACTGGAAGTTTGTGTACCGCCCTCGCTCCCAGTTTGATTCCAGCCGCCGGCGCATCGAGTACAAATACTTCCAGTTGACCCGGTGCCTCTCGCTAGCCGCATCCCACATCCACAACGTGGACATTGGCAGCTTGTCGCGGCCGAGAAGTGCTGACGCCGAGTCGGCAGACGGACCATACGAGGCACTCGAAGATGGCGAGGCAGTCAGAAACGGCTGCTCGATTTCTTTGCCCTTGCTCTTTGTATCGATGCTTGGGCTGGCGCCCAGCGCAAGCGACGACCCGGCGTTGCCAAATATGCTCTTGTACTCTTGAACGACAGGCTCAGCAGCTTCTGCCCAGGCTTGCCGGTCCGCATCCACCATAACATGGTCCGCGTCGCTTTCTCTCCGGCGCATGGCGGAAATAGCACGTTTTTTGAACGCGCGGCCACCGCCAGACGAAACTGGCCTGTCACGGTTGACCTTCAACTCTCCCGCCAGCAACTCGGAAGACACGATTTTCCATCCTTCCAGATAGTAGAGCCGTTCCCACAATTTGCGATCGAGAGCAAGACCGTACCATGCACGGCAGGATTTAGCCACAGAGATGAGAGAAAGAGGATCGAGGTATTCGAGGATTTTGAGACAGATCTCTGGCGGGAGGTAACGAATGAAGTCGATGTAGAGGCGCGGGCTAAGCTTGTTGACGATCTCGGCGATGATGCTCGTGGGCAGGCTCTCGAGGAGAGACTCGGTGAGCTCTACATACAACGGAGGTAAGAGTCAGTACAGGTCGCATCCGGCATCAGAGCGTTAAACGTTGCGTGGAGGAACGGCATCTAGCTTACGGATCCTCGATTCCATTGGCAGCGAAGCAATATGCCGAGCGAGCAGCGGCGGGACCTCGCCGTTGAAGCGGGCCTGCAGGAGAGCCGCAATATCACGATCGCTGACCAGCTTGGCTGAGAATGCCGACGATGTTGGCGCCGCCAAAGGGGCCTCCGAATAGCCTTCGTCCGGCTGCTGAGGCTGAAAGGCATCCATCTCGGTCGCGAGGCTGACAGTCTAGCGCAAGGAGTAGTGGAGAACCGGTCGTGTATGCAAGTGATTGCCGGGAAGGAGCTGAGACCTGGCAGCTCTTCTGAGACGCGCGTTGCTGGAATGCTGCTTCTCCAATGAAGTAAAAAACGGCGATGGCCGTGTGTTGAGAGGTCTGTGTTATCGCTGTCTTGGGGCGCTTGTTTATTGCCGTTGAGTCGTGTGCCGGGCCGCCAGTACGACCGGCGCTAATCAGCTCCCCCTGTTATGCCACTGCGGCTGATGAACGGCGTCGCCAGTCGTGAGTTGTGAGGAAAACCGAAGGCTGCGAGATACAACGAGGGATGGATTAATAAGGGAGGCTAGGATGGCAGCTGCTCCGTAGTTTAGCCTTCTTTCCTCTCAAGGTGGAGACTCCCTGCCTCGCGCTTGAGTCGACACCGCCGTGAGGTGTTAGTGATAACCTGCTCTATAAAAGGGAGTTCTCGATCTCTCTTGAACGTGGCCCAATGTGGCCTACGATTTCTTGCAAGTTGAGCCAAATCCCACTTTGCTATGCCTCCTTTGTCTGCTGTTTTGTCTCATTTCCATGTTTAGCCCCACATTGTGCCTTGAAAGTTAGGCACTAACCGGCCGTGGCTGCCACCCGGCTGCCAGGCAGCCAGAGTACCGCAAGTGGGCTAGCTTGGCAGATGACCTTTGTACGTTTACCGCCTAGTATGCGACCTCTGGCAAGAATACTGCCGTAGGCAATAGTTTCGCGGCACAGATGAGCAACGCAATTGCATCGTATCCTTCCGAAACGGTTGCAAGCGTCGATCTACGATTTTGGCCCCTACGTCGTAATAATTGAAACTTACCTTAGCCAGGTAAAGTGATTTTGCGGCTCAAAATTTGTCAGGTAGTATCAGAAAGATGGCTACATCAGAGTTTCATATGTTCACAGAGTACCAGCCTATGCTTCGTCATAGCCTCTGCGAATTACAATCTCTATTATAAAGACAATCCTCCGAATCCTGGTACAGGACGAGCGCATTGCCGGATAAAGTAAGGTACTAGATACCTCGTAAGGACTGCTTTGTCATACCGGATGTGGAATCTTGTCTTGTGCATAAATGCTGCGTTTCATCTCGCCGTTCGCCAGCCCACGTTTTTCCACGGAGCCCACGACACAGAATGATTCTCAGGGCCTACTCGTACTCCGTAGTGTGCAGGCAAAACTAGCAGCGTAACTTTCCCTGCGTTCTGCGTCGGCGGATGCACGATAGAGGCTGTACATACGGAGTAGGCGGACGCGTTCGGAACACACAGACCATCCGGAGCACCAAACAACTCCTTATCTCTCGAGGCGGCGCACGGGCACGGTTTGTCATGGCGTGCCATCACAAATCTTGGGCCGCCATGGCGAGAGTACTAGAGGAGTTGAAATTCCGGGAGACGAAGGAGCCCAAGAGAGCCGAGATTCGGAGCAGCGGCAGCGGCATTGGGACATTGCCGGAGAACTCCATACGGATGGCAGGCAAATCAAACGGACTGCTATGGCTGCATCCGGCGTGCTGTCTGCGAGCGACTTCATGCAAAGCGCAAAGCGGCGTCGTGCTAGCGATGTACAATACGCAGGCAATGGGGTGCTCGAGGAGCATCTTGTACGTATTACTCGAGACTTCTCACCAAACGGCGAGCTTCGTACGACGTCGAAGTACTCCGTACTTCGTACGAGGCAAGTCCGGAAGACTAGAGTGGAGAAAGCACGTGCAGCGAGTTACACTGCTTTCTCTTCATGTACGGAGTCTGGGCATCCATCGGTCAAAGAACCGTTTCATGCAACCTCTCCAACAGGTCACTCGACAGGTCTTTCGAAACGGGACAAAGGGACTCCTACCCGTGTAGGATCGAGCCAGATGCCGACGTTGTCACGAGAAGTATGACGTAGGACGCCAGACGCAAGACAGACGAGCCAGTGCCGGACTCTCAGTCCATAACGTATCTTACAGGCAATACGGAGTACACGAGTACTCGTACTCCGTAGTCGCACTAACTGCCATTCGCATCCGTCGTATTACGGAGTAAACGAGCAGCACCCGGCCGGTGCCATCCCCGTGGCTACGATGTTAGCACGAGGGCCTGCACGGTTATGTCATGTTATTGAGGCACTCCGCAGTTACATCGGCTCTTCGACTACTGCCCGACCTCGCACGCAGACTCCGTAGAATATCGTTCCTTGCGTCTGGCGATGGCCCGGGTTACCTCGTGGGAAATTGGCTTTGGACTCATTTGGAACGTCCAAAAAGCGGATAGAATGTTCTCTGGGCCGAATCTTAGTCCACCCGTGGCCTAGCGCGGGAGTTCGCAATTTTGAAACAGTAGGCACACCTTTCCGGAGGGTGATAACCGTTCTGGTATACCGTGCATCTGCGGCTGCAGCACGCCGCGCTACTCGTGCTCGTGCCTGGATGCGCCGTGCAGACACGCTGCGGCCCTGCTGCGCCGGCCAGCGCCTGTATACAGTGCCCCAGATACAGTGCTCTAGCGCCCACCAGGCGTTTGGGGGTCGCTCCTCCTGCGAGAATCGAAGGACGACCCACTCCTCTCCTTATCCCTATTTTTTATCCCGCCCGGCAGCCCCCCTTTTGCCCTGTCACAGTTGCGAACTGGCATCGAGTAGCCAGCGCCAGTGGAGCCCCCCCTCCCAGGTGCATTCTTGATCGGTCCCAGCCAACTGCCCCCCTCCTTCCCCCAATAACCTGTCACACCTGCCCATTTCCCCTTCTTGCATCCTGCCCTCCATCTTCACCTCTCTCCATCCCAAAGCGAGAACGGCGACACAACAGCAAATACCCGACCACACACGAGGCCACGACGTCGCCTGTCCTTTCTCGCTTCGCCCTGTTCTGCCTCCCTATTCGTTGGCCGACACGAAGCCCGGTGGATGTGACACCCCATAAACAATCGACCGCCTGACCTTCGTACCTGAATTGCCAGCGCTTATTGTTCCTACTTCCAACGGCGGTGATGCGGATTTCTGTTTCCGAACTTGCCCTCCCAGTCTGATCCCAGCATCTCTGCGCGTCTCTCGATCCTCGCTGTCCGACTCCGTGGGACCGCTACCGTTAAATCCCGGACTGTGCACCCGCCCAATAGCGCTATCCTGAAATTCTGCAGTCATAGCCTCCAGACGACAGCGACGCCGAGCCGTTCATTCTGCGCATCTGTGCCATCGCCGCTCTTCCTGGACCCGGCCCAGCCTTGCTTTTGCGCTCTCTGGCCGACCTGCTCCTTGATCCGGCGACGTGCCCAACAGTATCGCCAATACGCTCTGAATCTTCAGCAGCCGCGTGACCGCAATCTGAGAATTCCGAGAGCCTTTTTGGCGCTCGGATGGAGCCATGGCGCACGCACCTTTGCTGAGAACAAATACCACCCCCATCTTCACCTCTACACCGCCCGCCCCGGCTTCCCGCAACCCGAATGCTATGAGCATGAATCCTCCCCCGAGAGGCAGCCAACTATCCGGCGCAACAAGCTTTGCTTCGACGACATCCCTCACCTCCCTTGCGAGCTCCGCCACAGTAAAGAACCTGCCGAGCAACGGCCAAGTTGTTGCCACAAGCAACATCATCAACCAGAAAGCAGACGCGTCAAGGTCGCTGTACCAGATATGTGTATCGCTGAAGCAGCGCCTCGCGCAAGTGCCCGGGTTCGAGAGCTACATGCAGCAGCTCGAACAGTTCGAGAGCGAAGATGCCAACGGCGACCCCGTCGAAGCCCTGTGGCAAATGTTCCGCAGCGGCTACCCATTGCTGGCCATTTACAATGCTCTGCAGCCAGAACAGCCCTTGATCGTCGAAGACCAGAAGGGTGACGACAAGAAAAAGTCCAAAATCGCCATTTTCAAGTTCATAAAGGCCTGCCTCAGTGACTTGCACATACCTGCCGAAGAGTGCTTCGTCGTCGGTGACGTCACGCGGACCGACACAACTGGTTTTGTCAAAGTGACGACGGTGGTGAACCACGTGCTGGACCTGGCAAAAGAGCGCGGCCTATTAGCGGAACCGTACGCCGATGATGAGCAGCTCGTCGAGCAAGGCGGCATAAAAAGCTACCGGGATTATATCGTGCGGGAGCTTGTCGACACCGAGCGCAAGTATGTCCAAGACTTGGAGAATCTGCACGACCTGAAGAAGGCATTGGAACAGAGAGGCTTCATCAACGGTGATGTGGTTCACCAGATATTCCTCAACATTAATGCCATTCTCGATTTTCAGCGCCGTTTTCTCATCCGTGTCGAAACAACAAACTCAGTACCGCGAGAGCAGCAACGATGGGGCGCCGCATTTCTCGTTTCCGAGGAAGCCTTTGATATTTACCAGCCGTTTATTGCAAATCAGCGCAAGGCCGCCCAGCTGGCGCAGTCTGTCTTTGACAAAATCAAATCAGCAGAACACCCAGTTGCCGTGGATTTCAATACCCTCGATGGCTTCCTTCTGAAGCCCATGCAGCGTTTGGTCAAATATCCTCTCTTGTTAAAGGTTTGTTTTGCCTCTGCGAACACCTTCACGGCCAACATTTCGAATCTGTGCTCACGTTGGGAATAGGACTTGTTGAAGAAGAGCGAGGATGACGAGGAAAAGAAAGACCTGGAGGCCGGCATTGCCGCTGCGGAGCGCGTTCTTTCCAAGGCAAACGAAGCAGTGGGCCGCGACTTGCTGGACGAGGCCCTGGAAGACTTGATTGGCCGTGTCGACGATTGGAAGAACCACAAAGTGGACCAGTTCGGAAAGCTTCTCTTGCACGGCGTATACACTGTCGTCACCGGAAAGAGTGACCAGGAGAAGGACTACGAGATCTACCTCTTCGAGTGCATTCTGCTCTGCTGCAAGGAGATCACACCGGCCAAGAGTAAAGACAAGCGGGACAAGACGAAGTCTACGCAACCAAAGATTCGCAACAAAGGCGCGAAGCTGCAGCTCAAGGGCCGCATCTTCATGACCAACGTGACCGAAATCATATCGCTCAGCAAGCCGGGTAAGTCGGCGCATTTCATGTGATAGCCACGACTGGACTCGGTCAGGAAGTGTGTCTCCGATGGATGCTAACATCCACAGGCTCGTATACAGTGCAGATCTGGTGGAAGGGTGACCCAGGCGTCGAGAACTTCGTCATCAGGTTCCAGAACGAGGAACCAATGAAGAAGTGGGCAACAGGCCTGGACGCGCAGAGAAAGCTCAACGCTCCCCGTCCGGACCAGAGTCCGGAACAGGCCCCAGTCGACTTTGCGTGGATGAAGAACCAGTCGGATTTGCAAAACCCGTACGCACAAGAGGACGACGATGACGAAGAACTCGTTCCACCAGCGAGCATTCAGTTCAATCCTCCACCGACTCTGCGTGCTCGCTCTGCCACATCGGAGAGCTCGGCTTCCCTTGCTGGCATGATGCGACAACCTCCTCCACGGATGCCCTTACCGATTCCTCCTAATATTCCGCTGAGCGTACAGACGCAAGCGGGCTCCTCGGCAGCTACGTCGCCGAGTTTCCGTGGCGGGGAATCCTACTTCTCGCCTGTGGCCGAGTCGCCGGCATCTTCGCGAACCAGCACTGCATCCGGCATGTTCACACCCGCGGGTTACATGTTCCCGAAGACAGGAACGCCACAGCCTCCTTGGGAGGGCGAAACGAACAGGTATACAGCACCCGCAATGCCACGCGCTCCATCGAGAGACGGCCCGTCCCCATCGAATGCGTACGGCATGGTCAACGGCCGGAACCCCCGTGGCCCTTCTATGCCCGTTATGCCTCAGAACGCACAGACACTTACGCAACAACAACGCAGTCGCAGCTACAGTACACCTGACATCCAAGGGCAGCCTGCCAGAAGAACAACGGGCAGTCAGGGCAACATTCCAGCTGTGCCAGGAATTCCACAACACCTGCATCCCACCCACGAGAGGCATGACTCTACCATTCCGCGGTCCAACAC
Source organism: Grosmannia penicillata (assembly GCA_002778075.1). Classification (NCBI taxonomy): domain Eukaryota; kingdom Fungi; phylum Ascomycota; class Sordariomycetes; order Ophiostomatales; family Ophiostomataceae; genus Grosmannia; species Grosmannia penicillata. The sequence continues at coordinate 1,070,094 of PCDK01000018.1, read as the reverse complement.
TGGCAGCCCGCGAATCGACATTCCTATCCGATCCAGCACCCAGAGCCCTGGCGTGCAGCGGGACCGCCTGCAGCAACCGTCCAACGCTCAGTATGGCGGCACAATGGCACAGTTCCCGACCCAGCCGATCCATCCTCGACAGAGCACACCCGGCCCGACAAACGCCCCGTACCAGAACAATGCGCCGGCCCCGCTCAGCCTCAACGAAGTGGCGAGGGCGCCGGTGTCACCCCCGCTAGGAACGGGGACGTCATCTATGGGCGCATCCTCCCTAATGAGCGCCGATCTTCCTGCTCCTACGCAGCTGAAGGTGAAGGTGAATTACGATCATTCCAACTACATGACCCTAGTCGTAGCCTTCAGTATCACCTACCAATCGTTGGTGGACCGAATTGATGCCAAGCTAGCACGCTTTACCACCAGCAGTATCGGCAAGGGAAGTCTGAAACTGCGGTACCAGGATGAGGACGGCGATTTTGTGAGTATTGGCAGCGATGACGACATACAAATCGCCTTTATGGAGTGGCGCGATAGCGTCAAAGACATCTACAGTGCTGGGGTCGGGGAGATTGAGCTTTTCTGCGTTGGCGATTCCTCTTGAGGTCAACTCAAGGGAATTGTAGGGAAGGGATACGATGCGATACTAGATGCGAGAGTCGATCGGGTCCTGTTTCACGAACACGAACTCTTTGCATGAATGGCGCTTGGGCATTCCATCATAATGAAGTATTTATTGACGGCGCATCATGGCATGAAGGCAACCATAATTCATGGGGCGTATTTTACAGACATATCAACCATATCCGGGGATTTATTTTAGCTATTCTTTCTATCCACCTTTGCTTCGTGGAAATTACTCCTTGCTTTTGCTGTCTAGCTTTGCTCTGTGGCTTTGTCCCCTCTCGCATAGACTCATCAAATTGAAAATGGTTCCTGCAACAAATGTGACAATACTCTTTATACAGCATATAAAAATAATTTGAGGTGGGAGAAATGGGATTGATATTGTCACAATTCTTTGAATGTTACATCCAGTCTCCTACAAAAACAGCCACACGATCTCTCAAGACATTCGAATGCTATAGACCGGTGTGTCTGAACCGAATTTGTACTCAACAGGCGTCCACCCTCTTCACAAAGCAGCTAGGAATCACCAGTTGCTGGGACTGGCTGTCGGTGGTATCTCCATTTGCACTGTATGAAAAATGACCTCCGCTGCGCCAATCCAGCAGGTTCAATACCGAAATCAGCAAGGCGTCATCTCGAAACCTAAGATTTGCCGCCCTTGTGTTTCCGAGGACCGGTGACTCTCTTGGACATGCGCGAGAGGTGGAAGTTGATAGTGCTGGAGGACTTGGTGACCTGCTTCGGGCCGTCCATGCATGCACGCAACGTCTGCTCAACGGCCAAGCAACCGGTGGTGTTGTACCCCACAGAGGCCCAGCAGGCTGCGAGAAGGATATTAGAAAGGCTCAAACGTATAGTAGATGAGGATGTCACTGATGAGACAGAAAGATGAGAGCAGTACGTAGAGGATCCGTGGGTCGACCTACAGAGAACCGAAGACATGGCCGCAATGCACGGGTTTGACTCTTGGCGGTTGGGCTCCCGCACGCGCAGGGAGCGCAGTGCGGGAAGACGCATTGTCTTGCCGGAGGACATTGTGTTCTGACGGTGGTGAGAATCACGGCTCGCTGTCGTCGCAGTCGAACGAGAAAGACGCTTGAGAAATCAGAGCCGAGAGCACGTGATTATATGGGGCGCAAAGCCACGCTAGCCTATCTAAGATAAGCAGAGTTGTATCGCCATAGGGGCTTATAATTGGTCCAACGGCCAATGTGTAAACAATGAAACGTCCCCATTTCCACTTCGAAATGGTGAACATTCCCGATCGTCTGAGCGGCGGTCCTGGGCCTGACGCGTTCTCCCCCTTCAACAACACAGATAAGACATCTCAGCTACCACATCACTTGGCACACGCTACAGCTCAGCGCACACGACAGAGCCCAGCAATCTTATGCGTTTTTTGGGAGACAAAGTTACATCAGAGCTTTAACGATCACGATGACGCTCGGCGCGGTGTCGCGAGGCACCCCCTCCGAGAAGACTTCAGCCGAAGGTCCAAGGTACGGCCCTACGATGCCGGGCCGCGAAAACAGTGTCGCGCGAACCTTCTAACGCGCAAAGTATATCTAGCTACGATGCCAGCCTATGGGCCACCATCACAGCGGCCAACTTTGCACCCCCCTCGATCCCACACCCGCGGCCATGGCACCGAGTCCCAATCACCTCTGTAAGCTCGCACATGGGCCTGCGCAAGATCTGGAAGCGCGTGGACGGCATTGCGCCTGCACTGGACGGTGGGCGATACGCCGCGGGCATGTACGAGCTCCGGACGGACGGCTGCCACCCGAGGAAGCGACAGCGCGCGGCCCAACACGTGCCCGTATGGGGAGATGTGCAGTGGCACCCTCGAACTGCGGCGCGGCTGGAGGAAACAGCCCACCTCGTTGCAGAGGCAAGCGGTAGGTCGCAGAGATCTTGCAGGTTGTGCCGTTGGTACGCCGCGTGCAAACACGGAATGGCAGCAGCTGACAGGACGACCAACAGAAGCCGTGGAGAATGCGCAAATGACGCGTGGGAGCGGAGTCGATGTGGTGCCGAGGACGGGTCGCGCATCGACCTTTCCAGAGGAAGGGCTCCGGGCCGTCCCACGGAAGCGAAATGGCCGACGTGTTCCTCTCACGCCAGCGAAGCCTCGCGCTCACGTTGATTGGGCAGCCATTCCGCCTGCAGCAGCAACGGAAGCAACGGAAGCAGACGTGTCCGTCCGAGCGGAGCTCAGCCTTCAAATGGACTTGGAGCACGTCTCGAAGCGAGCGAAGCGGCGGGTGAGCAAGCGGTTTAGCTTGCCAGCGCCGGTCAGCGCCGGATTGGACGGCGCCTATGGAAGCCCGCTGCGGCCCAAGAGCGTTGCGACTGCGCATACGCCCACATCGTCTCCGTTGAAGCGGTTTACCATCTCAGCCACGCCAATGAGGGTCGTCATGGAGGAGCCTGAGCTGGCCGAGCCACGTTGTGTCGAGGCAGAATCGCCAGCGCAGCCGTCCGTTGGAGAGGAGGTGGAGGACGTGGCTGCATCGCTGGGTATATCGCCACCTCCGGTCGTTGTCTTCAGCCAAGAGACCGTCGAAGCAGCCCGCGAGCCGGCTCACGAAACGCGGCGTCGTATATCTATGCACAACTTCCGCCGCCACGAACAGTGGTCATCCTCTGCCAGACGCAGGGTCAGTATGGAGTGCTCCAAGCGCAGTCGTCATAGTATCGGCACGTTCTTCGGCACGGCTTCCACAAAGGCATCATCCCGCAGACATACACTTCATCCCGGCTTCGTTCTCGCGCCGGAAGACTGTACGGCGACCGCGGCGGCGAGACACGGCGAAAAGGCCACGATAGCACCGGGTGGGAGCCCGTTGCGCTCACCAGACAAGACGGCTCTGCCGCGACAAGCACCCATGATCGTGGACGTCCGTCGGAACCTGGACATCTTTGGTGCGGCGCCGCCTGTCTATCCCTCACCGGCAGGGGCCAAAACCGTCAGCGACGTGGAGAACGCGCTCCAGCTTCCCGTCTTTGAGGATCAACCGCTGTCAAGAGAAGATGAAGCAGCGGCCAACGAAACGCCGGAGGCGCATTTTGCTGCGGGAGCGGAGCCGACCATTGTCGTGTCCATGCACGAAGACACCGCGCACAAGAGCACGCCCGCATTTCAAAGCATCATCAAGGAGCTGAACGACGAGACCCTCCACTTCCAGTTGGCAGAAGCCGCTGCATTAAGAGATGCGGCGGCGGTTTCGCCGAGACCGGCAGTGATGGATCGTGGACACGGAATGGGCCGTCGCACGACGGCGCCGCTATCCTCTCCATCATTGGGACCTGTCGAAGATGCCACGCTCTCGCTTTTGTTCTCCACTGATGCTCCCATTGGCCAGCGAGCAGATGGGCAGGAGGAAGCTGGCATGGAGGCCGATGGGGAAAATGTGGGTGGCAACAGCGAGGACGAGGTGAACGAGAGGGACGAAACCATGGACGTGGACGAGGATGATGCGCTGTCATCCGACTCAGCTGATCCAACCGTGGCCTCCCCTGATAGAGGAGACACCGCGGACACAGCAGACACTGCAATCATAGCTGAAGACGACGCAGACACTGAGTCTGCAGGTGGTCCTTCTGCCTGTCCAGTCGAAGTTGAGCTGCCACAATATCCGCAGCAAGGTGCCGCCCGTGATCGCAATTCTACTGGCTGGAACCAGGCACCGTTGGTGCCCGATGCGACAGGAGACGAAGCTGACGGGACTGCTGCGAGTTCTGGGGCGAACTCGCCAGTGCTGTCCATGGAGCTGGACTCTGACGCGGAATCTGCGACGCTTCCCGCGCCGTATAGCGGGCAGGATGGAGGGCTCGACACACCCGAGATAAATGCACGGCTGCGCGCCATTGACGACCTGCTGCAGTCAAGCTCGTCGCCGACGCCCGCCAGCCTGAGAGACCAGATGGGTGCTGACGACTCGTCCCCCCTGGACACGGAGGATGGAACGGCGACAATGACGATGGACATGCAAGACTTGGCGGACGATCTGTCGGAGGTGGAGTCGGAAACGGAGATGCTGCGCAAGTTTGTCAAGCGCGTCAAGGCCGACAAGACGGCCAAGGCAGCAGCAGAGGCAGCCGCCGTGTCGCGGGACCGGGTGCATCTGCGATCCAAGCGGCGGTCCGGCTCGATGGGATCGACCGCGTCGGCGTCCGGGTCCCCGCCGTCCCGGGAGGATGTGACGCAGTCTCCCATGAAGGCGCGTGTTCCCTTTACGAAGAAGGATGTGAACGCCAGTCCCAGCCCCGTCAAGAAGCGCAAGGGCAGCGCGGAGAGCGACAAGCCAGCCAAGGCGGCGCGCTCGCGTGAGCTGCTCAGCGCGCCGGAGCTGGGCGACTCGTCGCCGCCGCGACCGAAGCGGCGGCGCCGGAAGATGGAGGCCGACACGGGCGGTATCTTTAGCGCCGAGTTTCTCAACAGCGGCAGCGGCTCGTCGACCAGCCTGGCGACGTCGGCGTCTTCTATATCGGCATCGGCATCGGTATCGACATCGGTATCGGCATCGGCATCGGCATCGGCACCGGCAGCGACATCCGTACCGTCCACCGAAACAGCAATACCCAGCGTCCGGCGGTCGAAGCGCACACGCAGCAGCCAGACTCCGGTCAAGGCGGACACGGCGCTGTCCCTGCTGCCGGTGCGGCTGCCGGGCTCGCTCAACCTGAACGGGGAGGACAGCTTCGGGCTGGCGATGCGGCGCAGCGGCGACAAGGACTTGGCAACGGTCACGCGCGTGAACACGCGCAAGAACAAGGGCACGGCGGAGCACCCGGCCACAGTGCTGGCGCGGCAACAGGACGCGGCGCGGATGGCGAAGCAAAAGTCCGTGTTCGACCCGGCCGCCGCGACGGTAGCCGGGGAGGAAGAGAAGCCGGCCGAGGCCAAGGCCAAGGCCAAGAGTGTACGGTGGGCGGAGGTTCTGGTACGGGTGCAGGGCAAAGAGGGCAAGAAGAAGGACAAGGGCCACAAGGACAAGGAGGGTGCAAAGGGGGCAAAGGAGGGCGGCGAGGACGGCGTGTCGTCACGGCTGGAGACGCGAAGCACAGCGGCTTCCGAGGCTGTGGACGGAGACGAGGTGTCAGACGCGGCGGTGGCAGCGCCGGAGGAGGCCCGAAAGCCAGACAGCATCGTCGTCGCAGCAGTTCCGGCAGCGGCGGACACGGAGAAGAAGGCGATACCACGGCGGACAACGAGGACGTCGCGGCTGCCACCGCCGACGCCGCGCAAGGCGATCTCGGAGGCGGCGGCGGCCAAGACAGCGGCAGCGGCAGCAGCGAAAGCGGCAGCGGCAGCGGCAGCAGCAGCGTCGACGCCGGCAGCCACTCCGGCAGGATCTTCGGTTCTGCGTATGACAACGAGGCGGACCAAGATCCTGAGCATGGGAATCAGCGGCAACGGGACACCGGCGCCGAAGAGACGCGCCGGCCGGTTATAGGGGAGCAGGGAGAGGATGAAGATAAGACGATACGAGGTAGTTACGGTAATGAAGCCTTGCTTTTGTTACGACATAGTCTGGGCGAATGGCGAATGGATAGAGGATGGAATTCACCGGTTGGACATTTACGTTTGACCGATTTGCACGTCTACTGAGTATGGAGAACTTTTTATTTGGGTATGGATGACAGATCCTAAGTAAAGATCAGTACTCTGCACGTACATTAGAGTCATCCAAAGTGCATCTTGTCCTGATACATAGCAAGACCACCGAACGCCGGCCAATGCTTCGCTGGGTATTATGTGATGTCTGCAGCAAACGACAAAAAGAAGGGAGGGCAACGCAGAAACACGGCGGAATACATAAACATAAGGAAACACATTAGACATAAGAAAGAGAAGAAGTGTGCGGGTCAACACAGACGGCGCTCTTGGCGCTCTTCATAGCGCGGCGGAGGAGGATGAGGCGGCTGATTCTAGCGGCGGCCAACATCGTCCACGTCGCCGTAGCTGCTGGCACGCCAGTGGCCCTTTGTCTCGACGGCACGACCAAAGGCGACACGCTGGGGCAGGACGGGCTCGGAGGCCGGCTTGGAGACGGAAGAGGAGGCAGTGCCGGGAGGGACGCCGAGGGCGCCGTCCGGGTAGAAACGCTGGCCGCCGTCGGCACGGGAGCGGGCGGGCGAGGCGATGGCGACAGAGGCCCAGACGATGCCGATGAGGACGATGACGACGTAGAGCAGCAGCAGGGCGGTGGAGACGAGGACGTCCTGGATGAGGCCGTTGCGCAGAAAGGCAATGACCTTGTCGAGGGCGGCGGAGACCTCGTCGGTGGTGACGCTGGCGGAGTTGGTGGCGAGGAAGGAGGTGAGGTTGGAGTCGGCGGAGAGCGAGTCGTTGGCGCCCTGGGAGAAGATGTCGGCCTCGAAGAGGGGGAGGGTGACGTGGGCGTGGTCGTGGACCCAGGTGAGGCCGTCCTCGACGGAGTCGATCTTGATGCCGACGAGGCAGAAGACGATCTGCTGGACGACGTTGTCGAGGATGGTGCCGTTGAAGACGGCGGAGATGGCGCCGGTGATGGCGTCGTCAAAGACGGTGAGGGTGTGGTTGACGGCGGTGGTGGCGTTGACGACGTAGCCGAGGAGGTCGTTGTTGACGTCGTCCTGCAGGCCGCGGATGACGTCGTTGGCGCTGTCGGCCCAGTCGGCGGAGACGTTGTGCAGGGTCTGGACGACGGCGCCGGCAAAGTCGCCGACCTCGTCGGCGAGGGCCGGGGCGCGGGCCTCGACGGCGCGCAGCAGGATGGCCTGGCCGGCGGCGGACGCGAGGCCGGCGACGGCGAGGGAGAGGACGAAGAGCGCGGGCAGCGAGGTGGCGTAGGCGACGGCCCAGCGGACGAGCAGCTGGGTGCGGGGCCGGCGGGCGAGGCGGGCGGCGAGGGCGATGCCGAGGGCGGCGGTGCAGGGGCGGGCGGCGATGTAGACGACGTCGAGGGGGTCGAAGCCGGCGGCGAGCACGGCGGCGCGGCGCTGCTGGCTGCGGAAGCGGCGGATCTCGAGCCAGGAGAGCGGGGCGCAGACGAGGACGGCGGCGACGGCGAGGGCGGCGACCAGGGCGGTGCGGGTGGCGGCGGCGACGCGGGCGAGGCCGGCGAAGAAGTCGGCGATGGCGGTGTTGTCGGAGCAGAAGGTGAGGGCGGTCTTCTTGGCGACGGGGAAGACGCTGGCGTCAAAGGTGTAGTGGCCGTAGGTGTCGTTGAGGGCGGCGCGGACGAGGCCAAAGGGCAGGTCGAGGGCGGCGCGCGTGAGGTTCTCGACGTCGTCGTAGGTCGGGACGGTGGTGTTGAGGGCGACGAGCGAGGCGACAAAGGCGGTGTCGTTGATCTGAATGTCCTGCAGCTCGCGCAGGAAGCTGCTGACGTTGAGCGTCGGCGGCGTGACGTCGCTGCCAAAGACGCTGGCGGCCGACGAGATGGCCGCAAAGGCGTCGTTGATGGTCGTCTGCACGCGGCCGACGTCGTCGGCCAGCGCGTCGGTGATGGTGCCGATGGCGTCGTTCATGGTGTCGGTGGCCGCGTCGGCCGCGCCGACGCCGGCGTCGAGCGCGCCGTGCACCAGCGCCGACGTCAGGCAGACGTACGTGCCGACGTAAAAGTTGATGACGAACAGGATCAGCTGCTCGACGCCCGTCAGCACCAGCAGCAGCACCTCGACGAGGCCCTGCACCGTCTTGCTGACGCCCGTCGCCGCCAGGCTGTTGACGCCCCCCGACAGGTAGTGCGGCATCGACGCCAGCGCGCTGCCGACGTCCTCGACCTTGGTGCACGCCGCCTGCGCGCGTTCCTCGGCGTCGGCCAGGTTGCCGTCCAGGTCGCCGACCAGCAGCACCAGCCGCACCAGCACCAGCACCAGCAGCACCGTCCAGCGGTTGAACCACACCTGCGACAGGCGCGCGCGCAGGCCGAGGTACGGCGTGATGTCGCCGGCGGCGTCGTACTTGGGCGGCAGGTCGGCGGGGTGGGCGCTGTGCATTTCAAAGGCGTCGGGGTGGAGCGAGCTGGGGACGTCGGGGACGGCGCCCAGGTAGGGATCCTTGAAGCCCATGATGGAGTGGAGATGGGACAGTAGGAGAGGCAGATGCGCCAGGCGCGACCGAGATGCACTCTGTAATCAGAGAGCAGAATCAGAGATCCGAATCGAGAACAGAATCCGAGATCAGAGAACAGAATCCGAGAATCAGAATCAGAGAATCAGAATCAGAGAATCAGAATCAGAGAATCAGGGCCGAGACCAGACAGAGGCAGCCAGCTGCCATATTAATAGCTGACGCTGTTCAGTTAGACAAAGAATGCGAGATCAAGGCGCAAAAGTGGAAGAGACTCACGAAAGAAGTGAAGAAAGAACTGAAAGACACGAAACTGTCAAGCAGAGAAAGACACGGAGAATAGCACCAGAGACGAGCAGCCACGACAGGCGAGCGGCAAGTGAATCAGGCGGGCGCAGCCGCTGCCGTGGTATTTGAGCATCGCTGCCAGGGCGCAGCAGAGTCCTGCGTCAACGCGCGTGAATGCGGACAATCGCAGCCAAGCGAGGCCTTTGTCAATAGAGCCGCCGGACCCACATCTGTGTCAATGGGCTTGCCGCAAGTGGGTCCGGCGTGTAAGCGGCGCACGGACCAATCAGCGCCTGGATAGGGTATGTACTGTACTCCGTAGTCGTCGAACGGAGTACGGCGTGCGAGGACGGAGTACGGGTACGGAGTACGCGACGTGCGAGTATTCATGGAAGCTGTGGCCGTGCGTATGGAAGCGCGGCCATGCATGCAGCCTGTTTGGCCGTGGCGAGCGGAGAGCGTATGACGAGGTTTGTATTGCTATTCACCTCTTATTGCCATCACCTATCTTTACCGCTTGATATCACCTGATCACCTGTGCTATACCTATTGCTATTCACCTGTACTGCTATTCACCACTGGCACTGCCACTTGCACTGGCCAACAGGTTCTCAGTCGCCACCAGCAAACGGCGACGGACCAGATGGACAACAGCCACAGAGTAGCCGCGCAGCGCTGAGACAGCAAGTGCCAAGAACCGACGACAGGCTGCGCAAACAGAGCTCATGCCGCTCGTCGTCTCAGGCGCTGACACCAGCTGCGCGATTGGCTCTCCGCTGCCAGCGCTTGTTAGGGGTCGCCAGCCCCACGGAACCGCCCGCTGGACCCACTGCCGCTGTCTGGCGGCGCTACCGTGAAACGAAACACGGCCGGTCCAGGCCGTACGAGAGAAGCGCCCGCAGCGGCTGGTGGCTGGGTGGCTGGCACGACAGAATACGACAAGTGTGAGTTATACGGAGTACGCCGGAGAGCTGTACGCAGAGATCTTGTCGAAACGTAGCACGTGATTATGTAAGCAAGTGTTACATAATCCGCAATGAGGTCGAATTGGGTGGTTCTGCCGTCCTATTGGCTAAGCGCATCGAACCTGAAAATTCAGCGGCATCGAATGTGACGATATCGGATCTATCCCACCAAGATCGCCGTCCAATCTCTTCGTGTACACCCGCTCGTTCAGCTCAGTCTCTGACGCCCCGGCACAATGGCAGAACAGAAGAAGAAGGAGAACATGCTCTGGGGTGGCCGCTTTACCGGTACGGCTGGCACGGGAACGGCGTCCATGGCTGAGCATCGCTAACACTGATTCTGCAGGCGGCCTCGACCCCCTCATGGTCGCCTACAACGAGAGCATCTACTTCGACCAGGTCCTCCACAAGCAGGACATCCTGGGCAGCATTGCCTTTGCGCGCGCCAACTTCAAGGCGGGCATCCTGACCAAGGGCGAGTTTGACAAGATCGAGTACGGCCTGCTGGCGGTCGAGGCCGAGTGGGCCAACGGCACCTTCCAGATCGTGCCGGGCCAGGACGAGGACATCCACACGGCCAACGAGCGCCGGCTGGGCGAGATCATCGGCAAGGACGTCGCGGGCAAGCTGCACACGGGCCGGTCGCGCAACGAGCAGATCGCGACGGACATGCGCATGTGGCTGCGCGACGAGCTGCGCAAGATCGAGGGCTTCCTGGTGAGCTTTCTGCGCGTGACGGCGGCGCGCGCGGAGAAGGAGGTGGACTACGTGATGCCGGGCTACACGCACCTGCAGCGCGCGCAGCCCATCCGGTGGAGCCACTGGATGCTGTCGTACGGGCTCGCGTTCGCGGCGGACCTGCAGCGGCTGCGCGAGGTGATTGTGCGCGTGAACCGCTCGCCGCTGGGCTGCGGCGCGCTGGCGGGCAACCCCTTCGGCATCGACCGGGCGGCCATGGCGGCCGAGCTCGGCTTCGACGGGCTGCTGTGGAACAGCATGGGCGGCGTGGCGGACCGCGACTTTGTCGCCGAGACGCTGCAGTGGGGCGCGACGCTGATGCAGCACATCAGCCGCTGGGCCGAGGACCTGATCCTGTACTCGACGGCCGAGTTCGGCTTCGTGCGCCTCGCCGACGCCTACTCGACCGGCAGCAGCCTGATGCCGCAGAAGAAGAACCCCGACAGCCTCGAGCTGCTGCGCGGCAAGTCCGGCCGCGCCTTTGGCCACATGGCCGGCTTCATGATGACGCTCAAGGGCCTGCCCAGCACCTACAACAAGGACCTGCAGGAGAGCGTCGAGCCCATGCTCGACCACGTGCGCACCGTCGGCGACAGCATCCAGATCGCCGAGGGCGTGCTGGCCACCCTGGCGACGCAGCCCGCCCGCATGGCCGCCGCGCTCGACCCCTTTATGCTGGCCACGGACCTGGCCGACTACCTCGTGCGCAAGGGCGTTCCCTTCCGCGAGACGCACCACATCTCCGGCGCCTGCGTCGCGCTGTCCGAGAAGCTCGACACGCCGATGAACGAGCTGTCGTTTGCGCAGCTGCAGGGCGTCGACCCGCGCTTCGAGGCCGACGTCGCCGCCGTCTTCGACTACGAGAAGAGCGTCGAGATGCGCTCGGCCAAGGGCGGCACGAGCAAGGCCAGCGTGCTGGAGCAGATTGCCGTGCTCAAGGAGATGCTGGCGTAGGGCGGCAGATAGACGGTAGCAACGAACGGAAGAGACGGGATCGCAAAGCCAAGAATCCGTAAGAGTACCCGTAAATGGGCCAAGGCTGCGGTCACATGACGTAGACGGCCAGCGCAGCCGCTCATTGGGCCGCGCCGACGCGTTGGCCAGACGCCAAAAGCAGGACCCACCGGCACTGTACAACGCAGCTGCAGCAGCTCGCCACGACCACCTCTGCGCACACAAAGCCGGCAATTGACGACATTGACCGCTGTCACCAGCCTGACCGTGTCGCTCCGACGAGCCTTTGCTGCAGCCGCCACCGCGCTGTCCAGCATCATGGCGCCCAGCCTCGACGTCGAGCAGCTGCGTCTCGCCTTCGAGTCGCGGCCGGATCTCGTTTCGGGCATCCAGACAGCAGCCGGTACGCTTTTCTCTTTTCTCTTTTTTCTTTTCTCTTTTCCTTCTTTTCTCCCTTATTTTCGCTTTCCTCTTCTCTTCTCTTCTCTTCCTCTTCTCTTCTCTTCCTCTTCTCTTCTCTTCCTCTTCTCTTCTCTTCTCTTCCTATTTCGTCTCGTCTCGTTCGCCGCTCACCTCCAGACTCCCCCGCCCGCATCACCCTCTTCAACAGCATCGCCGGCTTCGTCGTCGAGCAGCGCCACCAGGCCGACGGGCCGTCCTCGAAGCGCCGCAAGGTCGACGGCGGCCTCACCAACGGCACGGCACTGGCCTCGCACACGGTCAGCGCTGCCAATGGCGCCGCCGCTCCCGCCGATGCTGCCGGCCTCGTGGCCGCCGCCGCCGCCGAGCCGCCGCTGCTCGAGGTCAAGGACATCTCTCTGTCTGTGCCGCTGCGCAAGAAGTTCGACCTCTGCTTCACCGAGCACTATCTCTATGCGCGCGCGCCGAACACGACGTCGCCCGTGCAGGGCGTCGTCTACGCGTGGTCCGACATTGGTGGGTGCTGCCTGTTGCTTGTTTGCTGTGCTGCTCTCGCTGACCGCCAGAACACATCCTCTACGTCCCCGTGCCCGACAAGGCGCAGCCGCAGCACAACTACGTCGTCTTCCCCCGCGGCCAGGCCCTGGACTCCGTCACCAAGACCAGCACGCTGCCGCCCAACGGCGCCATCCCCGAGCCGCTCGTCTTCACCGCCCCCGCCGCCGCACCGAAGCCCGGCTCCATCTCCGGCCCGTTGGCCGCCCAGGCTGCAGCCGTCTCCGACGCGTACTGCGCGCTGCTGCACTGGGCGCTCGAGGGCCGGTTGCGCGCGGCGGGCAATACGGCGGCGCGCATCGTCGGCACCGATGCCAGCATCTTCCACAGCACCATTCGCCAAGCCTACCGTCCCAGCGAGAAGGCCGTGCATGTCAGTGCCTTCCGCGGCAGCAAGGACGGCTACCTCTTCTTCCTGCCGACGGGCATTCTGTGGGCGTTCAAGAAGCCGCTGCTGTTCATCCCGCTGGACCGCGTCGAGGCCGTCAGCTACACCAACGTGCTGAAGCGCACGTTCAACATGGTCGTCGAGGTGGACGTGGGCGGCGACAAGGCCGAGATCGAGTTCGCCATGCTCGACCAGGAGAACTACGACACCATCGCCGAGACGTACGTGAAGCGGCACCGCCTGCAGGACCGCAGCATGGCGGAGCAGCGCAAGGCGAAGCGGGAGCTGGCCGAGAACGCGCGGGATGAGGCCAAGAAGGCGGCCAACGGTGGCGGCAATGGCAGCGGCGACGGCGACGGCAGCGGCGACAGTGGAGACGCCGTCGACGACGGCCTGACGGAACTCCAGCGCGCCGAGCAGCAGCTGCAGGACGAGGAGGACGAGGACGAGGAGGACTACGATCCTGGCAGCGACGGGGACAGCGACGGGTCTGGCAGCAGCGACGATGACGACGACGATGATGACGACGACGATGACGACGACGAGGACGGCGGCGAGGACGAAGACGAGGACGAAGACATGGAAGACGGGGATGGCGGTGGCCACGTCAAAGACGAGGGCGACGAGTAGCTGGCGAGCGGCTGGGAAAGCGCGGTGAAAAGGCGTTTGTTTTTTGGCCAGACGTCGAGTTGTGCTGGGCCAGGATATTTGCAAGGCCACGCGGCTGTTTGCGTTGGGCACGTGTATGCATACGTCCGTTTGCTTGCCAATGGGACAGGAGTTTGGTATGGAACGTGTGTTGCATTTTTCGTCTTTGGCTGCCCATTCTGGCTTTAGACTTGATCTGGTGAAAACTGTCGGGCACTGGTAAATTTTGGCTCTGAATGATACTTTTTTATTCAAGAGGAAATATCAAAAGGCAAAACATGATGTTAACAGAATATAAGCACTCCGTACACAGAACATAAGTACCAAGGACACAAGGATCTGTCAACTGCAGCAAAGCAATAATTGTTTGCGGATACTGCAGGAAGCACAAAGCACAAACAGTCGAAATCGCCGAGTCGACATTCTTATGGAGCTCTCCAATGCGACCTCATTCGTCTCTTTTGTTCCAACCACTCAAGTCGCGCAAATAAGCCTCAAAGTCCAGCAGCTGGGGGTCCTGGCCGCGCAGCGAGGCGATGTCCGCACCGTAGCCCTCGCGGTCGAAGAAGGCGAACATGTTGCGCATCTCGGGCAGGAAGTTGTCCATGAAGGCGACGGGCCGCAGGATGGTGTAGGTGGGCGTTTCGGCGGCGGCGGTGACGGCGTCGCGCAGGTGCCGCTCGACGCGGTGCTTCTGGTCAAAGTGCGCGACGTCGGGCACGGGGTTGGCCCAGCTGTGGTCGTCGCCGCCGCGGTCGACGCTGGCGAAGACAATGTGGCGCACGCCGTGCGCGAGGGCGGCGTCTATCAGCGGGACGGCCTGGGCCTCCTCGTGCGGCGGCGTGGTGACGAGGAAGAGGGCGGCGATGCGGCCGGGCGGCCGGGCGGCCAAGACGGTCGCGGGCTGGCGCGCGTCGCCCTGGACGAGCTCGAGGCGGCCGGCATAGCGCGCGGCGAGGGCCTGGGCACGCGGCGACGCGGCGTTGCGCGTCAGGGCCAGCACCGTGGCCGGGACGGCGGCGGCGGCGTCGGCGAGCAGGGCGCGGACGACGGCGCCGCCCTGCTTTCCGGTGGCGCCCACGACCAGGATGGCGGGCATGTCGGGGGCAGCCATCAGCAAGGGTACGACGTACGGACAGACGTGATCGAGGCACGAGACGGGGACGTGGAGCAGTCGGAGCTGCCGGGACAGAGACGCAGAATGGGGAAATCCAGGACAGTCTGCTCTTAAGACGGCTACAAGACGCCCTCGGGCTGGGGGTCCGGTCGGCTGTCCGGCCGCCAGTCCGAGAGACGCCGCTGACGCATCCACAGCAAGCGCGGGAAGAAGGCTTATTCGTTACATACGGGTACGTGCTGTCCATTCCGTGCCGTCAGGCCACCCTGCCGTGTTCCCAAGACGCCCAATGGGCATCTGCCGGCTACAAAGCCGGGCCCGGCCAGCCGTCGCGGTCCAGCCGGCCGAGCCAGGACTGCTTGTGCGGGAAGGTGACCTCGCGCTGCTTGTTGAAGCCGCCGGTCTGGAGGTGTTGGATGAAGCTGCGGGCGTTAGAATGGCGCGACAGAAGCCTGGATAGAAGCACAGGAGGCACTCACCGGACATTGTCCACGCGCGGCTCGATCAGCACGCTCATGGTGCGGTTGTCCGACAGCAGGATCCAGTGGACGACGCTGCTGAGCCACTGCTGGACACGGCCGCGCGCCCACTCCTCGCCGATGAAGACGTGCAGGCCGCGGTCAAAGTCGGCGGCCGGGCTGCCCATGTACTGGCCCAGCACGTCCTCCTTGACCCAGTAGATCTCAAAGTAGCCAAACGGCACGCCGTCCCACAGGGCGATGACGGGGAAGCTGTTTTGGCTGGCGAGGCCGGCGGTGAGGAAGTCGGCCACCCAGTGGCCCCAGAACTTGCTGACGCGCGGGCTGGCCATCCAGCGCTGCAGCAGCTCGGTGTCGGACATGGCCGTGAGGGCGGCGGCCTGGGCGGCGGCATCGGCGGCGAGCGGGCCGGGGCCGACGGGGCCGCGGTAGGGCACCGGCCGCGGCGACGAGGAGGCCACGCGCAGCGAGAGGTACTGGTTGGCGGAGGGCACGAAGCGCGAGTAAAAGACCTCGCCCATGCTGGGGGGCTTGGGCCGGGCCGGGTGGCGGATGTTGCCGGTGAGGGTGTAGCGCAGGGGGCCGGGGGGGTAGTGGGTGGGCAGGTGGGAGGACGAGGAGAAGGGGCCGTCGGGGACGGTCGGGACGGCGGCGGCGGCGGCGGCGGTGGCGGTCGTTTCCTCGGCGTCCGCGATGGTCGGCGACACCGGGCGGCTGGCCGCGGGCGAGCCGGGGCGCGAGGCGCCGGGCGCGCGGGCGACGGGCTGCAGGGTGAAGAGGAAGAGGCTGGCGGGGATCTGCCAGAACATGCCCTGCGACACGTACAGGCGGTCCCAGCCAGCGGCCGGGTCGACGGCGGGCTCGAGCGTGGCGACGAGGCCCATGCGCTCGAGCTTGGGCAGCAGGTTGCGGCCGCGCAGCACGCCGTCGTGGCGGATGCCGATGCGCCAGTCGCCGCGCGGCCGGCCGTCGACGGGCGTGGTCTGCGAGGCCGTGGTGGGCGCCAGCAGCCGGCCCGGCGCCGGCTGGTGGAAGTACCAGTACAGCGTCACCCACAGCATCATGGCGATCTGGCGCGTCGGGCTGGCGGCCGGCTCAAAGTCGCTGCTGCTCGGCGTGCTGATGCTCGAGATGAAGAGGCTGTCGCGCTGCAGCGTCGGCGCGCGGAACGAGTGCGTGCGCGCCGTGTCCGTGGGGCCCGGCGCCGGCGCGGCCTCGTCCGCGGTGTGCAGCACGACGGTCCAGCCGACGGGGAAGGGGTTGTGGTGCGGGTTCAGCGCTGCGGACTGGAAGAAGAGGCCGTCGAAGACGGGCAGCACCGAAAAGGTCTGGCCGTCCGGCAGACGGACGGTGGAGGCAACCATGGCGAGTGTGCTGCGCGATTTCTGTTTTTTCGCGAGGTACTTTTCTTCCTTTGCGGTAAGAGGTCGGCAAGAGGAGGTCGCGAGAGGAGGTCGCGAGAGGAGGTCGCGAGAGGAGGTCGCGAGAGGTATCTTTTTCGAGGCGCTACAAGTATCGCCAGATATACTCCGTGACCGCGACCCCCGAAACCGGTCGCCTCGGACCGTACACGCGTAGAGCCGAGCGCGTGTCCTCCGATTCGAGGGCGAAGCCCGAAAAAGAGGGCCAGGCCGGGCGTGCGGCCAAAACGAGCAACGAGAGTGGAAGCGGCCGTCGATGTGACGATGACGAAGCCACGAGGCCTAGGCGCGGCCGGCCTCTGAAAAAGAAACGGCTCAGTGTGCGCCGCCTCCACTTTCAGGGTGCTCATGGGTACCACCGGCGCGGCATTGTGCGCGTCAGCGGGTGAAAGTGGATCCTGATTTGCAGCCATGGTGGGGTGAGCTGCCCCTCCTGTGCTAATCCGTTATCGAGGATCAATCTCCGTACAGGCAATAGTCTGCCCGTAGCGCTTGCGCTCACGTCAGCTGCATCACGTGCCGTCGCAGCGGCCATTATCGTTGCGATGGATGGAAAATCTCGTACGAGATTCGTATTGTATGGGGCATCGTAGCATCCGTCGTTACGCCACCAACTCGAAGTGGAGGGACGCGGCCGATTCTTCGCATGGCCGTCCTGCGCTGACTGTATGGGCAGGTTGCATCGAGTCTGCATCTGTTCTTTCCTGCATCTTGCATTTATTATTTCTTGCATTGCATCTTCATTTTATTCTTACATTATGTTCTGTTCTTGTTCTGTTCTTGTTCTGCTCTTGTTCTGTTCTTGTATGTTCACCATCTTACAGCCTTACCCTTGTCGTATTCGTGCGTCGCCACCCGGTCCGTTCTTGTCGCGCCAAGCCGCTCAGTCCGACATCGTTCCGCCACTGCTCTCCACATGGCGCAACGCCTTTGATTTCTTTCCTTGTCTTTGCCTTCGTCTTCGCCTTCGTCTTCGCCTTCGTCGTCTTCGTCTTTCTCGTCTTCGTCTTCCTCATCTTCGTCCCTTTTCTTTAGTTTCCTCCACCTCTCCCCCCCCTCATCCCCCACCTCCTTCTCAACCTTGCGCTTCTCCTTCTCCAACACCCCCTTGGCCTTGTCGCCGAGCTCGCCCTCCTCGTCCCACTCAACATCATACTCGGCAGCCACGCGCTGGATCTCGCTGCGCAGCCCGTTGGCCTCTTCGACGAGCCGGTCCCAGCGCCGCACATCGAAACCGCGGCTTTCGTAGAGCGCTGCCTGGCGCCGCAGCACCGTGACGTCCATGGCGCCGCGGTAGCTGAGGTCGCGGCTGATCGCGAGGAACCAGAGGTAGCCGCCCATGATGGCGCCGAGGCTGGCCAGGTACGTCACCGGCTCGGCCCCGTCCCAGCCGTACTCGGTCCGGTACGTCATGTAGTACACCGCCGCCCACCAGCCCGTCAGCGCCGCGAACCCGCCCTTGGCCAGCCGCCGCGCGCCGCGGTGCGCCGCCGCGTCGCAGTCGTGCTTGACGCGCGCGAGCCGCTCCACGGCGCGCGAGAGCCGCCGCAGCCGCGCCCGCTGGTAGTGCGTGCGCGCGCGGAACGACGGGACGCGGACGCGGACCTCCAGCCGCGTGTCCGCGCGCCCGGCCGCCACAATCTCCACGGCAAACTCCCCTCCGCGCGCCGCCTCCCGGACAAAGTCGCCCACCTCCGTGCTGCCGCTCCAGCGCGCCCACGTCCGGTCGGCATCGCCGCGCCCGTCCGCGCTGGCCGTCGCCGCGCAAAAGTACACGCTCGGGACGCGTGCGCGGCCCTGGCTATCGAGCCCTAGCGGCGGCAGCTCGGCCGCGATCAGGCGCTCCACGTAGGAGATGGGCTGCTGCGGGTGCACCAGCAGCGCCAGCGGCTCCGTTTGCCTGTCCGCGCCATGGCCGTCTTGGCCTTTGCTTTTGGCGAGCCCGACCGGCAGCGGCAGGACGAATTGGAGCAGTCGTGTGGGCGTCGTCAAGAGTTTCCCCGTAGCAGCTGCCAGCACGTCTGGACGGCAGTGACACGGCCGTGCCGATGGAGAAGGGTGACGGCCGTCCAGATGCACACCTTTCTGGCCCTGCACCGTCTGCGTGTGCGGCACAGAGTCGGCGCCCGGCGGACGCCCGGCAGCACGCGAAGCGATGCACCGATGCTGTTTCCGCAGCCCAACCTGTCGCGAAATGCCACGACAAAAGTGCAGCTGGAGACCGGCAGCAAAGTCGGGCACGGCCGGGACCACGGCGGCCGGGAACGGCCACGACGCTCGCCAAACAACACCGTGCATGTTCGCAGGCGGTCTCTGAGCCTCTCACGGCTCCGGTGCCTTCTCAGGCGTGAAGGCGTTCGTGAAGGCGCGACGAGGCTCGCACAGGACGCGAACGCGTGACGTCATTGCCGACCTTATCTTATCGGTCAAAGTTCTTATTATTTGCGTACTGGTGTGCTTCACGAGACGAACCAGGGCAGACACTGTTTTGCACAAGTACGAGTACGCCATCACTGCAGCAGCCAGTCGGACTACGTTTCAAGGGTGAGCATGATCACTAATCAACAATTCGTACGTAGCCGGGTACGACGTTGCAGCTCGAAGCACATGTAAGTGCGAGTGCCGGTCCACTGAGGTGCAGGGATCGGCGGCGCATATCTTGTCCGATACTGCAGGAGTATGGCAGCGAGTCAACTCTGATTACGCACGGCCGATCACACGACTGCTACGTGCCCGTAGGCGAGAGCCGCAAAGAATCAAACAAAAGACGCGCCGTCTTGAAGCCTCGACAGCCGACCGTTACAAGCAGAGGTGGCAAACAAACGGATGCCGCGTACGGAGTAACACGTGTAGCAGCTTGGTACGCCAGCATAGGCAAGATACGACGGCCGTCTTGCGCCTGCTCGTGCGTCGTTCGCGCAAGTGTCGCTGCCTTTGGCCTCTTTTTTGTTTTTTGTTGATCCGAGTTTTACTGCTGCGATGATCCACACAGGCAGGGCAAGTGGAACATACTCCGTACTTCGTACGAAGTAGGAAGGTCGAGCCAGAGACGCAGCGTCCGCTTGCGGCTAGTCAAGCGACGAGTGCCGAGAAACATACTTCATAGGAGCCACTCGTCGGCAGTCGGGACCGGAATCGGCGGCAAGGGGACACTCGCACCGGAAAGTGCACTGCTTCACGGCCGGCACAGCATCTCCGCCAGGCTGCTCAGTTCCAGAGGCTTCCGGCACGGCCTACGGACTACGTAATATTACTCTGCAACTCTCCGTAGTCCGCGCTGTGCTTGGGCCTGCCGGGAAGATTTGCGCGGAATTTTGGCCGCTATTGACATGCGGATCCACCTCATCCACAACGCGTGCTCAAGGCTCCTCACGTCCGGTGAGTCGTAGAAACTCCCGGGCAGCCCTGACAACACTTGCGAGTACGGAGAAATACATGGAATACTCCGTGTTCCGTACTCGTACAGGGAGGCCTGGCTGGCCGGGGTGCTGGCCCGCTCCGGATGCTGACGAGGGAATACTCCGTCCGACTCCCTACAGCACGGTCTAGACTTTGTCGTATGGAGCAGGACAGGAGAACGACAGCCAAGACGCGGCCTCGCATTCGCATGCAGCGTGTGACACATTCGGAACGGACGGATGCAGCTTTGCGCTCGATTCGTCAGCCGCACTCCATACTGCTGGCGCATGGGCCAATGCGACTGCCGAGGACAACACAGCGAGCTATCTGGCGGTCAGGTATCTTACCGAGTACGTCGTCGCGAGAACAGGGAGGTCAGCGAGGCCAGGGATGTCCAGGAGAGGCGGCCTTGCTGCCCTTTTCAGCGGACTCACCGTCTTGGGGTTTCAGTGTGGCGGGTCTGCGCCGCAGCCTCCCGGGCCTGCTTCGGCGCGGCAGACCACTGGCCGCCTTCTAGAAGGCTTCCAGAATGAGTTGCGACGACGCCTGCCTCTTCTGGAAGGCCGGCAGCCGTACGGGGCGCCTCAAGATGCGGAGCGCGGCAGTTTGAGAAATCATACGGGCTGGAGCCTTGCGACCTGCCGCGGCAAACGCAAAACGACACTTCCGAGGAGGTACCCACGGGTCTCAGCAGACCAACAGACAACTGGCGTGCCAAGGCCGTGGAGATGCGGTCAGCGGGCTGGTGAGATGGCCCTGTGCGTTGCGCCTCAGACGGAAGTGCTCGTTCATTCCTTTGCCTCGCGGCATGAACAGCTACGTGGGATTCGACTCCGCCTTCTGGGCAGGCCGGCGGACGTGGAGAGCTGCAGGCTCCCCATCTCGGGCGTATTGCTTGTGTCTTGGCCGCGGGTGATCGGCCGAGGGCGTTCCTGTCGCTACAGTGCCGATCGCCGTAGCGTACTCGGCTCGCCTTGCGAGGATGGGAAGCTTGCGACAACGTCGTCCTGCGCGACGCGTCCAGCCCGAGCTACGAGTACTTGGGGAGCATCGCTGCAGCCACTGCGGCAGCGCTGTGCCGTCCTGCATGGAGGGTGGCATCCACTGTTCGTTGCCTCTGACAGCGGCGATATTTCCGCGGATGGCCGCACGTAGTCGGTCTGCCGTGGCCGATGCTTGTACCTGTACAACATCGCAGCAGGGCCGTCCTGCATGCGACGCACGTCGCTCGGAGATCGCCTCTGGCGGAAGCGTTCGCCATGCTCTCCCTGCCTGTGCATGATCAGCATGGAGCACGAGGCCTGCTCGTGCTCCGTATTCGCACGCACAGCAAGATCGCCACAAGGTCGCCACAGCAGTCGCCACAGCGCGGTAGTCGTGCATGCCGTGCAGAGTACGAGTACAGAGTACGCGTGGATGCATGTCGGCTGAACACGCAGTCGCGGCGGCCTCCGACATCCTGCCGGGCCTCGTGCCACGGAGAAGCACGGCGACGGCGACGTCCGGCGGTCGATTCGGACTTTCCGTGCCGACATGCCGCCCTTCCGAGGGAGCGGCGTGTCTTTTTCTTTTTGAATGATCTGTTTTTCCGCTCGGCCCTTTGCCCGCGGACTCCCTGCCCGCGGTCGGCCAGCGTCGGCCTGCCATCGCCATCGCCACAGCTTCACGTGTACGCACATTGTGCTCGAAAGGCTGCAGCCGAGGCATGGACCAGTGGGTGGCCATACTCTGTATCCACACATCATTTCGGACAGATCCTGGCGCCATGATGTTGTTTCAATTACGAATCCCCCCGCGGAACACACACGGCGGTGCCAGGCCTCGGCAAAAAGTGCCGCACGGAAGAAAGCGCACGGAAAAGGGCACGGAAGAAGGGACAAATTGAGGGTGAAAAGGGGCGAGAGAGTGGCCATGTGTCTGTTGGTCGAGGGAAGCAAGGCTTCCCTGCCGCTGCTTTCTTCTTGTGTCTCGGCGTGCCGCAGGGACCAGCGGCATGGCCAAGGGCATACTCGTAGATGTACCAACACAGAAACAGCATCGCTGCCTTTTCCGTGACGACAGTCGGCTTCAGCTGTCCCCGCAGACTCCCCGCAGACACACCGCTGCCCAGTTCCGGTACGGAGCAGGAGCGAGTACTACTCGGTACACATGCATCACGGCGAGCCTGCTTGAGTGCGTGGGCCTAGGCGATACTCTGTAGAGGCAAAAAGTTCACGTGGTCTTGGCGTGCCAGCGGCCGACCACCGGCTAATGTCATGATGCCATACGGATTTTTGCCGGCCGTCTGTCAGTCCACCGCCCCCCTTCTCGACGAGTCTGAGCAGCGCGGCACCAGGGATGCCCTGCATGGAGGGACCAGGGACGGCAGTGTCTACAAGTAATACTCCGTAGGAGGCGAGGCCCTGCGTCTCGCGTCTGGACGAACTGTGATCAGCGGCCGATCATCTTCAGCAGATGCGTACTCCGTACAAGGCAATACTCCGTATCACGTATTCACTCGGCTGCTTGTTTCTGCGGCCACTGTCTTCCTCTCTACTTTGTCTGTCATCTACGACGACGTACCCCGTACGCAGCACGCAGCCTTCTCGATTCGCCGCCGGACACCAAGACGCAAAATCAAAAGAAGGAACGAGCGTGGAAAGAAGCAAGCAAAAGGCCCGATGCAGAATATGTCCGAGATGAGGTCCTTACGTCCCCGGGATCTCGCGTCTTTGATACTTACTACAATGAGACGTACGCGTACTCTGTGTTACATGCCCTACTGTCGATGGCAGAAAGGGGGCGGGGACTGGGTGGAGGCGTACCTATTGGCTCATGAAGAGCTGCAGTGCCGGCTAGTATCCGGTACTCGTACAGTCGCCCGGGACACGGGACGGCGCATGTACTCCGTATGGCCGGCGATTGGTTCCGGGCAGTGGCCGGGTGGCCGGGTGTCGTGGCCGGTTCCCTGGACATGGGAGGCAGCGCCCCAAGCAAGACAATCAAAGAGGCGAAAAGCAGCAGGCCGCAAGCCGAAGTTGCGGTGACGAACGCGGCTGGCGGCTCTCGATCGTGCTGATAGGACGGGATGACTGGCACGGCGTGGATGTTGGTGGCGAAAGCAGGTCGCCAAGCATCCGACAAAGGGGCAGACGCAGCGACAGACGGCCGGGCGAAGACAGCTGAAAGTCAGCCGCGCGGCGGCCATGTGGGCGCCTCACGCTGT
Source organism: Grosmannia penicillata (assembly GCA_002778075.1). Classification (NCBI taxonomy): domain Eukaryota; kingdom Fungi; phylum Ascomycota; class Sordariomycetes; order Ophiostomatales; family Ophiostomataceae; genus Grosmannia; species Grosmannia penicillata. The sequence continues at coordinate 1,046,828 of PCDK01000018.1, read as the reverse complement.
TTGCTGCGAAGTTGGTAGGCAGCGGGGTGCCGTCGTTGCCTGTGTGCAGACTGCCTGCACGCTCGCATACGCGATCCGTCCGAAGAGCATGGCCCGCATGACGGTGGATTGGGTGGAGGATCGAGGAAGCCAACCAGGAGAAGCGGACGGCCAGAGTCGAGCAGGAGAAAACAGGAGACGGAACCAGCCGCACTGGCAGACTTGTGGCAGTGGCCTCGCACTGCCGGCGGGTGTCTCGTCGATGCCAGGGTGTCAGTGTGCGACGTGGCGATGTGGCGATACATGGATGGACGGATGGCGATGCCGCTACGACGCGAGCTGCAGGCGAGCTGGTGCTGACTGTCCGTGTCCGTGTCTTTGTGTCTTTGTGTCTTCGTCTGTCATCTTGTCTTCGTCTGTCATCTTGTCCTCGTCTCTACGTCTGTCATCTTGTCCTCGTCTCTTCGTCTCTCCGTTTCTCAGCCTTCAGCCTCAGCCTTTCCAGGCAAACTGCGATCACGACTACGGCCACTCCACCACTCCACACGACGGCAGGGCTGTCGTGGGCGAAGAACAGGCAACGAGCAACAGTACGACTAGTTGTCCATTACGAGCCAGCAAGGCAAAGGCTCGCGGTCGAACGTGCCGGCGGCCTCCAGGCGAGCAGGCGCATATGTCAGCACGCCGACTCCCCGCAGCCCTGGCAACCTCGGCAAGGCGCCGTTGTCCGTCAGATATCACCGCCGGCGCCTATTTACGACGTACTGAATTTCTACTTCTACTTTCGATTTCTACGTTGTACTTTGTACTCCGAGCAGCTCCGCCCTATTTCGGCGTGGCAGCACCGCGTTTCCGTTCCTGCTATTCGCCCTTGCGCCGGCTGTGCTCGCAGAGCAGAGATAGACGGCAACTTCCTATCTGCTCGACTCGCGCGGTACTGCTACCGCAGCCTGCGTGCGTCCTCGCGAGACGTCCAGGTACTCGTACAAGCACGCCATCCCCTGTCATCTCTGGCCATCCCTGCACGCTGCAGGCGTCTTTCCCATCCGGGCCAGATTAGCGTTTGGCCCCAAGGCCCAAATGGTAGGGCTGAGCGCGCCTTTTCGGGCAGAGAAGGGAGGCTGGCGCTCGCACTCGCACTGCACAAAGTACCTGTACCTGTGCCGTGCCTGTTGCGCGTGCGCTACGGGCGTGGCCGTACGGAGGCCCTGCTGCCCTAGCTGTACTGTAGTATCGCGATGGAGGCCGACCGCGAGCGCAATACGAGACGAGACGAGGAACGAGACGAGGAGCGAGGAAACAAGGAACGGACGAAACAAGGAAGGCGAAAAGGGCCGAGCAGACGGTGGAAGGGCAGAAGCGAAACGAAGATACGGGCCACTGCTACGCGGTCCCAGGCGCAAACCTGTTGCAGCGTAGCTCCTGCTTCTGCCCTGCAAGGCGCCCACGGCGGGCGGAGCAGCCAATGCTCTGCGCGTACGAGTACGGAGTACTCCGTACATGGGCCCGGCAGAGTCCGGCGAGCGGAGGCTGAGGCCGAGTACCAGTACGAGTACGCGCAAAGTAAATACTCACAAAGTGATGTATACACAGAACACAGAAAGTAAAGTATATAGAAACACAGAAAGTGAAGTATACACAGAACACAGAAAGTGAAGTATATAGAAACACAAAAAGCAAAGTACTTACACAGAAGTAATCAAGTACTCTCGTCAAGGAGGTGTCGGCGCTTGACTCGGAAGCGAGGCAGCCGGCATATCAGACGCACCGGCGTCGCGGCGCTGGCCAAATGGAATATTGCAAGCAATACGGAGTACTTACGGAGACTTCGTAGCGGTACTTTGTCCCTGATGCAGCGCTAGGGTTTCTCAACTTGCGCCGGTATCTGGGCTACTGGTGGCGCCAGTCGACGCTGATGTCCTGGTCCTGCGGCGGAGCGACATCTCCGTGGCACGAACACCGTCCGACATCCGAACAACATTGGCCAACGGGACGGTGGAGATACTCGTGTTCGGAGCATGGGCGTGAGCACATGTACATTGCGATGATCGTTAGTTCGAGTGCTGCACGATGACCATGGATTCAGTGATACGCACGACGATCATGAGTCTGTGGTGCGCACGATGGTCCTTGGATCGAGCATGGACGCGCATGAATACGCCGGCATGCGACCGTGAACGCGTATGCCGCGGGAGAATGAAGCCCAAAGTCGCACTGCGCGCTGTGCGCTGGGTGTTGAGCCTACGATGTGCGCCGCGACGATGGAGGAACCGGAGTTAACAACTACCACCGCGACAGCCAAAAGGGGCATGGGCCCGTAGGGCAGTCAGGGCTGGAGCGCCAAAATGAGGAGAAGCGCAGCGCGGTACAAAGTACAGATTACGTCGCACTCGCACTATATTGCCCGGAGAGGACACTACGGAGCACACCAGGGCCCCCGCCTTGTTGAATTGTGGCGAAGCAGCCGCTAGCGCACAGGCCACTGGAAAAAGGCGACAGCGGCGATCGGTTCGCAAGCGGTGTCTGGCTCGGAGCACAGTATCGTATCTTGCTCGTACGAAGTTGAGGGGCGGCCGCGTCGAAGCTGCCGCTCGAGTCGGTGAATACGAGCAGGGATGCGGCCCACGGCGTCGTATTCGTCCGCAAAGCACAGGCCTTTTGCCTGTTCTTCTGGCTTTCTGCTGTCTTCTGTCCATCTTTCCCCTTTCGGCACCGGCAGAGGCTCGCAAGGCTCCTGGCGGTGGAGTCGCGGGCCAGACTGCGACAGACACGCGCTGTACGATACTTGCGCGCAGGCAAGATGCCGTCTGCAGTCCGGCCGGTGCTCGTAAAACAGGGCACACGTCGCAGAACAGCCAGGCGCAGTGGCACGTCGCTAGCCAGCTCGCGATCTGGTTGGCGCACGCGATGCCTTGGTCCGCGTGCAGAATGTCGTGCCACAGGGCTATAGGGCGGTCAGCCTTGAGGCTATTGTGGCTGCGGTGTACAGTGGTGTAGTTGTAGTGTAGTTGTAGTGTAGTTGTAGTGTAGTTGTAGTGTAGTTGTAGTGTAGTTGTAGTGTAGTTGTAGTGTAGTTGTAGTGTAGTTGTAGTGTGTTGTAGTGTAGTTGTAGTGTAGTTGTTGCAGTAGTTGTTGTAGGTATTATTGCAAGTTGTTGCCGTGTAGCGTCGACATTCAGTGTAGTTGCGCAGTGCTGTACGAGTAGTGGCCGTCGCTCTCCAGTGCCTATTCCAATGCCCTGGCCCTTCCCTGAGTCTCGCCTTCGCTCCGCACATTCCCGCCACGACCCACTCCCCTTTTTCCTGCCCTATTCAGAACGGGGCCGCTACTGTGCTTGTAGAATTCCCAGCGGCACCACCCTGCACTGGCGCTCGCACAGCGTCGCTAGCTCCCCTGGTAATACAGCGCTCGCCGCCTTGTACAGGTACATGTATCGCACGCTCGCCGCCTGCAGGTGCCTGCCCTACTCCGAGCTCGAACCAAGATGCACCTGCCTCTCACTAGCGCCACCCCCTGTCGCCAGTGTCAGCGTGCATGTGGTCCGTCCTCCTTGACGTCGTACTTTGTACCCGTCTCCAGACACCTCCAGCCCACACACCCACCCACACCCAGCATCCTAGTTGGGCTGAGGGCGCTGGCTGTCGTTTCTCCTCTCTGCGCTGGTGGTGCTGTGGTGACGAGGATCCCTCCTGCCGTCCGCTGGGAACCTTTCCGCAACGAGTTGGCGCATACCGAGAAGGAGCACCCGTCGCTGCACCGTCGTCCTTGCCTCTTGTCTGCTCCTGCCTCTGCCCGCGCCGGTCTGTCGCTGCGTGGTCTGTCTCGCGTGTGCCTGCGCCGTCGTGCCTGCTTGTTCTTCCGCTGTTTTCCTTTCTCCGGCCAGTCTGCCGGCCGCTGCTTTCCGGTTGCTCCTGCCGTCCCGTGCTCGCTTTCCGCTCCGTGCTCTGCTCCTTCCGTTCCTGTCTCGTGGCCTGCCCTGCTGTTCCGTCTGTTGTCCCGTGCCTGCTTCTGCGTGTCTTCTGCTTCGTCCCTGCTTTCTCCAGCTTCTCCGGCTTCGTCTTCTGCTTCTCCCGCTTTCTCCGGCTTCTCTGCCTTCGCGCCCGCCATCGACGTCTCAGTAGCTCATCTCACGACCCTGCTGTACCAAGTGCTACTTCGTACAGGCTGTCCGCCTTCACGCCCCATCCGCGCTCACCTTCCATTCTTCTACTAATCGGCCGCACTATCCCACTCTTTCCCGAGTTCCGAGTCCGCCATCTGCCTACTATCCTTGTCCTTTGCTCCGTCGACAAGTACACCGCACCCCTCCCCCTCCGTGTCGCCGTCTCTCGCCTTCTGTGTTGCTGTTCGACACTGCTGCCCGGCTTTCTCTACTTGGCCCGTGGCTGTTCTGCTTGGCTGCCGCCCGGCCCTCTCTCTTTCTCGACACCAAGCTCCCGTAACAAGGAGCTTTGCTTTCTTGCTTCTCTGCTCTTTCTGCTTCCTGGCTTCTTGGCTTCTCTGGCTTCTCGGCTTCTCTGGCTTTTCTGCTCTGTCTGCTCTGTCTGCTCTTCCCCCGACACCCAACCCCGGCTTCTAGCTGCCCGACGGACCGCATCTGCCTATCTCTCTGCAACGCCTCGATCAACTCCGCCAACTGTGAACCGCCACCGCCGGCCGCCAGCACAACCGCCGAGCACACCGCAAACCGAACGTCCCCGGCCGCCGACGACAGTCCAGCTCCAGCCAACGCCCCCGCGCCTTTGTGCCTCTGCGCTTTGCGCCTCTTCCTTCCCGGCGCCGTCCAGCTGAGCCGTCAGGGCTGAAACGCACGCCTTGTGTTCCCGTGCCCGCAGCTTGTTTACTCGTGTCTTGCCTCTTGCCTCTTGCCTCTGCCTCTGGCCTTGCCGTCTTGCCGATTGCCGCGCTTCGTCTGCAGCTGTGGCGCCGCACTGCCGCCGCTGTCGCTCTTACCGCCGTCCGCTTCCGCTCCTTGATTCGCGGCCTCCCCAGCCTCTCAGCTGCCATTGCTCGCCGGCCGTTCTGTCTCCGTCTCACCCACCCCGTCCTCTCCACCACAGGCTCTCCTTCTGGCTTACCTCGTCTTCAGCCTGCTCTCCCCGTTCCTCTTCATTCGCCTCCAGCACCCGCCTCCTCCGCCATCCTCCGCCTTCCGCCACCCCGTGCTCGTGCTCCTTCGGCCCAAGCATGATTCGACTCCTCCCGTAATAGTGGCAACATAGCATAACAGTCTTCCTGGCCCCTACGACTGTCAAGCATCTCCCCCGACCCGCCTCCCCCTGGCCGACCCGCTCCTCTTCAACATCCCTGCCCAGCTGGCCATCGCCGTCCAGAGTCGCAGCTCCTCGTCACGACCTCTCCCCCGGTGGCGAGTCTGCCAATCTCTGCTCCAACATTGCCATTGACGACTAGCAGCCAGGCAATCAAACAGCCAGCCTGCCAAGCAGCTAAGCAGCCAGTCTGCCCGTCTACCAGCTTGCCCGCCATGGAGATCCCTCGCTGTGCTCCGCGCAGCCCAGACCGGACCCGCGGCGGCTCGGCCTACCTGCCCTCCATATACATAGACGACAGCCTCCCGCCGTCACGGGCCTACGACTCTGCCCGCGCCGGCTTCTCCTCCGCGACCTTCTCCCCTTCGCTGTCCTCGATTCCCATGTCTATCCCCAACACCTCGCCACACGACTACGTCCCACCACCACTCCCGCCACCGCGCATCGTCCCCGTTGACGGCCCGGCCTCCGCTGCCGCCGAAGACTACCGCTACCGCGAGCACGAGCCCGCCGACGACATGCCACACTACAAGATGCGCCCACACCGCGACGAAGGCTACCACTCCATGGAGGCCCACAGCCGCGACGTCTACAGCAGTCCCGGCAGCTTCGGCGTCTACCAGCACAGCTACCACCCGAGCAACAATGCCTACGACAACCTGCTGAAGCAGAAGCTGGACAAGCGCGGGCCCTTGGACCACAGCCGCTCGCCCACCATCGGCCACGCCGGCGGCCTCGCCGGCCTGCTGAGCGCCTCCGCGCGCGAGCGCCCCCCCCCCCGGGGCCCTTCCCTGCAGCCGCTGTCGCTGCCCACGCGCATGAAGAGCAGCAGCCAGCTGCTGGAGTCGCCCGGCCGCTACACCGAGACGCCGCTGCACTCCGCCGTGTCGCCGCGGAGCACGCCCTTTAGCCAACAGCCATATCCGGGCGACTACCGGTCGCCGAAGCGCGAGCCGTCCGACTACGAGCGCTCGCCCGAGGCACCGGGCATGGCCATGCCCATGCCGCGCTCCGCCCGCCGCACACACAGCGGCTCGAACCGCTCGATCCTGTCGAACCCGGACGACGACGACGCCGGCTTTCCCATGGAGGAGACGAGCCGGCTGCGCGACTTCCACTTTGACAGCGCGCGTGTCGAGTACCCGAGCTCGGGCCACCACGGCCACCACCACTCGCACAGCTCGCACAGCTCGAGCCACACGGCCGGCCTGAAGCGGCGGGCCTCGTCGCCGCCCGTCGGCGACGACCTGCCCCTGCCGCCGCCGACATCTCTCTACAGCATGGGCGCGACCGAGCACGGACGCTGGCGCGAAGGTGCCTCGCGCGGCTCGCCCGCACCGCGACTGGGCGCCGGCGCGTCGGACGGCGGTGTCGGCGGTCTGTCGGTGAGCCGCGCGGGCTCGTACAACAGCCGCTCGCCCGGCGGCTCCGTGCACAGCTCCATGCACGGCTCCTTCGGCCTCGGCCACGCCCTCGCCAACGGCAGCCGATCGCCCGTCGACGCCCTCTCGCCTGGTGGCCTTTCCCCCACCGACAGCGCCATTGGCGCCTGCGCGCCGCGGCCAACCGCCACACCGACGAGCGCGTCGCCCTACGCTGCGCCCGCACCGCCGCTGACCATGTCGCCGCGCTCGACGGTTTCGACCGCGTCCAATGGCTCGGCGTCGCGCACGCCTCACCATCGCACGCTGAGCGAGCAGGCGCGCGGTATGCCGTCGCCGACGCGCCGACCGACGGCGGGCGACATGGGCAAGGCACCGGGCCTGCTGAAGCGCACCGATTTCCTCATGTGCGACTGCTGTCCGAAGAAGCCAAAGAAATTTGAGACGGAGGAGCAGCTGCGGTATGTTTCGCCTAGGGTATCTTGCCTCTTTCCTGTCACCCCCCCGTCTAACTTTGGCAGCGCCCACGAGATGGAAAAGCAGTACGAGTGCAACTACTGCGGCAACCGCTTCAAAAACAAAAACGAGGCAGAGCGCCACCAGAATTCGCTGCACGTCCGGCGCCACAGCTGGTCGTGCGCGGCGCTCTCGAGCTACGACCGCGCCTTTCACGAGAGCACGTTCCGGCCCGGCGAGGCTGACACGTGTGGCTACTGCGGCGATGAATTCCCGCGCAGCGGCTTCGCGGTGGGCCGCGCCGACACGCGCCATGCCACGGAGCAGGACTGGGACGACCGGATTCGCCATCTGCAGGACGTGCACAAATTCCGGGAGTGCAACGCTAGCAAGAAGTTCTTCCGCGCTGACCACTTCCGCCAGCACCTCAAGCACAGCCACGCTGGCACCAGCGGCAAGTGGACAAACATGCTCGAGAATGCCTGCATGGTGGAGGAGGAGCCGCCGCTCCCCATACGGTAGACCGCTGCTATCGGCGCGGTCCCTGCGCCGACGCCTCTGCTCCGCCTTGTTCATCCTGTCTTCCACCCTTGCGTTCGGTCCACACCCCCTCCCCCCGGGCTCTGTCTGGCTCTGTTCTTTTATGTTCCTGGCTTTGGCATTTTGGCTCCTGGCATCTGGCTTCGTATCTGGTTTGGGCCCTGTCATTTTGGGATTTGGGATACTATTCTATTTTTGTTGGTTTTATTGTTTTATTGTTTTACTGGTTTTGCTGGTTTCGTTTGCATTGGCTGTCTGCGGCATGTCTTCATCTTTTTGTTTCGCTTCCCGCTCTTATTCTTACTCTTTATTCTCCATGCTGTCTACTCCCACCCTCGTTCCCAGCCCCATATTATTTTCTTCGTCTTACATTTGTCCTGGTATTCCCCCATTGGTATCGCAGTACAGTGGCGGTCGGTTTGGCTCTCGCGGCGAGCGCTGCATCGTGAACGGCAACCTAAAAACACACCCGGTATGAGGTATGAAACGGCTTTTCAGAGACCGTATGATCAATATTACACTATTCAAATAATCCACAAGACACTACTGTCCCTGCGGATGCAACGCGCACCGAACATGTGTACGAAGTGCAGAGTAACCCACGATGCATGAACAGACAGGACCAAGTACGGAGTGGTCTGTACTCCGTACTCGTGCGTATCCGTACTTTGTACGGAGTAGACGCACCTGTTACTTTGTACATATTCGTGGAAGCATTGGGGCCAGTAGATACGACGTGCAGTTGCGCTGGGCGGCACAAACCGTAACGCCTGAGAGATGATAGATGACAGCGTCGTGTGCGATGTGCCACCTGGCATGTGCTATTGTGCCATGTCACACGGAAGGAAGAGGAAGCGATGGAGACAATCCTACGGCATGACTGGAGCCTGGCCGTTGGCGGTGATCGCTGCGCTTGCTGGGCTCGTTTGGCTTGGCTTCCCATACTTACGAAGTAGGTATTAGTATTACGGAGTATCTGCGGTGCGGGTGTCCCCTAGCTGGCACGGTCTGCGGAGGTGGAAAAAGAAGAGCGAAAACCGGTACGAAGAATGGCTAATGGCTGGGGCCAGTCCCTGCTGTCCGGGGGTAGCCGTGAGCAAGACCATGCTCATGGGACGATGGCATCCAGTTCGGACTAGCACAAGCTTTGTACAGGTATTACGGAGCAATACTTTGTACGTTTAGCACGTCGTATACGAAGTAATACGGCGTACCTGTGGGCTCTGTGCACGAATGCTTCATGTGATTCGCACAAGGCCTTGCGCGAGTGCGCACTCGACCTCGGAGTACCGTAATGCAGCACACTATGGTACGGACAAGTACCTCGAGCGCCCACAGCGCTACTGAGCAGTCGAGCTCGTATGACAGGAGGCAGCGAGCATCGCTGCACGTTTGTGCCTTTGTGACGGCAGAGTGGGAGAAGCCGACGGCCGAGTGGGACGCAAGTACAAAGGATTGCATGTACGGAGCAATACTGACAGCCTCAGGCTCCAGACGCCCCAGATGGTGCCCCAAGGCGGCGACGAGCGCGAGTGCCGCCGGAAAGGCGGCGAGCAGAGGACGGAGTACAGGGACGGAGTACAGGGACGGAGTACAGGTACGGAGTACAGGTACGGAGCCGTCGGGCTCGCGTCTGCCGCTCCCCAGCGGAGTTCTCCGTCGTCTAGTGTCGATTGACACAACGGTGAAGCGCCGAGCGACGGCTGAAGCGGCAGATCCAGACGCCTCCCAGGGCCGCTGCCGAAGCGAGAGCGCGGAGTCGACGGGGCACACGACAGCACTCTGCACACCGCGCAGACGTGCTCCGTACTCCGTAAGCGTGCGGTGCTCCATGCGCAAACAGGTTTTGCCGAGAGACACGAGACGTCAGACACGTCTGCGCGCGCGCATCGCACGCGTGCTGTGGGCGCTCATACTCGTGCAGGCGCATGCTCTGTGCTACCCGTACGCGTACGGAGTATTACTGCGTAGTTTGGCGATCGTCCAGCGCAGCCGAGCATCTCCGTCCGCCCGTTTAGCCGCCGGCCGTCAGCATGTTCCCGCGTCCAGGACCAAGGGCGTTGCGGTGACAGAGTACGGAGTTTGCCGTCCGTCTCGTTCCCATGTCGGTCCCGTCGCTGTGTTTTCGCTGTGCGCTGCCCACCGCCTCCGGGCTTGCTCGTACGTCTTCTCCTCTTCGCCGTGGAGAGTCCGGCGGGGCTGGGCTGCTGGGGGTCCGACCTTGCCGTTCTCGGCCGGGGGGAGCCGGCATCAGAGGACCGGCGCCCTGCTGCCAGGTCGAGGCTAGCCCCGTCCATGATCAGCCTCTGGCCCCCTGGACCGCCCACCAGCCCTGCCAGGATTGTGCCGAAGTACGGAGTGCCTCTTCTTCACCGTCGGCGTCCTTTGGACTGTCTGGCCGGCCGCTGTTGGCCGCTTCGGCACGCTGACACGAGTCCGAGTCCGCGTGCGCAGTATCGTACGTCGCCAGTCGGCACCGTGCGCTTTGCACTCGTACGGAGTATGCTCGCCGACCGGGCAGCGTGGTATCCGTTCTTCGTACCGCGCCGTCGTACTGGGCGCACTTCGTATTGCAAGATGAATATTGGAAGCCCAACGCAGGTGGAGAGCCAATTTCATCGCCGTTGCCTATCGGCCGCGGGCAGTCCTTGCCGGCAGCTAGCACAGTCCCCGGCCGTCTTCCATTCATTCCAGAGCCGCCTCGATTCCCTGTCGGCAATACCGGTCGTGCCCAGTCGTAATACTTGGTAATGGGCGCCCGCGGAGTGGACTCGGCGCGGTGGAGCCCGAGAACAACAGACCGTCGTTCTACGCGGCTTCGATGCTCTTAGTCATACTGCACGTGCGTGCGCCACCGCCTTCACGTGCGTGAGGGGCAGCGCGGGCGGTCTCGGCCAAAGCCGGCAGAATGAGCGGCACCGAAAAGTCTGGTGGGCTCGACGACGACGGGCATCGGCTGCATCCCGCCGTCGCTGCCGCACTGGACATCACGATGCCGCTCGACAGGATACCGGGCGAAGATGCGCTCTACATTGGAAGGTAAGGCGACGCCGTGAGCCCGGCTGTGTTGCAGGAGACCGCTGCGTCTGCTTCTACCCGGCCAAGCGAGTCTGAACTATGTCTTTCCGTCTTTCCGTTTCTCGTCTTTCAGTCTCTTGTCTTTCAGTCTCCATCTTCGCCCATTCGCTGTCTCTGCCTGGCAGCTTGTTCTGGCATACAGACCAATGTGTCTACGCCTAGCTCGACCTGCTGACCACCCTCTGGCAGTGCCTTTGTGCTGGGGCAAAAGACCCTGCTCGATTCGCACAACATCACCCACATCCTTTCCGTGCTGCACCGCACTCCGCGCGATGATGTGGCCACGGACACGCGCAAGCGTCTTATCATAGACGTCGACGACATGGAGGAGGAGGACCTCGTCGTGCACTTCCCCCAATGCGTGCGTTTCATCGACGGTGGCCTGCACAGCCCGCAGGCTGCCGTGGCCGACTCCAAAACCGACTCCAAAACCGAGACCGAGGCCGAGGCCGGGACCGAAAGCCCTGCTGACAGCCCAGCGACCGGCGCTGTCTACGTCCATTGCGCCATGGGCAAGTCGCGGTCTGCCAGTGCCGTCATTGCTTACCTGCTGTGGAAGTACCCGCAGCGCTTCCGGTCTGACGCGCAGGCGCCCGTCCCGACAGGCAGACCCCCGATGGCGGCGCAGGCGTATCCGCCGGCCGACGCAGAGCGCGCCGTCGAGCGCGCGCTCGCGCTCGTGCGTGAGGCGCGCCCCGTCGCCGAGCCCAACCCGGGCTTCATGCGCCAGCTGGCCCTCTGGTGGCGCATGGGCTGCCCGGCCGACACCGACGACGCCGTCGAGCACCACCCGGCCTACCAGCGCTGGGCATACCAAAAGGACGTGGAGGAGAGCGCCCGCATGGGCCGCGCGCCCGAGCGGCGCTGGTTTGGCGACGAGCGCGGCGCGGGCGCGGGCCCGGACGGCGCCGACACGCCCGACGGCGCCGACGGCCTCGACGGCTGCGAGAAGACCAACGCGGCCCACACCAACTGCCAGCTGCGCTGCAAAAAGTGCCGCCGCGTGCTGGCCGCGTCGCCCTTTATCCAAGCCCACCAGCCCCCCCATCCGCCGCCCCAGGGCTGTCCGCACTACTTTGTCGAGCCCCTGTCGTGGATGCGGCCTGCCCTCGAGGAGGGCCTGCTCGAGGGCCGTCTGGCCTGTCCCAACACCGCCTGCGGCGCCCTGCTCGGCCGCTACTCCTGGCAGGGCTTCCAGTGCAGCTGCCACGAGTGGGTAGGTCCTGCCTTCTCGCTGCAGCGCAGCAAGGTCGACCAGATGCGCATGGCGCCGACCGGCCAGACGACCACCGCCCGCTTTGGAATCCGGATACCCCCAGGGGGTCCAGCCAGCGCCAGGGTGGCTGGCCCGGCACCGACAGAAAATCTGTAGATCTGGGCCTGCTTACGGAGCTTGCTTACACAGCTTTCCCAAAAAAGATAAGCTGACTGGCCGTCATGCAAACGAAAGATCCAAGGAGAGAGGCGCGAGTTCGGGGGCAGAAGCCGTCTGACCACCACCGGCATGAGGAGAGATGAAAAGAAGAGAGGGGGACCGGAAGGAACACATGAAGGGGAGTCTGCGGTCTCGATTGCCATGATCCGCAGTCGAAACCTGCCCACAGAGATGCTGACATCGTCTGGCTTCTTTTGTCCGCATTCGGATAACCGTTCGCTGCTTCATCAGCATTACCACGACCTTTCATTTGTTACGTTATACGCCTCGAGGCGGGACATGCACGTCCTGTCTGCCCGCAATCCCGTTGCTCTTGGTCTAGCCCCTTGATGCGCATCTGCCGTGCCCGTGGTACGAAGTACGGAGCAGTGTTTATGCTATAACGGGCCTGGTGCTGATGCTTGTCTGCTCGACTGCAGGTTTGGGCCGTTTCCGTCTTTGCCGCCAGTGTTGTCATTACTCTACGCCTTGCACGATCCTGTCACACCCCTGCTGGCCCTGTTTGCCGCCCTTTGGCTGCCACACACAGGGACGGATGGAGGAAGAGGGGGGAAGCCGGATGCATCGGCAAGCCGGGGCCACCTCACGCATGTCAGATATGCTGTCACGATGTGCCGCATTGGGGAAGCACGGAAGAAGAAAATGGAGGGAAACATTGCTTGCTTGCTGCCAGTCATGACTCGAACATGCAGTCATGCTGTCCATGTTGCGTTTTCTGTGCAGTTGGCTGCGTTCTGCCCCGTCCCGCTCGCCTCGGATGCGTCCTCTGTCCGGTCGTCCTGCCCGGACTACACCCTCTAGCCTCTCGACGGCGTATGTGGACAGTCATGATCTTCTACTCCGTATGCAGAACCAAGCCGGAACGAGCCAGGCGTCTCCATCTGCCTCGCTGGCATTTCAGCTATGGACCTTGTATCAGCGGTAACGGCAAACGGATCCCCATCGACGGTTCAATTTTTCAATAGTCTGTGTGTCGTGTGCCTCTGGTGCGTCACCTGCGTTTGTCTAGTCTTTTTCCTGGCCACTACTGCGCCGTGCATGCTCACTACGTCAACCGTTAAGCTCTTCGTGGCAAGGATCGCGAATGATTCCATCTCTGCTGATGCTCGCACGCCCGTAGCAGCAACCATGACCCACACACAATAAACAACATTCGTCTTACTGCATGCGCCACGCCCCAAGAATTCTCGAGATGACCGCACCACTTCCTCGTCCCAGTCGGGGTACCAGTACGAACAGCTCCTATTGCCGGCCGCACAAATGAACGTGCTGCCCGTGCGCTGGTTACTAGGGCTTACGCGAGGATGGACGCTACTCGACGCTGCCGTCAACTCAAGCCCCGATCTGCCTTGCGTTTCCCCACCTGTTGTTCCGTTCGTATAGCGGAAATTGATGCAATGCCATACGAAGTAGACGAGTGCCAGTGCGTCCGCCACCTTCAGCACCGGCGCGTTAAACAGAACAGAAGAAGAACCACGCAGATGAACAATCCTGTGTATATCACTCTACTGTAAATTGTGCAGCTCTGCGGACGCCGGAAGAAAGTCCGCAGACATATGTATCTATCATGGTTGTCCTGGTAACCAGTAACTACTCTTCTACGAATACAACTGTCCAGGTCATATGTAGACATTGGCACAGTTGCACTAACATGTATGATTATTACAGTTATCAAAATCCAGATGAGGATTTATCCCAGGTCGATTTCTTTCAGAATACCTTGTAAAATGAGGAGATAATCTCTCAAGCTCATCATACGCATCATACGTCTTAGTTTCTAGATAGCTTGTATATATTCTATATTCAGAGGCAAATGGTCCCTTAGTATGGTATTGTTTACGGTGCTGGGGTCTGTGTCTAATGAGCAATACTCGACTTTGGTACGACTTCTGAGGGACTAGCGTACTAAAAAATCAATATTCTTCGAGTTAGGTATGAATCTCTGGTAGAATTGTAATGCTTCGTGAAGATGTAAGAAAAATGGTAAATTTGGAGTGGCTCAGATCAAGGCGCTGATGTACCGAGTGTTACTTTACAATGTTATCTCCTCTCTATCTGTGTCTTGGCCGCTTCATCTCTCTGGCGGCTGATATTGGTTGACCACATAGTCTCTTTTTCTCCCGCAACAACCTTCTACATAATGGAAGCGTCCTAATAAAGAGGTCCTGGTAGCGAAGGTTGTGGCTGACCTCGTTCAAGGAGCTGGCATCGGACTAAAGGGCCTGGCGCAGAATAGACGCTCCAATAATGCAGAGTATCTGCGTCGACAATACGACCATCAGAAGACTTTGTGCCGGAACTGATGGTCAGTGAACGAAAGAGAACAGAGATTGGATAAGAGATCGTCCAGTCTTTGTTTCGATTTTAAGCAGGAAAATTAGGCAATGCAAGTTGTCAGTCCACATCTACTGTCTTCTTCGATTCTGAACAATCTTCTTTACTTTGTTTATATTTTCTTGCTCGGGCTCATTGAACCGCAGCATCGAGGGTTGTTTTCATCTTGTCCACCTCACTCGGTCTCTGTTGCAGGCTATGCTCTAGTCACTGGCCACCCTATCTTTGCAACCCTCCAAAACTTGCAACAAGTCATAAGTATATTCTGGTTGCCTACAGAAAGATCTGCCTCACAACACTTACTTTCTTAAGTAAACACTTCATCATATTTGCATGATGTCGAATGTCCAGTCTATACAATCTATCTGAATTGTTTGAAATAAGTCCCAAATTAGATTATTCAATTTCAAGTTCATGTATGACCTTGTTTGACAAGGTAGAGTAGTGGAAATAGTAAATTTTGCGACGTCTTCTACTCTGATTTGCTTGCAGTTATTCAAATCCCAGGGGCGGGCCTCTCGAGACTTTACGAGTGTTTTTGTGTGCTCAAGTCAACACAATTAGCAGATACGGCCCGACTTGAACTCGGCATGGCAAGTACTTAACTGGACTCCATGGTGCCCTTTCCGAACCAGACTGCGTTTCATCAAAAAGTATGATGTCTCTGGTGAACAGAGAGGAATATATGAAACAAATTACAGCAGATGCGAAGCATCGAACTCTACGGTGGAGAAGCAGATGTCTTTCATTTTTTCTATCCAGGGCCGCTCACGGATGCAGCATGACGGTCTGGGTTTGGAGAAACTCTGAGAGACCCCAGTCGGCACCAAAGCGACCGAAACCGCTGGACTTGCCCCCGCCGTGCGGTAGAGTGGGCTCGTCGTGAATCGTCGGCGCGTTGATGTGGACGGCACCGGCGTCGAGCCGCCGCGCCAGCTCCAGCGCCCGGTGGTGATTCCGCGACCACACCGCCGCCGAGAGGGCGTAATCAGATCCGTTGACCACGTGCTCAGCGGCGTCCTCGTCCTCGACAACCACGAGGCCCAGCATCGGCCCAAACGACTCCTCCGTATAATACTGCATTTCCGGCACTAGGTCCTCGATAACGCGGAAGGGCAGCTCCTGGGACCCACGGCTTGCATGCCTGTTCGGCGCCGACGTGAGGACAGTTGCTCCCTTGGACACGGCGTCGTCGACCAGTGCGTCCAGCTTGGCCGCGCTTCGCGGCGTCATCACTGTCCAAGTCGACCCCTTTACCGTTTCGAGGACCAGTCTTAGCTGGGCCTTGAAGGCCTCGGCCACTGACCGCACTACGATGACCAGGTCGGTAGCCATGCAGATCTGGCCAGCCTGATTGGGGTGAATGTCAGCATAACCATACGCTGCAGCCGTACCGGGGGCGACTTACATTCAAGGTAGCACCGAGCACGGCCGCCTCTGCGGCTCTCGTCAGATCGGCGTCTTCGAGGACGATGGAGGCATTCTTGCCACCCAGCTCGAGCAGCACCGGCTTGAGGGACTGCCCGGCCTTCTGGGCGATGATCCGGCCGACGGCCGTGGAGCCTGTAAAGTTGACCTTTCTCACGGCCGGATGCGTGACCAGAACGTCGACAACCTCGGAGGCATCTTCGGGTCGATGCAGGATGAGGTTGACGACGCCGGGCGGGAAACCTGCTTCGACGAACAGACTGGCAATGAAATAATGCGTCCGGGGACTCAGCTCGGATCCCTGCGCGCGGGGATGCGTTAACATGCGATGAGAAGCGGTCGTGCTTCAGGAACTGCCGACATACCTTGAAGATTGCCGTGTTTCCCGCTGCCACCGGGGCCACGATGGAGCGGAAGCCCAGGATCAGAGGGCTATTCCAGGGCGCGATGCCGACGACGACGCCCAGCGGACGGGAGAAGACGAGCCCGTAGGATCCGGGCGACGACGTGTGAGGAACGGAGCCCTTTGCGGTCGCGGTGAGCAGAGAGGCGGTTTCCTCGAGCAGGCCGATGCTGTCGCTGAGGTTGATCTCAGCCCACAGCTCGGAGCAGTGAATATCTTGGCGAATGAGCGACTTGGCTTCGTCTCCTCGACTGCGGAGCAGCTGGGAGCCGCAGAAAGAGCATCAGCATCGCCACGACGGAAACACGACATGCACAGCGGACCGAGTCACGTACCGAAGCCAGCTTCAGCAGCAGCTGTCGCCGCGCGACCGGCGTCTCGCGAGACCAAGAGCGGAAGGCGGCCGCGCTGCTCTCGATTGCGCGGTGGCAGTCAGCCGGCTCGGCGCCCTGGAAGTAGCCTGTCGGCAGAGGATGCCTCCGGCCGTCGTCCAACTCTCTCAACACCGGCTGCCCGTCGATGATCAGCGGCACAGTGAGCTCGGCCGGCTCACTGTACTCGGAGGGCTCCGTGCCGGTGAGGTCGGCCTTTGGCCTATGTGTAGCAGCCAACATATCGGGGTAGTTTCGAAAGCGGGCTATGCAGAGACAGTTTCAACCAACGGGGACGTGCAGAAATGAATGGGACACTGGAAGGCCTTATAGCCAGTTGGCCGCAGCGGGGGACCTTCGGGGAAGCAGCCGGCGGGGGCAGTGGCAACGATTACGAGTAATACTCCGTACGAAGTATGGAAGTATGGAAATATGGATTATGGACTTGTGGCTGGGGCCGGCTATACGGATTACGAGTAGTGTTCCTTGTTTACGAGATTCTCCGTACGGGGAAGCTAGCCAGGAGCTACGCGAGCAGAGTCATAGTGTTTGGTGTTTTGTATTCTATATTTGTCATTGCACAGACAGCAGTTGCTTGGCAATGCTCCATATACTCCGTAGAGGCCAAGAGAACTGTGCTTTATTCCGCCGGCACATTGGAAACTACCCGGTAGAAGCAACAGGACACAAAAGAAGACTGGCTTATGAAGAGGATTATAATGTGTACTCGTAGATATGGTTTGGCGGTGGGTGCCAACTCTACTGCCCTTATCAGCGTATCATATGTTTGTAGCCTCGCGTGGCGAGCCATGTGACTCGCTTTGCTGCCGGCATAACTTGCAGGCTTGGACAAAATAGTACGGAGTATTACAGAGTACAGGCCACAGACGCGACAAAAAGTGCGAAGGAATGGCGCCGTATCCACTTTGGAGAAGACGTAGATAACACTACTCGGTAGTTCGTCGATGCCAGGAGAGTTTCCAGGCCAGACGTGATCGGAAAAGCGCCACACAGTCGAGATACATAGCCCCCCCAATTTCCCACAATGGTGCCTCCTACGACAGGATAGCTTGGCTTGATGATGAAATGTAAATACATGCTAGGCCAAAGGCAGTTTATAAAGATGCATAACAAATCTCAATCAAATAACAAGTTGACATCCTAATCAGTCCTGCTGAATATTGCCGGGGAGGCGCACGATAATCCTGTCAAAGGCTTCACGCGCCTTGCGTCCATAAAAGTAGAGTGGGATGGCTGAGAGCAGCGGGAGCGTAACGACCATGAACATGATCATGTACACCTGAATCCAGCCCTGGGAGTTGACCCAGTCGACAGCCACGTAGAGGAACAGGAACGCAACCAGATTCTTGACGACGTTGACGGCCACAAGAATCTCCTGAGAAAATTCAGGATAGCAGTCCAGCAAGTAGGTCATGGAAATGTTTGGCGTATAGACGGTGCCGAAGGAGACCATGCCGAAGCCGACGGCGATCGCTGACCAGTGTAGCGACCTGTCGCAGGCAAATGCGATCAAGATGCAGCCGGCAGGGCCAATGGAGCAGCCAGGAATGAGGGACAGGAGCCGCTGCTCGGGCACAAACGTGCCGCGGTTGCGAATGATGAGTCGGGCGGTAATGACATCGGAGATGTAGCCGCCGCCGTAGCAGGCAAAGGAGAAACCGATGAGGGCGGCGATCTGCATCAAGCCCACGCTGCTCGACGCGAAGAGGTATGGCGGAGCCAGAAGAAGCGAAGGAAAAGCGAAGCTGATAGCAGTCAGTAAGCGGGTCTCAGCAGAGACGAGAGAAATTCAGAGAAATCATGCACATACATCATAATGACCTGCGCAGCAAGAGAGCTTCCGTAGATGAAAATGGCCCAGAGCACCGGCACACACAGAAGGAAGGCAAACGGCATGGCAAACGCCCGACCGAGGCGGACGACGGGGTTGACCTTGAAAAAGGTCATCCATACGCGCGGGTACGAGATGGGGACGACCGGGACGCTGCTGACAACGTCTGGCGCGCTGTGCACGGCGTTCTCGACGCCGCTGGACGTGACGTCCAGATCGTCCTTGGCCATGCTGGTCGCCGAGTGGTGGTCAGGTGTGTCGTCAACGGGGGGACGAGCAAACGACGACTCCGGGTAAAACAGGAATATGGCGACGAGGCAGAAGCCCGCGATGCCGGCGCACACCCAGACAAAGTCGCGCCAGGTTCCCGGGCTGTACGCCACGATGAAGCCGCCGATGAGGGGGCCGATGGCTGTGCCGCCGGAGATGAGAATAACGTATCTGTGGAAGGCCGAGTTAGCTAGGTTGCGGGTGCTTGTACGAAGCAGGAAGAAAAAAAGAAAAAAAGAAAAAAAAAGAAAAAAGAAAAAGCAGGTTGCTTACACGGCCATCATCGTTCCTCTCTCGTGCAGAAAGAACATGTCGGCCACAATGCCGGGCAGGATGCTCTGAAGCGAGAATGATGAGCACATGTTCTCTAGGGTTTTGTGACGAGTGAGACGGGAGGCTTACCTCGCCGGAAGCAGAAGCGAAGCCCGAGAGACAACGCGCAGCCAGCAGCTGGTTGAATGTCTTGGCTTTGGCTGTCCAGATGAGGACGGCAAACAGGGTGGCCATGGAGATGAGCAGCATGGACCGCTTGCCGAACTTGACAGACAGCGGCACCCAGAACATGTTGCCAATGCCGAGGAAGAGGAAGTTGAACTAGCCGTGTCAGTTTTCAGTGGCATCGCAGATATGAGTCCAAGTACGTCGGGCGCCACTCACAGTCAGCAGTTTATTGACTTCCTGGCTGGACTTTTCAAACTCCATCTCGAGCAGCACGGTGGCCACAGACAGGCCGGCGCCGGCAAAGTTGGCGACAAAGTTGAACAAGGCCGTTGCGGCCAGTGCGAGCAGCTTGCCGCCCCGAGGCCATCGCAACGGGTCGTCCGCGTCGTCCGACGGCGGTGGGTACAGGCCGAGGCCGTGATGGCTCTTGGACGACGCATCTATGGCGACGTGCTCGACGATGTGCGAGATCTGGAGGCCGCCCTCAGCGTGGTGATGCTCCGCGGTAGACTCCATGGCGTAGACAAGGCTGCGACGGAAGCTGCAGAAAAGAAACAAAGATACGAAAAGCGACTAGAAAGCAGAAGACGAAAAGACGAAAAGACGAAAAGACGAAAAGACGAAAAGACGAAAAGACGAAACAGACGAAACAAGACCAGGAAAAAGAGAAAGGAAAAACAGAGACACAACAGAGATAGAAAGGACGCCATAGTAACCGAAGAGACCTATATCACAAAAATAAGAAGAGCGCGATAGACAGAAACGACGCCCGGGGAGCTGCCGGCTCCGGGACTCTCCCGCGAAGTATCCGGATTTTGCGAAACGCGGTCGACGACGACGCTTGGACGTCCGTTTCACAGTGTTTCGCTGCTGGGCGAGTGCACCAATGATGCACCTGTGATTGTCCAGCATTGCAACTGCCGGACAGATGCGGGGAAGCGCTCGCTAGTACTAGTCCACTCCACTGTTTTAGGGGCCATCCCCCGCTCGGAGCATTCTAAGGCTCCGACCCGACACACCCGACCGCCAGGCGAATAGCGGGAAGCAGCCGCGCCGTAATAGGCTTTAAAGGGAAAGGGTTCTTCCTGCTCTCCTAGTCCACCCAACGAAAACGCACCAATTGACAACTAGCTATTGTCGCCAAAGGCCCAGACTGCACAGCCCCTATTCCCCTTACCCATCAACATTCCAATTACATCACCAACTCATTACATCGGCTTTACATCACCAACATTATAACCAACATTATAAAACCAACAGTATCAGACCAACATTATCAAACCAGCACCATCATTCAACCATTACAATCACCAACACCAGCAATCACCAACACCACACATCACCAATTACCATCACACCACCAATTCCATCACCAACATGGCTGGACATTTCCGTGGAAGCTTGCCGCCTGTGAGCACGGCGTTCCAAGACAAGCCTCAGTTCTCCGGCTTCATGAAGCCCTGCCGCTTCGAGGGCGAGATCAGCGATCTCGAGTACGAGGGCACGCTGCCGCCGCAGCTGGACGGCACCTTTTACCGGGTCATGCCCGATCCGCACTTTCCGCCTTTCGTTGATAATGACCCTGTGAGTCTCCGCTAGCCGGTCTTCGTTGAAGCTGGTGTCCGTTGCAGTTGTTTCTTGGTGTAGCTGCTCTGCCGCTGTGCCGCCGCCGCTAACGCCTTGTTTCTTCAGTGGTTTAATGGAGACGGCACCGTCAGCGCCTTTCGTTTTCACAAGGGCCGAGTAAGCTACAAGCAAAAGTATGTGCGGACAGAGAAGTTTGTCCGCGAGAACGAGGCCCAACGGGCACTTGCCGGTACGTAGGATGGCTTCCGCTTTGCAGCACCGGGCCGGGCCGAGTTGGCAGCTCACAGGAACTACAGGCAAGTACCGCAACAAGTTCACCGATGCGGTCGACTTCAAGGTGCGCACGACGGCCAACACCAACGTCTTCTACTTCAACAAGGTGCTGCTGGCCATCAAGGAGGACGCGCTGCCGTATGCCATGGACCCGGTTACGCTCGAGACCATCGGGCTCCATGACTTTGACGGCCAGATGCCCAGCCTGACCTACACGGCGCACCCAAAGGTCGACCCGGAGACGAAGGAGATGATCGGCTTCGGCTACGAGGCCCGCGGCGATGGCACGCCCGACATCTGCTACACCAACGTCAGTCCGGACGGCAAGGTCACGCAGATTGTCTGGCTGGTGTCGCCCGTGGTGGCCATGATCCACGACTTTGCCGTGACGAAGAACTGGGTAGGACTGCCGGGTACTGGGTAAAAAGGCTGGAGCTACTGAACGCTAACGTCCAACAGGTCCTCTTTCCCCTTATCCCGCAGGTGTGCGACCTGGAGGAGATGAAGAAGGGCGGCGAGCACTGGCGGTGGGACCCCAACGTGCCCTTTTATCTAGGCGTGCTGCCGCGTCATGGAGCTACCGGGACCGATGTGAAGGTGTGTTTGAAATTGGAAAACGACAGGGCAAAGCACACCAACAAAGAGAAGCAAGGCATAACTGACGCAACCAGTGGTTCCGCGCGCCCAACGCCTTCCCCGGCCACACGACCAACGCGTATGAGAACGACAAGGGCGAGATCGTGTTTGACCTCCCGCTCACGGACAAGAATGTCTTTTTCTGGTGGCCGGACGCACAAGGCAACGCGCCGGACCCGCACGACATCCGGGCGCGCTACGTGCGCTTCACGTTCGACCCCAAATCGGAGGAGCTGGACCTGCCGACGCCCGCGGTGATCCAGGACTGCGACATGGAGTTCCCGCGCATCGACGACCGCGTCATGTCGCACCGCCACCGCCACAGCTTCTTTACCGTCATGCTGCCGGAGGCCGGCACCGACTATGCCGCCATCATGCCCGTGCTCGGCGGCGGCCACCCGCTGTACAACAGCCTCGGCCACCTGGACCACGAGACCGGCCGCTACGAGACGTACTCGCCCGGCCGCTTCCACATGGTGCAGGAGCCCATCTTCGTGCCGCGCGCCGACGACGCGCCCGAGGGCGACGGCTTTGTCATGGTGCTGGTCAACAACTACGCCACCCAGTCGAGCGAGCTGCATGTGCTCGACACACAGAACTTTGGCAAGGCGCTGGCCGTGGTCAAGCTCAACATCCGACTGCGGGCGGGCCTGCACGGCAACTGGGTGGACGCGCGAGAGCTCGCGGCGTGAGTAGAGTAGCAGGTGGCGATCCGGTCTACGGTGACGATATAGAGTGTGTTAGTGTAAGACAGAGTTGTATGAAAAGTAGAGTGACAACTTCCGCGTTGCCTATATCTTCTATGAGCATTTCAAAGTGTAGCATAGTGACAATCTGAAAGGCGAAGGCTACGCTCGGAACGGAACCCAGGCCCTTTCAGTCGGGGTAAGTACAATATACGCACAGTGAAACTGAATTTTATCTTAATTATCTCATATACTAGTAATCTACTCATGCATACTCCGTAGAGCAGGTCTCTCTCCTCTCCCTTAGTCAGACACCAGTGTCTCAACGTCGATGCCCTCCGTCCGGTAGAAGCCCAGGGCACGGAGCATGGGCTTGTCATCGAAGCGGTACAAAAAGACCTGCCCTTGCTTGTCGGCAAAGTGCTGGTAGCGGTGCCAGGCAGGGACGGCAAAGGTGTCGCCCTGCTTCCAGGCGAGGGTCTTGTCGCCCACGGTGCTGTAGCCGGAGCCCTGGATGATGTGGTAGACGGACGAGGCCGTCTCGCAGATGGCTGGCGACGAAGCGCCGGCGTCGAGCCGCTCGGCCGAGGCGCCAATGATCCGGCTAACTGGGCTGGTCAGTGGTGGGGGGGGGAGGGGAGAGGATAAGGGGAAAGGGGAGACGTACTCTCTCTGCCGTCGGCCTTGAGGTAGGGCTGCGTAGCCCACGCGTCCGGCTGGGCGGCCAGACGGGCCTCCATGGCGGACCAGGGAAAGACGATGGGCGAGTCCTCGGCGTCGTCGGCCGGGTAGCGGGCGGCGGCGTAGTGCTCGACAAAGTGGACGGGGAAGTGGACAAAGCTGGGCAGGTCGAGGCCGTCGAGCCAGATGACGGGGCCGTCGTCGCCGCCGTCCTCGTTGGCGCCCTTCTTGCCGTGGTCGTGCCAGTTCCAGGTGGGTGTGACGATGACGTCGCGCGGCCGCATGGGCACGCGCCGGCCGTGGACGGCCGTGAAGCCGCCGCGGCCCTCGATGATGAAGCGGCAGGCGAAGGCGGTGTGCCGGTGGGCCGGCGCCGTCTCGCGCGGCTGCACCAGCTGCAGGCCGGCGTAGAGCGTGTCGGTCGTGTAGGGCGCCTCGCGCGCCGGGTTGGTCAGCATCAGCACGCGCCGCTCGGCCTGCTTCTCCGTGATCAGCGCGCCGGCCCGCAGCAGGTACGGCCGGATCTGCTCGTACGACCACAGGTGCGGCACCGTGCGCGGGTTCGGAGCCGGCGGGTTCAGCCGCGTCATCTGCGCCCACAGGGGGGCCGTGTTGGTGGCCTGCAGCGAGCGGACGAGCTCGTCGGCGTCGTTGATGGCTTCGGGACCGTGGACGGCCATGGCGGGTGATGGGTGGGTAGGTCTGTCGGTGTTGTGAACTGTGTTCTGTTCTGTGTTCTGTGTTCTGTGTCGTATTGTGCTTTGTGATTTGTTACAGTTGGTTCTGCGTTTGAATTTCGAGTCTGGGATTCCGGGTCTTCATGCCAAATTTGAGTTCCGAATCAGTCCCAGAGTTGGGTGCTTTATGTCTGGAGACATCTGGAAATCAGTCGGCAGTCTATCCACGCCGGCTGCACCTCAGCATCCGGACGTAAGCGCGCCATCCCACCTTGCGACATGAAGCAGCCCCGTACCTGCGGCCAGTTCCGACCTGTCCCCGAGATCCGACGAGGCAGGCTGTGGACCGAGAAGCACTAAGGAAGCCGCTGCGGAGATGCGGAGGAATGGGGGTGCGGAGAAAGCGGAGGCGCGGAGATGCGGAGAAGGGGAGACGTCGGGACACTGCCGACACGCCTGAGATAAGCACGTCTTATGAGCGGCTTACAAGGACTGCTATCCCATACGAAGTACACGAGCACAGAGACAGAGTAACAATCCGTCTCACAGTACCATCACGATGCACGAAGAACGGAAAACGGCTCATGGCCTGTGTCTGGACGAGGTGAGTTTGATTCTCTTGCAGTCTGGTTCCTCGGAGTTCTCTCTTCCGTTTTCAGTATCCTCGCCTATTGTCCGCGCAACGCTGACCTGCAGCCCGTGCGCTACCCGTCGCGGTCTGTCTGCCTGCTCGAGCGCCTGATGAAGACGGCCGACCAGAGCGGCCAGCTGGCCTCCAAGGCCGTGGTCCCCCTCTCCGTCGTCGTCGTGGGCGCCGGCCTGGGCGGACTGGCCACGGCCGTGGCTCTGGCCCGCCGCGGACACACGGTGACCGTCCTCGAGCAGGCGCCCGTGCTGGGGGAAGTGGGCGCCGGCATCCAGATCCCGTCCAACTCGGCCCGGCTGCTGCTCTCCTGGGGCATCGGGCCCTACCTGGAGGGCCGCGTCGTGCAGCCCGACAGCATGACCTTTCGGCGCTGGCAGACCGGCGATCCCATCGGCTACACGCGGCTGGTGCCCGACTTCGCCGACGCCTACGGCGCGCCCTACTACGTGGTCCACCGCGCCGACTTCCACGCGGCCCTCTGCCGTCTGGCCGAGCAGCACGGCGTGTCCATCGTGACGGACAGCCGCGTCGTCCGCTACGACACGGCCGCGCCGTCCGTCACCACCGCCGGCGGCCGCACGTACGCGGCCGACCTGGTCGTCGGGGCCGACGGCGTCAAGTCGGCGGCGCGGTCGGTCGTGCTGGGCGGCGTCGACCAGCCGGCCCGGCCGACGGGCTTTGCCGTCTACCGGGCGGTCGTCGACACGGGCAAGATGCAGGCGGACCCCGACACGGCCTGGCTGCTGGCGAAGCCGGGCATCAACATCTGGATCGGCGAGGACCGCCACGTGATGACGTACTGCATCGCCGGCGGCGACTCGTTCAACATGGTGCTGTCGCACGTCGACCACAGCGACCCGGCGACGTGGCAGCCGGCCGCGGCCGTGCGCGAGATGCGGCAACACTTTGACGGCTGGGACCCGCGGCTGCAAAAGGTCATCCACCTGATCGAGAGTACGGTCAAGTGGCCGCTGATGAGCGGCGCCCGCCTGCCGACGTGGATCGCGCCCGGCCACAAGCTCGTCCTGCTCGGCGACGCCGCCCACGCCATGGTGCCGTACATGTCGCAGGGCGCCGCCATGGCGGTCGAGGACGGCGCGGCGCTGGCCGAGGTGCTGTCGCTGGTGCCCGCGCGCGAGCAGATCCCGGCCGCGCTGGCCGTCTTTGAGCAGGAGCGCATGCAGCGCAGCGGCGACATGCAGGCCGCCAGCCTCGTCAACGGCCGGCTCTGGCACTTTGCCGACGGCCCGGAGCAGGAGGCGCGCGACCGCGGCTCGCGTGCCGAGGTCGAGGGACGGCCCTTTCTCGAGAGCACGAACCAGTGGAGCGACCCGGTGGCGCAGGTGTGGGCGTATGGCTACGACGCCGAGGCGGAGGCGCGGGCACGGTGGCAGGCGGCCGTGAAGGCGGCGAAGGCGTTGTGAGCGGTACAGAGTAATATACAAAATAAATGTACGGGTTATTGCAGTGAAAGCTTACTTAGAACTACGACTTGTAAATTCACGTCTCACGGGTTGGTCAACCATTGGGCGTGCTCAACTACGGAGTACGTGCTAGTTATTCAACCAGTACTATGAAGTAGTTATTTGACCAGTACTACGAAGTAAAGTAATACGTTCAGTGCGCAGTTTAACTGCACTTGTGTCTATTCAGTCTACCTGACAAAGTCGCCTCAGCTAAACTGGACGCCGTTCCGCAGAGTGCCGATCTGGGATATCTTGATCTCCATCTTCGTGCCCGGGACGAGGTAGCGGGGCGGCGTGAGGCCGGCGCCGACGCCGCCGGGCGTGCCGGTCATGATGACGCTGCCCTTTTGCAGGGTGGTGCCCGAGCTGAGGTGGGCGATCAGGCGCGGCACCGAGAAGACGAGGTCGTCGAGCCCGGCGTCCTGGCGCAGCTCGCCGTCGACCACGGTCTGCAGGTGCAGCGCGGCCGGGTCGGCCACGAGGGCGCTGGCGACGAGGACGGGGCCCATGGGCGCATACGTGTCGAAGCCCTTGGAGAAGCCCCACTGGGGGACGCCGCCGGCGCGCGCCGGGTCGCGCTGCCACTTGCGCGAGGAGACGTCGTTGCCGGCCGTGTAGGCGGCGACGTAGTCGAGCGCGTCGGCCTCGGCGACGTCCTTGGCGTCGCGGCCGATCACCACCACCAGCTCGCCCTCGTAGTCGGCCTGGTCGTCCTGCGCGATCTTGGGGATCACCACGTCGGCGCCGTGGTCGGCCACCGTCGGCGGCGGCTTGAAGAAGATGGACGGGAACGGCGGCTGCTTGCGGCCGGCCTCGCGGACTGGGGAGAGCGGAGAGTCAGGGCCGAGTTCCAAGTACGCGGACACTATAAAAACACTCACTGTGTGTCGCGTAGTTCAGGCCGACACAGCGCAGCGTCGGCACGGTGGCCGGTGTCAGCGGCCCCAGCAGCGTCTTGACCGTCACCACCTCGTCCGTCACCCGCGTGGCGCCCGTCGTGTCGTACAGGTCGCTGCCCTCGACGACCTTGGCTTGGAGGCCGGTCTCGGCCGTCGTGTCGCCGAGGTCGAAGCCGGGCTGGGGCAGGATCGGCTCGCCGTAGAGCGTGCGGCCGTCGGTGGCCACGAACCGGATCAGTCGTTCCCAGGCAACCTTCATGGCGTAGAAGGCAGTACAACAGAAGACGTGGCTTTCGTGTCGTCGTGTCGTCTGCTGTGTTCACGTCGTCGTATTAGTTCTCTGCAAATCCTCTGCCAAGTACCTGACCAGACGTACCTGCCTTTATTACACAACAGTCCGGCACCTTCCCGGGCCGGTTCCGGCCGTTCCCCGGAACGCGCGTTGGGGCCCACACTGTCCCGCAAATACCCACATGAGACCCACGCCTCTGCAAGGCCCTGTGACCCCAGACGCGTCAAATTGTGGGGTAGCATCAGAGATTGTGGGGGTCCATATTTAATCGGCAGCGGTCCGCTCCCCGGCCTGCGAACGGCTACACTGTAGTTTCTTCCTCTTCCCCTGCCACTTCTGCTGACTCCATGGCCCAGGAGTCCGATAGCGCCTTGACCGGCACAACAGCGGCCACAGCCCGAAGCATTGATCTGTCAGAAGGCGCCGACGCGCCGGCCACCAAGCGGCGACGAATTGCATTAGCCTGCTCGGCCTGTCGGATCCGCAAATCCCGCGTAAGTCCCGTGACCTGTGCTGCAGGCTAAGATCATGGCTGCCATGCTGACTGTGCCGCGCCCGGCAGTGCGATGGCGTGCGGCCGCGATGTGAGCCGTGCCGGCGGCTCGGGTTCGAGTGCATATACGAGCTGCCCGACACCTCGGCCAACCTGGTGGTGCCGAAAGAGTAAGACAGGCCCGCCCCAAC
The DNA here is from genome assembly GCA_002778075.1 of Grosmannia penicillata. NCBI lineage: Eukaryota > Fungi > Ascomycota > Sordariomycetes > Ophiostomatales > Ophiostomataceae > Grosmannia > Grosmannia penicillata. The sequence goes on along the minus strand of PCDK01000018.1, from coordinate 1,019,062 downwards.
TTGGCACGGCATGCTGACATCGCAGCCTCTTTGCTGCCCTGGAGGACCGCGTCCGACGGCTGGAGACGGCACGGAAGCAGCACGATGACCGGCTAGTCTCTGTCGAGAGCGCCGTCTCGTCGTCACTGCGGCCCGGTCTGGCCGGTGCCGGTGCCGGTGCTGCTGGCGGCATCATCGTCGACGAGGAAGGGATCCAGGATGCGGCTGCGGACCAGAGCATGACCGACGGCATGGCCGTGTCCTTTGTGGACGAGCAGGACTGCGGGTTTTTTGGTGCGTCATGTGTGTTCTCCCTTCTATCTGGTCCTCCGCTGACCGCCAGGTCCCTCGTCCAACATCGCCTTTATGCGCCACATCTTCCGGGCCATGTCCAGCTCCAGCCTGGCCAAGTCGGTCGGCGACGTCCTCTCGCCCGCGGCCGGCACCACATCCTCCCGTGCCGGCCCCTACGACTCCGGCCTCATCAGCGTCAGCCGGCCCTCGTCGCAGCCGCCGTACGGGCTGGCCGGCCAGCACCACGAGCCAGCCGTGCGCACCAACGTGCTGCCGCCCGACAGCGAGACCCAGCGGCTGATCCGGGCGTACTTTGCCAACACCGGCCTGCTCTTCCCCTTCATCCACGAGCAGAGCTTCGTCGAGACGTACGAGAGCATGCGCCAGACGGGCTTCCGCGCCAACGTCCGCCGCACCTGGCTCGGCCTGCTGAACATGGTGCTGGCCATGGCCGTGCGGACGGCCGACGGCGTCGACGGCGGCGAGCCGGACCCCGCCGACCCGGACCCCGCCTCCCCGTCCGCCCGGCAGCTCCGCGCCGAGCAGGCGGACCTCTTCTGCGAGCGCGCCCGCGCGCTGTGCAAGACGCAGACGCTGCGCGGGACCACGCTCGAGACCGTGCAGTACCTGCTGCTGGCCAGCCAGTACCTGCAGAGCACGCAGAAGTCGGTGCAGACCTGGACGACGCACGGGCTGGCCGTCAAGGCCGCCATCGCCATCGGCCTGCACTCGCGCGACGCCATGGCCAAGCTGCCGCCCATGGAGCAGCAGACCCGCACGCGCACCTGGTTCGGCTGCGTCCTGCTCGACCGCAGCCTCAGCATGACCTTTGGCCGCCCGAGCGCCATCCCGGAGGACTATGTGCGCCTGGACCTGCCCGTCTCGCTGGCCTGGAATACGGGACCGGCCGACGACCTCCGGCGGACGAGCACCGCGTTTTACAATGCTACCATGTATGTGGGCGGGTGTTTTCTTTTTCTCTTTTTCTTTACACTCTCCAGTCGGCTTCCTTCTGCTAACGAGCAGCCTCCTCTACCGCATCATGTGGGAGGTCATGGCCAACCTCTACGGCCACAACCTCGGCTGCGATGCCGCTCCGTCCGAAACAGCCACCATCACCCACATCTTCCAGCTCGAACAAGACCTTCTGGACTGGCAAGGCTCCCTGCCGCCGCCTCTCTTCCTGCGCACCCCTGCCGATCTGGCCAGCATGGCGGACCTGGCCGATGCCGCTACGGCTGCTGGCAGCTCGTCCTCCGGCACCCCCTCCGACCGCCATGCCAGCCGACCGGCCGGCATCGACGACCCCACCATCGAGCGCTTCCGTATCATCCTCACCCTCCGCCACCTCAACCTGCAGCTGCTGCTGCACCGGCCCATGCTGACCAACTCGCTCAGCGCTGTCGCCCGCGGCACCGCCCCCGCCTCGGCTGGCGCGCCCGGACGGGCCCGGCGCTCTGGCCACCACATGCAGATGAGCTTCAACCTGACGTGCGTGCGCGTCGCCGAAGACATCATTGACATTATACACCTCATCTTCACCCGCCCTGCCCTTGGTCGCCGCCTCACGGGCGCCTGGTGGTTCACCCTCTACTACAGTGCGTCCTCTCTCGTGCTGTTCCTCGTATCTCCTTGAGTGTCCTTTGCCGCTGACCACCAGCCTTCAATGCCGCCCTGGCCATTTTCGGCAGCCTACTCCTGCCCGAGGACGACCCCTCCGTCGACCCTGACGCAGGCCAGCACCGCGCCGAGCGCGGGGCGAAGTTCCTCGGCAAGGCCATCGACGCCCTCGTGCGCCTCGAGTCGGGAAACACCATCGTCTACCGGTGCGTCGGCTATCTACGCCAGCTGCTCGGCCTCGTGCACAGCTGGGGGGTGGCATCCCCGCAGACGGCACTGCTGGGAGGCATGATTGCCTCCTTGGACGGACCCGACTCGCACGGCCACAGCCACGGCCACGGCCATGCCTCCCACGAGGTGTTCACGCCCATCCCGCTCTTTGCACAAACACCGTCGGGGGGGCTCGATGATGAGCTGGAGCTGGGCCACTTCTTCACCTCCGAGTTTCAGCGCTGGTTTGAGCGCGTTCCGCAGTAAACTATTCTTCTCTGTGCGCTTATGGCAGTAATAGGACTCGCCGTAAAACTGGTAGGCGGCGATATTGGATTGAAGAATACGGTTCCTGGTACATAGCCATGCATACTTTACTCGTAGTGAAGTCATGCAGATCTGTACACTTTGTTGTGACTAGAGTAATTACTTTGCTGAGAAGGTTGGAGCCAACACAGCAAGCTGAAGTGTCCAAGGCCGACTCGCTTGGAGCGAAGGAGCACAGGATTGGTTACATCATTGTTTCGGACCGAAGAGCGCAATCTAGCAAGTGAGATGGCAACGTACATGTTTCTTCTGTACTTGTGAGCTCGTCTGTCTGGTAAGCCACTGAGATCATGAACTGATGTATTACCCCCATGCAGTACATACGCAGGTTGCATTGCACGCAGCACAACACACTGACCTTTCCACAGAGCTTGTCAGCTCTACCCCGTAAGTTCACCGCCACGCAAACTGTAAGATGCTAGTAGAGTCTATGCTTGACTACCTAAGCGAGCGAGCCTTGACAGTCCTACGTAAGATATGACATCAGTGGCCAACGGCGAGTCTGCTTTGCTAGTATTTGCTCTATCTGTATTTGCTCTATCTGTCAATTCAAGACTCAGCGTTCCGACCACCGACACTATTGGCCAGAGGTAGTCTTACGGAGTACAACCGGATAAAACCAAATGTAAGATTCTTACTCCGCACAATTTAGGGGCAGTTGGAGACAGAGGCCAGCCCACCAGACAATTCAGGCAGGAGCTGACCAAGTTTTGGTTCTGAACGTCTAAAACTCCACGAATCAGAAGACGCGATTCGATGGCGAATCCTTCCAGCGCGTTGCCCCAGCACATGGTGCGAATTCTACCCCGTAAGCGATCGGTTTTAGCGGAGTGTGGAGCGCGCTAGGCCTCTTGAGTCTGGGGTTTACGGCTAAGTCTGCAGACAGAGTGCGGGGAAATGCACTAAAGACCGGGACAGACGGATGGAAGACGCGATAAGCCCCACAATTCCACCAATGAAAGCGCTTCGGCAGATCTTCTTGGTGAATGGTGATGTCGAGGTGTCGAGGCAAAGAGTGAGGAGTAAGTCGCACGCGATTGGATGCGATCGGCAGTGCCACCATGAGATTTATTACCCGCGCCGCCGCCCTGCTTCTCGCTCTTCTCGCATACTGCCCAGAAACGCAACTTGACTATCGCCATGGATGAGAAGCCGGCATCAGCGACGGAGGTCGAGGCGCAGCCCTCGTCCACCGGCGGACCAGTCTACGAACATGTCGACGAGAAGACCGACTACAATCGGACAGGCGCTTTGGATGCCGAGAAGAGCGAATTCGACATGACTGTGATCCAGGCTGTCAAGGCCTATCCCAGTGCCAGTTTCTGGGCATTTGTCATGTCAGCCACCATTGTAAGCTCTGCTCGCAGCAGACAGACCATCCGAACGTTCTAATGCTGCAACAGATCATGGAGTCCTACTGTGTCTTCTTAATGGGACAATTCATAGCCACGGAACGGTTTGCCCACGATTTCGGTGTAGAGAGTAAGACTTCAGTGCCGGGATCGGAGGATTATATCATCGTAGCTTCATGGCAGTCGGCATTCCAGTGCAGCGGACCGCTCGGGGCTTTTATCGGTGTCTTCGTCGCAGGTCCCATAACGAGCTGGATTGGCTATCGATGGGCCACCATTGGCGGCCTCATGTTCTTGAACGGCTTCATTTTCATCTTCTATTTCGGAAACAGCCAGGGCATGTTTTTCGCAGCCCAGATCCTGGAAGGCATTCCGTGGGGCATCTTCGTCGCCAACGCACCAGCCTACTGTGCCGAAATCGTGCCCATGAGGTTGAGAGCGCCGGCGACGCAGATGCTTCAGATGTTCTGGGCGATTGGATCGATCATCGTCGGCGGCGTCACATATCACTACCAATCCAGGAACGACTCCTCGGCATACAGGTTCGTTCATTCCCAGCGATACAATGGCAGAACACTGTACTAACATCCTTGTCAGAGTACCCATTGCACTCCAGTGGATTTTCCCGACACCTCTCGCCATCCTGCTCTTCATTGCGCCCGAATCACCCTGGTGGCTCGTACGGAAGGGCCGTCTGGCCGAGGCCGAAAAGGCCGTCAGGCGGCTTGGAAGCGTAAACTCGACCGAAAATCCAGCGGACGCCGTCGCCATGATGCGCCGCACGATCGACCTGGAGAAGAACGTGAAGAAACCCAGTCTTGTCGAACTGTGGAGGGGCACCGATCTCTACCGCACCTTGATCGTGTGCGGTGTGTACGCATCGCAGAATCTGACGGGCAATCTGATCGCCAACCAAGCAGTGTACTTTTTCAAACGTGAGTCCCGCCTAGTCCGGCTTCCTACTTCCTGCTTCCTGCAGCCTCACCGCAGACTAACACCGTCCAGAGGCCGGCATGGCAGAAAACACCGCCTTCGCACTGGGCCTCATCACCTCTGCCCTCCAGTGGATCATGGTCATGCTCTCGTGGATCCTCACCACGTACCTCGGCCGGCGCACCATTTACATCTATGGCCAGCTCATCAACTGCGTCTTTTTGGTCGCGCTCGGTATTGCGGCTTCGGTGGGCGGCGGTGACGCGGCGAGCAATGCGCAAGCATCGCTCGGCTTGATCGTCTCCGTCCTGTTCTGCTTGGGACCCGCTCCGGCCTCGTGGGTGATTATCGGCGAGACGTCGTCTGTTCGTCTCCGGCCACTGACCACCGGCATCGGCCGAGGTGCCTACTACCTGGTCAATATTCCTTGCATCTTTCTTTCCAGCTATATGCTGAACACGGACAAGTGGAACCTGGGTGGCAAGAGCGGCTACGTCTGGGCCGGCACCGCCTTAATTTGCACCGCCATGTCTTGGCTCTGGATTCCCGAGATGAAGGACAGGTCTTTCCGTGAGATTGACATTTTGTTCCGGCGCCATGTCCCGGCTCGCAAATGGAAGAAGACGGTCGTGGACATCAACGACGACGAGTAGGCAGCGACAGTTGGTTGGAATTTGTCTAGTGTGTGTACCATACCTTTTAAATCATCTAAATCATATCTTCAGTGTGTATATGTTTTCCGGTCAGTACAAAGGTGTGTACGCAGAATGCTGTCAAGGTACACCCGTGATTTATCACATAAAACCCGAAAAATGGCGTCCAAGATGCATTTTAAACTATATATCAAAGTATAAGTTGTAAGCAAGTCCAAGGCACAGTTGTGGAAGTTGGCAGACAACTAGACTCCAGATCACCACAGGGTCGGCTTAGCTGAAGGCTACGCTAAATAGGCCTTGAGCCGGCATATCAGTTAGATGAAAGAACTATCCAGTTGCCGTGAAAACGTAACTGCCGAGCTTCCATCGTTCAGCGCAAACTTTGTGTCTAATTAATCCCCAGCCTCAACAGCCTCGCCGCATTCTTCCAGCGGATTCCCTCCAGCTCGTCCTCGCTCACCAGGCCGCTCTCTTCCAGCTCCTGCAGCCACTTCAGCCCGTCGCCGCTCTTCGCAAACGGATAGTCCACGCTGTACAGGATGCGGTCGTGCTTTGTGTTGCGCAGGATGCACGCCAGAGGATCAAGCGCCCAGTTGCCGCTTGTCGTCAGCCACAGGTTCGTGTCCCACACCTCGCGGAACGATCTCGCCCTCCCCCACCGTGCCGATGTCCGCTCGATCCGCTGCAACATGTACGGGATCATCTCGCCCATATGCCCGATGACGATCTTGAGCGCGGGGAACCGGTCGAACACGCCCGCGGCGTACAGCCGCAGGATGTGCAGCGCCACATCGCTGTGCCATCCGAAGCCAAACGCGAGAATGGCCGTCATCACATCGTCGGGGAGGTGCGGAGACTTGTACGCAGCAAACAGCGGCGGTGATGGCCAGGTTGGGTGAATGTAGATGGGCACGTCCAAACCCGTCGCTGCCTCCCAAAGCTCGTCGAACTCGGGGCCGTCGTAGTAGAGCCCGGCGTCTGTGTGGCTGTCGATCAGGGCGCCGACAAACGCCAGTCCGCCGTGGTCCTGTCCAGTACACGTCCGGCGCAGCTCTCTGGCAGCCTCCCGAGGCTCGTGCATGGGCAGCTCGGCAAAACCGGCAAACCTGCCTGGATGAAGGCGCACGGCCTTGGCGAGCTGGTCATTGCACTCTCGACACCCTGCTGTGGACAGATCGCCCGGCGCGTGCGAGATCACCTGCATTGTGACGTTGCCGCTGTCCATGTCCGCGATCCGCCGGGAGCCCAGATCGGTGAACTGCTCAAAGAGCCCAGGAACGGCCTTGAAGCCAGCCAGACGGGGGTCGCCTTGTCTGTGCGCAGCATCGGAGAGGAAGTGCTCCTCAAGGGTGATTATGGGCCTCTTGGTGGAACTAGCCATCGAGGATATGGAAATGTGCTGCCCGTGTGCCTCGGTTAAGAAGGGGTTTCCGGAACTAACTGTGCGCTATACAACTTATTGCAATCATGTTTGGTTCTCAGAGCGTGCTTAAAGAGCAAGGAGTTGCATCTTTTATATGCTACGGCCGTGAGCAGACTATGGAGTTGAGCCTGCGTTAGGTCCGAAGCTGCAGCTGATCGATTCACGGAGATAGCGCTGGTGCTCCGGATAGACACTAAGAGCGTTTGGCCAGTGCTAGCAGACCAGATTTGTAGAGGTGATGATGGTCTCTTCTCCTTTTCAAGCTTAGTAACAAGTCACGTTTATGTGGGCAGCATTTCATTGGCGAGGGAGTCTCTTCGAGGTGGAACACAAGAGACCTGAATGCCCTGAGGAGCATCGGCACTAAATCTGAAGTTTCCGGTCGACGGGCTTCGGCATCCCATCTGCAGTTGTAAAATAACATGTCTACAGACATGGCAATAACTGCGGTTTCAGCCTTGGTGCCAGCCCAACAAATTTACGCAGTCATAGGGTCCTCGGCAAAGCGATGACCGCGTTTCTCTACAAAACGTGGTTCATCGGCTTCGTTTGATTTATCACGAGTTATAAATAGAGAATTGCTAATGAGACCATAATTTCTTGCTATCGGGACCATGAACAGGCGATAAGGCCAGAGGTACAACGGGTGGGTCACATCGATTCACCGCCTTCTAGTCCACAAAATAATTTCATTCAGCCAATCAAAATTAAGCTAGTCTCTCTCGCCAATTGATGCGCTGCTTTCGAGGCCGAAGACCGTAACCCCCCCCCTGAGCGTCACCATCCCTATCTTCCCTAGCCCCCTCCTCCTCTCTTCCTTCAGTATTCATAGACATTGCCAAATTGGGCAGCCCCTCGTCGCTAAGGTCTACCATATGCACCGCATCCTCCTCCTCCTCCTCCTCCTCTTCCTCTAGTATAATGTCATCGAGAGCGGCTGCACGTTTCCGTGTCGGTGGCTGAGAATCAGCTTCGTCCATCGCCGTCAGGCTAGGGCCATACTCGAAGGCCGATAATTGGCGCCGAATTGACGCAGGAGGCGGGCGACTGTGATGGGAGGGGCCTGGCTGCGTTGGCCTGCGCTGCGACGAGGGAAAAACAGAGAATTCGTTGCGTCCAAATGGCCCTTCGTTGCGCGGTCGGCCTCGCGTTTTTGTTACCACATTTGGCTCTTGAATTCGAAGAAGAGGATTACTTTCAGACTAGATCACTGTTAGTAAAAAATAAGAAACTTTTATAGTTAGTAACGTACCAAATCAGATTCTAACCACTAGTACGAATCGATCTCGCTCTTCATAATTGCCCTCCCTTCGTCTAAATGCTTCAATATCGTGTGGGAGCAGGGGATACCTTGTTGTTGCTCGAAGGTACCTAGGCAAGGGCGTGTAGGAGGTGCAAAAGGGGCTCTAGACCGGGTAGCAATTAGACCAAGAGCAAGTCGATGCTGCTTGACTAAATGATCAAGACACTTTGACGATACTTGGTAATGTAAGCGTCCAAGCCATGCAAACCCGATGTAGTCACGGCGGCGCTTTTCCTTTTGAATAGCCACCTCCTCGTTAATCATGCGCTCCTTATCACGAAGAAGCTCTGTAATAACGTCAAAAACCAGCTTTGCGTCCCCAGTACCATAAACTAAACACTGCTTCAATTGCCGATGCGCAGACTCCGTTGGGGATGTGGTACGCTGACCGAAGTTTCGGCGTCTGTTTGTAAAGCAGGTTGCCCATTCATAACGATGTGGCCAATACTCATTGCGCAAGTAAGTGATGATCTTTTCTTGGTCTTGAAAGTCATTACGTAGGCGGTCCCATGCCTCTTGAAACATCGTCTCTGTTGGTGCATAAATGACAAACTTCCAGATGTCAAACAAGCCCTGCCGCGTATGCGGGATAATATCTGGCAGCGAAAGAGGGAGTGCGTGGTGATTGCGATAGAAGTTATTCAGATTAGCCACAGCAGCGTCCTCCTCTTCCTCCTCTTCCTCGTCTTCGTCTTCGCCAGCACCATTAGCTGGCTTCTTCCATTTTCGCTTAATATTCAAGACGATGTTGCCATTAACGTGAAAGACGCAGAGCTGTTGCGCTACTGTTGGCATATACGTCCTAAGCGCTGACTTTAAGGCAGTCTCAATGTGACGGGCCATGGCCCGGTATAAGCCTCGGCTCTGCCCTCAGCATCTCCCTGCCTTAGTCAGCCACTATTCCGACCGCACCCGTTACCCACGCAGGCTAGACCATTCGAAATCCACTTTGCCAGCACACGATCCCAACCGTCAGGCCAGCTGGGCAGCAACCACTTTGCCAGCGCACGACTGGTGACCGGCAACGGAGGAAAGGGACCGCGATAGCCGCGTGGGAAGAAAGGGACCTTGATAGCCGCGAGGAAAGAAGGGGTATAACTATGGGGGATGCTGCTTGTAAAACTTAGCCTTGATCCTTCCTTTTTCCCTCAGCTTAGTTTTCAACCAGTTTCGTTCTTCCAGCTGCGACTTCTTCCTCTGGTAGAACTCTCACATAAAACTAAGCTCATTCTATCCCTTGACCCGAACTTGGTGCTTTTTTTTAAGCAATCCTCTGGACCGAACTTTGTGCTTTTCGAAGCAATCTCTTGACCCGAACCTTGTGCTTTCTTAAGCAACCTCTTGACCCGAACTTTGTGCTTTTCTAAGCAATATCTTGACCCGAACTTTGTGCTTTTTTAAGCAATCTTTTGAACCGAACTTTGTGCTTTTCGAAGCAATCTCTTGACCCGAACCTTGTGCTTTCTTAAGCAACCTCTTGATCCGAACTTTGTGCTTTTTTAAGCAATATCTTGGACCGAACTTTGTGCTTTTTTAAGCAATCCTCTGGACCGAACTTTGTGCTTTTCGAAGCAACCTCTTGACCCGAACTTGGTGCTTTTCTAAGCAATATCTTGACCCGAACTTTGTGCTTTTTTAAGCAATCTTTTGAACCGAACTTTGTGCTTTTCGAAGCAATTCTCTCGACCTAAACCTTGTGCTTTTTTTTGAAAGCAATCTCTTGAACCGAACTCTGTACTCTTTAAAGCACCATGGACCCTGATCAACCCCTGCCTCCTCCACCGGCGCAGAACTTCGATTTAGAAGCTACGCTGCGCCACATCATCACTCGCATCGAGGCCTTAGAAATACCTGCACCCACCCCCGCCCCCGCTCCTGCCCCTGCTGTCGAAACTACGGCTGCTACGACGGAACCAGCTCCCGTGACCACGCACCCGAAAAAGGTCCTCCCGGACATCCTTTGCTTTTCGGGTGACCGAAAGGACTATCGTGCGTGGTCCCTAGGAGCTAGAAGCAAGATCAGGACAGACGGACTAGCCATTGGGTCACCGGACGCTCAGTTCTCTTACCTGCTCTCCCGACTCGACCCAAAAGCTGCGTTATTAATGGCCCCGTTTGTGGAAGCGGTATCTGACGCAAACCGTAATGCGAATCATTTCTTGACCTATATGGATTCGATCTTCGTTGATCCAAACATGGCTGCCCGTTCCCTTGACCAGCTCCAGACGTTGAAGCAGAGACCTAATGAAACCTTCGCCTTATTCTTGCCCCGTTTTGAACGCCTCCTTGCTGAGGCTGGTTTAGCCTCGGCTCCAGAACAAGTTAAGAAAAGCTATCTAAACAACTCCTTGTCCTACGACCTTCGTCGAACCATGGTTACGGCACAAATCCCAGACGATTACCAAGGTTTCGTGCATCAGCTTTTTACGGTCAGCTCTCGTTTGGACTCGCTAAAATACACGGACTGGCCTAGGCCGGAGAAGACTAAGCCTTTTCCGGTATACCCGGAAGCCATGAACCTAGACCCCCCCGTGCGTACCGCTGCTGGTCGTTTGACTGACAGAGAAAGAGACGTCCGGCGGGCAAAAGGGCTATGCTACTACTGCGGCAAGTCTGGGCACTTAAAGTTTAACTGTCCTGAACTAAACTCTGCCCCCCCCTATGTTCGGCCTACTAGGGCCAAGAAAGCAGTAACGCAAACTACGACGAAGAAACCTGCTTTCGACTTGCCCGTACTGCTTAAGACCCCTGAAACGTCTGAAGCAGAGTCTGAGTCGGAAAACTAGGTGCTCCTGAGCCAAGTCTCGCCCAGGAGCCTCTAGGGACGAAGTCTGTAAAGGAACCAGAATCGGATCGTGGAATGTATATAGACGCCTTCTTGGAAGAAACGAATGTACGCCCATTTATCGACTCTGGCTGTCTCTGCTATGCTACCGTCTCTGAGCAACTAGTGAACCGTTTGAACCTGCCTACCTTCTTGATCTCCCCTAGGCCACTTGAACAAGTAGCCTTTTTGAAGAACCCACCTATCGTCAATAAGGTTGCTACCTTTCTGCTTGACGTGGGGGGATTTGAACGAAAAACCACGGCTTATGTTATCCCTGGACAGTTGGACCCCGTGATCCTTGGCAATGGCTGGCTAGTAAAGCACGACGCCTCCCTCCGCCCTGCACTGGATCAGATCACTCTTCGAAAGCCCTTTCGAGTAACCTTGAAAGGCACGCTGCCTCTAGCCACTGCTATCTCGACTAAACAGACGATAAGGCACCTTGGCACCAAGACTCTGAAACTATACGCCGTCACCCTAGACGACGTACAAGCTGCACTTCGAGAAAAGGTTTACCCTAACCCTGCTTCTGAAGCCCCAGACTGGCTAATACCAGCACTGGCCGCCTTTGACCGAGAAAAGGCCAAGAAGCTTCCCCCGAATCGCCCTGGCCACGACCATGAAATCAGACTTCAGGACGGCGCCGTCGTCCCAGCCCGGCCCCTTTACTCTATGTCTCGGGAAGAACTCCTAGTGCTTCGGAAGACCCTTGCTGAGCTAGAAGCTCAAGGTTTTATCCGCCCTTCGTCTTCGTCCGCCGCCGCCCCTGTCCTTTTCGTCAAAAAGCCTGGTGGCGGGCTCCGTTTTTGTGTTGATTTCCGTGGGTTAAATGCTATAACAATTAAGGACGCATATCCTTTACCGTTAATAGCTGAAACCCTCCGGGAAATAGCTTCTTGCCGCTGGATCTCAAAGCTGGATGTTATTTCTGCCTTTCACAGACTCCGGGTTAAGCCCGGCGACGAGTGGAAGACTGCGTTCCGAACAAGGCTTGGCTCCTTTGAATGGCTTGTTACTCCTTTTGGCTTACAAGGAGCCCCTGCTAGCTTCCAACGGTACATCAACCATGTTCTCCGTGAATCCTTAGGACGATGGGTAGCCGCATACATTGACGATGTGGTTATTTATTCAAACGGCTCCCAGGAGGATCATCGAACGAAGGTCCTCAGCACTGTTACCAAGCTTTCGGAAGCAGGGCTCCAGTTAGACTGGTCAAAGTCCCGTTTCGAGGTAAAAGAGACCCGGTTCCTTGGTTACCTTATAGTCCCTGGAGAGGGCTTAAAGGTAGATCCAGAAAAGATCTCTACGATTCAAGGTTGGAAGGAGCCTCGCAGTGTAAAAGGCGTACGCAGCTTCTTAGGCTTTTCGAACTACTACCGCGTCTTCGTAAAGAATTTCTCTGGACTAGCTGCTGCGCTGACTTCTCTCACTAAGAAGGATCGTCCTTTCGTTTGGGCCCCTGAATGTCAAACTTCCTTCGACGCTTTAAAGGAAGCCTTGATTTCTGCACCTCTGCTTGCTGCCTGGCACCCTGACCGAAAAACGAAAGTTGAAGCGGATGCTTCTGGTTATGTGTTAGGGGGGGTTCTTTCGCAACTAAACCCCCTAGACGCCTTGTGGCACCCTGTTGGCTATTACTCCCGGAAGCTTACGCCTACTGAAGCTAACTATCCTATCCACGATAAGGAGATGTTAGCTGTAGTAAGCTGCCTAAAGGAGTGGCGGCCAGAGCTAGTTGGAAGACCGTTCGAAGTCCACTCTGACCACCGAAACCTTGGCTATTTCAAGTCTAAGCAACATCTGGCCGAGAGGCAAGCCCGTTGGGCATATGAACTTTCAGACTTTGACTTCTCTATTGTGCACCGCCCAGGAAACTTGCAAGTGGTCTCCGACGCGTTGTCACGAAGGGAGCAAGACCTTCCTGTTGGGGCAGAGGACGAAAGGATATCGGGAAGGGATCGTACGCTTTTGGCACCCCAGATCGATGGGTCCCTTCGAGTTAAGATCGGCTTTATTTCCCACGGCGATGAGGGCACTCCGGACGAAAGATTAACAGAACTAGAGGCTAGACTGGCCCAGACACTAGCCCCCAAATCCCCATTCGACGACGAATCCTTGACTGCTCTTTGGCACCAAGGGCTAGCAGCTAACCCCCGCTACTTTAAGCTACGGGAGGCCGTTCGAGAAGGCGCCCGGCAATTCCCTAAATCCTTTGGCTTACCAGTCACGATTTCTGAGTGCTCTATAGACTCGGGGAACCGCCTTTGCTGGAGGGAGAGGATTTGGATCCCGCACTTCGAACCTCTTCGTACGACATTAATCCAAAAGATCCATAACTCTCTCCTCTCCGGCCACCCAGGTAGAGAAGGAACCAGAGACCTAGTCTCTAGGGAGTATACTTGGCCAGGCCTTTCGGCCGATGTACGTCGGCTAGTAAGGAATTGTGATATTTGTGGCAAAGCAAAGCCATGGCTGACGCCCAGGAAGCCCAGGAGCGTCACGCCAACAAGTCTAGGCAAGCTGCTGAATCTTTCCAGATTGGGGATAAGGTCTTTCTACGCCTACGGAACGTGCGGACGGCCCGCCCCTCTAAAAAGCTTGACTGGGTTAATTTACCTTTTAAGGTTATTAGCTTAGTCGGTTCACACGCGGTTAAGCTTAATACGCCCCCCGGCATTCACCCTGTCTTTCACGTCGACTTACTCCGCCGCGCCCCTGAAGACCCATTTCCGTCCCAGACTACACCGGATTTCACCCCGCCTCCCATCCTCCCAGCCGCAGCCGATCCCAACCACCAGGCCGGCGAATACCTAGTTGAATCTATCCTTCGGTTCCGAAAGCACGGCCGCGGCTACCAGGTATTGGTTAAATGGGTAGGATATCCTAGCCCAACCTGGGAACCTCTGACAGACCTACGGGATACGGCTGCCTGCGAAAGCTTTGAAAATAGTCTCCCTACGCCACCTCCGTGGAAGGAAGAGGAGGCTATTGTGACGGGCCATGGCCCGGTATAAGCCTCGGCTCTGCCCTCAGCATCTCCCTGCCTTAGTCAGCCACTATTCCGACCGCACCCGTTACCCACGCAGGCTAGACCATTCGAAATCCATTCGAAATCCACTTTGCCAGCACACGATCCCAACCGTCAGGCCAGCTAGGCAGCAACCACTTTGCCAGCGCACGACTGGTGACCGGCAACGGAGGAAAGGGACCGCGATAGCCGCGTGGGAAGAAAGGGACCTTGATAGCCGCGAGGAAAGAAGGGGTGTATAACTATGGGGGATGCTGCTTGTAAAACTTAGCCTTGATCCTTCCTTTTTCCCTCAGCTTAGTTTTCAACCAGTTTCGTTCTTCCAGCTGCGACTTCTTCCTCTGGTAGAACTCTCACAATTGATGCCCCAAAGTCGGTTGTTTTTGCGAAGAGATGTTATAGACGCTTTCCATTTGCAACCAGCCCGAATAGTACTGCTATGCCGACTTTGCTGATGCGACTGATTAAGCTCTCGTTTTAAGCAGCCAATGATAACATGAGTAGGCTTGCCATCGATGAGGTTTGACGACCGCCGTTTGCTAACAGCAAAGCCAGACGCCTTAGCCCATTCGGTAAGGTCATGGTAAAGCTCTTCGAAAGTGGCATATAACGGCCCTGCAACTAAGCGATGATCGTCGGGCGGTCGGGCGGGCACGGCAGCAGCGATGATATCATCCATTTCGAAGCGACTCTGTCTGTAAAAAGCAGCAGTATTAGCATGCAACATCTAACAAAAGTACGGTATAATACGTACTGAATGAGGCCGCGTTTTTGACGCAAAGAAGACTAATTAATGAAGCGACTATGAATTATCGTGGCAAAAATTACTGTAGTGGCGGTAGCGCAGAGGCAGAATTATAAGACTAGCTACATATAGTATAGCGTGCATTGCCAGCCAATCAAATCGCATATGGCTAGTCCACCCGTTGTACCTCTGGCCTTATCGCCTGTTCATGGTCCCGATAGCAAGAAATTATGGTCTCATTAGCAATTCTCATTATTATAGCCAGTTCTTACTGTGCAAGTTTTCATCTGTTGTTTTTGATCCTTTCCTTCTGCTTCATATTGTCCTGGCTGATTTAATAGCTAATACCTAAGTCGGCATGCCGTCTGAGGGCGTACTATAACAAAGTATCGTAACTTTTCTTGTCTTTTATGGCTTACTTTCCATCTTTAAGGAATTATCTGCGGTGTTTATGGGGTCGTCGTATCCGGAGAGAAAACTGAGAGCCAAGTGAAAGCATGAGCTAAATACTAATACTACGTGTGTGGTCCGTGCACCACGCGCAGCATTATCTAATGGACGTTCTAATGGACGTTCTAATGGACGTTGTCGTTTTCAAAGCAGAGCCTGGATGTGCATGGTGTTGCTCTTGGCAAAGCTGTGTTCTGTGTTGCAGTGCCGTTTCGTTCCTGTTTTTTTCGTTACTGATATTTGCTGCTTAGATGAAACTGATATCATTGGACTGTACAGTGTATTCAACAATATATTCAACAATCTATTTATGACCTTTTACGTTACCAAATTCCCACTGGCATTATCCTTATATTATATGAGCATTTGCTCGCCATATTCTCCTATTCCTGCCTATTCATACTCCTGGATATTCTCATGTTAAGGGTTCTAACAACGCTATGAATTTGTATAACAGAAAAGACAAGACATGCTGCGTCCAAGACTATGCAGAGTGATTAGGCAGCTGGGTGCACTGATTTCCGCAGCTTCTTGCCCACGATATCGCTGTTTGCGGCACCAGAGGCGCCAGCGGGAGCAGCAGTTTCGGCCGCCTCGCCGGCAAGCGCCGCCGGGCCGAGACCAATGCCCTTGGCGCGGCCACGCAGAATAGCCTCGAGGGCGCGGCCAACGGCCGGCAGGTCGCCGAGGAGGCTGATGTGACCGCGGTCCGTGCTGACGTAGCCGTCGCGGACGACGCTGTAGCCGTCGGGCAGCATGGACTCGCGGGTCAGGACGACGCCGTCGCCGGAGCGGAAGGCCAGGTCGTCGTAGGCGTTGACGGAGGCAATGACGTCGGGGCTGGGCACGCGGGCGGCGTAGACGGTGGGGATGCCCTTGCCGTAGAGCACGGCGAGCGGCGGGTAGGCGTTGGCCTCGGTGAGGGCGGGCCGGTGGGCGAGCTCGGCGCGGAAGCGCTTGGTGGCGACGAGGGTGCGGGCGAGGTAGGCGCGGTAGTCCTCGGGCGAGGGGCCGGAGGGTGTCGGCGTGTTGGCGGTGGCAGAGGAAGCGGTAGCGGTGGCGGTGGCCGTAGCAGCAGCGGGCGCCGGGGAGCCGGGGCTGGCGGCGGCGGTGGCGGCGGCGGCCTGGTCGAGGTCGGAGGAGCTGCGGCCGCGCAGCGAGAGGCTGGCGAGGCTGGGCAGGCTCGGCAGGCTGAGGCTGGGCAGGTCTTCGAGCAGGGCGCCGATGCTGCTGCGCGGGTGCAGCGACGGCAGCGGCGGCAGGCCGAGACAGGGCGAGAGGCGGTAGCGCAGCCACTCGTCGGGGTTGTAAAAGTCGATGCGGTACTCGACGGACGGGTCCTTGCTGTTGATGAAGCAGTAGCCGTCCTCGGGCAGGAAGACAAAGGTGGAGCGCAGCGACATGTGCACGGCGGCCGTCAGCACTTTCTCGTTGAGCAGCACGGCGTCGCCGTTGCGCAGCGGGCCGAGGATGTTGATGCAGCGCTGCGGCGCGCCGGCAAAGACGACGCCGGCGAACAGGTCCGGCCGCTGGTTGACGGCGTGGCGCGTGATGATGCCGCCGAGCGAGTGCGCGATCACGATGGCGCCCCGGGGGGACGCGGCGTCGGACCGGTCGTTGCACGGCAGACCCGCGAGGAAGGCGACGAGCCGCTGCGACAGCAGCGCCGGGCTCAGCCGCCAGTCGTAGCCGTAGTCGTGCACGCGCAGCCGGCCGCGCCGGGCATTCTCGCACTCGCGCAGCTTGCGGAACAGCCGCCGCGAAATGTCCACGGGCCCAATGTGCTGCAGCATGCCGGACGCGAAGATGCGCTCGTGCATGGCGGCCTCGTCGGCGTCGTCGAGGCCGACCGCCATGTTGACCTTGCGGATGTTGAGCCCAACCTTGACCGGCACCCAGAGCTGGCGGTGCGGCGGCTCGGCCGACCGCAGGATCGACCCGCGGTAGCCCCCCAGCACCACAATGTCGCCTGTCATCTGCGCGAGCGCCGCGTCCAGCGGCGACTGCGGCGACTGCGGCGGCTCCGCGCCCGCGCCGCCCGCGCCGCCCGCGCCCGCACCCGCGCCGCCCAGCTTGAACGACGGCCGGTCCGCGAAGCTGTCCATGATGGCCTTGACGCGCGAGTTGACCTGCGCGTGGATGTTGTCAAAGTTGGCGCCGTCGCCGAGCGAGGACACGCGCGAGAGCGTCTGGTAGAGCAGCGAGTCGTCCGACGCTGCGCGGTGCAAGCGACGGCCGGCCGGCGTCTTGGCCGTCTGCGACCTCCGCGGACCCGCCGCCGTCTGGGCCGCGGGTTGGACCGCCGGCTGGACCGTCCCGGCCTGCGTCTGGGACACGGACCGGGGCGCCGGCGCCGGCGCCGTCGGCGACACCGTCTGTCGCCGCATGGGCGACGTCGGCGACCGGAACGACGGACTGGACAGGCTCGTCAGGAACGTGCTCGCGCTCGACAGCGACAGCGACGGCAGCGACGGCAGCGCTTTGGAGAGCCGCCGCAGCGCGTCCGAGCCGACCGACGACGACCGGCCGTGGCGCGTGGCCTGCAGGGCGGCGCGCACGGCCTGTGTCCGGCGTGGGGACGGTGGCGGTGCCGGCGCGGCCGGCGTGGCCGGAGCCGCCGGGGCGACATGCACTCTGGGTGTTGGCTGGGCCGGCACCGGAGCAGCCGCGTCCAGCAAGCCGGCTCGCGCGTCGAGGCCCAGCACCATGGCAATCTCCTCGGCCGGCGTGCGCGGCGACGACAGCCGCGAGGCCATGGGGCTGAGCGTCGGCAGGATGAATGACTGCGCGTCGTCCTGGTCGCCGTAGATGTCGTCGGCGTCCGGCGTCTCGGTGTCGGGCGTTCCGGCGTCCGACTGGTCGGCTGATCGGGCGCCTGCCGGCACAGCCTCGGTGCCGAGGTCCGCGCCAAGCCCGGCGGACGGCACGACGTCCGGCTGGGCGTTCATGCTGGGCAAGCAAGGCAAAGGGCAAAGGGCAAAAGGCAAAAGGCAGAGAGCACAGAGCGCAGAGCAAAGCCACAGCAAATGGCGAGCCGTGTGCAGTCGAAGAAGAGTGCGGGATCACAAGAGCTGACGACGCCGCCAGAAAAGCGCCGGGGCATCCGAAACGCCGAGGCGTTGCCGCCCTAGGCCCATACGATCATACGGTGAGTGCGCAGTACTCGTACAGACGCCTGCAATACGGCGCCAGCGATACGGCGCCAGCGCTGCAGCACAGCCGCCAAGACCTGCAGTCGCTGGCGTCGGCTGCGGCTGACTTGCAGCGCTGTCCGTGCTGTCTCCGTCAGACTGTCAAATGCGTGTCTGGCGCTCCACTCGGCCTGGCTGCAGCCGTCGGGCTGCTTCTGCGTTGCATTGGGCTCTGAATACACACCAAAGCGACGGCACGACTGTTGACGTAATCGGATACCGGTCATACAGTGCCGCACAGTACGGAAGACGGAGACGAGACGCATAATTAGGCAGCCGTTCGCGAGATCGATGCGAACTAGATGTCTACAGACGCGGCAACGTGGTGGCGGCATGGACGGGCATAGGCGAGACAGCAGTGCTCGCCACGCTGCACAGCAGCGCAGCGGCCCATTGGCATAATCAGTCTCATAAAATACATGGGCACTGCACAATCTGCAGGGACACGTCGAATGCAGGAAACGTCAACACTCTCCGCTGCTCCGTCGCCATGACACGTGAGTGGCCCCTCCCGCGGCTCACGACGGCTTCGTCGTCACGGAGAACTTGCCGTCGATGGCCACGATCTCCTCGATCGACCGCAGGTAGCCCGGCTCCTTCTCGATCCGCTCAATGTACGCAAACGTCTTGGGGAACGTCTTCGCGGCCGAGCCGGCCTCCCAGGGCCCGAGGTCGTCGAGCCGCGCGCGCGCCGCCAGCAGCGGGAAGCTGAGGAGGATGTCGGCCACCGTCAGACGGCCGCCGCAGAGGTAGCCGTCGCCGTCGCAGCCGGTGGCCGGCGGCGCGGCCAGGAACGACTCGAGCAGCGCCATGTTGCGCGCAATGTTGGGCCGCGTAAAGGCGCCGTTGATCTTGTTCGCGATGGCGCCCGTGAGCGGCCGCACGAGCCACGGCACCTGCGGGCCGCGCAGCTGGCCCAGCACGAGCACGAACACGAGGTACGGCATCATGGTGCCCTCGGCAAAGTGCAGCAGGTACTGCTGCCGGTGCCACGCCGCCGTCTCGCCGCCGACCACCTCGGCCTGGCCCGCGAGCCAGCGCGCCGGCACCAGGCCCGCCTTGGGCCCGCGCGCGTAGTGCGCCGCCAGGTACGACATGATCTGCCCGCTCTCGGCCAGCGTCACCTTGGGCAGCGACGCGTCCGCCGGTTCGATCGTGAGCACCGGCGACTTGCCCAGCGGCCACACCTCGCGCAGCGCCGCCGGCGCAAGCATGCCGTTGACCCGGTGGTACACCTTGATCTCGTGCGGCACGTCGAGCTCCACTGCCGTGCTGTCAGCCCGGCTCTCCTGCCAGCGAAGCGCGGCACTCACCTAGCAGCCACAGGACGCTCTGGGCGCGCGATCCGTCAAGCCTAGTCCGTCAGCGGATACCCTCCCTGGCGCGGCACGTCAGCCCTACTCCGCCAGCGTACCAGTGCAACACGATCTTTGGCTGAGCCGCCGGGGCCTGGACTGCTGTCTCCGCCATGCTGCTGGTCTCTGAGAAACGGGAGGTCGAAGGATTTCGAATTCGAAAGGGAATAACTAATATCGGAGTTCGAAACGGAAGAGTCGTACAACGAATCACCTGAAGCCTTTGGATGTTTTTGTTCAGAACGGAAGAAGGCGTTGCCCTGCTATATAGTGCTCGTGCTCGTTCGTCAAAGTGCAGATCGCCCGACGCAAGTTATTCTTCCTCCGTACTTCGTATCTCGGTCAGGCGTCTTCCCGGGTGCAAGGGCACGGATCGAGCCATTAAGCTTAGGTGTTTCATTGGACCGGACTGCTTTATTATGGGGTGCACCATATTTAGTGGGTCTGATCGCATCAGGTTTCTGGGGATTTGGAAGTGGCAATAAAGACTAGATAAACAAGCGTAATCGATGCCGCGGCGCTACGAACAAGTATGCTGCTCGTACCCGTACTCGTACGACTAGGCCGGAGCGAATGCTGGCCCAAGCGAGCACACTGTGCCCACACTCGCGTACTCCGCACGGAAGCACATCGGCCCGTAGTTGCTGTTTGATTCCATATCTCTTCGATTATTCAAAAGAGGACAACGGCGTAGCCTTGTCCCCACTCTTCATTTGCGCCTACTCTTCTTTTCCGAGCCGTCCGGCTGTCTTGGCCGTCTCCAAATATACGCCCGGGCTGTCTGCCGTCCCGCCTCCGTTTCGTTGTCTGGCCCACGGCCCCGGCTCCCTGGGCCACTCCTAGTACAGGGTCTGGAAGACGGCCGATATTGCCGCCTTGTCGTACTTGACGTACTTGCCCTTGCCCTTGTCCACCTCGTGGTACCGGTCGTAGAAACGGTAGTACAGCGGCTCCAGCATCTGCTGGATGTTGCGCGCAAACGCCTGCCGCACCTCGCGCTCCATGTTGAGCTGCTTGTGGCGCGCCACCAGATCGTCAAAGGCCGCGTTGAATGCCGTGAACTTGCCCTTGATGTTCTCCTTGTCCTTGGACGAGAGGCCCCGGACGATCGACGACGAGTCCACCGAGCTCTGGCCCTGGCCCGACGTCGGCCGCATCCCCGCCCGGTTCGTGTGGATCACGTCAAACAGGTGCATCGACACGTCCTTGGCCGCCTCGAGATACTGCGACGCCGCCTTCTTGCGCCACGGGTCCGTCACCGCCGCCAGACGCGTCTCCAGCAGTTCGTCGAGCTCCGAGCTGCGGATCATGCGCTCCATGATCGCCAGGCTGTTGGCGAGGAAGACGCCGCCGATCACTTTGCGCGCCAGACCAGCGCCGCCGCTGCTGCCGCCGCCCGTGCTCACGCTGGCCGTGCGCCCGCGGGCCTCAAGCGCCGTCAGCAGCGCCTCCATCGTGTCCGTGCAGTAGTGCGCGAATATGTCGCGGCCGTCGGCGCCGACGTCAAAGGACGCGAGGCTCGGGATGCCGTCCGCCGCTCCGCGCGCTGTCGCCGTCCCCGATGCGCCGGCACCAGTGCCGTAGCGCCAGCCGCCGTCGCCGATCGAGATCATGATGCTCGAGATAGGCCGCAGAAACTCCACCATGATCTGCAGGCGCTGCATCGTCTCCGCCACAATGGGCAGCGCGGCGCCGTCGACCGGCAGGCTCTGCACGCCATTGACGCGCCGCTTCGTGTCCTCGAGCAGCTCGCCCAGCGACGACTTGGCCGTCTCGCGCACGGGCTTGAGCGCGGCCGCCAGCGACGCCTTGAGCTCGCCCGTGCGCGTCTCCAGCTTGCTCGACAGCGCTGACACGATCTCGACAATCTCGTAGGCCAGGTAGCAGTCGGTCTGCGGGTGCGCCTTGATGTGGCTGTTGAGCTCGCGCAGCGTGCGTGCGAGCTCGGCGAGCGGCAGCTGGCACGCCGCCTGGAAGACGGGCCCCCAGTCTTCGCGCATAAAGATGCTGCAGATGTTGTCGTACTCGGACAGGAGCATGCCCTCCATGGCCTGCGTGTACATGCCGATGCCGTTTGTGCCGGCGCGGTACGCCGCGTCGGCATTCTTCTTCTTGGCCGTGTTGACGCTCGCCGCCGCCAGGTTCTTGAGCGTGCCGCCGAGGTAGGGCCCGCGCACTTCGGCGTAGATCTTGGCCACGGGCGACTCCTGGGTCGACACTGCCGACACGATGGACGCGGCGGCCGAACCGGTGCCGCTGCCACCGGTCTGCTGGCGATGTGCGGCGGATATGTACGCGTTGATGAGGCCGAGACGTGCCGTCGTGTCTTGCGACAGCACCGGGAACGGCTTGTTCTTCGTGACGAAGAAGAGCGGCTCGATCTCGCGCGGCGTCTCGGCGCGCAGCAGCTTGTCAAAGTAGAGCTCGAGCTGGGAGTTGCCGGAGCGGATGAGCCGCTGCAGATCGCCAATGGTCTGCTGCGTCGAGCGTATGTTGGAGGCTTTCATGTCGTTGATGGACCGGTCGAGGCGCTGGATGGAGGAGAGGTAGACGGGCAGGCCGGCCTTTTCTGGGCCAACGCGGATGATCTGTTCCTCGTCGTTCTTGCTGTCGGCCGGATGTCGCAGCCGCTCAATAGCTGCAATTACATTGTCGATGTCTGGTTGGCCCATTAGCATCTTCTTTCTGTACGTTGTCTTGCGTTCCCCTTCTCTCTTCTTTCTTGTCTCCCCTCGTCTCTCGTCTCGTCTCTCCTTTCGTTTCTCCTCTCTCTGCTCTCTCCTCTCTCCTCTCTCCTCTCTCCTCTCTCCTCTCTCCTCTCTCCTCTCTCCTCTCTCCTCTCTCTCATCTCTCCCCTCCCCTTCACATACTGTTGCCCAATATCTGCAACCGCTTGGTCTCGCCGCTGAGCGGCCCTGCCACCTCGCGCACGCTCTTGCCCGTCGCGTCAAGGCGGTTTAGGCTGGCCTCGATCTTCTTCGTCAGCTGCGCCGTCTTCTCGAGCCGCGAGTTGAGCACGTCGACCTCGGCGCGCGCCTCCTCCTCGGCGGCATGGCGGCCGAGCAAGAGGGACGAGCCATTGGACGCCAGTCCGACGGCCATGGTGAGCCCAGACGCGTCTGTGCCGTGCAGGCGCACTGTGGTAGCGGAGAGAACGGCGTCAAGGAGAGTAAAGCGGCAGTTGGAGAGCCGGCTCAACCAGACGTGGGATAAGACGCTCTCTGGAGACAGGAGCTGGCGACAGCGATAGGACCCACTATAGTCGTCATTGTGCCAAACCGGAATTACACTGCTCCGATCCGCGGATCAGCTGTCAGCAACGGATAGTAAATGACGCTAGACAGTATTCGGAACAGTCTATTCGGGCCGCAGGTGTTTTTCTACGGAGTATTACTCCGCAGTGCTTCAGTACTCCGTAAAATTGCAAGGTAATCATTCAAACTCAGAGACGCGAAAGAGACGCGAAATTGATTTGAAGCAGACATTTCCTGTTGCTAGATTACGGTTGAGTAGCTGTTCGAGGCACAGGGGCTGCACAAAACAATACTTCTTGCATTTAAAAGGCTTTCAAAGTTCGCCCTACATTACTACAGTCCTTTGGGTATCTATCGGTGATTTTATCTCATGAACTTACAAAAGATACCGGAAGTCGGTGTTCTCGAGGTCCGTCTTGTCATGCATACCCATACGCATGCCGTCAATCCTGTCTTCCACCGTCTGGGCAGCACCATACACACGGTCGCGACGTCTGTTCTCCCACATCATGTAGATGCGCAGAGCGAGAGCGCAGAAGAATGCTGCGCAGAAACATACCAGGATAGCGGCAATCGCGAGAACATATCTTGGCGAGTCCTGTGTACGGAAGAAAAAGGGGCCGGCGATGTTACCCGTCGCAAAGATGATCAGCATCAGGGCGTTTGTGAACGCGCGCTTGGTGTGACCGGCGACATTTTGTCCGATGATTGTAAGCACGAAGGGCCACTGGACACCAAAATTAGCATCGTCATCGAACATCTACGAGTTCTGGACCGCGGGCCATTCTCACCGTGACGGCATAGGAGTTGACGAGCCAGTAAGCCACAACTCGGCCGTACTTGTTCGCGTCTGTATTCATCGTGCCGTAGATGGTGGAAATGCCAGCAATGGCCGGCAGAAGCGGAACCAGCATACCGAGTGTCCGCAGGTTTCCGTACTTGCGAGACAGGAGACCCCAGACAACCATGGAGCCGGAGCTGACCACAGACGACGGAAGACCAATGAGCAGCGTGTGAAAGGTGTCAAAGCCTAGGCCGGAGACGACCAGCGAACCGAAACTGGTGAGGCCACCGTTGGGCAGCATGGTAAACAGCACAAAGGCAACGATAAGCCAGGTTTTGACATCCTTGATCGCATGCCACATCTGGTAGTACTTCCACTGGTAGTTCTTGATGCCCATCATGTTGGAGGCCACCCGTTGTACGGCAATGACCTGCTCCTCCTTGGTCAGGAACCGTGCCGTGCTGGGCGTCTGCGGCATCCAGACCAGCCAAGCCGCGCCCGTCAGCACGCTGAGAAGACCGAGGACAAGGAAGATGTACATCCACGGCTTCAGCACGGTGTTGGTGATGTGGCCCAGGCCGTACGACAGCAGCGCTGCCAAGATCGAGAACAGGCCCTGCATGCAGGCCCAGAGCATCGTGCGCATGACCTGCTCGTGGCGCGTGTAGAACATGGACGTGTACATGACGAAGCCCGGCGTCACAACAGACTCGGTTACGCCGAGAAGGAACCGGATCACCATGAGACCGCCAAAGTTTTTCAGACCGAGGTGACTGCCAGCGCGTTAGATGGTGCCGTTGCCGGTTTTCGGCCGAGATGGAAACTCACCCGAGCATCAGGACGCCCCAAGAGACCGTCATGAAGCCGAGAATCCGAGCCGTCTTGTACTTCTGCAACAGGTAGTTTGCCGGGTACTGCGCCACGAGATACCCAAAGTAGAACATGGAGCTCGCCCACGAGTACTGCGTGCCGTGCAGGCCGAGGTCATTGCGGAAGTTGAACAGCACCGCCCAGCCCATCGCCACCTTGTCGACATAGTTGAGGCCATACATGAGGCACATGAGCGGCAAGATGTTCCTGTCGATCTTTCGGCGCACCGCGTCCGAGTCCGCCTTCGAGACGGCCGCCTGGCTCACCTCGAAGAGCTCGTAGCCCTCATCTGCGAGGCCCCTCTGCAGTTTTTCGTCTTCGACGTTGGTGTCGACCGGAACGACCGTCTTGATCTCGTTGTTGGCGACCATGGCTGCAGTCGCTCAAATTGACGAAGTCGAGAGCAATATGACTTTGGGGGCACTTCGAGCTGTCTTCTGGGCTCGTACGTGACAGGGCCGTGGCGCTTTTATGTGCAGCATGACGTTCCACTGAACCCCGGCAGGCTTCCGGCGCACTCCCAACGACGAGGCGTTATCAGCTCTGGCAGGCTACATTTCTTACATTGATGGCACTTCGGATCCTGGGACCGACGATTGGGACCAGTCCAAACGGCCGATCATTGTCGGAAATGGAAAGCTATGGATCACATACACAAGCACCGGCCGCTTGTACTTTGTACGGATATCTGCAGCCATGCAAACCCCACTCCTTTTACCAAGCCGCCCCACGAACATTAAAAGCCAAAGGTACAGAGTACTGGAGAATTGGGAGGATTACGTACAGCGGCCATTTGGGCGGACTAAATATCAGCAGCTGTATGTAGACAAGTTTGTTGCCCTCGAGTACTCGTAAAGACTTTATGCGGCATCGACAAAGCTCGGTATTATGCAGATATCCGACATCAACGAGAAAGAATGCCTGGCCTTCCTAGCCAGGCTCGTCCAGCACAAGAGTTACTCGCAGACCGACGGCGAGGTTGCTATCACCGACTTCATGGCGGAAGCACTTCGCGAAATCGGACTCGAGACCAAAGTATGCAAGTTCGACGGCGGGAAACGACAAAATGTTGTTGGGACCTGGCGCGCCGAAGGCCGGGCGGTTGCAGCGAAGAGCCTCCTATTCAACGGTCACCTGGACACAAATCCCGTCTCGGAAGGCTGGACGGTCGACCCGTGGGAGGGCAAGATTGACGACAACTTCATCTACGGCATTGGCGTGAGCAACATGAAGTCTGGTTGCGCCGCCTACTACTGTGCCGTACAGGCCCTCAAGCGCAGTGGCTGGACGCCTCGCGCCGACGTGACTCTCACCTACGTCGTCGGCGAGCTCCAGGGCGGCGTGGGCACCATGGCACTCATCGAGCAGGGCCACATAACCAAGGACACCGCTGATTACTTTATCAACTGCGAGCCCTCTGACATCCGTGCCGTCACAATGCACGCCGAGGCCCTGCACTTTGACGTGACTCTTTTCGGCGTCACGAGACACATGTCTGCCCGCGAGGAGGCATCCGATGCGATCTATGCCGCGTGCGAGGTCATACCCATCTTGGACAGCATGACCTTTCGCGGTGCCAAGAGTCGGGAGCACGAGAAGTGCAACAGATGTTCTGTGGGGGTTGTCCACGGTGCCCTGGGAAAGGACTTGGCAGAGTGGCGACCGGCTCAGGTGGCCGATGTCTGCCGGCTGTCGGGCAGCGCACGTTACGCCCCCGGGCAGACACAGGAGGGCGTCATGGACGACATCCGCGAGGTTCTCGAGGGAGTCACCTCAAAGTACGCCGGTATGCGCTACGAGCTAACGCAGAGATTCGAGCCCACAATGCCTGCCTTTGAAGTCGACAAAGACTCTAAGCTTGTCAAATCCCTCAACACTGCGTACTCAAATATTCGGAGTACCGAGCAGCCTACCGGTGTGCTTGCCCCAACCTGCTTTTACGGATCTGACGCCGGTCATTTGTACAAATCTCTGGGCATGGAGGGTATTGTCTGTGGGCCTGGAGGACGGTACAATACGAGGCCGGACGAGAAAGTCGACATTCCAGACTATTTGGACTGTATCCGCATGTTCATGAGAGTCATTGTTGACCTTTGTGGGAAATAGAATTGTAGCAGAGTGCAGCAGAATCCGAATTGCTGTTCCATTTGTTCGGGGATTTCCGCACTAATGTAGCTCGTGTACTCCGTAGATAAGCGTAGCCACTGATGGCTGCTAGTTTTCCGCGATTTGGAAAGCTACGAAATAAAGTTGGACTAACGGAGATGACACGCATTGATAACGACCAGTCCGTGTCAAACGATTCTGAAAAGCTGTTTATCTTGGGAGATTTCCAGGGACCAACGAGATGCCTACTCTATCACCTGGGTTATCATCAAAAAGGATCCCATACTTTAGCAAAAAAATCAAACATTGAGTTCCAAAGTCTTATCAGCGGGGCTTGCGGCGTCGGCGTGGAGTTCCGGTGGTGGTAATCTGTCCTGGTCCTAACCATGCTAAAGTGTATAAAATGTATGCTCATATAAAATGTGTACCTACAGTTGGCATGCACAGTGGAAAGAGGTCCAATTGTAAAAACTACTCAGGCGCAGCCATAGCTGTCTCGTTAAGATGATGGTCCCGAGCCAACTGCAGGCCGAGCAGGTCATGCTCGAAACACCCTCTGTCGACAACTTGCGTTTGTGGTCTCAGCTGTATAGCGAAGAGGCCCATCTGGCAGGTGACAAGGCACATGCGCAGCGCATTTGCGACCTGTGGGAAACCTACGGGATCTCTTCTAAACTTGTCCAGTATGACGTTTTACAAAACTTTCCCATGTCAACATCCCTGTCCCTGTACAACACCGATGGCTCAGTCAGCTATCGCGCGAAGCTCGTTGAGGATGAGCTCCCCGAAGACCCAACATCTTCTCCCGCTAAAGGTCTACCGGCGTTCCATGGTTTCTCTGCGAATGGTAGCGTCAAGGCCGAACTCGTCTACGCAAACTTTGGTAGGCCTGAGGATTTCGAGAACCTCAAGGCCAACGGCATTGATGTGCGTGGCAAAATCGTCATTTGCAAGTACGCCAAGATTTTCCGGGGTCTGAAAGTTCGTGCAGCTGAGCAATGCGGCGCTGTTGGTGTTATCATGTACAACGATCCGCAGGAGGACGGCCAGTATACAGCCAAGAATGGATATAAGCCATATCCGCATGGACCTGCACGCCATCCGTCCAGCCTCCAGCGAGGAAGCGTTGATTTTTTTTCTGTCGCAGTGGGAGACCCAACAACGCCTGGCTACCCTAGTCTTCCCGGAGAAGATACAAAACGCGGAGATCCCTACCATGCCATTCCTAAAATACCGTCGCTCCCCATATCATACGCCGATGCGACACCGTTCCTGAAAAGCCTTGCTGGGCGAGGGAAGGGCCCCGATGTTATGAGCAAATGTACCGATGGCTGGCAGGGCGAGCTTGAAGAGGTGGACTACTTCACTGGCCCCAGTACGGTGGAGGTGTCTCTCTCTAGTCAAGGTGATTTGATTCTTATATCCAATCCTTAAACAGTATGATTAACAGTATCTGAGGCGAATTCAAATATGCTCCAATCTACAACATTATTGGCGTCATTGAAGGCCAGACAAAAGAGAGCATCATTCTCGGAAACCACCACGATTCCTGGTGTTGCGGCGCTGTGGACCCGATTTCAGGCTCAGCAGCAATGAATGAGGTAGCAAGGGGTCTCGGCGGTCTCATCAAAACCGGGTGGCGCCCATACAGAAAGATGTAAGCCAATACACATGTGCCGGCTACTTGACTAGTGTACTAACTTACAGTACAGTATTCTCTGCTCTTGGGACAATGAAGAGTATGGTCTGGTCGGGTCTACGGAATGGGTCGAAGACAACGCCGATGATCTCAGCGATAATTGCGTTGCTTATATCAATGTCGACGAATCGACCAACGGCGGCCGCTTCCTGGGCGCCGTGGGAAGCCCCTTGTTGGCTGCCGTTCTCCGGTCTACTACGAGCGTGGTTCCTTCTCCCATTTACGACGATAAGTCTGTCTATGATGACTGGGTTGCCAACCTGCGACTCAGTGAATCTAACTTGAAAGACCCTTATCTGTCCCTCATGGGCACAGGAAGCGATTATACTGCATTCTACCACCATCTTGGCATTCCCTCCATCGACATGTTATTCAATCAACAAGGGCAGGGAGTTTACCCGTATCATTCCAACTATGACAGCTTTTACTGGTTGGAGAATTTCGGAGATGTTGGGTTTAAAAAACATAAGGCTATGGCCCAACTCTGGGGCCTCGTTGCGGTGCGATTGGCGGGCACCCCCGTCATACAATTTCTTACTGCAGACTACTCCCTGGCTCTGGCACGAAACATCTCGGAGCTAAAGGGAAAGTTTGGTACTCCAAACTTTTCGAAGCTTGAAAGTGCCATCGAGGACTTTCGTATTGCCGCTGCAAGTTTCGATGCACAAGTCTTGGCGCTAGAGAACGACGAGCCAACCGGCTCAGAGCAGCTGGTGACTCTCAACAAGAAAATGATCCAGCTCGAGCGTGCTTTCTTGACTGATAAAAATGACGGATTGAAAGGTCGGCCCTGGTACAGACATCAGGTGTGTACGGTTTCGTCCTACTTTTCACACTTGAGCCTGCTAACGAAACTGCAGGTCTTTGCTCCTGGACTTTGGCTGGGCTATGACGGAGTCGCATTCCCAGCACTTCACGAGGCGCTTGAGAGGGGTGATATGGAGGAGGCCTACGAGTGCCTCGATAAACTAGAAAAAGTAGTTACGAAAGCTACCAAGGTCCTCTCAACTGTTTAGACCCCGGAGAGTTAATTATATGATACCTCTCTGTCCTCTACCCTCTGCGCTTTACAGAGTACAGCTCGTAGTTCAGAGCCAGCAGTTACAATTGCTTCTATTGGCTAAACCAAATTTTCAGCGAGTTTTCGCGATATTATGTTTAGCGCACAAATTACGGGCCGACAATATTCCTCAACTCGTTCCACAATCTGACATTCAGATTTGTCAAGTTTCTTTCCATATCGCAACACTGCGAAACATCCCCGCAAGTGTGTAGACAGAACGGCAAGCGAACCCATTATGATGACATGAAACGATGGAGGCGAACAGCCGCCACTCCAGAAATGCGCTCGCAGTATGCAACTAGCTTTATTGGCGCTGAGGCAACACTAGTAAACTAACTAAGCACAGTGCGACGCCTGCAGAGTGAAAAAGCTCAAGGCAAGTACGGAGTCGCCAACACTGGCGTATTAGCATCGTGGCCAAGGAATCTGACCTCGCCAGTGTTCAAAAGAGAAACCGATATGCAGTTTTTGTCTCCAAAGCCAAAGGCGTTGTCATTACAGTGGACGCACCGCCCGCACTCCGTTGACGCGAATGCAAGTATCCTGTGCACACAGTTATGCACTTCGCACTGACACGTTGATAGACACTTGACAAATGTCGAGAATCGGCTGCGCCGTCTTGAAAAGGTGTTTGCTACTCTCCTCCCGGACATTGATCTCGAAACGGCTCTGCATTCGGTCGATGATGACGAGTCAGAGGGCGGGTCGGCCACAGATGTAGTCTTCTCATCGCCAGCCACTACCCAGTCAAGACCGTCAGTACCACCGTCACAAGGCTTTGATGATAGCAGCCGTCCCATTTCCGACGCTGTTCCGGATGGCTTTGACGGGTTTGACTGGCAAGAAGATGTAACCGATCTCGCCGATGGGATGGCAGCTCTGTCTGTTGAGCCTACAGGAACCGGTTATCTCGGTAAGTCGCACTCATCCTACTGACGATACGCTACTTACACCACGTACAGGCTCTACTGCTGGTGTTTTCTTTCTACGGTCGCTTCTCTTCACGATAGGTGGCAAGCACTTGTCTTCCGGCCCTCGTGTCCCGTCAACTCTGCGGCCTGATTTATTACTTGAGTCGTCCCATCTGGCCCAGGATTTTGTCTCCCGGGACTTGACAGTTCGACTCATGGACTCGTATTTTCGCGTGTACCATCAAACGTATCCTTTCATTCACGAGGCAACCTTTCGTGCCCAGTGGCACGAAGTGATACCGCGACCGCAAAGGAGGTCCTGGCAAATGCTTCTGCACGCCGTGCTTGCTATTGGTGCATGGTGCATAGACGAGGATTACGGGGACCTCCAGAACGACCTATACCACCATGCGCTTGCTTTTGGCGAAGACGAGTCCATGTTTGAGAGTGCCAATCTTACGTTTGTCCAGGCCCTCGTCCTTCTTAGCAATCTCTCACAAAAAAGAGACAAGCCAAACACAGGATCCAACTTTTTGGGGCTGGCCGTGAGAATGGCACTGAGCCTTGGCCTTCATCGTGAGCTTCCAGACTGGAAAATCAACGCACTGCAAAGGGAAATGCGTCGCCGCGTGTGGTGGGGACTCTTCATTTTTGACAGCGGGGCGTCAACCACGTTTGGCAGGCCAATATTGCTACCCGGTCCGGAAGCCATGGATGTAAAACCTGTGCTGAACATTGCAGATGAGGTAAGTCTGGCGTAGCTGCGAACGCTACTAGGTCAATACTGACCACTTCCTAGCTCCTCACTGGGAGAACACTGGTTGCCCCGTGCGAAGCGGAAGATCCTACCATTTATTCTGGGCTTAAATCACAGACCGACTTCCACCTGAAATCCAACCACATCTCAAACGCTTTGCTTTCAGCTTCGGCAATACCATTACAGGATGCTCTTACCATGAACCAGTCCCTAAACTCATGGTCAAGCACCCTGCCGGCTTACTTCCAGTTGACGAAACCACCCGCGTCTTCTAGCGAAGGTTATCTATTCGCCCGGTCCCGCATTTGGTGGCGTTTCTGGAATCTCAAGATTATACTTTTCCGGCAGCTTTTACTGAAAAAGGTTATACGGAAAAATGACAGCTTTCATGGTTCTGAAGGGGCTCTATTGAGCGAGCAAGGTACTGCCGTTGCTATTGATGCTGCACATCAAACGATTGCTTCCATCAACAATTATCTCGAGACTTCCAGTATCACAAAGCTCAGCACCTGGTACTCCGTGTAAGTCAGATACGACCATGCCTTGACTTACACGAACTAAGATTTATCCCGTGACAGATTTTTCTTATTCCATGCATCACTTATAATTGCACTCGCTATTCTTGGCGACCCAGCATCTCGCGATGTTGTCGCATGGCGGTCAGACATGGAGAAGGTTCGAACAATTCTCAGAAGCACACTTGGAAGACATCAGTTGGCGCAAAGATGCGCCGACATTATCGATCTCATCATTCCTATAGACGGCAATGTTGTTGAGCCGTCCTGGATTGATGATCGGCTAGCCATGGACACGATGGACTTCTCTACATGGCCTGATGACACTTTTGACATGCTAGGTGCCTTTGTTTGGCCGCAACCAGGAGAAGGGCTTTAAAAATCTAGAGGCTATACTGGCACACATTCTACCAAATTATCTAAACAGTGAGATAAGATCAGTGCTATGTATTAGTCTGCCCTTTTACTTGGCTCAATAGAAATCAAATAGTAGCATTAGGAGACGGTTGATTGGCGGCCGTTTTCATGTCTTGCAATACACCCAATAAACGGTACATTGGCCATTCCTAGATATGCTAGATATAATAAAATTGTAGTAGCAGTGGTTCAAAGGGAAGAGTTGTGGTTCATTTCCTAGGGTGGGAAGGAAGTGACTGGTCTTCCTGACGCTTCATGCGCTCTTGTACGCTAAGACATTGGCGCTCTTCCACAATCAAGGGTTCCGTGGTGCAGTTGGTTAGCGCATCGTACTAATATTTCACTTGGAATACATGCGAAAGTCGAGGGTTCGAGCCCCTCCGGGACCATCTATTTCTTTTTTGCTGTTTGCTGTTTTGCCGTTTTGCTACATGCGAAGCCCACAAAACGCTGTATCCTTTTACTCGCCTGATGTATGATTACATGATGAGGGTTACCATACCCGGTCCTAGTCAGTTAATATTACTCTAAGATCTTCCCCCATATATCCTTGAAGTAAAAGTTAAGCGGGTGCTTCCTGCATTGCCGGGTGGAACGAAGTTTGTTTTTTCATATGGCTTATTCGAAGTGATACATATGACTGAAAGTGTGAGAGTTCTACCAGAGGAAGAAGTCACAGCTGGAAGAACGAAACTGGTTGAAAACTAAGCTGAGGGAAAAAGGAAGGATCAAGGCTAAGTTTTACAAGCAGCATCCCCCATAGTTATACCCCTTCTTTCCTCGCGGCTATCAAGGTCCCTTTCTTCCCACGCGGCTATCGCGGTCCCTTTCCTCCGTTGCCGGTCACCAGTCGTGCGCTGGCAAAGTGGTTGCTGCCCAGCTGGCCTGACGGTTGGGATCGTGTGCTGGCAAAGTGGATTTCGAATGGATTTCGAATGGTCTAGCCTGCGTGGGTAACGGGTGCAGTCGGAATAGTGGCTGACTAAGGCAGGGAGATGCTGAGGGCAGAGCCGAGGCTTATACCGGGCCATGGCCCGTCACAGAAAGTCCATTGCCTCTTTATATTTTTGAAAAGGCAGCAAGACCAGACATGGCTTGGCCACTGGTAGTAAACAAGCAGCAGTACTCGCATGACGAGCCGAGATTGGCATTATGAACCCAGGCTGGCTCCCAGTAGAAGAGTCCCTGACCCTTGTTAACACCCGCGACAATGGCAGCGACATCTTCGATCCATGTGCCCTGGCCAGCTGCTGAAATTGGAATGTTCGTGGTATCGCTAGGGAAGGCAAACTTGGGCGACGGGCACGAACTTGGCCAGTCTGTCTCTGCAACGACGATATTCTTGCCCCATGTAGAGGCCATGTTGGTAAGACTCGTCGTCAATGATGCAAGGGTAGCCTTGGAGTTGTAGAATGGGTAGTACGACACGCCCATGGTGTCGAAGTCTTCAAGGGTAAGAGGCCCCTCACCAAGGACGGTAGTATACCAGTACTTTTGCGTTTCCCAGTCCCAGCCGTTGTCAAGGTGGATCATGATTTCGGGCTGGGTGCTTAAAGTTGAGGCCTTGATGGCGGAGGATGCCGAGTGCAGCAAACGGGCAGTGTTGTATGCATTTTTTGATAACTGGCCGGTGGGGAAGAGCAGGCCATTGGTGATCTCATTTCCAATGGAGATAATTTTAGGTTGCACGCTGTTTCGTTGGAACTCATTAGCAACATCCAATGTGTAGTTGTACACCTCCCAGGCGAGATTATCGACATCTGTAGGCCATCCAGAAGGAATAGCCTGATTGGCCGGGTCTGCCCAGGTGTCACTAAAATGAAGGTCGATGTAAATGTTGAGTCCGGCGGCCGCAGCTCGCTTTGCTAGAGCAATGTTGTAGTTTAGACCATAATTTCCATCGGCCGGGTTCACCCAAAGTCGCTGGCGAACAGTATTGACGCCACTCGAAGCCAGTATGTTCTCGATAGCCTCATGCGTGCCAGAGGCTGTTGAGTATGACAGGCCAGAATTCTCCTCTACCTTAACCGAAGACCAATCCACACCGCGGTAGGTAAGAGTAGCGGATACGACGGGAAAACCCAGTGTAACGAGTGAAAGGAGACTAGAAAGCATCTTGACAACGATCAAAGCTGGCTCAGGTCTTCTCCTATGAAAGGCCGCTGGCCATCGCTACTCTATTTATGCATTCTACCGTTAGGTCCGATCTTGGATTGGACAGGTGGAAGATTTTTTGTCAAATGCAACCAGCTGGCTTGAAGGACTCCAAACTTGGAAGGTAGCCACTTGTAACGATACTTGCACTTTCTATGGCCTCATATCATCTTACTGTACGAGGTAGTCCCCGCAGCTTTCCTCTCGAGCGGTTTAGTGGTTCTCGCCTGAGGTCCGGTTTTCTGTTTCAAACTTCCGCTTCTGCTCCATAACTCCGTAAGGAGGTGTTAAAATCAGCTAACCTCCCACTCGTGGGCCCACACCGTGTATTCTTCTAGCCTTTAGTAGTCCTGGCTACGAATGACTACTCGTATGTGCGAGATTCAGCAGGTTCTGATTGTTGGAGAAAAATAAACTCGCTCGGGTCCCCGACATTAGCCTTGCATACATTCTTACTCCGTACTCTGCGGGGTAATTGAATTGATAAAAAAACACTAACTGCACGCGGCAGGATAAAATACATCGTATGATGATGAATAATTGGGTTGTAGACCGCCAGGCTAGGGGCTGCCTCGGGATCCCTATTACATAGTCTGATTAGGAAGGAGTGCTGTGACATGGGATGTTCTTGTCCCAGAAGCGATACACAAGCGACTTTAACGTCAATCATAACACTGTCATGCCGCTACTCGTATAGAAGATGTTCTGACCATGTAGCCATGCCGGATGTTTTAGGTTAGCCCAGAACATCTGTCAACTGTAGAGTATTATTTATAGAGAATTGCTAATGAGACCATAATTTCTTGCTATCGGGACCATGAACAGGCGATAAGGCCAGAGGTACAACGGGTGGACTAGCCATATGCGATTTGATTGGCTGGTAATGCACGCTATACTATATGTAGCTAGTCTTATAATTCTGCCTCTGCGCTACCGCCACTACAGTAATTTTTGCCACGATAATTCATAGTCGCTTCATTAATTAGTCTTCTTTGCGTCAAAAACGCGGCCTCATTCAGTACGTATTATACCGTACTTTTGTTAGATGTTGCATGCTAATACTTGTGACGACCCAAAAGACGACCTGGTGGGGACGACGCAAGGCGGCGGCCCAGGAGGGAAGAAGCACGCAAAGTCACGTGGAACGGTGACTAGGGGGCAGCCACACGTGATGGATCACGATGGACCACCCCTAAGGAAGTGATCCAAGGTGATCCAGGATCACGACGGATCACGACGGATCACTACCAAGGGAGTGATCCAGGGTGATCCCAGGAGTATATAGGGATATGGTCTTCACCACCTAAATAGCTTTCTGTTATGGGAGTACTTGGTGAACCAGGCAAGGATAGGTGGGAACAGAGGTATCTTCTGACTAAGGACTATCTGTCTCTAAAGCAAGACTGAATCTTGAGGAGTAAGATTCATATTCCGCGTAAGCCCTACGTACGACGAATATCTATTGGTGCGCACGTGGTCCGTGCGCCGGGATTGCGGAAGCCTTGCGGGATTCCAGCGCAGTGCATGCGAGACGCTCTCGTCACGTGCCTGACAATCCCGCCTCTGTTGTCTTGGTGAGTAAGGGTCGTAACAATTATCCCCCTCTCCCCCAAGAGCCGTCCCGGCTCTTAGCAGTCGTTGCCAACGCGGCCCGCGTGCGGCTCGCTTCCCCGCGTGTGCTTATGTAAGTGAGCGCGGCTCCGCCCGCCTGTCAAACGGCGCCCGGCGTGCGTCGTCGCGGTCACGATGGTCGCGCCGTTGCCTTTGCCATTGCCTACCGTGAATGCGACATTTCGCATTGAATGCGCCGCTGCGCGCGCGCGCGCGTCGCGTCGCTACCTGCGCGTGTGTCGCCGTGAGAGGCGCCGGTCCTGCGTATTGAATGTGGCCGCGTCGGCGCTTCTGCGGCGCCTCGCACTGAGTGCATCGTGGTCGTGACGTGAATGTGGCCGCATCGCTGCGTCTTCGCCACCTTGCAGTGAATGCGCCGAAGGCCTCAAGGGGGCGGAGGCCTCATCCCAACGCCTATATATATGTCGGTCCTCTCCCCATCCTTCGAGGGTTCGAGCCTCTCTTATCAGACGTCTTCATCGAACAACCACCACACGATGCCTTCGTCTTCGGGCCCTCCCAACACCCGTACGCCTCCGCGCGCTGGCTCCGGCCGCGCGCCCACGACGCCGCGCTCGATTGTCGATCGCCTGCCTCGCGTCAACAACTCGCCCAGTTCTGCGAGTGGTCGGGAGCGGCCTCTCTTTGGCCCGCTCCGTCGGGCGCCAGCCTCTCTCGCCTCCGCTCGCTCCGGCGCCGGGAGCTCTCTGACTTCGCGCCGCATCCAGTCGGTGCAGCGCCGACGATCCGCTCATGACCACTTGTCTGCCTTGCTTTCGTCGTGCAACGCAAGCGTTCCGCTCCTCTGGGGAGTTTGTCTTTAACTGCCGCCAGTTTGTTGTCCGTGCAGCCGCGTAGATAGTTGCTTTTTATGTTTGGGACCGTGGTGGCCGCCCGCGGCGCGCAGGCGCTGGCGGGGATGATCGTTTCGGCCCGGTAGTATCCAATACACGCTTGTTTGTCTTCCCCTCCTTCTTCGCCATCTTCTTCCGGTATTGCGTGACCTTGCTTGGTGCGTCTAGGTCGTCCTCGGCCACCCACTGATCATATTCGCTGGGCCACCCTGCCCATCGCACCAAGTAATGCGTAACGCCCTCGATCCGCGAGTGGCCCTTGATGTCTTCGACTTCCCACATGTCGGGCTCGTCTTCTAGGGGCGGCATGGTCATCGGCGCGGTAGTCCTGTCTGCGCGTTCGGTCCATGGCTCCAGTAGGGTGACCGAGAATACGTTGTGTAGCCGCTGGTATTGTTCGGGTAGGGCTAAGCGGTACGCCAGCGGCCCGATGCGTTCTACAATACGGAACGGTCCCACAAAGCGAGGTGCGAGCTTCTTGTGGGGGACATCTAACTTGATGTTCTTCGTCGACAGGACGACCAGTTGTCCGACTTGGTAGTCCTTTGGCTGGTGGTGCTGGTCGTGGTGTCGCGCTTGCGCTCCTTGCGCGTTCCGCCAGTGCTCCATTGCACGTTCTCGTAGGGCTTTCAGCTTCTCGATCCTGTCGGTTGCTGCTGGCACCCTCCTCTCCGAGGCGTCGGCCCCGACGTCCAGTACCATCTCAGGGTCGTAGCCCATGAGCATTCGGAACGGCGATTCGCTCGTAGTTGCGTTCACGGCGTTGTTGCACGCGAACTCCGCGGTTGGCAGCAGGGCTGGCCAATTCGTCTGCGACTCGTTCACGTAGCAGCGGAGGTAATGTTCCATAGTTTGGTTCATTCGCTCCGTCTGTCCGTCCGTCTGAGCGTGGAACGCGGTTGACAACCTACGGCGAATCCTCATCTGTCGACAGACGGCCGCCCAAAATTCGCTGGTGAAGACACTCCCGCGGTCCGTTATGATCCCGCTAGGGGCTCCGTACTTGGTCTCGATTTCTGCGTAGACCAGCTCCGCGAGCGTCTCGGCGGTTATCCCCGTTGATACCGGGAGGAATCGACACATCTTCGTGTAGCGATCCACGACCACAAGGATCGCGTCCGCAGTTCCTCCTCGGAAATGCACTGTCGGGAGTCCCGTCACGAAATCCATCGAGATTTCCTGCCATGGTCTAGCCGGCTGCGGTAGCGGCTCGAGCTTGCCATACGGCTTGTGCCTTCGGATCGTGGTTCTTTGACATATGCCGCATCCGGCGATGTAGTCCCGCACGTCCTCATCCATATTGTCCCAGTGGAACTTGCGCTTAATCAGCTCCAGGGTCCGGCTCACTCCAAAGTGACCGGCCAGCTGATCATCGTGGTAGATGCGCATAATCTCCGCTTGTACCGATGCCTCGTCAGGCACGTACAAGCGGTTCTTGAAGTAGACCATGTTACTGGCTCTCACTTCCCAAGGGCTGGTCTCGTTCGCCCCCTCAGCTTTCGCTTTGGTGCGCAGCCGCTGCGTCTTCGGGTCGTTTGCCTGCAGGGCTTCGATCAACTCGATCAACGACTTCGACACCTCAGTACTTGTACTGTCCTCCCCCAGCGTTACCGCTTGAGCCAGGGCTCGAGGGACTAGCTGTTCTGGGAAGGGGAGAAGCTCCCGCATGCGCGCCTGCTTCTTCCCGCCCCTGGGTTGCCTTTGGGGAGTCACTGGGTGGTGCGCCATAACCCATTCGGTCCAGGTTGTTACACCTTGCGCTTCTCTCGGTAAAGCTTGTGGCTCGACGCCGGGACGTGGGCTGTCCTCGGTTACCGGTTGGCCCTCGCTGGCCTGGCCCTTGCTGGCCGCAACCCCCCCGATGTCGACCCTCATGCGGTCCGACTCTCGGGCTGCCACCAACTCTACTAGCGGTCCCAGCCTCTGTCCCAGGCTCGGGGCGATTGCTAGGGAACTTATCCGTTGTTCTAAGCTTGGTAGCAGATCTGCACCCTCATCGGCACCGTCTGTCTGGTACTCAGACTTCCTTGACGGTCCGTCCGCGGGGTTGGTCTTCCCCGGCCGATGCTCGATTTTGAAGTCATACGGCATGAGGTACATACACCAACGCGCTTGTCTGCCGTTAAGCGTTTGCTTCTGCATGAATGCACGAAGGTTCGCGTGGTCCGACAGCACCTCTACAGTGTGCTGACTCCCTTCTAAGTACTGCCGCCAGTGCTTAAAGGACTCGACGATGGCTAGCATCTCTTGGTCCGGAGTGCCGTACCGCATCTCCGGTCCCTTCCACTTTCTCGACCAGAATGCTATTGGGTGCCATCGCCCTTCATCGTCCGGTTGGGACAAGATGCCTGCTCCTGCGTACTTCGACGCATCTGTCTCGAGCCGCACGCGCTTCGTAGCGTCAAAGTGGCGCAACAGCGGTGCTTGGGTGAAAGCCTTGCGCAGGCACTGGAACGCTTCCAGTCCTTCGCCTTCAAGGGTCAGCCTTCCCGGCTTCTTCCCGTTCACCATTCCCTCCATCAGCCTGGTTAGAGGCGCGGCGATCCGCGAATATCCCGCGATGAATCGCCGATAGAAGTTGCAGAACCCTAGGAAGACCTGCACGTCCCTGTACGTCTTTGGTTCTTCCCATTCTGCAATTGCAGCGACCCGCTCCGGGTCCATGGACACTCCGGTCCCGGACAGCACGAACCCTAGGAATTCGACCTGGTCTTGGTAGAACTTGCATTTCTCTGGGTTCGCGTATAGCTGGGCGTCCTGAAGTCGCTGGAGGACCGTCCGTACGTCTTGCGTGTGTTGTTCGCGTGTTCGGGAGAAGATTAACACGTCGTCCATGTACGCCACACAAATCGTGTCCACTAGCCCTCGTAGTGCCGTGTGGATGTAGTGCTGGAACGTCGCTGGGGCGTTGGTAAGCCCAAATGGAAGCACCACGTACTCGAAGTGGCCGTACCGCGTGCGGAACGCCGTTTTCCATTCGTCGCCCTCCTTGATGCGGATGCGGTGGTACGCGTCCTTCATGTCCAGCTTGGTGAAGTATTTCATTCCGCTAATACGGTCCAGGATCTCAGAGATCAACGGGAGGGGGTATCGGTTCTTGATCGTCACCTTGTTCAGGCCCCTGTAGTCCACGCACAGTCGCAACGTGCCGTCTTTCTTTGGCACGAAGAGGATCGGTGCGCCTGCGGGACTCTTGCTCTCCCGGATGCGGCCCAGTCGGAGATTCTCCTCAAGGTATTTCCTTAGTTCGGCCAACTCCTTCTCCGACAACGGGTACAACGTCCCGAAAGGAGGTTCTTTCCCTTCGACAAGGTCAATCGCGTGATCCGTATCTTTTCGGGCCGGGATCGTTCCCGCCTTCTTGGTGCTAAATACTTCCACGTATAGCTGGAACTCCTGCGGAACGCCTGCGGTTGCGTTCTGCGGCACCTCATCTGGGTGTACCGGGAATTCTTCATCCGGGTTAAGGAGGCGCGGGTGGGGTGATGCAACCACCGCGTACACGACGGCTGCGTTCCGCGTCTTCTTCGCAAAGTGGTGTTGCGATGTCCACGTAAATTCGCTTGGCTTCAGGCGGAGCACCCACTTTGTGCCACCAAGGATATCGATCACCCAGGCCCTAAGCGTCGGCACCCCTAGAATAACTGGGCTCCTCCCTTTCTCCTCTGGGCGGTCGACTGCAAGGCACGGCCGGATGCCCTCCTTGGT
The DNA here is from genome assembly GCA_002778075.1 of Grosmannia penicillata. Taxonomy (NCBI): domain Eukaryota; kingdom Fungi; phylum Ascomycota; class Sordariomycetes; order Ophiostomatales; family Ophiostomataceae; genus Grosmannia; species Grosmannia penicillata. Next base: position 978,666 of record PCDK01000018.1, on the reverse strand, counting down.
CCGTCCCCGACAGTCCGTTATGCGGACCGGGACGTCCCAGACTCCGAAAGTCGGCTGGTTCTTTCCGTCCACGTATCGTGGCACTGGCTCGCTGTGCCGCGTCTTCCGAAACTGCATTCGTTTGGCGAATTGGATGCTGATCAGGTCCACCCCCGCTCCGCTGTCGAGGTCTAGTGTGATCTCCTCGTGGCGTTGTCCGGTGACCGTCGCGGCTGTGTGCACCCGTGGTTTAAGGTCTAGCTGTGGTGTCGGGGGGTCCGGGTCGTCCTCGACACCATCTAGTTTTTTGACCGGCCTCCTCCACGCCTCCAACCGACCTGCTGCACCTGCGGTCCGGGCGCGGGGCACTGCCGCTGTAGATGGCCTTTCTGCCCGCATCGGAAGCACTTGGCGTCGCCTGGTGCTAGTCTCTCCGTAGGCGGTGCGTTGTTAGGCGCCGTGGCTACGTATGGCCGGTAGGCTGGTGGGGTTGGGCGTGGGGTTTCTCTTCCCCGGTATGGTGCGCGGGTTTGGAACGCACGCTTCCGGTCCGCTGGCGGGAGGGTGTCGGACCTCTCGCGCTTCTTGCCCATCTGCTTCCAGTAATTCTCGGCTCTGGTGACGAGCTCGGTGAATGACGTAGACTGGTAGTCGATCGAGGTCGACAGCGCTTGTCTAATGCGTTCCTGTAATCCCGCGAAAAAGAAGTCTTTCCGGTGGTCCTCTGGGAGCGCCGTCATTTGTGATTCGAGGGATCGAAGGTAGGTGAGGAACTCGGTTGGGCTTTGGAGGTCTCCTTGTACCGCCTTCTTGTAGGCTACTAGGGCGGACATGCCCGGGTCTCCTGCTTCTGTGGCCAGCGTTTTAGTCCACTCCTGAAAACACTCCCATACGCTTTCAGGGTTGTCGTACACGCCTTCGTCGCGTACTTGTTGCGCGTAGATGCGCCATTGTGCTTGAAGACTCTCCTCCATGTTGGCGACTCCGGCAAGGATCCGCGTGCGGTCCGAGTTGTATATGCCCGGTGCCGCTTCGAATACATCCTCCATGCTTCGGATCCAATTGTTCCGCTGTAGGAATGTAAACTTCGCCGAGTACTTCCCTGGTAGGGGGAGTTTGAGGTCCTTCGACCTAGTCGATTGACTGCTTATCGATCCTGTCCCGTCGTCCGTCTGGGTCCGACCCTGACGACTATAGGATCGGGCGTTCGGTTGCGGTGGATAGTCGACGTGCCTTTGTGCGTCCTGAAGCTGTTGGGTTTGTAGGAGGATGTCGGCCTTTTCGCGTTCAATATCTCGGAGTTGCGCCAGGACATCGAGCTCTTCCCGCGCGCGTGCCAGTTTCTCTCGGAGGATCTCAGGGTTAGGGGCCGCGCTCCTAACCGGGTCTTCTAGAGCTGTGCTCTCAGCTGGCCCGCGCCGTCCGCGGCTCCCTTCTCCGGTCTCCTCGTCAATCAGCTGGTCAACTGCAGCAGCATCGTCGCCTACTGCCGACTCCGCAGGCGTAGCGCTCGCTGTTTGGCCTACGCCGTTTCGGGCGGTTGCGCGGGTGACTCGTGATGCCATCGTTCCTCCTTTTCCTCGGGTGGTTCGGGGGAGAAGATTCAGAATTGTTATGGGAGTACTTGGTGAACCAGGCAAGGATAGGTGGGAACAGAGGTATCTTCTGACTAAGGACTATCTGTCTCTAAAGCAAGACTGAATCTTGAGGAGTAAGATTCATATTCCGCGTAAGCCCTACGTACGACGAATATCTATTGGTGCGCACGTGGTCCGTGCGCCGGGATTGCGGAAGCCTTGCGGGATTCCAGCGCAGTGCATGCGAGACGCTCTCGTCACGTGCCTGACAATCCCGCCTCTGTTGTCTTGGTGAGTAAGGGTCGTAACACTTTCATATGTCGATAGTCTTCAGCAATCAACTTAAGTATTCACTGGATCATACCTTTGAATAGCCTTCACGGCTTATGACAGCAAACGGACTAAGACAGCAACGAACAGTCTCGCGATACAACAGCAAGGACCAACCTTCCTGTCACGTTAACATAAAACCACCTTGACCAGCACGTAACGCAGGTTTATTCCCCGGAATTAATCTGTGGTCATAACAGGCACCTGCCTATCAAATACTGGGCATACGATACCTCTTTTCTTTGCGTTCATTAACAATGAGCGGATTGAAGGCTACGACTGGCTTATTAGCTGTGTTGAGATGGCTAGACAACAGCATGAAATTCAGCCTCCGACCGTGCTAATAACCGACTTTGAGACTGCCTTAAAGTCAGCGCTTAGGACGTATATGCCAACAGTAGCGCAACAGCTCTGCGTCTTTCACGTTAATGGCAACATCGTCTTGAATATTAAGCGAAAATGGAAGAAGCCAGCTAATGGTGCTGGCGAAGACGAAGACGAGGAAGAGGAGGAAGAGGAGGACGCTGCTGTGGCTAATCTGAATAACTTCTATCGCAATCACCACGCACTCCCTCTTTCGCTGCCAGATATTATCCCGCATACGCGGCAGGGCTTGTTTGACATCTGGAAGTTTGTCATTTATGCACCAACAGAGACGATGTTTCAAGAGGCATGGGACCGCCTACGTAATGACTTTCAAGACCAAGAAAAGATCATCACTTACTTGCGCAATGAGTATTGGCCACATCGTTATGAATGGGCAACCTGCTTTACAAACAGACGCCGAAACTTCGGTCAGCGTACCACATCCCCAACGGAGTCTGCGCATCGGCAATTGAAGCAGTGTTTAGTTTATGGTACTGGGGACGCAAAGCTGGTTTTTGACGTTATTACAGAGCTTCTTCGTGATAAGGAGCGCATGATTAACGAGGAGGTGGCTATTCAAAAGGAAAAGCGCCGCCGTGACTACATCGGGTTTGCATGGCTTGGACGCTTACATTACCAAGTATCGTCAAAGTGTCTTGATCATTTAGTCAAGCAGCATCGACTTGCTCTTGGTCTAATTGCTACCCGGTCTAGAGCCCCTTTTGCACCTCCTACACGCCCTTGCCTAGGTACCTTCGAGCAACAACAAGGTATCCCCTGCTCCCACACGATATTGAAGCATTTAGACGAAGGGAGGGCAATTATGAAGAGCGAGATCGATTCGTACTAGTGGTTAGAATCTGATTTGGTACGTTACTAACTATAAAAGTTTCTTATTTTTTACTAACAGTGATCTAGTCTGAAAGTAATCCTCTTCTTCGAATTCAAGAGCCAAATGTGGTAACAAAAACGCGAGGCCGACCGCGCAACGAAGGGCCATTTGGACGCAACGAATTCTCTGTTTTTCCCTCGTCGCAGCGCAGGCCAACGCAGCCAGGCCCCTCCCATCACAGTCGCCCGCCTCCTGCGTCAATTCGGCGCCAATTATCGGCCTTCGAGTATGGCCCTAGCCTGACGGCGATGGACGAAGCTGATTCTCAGCCACCGACACGGAAACGTGCAGCCGCTCTCGATGACATTATACTAGAGGAAGAGGAGGAGGAGGAGGAGGAGGATGCGGTGCATATGGTAGACCTTAGCGACGAGGGGCTGCCCAATTTGGCAATGTCTATGAATACTGAAGGAAGAGAGGAGGAGGGGGCTAGGGAAGATAGGGATGGTGACGCTCAGGGGGGGGGTTACGGTCTTCGGCCTCGAAAGCAGCGCATCAATTGGCGAGAGAGACTAGCTTAATTTTGATTGGCTGAATGAAATTATTTTGTGGACTAGAAGGCGGTGAATCGATGTGACCCACCCGTTGTACCTCTGGCCTTACCGCCTGTTCATGGTCCCGATAGCAAGAAATTATGGTCTCATTAGCAATTCTCATAATAATTAAGTGCCACAAGAGAGAGAATACTGCAGAGTAGGTGACCTTTTGTACTTGGTCTTTCAAACTCTTCTTCTCCTCCTAAGAGTGTTTAATTGGCTCACTGTGCCTTTTTAAGAATCAGTGATCCGCAGCAATAGGAAGCAAGGATGGAAGAGGGAAGGTACGAAGGAGGGGGTGTAACGTGGAGTAGTCCTACCTCGGTGAAGGCCCTCAACATATTTCTCAATTCCAATCTGTCTCCTCTTCCACACCTTTTCAGCTTGCGAGTATAACATCGTCCAGGAGATCGTCCACTTCTTTGCTTGTATGATCCAGTCTTCACGTCGTGGACATACTCCGAGTACGTCGGCCATAGTCGGTCCACCACTCCTGAGTCCTGTGTATTTCTAACATAAGCAGTCCTTCAAGATCGATAGGAATAGCATCCGCGCCAGGGAGCGACTCGAGATGGAAGCCGCCGAAGAGATACGCAAACTGGTACGTCGTGAGCGGACGCGCCGGACTGGTACGTCTGTCCGATCTGCAAGGCGGTGCTGAGAGACGAGGAGTCTTTCGTCACGATCTGCAACGCCACGCCGCTCTCCTTCGGCCCCGACCTCGGCGTTCTAGAGTCTCCGACTCATCCCCCTCTCGAATTAGGACGTGGAGACTGGATCAAGAGGGGCATGAGTTGGAGACTCTAGAACGCACAGAACTACGAGCGCCTCCAGAAAAGATATGCATATGAACTCGAGAGCCTGTTCATTGCCGACGACAGCTACGACAAGTGGATCCACAACAGCCGAGCAGGAAGCAATGGCTATTACCGCCATAGCATCGATCGTGACGACGATTCTAAACGGTAAGACTTGTACATTTTAGTAGGTGTGTTAAGCAGTTACTAACATCGTGGGCAATAAAAGACGGATATGCGCGATGGCTCAACGTGCGGGCCGAGCTCTCCACGAGGAGTCGCCAACTACCCCCCAGGGTTGAGCCATGGTACTACACAACCAAGGCAAATAACCGGCTAGGCTTGTGCGTCAATGTGCGTCAATGTGAGGAAGAGGGCACCAAACGCACAAGAAAGGCCGATACGGCGAGAAAGGAAACAGATGTGACGGAGCCACCAACAGGGCAGCAGATACCTCAGACAGAAGCACATCAAGATCGGATCAAGACCCTCATCACGATCGTATGACATTAAGAATCGGAGAGACAGTGACAACTAATATCCATTATTCGATCATTTATTTTATGAAATACACGCTCACACGCCTTGCCTATGCCTGCGTTGTGCTGCTTTGTATGCCTCTGATAGCCTGTCCGACACTACGCGTACTATTCGTGCTGCTTGCTGGACATTGCGAGAAACAGTGCTGCCCTTCTGAATGCCAGTGAAAAAGAGAATAAAAGGAGGGAAGGTAACCAATGGAATGGTCAGTATACTACAAATCATATGCGCCATTACTCGTCCAGCTCTTGGGGGTGGGCCATGACGGACTCCCAGAATGTGTCCGGCCGGGTCGGCCGGCGATGGGACAAGCTGGGTAGTGCTGCCGGGCTACCATGCTCCTCTGGTGGGAACACGCTGGCCAACGACGGAAGCCGGCGGTGGTGCCGGTATGGCTCGTCTTCCTCTGACGGCGAATGAGCGTGTGTATGGGAGTGGGAGTGGGAGTGGGAATGGGAGTGTCGCGAGTGCGAATGCCCTGGATGGGAGGCCGGCTGCTGATGGCGGCTCGGCCTCGAGGGAAGCGGCGGCAGTGCCACGGCTGTCCGGCCATGGCTGCTCGTCTCTTTCTTGTGCTTGTGCTTGTGCTTGCTCTTTCCCTCCCTGCTGCCACCACCACCACCGCTGCTGCTGCTGAGTGTCTGGATTTTCCACTGCGGCGGCACCCAGCCGGGCGTTGCCGTTTGCAGCCGGTTCATGGCCTCCTGGATCTGGTGGCTCAGACGGGTGGTTGCGGCGGAGTCCACATGCGCGCGGGCGCTGGCGTCCGCATACAACAAATCACCACCACCACCAGCGGCGTCAACGGCCAGCGGCATTAGCGCAGCGTCCGGGCTGTACACGGGGTTCTCGTCGCGCGGCACGAGGATGAGCTCGCGCAGGCCTGGCAGCCGAGAGCGCAGCAGGTGGAGGACCTCGACGGCAAGGCTGGTCGAGTGGGCATACTCGGCGCCGAAGAGCATCTCGTTGAGGGCTACACGGCGCACGCGGGCCAGCTCGTCCGGGTCGGCCAGGGCCAGCAGCGTGCGCAGCTGGGCCTCCGAGGCCATGTAGCCGTCACGCGCGCCAAAGTAGAGCACGTCGCGGTCGGCGTCGAAGAAGACGTGTCCCGGCTGCCGCGCGATGCCAAACATGCGCGTGTAGTAGCGCAGAGCCTCGGCGCGCGACTCGCGGCACACGTGCAGGTTGACTGGCACGGCGGCCGGTGACGTGCACCAGGGTGGTGACGGAGACGGCGCAGCGTGTGGCGGCGGCGACGGCGAGGACGACGAGGCCGACGAGGCCGACGAAGCCGACGAGGCCGAGGACGACGACAGCGACGACGACGAAGTCACCGACGACAGCGACGACAGCGACGCGTGCTTGGCCTTGTGCCGCGAGGGCGTGGCACTCCGGGACGGATCCCGAGCGGTCGAGCGGGACGACGACTTGGTCTTGGTGGTCTTGGCGGAGCGGGAGGAGGTTTTGGCCGGAGCCGGGGCCGGAGCCGGAGCCGGGATGGCCATGACCGGCAGCGACGCCGACTTGGCACCGCAGCGGACAGACACAACACGCGGCTGGGCCATGTTGTAGGCCCAGATCTTGAGACGCAGCTCGGGTGGCAGTCTGGAGAAACAGTGCTGGGCGTGTTAGTCAGCGGAGCGGCCGGAGCGGAAAGAGAGCCGGCCTCCAGGAGGAAGAATCAACGCAGCCCTCGACCATGAACCAGTAACCAATACACGCCACGGTAGAACAGCAACGAGCACGTACAAACGTCTGGGCCGTCGGCGGCGACGACGTGCGCGGCTGGCGTGTCTTTGCGAAAGACATGTCTGACGTGGCCGCGCTGTCTCGTCGGCCTTGGCGTGTGCGAAGTCCGGGGAGTACTTGGCTTATGGTCCTCGCAGGAGAAGAGTGTCAACACGGCAGAGGATCGTGTTCGGGCAGCCTGGTGCGGACGGGAAAAAGAAACGACAGGAGGAACGGATCGGGGTATAAATAGTCTCTACGGATGGATCGACACCATGTCCCGAGTTTCTGGGACTCCGTCGAAGCCAGAGCCATCACGCTCGACTCCAGCGAGCACAGAGCACAAAGCACGAGGGGCAGGGGTGGCCGGGCATCTGGGAGCGGAAGCTGGGGTACGAAGGACGGATGGGTGGGGGGGACGAAAAGAGAGAAGCCAGAGCATGCACGGCGTTCGCGATGTTGGCTACGAAGTAACGATGCAGGCCGACCCGAGACATCCAGAGGACGCATCCCGGCGAGCGCAAAGACGAGATCGAGGGCGAGAACGAGGGCCAAGGGCCAAGGGCCAGGATACAAGGAGAGGCTGGCGAGGCAAGGCAAGACGAGGGGAAGACGAGGGGCGGCGAGGAGCTGGAGGTCGCCGCGCGGAGCTCACGGCCACGCACACAGACGCAGGCGTGCCGTCAGACAGAGAGGCAGGCAGGCAGACAGGCAGACAGGCCTGTCCTGGTCGTGCGGACGCCCCACGTCCCAACTTGGCTTGGCTTGCTCGTGCGCCGCAGGCGGTCCCGGAAAATGGGAAGCGAGCCGCGCCGAGTCCATGGGACCAGGAGGGCTGAGGCGCGACCGCGCGCGGTGGCCGGCCTTGTGCACGCTGTGCTCTGCACTGGGCACGCGACGGAGGACAGACGTGCGGCTGCAGGCCGGTTGATACGAGGCCGGGTGCCGGCGATCTGCGCTTGCGTCCTGTGCAAGTGCTGTGCTGGCACGATGTGTTTCTTGCCTTTGAATTAGACTCCGGAGTCTGATTCAGCAATGAGGGCCAGGAGAAGACATCACTCTACAACATTCACCTCTCTTATCTTATACCCTTTCGTCTTTGCCTCCTTCGTCTCTGATTGTCAAGACCCTGGCACGCTGTCCCTGGTCTCGAGTAACGGCCCTGTACATGCCCTCCTCCCTCTCCTCCCCCTCTTCTTCCCCCCACCCCCCGGCCACCACCCGGTCACGTCGTCTCAGCCACCTCATCCTGTTCCAGCCATTCGCATGCAGGCAACCTCGCCGCATCTCGGCTTACGCCTGCAGCAACCAGATAGATCATCTGCCCGCCGATCGCCAGCACGGCTGGCGAGCAAGACCATTGATGCGCCGGCAGCCGACCACAGGGCCGGGCTCGAAGTCCACATCGTTGGGCGAGGGGGACCCAGATCCAGCGTCCCGGGACGACTCGCCACGGCCGCGCCCGGGTGCTGTGCCTGCCGCGTGCTCTCTGTTCCGTGCGTTCCGTACTGTTCTCTGGCGAGCAGAGGAGTTCTGTGGCGTCGGGTATTTGTCACTCTGTACAAGTATCGCGACCATCGGCTGCCAAGAGCACAGCACACGCACATCTCGTACAGCCACGCTCTGCCTCCCACGGCCACGCTGTGCACACACCCTCGACGCCCGCATCCGTCGCGTAACAAGGAACAGCGACAGCGTAGGACCAGCTGAGCCACATCAACGGGCATATGCATTGGCCATCTCAGCTCTGGCCGACCCTCCACCCGAGGCTGTCCTCAGACGCGCACGCGTTCTCTCCTGGCGCGCTCCTCTGACAGAGCAAGGGACGTCTCCACGAACATCTGCTTGCGCTGCGCGGCGTTCTGCTCTTGCCAGCTTCTTCGTCGTTCCGAAGCCTCACCTTGGCACACCGGCAAGTCCGCCAAGAGCAGCGTGCCCGCAAGGAAAGGGCCACACCGACCTCCGTAAGCAGACAGCCCGTCGCACAGAGTCGTCTTCGATCCGCAGGAGCCTGCACGGTCACGGAGATCGGCCGCCCCCGGGCTTGCATCACGGCCCTGCTGTCCCAATCCGATGTTGTCCTCCTGGAGAAGCCCCCTGCTTCCTGCTTCCTGCTTCCTGCTTTCTGCTTCCTGTTCTGCTTCCCGTTTCCGCTTACCGTTTTCGCTTCATGTTTCTGCCTCCTTCTTCCGTTTCCCGGTTCAAAAATACTGCTCCCTCGCTCTTTCGCTCTTCGCTCTTCGCTCTTCGCTCTTCCGCTTTCCCGGAGCGCAGCCACGGTGGCGTCCAGGCCCTACGACATGCAACGCACATGGCGCTTGGCCTGTCACGAGCACACGTATGCGTGCAAGTACAAGCCGGCGTGCTCCCTTGGCGTGCAGTGCAGCCCGTCTGGCCCGACGCGTACTTGTATCGCGCACTCCGAACGCGCCTCGGAGCGACATCATACTACGTGCCAATGTCCGTCGCGTCTTCTCGGCTGCCAGTGCATGGACAGGAGGCGCTTCACGGCAGACCGGGACCGGCCGCAAGCACGGCTGTGAAACTGGCGTCCGAGCAGGCAGCAGTCACCGCGGCAGCGTCGTCACATCCCTCGGCAACGCCGCCGGCGCTGTGGCCGCTTCTGGCGAGGCTGGCATAACGACTCTGATATCACGGGAGACGTCACGTGACAGAGTCTCTTGCCGGAGCCGCAGCGTCGCAGCGGTACCGGGATAGTTATCTGCTGCCGCGCGGATCCAGACCTCCCACACTTCCTACGAGGACTGTAAAAGCAAGACAGATGCAAGTACGGGGTAGTACAACGTACGCAGTTCTCCGTAATCTGTTCGCGGCCTCGTTCCATGGCCGTTCCAAAATAGAACATAAGCAATTCCGGCGCCCCGCAATTCTGGTTTCGCATCGAGATGCGATTGGCTGCGGCTCTAGCGTCCGGATGCCGGAAGCGCTCCCTCGTTTAGCGTGACGCCGTGTCGGCCAATCCGGCGGACGACTGGTGTGCCGCTGGGAGAAGGCTGTAAGTATTTTGTATGGGCAGCCGCCGGCCGTCTGCGAGGCCGGTCTGTGGAGTACTGTCTGGCGGCCAGGCTCTGGCCAGGATTGCTATGAAGCACATGGGTACGAGTACTTGTGCATAGCAATTGTACTCGTATTTGTCTGAATTGGCTGCAGAGCACGAAATGCTGCATGTGCTGCGACAGGGGAGAGAGCAGGGCAAGAGAGTTGTCGAGAGCAAAGAGCTTAGCAGAGAGCATCGCAGAGAGAGCACGGCAGCGTACTCTGTGCGAGGGCGTGCCGTGGCGGACCAGCTCGGGACCGCCAGCGGCCAGCAGGTGGCCGACTTGGTACGGAGTACTGCTGTACTTTGTGACTTCTCTGCGGACGCGGAACGAGCTGCAGGCGCTGTTCCGAAGGGCTGCCACCTGACCATGCAAGCCAGCCGCTGCGAGCGCCGCACAGGTGCGAGGCCGCTTATCTTCGCGGGGCGTCTGGCCTATGGCACGCGCAGCCCGGCGGCCGAGGGCGGCTACTGCGGCATCCCTGCATGTTGCGTCTCGCTGCTGCTCGCTGCTGCTGTTCGTGCCCGAGCTCGTGCCCGGCGTCGCTGGCCGCTCGACGGGCGAAAACCTTATTTGTAGGGGCCGCGCTGCTGGTCCGCGGCCGTCTGACGTGCTCGTCTGCTCTTCCACTGTTCTGACTACTGGACGTCTTGCAACTCTTTGATTCTTTATTTTTGGTCTTGTCTCTCGTCGCTCGTCGCTCGTCGCTCGTCTTCCTGTCTTATTGACATTGTCATCCCGTCCGGTCTCCTCTGGCTTGTCGCTCTGCCCGGTCTGTCTTGTCTGGTCCCCCCTGCCCCCGCCACCATGCAGCTCCGCGAAAAGACGTCCGTCTCCGACTTGGAGTGCGACGCGGACGACCTCCACCTGCTGTCCCAGGTGCGCGTCGTCCGCCGCACCGAGGCTGCGCGCGCCGGCACGACGCTGCTGGCGCTGCTCATGGGCATCACGGTGCTCGGCATCGCCAGCAACGGCATCGCCGTCTACCACGCGACCGGCGCCGACGGGCGCACGCGGCTGGCGCTCTGGCCCAGCCGCCGCGACTTTGACTTCCGGCCGACCCTGGCGCTGGCGGCCGGCGCCGCCGTCGTCATCGTGTGCAACGTGCTCGCGCTCTGCAGCCACCTCAGCATCGTGCGTCTCGCGTTCGGCCTCGCGCACATGCCGCTGACGCTGGCGGCGCCGTTTGTCGGCCTCGTCGGCTCCGTCGTCGCCATGGCCCTGTTCTACTCCGCCAACGCGTCGGCCACCGTCGACACGGCCCTCTCGTGGAGCTGCCGCTGGCGCGCCATCCCCATGGCCCACCAGCCGCACTTTGACACCCTCTGCCGCACCAGCTACGCCAGCGTCTACCTGGCCGTGCTGCTGATCCCCGTCCAGGCGGCCACGTTTGTGCTCGCCGGCTACCAGGCCAAGGTCGAGCGCTTCGCCCTGGCCTACGCCGACGCCCGCAAGTCGCCGAGCCCGGTGTCGGTCTAGGCCAGGAAACGGTGCGGCGCACAGGGAAGGGAAGGGCCACTTGTACTCTGTACGAGCCGGATGGCCATACGGGAAGGATTCGAGGCGGAACGGAACGGACAGGACTGGGGTGACGGGTACGAAGTAGAAGTAGAAACGGCAATGGACACAGGGTCGTGTCAGCTTACAGAATGCTATGCCACGCGCTCAATCATGCCATGTTCCGGTGATCAATACAGAGTACAATTGGGTCTGTGATAATACCACAGTACAAACGGATGGCTTCACGCCGACCGCGGCCAGCCCGGCGACACGAGGGCTCGGTGTCCTCGTATGCGCAGTTGCCGATATTGGCCCTTCAGCTGTGGCCAAGGTCAGTGTCCGTGGGCGAATAGGACGACGTGGGATCTGTGCTGTGTCCCGCAGGATGTTGCAACTACCCGCAGACAAACGCCACAGCAGTCTGAGATAAGGGAGGAAGGAGTACAACGCCCGGACTTGGCCTGGGAAGACAAGGGTGAGTGTCCGAGAGAGGAGATGGAGAGGAAGGGCTAGGACGGAAACAGCATAATGGAGATGCAGACGAGCGAGAGTGAAGGCTCAGCTCCGGAGTGGACAGAGCTACTCCGTAGATGGACAGGCAGAGCACTCGGGCCGGGTTGGCACCGCGGACAAGCTGCAAGTGTAATGCTCCAGGTGGTTTCCTGTGCTGTCATCCTTGCTGTCGGCCTGCAGCGACCCCGGCTCGGGCTGTCGAGTGACGATATTGTGGCTGGAAGCCGGTCGTGAAGGGTCTTTGCGCTGTCGCCCGATTCACCGCACCGCCATCTTGACTCCGACTGTCTCGCTGTTTTCTTCTTCGCGGCTCTGCTTTCCTGTCCTTACGAGGTGTTTTCTCTTTGTTTTCCTGCAGGCCGGCAGCGCACAAATTGCTGTCTCGGACACCGGATCGGATAGCAACCACGGAGAAATACACAGATACGGCACACACTGCGCACAGATAAAGTACGGCTGCTCTGGCGACGACGCACAGAGACACCTGCTCGTCGCACAGCCGGCAGAGTGTCCAGGCGTGGCGGGCAGCGAGAGCAGTCCTCTCTTGAGCACGGAGTACGCCCCTTTCCTTTCATCTGGTCTTTGGGCTTTCGCCGAGCAAAGGGCCGACTCGAGCAGAGCCACGTCTGGCAAACAGCGTCGAGGCAGCCAGCACAATCACCTTCTACACGTCCGCAGCATCGCACTGATGGCGCCGTCCATGAAGGCCGAGCGGACCGGCGGACGGCCGCGGTCGCCGTCTGCGCCCACGCCGCTGGCGGTCTCGCTGAACGGCAGCAACGCGAAGAGGCCGAGCCGGGGCGACCGGGGCGACCGGGGCGACCGGGGCGACCGGCCGGCCGACGACAGCGCCGGCCTGTCGTTTGCCGAGCGGACAGCCCAGCGCGCGAGCCCGCCGCCGCTCGTCAAGGGCGACCGGCTGCTGCGCGACGTCGACCGGGCGCCGCCGGGCGATCCGCGGCCGCCGGCCGGCCACGCGCAGCCACCGCAGCAAGTGTACCCCCGGCGCAGCCAGTACTTTGAGGACGCGTTCGCGGCGCGCGACGCGGCCAGCCCGGCGCGCGAGCGGGTGCGGCGCGAGGCGCCGGTGCTCGCGGAGCTGCGGACCAACGTGCTCGTCGGCGACGAGTTCACGGTGATGACGGACCTCGCCGGCCACCTCGCGCTGCGCTACCGCCGGCCGCTGTCGTCGACGGTCGTGACGCTGCAGCACAACACCTGCCTCTGCTTCGGCGGCACCTTTGACCCGGCCTACGTCCTGACCGTGTCCGCCCTGCCGGCCGAGCTGCAGCCGACGACCAACAAGCGCAACGCCGCGCTCCTACAAAAGCACCTCGAGGACGCCCTCGGCGTGCCGCCCTCGCGCGGCCTCGTGCGCTTCGTCGCCGTGCCCGACGCCAGCCTCGCCTACTGCGGCAAGACCGCCGCCGGACACGTCGACGACCTCGCCCGCACCGCCCCCGACGGCGACGGCGGTGGCCGCAGCCGCAAGCGCGCCAGCCGCAAGATCAGCGTCAAGGTACACTCCCCAAGCTGCCCAGATGGCCACTTGCTGACCGCGCGCAGTCGCTCTCCAGCTTCCGCTCGCAGTCGCCCGAGACGGCCCAGCGCGACGAGCCGCGGCCCGCATCGCCGCTGCCGGCCATCACGGAGCGCGCCGCTCGACGGCCACGCCAGCCGGGGCCGGAGCCGCCGGAGCCGCCGGAGCCTGCGGCCGAAACGAAGGAAACGAGCGAAGCGAGCGAAGCAAAAGAAACAAAAGAATCAAAAGAAACAAAGACGGCCGACCCGGAGAAGCCGCGATGGGGACCGGAGACACGCACGGTGCGCGAGAAGCTCGAGGAGATCGAGGCGCGGGCCCGACGCGAGGCGGCCAGAGCCAAGACGGCCCGGGAGACCGTTGGCGAGAGCGACGTCCGCGATGCCGCCAGGCCGCCGGCCGAAGCGGCGCTGCCGGACGTGGATCTCCGCCCGCCGCGACGGGCCAAGAGCTTTGTGACGACGCTGTTCCGGCGGTCGGGCGCGAAGCCGAAGGAGGCGACGCCGTGAGACAATGGCTGTTGTCATGTCGTGCTGTGATGATCTTTCTCTTTCTTTTCTTTTCTCCTTTTCTTCCTACTCTTCAGAGTGATGACAGAGTGATGCTCCGTATCTCTCTTTTCTGTTTCTTATTCCAGGCTCTTTTGTGCCTCCTCCCTTACTGTCAGTATAGGCAACCGCTGGCCAGGTGCGAGAGCACAGCATATGTCCAGCAACCTAGTCTCGTCCGATGCTGTCGTCGTGCCGATGCCGTATTCCGTACTCGTACAGTGCGCTATCGCTATCCGCACAGACGCTAGCGCCCACGGCACCCACCAGCTTGCGCACCGCCGGCAGCTCGTGTGGGGGTCCTCCTGCGATAATCCCTATCGATCGCTGAGACTGAACAAAGCGGCAGGTGCGAGCCGGACCACCGCGCCTTCCCAGTTTCCAGGCGTCGAAGCCGAAAAACACGACTAGACTTCGCAGCATCCAGATCGCAAACATCGCCGCCTTGTTCTGCTGTCCCATTTTTGCTTCTCTGCTGTCCCGCCCTCCCGCATCGCCTGCCGCCTTGCCCGTCCGCCCTCGACGTCCGGCTGCCGTCCTCCCGTGTCGCGCCTCGCCGCTGTGTTGTCTGCGAGCGCACGGCGACGGAGGTCTGGCATCGCGCGATTGTGTTGCGCAAAGTCGGTTAACTCGACCAGACGACTGAGTTACCGGTGCTCGACCGCTGACGGCTTGACTGATCGACGGATTGCTCGACTGCTGGCTGCTGGCTGCTCGGCTGCTCGGCTGCTGGCTTCGTGACTGCTGGCTTCGTGACTGCTGGCTGCTGGCTGCTCGACTACTCGACTGCTCGACGACCCTAGTCTCAGCCTCCCGTCTCGCGCCCAGCTGTGCCCTTACGATTTCGCGTGGACATTGACCAGGCTGGTCCTCGGTCTCAAACCTCGCTCTGCGAGCTGGACGTCGCCCTCTGACACTGACCGCCTGAGCCGCGCCTCGCCGACATGGAGGTAAGAACACTTGACACACTTCACCAGCACCAACGTTCGCAGAAGCACAGAGAAAGGCGACGAGGAGGGCAGAAGACGGAGAGCAAGAAATTGCAGTCAGCAGCAGAGCCGGAATGCAAGCATCCACGTCGCTGTCTTGTCTGCCTGCATGCTGGCTCGCCACGGCCTCGGCGCTCCCGGCCGAGGAGGAAGTCTCCGCAAGCCGGCACAAGCAAGCAGAGACGGCAGAGACTGCGACAGCGCGGCCGATTCAGCCACTGGCCGGCCACCGCGGCAATGGTCCCCGACTGCTCAACTGCTCGACTGCTCGCGTGTCTCGTGCCGGGTTTGCGCTCAACGGCCGCGCGCCGATGCGCCCCGGAGTGTATGAGACGGGTGACGTGGGTGACAAGGTCATCTTCGTGCCACGCTGCGCTTTCTGCCCTCTGACCTGCCGTATTCTTCCTTCTTTCTTACGTGCAGCTGCGGTCTCATTCTCTCCTCGAACATGGCCTGCCTCTGGTTCCTTTTTCCTCTTTTCCTTCCACTTTTCCTCCCACTTTCCCTTCTTTCTGCCCCTTTCCCTCCCGTTATTCCTTCTCCGTCCTCTTCTTCTGCTTCTACTCTACCCCGGCTTCATTTCCCGTTCCCGTTTCCGTTGTACCGCGGCACAAACACCACCGTCTCAGACCCTTCAACTGGGCTATGAGTGTTCCGTGTTGCACCGTTTGCCTGCCGCCTGCGACATCTTGTGCCCATGTGTGCCTGCTCGGTAGTCCTCCACCGCTATTGGCAAACAAACCAGCGCGGAGGGTCCCTCTTATAGCTCTGGCTCGGACTTGGCGACACGCCAGGAGCTCGCGTGCCGTTGGGCATCGCTGCTTGTCCGTTTGCTCTGTCGTCGCCACATGGCGGTGAGACCGCAGACAACTAGCTAGGCAGCTCTTGGCCGGGCTGGCGGCTTCGTGTCTGCGTCGTTGATATGCCTTGATAGTGGCCGTTTCCATCTGACTGGCCGGCTTCTTGCCTGCCCTCCTCTGCTGTCTGATTGTCCAAAGCTGCTGCGCCGTCTCTTTCCCTCTCCATACACCATGCCCCACGCCTTGCCCGGCCGCTTTCTTTCCATGCCTTCCATGCCTTCCATGCCTTCCATGCCTTCCATGCCTTCTATGCCTTCTATGCCGTTCCCCTTCTTTGCCTCTGCAAAATCTGCGCCGCCAAGGCTGCCGGTCCCCAGCCGTCATTCCAGTCCAGCTTTGCTAAACCTTGAACGTCTCCATGAACAGAACCGTCAGCGTATTCAAAGGCGAGACGGCGGTGCCGCGCCCAAGTCCACTGCCGCCACCAAACAGCCCGACCCCGTCATCGTCGCGCCGCCAAAAGGCAAGCCGCGGCTGCTGCTCATGGGCCAACGAGCGTACGTTCCCATCCCGCATCTGCGTCTCGCTGCGTGATGACAGATTCTCATTGCACGCATCGGCTGCACCGGTGCGCGTCTGCTGTTGGCAGGTCGCTTAAGACTGCAATGGCTCGATCTGCGCCCTGCGTCTCCTGATTTCTGTCCCCTGCTAACCGGTCCATCGCACTTTAGGAGCGGCAAGTCGTCCATTTCGAGCGTGGTCTTTCACAAGCTTCCGCCCAATGAAACACTGTTTCTCGAATCGACGTCGCGGCTGCAGAAGAATGCCATGGCGTACGTGCTTTGATCTCTTTGGGCCTCCTTCTTTCCTTCTCTCCTCCTGTCCGAGCACGGACAGGCTTGACATGGCATGTTTGATAGCCACACCCTCTTTTGGCCCCCACTGACAAAGTTGGCGGCAGCTCCTTCATGGACTTTCAAGTATGGGACTTCCCCGGCCAGATCGACTACTTTGAGGCCGGGAACTTTGACGGCGATGCCATCTTTGGCGAGGTCGGAGCCCTCATCTGGGTCATCGACTCCCAGGACGACTACCTCGAGGCCGTCGCCCGCCTGAACAACACCATTCTCATCGTCCAGCGCAACTACCCCAACATCAATGTCGAGGTGTTCATCCACAAGGTCGACGGCCTGTCCGACGACTTCAAGATGGAGATCCACCGCGACATTATGATCCGCGTGCAGGACGAGCTGTCCGACCAGGGCTTCGAGAACGCCCCCGTCACCTTCCACCTCACCAGTATCTACGACCACAGCATCTTCGAGGCCTTTAGCAAGGTCATCCAGAAGCTGATCCCCCGCCTCGGCCAGCTGGAGGCCATGCTGACGTCGCTCTGCCGTACCTGCCGCTTCGAAAAGGCCTATCTGTTCGACGTGCTGAGCAAGATCTACATTGCCACCGACAGCACGCCTGCCGACATGGCCTCCTACGAGGTCTGCTCCGACTTCATCGACGGCATCATCGACATCACCGAGGTCTACGGGAGCTGGGACCGCCCCGAAGGGTACCACCAGCGCCTCGAGGCCGCCCAGCATCAGCCGCTGGTCGACCAGATCGCCTGTCCCTGGGCCGAGAGCTGCATCGTGCTGGCGGACGGCAGCAAGCCGATATTGCTGCGCGAAGTCGACCGTTATCTGGCCCTCGTGGCCGTCATGAAGGAGGGGTCCTACGACAAGATTCCACTGATTAACATGAACGTCGACGTTGTCGTCAAGGGCCTGACAGAGTTCTTCCAGATCACGAAGCAGAAGAAGTAGTCCGGACAACGCGAGGAAGGACTTGACAGGAGACGTGGAAAGAGCCCAGTGCCGGACGCTCTTCTGCGATAGCGTGTATATATTTGTATGTCCTTTTCTTAGTGTAATACTCCTGGCACAGGAACCGTAATACCACTGTCCCACTTCTCTGTGCGTCACCTTGTCCCGCCGGCCTCGCCAAACATGTCTCGCGTCGACGGCAGAGCAAAGACCTCGTACAATGTCCCGCTTGCATGCAGCAGCGTGACCCGCGTCGGCAAGCCGGTGCCCCCCGTGCTGCTCCACGGCTCCTGCACTTCCATGCGCACAACGGGATTCGCAGAACTGCTGCTGCCGCTGCCGCTGGCCTCTTTGCCCTGCGGCAGCTTCAGATCTACCACCCAGCAGAGGCCATGGTCGGCGAGGCCGCCGCCGCCGCCTCCTACGGCGTCGTGGTCCAGCGCGCCCGTCGGGACGCCTCCTCCACTGCCGGGGTAGTCGGCATAGCCAATGTTGGGCGACTGCACCGGTATCGCAATCAGCCGGAGCGGGCGGTCTGCGCAAAGGTTAGCAAGCGTCCGCGACGCGCAAAGGCAATGACGTACCCTTATCAGCCCAGGTCCAGAGCACGAGCAGCACGTCGGCTCCCACGAATTGGATGTCCGTCACGCTGCCGTCGCCGCTCAGGGCCAGCGCGCAGGCCTGCGTGGCAGCGGCCGTGGTCACGCCGCCCGTTGTGCGGATCGCTGTGCGAAAGAGGTGTACTGCCATGGCGTTAATAATGCCAACCAGCGTATAGACTGTTGTGTGCACGTACGTTTGTGTGGCTCGTCCTCAGATAGCAGCGCTGTGAACGTATTCAGGTCTGAACTTTCCTCGAGGTCCTGCCAGGCAACAAGTCAGAATCACGGGTGTTTCGAGTTCGGGAGGGCGACGCACCGCTTTCAGGATGGCTGCCGAGGCTACTTCGGCCTTCTTGATCGGTGCTCGGATATCCAGCCGCGTGAGGGGACCAAAATGGACGTGGCGCCGCCCCGACTCGGCAATATCTTTGAGCGTGCGCTCCGCGTGCACCGAGAACAGCCGCGCGAGAAAGGCAAAGGTCGGAAAGGCCTTTGCCTGTGTCGTCGTAGGCGCCGCCGGTTCTGCGCCCTCGGCATGATTTCCCTGGCTACGGCGGTCTCGGTACGTGGCTGCCAGCATGCTCTTCGAGTCTGCCTCGAAGCCGATGTTATCCACCTCTTCCAGGAGCGCTTCGAGCTTGTCCATAAGGCTGCCAGCGTGCTCCTCTGCCGCCTGCCAATCCCGGTCCCAGTCTGCCGTGCTGGGCTTGCTAAAGTGCAAATCGAGCGGGCTGGCCAGCAGGTGGTTCGTAATGTAATCGAGCACCGGCGTCACGCTGACCGGGGGCACCTTGTCGGCCTGCTCCTCCGCCTGGCCGGGCGCCGCCAGGCGGTCGATGAGCGAGCGCAGCCACGCCGAGAAGGCCTCAAACAGATCGAGCTCGGCCGTCACCAGCGTCAGCGCACTGTACGACGCCAAGATCAGACACGAGACCATGTCCATGAGCCGTGCGATGGGCTCTTCTGCGAACCCAATGTCGTCGTTTCTGTGGAAGTCGGCGAGGCCGCGAAGACGGCTCAATGCCAGCATGGCCCGGTCTAGCGCCGGCAACATGTTTTCGTGGATGAGATCCCGCAGGTTCTCGAGCCCCGACACTACCGCCTTGTCCCAGCGCTTGTGTCCCTGCAGAGTGTAAGGAACGAGTTAGCAACCAGACCGCACCTCGGGGGCCAGCAACGTACTCTCTCTGCGACGGTGTCCACCAGCCACTCCTTGAGGGTGGGCGTCACGTAGCCGGCAAGGATAGCGGCGCTCAAAGCATGGTCGACCGTCTTGTATCGCGGCTCCTTTTGCAGGTCGTCTCGGATGCCGGCGAGAAAGCGAGCGGGCAGTTCGCGTGCTGCCTGCCACTCCCCCTGCATGTGAATCTGCGTCTGCCGGATGTAGCGCACAAGTTTCTGAAAGGTGGCCGACTTGAATGCGAGCACCGACAGATTCAGCGGCGACGAGTATATGAATGGAAAGTCCATGGGCGCCAGGTAGACGGCATAATTGTCGTGCTCCTCGTTGGCAAGCAAGAGCGTGTGCGTCGAGCTGGCTGGGTGGGAGGCGTGACGGCGAAGCAACAGCAGCGGCGCGGCGGGTCCGGTGTCACCAGGCACTTCGGGGCTTGTGGCCATGCCCAGCGGCAGAGGAAGCCGAAAGGTGCCCATGACAAAGGTGTCGTAGATGCTGACGTGGATGACGCCGTCGGCACTGCCGAGGACCATGACATGGATCGCATCGCCGTCGCCCGGCTTCAGGGCGGGAAACATGACCTCCAGCGACGCTCGTGTTGAAAATACAAACATGTCGTCTCTATTCGTCTTGTCAGCACACAGCCCAACAGACTCCCCCCAAGATCCAGTTCACGCCAGGCGAAGGCCACCGTCGTCTGCTTACCCAGAGCCGCCGGAAACCGGCAGCGGCAGCAGCTTGGGCAGATCGTCCTCGACCTCCAGGAACATCAGCGTCCGCGGAAGGTCCGGCACCTCCTCGCCGGCACCCTCGCCAAGGCGGTCGAGGAGGCTTCCTTTCCACGACTGAGGGCTGCCGACCAGACATCTCGACCAGCTGATAAACGTGATTGCCGGCGTATCGCCATCCATGAGCCGGATCGGATGGACAGCCTTGGGGGTCTCCAACCCGGCAAGACGCACAACGCCGTCGCTCCATGCTATGGCAAGATACTTGCCTGATGAATGTGGAAAGTCAGCCGGCTGCTCAGAGAAAAGGGGGTGGCAGAAGAGAAGCGGAGATGCCCACCGTCGGCCTTCCACGCGAGACCGCGGACCTGCTTGTTCCGCTCCGTGATACTCGACACGATCTCGCCGCCGCGCCGCCGGATCGACACCACATTTCCGCCGCCGACAGCAGCCGTCAGGTCCAGCGCCGGAGACGTTGCAAATAACGCGGGCGAGTCAACAGGAGGATGGACGAGGCTCTGGCTGAAGAGTGGTGCTGCAGAGGTGTCTGCCATTGAGCTGGATGGCACCGTTGCGTGCCGCGTGCCTGCCAGCGTACTACGTGGAAGCCCGTTCACGGTTCACGTTCGCCGCACGATATCTTGCGCACGAGGGTCATTCCCTTTATTTTGACCTGTAGCGGCAAATACTACAGAGCAGATACACCAAAACTGGATGCTGCCAGCGACGCGTCTAGGAAGCCGCGCGATGTCTTTCGCTCCTTCCACAACAGTTGCCAGCGCACAGTGCCTGCGGCCAGCAAGCAGAATACAGCGACCTGTTGGCGCCACTTTCACGCTATTCCGCAGTCTCACAGCGAGTTGAGCCGTGCATGCACTGTGTCTGTCTAAAATTATGGGTCCCATATAATTGTATCACGTGCGCCTTGCGCCGTCGCCCGCCAATCAGTTCAGGTCCATTTCGAGTGCCGACTTGTGACTTCACGAACGTCTTTTGCCGACCAGCGCGCAACCACACGTCTCGCCGCAGCGAACCACTTTCTACTATTGCACCCGTGGAACGAGCCGCCGAGCACGCAAAACCTTCAAGATGGCTGGCCTTCAGCATAACAGTGCGCAACACCCAGCCGCAAGACCGAGATGGGACTGACCACGGCGAGAATTGCAAAGTTTGGCTAATCAATGCTCTTCCGAACAGAGATGAACCTGGACCCGACGCTGGTCAAGCTGTCCAGTATGACTTTTCTCTACTCCGCTGCTCCCCGCGGGCTTGCCGGGACTGCTGGGCTTCCCTTACTGATGCACGCGGACAGACATGACGAACAACCGGTACAAGTACTTCCGGTGGACGCCGCGGACGGCCCGGCTCTCGTTCATATACATTGCCGTTGTGCCGACGCTCTTCGGCATTCTCGGATACTCGACAGAGGTCAGTTACAGGCGCACACTCGGACAAACGAGATACGGTCTAGACGGCTTGCTAACCGAAGCTTCGACTTGGACAGGGCAAGTGGAACATCAGAGGAAAGCGGAGGGGCGACCTTCTTGCCGAGTTTTAGACGATGCACACTGGACTGAGAGCGAGTACACGCTGTGGAGAGAGAAAGACTGTATATACGGATATAACGGGCCAAAATGGGCATCTTCATCGTCACATAACAGGCCAAACAGCCTGCCTGTTCTACAGTTGTCCAATGTGAAGCGTGAACCGCCAGTCTTGGATGCCATCACACTGTTATTTCTAAACGCATAGATCGCCCAGAACAGCAATATTGCGTTTTGCTTTATCGTAGCCCAACCAACACTGGGACCAAGCTGCTCCCTAGCCATTCTGCTTACCAGCGCGCACCGCGGCCTCTTCCACCTCTGCCACGTCCCGGTCCGTCGTCTGGCACGCGCTCTCCGCGACGCCATTCGCCGGTCGGGACGCTCATGTCTCCCCAACTCCCAGCGCCCGGGCCGGCGCCGCCGCGTTTCGATCGCCGGAAGTCGTCGCGCCGGCCGCGGCCACTGCCGAAATCCGGAGGCAGCGCGCTCGTCCGCCCCTCGCCAATGCCGTGTCCCCGGCCTGCACGCGCAGAGGAAGCGGGCGCTACTGAGCCGTCGGCCAGGGGCGGCAGAATGGCGCAGGAGATGTAGTCGCCGACAACGAAGCGGCGGTCGGCCAGCGTCGTGCGTCCCTCGTCTGCCGCCTCGAGCGCGCCGGCCGCAGGGAGGGAGGCGAGAAAGTCGGGATGGGTGCCGCCAATCACCACGCTGCCAATGTCTCTAACCTGGAAGCGCGTCGGGGCTCCGTGGCCGCCACTGCCGCCGTCCAGGTCGTGTCGAGTGTCCGCATAGACAAGGCGGAAGGCAACGCGCGTGCCGACGGCCGGGGAAGGGAGCACGGCAGGCTCGGCCGTAGCAAGGTGGTGGGCAAGCTCGTCGAGGCTGCTCGTGGGCAGGGCATAGACGGGCACGAAAGCGGGAAGCTGTGGCGATGCGAATTCGTCCGGCCTGCAGAGCACGCGGTCAGCAAGGAGACACGACAGCGCATCAGACCTGCCAGATGCCTACCGGTGAAACGCTCCGGTGCGGTAGAAGAGCTTCAGCAGAAACGGGCAGGTGGTCCGGCCTTCAAGGCTGGTGGCCGCCATCCTATCGACTTTGTTGACTGCGCGTGGTTTGAGCCGATTGGACTGCCGGCTGTGGAGAGTTGAGTCGTGGCTGGCGCCTGTTCCGGTCTCTCCTACATCCCGTCGAGCAGGGAGAGGACGTTGCGTATCAGAGGGCGACAGCCTTGGGGAGCTTGGACAACGTCTTTCGAGATTCAACATGTGCTTATGCAGAGGAAATGGGCCTGCCTTTTTAGTGGAGACACTGCCCCGAGCCTTAGTAACACTTATTTTCGATAAGATTCACAGATTCTATCCACGTCCTCGCCATTCCGCCAGCTCTTGACATCTCGGCTTCAGCTCGCCAAGCGAATTTTGCACGACAGCAGACGACGGACTTGCCTACCACGGTCCAGTCATACGGCACGCCAAGTTTACAAGCGCGAGGCGGTGTACAGGCGATCAGGACACGATGGACTTTGCGGCGCTGATGTCGGCGCAGATCGCCAAGAAGAAGGGTGCCAGCGCTGGCGATAGCAAAGACGCCGCCGCGCCGGCGCCGACAAAAAAGTACGTGCGGAACAGCGAGCTCGAGGAGCAGCGCAAGGCAGCCTACCTCGCCGAGCAGAAGGCGCGCGAAGCCGAGCGCGCGGCCAAGGCGGCGGCGAAGCGGAAGCGAGAAGACGAGGCGGCCGAGGAGGCGCGCGTGCGCGAGGAGAAGCGGCGGCGGCTGGCGGAGGAGTCGCGGAAGCGGCGCGAGGAGCGCGAGGCCGCGGAAGAGCGCGCGCGGCGCAAGCGGCTCGGCCTGCCGCCCCTGCCCGCGGCGCGCGACGACGACGACGACGACCCTGCGCCGGCCGACGACCTGCCCGAGGACGAGCTGCGCGCGGCGCTGCGGGCGCTGGGCCAGCCGGCCGTGCTCTTTGGCGAGACGCACGCGCCGCGGCTGCGGCGGTACCGGCAGCAGAAGGCGACGGCGGCGCTGGACACGCGGCAGCCGGTGCCGACGACGCTGGCGGCGGTGGAGGAGAAGGACATGAAGGTGCCGGCGGTGCCCGACATCCCACGCGACGCCGCCGGGCGCGCGTACCTCTACCGGCAGCTCGCGAGCTACTTCAACCTCGTGCTGCGCGAGTGGCAGCGCGCGCTGCACGAGGCGACGCCCGAGGCCGCGCTCGAGACGGACGCGAGCCGGCGCGCGCGGTCGATCATGCAGCAGAGCCGCACGGACATCCAGCCGCTCTTCCGCCGGCTCGAGGACGGCAGCATGGACGACAAGGTGCTGCCGGCCATTGTCGAGATCGTGCACGCCGCGCAGGAGCGCCGCTACGTCGACGCCAACGACGCGTACCTGCGGCTCAGCATCGGCAAGGCTGCCTGGCCCATCGGCGTCATCATGGTCGGCATCCACGAGCGCAGCGCGCGCGAGAAGCTCCACGGCGGCGACAAGGGCGGCGTCATGACCGACGACGTCACGCGCAAGTACGTCCAGAGCATCAAGCGCTGCCTGACGTTTGCGCAGGTGCGCTGGCCGCCGGACGACGCCAGCCAGCTCATGGGGTGAGTGGCGGAGGCGAAGAGGGCGCGGGCATTGCGACGGATGGTTCTGAATTTCTTGATTTCCTTGAATGTCTACGGGTAGCACTGCCGGAATACGTGCGACACTGTAGGGCGAGCGCTGAATCTTTACATGCGATACTTGCTAGAACATATTATGCGGACTTTTGTCGTGTCTTAAAACATCATAGCCCATTGTTTCTGTGACGTGATTCATGCTAACTAAAATGCATATGGCCTGCTCGACGGCTGACGGCAGGCTGCTACGGGGGCGTCGTCTCTCTACGCCCTGATCCATTTCTAGTCGATCGAAGCGCTCTCGAACCACGGATCCGACAGGTCTGGCATGTTCGCCAGGCTCCGCCGCGTTCCCTTCACCTCGATATCAGCTGCGATGAGGTTCAGTCGTCGGATCCGCTGGATGGCCTCCTTGTCAAACGCCGCAAAGGCGTCCAGGCCCTGCTTCTGCATCGTGACGCGCGGGTTCTCTTTCTCGGTGATGACGAGCTGCATTCTGTCAGTCATCCAACTCGCTGGGGTGCAGGCAGAGACACAACAAACCTTGCTGACTGAGTCGATGCGCGCCTTCAGCGCCCCTTCCTTGATCATCGAGACCAGCTCGGCCTCGATGGACTCGCCCGGCTCCGCAAATGCCTGGTTCATGCTCTCCAGAGTCACGCACGAGAAGGGAATGAGGTAGTGGCTGATGCACTTGCTGCGTATCTTGTCGTAGATGGCGCCAATGTGCTTCTGCAGGTGGATGTCGAGGAGGTAGTCGGCGCGGTGGGCGTTCAGGATCGCCAAGCAGTCCGCGTAGCGACCGTTGACAAACTGCGCAATGGCCCGGCGAATGTGCGGCTCGAGCTCGAGGAACGAGCGGAACTTGGCGCTGTCCAGCACCTGCACCTGCAGGTCCTTGCGGTCGATGGACACGAGCGACAGCAGGCCGCCGTACACGGCCACGTCGTTGCCGGTCAGCAGGCAGTCGGACACCTCGCGAATACGCGACGAGCCGTCGATTTCCAGAAAGTGCCGGGCCGCCACGTCGTACTTTTCCTGGCTCAGCGCGTTGAGCCCCTGGAGGGCCGCGAAGTAGGGCGTGATGACCTGGTCGTCCTGGCGCGTCTGGACCGTTGTCACCTTACTCAAATGTCCAATGGCCATCGCCCAGTCGCGGTTGTCGGTCGCCACGCTCGCCAGGTGCATTCCCAGGTCGACGACGTGCTTGGTCGTACTGATGTCTGGTCGCATGCGGCCAAAGTATTCAATGGCCCCGCGGTAGTCGCCGATCGCCTGCAGATGTTGGCCCATCTCTTCGTGGCCCATCTTCAGTGGTCCGGTCAGCACACAGTTTGCCGAGGGGAGAAACGGTAGGACGAACCCGGATGCTCTCTTTGACCAGGTTGTTCTTGTATCCCTTGATTTCCCGCTCAAGGCGCGCGGTCTCGTGAACGTTTGCGGCATCCGTGCGCTCGACCCAGTCCCGGTCAAAGTTCGCCTCGGGCTCGTCCGGCGCGACCAAGTGGATGAGATTCCACGCCTTGCGGTAGCGGCTGGTGTTTTTCCCTTTCCGGGCCTCGACAACAGCAGCCTTCAGAGCCTCTATACAGAGATGGGGGGAGCACTGGCCGATGAAGATGAGGCGGTCGTATCGTACAGCGTCTAGCCGCGTTTACTTGTTAGAGGAGGACGCTTGGGACAGTCTGGGGGCACGGATTGGGAACACACGTCTGTATGGTTGCAGGTAGGTGTCGAGGTCGAACTTTGGCAGCTCTGGTGGCTCGAAAGCATAAATGTCAGTAACAGTCTCTTGGAGGCCGCGAGTCCCTTTCGCACGCACCTTCGACGATTATCCTGCCCTCCTTGGCCATCGTCGCCATGAAGGCCTCGACAGGAGTCTGCACTGGATTCTGCTCCTCCATTGTGATCTGCGATTTCTTTCACGGGCGAGGTAAATCAATATGTCAAGCCCAGCCGACAAGGCAGCCGGTGCCGCTAGGCACCAGGCGAGCAGAGAGCAGCTTCAAGTATGGGGCGGCGTCAGCAAGCTGTCAAAATGGCCAGAGCCCGGGCCTCCTTGTTTGCTTTGGCCTGCCAAATATAGACGCCTTTGTTGGTTTCGCGAAGGTTTGGATTCGTTTGCCCGGACGGCAATTTCTCGATCGGTTGGCTGTTCCAAGTTGTGGGGCTAAAAGCAGCAGGCACGACGTGAGAGAGCAAGTGTCGTGTATCAAGGCGTTGCGATTTATTGATATGAGCTTCCGTGTGTTATCCGCCTGTTAGGTCTATTGACTCTTCCTTGCTGTCCTGCGTACAGTTATTAGCTTCGCCATCACGAAGGCAGTTGAGCCTCCGAAGCTTTTGGCGGGGAAGCCATGCTTCTAGGCGCTGATTGGCCCGTACAGTTCCAACGACACTCCATCATTACATCAGCTGGAGGACGCGACACGTGACGTCCTTATGAAATTCAAAACGATCCTCCTCGATTCCCGACTCCTCGAGCAGCATCTGCGACGCGCCGAGCCTTGTTAGAAGCTCAAATTCCATCCTCTTAGCCGCCTTGGGCCCGCCAAGATATCTCCCATCATGTCCGAACCAGACGGGAAATCAGTTTCAGAAGTAGGTTCGCCTCCGCCGCGCACATTGCAGAGAACCGCTTGCTCGAAATGCCAGCGCAGAAAGGCACCGGGGGTCTGCGGTCGTCCTCAAGTAGTTCGCGATTAAGACTTGTCCCGGCCTGCCCGAGCACGTCAGGCAGGAAAGAAATGATTTTGTAGTCGGCCTGAACTTTGTGAAATACGGAATGTTTGAAGAAGTAAAAGATCGGAAAAACGGAACATAAAAACTTGGAACTTCAATACAGCAAAACGGAAGAGACAAAGAAATGGAA
Organism: Grosmannia penicillata; assembly: GCA_002778075.1. Lineage (NCBI taxonomy): Eukaryota > Fungi > Ascomycota > Sordariomycetes > Ophiostomatales > Ophiostomataceae > Grosmannia > Grosmannia penicillata. The sequence continues at coordinate 951,608 of PCDK01000018.1, read as the reverse complement.
AGTCTGACCTCTAGGAGTATAAAAAAATGGTAAGCGTCGAAGAGCTCGTGGACACTGGACACTAAGAGTAAAGCCAGGTGGCAGGTGTTTAGGTTAGGTAGGGACGACTATCAAGTGTCGGGAACCCGAGGAACGCGAACAAACTATCAGGGGAAAAGGTACATGCAGCAACTAGGAGTTCAGGTATCGGAGCGTCGTCGTTCTCATGTAAGGGAGTAAGGACGTCCTGTATCGTTATTCCGGGGGTTTGGAGAATCCATTTCCGTATATCTCTGATACCTTCCTGCTGGCGATCGTATGTTTTCCATGTACGATTGGCAGCGTTTGCAGCTAGGCGAGCCAGCCAGTTTTCCCGTTCCTCTAGGCGGATGTTCGGCCAGATATCTGCATCAATGCAGACGTTAATAAGCTCGGATTTCCAAGGTGTCCATTAAGTACTAGAGCTAAGCACGACAGTCTTGGTTTCCACGTTGTCCAACATTGTTCATCAAAGGAAACATCGCGGTAGAGGGAAACGTTGCCAGTTGTAGAATTCCAGATCCGGTAGATGTTGCTCGCGTTGTATCCTACGAGGTATCCGACCCAAGCGTGCGGTGCGAGGCGGGAAAGCTTGTGCCTGTGGCGGTGGACGTCGGATGTAATCGTAAAGGCGGTACATCCGAACGCACGAAGGTAAGAAATATTTGGTTTCCGGCCAAACATTTTCTCATAGGGGTTTTCCAGCCATTTGTGGCTGTGGGAGTCCGGTTGTGTAGAAAGACTGCGGTGCGGATGATTTCCGGCCATAGCGAATGGGAAAGTCCTGAGTCGACAGCCATAGATCTCGCTTTCTGCTTGATTGTCTGCCCGCTGTCGACTCAGGACTTCCCCATTCTAAGCGTCGAAGAGCTCGTGGACACTGCTCTGCAAAAGCAATCTGTTCTGTACAGAGTTGATCGTATCGCCCTGTACAGAACGGATTGCTTTTGCAGAGCATCGTCATGGTAACGAGATTTGAACACCTGTGGCTCTGCCACTCGCTTGCGTATGTGAGCGGCACAATATGTGCCGCCTCAAATCCGACCCATATGCTGCACAGCGGTCTTAGTGGAGACCGCACCTTCGATACAACGCATCGTCTGTTTCGAGCGCGAACTTCTGCTTGAAGACTCGAGCCGCGTTCCTGTGGTGACGGACGAGGGGGCGGGCGAACGGGTTCGTGGTCATCTTGGCAGTGGTATGCAACAGACATGGACTTTGGAGGTATCGTGAGCCGGAGAGAGTTATTAAGATTCAGCAATTTCCTAAAATGGCATTAGCGACCGGACCAACAGGCTAACGGCGATAATTCACGTGCAATTGTGCCATTACTGGCAAAGTAGATCACTGCAGGTCCTGCTTTGTCATAGCCGGGCTGCTCCTTCCAAACTGTCAGACATTGCGGAAGCAGAGCGACGAGGCTGCCAGAGCAGAGCAGAACGCCGGAACAACGCCGGAACACTCCCGGAACACCGCCGAAGCACCGCCGAAACACCCGCCGAAAAAGAGGGGCATCGCCGACCCCTCGCCGATCTCTGCTCCGATTTCCGACCCGGCCCCGACATGGCTGCCGACGCCGCGTACCCGCCGGCGCTGGACGAGCTCGAGCGCCAGCGGCTGGTCGAGATCGCCAAAGACTGGAGCATTGCCCACGGCCTCGCTGTGCGGCCGCTGCCGGATGCCGTGGCGGCTGCCGGCGCCGATCTGGCCGGCACGCTGGCCATGCCGGTGCCGGTGACGCTCTTCCCGAGCCCGTTTGCGCGGTCGGCGTTCGCCGAGGCCCAGGCGGCCCAGAAGGCGTACAACGCGCTGTACGCCGGCATCAGCCAGGACGAGGAGTTTCTGACGCGCATCATCGCCGAGTGCGTCCCGGTCTGGGCCTTGGGGACGATCTTCGGCTAACTGTCTCCCAGAGTCGGCAGCGGCGACGAGTTCACGGCCAACCTGTGGAACGTCCACCTGCGCGTGAAGAAGGAGGGCTACGTCCATGTGTGTTGTCCTGTGCCCTTGTTTGGCTTTCTTGCTGCTTTTTCTGCTCTATCTTTTTACCGTTCCTACCGTTTGTTCACTCATCGTCTGGGCAGAAACACTCGCTGGGCATCTTCCGCTCCGACTACCTCGTCCACCAGGAAGCTGCCGACACGGGCAGCGCACACCTGCAGATCAAGCAGGTCGAGTTCAACACCATTGCCGCCTCGTTTGGCGGTCTCTCGGCGCAGACCTCGAAGCTGCACAAGTGCGTGCTGGCCTCCCCTTGACTCCCACCTCTCTCTGCCGTGGGCGCCGCTGACCAGCCAGATTCCTGTCCCAGACCGAGTACCCCCTGCTCAAGGCCGCGCAGTCCGGCGCTGCGGCGTACGACGTGCCGCCGAACACGAGCAGCCAGGACATTGCGAACGGCATCCGCGCCGCCTTTGCCGTGTACGCACAGAGCGAGCCGGCCACGCTCGGCCTCGCGCGTTGCGTCGTCTTCCTGACGCAGGACGGCGAGCGCAACGTCTTTGACCAGCGGCACATTGAGTACGCCACCGTGCGCGGCAGCGGCGACGGTGTGGCCGGGGCGGTGCCCGTGTTCCGGCTGCCGTTCAACGAGATCCTGCAGCGCACGCGCGTGGCCGACACGCCGCGGCGGCAGCTGCTGTACGTGCTGCCGACGGACCCGTCGCGCGTCTACGAGGTCGCCGTCGCGTACTTCCGCTCGGCCTACGGCCCGTCCGACTACCCCGACGCCCGCGCCTGGGAGGCCCGCTACCAGATCGAGCGCACCGCCGCCATCAAGTGTCCGACGGTGCTGACGCAGGTCGCCGGCACCAAAAAGGTGCAGCAGGTGCTGGCCACGCCCGTGGCCGCCGGCATCGCCTCCGAGCTCGGCCGCTTCGTGCCCGAGGACAGCGACGCCGCCCGGCGCATCCGCCGCACCTTTACCAACATCTACCCGCTCGACACCTCGGCCGCCGGCCGGCAGGCGCGCGCCTGGGCCCAGGATCCCGTGGCCTGCCGCCGCTTCGTGCTCAAGCCGCAGCGCGAGGGCGGCGGCAACAACTACTACAAGGACAAGATCCCCGCCCACCTGCAGACCGTGCCCGAGGAGCACTGGGCCTCGTACATTCTCATGGAGCTCATCACGCCGCCGCCCGTCGCCAACATCATCCTGCGCAACGGCCAGACCGAGCAGGGCGGCGTCATCTGCGAGCTGGGCATCTACGGCACGTGCATCTGGTCCAACGCCGCGTCCGGCGCCGGCGCCGGCACCATTGTGCACAGCGAGACGGCCGGCTACCTGCTGCGCACCAAGGGCGACCAGAGCGAGGAGGGCGGCGTGGCCGCAGGCTTCGGCTGCATGGACTCGATCAACCTGGTGTAGACATGTCGTACTGCGTGTGCAGAGAGAAGAGCTTGACATTCACGCACCCGGCATGTCCGAGAGAGAGCAATACAAATACAAGATACACCGCACCGCTCTATGGCTCCAGTACGTTGGGACACAGGGCGCAGTAAAGAAAGCGACGCCTTGCCAACCTGCCCGTTCCGCGCCCGTAGACCGACCCATTCATGCCGTGCCGGCTCATTGCTGCGTTATCATAACGGCGCGTCGGCGCACTACTCCGCCGGGGTCGGGCGCTTGAGCACCTCAATGCTGCCTGTTTGTATTGTTATATCATTAGCCAGGTGAGCTCCGTTCCGCGAGCTCGCTTTGATCACATGGGGCAAACGCACGCTGTAAAATGCTCAGAGTGCTCTTGTTCTTGCCATCGGCATCCTGGTACGCGTTCATGCTGGCCTCGCCTTCGACAAAGACAAGAGTGCTACAGGGCGTCAGCAGGTGGCAAGACGTGCTCGAGGCACAGATCCAGTGCAGAAGATGCTCGAAACATACCCCTTGGGCAGGTTCAGCAGCAGCTCGCGCTGCGGGCCGTCTGGCAGGAAGCTCGCGACGCGGAACCAGCTCGTCTGGCGGGTCTCGCGCGGACCGCTGGAGCTGGCCACAACATACTTGAGCACCTCACGGCCGGAGTTGGTCGTCTGCAGCTCGGGCGTGTCGCCGAGGTGGCCGACAATGGTGATGCGCGCAACGTTGCGAGCAGGGGTCGTGCTGAAGGCGCGTGCGGGGGCGGCGGCGGCACGGAGGCCGATGCGACGGGCGGCGAAGGACATGGCGGAGCGGGCGCGTGCGAGAAACGGGCTGCAGAGACGGGAGTGCGAACACACGGCGAGGAGCGAGGTACAGAGGCCAGAATGGGTTGAAAAGAAATTATCGCGGCGGCGGAATCGTCAGGCAGAAATCTGCAAAAAGAGCCACAAAAACGGGACGCAGGGAGACCTGGCGCGATCGCGACTTCCTGTCGCGTACAGTAGTACGCAGTCATGTGGCGGTGTTGTGGCTGAGTGTCTCGCACGTGACCAGGACTACTTTGCAGTAACTGATCAACGCCAGGGTTCCTGGCGATGCCGGAGACGGCCAACTCCCATCATCCAAGAACGTCAACCCGTAGCTTTTGTTGCTGACTGTTGTTGATCGGCCAGTCTGGCCGCTGGGCGTTGCCTCTTTCGTCAGCCGTCACTGGCGCTGCAAGCAAGAAATATTCCGTCTGAGAGGCGCTTTTCCCGTTTGGGGGTTGAATAAGACTCTGAATAGCCTCGCGCATGTCGTTGTCAATAAGACGCGACACCCGGAAAGCCACCAGGGAGGATGGCAGACTGGCAAAGCGGCCTCTGATACGCAAGGCGTTGGCGCAGCTCCGGCTTAGCCGTCATGCTCCAACCGGTATGGAGTGTCCCGGCGGCATATTTAGGAGCGCTCTCGCCCTCTTCGTCCCTGTAGTCAATAGAAATGTCAGTTGTCGTAACACATCATATTCGTTTTCATATTCAGGAGGAGCTGAGGGGCCCTTCACACGACGTCGGCTTGGCCTATTGACATGGCCATCTCGTATTAATGTGCTATTCACGGCTTCCAGCCGCCACCATCGGTGCCGTTCCGATCCAAGAAGGCGGCACTTTGGAATTTGCAGACTGCATCAGAAATCACTGCACATCTGTTTAGAGCGTAAGGAGTCTGTCACATTGACACTCAGGCTGGCTTGTTGTGTCATTGCTCTCTTGCTCTCTTGCTCTCTTGCTTCTCTTACTCTCTTGCTTCTCTTACTCCTCTTACTTCTTTTCTTCCTTGTCCTTTACCACATCCTTACCACATCCTTACCAGCCCCGTCATCCGTCCTCGTCTACACCTGCCGTGAAGGCCTCTCTTCACGAAAGAAACTACAACGTCTGCTCCATTCCGCGCTCTCCAAAACCAAACAGAGCCTCTGCAACATGAACATCTACACAGATTCCGGCATCGTCATCTTTGGCCAGCCCGCGGCGCTGCCCGTGTCCGGCGCCATGATGGCCAACCTCGTCATGCGCCTCATCCTCTGTCCAGTGGCCCTGCTCACATCGTGGGTGCCCATGGTGATCTTGGGCCGCAACGGCGAGCTGGCTGCGTGCGTCTTCGTGGCGGCCAACTGGCTGCTGGTGCTGCTGACCTGGATCAACGCCGCCATCTGGCACAACCAGGACTTTGACAGCTGGTGGCTCGGCGTCGGCTGGTGTGATCTGCAGAACTACCTCAAGTTTGCGCTGTTCACGCTCTACAGCGCCAGCGTCTGCGCCATCATGCGCCGCCTCTCGCAGCAGGTCGGCCTGACGCGCATGGCCGGACTCTCGCGCCACGAGAAGCGCAGCCACGTGCTGGTGCAGGCGCTCATCCTCTTCCCGGTGCCGCTGCTCCAGGCCGCGCTCACCATCTGCGTCATCGGCGAGCGCTTCAGCCTCGCGCCCGTCACCGGCTGTCTGAGCGCGCACTATGCCAACGCCATCTACCTCGTCTTCTTCATCCTGCCGCCGCCGCTGTTCCTCATCGCCGCCTGCTTCCATACCTGTGAGTCGCTTTCCGATCTGTACGTCTCTGCCCGCCTCAGAAATGGCAGGTAGTGGCAGGAAAATCAAACACATCTCCAGACACATCTCCGGCACAACTGACCGTCATCAGTCAGGACTTTCCGCAAGTTCCGCGAGGTCGACAACAGCACGCGCCTCGCCCTCAGCGGCGGAAACAGCGTGGCTGTGGCCCGCAGCCAGCGCTCCCGTCGGAAGCTCTACTTCATGACGCTGTGTGTCTTGGTTCCGTACACCCCTCTGCAGATCCTCTTCTGCGTCTACGATATCATGCTGGGGTGGCCGTGGAAGGACCCGTCCAGTTTTCACTATGTGCACTATGCTGGCTCTGTTCCATGGAATTCCATCTATATCAGCTCCTACGAAGACACCGGCTTTGCCGAGATGAACATGAGCTGGATCCCCGTCCTTACGTCCGTCATCATCTTCCTCCACTTCGGCACATCCAAAGAGGGCCTCAATGTGTACCGCACCTACCTTGTCTTCCTCGGCTTGGGCCGCATCTTTCCCGGCCTCAAAAACGAATACGACCCGGACCGTTCAAGTCGCACCAATACATCCCAGTTCAGTACCGAGTCGCAGCAGACTTCTTCAACGTGAGTTCGAGGCTGTTGGTAGCGTGGAAAGAACCGTCGCTGACAATGACCAGCTATTCTAGAAAAGGATCTGCCGTCCCGACATACAGAACAATCTCTACTGCTGACGGATCTCAGATGGGCCTGGCCACAACGCTCTCGGGCCGGGACCCCGAGGCTGACAATACGCTGGCTACGGCTTCTCTTTCTTCGCGACCAACCTTGTCGAAATTCAAGCTTCGTGACATCTTCCGGGGAATTTCTCTAATAAAAGCAGGTCCTACTGCCTCGGATGAGCTGGAACTAGAGCGCCATGCGGCCCCGTTTGCCACCCCCTCGCCGTGGACTGTGTCTTCTTACCCCAACTCGGCTACTTCGGTCCCCATATCGACATCGCGAATCATCCCTGCCATCTTCAATCCAGGACTCAACTGGTCTGCCCCACCACAGCTGCCAAATCTTTCCATGCCCTCCTTCCTCAGACCCGCTGTCGAGTCAAGCATAGTCCGGGCCGCACCAGCGGTATCACCAGAGCTGGCCAGATCAACAGCTCCCTCATGTCTGACTGCGAATACCGGCGATTCCGCCAACATTCCTGGGCCTTTCAGAGCCAACGCACAAGAGCATTGCCACCGCAGACTTGGCTCACAGTCCAAGCTTGGTGCGGTTTCTATTTCCGCAAGCGTCCACGGCATTAGCGATACTGTAGGTATCGTGAAAACGCACGTATGGTCGGGAACTGAAATTATTAAGCAAAATACGGTGCAGTCTGACTTAATGCCTTCTCAGAGCCAGGCCTCTGAGGCTGAACAGCCAGGGGTTCGTGTGGACCGGACCATCATCTCGAAAGCAGCATAAGTGATGGAGAGGGCTCTATTCGGCGCCATGGGATTTGGATACACGCGTTACGGTGGTCTTTGATTTTACGTGAATTATCGGTGATCGCCACTGCAGTTATGGTGAAAGCGGAAATGGCTTGAAATTTATGCTGTTCTGAGCGCCCAGCTCCTATATTTCCGTTTTATCCTATCATTTTTACAAGTATGTCCTAGTTAGTTAACGAGACCACTAGTAATCAAACACATTTGCTTTCGTTCAAGTCCACACGAGTTTGAAGTAGACATCGATATTCACCTGTCCTTGAAGCGCCAGGCCATTACGAAGTACTTTGTCGTGCTGCTTCACTTGTATTACACCGATGACAGGCCGAGATAGCCCGTGGCAATGACTTCTAAGAGCTCGAAGTCACCATAATAAAAGTATATGCAAATAATTGAAATAACTAGGTATATCGTGTACATACTGCCTACTTGTGCTGTCTCAGTCAAGGGCAGCCTGCGGCTGTTTGTGCGCAGAAACCCAGTGATAATAATTGGTCTATCCAACGCTCGATGTTTTAAGGTTCCAGCACAGTTCGTTTTTAATTCCAGTTTTTTGCGATCCTCTGTTGCATTATTTTTCACCTACGTAGCACACAGAATTATAAGGGTTGAAAAGAAATAAGTCATAGCGCTTGCCTTTCTTCAAGCTTTTGAATTTAAAGAAGCAGAAAACTTTTATTTTGTTGTCCTACCATGATAGGATAGAGTCTACTCATAAAAAAATAATCTATATATGCAAGTCTCTAGAAAAAATACATGAACATGCGTCTCAATGTGATGTGATATATACATCGAGAAATGTGCACTGAAATGCGTCAGGTCAAGCAACACAAAGCAACATGAAGCCTGTATATGTGTAATGAGTACTGACCTTGCGTGACTAGTCGCCACATATCTATCCACGTTTTTGTTCTGCTCTATGGGTATCATCAAGCTCCCCTATTTACCAGCGACTGGGGCAGCATGCACAATCCGTCCGTTTTCAAGAATGACGGAGAAGTTGGCGTCATGCACAGCTTCTACACGATGCGCAATGGTAATGACTGTGCTGCTTTTCAGCTCCTCCCGAAGGATCTCCTGGATACGGAACGCTGTCTCCTTATCGATCGATGCCGTAGCCTGCGCTGGTTAGCAATGTACGAAGGAACGCACGCCGGAAGAGACGGAAACTCACCTCGTCCAAAATCACGATCGGGCTGCGCCGGAGAACTGCCCGGCCAAGGCCGATTAGCTGTCGCTGGCCCTGACTCATGTTCTTGCCACCGCCGTCGACGCGGCTGTCAAGCCGAAACTCGCCGGCACTGTCGCCCATGACCTTTGCCAGTACAAAGGCGCACTCCTCGTCACTGAAGTCTCCAATAGGGTCCAAGTTCTCACGAAGTGTGCCGGGGAAGAGGACGGGGTCCTGTGCCACAAAGCTGATGCGCTGGCGTAGAGTGTGTTTGTTGACTCGAGCCACGTCGATGCCTCCAATGTGAATGCTTCCGCTCGTAGTCTCGTCGTTGTCCGGAAGAACTGTGCCCAGAAGAGTCAGAGCCAGGGTGCTCTTTCCCGAGCCAGTGCGGCCAGTGACGGCTACCGTGGATCCAGCTGGAATGTGCATGGACACATTGCGCAGGCTTGGTTCCAGGTGTGGCGCGTAGCGCACAGTGACATTGTCAAAGACAATGTCGTCATTGGCAGTAGGCCATGCAGCAGGCGGGTCGCAGTCGCCAACGGGCTCCTGGTCAAGATCTAGCAACTCAATAACGCGCTCCACAGAGACGAACTGCATCTGCAGCTCACCATACCGACGGCACAAGACTTGGGTTGAGTTGACAAAGTTGGCGGCGGCGGTGAGAACAAAGGCAACTAAGCCGCTGGACAGGCCTGTCGCCAGCGCTGTCATCGTCAAGACGTACGTAGAGACGGCTGTCATGGCGTTGAAGCGCCATTGCAACCATGCCTGGAGAGACCAGTAAAAGTGGTCCATGCGCTGGAACGCATCGGTCGTGGCGATGATGCGCTGCTGAAAGTATGGCTGTGCGCGAAAAGCACGCACAGTCGTGAGACCTTCGAGCAATGTGCCAAAGTTGGACATCAGGGGCGATAGAGAGACCATCTCGAGTCGGCGAAGCGACTGGGAGGCTGGCAAGAAGCGGAAGAAGATAAAGACAAAAACAGCTGTCATGAAAATGGCCATGGCCAAGAAGGTCGGCGTAGCAGTCGCAATTACCAGAATAGACGAGATCCAGTTGAGAGAGAACCAGACGCAGCGGTGAATCTGTGCAGCCACAGCTCCGTCAATGGTGCCAATATCGGAGGTGACGCGGTTCATGAGACGGCCGACAGGCGTGACATCGAAGAAGCGGAACGGAGCAGTGCTAACGCGCACCATAACGTCCTGGAAGACGCGCTTGCCGGCAACATAGGTGATGATGACGAGCATGAGCTCGGAGCTCGTGCGGAAGATCAGAGCGGAGATGGCGAGAACGGCAAACCAAAAGAGCCAAGGGCCGACACTCGTTTCGGGCGGTGGGAGCCCGAGATGCCTTTCGAACCAGCTGGTGCCGGTTGCGATGTGCACACTGTTCGACGCTACAGAGAAGATATTCTCTTCTCCGTACGACGTCGGATGTAAAGTCTGTGCCAGCGGCTGTAGGGATCGGATGGCCTTGGTGGCGGCACTGAATATGGCATTCTTGCCGTACGCTTCGCCCCAAGTCTTCAAGTAGTAGAAGTAGGCAATCTTGGACGACCGGAAGCCCATAAACGTAACAATGACTAGCAGCCACCAGCGCAACTGACCGAACTTGATGTAGCGCCAATAGACAGACATCATAATACCGCCCTCGGCACGATGCTCGTCCTCGATGAATTTGTTTGGGGCGTTTGCAACGGTAGTAGTGGTGCCGTTACTCCCGTTATCGGGGGATGCTGATGAGTCGTCGTCGTTGTCGCCACCAGCGGTGCTGCTTCGCTCGCTGTATACAGTCGACGCATCCGAAACACGTGCAATCGGAGACACGCCCACCATATCCTGAATGGTTTCCACCTCGACCTTCCTGACAATACCTTTGTCGTCGCTGACTTCGTATATCTGGTTGGCGTAGCTGGCAACCAGATCTAGACGGTGTGTAACGAAAATAGTCAGGCGATTTCTCATCAGGTCCGTCGTAGAAAAGAGGTTCTTCATAATTGATTCTCCCGTATTGTGATCTAGGGCGGCGATCGGATCATCCAACAGCATGATGCGGGCCTGGCTGTAGACTGCACGGGCCAAAGCCACGCGGGCTTTCTGGCCGCCCGACAGGCCGATGCCGTTCTCGCCAATGTTGGACAAGTCGCCTGCCTCGAACTCAGCAAAGTCAGGAGTCAGACAGCAGGCATCGACAACACGGTTGTACCGCTGCTCGTCGTAGGGCGAGCAGAAAAGGATGTTCTCGCGGATGCTCATGCTTTGGAGCCAGGGAGTCTGAGCACAGTAGCCAGCAGCTTCACGGGGTACCACACGCGTGCCGGCAAGATGGTCCATCTCTCCCAACACAGACATGAGCAAGGCGGTCTTGCCGGTGCCGACCTTGCCAAATATAACAGTCAGGCTGTCGTCCTCAGCAGTGAGGTTTACATTGGTAAGGAAAGGGGTCTTTGCAGTTGGCCAAGCAAAGGCGGCATCCTTCATCTCGACACGAAGAGGTCCAGGTGGAGCGACGTTGTCAGCAGCAGCAGCAGCAGCGTGAGGACCAGCCTGCTCGTCACCCTCCTTGTCAGGCTCGGCCATGAACGCATCGATGCGGCGCATCGCAACATGCGCGTTGAGTAAAATTGTGATAAGATCAGGAAGCTCGCGCAGACTCTGCTCCAGAAGATTAAAGAGATTCAGAGCTGGAAAAGCAACGTCCACGGTAAGCGGACGCTTCTCGATAACGGTGTAGGCATAGAAGGCAACGACGGGGAAGAATGAAGCAGACAGCTGATTGATGACGCTGATGCCACGCTGAATGAGGTTGGTGATGACGCGATAGCGCAGCTCCTTATGGCGAGCCGACAGAATATCACCGAGCCACTTGTCCTGCCAATCGTACCAGCGCAGATGGCGGATGGACTCGATGAACTGGGAGGTGATCTGGAGTTTCGTGTCGCTCACAGCACGACGGGCGAGCTCCCAGCGGACAAGAGAACGCACGACAAAGGCGTTGACAACCTGGGCAAGAATGACAACGAGGATGCCGGCGAGCGAGGCAGCGCCGAGGATGCGCCAGAGGAGAAACATGGACAGAAAAAAGTTGAGCGGTTTAGTGAAGAGGGTCGGGAATTCCCAGAAGCGCTGAGCCACTTCGTAGACATCATTGCGCATGAGATTCAGGATCTTGCCGGTGGAAGCGGGACCCTTGGCAGCGGCGAGAGCCTTGACACCGTCCTTGCCTCCGCCAGCATGGCCGGGGAAGGTGAAGGCCTTCCGGCGCAGGGTCTTCTCGTAGATCATCGTGATCAGCTCGCCACGCGAGCGCTCGTAACAGCGGCGTGTATACCAAAGCGAAAAGATGCCGGACTGGGCGCGGAGCAGGTTGGACACACAGATCATAGCGGCGTAGATGGAGGCGACACGAACGTCGGCATCCTCGCCACTCATGGCGCCTAGCATCAGCTTGAGCAGAATGATAGGCAGCATAGAAAGAAGCGAGTCGAGGATGCCGAGGCCCGATGTGATGATCAGGTCGGGTGTGTTGACCTTCAGGACGCGGCTGGTGACGGTGCCGGCGATGTCGTGGAACAGGCGGTGCAGGCGTCCGTGCTGGAACTGGTAGGGCAGGGTCCAGACGTCCTCGTCGTTGAGCTGGCGGATGGTGCCGGAGCTGATCATTGGGGCCATCCAGCTGACAGTCATCCATTGCCAGAGAGTGAGGTCGTCTTCGGGGCTGCGGCGCTTCGAAGAGGGCGCTTCAAAGGGGGCAGCGATCTTGCCGTCATCGGAGCCGGGGGTGTCGCCGACATTGGGCCAGCGGGGGTCGCGCATGGGCATGACCATCATGATGAGGATGGGCAGAATGGTGACGCTCATTTCGGCAAGCCAGGTCAGGATATTGGGGAAGCTGGAGAGAGCCGGGACGCCGAACAACAGGGCCACCTGGGTGGCCAGAGTGGCGGCGTGCAGCAGAAAGACGGTTGCGGGAAGCGAGCGCGGGCGGTCGACGAGGAGAATGACGGAGGAGGCAAGCTGTGCGGTCAGTCGTGTTCAAATTCCCCGTGAAGCAAAACGGGAAGCAGGAGATAGGAAATAGAATAGAAACAAGACAACGTACGCAGGGAACCAGAGGCGTCAGGTAGAGTAGACCGAGGCCGGTCGCAAAGGTCAAGACCAGACTGGTGATGACGCCGGTCACAGACAGCAGGAAGACGGCGATGACCATAGTTTGCCATAGGCAGACATCGGAGAAGGCGAAGCCGCGGCTGACGGTGTAGGGCCGGATGTTGGAGAAGCTGCTGCGGCGGCCAAAGTCGACAACAGTGCTGCCAGTGCTGTCGTCAGAGGCAGCAACGCTGACGATGTCGGTCCCATTGTCGATGAGTGCAGGGCCACCAGCGTCGTCAGCCGCCGAGGGATTGGTGGCCACGGGCTCGTACTCGGCATTTCTGGGCCGTCGTGGGCCAAGCTCGTGCTCCTCGCTGGCAAAGTCGCGCAGCCAGATGGGCCGCTTGCGCCAGAGCGGACGCAGACCGTAGCGGCCGAGCACGATGAGACTGGTGATCCAGGCCGGGATGTAGGCGATGATGCCCGGACAGCCATCACCAAACGTGGCGTCGGAGGGAATCTGGTCGTGATGTTAGCAGCCGCTGTGATACTTTACAGAGCTGAAGAGTCGTCGTCATCGTGCGATGCAGAGTTTGTGGGGAGCTAGCCAACTGCCCATTGCTCCTGCCCGTGCTCGCCATTCCATCTTTCCGAGGGAAAAGGGAAAGCGCAACGCCGAGCTTTGTGGGCGAGGCAGGCGCGAAGCAGACGGCGCTCGTGGCGGCAGACAAGGATGAAGCACCGAGGAAGGCACGGCCGACATTCTTGGACCTGGGAAGCTGACTGTTGCACACATACCCATATCTGCTGACAGCACGAGTAGCAGGGCCACACACTGCGCAAACCGCTTGGCGATGCCATGGCAGGCCAAGAACGATTGCACGTGAAGCACGCCACAGGGCGAGGGAAGAGGGTGTACTAAACGGAAGGCAATTGGCGGCCGAAGCTCGCCATGGATGCCCGCGCTGGGAAGGAGCTTGGGTGAGCCGGATGCAACGGCGGAAGGCACCAATTAAACGCTCAAGCACGGAACCAGAGACCAAAGAGAAGGAACGGTGCAGGTCCGGCACAAACAGCACAAGACGCAAGATCGATTGAACGCGGGATGGAATGACAAGGCAGTGACGACGACGAAGACAAAAGCCAGCTATCATGCAACACGACCAAGAGGAAGGAAGAGACGAAAGAAAGTACGAAAGATCGAGTCTGCGGTTGACGAGCCTAGCATGTGCTAGTGCTGTGGCGCTAAATACGTGGAGTTGCGGATGGCGGCGTCATGGCGCGACAGCACGCTGTGCCACAGTGCCGGCACCGTTTCGGCCACAGAAGTGGGGTGCGCCATTGCGCTGTAGACCAGACCGCAGCTTCCCCTGCATGTCGCTGCACGGTTCTTTCAATAAAAAAGTGCAATTGGGTACGGTACTGTCCCTTGCACGGAAGTACTTCTCAAAGTACTCGTACAGGAGCAGTCGTGCCTTCCTCACCAACGGCAACGCGCCTGCCAGTTTGGCCGTCAATACGTAATTTTTCATAGAGCTTCGATTACTGTATCAGTCAGTACTTCACTTTTCTCTTTCACTTTTCTCTTTCACTTTCACTTTCACTTTGCTCTTACACGTCGCACTTACATTTTTCTATTATCACTTTCTTCGTGGAATGTCGGCGTGTAAAGTGTGGTATGCAGAGCCACATCAGCTTCGGGGGGCTTGCTGGCAACCATGAGAGGATTGGGTGTTCCATGACGCTCTCATGGGAGACGGACCTTCGTCTCGCCATGGAGGCATACATTGCCAGCAAGCCCTCCGAAGCTGATGTGGCCATGTTCCTTTCTGAGATCAAGAAGAGGACTGCTACATCTAAAATGAGCACGGAGATCACGGCCACACGCAATACCAAGTTTGGTCGCGGATTCATCAACGGCAGCCGCATCGGTCCCGTCCCTGATTATTTTGCAGACACACTGGCGGCTGCCTATCTGCGGCCCTTTTCACAGCAAGAGGCAGAGGAGGCGTGGAAAACGCATCCTCGCTGTGCATGGGGAATGATCCCACAGAGAGCTCCAAAAAAGGTCGATACGCTTGAAGCGTCAACGACTGACAGGCTCCAATTCTACCGCCGACTGTTCACCCTGCCGAGCCTGGATGGGTTTCTGAGGCGTCCCAACTATCGCTATGTGGTCAGGCACTACGAGCACGGCGGTTCTGGTCCACTAGCCAACCAGCAATGGTACCTCCGGGGCGGTAGGATTCTCAAGGTCGGCAACTTGGACGATGATGGCAATGGCTTCCGCCAAGAGATGGTGGGCGACTACATCCACAGTGTTTGTCTGATCCCTTGTTCCCTAATTTCTCCGTCTGCCCTAACTCACGCTCTGCAGGGAAACCCGTACGTGCTTTCTTCTAGGCCGGCCATCAGCGACGCGAAGGGCCGTGTGGCCTACAAGCTGGAGCATCTCCGCCGACTGTTGGCGTGGGATGACGAGGCTATGCTCGCCCAGCGGCCTAATATTCGTTGGCTAATCAGCCATTACGAGGGCGGCGGCACCGGTCCGCCGCCCGACGGCTCGTGGTGGCTCCGTGGCGGCGTGATTGTTGACCGCCAGCCTCTGGACGATTGGGGTGCGGGTGTGTGGGAAGAGCTTGTTTGTCACCCTGCCCTATCTGTGCTTCTTTGAGATGTATTAACATTCGCGGGAACAGGGACCGCCGACCTCTACCCCACCGCAAGGAACACACGATCAATCTTTTGAACCGTTTATATTCTACTCGTAGGTTCATGACACACTGTGCCACAGTGCCGGCACCATTTCGGCCACAGAAGTGGGATGCGCCTGTTGACCGTAGCTTCTTTGCATGTCGCTGCACGTCGACTAGCACGGAGTAAGAGGATTGGAGACTTGGCGACAGACTCGACAGAGGCGGAAAGCAAACTTTTTTGCTAGTTGATACTTTCACCGTCACTTTTTGCATCGACTTCACGTCCGAGCTTCACGTCCGAGCTCCACGTCCGCTCACCGGCGTGGGAAGTGGGCACAAGTGGACTCTTGTCGTCGCACCGGCTGCCGGCATCCGCGCGGAGTGCATAAACTTTGCCTAGCCGGACGGCGGCCAAGGCGCTAAGCGGGTCGCGACGCACGCTCTTCCCAAGCCGCCGGTCAGCTGCTGCTTCGGCCTCCGAGCTGTGTTCTCCGAGCCTCATGCCGCTGGAGCCATCTTCAGAAACAAGAGGCTCGAGTGCAAACAGAGACGAGAAGCGCAGACGAGCTTGGTGCAGATCCGAGAAGACCGGAAGATTGGACAACAGCATCCACTAAGGAAGACCACAGATGGCAGCAGTCAGGCCTCACCGTCGAACGCAGCAGCATTCGGGCAGTCCGAGACCGCAGGCATTGCCGGGCTTCTGGATATTCTAGCTGCAGCGTCGACTCCACTTATGCACGGAACAACATGGGTGTGGAAGTACGGAGTATTACTTGTACGTCGTTGCGGGCGTATCGAGAGTGAAGTACGGCGTGGTGCGGACTTCGAGTCTGAAACCACGGGAGAGCGGCAGATCGAAATGCTGCGAGCAGAGGCAAAGGTGGCCAAGCAGAGCTCAAGTCACAAATATTGCTGATTCAATGTCGGAGTCAAAGCAGAGAGGCGACTGGGATTAAGGCAACACAAACAATATGCAACCTGAGGAGGGCGGCTTGGACACAAGGCAACAAATACAGCCCGAAGCGACGACTACAGACTGCTCCAAACTCCACGGCCACCTGGCAGCAACACGCCGGAAGTCACACTTACTCGTACTTGGGACAGACGGCCGACGAGCTGTACGCGATATTCATAGCATCGTCCCGCCTAAACGAGGCCTAGCACCGTAGCCACAGCGCTACCCGCGTCCATAGAGATTAGATTGATAAATGAGACGCTGCGTTTGTCCTAGTTTGGCGCGTTATTAGCATCGGCACGGCTACGGCTGGGAGCAGATGACGGACAGCACAAGGAACGGTGCTCGTAAATACGAAGTGGAACGGAACAGCGCCGTGGAAGCGCTAGAACTAGATGCAAACTTCCAACCAAGATACAAACCCGAAAACGAATCTCCACCGAACGCCGCCTTTGACAAGGTTGCACAACACAGTCCTCCCGTTTGCTCTGTGCCGCGCGTCGCGTGTGGACCGCATCGCTACCGATGTAGGCGATCAAGGCGGACCCGAGGCCGGACGCCGTTGTATCAGTGCCGGTACTCCGTGGCCGGCCAAGCGGGCGATGCATGTTGTCGCAACGCCATGGGCGGCCGTGTCCCCGGGAGCGGCGTCGCCGGCATCTCTGCCACTTGCGGCGGCGGCTCGCGGGCCGCCAGCTCAAAATGCCCCGGCGACCCGGGGTAGACGTGGCCGTGGTCGGGCGTCGGCAGCTCGGGCGTGACGCTGACCTGCGTCCAGTCGCCGTACTTGGGCGGCCCGGCGCCGACATGGGGGTCCGCGAACGGGTTCGCGTCTCTGCCGCCGGCGCCCGGCAGCATCGGCCGGCGCTCCTCGCTGCCGTGGCGGTCGCGCAAGAAGCGCAGCAGGAAGAAGGTGAACGCCGCGAGGATGGCCACGCCGGCCACCGACGCTCCCGCGATGATGCCGATCTTGGCCGTGCTCGAGATGTCGCCGCCGCCGCGGCTGCCACTGCCCGAGCTCGTCGGCGCGGCTGTGCCCGCGCTCGTTGTTGTCGCCGTGTGACTGCCGCTGGCGGTCGTGCTGGCGGTCGTGCTGGCGGTCGTGCTGGCGGTCGTGCTGGCGGTCGTGCTGGTCGTCGTCGACGGTGCTGTCGTCTGGCTGGACTGGCGCGTGGGAGTCGCGGATGCAGACGTCGTCGTGGAGGAGATGTCGCCGGCAGCCAAGAAGTCCTCCTCGGAGACGCTGATGTCCGTGTTCGTGTACGCACAGGCGTCGCTCATTGTCGCGTACACTGCCGTGAGGTTGCTTGGCGCGCTTTCGCCGATGCATGCGGCCGCCTCGTCGATAAAGTTGCCCGTGTTCGAGCAGAGGCAGGCGTTCAACTCCGTCGCGGTGTCGCCCGAACACGCGCTGTCGGTGGCCGCCTGGTAGAGGCACGCCTGGGACGCCTCCGGGTATCGCGAGAAGTCGTTGTCGATCCCGCACACGCCTGGCATGGCCACCTGCAGCATCTGCAGCGCCAGCCAGGCGCCGGCCACCGTCAACACCCGACTCGCCCAGAGACGGCCCATGTCTGCAGTGACGTGCTGCCTTGCTATCGTTGCTCCTCTCGTCTGCCACTCGCCCTTTGTGCGCGCCCGTAGCCTTGCAGGCTTGTAGTCTCTTCACTATGCGTCCCCTATTTCCCTTGAGTTGTGTCAGGCCGTGAAAAAGGACGTGGAGTTCGTATAAAAGTGAAACTGCTTTGAGGCGACTTGCTGGGAAAGCAAATCTAGCGGTGTTGAAGAGCGTCGTTGCCTCGCGACTGTCGGTTGATTATCTCGTAAGGGTTAAAAATCAGCTGCCGCTCGGAGACAACGAGCCGATCAATTGAGCGGGTGTTTGTAGCTGTTCGTTTGTCGTGACGGCAAAAGCGAGTTCGAGGCCAACTGCCGCGCTTGGAATACTGTAAGAACGGATGACAACGGCGAAGAGAGGCAAATCACAACTTTTGATGGCTCGACGAGAGGATGCGGCCGCGGGGGATAGTCACGAAGAATAGCCGGGGGAGTGAAGCCAGCAACCCCAGCATGAGCGAAGAAGGCCACCAGCCACTGTGAGCCTCAGTCGCGTACTCCTAGGCCTCTGCGGCTGAGACGCGGGTGTTCAGCTATACGCATCTAGTTCACAAGTGCGCCGACACTACCCAACATCAGGCCGGGCATGCATCAGGCTACGCCTCTTTCGGCACAGCGAGCGAGACTTGACGGCAGGAGGCTGACTCTGCTTACTACAGTTTGTGTTGGCCGCAGATTCATTAGGCGGTGGCTGGTAATAGCGAGTGACATAAAAATAGCAATTGAGGCTTGTAGAGGCTTAGGATCTTGCTCTTTCAAAGATAAGCAGCTTGTACGACGGACTGTTCACACTTCTTCATGACCAGCTGAAGCTTGGCGGAGCCTGTCAACCGAACGCATTGTCGTCTTGTGTGACGTGCCTCTGGCTCCATCGACATCCATCTCGTGTATCGTATATCTTGTGTTTCTCATCTAGCACCTGCTTGCTTGGCTAAGACATGACCGTTATCCCTCACCCGACACAGATATCTAGACCATGATGTCAGATGTAAGACCCTCTCGAACGTGGCTTACACGTCCCGCGTAAAGAGGCCGACAATGGCACATTCTTTCGCCTCATGTACAAGTTCGCGGATTCTCGTTGCGGTATTGTCGCTCATGACGGTACGTTTGCCACCACGGTCAAGAGCGTCGCCTTGCCTCACGACTCCGTCCGCACCTATGCGGTAGATCCCCATGTTATCACTTGACAAGACATAAGTGTAAAACCGGGCAAGGGTTTGCGGCATGCGACTAGGAGAGCGGCCGCGATGGTTCCAGTATCGGCCCTCGCAGGCTTGATTGAAGGCCGCGCGTAGCTCGTGTGAGTTCAAAACCGTGCTTTCCCGCACCTTAGGCGGTCCCTCATCGGCAGACTGTTTGATGGCCTTGAAGATGCTCTCCTCCGCTAATTGTAAGGTTAGGACAAGAAAAAAGCCAGCCCGGGGTGTTCACAAGAAGTCGTCTACTCACTAGGATTCTCGGTTACGCGGGTGTTGAGAGCGGCATGAAGAAGACTGTAAATATCCTCGATTTGAACTAATGTCTGGGGAAACCACGTAACGTTGGTCTCGTCGCAGTCCCAGTTCGCTGTGTGGACATCAGCAGGGGTTGTTCCTGGCGGAAGGTCATTGAGGACAGCCACGACAACTGCATGGCAAGGCAGAAGCTCGTCGCCGGGCTCTTCCGATGTAAGAAGCTCTTCGGTGATGTCCCCGAAATAAAGGTCGGGGTTCAGGCCGGAGAGCACAGAGATTTCGTTGAATATCTCGGCTGTGTCGCTGAGATAGCGGCCACGCAAGTTGGTGGCCATTGCGCGATGTCGAAAACGACAAAATCTGGCTTGTCGTCGGGATGAAGAACTTCTGTGAGGACCAATATGCCGAAAAAGCTTTAATCAGCTTCAGGCCAGAAGCTCACTGAAAGACATTTGAAAGGAATGCGGTAGGTTAGGATCTATGAGAGGCAAATTACCGTTTTTAGGCAGACGTTCTACAAGACGCAATAGGAAGGCACGTCTTTGAGCCGTAGCATAAAGGAGACAAGTGGTTCAATTTTCATTTTCATTTAGGGAAGTCACGACCGCACACGTCTTGATCGTTCCTTCCTCGCGAGAGCAGATGACTTGCCGTGAAACAGCATTACGCGCTACACACAAGGGACGTGCCCGGACAATAACCGCTTTTCTAGCGCTGCGTCCACCGGTCGGAGAAGTAGAAGCGAATACCCAAGACAAGAGGCCGGCAAGCCTGCTGCTATGTTGCGTAGGAGGAGGTAGTCTTATAACAGTACAGTGAGAGCGCACTTCTCATATGAAATTTCAGAGTCATAAGTCGCATCGAATACTGCAAGGCAGGCACTGAGCTCCACTCGCTGCAATTAAAACGACATTCTCAATGTTATGTTTGCTGCGGACGTACGTCTGGGGAAACTTGGCCACGTGATCAAGTGAATGTGAGAACGAGGTGAAAACCCGGACAGTGTATGCGGGTAGCTACTCCGTAGTTCTATGAAGGCTCGGCTGGCAGCTAATCTTGCGATAACGGCACGCATGCTTGAACCTTTGAGGCTGCAGGGCCGACAAGACGGCCGGTAGCTGTTCGTATTGCTGACGACGGCGTACTCGTACGCGACCATACGGAGTATTACAGAGTATTGGCGCTAGGTGAGCAGCGGTTCGTCGCCGTGGCCTGTACGGAGTAGGCGCTGGCTGGCGGGGCGTGATGGGCTGTGCATGGAACGCACATAAGCGTGCAGCGCCGCGAAATATTGCTTTTAGCGGGCGCTTAGCTGTGACCAATTAGCGGTGGCATTGCGGCGGTGATGGCGCTTCGAGCAGCCTCGACGAGAGCGAGCAATACTCGTCTTCGTACGAGCACGAATTAGCCTACAGTGGGCCGCCCGTACGATTTGATGGAAGATCGTACGACAGCAGACGGCGACGGAAAGGAGAGGCGTGCTCCCGACGGCCTTCCGTGTTTGAGGCAGGCGATCGCACAGGGGAGCCGGCTTGTGGGAATAGAGGGCCGAAGCTTGTCGGCAGTGCCTGTCGTTTCGGGGGTGGACCGACAGAGCGCTAGCGGAGGCTCACTGCGGGGCGGCGTAGCGTGTTCACTGGCGATACTGCTGTACGACGTTTTGTACGAAGATACAGAGTACAGAGGACTGCATGTCGATCGCGAGGCGTCTGCTGGCGACGAACTCGCTGGCAGCGGCGGCTTCGTGCTGCTGGACTGGGCGCATCTCGTGACTGAGCCCCTCGTGACTGCACGGCCTGGAGAATGCACGTGCCTGCGCTCGGAACACGACCGCCGGCGCTAGCACGCAGCGGTCGTCGTGTAACAGAAGCGGCACAGAACACGTCCGGGCCGACATCAGACCAAGCAGCGAAACGAGCAGGTGCTGCCCGCCAAACAAAGCGGACGGCAGGAGGCGGGCCACGACCAGAACAATGCCGGAACGGCAGGACGGCAAAGTGGCCGTTCTCCGATCGCGCCGGATGGGAAAGTGCGAGAATCGCATCTTCTGCCGTCCGCAGACGGTGCACAGAAGATGGGCTGTTCCTGAGACGCCGCGTGTCGGAGAGCGAGAGCCGCCTGGAACACGCCCCACCGGCAGGAGCGCATCTTTGCGAGCATTACGATATGACGTGAGTGCTGTGTTCATACGAGCGCGCACGATCGCACCTGCCAGCATCGGCCTGCGCCGCTCCTGCCCTCCCCGTCGTTACGCCGTGTTGGATCGCCGTGGCGGCGGGTCGGCGGCTCTGGCTGGCCTCCACACGCACTCCTCGTTCTCGTAATACTTCGCCCAGGCCGCATGGGGCGCCCAGCACGGCTGCCGACGGCGACCAGACCCGTGCTTGTCGGCACCCCCCTGTCCGTCGACTGCTGCGTCTCACGACCCTGAGCACACAGCCGGAAGACGAAACCCACCCTGCCCAGGCCTTGGGCCACCAGGACCCGCCAGAGGCGCCGAGAGCATCTTCTCTTCTTTATGCCTGCCCACCCCCGTTTCTTGGCTTGCGTCGGAGTCCTCTCTTCTTTTCCCTTGCATTCGCCTCTTTTGCGCCTAGTCACACAGTTCCGCTCGTTCTCTTAGGCTGGCCGTTGAGCGGTCGTCAGTTGCTGGTCAATATTCTTCGCTTCTTTCGCTACCTCGCCATCTCTCTTGCGCAAGCGCCTTGTTCTTACTTTGCCTGTTACGCTGCTTCGTCTTCCGTCTGCCGCCTTAATATTCTGTTTTTCGACGTTGTGATTGCCGCCGCTTCGCACCGATTCCGAATCGACAACATCACCAGGACTCTCTTCCGCATCCAAAGCACCATCCGCAGCCATGGGCAACTCCTTCTCCCGCACGTTCCCGGACACGTCAAAGGATACAATCAGCGCGCAGGATGCCCTGAGCGAGCTGATTCTCGCCGTGGCTTGGGGCGGTTCCTTCTACGTCATCGGCATGATATTCACGGCCGTCCAGATCATCGACCGGTGGCGGGGCCCACGAGACGACAACCCGACCAACCTCGGCTCCGTGCTGGCCGCCTTGCTACTAGCCATACCGTGGCCGGCGGTGCTGATAGTCCTGGCACTCAACAACAGCTCATAGGCGAGCTGGAGGGTGGGAGCCAGCGTTGCCGGACATTGCAAACATCGCGGAGTGGCAGTACGTGAGCGAGGTCGAGCATGGCGGGTGCCAGTTTGGTCGGACGTCCAACATGCCGTGTTGGAGCGTTGATTGCTCGTGCGGCCAGCCGGATCTCAGCTCTCGCAAGGCTGGCTGCAGCACAAGCACACACAAAGCAGCCGACGCAAGGCTGCCAAACCGTCTGCAGAGAGGACAAATCCAGCCACACAGACGAAGTGCACAATACGCAAATCCACACAGCAAAGGAGCAGGCCACCACCCCCGAGAGGCTTGAGCATGGCGATAGGCGCGGCGAATCTGCGGAGCGTTCTACTGTATTTACTGCTTCTGCGTATTGATAACCACTTTTCCAGCTTTTATTATGTTACATTGCGTTTGCTCTTCCTGTATTGCCACCTGCCCGTCTCCTATTGAGTGCTGAGGCCAGTAGCGGAGGCGAGTTTAGAACCTGCTTTCTCGTGCCTTTCCTTGTTCATGTCGTTCTGTGATCGTGACCTGAATGTGTGTTCCAGGCAGACACTCGGCCCTGTCAAGAACGGTGGACATCGAGTAACAATGCTGCAGCTAAACTGCTTGCAATACGTGAAGGCAGCCATCGGCCAGTCCCTTTGCCACAACGTCCATCCCTTGCCCGCACCGGACGACGGCACGACGGCTAGACTGCAGCGCGCCGCCCTACGACGTAATAGGTTTCCAAGCTGCGTTGCGAAACACAAGAGGCTCCGTGATGGCCGCACTGCGAAAATTGGGGCTGCCCGTTGTACGTGGTCCACTTTCGACTTGACGATCGTCGTGTTTGGCCTTTGCACTCGACCTCGACCCTTCTACTGTCCACCCGCTGTTTTGCTGCTGCGGTGATACGCCTCATCGATACTGACTTGTCCGCACTATGAAGGCCTGGGTGATCGTGCGCAACGCCGAGCCGGCTGCCGCCCTCGCGCTGCAGGACGTGCAGGATCCGCCGGCGCTGGCCGAGGGCGCCGTGCCTCACGGCGCCGACGTGCTCGTGCGCGTCACGCGCGCCGCACTGAACCCGGCCGACCTGCACTTTATGTTGCACCTGCCGACGTGGCTGCCCTTCCGGCGCCGGCCGACGCCGGCGCTCGACTTTGCCGGCGAGGTCGTGCGGCTGGGTCCGGACGCGGCGGCGGCGCCGGCCCACGCCGCGGCGCCGCTGGCCGTCGGCGCCCGCGTCAGCGGCTGTCTGAGCGTGCGGCTGGTGGCCACGGGACACGGCGCGCTGGCCGAGTACGTGACGGTGCCGGCGGAGCTGCTGGCGCGGATCCCCGACGGCCTCGCTACGGACGCGGCCGTCGGCCTGCTGGGCTGCGCGGGCCAGACGGCGCAGCTGGTGCTCACAGATGCCGGCGCCGAGGCTGTGTTTGCCGGCGCTGCGCCTGCGTCGCCCCCGCGCGTCCTCATCAACGGCGCCAGCGGCGGCGTCGGCTGCCTGCTCGTGCAGATCGCCAAGGCGCGCGGCGCGCACGTCGTGGCCGTGTGCTCGGCGGCGAACGCGGCGCTCGCGCGGCGGCTCGGCGCGGACGCCACCGTCGACTACACGGCGTGCGACCTGCCGGCGCACCTGGCGCAGCGCTGCGGCGGCACCGGAACGGAGGCGGCCGACGCCCCCTTTGACCTCGTCGTCGACTGCATCGGCGACCAGGCGCTCTTCCAGCACTGCCCGGCGTACCTGGCGGCGCACGGCAGCTTCCTCTGCATCGTGGGCGGGCCGACGCAGGGCGTGCTGCCGTTTGTGCGCAACAAGATCCTGCCGTACTTTTTCGGCGGCACCACGCGCACCTACAAGATCCTGGGGCTGGCGCCGTCGGGCGCGCGGGCGCGCGCGGTGGCGGCGTGGTACCGGGAGGGCATCGTGAAGGAGATGCCGATCGACAGCGTGTATCCGATGGACGCGGTCGTCCAGGTAAGCTTCTTCGTCCCCTGCCTTGCGGAGCGCTGGCTGACAGACAGGCCTACGAGAGACTGGCGACGAAGCGGTCCAAGGGCAAGATCGTCATCAAGGTGCAGGAGTAGGATCCTGTCCGCGTGGCTGCTGTCGGCTGCTGCTCGGTGCTTCCGCCACCTTGTCTTTGTCTCTGCTCGTTTGTCATGCTTCTCTCCACCATCCGGATACCCGGCGCCATATTCATGGACGCAGATTGTGTTATTGTCTTGTTTTTGTCGGTCTACCATGGGCCTACATATGCTATCAATATATGTCCGTACTGCGGCAGTGTCCCAATGTGTCTGTGCCTGCTTGCTGGCAGTGTCTTGCGGCGTGTATGCTGCTTTGCCAGCACGAGTGGCATGCGCTTCGACTCACGTTATGCCAGTGTGTTTGTCTCCCTGCTCGGCGACTTTGCTTCTGCGTACTCATAAGGCGGCGGATACCCATATCGGCTATTCGGTACGGAAGGCGAAACGCAAGACTGGTACTTTTATCAGCTGGATGCCCTGCTCATTGGTACGTCATTCTGTACAGTGGCCAGCTGACACCCGCTAGGCAAGGCTCCCCATGTATTCCGGGTAGTCCGCCATTCCCGTTTCCAGGACAGCAGGGAAGTGACACCGTATTGCGGATCGTCCAGCTCAGCTTGGCCACGATGGGGACTGTGCAGTATTGGCAACACCGCCAATCAAGACGCCGGCCGACTCCGTGCTTTCTTTTTCGACGAGCGTTCGGCTTGACGGGAACAGAAGCCGTGAGAAGCGTGAGCAGCAAGCGGCAGTGCAAGAGCAGCCAGTGCCAAAGTACAGCACGTGTATCGATATACAAGCGTCTACATGCACGCGGTCAACACGCAGCTTGCCCGGCGCATCGCTTACCGAAAATGCGGATGCAGCAGCCTGATTGGATGCCGCCGCTGCAGTCTTGCGCGCCCAGTCCGCCATGTGCTCAGACGATCGCCGCTAAGCCATCGGTCTCGGTGTCGGTGTTCAGCCGCGTGATGAGATGTTCGTGGTAGGCGCGGGGGAGGATCACTCCGTGCGTACGGTAATACGGAGTACTTGCTCATCGGCTAGGATGATGCTAGCCGAGGCCAGATCGCGCCTACGAACGGCAGTTCACACCGTCGTGTTAAAGTCCTGTGCCGCCTCCGCATGAACGATGGCGGAAGGCCGCGGCCCAAGTCCAGCGCCAGCAAGGACGGCAGACGATAGGACAGAAACCGGGGGACGCGTGGGAGGCGGCTGGCCTGGGCACATGCAGGCTGCAAAGCCTGCTTGGGTGAGTAGATTGCAGGCCTAGACTGTTGCCACCGGTGAGCCGGGCACAACGCGGACATGCTGCTGCCGCTGTCCTCTCTCCTCTTCCCGCCCTCTCTCCCAATGCGGCCTGCAACGTCCCCCAGGTAGCAGTAGGAAGCAGGCCCATGTCCGGCTCGCAGCTTCTCCGTGCATCCCGCGGCACTGGCCGGCACAGACGGGCCCGCAACATCGGGCCAGCGGTGGTCGGTAGCCTGGGAACGCCTGGGAACGCCTGGGAACGGCGCCATGCAGGCCTTGTTGGTACTTTTGTGCGCCGCGCCGGCACGTGGAAACGCTGCTCTCGCTCGCCGTTGTCCAACGGCCAGTCCGAACCATACCACGGCCACACTGTTCACGCTGTGAAGTCGAGATCGAGCACGCCGGAAGCGAGGCTGGCGGCTGCACCATCTCAACACACCTGTGCATGAGAGTCCCCGGCGACGCCGCCGTCAGCATTGGCACCCGCTAGCCCGATCTGTCAGCCAACTGCCATGCTGCGTCGCATTGGCTGGGTCAACCTGGCTGCTGGCGGCCTATTCTCGTGCGTACTACGAAGTACGCGAACGAGAACAAGCAATACGAGTACATGAGACTGCAAGGCGCCCGCACGGCATCCTAAAAAACAGACGTCGGCATAAGCAGATATGTCGTGCGGCCTGATATGTATGCGGCTCGCTCTGTGATGACTCGTAAGCATTCCTTCGTACGGCGTTCATGTACAAGTACTCCGAGATACGGGAATATGGGCCGCCATCCCCGCGGGTCTGTGCTCCGGTTCGAGCTGCGCGCCGTCATTCGTACGACATACGACGGCCAAGTCTGCTGCGTCGAATAGCAGCTCTTACGCGGCATGTGCCGCTGTGCCCGCGCTGCAAGCCTACATGGCAAGCACCAATGGCAGCACCAGCACTCCGTACCTTCCGTCTCTGGAAGACAACTATCGTATCCATGGGTGGGTCGGGAAAGTAAGTACATAACGGTTTCCGGGTGGGGCCGCCACGCTCTTGCCCTGTCCTGGCTGCCTCGTTGCTTCCACTCCTGGCGTGCTTCGTAATTCGTAATCCATGGGAGTTTTTGCCTCGGCCTCGCTTTCCGTATGCGGACTACGTATGCAATGCCTTGTTCTCTTCTCTGGATATCTGTTTCTGCTATGCGCCCGTCTTCTCAGCCAGGTTTGCCCTTTGTATTGCCTGTCCTCCTTCACTCGGCTTCGGCATCCTCTTCTTCCTCTCTCTCGCGGTGGCCTCGCGATAGCTTTCCACTCGCCGGTCATATGCGGACTTGCCGACAGATGCCTTGTCTCGGTTAGACGGGCACGACTAACCAAGTCCGCGGAGATCATATTCAGTCCATCGACTGCGTTTACGCCTCGACGGGATTGTCTGATTTCCGTTTTTGCGTCTGCCTTCTCCGGAGTAGGCTTGCTTCGTTTTCTCGCAGCTCGCATCACTCCGCTCTACGCCCCGTGGAGTTCCCGCCACGAAACTGCAATGTTCGGGTCACGCCCGGTGTCCAAAGCGTGCTCTGTATGCAAGGCAAGACGCATCAAGGTAAGCTGTCGACGATTAGATCATGGCGGCGCCGAAACGGATGGACGGACTCTCTACACCAGGCTAAACTATCCCAGTGCGATGAGACTCGCCCTCATTGCCAACGCTGCATCCGCTCTGACCGGCAGTGTGCCTATGCTATGGAATTCGACCTGATCCACCGCGATCAGACCCGCCGCACGGAACTGCGTGTGATCAAGGCCAACAGCCGCGTGGCCGTAACCGCGGCCTCTTCCACCTCTGCGTCTGGCTCTGCGTCCAACCCAGTGACTGCCAAAGCCTCAACATCCGGCTCCGGGCTTACACGTCCAAGGGCGCTGATGACGCCGACGACAACAGCAGCAGCAACGCGTCCGTCTGTATTACGCCATTCTAACCAGGAAGCGTCTAGCTATGGACAGCCTCCGACTCCAACGGCACCATCCGCTATACACGCGTCGAATGGCTCTGTGTCGCCACCTTACTCCTCCACTACAGCTACGGCATCTGGTGTTGGGCGCAACCCCCCGATGGAACTTCGAGCGCCTCCGGTCACAACAGCTCTACTGACACCTACCTCATCGGAACCAGATCCTGAAGCCGCAAAGACAGCACCAATGCCGCTGGCACCTCTACAGTTAGCAGGAACTGTAACAGAGCCGATCAGGGCTGACTGCTTTCCCTCGAGCTTTCGAGACTCCATTGATTACGGCGTCAGAATCTGTGATCTCATGGCCGCCTACGGTACCACAGAAACATCTGTTTTCGTTGCTGGGCAGCTGGTCGACGCGGCCGAAGCCTCCATCGCTGCGACTGGCTCTCGGTTGGTCTTTGCCCGTCAGCGCCGCCGTCAGCTAAACGCCTACGCCAGGGGGCAACTTCACACACCAGCTGTCTCACAGGCACAGCATCAAGAACCACAAGGTGACGCTGACGACGAGATCGTCTCATATTACGACTCCTCCCAACAGTCGGCCGCGTTTGCGTCCACGGATCTCAGCGCTCCCAATCCTGCCCGATATATGGGCCCAAACTGGACTCCGCAACCTGATCCCGGCCCCAGAATGCATCTAAGTGACATGGCTCTGTGCTACTTCGCATCCAACTTTATGTTGCTGTGCAAGTCGGATAATAACCAGGGCTTCTTCGAGTATCTTCTTCCCACCCTCAGGCTCCAACCCTACGATAGCAGCCTGCACTCCGCCTTGCGTGCCTGTGCTTTCGCCATCCTCGGCAATCGCATAGTCAGCAGCACTGTCGACTTGAGAGCCATTGCCATCAGCCAGTACACCGCTGCTCTTGCAAAGACTACCTCTCTTCTGAAGGACATTGACGGCAGTAAAGCCAACACCACACTCGCCACTGTCCTACTCCTCGGTTTGTTCGAGCAGATCACAGCTCATGAAGAGACTGTCGCTTGGCGCTCGCATATCAGCGGTGCTATTCACATTCTCAAGGCCCGTGGCGCCTTTAACTTGCAGACGCGGGTAGACAGTGTACTTTTCCATTCTGTCCGCGTGCAGCTGGTATGTAGGCGCGAAGTATTGCCGAGATCGTCTGCTAACGGCATTGCAGCTGGCGCACTCGCTCTCGGCCGATGTGCCGGGCGAGGCAGATGTGTCTTGGTGGATGGACGCCACCACGGTAGACTCCACAACGCTACGGTGCCACCGCTTGATGCTCGAGATCGGCCAGCTACGGCGCGAGTGGACGAGCCAGCTCATCAAATGCGCTGCGCGACAGCCAGATGACATCAAAACAATACGCGATATCTATCTTCGAGCCAGGGACATTGACAATGAGATGGCAAGATTTCTGGATAACATCCCGGCGCGCTACCATTACCGCACAATCAGCCTTGCTGCCGAGCCCGACGGGGGCGACTATGAAAGAGCAGAATTCTTCCCAGGCAAAATCGATGTCTTCCCGGACATGCTCATTGCTAATGTTTGGTTAATGGCCCGCACGGCCCGCTTGATCCTGTGGTCCCTTTTGATGCGCTGCATCGCCTATATTTGTGATCCCGTCGACTATCGTACCACCTCGGAGTACGCCTATTCTGTGCGCGTGTGCAATCGCCTCTTCACCGACATTCTCGCATCTATTCCGTACTTTCTGAGCCCCAACTCCCCTCTGCTGCGCTACCACCTCAGCCAGGATCGCTTCCAATACTTCCAGCGTGTCGGTGTGCAGCCACCTAGCTATGCGTGTGGTGTTGATGATCTCAATGCTAGTCCTAAAGCTCTGGCCGGCCTGCTCATTGTCTGGCCTCTGGCTTCTGTTTATAGCCACGATTACACCAGCAATGCTCAGCGTTCGTATATTGCCGGTCGATTCCGCTTTATTCGCGATGAGCTGGGAGTGCGCTACGGGGATATTTATAACACGGTACGTGTACCTGCGTAGCTTCGCAACTCGGCTCTCTCAAGTGCCCTCTAACTGAAAAACAGACTGACTTCCGCTACCCATCCATGATGATAGGCCGTGATCGAATCAGCGCAGCCAACTTACATCCGGAGAGCCAGGCCTCTGGCCGTGTCTTTCCTATCCCGCGATAGAGGTCTCCGTTCTCCTGATGTAGCGTATATTGACAGATATTGATAATACCTATCTTCTAGCTTTATATCCTATGATATTAGTGAGGTTTTAAAATGAGACTATGAATACTTTTTGGTTTACGTTATGTGACAGATGTGGCCATTTATCTTACTAGCTACTTTTATACATGTACTGAGAATTAATACATAAACGAAGGCTTCGTGTGATAGTACAGTTTGTGCAAGGTTAATAGTCTTTGGTGCGCCGAGGCGTAGAGTGGTCTTGCTGGCTAGGCGTCAATGCCGTCCGTTCCATGCTTATCATAACTGGTTGTCTGTGAGATATCTTTTGCTTACAGAAGCTGCCGAAGGCTAAATGAAACAAGGAAATCTACCAAAATGGCCGATTGCCGTAAAACCAATCTGTCCGCTCAAATAACCGACACCTGTTGATTGCTTTGTTGATGCAATTCTATCATAATCACTGCTCTTATTTCGCTTGGGCAGTGTGCCATTCCCACACAACTTGGGGGCAAGTGACTTCCCCTTTGAATTCCATGGGAGAAGGGGTTCTGTGCCTCATCAGTTGCTTCTGTTTGAGGGGAACTGCAGCATGCCAAGCACGCGCGAACCTCATGGGAGACCCGACCCCGAAAGCGTCCTGGTACGTTCTGATTGGACGCACGAGATGTACAGCACAATCTGTACCATGCCTATCGTTGGCCTTTACGCCGCACTCGCGGCCAAAAACACTGCATAGTGTGACGACGCAACCTCGGCCATGGCATTATGCCGGCCGTTTCTGGAAGAAGCTTTCTTCCTGCTTTGTTTTTCTGACACAGCAGCTTTCTAGTGGCCAGACTAAAAAGTCACTGTAGTGGGTGCCGCAGTGCTTGTTGTGGACGCATCAATGTTGACTGTAATGGAAAAGACTCTGTAGCAGCCGCGGTTCAGCTCCGTGACACCCGAGCCGCTTCAAACAGTTCTCCATAGCTGCTTGATAGAAGTTCCCAACAATCTCGTTTGGTGAGTCGTCTCATGGCAGTGCAGAATCTCGGGGTTGACCGTGGATTCTCGAATAGAGCTCCCAAATGGGAGCGGTGCCGCTGGAGTAGGCCGTGACTCTATTATAAGACTTGTAAGCATTGTATCTAGATACAAAGTGACCTGACGTCGCAAATTGAGCTGGTCCTATGTGACCACACACCGTTTCGAGCGTTGTGCCGATTGCGCGGCCAGACGAGACCAATAATCCTCAACACTAAAACGCATTTTGAAAACACGGCGTTCTTCCCTTTGGTAGAGCCGAGGCAGGAACTCGAGTTGTCTGACGCCGCTGTGGGTGAGCAGCGGAGGTCGTGGGCAGACGTAAAACTGATGCAAAGCCATTGGGGGAATATCACCCACAACATCTGCCAGGAAGCAAGCCCACAAGAATGAGCGTAAAGGGCTAAACGCGGTCCATACGGCGGGGAGTCGCCCACGAAGGATTCTACCTAACTGGCCTCGTTGCCATCTCTTCCATGCCTCTTGTCAAAGAATTTGCTCTCCACGCTTCACGGATTGTCAAGCCACTTAGTTCGATGTCAATTATTGGACAGGTGGACTCAGGCTCAGGCTCGTCTGCTAGGCTGTTGGAGCTGTGACCTGGTTCTTCAACTGCTGAGCGTGACGGCTTGTCCTGACTTTGTGTGGAGGTAGTTTGCGTCGAGGATGCTCCGGAGGTTGTTGGTGAATGCGCAGCAGCAGAAGCACCCAGGCAGAACTTCCTTGATTTGGGTGGCGAGGTCTTTCCACCACTCGTTGGGGTTAAGAGCTTCTGGTAGCTCTTAGAGTCGACACGAAGCCATTGTCATGTTCCATGATTCAATCCATGCGAGGTAATCTTGGGGTGTTTGCCCCATTGAAGCCATGCTTTCGCGGTACTTGTTCTTCACGTCAAGCTGGAGACGTTCCGGAGTAACGGAAAGGCGGTTCCGGAGCGTGTCAATGTACACGGTGAGATTGTCCGTTCTGAGTTCTTTCAACACCATTGCGAACGTGGGTGAGACGTTTTCGATAATCCAGGTCCGCAGGGCCAATTTGCTTTTCTGCTCTAGCTCGTACCGCCTCCAGACGCGATCCGATGCATTGTTTGCCGGCAGGGAAGACCAGGGGACTTGGTCTTCTTCTCTCACATGTTGCCAGATTTGGGATGCTACGGCTATCGAGGAGTCGGTGTACCAGTCTGACCAGTCGGACAGGGATTTCAGCATCGTCATCGTGAGGGGAGAGTGAGGGAGGGATTGATGGTTGGGCGTTGAAATTTCGAGCAGAGTTGGCTGAAACTCGGGCGTCTCTTTGGCCGGTCTCAGCAGCCGTGGCCTTCTCTGCTGCACCTGACAATCCTGCTACCACGCGCTTAAGAAATGGGGACAGGGGCTCGGCTTGCAGAAACGCATCTGTCGCGCTCCCGGCGCAGCCTGAGACTTGGTCGAACCACGCGGCCTTCTCGAGGAAGTATGTCGCGTACTGAGCCGAGAAAACATGGCTGGTAGCCGAGGCGAAGGCCTGCGCCGTGGGCACGCAGGTCTCGTTTCCCCCCACTAAGATGCCAAAGAACCTGTTGAGGCCCATTTAAAGAGTGCTCAACTCGGGATCCATGTTGTTTAACATGTCGGTGGCGGCCGCTTGCAGGAGAGGCAGAACAATGCGTCGAGAGCGAATGAATAGCTCTGTGGTCTTCAGCCTGTTGATGTCCATAATGAGCGAAGACGACTGGGCAATGCCTCTCCTGCAGTCGGTCGCCGTCGATATGTTGAACGAGATGGGTGGAGTGGGCAGGTGAAGGAATGACAGAAAGAAGAATAACGGATAGAAGAAGGAAGAAAAAAAGAATGAAAGGGAAGAAGAGGAAGGGTATGCTTTCTCAGGTCAATTTAGCCTTCCAGCCATCTAGCAGCTTAGCGGCGTCATATGCGTTCGAGGTTTTATTTGGGTATAAAAAGTACAAAAAGTAGCAGTCAGCTACAGTATCTCCTTCGGGTCCGTTGTGATGCTTCCATCGGTCCGCTCCATCCCTGGGATTTCAGAGATCCCGGGCTTCGCGTTTCTTTGGTAGAACCGCCAGGTTGGCCTTTCCCCCATCAGTCTATACTTGGCCAGGACAGCTCATAACCCGGAGGTCCCTCGATCAAAACGAGGAGTTACTATTAGACCCGTTGTGTCTGGAATTTGCTTGCCTTTGTAAAGTAGGGCACGGCAGATTCTTTAGCTTGGTTTTGTCGATGATTCGAAGGGAGATAAATAAAGCAGGAACCACTGCCACAAACTTATTTGTGTACGTAAAAGTTTAGGTGTAGTTGTTTCAAGTTGTGATGATAATGGCAAGAGCGAGTGATGAGTAAAAAAGGAAGGAGCGACTGGCGTAGTCGGGTTTTCAGGAAATGCGAGTGGCGATGCCGTTGTTGGCAACAATGCTGCAGCAGCGAGTAGCCAGCCCCCTTGCCACTTTGTGTTGTCTCTGTCGTCCCACTAAAGAGAGGGCTGGCCAGTCTTGTGGCCACAGCAGTCTAATAGCCATTCCGCCCCTTATATTAGGGAGTAAAACTTCGTCGTTCTTTTCGATTTTTTAATTCTTTTTATCCGCGCGTTATATATATAAACATACACCAAAGGCCACTGCAATTTCTTCCTATTCAGTGAGTATACATAAGATTGTTGATTTACCGTAAAAGCCAATGTGTTTTCTCGACAACTATGAAAGCCATCAGGTTTCTGTAGAATGATACGTACAAATTATATGCCAGTAACATATCAATAAAGTATATAATGACTTACTACTCTATACTTCTTAGAGCTACTATTGTCTAGGAAGCATAAAACTCTATTTTCTTATTTGTATACAGTTTAGGAATTGGAAAATGGCCGATTAACGAGAACAATATGAGCCGTAACCCAAACGCACCCCGCA
The DNA here is from genome assembly GCA_002778075.1 of Grosmannia penicillata. Taxonomy (NCBI): domain Eukaryota; kingdom Fungi; phylum Ascomycota; class Sordariomycetes; order Ophiostomatales; family Ophiostomataceae; genus Grosmannia; species Grosmannia penicillata. The sequence continues at coordinate 917,764 of PCDK01000018.1, read as the reverse complement.
ATGAGCCGTCAAGGCACTAAGGCGTATGTAGTTAGGCGTCTAGCACAAATACGTGCGCAAGGCTGCGCGCAAGGCTGTGCATTGCCCCGCATAAACGTTGTGCCGGTGGCCTTAGCCTTGATAAGCTTCTGGAAGGTGCTCGAACAGATTGCGTGACTCGGCCTCCTCGCGCGTTATCATCGTCTACGCAGTAGTATTTTTCACGCAAAAATCCCCGCCACCAGCCTTGCACCACACACACTGCAAAACACAACGTCCACGCACTTCACTGCTACTCATAACCGACTAAAATTTTATGTTTTCCCAACTATCTTATTAAAACCCAAAAGGCAGCACCACAGGCACAATGACCACAGTTCATCACATTGGCTCGGTTTCGGAGCTAAATGCGCTGTTCGCGTCGACAACCTACGTGACCATCGACTTCACAGCGACGTGGTGTGGCCCGTGTAAGGCCATCTCACCCGTCTACGAGAAACTCGCAGCCCAGCACAGCGTCCCGGGCGTGCTGGCGTTTGCCAAGGTGGACGTGGACGCAGCGCAGGACGTCGCACGCAAGTACAACATCTCGGCCATGCCGACGTTTATGTTTTTCAAGGAGGGCAAGCAGGTTGCCGTCAACGGTCAGGCTATGATTAGGGGCGCCGATGCCAACAGCCTGACGCAGGCGGCGCAGAAGCTGGCCGGCCTGGCCAAGGTCAAGGCCAACGCCTAGACCAGCGAATCAACGAAGCAGCGATGACAAGCAAATGACTGCCTGATGCAATCTGCATATTGGATAAAGCAATGTTTGATGTCTTATGAACAGCTGTGCGGCCATTGCCAAAGTGCTACGAGGACCTAGCGACAGTGCATTACAGAAACGGCACTTATTTGATTCAGGCGCTTGAGCATAAATCTCACGAATGTATACGAAGCAACGCAAATAGAAAGACAGTTTGATAGAACGTGGCACAACTCGACATTCCCAACATTCACTCGTGTTTGAAGATACGATCGCTGGGACTGTCTCTGCCAATACAGACGTCGTCAAGGTGGCTTATTGCTACAAGGGCCAGTGACAGACTTCAAATTGGGCGAGCTGGGGAAATATCCACATGTCCGAGGGTAGGGATCCGGAGTACTTGATAATTTCCGTTTGTGGCCACTTTTTCTTTACTTGTGACGTTGGTGAAGTGGAGGGTTGTCGCGGGGCTGGTTTTTAAGAGAGTAGAGCCTGCCCGAAAGACGGGCAAAGGTCTATGTTTGAAATAGATGCGTTTCCAGTTCTTTTAGAAGAGTCATAGCACTTGATTGGAATTGCGACACATGAAACGTATGACGTGTAGTATTCTTATGTTGCAGCAGCACGAGGACAAGTGCCGGTATTCGACTATAAGTAGCCTGGCGGGAGGAAGCCCGGCTGGCCTCGACTAGAGGACTCAAGGTCACTCCCAACGGGAACATGGGTGATAGGATGCTCCGTGGGATCATGTGCAAGTGCGCGCCTTGTACATACGCCGTTGACCAGATGCGCCTTTCGACCAAGTATTTCGCGGCAATGGCATGCCTGTTGCTCAACATCCATCGCCGTCAGCATCATGCCATGACGGCAATCTCTTTGTTTTTTAAATTCTGGGTGCTTCCCCTCTTCAGGCCCGACGCCCAAACATGCTGTGAGTTTTCTGCCTAGACATGCCCAATGCCACTGATATTTTTTACTACAGCGGTTTGACTCTATTGCTTTAACTCTTGCAAGGTGCCGATGACGGAGATCTTTATGTGCTGCCGTGTATTTACGACGGCACACAGCTTGGCGTAGCGCGTTTTCGTGACAGGAAGCTGACGAGGGAGCTTCTTGAAAAAGTCCAGTTTGTCTAACTTCGTAAACCGCGAGAAAGTGGCCCACAAAGCAAAACCAAAAAAGAAGCAAAAAGGCAAAAAATGGACTTGCAGGGAATCGAACCCTGGACCACTCCCATGCTAAGGGAGTATTATACCACTAAACCACAAGCCCAATTGTTGATATCTGCGGAGGCTGTCTCAGGCCTCATGTCCCCAAGACTGTCCTTTGGCCTCAAAGCGGCCACGCACCGCGCATCTGCAACACCGCGCGCGCTCTCGTCCACGCCGCGCGGTCCACGCGGTACGAGTACTCGAGCCCGTTCTCCTTGCGCCAGCTAGGCCGCGAGGTCTCCGTCGCGGCGAGTCCGAGCTTCTGCATCAGCGCCCGCCACGGCTCATTCCGGTAATCCGTGTCCATCGTGACGACGGCGCTGCCGAGCATCTGGAACGCGAAGTCGACGATAGCGCAGACAGCTTCGGTCGCGTAGCCGCGGCGCCAGAAGCGGCGGTCAATCACGAGTCCGACGTCGGCAACTAGGTGCCTGGCGCTGCCCCCGGCGGCCGTGGCAATGCCGCTCTTGGCCTGCCATTCTAGCGAGTTTAGCCCGCCAAAGCCGATGATGGCATAGTCGGTCCGCTGCACGACTACCATGAAGGCGCTGCTTCCCTCTGTTGGTCGATGCTCTTGCGGTACTTTTCCGGTGACTGGTTCGGCGAGACGTCGTCATACGGAAAGTTGGCTTGGCTGGACAGGACGCGATAGATGCCCTCGGCGTCACCCGGGACAGCACTGCGGATAAGGAGCCGCGGCGTTCTCATGGTGTAGTGTGAGGCAGCCATATTGACTGTGCGGTCCAGGCAAGGCGGGTGGTTGTCTTACGGTGTCTGAAAGTGAGATGTGATATTCTTGCTGTTGTCTGCGTCCAGAGCTGTTGTGTTGTTTCGATGTAGCTCGCGAAACTCTTGGTTTCTCTGGTGCAGTTCCTGTTGCTTTTATACGTTCCCGAAGCCTCTCTTTCACTTAACGAAGCATTTTACTTAACGGCTCCCGCCCCCATCCTCGTCGAAGTTGTCGCTACGGAGCCTATCAATTTCTTCACAACTCACCTGCCTACTCTGTGACTTCGAAGCAAGGCTATGAAACATCTCGAGCTTCTATGACTCAAAAATAGAGTCGGCAGCACCGTGTCTCTCCTACAAGGTACTGTAGAGCCAATTACAAAGGAGTCCTGTGGCGGTGCCAATGGATTTGGCACTTTCGAGGTTATCAGCGGTACGTTTACCCATATTTGTCCGTTCATGCAACATGTTTGAATGCAACTGTGCAATGCAGTCATGCGAAATGACTCACGGCAAGTTCACTAAGTTTTTGTTTTGATACTCTGTAAAGATCGCTTGGTAGCGCTTTGCATGCAGGTGTAGATCACAACCGGTTTGCATGACTCAGGCCGCAGCCAGGCCTAGCTCGCCTGCATACGCGACGCAGTTAGGCGATTTGTACTAGCCAAGTGGAATTTGGTCGGGGCCTCAAGTGGTCCAGTGAGAGTGCTGGAGTAAGTGGCGCGCGAGCAAGTCGTACTGGTCGTCGAAAAGTGACACCGCCCACGATGGCCACTGCTTTCGTAGTGGAGCAAACCAGTTGCGCCTTCCCCTCCCCAAGCCACCTCTACCCGTAGATACATTCTCTCAAGGCTTTACGGCGACTCTCTCGCAAGATCACACAAGGACAGCAAAGAGATGGCCACCGCTCCGCCTAAACGTCCTATCCGTCTCCGGCTCGGTGTTCCGGCCGACGCCTTGCGCATCACCGACATCCATGACGCTGCCTTTGGGCCCAGCATCATGGGCCGCCTTCTCAATCCCAAGGGCCGCTCCCCGAAAGCCCGGGAGAAATTTGCCTCGCGTTTATTTGCGAACGCTGAGCCGGTGCCGGGCAGAGAGGTCATGTTCGTCGTAGCGGAAATGCCGCGCGAGGACCAGCCAGATCCGGACAACACCCAATACGACATTGTCGCTTACGGCGAGTATCACGTGTACCGTGAGCCTCGTCCAGAAGAGCAATGGAACAAAAAGTCGATATTCACAGTGGAGACGCTGGACGAGGACGCCGACCTTGCCGTCTTTGAGGCCTTCATCGGCGGACTGCACAAGATGCGCGCCAACACCGTTCAGGGAAACCCGGCTATCGGTAAGAGTTTCGCACAATGGTGAGCTAGACCAATGTACATCGGCTGCTAACGGTATCAGTGCTAAACACTCTGGCGGCCGACCCCAAGTACCACCGCCTCGGAGCCGGCACCAGCCTCGTTCGCTGGGGCATCGAGCTCTCAGAGTCCACGGGTATTCCCCTGTGGCTAGAGGCATCTCCTATTGGCTACCCACTATACCGCCGGAATGGCTACGAGGCCATTGACACCTTGGATCTTCCTATTGCCCGGGATTACGGTGCTGTGAAAGACGACGACGAGAACTGGGGAGAAACCAGTGCGGTTGATGTTCTCGGGCCACTAGCGGAAGGACATTTCAGAACGGTCTTGGTGAGGCGCTTGCCTCAAACAGTCAAAAAGTCTGGCGACAAATAGATACCTCAGTCAACTCGAGCGTTCAAAACATAATTTGCATCAATGCCAGTCATTAGAGCTTGCCTTCTCTCTCATTACGTAAAAACTTCCACCAAACACGGTACGACAAGTGTTTTCTTAGCTTTCGCCAATCCCGAAAATCCTGTGTCTTGGGAGAAGAATATAGCTTGTAGACAGCTTACTCAATCAAAAGTATTCGTAATGAGCAATGCGTCTCCTTCGTGTTGGTGCTGCATCTTTTTATCTACGTCTTTGTTCAGGTAGTTTCATAATTGGGTTTTAAAAGAAATGCGAAATATACTCGTAACCCATACAGATCCGGGCAACTCGTTAGACCTTTTTTGAAATTGAAAACACAACACGGCATTGGCTGCCCAAGACAGTCAGTCTTATTAAAACAACCGTGGTTGGCGTCGAACCATTCAAAACGAGTTCTGCACGTTTCTCCCTGGCAGCTGAGCCCCTCGATGAATTTGTGCTAACAATTGTTGTTTTGCAGTCCCAGTCTCGGCGCGGGTTCATTAAGAACTCCAAGCAAGTCTCTTCCGACAACATGGAAGCCGCATGAAAGCGAAACTCGTCATATCCCGTGCTCTCGAAGAAAAGAAGTAAAGTTGGACTTGCTCGCTCGAGTCCGACATGAAACAGTGTTTTGCCTCCCGCCACACTCAAAGTACCGTCATCTGAACCAAGAGGTGGTGGATAAACTTCCAACAAAGTGACCGGGCGACCACCCTTGAAAGAAAAAGAGTTTGGTTGCACGCTGTCTGACCGAAAGTCTAAACCCTTGGCGGCACTTTCGTCCTTGATATATAATTCGCGTAGTGTCATAGGCGTATCGAGAATTAGATTTAGTGGTATACCAGTCAAAGGAGTCCCGACAACTCTTATAGACGTCATCTTCTGCCGCCCAACATTGTATTTTCGGGACCGAAATAGGGGCAAAACAACCACTGAATCTCTAGTGCTATCGCTGCTGTGTTGGCGAATGGGATGTGAGATACAGTTCAGTGGAACAAATATCATATCTGGCAGTTCTGGAACCTCAATGATAGGTAGCTCGATGTGGATGCCGTTATTTGTCATAGTGAAGTGCCGCATTTCGGGATTGGATATTTGTTGGGAAACCACATGCTCACAGCCTGAATAGCTCAAAGCATTCAGAGAGGTACACTTCTTGACATCGATGGGGTTGTCCAGGCGTTTCTGAATCGTATAGAACCCATAGGCCAGGGACGAATAGTCATTTGACTGTCGCAGAATTTCGCCGTGAAGCCGCGAAAACGCATTATCGCCCTCTCCGTAAAGAAGTGGCAAATTGACTCCAAACAGACCCAAGAGACAATATGCGAGGTCTTCTTCGCGCGAAGTCTCACGACCGGCAGCCCATTTCATCTTTTGTGCTATGCTATATTCATCCAAACTTTCGGGATTCAAGAGAAGATCAGACGGAATGTCAGTAACTTCTGAGACCACAGACGTACAGTCCTCATAGTGACAACCCTTGTAGCATTCGCGAAGAGAAGAAAGCTCAGCGCCCTTATAGCCTATTATTTTCCACTTCGAGTCATAAAAAATAACACAGGAGGGCGCAATCAACTCTTGCAGCGTCCAGCCCCTCGTGAACCACTTGCTACGGCGAAAAGCAAGGTGATTCGTTGCCTCTGAAACGTCGGAGAGATAGGCAAGACAATAATCCGCGCATTGATACCAATTGAACATGGAATTGATAGCTTCCTGCAGCTCGGAGCTACTCCTTCTATCAATACATATCGTGTCAACCCAGACGTAATTGTAACCAAGCTCTTTGGCCCGGTCACACAAGCCTTTGATTTTGACGGATGATAATATGGCGTCAGGATTGTTGAGAAAATCCTGTTGGAGAGGCTCTCTGTCTTCCCATCGATGCGACAGTATGACGTATTTTCTCTGTTGAGGGTCGACAGCGAACTCAAGACGTCTCTCGTCGATGTTGATCAGATACATATCGATATTCAGACTCTTGATGGGTTAAGTCGAAGTCAGGAGAGACGTGGACGAGACGGGAGGCCACCTCTCGTTATAGAGGCCCCCCTCACTCTCAATGCCCCTCATAATACTCCGTACGAGTATGCATGGACAGACGGAAGGATCTGGTGGAGTAGCTTATCAAAAGTGGAAACGGGACTGAAGCTCGGCTGATTCTCGCGAGAATAACCCGCGGATAGAATGACACCATTCGACCTGTCACATATGCATTGGAGTGCCCCAAGTCCCATATTACTAGGCGTGCTCTTGCTTGCGTTTTCTTCTCTTTGGTGCAATTTTTTTGATTTACCTACTAAGCTGCATCGAACAAATACGAACGTTAAAAGTGTCAAGCATACGATTTGCGGGTGCAGATGTACGAGTAAAAGCAGCGTTGCAACAAGGTAGACGTGTTAGGGAAAGCGTAAGACGCAGAATAACAGATAATCCAATTATTGTAGCATATGCATGCCAAACCAGCCGCTTTTTCATGCACGGACCCAACTATGCTATGCTATAGCCATGTTATACCCTTAGAAGTCTACTGTCAGCGCCTTTGATGGGTAGTCAACCATATGCTTCAGCTTCTTCGGCGCCTCGGCGGCTTTCGTCTTCGGCGCCATACGCACAACGCGGCCACGCTTGCGCTTGTCGCCGGCCTTCTTCTTCTTGGTTGCCTCGTCGTCTTCGTCCTCGTCGTCCTCGTCCTCATCTTCGTCTTCGCTCCCGCTGTCGTCGCCGTAGCCGTCACCGACCCAGTCCTCGATATCGGCAAGATCGTCTTCGCTCTCATCAAAGTCGCTGACGTACTCCACGTCGCCGTTGAGATCGTCGTCATTGTGGACGGCGGCAGCCTGTCGGGCCTTGGAGCTCTGGCCCTCCTTGACGGACTCCTCCATCTCCGACTCGTCCTCCTCGTCAAAGTCGTCGTCCTCCTCGGCCGAGTCGACGCCCTTGTCCATGTCCTTGTCGCGGACACCGCCGCCCTCGCGCTCCATGGCGACGAGGACCTTCTTCCAGACAGCCTCGCTAACGTTGAGCGGCTCGTGACCGTACGTGCCCGAGCGCAGGCGGTCCAGAAGCTGGCGCTCGATGGTCTTCTCCAGCTGGGCGGCTGCCTCGGCCTTGCGCTCGCGGGTCTTCTCGCGATGGCGGATCTTGGGCGCCAGCTTGGGCACGAGACGCTCGCCAAGGCGCTCTTCCTCCTTCGCAATGCGGCGCATGCGGATGGCCACCTGCGTCAGACGGGTCATGCGCTGCTTGCACTTGTGGATCAGGAATTTGGGCCAGTAGATAAGGCGGTCGTCAATCTGCTTGAGGGCGTCCATGTAGTTCTGCGACAGTCGTATCCGCTCCCATAGCTTGGATGGCAGATGTGCTCGCTCAACAGTCTTCATGTAGAGGTATATCCGGCCAGCTGACATAGTTAGACGGCTGCGAATATGATCCTAACAAAGGCACCTTGGGAAAGAATGAACTAACTTTCGGGGTCGGCACGGACAGTGGCATATCTGGAATTGGCCAGCGGGCAGGACTGCCGCGAACAGAAGCCGGTCACATCTGGAGGAGTTGTTAGCAACGAGGTCATTGAGCAAGGCTGCCTTTGGCGGTACGTACTGTATTCGTTGTGACAGAAGCTCTGGCCGCTCGGTGCTCTACAGAGGAGTGTTAGATATGCATGACATGCTTAAGGATGTGAGGACAACGCACTTGAGTTTATACGAGCAGAACTGCTTGTCAATAATTCCCCAGACGATCTCGTCGGACGCCATGGCTGCTGTAGTTGTCGAGTATTTGGCAACTGTGTTGTTGAGCCAGAAAGCCGGTCGATGTGGAGGAAGCCGTGCAAATTTCCACGAAGAGAAAAATAATTATGGGCCGTCGTAAAAATTACGATTAAAAAAAATGGCGGTAAGCTGTTTTGCCAGGCGGTGTGTATTTGGGTGTGCGGACTGGAGCCAGGCCAGTTACGAGTTTCTGGTGAGCGCCAATTGGTTGTTGGCAAGACATCGAATGGCAGTGTCTCGCCTGAAGTAGGCACGTGCGCTGCTCACTAGTGCAGACGGTGAGCCCAGTTGAGTAATGCCGTGCGTGGGGTGGCCGGTGGGGAAGCGCAGCGCCCGCCAAAAACTCAGTCTCAATTTTTCTGCCCGCATTGCGACGCTCTGCGACTCGATCTGCACTCCCGCATCACCACTGCACACCATGGCCTCCACAGACGACGGCGTGCGCACGCTCGCGTCGAGCGTGGCGAACGTGCACATCCACGACGGCGGCTCGGGCACGGGCACGAAGGATGGCCGCGGCCGGGGCGGCGGCCGCGACAAGGCCGACCGGGCCACGCGCGACCAGGTGTTGGACCAGCGCACCGAGATGATTCTGCTGCAGATGATCAACAAGGGCCTCGTCAGCGAGCTGGAGGGCGTCATCAGCACGGGAAAGGAGGCCAACGTGTACGCGGCGGTGCTGCGGCCGCTGGCCGACGACCTGGACGCGCCGCCGCCGGCCCCCATCTACCGCGCGGCCAAGGTCTACAAGACGTCCATCCTCAGCTTCGTCGACCGCGAGCGCTACATTGCCGGCGAGCACCGCTTCCGGCACAGCGACCACAAGGGCAACAACCGCAAGATGGTCAAGAAGTGGGCCGAGAAGGAGTTCCGCAACCTGCAGCGGCTGCACCGCGCCGGCATCCCCTGTCCGTTCCCCATCCAGCTCAAGGTCAACGTGCTGCTCATGAGCTTCCTCGGCAGCAGCCGCGGCGTGGCCTACCCACGGCTGCGCGACGTCGAGCTGCGGCCGGACGCCGGCGTCAGCGAGAGCGACGAGGCCGCCGCCGACGCCAGCATCGCCCGCCAGTGGCGCGCGCTCTACTTCCAGCTGGTCGGCCTCATGCGCCGCCTCTACCAGGTCTGCCGCCTCGTGCACGCCGATCTGAGCGAGTACAACCTGCTGTACCACGACGGCACGCTGTTTGTCATTGATGTGTCGCAGAGTGTCGGCCACGACCACCCGCAGACCTACGACTTTCTGCGCATGGACATCCGCAACGTCGGCAGCTTCTTCCGCCGCAAGGGCGTCGACACCCTGCGCGACCGTGCCGTCTTTGACTTTGTGGTCGCCGCGGGCGGCCCCGTCGACGACCAGGCCATGATCGAAGCGGCGCTCGACGCCGTGTACGCGGCGCGCCCCGTCGATGCCAACGACGCGTTCGCCGCGCTCGAGGCCGACAACGAGGTCTTTCGGAACCAGTTCATCCCGCAGTCGCTGCAGCAAGTGCTGGAGGCGGACATGGACGCGGGTGTCGTGCGGCCTGGCGGCGGCGGCGGCGCTCTGGAGCGGCTGGCGGCCGGCGAGTACGACAATCTGCTGGCGAAGAAGGCGGCCGGCGGCTATGCAGAGGCCGAGGGGGAGGACGGCGAGCAAGAGGACGACGGCTCGGACTCGGACTCGGACTCCAGCGGCAGCGGCGTCTCGCTGCACAACTCGGACGACGAGGGCTTTGAGCGCGCGCAGCCGCGCGGCAAGCGGTTCGAGGACAAGGAAGAGAAGAAGGCGCACAAGCTGGCGATCAAGGAAGAGAAGCGCCAGAAGCGCCAGACAAAGATGCCGAAGAAGGTCAAGAAGCGGCTCGTGTCGGCGTCGAAGAAGTCGTGAGCCGCCTTTCCGGCAAAGGACCGCACGAACCACGGAACGAAAACGGAAACGGAAACGGAAACTGGACAAGGAATGTGCAATGACAATCGAAAGAGCAGCGTAAACAGGCTGTCCAGACAGCTCTGCCAGCTGCTCGGCTCCTTTCCCACGTCCGTTCACTCCGGGCAGGCAGCCAAGTAGGCGCCGCCGCCCCGATGACGGCCACGATCGGATGATGAACGCACACGAGCCTAGCGGCCCGGGTCGCCGCCTCGCTGGTTTACGCCCGCCTGCGCGCGCGCCGTAACCCTTGTCGGATGGCCGGCGGTTGCCGTGAGGACCAAAGAGAGCGCTGACGATCTGGTGGCCGCCCTGTCGATACCCCCATCCTGTCTGCACTAGTTTACATATGCATGTACTATGGAGTGCCGGCTCATGCCGTTCTCTGCGCAGCCTACATATGAATGCAACGATAATGCCGTCCGGAGCAGCGATGCGGTGACGGCGATTTGTGGTGCGTAGCGGTGTGATTAGTAATCATTTCCGAGCAGCGGCCGCTCCCGAGAGCGCGGGATCTAACGTCTTGGCACTCCTGGTGGCCGGTTCTGTGCCTGGCGCCTGTTACGAGCACGAGTCAACCTGACACTGTTATCGGCAGGGCGATCTCGAGTCATGCCAGTAGTCCGTAGATGTCGTGGGCCACGCCGAGCATAGTGGTCCCACGCCTGTGACGCCCCCCTGCTGCCCGCGCAATGCTAGTCCAGGGCCACCGGAGCTATCGCAGCTGGGGAAAGGCCAGGATGCATCACTATGGGACAGCTGAGGGCGCCGGGGGGCTGTGCTAGCTGCTTGCGTATTCAGTGCTCTGCAGCTTCCTTCCGACTCGTACTGTTCCCTTGCTTCTGCCCTCGGCGTTGTTCTGCCTGCTATTTCTGCCTCTGCCCATCTCCGAGCACCGTTCCCGCGATTCGTAGACACTCGTCTGCTCTCCTCGACTCTTGCCTCTTTCTTGTCTTCGTCTCGGCTTCCGCCTGCCCCTCTCCAAAATGCCCCGCAAGAAGGCTCTCATCATCGGCATCAACTACATCGGCAATGCCCATCAGCTCAACGGCTGCATCAACGATGCCTTCAACGTGCGCGATTTTCTCATCCAGGACCGCGGCTTCTCGGACGATCCCGGCGACATGGTCGTGATGACCGACGACCCCAGCAACGAGGACACACCGTACTGGCCCTCGGGGGCCAACCTGATGGCGGCCTTCCGCTGGCTGTCGAGCGGCAACAAGCCCGGCGACATTGTGTGGCTGTCGTACTCGGGGCACGGCGGGCAGACGCGCAATGCCCAGGGCGAGCTGGCATCGGGGTGAGCAGCAGATCGTGCGGCCCCGCGATGTCCCCGAGAGACGCTGACCGCGCAGCTACGACGACACCATCTGCCCGGTGGACTTTGAGCAGAGCGGCCAGATCGACAGCGCCACGGTATGTCGCCGAGACGGACGCGTCAGCCGAGCGTAGGAGGGCTTGTCGGGATGCCGGCTAACCGCTGCAGCTCCACCGCGCCATTGTGTCCCCGATGCACCCGCGGGCGCGGCTCACGATCCTCTTCGACTGCTGCCACTCGGGCTCGGCGTGCGAGCTGCCGTACGTCTTCCGGCCCGACGCGGACGGCAACGTCAACATTGTCGACACGATCAAGCGCGGCATGACGCTCATGTCCGAGGCGCAGGACCTCATGAGCCGCGACTTTGCCGGCGACCGCTTCGCGGCGGCCCAGACGCTCATCTCCGGCGCCACCGACTTCTTCCACAGCCTGCGCAACGGCGGCGGCGCGGCCGACGACGAGGGCCTCGCGGCCCAGGACGAGCAGTGGGCCGGCGAGCAAAAGGACGTCTGGATGTTCTCCGGCTGCGCCGACGATCAGACCTCGGCCGACGCCACCATTGCCGGCGCCGCCACGGGCGCCATGTCGTGGGCGCTGCTCGGCACCATGCGCGAGAACCCGGCCCTCAGCTACATCCAGGTGAGTGCGCCCGCGCTGCCCCTCCGCGCCCCGGCTCGTGTCCACTGACCGGCAGGTGCTGCAATCGACGCGCGAGCGCCTCGTCAACAAGTACTCGCAGGTGCCGCAGCTGAGCTGCGGCGGCCACTACGATCTCGACCAGACCCTCGTGGTAAGCTCTGCCAGCACGTCTTCTGCGCACTGTTCACTAACATCGAACAGCTATGAGGAAGAGTCAAGACCACCATGTAGCGAGTAGAAAGAATGTTGCGGAAAACAACTGTAGCCTCACCCAGCATCACCTCAAATGTAGTGTCGGTAGTGTGAATAAGTGATTTGGATCGAGGCATGCTTCCATGTCTGTCTGACAGTTTGATCTGGAGCCCGTTAAACTGCCGTCAACCAGGTGCAGAATTGCAGGTTTCAAAGGCATCGTAGGCGTGACAATGTATGGAACCCTCCTCGGAGCAAGTAGAGATTCAGCCGGTCCGAAGTGGTCGTGTCGTCATATACCGATCACGTGACATCGCGATGTCGCCAAAATCTAGGCGCAACCTCGTCCGTTCAGCTTCAGCGCCGAGTCGCACCACCGATTCGAAAGCCACGTGCCCCCCGCGCCCCGATCTCTTCGTCATGGACCGCAATCCGGCCCAACAGGGCGACATCAAGAACCTGCTTGGTAGGCCTGCCCGTGCTGCCTGGCCCAGCGCGACGCGCCAGACTGCTAACGCCCGCCAGACTACGAGGCCAAGCTCATCGCCAACATGCTGCAGCACTACCGCGCCGTCGCGCTGAGCGCCACCGTGCGCGTGTCGAACCGCTCGACCGTCGGCGAGGCGGCGGCGAACCGGCTGCGCATGGAGATGGAGGCCGGCGGCCTGATCAAGACGGCCGAGGACCTGCTCAGCCTGACGCGCCGCATCCGCGAGCTCTGGATCATCGGCCCGCTGCGCAAGCCCGGCGAGGGCGACGCCGAGGCCGAGACGCGCATCCGCAACGAGGTCGTGCCGGTGGCCGCTATGCTCGACGCCGAGCGCACCGCCAGACGCCAGCGCCTGCTCGGCCCGCACGGCAGCTACCGCACAGTCGCAGTGCAGGCCGGACCCGCGCCGGCTCCGGCACCGGCACCGGCACCGGCACCGGCGGCCGGGGCTCCGCCAACCCAGCAGTCCGGACCCGCGGAAACACCGTCCGCCGCCGATCCGTCGGCGACAACACCGGCAGCGCCGACGACGGCCATCCCCTGATCGGACCCGGGGCAGGCCGGTGCATTGACGATCGAGCGTCCTTCACGGCCACACTACGCAGCTACAGCACGTCTTGAAACGACAACGGGTCCCTGCTCGTCACTGCTGATCGGGTTCTCTAGTGGATGGATGCTATGCAGTACGAGTGACAGTGCTCCAGACACGTCACGAGCTTTCATGTTCCGAGATTCGCCGCCCTTGACTCTTGCTACGGCAGACCCCGCCGGCTCAGCTTTTACCCTCGTCGCGGTTCTTGCCGTCCCCATTGTCCTCCTCCAGGTCGCCCGGCAGCGGCGCAAGCTCGGCGGCAGGGCCGTGGCCGAAGCGCTCAAAGGCGGCGTCGAAGCCGCCCGGCACCGCCCAGAGGTAGTAGCTTGTGCGGTATTCGTCGAGCTGGTGAAAAAAGGCATGGAAGCTGCTGGGTTAGCCCAAGTCGGATAGGAGACAATACAACAGACAGCAGAATGAAACAAGGCCGACCGGACGTACACGTTCTGCTCCTCCTCGACGTCCCACATGCGCGAGTAGATCTCGCGGTCCTTGAACGCCTGGATGGCCGCCTCGTACATGCCAAAGTCGATTGGCATCTTGCCGTGGGTGCCCTCGGCGCGGGCGTTGTAGCTGTCAAAGACGGGGCGCTCCAGCAGCAGGCCGAAGCCGGGCGCGCGCGGGATGCTGATGCGGCGCTGCCCGTAGCTGAGGGCCATGGCGGGCGCCGGCGGCGTGCCGCAGCGCGTGACCATGACGGCCATGGCGACCATCTTGCGGATCTGGTGCATCATGAAGCTCTGGCCGTGCACCTTGAGCGACAGCCACTCGGTGTCGCGGATCTGGATCGGCTGCGGGTTCACGACAAACGACTTGATGTGCCGCTGCGCCGACGCGTCCTTGTACGACTTTTGCACCGTGTAGTTGTGGAAGTTGTGCGTGCCTTCGTACTGCGACAGCGCCTCCTGCAGCCGCTCGATGCGCACAGGCGTCGCCCGGTACCGCCGCTTGGCCGTGACGTACGCCGTCTTGATGTCGCGCAGCGCCTGCTCGACGGCCGCCTTGGTCGGGGTGATGGCCGCGTCGCCAGCAGCCTCCGGAGCGGCCTCCGGAGCAGCTTTGGCCTCGGTCGCCGCCTTTTCGAGGTCGTCGAGACCGCGGTGGCCGACCTGGCGGAACTCGTCGGTCGAGTGCATCAGCGGGACGACCAGCTGGCGGACCTCGGGATCGAGGCTGGCCAGCAGCGGTGCGATGACGTCGCGCTCGACGTCGGCCCAGAAGTCGCGCACGTCGTCGAGGCGGCGCCGCATCTCGGCGACGGCGCCGCCCTCGGCGCCGTCCGCGAGGCCGGCGGCCTCGTCCGCCTTGCGCGCCGACGCGGCCATCTCGCGGCCGAGGAAGCTCTCCGGGTGCGGCGGCAGCAGCGCGTAGCTCGGCAGCAGATACTCGTACCAGCGCGAGTCGCAGGCCTGGTAGCAGCTGAAGCTGTTGACCGTGCGCTGGATGCCCCAGACGCGGATCTGCGGCGGCAGGTGCGCGTTGATCCTGTCCACCACGTCCGCGTCCTCGATGATCAGCTTGAGCGAGATCACGTTGCCGGCCGCGTGCACGCCCTTGTCGGTGCGCGCGCACCGCACGAGGCTCGACTTCTTCGGGTCGTCCGCGTTGGCCTTGGCGATGGCGCCCGCCGCCACAAACGCCGCGAACAGGTCGCCCTCGATCGTCTTCTCGTCGTGGTTGATCTGCATGCCCCGGTATCCCGTGCCGGCGTACCCGATCATCACCGCCACCTTGCGCTTCGGCCGCCGCTCCTCGGCCGCGATCTCCTCCGCGCTGAACGGGATCCGCATGTTCGACGACGCCCGCGCCTCGCTGTCGCCCGTTGCCGCCCGCCGGTCGTCCCGCTCGAACCGCGGCCGCTTGCGCGGACGTCCGTCCACCTCGCGGTTGTTCCAGGGCACCTTCTCGCGGCCCTTGCCGCCTTTGTTCACATTCTGGCCGTGGCCCTTACTACATCGTTGTTAGAACGGCCGTACACGGGGGGACCACGGGCAGCCTGCGACAAAAGGGCTGTGCGCAGGACTGGAAATGCTACTCAAAACAGGTATGCCCCTACATACTGGCCATTGCGTCCTGGCTTTCTCCAGTCGCCGTTGTTCCGCTCAGTCGCATTATGCTGACTGTCATCTGAAGGAGTTGACTTGGCCTCCGCTGCAACAGCGCTGCTCGCAGCGGGAGCTGCGACTGGCGTACCAGTGGGGACAGATGTCCCGGATGTTGAATCTTGAGCTGCCATGGTGCAAGGACGGAAGCGAGCCGCATGCCTGTCCCGTGTTGCTACTGCTTTCGATATGCGGTTCTGAAGCAAATTGTTGCTTTGTACGGAGTACCGCGATCTTTTTTCAGCCTTAGCGCGGGCTTTATCTGCGCTTGGTCATTGATAAGGCCCGATAAGACCCCGATAAGCGCCGACGCTTCTTTCACGGTGACGACGACTTTACTCGGCATCAGATTGGATGCAGTGTAATATTAGCACGGGCTCTGGGCGACGTATAGTTGCTTCTGGCTTACGGTACAGTCAGCGTCAGATTGGGTCCCGCAGCAGGTCGATGCTTGAGCAGAAGAGGTCGAGGTGGACGGCGCGCCGGTAAGCGAGGCGCGGCGGACGCGCTCGAGCCTGGCATGGAGAGACGGTATGTAGAAGTAGGCCTTATTCTCAGGGCGAAGTCTGTACAGCCAGTTCAAAGACCAGTCTGTCCGCACAGTGCTAGCCTATATGTTGCAACACCCCAATAGTAATCACCTACGCCTGAAGGTGTAGGATGTATTCAGTCGCCCGTGGCCAGCAGGAGGAGAGTATTAGAAAAAGAGAATTGCTAATGAGACCATAATTTCTTGCTATCGGGACCATGAACAGGCGATAAGGCCAGAGGTACAACGGGTGGACTAGCCATATGCGATTTGATTGGCTGGTAATGCACGCTATACTATATGTAGCTAGTCTTATAATTCTGCCTCTGCGCTACCGCCACTACAGTAATTTTTGCCACGATAATTCATAGTCGCTTCATTAATTAGTCTTCTTTGCGTCAAAAGCGCGGCCTCATTCAGTACGTATTATACCGTACTTTTGTTAGATGTTGCATGCTAATACTGCTGCTTTTTACAGACAGAGTCGCTTCGAAATGGATGATATCATCGCTGCTGCCGTGCCCGCCCGACCGCCCGACGATCATCGCTTAGTTGCAGGGCCGTTATATGCCACTTTCGAAGAGCTTTACCATGACCTTACCGAATGGGCTAAGGCGTCTGGCTTTGCTGTTAGCAAACGGCGGTCGTCAAACCTCATCGATGGCAAGCCTACTCATGTTATCATTGGCTGCTTAAAACGAGAGCTTAATCAGTCGCATCAGCAAAGTCGGCATAGCAGTACTATTCGGGCTGGTTGCAAATGGAAAGCGTCTATAACATCTCTTCGCAAAAACAACCGACTTTGGGGCATCAATTGTGAGAGTTCTACCAGAGGAAGAAGTCGCAGCTGGAAGAACGAAACTGGTTGAAAACTAAGCTGAGGGAAAAAGGAAGGATCAAGGCTAAGTTTTACAAGCAGCATCCCCCATAGTTATACACCCCTTCTTTCCTCGCGGCTATCAAGGTCCCTTTCTTCCCACGCGGCTATCGCGGTCCCTTTCCTCCGTTGCCGGTCACCAGTCGTGCGCTGGCAAAGTGGTTGCTGCCTAGCTGGCCTGACGGTTGGGATCGTGTGCTGGCAAAGTGGATTTCGAATGGATTTCGAATGGTCTAGCCTGCGTGGGTAACGGGTGCGGTCGGAATAGTGGCTGACTAAGGCAGGGAGATGCTGAGGGCAGAGCCGAGGCTTATACCGGGCCATGGCCCGTCACAATAGCCTCCTCTTCCTTCCACGGAGGTGGCGTAGGGAGACTATTTTCAAAGCTTTCGCAGGCAGCCGTATCCCGTAGGTCTGTCAGAGGTTCCCAGGTTGGGCTAGGATATCCTACCCATTTAACCAATACCTGGTAGCCGCGGCCGTGCTTTCGGAACCGAAGGATAGATTCAACTAGGTATTCGCCGGCCTGGTGGTCGGGATCGGCTGCGGCTGGGAGGATGGGAGGCGGGGTGAATTCCGGTGTAGTCTGGGACGGAAATGGGTCTTCAGGGGCGCGGCGGAGTAAGTCGACGTGAAAGACAGGGTGAATGCCGGGGGGCGTATTAAGCTTAACCGCGTGTGAACCGACTAAGCTAATAACCTTAAAAGGTAAATTAACCCAGTCAAGCTTTTTAGAGGGGCGGGCCGTCCGCACGTTCCGTAGGCGTAGAAAGACCTTATCCCCAATCTGGAAAGATTCAGCAGCTTGCCTAGACTTGTTGGCGTGACGCTCCTGGGCTTCCTGGGCGTCAGCCATGGCTGCTTGTGCAAAGTCAGAAAGGTCTTTCCATTTAGTAAGCCAAAGACGCCCCCTTTCTGCAGGGGACAGGGTAGATCCTTTTTCAAGGTTAGAGGGCAGGGACAAGACCGGGAAGTGGTAGCCGTGGGTTATGAAGAAGGGGGACAGGCCCGTAGACGAAGAGGTACGAGAATTTAGTGCTAACATAGCGCCAGGAAGGAGAGAGGCCCAGTCATCTTGAAAAAATGAGGTGTATATGCGAAGGAACACCTCGACTTCTTGGTTGGCCCGTTCTGTAGCACCGTCGGTCTGGGGGTGAAATGCGGTCGAGAGTCTGCGTACGATACCTAATTTCTTGCAAATCTCCCCCCAGAACATGCCGACGAACTGAGGGCCCCGGTCTGAGACGATAGAGTTTGGGAGGCCGTGGTAAGCGAAGACGTTTTTAGCCAAAGCTTCGGCCACGTCAGAGGCTTTTATCTTTCCCATTGGGACCAAGACCACAGATTTTGATAGCCGGTCAGTGACCACAAGCAGGTTTTCACATGGCGTGCCTTGGTGCGGGGATGAAGGAGGGAGTTCCACAATGAAATCGATAGACAGTTCAGCCCAAGGTCGGTCCGGAACCGGAAGAGGTTTTAAGAGGCCCTTTTTTACCTCTCTCCATACCTTTGCTTTGCCACAAATATCACAATTCCTTACTAGCCGACGTACATCGGCCGAAAGGCCTGGCCAAGTATACTCCCTAGAGACTAGGTCTCTGGTTCCTTCTCTACCTTGGTGGCCGGAGAGGAGAGAGTTATGGATCTTTTGGATTAATGTCGTACGAAGAGGTTCGAAGTGCGGGATCCAAATCCTCTCCCTCCAGCAAAGGCGGTTCCCCGAGTCTATAGAGCACTCAGAAATCGTGACTGGTAAGCCAAAGGATTTAGGGAATTGCCGGGCGCCTTCTCGAACGGCCTCCCGTAGCTTAAAGTAGCGGGGGTTAGCTGCTAGCCCTTGGTGCCAAAGAGCAGTCAAGGATTCGTCGTCGAAGGGGGATTTGGGGGCTAGTGTCTGGGCCAGTCTAGCCTCTAGTTCTGTTAATCTTTCGTCCGGAGTGCCCTCATCGCCGTGGGAAATAAAGCCGATCTTAACTCGAAGGGACCCATCGATCTGGGGTGCCAAAAGCGTACGATCCCTTCCCGATATCCTTTCGTCCTCTGCCCCAACAGGAAGGTCTTGCTCCCTTCGTGACAACGCGTCGGAGACCACTTGCAAGTTTCCTGGGCGGTGCACAATAGAGAAGTCAAAGTCTGAAAGTTCATATGCCCAACGGGCTTGCCTCTCGGCCAGATGTTGCTTAGACTTGAAATAGCCAAGGTTTCGGTGGTCAGAGTGGACTTCGAACGGTCTTCCAACTAGCTCTGGCCGCCACTCCTTTAGGCAGCTTACTACAGCTAACATCTCCTTGTCGTGGATAGGATAGTTAGCTTCAGTAGGCGTAAGCTTCCGGGAGTAATAGCCAACAGGGTGCCACAAAGCGTCTAGGGGGTTTAGTTGCGAAAGAACCCCCCCTAACACATAACCAGAAGCATCCGCTTCAACTTTCGTTTTTCGGTCAGGGTGCCAGGCAGCAAGCAGAGGTGCGGAAATCAAGGCTTCCTTTAAAGCGTCGAAGGAAGTTTGACATTCAGGGGCCCAAACGAAAGGACGATCCTTCTTAGTGAGAGAAGTCAGCGCAGCAGCTAGTCCAGAGAAATTCTTTACGAAGACGCGGTAGTAGTTCGAAAAGCCTAAGAAGCTGCGTACGCCTTTTACACTGCGAGGCTCCTTCCAACCTTGAATCGTAGAGATCTTTTCTGGATCTACCTTTAAGCCCTCTCCAGGGACTATAAGGTAACCAAGGAACCGGGTCTCTTTTACCTCGAAACGGGACTTTGACCAGTCTAACTGGAGCCCTGCTTCCGAAAGCTTGGTAACAGTGCTGAGGACCTTCGTTCGATGATCCTCCTGGGAGCCGTTTGAATAAATAACCACATCGTCAATGTATGCGGCTACCCATCGTCCTAAGGATTCACGGAGAACATGGTTGATGTACCGTTGGAAGCTAGCAGGGGCTCCTTGTAAGCCAAAAGGAGTAACAAGCCATTCAAAGGAGCCAAGCCTTGTTCGGAACGCAGTCTTCCACTCGTCGCCGGGCTTAACCCGGAGTCTGTGAAAGGCAGAGATAACATCCAGCTTTGAGATCCAGCGGCAAGAAGCTATTTCCCGGAGGGTTTCAGCTATTAACGGTAAAGGATATGCGTCCTTAATTGTTATAGCATTTAACCCACGGAAATCCACACAAAAACGGAGCCCGCCACCAGGCTTTTTGACGAAAAGGACAGGGGCGGCGGCGGACGAAGACGAAGGGCGGATAAAACCTTGAGCTTCTAGCTCAGCAAGGGTCTTCCGAAGCACTAGGAGTTCTTCCCGAGACATAGAGTAAAGGGGCCGGGCTGGGACGACGGCGCCATCCTGAAGTCTGATTTCATGGTCGTGGCCAGGGCGATTCGGGGGAAGCTTCTTGGCCTTTTCTCGGTCAAAGGCGGCCAGTGCTGGTATTAGCCAGTCTGGGGCTTCAGAAGCAGGGTTAGGGTAAACCTTTTCTCGAAGTGCAGCTTGTACGTCGTCTAGGGTAACGGCGTATAGTTTCAGAGTCTTGGTGCCAAGGTGCCTTATCGTCTGTTTAGTCGAGATAGCAGTGGCTAGAGGCAGCGTGCCTTTCAAAGTTACTCGAAAGGGCTTTCGAAGAGTGATCTGATCCAGTGCAGGGCGGAGGGAGGCGTCGTGCTTTACTAGCCAGCCATTGCCAAGGATCACGGGGTCCAACTGTCCAGGGATAACATAAGCCGTAGTTTTTCGTTCAAATCCCCCCACGTCAAGCAGAAAGGTAGCAACCTTATTGACGATAGGTGGGTTCTTCAAAAAGGCTACTTGTTCAAGTGGCCTAGGGGAGATCAAGAAGGTAGGCAGGTTCAAACGGTTCACTAGTTGCTCAGAGACGGTAGCATAGCAGAGACAGCCAGAGTCGATAAATGGGCGTACATTCGTTTCTTCCAAGAAGGCGTCTATATACATTCCACGATCCGATTCTGGTTCCTTTACAGACTTCGTCCCTAGAGGCTCCTGGGCGAGACTTGGCTCAGGAGCACCTAGTTTTCCGACTCAGACTCTGCTTCAGACGTTTCAGGGGTCTTAAGCAGTACGGGCAAGTCGAAGGCAGGTTTCTTCGTCGTAGTTTGCGTTACTGCTTTCTTGGCCCTAGTAGGCCGAACATAGGGGGGGGCAGAGTTTAGTTCAGGACAGTTAAACTTTAAGTGCCCAGACTTGCCGCAGTAGTAGCATAGCCCTTTTGCCCGCCGGACGTCTCTTTCTCTGTCAGTCAAACGACCAGCAGCGGTACGCACGGGGGGGTCTAGGTTCATGGCTTCCGGGTATACCGGAAAAGGCTTAGTCTTCTCCGGCCTAGGCCAGTCCGTGTATTTTAGCGAGTCCAAACGAGAGCTGACCGTAAAAAGCTGATGCACGAAACCTTGGTAATCGTCTGGGATTTGTGCCGTAACCATGGTTCGACGAAGGTCGTAGGACAAGGAGTTGTTTAGATAGCTTTTCTTAACTTGTTCTGGAGCCGAGGCTAAACCAGCCTCAGCAAGGAGGCGTTCAAAACGGGGCAAGAATAAGGCGAAGGTTTCATTAGGTCTCTGCTTCAACGTCTGGAGCTGGTCAAGGGAACGGGCAGCCATGTTTGGATCAACGAAGATCGAATCCATATAGGTCAAGAAATGATTCGCATTACGGTTTGCGTCAGATACCGCTTCCACAAACGGGGCCATTAATAACGCAGCTTTTGGGTCGAGTCGGGAGAGCAGGTAAGAGAACTGAGCGTCCGGTGACCCAATGGCTAGTCCGTCTGTCCTGATCTTGCTTCTAGCTCCTAGGGACCACGCACGATAGTCCTTTCGGTCACCCGAAAAGCAAAGGATGTCCGGGAGGACCTTTTTCGGGTGCGTGGTCACGGGAGCTGGTTCCGTCGTAGCAGCCGTAGTTTCGACAGCGGGGGCAGGAGCGGGGGCGGGGGCAGGTGCAGGTATTTCTAAGGCCTCGATGCGAGTGATAATGTGGCGCAGCGTAGCTTCTAAATCGAAGTTCTGCGCCGGCGGAGGAGGCAGGGGTTGATCAGGGTCCATGGTGCTTTAAAGAGCACAGAGTTCGGTTCAAGAGATTGCTTTCAAAAAAGCACAAGGTTTAGGTCGAGAGATTGCTTCGAAAAGCGCAAAGTTCGGTTCAAAAAATTGCTTAAAAAAGCACAAAGTTCGGGTCAAGAGATTGCTTCGAAAAGCACAAAGTTCGGTCCAGAGGATTGCTTAAAAAAGCACAAAGTTCGGTCCAAGATATTGCTTAAAAAAGCACAAAGTTCGGGTCAAGAGGTTGCTTAAGAAAGCACAAGGTTCGGGTCAAGAGATTGCTTCGAAAAGCACAAAGTTCGGTCCAGAGGATTGCTTAAAAAAAAGCACCAAGTTCGGGTCAAGAGATAGAATGAGCTTAGTTTTATGTGAGAGTTCTACCAGAGGAAGAAGTCACAGCTGGAAGAACGAAACTGGTTGAAAACTAAGCTGAGGGAAAAAGGAAGGATCAAGGCTAAGTTTTACAAGCAGCATCCCCCATAGTTATACCCCTTCTTTCCTCGCGCCTATCAAGGTCCCTTTCTTCCCACGCGGCTATCGCGGTCCCTTTCCTCCGTTGCCGGTCACCAGTCGTGCGCTGGCAAAGTGGTTGCTGCCTAGCTGGCCTGACGGTTGGGATCGTGTGCTGGCAAAGTGGATTTCGAATGGATTTCGAATGGTCTAGCCTGCGTGGGTAACGGGTGCGGTCGGAATAGTGGCTGACTAAGGCAGGGAGATGCTGAGGGCAGAGCCGAGGCTTATACCGGGCCATGGCCCGTCACAGGGCAACCTGCTTTACAAACAGACGCCGAAACTTCGGTCAGCGTACCACATCCCCAACGGAGTCTGCGCATCGGCAATTGAAGCAGTGTTTAGTTTATGGTACTGGGGACGCAAAGCTGGTTTTTGACGTTATTACAGAGCTTCTTCGTGATAAGGAGCGCATGATTAACGAGGAGGTGGCTATTCAAAAGGAAAAGCGCCGCCGTGACTACATCGGGTTTGCATGGCTTGGACGCTTACATTACCAAGTATCGTCAAAGTGTCTTGATCATTTAGTCAAGCAGCATCGACTTGCTCTTGGTCTAATTGCTACCCGGTCTAGAGCCCCTTTTGCACCTCCTACACGCCCTTGCCTAGGTACCTTCGAGCAACAACAAGGTATCCCCTGCTCCCACACGATATTGAAGCATTTAGACGAAGGGAGGGCAATTATGAAGAGCGAGATCGATTCGTACTAGTGGTTAGAATCTGATTTGGTACGTTACTAACTATAAAAGTTTCTTATTTTTTACTAATAGTGATCTAGTCTGAAAGTAATCCTCTTCTTCGAATTCAAGAGCCAAATGTGGTAACAAAAACGCGAGGCCGACCGCGCAACGAAGGGCCATTTGGACGCAACGAATTCTCTGTTTTTCCCTCGTCGCAGCGCAGGCCAACGCAGCCAGGCCCCTCCCATCACAGTCGCCCGCCTCCTGCGTCAATTCGGCGCCAATTATCGGCCTTCGAGTATGGCCCTAGCCTGACGGCGATGGACGAAGCTGATTCTCAGCCACCGACACGGAAACGTGCAGCCGCTCTCGATGACATTATACTAGAGGAAGAGGAAGAGGAGGAGGAGGAGGAGGAGGATGCGGTGCATATGGTAGACCTTAGCGACGAGGGGCTGCCCAATTTGGCAATGTCTATGAATACTGAAGGAAGAGAGGAGGAGGGGGCTAGGGAAGATAGGGATGGTGACGCTCAGGGGGGGGGTTACGGTCTTCGGCCTCGAAAGCAGCGCATCAATTGGCGAGAGAGACTAGCTTAATTTTGATTGGCTGAATGAAATTATTTTGTGGACTAGAAGGCGGTGAATCGATGTGACCCACCCGTTGTACCTCTGGCCTTATCGCCTGTTCATGGTCCCGATAGCAAGAAATTATGGTCTCATTAGCAATTCTCTAGAAAAATATGTACCAGCTCTAGGTTAAGTTGGCTAAGTTGCTCTACATAAAGATATGGGCTGTACAATGTTGCTTAAGCTGCACGTAATGATACAGCGATGGCAGATGGGCAGCCAGATGGGTAGCGATGTGCAGGTTGCTGAAGAAGCAAGTAAGCGGGCCACAAAGTAAGCAACTTGTCAGGTTATTAATAGGTAGATGAGTAAGTAGATATACAGGTAAAAAACTCTTTATTTCATTTTCACCGTTTACATTACAAGGGCATCCAAGTAGTTTCCACGCGCTACAGAACTAAGCGGCATTTAATGCATTTTAAGCTGTCATTCCTTCACTATCTGCGGCCTCCTGATTATTAAGGAGGAGCATTACATCCAGTCTCCCATATTCCACCGCTATCATTGAAGCCGTCCTGCCTTTACTATCTGTGGCTTTAATATTAGCGCCGCGGTCAAGAAGTCGCTTCACAGCCGCAGCACTGTTATAAACAGCGGCGGCTATTAAAGCTGTCCGGCCGCCTTCTTCTACAGCCTCAATATTGGCGCCGCGGTCAAGAACTAGCTTCACCACCGTACCACGGTGCCTTTGTTCCGCAGCTATTAAAGCTGTCCGGCAGTGTATGTCTACAGCCTCAATATTAGCTCCGCTGTCAAGAAGTCGGTGCACTGCCGGTTCGTTTCCGGTTATAGCAGCTGCACAAATGCGATAATAATAGTTTGTGCCACCGGCACGCAAGTCCTCGCTAGCACCATTTTGAAGGAGGAGTTCCACCACTGCCTCGTGGTGGTAGTAATGTGCCACCGAAAGTGGTGTGTTGCCCATCCAGTCTCCAACATCGACCCATGCGCCCTTTTTGAGCAGGAGCTTGACAATTCTTAGATGCCCGTTCGCTGCAGCAAGCCAAAGCGGGGTTTTGCCAGTGTCATCTGCCACATTTACCATGGTAGGCTTCGTAAAATGTCGCAGCCATTTTCTCAAAACTACCTCGAACTTCGACTCTCGCTTTAGGAGCATTTTGGCTACCCGAAAATGTCCCCTCTTGTATGCCCAACACAAAGAAGTTCGTGGGCCAACAGTGTGGACAACTCTCCCATGGGCCCATTTATACTCCTTGAGGATATCTCTTCCATTCTCCTTGATGGTGCGTTCAACTAGGCCGTTCAAGCCAAAGTACGATGCCACGAGCAAGGAAGAACTCAGAACATAACTAAGATCCCCGTCTGTCGTTTTCTCTTTCGTATAAATATCAAGCCAACCTCTTTCGTCGCAAAGTTGCATGGCCATATGTTCCAAGTCGGTGCCAACCGTACTGTGTGCTTGGGAATAATGGTCTGTCCAGTTGCATGCGGCATACCCTCGGAGCGCAAATTTGCCATTGTCTGAGTTTTGCTTGTAACTATGCCGTACTCCAGGAAGACACAGATACCCCACACATACGCTGGAAAGCAGACGGTGTGACTCCCCAGGAAGTAGTGAATGTAGCCATTGCGGGGAATCTGAGCGAGCGTTTTTAGGTAGGTGTTGCGGTGGAACCAGAAATTCCCTCGCCGTTTGATGAAGGAGAAAGACTTGCGAATCTTTGACGACGACGAAAAGCCCGCAGGCTTCTCGCATGGCCACTGGCAGACGATGTGGCGTCAACGTCTCTCTCTTGAGGTCGCCATAGCTTTCGCATCCCTTTCGAAGAGCGAGCATTTCAGCCATTTCAGGGAGCGTCAGTGGTCTGTTTGCTGCAACGATGAAGTGCAGGATCAATTTCGCCTGCACGGGCGAACGACTCTTCGAGAGGATTCTTTCGTATGCTCCTTCGACAGTGGATGGCAGGTTTCGGATACGGGCGCGCAATTCACTTTTGGAGAAACTGATAGCATCCTCGACGAAAGGAAATATGAGGTGGACCCAGAGATATGTTCGATTCTTTACGGCGTTCAACTCTTCTCGCATGATTTCCTCATCATCCTTGTCAAGTCTAAGCTTCCTGCACAGCTCCTCAATGCGGTGTTCGATGGTAATGGCGATCTCCTGGGCAATCATGTCAGCCTCTTCCTGGTTCTCCCCGCTGAGGCAAATGGTAGGTTGTTTTTGTCGAAGATTCTCGAATTCATGCCGAACTCTTTCGTACGGGCGGCTGGTCACGAGGAACTTGAGTGTGGGGGGGTTTTGGTTTTCATCGTAGAGCTTTGCCAAGGCCGCAGCAAGGCGAGACATGTCTGTGGATTCATCCAAGGCGTCTATGACGCAGATTACTTCACCATCTTCGTGAGATCTGGTGGCCCTGATAAGGATGTTCCAAAGCATTTCGAAAGACTTGAAGAGATTGTCTCCAAAATGACTGAAGTCGACGAGAAATATCGTCCGACAGCAAAGTAGGTTTTCGGTGGAAAAGCTGGTGCAACATGCAGCAAAGAGCATCTTCGGGCTTTTTCTGATCGTCGAAGTCGTCCTTGAAGAAGAAGTAGCATGTTGTTCTAGTATTGCTTGACGGGAAGACGTTGTCGATCAAATGTCTTGCCAGAACGGACTTGCCGCAGCCCGGGTCTGCAGATACCCAGAGCAGTGCCGACTTCTCTTCTTGCCAGTGACGGAAGCGGCTGTGGGAAGTAAACCATTCGCAAGTGCCTGGTGCTCGCTCAGGGTTTCTGTCTTTGCGGTCTTCATGTAACCTGACCAGTTTTTGGAGAAACTCGTCCCTTTGCGATTTTGGATAGTTGTTGTAGTTGTTTCCAATGTGTAAGTTCGCCGTATCACCGGCTGTGATATTTCCGAGATTCGTCGTCATTTTGAAACGGTTTCAGCGCATGCCAACGTTGAGGAGTACGACAGGCTGGGCAGCAAGACGAAGGTCGTCGGATCGTCTACTCTGTAGACTCGCACCAAAATCGCGGGGCAACACAGCATCTCGGACGAGCGAGTCAGACGGCGCGGGGTAATAGATGAATCAAGCGAACACGGACTTCCCCTCGGACTATTTTGTCAGTCCAGATATCGAAACGCTATTGGCCGAGGTGAGGCATAACTGTCATCAATCCGAAGAACGTACGGAGTACTGAAAAAGCTGCCAGTAATCGGGTAAGCTCTAGTTACGCATTAGGCGTGACGTTGAGATAGGCCCGCTGTAGGAAATTACGACGGCCAGCATCAAACAGCACGAACCGAGACGCTGAAAGCAACGAAGATAAATTAACCTCAGAGGCGGGTTAAGAGAAGACGCTGTGAGTCCAAAATGTAGATCAATGGCAGAGGCAAATCCGCCAAATTCAAATAGCCATTGAAGTTTCATTTTGCTGCCATTGACAGTTCTAGTGTGTAGCTGACAAGCTGTCAGTAACGACGTAGAAACCTTGCCATGGCGCAGGAAGCTAGAATGTTATCAATGGAGGTAAGTACCGAACGCTGGCAGGCTATGCGCACCATAAGCACTGAGTCGAGGCGAAACAAGAACCATCCGATATGGTGTAATGGCTAACATCCGACGCTCTCACCGTCGAGCCCGGGGTTCGATTCCCCGTATCGGAGTGAATAAATCTCTTGTAGTATAGTGGTCAGTATACGGGCTTGTCACGCCCGGGACCCGGGTTCAATTCCCGGCGAGAGAGTATTTTTTGTCCTTTACAGAGTAATGCCTCTGGTGCTGTACTTTTTTGCCAGCGTTGGAAAGCTCTTTACCAGCCATACCGCATGCGCCCATAATATACGATTGTATGTGTTGGTATGTAACCCCGTTGTGGTGTTTTCTAGAATGAATGTTACAGTGTCTGTTGGGTCAAGTCCTGCGCCGTTATGATGGTAACAGTAGCGGTAGGTTTGAGGAGGCATTGTCATAGAATACTTCGTACAACTGGCTGTTATAATTAGGTACGACACAGGGGTAAGCCGGCAGAGAAATCTGTCAAGCTATATCTGCGGTTATTCAAAAGGGTGGCTTCGTTGACTACACATTGGCCATTTGAAGATGAAAGACACTATGACACTTCAACTTACCTACGAGTTCTTGCCCCGTGATCGTTACGACAAAGGCACTTCTTAGAAGAGCCAACACCGTACATAACGGAGATCAATCAACGTGACTTGCTAGTGATTCCAACCTCGGACGTAGAACAGCTTACGTGAATGATCTCCGTCATGTACGGTGATGCTTTCGATCTACGCAAGAAATGTAAAGGTCATGTATGCTCAGCTGTTCCTCGCCAGACATGCACCATTCAACGCCAATTGCTACAATAAGAGGCAAGAAATGGTTGATTGCCAAGAATAATCCAGCTGCGACATTTGGTGGCTGGTGCATCCTACATTTCGAAATCCGAGACGCGCTCTCAATTACAACTGAATAAAAAGTGCCAAGCTATACCATTGCATCTGCAGCTTACTGCAGCTCATTGTAGCTGCAAAATATAATTCAAACTCGTATTCCTCGTGAGCTAGTTTGTGAATTTGATTGATTTACTCTTGGCAAGTTTGATGAAGTTGAAGGCAACACAGATGGGGCCGAATAGCTCATTGCGATGATACCTAGTAGTACGCATTGGAAATCTAAAAAAATACTTTCTGTTGTAGCCATGTTTGTACAGAACTAAACAACGAGAAAGTCTACACTTGTGCTAATGTATAAGTAGTTACGCAGAACCGAGGTGCGCTATCTCGGCTTGATCGTTCCGATATTTTGACGGCTCATTATTTGGTAAGGAGTCCGGACAATAGCTATATACGAAATGCTTTCTCTGAGATCGGCTTAGCATATCACTGTGATACGGGTGTGCAATCATTGCCAGCATGAAAGAGTGCATATCGGTTGAAACTTATCGGTCAAACTACCCCGACAGAGGACTGGCGGCGCAGCACAAGAAAGGGCGCCGTCGGATTTCCGAAATGGGTAAGGCCGTTGTTATCAGAGATTGTACGCTTGAGTCTGCAGGCCAAGGCGACGGCCAAAGGGAAGGCTGAAACCAACTTTACTGCTACGCCGTACTCTGATCATCTGCATCTGCCCGTGACTTTAAAGTTTGGCACCTTCAAGCCATGCTGGTGGCAGAAACGCCAAGGGCTTGGGTGTCGGGCCAACTCCTTCTCTGCGAGGTAGCTGTTCCATGTTGTCGAACTTGAAGCACCGTTGTCCTTCGTGTCTCGAGAAGTGGAAATAAGAACGGTACGGAGTCTGGCCGTACCCATACGTTTGTATGCGAGTGGGCACTTTTCTGGAAATAGCGTCTCGTACGAGCTCATGACGGCTCTTGGCCTGCCAATAAACCAATAAGGGATCTGTGACCCACTGCCCCTGTCACCAAAACACTGATCAAGCGCGATCCATCTGAAACGCTACGCTACAGACCGCACCTATCGGGCGCTTGCTGTGGCTAGTGAACCCTGCTAGTCTTGGCAGGTATGGCATGTCATTACCCGTGTTCACCTCCTTTTGATACCTAGAACAGTTTCGTCGATCTCCGCCCGGCGATGCGCAGACAGCCCGAGCATTTAAAGATCGCGAAGACGAGTCCCTGATCGCTCCGTTCATGTTATGCCCGACGGAAACATGATGGAAATGCTCACCCAGTAGACCCAAGCCATTCGTTACGAAGTATGGAGTAGACGGCCGACTACAGCTGCAGTGCAATCGGCCTTTACTTCTGCGACATATGCACGCAGTGCTGTACTCCGTAGAGGGACATCCTAGGCAATCGTAGCTTTGAGATGGAATTGCTCGATAACCGTATCGTAACGGCTTTTCGTGTCGTGCGGGACGTACAAAAACTGTCAAGAATGACGAAGCAAATGAGTGACATGGAAGAAACAGGCATGCTTACTTCGTACGAGTAGTCTGAAGTCCGTACTCGTAATCTATTTTGTATCGTATGAAACACAAATTCAAGTGCTAGTACTCCGTAGGCTAGATAAATTTCATCTACATACGTACGGAGTAAATACAGTCCTGATTCTATGACGCCAAGTACGAGTACGAGTATGAACCCTACGTAACATCGACCAGATGGCGCTGAAACCCTGGCCCTGTCAAAATTCGTCAGTACGAAGTACGGAGTAGTAGCTTGCCTCAGGGAGGTACCAGGCTTTCTGCGAGTGTGTGTATCAGAGACTGCGAAGAATTACATGTACGGACTCTGTACGGAGTATTACAGAGTAATACATAGGACGGATGGTTGGTCCACTTCTGTGGAGCTGGACTATTCACCGACCCCTGTTTAAAGCTAGACTACCAATGGTCTGAGCAGAGATCTGGGCAAGGGTTTTCAAGGGGCAAAGGAGGCTCTTCCTTTGCACATGGTGAGGCACAAGGCGTATCCCTAGCCGTATCTTATCAGAAGTAACGGTAGCCTCAGGTACAGTCATATCTCCCTTTTGCGTTGTTCCAATGGTATTCCTCCGACGAGGAGCCATGCTTCGTAAACACAGTGATACGTATTACGAGTACATACTCGTTAATCCTTCCCGTACCTTGACACAGGAGCCGCAGGCCGGTAGCCACAGGGATCAGAACGCAAACCCACTGGGACCCGTCCGGCCCCGTTGAGGCTGTTACATGCTGGCTACATCGGTGCCTCGGTGCGTGCGACGGAGTACTACTTCGTATTGTTTGGCTCTGCAGCAGAGGGCTCCGTGACCTCAACCCTACGGAGAACTGCTACCGTACGGAGTATGAGTACGGAGTACGGAGTATGAGCGGCGTGGACGATCCACAATCCCCCATGTCTCAAAAGACATTGGCATTACGCGTGCCGTCTATTGTTCGTTAGTGCAGACGGCAATCTTACCGCAGCCGCATGGCATATATAGTCTGGCGGTCGTCCGACCGCCATTTTTTCGTGGCTCGATCCCCAGCGAGCATCAACACTTCGAAGCCGTCCCGGTAGTTTCTTTTTCGGTACCATTTACTTTCTTTCTTACAGGTCTTGACGATCTCGTTTTTCCGCTTCACTTCCCTCTTTTTTCACAGTCCTTTCTACAGTCCCCGGTTGGACCTTTTTCGTTTTCGTTGATCCTATCGTACCCTATTTCCAAATCTCCATCCCGACACAATGCATTACTCTACTCTCCTGTCGACCTCTGCCTTCCTGGCTGGCGTTCACGCCCACGGTGTCATCCTCAACGCCCAGGGCAACGCCGGCTCTGCTGCCAGTGTTGGTTTCCAAGGTACGCTCTTCCCCAGTACAGCTGCAACTACAAAAACTAACTCCCCTACAGTGCAGCTGAGCCTTCCTCGCAACTGCACAACCATCTCGCCTTGCCAGCAGGACACGACGCTCATTCGCGATGAGGAGATCGCCACCAACGTCGTCAACGAGTGTGGCCGCACCGAGCTGACGGGCAACATTGACGTCGGCGAGAACACGGAGAACGCATTGGCTGCCGGTGCCGTAACGCAGGTTTCTGCCGGCAGCCAGCTGACGGTCACCATCCACCAGGTGAACGCCGACGGTGCCGGTCCCTACACATGTGACCTGGACCAGACGAGCAATGCCGGTATTATCTCGCACAACCTGACCGTGACCAACAACGTGCCGGGTGTCAACGGCCTGTCCCAGGTCAAGGAGCAAGACTTCAACATCACGGTCACGATGCCGGCGGACCTCAAGTGCACAGGAGGTAAGACAGGATCGGCATGGCGGCGAAAAGGCGTGTCTGGGAGACTCGAACTGCGCTAACACGACTCCAGCTTCCACCGGTAACATCTGCACCGTTCGCTGCCGCAACAACGCTGTCGCTGGTCCCTTCGGCGGCTGCTTCGCTGTGCAGCAGACGGACGTCAAGGCCACCGTCAACACGGCGTCCAACATTGCCACCGCCGCTACGCTGGCGGGCGTCCAGTCGCAGGTTCTCCAGGACCAGCAGGACCTGAACGGCGCTCTCCAGAACAACCAGAACGAGGGCACCGACGCTGCCAAGGCCAACCTGGCCAACGTTAACTCTCTCCTGGGTGTCACGGTTACCAGCAAGGCGGCTGCTGTCCAGACGCCGGAGGCTGCTCTGGGCAACGCTGCGGCCGTGGCTACCAACGCCACCACCACCTCGGCGGCAGCGACAGCGACTTCCGCACGGGGTGCCAAGGGCGGCAACCGCGGCAACCGGAACAAGAACAACAAGCGTGAGGGTGCTCTGCGTTGGGCCAAGCGCGCTGTTCTGGCTGAGAACGACTCCTAAGCGGGTCGCTCCTGGAACGACTGACGTTTTTTGGTCTTAGGAGGGTTTGGAGTTGGTGGTCTACGCGCTTGACGGGGGGGATTTGGCTTCGCCCGACGATACAAAATACAACAAAAAGAAAAAAGACACGCCGTACAAAGGACTACGAAATGGCTGGGACGTGGAGTTGGGCAAAGTCGGCTGTGCCGTTGCTAGTAAATACACCTGTTTTGAGTTAATTCGTCATACGCTATTGTACATGCCGGTGCCAGTAAAAGTTGTATCCCTTGTGTTTCAGTATGGGTGATCGATCGCGAAACCCGTTGCGCCTTGAAACCTGCGGCTTCCCCTTTTTGGCGGCCCGCACGTAGGATCTGATACTCGCCTTGTTGCTGGGCGGCCATCTGCGACAAGGGGAAATGGGGCTGCGCTGATCGGCCTCGGAATACGAAGTATTTGTACGAGATTGACGATCTCGCTCAGTGCCGTACTTTGTTTCGCTGTGCTTGTCGGCATCGGCTGGCGACTCGCGTGGCCACGATGCTCTTCAACTACATTGTATGTCGTTCTCATCTCTCCTGGCTGGCCATATTCCTGTAATGTAAGGTCGTCGTAATGAAAAATAGCAGCCCACGCTCCAAGGCAGACGACACCTGTACCTTCGTATCCCATCCTGCGTATTTGCATCAGGACCGCTTCTCTTGCCATTCGTGTCTCAGCCAAGATACTCCACACCCACTATTGCGTACGGGGCAGAAAACCGGCGGCTTAGGCGAGACATGGGTATTCCACTATGCATGTGGTTCCTGTCCAGAGTACTGGGCCACCCTTTTATCATGCCTCCAGTCGAGACAGCAGTGCTGAGGCGGTGTGTCTATGCTTGCGTAGCTGATGTCGTATGCCATTCTATCGTCAGAAACAAACACTCACTGTCGTCTCCCTTGCGTTCTGGTCCGTATGTGCTGCTTTATCCTCTGCACATGCTTGAGGCGCAGATCGACCCGGTAACAACCATTGTTGTCGAAATACGTGGTCCTGGCATTCACTGGTGGCAATCAGAGCAGCTGTATCAAGCTGGCTCTCGTGATAGCCACGCTGGCGACTTGCCACTGCACCAAAGCTGCGTCGAGTTCAAGAAAAGTATGTAAATGTATGGTGTAGCCTCTCGTGTTCATGGCCGTCTGCTATGTAAAGCCCTGCCATACCAAATCACTTGAACCTGTCGGTACACGCCCTCGTCTGATATTTATACAGAAACGAGGCAGCTGACGCTTGACTGCCCGGAAAATAAGCAATTGTTCTGAAACAAGATCGTCCGTTTCCACGCGCATCACTGCGCATCACTGGCACAGCACGCAAATTCGTGTAATTTGATTGGCCACTCGGCGAATCTTCCGCGGGCCGCCGCCGTGAACGGCTGACGCAACGTCTGTTCTTACGACGCGTACGCCCATTACCTCCAACATTGGCGTAATTCGGGGTTGCCATACCGCGGCAATTTCTCCTGATAACGACATATGGTGCGGTTTTTCGCCAACTTGCTTATACATTGCGAAGCCTTTCGTATTTGTGGCTCAACCTGTGTCTCTGTATCTAGCCGTGTCCTACACGTTCTGGCCTGTTTTTCCTCCCTTCAAAGTCACCACGGTTTCGTTTCGTTGGTCCTTCAGTCTGGGAAGCCTCGTCACATAGTTGATTGCAAAGAGAAGATCGAGAATTTCAATGACATCCCGAGAATGAAAAAAAGCAAAAGAGTAACATCTATGTGTGCTGACAACATGCTCGCCATAATAAACTGCCGATAAAACATAAAAAGGAAAATTAAGCATTAACACCAGGTCCCTTTTAGCTCGCCTGCTTCTTCCATGAAACAATACCACTGGAACGCCATGCCTGAGACCTTCCCAAGACTGTTGCGTCCCGTTCACTTTTCCCTATCGTATACTGGGTCCCAAGCCGCACCAAAATCAAAGGTAGACATCGCTGAACGCCAAGCCCCAATTCCCCTTGCATGCATGCCGATGAGGAAAGGTGACAGAAACAGCCCCTGAGATAGAGAAAAATCAAGCCGCGAAATAAAAGAATGCATGGTCAAAAACGTAGGATGCTCATATGTGCCGTTCGGTAAGGGGCACTAAAAAAACACAATACCAATCATCCCTTAATGGCAGTTGCATGACTATCGCCACCGTTAAATGGGAAGCGGTCCTGCATAAAGGTGTACTCAGATGGCGGCGTGCCTGCATACGAAGTATAAGCGTCGTTAGCGGAAGATGGCGACACTGGCGACGACGATGTCGAGCTGTTGGCTGAGTGCGTAATCGAAGGGGGGCTGCGTGGCATCTGCATGTATGGCGTCTGGCCGGCAGACGCAGCAGTGTCCTCCTTGGATGCCCGAATCGTCGCCGCACTCGAGCTCCTCGACGGGATACTATGCCGAAGAGCAGTTGACGGGTGCCGCAGAAACCCGCTGCCCATCAGAATCGGGCTGCCCTCCGCGGAGGACGGCGGGCTTGACTGGCTCTGCGTAACAAACTCGCCCGCAACACCGTCGACCTGTGCAGTCTGTGAGGACGTGTCACGCGACTGGGTGGATTGGTTTGGCACATACTAAAACAGAGAAGATGAAGAGTCAGTTTTCTGATTGGATGCAAGGTTCGAGTTGGCGTCACGGGAGCGTTGACGATGGTCGTGCGACACATGCGAAGTACGTACGAAGCAGTATTTGCTGACAATCTCGTCATATGACTGGGATGCAAAGCTTCCCGGGTCATAAAAGGCGCCAGTCTTGGCAAGCATGGCCTTGGCATCACGGCCGAGAGTATTGGTAGGCAGGGAAATCACCATCGGCGCCTTGGCTTCAACGTTCGGTTGAGGGGCAGCCGGCGAAGAGGAAGCGGCAGTGGCCTTGCGGCTCGGCTTCGCAAACGTCCGGTGGCTCATTGAGTCCTTGGCTGCCTGAACAGCGGCAGAGAGAGAGGCGCCAAAATCGTACCGGTTGGCAAAGGCAAGGCCACTAGGCGCCGTCAGGCCGCTGCTCAGGTTGTCGCTGGGCAGGCTCGGCGTTGACAGTGAGGTCTTCAGCCGCAGGGCAGGGACAGGCTCACCCAGGTACTCGTACAGAGACTGGTCGAAGTTGACCTTGCCATTGTCAAAGTCATCCAAGGACGCGGGCATCGATATGGGCCGTGGAACCAGAGTCGAGCTCGAACGGCGGTTGCTGCGAGGCAAATCGTTGGGCCTTTGCAGGCCGGACTTGCCGTTCATAGGAAGCATCTTCTTCTTGAAGTCGATCTGGAAGTTGTTGCCATCATTGTTGTCCCAGAACTCCTTGCCATCCACGTTGTAGCGAATGCAGAAGAAGAGCGTCTTGGACTCGAGGTTGGCCAGATCCGAAAGCTTAATCATAAAGTTGAAGCGGTCGTGGCCCAGCGGCGTTGTGCGAGGGCGGATCTCGGCAGAGTACTCGGCAGCAATCTCAGAGGTGGTTTTCCAGTAGTCGAGGGTGAAGCGGCAGGTGACAGACTTGGCAAACGCAATGTTGGCAACAGCAACCGATCCGTTCAGCGACTTCTGGTCCGCCGACAGCCACACACGCTCCAAACGGACAGGCAGCGCAGCACGGGCGGGCGTCTCAGCAGGGAACTTGGTGAGAGTGATTTCCCACTCGAAAGGCAGGTTCCGCTGCTGGCTCTGCTGATCTTGCAGGATCTGCTGGCTCAGACTACCGCCGAAGGGATACTCCGTCTCGCTGTCATACGTCTCCACCGGAGAGGAGCCCGCGCTGACGGCGAGAGGCCGATCAACCTGCAGGAAGTGGCGCACGTGCTCCAGATGCGAGTCGAAGTGAACTGCCTTGGAGAATGTCGGCGTGCCAGGCATGCTCAAGGGCCGGCGCCGCGAGCCAAGACGAAGAGCCGGGCGTACAAGCTCCCCGGACTTTTTGCGCACCATCTGGGGTTTCTGGCAGAGCTCGAGGTCGTCATCCTCATCGGAGCCAGCAAGAGAGACGCCGCTGGGCGGCGTTACGGTCACATTGGGCTCCGTCGCGGACCGGACGTGGGAAACACGTCTGCCGTTGCGGCCGCTTACTGAGGTGCCGCACCGCGAGAGCTGATCCAACGAGCCAGTACTGAAGCTGTGCGTTTTGATCTCCAGACGGGGCGCCTCGACAGCAACATCGGGGGTTTCGCTGGGCGAGGCAGCACGCCGCTGCATTGGCAGCTGGCTGACCGCCTCATGGAGCTGCTTCAATTCATGGACATTCCCGATGCGGCGGCCTCGCAAGTTGGTAGACTCGTCATCGCTGCTGCTGTGCGGCGAATCAGGCGGAGAGATGACAGCGCCAGAGGGGATGCCTCGGCGGTCAGCGGTCACAGGCGGAGGCGACTGACGAAGGCTCGCACTGTCGTGCTTAGCACTTGAGCGGCTCTTCTGGTGGGTGGAAACCATGCTGGGCAGCGAGGGCTCCGAGGTCGTAGTAGGTGCTGAAGAAGTCCGTCTGTGGCGGGCTAGATACGACGAGGAGCGTGGAAGTGCTGTGTGCGGAGCATGGGGGACGGGGGGGGTAGCACTGGCGGCATGAATCGAAGAGCGGCGGCTCACTGCCGGCGACGAGGCAGTGGAAGAGGAGGGGGTGCGCTGGCTGGGAGGAGTGTAAGGCATTCCCACAGGCTCTGCGTAATCTAGGAACGGTCGGATGTGTAGGAAACAGGAGGCAGGAGGTCGACGTGTGTAGAATGGAGAGAGGATGACTTGACACAGGCGGTGGACGCAATACTGCAGAGAAACTGGACGGTCGTCTGCTGGCTTGACCGGCTGAGAAGAAAGTAAGCTTGAGTTCAGGGTTGGAATGGACAAAATAACGATTTAAGGTGAGCAGATTGTCAATTCGAGTTTCGTTGGGCTATGCTGTGGGAGGCCGTAGCTGCTTACCTGTCAAGAGTGGGTCGTTTGGGCGGCGCACACAATTGTTCAGGCAATATTCCAGCAACTGAAGCAACGGTACTGTAAGAAGGGAGAACGAGGTGGAGGCAGCGAGGCAAATCCCAGTGCAGTTGTCTGTGACAAGACCAGGTATTCGTCGCTCGCAGTGAGCGGAAAAGGATACCGAGGAAGGAAGTCGGATCAGGCGGCGAAGATTAGTGAGCCAAATCACGACGTGTCGATATCGCTGACGAAGACGGGTCTCGGTCGACGGCTGTCGATGGAACTCCTCTTATCTACTCCGTAGACTCCGCGAGCGTAGAAATGCCGGATGCTGAGGCAAGAGGCGATGAGGATGATACCCGTCCTGTGACTGGACTGACCCTATTCGGCAATGGCAATGGGAAATGGCGACAGAGAAAGACTACTGCGGCAGTGCTCAACAACAGGTGTCGTGTGGAGAGAAGAGAGTAAGAGGAAGAGGCGGCAGATAGGCAGAGGCAGAGGCAGAGGGAGAAGAAGGTTTTCAATGGGAAGGCGACTGGACTTTTTCGGATGCGGGATCGAGGAGGGTGGTGCATTTCTGGCGTCAACGACGGATGTGGTGGGAGGTGTGGGACTAGCAAAGGAACTAGCTCTTTCCTGTATCTCTCTTTTCTTTCTTTTTTTTTGGCCTTGCCTCGCCGATACCGTGCTACAGGGGTCTTGGCATGACGCTAGTCTGTTTCTGGCTACCGTTTCTGGCAATCGCCCAACAAACGGGCTGCTCGCAGCTGCCAGAGGCGCTGGAATGGACAGCGAGACACAGCATCTCAGAACGGTGAGACACAGCTGTATGAGGATTACGTCGCTGGCGTGTTCGGACTGAGCGAATCTGCTCCGAGAGCGGAATGCAGAATCCGGGGAAGCTTCGAGCATGGAGCACGCACGCCAGTGCTGCCGCTCGTACGAAACCATGACCGTGGGCAGGCAGGAGCGAGACAGCGCACCTGCTTCTGGATGTCGGTCAGGCCACGCAAAATCGGACGAGCGTTGCGGGCGGCGCCTGCCTAGCTCGTTCGCGGCAGGCTGTCGAGCGCGAAACGGACAGGGCGCGCGATTGTGCTCGAACGAGGAAGGCGCGCAGGAAGCGGACAGGACTCTGGCGACGCGCTGGAAAGGCCGGGCGATACGGCAGGTGTGAGGCGGAATCTCCGTGCCAGGACTGAGGCGTGCTAGCACCGGACCTAGCAGACTATTGGTTTGGCGCCAGAGCCGTCGGGAGCGCCTTCTGTATTACTCGTGCAGAGTATTTCTGATACTTTGTATTTTGCTTCTGCGGGCGCCTCGGGTGCTACAAGGCGAGGCCACAATCAAGGAGTGCATCTACGCAGACGTGAGCCATGACATCGGCGGCGCTGCTATTCCGGTTCTGCAGACAGCATGTCTGTTTTCGCGGCGTCACGGCGCCGTCGAGCGTCACGTCTGTACTCGTGAGATACTGAGTATGACGTCGCGCATGTTTTGACTTTGTGCGCCCTGGAAAATTGGCTGCTAGGGCCGGCTTCGAGGGCAAATACCAGCAGCCAATGCCCAGTTGGCCCGGAGAAAATGGAAAGCCGCCAGGGACGGGCAATACTCGTACTGTGACGTTCCTCTGCGGCGCCGGTCACGTCGGGGGACGAGACTTGTAATCTGTGCTGCTGCGGCCGCCGGAAGCTGTCGCGGAAAGACGAGCCGGCAGCTGCGACGCAGTGGTAGTACCGCGTATTACTCGTAAGACGCTCCGTATCTTACTGCCCGCAATACGAGCGGCAGGGCAGTACGAATACTCCGTAACCCTACTCGTATTCCGCTCTGCGGCATGTGCAGCACAGGAGCGGGCGTACATGTACTTCCGTAACCCGGGGGACAGCTTTTCGCCCCCGTCCCCAACAGATGCAGGCGTGGCTGCTTTCCCTCTCCTCTTTGACCTGCTCTGGCGGACTGGCGGACTCGTACAGCGCCACAGCGCCTGTGCAGCTGGTGACTGCGAGGCCGCTCGAGCCGTTCATGCGATGCACTTTGTGCACTCCGTATGGAGCAGGTAACGAGAGCAACGACGCGGACTGGAATCACTCAGCCATGTCTCACGGCGCGGAGCCCAGTACTCCGTACTCGACGCCAGAAGAAGCAAAGAATCCCGACCCCACCGCGATACGGGTTGCACTAAAACGA
Organism: Grosmannia penicillata; assembly: GCA_002778075.1. Lineage (NCBI taxonomy): Eukaryota > Fungi > Ascomycota > Sordariomycetes > Ophiostomatales > Ophiostomataceae > Grosmannia > Grosmannia penicillata. The sequence continues at coordinate 878,699 of PCDK01000018.1, read as the reverse complement.
CGGGGATTATGCTGTGCAGGACGAGCACTGCCAAGATGACTCAGCAGAGCATGCACGGGCCTCCTCAGCAGCGTCTACCTGTACTCCGTACTCGTAGGGCCTCGTTCTGCGCAATAGCAGCACCCAAACCCCTGGGCTGCGTATTACGCTACAAGTGTACTCGTAAGTACGGTATACCCTACGTCTGGGCGTCGAATTCCACCATGGTCTAGCGAGTGCAACCGTCCGGGTGCCGCTGCTTACGAAATACTCCGTACTGAAACGGCTGCGAGCGATAACAAACAAGTTTATGAAATACAGCGTAATGTGGGGCGACGCACGGGCCAGCGGCGCAGCAGCGAATCGCTGGCCGGCATGTCCGAGTCCAGTGCAGGTATGAGCAATACGACGTACGAATGAGCACAATACACGAATACTCCGTTCTTACTCGACGCGACACGGAACCAGAAATACTCGCAGCGCCACCGGATCTGCAGGCGTACATCCTGGAACGCTCAGACCGGCGGCGAGCGCTGCACCCTGTTCCTTCGCTGAAGAGTATCTATCTGTAATACGGAGTAATACAGAGTCATACTTGTACTTTGCACTCGATGTGCGAATAATACGGAGCAATGATACGGAGTGCTTTGGTCTACTCTGTACTTGCGCGTGCTTGCCCCGTCGCTTATCTGGCAAGCGTAATCCGACCCCCAGCAAGCGTGCTGCGTTCTGGAACGCGAGCCCCGATCGCCAGTGGAGACTCGTAAAAATAGGCTCCGACCTCCGTATTGACGGGTCCGGAGTTCGAGTGTTCGCACCAGTTCTCGCCGTCGTTGTGCTAAGGCGGATGGGTCCCCCCTAGTGCAGCCTCTTGGCCAGGAGAAAGCACTGCTGCCGAGCTGCCCCTGACCCTGGCGCCGTTTGGTTGGATTGTGCTGCTTCGTACAAAGGGATCGTCTCATGCCACATCGAAAGGCTCCGTGCAAAATGCGTCGTGAGCATGGAATATGGTGCCCTTTTGCGCAGCAGCCTCGGCCGAAAACCTGCAAGTCGAAGCGACATTGCCAGGCCTGCTGCATGCAGACCAGCCACTTTGCGGCGCACAAGCACAAAGTACGCGAGCTGGCGCTTGTGCGACGCGCACACGCATGGCGAGTACGAATACTCCTACGCATATGGCGAGCACGGCGTGCTATCGCGACGCGCTGGTCTAGACCAATGATCTGGCCGCATGGCCGAGTGGAAAAGTTTTAACCTTCCTGCCAGAAGGCTAGCGTGGGGAAGGCCGTCGCGCTGATAGGGCAATATTAACAGACGCCACCCATACGTAATTCATACAGAATAAGTACTCTTGTACTTTGTAGGAGTCCGAAGCACCCCACGCCGGAACGGCTGCCAAAACGGAGCCCGTGCTTGTGCCTGGTTTGCTCCGTTCCGTCTTATCTGCTCCGTGCTACAGTCTGTGTCATGCACCTGACCTCGTACTTTCGGAGCAGGAGCACCACCGAAGCAGGTTTGGCAGTAGACACAGCCTCTCCGTGCAGTGCCGATGCCTACGTACTCGTGGCGGCCAGGGTTCCGCCGTGGAGGTGGCAAGCCCTCTTCGCCGTGGAGGTGGCGGTGTATTCGAGCATGCTGTGTAATGTAGCACATTTTGTTGTTTCATTGTACGAGTGCAGATAGGTCCGAACAACGGACGAAGGCCGGTCGTCTTCGTCTGCAGACGGCGTACAAGCGAATACAACAGGTTGCAGCGTTTTACGGACGCGGATCGTCAGCCGTGCTGGATAGCATGGCGCAATCTCTGCCCGCAGGCTGCAGGCCTGCCGTTCCGTGGCATACAAGTCGGAGTAGTACTTTAAAGTGATACGAGATACGAGCGTCGTGCTCTCACGTACGAGCACGAGTATTACGTGAATTGCAGCTCGCTGCATACTACGTATTGCACGGACTCGTGGTACGGAACGGCAAAGCCATCCGTGCAATGACGCTGTCCAGTGCGATCTTGACTTTTGCACGTCTGAGCAAACGCGGCCCCCAACAACTCCGAGCGCGCTTAGACCAGGCACTCGTCGTCGCCATCGCCACTGACCGGCCTACGAGTATATTCCGCCATCTGTGGATCGCTTGCATCGCCTGCATGGATAGTGGGCCGACTTGCATCATGAACTTTGCGCTGCTGCCAGCTGCCCGCTACTGCCATCTACGGAGTATCTGGCGCTGCAGTGGAGACCCCAGACGTACGATCTCGAGCAGCCGCATGATTATAAATCAACCAGTCCGTCGGTTGAGGCAGGTGCCATCAACGGACAGCCGTGCGAGTAATGTTCATATACTCGTAGGCCGTATTGCCGGCTTCCTGGCATCACTTTCCGCTCTGTTCGGCCGAGCCAGCCGACTTCGCCGGCACAGCCTCTTCACTAATCCGGAACACGTGACTCTGTAACCCTTACGACATATACGAGTACGAGACTCTCAGTATGCACAACGCAAGCTCATTCGACCGCTGGCCTCGCTCGATCAGCCTAGGCAGTGTGGTCAGCGGCTGTGCTGCTAAGCGTCCGAAACCGGGCCCAGACGAAGCAAGAGGCGAGAGGCAACGGCCGGCCAGGCCGTGCCATCGCCTGATGAGACGCCCGGCCGTCTGTGTGCATGCGTGTCAACGTCCGACGCCCGGACAGCCTTCCGCCGTCCCCGCATGGCCTCGCCCTACCGGCACACCACAACGCGATGCCCCGCGCCATCGTGTGATGTTGCCGCGACAAAGACGCAGACAAAGAGGCCGGCCCAGTACGCCATGCCGCCATATTCGTGCAAGCGCGGCAGCCGTTACAACTGGGCAGCGTGGTCTGCATTTGCAGCGGAGCCGGCGCCGCCCCTTGTCAACCATCGTGCCGGTTCTGCCCCCAGACGCCCAGATCCACGGGGAAACTCCAGGTGGCAGCTGAAGCCTTCAGGCTGAAGCCTTCAGCTGCCAGCTCCAGCTCCACGCGTGCCACTGCTACTGCGAGTCGCTGTGAGCACGCGTGCTTTGCAGGCACCTTTACGGAGTATGCTAGTGAGACCTTCGTCATGGCAAATCTTGATCCCTAGTAGCCATAATTTATCGTACGAGTACTATGATGGTGTGTCACAGCGGTTGGTCTCACCCATGGCGTGCGCAGCACGATAGGCTCGCAGTGTGCCGATGGCGAAACGGTGGCGAAACGGAATTAAGCAGCCCGTCGCGCAGCCGGCAATCCATGTAAGCTGGTAGGTAGACAATGCCCGTCCGCATTCGCTGCCTGCATGTTGCATAACGGCACGTTGCTTGTCGTGCAGTCAACATGCATGTCTCTGCGGCAGAGGACTTTCTTCCATGAACCCGCGAAATGACAGCTCGACGCGGCCTGTCATCTTGGCCACGAGCCGCTGCTCCGCGACGCATCCGTTCGTTGTATCTATGGCCGTTCCGTGTGTTGATAGGCGCTTTGATGGCCACCTCGCTCGTCAGGTGATGCCCAGCCGTGATTCGGCTGCTGGGCCGTCTTGGTATCTTACAAGTGCCGCCCCGTTGTATTTCACAGAGTACGAGTATGCATGCGCAGGTGGCGTCGCCCTTGCGCACACCGATAGTCTCGGACGGCCGGTGCTCCAATCAGCAGCTTGTCGCAATCGGCGGGCGCTCTCGTGCTCGTGCTGATGCGCGTCATACGGGGTACGCCGGGACAAGGGACTTTCAAAGCAATACGGCGACATGCCTGCAGAACCTGCGACAGGAAATTGTGTATTAGTTCGTGATCAAGCACTTCGCGGTGCGCCGAGATAAACCGATACAAAGGAAAGGTCGCATTCAGCAGCGATAGGATACAAAGTACGCACTATCACGACGTATCACGGTGCGATAGCGCACAAAAAACCCGACGAAAGCACAGATAAGAAATGGCCGCGTGCGTGCTAGTGCGGGGCAAAAAGCCCGCCGAAGGATCCGCTGGCCGCCGCTACGAAAAATAGAGGGTCCCGCGCATTGGCCAATCAGACAGCTTCAGCCACAGATACGGTCAGCCTTGCGGAGTGTGGCGTGCTCGTGCGGAGCAAGGCTGCCGACAATGGCGACTGGCTACTCCGCGCCAGCCTTGCTGATCTGTCATATGTGCCGCTCCGCTGGCACTTACGAGCCGTGGCCCCACCTAGCACGCACGACACAAGGAGTAAAATATGGTACGAGTATTCGTGAGTACTGGCCCACAGTACTTACACCGAGATCGCGAGGAGGGAAATCGGGCGCAGAAGTGCCCCGTTGTGTGATTTCTGGCGTCATTGCTGTTCCCAAGAGATACGAATCGAGATCGAGTATTGAGAGGTCACAAGAGGAGAGGATAGCGGACAGCAGTGCCTGATGGATTACCAATACCAGAAAAGGGAAACTCGGGCGTAACACAGGGCAGAGATTTTACTGAGAATCACGCGCCATAGCAGACGTAGATGCGCTTCCCGGAAATGCCATACGGCGGGGCATGATTTCGTCGAGAATGAGCTGCACGTACTGGATTGGACGCGGCCTCCATTACGACCGGACAATGCGAAGGCTGCAGATCAGCATTACGAGAGGCTCCCGCCTTCATGCGGACGGCGCATCCATTTTTACTTTGCAGGCATCCGCTCTGACTCCCCGACCAGCGTTGAACTCGTGCAGGGAGATGCTGTCCGGATTGGTGAATCAAGCGGCGCTACCGATTCAGGGACCAGCGTTCTGCTCTCCATGTTCCAACAAGATTTCCCAACAAACAAGGGAGTAAGGCAGCCAGAGGTGTGCCGCTGAGCCGCAGCTGGATCTGAAAGCGACGCAGCCATCAGGCGCGCTTCCCCAGACTCGGTGCCGTACGGGCACTGCCGATGCGTTGCGAGCTGGCTACGCACCCTCTTCGGTCTCACTACCGACGACGTGCAAGCAGTTAGCGGGGGCTATCACTTTAGACACGATCCGAGAGTTGACAACCAACGTCGACCTGTCGCAGACGCTGTCGCAGCTGTTGTCGCAGCTGAGCTGTCTCGGACACATCGCCATCGAATATCGAGCATCGAGCATCGAAAATCGAGCATCGAAAATCAAGAATCGAGCAGGTGGCGGCAGCCGTGCTAGGCCTAGCGGCAGACAGGGATCGGCATGCTCTGCGATCGATGTTTTGGCCGTGGTATCGCTCTTTTGGGGCGGTGGACCGGTCGCGCGCCGTCGGGCCCCGTTTAATCGCGAGCTCCACAGACGGGCGCCAGGGGCGATCGTTGCGACTTTGCGAGGACGGAGTGATGCTCTGCACTCCGTCGTACTCCGTACTTTGCAGAGACATGGCACTCGGTACTGAACGTATTGCCTTGGCAGGGCCAACGCCAGCTGCCATGGCAAACAAAGGGCGAGCCGCCGCCAGCGGCAACCAGGGAGGCGCTGAAAGAGCGACCAGCGCACCGCGAAATGGCGCAGGCTGCGCTTGCCCCAACGAGCATCGCGCTGCGCCGGCGCGCCGACTACAGCACGGCGTACGTCTCCATGTAAGGGCTGTCGCGACCTGCCACTCCTGGCTCTTGCCGCTTTGGGCTCCGTTTTGCCGCCCTGAAACTGCAGGCACCCCGGACAAAGAGCAAGCGAGTCGCTCCTTCCGGTATGAATACGAGCGGCACCGCAGACGAGAGAAGCTCGTACGAAGTATGTGAGATACAGTGAAGACGCCGTCTTCAACCAGCGGGGCCTGTTTCGCGGCAGCGACATTCCAGCGGCCTGGAGTTGGCGTAAACGATCGCCGCCATGCCCACAGCTCCAGCCTCAGCCCCGTAATCGTACAAGGTAGGATACGTGATTGCGCGCACTACTGTCTGGGCAATGCCATGGCGACGCGACCGCAATGCCACCGCCAGGGAGACGGAGAAATGCATTCTAGGCGCCAGTATCCTGTATCTTCTAGCTGAGTAATTCGCACCGTGACGGAAAATACAATGAACTCGGTGGCACGTAGCACACGACCAGAGGACGAAGAAAAGGGAAGCAAATCAACCGCGGCTCTCTGCCGTCGCTGCCACCTGCGCCGCCGCAATCACAAATACCACCCAGTGCCCAGCGCCTTACAGCGCGCGGCGTACGCCAGCCGCGCCCGACTCAGAAGACGCCGGGGAGGAGGCGCGCGGTCCTGGCGTGCCACTGCTCCCACTCGGCGCCGAAGCGGGCGTGCAGCAGCGTCTCCTCCTGCTGGATGCGGCAGCGCAGCGCATAGGCGGTAAATGCGAGGAACGGCGGCCAGAAGGCCCAGAGGGCGGCGCGCAGCCAGGCGTGCCAGGCGGCGGGCACGAGGCTGCCGAGGGCGCCGTCGGCGCGGCCCAGGAGGCCGGCGACGCCGAGGGTGAGGCCGACCATGCCGCTGTAGCTGGGGTGCTGCACGTAGCGGTAGAGGCCGGTGGTGGTGAGCTGCGACGGCGCGGCGAGCGCAAAGGTGAAGTTGCGGCCGAGGCCGGCGTAGCTGGCGAGCCGCAGCGGCACGGCGCCGGCGAGGAGGGCCAGCGGCACGGCGGTGGCGGCGGACCACGTGAACAGCGCGGGCGTCAGCAGGGCCGCGCGCGCCGGGCCGGCGACGACGGCCAGGTCGGGGTAGGCCAGGGCGAGCTGCGCGGTGCGCAGGGCCGCGAGGCCGACGGGCACGATGGCGACGTGCGGCGCGTGGCGCGAAGTCACGCCGATGCGGCGCATGAGGTCGCCCGTGGGCGGCGGCGGCGCGGTCGTCTTGTTGGGCGGCAGCACGGCCATGTAGCTGCCGACGGCAGCCGCCAGCACCGAGCCCGCAAAGGCGGCCTGGCCGAGCGCGCTCATGGCGGGTAGGGCGGATGGGCGAATGGGCGATGGGCGAGTGCGGGGTGCGCTGTCGCGGTTGCTTCGTACAGAATACGCGGGTTTTCGACTCGTCGCTAGGCTCGCTATTTCCGGGAGTACAAAGTTCTCCAAGAGGAATCGAGGCACGGGAGGCACAGGACGGAGGCAGGCTCACGTGCACCGGAAAAGGCGGTGATCGCGGGCTGTGGTGTAGCCTCAGCCTCAGCCCACCTTGACGCGTTCGTCTGGCGCGGAGCGGCATCGTCCGACGCGTAGAAAAGCTGGCCCGTCTCAGCTCGTTGCACGTCCCGCGTACGTGCGTCCGGCTCATCGCGCCTTCTCGATCCGGGCACTCCGTCATCCAGTCCTTCCAGGCGTCGGGTTCTGTGTGATTGTCGCGAGGCGCAAGGCTGTAGCCTGATGGGGCCCACATTTATCTCGCTAACCGATCGACCGATCAATTGCCTTGCGTGCTGGCAGTTGTCTGACACGGGGCGATGCAGGTCTGAGACTGCAGCTTACAGCTGCAACCTACAGCCTGCGAACGAATACAGCGCCGAGAAACAGGTGCTCTATCGGACGAACAGCCCAGTATCTTGACAGTTTACAGCAGCCGCCGCAGACGCCGCAGACGCCGCAGACGCCGCAGACCGCAGACCGCAGACCAGACACTGCAGACACCGCAGGCCAGACACTGCAGACGCCGCGAATGTCGCCGTCCGCCTGTGCAGACTGCCAGGTACTTTTTCGCATAGCCACCTACTCCGCATTTCTGGGATACATTCATGCACGGCACATACCATGGTACGAGAATCCTCTGTCCAATGACACCGGCGCTCGCCCTGCTAAGAAACAGGCGGTCAGCAAGTCGGGCCAGAAGACAGCTACCTTGCTCCGTAGTCGGGGCGCCGGACCCCGTGTTCCCCGTGCTCCGCCTGTAATACGCCGTATTGCGCTGGCCGTCCTGCTGTATCACCACGACACCCCGGTCTCGTCGGCCGCGCCGTCCACACGCATTCTTCGTACGAGGCGCTGCTCCGCACCGGTAGAGGCTGTCGATACGAGGCACCTGTGCGTGTCAAGTCGCCAAGGCTGGCACGCACACTGCTCTTCGCCCTTTGCTCATCGCCCTTTGCCGTCCGCTCCTCGCCGTTTCCGCTCGACGCACCACATCAGCGTACGCGTGGACGGCCGGTCAAGTGACCAGTCCGCCGGGCGCCTCCAGCTCGCAAAGACACTTCTGTAGTTGGCGCTCCCTCGACTTCGTGGCCGTGCCGCGATCGGCTTCTACGAACACGATGTCTGCGAGCCGTTGCAGCCTCTGCGTCCATGTTGGGCGTCCAACGGCGTGTGGGGAATCCGGGGGCGGGGACAAGACGGCCACGTCGGCTGACACGTCTGGATCTGCGGTGCTGGCCTGCAGAAGCCGGTTTGCGTCTTCGTGAGAGCATCGCTGCACGACTCCGTCAGATCACATCGTCGCTGCACACGTCGTGAGGCCATCCCTTGACGTGCAAAGGGAATGCGCGATCGAGGCCCTACTTCCTGCAAAACGGCCTTTCGTGCGACGCTGTCCCCGCCTCTCTCCGCTGCCCCACGTCGTACTTTGCAAAATCTCACCATTTCTCCTAGCTCTTCCCCATACCGACTTTGAAGAATCGTTTGCATCGAATCACTGGCGTGGCACGACGACGCCCTGGCCCCCGTTTCTCAGCCAATTCGCCGCTCGCCACCGGTGGCCTCTCCGGCGTTCCTGAGCCCAGCGGCGGGCATCCTGGCAAGGGAGGCCATGTCACTCTTTGGCTTCACACCGTCTTTGCCAACCGTCTTCGCGTTGCCAGCCTGGCCTGCGGGCCCGTTCGAAGCTACGCAACTCGCACGCCCTGTGGCAAACGCGCTGCCGCTAGTACTTTTGCTGTCGAGAAAGGCCGTTGGACAGGACCGTTGAGTCTGTAGTCCCGCCGCTGCTGGCGCCGTCGCTGCAGGCGCCGTCTAGACGCATCCTGTCCACCGTCGAGGCCGATGGTGGCAGTGGATGGGCAGCTCTGGTGTGGAATCCTGCTTCTGCCCTGTCTACGCCACCAATCCGCGCAAGATACGTAAAACTATCGGGCGTTGCATTGGCGTGCCCAGGTTTGCCTGAATGCCGGTTGTCAAGCTCACAGCATCCCTCAAGCGGCGCGTCTTTTGCCCCCCACACCCCGTCTTTGTTGAACTTCGGTTTTTTCGTTTACAAAGCAGCGAGAACCTTGCTGGCAGTGCCAAGCGGCCAGCTCTAAATCGCAAAACGGCGTATAGTCCCTTGTATGCACAAAGATGCACTAGCCGTGGCAACTGAATGCCTTCGCTGAGCTCCGTCTCCGTGTCGGGGCCGCGACATCCGCAGGAGAGTGGCCGTGTCTTGCGAGAAGGTAGGATTAGAAATCGAAAGTATGCAAGGCCTCCTCTCGCCACCCTCCATCCTCAGTTATCTCTCCGGGGTCTGGAACTGTGCCAATCAACACGAGCTGTAAGCATAGGTGTACTCGGAGCTTTGTGGCGCCTCGACACAGCTGAATCACACGGTGTGACTGCTAGACTGCCGTTCGGGCATTGTTCGCCGTCTCGTAGATTTGTTCTGTATGGGTTGCCCGGCCCCGCCGCCGAGATCACCTCACGCTACGGACACGCGTGTGTGTGTGTGAATGTATGTACGAGTGTGTCTTTGGATTTGCTGTAGATGCGCTGCACGAAGCTCTGCCACGGGATGGATTGGCGTTATCTGCTTGGCCAGGCCACATGATGCATGGCAAGACGACCTTCCCCTCTTTCTCATGCAACCAGCTCATGCGAGGAAACAAATTCGGTATTTTTTGGTCTCGGAGAGCTGTGGCAACAAGCGCAGGATTTTCATGGCTGTCGAGCTCCGGCGTTTGCCTGTCGTGCTCCTGCATGTCACCCCGCCATAGCCGAACCGGGGGATAGCTCTTGTCGAGTAGAGGAAGAACAGGCGAGTTGCCGAGATGGGTGCGCGGAGCATGGAGACACTGAACTGGACGGCGGGGAACAGAGAACGGAGCGCGAAAGAGGTAACACGCAGGACATCCGTGCCATACTTCGATGTGCGTCTCTTCCATCCGTTCACCCCTCCTCCTTCCAGCTTTCACCGGTGTTGCATTGCAGGCACTGGTCTGCACCTTTGCAAGAGCAGACAGTTTAGATTGACAGGCAAGCGTGCGCTAGATGGCCAGCTCATGTGCCTCCAACCTCTAGTACATGCAGAACGGTATGCTGCCTGAAATGGTTCCGTACGCTTTGGGTGATCAAGGCTGCCGCACGTTATAGTCCAGCGGAACTGTCCAAATGCCAGAGTACGAGTGAGCCTATGGCGGCAGGATGGAGAGTCTCCGGCGAATGTCATGAGGACCATAGTTTGCTCCTATGCCGTTGGCTGCCACACAATACTACAGTCTACGCAGACTACCTCTGTCTAGAATAGAATTTTGAGAGCACGCTTTTGCTAGTTCGTCCACGGTCATGTTGCGACGAACTGGCATCGCTAATTCTGAATCGAGCATGTAGTTTACCTATGTTTACTCTCATATGATTAAACGGTCGTAAAGAGGTCATTAGAGGCTATCGGGCTATCAAAAGCTAAATTCGAATGCTTGAATCAACGACGTATTCGTCGGAAATAATAGAGACAGTAGTAGGGCTGCCGTCTATTCGTTGTGCGTTTCTTTATGTGCATGTTCCTCGTGGCGCAGCCTTTCACGCACTTCCATCGGTGCCCGTCCCAGCCGGTTCTCTCCCCAGTGTTCGCGGTTGTGCATGGCATTCTTTTCGGAAAAGCCAATGCCCCAGATCCTATCTCTCGGGGCTGCCTCTACAAGAAGACGATCGCCCGTTGCAAAGAGCTTCTGCTTCAGCCTGGGATTCTGGCCAAACTTGGCCATGTTGCCCGCCACGACCACTTCGCTTTTGACGGGGTCCCACTCCGCATCGTAGAGTCCTTTGATCTGTTTTCCGAGCTTTTTCTGTTCCTTGGGCGAGTCTGTTGCCATGACGCGGCGCTGTGTGTCGTGGTCTTTGAAGCGAGCTGCCTTGCAGAACATCATAAACTGCTCTGCACACGCGAATGTGATTGAATCGCCAGTGCCGCAGTCTATTCTGCGCTCGACAACCTCGGCGATCTGGGCTTTCGTCGCGGTGAAGGTGACGCTGTACCACTGGCAGAGCTCACCAAACGCTCCGTTGGGCAAGTAGAAGAAGAGAGGCGTATCTCCGCTTGAACGTGGAAGCTGCACCCGTGGACGCTGCTCCGATGAAGCAAATGGCATGTCTGATACTTGCGATTTTATATTGTCATTGCGAGGACTTGTAGAGTTTCGGCGGTCTTGATGCTTCTGATATTTCGTCTTGTCGCTCCCGCTCGCCTTGGGCTGTTTATGATTCGCTTCATTCTCTGGGACCCCAGTCCCTTGGTCTTTCTTACTATTTGCGTGCTTCTTCATCGTAGCTGATTGTGATGGCAATTGTACCGTAGTTGGTTTCGTTCTTGGGTTTCTGTTATTGTTGTCGACAACGTGGAAGCTAAATCGCGGTAAGTTTAATTATTTGGCCTGTCAAATCCTAACCACTTAATTTGTAGCAGAATACTTAATCAGCCAAGGGATGTACGTCACATAATGGAGCCTGAATCAGCAACAAGAATTGCTTCAGCTGGCGATCTTGTGTTATTAACACCGGATTGGTACTAGTCCTATGATTTTTAAAGGTCGATTCTCGATTACGTGTGTAAACGTTCGACAGTTCATGTTCCATCTTATATGAGAATGCTCTAAGCTGTTGTTCGTAGATTCTTTCGCAACTTTATTCGAGCTTTGCTTATAGAGTGTTCAACAGTTCACGTTGTCCGTATTTTAGTTCTTATAATGTGTGGCTCTGATTAGAATATTCGCATACAACAGTCCGTTTTCGTCACCATTTGGCAATGGATTTGGTACTAGTGGACTAGGGCACTGACCCTTAAGTGCAAGGCTCAGCTACTTCACGTTCAAAAAGTATCTCAATAGTACGTATATAGTGAATAGAGCAGAGGCAGAAGAAGCATATTATGGGGGACTTCCAATTACATAGGATCTTTAGATCGTAAAGTATTATCTTCACCTAGATAGTGTAGAAGATCACAGCCGGTGCACTATTAAGTCAAGCCACATGTTCCGTCGTTCCTCGGCTGCAAAATGGTCATATTTGTCCCAGGTGAGGCCGGAGCGTAGAGGGGGATTACCAGGCACATAGCAGAAGTCCGCGCAGCTGGTGATACGACGTCTCGGCCGCCGACCTGCGTATTTGCTCTCCAAAGCTTGACTATCTGTTTACAGCGCGAGGATGATACGACCTTCGTGTAAGTCTTATCCAGCGGCGGGCGGGAGCAGAACTTTTTGACGCTGGATTCTATGCTGGTACAACAGTGTGCGGTCGTTGGATACGCATAGGCCACACTAGTTCCCTTATTTTGGTTAGCAATCCGAGCTTCCGGTGTGGACTGCGTTCTCCGTCGGCATCGTTGCGCCATGGTCTGATGCGAGGCACGGACAAGGAGATGATCGAAAAGTCCGGTAGTGGCCCCTATGAACATTAGCTTGGAATCTGTAAGGATAATGGGCTCGTCCTGCTGCACAGGACGATGATACTTCGCCATCAGGGTGGCTTTTTCAGCACTAGAGACAACTTCATGATGCTAAAAGCCACGCAATCAACCCATGTCCGCCACGCCGAAGCACTCTAATGTCGGCTGTATCGGCTGAGTCGCGGCGCAAAGGAGCTGAAAAACTGAAGCCGACGGACGCCCGGATGGGAAAGGTCGTTATTCAACAGCAAGCAGGTGGTGAAGTACCAGGCGGATCTTCGGTGAGGCCGGGCAGGTGCTACAAAGGTAGCTTGCACGAAAGCCCACAAGCGAGAGACGAGCAGACGGTAGGATGTATAACCAAAGTGTGTTATGAAAGAACATGTGCATCGTGAGATGGATCCATGCCTTGCTAGATAGGAGGCGCCTCAGAGTCCTAGATTACCACGCAGATACCATGTCCAAACCATCTCGAGAACGCCCGAAACAAAAGAGACCAGCCAGCCCAAACGCCCGTTTCCTACATTGTCTAGAGTACAAGCCGCTTGCATCACCGGCCCAGCACGGTGCGCGTGCTGCTGCCGCCGGGGCCGGACTCGCGCTCGCGCAGTTCACTGTTGGCCGGGCCCTTGCCGCTCCTGAGATGGCCCGCGGCGTCGTCCGACTCCTGGCGGCCCTGGCCCTGGCCCTGGCCCTGGCCCTGGCCCTGGCTCGGGCCCTTGCGCTGCGGCGCGACGGCCGCAAAGAGGTCGTGACCCCAGGGCGGCCGGGCCATGTCGACCCAGAGGTCGGTGGGCAGGAACTCGCCGACGTCGTTGCGGAAGCTCTCGCGCTCCTGGGCGTCGGCGGCGACGAGGCGGTCGACGGCGGCGCGGGCCTTGGCCCAGGTGCTCTGGATCTTGGCCTCGACGGTGCGGCGGCGTTCGGCCTCGAGGATGAGCGTGTCGTAGGCGTTGACGTAGCCCTCGTAAAAGGTGCGCAGGGCGTCCATGTCCGCGAGCCGCGCGGCGACGGCGTCGTGCTCGAGCGCGCAGCGGGCCACAAACTCGGCCTCGGCGGCCGCGTAGCTGCGCAGACGGCCGCCGACGTCCTCGACCACGCGCAGCGCCGCCACGGTCGCCGCGTGCGCCACGCGCGCCTGCTCGACGTGGGCCTGCACGGCGGCGAACTCGGCCTCGGCGGCGGCCAGCTCGGCCGCCGTGTCGGCCACGACGTCCTCGACCATGTCGGCGTCCCCCAGCACGACCTGCAGCATCTCGGCGCGCTCCTGCGCCGATATGGGCTCCAGGTCCGACGCGTGCCCGGCACGGCCCTCGGCGGCACCGGTGGCGCCGGCCGCTTCGGCTTCCTGCGCCGCCATGACGCCCGAGATGGAGACGTCGCCCGCGTCGGCACTGCTGGGCCGCGCGCCCGCGTCCTGCGACTGCGCAGCGCGCCAGCGCGCCAGCGCCGGCCCGCCCTCGGTCGTGCGCACGGCGGTCACGCAGAGGTCAAAGTGGCGCGTCAGCATGGACAGGTTCTCGGCCATGACGTGGGAGCGGCTCGTCAGCGAGGCCAGCAGCTGCGGCACGCCCGGCACGAACTGCTCGAGCGCAGGGTCGCCGGGCACGGGCGGCGGCGCCAGCGGCAGGGGCGGCGGCGGCGCGGGCGCGTCGGCCATGGCGCGGTTGAGGGTGCGCAGGTCGGTGTCGAAGCGGAGGAGGTCGCCGTCAAAGGACATCTGGGCGGCCTGCAGCTCGCCGATGCTGTCCTTGATGGCGTTGCGCAGGCCGTCGACGCCGGCCTCGTCGACAAAGTCGAGCAGGGTGCGCGGGCTCTCGCCCTCGGGGCGGAAGACGGCGGCGACGGTGGTGGCGCGCAGAATGTCCATGGCGTGCTCGAGCTGGCCGTTGGCGGCGTCGAGCGTGTGCAGCAGGCCGCGGAAGCGGCGCCGGCCGTCGTCGTAGGCGCGGCCCATGCCGGCGCGCACGCGCTGCAGCACGTCGACCTGGGCGCGGATGCCCTGCCGCAGCGTCGCCGTCTGGGCGGCCAGCACCACCACCTCGGCGTGCAGCGAGCGTGCCTCCGTGGCGAGCTCGTTGCCGCGCAGCACCTGGCCGAGCGAGCCGAGCGCGCGCCGGGCCACCAGCAGGTGCTCGACGAGCGTCTCGACGGACACGGAGAGCGCCGCGCTGCCGTCGTTGTGTGTATTGTGGTCGCGGTCGTGGTCATGGTCGTGGTCGAGGCTGTGGTCGTCGTGGTCATTGTAGCTGCGGTCGTCGTCGCTAGTGTCGCCGTCATGGCCATGGCCACGGCTGGACATTGGATAGGAGCTCGAGACAGACTCGTCCGCCGCGTGCGAGTACCGCGGCTGGGACTGCGACTGCTCCAGCGAGGAGGTCACTGAGCTCTGTGATCGCAGCATGGCTGAATCCGAGGCGGTCGGCAGAGGCGAAAAGGGAGGACAGTCGGAAGCCCGCGGAGGGCGGTCAGAGGACGCAGGAGAGCGGTGTGCAGCGGGTGTCGCCGACACAGCCAGACACTAGTTCCAGCCCGGTGGACTCTGTGCTCTGCCGTCCTGCTGCAGGTCGGGAGGCCGGAAGAAGCCAATGTCGTGCAACCAGCAGAAATGCAGCAGCCCTTGGCTTGTCGAGCTTGGTGCAGTGCGGGCGTGGCAGGACGGCGCAGGGGCTGATTGGCCGTATTCCGCGTAGAGGAGAGATCGCTGCTCGCTGAGATCAGGCGCGGCAGAGCTGGCGCCGCATTGTCACAGCCGTACGAGTAGCGACGGAGGTGGTTGATGTCTAGGACAGGAGAAGCGAGATGTGGATGGCCAGCCTCGCAGTGACCCACTTTAGTTTTGCGGGTGACGGAGCCCCGTGGAGTATGACGCTCTTTGTACACGTGACCGCGTCACGCGCCAGACCGTGCGACGTGCGAGAAGAGCCAGGCGCGGTTCCGGCACTGGGCTTCCATAAATAGCTCTGAAGCTGCCAAAAATACAGTACACTGCCACTACAACTTACAACTGCACAGCTGCACAGCAATCAGGGCAGCCGCTCTTCTCGGACAGGGAGAACAGACACCGAACAAGCAGACCGATGTCGCAGTTGGCCGGCCACGGTCCCCCAACGGCAGCCTGCATGGATCAACTGACCGGTGTCGTACTCCGTCGGGCTTGCGGCAGACAGACAAATGAAGATGCTGCATTCCACATGAAACATGGAGAAACATGAAAACTCCCCCACGGCGAGGTCCGGACGACCCCAGTGCGCGTCTGACTGGCGTCTGCGGACGTCTGACCGAAGTCTGACATGCAACTCACGCGTTACTGACGCAAAAGGACTCCGCTGCTGTGGGTGGTGAGTGTTTGTAAGTGGTCAAGTGGTCGTGGGCGTGGTCGTGGAAGCCGTGTGGATGATGGCGTGCGGTATTCTGGACTGGCGATCGGCCAATATCAAGCGGAAGAGACGGACTGCCGCACAATGCATGTCCGATTCTCATGTCAACCCATGCTTCGAGCACCGGCAGCCAGGCCACACCGGGCAGTCATACTGGCGGCTGAGCTGACGGCCTCAGCTGGGCTGGCGGTGCCACCGCTGGGCCCGTTGCAGACTGCCGTGTCTTACTTTGTGTCGCCATGCCGATGAGGCGGAGCTCTGGGCAATGTGCCTCGCCACAGTCCGGACCGAATACCCGGCGAAAGCCATGACGAGCACAGCCGTGCCGCAGACCGCCGCAGGCTATAGATAGACCTGCAGCTGAGCGGCACGCAGGTGCAGGTGCAGGTGCAGACGCAGACTCGGACGTGGACGCGGACGCAGGCGCAGGCGCAGACATGGACTCGCCGATATATAGAACCCGCCTCGTCTCGGACGGTCTTTTATGCTGCCCCGACGCCCGACTGCCACCATATCGCATATGTTTTCATACACCATAGACAAGTTCCGTATACACCGTATCAGTATCCAACCGGCTATATATTGCGCCCGTCTAATACACCCACTCATACCTGTTATACGTTGTACTCTTCTGCCGCATACGCCCCTTCGCAATACCCGGCAGCTTAAACACATACATACAGGCTACACGACCCCTTGGCTTTCAGCCGCGCCACGGTGTCTTGACCATGGCGACGACAACTGTCACGCAACATGGCAGGTCGTCCTTCTACTCGTGCCAGTCATCGTCGACCCTCGTGCGACTGTGCGCCTCCGACAGCGTATATAATCTCATAGACCCGGAGGCCAGCGAGCTACAGGAGCGAGGCAGCGCGACTGTCCTGATTACCAGCGAATTGAATACAGACGTGGATAGCCAAGGCATGGAGGCTGTTGCCCCGAATGCGAAGAGTACAGTGGACGACTACTCGGTGGAGAGCAAGGTCATGAGCACCACTGAGAACAGACGGCAGCTCAGCTTCGAGTTGGCCCAGCAGGAGACGCTGCGGCCGGTGTCGGTGGTGTCCACGTCGTCGGATGCGTCGGATGCGTCGGATGCGTCGGACGCGTCGGACGCGTCACACTCATCACACTCGTCGCTGTCCTTTTTCGGCTGCCGACGCGACCTGCCGGCGCGGCCGTCCTCGGCGCCGGCGGCGATCTTGCTGGAGGCGCCGGAGCCCAAGATGCCGGCAGCCCACGAGGACGACGGCGTCCTGGCCGGTCACGGGTATTCCGGCTGTGGCCGTGGCGCCACCGGCTATACATACGCGCGGAACGCGGGCTATGCGCGGACGTCGACGTACGGCGCGGGCTACGGCGATCCCGGGCAGCCGGCCTTCCCGCCGACGTTTGACATTTTCGACTACGGCGACGGCTACTGCTACTACCTCGGCGGCGGCGGCCGACGCATCACGCGCCATCTGAGCCAGCGGCTGCTCGGCGGGCGCGGTCTCGCGCAGCGCAACCGACGCACGGCGATCGACCACCTGTGGCCGTTTGCGCAGCTGCCGCTCTACGCGTGCCGGCGCTATCCGGCATCCAGCGGGCTACCGCCGCTGGTGCTCTACGGCGGGCCCAACGCCGACACGGACGACGCCTGGGCGGACGTGCAGTACGGCAGCGCGTTTGGCAGCGGCAGCGGCATCCGCATCGGGCTGCCGCCGCCGGAGTCGCTGACGGCGGCATGGGGTGGCGGCCTGGGCGCGATCGCCGAGACGGAGGCCCCGGAGCCCGAGGCAGCCTGCGATGCCGACGAGGCCGAGGTGGCCGGCCGCGTCGAGGCCAAGCTGCACGTGCACTTTGGCTGGCGCAGCCGGTTCCGGTTCGAGGCGGACGTCGGCACGGGCAGCCGGACGCGGCGCGAGACGTTTGAGTGGCGCTACTGCTCGGGCGAGAGCCTGGAGGCGCTCGACCGGGGCCGGCAGGGGCACGCGGCCCAGGACAAGGACAGGAGGGAAGCGGCCGAGGCGGCAGCGGCCGTGGAGGCGCTGGTGCCGAGCAAGAAAGGCCGCTTCTGGCAGCGCGGCTGGCGGTGGCCACGGTGGAAGTGGAGGACGGCCGGCCGGGGCGGCTGCCGCTACGCGGACCTGGAGAAGACGCAGGCGCCGCCGGCACCGGCGTCGACGGGCGCGCGCGACGAGCAGCACTGGCGCAGCGGCTGGCTGCTCGTGCGGCTGGTGGGCGACGAGGACGGGGACGGGGCCGGCAGGGATGCGCCGTCGCCGCGCACGCCCGACGGCCACGCGATCGTGGCGACATGGGGCGATGCCGAGAACAAGGCGGCGCCCACGCCGACGCCCACCCCGGCGCCGGCGCCAGCGCCGTTCCTCTTCGGCGCGGACTTCCCCATTGCGCACTCGTATGCGGCGGCGGCGACGACGACGGTGGCGCGGTTCACGTTCCGCGGCGCCGGACGGACGGGGGCGCTCGGCGAGCGGTGGGCGCTGCTGGCGGTGACGACGGGGCTGGCGGTGTGGGAGCGGGAGCGGCGGGCGCGGCGGCGGCGGCAGCAGACGGTGGTGGAGGCCTGCGGTGGTCTGGCGAGCATCGGGTAGTGTGAGGCGGGACCAAGACATCCTCGGACGTCTGTCGGGTAGTGATAGCTCAAATATAGTAGCCTAATATTTTGCACCGCATGGCTTGTATCCCGTCACTGTTCGGCCACAGGAACTTTCCTTCTCCTCCGTTCTCTTCTCTTCTTTTTTCACTTCCTTCTTCTCCTTCTTCTCTTTCTCCTCTTCTCTTTCTTTTCCTTCTCCCATTTTCCTTTTTCCTTTTTCCTTTTTCCTTTTTTCTTTCCACTCGTCCACCTCCTTCCCTCCTCCTTCTCCTCTTCTTTGCCAGCTCTGCAGGGATTATTACACCTCATCTTCGATTAGCCGGGCACTGCCCCCCTGCCGCCACTGTTGACTTTCAAAGTACTCCGTGAGGATAGCTAGCGCCGGGAAGGCCTGCTCGTCTCAGCGCACGTGGGCGTCGTCTGCGGCGGTATTGGGCGATGATACGCTCAACCAATAGGAGCATCGCCTTAGTGCTGTGTAAGTGGGTGTAAGCGGATAGTTTTTGCCGTTTACGGACTAGCTCACATTTGGAGATATCACAAGCTACAAACTAAGCTTTCAGGAACGTTTCGTAGCGTCTTGTGCCGTACAGACTACTCTTGCTTGTACAGAGTACTATTCCTCGTACCTGCCTGCTGTCTTTTGTCCTCGTCCAATCAAGCCCAGCGCTGAGACCACACGCCGCCGCTCCGGGCTCATCGTCTCTACAAAACCTGTCCAAGCTGCCGTCTATTTCTTGTCTTTGTCGCCGTTTATTCTGACATTCTCTCGGTTCAAATTCTACTTCCCGTTCTCCTACACGACTATGAACACCGTCCTCCAGTACCTGCGCGGCCAGAGCGGCAGCACATCGTCGGCCTCGTCCTCGCGCCGCCTCTATGCACCCCTCGACAGCGATGGCCAAGCTGGTCGTGGCCTTTCGCCTCCGGCGCCGTCTCTCCTGCCGTGCTCACGCCGCTTTTGGGCAGACTTCACGCTCGGCTTCTCAGACGGCCTGACGGTGCCGTTTGCGCTCACGGCCGGCCTCTCGTCGCTCGGCCGCACCGACACAGTTCTGTTCGCGGGCCTGGCGGAGATTAGCGCCGGCTGCATCAGTATGGGCATTGGCGGGTACCTGTCAGCGCGGCAGACGGCCGAGGAGGCTACGGACGACGAGATTGAGCAGGATGAGCAGGAACAGAGCGAAAAGGCCGACGCCGTCGTCCGCTACCTGGCGCCGCTGGGCCTGCCGGTGGCGCTGCAGCAGCACGTGCTCGATCACGTGGCTGAAAGTCCGCGAGTGGTCTCGGCACTGTGTCACAAGGCTGGCTTGGAGGCGGAGGACGACAACAGCGACAACAGGGGCGTCTGGCCCGTCACAGCTGGCCTATCGGTGGCAGCGGGCTACCTGCTGGGCGGCATGCTGCCGCTGTGGCCGTACTTTTTCGTGCAGCACGTCGGCGACGGGCTGCGCTGGAGCATTGCGGTGTGCGTATTGGCGCTGTTTCTGTTTGGCTTTGCGCGCGACTACTGTCTGTCGGCAGCGGCGGCGGTAGACGGGCGGCAAGGGCAGTGTGGCGGCATGGTGTGGCGGCGTCTGCGTCGGAGCGTCGGCGAGGGCGTGCAGATGGTGGTGCTGGGGGGCATTGCGGCAATGGCGGCGGTGCTGTGTGTGCGGCTGTTTGAGAGCAGTGAGTCCAAGGAATAAGAGGAGAGAAGGGGATGGGAAGGGGAAAGAATCAAAAGAAATAGGAATAATTTAAGAAGATAAGGAAATGGAAAAGTGAGTGAGAAAGAGGGAAGGATGAAAGAAAAAGAAAAGAAGAGAAGATGAAAAAGAAATGAAATGAAGAAACAAAAACGATAAGCATAAGCACAAGCACAAACATAAATTAAAGCCGTGTCTTCTCTTTTGACTGGCCCTGAGGCTACGACCATGCTTACTCGTATGCATCCTATCACGCAGCCCGCTGAGCCCGCATTTCCTCTGCCTAACCCACCATGGACCCCGAGCAACACATCTGCGAGCGGTGTCGGCCGGTGCTCGACCCCGACTGCTGGACGGCGGCCGACCGGAATGCCGTAATTGTGCATTACCCGTCGATCCGTGCGCTCTACGCGTCGGCGGTCGCCGGCTGTCGCAGCTGCGTCACGTGGCTGCAGATGGGCTGGGACGCAGCGGACATCGCCGGCCGGCTCGCCGACCTCGACCCGGACCGGCCACAGTGGGCGCCGGCGCCGAGGGCCTTCCACGGTGACCAGGTAGCGCTGCACCTCGGCGACGAGACGTACGAGCTGCACGTTGGGCCGTACAGCTACCTGCCCGACGGCGACAGCCCGCGCGTCGGCCGCCTCCGGGAGATCCGCACGAAGCGCTGGGGTCCGTTCCGGCCGCAGTCGTTGGAAACGCGCTACTGTGCCCTTATCGAGACGCTGGGCGAGCAGCACGTGGAAAGCCAGGTCGCGTGCTCGCCCAACGCGCCGGTGCTGGTGCGGACGGACGAGCCGCGCGTGCTGGCGCGCATCCACGCCTGGACGGCCGAGTGCGACGCCGCGAACGCGTGCTGCGCGACGCCGGAGCGCAGCGGCGCAGCGCGGCGGCTGCCGACGCGACTGCTGCGGGTCGGCGGCGTCGGCGCGGACGCCGGGCCGGAGGACGACGGCGGCGGCGTCGTGCAGCTCGTGGAGACGCAGCAAGACGGCTTGCCCAGCGACACGGCCTACACGGCGCTGAGCCACTGCTGGGGCGGCCAGCCGGCGTTGCAGCTGACGGCCGGGACGCGGCCCGGCCTCGCCGCCGGCATGGCGCTGTCGCGGCTGCCGCGCACGTTTCGTGACGCCTGCCGCACCAGCGCGCGGCTCGGCGTGCCGTACATCTGGATCGACTCGCTGTGCATCGCGCAGGACGACGCGGCCGACTGGGTGCGCGAAGCGCCGGAGATGGCCGCCGTCTACGGCAGCGCCTGGATCTGTCTGTGCGCGCTCGACGGCACGCACAGCGAGGCTGGTCTGTTTGCGGAGCGCGAGCTGGCGACGGCCGTGGCCATGTTTGCTTACGGGACCGGCAAGCCGGCCGGCGACCTCGGCGCTCCCCTCGTCCTCCGGCGCTTCTACGACCCCTTTCTCCGCGTCGACGCCTCCGGCATCGCCAACAGCCGCGCGTGGATCTTCCAGGAGCGGCTGCTGGCGCCGCGCACCGTCTTCTTCGGCAGCGACGACGTCTACTGGGAGTGCGCCTGCTTCGCCCGCTCCGACCTCAACCCGACCGGCACCGTGCGGTATCGCGACCGCATGCCCATATCGCGCGCCCGGCAGGCCATGCGCACCACCATGGCCACCACCCCGGGCGCCGCCGGTTCATATTCAAACACCGCCTGTGGGACAATCTCGTGCGCGCCTACACGTCGCGCCACCTCTCCTTTGCCCAGGACCGCCTCGTCGCCTTCTCCGGCGTCGCCCGCTACGTCTGCGCCACCCTTGGCCACGGCTGCGCCTACATTGGCGGCCTGCACGGCGAATTTGTCGCCGAGGGACTCTGCTGGCTGCCGCTTCACTCGCAGCTCCGCGGCACACCGGACTCGGGCTCCGACCCGGGCCCGTCGGCCGTCGCGCCGTCGTGGTCCTGGGGCAAGCTCACCTGCGCCGTCATGGGCAGCTACCACTTTGTCAGTCCCTTTGGCCGCCGCATGCTGGCCACCGCTCGCTACGACGCTGTCGACTTTCCGCGCCCCTTTGCGCACGAGATCGCCGGCCCGCTCTACGTCACCGGCACCCTCATCCCGCCCGGCTCGCTCGGCTGGACCGCCTACACGCCGGACCAGCTGGCCGCCACTGCCACCGCACCCTCGCCTCTCGACGCCTGCTCCGTCTTCAGCCCTGACTGGGCCATGGGCCAGCCCTGCACACTCGACCTGCACGGCTACCGCGAGCCCGGCGCCGACGGCGGCCTGCTGCTGCCCCATGTCGTGCTCGGCGACCACGACGAGTATACGGATAGCAGGCAAGGCATCGCGCTCTTCATGGACGATCCGAACGCGGCCGACGTGCGCGCGAGCGTGGACGGCGCCTGGCTGCTGCCGGTCTCGCGCAACGGCACAAGTGAACAAGAAGGCGTCTTCTTCTGGCGAATCGGCCTGATCCTGGTCCCTGTCGAAGCAGAGACAACCGGTCCTTCTCGATCTTTTCGCCGCATTGGCGTGTGGCTCCTCCGCGAGCCGCTTGACCAGGTTTCAATCAACCCCTACGACGATTGGCTCTCCCGACCCGAATGTCTCAGTGCCGTTGTGCCTCTGCTGTACAAGTGGCTTATGCAGTTTCCGCAGGAGGAAGTGAGGATTATTTAATGCTGATCTCTACCATAGGAACATCCTATAGGTAGAAAACCAGACAATGAAGAGAAACAATGTCGTATTATTCAGCGAACAACAAAGATAAGCACCGAGCCGGCAATGACGGTGATGCCCGAAAACAGCAAGGCGCCCCAGAAGACAGTGGTCGTCCCGCTGCTTTGGCTGTCCAGAATGGCCCCGGCCACCGGGCTGCCGATCAGCATGCCGAGGCCGGCCATGAACAGCGTCATGCCCAGATTCGTGCCCAGCTTGCTCAGGTCCGGGCAGAGGAACGGCACCGTGGCCGGCACCACCGCCTGGATCGACCCGTTGGCGAGGCCGACGAACACGGACATGACCACGATGCCCGCCTCGTCGTGCGCGGCCATCCACGCCAGCGCCACGACGCCCGAGAAGAAGACGGACGGGATCAGGATCGTCATGTTGCCGATCTTGTCCGCCAGCATGGACAGCACCACGCGGCCAACAATGGACACGGCGTTGATGATGATGAGCATGCACGACGACGTCGTGGCGTCGACGCCCGCGTCCAGCGCGTACTGCTCGACGTAGAAGAACGGCACGTAGAGACCGATGAACGTGAAGAGCACCGCCACCAGCCACAGCGCCGACGCCGGGTCGCGCACCGCCTCGGCGTTCACGAGCGGGCCCGACTTGCGCGGCGGCAGACGCGGCGGCATCACCACCAGCGCCACCAGCAGCGTCGCCAGCATCACGAACGCGATTGCGCGCACCGCCCAGCCGAAGTCGACCGTCCCGATGAGCCGCCGCAGCGCGATCGGGTAGAGGATGCCGCCAAAGCAGGAGCCCGTGGCCGCGATGCCAATGGCCGTCGCCCGCCGCGTCAAAAAGTACGTGCCGACGATGGCCACGCCGGGCACAAACACCATGCCGGCGCCGGTGCCCACGACGATGCCCTGCGCGAGCACGATCTGCCAGTACTGCGTGCAGATGGAGGTCACTGTCTGTTAGTCTTCGGTCTCCGTTGCAGACAGACTCCCTGGAAAGACATACTCATCATGCCAAAGACCTGCAGAAAGATGCCCGCCGTCATGTCGGCGTAAAAGTAGCCGGCGTCCAGCGCCCGCCCGCAGAAGACGGCCACGACCAGCATCAGAAAGGCCTGGATGCTGGCGAGTGGCCGCGCAGGAGCCCGGCGCTGTACTCCGTCTGGAACACGCCAAACACATTGACGATGCCCCACGTGTTGAAGTTGAGGAAGAAGGCTCCGAACACCTGCATCCACGCGCGCGTCCCACCATTGGGCGGCGGAGACGGCGCCGCGGCACCCTCTGCTTTCTCCGTGCTCGGCCACGGCAGCCTCGTCTCCTCTGCGGCGAACGAGGCCACGCCGTCGGTGGTGTCAGAGTCCTGGTTTGAGCTGCCGGGGAGTGCCATCGTAGTGGTGCGTAGGTGCTGAGGAATCTAGTACTGGAAGACGCGTCTGTAGCTGGAATGTAGGGCAGTCGTCGAATAAGACTGGACAACCTCAATACTTTGTCAAGTCACTCAAAGATGAGCAAGCAGTGCTTCATTCAGCTTAGAAGCGGACCTCCCAGCTTTCATGTATGCAGCAGCAAACGGCTCCAAGCTACCAAGCCCACCGGGGGAATCAGTCTCCCGCAGGAGCGTGTGTGCCTGGGCTGCCTCGTGCAGCTTTGTCATCGACATCGTCAACGACGTTCCCTCGGAGCCAATCACGTAACACTAAACACACATTTCCCCTTTGGTCGAGTCTGCGGCGGCCTTAGTCTTCCCAAACAGGAATAGCGGGCTTAAGGTGCCAGAGTGAGCACGGCCAGACGTCAACGTGGATGACTAATCATACGATGCGGTGACTAAGCGTCCAAGCGGCAGAAACACTTGTGTTTCACCACGCTCTGCACCCACTCTGTCGGGCTGGGAAACCCAGTCGCCCAAGGGCCGACACAGGCCCAGCACAGACCTGAGCCGCAGGCCGCATCTCGTAGGGCTGGCACCGGCCAGTGGCAGGGGACGTACGGCATACTCCCTGGCAGCCATCATGCGAAGACAAGCCATGTCACGGGACCGGGAAGGGCGCACGGGCCAGGCAACGGCTCGGCAAAACAAGGGGCAGTGGAAAATAATCAGAGAGTTGCCCCACCAAGCAGCTGTGTCTATGCTGATTGGGCCGGACTCGCAGCGGCTCGCAAATCCCTGGAACAGTCACAGCATCGCCAGCGTCGTGTTTTTGCTCCTCCTTCCGCATACTACTGTCTCCGCGTCTGCATCCGCGCTCCGCGTGTCACGAACTCGGTACGCATCTCCCGTCCGCCGAGCAGCCGCAAGTCTGCCTGGCGCGTCACTCCCCTTCTTCCGTCCGTCACAGAGGCTGACCGCTCTCGGGCACTGCAGCACCGTTTTCGCCTCTTTCGCCTCCTTTCGCCTCCTCGCCTCAGCCATCACCGAGCGCCCATCGACACCGCAGCGCACCGCAGAGCACCGCCAAAATGGGTGAATCACGGTAGGCCTCGCCCGCCGCGGCGACGGCCCGCGTCGCCGGCCGGCCGACCGCGTCGTCTTTGTCTTCTGTGGCCAAGTCAGCTGATCTTGGGCGTCCAGACAGGAACTCATCCAATGGCTGAACAGCCTCCTCCAGCTCAACATCACCAAGGTTGAGCAGTGCGGAACGGGGTGCGTAACTCTCCAGACTCCCCTTTCCCAGAGCGTCCGCTGCGATCCAGACTCCCTTCCCCTGAAGAGCGCCCGCTGACCAGCGCTTCGCCTCCAGTGCCGCCCTCTGCCAGGTGTTTGACAGCATCTTCCTCGACATTCCCATGACCCGCGTCAAGTTCAACGTCAACACGGAATATGCGTACATACAAAATTTCAAAGTATTGCAGAGTGAGTGCCGTCCTGCCCATGCGCCGAGATGAGAGGCTGACGCAGCCGCCGCCGGCAGACTCTTTTGCCAAGCACCAGGTCAACAAGCCGATCCCGGTCGAGCTCCTCGTCAAGTGCAAGATGCAGGACAACCTCGAGTTTCTGCAGTGGAGCAAGCGCTACTGGGACCAGCACTACCCCGGCGGCGAATACGACGCCGTCGCGCGGCGAAAAGGCGGCGGAGCACTCCCGCCGGCCACCGGACGCGCGCCGACCTCGACCGGTGCGCGGAGGACCGGACAGACGCCGCCGACCACCGGCCCGCGGCTGGGCAAGGCGATCGGCGGCGGCGCAGCCAGCGCGGCGCTGCAGCAGGAGAACGCCACGCTCAAGGAGACCGTTGTCGGCCTGGAGCGCGAGCGCGACTTCTACTTCAGCAAGCTGCGCGACATTGAGCTGCTGATCCAGCAGGCCGTCGAGGAGGACCCCGAGATCGAGAAGCCCGAGGACGGCCTCGTCAAGCACATTCAGAACATCCTGTACTCCACCGAGGAGGGCTTCGAGATCCCGGCCGAGGAGGCCGGCCTAGACGACCAGGAGACGTTTTGAGTGGGCAGTGGAAAGTGTGGCGGCAACCGGAGGACGACGCACGATCAAGGACCAGGCGTGGAACAAGATGAAAATAAACCAACTCTCGTTTCCCGTCGTTGGAAGAATGGAGGCTTTGGAGCCGGCGTCCCTGGACGATCCCTGGACGAACATAGTCTCTGTTGGGCTGGGCAAATTGACGGCGGCGCGTGTCTCACCGGGCCTAGACGTATGACCTAATGATAGAGTCAAAGCCTTTCTTCTCGTCGCTGTGCTTCTTTTCTTATGCGGACGTCCGGCGAATTAGCTGTGAGTGCACTGTCGCCCCTGGTGTGTTACGAGAAGAAACCGTTGGTGAGAAAGTGCCAGGGCCAATTTCTCTGGAAAGTGAAGACCAAGATAGCAGACGGAATAGCTGTCCACTATATCCATTACAAAGTCCAAAAGCTGCTACTAGATGCAAACATCATTCTCGCCACCCTTGTCGTTTTATGTGTAAATTGCACTAGCTACAGTGGCATAATTAATGGTATTTTTCGCATGCTTTCAATAGTATTAACAACCTGGTAGTTCCAGGACGGCCTTGTGTTTGAACGCAGACTACGCGGTCCAAGACACCAGGCTGTTAATGCACAAAGCGTTGCCTTGAGGCTTCAGCGTCGAAGACCTGTACTGCAAAATATACTTACGGTTATGACTTTCTGTAATGTAAAGAAAATGAGAAATAGCGTCAACTGGACATCGTGTTGTTGGGACCCAAGTACAAGCGATTACGGCGTATTGTCTGGAATGTACTTTACTTGAAGGCAGCAGTCTTCGGAAGTATTTCCCGTAATACGAGATGCGCTACGTAACAGATCCGCTCCAAGGCTACGAGTAACCTAAATAGGCTTGATCCATCGGGTGATCGTGGTCACATGACGCTCTACGGGCCTTGATCGTAGGCGCATCCGCCGACTTGTTGCCTTCAACACACCATCGACGGAGCTCATTTGCTCTCACCGCTGCATTTCGTACTTGCAGAATACGCGTCGCCTCTTTCTGCAGTCGTCTCTCCCGTGCCTACCACCACGTTCAAATCCCGTGGTTCCGCCGCCCATCCCACGCCTCCGTCTCGCCGCCTCTACCACGGCAACGACTTTCTGACGACGACACGCGCTGCGCCGCTCTTAGGTCTCCGGCCTCGTCTCACTCCGATCTGCCGTTCTTTCTCGCCTGCGCGAGGCTTGCAGGCCATGGCGCCACCAGTCGAGATCTCCATCCCGTCGACAACGGTGGTGCCGGCCACGGGCGGCGAGAAGGCCTACACCCTCTACAACATCACGCTGCGGCTGCCGCTGCGCTCCTACGTCTTCCAGAAGCGCTACTCGGAGTTCGCGACGCTCTACGCCACGCTGACCAACCTGGTGGGCGAGGCGCCGCCGGCGCCGCTGCCGTCCAAGTCCTGGTTCCGCTCGACCGTCGCCTCGGCGGAGCTCACCGAGCAGCGCCGCGCCGGCCTCGAGACCTTGCTGCGCACCGTCGCCGAGTCGCCGGACCGCCGCTGGCGCGACACGAGCGCCTGGCGCGCCTTTATGAACCTGCCGAGCCGCGCCGGCGGCGCGGCCAGCACCCACAGCAGCCAGGGCGACGACGCGGCGGTCTCATCGCTCGAAGGCCGTCTGCCGGCCATTGGCCTGCCGGCGGCCAACGCGGCGGCGGCCGCCGACCCGGGCACCTGGCTGGACCTGCACAAGGAGATGAAGAAGGCGCTGCACGACGCGCGGCTGCAGCTGGCGCGGCGCGACGCGGCGGCGGAGGCGACGCCGGGCGGCGCGGGTGCGGGCTCGTCGGCGGCCGTGACCGCGGGCGCGGCCGCCAAGCGCGAGCTCATCAAGGCCGGCAGCCTGCTCTCGGCCCTCACGGCCGGCCTGCGCGTGCTGCAGGAGGGCAAGCGGCTCGGCGAGGGCGAGCTGCGCCGGCGCCGCGACCTGCTCGCGGCCGCGCGCGTCGAGAAGGACGGGCTCGAGACGCTGAGCGCGAGCCTCGCGAGCGGCCGCCGCTGGGGCGATGTCGACGGTGGCAGCGCGAGCGCCAGCGCCAGCGCCAGCGCCAGCGCGGGCGGCACCGCCCCCGAGACCGGCGACCGCGCCGCGCTCTTTGGCGCGGCGGCCGGCTCCAGCTCCGGCGGCGGGCGCGCGCGCCTCGGCGGCCGCGTGCTCGGCGCGCCGCTGCCGGAGACGGACCGGACGCGCGAGCGCGACAACGAGGGCGTGGTGCAGCTGCAGAAGCAGATGATGGCGGAGCAGGACCAGGAGGTCGCGTCGCTGGCGCGTATCGTGCAGCGGCAGCGCGAGCTCGGCCTGGCCATCAAGCACGAGGTCGACATGCAGGCGCCGATGCTGGAGCAGCTCTCGGAGGACACGGAGCGCGTGCAGGGCAAGATCCGCGTGGCCAAGGAGCGCACAAAGAAGCTCGGCAGCTGAGGTGCGACGGTCTTTCTCCTTTCTTCGTTCATGCTTGCGTCGCGGCCGTCCGCATCTGCGGCTGCATCCTTTCTGTACAGTAGCACAGCTTTGGTCTTGTTGACTAGATTGTCTCGTTTGGTTCTTGTTCCTTCAAGTTCTGGCTTATTTCTTGTACTGTTTATTGCCTGCCACGACTCTCTTTTGCGGCATAGCGAGCACATCCTGGCACCAGATATCCTAATATATTTCTCGTTTCCAACAGCACAAAGCCCTTGTATGGTGTTCGTGGAGGCTTCTCATCCTTGCCACTCCCAGCAGTACCATGTCCCGCGTTTTTTCTGTCACATTCATATTCTTATATGTTTTTAGTTTATTGAAATATGTCACGAGTTTTGCTACAGCGGTCCGTCTACGAGTATTCCACACAGCCCGACCTACGACATATGAACGCGATTGCAGCACGAGTACACACCAGTGTCTTTGATAACTATTTTGTCCCTGCCTTGATAAAGAAACAAAAAGGAAAACCGTCACGCCCAGAGTCGTCAAAGCTGGCAGGCGCAGCAGTCCCGCTCGCATCCCAGTTCCGGACCAGTGGAAAAAAGAAACATAAAGATACAAGTCGCCGTGGCCCGCTGGGCCGGCGTCCACGCGTCATTCGCACGCTCCAAAACAAACGCTGACTCCGCTCGAGCTTGAAATGCCAGCTCAGGAAAGAAAACACCGGACAAGGAGCCAGGACAGCCCCAGTATACTAATGTAGCAAAACAATACACAGGACCACGGCGGCAGCGGCCGCGGCAGTCGCAAGATGCCGAGGTTGACCAAGTTGGACGCAAAACGCCCCATCGCTGGAATCCCGCGCTCCTAGTTGTACTGAATACCGAGGCCCACGCGCGACTGCTCGTCCGGCAGCTGCTCCGGCTGCTGCAGGTGCCGGTGGCTGGCAGGACTCTCGCGCAGCGGCGGCATCAGCCGCACCTTTTTCGGGCTCGGCAGCGTGTGGGCCTCCGTGTCGGCGCTGTCGGCGCCGGCCGGGGGGTCGCCGGCCGAGCTTCCGCTGCCGCTGAACTTGCGCTTATCCGTTGGTGCGGCGGCGGTGGTGCTCTTAGCCAGCCCGCCAAACAGCTTCGCCTGCAGCTTGGCCGACTTCTCCGCCGGCACCGGGGCCGCCGGTGCCGCCGGCTCACAGGTCCCCGGGTCGCGCCGCAGCATGGTCAGCGCGGCCTGGCTCGCCGGGCTCTCGTAGACCTCTTCGTCGGGGCGGCTGTGCGACGACGAGTGCGAGTGCGCGTGCGCGAGAGAGTGCGAGTGGCGCAGGAACGAGGTCGCGTGCGACGAGGAGCGCGCGGCGACGGACTCGAGCGCCTGGCGGGCCAGCAGCTCGTTGCCGTGGCCGCCGTCGTCGCGGCTGTCGTCGTCGGCCGAGATGGTGCTCTCGCGGCTCTTGCGGCGCTCCTGGAGGTCGGGCAGGCGGTGGCGCGGCCGCGTCGGCGTCTCGGGCTGGTAGCGGGTGCTGTGGCCGCTGTGGCTGTGGCCGCGCTGGTGGCCGCGCGGCGGCTGCGGCTGCGGCTGGCTGCCGGCGCCGGGGCGGCCCTGGAAGCGCTGGGCCTGCGGCTCCGACTGCGGCACGAGGTCGACCGACGGCAGCAGGCCGGCGTAGTCGCCGCGCGGACGCGACAGCGGCGTCGTCGGCAGCGAGGAGAGCGACTGGACGTTGCGCACGTGCTTGGCGACGTGGCGTGGGGGCGGGCGGTGGCCGGTGAGAGGGGTGTTGGGCGCGCTGGTGTTCTCCTGCTGGCTCAGGGCCTGCAGCAGGGCGGCGATGGGCTCGGCGCCCTGGTCGCGGTCGAGCAGCGCGCGGTTCTCGCGGCTGCGGTGCGCGGCCGTGCGGGCGTTGGGCGTCTGGTAGGGCGTGGCGCGCGCATGCACGGGCGAGCCGGCCTTGGGGGTCATGGCGCCGTGGAAGAGGCCGCCGGGGCTGCACAGCTGGTGGAAGTGCTCGCGGTTCTCGCGCAGGCGCACGAGCAGGGTCTCCTTCTCGTCGCCGAGCACGACGGCGACCTCCTCCTTCTGCTGGATGACGCGCTTGGCCAGCTTGACGCGCTTCTGCAGGCTCTCGTTCTCGTCGGCGAGCTCGTCGCAGTAGGCCTTGAGCTGCAGGTACTTGGTCTGGGCGCCGTCGTGGGCGCTGCTCAGCTCGCGGCGCGCCTGGCGCGCGCTCTCGGCCTGGCGCAGCGCCTCGACCTCGCGGCGCGTCATCTCGTGCTCGACGGCCGCGCGCTTGGCGTCCTCGTCGGCCTGCATGTTCAGCAGGTTGTACTGCAGCTTGTGGTGGGCGGTCTCCATCTTGAGGCGCGACAGCTCGCCGAGGCTGGCCGTCAGCAGGGCGCGGAGCTCGTCGGGCGAGGCGCTGGCGATCTGCGAGGCCGTGGGCGGGATGAACTCGGGGCCGAACACGGCCGCGTCGGCCGACTCGTGGCGCAGCCGGCCGTTGACGTGCATCCCCGTGCCCGGCGGCGAGAGGATGGCGGAGCGCTGCGACGAGCTGACGTAGCCGTTGGCCGTAGATGCGTAGCGCTGGCTGCCATTTTGTGCGTAGGGTGGCGGGTAGGAGGACTGGCGGGTCTGCTTCTGGAGCTGCTGCTGCTGCTGCTGCTGCTGCTGCAGAAGGTGGTTCTGCACCAGGGAGGAGGGTGGCGGCGACTGGGAGGAGGGGATGATGCACGGCAGGTCCGACACGTCGCCGTCGTCGTTGATCTCGGTGCGGAACGAGTCGTCGGCGTCCATGGGCGAGCCGGGGCCCTCGGTCGACAGGATCGTCTCTTGCGATGCCGGGATGATGTCGGACGGCAGCGGCGTCGACGGCACCTCAACGGTGCTTTTGGCGACATCGCGCTCGTCCAGGTCGCCCGCGAGGGCCAGCGGCGGCGGCAGGGCCGCAACGTCCGTCATGCTGGGCGGTGGAGGGGGTGCGGACGGGGGCAAACGCCCGATGGTGTGTGTCCAGGTGGTGGCGACAGCTGTCTGGAGTTGTGATTCAGACTGGAATTCGGTGAAGCTCAAAGAGGTCATACGCCGCGCAGAGTGGCTCGGCGGCGAACGGTTCGGGCGAGCGCGGCTGCAATGGGCAGCAGGACGGCCGGACACGCAGGGGCGCGAGGCTCGGCAGATGCTCGGAAGTGGGCGCGATGGTCGGCGGTCGGGGGCTGACGATGTTGCTTGCGTCGATGAAGAGAGGGGAGCCTTTTCTGCGTGGTTGCCCCAGGGAACGCAAGGCGGTCAGCGCGGTGCTGCGCCAATGGAGCGTGGCTGGTTGCGGGGACACTAGTCCGCGTGCGGGATAGGCCCGGAATTCTGCCGCTTCCACCGCTGCGGCGTCAGGCACCGCCAGCCAGCCAATCAGCGGTAGGCTTGGCGCCGCTTCTGACTTTTGTGCCTCTTTGCTTCGTATGGATCGTATGGATGAGACAGTCCAGACGGAGCAGGCTAAGCTGCGCCTGTCATTTGCATGCCGCTTGCCCCGACAGCTGCGGCCATTCACGCAGTGACACATGTGTCCGAGCCGTTCGCCGTTCTTGGTGCGTCAACTTTGTGCCGATGGGAGACAGGTATCCATCTGTCTTATGGGCCGCGGAGTTCTGCGACCGTCGGAAATGTCGGGTCTTGATGCGTCGGGGCTGCAGACGCAGTGTTGCGAGCACGTGGTAGGGTCAGAGAGAACTGTTGCCGTGATCCTGCACAAATTGTTTTCTCCGTGGAAGGCTTCTTGCGCGAGTTCTTGCAGGCCTATCGAAAATGCTATTCGCACATACTTTTTGTGTCGGCACAACAGTCATTGTAGGTGTACAGAGTAGCATCATTCTGCATATTACGCTGCCTGCCTAGGTACTAACCTACGTCGTAATGATGAATTGCATTCAAGTCTGCCGAAACAAGCTGTGCTGCTACTGCTATTTGCACGAGCTTTTGCTATCGGGGGCAGATGTGGTGAGGAGCTGCAAGATACAAAGGATCAAGTAGTCGAGCATTATTGGCCAATAGCACGCTATTAGCGCAGCCTGCGTATTGGCGCTATCGTGCGAATAACAACCACCTGCTGCTTTGGGAAATGCGCTCGAGATCGGCGACTCGCCCACTGCTACACCGGACTACTTCTTACACGAGCGAGTGTCTTGGCTGCAGCGGCGTCGGACTTCGACGCTCTCCACGCAGGCCCGGAGCCCCTTGCAGGCGAGGCTCGGCGCTTAGTTGCTATCCGACGGCGTCTGCGTGCATTCACCGTAAAGTATATAGAGTGATATCTAAGAGAATTGCTAATGATACCTCAAAGTATTCAAAGACCGCCAAGACTGAGCACAAGCCGAGACCAAGCTCGCTATAAATGCAGACGTCGTGTCGCGCCAGCCTCTGTTTCCAGTCCGCACGCTCCCGACCTATTCCACCATGCAGATCAAGGCGCTCGTTGCCGCGGCGGCGGTCTTTGCCTCGACGGTCCAGGGCCTCAACATCCTGATCACGGTACGCGCCGATTCTCTCGTCCTCTAGCCAGACCATTTTTCTCTTTCTGACAATCTGACATCAGAACGATGACGGCTTCGGCACGGCCAACATCCGCGAGCTGTACAAGGCCGTCAAGGCCTACGGCCACAATGCCTACATCGTGGCCTCGGCCACGGACATGTCCGGCCAGGCCGGCCGTGCCGTCTTTACGACCGAGGCCAACCTGACGACGAACAGCGAGTGGGGTGAGTTGCGATGTGTTGTACTGTTGCTATCGGTCACGGAAGACTCCATATGCGTGATCCATGTTTGATTCTCTGCCTGCTCACCCGCTGACCTCCAGACATCGTCCCGGCCGGCCAGCCCTCCGTCGGCCCCGACCCCCTCGACAGCCACATCTGGTACTACAACGGCACGCCGGCGACGCAGGTCTTCGTGGCCCTCGACTACGTGCTGCCCCGGTACGCCAACTTTAGCGTGCCGGACCTCGTGCTGTCGGGCACCAACTACGGCACCAACCTCGGCCCCTTTCTGTACACGCTGGCCGGCACGCTGGGCGCCACCTACGCGGCCGTCGAGCGCGGCATCCCGGCCATTGCCTTCTCCGGCGCCTACAGCAAGCAGACGGCCTACTACTGGCTCAACGCCACCACGGCCGCCGGTCTGCTCGACCCGGCCACCATCTACGGCCGCCTCGCCGCCAACCTGGCCCAGGCCTTTATCGACAAGGCCGACGCCGGCCGCATCCTGCCGCTCGGCTACGGCATCAACGTCAACATGCCCTACATCACCAGCTTCACCAACAGCTCGTGCGTCAACCCGCCCTTTATCCTCAGCCGCCTCACCAACAGCGCCTTTGTCGACGAGGCCGTCTACAACGCCACCACCGGCCTCTTCCACTACGCCAACATCGTCACCGACGGCGTCAACCAGTGCATCAACGGCCAGTGCGACCTGCCCGGCGAGACCGCCGTCCTCGCCCGCGGTTGCCAGTCCGCCGTCTCCGTCTTCACCATCGACTACGACGCGCCCTACGCCAACCAATGCGCCAACACCACCAATCCCTACGACCTGGTCCCCAGCATCGTCCAGCTCAGCAACGCCTCCAGCCTCGTCGGCGGCCTCGGCGCCAACGCCTCTGTCGCCGGCACCAGCAGCGCGCCCATTTCCAATGCGACCACCCCGTCCACCACCTCGCCCACGTCTGTCGTCACGGCCGCCGCTGCTGGCGTGCAGGCTCCGGTGGTCGCCTTGTCGGCTGCCGTCCTGCTTGCCGCTTTCCTCCAGATCTCTGTTTGAGAGGCCATGAATAATGAGAGAATAGAAAATAAGAGATCGATAAGAATGGTGACTAGACTAAGCCAAATTGCTACGTGAACTCGTATGGCCACAGATATGGGCTGTCTGTGATGTAGGCGAAGTCTGATGTGGGAGGCGTTGTATCTGAGAGAAAACAAGACTATGTGAGAGCTAAGTGAGGCAAGTGAAGGCTTGGCTACGGAGACTCCGTAGGTGGTCCGTGCACAAAGTCCGCGATAATGCTGACTAAGCCGGTCTGGCAGCAAAGCTCCCCGCCTTCGTAGCTCTGATAACAAACTCGACCTCGTCTCTGCCCGACAGCAGCAGAGCGGACGACCGCCGGCGTCCTTTTGTCCGGTATACGCTATCTGCGACGGAAGGGCTTCTCTGAGCCCGTGCTTGCCCTGCACGTGTCGGTGCCATCGGCGGGCGCTTCTGCGGCTCTGCGCCCGGCAACACATCTACTTCGGCCTCGACGTCGACCTCCTCGTTTTCGATTTCGATCGCGACCTGGACCTCGGCTCAACGTCGCTGGGCCTCGCTTGTCTCGGTCTGCCGACTCGTTGCCGCCCTGCCGGGCTTGGCCTTCTTCCGAGCTGCACGGCCCCTGCGCGCTGGCCTCGCCGCCGCCATGCTGCCCGACCCCAGCCTGTCCCTGACGCTGCCGAGCCTCCATGACGGCACCATTCTCGCGTGCCGCGTCTACCTGCCGCCGTCTGTGCTGGCCGCGGCCTCGTCAGCGCCCTCTGCGCGCCTTGTGCCGCGCTGGCAGGGCCATGCGGCCGTGGTCGCGCACCCCTACGCGCCCATGGGCGGCAGCTTCAACGACAGCATCGTGCGCCTGGTCGCGGACACGCTGCTGCGACGGGAGCAGCCGGCCGAGCTGGGCGCGTCGCTCGAGTATGTCGTCGCCACCTTCAACTTCCGCGGCGCCGGCCGCAAGCCCGTCGGCCGCACATCCTGGACCGCCCGGCCCGAGACCGCCGACTACATGACCGTCGCGGGCTTCCTCTACTACTTTGTCCACCTGCTGGACCCCTACGGCGACAAGGACGGCGACACGGACGGCGCGGTGCTGCGTCCCCCGCCCGTCTTCCTCCACGCCGGCTACTCGTACGGCGCCCTCGTCACCCGCCTGCTGCCGCCGCTGTCCGACGTCCTCGCGGAGCTGGCGCGTCCGCCCGTGGCCTCGCCCGCCGCCGAGGTCCGGCGCCGCGCCGCGCGCTGGGCGGCCATGCAGAACGCCGACTTTGCCGCGTGCCGGGCAGCGCGCGAGGAGGCGGCGGCAGAGGAGGCAGCAGTCAGCGACCAGCCCGACAAGACCAGCG
Organism: Grosmannia penicillata; assembly: GCA_002778075.1. Lineage (NCBI taxonomy): Eukaryota > Fungi > Ascomycota > Sordariomycetes > Ophiostomatales > Ophiostomataceae > Grosmannia > Grosmannia penicillata. Next base: position 842,957 of record PCDK01000018.1, on the reverse strand, counting down.
CGGCCGACGATGCGGCCGCCTCGCCGGCCGCCTCGCCGTCCAAGTCGGCCCGCCGCTGCGAGGCCCGCCTCAGCTTGGGCGTGCGCGTCGGCGGCGGCGACGACCTGCAGTGGCAGCGGCGCAGCCAGGACGTCGCCCGCCGCAGCCACGACCTGTCGCGCCGCGCGCTCAAGACGCCGACGTCGCCCGCGCCCTTTGGCCTGCACGCCACGCACGCCCACTCGGTGCGCGGCCGCCGGTCCGCCTCGAGCGACCAGTGCCGCGACAGCCCGCTGGCCGGGAGCCACGTCGCCGGCGAGCACCACGGCGTGGCGGGCCTCATGGCGCGCGTGCGCCACAGCAGCCGCTACAGCACCGGCAGCCGCCGGTCCGCGTCGGCCGAGGACCTGACGGTGGGCGCGGCGCTGGGCGAGACGGCGGGCGCGGGCGCCGCTGTCGCGACCCACGCCGACGCCGATGCCGGCGTCGAGACCCTGCCGCTGCTGCCCCGTCTGCCGGCCGTGCGGGCCGCCTACCTGCTGGTGTCGCCGCCCGTGGGCATCGCCACGAACCTGGCCACCATGTTCACGGCGCCGTCCGTGTCGACGGTGACGGGCCTCTTCCGGCGGCGCAAGGTGTCGAGCGCGAGCGACGGCGCCGGCGGCGACAACGCAGCACCCGAAGACGCCGAGTGGTTGGCGGACGAAGCGCCGGCCGAGGCCAAGCTCGCCACCCACCCGACGCTGGTCGTCTACGGCGACGCCGACATGTTCATGTCGCAGCGCAAGATGCGGCACTGGGCAGCGCGGATGGCGACGGCGTCGCAGGCGCTGCTGGCCCGGGGGAGCGGCGGTGCAGCACCGGCACCGGCACCGGCACCGGCACCGGCACCGGCACCGGCACCGGCACCGGCGTCCGCACCGACACAGCGGCTCTTCCGCGCGCGCGAGGTGCCGACGGCCGGGCACTTTTGGGCCGAGGGCCGCACGCTCTACGACCTGCAGGACGCGGTGGACTGTTTTGCCGTCGAGCTGGCGGCCGGGCCGGCTGCCGCAGGGTCCGACCGGTAGTAGCAGCGACCGGATCGGCATCGCCAGAGGGACAGGCTGCGCGGCCGGGGCCCGGGCTGGCACGGCTGCCTCGGTGGCCTGTCTGCCTGGCTGCGGCCATGGCATTGATACCCCTTTCTGCATTTGTATAGCGTATGTATACCTGCTGACAGGCCCAAGAGCGGGAGCGCTGGCGGGACATGGGCCTTTTGGCATCGGCCTCTGCTTGCAGTAATCTCGTATTCTCTCTAATATTCTATGCTAGAGACTGTAAACTCGTGCAGGCACGTGTCCGCTTGCAAAGTAGGAAAGTGCGTATATGGGCATACAAGGCCAATGACAAGATTAGGTACGGAGACGGTATGGAAGATGCAGCACCAAAATGCAGAAAGTGGTTTGCCTTACCGTGCCAGTATGCGGCCCAACCTGGACAAAAGGTATAGGCAAAAATCCACCAAGAAAGAGAGCAGAAAATAGCAAGAGATCTTGTATATTACGGCCGCTTCGCGTCGTGTACGTCGTTGTCGTCGTTTTCGTTGGCCGGGCTCCAGCTCGCGCTGGTTCCGCATCCGTCAAAGCCGTCGTCCTCTTCGTCCTCGTCGTCATCGTCGTCATCACCGCCCGCTGCACCGGAACGTTCTCGGTAGCCGGCCATGCGCACAAGTCGGCGCCGCGGCGTCTGCGTGATCGAGTCCTCGCTGGTGTCGCGACTCGTACTGGCAGCAGCCCAAACAAGGACCGCCGAGGCCGCCGAGGCCGCCGACGACGCCGACGACGCCGATCCGCGCCGACGCGGCCGCGCCGACATCTGCAGCAGCGGCGACTCGGCCCCGCACGCGCCGTCGTCGTCCGTCTCGCACGCAAACGCCATCAGCGGCGCAAGCCCGCCCAGCGCGCCGCTGGACACGTTGCTGTAGCTGCTGTTGGCCGTGCTGCCGCGGCCGCCGCCCAGCGCAAACGCCTTGGGCGCCAAGGACGCGTTGGACGACGGCACGTGCGACGCCTGCGTCGACGCCGGCGTCGCCCGCGCCTTGGCCGCGATGGGCAGCATCTGCAGACTGCTCTGGCGCACAAGACTGCCGCGGCTGGCCGCGCCGGCGACACTCGCTGCATGCAACGAGCTGTCGGCCATGGACTTGCTCTGGCTGATGCTGCGACGCAGCGCGCCACCATCCGCGCCGCCAGCATGGGCAACGGCAAGGGCACCGGCGACGTCCGAGTCGCGGCCGCCGTCCTCGCTGAGGATGGTCTCGAGGTCGTCGCGCTTACGGCGGCGCCGTGCCGAGAGCTGGATGCTGCTGCCAGACCCGCGACGGCGACGGGGCTGCAGCAAGCCGACAGGCGCGGGGCCATGGCCGGTCCACACGGCGTCGGGCGAGGCGTCGTCCGAGTTGTCGCCGGGGACGTCACCGGACAGGTCGCGGACGCTGCTGCCAGCAAAGAAAAAGGGTCCGCCCGGGACACCGGCGCCGCTGGCGTCGGTGGAGGTGCTCCGGCGCAGATGGGTGCGCGGACTCACAGCGCGGCCCAGCTCGTAGCCGCCCGAGAAGTAGCGGCGCAGATTGACGTGGCTGTCGCCGCAGGTGATGCGCTCACGCAGCTTGCGCACGGCGCGGTCGAGGGCAAGCTCGACGGCACAGGACTGCTCGATGCGGCAGATGCTGGGCCAGGTCGCCTGCTCGCCGACGCGGCAGGCCTCGAGCATGAAGGCCGAGGTCGGGTTGCGGATCAGGTGCGTGCCCCAGGCGAGGCTCATGCGCGGCAGAATGTTGATGTCGGCCGTGTACTTTTGGTTGAGCATCTGCAGGGCCATGCCGAGGGTGCTGCGGAAGACGCCGATGTCGACGACCGACTCGAGCCAGTACACGGCCTCGGACTTGCCGAGCCACACGAGCGTGTGCATGAACCGGGCGAGCGGCGAGCGGCGCTGGCCGGCGCCGGCGTCGGCCTCGGTCTGGGCTTGGGCTTGGGCTTGGGCTTGGGCGTGGGCCGCCTGCTTGTCCACGTCGTCCTTGCTGACAAAGAGCACAATGTGCGGGTTGGCCTGCGAGACGATAAAGTGGTTGACGCCGAGCATGGCGCCGAGGCGGTCGACGGGCACGTCGTGGTCGAGCGAGCCGTCGATCCACAGCTGCTCGGCCGGGTCCCAGGGCACGTGGGCGCCGGTGTCGGCTTCGCGCACGAGCAGCGGCCGCGGATCAAAGACGCCGGGGATGGAGCACGAGGCGACGACGGCAGACCAGACGAGCACGTCGGGCGCGGTGAGGTAGTTGAGCAGCGACGGCAGCTGCAGGCCGTGCTTGGACGAGACGGTGATGTTGAGAATGCGGCGCGTGCGGTTGAAGGCGGCCTGGAAGGTGATGTCGCCGAGGATGTCGCGCATGACGCGCGCGAGGTGGCGGCTGTCGTGCCAGGCGCCGAAGCGCAGCGCGCGGCCAAAGTGCGTCAGCCACGAGTCCGGATGCTCGGCGTCGGTGAAGACGGCGAGGTCGCCGTGCGCAAAGGCCGCCAGGATGTCCGGGATCTCCGCGTCGAGCCGCGTGCAGACCACCGCGGCCACGATCGAGCCGGCCGACGTGCCCGAGATGATGCGCGGCAGCAGCTGCCGCTCAAAGAGCGCCTTCAGCACGCCAATGTGCGCCATGCCGTAGACCGAGCCGCCGCTCAGCACCAGCGCGCTGCGCCCGTATCGCGACCGCGCCAGCAGCAGCTGCTCCAGCAGCGCCGCGTGCGTCAGGCCGCCGGCGAGCAGCCCCGGCCCGCGGCTGCGCTCCACCAGCGCCTCCACCAGGCTGACCGACGCCTGCACGTACCGCTCCACCAGGTGCTTCGTGCCCGTGAACGTCCGGCTGTACAGCGTCGCCGAGCTGATGCCGCCCGTGTCCCGCGACAGCACGGTCCGCACCAGGTACAGCATCTGGCGCACATCGCCCGACGCCTGTGCCGCCTCCATGTCGTGCAGCCGTTCCTCCAGCAGCGCCGGGCTGTAGTACTTGTCGTGGCTGCTGCTGGCTTTCCATGCCTCGTGGCCCTCCAGCTCGTCGAGCTTCTGGGCCGCCTTGGCCCACTCGGTGTACGTGTCGGCCTGGAGGTTAGCCACTGGAGATGGGAGGGGAACGGGGAGAAGGGGAGGATGGAAAGCAGAGAGTATAAAAGGACGCAGCGCATATTCGGCAGAGAGCAGAGAGCAGAGAGAAGAGAGAAGATTGGCAGAGGCAGAGGCAGAATACTCACATTAGCCATGCGCATTTCCAGCAGCTGCCGCAGCTCGTGCTTGGCTTGCTGTTGCCGCCGCTCGGCGCGATCCGGGACGAGACGGAGCGGCAGAGCGCCCGACAGCCGGCCGGTGAGCGATGAAAGCTGCTGGATGAAGCCAGTCGGCGCGGGCGGCGGATGGGAAGATGGCATGCCGTCGACGGGCAGCAGCAGCATGCCGCTCATGGCCGTGTTGATGGATGTCGACGAGCCAGACGGAGAGAGAGAGAGAGAGAGAGAGAGAGAAAACAAGAAAAGGGGGAAATAAAAGAGAATGGACGGTACTTTGCAGGCAGCACGAGAAGAACAGATACGAGCCGCTATACAACAGAATCACGGATGAACAGACACATCGTGCGTTTATCTGGCATGCAGGTCATGTAGGATCAACGTGAGGTCATTGGGCTGGGTAAGGCGCGGTACCTTCGTGTTGGGGTCATGTGTAAAAAGTGTGCTTGGGATCGCACATGCTTTACCCCAGATTGACATTCTGGGGTTAGATCCGCACTGCCACATGCAGATGACCCGCATGTGGCGGTGCTCATGGACGCATGTGACGTCGTCATTTTGGTCACATTGGGGTCAGAATCCGCGCCGACACGATTTGTCCCGTTGTCCCGAGCACGCTGCATGACTCGTAGTGATCTGTACGGAGTACTCGTGCTTGCAACGTGAGATTCAATATGCCGGCCCAGCATCCGAGAACCGATCCGACAATCCTACTCCGTACGAAACCATCTCAATAATATCCAGTGAAATGGTAGAATTTGTCACGGCTCCGCAGAAGAAGACGCACTTTGTAGAGATAAGAGCATTTGCACGTGAAACATAAAAGCATTACATGTAGTCTGAAGTAAGCGCCTCCGTCTTATCTGAAGAGCATCACCTGCATGCGATGGGATGCGGGGGTGTATTTGGGTGGTTGGACCGATTCCCGATGCAACTGCTGTCAGTCATGCCTCTTGAGACGGCTTTGGCGTCGTAGAATCATCTACCAATGGGGCGGTGGCGTAGTTGGGAGCGCGTCAGACTGAAGTCCACCTCAATCACTAAATCTGAAGGTCACCGGTTCGATCCCGGTTCACCCCATTTTTTGGTATTTTGGACTTGTCTCTTACGCGTCGTAGTCGCATCCAAGTTGATTGTTACTTTCTTTCTGTCTTTTTGAATTCAGTCGCATCCAAGTTGATTGTTTCTTTCTTTCTTTTTGAATTCAGTCGCATCGGAATCAGTCTTTTATTATTTTATTAATACTTGCTGTGCCTGTACACAAGTAGAGATGAAGACCGGTTTAAGTACTCGTAGATATAATAACGACCTCTCTTATTTACGTCGTCGATCTTGTTCTATTTCCTCCGCAGTGAGTTGAGCTTCTGTCTCTGCAGCTGTGTACCTTATCTCGTATCTCGTATCTCGTACTCGTACTCGCAGTGTACTTGTAGTCTGCACGAAGTACTCCGTGCTCTGCTTCGCACTCTACGGAGGATGGCTGGTCCGCAGGTCCGTAGCGCTCGGAGGGATACTTGACCCCTGAACTGGCGGAGAACGAGGCTTCGACCCAAGACATCGGGCAGACGGAGTAAGACGGAGTGCTCCGTACTGCTCCGTAGTCGTACAGCGATCTGCATCGTACGCAGCATCTCGTACGGAGTAGACACAGTTCGCCGCAATGCCTATGCAGTTCGCCGGCAGCTCCCGCTGCAGCGCTTCGAGCCCGGCGCTGCAGACCTGCAATACTCCGTGCTCCGTACTGCTATTACGCCGGCCCGGGCTGCCAGCCATACTGGGTCGACGGAGTCTCCGAACTGTACCGAGTACGTCGTAATCCTAGTGTCCGCAGCTGACCTGGTGTGGATCGCATGCACGCCAGTGGAGTTGAAGCTAGTTGAGGCGTGCAACGCTTCTCCATATAATTCTAGGCTGCCGAAGTACATGTAATATGAAAGCCTCCTTTTGACGAGGACAGAGTATCACGTCGTCCATGATTTACGAACCTGCATCAACGCGTATGGAAGCAAGAGTTGCTTCTGTCAGATTGCATCTCCATGACACAGAATGGAGTTCGTGCAGAACATTGTGACTCTACTTGTACATGCACGATACATGAATCGTGTCTTCAACACGCGAGTCTGTGCTGAAAAGGCGGTCCTCCGAAATTCCACATTCCAGCAGCGATGGATCCGGTGCTCACTCGCAAATGCCCTGATAACGAGCCAAAACGGCGAGCCAAAGCCCGACGCTCTGGCCAGTCTACGTGTCGTGCACGTTAAATCCCTTTGACCCCGTAAGCGAGATCAGGAGAACCGCCTCCTTTCAGCGTGCCGGCGTAATAAGTACTCGTAATGTTTCAACGGTCTGGGTCTGCACGGCGCCGCTGTGGGCCTGCCTTCTTCTTTGGTCGTGACGTTGGGACGGCGTGAATGCGTTCGGCTTTGCGGTGGCCAAAATGCATCACCGCCCAGCAACCAGATTCTGTCCATCATCAACAAACCGGCGCGCCACAAATTCTCGCCGATAAAAACATGCCGTGAGCGCGCCATCTAGCTCTTTTCCCTTTCTTGTCCCCAGGATTCTTCGTCTGCCGCGTCGCGTGATCTGCATCCGGCTTCCGCATTGGCCCAGCATCTGCAGCATCTTAGCATCTTGATCTGCCGAAGCCTCTGCAAGACGTCTCACATCGCCGTCACTGTCCATTCTACTTAGCCACTGCCAGTTTGCCCGAACAGCCGACGCCATGGACCACCCAGAGCCCGCGTCCCCCGTGTTCAGCTTCCTCCAGTGCTACGACATGGCGGCCTGCAGCAGCACCGTCGGCAACGCCAGCTGCCGCGTCTGCCATCCCGGACAGGCCGTGCAGACGAAGACGCATCCAGACCAGTTCCGCCGCCGCCGGAGCTCCAACGCCGACATCCTCGAGAGCATCGGGCTGCCGACGACCGGCTCCTTCCACGACATGAAGAGCCAGCCGGGCAGCACACTGCACGTGCACGCCGACGGCATGGCCGAGGACGGCTGCTGCGGCATCAAGAGCGCCGTCCGCGTCGCCAGCAAGGCCGCCAGACTGGCCGTCACGGCGACGAAGCGGATCATCAAGACGGCGCCCGCTGGCGACAGCGCACCCGACAGCGCGCCCGAGCAGCCGCCCGCGTACCGGAAGCACCGCAAGACCGCGTCGTGGACCGAGAAGCTCGTTCTGCCGGCGGCCATCGAGACCAGACTGCAGAAGCGAGGCCGGTGCCAGCATCAGCACTCGAAGCACTCGTCCATGGACTCGTCCGTCTTCCGAGACGAGCTGCCCGAATCGCCCGCCTCGGGCCATGTCGCTCACAGCCGGGCGGAACATCGAGCCGGCTGGAAGCTGAGCTCACTGCCGCACGGCATGCCGCCCAGCCAGTGGCTTCGCAAGCGGGTCCACACCGATCTCGCCCACGGCCGGAAGAATCCTGAGATCTGAGAGAACACTGAGAGATCAGAGAGGATCAGAGTGAGAGACGAGACACGTGAGGAGAGTTGGATGCTGTCCTCTGTACGATTTGATGTATGTTCTATGCTGATACGACTAACGACCGAAACCTGGCGGGGGTGAATCCGGATGGGACGGTAATGGGCTGCATTTCTTTTGTCTTTTTCCTTGTCTTTTTTTCCTTGTCTTTCGTCTTTACTACACAGGCTATGATACTCTACTCGCGGATACGCATCGATCCAGTGCGCAGTGAACAGAACGGTGACCGGACTCTTCCTCTTGCCCCTTTTGCCGAGGTCCATCTGAGCTAATGCCAAGTGACCTATGCGTGCGAATTCTACACCCGTCGTACACGGCCGGCCTCGACGGCCTCGACCGTCACGCCCTGCATGGAGCCCTCGTCGCGCCAGGCCTGCAGGTGGCGGAGGAAGGAGAGCGAGCCCTCGGCCCAGGTGGCGCCGCGGGCCTGGCGCAGCTTGTCGGCCTCGGAGGCGGCGGCGTTGTCGGAGTAGCCGTTGAAGTAGCCGGGGGTGCAGCCGGCGACGGAGGCAAAGTAGGGCGCGCGGCGGACGATCTCGGCCGTGTGCTGCTCCTCGGCGTCGCGCGTGGCCTCAACGACGGCGGCGGCGCCCGAGCCGGCGACGCGGCGCTCGGCCTGGCCGATGATGTAGGCGACGTGGTCGGCGATCCACGCGAGCAGCTGCGTGTTGTTGCCGGTGAGCGTGGCCTGCGTGGTGCCGGCAAAGAAGAGGTTGGGGAAGCCGTGGGTGAGGTAGCCGTGCAGCGTGCGGGCGCCGTCGTCGGCCGTCCACTTGTCGTCGAGCGAGCGGCCGGCGCGGCCGCGGATGGCGATGCCGGTGCGCGCGGCCGGGCTGCGGTCGACGGGCATGCTGTAGCCGGTGCTGAAGATGAGCACGTCGAGCGGGTACTCGACGTCGGCGTCGCCGTGGCGCACGACGAGGCCGCGCGCCGTCGCGGCCACGGGCCCGCGGCCGTCGGTGTCGACGAGCGTGACGTTGGGCTGGTTGAAGACTTGGAGGTAGCGGTCGCTAAACGTCGGCCGCTTGCACCAGGACGGGAACCACGGCTTGAGGCGCGCGGCCGTCGCCGGGTCCGCCACGACGGCGTCGACGCGCGCGCGCAGGCCCTCGGTGTAGGCGAGGTCGAGCACCTCGAAGCGGCGCGTCTGCGCGCGCAGCGCGTCGGCCGAGGGCGCCGCGCCGGGCACGCCGAGCACGGGCGAGCCGAAGCGCGCCGAGTAGGCCGGCATGGTGGTCCAGGCGTCGCCGACGAGGTTCTCCTGGCCGGGCGCCGGCGCGTTGGTAATGTACGTGTTGAAGTTGAGCTGGCGCGCCCACTGCCAGCCCGGCGCCCGCGCCACTTCGCGCGCAAACACCGCCGGGTCCGTCGCCTGCTGGCCGCGCGGGTTGACCGGCGCCGGCGTGCGCTGGAAGACGTAAAGCGCGCCGGCGTGCGCCGCCAGCTCCGGCACCGCCGCCACCGCCGACGCTGCCGTGCCCACGATGCCCACGCGCTTGTCGCGCAGCCGACTGAGCACCGGGTCCGTCGGCGAGCCGCCCGTGGCGCCGTAGTCCCACCGCGCCGTGTGGAAGGCCGTGCCGCCGTAGTCGGCCAGCCCCGGGATCGCCGGCACCTGCGGCTGCGCCAGCAGGCCCGCCGCCAGATACACGTACTGCGCCCGCACGCGGCGGCGCCGCGTCGGCACCGTGCCGTCGGCCGCCCGCGGCCCCCGCTGCTCCGTGATGGCCACGTCCCACAGCTGCGCCGCGTCGTCCCACGTCACCGCCGTTACCTCGGCGCGGAACAGCGCCTTGTCCGCCAGCTGCCAGCGCGCCGCGATGCGCTCCGCGTGCAGCCGCACCTCCTCGGCCGACGCGTACTTGTGCGTCGGCACGTAGCCCGTCTCCTCCAGCAGCGGCATGTAGATGTAGCTCTCAATGTCGCAGTGCAGCCCCGGGAACCGCGACCAGTACCACGTGCCGCCGAAGCCGCCCGCCGTGTCCGCGAACCGGATCTCGTCCGCCGACTTGGCCGTGCCGTCCTCGAGCAGCCGCACCGCCAGCAGCAGCCCGCCGAAGCCGGCGCCAACCACAAAGTACTTGTACGTCGCCTCGTCCTCCAGCGCCGACGGCAGCGCGTTCAGCGCCTCGTGGTCGGCCCACGGGTCGTCCACCAGCCGCCGGAACCGCTCCTCCGCGGCCTTGCTGAGCTGCACAAACTGCTCCAGCTTGTCCGGCCGCTGCCGCTTGGCCGCCTCTTCGGCATACCGCTGCCGCAGCTCCGCGGCGCGCTGGAGGTCGGCCTCCGGCAGGGGCTGCTCAGTGGCCATGGCCGTGGGTATGCTGCCCTGCTCGGTAGCCATTATGACTCTGCTTGTCCGCTTCGTCTCGTCCAAGTCCGGCTTCTCTTCTCTCTTTGCGCCGGATTACAGCAAAGCACTCCGTAAGAAAGACCCCTCCTATATAAAAGCGCTACAGAGTGTCTGCAAAGTATGGCGGAGCGGATAACGTCTGCTTTTCCTACATGATCAGCCGTTGTGGCGGGCGCCAAGAACCTGCAAGCCGGCCGCCAGTGATGGCACAAGATTTCGACATAAGACGCAATCACGCTTCAAGCCAATGGCGTTGGGGCGCCAGTAGTAGAAGATGTCGGCGCTGTCTAGGTTCAGGCTAGCTGTCGTACGGTCGCCCACCGCGCTGCCGGGTCCACGGGAGAAACCCTTGCGCTATGTAGCAAAGGCGCCGCAGCATGGAGCAACGGCTTCGGATGTGGAAACAGGTACGCACGATGCGTGATTCGTGATCCGGCTCTTACAGTGCGAGGTCAGTACGGACAGTGCGTATACGGTACTGTGACGTTGAGTGCGGGTCCGCATTATGATTAGTCCGGGAGGGAGTACTTACACCCTTGCGGAGGTAGACAGCAATACGTCTCTGTAACGTTAAAACTAAAATAAAAGTAGACAGCAATACACACTACTTTTCGGTGCATCGCTGCATATCTCTCACAACGGCTTCTACACGGCCAAGAAGCTACGAACTGTGTCCACTCGTACTCGTACTCGGGCAAAGTGCGGACGGCTCGTTGATATTATTTACGCACTCATGAATAGCAGTTATAAAACTCTATAGCCACAACCCGTGACCCTACCTCCTTGCACGTCGTCATCATCACGAGAGGGGTATGATCATGTGATCAGAATGGTAGCTTGTGATTGGCAAGTTCCAATATAGTGGGCCTGTGGACGTTCATCATCACCAACGACGTCTCCTCATTCAACTTCCACGACGTCTTTGCTCTGTATGAGCACAGTACGCAGCTGGAAACACTACGAGTGCCGTTGTAGACTGTCACGCACAGTCAGTCATAAGACACACATATAATCAACGACAAAATGGCTACGAAGAGAGAAGAACATCTGCCATCACTGGTGCTACTGCCCGCGCCTCCAGAGCCGGCCAATGCGCTGTCGCTTGGCGAAGCCTACCGAACGGCGCTGGACGTGGCACTCGCAAAAACAAGAGTCGAGCACCAGGCGACCACGCTGATCGTCGCAATTGCGGCGCCCTTCTTGAGTGGGCCGTCACAGTATGCCCAGGCCCTGTCGTGGCAGGAGGCGCAGTCCCTGCTGGCTGGGATCTACACAATCATCGCCGTGCTGTGCGCCAAGCAGGCGATCTCCACGGAGGCGGACGGCGGGGCAGGCTCCGTCGACGCCCGCGTGGTTCTGCTACAGCACGATGGTAGCCAGACGCCCACGGACAAGCTGGCCGTCGTGGAGCCAAACAACACGGTCGTCCTCGACACTCCCTCGTTTGCCGCTGCGTACTACCAGTGGAAGCAAGTGTTTTACGTGGACAACGAGATGGGCGTGCACCTGCGGGACGTCTACCTGAGGCTTGCCCGCACGGTGCACCCCAGCGCCGGCAGCCAGCTCGTGGCCGTGCCGGGCGGTCCGGCTCCGCGAGGGGGCGGCGGCGATGGTGACAACGGCAGCGGCAGCGGCAGCCCTGCGTCCACAATGCACCTGCCGACGCCGGGCTACCGGACAGTCTGCCTGGGCGGCACGTTTGACCACCTGCACCCGGGCCACAAGCTGCTGCTGTCGGCGGGCGCGCTTCTCCTCGACGCGCCGATGCCGCTGTCGGGCCAGGCCTGCCAGTACATTATCGGGATCACGGGCGACGCGATGCTGGCGAACAAAAAGTACGGCGCGTACGTGCAGCCGTGGAGCGACCGGGCGCGCGGCGTGATCCGCTTTCTGGCGTCGCTGCTGGCGCTCGCGCCCGACGACGGCGAGCCCGTGGATGAGCGCGACGGCGACTTCCGGGCGTCGTTTCGCAGCGGCGCCATCGAGGTGCAGTGCGTGTGCATCATGGACGCCTTCGGGCCCACGATTGAGCGCCAAGACATTGACTGCCTCGTCGTATCGGCGGAGACGCACGCGGGCGGCCAAAAGGTCAATGAAGAGCGCGCCAGGAAGAAGTGGCACCGCCTCGACGTGTTCGAGGTGGACGTGCTGAGCGCGGACGAGGCATCGGCGACAGCGACAGCGGCGAGCTTCGACGCCAAGATTAGCAGCACGGCGATCCGGCGGCAGCGGGCAGAGAGGGCAGCCGCAGCCGAAGCGACACAGCAGTAAGTACGGAAGCGAGTGTACGTAGTGATATGGAAGCGAGTGTACGGAGTAATAATGAAGGAATATAATAATGAAGGAAGAAGATGGAGAGGCGCGAATCAAGAAGCTGCAAACGTATAAAGGATAACGCACGTGACCTATATAGGAACCCGCTTGACAGCTTGCACACGGCAGAAGTCCCTCTTCGTGTCTCTTCGAGCGTGTGAGCTTCGTGTGGGCCTGATGTTGGAGGTTGATCGGAGACAGCGTCGGCGTTCGGACTCTGATCGGAGCAGCGCGGCAAGGCTTCGGCAATACTCCGTACTCGTAGTGGGCCAAGTCCGAGTAGCCCAATCACAGTGCGAGCAATGGAAAGCCTTGCATCATTGCTTTTGTCAGCGGTGGCGGCAATTTCTTGGACGGTGTTAAAGCAAAGACCCGCCGCGAGTCACAACGGTCCTGCTGCCATCCACCCCAACGCACAAGCACCATGACAAGGACGAGCATTGCGCGAAGAGCAGCGACGACGGCCGCGGCCGCGGCCTCAGCCTCAGCCTCGGCCGGCGCGATGTCCCGGCGGCCGGCCTTTTGCCGGCACATGTCCCGGGTAGCGACAGCGACGCTGCCGACGACGACAACAACAACAACAGCACAGACGGCCAAGACACACACAGCGCCTGTGGGCGCGCGCTTCTACCACGGGTCGACGCCGCGCCGGCCGCAGCCACGCTCGGCGGCCCTGGGCCCGTGGGCGCGGGCGGACGGCGCGCGGCGCACCATCTTCATCCAGACGGAGAGCACGCCGAACGCGGACGCGATCAAGTTCCTGCCGAACCACACGGTGCTGCCGCCGTCGGTCGCAGCGCCGTACATTGAGTACCTCAGCGCGCGGTCGACGATCTCGCCGCCGTACCCGTCGCCGCTGGCGGCGCAGTTGATGGACGTGGACGGCGTGACGGCCGTCTTTTACGGCAGCGACTTTATCACGGTGACCAAGGCGCCGGACGCCAACTGGGCGCACATCCGGCCGGAGGTGTTTGCGCTGATCACGGAGGCGATCACGTCGGGCGCGCCGATTGTGCGGCCGGCGGCAGAGGCGACGGCGACGGCGACGGCGGCGTCGAGCGCCGGGGCCGAGGAGGTCGACTCGCTGCAGTACGACGAGAACGACAGCGAGGTGGTGGGGATGATCAAGGAGCTGCTGGAGACGCGGATCCGGCCGGCGATCCAGGAGGACGGCGGCGACATTGAGTTCCGCGGGTTCGAGGACGGACAGGTGCTGCTGAAGCTGCGCGGCGCGTGCCGGACGTGCGACTCGAGCACGGTGACGCTCAAGAACGGGATCGAGGGCATGCTGATGCACTACGTACGTTTTTTTTTCGTTCCTTCTTTTCCTTTCTTTTCTTTCCCTTTTCCTCCGTCCGTTTCTCTTCGTTTCCCTCTCCCTCTCCTCCTCTACCCTACTTGTCCCTCAACTAACCAGCCAGATCGAGGAGGTGCAGGGCGTGACGCAGGTGCTGGACCAGGAGGAGGAGGTGTCGCTGTCCGAGTTTGCCAAGTTCGAGGAGAAGCTGCGGCAGCAAAAGGGCTCGGTGCCGCCGTCGACGACGGGCAAGGACACACTGGACACGGTGGCTGGCTAAGCGGACGGTTGGAATACATGCCGGTGGACGGCACGGCGTTCTTGTGCGGATGGGCTTGAATAGTGCGGACTGGGCCTGAATAGCAACCAAACTGAGCACTATTCTGTTCTCCCGGGTACGCGTAGTGCTTTTTGCTCTTTGCTCTTGACCAGCGCCTGTGGCTCAGCCCATCTGCATAAGCATCGCAGCTGCATGGGCAAAGTCCAGGCTCGACTGCCTCCGCGAATCAGCTGTCGCTACCCGACTGCCTCGGGGACGGTGTGGCAGCTGCGCTGGCAGCGTGTGCCGGCCGGCTGGTCGTGGCCCAATGGCCGCGCCGCACTTGCCCGTCGCCGTCGCCATCGAGCGCGGCCTCGGGCGGCTGATTCGCGGAGACGAGGCGAGGCTTGCATGAAGTTCTCCGTACTCTGTAACTCTAGACTCATTACTCCGTCTCTAACTCTAGACTCATTCCTCCGTACTCCAACTCTAGACTTACTACTCCGTACTCGTACATAGGAAGGAGCCGTCGGCGCAGCCGGACGCAGCCGCAGCTAGCAAGAGCGTCGTCTTCACCTTCCCAACTGGGCTGGCCTGCGCGGGCCACGAGCACTCGACTCCTTTTCCGTGCATCGGCTGGCCCAAGCTTGCTCCTGCAAATTACTTGTGCGAATACTTTGGACAGCTGTAGATATGTTCAGCGTCACTGGTCGCTGCGGCGCGACCAACGGCAAACGGTCGAGCACGTCAAGATGCCGTGGCGAAACGGGGACAGACGCGAGCACCTGCAGTCCTTTGCCGTGGCTGTCGTTTACGCCGCCCAGAAGCTAGCTTCCCGGCCAATGTGACATTCGTCTGCGGACGGATCATGCTTGCATTGCTTGGCATAGGCGGTGCAGACGGCGGCATCACCGTCCGGGGCGGCTGGCCTGGCTCTTCTGATCGGCAAAGGAACGCGTCGTGTGCCTGTCCGTCTCCAGTGCTGACTTCGTGCGGAGTATGCACGCTTGCGTTTCCTGCTCTCCGTCTCGCCGACTTGCTGACGCCCTTCTCTAGGCTGGCTGCATGCACAATGTACAACTGACCCGCCCTCCGGCCGTGGCTGTCTGGTCAGGCCGGCCCAGCGCTCTGCCGGCCGCAAAGGGGGTTGCATGCAGGCCGCTGGCCATCTCGCCATGCAGCCGTGGCACCAGAAACACGCAAGGTGCCCGGAGATGCTGGGGGCCGATAAGATGCTGGGATGCGGCCGTCCATTCCCCGTCCCGTGCGCCCCTCCTTTGCGAGAGGAGAAGATCAAGGCCGTCCCCTCTGCGGCACAGC
The DNA here is from genome assembly GCA_002778075.1 of Grosmannia penicillata. Lineage (NCBI taxonomy): Eukaryota > Fungi > Ascomycota > Sordariomycetes > Ophiostomatales > Ophiostomataceae > Grosmannia > Grosmannia penicillata. The sequence goes on along the minus strand of PCDK01000018.1, from coordinate 827,630 downwards.
CGCAGGCCACCGGACACCAGACCACTGGAGCACCGACTGTCTCAGAAGGCGGGCACGAGAGGGGGGAGGCAATCCCCGGACTCGACCAGGACCGGGCAGCAAGGATGCTTGCACTTACTCGTACACTCCAATTGCGGGCGGCGAGCCGGGGCGTCGCACGTCGTGCCCGCAGATCCGACAGTCACGGGGCGACAAAAACAGCAAAAACGGCCGACCCCAGATCAGCGGCACGGCATCGAGCCCGGAGTACGAGTACGGAGCGCAGTACAGTCGGAGCAGTACAGTAGGGGCACTACAGTCGGAGCAGTACAGTCGGAGCGGGGCACTGCAGTCGGAGCAATACAGTGAGCAGTACAGTGAGCAGTACAGAGTGAGTACAAAGTACCCCGAGCTAGGTCAGGCGGACGCACAGCACATCACGCGGCATGCGCGCGCAGCTTTGCCATTGGTCTGCCATTGGTGGCAAGTATCCAGAGCCACCTGGATGGCGCTTGCGACGTATTGCTCCGACTTCTACTCCGTAGGCAGCTCATACGAGTCCACCTGTCGTGTGATGCACAATAGCCGCCATGCAGAGAGTGCGGCAGGCGGATGTGCAGACTGTTGCGTTCCGCCTGTATTGCGAATTCACTCGCGAGTAGTACTCTCGAACGAGGAGAGTACTACTCCGTAGAGCTCGTTAGAGAGTATCACGGAGTATTAATACTTCGTAGAGCTCGCTCGGCCACGCACTACAGGCTCGTAAGCAGTCGGGGGCTCAGCAGTCGCATCTCGTGGCCGGCACATACCTCGTAGCGCTGCTTCTCCGCACGCCGCACTAGTCCGCTGCAAGCCACGGGAAGCCCCGCCGTTTTGCGCGCTCGTACTCCGTACGAAATAGAGTATGGACTTTGCCCACGCGCGGATGTTCGATACGGCTGCACTTCTCGCTCTTCTGAGAGCGCAATCCTCGTAAATCAGGACCGGCTGCCTTCCTTGCGCCCACCCCTCCTTGCCGCCGCCTCCCTGCAACACCACCACACCACTCCGCCCTTACCTCGTAGGCTCACCGTTCCCCCGCTTTCCCGCTGTAACCATGGCGCGTTCTCTTTGCTCCCGTCTCTCGGATTTTGCCTCGGGCACTTTCGCGTCCGTCGTTTACGACTCTCTTCACCCTGGCAGCTTCATCAAAGAGGCCAGGCAGGAGTTTGCGTCGCGCCTTCCCTCGCAGTACGTAATATACGTAATGTGCTCACGGTAAGATACGTACTCCGTATACGCATCGTACTGCCCTACTGTGGAAGTGATGCAACGAACGCCGCAACGCTCCGCGCCGTCTGCGAAGGACGATACGAGCAATACGAGCACTGGCGAGAGCCAGCCAGCCGCACCTGCCTCGTGTCTCGAGCTTGCAGCCCGCCTGCCTTCCTCTGCCTTCTTCTGCCTGCTGCTCCTTCCTCCGCATCCGTCTTCTCTTTCCCTTTTCGTGTCTGCTCGTCGTAATCCTGTCCTTCTCGCCCCCCTTCTTCTCCCGCTCATCTCGCTCGGCTGCGCATACCTGGACATCTTCCGCCTCACCCTCGCCCGCGATCTACATCGCATGGTGCCGTCCTGCCCGACACCTACGCGTGCGTCTGGCACTGACTGCTCCCGCTCCCACTCCGGCTCGAGCATGGAATCCACGTGAACCAGCCGTGTCGCACTCTGGAATTGGCAAGGAAATCAAAAGTCAGAGATCAGAAATTGTATATTTGCATTCTTGGAAGCTTTGGAGACACGAGCACACACGTCCGCGACAGCCGACACAACCGCAGCTCGCCAGCGTTGCGCTACACCACTGCCGTCGCATTACCATCATTATCAATTGCGATAACTGACCTGCTTCGGGCCTGTCCGCTGGTCTGACTGTCCTGTCTGTGCTTTGGCCTACGCACCTTTTCACACTGGTTACATTTGTTTACGCCTCTGCTTTTGTCTACGGAGTATCTTGCCTGCCGCCGCCGTCTCGGCTTCCGCCTACAGCGTCAGTCACGCGTTCCCCGTATTAATTCTTCACCCCTTTCGACCGTTTTCCCTCGCCTCCTCAGCGCCTATTTCTCTCCCTGGCGCCCGCACCAACAGCCCGTCCTAGACGCCGCGTCAGACTAGGCCGCAACCAGCCCAGTTTCTGCGCCAGCCCTTAAAGCCCAGCTCAGGCCATTCGACTGCGGCCCGTTTTCTTCGCCGACAGCCGAACGCTGTCCTTCCTCCGCCACTGCTTTGCGACACTCGACGCGCTCTCCTCTCCGCCAAACCGTCGCATCTCGTTGCCGCTCGTCGCCGTCACTGCAGCCTCCTGCCGACTCCAATCCCGCGCGCCGACCGTTCGCAATCGATAGACCCCGACTGCCTCTGCTGTCCACTACCGCGCTCCCCAGGTCAGTCTTGCTCGTGCCGCTCGTCTCGCGCGCATATCCGCTGATCGCCCTCGCCCACCCCCGAACTTGCTAGTCGCCGTTCGCCGCCTGCCATCTTGCTGCTTGTCATTTGACGCCTGTCGCTTTCCGCGCTGGCTGTGTCCCGGTCTGCAGTCGCTACTCGTTACCCGCTGTCCCCTTCACCCTCGCCTCCTCAACTTGCTTCCCTCCGATTGTGAGCCCACTGGTCTCCTGTTCTCGCGCGTGGTCCCGCCATGCTGTACGCCCCTTTGCCTATTCAACCGTGCTCTCGTGTATGACCGTCCTCGTCCTCGCCTTCGTTATTGTTCCCTTTTGGGGGTTCACCGCCAATTCTTTCCTCAATCAGCGAAGCACATGACCCGATCATATCACCCTGCACGCCTGTCTATTGCTATTGTCCCTCCAGCCACTGTCCTGGACACTTTGAAAGGCCCCAGACTCAAATTCCCAGAATCCCCCGAGTTCCCAGACCAGATCGCACAGATTGTCCATGGTGTCCGTAAGGCCACAATGTCCACAATGCCTGCTGCCCGCTCACAAGGCCGTCAGATGCGTCACGAGGCTAACCAATTGCATATAGGTCGCCACTGATCAATTAATTTCTCCTCTTCTCGAGTCTCGCCTCACCCCCTTCCAACTCCTGTGCACCTGCGCCGTTTTAGCCCCTCCCACATAACCCCGGCTCAGCCACCTTTTATATTATCGTGCTATTTGTATCATAATTTGCCGGCATCCGTCGGCTATCGCCCGGATCAACAGACGAAGACAAACAAGGGAAGCAGAGGAGATATTCCCCCATACACAACCAGTTCGGAAGACACACCCGGAGCGCGCCATAACACAAGCGACAGGAGCACGCGCTCGTTCGGGTTGGACCACGCCCAGAAGCTTTCGCTTAGTCCGTCTCGCTGCTGCGCTGTACGAGTATTGCACCCGCCACCGCCCCATTGCACGGCCCGCGCAGCCTTCCCTCTCAGCGCGACTTGGATGCGGCATCAACAACCCTCAACAGCCTCAAGGTCTCAGTCCCGGCTCCCGCCAGATCACGCGGACTATGAGCGCCAGCATTAAATCCGGCCCGCCGACCAAACTGGGCCAAGGCGGCCTCTCCGCCGTTCCCAATAACCAGGCCATCCTGCTCGACAAGCTGAACCGCCAGTCCACTCCCGACTCCGAAGCACTGGCTAGCTCCGATGACGAGGGCGACCAAGCTCATCGCTCAGAGCCGCTCCCCTTTGCCGCTCCCCCCCAGCCGCCGAAACCGGTCCGTCGCGCCTCGTGGCTCAACGATACCAGCCAGACCACTATGCGCCCGCGCAACGAGTCCTTTGCGAGCGCCTCCATGTCGCCCACCACGTCACACCCCAATACCCCATCGGCGGACGCCGGCACGACGGCCGCTTCGGCTGCTGCCGTCTGGTCTACCCACGGCCCCGCCTCGAGCGCCGTCCTCAGCCGTGCGCACACTACTACGGCCGCCTTCCCATGGGGCACCGCCATCTGGAACACCGACAGAAAGGACGTGACCTCCAGACTCGCCGAGGTACTCCCGTCTCCTACATCGGCTGTGCCGCCTGGCACCGCCGGCAGCTCTTTTTTCAGCCCCGACAGCCTTCCGTCCCAGACTTCGCCGGGCCCGCGAGATCAGGGCCCCGGAACTACCTCGCAAATCCCCTTCGCCATCCCTCTCCACCCGACTCCCAAGACATATCGCTCGCAGTCATACTCCGTTGGGCAGCTGGATGCGGAGACAGCTATGGCAGCCGCAATTGCCCAACCTTCGGGCCTGCCGCCTGCATCTTTGATTGGCTCGCGCGTCCGCCCTATCGCCCACCCTGGCCTTCAGCATCGACCCTCGCGGCCTAGCATGCTCAGCGAGATGTCCAGCGAGGGGGGCATGCTTGGCAAAGTGAAGGAGGTGGAAGATGACGACGACGAGAGCACAACCGGCTCCATGCAGGGCAGTCACCATCTCTCGGTCGATAAGACCGTCGAGCTTCTCGTTCGGGAAAATGCCATGTTGCGCCAGCAAGCCAGCCAGCAGTACCACAATGCTCGTATTCGTCCGCGTGCATCTACTGCAGCCATCTACGGCCTCGGGAATGGCTACGGTGTCCAGGAGTCTGTCCCGGAAGAGTCTGATTTTGCCATCGACGAGCTGGACGAGAATCTGGACAGCGAACTGGCCAAGCGCGCTGCAGTGCGGAGAGTGAGCGAGTACGCCGCGGCCGGCTCCTTCCGCTCACCGTTTGCCGTCGAGAACCGAAAAATCGAGAATGTCAAGAAAGCCTTTTGGCAGAGCTCGCCGGCCTTCCCTGACATCTCGCCAAGCCGTCGCCACTCCTTTGCGGACGTCCCGACAAGACAAGCCTCGATCAGCTCCATCGGCGAGGTGGTCCATGCACACGAGATCAACCAGCAGGACTCGAACGTAGCCGGGTCCGACTTCGGGTCCTACACAGATGCGCATGGCTTCTCTTCAAAGCCGTCCGCCGGCCAGTCCTTATACGGAACTTCTGCCGGTGCAGGCTTAGTAAGCGCGCAGCAGATCGCGCTTCAGCACCAGCAGCAAGTCGCACAGATGTCTCTCAGTGGCCCATCCGCCGCTGCCTACGCTAGTGGGGGCTTCCCGTCTCCGTACGGCCTGCACGCCCCTCCCTATTCTGGGCGGCCTACTTCGCCCCCGCGGGGCATGTATGGGATGACGCAGCCGAACCGATCCACGCCCCTACATATCGTCCTCTTCAAGTGCGCCAGGGCCGACGTCTTCTACATCCAGGAGGGCACCGGGTTGACCGTTAAGCCCGGTGACCTAGTGATCGTAGAAGCGGATCGCGGGACAGATCTGGGCACCGTGGCTGTCGACAATGTCGACTGGGTCGAGGCCCGTCGTCTCAAGGAGCACTATGCTGAGGAGCAGTATAAGTGGCTCATGATGTACTCTCAAAACGCTGCTTCAGCGCAAGAGGGTGTTGGTGCCGGTCTAATGGCTTCATCCACGAATCTTCAAGCGAGTGCCGTTGGCGGTATGGGGCCTGCAGGCCAGCACCACATGCAAGAGCCGAACGCGGGCGAGCTCAAGCCCAAGCTCATCAAGCGCCTTGCACAAAACCACGAGATCCACGCCTTGCGGGACAAGGAGGGCAACGAGGCCAAGGCCAAGCGTGTCTGCATGCAAAAGGTCAAAGAGCATAGCCTCAATATGGAAATTCTTGACGCAGAATTCCAAATGTGAGTACTGCCATGCCCCTCCGCTCAACAACTCAACAACTTTGCGCTCGCTCGTTGTGCTTTTTTAGCTTGTACGGTTACTAACACGAAGTACAGGGATTGGAAAAAGCTCACCTTTTACTATTTTGCCGATGCTTACATCAACTTCAACTCCCTAGTGACTGACCTGTTCAAGATCTACAAGACGAGAATCTGGATGTCGGCTATCAACCCGGCTTCCTTTGCCAGTCAACCCCTCGGTCTACAAGCTCCTAGCGGTGTCGGGCCCGGGGCTGTCAATGCTGGCCGTGGACACGGTTCGTCTGATCGCCGGCAAACCCAGCATAGCGAGCAGCAGCCGCAGCAAGTCCCAAGTCAGTCACAGGCAAATCCTGGCTATGGGAGTGTGAACCCAATTGGCCGCGGGTTCCAGACTAGTGTGAGCCCACAGCCTCCTTCGGCGTCATCGGCCGCTGCGGCCAATGCATACCAGCAAGCGTTTGCGTACAACCCATATGCAGCGTTTGGGAGCATTCCGCGTGCACCTATACTGTACGGCCAGGGCAGTCTGTCAGCAGGAACCGAGCCCTATCCGATTGGATATGCTGCGGTTGGAGATTACCAAGCTATTCGCGGCGGCCGCTATCCTGTTGGCCAGAACGAGGGTGTCCAGCACGGCCAGGGCATATCGCCGTTGGCGAGCCCCGGAGATTGGGTCGGGACGTTCCAGGGACTCTCTCTGAATACCCGATAGGCTCGTCGAGGAGTCCGAGCAAGGTGTTGCGTTGATTGCGAGAACCAAAAATAAAGTGCGCCCAAAAATTGGACAGGGGATGAGGTGGCTCTTCCATTTTCTCATTTGTTCGACTACACTCGGTTAGACAGAATGCTCGGTATGCATTTCTTCCATCTCTATGACGAGATTACGAATACAAAAGCCAGGCCATGTCCTATACACGACAACAATATACACAACATGACGATACCGCATCGCTATAAAGGAGACTCGTCGGCCATGTCCACCGACAGAGTCAGACGGCCGGTTGTGGCGTTGGCTGGCATCTTTTATTTTTTTCACTGGATGGCTGTTTAAAAAGGTTTGCGTGTTTGTTTCTTACTGATGTGCCGTTCCCACGCAGCTGATGTGTTTTTATACCTTACTTGGCATGGACTAGTATTGTATGTGTCATGCTGTCTTCACTATTCGGGCCTTTTTATTGCTTACCCATTATTCTTTGTATCATGACACGGAGGGACACGAAGTTTAAACTTTGACTCGGAATTCCCCTGATAGACAAAGAGTCATGTGATTTTACATTTGTTTTGTCTACTTCTGCTGCACGGCCAAATGTGTAATTTGATAACATAAACATGATAGTTTTCTCTCTTCTCTCTTGCCAATTCTTCTTCCCTCTTCTGTTGTGTGCAGTTGCTTATCATCTGATACTCGACATTTCCTCTTTCCTATTTCCTATATGTATGTGTTATTTGCTGTCTCCTATTCGCTATCAAAGTGCGGATGGCTCATGAATGTTGTCATAAAGATTACGTTGACTGTTTGAGTCTCTAGTCCTTCAAGTACTCCGTTTAGCATTATTTCTTTTAAATTCCAACTCGTTTAAGTGTTCAGCCATGTAAGCGAAGCATTCGTGTTACGTGCCTTGTACAGAAAAGAAAAAACGGCCACCACCACTGCGATTGTGAACTTTATACGAAGGCTCATGCATTTTGCTGTTCATTCTTCAGTGTCATCAAGCCGTTGCACTCAATCGGCATATTCATGCTATGTGTGTTCTAGCTTTAAAAAGTCAACTTTTTGAACTTGTTGGTATTTGGAAATGAGACAAAAAGGACAAGCTACAAGAAAAGATCTCAAAACATTGCTACGTGACGGATGTAGTGTGACTTTGTGCGCATATTACATCTTAACGTTGACGAGCGAAAATAACCCACTGCTCCGCCTATGGAATTTCGTAGAAAGCCAAATTTGACGAAGTATGAGTTGGTTTCTTCTGGTGAGGCAGGAGGACGGTCGTAGTTACCTGTTAGGTATTTGCTGTGGCATAAAAGAGCGATGCCAGAAAATCCTTGCCATCGTCGCTCGCTCCTTCCATATCCCCCTCAAAAGATTGACACAATGCCCACCACTTCTTATATGTCGATTTCTCTTTTCTCTTTTTTCTTCTGCTCAAAGTTTGCTCGTGGGAAACAGAACGACAAGAAAAAGAGGACCGACTCAACAATGGCGCCTGCGAAAAGAAAGATTCGTGCTCACTGTACGTCGCAATAAGCACCCGCTCTTCAGAAATAGGCAGTGAAACATATGCTGACAAGACTGCTCTAGCTCCTGTGCTGTCCTTGGATGACAGTGACCGAGACGAAGTGATCATGGTTCCGACGTCCCGAGCACAAGCTACCAGACGCTCTACTGGGGCAGCAGCTACTGCCGGCAAGAAAAAGGCCCGCGTAAATGACGGGTTTGTCGAAGTGACGCGTGTATGTCCCTTCTACAGATTCTGGCTAACAGGTGGGAACAGAGGCGGTTGGGATGACTGGCAGGACACAGTACGGATGCAAGAAGCCGACCGCGTGCAGAAATACATGGCCGGCTTTCAGGAGAGGGTGCGGGCGTCCCAGGAAAAAGCGATGCAGGGCCTGCGAAAGTCTGAAGCAAACAGGTAAGTTGTCTCATTTCCCTGTAGGGATCCGTGCAGATCGCTCATTTCCATGCGTCGAAGAATGCGATCTTCCTCCGAATACATTGGCCGCGTGAGAGCGGCATACGGGCAGGACACGGTGGCTGGCTCGCAGGAAGGACAGCCCGGCAGATTCAATGACTTGGAAAAAGCCGGATACAAGGTTCTCGGCCTGCTGCGCGCCATAGTGGCACGCTACGAGCAGACGAATGCAGAGCTGCGCGCTCAGAACGATACTACTTGTAGCAGAAGCATGGAAGCGGAAGGAAAGAAAGAAGTCAGGGAGACAGGCGACCGCGGCTTCAACGGACCGAGTGCCCAGTTTGGCGATGACGGCGCTGCCTGGGACAACGACCACGCAGAGGCGCACAAGCTGCTACAGTATGGCCGAATCTACGGCGAGAGTCTGGTGCAGGAGATCATTGTTCCCAGCGGCCAGAAGGACTCCTCGCTCGTGGTCTACCCAGACAATGGCAGCCTCAATCACACCGGACGGTCGGCGATCGGGCTGTTCCCTCGCACTCGGGAGACGCTGACAGGCGGCGAGACATGGGGCGAGACGGCGCGGTCGCAAATGCAGGCGTTTTCGGGGCTTGTGAGAACGCTTCTGGGCGGTGGCAGTAGTGGAAGCCTGGGAGCGAAGTCGGTGTCCTTCTTGGCAGACTGTTGAGGTGTTCAGGGAGCAAGAGGCCGCCTGGACGGCGGTGCTATCAGATGGCAGCTGGCGGCGATCTCAGCCTTGTTCCAGGGCCCACTTTAGCTTGGTATCGTTAGCCCAGGCCAATCAGGGTGCAAGTGGTAGTGAAAAAAGTTTAGGCCATTTCCACATCTCGACGTCCAGCGAGAACTTGCGCGGGCAGACCTGGTCCTGCCGTACGCTCACAGAAGAGCACAGTACACGCTCACTAACGTACCCCGACACGACTCTCAGACGAAGCCAGAAGCAAGCACACGACAACAACGATGGCGTCGACACAGCACGTGCTGCTGTCGCCAGCCGAGCTGGCATTTTTGCATACGGCGCTGTCCCAGGCACCGCCAATCCGGCCAGACGGGCGCACACCGACTGAGTTCCGGCCGCTACGGGCGGAGACGGGGATGCTTCCCGGAGCAAACGGCAGCGCACGGGTGTGCTTTGCCGACGGGACGGAGGCGATTGTGGGTGTCAAGGCGGAGGTGGAGAAGACGCGACAGGCAGGGGGCGCGGATGAAGAGGTGGACGAGGCGGACGGTGACCGATGGGGCGACGCGACGGGCAACGACGACGATGCGGACGGGCCGGACAAGAAGACGGGCGGCGGGTCGTCGTCGTCGGGGGCGTCGTTGTGGGTGGAAGTAACGGTGGAGATCCCGGGGGTGCGGGACGACGACAGCAGCACAGTGTTTCTGGCGGCGCTGCTGGCGGAGGCGCTGCTGGCGGACGGCAATATGGCGCAGGCCCTGCGCATCAACCGGCGGTTCCACTGGAAGCTGTACCTGGACGTGAGTTTGTCTTTGCCCGTTCTGCCGATCTCACGCTGACCTCCAGATTCTCGTCATCTCGCCGCCACTCTCGTACCCGCTGCCGCTGCTGTCGCTGACCAGCCACCTGGCGCTTCTGGCGACGCGGCTGCCGCGGCTGACGTCGGAGGGCGACGAGGACCCCTTCTTTGACGACGACTGGGATGCTTCGACGTTCCTGTACCCTCCGACGGCGCCGTCCCGGCCGCCGATCACACTGCTTGTCATGACGGTGGGCGACAACATCCTGTTCGACCCGACGGCCGAGGAGCTGGTGGTGGCGAATGCCGTGCTGGCCGTGTCGGTCGGTGAGGCGCAGGCGCAGTCTTGTTCGTCCTCGTCTTCCCCGTCTTCGTCGTCGCTTCGCCTCCTCGCCATCCGCACCATCGACCCGCCGTCGCGTTTGACGGCACCCGGCACGCAGTACGACCCCGACAGCAAGGCCAAGCAGCAGCAGCCGTCGCGCGTGCTACAAGCGAACAATGCGACGTCGCGCGTGCCCGAGACCGAGGGCGTGTACGGCGTGTGGCGGGCGCCGCGCGGCGGTGCGCGGGTGTCGCTTCTGGCGGCCATGACGCAGCGGGTGCTGGCCAAGGGCGGCGTGGCCGAGGAGGTGTTTGCGGGACTCGGCGCGGTAGAGGTGGCTTGAGGTGCGCTGTGCACATTCTACGCGGCCATGGCGGCATGTGCCTTTGTATTTCTGTGCTCTGTCTGGAGGGTTCGCACAAAACGCAGGCTTTGGGTTTGGACGGATGCGGGCTGGGTTCATGTTTTCTTTCCTCTTCCTTTTGTGGCCCGACATGTTCCATTTTCTTTATACCAATACATAAGTTCCGACCAAATCCAGACACAGGCAGAGGTCCTCCCCGCACGGACTCAGAAGATGCCCAGGAAGCGCTTCCGCTTGCTGGCGTCGGCGTCGGCGTCGGCGGTAACCTCGATCGGCACCGCGGCGCCGCGGATGGGCGAGGCGTCGTCGAGGGCCGGGTCCTCCTCGTTGCGGGCGGGCGGAACGGGGTCCGCCTTCTTGACGCCGCCGGTCAGCCAGCCGCTGCTGAAACCGACGGTCTCCTCGAGGCCGTGGGCCTTGCGGTAGAGCGTGCGCTTGGCCACGTCGTCGATGCGGCGCTGGCGCTTCTCGGCGATCTCGAGCGCGCGCTGCTGCTCGGTCAGGCGCACGACCTCGAGGGTGGTGCGGGCGGCAAGGATGGGGTGGCGCAGGGCATCGGCGGCGGTCGGCAGCATGTCGACGTAGGGCGACGAGCGCTGGAAGTTGTCGAGAAAGGTGTAGATGGCGAGGGCCGTGAGGGCAGTCTGGGGGTCAGCGCGGGCTCGACAGACGGACGCAGGCGGCGCCGAGGGGCCAGAGGCCTACCATGGTGACGCCCAGATGCAGCAGACGGCTCGTCCAGAACCAGTGGGCCAGGGTGCCCTGGGGGGGCATCATGCCCGGGTACTGGCGCTCGGCCTGGGCAGCGCGCTCGGCGGCGGAGAGGTCGCCGCCGTAGTGCTGGGAGGCGGGCACGTGACGCGGGGCGCCCTTGCGCGGCAGGCGGGCGCCGTGCGACGGCGGGTTGAACTTGGCCGGCTTCTCGAGGACGCGGCCGGGCGGCGGCGACGCGCGCGTGGAGGCGAGGCGCTGGCAGCCGTGCGGGCGGCGACACGCAGACGCGACGCTGGCGAGCGAGTCGGCGGTCCGGGACCAGCCGGCGCTCGGCCGGACGGCGGCGCCGAGGCTCTGCCAGGCGGGGCCGCGCCGGGGCAGCAGGAAGCGGGGGATGGCGGCCATGGCGACGGCAGACGACATGGCGAGGAGCAAGGTGGTGTTGCAGGCACCAGACCGCAGTGTCGGCAATGTCACAATGTCAGCGGCGTCAGCAAACGCAAAGCGCAAAGCGCAAAAGCACGCCGATCGGGTCGGATCGTGGCGCCACCGGGCTTTGTTCGGCGTCTCAGCCACACCAAGCAAGAGCGGCGTCTTTGGCGGCGTGTGTACTCTGTAGGTAGGCCTTCCTCTGCGCCGAAAAGACGGAGTGAGTGCCGAAAAAAACTCGGCGCTGCAGGTGGTTCGATTCGCGTGTCCCGATCCCCGATGAGCACGTCGTAGCGAAAGATCCAGGGCTGTGGAGCTGCGTTTGTACTTTGTACTGAGCACTCGCAATGCGCCTTTTTCTCGCTTCTCGATTCTTCTATATTGAATTATTTCTGAGCGTGACTCCATACAAGGCCAGTCGCTCTTGCCCGACGTCTCCCGGAGGTGGATACGGCGCTAGCGCACAGGGCAGGAGCCACTCGCGGTTCTGCGCGGCTTCCGAAAAACAAATGTCTCGCCGCTGATTGGCCAGGATGCGCTGAGTCAGCCGCTTCCGTGGCTACCACGGCGCCACATGCCAACACTGCGCGCTCAATCCGATTTAATCGGCTCGCATTTTGTGTACAGAGTATAATATTTTTTCCGCCTCTTTTTCTTCCCTCATCCTGCTTCCTTTTTCACCTCACTTCCCTACCTGCTCCTTGGATACCCACGCCGCTGATCGCACGATCCCGCCGTACCTCGCTTCTCGCCAGTCCTCACCAATCCACACAGCCAACATGCCTCTCGCCAAGGGTAAGTTGTGTGCTTGTCTCTGTCTTTTGTCTGCTTGCAGCTTCATGCACCGCCTGCAGCTTCGCTGCGTGTCTGACCGGTCGTACGGCGCCCTGGGCCTAGCTGTCGAGCTCCCGATGCAGTCGTGCGCATGAGAGCCGTCTGCGGCAGGCTGACGCCGGCGCACACGTTGCTGCCCATGGACTGCTTCCGGCGCATTGCGATCCCGGCTCACCGCCGCTGTCGGCGACGTCAGCACCGCCAGCGCCGTCGGCGTGTTTGTGTTCTGCGTTTGTGTCTTCGCACGGCACATTGCCTGCGCGAGCTCGCAGGCGGGTCTGCGGGATTTTCCCCGCGGCGCAATGCGGCGTTGCGCGCTATTTGGGCCGCGCTGACAGGGCTGTGCTTGCGCGCCTCTGCTTCTGTCGATTGTACTGCAGCTTGTCGCCGCTCGTGCTCTTGCTAATGCTGTCCGCCAGGTGACTCCAAGAAGGGTGCCAACCTCTTCAAGACCCGTTGCGCCCAGTGCCACACCACTGAGGCTGGCGGTGCCAACAAGGTCGGCCCGGCTCTGCACGGTCTCTTCGGCCGCAAGACCGGCTCCGTCCCCGGCTACGCCTACACCGATGCCAACAAGCAGAAGGGCATTACCTGGAACGATGAGACTCTGGTAGGCTTGCCCGCCCCCGTGCTTCTACTGTGTTGCGTTCAGCGACTGACTGCTCTAGTTCGCCTACCTCGAGAACCCCAAGAAGTACATTCCGGGTACCAAGATGGCCTTTGGTGGCCTGAAGAAGGACAAGGACCGGAACGACCTGATCACGTACGTGCCTCGTGAAGTTGAACTTTTTCTGCTGTGTCTTGTGCCGCTTACTAACGCTCTGCACAGCTTCCTGAAGGAGGCGACAGCCTAAGCGGCCGGATGAGATGCCTTGCCTCAAGAGTGTACGGAATGGATGTCGAGAGCTGCCTAATATAGCTTCCGGTGTCCAGAGACCCGGAATGCGGTGAGCGCGAAGCGCACAGAGCGACGAGCGACACGACTGCAGCTGCGCGGCGTTGTAACAACAGACTCATGATAGAAGCGGGTTTCGCAGACGAAACCACGCGAAGCGCAAAAAGAAACGAATATAGTACAGCTTATGGACGGCACCTTTGCTTTCCACCAAGCGGCAGCGTTAGACGGCGGGATACCGGGAACGGAAGGGAGGGCGCGAGGACGCCGTGTTGCTGCGACGCCGACTCTGCCCTCGCATTGTCCTTGCTATGTTATGGATCTGGCTAGACTGCGAGATACTTGACTAGACTGCGAATCTAATCTCACCTCATGCTTGTGTTGATGTAGAGTGTCACGTAGAGGCAAATAGATTAATGGTGAGAAGATCCGAGGATCAGAATCAGACAGATCAGATCAAACGGATCAGATAAAACAAATGCTAGTCAACCGTCTATCCAGTGGCCGTATATCGACGTCTCCTAGTCAATCGGCGTCTACTCGTATGCATCCAGCGTCTATCGACCTCAGCGCAGCTTCTTGTACCGCTCCAGCTCGGCCTTGGAGGTGCTCGGCTTCGTCGTCGCGAGCGCGGCCTCCCAGTCCTCGCGCTCGATGCGCGGCACGCGGGCGCTCTGCAGGCCGACGCGCTGGAGGGCGTGCTTGCCGGCGGCGCGGAGGAGGTGCTCGAGGTCGGCGCCGGAGAAGCCGTCGCAGCGGGCGTCGCGGGCGACCTCGCGCAGGAGGGCGTCGGCGGCGTCGGCGGCGTCGGTGTCGGCGGCGTCGGCGGGGACGGCGTTGTGGTAGAGGGTGCGGAGAATGGAGCCGCGGTCGTCGGGCGAGGGCGGGCCGACAAAGATGCTCTCGCCGAGGCGGCCGGGGCGCTTGATGGCCGGGTCGATGATGTCGGGGCGGTTGGTGGCGCCAATGACAAAGATGCCGCTGCGGTCGACGACGCCGTCCATCTCGGTCAGCAGCGTGTTGACGATGCGGGCGCTGCCGTCGGAGCGGGCGTCGTCGCGCTTGGCCGCGAGCGCGTCCATCTCGTCAAAGAAGATGATGCAGGGCGCCATGGCGCGGGCGCGCTCAAAGAGCTCGCGCAGCGCGCGCTCCGACTCGCCCACCCACTTGTTGAGCAGCTCGGGCCCGCGGATGGAGATGAAGTTGGCCTGGCTGGCGTTGGCGACGGCCTTGGCCACGAGCGTCTTGCCGCAGCCGGGCGGCCCCCAGAGCAGGATGCCGCCCACCGGCTTGAGGCCGACCGCCCGGTACGCCGCCGGGAACCGGATCGGCCCGATCACCGACATCTCCAGCTGCTGCCGCAGCGCCTCCATCGCGCCCACCTGCGCCCACGTCGTGTTGGGGATCGTGCTGAAGCCCTCGCGCTTCGCCGCCGGCAGCACCGTCCGCGCCGCCGCCCGGAAGCACGCGCCCGGGATCCGCCGCTGCGCCGCCGCCGCGCGGCTGACGTCGACGCCCGCCGCCGCCGCCGCCTCCCGCACGTCCGTCGCGTCGTTGAGCAGCGCAAAGTCGGCCGCCGCGTCCGCCGCTGCCGCGTCGCCGCCGCTCTCCGCGTGCAGCCGGCCCAGCTCCGCGTCCAGCAGCTGCCCCATGTCCAGCAGCTGCGCCGTCTTGACCACGTTGAGCAGGTCGCCGCCCACGAAGCCCGGCGTCATGCGCGCCACCTCGGCGAGGCTCACGTCGTCCGCCAGCCGCATGTGCCGCGTCATCTTGCGCAGGATCTTCTCGCGCGCGTCCTGGTCCGGCACCCGCAGCCCAATCTCCACGTCGAACCGCCGCCGCACCAGCGGGCTCAGGCTGTCGGCGTTGTTCGTCGCTGCCACCACCATGACGAACTTGCCGGCGCGCGCGCCCTCGCGCCCGCCCGTCTCCCAGCGCAGCCGGTCGATGCACTCGCCCAGCGTCAGCGCCATGCGCATCTCCATAGGGCCCTTGCCGCTGTTGCCGTCCTGCTTGCCTGCGATGGCGTCAAAGTCGTCCAGGAAGACGAGGCTCGGCGCCGTCTGGATGGCCTCGTCAAAGAGCGCCCGGATGTTCGCCTCCGACTCGCCGCTGACGCCCGCCACCAGCGACGGCCCCGACACCGAGAAGAACGTCGCCCGCGTGGCCGCCGCCAGCGCGTGGGCCACAAACGTCTTGCCGCAGCCCGACGGCCCGTACAGCAGGATCGGTCCGCTCGGCGCCGACCCCGACTGCGTGTACAGCCCGCCGTTCCGCAGCGGCATCCACACCAGCCGCATCACCTCGCGCAGCACGCCGTCCATGCCCGCAATGTCCTCCAGCTTGGGCCCGTTGGGCAGGATCGCCGTCGGCACAATCCGCCGCCCGCTGCCGCCCTCCTCGTTGTCGCGCCCGCCCTCCTCGTCGCTGCTCTCGTCCCGCCGCCGCCGCTTGCGCCGCCGAAGTGGCCGCCCGCCGGCTCGCTCTGCATCGTCGTCGCCGTCTGGCCGCGACCGCCGCCGCACACGTCCGGCTGTGGGTGCCTGCGCGGGCCCGTCTGCCGCCGTCTCTGTGCCACCGGCAGCTTCTGCCGCGTCCGCCCCTTCTGCCGGCGTCGTCGCTATCCCGGTAGCAGTCCCGTCGGACTCTGTCGCCATGACCGCATCGGACGGTCCGTCGGCTAGATTGCTGCCCGCGGCAGCCTCTGTGTCGCCAGCCGTGCTGCCAGCTGCGCCGGCCGCCGCCAGGAGTCTCGCGCGCCGGTCGTCGAGCACCTTTTCCACCACCGGCTCCAGGTATGTCTTCTTGCGGCGCGAGATCGGGTGGTTCCGCATTGCCTGCAGCCTGTTGACCACTGCATACGCCGCTGGTCCTGCGCTCTCATTTCCAGCCCCGAGCTCGGCCTCCATGTCGTTCACCACTTCGATCACCTTCCGCTCCTCATCCGGGCGGATGTACAGCTTTCCGCCCGCCTTCATGGTGAGGCCGCTTACTTCGATCTTGGTCGGAAGCCGATGTTGTATGGCCGGTGCATCGCAAACAGTTACAGAGGAAAAGTCGTCGCTATCGATAAAGATAATCTTTTTAATATGGGGCACATGCCCGCCTTGTCCAATGGTCGTTGCGTATCTTACATAAAAGCTTATCTTATCGGACTCCTCGTCGCAGGTATTTGCTCTTGTTTTGGAGGTTGTTTTGTTAGGCCACCATCTCGACTCTTCACACATTTGTTTTAAGCTTTCTTTTTAAGCTTTTTTTTAGTGAAACATTACATGAACCCGTAACCGTACAGACCCCTATGGAACCACTCTCTGTCCGTCCTCCTTCCTTTGCCGTCCCGTTATGCTCCGTAGTCTTGCTGTAAATCGATGAGACGCAAAATGAATAACAAATAATGCAACAGTGGATAATACAAATCGCCAAGCGTCGTGCGTCACGACTCCGTGTCTTCGAGCTGATTGATGTAGCGTTTCCAGAATTCAAAGGACGAGAAGAAGATGGCGTTGAGCAGGCAGGACCGCGTCATGGAAACACCGAGCCCGCGGTACATGTGTTTGCGGAAGAACTGGACCCGGACCGCCTGCACGGGATCGCCCTTGGCATGCATGAGAGCGTTGCGCTGGTAGATGCTCTTGGCCGAGTCGATGGGATCTGTATCACGTAAGCAGGCCGTCCGACACCACACCAAGAATCAGCAGAGTGCGTACATATCAGAGCCCACGACACAATGCCGCAAAGGCCGCCGGCGACGAATACAGACACCGGGCTCGACGGCGCGGCGTCGCCGACAAACGACGTCATCAGCTGCTTGCTGCTTTCGTAAGTCATGAAATACAGCCCCGTCCCGAGCGTGTCGCGGACTGTCGCTTGTTAGCGGCGAAGCGGAAAGAACGGGTGGAAGCAGGTACGCACAGAGGTGCAGCTGGAAGCCGGTGTAGAGGCCGGCCAAGCCGCGGTGGCGGACAATCGTGGCCATCGTCTTGAGGGTCCCCTTGTTCTGGTAGCTGGAGGCCACGGCGCGGGCCTTGGAGTCGGCGCCCTGCGACTTCTCGGCCATCAGCACCGACACCTGGGCGCTCAGTTTGGTGAGCTCGAAAGGACCTGCGCACGTGTCAGTCAGGGCCGAGCTGGCTGGGAGGAAGGGGAAGGGGAAATGGGCATGGGCATGGGAGGGGTATGAGAAGGGAAGAAAAGCAACACACAGGCAATGGCCGTGATGCAGGCGCCGGCGGTAGAGCCGGCAGCGCCAAAGCAGGCGGTGGTCCAGAGATTGGGGTAGGAGCCCGGCGTGTTGGCATGGCCGATGACGTCGTAGCCAAAGTGGCGCTGGATCCAGGCGGCGTAGATGTACTTGCAGCGCTGGTAGATGGAGAAGGAGATGGTGCGCACAATCGTCACGCTCGCCATGGGCGCCGTGACGCCGCGGAAGAAGCCGCGCAGGCCTTCGGAGTGGTAGGTGTGGCGGAGGCAGTCGGTGAAGCCGGCGTACTTGTACGTCTGCATGCGGGTCTTGACGCTGTCGAGCGGAAAGGCGCTGGCCGTGCTGAGGATGCTGGACATGCTGGCGCTGACCTCGGTGCGGTAGCGCTTCACCCATCGTTTCGGCGCTGGCGCAGAGGCGTCGTGGATGGCCGCGGCTCCCGACGGAGGGTCCAGCGGCGAGGGCATGTTGGCGCGGGCAGCTGCGGCCGCTGTCGCATCTTGGATCGGGATGCGGCAGTGTCGGCGCGTCAGTCCGCGTCGATGTCGTCGATGTCGATGTCGATGTCGATGTCGTCAATGTCGATGTCGAGTCGATAAGTCGGCAATGTTCAGATGGCGGCGTCAGTTGGCGTCAGTAGCAGCGCCGGATGAGACGCGGCGTCTGTGTGCGCAGACGAGCTCCCGCGAGGGGCCACAAGAGGAGGCGGCCGTTTGCGTAGCGGTGCTGGCGGCTGCGTCGAAGCAATACTGGGCAAAGTACAAACAATACGACGCAGAAGCAGAACAGCGCGAGAACAGCGAATGAACGCAGTAGTGGGAGCAAAGCGGGTCCGATCCGCCACAAGCCAATGAGAGGCGCGAGAACCACAGCTCTGGGAGCTAGGGAGCTGCACGAATGGGAAGCCGCGAGGCAGGAGCCACGAATAGGAAGCCACAGGCGGAAAACACGTGCGCGAGCCATTCGGCGCGGCCGCCAATGTCGATGCCAATGGAGATCTCTTATAAGTGACTCTCCGGTCGCATGGGCTAGTGTTCGACGTCATGCTGTGCCGTCTCGCCGTGTTCTGCACGCCATCGCTGCAACGCCGTACAGCTTGCCCATGATGTGCCACCGTGTCATACGGAGGACGGAGTATGCGATACGTGGGATGTGAGTGGTCTCTGCCTGTCTGCTTCTATTTATGGTGTCTGTCCGAGTCCACAAGACGCTTTGCATGGGCCTTTGAATCTACCATCCATGCCGCAGTCCTGCGACGGCCGCCGGTGCATACAGCACGCGTGCTCGTACGCAGATGGCCAGGCCGTCGCACGACGGGCCAGGGCCGTCACGCCACTGCACCCTGTCTCTGCCATTCGTTCCGCTTTCCGCAGTCCAGGCTGTATGAGTACACCTGCCAGCGCGCCAGACGTGGCCGCATAGTTGGCGTCTCCCACTTCGGGCGTCACCCGCGCGATACTGCCGGCCGCGGCGTTCTGGACAGGGTGACCGCGGCGTGCCGGCTGTCGTCTGCCTCTGCCTCTGCCTCTACCTCTGCCTCTGCCTCTGCCTCTGACTCTGCCTCTGCGCTGTCAGGCGTCACCGCAAGCAGAGGTGCATCGTCTCGTTGAGCATCTGCACGGTCTTGTCGTAGTGGTCGTAGGCCGTCGCGTCAATGTCGTCGCTGTGTCAAAGGTCAGCAGAGTGCACCACCGAAAGCCCACGAGCAGAGAAGACGCACACAGGCCGCTCCTTCTTCGTCCCCAGCACCACCGTCCACGACGGCTGCTGCTTCGCTGCCCGCCGCTGTCGCCAGAACGCCGTCCGCACGAGGTTGCGCACGATGCGGTGCTCGAGTTCGCGCGAATCGGCCGCCGCATTGAGAAAGTAGACGGTGCGCTGCACCGCCTTGGGATCAAAGGCCGCTGCTCCTCCTCCTCCCGTCAGCGTCGTCGGCGTCCCCCGGAACGCTGCCCGCAGCTGGTCGCGCACAACATACCGCGCCGGCTTGGAGTACTGCACGGCGCGCAGCGCACTGCGGTAGAGGCTGCGGTACGCCTGCACAAGGTCGGCGCTGGACATGGCTGTGGTGCGCGGTCATTCGCTTCGAGGTGGAAAAGTGAAGCCCGCGCGATCAGAGTCGATTCGGCGTAGGATTCTCCCTAGCACCAAAAAGTGCCGCCCCCAAATCGGCCAATCAGGGAGCTCCGTCTTAGGGTCTCCGCAAGTCCACCACATGCCATACGACATACGTCTGAAGCAAAGTCTTTAGCAAAGTCAACGTGCAATGTACAAGTTAGATTTTAATTACGCAACGTCCCTACATTTTATCTCCCGTCCGTTCCTCGCATTGTACGAGGCAAGTCTATGTTGAGGAACAGTAAATGTGCAAAGACAGCGACAGTAAACGAGCGAATAACCCAAGGAATGCAGATGACTCAAGTGTAAATCCAAAACAAAGCACGAGATAACAAACTCGGAACAAATGGAGGCTCGGACCCGTACCGTCTATAATGCAGCCCATTGTACGGACCGCGCTGAACCCAGACAAAACCCACGCAGACCCCTACTCGTCTCGCTGGTCCAGCGGCGCATACTTGCCACCATTCTCCGGGTCGTGTGGCGACGTCCCCCGCAGGCCAATGCGCGATAGCCAGCCCACGACGCCGCCAGGACTGTCGCTCGTCTGCCCAGCAGCCGTCCTGGACGACTCGCCATGCAACGACGTCGGCGGGTCGATGTTGAGCCCCGGAATGGCGCTCGCAGGGCCGAACTGGCCCCGGCCGCGGATGTCCAGCGACGGCACGGGGGATCCAGGCGTCAGTAGCGCGCCCGACTCGACAGCTATGCGTGGCGTGCCGGCTAGGGCCGAGCGAGGCGTGCCCATCGCCGTGCTCGCATCGCCAAAGAGAGAGTCCATCTCCTCCAGCCGGATGCCACAGGTCTCGGGGTAGAGAAAGTACACTATTTTCGTTAGCGACGTGAGTGGCAACCCATTCCCGGGAGAAACACTTACCAACAACAAAACTGACGGCGCAGAAGAAGGCGTGCACAAGGTACAGACGCCACTTAATCCACTCCTGCAGGATGGGCGTCATCTCGCCCACAAGCCAGTTGAAGGCCCAGTTGGTGGCGGTCGACAGACTCGCACCCTTGGAGCGGATGCTCAGCGGCAAAATCTCCGGGGGGTACAGCCAGGGGATAGGTCCCCATGAGTAGCCAAAGGCCGCATTGTAGATCATGACAAAGAGCACGACAAAGGTCGGGGTCGATCTCACGTCCAAAAAGATAAAGTAGGAGATCAGCGACAAGGAGATGGACATGGCGATGGCTCCGCTCAGCAGAATGACGCGCCGGCCCCACCGGTCGACAATGTACCACGGCGGGATAGTAGACAGAAAATAGGTGATGCCGTTGATGCCCGTCATCAGCACAGCCTGGTGGCCGTGCCAACCGGCGGACTCAAAGACGTACGGGGCGTAGTAGGATATGACATTGATACCGTTCAGCTGGGCCAAGGCCTGGGCGGACATGGCAATCAGCACCCGATTCTTGTAGCGGCGGAACATTTCGGCATAAGAGCGCTCGCCCTCCTGGCGCTGCAGCAGGACGTCCATCTTGATATCACGGAACTCGTCGCGGGCCTTGGGGTTGTGGATGTCACCACCGCCGTAGAGGTTGGCGATCACGACAATGCCCTCCTCGTCATGGTCGTTGTCGAGAAGCCAGCGCGGCGACTCGACGATGATCAGGCTGCCGAGAGCGAGGAGGCCGCCCATGACGCACTGCATCATCAGCGGCACACGCCAGGACAGGTCGCTGTCGATAAAGCCGCAAAAGTAGTCGACCCAGACCGAGGTTGTATAGCCAATGATGTTGCCGGAGAACTCGATGCAGGCGAGCTTGCCACGGTTGTGCGGCGGGGAGATCTCGGACTGGTAGACAGGCACAATGGTAGATAGCATGCCGACGCCGAGACCGGCAATGATGCGGCCCAGCATCATGATACCCATGCTGGAAGCAAAGGTCTGCAGAGCGCCACCGACAAGGAAGATCATGGAGCCATAGAGAATGGTGCGGCGGCGGCCGATGATGTCGCCGACGCGGCCAACAATGAGCGAGGAGATAAAGGCGCCAATCTCGAGGATGGCCACCATAGTGCCCACCTGGGCCTTGGATGGGTTATTGAAGTAGGCTATAAAGTAGGGGCCACTGCGGCGGTCAGCGCGGCACGCGAGCAAACAGACAGGATGCCAAAGATACGGAAAGAGCGGGCGCGATGGGAGAGGCGTACGTGATGATGCCCGACATGACACCCTGATCATATCCAAAGAGAAAGACGCCCAAGGAGACGAATATACTCGTGAAATAGCTGCAGTGGTTAGCTAGGAGCGTAGATAGGACAAACGAGAGCAAGAAGACGACGTGATCCAGGACAGATCAGAGCAAGAAGACGACGTACATCAGGGGCTTGCCCGTGAGGCCATGAATGGAGGAGCCTCCGCCCGTCATGATGGAAGCAATCAGGCGTTCAGCCGCAGTGACGTGCCGGACAGCAGGGTCGGGGATGCGGATGGCCTCCTTAATAACGGATCCAGTGTGGTGGCTGCTGGCGGTCTGGTGATGTCTGTGGCGGTGATGTAGGAGATGCTCCTCGTCGCCGGAAGCGTAGTCGTCGTAGTGGACGTGTCGCGATGCCGGGTGCGTCGTCTGGGCCGATTCGGCGGCTGAAGAGGAGACGTGGGGATCGTTGTCGCCGTCGTCAGCCAGCTGCTCGGCGAGATCGCCGGTGTCGAGCCAGGATTCGGAGTCGGAGGAGTCGCGGGATAAACTTTCGTCCTTTGGGATGCAGGAAGAGCGGCGCCCGGACGGAGCAGCCAGCAGGGTAGTCTCGGCCTGCCGGTCGGCGACGGGTCGGGGGCGGTCCGCAGAGCGATCGGCAGCGGCGGTGGAAGCGGCGGAAGACGCAGAGAGAGAGCGTAGAGGGATGTTGGACGGCTGTCGACCGGACTTCGGGCGAGGAGGAATCTTGGAGGAGGGGGGGCTGTTCGCGGCAGCGCCCTCCGACACTGAGAAGAAGAGAGGGGGTGGCGGAAGGAGGAAGACGGGGAAAAGACTAAGAAGAGGAAAAGGCCAAGAGGAGGAAAAAGGAAGCAGATATACGGAGTACGAGGCGGAGGGAGAGGAGGAAGAAAAGACAAGTGTCGGGGAAGCAGCGAATCGGACAGTCAACCGAAGCAGAGACTAGCACTGATCATCAATGTAGCGGCATGCGTGACCTAGCAGAGAAGCCAGGCTGTTGGCAGAGAGTGCTGGCGGTGTTTGTGGGGAAAGACGGGGAGAAGATGGAGGCGATGGAGCGATTGCAGATGGATGCCGGAGGATTCGGTCGCTACTTGCAGGCGGCGGCAGGCCAGTTTCACTTTGTCGAGACAATGGCACGGGCAGATTGATGCCGCACCGATGAACCGGAGGAGAGCGAATGGTCGGGAGGTAAAACAGGAGCAGTCAATGAAGTTGACAACAAAGCTGCAGATATGAAGCAGCCCGATAAAAGCAGCCAATGGGGGGAGGGCACGCGGTGTCGGACGGCTGACTCGCCGTTACAAGCACGTGGACGCCGGCAGCTGTCGGCTGACGATGGCAGAGCGCGGCAGAGGCAGACGGGGACGAGGATGGCAGATGAGGCGAGACACGAAGGGAGTGAACGTGTGTGAGATGAGGGCGAGAGAAGGCGGAAACGCGAAGATGGGCGAGGATGGAAACTAGGCATGGAAAAAGGAAAGGGCGAGTTGGAAGAGGGCGGCAGGTGCGACAAGTACAGTGCATATAATGCAGACAGTGCAGGCAGCGTGCGAATGTGCGTGGCGGGCCTCCCCGCACAGTACGGTAATAGGAGGATGCAGGCGGGAAGGACAGTGCGCAAATGTCGATCGGCGCCGCGCCGAATAGGGGCTGCGCACTGTCTGCGTGAGTGTCTACGGAGTGAGGCGGCCGGCGCGGCGCTGGTGTGCTGCATGTACGGGATGTTTACAAGTTGGATGCACAGATGGCGTCGATGTGTACGTACAAATTGTGTCTACAAGTATCTTTGCCGTGTATGAGTATGGGTTTGAGCTGGCACATCGCACTCAACAGAGTTCCTGCTTCTGATCGAGCGATGACGTAGCTGCGGCGGCTCATCTGTGGGGGCGGCCAGTCCGGGGCAGGCACTACGGAGTTACTCCATACTTTGTGCGCGTGCGCCTGGACGGCTGCCAACTTTTGGACGGCCGGCCTTGCGCGGCGTGCAGCAGGCAAGGAGATGCTTACTCCGTAGAGACGAAGACACGCGCACGTCACGACGCATCTTCACGTGCAGCGGCGTGTGGCGCTGCTCTTGGCCGGGGCCCGGGCCGGAGCGGCGTTGGCCGGAGCAGCGACTTACCGCATATCTTCTCGTAGTTGAGGGAGGAATAGAGAGACGCAGTTCTGCTCGCAGCTGCTCGAGTGCTGCTCCCGCCGAGCACGTCGTGACTGGTCCAACCGCACAAAGTCTCGTGACCTCGTGATGTCAGCCTGCGCCCCAGTCAGGCTCAGCCACAGAAGGGTGAGTAATACTCCGTAGCATTAATGTACTCCCGTACGGAGGACGTGTAAGATACTTCGTGAAGGCCCGTTTTCGACTTCCGTTTGGCTTATCAAAATACCCGTGTGCGCGATCGACCGAAACGGGCACATCTGTGCGCAGGGACAAGGGAGGCTCCCTGCTGTGCAAGATGCTGCACAAGGGAGTCGAGCAGTGCGCTCTGTGCTTCGTACTCGTAGCGACAGAACGCCGACTGGCCATTGGCCGGCTGCTGGCCCCTTCATCTCATTGCCAGGGCGACCCCGGCCAGGAACAAACAGAGTTGCCGCTCGGTCCAAGGCCTATGAAGCGGATCACGAAGCACGGGCATGTTCGTCGAGTACTCCATACGAGTCATGTACTTGCATTACGGAGCATGTGTGCCAGAGTGCGGAGTATTACCCGACGAGTACGAGTACGGCATATTTCTTTATTCTCGTACTCGTACTCCGTACTTTGCAGAACTGGATCAGAGCCTGCGCAGAGCGGCCTGGGCCGGACACGATCCGCGAGCACTGCCCAAGACAATACGACTCGGCGAATGCAGCGCGCTTGCACCGAAGCGGACAGTCGTCCGGCCCACGAAATGAGCTCGTATCGGCCGCCAGATCGCGTCCGGCGCATCTACGGGGTAAACGGCCAAAGTACGGGTACTCTGTACAAATACGAGTACGCTGTCGGCCGGCCAGCACATCGTGCATTGCATTATTGCATTACTACTCGTACTTGCAAAACCGGCACCGGCCAGCCGCAGCCAATCGCGCCGGCCAGCTTGGGCCGGCGCTGACTTGCGGCCCAATGCACTGCGCAGCGCCAACGCGCCGTTCCCGGAGTGAGATACGCACACAGCCACGCCACCAGAGTACTCGTAACGGCCTCGCATCGCACGCAGCGATTGTAAGATTGTATGCCGCCTCCCGAGACACAAGAACTGTCGGGTCGGGGTGCGATTCTCTTCTCCATTTTTCCCCAGCGTACTCGTACTCCTCGTACTCCGTGAACCTGTGGCGTTCCGTTTCCGTTTCCGCCCAGCCACGCACTGTCACCGTCCGCGTCTCACCGAAGCTGGGCCTGCTAGCAGCCTCGGGTGCCTCAGGTGCCTGAATTTTTCCTCGCCAGGGGCAGGCTGGTGCTCTGCGCCAATCACAGCCGCTTTGTCGCCCAAAGTGGGCCGCACCGGCTTTCACTCGTCCTTGTCCGTCTTGCATAAAGTGTACAAAGCTGGTTGTGGCGTGACGGAGACCCCACCGCCCGCCTCCGTCGCGTCTTCTGTATTTCGTATTCCTCCGTAAGATACGCAGCAGCCGTACCGCTCCCGTCGCTCCTGCCTGCGCCGATCTTGCGCTACGAGTACTTCCCTCGCCGGCCACCGTTCTGCGACCTGACTAGCTGCTGCTCCCGCCCCCCCCAAACATGGACGCTTAAATTAGGACGCTGTTCCCGCAGTCCCCACCGGCCAGCCTTCGCCTACGACGTACGAGTACGCCGTACCGAGCACGGTGCTTGTTCCTTCCCCGTTTCCTCTTCTTCTCCTCCTTCCCAAACATCCACGATACAAACGAAACGATCTGACGCTGCGATCTGCGCTTTGCGATTTGGCTTGCGATTTCGAGCGATTCGGCTTGCGGTCTGCGATTTGCCTTCTCCCGGCCTCGACCGGAGCTTCAGCGGCTACGATAAAGGTCCTTGGACCACGGACTGTTCTACGACGCGGCTGACTGTACGAGACGCCTGGCCGACGGGAGGAAAGCGGATCGAAAGCGAATCGAAGCAAAAGTCGCCCGAGGAAACGGCCCAGGAAACGAAATCCGATCCGGCAGACCACTCGTCTCGGTCGCCATTGCATATCGTCGCGACATTCGACATTGCCAGACTCCAGTACCCTCTTATTGCGCCCGCCCGCCGCTCTCTCCACAGCCGCGCGCATCTGTCGCGCCGCCACCCTCCACCGCGGCGATGGGCTCAACCCAGTTTGGCAATTTCGACGTATGTCTGCCCGAGCCTTCGGTCTCCCATTCGTGCCCGTGATCGGTGCCTGTAGCCAAGCAGAGTGCCTCCAGACGGCGTCTTCGCGGCTGGCGTGGAAGAATGCCTCCCTAACGTGCCACTACAGAGATTCTGTCGCGATTCAACATTACCGATCTGCAATGTGAGCACCAGCACGAACTCGTCTCGGCCGTGACACGGACCTTGTCTTCCTGGCCTCTAACACCCCGCAGGTGCTCTCTCCCTTCCACAACCAGACTGGCCCCTGGGGCGGCTGCGAGCTCACCGGCATCCATCTGAGCGGTGACCGGATACTGGGAAACCTGGGTATGTCCACCGTCTCACCACTTTGTGCTCGGCCGGGCTGTCCCCCCGCCCCAGCGCTGCCAAACCGTGTGACAAGTCCTGGCTGGCTGACCCGTGTGCTCCAGGCTCCATCCTGCTATGTGCTGTTGCCATCGCCGTGTCCGTGCTCTTGATTCTGCTGTCCGACCGCAAGAAGGCTGCTGTCGGACGAAGGTGCGTACCCGCCTGCGCTGCGTCCCACGCTCGGTTCGGCGAGCCGGCGACTGACTTTGCACTGCAGGGAAATCCAGTTGTTTTTCTTCCTCTACGCGCTGATGGAACTCTGCGAGATCTTCTCCGTCGGCGAGTTCCCGCTCAAGTCCTCCGTGCGCCTTGTAAGTCTCCCGGCACGGCTGGCCGTTCATCCGCCGTGTAGAGCCAGCTGACACGTGCAAGGCGTTCTCCGGCATCCACATCGGACTCATTATTGCGACCACGTGGACGCTCATGCTCAACGCCGTGGTCGGCTACCAGATCATCGACGACGGAACACCCCTGTCCATCGGGCTCGTCTTCGCCTCTGCCGCCGTCCTCTTTATCGGCACCGGCTACATCGCCCTCGACACCGGCTTCTCCTGGACCGGCCACTTCGACTCCGCCCTGGTAGGCCCACCGGGCGGCACCAGCCGCAGCATTGCGCTCTACGTGCTGTATCAGCTAGCGCCGCTCGTCTTCCTTGTCGCCTTCGTCGTGCTCGAGGCCTACCTGGTCATCGGCGTGCTCGGCGAGATCCGCCCGCTGATCTACCTGATCGGCGCCGTCCTGCTGTTCGCTATCGGCCAGATCTTCAACTACGTCATCAGCTCGCACATCTGCAACGGCACGAACGGCAAGATCGACGGTGCCCTGTTCGAGACGCTGTTCACGCTGCTCTCTGTCATCACCGTCTGGATCTTCTGGTCGAGCATTACCGAAGATGACTGGCCGATGCCCTCGTACACATGAGTGCATCCGTGCTTGGCGACGATATGCGATGATTGGCCGGTGTCGGGAGTTGGCGTTTGTTGCCGATGGGTATCGATCCGGCGTCGGGATTCCGACGTCGTCCCATCTTGGCCTATCTTTTGTTTTTTGGACATCTTCTCACACTCTTTTGGCATTTGGAGCCACATACCAAGGGCGGCGTAAAAGGGCGGCGCCCCGCGGCGCAGAACAGGATTTGGGTACACTGCTTGAATATTTCGACATTGCGATTTTGCGACACAGCGACACAGCGACGTTTGCGCGTCTACTTGATTGAACGATGCACGGGCCCTATACATGTCTAATACATACGACGCATGATGTAGCAGCCTAAACGCCAGAACACAGAGCCGGGAACAGGTTGCGACAACCTCGACAGGCGACCAGGGAGGAGGAAATCGGAGGAGCAGGGCGACAGCGGCGGCTTTTTCCCGTTTTTGCCGCGTTGGGGCTTCATGATGACGCACTGGATGCCATGTTGAGTGATGTGCTGTATCTCCCACCATCGCGAATAGTTATACCCATTTTGGACGGCTGGCGTGTAGTCGTGCCAGCCGGTCCGTTCTATAGAACAATTACAATCATTTCAGCGATTACCGTGTGTTCAGCAATGTCGTGCGCGTGGTTCGGACTGAGCTGCCAGAGCGCGACGTGATTGGCCGAGCGCTGCCTAGGCAAGGCTGCTTCCGTCAGTGCACGAAAACCGCTTCGCTCCACCGACGTTTTGCCACCAGCCTCACGAGCAGCTCCGCGACTTCTCGATCCTCGTCGCCACGCAGCCGACCGCCCCGGACGCCGAGCACCGAACCAAGCATACGAGTACCCGCACCGTGCTGCCGACCGTCCCGCCCATTCAGCCAGGCAAACGCTTCGTCGCTGCAGCGCAGGAAACGGCAGTCTCCACGCCGCCGCCGGCTGTTTATCCCTTCCCGACCTCCTCCCCCGACGCCGTCCTCCTCGCCCCAGGACGGCGGGGAGGAAGGGGCAGCTAGCCCACGGCAGACATGGCGGACTCGGACGGAGAGTACGTGGACAACGTGTCCGACGAGGACTTTGCCGACCACCAGGTGACCAAGGAGCGCGGCGAAGACCGACAGAACCACGGCCACGGCAGTCACCACAACCGCCACCACAACCACCACGGCCGGCCGCACGGCGGCGCCCACCGCAAGGGCGGGCCGGGCGGCGATGGCAAGAAGACGGAGCGACGCGGCGGGCAGCAGGCGGCGGCGTGGGAGGTGGTGAAGCGGTCGTGGGACACGGTGGGCGAGGCGGAGGACGGCCAGGTGCTGGGCGTGGAGCTGCTGGAGGCGGCCGAGAAGCGGCGGCGGGTGCTGCGGGACACGACGCCGCTGCAGCGCGGCATCATCCGGCACATGGTGCTGGTGCTGGACATGAGCGCGGCGATGGCGGCGCGGGACTATCTGCCGACGTGCCAGCGGGTGGCGCTGGCGGTGGCGGCCGAGTTCGTGCGGGCCTTTTTCGAGCAGAACCCGATCGCGCAGCTGGCGATCCTGGCGATGCGCGACGGCGTGGCGGCGCGCGTGAGCGATATGGGCGGCAACCCAGCCGAGCACCTGGAGCGGCTGCACGCGTGGGACGGCGTCGAGCCGCAGGGCCACGCGAGCCTGCAGAACGCGCTCGAGATGTGCCGCGGCGCGCTCTTCCACGCGCCGGCGCACGGCACGCGCGAGGTGCTGGTCGTGCTCGGCGCGCTGTCGTCGTCGGACCCGGGCGACATCCACGACACCGTGGCGGCGCTCGTGGCGGACCGCATCCGCGTCTCCATCGTCGGCCTCGCCGCCCAGGTGGCCATCTGCACCGAGATCTGCCAGCGCACCAACCCCGGCCCGGCCTCCGCGTCGGCCCACCCGCCCTATGCCGTCGCCCTCCACGACGTCCACTTCCGCGAGCTCGTCCTCGCCGCCACCACGCCGCCCGCCACCGCCCCCGGCTCCGCCGACGCCCAGGCCGCCAGCCTGCTCATGATGGGCTTCCCGAGCCGCAGCGTCGCCGCCGCCGGCCTCAGCGTCTGCGCCTGCCACAACCGCCCGCTGCGCGAGGGCTACGCCTGCACGCGCTGCGCGACCAAGGTCTGCCGCCTGCCCGCCGAGTGCCCGGCCTGCGGCCTCACCCTCATCCTCTCCACCCACCTCGCCCGCTCCTACCACCACCTCTTCCCGCTGCGCAGCTGGGTCGAGGTCTCCTGGCCCGAGGCGGCCGCCGCCGTGGCGCAGCGTGCTGCCATTGCCTGCCACGCCTGTCTCGCCCCCTTTCCGGAAGTGCCGCCGTCCGGCCGTCTTGCCGAGATGCAGGCGCACTCCGCGGCCTCGGCGGCTGTCGCCGTCGCCACCGTGAGCGCCGCGGCCGCGTCCCACGCGAAGGCGGCCACGGCCACGGGGGCCACTGCGGCGACCACGATGGGCAAAGAGCTCAAGGGCGTCAGCGAGAGCAGCCGCTATGCCTGCGAGGTCTGCGGCAACCACTTCTGCATTGACTGCGACGTGTTCGCCCACGAGGTCATCCACAACTGCCCGGGCTGCCAGAGCGACACGAGGCCGCAAGAGGTGCAGCTGGCACAGCTGGCACAGCTGGCACAGCTGGCACAGCAGCTGCAGCAAGCCAAGGCACCGGCACCGGCGGCCGCCGCACAAAAGCCCCGGGTCAAGCTCGTGCAGAAGAAGCATGCGCCGGCCAACGGCAACAGCGGTGCCAACGGTGAGATGATGGTAGACTGAGGCTGCAGTAAGACGGGGAATCATCGCCCGCTCTCATCCATCGAGCCAGGAGCGGCGATGCGATGGAAACAGCTGCAAAGTAGCTGCACATTGCGGTGAAGCGAACTAGACAGATCAGACAGATCAAGCCGGAACGGCTCAGACGGCGTCGAAATGGCCAAGACGGCCCTGCTGGCACGCACAAGAACACGGCGAACGCCCTCAAAGGGCGACACGAATAGACATGTTGGCACGCGATCGGACAGTCGCAGGATTCTGCAGAATCGCAAAGGCGTGCACTCTCACAATGGCTTGTGTCGATTAGGCAGCGGCTCCCGGGCTGATGCCTCCTTCCGTTTTGGTCGAGTTACGTACACCTCGAAGAGTAGAAGACGCGGGATCGTAAAGATGACTAAGCCAGGCCGCATCGTGACCCCGACATCGCGGCTATCTCGATTTGCAGGCCTCACAACACCACGAGCCCGCCCCCACCGACACTGCGGCGACGCCCGTTATCGAACCCACACCGTGCTCATGGCGTCGCGAGCCTCTTGCTCGTTCGGGTGTATGTGTACGAGTACGCGAGTACAGTAGTAGCGACGCTAGACAAGACACTACCGAGCCGGCCGGAATTCGCAGAGCAAATCGTCGCAGGCAGAGCTGGAGCTCGGTGCTGATCTTGCTGGATTGGCCCACGGCGCCGCGCCCCCGGGCGAGTCGGACGAGATTGCCCGCGAATAAGGCCGCGCAAGCACAGAACGGGCATGGGTCCGGATAGCTGCGTTCTGGGCCCTGGGCACAAATAGTCGGCATCCGTCTCTCGACGGCTCGTCGCCGCACCGTCTTCCTCGCTTCCTCTCACGCTCTTCTGCGACGCTGCACTGCCGACCATGTGGACCGCACTGGCACTCCTGCTGACGCTGAGCCCGCTCGGCCAGACGGCGGCGGCCGCGCGCAAGCCGATTCTCTTCGACACGGACATCTTCTCCGACGTGGACGACATTGGCGCGCTGACCATTGCCGCCTCGCTGCACCACTGCGGCCAGGCCGACCTGCGCGGCGTCCTCATCAACACGCCGTCGCAGTACGGCGCGCTGGCGGCCAGCGTCGTCAGCACGTACTTTGGCCACGGCGATGTGCCCATTGCCGCGCTGCGGCCGCTGACCAACGAGACCTTTGTCGACACGTGGAGCTACATGTGCGATGCGCTGTCCCCTCTCCGCGTGTGCGCGCGCTGACTTTTTCGCAGCCTCGGCGAGTACGCGTCGCGCGTGTCCTACAACTGGCCGCACGACCTCGCCAGCGCCGACGACACGGCCGAGCCGGTCGACCTCTACCGCTCCGTCCTGGCCGCCGCTGACGACAGCAGCATCACCATTGTCTCCGTCGGCTTCCTCGACAACCTGGCCGCCCTGCTCGACAGCCCGGCCGACGACGTGTCCGCGCTCAACGGCACCGAGCTCGTCGAGGCCAAGGTCGCCGAGCTCGTCGTCATGGGCGGCAAGTATCCGTCCGGCTGGGAGTTCAACCTCGGCAGCAGCCCGGCCGCGGCACAGCGCGTCATCAACGGCTGGCCGCGCAGCGTCGCCGCCACCTTCTCCGGCTCGAGCCCCAGCGGCAACATCTACTCCGCCGTGAACCTGGCGCGCGAGGCCCCCGCGGACTCGCCCGTGCTGGCCGCCTACCAGTGGTACGTCGGCCGCTGCGCCACGCGGCGCGAGTCCTGGGACCCCATCACGACCCTGTACGCCATCCTCGGCCTCGGTGGCAGCACGCAGGCCGGCCACCGCTGGCCGCTCTTCGCCTACGGCAACACGATCGGGTACAACACCGTGGACGACGACGGGAACAACGCCTGGGTCAACGATACCACCGTGACGAACCAGCACTGGCTGGAGCTGGCCGACGGCGTCACCAATGTCACCGCGGCCGCCGTGCTGGACCGCTACTTCAGTCGGTCGCCCAACAGCTCGTGTCTTGCTCTGCCCTGAGGACAGGTCGCCAGCTGACTCTTGGCTGCACGTTGATGGGCAGCGTCAAGGAGTCTTCCTGTAGAAGCAAAAGAAGGTGTAGATGGCAGTTCTTGTAGCTATCGCTCTACCCTCGTATATACGATGTAACTAGAATACTAATAGCCAATAATACAAAACAGTAGCCGATAGCGTGTTGCAGGTCCGTCAACTGGAATGCTCACGCAATGCTGGAGAAGTCTCCGTAGAAGCAAACCTTATTGCGACTTTGGGGTGTGTGGGTCTTTGAATTATGACGCGATTGCTTTATCTGCGGCAATAAACCCTACAGGTTACGGCCGGAGTGGTAGAGGGTAAAGGAGGATCGGATAAAGGTGATAAGTCTGTCCGTTCTTGGCATTATCAACTGCCAGAGGAAAAGTGTAGACTTCCTCCTGCTTGTTCTACTTTCTCCATGCGCTCGGCCGTGGCATCGTGTGGCCTGCTGCAATGGCCGTGTTAGAAGAAGGAAAGGAGCGGGCTCCGTCTCGACCACCACACCGATTCAAAGAGTCTGCTTCCAAGACGGTTTCCTTCATCCTCGGCCAATGGCTGCTCATTGGCATCGGTATTGCTTGTGTTATCGGCCATTTCTTTCCCAACGTTGCCAAACACGGCGGCATCATCCGGTCCGAGTACTCCATTCTGTACGCGGCTGTGGGCATCATCTTCTTCGTCTCGGGACTGAGCATACCGAGCGAGAAGCTTGTCACGCACATCCAGAATTGGCGTCTTCATCTTGTGGTGCAGGCAACATCCTTCCTCTTCTTCCCAGCCCTGATTCTGGCCATCGTCCATATCATTCTGGCCGCAGACACCCATCGCAAGATCGACGATGCCGTTCTGGCCGGATACGTCTTCACGGCCTGCCTGCCAACGACCATCTCCTCCAACGTGGTCATGACAAGAGCCGCGCAAGGCGACGATGCGGCAGCTCTGGTGGAGGTCGTGATCGCAAACGTGCTGGGACCCTTTATCACGCCCGGCTGGGCCATCGCCCTGATGCCGCGCACTGCCAGGTTTGAACCCTGGCTTCAGCACAGCAGCGGCCTGGACCAAATGTACCGAAACGTATTCCAGCAGCTGGGCATCAGTGTCCTGGCGCCGCTGGCTGTCGGGCAGTTTATCCGCTGGAGGTGGAACAAGCAGAGCGCGTGGGTTTTGCAGACGTTTTACCTGCAGAAAGTATCCACAGCATGTCTGCTTTTGCTTATTTGGTATCGACGTCTCCAAGCCGGTCTACTGCTCTTGCAGCCGTTCTGACACATCATTAGGACCTCCTTTTCCACTTGCTTTGCAACGGGCGCCTTCAAGTCCATCACGCCCGAGTGCGTAGCGTTCATCGTCCTGTTCAACGTTGCACTCTATCTCTTCATGACCGTGGTCTGCTTCAACTTGTGCCGCCCCCCCAGCAGGATACCGTTCCTGCGGCCGATGGAGCCCAAAATCACGATTGCAGTGTGCTTCTGCGGTCCTGCGAAAACAACTGCGCTAGGCATCCCACTACTCTACGCCATGTGGAAGGCGGTGGACTTGGAGCTGACCGCCAAAATGTCGTTGCCCGTCCTGCTTTATACGGTCGAGCAGGTTGTTGTTGCCCATTTCATAGTCTATATTTTTAGAGCATGGCTACGCAAAAGGGAGAAGACGGAACCCCAGGGCGATTGAGACAGCGGCCTTGGATGGTTAATGAATCTACGATGACGATGTGACGAGCTTTATTAGCTGTATGAAAGGACACAGAGCATGCATAGCTCAAGAGTTGTTTTGCGCGCTTGTGACCGGGTGTCCAGCGGTGCCTGCTTGTATGCCTGATAATCAAAGACAAAGTACGCTCTATTGTACTTGCACGAACAGATCCCTCAAATGGCACCCTCATACGAAGGCTACATCTCTGCGAAATGACCACGTGCGGCTCTCGGTGCTGACACGGGTGTAACCAAGGACGCCCTCGACGAAGGCGAGGATGAGGGGAATGTTGACCGAGTGCGTGTGGCTAGCAGTGCCGAAAATGAGCCGGTCGTAGTAGACGCCGGGGCCCCAGCAGGACTCCTTGAGGTCGACTGCGACAAAGGGCGGGTGGCGGACATCGCCATGGTTGGTGCGGCACCAGCGCTGGAAGTAGGTGCCCATGAGCTCGAGCGAGGCGCTGTGGCTGCCGCTGACTTGGATGCTTTGAGAACCGTAGTCGGTGACGAGCAAGTGGTAGGGTGGCCGGCAGAAGAGCTTATCGGGACGCGGGAGGGCGGCGACCGAGGGCATCTTCTCGGCGGCCGGCGGCTGCGCCAGCGCTGTCGGGACGGGCACAAGCCGCTTCGCTTCAAAGTCGACGTCGGACCACCCGTCGGCGGCGTCCGCTGCGTCGGCTGTGCCGGCGGTTTCTGCGTTGGCCGAGGGCACCTCGCCGATGCGCTCGAGGCTGCTGCGGAAGGCGGCTTTCAGCTTGGCCATGGCCGCCGCGTCCGAAGGTGTGATCGCCGTGCATGGCAGGCTCACGGCGAGACTTGTGCCCGAGGCAGACCATGCAGACGGGGTGGCGATGTCGACGCTGCCGACCTCCAGCTGGCACGGCAGCCCAACGCTCGGCTGCACGATGTCGAGGATGCGCTCAAGCCAGTCAGTCTGCGCGGCAGTCGCGTCGGCGGTGTCGGCAGCCTCGAGCATCTCACGCAGCGTCGTCAACCAGACGGCAGCGCATGCGGCGACGCCATCAACGACATCGGCACCCTCGGCGTAGACGGGGCCGAGCTCGTGCAGCAGCAGGGGCCACTCCGGCTCGAGCTGCACGGGCTTGCCGAGCACGGCCTCGAGAGCGCGGCGGGCGGCCTGAATGGGCGCCTCGGGGTGGTCCCAGGCGTCATGTATGGCGACTTGGACCCTGGGGGGAGTATCGCGTGTGCTGGCGACGGGCATGGTGCAGAAAGTAGCCTGTATTGCGTTGCAAAGAAAGTGATAACTGCCGTTCTCTCTCTGTCTAATAATTTGGAGGAGAAAGTTACTACTGTAATGTACCGTAGTAAATGACAATAAATGACAACTTCAATGGCGGCAAAGCTCGCTCACGGCGTGGTCCACAGCAGAGTCTAGCTGTCTCGGACCCGACCAGGAGACAATTTTTTGAGCTGCCTCATCTGCTTTCTTCAAGTGGGTTGGACGGCGACATAACAGCAAATACTCGTAATCGAGTGTCTTATTGCATCCAGCAATGCTCAGAGTCATGGTGTCCCTGCGCCGGATCCATGCACTGCATCATTGGCCTCGTTCGATTCTTTGGTGGGCCTCTGTTTCATGATTAGGCAAGGCGTTTTCACAGCGCGTCTGCCAAGGATGCAGGGTCGTTTTAGCGCTCAGCCGCACGGCTGAATAGTCGCCGTGGGCCAGCGGAACTGCATCGGTCTTACGATGTACGGGGTATGCGGAAGCTGCCTTTGAATAATGTTTCATTATGCGCTGAGGTGGCCAGCAAGGCAGAGCTGCAATCGGCAGCTTTTGCGTGCTGGCGGCAGAATAGGATTTTAAGGATTTCTTGGCTGCCATGGTGTTTTATCCTGAACGTCACATCCTAAGATACGTGTATTCAGACAACGGCGAGGAGCTGACCACAACCCTGGTGCCGAGATAATTGTGTACGCCGTACTCGGTAAAGATCATCCGTCTACGTACATACAGCTCAAGTCCGCAATAGAATCCTTCAACAAGACCGACGGATAAACTCCATGAGTTCTACCGCGCGTTGGTCGAGGCCAGACTTGGAATGCGTCGACGACTCCTGCACAAGGTGATCGACAGCACGTTGAGTCCAGTGAACATGTGCCCCGGACTGGTCTCGTTAGCGGATGGGCAGTGCCACTGATCTATTGCCTACAAGGCCCACAAGGACCTGTTTTGGTACAAGCTCGCCGCCTCCATACCGTATTCGGAAGCTAGCCAGGCACGGCGGCAGACTCCACGCAAGGCACCCACCTAGGCTTATTGGCCCGGGCCGGCCATCCGTTCCTGATGACGTTGGACGGACCTACGGGAAAGGGGAAACTTCGCAAGAGAGATGCAGAGTATAAGAAGAGCAAAAGCTTCGTCCCACAAAGTATGCTGT
This sequence comes from Grosmannia penicillata, assembly GCA_002778075.1. Lineage (NCBI taxonomy): Eukaryota > Fungi > Ascomycota > Sordariomycetes > Ophiostomatales > Ophiostomataceae > Grosmannia > Grosmannia penicillata. The sequence goes on along the minus strand of PCDK01000018.1, from coordinate 791,365 downwards.
CGTCCAACTCATAACACCAGAAGCTGCTCACTGCCAGATATTTGCTACTCATCTTTCTGATTATTTCGATAAATCAACCACACATCAGCCGCCATGACTCGTCTGCCGCCTGCCGAGAAGCTGCCGCTGACTCTTCGCAAGAATAGTAAGCACTCACCTGCCTGCTTTCTCTGCCACTCTTGCGTCTCACCTACTGACGTGCCAGTCCGTGATGAATGGGAATCCAAGAAGCCCGGGTTCGAGGCCGACCTTTCCAAGCACTTTGGCGTCCCTTGGACCATTGACATCCAGCCCAACGCCATCTTCCCCTACGGCACCTCTGACTGGGCCCGGGAGTCGCTCGGCAGCCTCATCGCCGATTATGTCAGCAGTTTCACCTACCAGCTCGACTCTGTGCTGTCCCGGCTGGGCCCGGACGGCCTCACAGATCTGAACGCGGCAGCGTCGAAGCACGTGCTGGGCATGGACGTAGACGAGAACTCTCTCAATCCGTACTGCAGCGTGAACATTGCCGACGGAAAGCTGTTCATCGTCTTCCACCCGGACAGCCTTGGCATCAACAGCGGCGATGCGCTTTCGTCTGAGAAGCTGACGGCGGCTCTGCAGCGCGCCGAGGCTGCATCGGGTGTGCCGCCTGCGATCTCGTTTGCGGCGCGCAGTAGCATCCGCAAATACTACGATGCCCCGATCGCGGCGACGCAAAAGGCCATTGCCACGGTGCTCGGCCGCGACACCGTCACGCTCGTGCCCAACTTTGAGAGCGTGTTCGCCGCGCTGCAGGCCGCCGACGCCGCGAGCCCGGGCTCGGTCGGCGACTGGGAGGCCAACCTCGGCAGCTTCGCTTGGCAGTACTTTGACGGCGTGCGCAACACACTCGTCAGCAAAGGCTTTGGCAGCGACGAGCTGCTGCAGGAGGGCTTCAACGAGGCCGTGCCCACGGCCACGATCGAGCTGCGAATCGTGGACGCGCTGACGCGCTCGTTGTACTGCGAGGTGGCCGTGGCGGACGGCAAGCTCTACGTGCAGACGACGGCGGCGCGGTGGGGAACGAACATGGACGACGCGGCAAGCGACCTGATCGATCTGCTGTGAGGCTGTCAGGCGACGTCGCCGGCGAGACCCGAGCCGAGAGGCCGAGGCTGTCTTGCTTTTTGCTGCAAGCGGATGCCGACGTCAGCCGGTGCTTGTGCAAAGCACGCGGTGCTGTAATTTGCCGGCACTGACGCGAAAGACCGTTGGATGTCACTCATGTCTTGTGTGGCCGCCAAGTCGGCTCAGGATTGCGTGCTCGGGCGAGTCTATCGACGACATGGACTTATGCTGCACCATACATCCTGTCTCTGATGTCTTTGATTTCTGCCTCTCCGCCCGGGTTCTTGGCTTGCCTATCTCGGTCTCTGCCGTTGCCATTACGTCTGTACTTACGTCTGTCTTATATATTTGTTTCCAGTTTCTTGCTCTGGCTCTGTCGTGCTTAACACGCGTCTCCTTTTCTCTGACCTGTTTCCACTTTGTTGGGCTGTGCAGCCGTTTCCTGTCTTGCTTACAGTTACTGAAGAAATCTCAGCACCGCATCACGTTCTCTGTTAATCAAGGAAACTTGCCACCTCGCCCCCCATAAATTGTGGCGCTTGTCGTGTTTTGTGTTGTCTCTTTCGTTCCCGTTTGTCTGTTTGATTTCTACCCCCAACCGAAACCGACGGTCGGCCTATCTCTCCAGTATCTTGGTGCATATTTGTGTATCTTGTTTGTGATTCTCGAGTCTGCCGTACTACGTCTATGCGTCATGCCGAATGTCGCACCAACGATGCCGGATCCGTCCTGTCTTGTGCTGTAGTCTCGCTGTGCCTGCATTGTGCAACCACCTGCCGCCTGTCTGTGTTTCGCTGCATCCTGCATGGCTTCGCCTGCCGTTCTGGCCTGTGCATGATCTCGTTCTGCCGCTGTAACTCTCATACTCGCTGCACGCGTGCCTGCCGCATGGCTGTTTTCCGTGATGCTTGGCATGTCCAACTTCGCAAGTCATTTGGCTCTGAAGGCATAATACAAGTTGGTGTAGTAGGTGTCAGAATGCTGACAGGTCGACCTTCTTCCTTCAAGTAGCCATATCTGTGTCTCGTATTGCGTGTCGACATCAGCGATGATGCAACTGTCTTGTGTTGTTTCTGTATTCCACCTCTCGATCTTCGTTTTCGGCATTCCAGCACCAGCTCTCGTTGGTGCTCTCGCTTAGACTTTTGCCGTGTCTCTGCACGTGGGCGTTCTCGGTCTCTTGTCTACAGCGTGTCGTCTCTCCCACAGCTTCCACTCCCTGTTCTCGTGCGTCGTCACGCAGCTCGTGTCCATCTCCGACCCATCGCAGCGATGTCGAGCCGACTGTGGCACATCTGCCCTGCTCTCGTGCTCTCATGCATGGATGCCTCGATGCTAGTGGAACGCAGCCTGGGACATCGTGGTTGGTTCGACGGAGACGCCCGCTCTCTGACCGTGTGTTCATGTCCGGCCCCGTTCCATCGCGTGACAGCACCCCGAGCTCTTCGCACTTTTCCACTATACATTCGCCGTATTGTTTTACGAACGGATGGGTGTTGCCGAAGGTGTCAGCTCTCAAGTCTAACCTCTGTGTTCCCTGAAAGACCCTTCTTATTGTCGCTCTGCGGCGATGACGTACATCGTGCTTGATGTTTTATGTATGTCCTACCAGACAGGCAGAGCTTGTGACCTGCTAAAGTATAAGAGCAGGGCCAATACTGCGATCTTGTAAAGTAGTTGCGGTGGATTACTTTTCTCTGGTTCTTTTATCCTCTTTATCTCACTCCTCTCGCCCTCCCTGCCACCCTTACCCTGTTGCCATTGACGGCTGAAGCTCTCGCAGTCCGTCCTGACCGATGAGCCCATAATCATCCGCCCCGGTATAAGTTTAATCTACTCCACGATGCGGACCGTGATCTCAGTCCAGGTATGGCTTGGACTCATAATGGCATACACTGCCCTTGCCATCGAGGACCTGCTGTTCTACGATAAAATGACCTACAAAGAGTACGATCGTGCAAAAGCTCTCGGTTATACAGGTATCCTTGTCTTTTCTCTGTTGACTCGAGCCAAGCCTAGTACCAGTTTTGTTTTGTTTGATTCTGTACTCAACGTCGTAGCGGTTTACTTCTCGCTCTCGTCCTGCCTCTGCGCTTTGATAACTACCTTCGTCTTTACATTGCTGACTCCCCAGCCCGTATCGCTTCCCCCGAGGAATGGAATGCCATGACGCCCTACGAGTTCGCGCAGTACAAGGCCATCATCTCGCCGGACCCTGACTGTGGCGATCTCAGTGCTATCCAGTTTCTCGAAGACACCAAGCACGCCTGGTCGCCTGCAGTTTCGGGCAACGTCATCGTGCTCGGCACGGATCCGTCGTACCACTCCAAAACGAGACCGGGCGCTGTAAGCCTCATAGACGATGCTCTCCGCTTCGCTTCCGACGGTGACGGTACCGGGCTTTACCTGTCGCTGTCGTGCTACTACAACCGGGCGCAGATTGCTACTGTCAGCGTGCTCTCGCAGCTCGGCGATTTTGTCATTCGCGGCCGGCTCAGCTGCTACGATGCGGCACACGTGGTGGCCATGGCCACGCTGACTGACGACAGCATCAGCCACTGGGCCTGCAGCGCTCACGCCCTCTTTGTGAACTATCCATCTACTGGACCCGGCGCCTTTGTCCCGCTCGCCGTCGTGACCGACACGGCCAAGTATGGCACCACGGCGGCCGATGGCACGGCCACGGGTCTGCGCGTCTTTGCTGACAAGTCGACCGGAGTGCCGTATATTCTTGCCCGCGGCATGACGCCACTCGGATGTGGCAATGCCGTCGTCGAGGCCGAGTACGGCGAGGCCTGCGATGACGGTGCTGCCAACGGCGCGCCCGGAAGCACCTGTTCGACGACCTGCCAGTGTCTCTATGGCCAATCATCGCCGGCCGGGACGTGTGTGGCAGCACCGGCCGAGGCCTCCGTGTTGGCTTCGGCGTCGGAGTCGGCTATACAGCCCAGCGTCTCTGTCAGCGTCTCCGTCAGCATTTCAACCGAATATCCCCCTGAAGTATCGACGTCCGCCTCGCCGACGCGCACGAGGACGTTGGTGAGCATGGCGTCCGGCAACGTGAGCTCATCGCTGCCTGTTTCTTCGTCAGACCCTCCGACGTCTTTGTCCACCGTTGTCTCGTCACCGACCTCAATATTCTCCAACACTATGTCAAATACCTCGTCACTGCCCTCGAAAAGTCTGTCGATGGCGACGAGCATGCCGCTCAGCACCGGTTCCGGGGCCACACGCAGCAGCTCGGTAAACGGAACAGCCTCGAGTTCTCTGAACACCACGATGCCGTCCACCCCATTTCCCATCAACACCTCTACGGGCTCTTCGACATCATGGTCTACGGTCTTCAACACGACGACTGCTTCTACTTGGCCAACGTCTGCCAACTCTACGACGACTGCCCTGCCGACCTCCATCCTGGCCACATCGAGCACCACGGCACCTCTAACAACGGCATCGACCGTCCCGTCTTCTCTTTTTTCTTCGGTTCCCTTTACCAACTCGACCATGCAAGTTTCTACGACCCAGAACACGACCGCCACCACGTCGCTCGCGCCAGTCAACAGCACTTCTGCTACGAGCCTGACAGGTGCACCTGCATCTACGGGGAACATCACCAGCTCGCTTCTCTCGTCGAGCTTTAACACAACTAGCGCTCTGCCAACATCGACAGGAAGCCTTGGCAGCTCAGTGCTGACATCTGCGGTAAACAGTACGGCTACGAGTTACCCAACCCTGAGTACAACGTCTTTTCCGACGTCGACAAACACCACCAGCGTCTATGCAACTTCGATGCTGAATACAACAAGTCTGGTGCCGACGTCGACAATGAACACAAGTTTTGTCTTGCCGACCTCTACGAACGGAACCAGCACGGTATGGCCCACGTCGGCAAATACTACCACCTCCGTACTACCAACTTCCAATGCCAACAATTCGAGCTCATCGCTGCCGACATCTACATGGCTCAACAGCACGGCCATCTCGACACCGGTCTCAACGCCCGTCTCGACCACGATGAATTCGACGTCCTCGTATGTTCCTACGAGTGTGCCTCTATCCACCGGCCCTACCAGCTCCAGCAGCAGCATCGGCACCGGTGCCACATCGCTGCTGACGAACTCAACTACCTGCTTGCACCCTACTGCGCCGTCCTCCACGTCAGCGGCAACTCCCACAACCTCGCGTTGCAGCAAGTACCTTGCCGTCGTCGTAGTTGTGATTATTGATGTGGTGGAGGTGTGTCCGGACGATCGAAGTGGTGCGTATATATATCTCCAGCCTTCTCTTCAGCCTTCCCTCTATCTTCTCGCTGCATCGTCTAACTTGGCAGAAACCATAACTCTTACCCGCGACGCTATCACCATCTCTAGAACTTACTGTTTGTCCACGTATCCTGGAACCGGCGGCCCTTCTGGCATCTCGGAGATGACTCCAACTACCGTCACGACAACCCCGACGATCACTACAGTCACTACAGCCACAGCTACCACCACCAATAGCCATGGCCGCCGTGGTGCCATCCCCGCCGAAGCCCTCGGTGTTACGACGTATCTCACCACATCCACAAGAACGAGCCGCGTGACAGCGCCTAGTGCTGTGTCCTCGATCATGGCGGCGTACTACCGAGGCGCGTATGGTGTTGACGCGCAAGTTGTCGATGAAGCGGCGGGCGAGACGGTTGTCTTGGACGGCAAACTACCACCTAAACCAACAAAGGTGCAGGACATGGTGGCCGTGATTCAGAGCAGCGGAGCTGGGGCGTGGACAGCCAGCTGGTGTGCTGTGGCAGCTTGTGTCTATCTCTCGGCTATGTGGGTATTGTAGAGACATGGTAGCCGATGGAGGGGTCAGGGATGATAGAGGAGACTTAGGGAGGCTGAAATGAAATTGGAACTGAATTCGACTCGGACTGCCTTTGCGTTCCTTGAAGGAAACTGTTTTACTTTGAAGATTTTCTGCTTGATAAGCTGCCACTCTTTTTTTTTGTTTATGCTGCTACTTGCTTTACTCGCTTCACATGCCCACTTGCTTTACTTACAGTAGCAGTACTTGTTACTTCCTGCTATACTTTGCTGTTTTATTGCTGCAAATACATCCCGCCTATCAGTTGCGGTCTTTTCTGTCAACCCTTGCATTGCATTCGACGCTTCGTGCAGGTTTATAACGCAAAACGCATAGACTGCTGCAATATGCCTCGTGATCGGATTCTAGTACATGTACAAATTGCAGCATATATCGATGCAATTACAACGTCGAAGTGACTATGCCACTACGTGTGCCGAGTTTGTGAATAGAATGCTCTACAATGCACCGTTATCGACAGCTCGAATTTCTGTTCAGACCACTCATCACACAAACACGGAGCTATTCTTAGACGACCCCTGTCCGCAGCCACCCCAGTCCCACGGCGTCTCAGTCTTGGCATCCGAGCAGCCGAATGGGTCTCAGCGGCCGGCACGGAAGCGACACTGGGAGAAGGGTGTCCGTCAGAGAAGCAACTAAGCTAGATATTTAAAGCTAGAAAACAAGAAAACAGAAAAACAGAAAAACAAGAGAAAAGGAACAAGGACCCTAGCACAGAAACTCGGTAGCAAAAACAAGCTTCGAAGCGGAGTCTGCGGCGCGCCGCTGTTCCAGAGGCCTGTCACTAATTTTGTCATCAAATTCGTGCGCGCAGGAGAAGAATAAGCTTGTATGTGTCGCATGGCTCATCCGGCTGTCCGATCGTCGTCAGAGGCACGGATGCTGCGGCCAGCGCCTTGGCATCAACATCGGCGAAAACCCACACGCGCGCTAAAGCTTACTCGCCATGTTTCTGTGGGATTGCCTGCCGGACCAGCGTTTCAGGCGGCTCTGCTCGGCGACGCTGTAGTGAGACCAGATGTGCGGCGTCTTCACTGCTTCGCAGCGGCGATCGCGTGCTGCGTGTGACAGTTGTGTTGCTCTTTCATAGTCTGGCCTACGAAGTTTGGACCTTAGCATCGCCACTCGTATATTACAGATCCGCCACGAATGCAGCTACATGTATCATCTGGACGCTGAGCTTACTTCACAATAAGAGCAAAGCTTGGAGAGCCCAGAATTACACGACTAGATGCTACCCCCCATGCTGTTTAAATACAGAGTACTCCGTATTACTCCGTACGCACAGCCTCCGTCTAATAAGCCATACGCGCTGACCCACCACAGCACAAACTATCCACCGGTAAACGACATTGAAGGATCGGTTGTCTACGTCCCGATAACATGGGGAACATGGGGCAAGCCCCAGAACGCTGTAATGCGGAGTAGCCCCGAATCCATAACACCAGACGCTGCAGGGGTCCGCACGGCTGTTAGCCATCCGAGCGGGAGAAGCTCTGGAACTTGGTTGGCCCCCGCGTGAGCTGCTGGAAGCTGAGCTTCTATGTGTCGCGCAGTAACCGGTGAGCTCTACTCCGTACAGCCAAGGGCTGACCATAGGCCAGATATCCACACTCTGCTCACTGCATCTACGCCTCTCGTTTGTATCCGAATATTGCGCCTCAATAGACCGGACGCTCGGCATCCGTCTATCATGCATCGCCTTGAAACAACCGCCGCCTCTCCGTACTATCTGTCACCGCCTTCGCGCACTCTGTTGCCGCTGATCTCCTTTGGCTTTGCCAAAATGCGTACAAATACACAGGTGTCTGTCACTCTCCTGTCCATTTTCTTCTTCTGCATTCCGCTTTACTTTGTCTTTATCTCTTCACCTCTACGCATTCATTCCTGTCTTTCGTCGCCGGTCGACTTTTCTCTCTTTCGACATGAAGTACTCTTTGATTATGGCTGCCCTGGCGACCGTCGCCTTTGGCGTAACGTTTGAGGAGCACCAAGGTAAGTCACAGTTGTCAGCTCTGGTATTAACTCTAGTTCACCATGACTAACCCCAATCACAGAGTTCATCAAGCGCCAAAACACACAGGTCACGGTTCCCGCGAACGCTGCTGCAATGACCAACGCCAACGGCGAGGTCGTCCAATTTGACGCGGCAAACGTCTACCTCGACAGTGCCGCTAAGGGCTACTAAGCTTCAGTCTGCCTTGAGCAGCATATGATTGGAAGAGCCAAGACGCCGAATGACCACATCATAGCCACTCGTTGCAATAAGAGACCGCGCCCATACGGAGCTGGTTCTGGGATTCGCTTCATCAAACTCTGCTTTAAAGAAGAATCGTGTTTCTTTTATTCGGGCAGAGTAGTTATCTACCCAGTTGAGGGACACATATACTACAGATAGTACACCGAATTAATAATGCACATCACCATGTTTGTATATCCATGATACTCTGTTCCCTTATTGTAGTCTTTGATCTGTTTCAAACAAAAAGCAATGGTAAGATCAATTCAAGTGCATCCCAGTGCGTCACTATATCAAATGGCATACACCCGAGCCAATGAAGGCCGTCACTCCACACACAGTCTTCCAATTCTCTCTGCTTCTTTCTTCAAATTTGACATCTCACCAAGTAGCTCGGTCAACTTCTCTTTACCCCCCTCAACCAAGACAGACGAACGGACGATGCTGAGGTCATCCTTGATGTCTCGTATTGTCCTCTTTCGCAGATCCTTAAGATCTTTACACGCCTTCTCCATGGCTCCAGTCACATGTTCCGATATGGAAATGGCTATATTTTACAACAAAACCTCGTCTGAGATCCGGTTCTGGACAAGCCTCCGCTGACGCAGACCCTTATTAGACCCTACAGTGAGCACACAGCATTGGCTGGTCATCCCCGATGTAACCGCTACCAGAATAGCAAAAAGCTTACCATATTGATTGTTTGCCTCTCGGTAGGTCGGAAGCATCTGTTCCAGGACAAATGAATTGTGGGTTGACTCTGAGGCGTAGCGGCGCGTTAACCTGAATAAGACATTAACGATTGATACTTGACTAGCCATAATAACACGGATCGTGAAGTAATATACTTGAAGCTGCGTGTAAAAACTCGCTGGCATAGGCTAGTCGCGTAGTCGCAGTGTCGAATTCGAGCATCCATACCGCACTCTAGGGATTCGCGATGTACAGGAGGTGCTGACTCTGGTAGAAGTAATGAGTAAATTGACCGGGACTTTCTGTGGGACATACAACCACTTACCGAAAAGTGTGTCTTTTAGTGCTTCTAAAAGCGCCCCGAATCTGCTCCTCAGATCATCGAATAGAGACGGGATCTCCTCCTCAACAATATCCCACTGAAACTCGAGTTCCGTGCGCATCTTCCAGATAATCTTGGAGTTCCAGTTCACATGCCCCCGCTTTGCGGTGGAATGGTTACCGTTGTTCCGACACCACGCATTATATTGAGTTATCAATCCGAGTTAGTTCGTGGACAAGATCATCATGGAAATATATATGGTACGAACGCCAGTGCCACTGTGATACGTTAGTGACGAAACAGTTCGCAAGTTAGGAGACAACAGCTGCTTACACCTTGCCAAACCTCTCCTTCGAGGCCAGCCGCCTCCGCCCACTTATCTTGCCTGTTTTCTGTATCTATTTAGTCGTAGGACCTCACTCGAGGCTAAGGAGATTGAATACCTTGCATCTCAATGATTTGATCCTCGAAGCTCGTGGTGAAGTTCGTTTGGAGTTCGCTTATCGCTTGAGTCCGGCTGTGTTTCTGGGAGTTTTGATGGATCAGCCGCAGAACAAAGAGCTATAAGGGAATGTAATAAAACTATCGCGTACGGTTTTCTTCATGCTGCTGTTGATTTTCGTTCTCGACTTTTCCAGAGCTCATTCAGGCTCTATCAGAGAGCTCATAGCCCACATGTGGAATGAGTTGAGGAGGCTAGGCAGTGAGGACCGAAGAAAGTGCCGAGCTTCTTGCAGCTGTGCGTCGGCTGCGATCCTGCGACAATATTTCCGAAGAGCTGGAACACCACTGGCCCGAACGACATCACCGTTTCCCTTTTGGGTATACTTTTCGTATAGCTTGTTTGATACACAGAATACATCTAGTTTCTTGTGGGGGACAAGAGACGAATAAGCCTTCTGCAAGCCTTCTTTGACGTGCTGATTTCGTGCTTCGATGAACAGAAGCTCCCGACTATGCCATGTTAGCCACAAAGAATCGATAATTCAAGGTAAGGGCCATACCGTAATTGGAGTCGCTTTTTGAGGCCTGAGTTCCCGCCTGTCTTCGCATCCTCGATTCTCTTATCCAGTTTCTCGATCGTGGCGGGCGAGACTCTCTTTCCAACACCACTACCACTAAACAGGAGCCTGGATGCCTTGAGGTCGATGTCCTATGACGACGTGTTAGATCATGTCATGGAAACACGATGTACCTATGTTCTTGGAGGAGTCTACCGTCCACTTACATCGGACTTTGTGCACACGACAGTGCATTCGGGGCTGCCGATTCTTCCCATTGCATATTGCGGGATAAGACTTCGAGGAGGGACGTTTTCAGCGACTGATCCGTCACGGCGCGTGAGATCTTGGCAACGATAAAAATATTGTTGCATCTCATAAGATAGTCCTGTGTTGCTCGCACTCTGGCTAGGTTGGTGGCTTGGAGGCCTGAGAATAGGTTTAGTTCTCACCCTCTCAGACTCATCAATAAATTAAACTTACCCGGAAGGTCGGCAAGGACTACCCCCCGACTTGAGAATTTCTATTTATTTATATATTTATTTATTGGTTTTATCGTTGCAGTGCCCCCTCTGGGTTCTCCACAGGGTCTCATAACGCCTCCCTAGGGGCATGCAACGGGGAAGGCAGCAATGTCTGCCAGACCATGCTCTATATACATAAATGACATAGGGCGCTCAGTCTAGCGTCCATCCCTTCTTCGCCTCTTCGGGCCTATGGAGAGCACCGCAGTGCATGTCGTGCCGGTTTCTAGTCCATCCAGGTGGGCTAGGCGTCGGTCGGTGTGTCTGGTGGCGCTTCAAGGCAGTCCTGTCGTGTCAAGTCAGCCCTACTAGGCCGGCGGGGGACGGTGGCCGCCAGGGTGATTCCTGGCGTCCCGCGTCCCCCGACTTGAGAATTTCGGCGTCAAGGTAGATACTTCAAGGCAGGTCAAGCAGTTAGCTCGGACACCACAGATCGCCTTTGGGGGGCTTTCTTACCGTATGAGTTTAGTGAAATGAATAATACGATTGTTTAGCAATGAGGGTAATGAGTGTGCGGTCAAAGGGAAAGCCTAATAGTTATGTCTATGAATTTTTTTTCTTGAAACGAAGGCTATCAAGGCTCACAATGTTACTCTATTCGGAGGGTCAAGGCTGTTGGTTTCAGCTTTATCATAGCACACGCGCAATTCGCCTGATGTCTCCCATTTTTTACATCATTCCATAGCTCCTACCCCCCAGAGACCGTTCACACGTCACGGTAATGTAGTAACAAAGGTTCTGGCCGCAACCACGTGACTCAAACTGGGACGCGAGACAACCTTTTCTGTGTCTTTTACATTTACTGTAGCATCGTAACAACTCTGGCACGTTGTTCGTCATTAAAAGTATGTTGGCTCTTATAAAATCTACCAGAGGCTGGCAGGTAAATTCATACATTAGGTTGCGTGATTTGATTAGGTAGGAATTACATATTGTGCAACTGTTTAGCGTAGAACGACTTTTCAGTCTTCGAAATACGACATCTGTCGGTCCCTTAGGGCACCGCGTTACTGCAGTCCGTCAGCCCGTTGATGTTGGACACGCCGAGCAGGCTCATGCGGAAGTACGCGGTTGCATACGCGGCATCCCACGGCCTCTGGCCGCGCTGGCCCGAGAAGGCTCGCCACGTGCCGGAGGTGGCGGCGTAGGAGCTGAGGGCGATATCGCTGGGAAAGCGGTAGACGCCGCTGGGGGCGTCAGCGGTGGTCGTCTGGTCGTAGAAGAGCGTGTCCCAGACGCCGGGGGTGGTGTCCTGGGCGTCGCCGGCGGTGGCGGCGTCGGTGAAGAACTGCTGGCTGACGGAGTGGGCGCCGACGAGGGCGACGAGGTCGGCGGCCGAGAAGGTCTTGGCCTCGAAGATGGCGATGAGCGAGGGCGCGTCGGCAAAGGCAGAGGGAAGCAGGCCGGTCGGCGGCGCGCGCGCGCTGTCGGGACGGCCGGCGAGGAAGCGGATGCGCGGGCCGAGGGGGCAGACGACGGTGGCGACGATGGCGGCGAACTGCACGAGATCGGCGGCGCTGACGCCCTGGGCCCTGTAGTCGGCGAGCCAGGCGCGCACCTGCGTGACCGTGGCGGCGAGGCCGGCATTGTCGCTGCGGTCGAGCTCGTCGGCGTCGGCGGCGAGCACGATGGAGCCGTCGGCGCCGCCGTACGACGTGGTCGCGTTCCACGCTGCGGCGTCGTGGAAGCCGAGCCGGATGGCGCCGCGTGCCAAGGCCGAGCAGCCGCCGCCGGCCACGTCCGTAAAAGCCGGCACGAGTACCTCGTCGGCGAGCTTCTTCCATGTGCTGCAGCTCGCCGCGGACGTCGCGGCGGCAGCAGTCGTGAACGTGGATGTGGCTATGGAGGTTGTCGTCTTCTTGCCGCCGCCGAGCCACTCCTTCAGGACACCAGGCTTCAAGAGATCAGAGACGTCATGCTCGGCAGACCGAACATCCGAGCCACTGGGACCACCGGATCCAGCACCCCGTGCCTCGTTCCGGGCGTGCGTTGCCGGCTGCTCGCCAAGGAGAATACGCTTGGCCAGGAGGCCGACCTGGGTCAGCTCGTCGTGCGGCAGATGGGCGAGGTCGCCGAGGAGTGGGCGCGGCACTGGCTCAGAGCCGACGGCAGAAGCGTTGTCGCGGCGCACAGCGTGTCGGGCAATATCAGAGGCCATGTCGCCGTAGTGGAAGCGGGCTTTGGCGACGTGGGAGCCTCCGACACCACCGGGGGTCATCCCAGGCCACGCAACGGCGGGCGTGGCTGCGGCGAGAAGGGCAATGAGCAAGTGAGCATGCATCTTGGTCGAGAGGAAGGAAGGAATTATGAATTAATGGTGTAAGTGAACGTAGAGGCTCCAGAAACGAGCGGGAGTATGGAGTATTAAATCAGGCCTGGAGGTGAGATCAAACGAATGGACGGCCGCTGATACTGGTCAGAAGAACGAGTGGTAGAACAGGCGGCAAAAGAACGGCGCGGAGCAACTCCGTGAGAAAAGATGACTGCCGGAGAAGAAGGATGCTTTACGTAGGACAATGGCCGGCGGACATGCCGGTTCTTGTACTCTACTGGTCGGCACATCATGTCCGGCAGTCTTATTCATACGATGTATTACTTCGTACGCCTCGGTGTGGATACGGCTACTTTGTACAAGTCCGGAGTATGAAGGAATACACAAGAAGCTGCGCTCACTTGCGGCTGGCTGCCTCAGTCGCCTGACCAGCACGCCGGGCGTTGTACATGTAATACATCCTAAGGGTGGCCACAGCATGGCTGAGCGCGGGCAAGCGCAGGTCGAGAAGGGGTCGAGGTAGCAGTGGTCGACTTATCCGCGATGTTCAAGTACTTTTTTACCGTACCGTGCAGTTTGATATCGCCGGCCGTTGATATCCACTGCCCCTGCATGACGTTGTATTTCTCACAGTCTAGACCCCGAGGACGATCCTTTGCGCGATGCTTACTTCAAAACCCTGCTTCTCTGTGTTACTCGGTCCTCGTCCCCGTGCCTTCACCCCAATACGTCCGGGACTCGTACCGTAAGCAGACACGCAAGTCCTCCGAGGGGCGGCCGATTAGGTGCTCGTTCTGGTTTCCCTGCAAAGAAGCCCAAAGCGCTGCCAATTTCCACGGGAAAGGCGGCTGGGCTTAACTGCCGTGACTTTGACGGATTAAACCGCCCCTGTGTTTCCCGATACGTAGCACTCAATGACTTATCCAGTCAATAGTCTGGGATCGGCGCCGCTTGGAGTATTACTACAAGTACGGGCATATTGACTGTGATACACTACGCCGTACGAGCATCAAATCTCCGGTCTCACAAAGTACTCGTCCATGTCGAGATGACCTTTGGCCCCTGACCTTGTCACAGCCTTCTATTTTTGGGCCGTGTGCATGGTACTTCGTACCTTGAACGCCGGTGTTTCATGTCGCACATCTCTTCGGCATCATACGACATACCAGAGTACGGTAGCAGACAGGATGGCGAGTCAAAGCTGTACTGCACTTGGTCAGCTCACGGTGCTTACAGCAGGGCACGGCACGGCTCACCTCGGCGGCCATGGTGATGAGCACAGCTTTACTGTGATGCAGCGTTGCAATCAGCACGACGGTAACAATGAGGAAATGAAGTCAAGCATGTCCCTCTTCCGTCACGTCTCCGGCTGTGTTGGACTGTCCCGCTTAACCCGTACTACCCCCAGCGCCTGTACGGACGGGTGAAGCATAGATTGCGCCTGACGCGTAAATCAGTTAATCAGCCACGCAGAAGCAATAGATGGCAAAAGCGCGCAGTAGGCGAGTTTTCGAGACAGCCACTCGGCACCAAAATAATCAAACGCTGTATTTTGTATTTCTAGATTATCATGCCGTCAGAATGGCGCAACAAACAATAAACCTAACTGCATGCCGCGCAAAAGTAAATGCAGGCGCGCCCATGCCACACGTATGGTTCCACTTCTCTATCCTCTAGACGTGTTCGATTTCTCGAGATCGACATCGATGCTCATCAAGCCGCCCGAAGCGGGCGTAAGTCTCGCGGCCACTCTCACAGCGGTATGTGTCCCTCTACCGCGCTGACCACGCCCAGGTTGACCTCGTCGATGGTATCCGGCGTGCCTGCCGTGCCTGCCAGCAACGCCACTGACTCGATCACATCCTCGGGTTCCAGCAGGTGCCACTTGGCCAGCGTCACTTTCGTGCTCGCGCCGACTGTCACCGTGAAGAGGTGCTCCGGCTGCACATCCGCCCCGCTCCCATCATCGTGTGGCGACGATAGCCCGTTCAGGGCCCGGAACATGTCTTCATCGGTAGCATCATCACCCATGCACAGTACGAATTCCAGCTCGCTGCCGGGTGGCACAGAGGGGGCAGGCGGCTCGCCAGCGGCGCTGGGCCCGCTGACAACGCTGCACACGCTCTGGATATCGGCTCCGTACGAAGCCACGAGCCGCTTCACGATTTCGCCCTTGTTAATGAATGTCGGCCGCACTTCGAGATTGGCCTTGCCGGTCATGACTTCGACATCCCAATGACGTCCGACTGTAGCCTCGAGCTCCTTGTGACACTCAAGCGACATGTGGAGGCCCTGTTCGGGATCTGCCTTCCGGTAGTGCCAGGTGAGGGCACACCGCTTCTGCTCGATAAACGAGCCTGGGGTTATCAGTAAATGTTGTAGTAGAAGACGGTGGGAGACGACATAAAACGTATAAACAAGGTTGTAGCATACCTGGCACGCGATCCGTGTACTTCTGGAACACCTTCAGAACCTCTTTCTGCCAGCCCATATCCAGTTTCTCCGCCAAGTTCTCCCACTCCGTCAGGCCCGGGTGGCGCATGAAGCTGCCGTGCTCGGCGCTGAAGCCTAGCTCTGCAATGTGGCCGAGGTGATGGCTCAGGAACTCCTGGTCGCGCCCGCTAATGATCCAAACCGCATTTCGGTGGTCGGCAGCCAGGGCCTTGAGGGCAGTAATAACCTCCACTGACGGGATGGCGGCGCTGGGTTCGCGCACAATTGGTGTCAGCGTGCCATCGTAGTCGAACATGAACAAACGCCGCCGGGCACTGCGGTAGCGCTTGAATAGATCTACGCGATCCAGCGGCGGTGTAGCATCCACGTTCTTCCTGGCGCTCAAGACGTGAACCAGGCGATCGACGAAGCCAGTGATCCAGCTCTGGACATTGTTGGTCGACACGTGCTGGTACAGACTGCGATGCATGCGCTCCAAGTCGGCAGTCGGCAGCGTCAGCGCGCGATGGATGGCGTCGGCCACCACACTGTAGTCCCAGGGATTGATGTGGATGGCCTCGCGTAGACTACCGGCCGTGCCGCTAAACTCGGAGATGATGAGCGGGCCGTGGTTATCGCGCTGGCACACGACATACTCGAGACTGGTGGTGTTCATGCCGTCGCGCACCGACGTGATAAGACCAATGTCACCGGCACGGAGCAGAGCAAAGTACTCGTCCTGGCTCAGGTACTGAGGGTAGTGCTGGACGGGCGAGAAGCCCAGCGAGCCGTAGGTGCCGTTGATGGACATGACAAGCTCGTTGACGCGGCTAGCAATCTTGGCCTCCTCGCTGTCGGCACCCTCCTCGAAGGAGGTCGGGCTCGTGACCTGAATGAGGACGACGTGGTCGCGCCACTCCGGGTACTTGCCCAAGAAGCACTCAAAGGCGAGCAGCTTCTTGTCGACGCCGCGGATGCTATCCAGGCGGTCGCGGCCAACAATGATCTTCTTGCCTGCATACATGGTGCGCAGCGCATCGTACTTCTTGTTGACGGCGTCGCTCCAGGCGAAGCGTTCCACCCTGGCGATGTCTATTCCAATGGGAAAGACGTCAAACGTAACGTGGGCTCCGTAGGCATCGACACCGGTGGCCGAGGACTCGAAGCCGAGCACACGGGTGCAGCAGCTGGCAAAGTGGCGGGCGAAGCCGTAGCTCTGGAAGCCGATGAGGTTTGCGCCCAGCACGCCTTCGAGGATTTCCTTGCGCCGTGGCAGACAACGAAAGAACTCGCTACTAGGGAAAGGCGAGTGCAGGAAAAAGGAGACGTAGACGCCGGGCAAGTGCTGGCGCAACATGCTGGGCAGCAGCATGAGGTAGAAGTCGTGGATGATGACAATGTCGCCGGGCTTGTAGATCTCGGCAATCTTCTGGGCGAACTTCTGGTTCATGCGGTAAAAGTCGGCCCACTGCAAGCGCTCTTCGCGCCCGTCCGTTGGGCCGTGCTGCTTGTAGTGGAAGAGGCTGTAGAGCTCATGCTCGGCGTAGCGGCGCCAGCGGGACTGGTTCTTGAGGCGGACGCCGTCATCCGGGCCATAGTTGTCGGCGTCGTCGGCGAGCCACACGGGAACGGTCTTGATGCGGGTATCGTGCGACAGCTGCTGCTCGAGACGCTGCATTTCCTCGCGCGGGATGAAGAGGCCGTCGACATCGGAGTGCTGGGGCAGGACGGGGCGGAAGCCGTCGATGGAGATGGGCGCGGACAGTGGGTTCACCTTCGGGCCGGCCGAGCTACTTGTAGATGCGCCGGTCGCGCCGTTGGACCCATTGGGGGCGACGATAGGTGGCGTGTTGGGCGGCGAGATGACGTCGGGTGGGTGGTTCACCTCGCCGGTCCAGGCGACAACGGTGTGGTTCCACGGGGTGTTGTCGGAGGAGAGGTAGGAGAACGAGTCGAAGAGTGCAGACTGGCCGCGCCGGGTCTTTAGATCCTTTTGAACGAGTCAGTAGGCTGTCCGGTGTTCTTTTGCCTGCTTGTGTTCTGCTGCTTTCTGCTGCATTTCTGGCATTGCTGGCCTCACCGCCCTTTTCGCCCTTTTCGCGCTTTCAGGCTTTGAGGCAGACCACTTTCGTCTGACTCGCGATGAAGAGGTCCGTCTTCCGAGGTGCTCATCGCCTCGCCCATTTCCCAACTTTCTTTCCTTCGACTCTCTCGCTGTTCGCTTCTTCACTTACCCAGTCGGCTCCCTTGCGGTAGGTCAGGACGTAAGGGAAGTTGAAGGTGGCAGAAATGATGTTCCCGCTGAGTGCCAGGTCCGGGTTCTGCGCCTGGATCTCCGACAAGGACTCGCGTCTCTCGGCCATGGCTGTGACTGGGCGGCTCAATGGAGCGGTCGCGGGTCGCGATCGGCTGCGTCGTGAATGGACGGTGCGGAAAAGGCCGCAGGGAGAGTGGAAGACACGGAAGCGTGGAGGGCGCGGAGGCGCAGAGGCGGATGACGCTGCGAAGAAGGTCTGAGGCTGCAGAGTCTCCAAGGGAGCGGTCGGGAGGAAATAGCCGAAGCTGTCTAACGGTTCGCAGGCGTCAGTGCAGAGCAGACTTCAGTGACGAGGATGACAGCAACGCGCGTGTGTGTAAAGCGCAGATGCGGCGGTAAATGAGCGTCAGTTTGCTCTTCGACCAGAGTGTCCTGTGGGGAGAGGCTCGCGTGTTGTGGAGGCGGTGGGGGGAACGACTACGTAGTTGTGTGGGCGGGGCTCGTCTGGATTGTGAGGACGCTTCATAGCATGTGGTGCGTTAGTCGGCGTGTTGGTGGCAAAGCCTAAGGTCCAGATGGAGCGGGACAGCTGTAGCGCGGGAGAGGATGGGAAGCTGGAAACGTATAACGGGACTCGAGAACAATTGGTCGTATAGAAGAGGACGCAGAAGAGGCCGTTAGAGACCGTAGAACGCAGGGAGACGAGGCCGGACAAAGAGAGGCAAAAGGCGCCAGTGAGTGGGCAGCTCACCGCGTATATATTGACGCACACGCGCCGCAGCTGAGAAGAAGCCGGCCACAGAGAAGAAGCAGAGGTTAGGCCGCGATAAAATCAGGCAACAGTTGCAGAAAGGCTGCGATGCAGAGAAAAAACGGCGGGCGAGGGAGCACGGCGCGGGGCTATGCGCCGAGTGCAGGATACGGAAAGCAGTGAACAGACACGTGTGAGGGCGACAGGAGAGAAGACGGCGGTGGCAGAGTGCAGGACAAAAGCGAGGTTGAAATACAAGAGCACGATGTAGGGCCACGAGAAGCTGTGAGACGGGCTACGATGGCTACGTGTACGCCCGACACGCACGGCAGGAGGCTCTGGGCACCTTAGAGCATGACGTGCCGCGCGCCTTCCGCGTTTCGCACATCGTGTCCCGCGTCTGCCTTCGCTCGAACGGTCGCTCTTTCCTCGCAGCACAACTCTGTACAAAGTACTTTGTATACGAAGACGTACGAGACGTAAGATACGAGGCCAGACAGAACTAGAGAACTACACGGGCGCTGATTGGCGGGCGGGCATGGTGCTGATTGATACGAAGTAGAGTGGCGGGGTGTCTGGGGAGCAGTCGGGTTAGGTGGGGTTTTCCTTTGGGCGGGCGCTGGGCGAGGGGCCAGAACGGCGACAGGACATCGAGGCAGGCTTGGCTGCCAAATCGGCGTTTCGGCGTTTCGGCAGCGAAGAGGGCGAAGCGGACGGCCGGCAGAGGGAACTGGGAAGCTGCAGCCGAGCCGAGGAAGACGTCCGGGAAGGACCGGAATGAACCGAACGGGACGCGGCAGGTGCGACGTGCAGACGCAGAGGATGACGGGCGCGATCGGGGCAGGGACGCAGGCGGGGAGCACGAGGAAGGAGCGCCCAGCACATTCTACAATACACACACTGTATTGCTTTGATCGGGCGCGGTCGATTGGGCGTTGGGCGTCGCAGCACGGGCCGAGAAGGGAAAGAGGCCGGTCAACGGAGCGACGTGGATGCGTCCGCGAGAAGGAACGAAGGGCGGTGGCAGTCGGGTGAGCTGTCGGCCGACTGGCACAGGAAAACTGCAAAGAAACACTTTTGTTATACGGTATATCAAGATGGCAGCGGAAGCATACAGCTCGAAAGTAAAGTAAGAAGCCAGAAGCCAGAAAAGATAGAAAATACGAAGCAAGGCCCAGGCCGATGGAGAGATGAAGTGACTTGGACTTTACCCGCTTTTACTCGTAGTCTCCGCCATTAACCAAGAGGATACTGTCACGTGTCGTGGTCCCTGTTTTTCCTCCGTACCGAACACTCCGTGCATTCATCTTCACCGTCCGTCTGTCAATAATCTGATTGATAATTGCTACTACAACCAATGACACTACCCTGGCGAGCGTAAAACAGCGATGAGGAAGCCTTTGCTAGTACGACAGACTAGGGACGGCTTGGAGCAGAAGCCACAGATGACCCTTCGTTGTCTTTAAGCCTTTTTCTATCTCTACAGCTATCTGCAATATTATCTTCAATGTTTTTGTATTGTTCTAGTACACCTCTCGGTATGTAATGGCTAATAATTAAAACATATAACCAAGTAATGCCGTTTAAAACCGGTACTTTATAATAAGCATTTAAACTTGTTTCTTCGCCTTTATCCTCTCTTATTATTTAGGCTTCCATTTTCTGGAACCCGTCCCATCGCTGGAAGTTTCCGGTGTCGAGGTCGACGAGATCAAGCAGCCGTCCGACAATCTGACCGAGGATGTCATCTATTGTCGCAGGCTTGGTGTAGAAAGCAATCATCGGCGGTGCAACGATACACCCTGCTCTGGTAATCTCGCTCATGTTGCGCAGATGGATCTCGCTGAAAGGGGTCTCACGCACTGATAGAACAACCCGCCGGCGCTCCTTCAAGCACACATCCGCTGCGCGCGAAATGAGCTCGTCGCAAATACCAGCGTTGATACTCGCCAGTGTCTTGACCGAACAGGGAACGATAATCATGCCATCGATACGGTACGAGCCGCTAGCAATGGGTGCCGAGAGGTCGTGAGGGCTATAGGCGAAATCGGCCAGGGCGCGTACTGTTGAGATCGTGTAGTCTGTCTCATATTTGATCGTTGCGGCGGCCCATTTGGAGATAATGAGGTGTGTTTCGACATTGAGACGGCGAAGTGCCTGTAGAGTGCGAATACCGAGAATGGCGCCCGTTGCACCTGTGATGGCCACGATGATTCGCTTCCTACGTCTCTCACCCTCGGCGTGGTTTGGTTCAGTCATATTCAGAGCGAGGCCGGATGAAGTCGAAGCGGCATAATCCACACGCAATGCGTCTTGAGGTGTATAAAGGAAAAACGAGCAGCCATGAGTGACAGCACTTTCTTATGTGGACTTAAATTGCCGCAATACAATATATACCGAAGGGTCCGAGTCAAGAGTTTGCGAAGATTGACGATCAATTCAACTCGGGGGGATTCGGGGCGTTCGGGTCTCTCGGCGGTTTCGGCGGCTTCGGCGATCTTAGCGGCTTTGGCGGCCATAGTACTGTGCTATTACTGTAGCCCCTGCGTACTTGCAATGGGACGACCTAATTGTATAAAGCAGTAACAGGACCGATTGTCGAGAATCTCAACCTGAAAGGCGGCGCCTCAATCCGCAAGGCCCATGAAACCAATACATAGGCACTGCTCAACAAGCCCAGGGCCAGGATAAACGGCTTTGAAGGCGCGGTGTGGTCTTTTCTCCAGACACCCCCTTTACCGCCCTAAGTTCCGCTTATGCGTAGTCACCAGAGGTCCAGTATTGTAATACTTTTGAATGCCAGTCCAACTTGCGTGCGTATGAGGTATCCTAAAAAACACATGAATAGTGAAGTCCTTCGTAGACAAGAACTTCAGCCAACTCCCACTTCCCGCACTGCGCCGCCGTCTGCTTCTATTGTAATGACTTCTTCCAAATCCTAGGCCATGGGATTTTCCATGACAGATTCCCCTCCAGCTTGTCGCCGCCGTTAAACTGAACAATACACTCCCTGACCATAGGGTCCGTCTCCATCTCCTGCCAAACACCCAATGCCAGCTCGTCCGCCTTTATTTCGTCATCCAGTTCCTCATCGTCGTCCTCTACGTCGGATGATTTACTACAGCAAGACAGGCTGCGTAGCCACGAAAACTTTCCACTAGACTTTGGTCTCGTGCGCCACACATCGCGGATGGTGATGTTGCGAAGCACAGCGAGATAGCATAGCTCGATGACAGACATACCGGTCAGAATGACAATCAAGGTCAGCCACCACGAGAGGTCTCGACCGAATGTATGAAAGAAGCCGCCGCGAACCGCGTAGGGTGATGGTTGCTTGGTGAACATGCCAGCAAGAATACAGTTCCACACAAACCAGCCAGCGACTGTAATGAAGAATGCAATCAGCACCGGCACCGACTTGCTATGGGTCCTCAGCATGCTGAGAAAATTAGTACACGTGTATTCCAACTGCGGTGGTCCTCTCTGAATTCTGAAACTTACAGAAGGCGGACGTTTGTCCAGAGAATGCAGGTACCATAGACAAGATCGCCCAGAGGAAAGATGCCGGCATCAACACTGTTGGCGAAGGCGCCATATCCAGCCCAGCATGCGAACCAAACTCCCAACCCGGCGACCACACCGGTCACCATCCAGCTAATGTATTTGGCGGGATTCAGTCCCCTGCCAAGCTGTCCATATTTGTACAGCTCCGGAACCGCAAGCAGGACACTTTCTCCCAGATCACGCTCGACAACAGCCGGTACAATGACTGCCAGGCTCGTGAAAAGCACGTTGAGAACCGTCAGACTCCAGCTGTCATAGATTGAGGTGCCGGTAAATCCCGTGTACCATTGGTAGCAGATGGCGGGCGTGTAGAAAAACATCTCTTTCCAAAACGTAGACAGGATGAACTGCGCTGTTCGCACGTAGTTCCAACGCCCATGGAGAAGTAGTAAGCGGCCGAGGAAGCGGAACTGGGCAATGCTGTAGTCCGCAACGCGAGCAGCCTGCAAGCCCTCCCGACCGGAGACACCGACGCCCACATGGGCCTCGGCAAGCATGGCCAGATCATTGGCACCATCGCCGATAGCGAGCGTCAGGCCGGGGTGGCTTAGGCGGGACGCATCCGCAGACCCGTTCCCGTGGCGAATGCCATGGACCAGGAGGGCCTTTTGCGACGGAGATGCCCGACAGCAGATCACAGAATCCACGAGGGGGATGATGCCGTAAAAGAGCCCGCTCACATCGACGTCGGATGCGTACATGGCTGTGAACGGGTCTTGGCGTTTGTCGTTATTCGATATAGTCGCTTTTTGCAGCTCGATGGCCCCCAATGTATGACCATCAATAACAAGGACTGTATGGTTTTTTAAGCGTCGGAACTGGGGTGGGCTATTCTTTCGCTGCCACCAGCTATGACTCGCCGCCGGGGCTGTTGTGGGTTCGCGAACACCCTGCAGACCCAGTGTCTCGGCGAGATGCAACATTTGTCCAGCTAGGTCGCCGCGGGACTCGTCGAGAATGTGTATGTCAGAGTCAGGACGGCAGATACGAGCGGAGTGGGCGATATTAATGGCCGTCTCACGCTTGTCGCCGGTCAGCATCCAGATCTTGATATTGGCCCGCCGAAGCTTATCGATGGTCTCAGGAACGCCCTTCTGAAGCTTGTCCTCGATAGCGGACGCGCCTAGCAGGCAGAGGTTTTGCTCCATGACCTCGCAAGTAGTCTCGATACGCTCCTGGCGGTCGGTGAGGCTGGTCGAGGCGGCGAGGAAGTCCCTCTTCCACTCCCGGTACGCCTCATCGGTGACGTATTTTTCTGCGTAAATCAGCGTGCGCAGGCCGTCTGCGGCATAGCCGTCCATGTGCTTGAAGCATTGCTCAAAGGTGTTGCTTTCATCTTCTGTCAGCAAGTTATCCAAGAAAGCAAACTTGTCTGACAGTTGCGTCTTCTGGTACGACAGGTCCCGCGACAAGCGCGCAGCAGATGTAGACGTTCGAAATGGCACATCTAGAGACATGGCAGGCATTGCAGCAAGCCGTGACCGGAACACGTCGGCAGAAGTCCTCCCGACGCCCTGCACATCGAGGGAAGGGCGTTGTGTCGTGCTCCGGCGTATGGTCACACTAGCCCGGGACTCGTACTGACCACTCTTCCGAATAAGTTCGCGCTCCACCTCTGCACTCTTGCGAACATCGCGCGCTACTTTCAGGGCCAGCGGTGACGAAGTCAGTCGCGGCATGATGACGGAGTCAGCACCTTTGCAAATAAGCCACAAGCGGCCGTCGGGCCGCCGCACAATGACAGACATGCGTTTGCGTTGACTGCTAAACTCCAGGACGTCGACAACCTCGTATACTTCTTCGACCGGTTGTTCCGAGTTTGCATAGGTAAAGCGCAGCGTGGTAGACGTTGATGACTTATGGATGACAAGGAAGCCTAGGTCTTCAGCAGCCTTGACGAGAGCGAGTTCGTCGGGTGAAGATGCCTGGAAGCCAACGATTTTTCCCTCCTTCAATTCCGGAAGACACGTATGACACAGCGCCATAGCTATGAGGTAACTGACGACTTTCTTCGAAAACGGAGAGGAGGGTCGCAGCCGAACATATTCCATCATGTCATTGGTAGTTAATTCGGGTTGTTGGCGGCCGGGCCACCCAGCAGAGCGCCACTGCGAATGGGATAGCCGGGTAGGCTGTGGCTCGGTAGGTGAGGCCACAGTAGAGGTATCGGCGACAGACGATCCCTCGTGAGCTGTCTGCGTTGTCGTGATTTCTGGCTGGGCTGCCTCATCACTCTCGCCCAGGCTTCCAAGAGATATCGGATCGGCAGAATCCGTGCCGTCCGCGGTATTTTCCAGGTCCGCAATGTGATGCCACGACGTGCCCGCTACACTGATTTTGCGGAATTTCATCACATTCTCGGTGAGCGTGCCTGTCTTATCGGAGAAGAGGTAGCCGATTTGACCGAGGTTTTCCAGGATGGTGTTGGTATTACAACGTGCCGGGGTGTCGGATAACTCGTCATACATGCCGCAGTCCCAGTTCAGCATGATCATCTGGAAGAGCTTAACTATCTCCAGGCTGACGTACAGAGACAAGGGGACGACATTGTTAAACTGGATGGCAAAGCCGAAAATGATTTGCACGGCCTTGACACCGGCGTCCTTGAGGTACCATGAGCGTTTCTCTACGCCGCGATGGAAGAAGTAATACGCTATGGAGAGTCCGGCGGCTAGCAGGACCACGTATGTGGCTAGACACAACACAATTGTGTTTGTCACATGCTCCAGAGCCGGCTTCTTCGTCCGCGGGTGGAGATTGGCATTCATGCGAATCTTGCACTCTTCGCCCGTGTTCAGGACGAGGCCCACTGCCATGGGCGTGTTTCTGATGGTGCAACCACGCAAGATCACTTCGGTGGTGGTGAGCGGGAGCGTCTTGCCGTCGACAGTAGCACGGCCGTCAAAGCGGTACAGGTCGGGGTTCGGGTCCTCGACGATGAACTCGGCGCCGGGCGCGGAGAGCATGCCCTGGATTGTGGCATAGCGGCCGTCCTCGAGGCCAGCAGGGACCTGCTTGCTCTTGAGATTGGTCTCACCGTCCAGCGCCATAGTCTCGGCATAGGCCATTCCGCCCTCGCCGTTGGCGTGTAGCAGGAGGATATCCGCGGGGACATCTTCGTCGCGCGCAAGCCGGACAATGTCGCCAACGCGAACATCGCGCCACAGCACCTCCGCCCAGCCGAGGCCACCAAACGGGTCCTCGGCCGGAAGTTTACGCGACGGCGGAGGGGGCGGCGGTTGGCGGTTGGATGTGGCCTGGCCCCAAGCCCAGGACGTGACACGATCAACTGCCGACGCAAAGAAGCTGGTGGTGCCACGGGTATGGGGTTGGACGTAGCCGACGGGCCTGAGGACGGAAGCAATGGCCCTGTTCTCCCTGGTGTCCTCGCAGTGGCGTCTATAGTCGTCAAAGCCTTCCTTGAGCATGGTCAAGAGAATGAAGCACAGCAGCGGAACAATGGTGGTGTAGCTGCCGGTGGTACTCAAGCCGGGAATCATCTGCGGGATGCCGATGCACAAAAAGTAGAAGTTGCCGAGCCGCGAGAACTGGGCGAACAGCTGTTTCGGGACAAAGTCGATCGGGGTATAGCGGGCGGTGCGGATGATGTTGGGGACATAGCTGCGGAGGTGGCCGCGGCGTTCGTCATGAAGACGCTGAGGCATCGCGGCATTGTCGGCCAAGCGCAGCGGAACATGGCGGCCGTCCGTGGAGGGCGGAAGGGTTTCGCGGCGCAAGATCAGCTCGAAGAGGAGGATGTGAAGCCAGGCAGAAATGGCGGCGGCGACCGGGCGGTGCAGAGACGCCGAAGGCCGGCTGGCGTCCGGTGCGTGCGAGTCAGACGGACGTCGTTTCTCGTCAACGCTGACCAGATGCGGCAGATCGTTGCCGTCGCCATCCGGCTTCGCTGGCGGCAGCGAAGCACCCTCGGACGGTGTCATGGTAGCGAAGACGGGGACAAGATCATGGAGGGCGGCCGAGGCGGGCGGACGAAAGAGCGGACGGAAGTTGAGCAGGGCGCGAGATGGACACGATCCGGGCAAGGCGAGAAAACGAGCGGAAGAGGCGGAACGAGCGGATCCAACACGAGGCAAGGCGCGGCGGCCAGCGAGTCAGGTTGAGCTGCGGGAGCGGCGCGTGGGCGCTATAAGAGGACTATACTCATATGCATAGGACCGGCCCGCCGTTTAGACAAGTGAGCCAGGGAGGCAGAACCGGGAAGCATGGCGTCGGGCGTCAGGAACTGGCGAAGTTGACGTTGGAACGTCGGCGCCGAACAGGCCGGAGGAAGATACGAAGTAAATTGACAAAACAGTGGGCGTCTTGCAAGCCATCCGGGCTAATCCGAAATTACGGAGCAGATCTACGGTACGGAGTACGAAGTACTGCGGAGTACTCCGATCCCGTTCGAGCCAGGGCAGCACAGCCACAGGAGCGAAGACAGTCGCAGAGACAAAGCGAATAATGGGTGGATTTAATCGTTGTGGTTTCTATGTAGTTGCTATACAAGCTTGCCAGTATCATCTAAACTTCTGACGCTTTTCGCGAGCAGCAGAACCCCTTGGAAGACACTGCTGGGTATTGTCTTAGTACGCGGACAATGGGTGACTGGCATGCAATGGCGGGCTGCAAATGGCGCTTTTATTACATGCAAGCGGATGACAACCACGTGGAAGTAGCACAGAGAATCAAAACAAGCAGCGGAGCCTTGTCTCTGGAACAGAAAATACTCCGTACTCCGTATACGTTACAGGATCCGCAAACCGATTCATTGATCGCTCTAGCTTACACGCTGTTGCTTCGACGTGCAATACCGCCAAAGTAATCCAAGCGGCGTAGAATCTCGCAG
Organism: Grosmannia penicillata; assembly: GCA_002778075.1. Lineage (NCBI taxonomy): Eukaryota > Fungi > Ascomycota > Sordariomycetes > Ophiostomatales > Ophiostomataceae > Grosmannia > Grosmannia penicillata. Next base: position 764,505 of record PCDK01000018.1, on the reverse strand, counting down.
TTCAAGACTTCTCTAATGGTTCTAATAAGTGCAGCTATTACACATATAAAGGCATCAGATCCGGCAATCGACCTGGCTTGATCCAAGCATTCGCCGTCTGTTGTTCGTCACTCGCCATGCCAGGTCTGCGTCATTCCTCTTCACCTTCGCCTGCAAAGGGATCAATCTCCTCATCCTCTTCGAGGACAGGACCATTGCCGTCCACATCCTCCGAATCCACGTCGCTCCCCTCATCCTCGTCCTCGTCGCCCACCACGTCGCCCGTAATCGAGCTCCCTGCCCGGCTGTGTGAGTAGACCGAGGCAGACACCGATCCCGCGCGGCTACCCAGTCCCGCTCCCGGTCGATCGAGCATGCGCCGCATCGCGTCATAGTTGATCCGCTTCGAGAACCCACGCCGCTCCATCGCTTCGACTGCCGCTTCACCGGGTGTCGACGCCGGGCTCGTTTGGCCCTCGCCAATCTTGGGCTTCTTGGGCCGTCTTCGCGTCTGCTTCTTCGTTCCGTTGGCCGCCGCCATCTTGGCACGAAACTCACGCTCCTGCCGCATCCGCAGATATGCCCGGTTCTCGTTCATCCAGATCTTCTCCTTCGCCGCCGCCTCCGCGTCTGACAGCAGACAAAACTGCACTTCGAGATCGTCCTTGAACTCATCCTCGTCTACCTCAGGGCTGTCCGACACTGCTGGCTTCGCCGGGCACGGTCCTTCCGACCCCGTGTCGCCAGAACTAGCCGCAGCACTGGCGGCGATGCCCATCATAATCGCCTGGGCACGCTGCTCGGCTGATGCGAAGGCGCGTGCATGCTCGATGCAGCCAGGAGAGTTTATTGCCTCTGTCATCTCCAGTTCCAGGTTTTCTTCGTCCGCACGCCACTCGTCATCCACATAGTCCGGCTCATCACCGCCGCTCGTGGCTGGTAACGTCCGGCAAGAAGAGCCCGTCGGGCCACGTCGCCGTCGCCGCTGATTGCTGCTACTCTGACTGCCCGCTTCTGACGCTGTCTCGGCGGGTGTGCCCGTGGTGCCTGCGAAGTCGACTGTGGGTGATGCTCCCGTCGCGGCATCGCCGAATTCCTGTGCCAGCGAGTCCAGCTGCTGGTCGATCTCCAATTCGCTACCGTCCACCTCCAGCGCTTGCTCGATGATTCCGAGGTCGGTTTGCGGGTGCTCACCTGGACTCTCTCGCTGTGGCAACGGTGGCACGACGAAACCGTCCACATCGACCACGCGGGGCGGTGCCCCTTCCTGCACCGCCGGCGCTGGTGTCGAGGCCGCTGTACTGGCCTCCGATGCATCCCCCCTCTTGCGCTTCAACGGACGTCGCTTCTCGGCCATCCGCGCCTGGTACTCCGAGGTCTTTTTGTATACAGAAGGAGGATCATACTCCTCCGAGAGAAAGTCCTGGGCTAGAAACTCCTCGACGGTCATCTTGGCCGACGGTAGCTCCTTAAACTCATCTAGCCGCATCTGCAGCGTTGCCATTGTCACCTTGGCAATGTAGACGACTTCGCGTACAGTGCGGCGAAAGTTGTACATGCGGGCAGCCATGATAAGGCAGGCACCACAAATACCGGCTGGCCGACGACCCATGACCATCCAGTCACGGTCCATGCGCTGTACGAGACGCACTGCTGTCTCGGCGACCTTGTTCGTCATCGTATCAAACTCAAGCTTGGCGGCGAAACGGAAGATGAGGTCCTCCACATAAATGGGCTGCACATCGCGGGCAGCAACATCGATAGTTTGCAGTAGCTTCTTGAATGTGCGGCCAAGGAAGAAGACCTCCTCCTTCACCAGATCGGCAAGGTCGATGAGCATGATCTTGCACGGGTTGGCGTGCGTAGACTTGCGGCAGGCGGCGTAGAGACACACCGCCACGACGTTTTGTATCTTGCGGCCCTGGACAAAGTTGGCGCTCGAGGCGAGCTTGTAGTACTGGAAGCCGACGGTAACGGTGTGCTCGGGAATATTGAGCTGGTGTGCGTAGCCGGCCATAAGCATGCGGGCCTCGCGCAGCGTCCGCTCGCGGGCTTCGGCCGAGCCGTTGCCGGCGACGCGTCGATGCCCGATGCCTGCCATCGGTCGCACACCACCCTGGTCGGCACTGAGGAAACTGCCCTGCACGATTGCGCCGCCCTGTGCGTTTTCACCAAAGGACACCTCAGCGACGATGTTGCTGTCGTCGGCAACGCGTCCACACGTGCGACAGGTACCGTCCACCACATTGGGGTTCGAGCAGTTCTTGTTCGGGCACTGCGGCCGGGCTGAACTCCGGGTCGGGGGAGGAGGGCCGGCAGCCGCCGAACCAGGCGTCGAGGCACGCGAAGAGGCCGTCGCGGCGGCAGCGATCTGTTTGCGGCGCCATTCGCGATCCTGGATGGCTTTGATGGGGTTGACACGGTTCGAGCTCCGGGGCCGGATCTGATGGCCAACCGAGAACTTTTTCGGCAGGTTCGTGAGCGAGGCCATAGCGGCAGGGGCTGTGTGTATATCGACGTCTGAGCGGCGTGTGTTTGAGTACTTATACACAATCGTTTACACAATCGTGATAGCGTGTAAGCCGACCTCTCGGCTGAGAACGAAGATGAAACGCGTCCGCGAGATCAGATCACTGGCAGGCCACCAGGATCGTCGTTGTATCGTATAACCTGACAGCGCAATGCAGTGGCGAAGAGCAGGAGCACCACCAAGGCTGTTTTCGCGTGTGTAAAAATTGCCCGTCGCGTTGCCAATCAAAGTCTGTGGAGTGGGTGACGGCGATGATAAAATTTGTTACTGGTGATGCGTTTGGATACTGGCAGTGGAGAGAGAGATTTTTTTTCGTTGCCCGCCGCAGGCGGGAGCTAACAAAGCGTCGTGGTCGAGTGGAAACGTGTACGTGGGCGTTGGGTCACGTGTCGTCTAGGTCTAGGTACAAGGCACAGTGTTCGAATGCCGCTACGAGTACTCCGTACTTTTGCTTTTACGGCCAGGAAAGCGTTTCAAGTGGCTATCAAAGAAAACGTTATCGACCGTATCTAAGTCTTCCCGTGCACTTAGCCGCTCATGTTGAGGTCCAGCATCAGTCCAATAAGCTTCAACGCTCTACTCAGCTAGGCCTATGGTCTCTGCTATCACATACACCTGAAAGTCGCGCGGCAGATGCGGGGAACTTAAGCGAACTGTGGCAATACCCAGTCCTAGCAGTCTGACAAGTAGCTGACGGCGGGCATACGCACAAAGCTGCACACAACCAGCTCGAACAGCAAGTTATTCAAACGTTTTGAATTAAGCTATGTCTGCCGAAGCGTATACAGTTTGGCCTCCTACAAACGAGGCTGCCGAAGCCCAGACATGGGAGTTTATGGATTGCCTTGACACCGAAGCTATATGCCGTCTGGCATCAAGGTTTAACGGCGGCCAACCGTGCAGCTTGTTTCGCAAGAGCGTATGCGGCAGCTTTAATGCGTGCTTTTTTGTCGATTTTGCAGAGACTTCGAGTATTCAGCGGACGCGGTGGGTTGTACGCCTGCCGATCATGCCGCTGCTGCATAATGCCTGGATGAAAGTTCAGAGCGAGGTGGCCACAATGAGGTTAGTCCATAGCTGAGCGTTGTGCGCCGATTGTTTCGTTATACGCTGTTCCTACTTTATGTGGTTATGTATGCGATCCCGCATAATTGGGAATTTTACTAAACATGAACTCTAGATATGTGCAGCAAAAGACAACGATTCGCATCCCCAGGGTCCATGCGTTTGGAAGAGACGAAGAGCTTGGATGCTCAATCTCCGGGCCATTGCGGTGTTGCTACTTGATTACTGACTACGTCGATGGGCATCCTCTAGATGTCGACGAGCTTTTACACGATTCTGCTGAGCGCCAGCAGTCTTTCTACGGCCAGCTACTAGACATCCTGGCGCAGTTACGCACACTTGAGCTCGACACCGGCGGATCCCTCATGCCGAGTCCCCGTGAGGACGACGATCCTGTCATAGGAGACCTACAGACGATGGCGTACAGCGAGCTGCAGCGACAGAGGCGTGGCCACGCGCAGATACAGCTGCATACATACACTTCGGCCGCTGATTATGTATGGGCACAGTATGCTGTTTTGCGGGAGCTCTACGACGTTCCCTCGACGACAGCAACGCTGGGAAACGTGCGTATGGAGACATATGCACTTCAGGCCCTTCCAACATGCATCGATACTTGCCTACGGGCCTCGATGCGGCGCACGGAGCACTGCGGCGGTAAATCATTTGTCCTGTCGCATACAGATCTCCGCGAGTCCAATATTATCGTTGATGCAGATATGCGCATCCAAGCTGTGATTGACTGGGAGTGGGCTGCTGCTGTGCCTGTGCCATGCTTCCTCCCGCCGACATGGCTCGCCGGTGAATTCGCCGACGTGTATGTGGCTAGCCTGGCTTACTCACGCGCCTATGGCAACATGTTTAACATACTCGCTGCTCGCGCCGCTGTGCACGGCGGCGCCTACCAAACGCTAATGGAATCTTGGGGCGCCGACCTACCCGGGCAGATCGACTGTGCTCTGCCGCTACTCTCAGTCATCTTGCCGCGTCCCTACCGCCTTGTGCCAGCATTCTACTATTGTATCTACCCGACTCTTTACGATGTCACGGAGAGCATGCCTGCGGCACATCTGGCGCACCTGTACACACTGGACGCTAAGACCAACGGTCCGCTGACACAAGAAGTGTGCCGGCGGCTGTCAGCGTCAGCAGCGTATTGTCGTCATCTCATCTGCCGGGGCATGCTGCCGGCCACGCCAAGTCCACCACCAGAAAGAATGCTCGACAAACTGCGACAGCGGGACAAAATGGACGTGATGTCCCTGCAGGCGGCACTCGCAGCGTGCACAACCCGGCCACGGTGGCCAGTGGAGGACGATATGCTGCGCATTAGGGTGGAAGCAGTCCTACAGGCGTCGATCATGCCACGGAATGTCAAGCCCGTTCTTGGGACTGTGGAGCAACCACTAGAATTAGACGGGGTTCGAGAAAAGATGTAATGATGTAAAGGTCAATGAAACCGAGATCTCATAAATATTAGCAGTACGAATAACGGACACAATACATGGCAGCAGACAGCACGAACGACACACGCAGTAGGCTACGCTATTACGGCCTGCAAAAGTCAACATACGCGATATTTACAATGGTACTGGGTTTTCTGGAAGAAGCACTACGAAGCGGCTAGAGTAAACTCACTGCCATGGTCCATTGACTTGCGAGAGACAGTACAGTTTTCGCCGCTTATCCACAAGACCGATGGCGAGAGCACCAATGAAGCACACAGACAAGTTGCATCGAAACGCACGGCAAGAAGTATAGGGAGGGGTAGGTTCTATTGGAAATGACAGACTGGCTGCTAAGTTTTGAGGAGTCCCAGCCAGTACATTTATGTCAATCTCTAAACTGGCTAAGCCCTTCCTAATTTCTCTCCTCCCTTTGGTTGTTAACTTTGTTGCGTTCTGGGTATTGTCTTGCGGCCACCCACAGGGCAACACGGCAGACGTCCAGACCCATTACGAGACAAAGAGAAAAGCCCGGGACATGATTCTGTCAAGGGCCAATACGCACAACCAAAGGTAATTGCTTCGACGACCTGTGGATGATCGACGAACCCCCCTTTAAGCTCGACAGTGTTTCTTTTTTAGAACTCGCTCGCGCCCCGAAAATAGATGGCTCGCCTGACGACACATCGTTGGCACAGACAAATTGCTAGAATATGTGGCGAGATGAACGCACAGTTGGCGTTTAGGCAAGCATCAGTAAGGTTGACCAGCCTCACAAAAAGTGAAGATAGAACAGAGACGAGAAATCGCCCGCAAAGCTCCACATGGTGTTCCAATTTGACGACAAAGCCGTAGTATTCCTCGTGCTAATTCGACCACTTTCTTCGTGCGGGTAGCCATGCATGTGCTCGGCGTGCTTGTGTGTGGCGGAGGTTTCCGGCGTCTGTCAGGAGCTGTAGACAAAAGAAATCGAAAAGATTGAACTGCTGAACCACAGGCAACGACACAGCTGGTAGCACAACGCGCTCCGGCCCAAGCTTAGAAAGAAGAAGAAGCAAAGCCTGCGTCCCGCAGAGGCATTCTTTCGCGCAAGGCCAGTCGTTCCCAGTCCGCCCAAACTCATTAAATCGATGCTTTACAAAAGCAAAAGATTGTGCGACACTTCCAACTAGCGGAAGTGCTGAACGCTCGCTATTTTTTTTGGTGTTTTACGGCGTCCTAGGCCAGCGCGTCCACGAGCGTGTACGCAAAAACAAAGGGGGAAAATGCATCTGATCGGGGATGATGGCCGCGAACGAAACGCATTTCATCGGTACGTCTGTGCATACGAGCTGTCAACCTCAAGGGCCGTTCAGATCGTCCTCGGCGTCCGGGCATTGGACGCATCGATGACGTCGTCGAGGTGGTTGCACAGCGCGACGAACAGGTCGAAGAAGAGTTTTCCGCCTTCTCCGCCCCTCTCCATCTCGGCCTGCATCGTTCCGCTGCGCTTGAAGGTCTTGCGGCAGCGGATGATGAGAGCCAAGTAGTGCGCCCGAAGGCGGCTGTCGGTGTCGGGCGTATGCACGTAGCAGAACTGGGCGCTCCGCAGAATGGTTGCGACGTCAATGCCACTCTGCAGGCCCTGCTTGCGCAGGGCGAGGTGCTTGAGCTCCTCGAGCTCGTAGCGATCGGCAGCGCAGTAGATGACTGTGTCCCGCAGTAGGTGCTCGCCTACGCTCGAGAGGTAGACGGTAGGCTCGACGGCAGACGACGACACGACGCCGGGGGAAGCGGCAGCGCCGTCAGTGGTGCCGGCAGTGCCAGGGCAGGGTGAATGAAGGCCGCGCGCGCGGCCCAAATCGGGGGAGGCCTCGGGAGTAACTAGGCCATGGTGGCCGCGGCGGGTGTGGTGTGGGGATGGCGGTGCTGCGTCCTCGAGCTGCCACGAGCCGTCGCTCTGGCTCTGCAGAAGTCGCGGGTAGTAGTCGCCCTTGTAGAGGTACTCGAGCACCGCCGAGAATACTTCGGGTTCCTCGTCCGGCAAAGTAATACGCTTGGACGCGCCCAGGTCCGGACTGTGGGGGCTGCGGCGCAAAAGCTCCGCGAAGAAGGGACTCTGGCAGAGCACATTCTCGTGGGCGGCAAACAGACGGCCCTCGCGGCCCACGGTCAGCGTGACAATGGGCGACGGCGGTCCGGCCAGTGACGGGCCGTCCGCCAGGAGCGCGTCGTCGCCGTGCACCTGAGAAAGCGATCGCTGCAGCCTAGACCGTTTCTGGGCGTCCCGTGAGGAGAACGACCCGGCGCCATGTTGTGTTCCGCCACTGCGCTTCGTCAGCCTCGCCGTCTTGTCAACGCGGTGGTGCGAGTCCGCCGCCGGGGCGGGGGCATGGGCCCGGAACGCGCGCTTGAACATGATCGGAGGAGGCGAAAGAGCGGCGTAGAGGCGTGTGGGCGTGCAGGTCGTGGCCGGAGACAGGTGATGAGTGGCAGGCCGGCGAATGCGCAACAAACGACGAGCGAGGAGAGAATGACGCACAAGGGAGAGTGTTGACAGGAACCCGGGCAGGAAATACCAGAGGCTGGATATTCCTATGGAGGCTTTGCGGTCCTTTTGGTTGTGTGTAGGGGAGAAGGGGAGAGAGCGAAAGCAAGAGGCGGGCGGGGTCGGTTTTTATATGACCGACGAGTTTGGTGAGCAGCCCTGTTTTTGGCTTTCGGGCGCTTCTGAGCGGCGCTTCTGAGCTGCCTTGTCTCGAGCGAATAGCAGCGCGGCTACGGCTGCGACGTGGGCTTGTCTGCCTTGGCGAGCCGGACGGGAGCCTCAAATCGAAGCAGCCAGCCAGAAGCAGCCAGACGGGCCAACGCTCGGGCGTGCGCTGGCCAACGAGAAGGCGTCTGCAGCCGATTGGCTGCTGCCATCGCCAATCATAGCATCCTGCATGGCCGCGTTTGCTGGGACAAGAGGCACGCACGCAGGCTGCGCTGGCACCGGTGAACTTGCACCGTTCTGAGGCTTTGCGCTTTGCGCTTTGCGCTTTGCGCTTTTGGGTCTGCGCTTTCGCATGCGAATAAAGGTACTCGCCCGGTTCTTCATCGTCTTCATCGCGAGTCTTGGCCCGGTTCTTCCTCCATGTAATACTCCGTACAGAATTCGTCCTGTCCTATCTCCCTGTCAGTTCCATCTTTTCGGTCACGGTCAACCGCTTCCTGGCGCTTCCAATATCGAGACACGGCTGGCTCACATTTGTTCACCATCAACTGACCATCTTCTTCATGCTCACGTGGTCATACTTTGTAGTGAGGCGCCCACCGCGTCTGTATCTTGCTTGATTGTCTGTGCCATGTTCACCGTTGCCGGCACTCCTCGCATGCCGATAGAAATCGTGGTTTGTTGTCGCCAAGCTGGGTAACTGAGCACATGGAAATGCTCAGCCCGTGATGCCACGCAAATTGCACCAGTTCCAGGTCGGATTGCCCATGCCGTAAAGACAGTGTGGGCAGGACACCGACGAGGTCTTGCACTGACGAGAAGAGTGTGTCATATTCGTGTGCTCTTGTACTGGGATTGTTTTGACGTTGAAGCTATTAACATCGTGCGGAGAGAGTACCTTTTATGTAGACTCTGTATAAAGCATTTTGTACTCTCTTCACATGCACAAAAGGCAGGTGGCGTGACGTCGCGTAGTACCCACTCTTTCCTCACCAAGTCTACCAATCGTAAGCTAGGGTTCCTGTCGGGAAATTTGGCCTGAAGTACAGCACAGCGGCCACATCGCATCTTCGCCTTCGCAGCGGCCAATCTGTGGACACGAAGCAGCTACGCCTTGCGCATTTTCAGCCATTCCGATGTTGTCGACCGTCGCAAACCCGCGCCAGCTTGCGGCCCAGGTTCTCAACTTTGGCCTGATTTTATCGACAGCCTTCATGGTGCGCGCCTCCCGCAGTGCCCTGGCCCCAACTATTTTCCTGTTTTCCTGTTTTCTTGTTTTTCTTGCCGAGCCCACTGGCTGCAGACACGTGCTAATCTGACTGCTCTAGATATGGAAGGGCCTCTGTGTTGCTAGTGACTCGGCTTCGCCCATTGTCGTCGTTCTCTCCGGCTCCATGGAGCCTGCCTTCCAACGAGGCGACCTGTTGTTTTTATGGAACCGCAATCTCCTGCAGGAGAACGATGTCGGCGAGGTAGTCGTCTACAATATCCAAGGCAAAGAGATACCAATTGTCCACCGTATCGTGCGCAAGTTTGGGACGGGGTGAGTGAGGATCAATACGCACAAGGATTGACGAAATCGGCATTGGAAAGAACTACGGCACAACAAATTGAAGCCGAATCGGAGGAAGGCTAGCTAACCATGCAGACCTCATGCGAAACTCTTAACAAAGGGCGACAACAACGCCGCCGACGATACGGATCTCTACGCGCGTGGACAAGACTACCTTGAGCGGAAGGACATTGTTGGCAGTGTCGTTGGCTATGTCCCATTTGTCGGCTACGTGACGATCATGCTGACCGAGCACCCATGGCTAAAGAAGGTCATGCTGGGCCTGATGGGCTTACTTGTCGTTCTTCAGAGAGAGTAATGAGGTCGGGCAGCATGCATCCAGAGCCTTGAAAAAGCATATGGCCACGACCTGTGCGTGGCCCTTGTATTCGTTTAGACAGCTTCTGGCGCATATAAGGAAATAAGGAGGGGCAATATCATACGTATTGAATTTGAGAATGGTCTCCCGACATGCTATGCTTTGTCGAGGGGAATAATCGTGGCTAATAGGGTCAATTCTCTTTGCCTGCAACTTGGACGGTCTGCAGCCCTTGCAGATGGGCATGGTGAACATACGAGACTCCAGCTTCATTCTTTGCAAATTGACCGGCATCCAGTGTAAGATCATTGCCGGGAGAGACCCCGGAACGCAAATAAGTAAGTAGACATGTGATAACTAATGAAGCGAAAGAAACCCGCAAACATATCATCGAGACGGCCCCCCAGTTTCATGGGCGATTCATGACAGTGCGTAAAGCAACCGGTCTGAACGCATATTCCCAGGCCCGTGGTCTTTCAAGGGTGTCGGGCTATGCGGGTTAGCGTAGGGAGGACAAAATACGTGTGAACAAAGAAGTACGGCTAAGCGGTAGTAGACAAAGAGGCACAGTACTGGATTCTATGCCACAGTCGTTCTGGTATGTCTCGTCCTGTATTTCGTCGCGCTACAGATACCCCATCTGGTAGCAGGAGGAAAAATAGAGTTACCAGCCCTAGCCGTTAAGCTAGGAGGATGACCGACAAACGTCTCTGCATCCTTCTATCAGGGAGATGCCAGGATGGCATTCTAGTTAGAGCTATCACCTCGTGCGAGTTTCAATACATGTACGAGTTGTCGTAGTCAGCATCCGCTTCGTATCGTACGACTTCGACTTGAAACTGACTGTAGACTCATCAATCTCCTTCTGCGTTGCATCGCATGGGGAAAACAAGGTGCTAAGAAACAAAGCCATGCAAGGGCGCTTACGATACTCATGTCCGTTCATCTGCGAATTCGAGTTTGAGTGGGAGGGTCCGAATTGCGTCGCAGAAACGGCCTTCACCTACGTGGGTGGGGCTTCGTAGCTGAGTGTCTGGATCAGGAACGGGCATAGGAGATGACAGTCGGCATTCAGATGCACCGGCGCGGGGTTACGTATTACGTGCGGGTTGATGGCCATTGCCCGTCCCACTGAAATCGGCATCGTGTCTCTGGATGCAAATCGGATTTTTAGGCATGTCCTAGCGCCTCTGCCCTTGCGTTTCGTACGAAGTAGGCAGGTGCATCTCTGGTGGTAATTCCGAAATCGATGGCAGAGCGCGGCATCGATCTGCCCTCCCCGTCAGGCCGGGCCAGGCTCTTACGGCATGTGGTGTGTTGAAGAGGCACCACGCCACAGCTGCTCTGGTGGGCTCATGTGCGCCCGGCTGCATGCACGAGGTTATGCGCTAGGCCATTTGCAGCAGACTCGCGGCCGTGCACATGGCAGCCAGGAACTTGCCGTGCACGTCCAGTTAAGCATCGGGCTGCTCGTGGCAGCCGAGTTGCACGGAGGCCGAAGGGTTGGAACGGGCAAGCAGGTCAGACGTCGCTTCCGTATTCTGTGCTGAAAGAGTCTGGTCGCGACTTCTGCAGGCAATCCAGGCCGTGCCGGCCACTTACAAGGCCGAATGATGTCGGCCAGGCAATGAGTAATCAGCACCGTGGGGAGGCGGACCCCGCCGGCCGACAGAAAACGGCGGCCAATGGCGATCTAGACCGCAAGGCTAAACGCGCTATTCCTAGCGGTCGAGCGACAAAGAGCCAAGTGGCAGCGAAGCGGAAGGGCGGGAGGCAACAGGAGCAGAGCGACGGCCGCGAAGCCGGGAAGGCGGGAAGGCCGCAAAGCCGAGATGAAAGGGTCGGAATGTCGCGGACGATACGGCGGTATCCGGAGGCAGCGTACTCGTAGGAAAGAGCGACCCGGCAGAGGCCGCGGACGTCGGGCAGGAGCGAAGCAGCCGAGTGCGGTCGAGACGCAGAGGCGGGACTTTACGCGTATTGCCCTTAGACTGACAGACTGACAGCCTGGCAGACAGATGACTGAGGCAGACGCAGACAACAGACGACACGACAGCCGACAACAGCCACGCCAACAATGGGAGCACCACGGCGGGTGTGGCCTGTCCAGCATGGTGCCATTAGGTCGGGCCACTTCGCAGTGCCGCGCGCGGCTGGCGTCTGGCCAGGCCGCGGGCGTGCTGCAAAGTACGGAGTATTACCCGTCTCGTAGTCTGCATTTCGCAGCTGCAGCACTCCGTACACGCACGGTACGTGCACGGTGCCACTACTTCGCACGAAAGCGCCATCGCGATCTGGCAGGTGCGCTACCCGGCCTTGTCGTGCCCGCACTCGTACGAAGTACTCCGTCGGCAGAAGCCACTGCCCTTCCCACCCGCACTCCGTAATACGCGTACTTCATACAATGATTACTACGCAACGCACGCTCGCTACTCCTACACCCCTCCCCCGGCCATTGGCCATGGGCCAATCGGCGCCAGACGGGCTTGTCACCGGCCAGTGTCGTTCGTCTGCCGCGGCCTCTCCTTCCATCCCTGCCTGTACATTGAGATACGAGAGTACGGTGCGCCAGATATAAGAGAGCAGCGCCTCCGATGGGAATCAGCAGACATGACGAAAGAACCCCTCCTGTCCATCTCCGTCCAACACCAGGCTCGCCCACTTCATGCTCTGGTAGCAACCCATCTCCACACACTATCGTCAGATTGTCTGTATCACCTGCCCGCTGCTTTGCGCCGCATCTCGCTGCTGCTTCGCGCCGTCATCGCCACCCTTTTTCCCGAGCGCTCGTGCCGCGCATTACTGCCTCTGATATGGAATCGGCTTCGTGCGTTTCCCACGCCCGGGACGACCTGGAGTTCGACATGACCAAGGTAAGCCGGCACAAGCCACGCAGCCCACTTCTTGCGATCAACGTGCAGCCTCACGAGCCTCTACGAGTGTGGGAATCTCGTGACGGCCGGCTGCTAGAAGAGTCTAGAAGATTTGTTCCCCTTGCTTTGCTGTCCGTGCTGTGGCATCTCGTCGTGCACCAGCGCCATGTTGTCCAACACTCACCTACGAGTAATACCGCGTGCATGTCGGCTGCCGATGTGGTTAGATACGAGAAATAAGTGGCCAGACTGTCCGACCGCGCCGTTGTTTCGTCTCGAGTACCACTGTCAGGCACCTGAAAGTTCATGTGCAGGCTGCCCGTAGGCTACGGCCTGCCGAGGTTGGCTCTGTCAACCGCCTAATTGTAGGCCTGCTACCCCCAGCGCTCGCTGCAGGGTAGGATCATGCACTTCCTGCTGCCCGTCCAGAGCTTTCTCCTTGGCGGCCATTCTTTTGCACCCCGCTTTTTGCTTTTCTGCCTGCTTCTTCCTGCGAGGCAGACGATGTTCGCCACGCTCGTTTTGCGTCTTGTACTTTGCTTTTCAATCTGACCTGTCCAACGCGCCCCTCCTAACAGACTTGTTTCTACAGTTTCAACCATCTACTCTTCCTGCGTCTGCCGGGAGCGGATTTGTTCCTGTGTGGAACCCCAACACCGGCTTCTCTTCTATAGCCTTTGTCCCGGGAGAGTTTCTGTCCAAAAGCCCGTCGTACGACTGCTACTTCGACCCAAACGCTGCCGCCAGCTACCTGGATTGGCCGAACACAAACTCCGACTTCCTGAACTCTCCGACTACTGCCGCAGCCAGTGACTCTTCGCCATTCGAGGACATTTTGTCTCCCACTGCCCTCGCTAATACATCGCCTACCTGGAACTTGGATCTCGCTGAGAAGCCAAGCCCTTTCACCATGAACGACGATGCCGCCATCTCCTTTATTTCTAGCCGCGCCGATATGGTTCCCCCCGTGTCGCCGGACAACCACGGCAAACCGAAATCTCCTAGGCGGAAAGGCAAAAACTCATTTTGCAAATCGTCATCTAGAATCGACATGAAGTCCAAATCCCGTTCTTCCGTCTCGTCCGCGTCATCCTCGTCTTCCATTGCCTCTGCTCGGTTATCAAACAGCGGCCACGGAGGCAACCATAGCATCACCCTTCGTACAGCTAGCCGCAAGCCCAAGCCAAGTATGAAGGACGAGGACCGCCTGTCCCGGGAATCATCTCCGTCCTCTCCCGACAGCAACGAAAATCTGACCTTCGAAGAGCGCCGCGCCCGCCAAAACCACAACGTTGTCGAGAAGCAATACCGAAACAGACTCAATGCCCAATTCGAGCGACTACTCGCCGTTCTTCCAGCCAATCAAACCGATATCGAGGGTGCTTCACGCCAAGGTGAATTTGATGATCGACGCATGAGCAAAGCCGAAGTCCTAGACATGGCACGCCGTCGCATCTACTCATTGGAGGAAGAACGCAGGCAGCTAAGGGTGGAGCGAGAAACACTACTCGAAAACGTCGCAATGATGCAACGCGCTGTTCAGCGACAGCGCATGGGCATTGTGGGAACTGCCCCTTGAATCTGTCTGTTTTCTAGATACATTTGCTGTCTTTCGCCCAATCCGGTTCTACATGTGACGCATAATACTACGAGGAAATCAAGACTGATGATGTTATAAGAATAATTCCGGCTCGAAAGACCCCTAGTGTCGGTACCCTCGGAAGGGTATCGCGCGATGTATCTATTCACAAGCTTGTGGTAGTAAACTGGTGAAGCCCCGTTGACCCTGTACGTCCTCCTATTCCTTGAATGGGGGGGTACAGTTTGGTCTTGGTGGTGGCATTCAGTCTGTCTAGCTATCAGGCGCCCGATGCGGGATACATATAGCCGCATGGGTGCGTCTTGGTGCGGTCTGAAGTAAGCCCCTACGGGGCTTACTCCCTATTGGCTAGTCATACAGAAAATGTGGGTCAGACGGCGATGTCGAATTACCAACACCTAGGGTATAAACCAGGCAATGCAAACAGTTACAGGATCCCATGGGAACTTGGCAAAGAGCTGTTGGAAAATGGGGCATCTTTTCTTTTGATTTTTAGCGTGCGTACTAAAGCTCGGTTTGATATATATTCACCTCATATTCTCGGTGTATCTCAGGTTTTCAGCACATAAACTTGTAGCATCAATTAAAGTCTTTTTAGCTTACAGGTCACGCCTCGTAGCATATTGTGCGTTTTTTTTTTGGCTTTTAAGCACACGGGCATACACCTTTTTTTGTCGTACCAAGGGTTTGATCGTCTACATGACGACTACCAAGAACACAATGAGAGATGGGTTCGACTCAGGCAGTGGCTTCGACTATACGTACGTTTACTGGCTGAAGTTGTGACGCCCCTGTAAATGAAGTTTCTTCTGGACCAGCAGCTTACAGCACAATACATTTGGACATGGCAAGTACTCAGAGACACTTCACTAAGCGTAAAGATTCAAGCAACTATTGTTGGCTGAACCGCAGTCCCTTCCACCCCTTGCTTGAACTTCTGAGCCCGCCCATAAGACTCCGCATATGCTGACATCACAGCTTCGCCGACAGTGATCGGTGGAGCTAGACTTCGTTCTCCTGGAGCTCTGCAGGTCGGGATACACTCAACAACATAGTCGGGATTGCCAGAAACAAAAACTGGAATCGAATATCGTTCTTTGCCTGACTTGTTGATGACACGGTGGATGTTACTCTTATACCTTTCGTTTGTCCAGCGAGCCATCAAGTTTCCCAGGTTGACCACGTATGCACCTTTTGTTGGCTCGACCTGCCAGTTTGCGTTAGAGGTACCGTTACAATAGGATACGCAAGACTCGGACCAAGGCATCCCATGCTTACATCGATCCACAGTAAATCTTCTTTGTCCCATACCTGCAGGCCATCGACCTCTCCTTGTAGGAGAATAGTGATGGCTCCGAAGTCTGTGTGTGCCCCGATTCCGCGTGTAAGTTTCTCATTGGCATCTGCAGGTTGTGAGGGGTAGTGGAGGAGTCTCATCGTAGATACTGCGCCCGTCATAAAATCACCAAAGAAATTCTCGTCTAGGTCAAGGGACAAAGCTATGGCCCTGAGAAGTTCCGATGCCAGTTTCTGTGTCGAGTTGTAGTATTGCATTGTTCTCTCCTTGAATTTTTGGAGATCTTGTCCCAGGCCTTCTGGCCATTGGTTTGGGCCGCTGTTGAGCTTCTTATGGATAAAATAAGGGTGAGATTCTGATATTTCTGCACCAATGTAGAAGCCTTCTTTCAGCTCGGGTTGGGTCCCTTCTTCGAGGATCTGTGACCGTAACATCTCATAGCCTCTATTCCATGTGTTGTTGTTCTTAGAACACTTATTTTTCTCTTCCAGTGGTAAGGAGAAAAACTGTTTCGTACAGGCCATTACAGCCTCCTGCTGCTCCAGTGGAACTGAATGACCGACGATCTGAAAAAATCCATTGTAAAGACAACTTTCACGGATTTGGCCCACTACACGTTCCTTAAGCTCAGGTTTGTCGGAGTAGAATCCTAATCTCTAAATCAGACTCCAAGCTGTATGTGAAAGTTGGACTAGCTAAAGTCATACCGGAAAAGTCAATGACCGGTATATTCTTTTTAGGCATCTTGGCGTGAGGTTCTCAGGCACTTGGACCTAGAAATCTGGATGGTAGTGAGTTAGACACTGATGCGTATTCCCTAGGAGGTTGAGTACTTGTAATCTTCTCATTGAGTATCTCCGCGCGCGGCAGCGACTATTAAACTACATAGTCTAGTTACTGTGCACTATCAGAATCCTACCATGTACTTGTGCCTGTGCCTGTACCTTCTCGAAGTATATTCGCATAGAACGTATTATGGAGTGGGGAGCAAGGTATCCTCGTACGACGTACAACGTGCTTCAATGAGACCCGCGAGGCAATCCCACTCTTGCCGGAGCATTAACGGCAATTAAAGCACGTGGGGCATCAGATAAGAGTATTACAAGCTCTACTCCGTAGTTTTATTGGACATGGTGGGAGGTCTGTGTACATGCAGCTATCATTATCGTATGGGTAACACGTCGTAAAGTTAGATTCATACGGAAATATGAGTGTATGAAGTGCACCACATGCATAGAAACATACACGACCATACGTAGAGGTTCTTGTACACGTACTCCTCCCATATGCGTACGTCGCTGGCGCCATCACGTACGGAACCAGCGTTTTCCAGGCGGTAGTAGCGGCATTCCGGGTGTGGGGGTTCGTACATATTAAGTTCACAATATGGCCTATCAACGCCTATCCGCCCACGTATTCGACTCTGGAAAAACACGAAGTATGCTATTCTATACATCTCAAATAGCTACCCGTGCTTGTAGTATGCTTGGAGCTTCTTGTATGTTTTTTTTAAAAAAGGAAAACCCAAACGCAAAATCGAAAATAGTACCGCTGGGAATTGAACAAGAGATAAGGTTTGTCGGTATCCTAGGGATCCCGGGTCACTGGAATAGATCAAAGTACTTTGTCCGAGTGATAGGTGTGTATTTGGCAGAGCACGCAGGACCCTGTACGTCCTCCTCTTCCTAGAGGCGGGTATACAGTTGGTCTGGTGGTGCTTGCTTGATTCTGTCTAAAACTATCGTGGCCGCCGATGCGCCCTCATAAGGGCGCATTCGGTGCGCGGGATTAAGGGACGTAGCCCTACCCTCCTACTATTGGCCAGACTACATGACTAAAGTGGGCCCGTCGATTTGACGATGTTGAATTACCAACAAGGTTGCTTCTACTTGGTTTTTACGTCGAATGTATTGTTGCACGTTGACATTGGCAGTGATATTAATTTTTTTTAACTGCCTTAATTTTCTCGGGCGACCAACTGGCTGTAGCTAATTGGAAGGAAGAAAAATGAGCATACTATCGCTATCCTGGTGGATTGCTGAGGAGCGATTCTACACCAAAAGTGATTCGGTCGTACTTGTTGGTGGCGAGCGATATTCACCATTTGGAAACGCCCCCGTCTACTAGAATATCACTTCCAGTACAATAACTATAAAAGACGTTTAGGGAAGAGTTGAGGTTGTGGAGAAGAGTAGACACATACCTGCTTGCATCACTGGCTAAGAATACGCAGGCGCCTTTAATATCATCGGGCTCGGCAACGCGACCGTTCATTATTTCATCCTTCCAGCTCTCGAGTAGATGAGGGAATGGGGCTGTCATCTCCGTGCGCACATATCCAGGGCTGATGGAGTTGACACGGATACCATACTTATTAAGCTCAGCTGCAATTGGCGCAACCATAGCGCGTACCGCGCCTTTGGTACCACAGTAGGCAGAGGAACGCTGTGACCGGATAGCCATGTAGCTGGCAATGCTAGCAACGAGGATGATACTGCCACACTTTGTGCCATTTGCAATCATGGCCTTTGCTCCAAGCTGTGCAGTAAAGTAGACGCCTTTTACATTGACGCCAACCAAGCGGTCAAAATCTGCCTCGCCGGTCTCTAGGAACTCGACATTAGCGTTAACGCCGGCGCAGGCAACGACGATATCGAGGCGGCCGCCGAAATCAGTTTTTACGGCTTCAAAGGATGCGGCGAGGGCACTTTGAGAGGTAACGTCAGTGATATATGAGCGGGCTTGGATACCGTAATCAGACGCAATGGAGTCGAAGTTGGACGACGGCGCGTTGACATCGAATACGGCAATATCGGCACCAGCTGCAGCAAGGCCCTGTGCAAAGGCGAGGCCACACCCGCGGGCACCACCGGTTATGACGGCAACGCGGCCTTTAAGCGAAAACTTGAAGTACTTGTTAGTATTGGATTTGAAGTTGAAAGTTAAAACGTGTATAGTATATGGGAATAGCCCGTGTTGGCCGCGGTGTGATAACGCCCATCATTTACTATGTTTACTTGCTTTATCCATTTTTGAAATTGTTTCAGCACGATCGGTGTGGAGAGTAATTAAAATCTTCGAAACAGAGCTCGACCATAATCGAGGACGTTATATTCTCGATCCAGGCCTTATCGGAAAACTTATAGTTGGCCATTGTTTGAACTTAGCGTGGTAGCTAGGCGTCGCAGATGCAGATAATTCGTCACAACTACTGTCCCACTGTCGGGATGGCCAACAGCGCAAGAGTGGGATAGCTTGAAGTTAGCTAGTGACGTCTCCCCGCATAGATAGGAGTTGCGGGTCTAGGAGAGCAACGACAGTCAGTAGCTACGATTACAAAGTCCATCAAAACGCACTCTTTATCATCTT
This sequence comes from Grosmannia penicillata, assembly GCA_002778075.1. Lineage (NCBI taxonomy): Eukaryota > Fungi > Ascomycota > Sordariomycetes > Ophiostomatales > Ophiostomataceae > Grosmannia > Grosmannia penicillata. Next base: position 745,781 of record PCDK01000018.1, on the reverse strand, counting down.
CTGTCACATTGCGAGAAAGTTACGAACAAGGAAACAGCAGCCAGTGACGTAATATACGCGGAAGCTTAACAAATATTACGGCAGTAAAGAAGCAAGCGATACGAAAGGATATTACTGAAGATGGCCAAGAAGAAGATACTCGTCGGGTCCGTATACCCTTCGCGGCATACTCGATCTGCTGTCAATTGAGCTTGCAGGAGATACTGACAGCTGCAGTTATGGTGTAGATATTGACGCTGTCGCTGGCTGGCTTGGTTCGTATGGCGGCGAAGACAGCACAAGTGACATAAGTCGAGGTATGTTTCACTATTCGGGTTCTTATCTGTCTACTAGCTGTCTTCTCTGTTCGTCTCAGCTACGCTGCCAACGAGATACTGTAGAGGATCTGCTAACACCAGAAGGCCTGTGGGCTGGCACAATTGGTACTCGCCGCCTGCTCAAATTATTCGATAAATACAGCATCAAGGCGTCCTGGTTCATCCCAGGTCATAGCCTGGAGACGTTTCCCGAAGAGTGTGCAATGGTGCGCGATGCTGGCCACGAAATTGGGCTGCACGGATATAGCCACGAGAACCCCGTGGATATGACATTTGAGCAGCAGCGTGATGTACTCGATAAAACTTGGAAGATGCTTACCGACTTTTGCGGCAAGCCGCCACGCGGCAGTGTCGCACCTTGGTGGGAGACCAGCGCCGAGGGAACTGAGCTCATGCTGAGCTATGGGATAGAGTATGACCACTCTATGTCACACGAGGACTGCCAGATGTACTGGCTACGGACGGGGGACACGTGGACAAAAATCGACTACTCAAAAAAGGCTGAGGATTGGATGAAGCCTTTAGTGAAGGGCCAAGAGACGGGTCTAGTCGAAATCCCAGGGTCATGGTATATCGACGACTTGCCCCCGATGATGTTTATGAAGAAGTCAGCAAATTCGCACGGCTGGGTGAATCCGAGGTGAGTTGGGACTTGGGGGAGCTAAAGAAACCTGAGACACGCTTTAAAGTCTGATGTCCTATGCTTCTCAACCACAAGCACAAACCGTTTATCCTTATGCTGACCCCACATAGAGACGTCGAGGACATCTGGCGCGACCATTTTGATTATTTTTACCGCGAATACGATGAGTTTATCTTCCCGATGACTATCCACCCTGATGTTTCCGGTCGACCCCATGTGCTGCTCATGCATGAGCGCTTGATTGAGCACATCAACAAGCACGAGGGCGTGGAGTGGGTCACTATGGCCGAGGTAAGCAGAAGAAGACCGATATTGTTCAAGCAACGCTGCAAGGTTGTCTTATTTTCTAATTGGCACTATCTAATCAACACAGATGTGTGATTATTTTAAAAGCAAGAACACACCGCCACCAGGTGCTCTTATGCCGGCTGACCGCGACAAGGTAATGAAGCGGTATATGGAAGAAAAAGCTGCAGGGAAATAAGCGGAGAAGTAGTGTAATTACATTGGCTGTAATTACTTATTTTCATTGTTGGTCAAAATGGAATTTCACGTTGTATTAACGATGATTGTGATACAGATCATAGAGGCGCTTAGTAAAAACATATAGCCGTCTTCCTACTACGTAAGCATCAGTCGTCACAATGGCCCTTATGGATCGGTTCCAGTTGTTGTACATGTACAGAACATAATACATCATAGACTTTTCGTATCTAGCACGGGCCAGCAACATCCATTGTCGGTTCCAAGAGTGGGGAATGGGAGAGATGGCGAGATCTATTCCACAGAGACTGATCATAGATAGTATCTTATCTGTCGCGATTGCAATGTTCCTTTAGGCCTGGAGATGCCGCAGACCACGTGTTGGTGGAGCGTAGGTTTGTATGGACATTTGCAGCCATAAATTTAGAGCAGTTAAAAGACGGGGTGTGCTAGTTCATAACTGCGTGCCACAATCTTTGTCTTTTTAGTCTCCCAGTTTCAACGAGTTCCGTTGACTTTTACCCGATTACAAATACAGCAAGGCACCCCCAAAGCCGCTCCTTTCATGTCTTTCGACAAAAAAAAGACCGCAACGGTCGCTAACCTCTCCGAGCGGCCGAAGTCGGATAAATCCATTAAAAGTGGCACGGTACACGAGGTGACAGTGAACGATGACCAAGGTGTCCGCGACTTTTACGGTGGCTCCGTTACCGATGCCTACAGGTTGAAGTCCGAGCTGATCAGTGAGCACCTGGCAAAGATTGGCATGGGGAGGTTAGTGGTAGATCACTCCCACCGCATCGTGTCTGTTACGTCTGCGTCCTGTGTAAACTCTAAGATGCCAGTTTGTGACGTATTGTTGATCGTTGAATACGATTCCCCTTTAACATATGTCACTCACTGCTCTGCAATGATCTTCTCAGGCACTCGTTCTTCTTTGAGCGTGGGACCGAATAGTACTAATGCTCCCTTCCTAGATTCCAATGGCTTCTCTTTATTGTCACCGGCTTCGGATGGATCGTAGACAACTTCTGGTCCCAGGGCATTAGCGCCATTCGGTCGCCAGCCGGCCGCGAGTTCAGCGATGTGACGCGGTTAAGCTTCAGCTCCGTGGCCTACTACGTTGGACTAATTCTAGGAGCGTCATTCTGGGGGGTTACGGCAGACCTTATTGGGCGCAAGCCGGCCTTCAACGCAACAATTTTCATGGGTGGAATATTCGCCTGTGCAGTAGCAGGTACACAGAACTTCGTTGCGTTCTGCTCGTTGTGGGCGGTGATCGGGACGGCGGCCGGCGGCAATGTGCCAGTGGACAGCATCATCTTCCTGGAGTTTGTACCAGCGAGCCATCAGTACCTTCTGACCATATTGTCAGCCTGGTGGAATTTTGGCCAGGTTATCGTGGCGCTGTTGTCGTGGGTATTTTTGGCAAACTTTGCCTGTCCGTCAGACGCTACCTACTTGGCATGCTCTCGCAGAGACAATATGGGCTGGCGCTATCTGATGTTGTCGTTAGGGGGGATGGCGATTGTCTTTGGCTCAGTGCGCATCTTCATTTTCAAGATCCCGGAGTCTCCGCGCTACCTGATATCAAAGGGTCGTGACGAAGAGGCAGTCGATTCTGTCAATTATATCGCACGCTTTAACGGTAAAGCTGAGACGCTGACGCTGGAAATGCTCCAGTCCATCGATCGCCAGCTCGGCCACGTTGTTGAGGGGAATTTAAGCGAGACACGGCCACGCCTTTCCAGCCTCGACATCCTCAAGGAAAACCTTACTGACTACCGCACGTCAAGCATCCGCAAACTCTTCGCCGGGCGCACACTTGCACGTCACACGTCGCTAATTTTATTCATATGGCTTACTATTGGTATCGCCTATCCCCTTTACTTTGCATTTATCACCTCTTATCTCGAAACAAAGTCGACATATTCCGCGAGTAGTTCCATCAGCCACGTCTACACTATTTACAGCATTGTCTCCGCTGTCGGTGTTGTTGGCCCTCTCGCCGCCGGCTTTCTCGTCGAGACCCGCTTAGGTCGGCGTTGGATTATGGCACTTTCCTCGATTCTCACCGGTGTTTTCCTCTTTGCTTACACAAGTGTTGGCACGGAAGCTGCAGATATTGGGTTTCAGTGCGCTACAGGAGTGCTTGGTAACCTCGAATACGCCATCATGTATGCTTTCACGCCTGAGTCATTCCCAGGGCCCGTACGCGGCACGGGCACGGGAATCGCCGCCACGCTGTTGCGTTTCGGTGGACTCATAGCGTCGTTTATCTCGACATACGGCGGCTACACAGTCGCGCCAATCTATGTTAGCGCGGCACTATGGGTGGCCGTTGGCTTTGTTTGTTTTGGCTTACCTTTTGAGACTCATGGACACGCATCTATCTAGTCCGTTATCTGATATCTTAAATTCATATGCGTTTTCGCCGTCCGCTTGGAATTGTGTTTTCTGTTGGTACAGTCCGTGTGTTATTAATATGTTTATCAAGCACTTTCTCAATGGATTGTTTACTAATAGATTACTATCGTGTCTGAATTCTAGGGCTAGTATTTCTCATGAGTTGAAGCCTACCGTATATTTGATGGTGATACAATTACAAATTGTACGTGTAATACTTGTAAGCGTTCCGCATCACTTCCGCCGAGTTAATAATATTATCATCATATTCATCATCTCCTCTCCCACCGTACAGCCATTTAAACTGTTTGCCATTTTAATAGAAATAAGGAACAATCCGTACGATCTAGCTTAAGTACTTTAACATTACAAAGGCTGGCTAGCCTATCAAGGATAAGAAAAGAAGAATAGACAAGGCTGGTAATGATAGAGGGGAGGCTGCATGCGACAAGAAAGCGCGGGTAGTTCAAGTCAGGTGCGGGTCCACTCTCCAATACCTGTTCCTCATAGCTTATCGTGCTTTGGATGGTAGTAAGGTCTTCATCGTATCGCTGGTAACTTCCCTAGAAAATTCCTAGTAAATGACACGCGCGATTTGCTAATTACCTTGACCCAAATAGCTACCTAATTTAAAACTCTGAGAAATAGCGACGGGCGCTAACAATGCACCTAATCCCTCAAAATGTAGGCCTTACGAGTGCTTTTGACAGCAGCAGCAATGCGGCCCGTTGTCTAGTTTCAGCGGGTGGGGAAAAGCAATCGAGACATCCACTCCGTACGGAGTACGAGTACAAAAACAACGACCCACTATTCCATCTCCCCCACTCCCGACAAGAGCAGATCGGGACCCATATTCCCACTCTTTAAACGTCACGGCCCATTGAAGTTCACAGCAGCATCATTACATAAACGGCATTCGCCTCTAGAATTGTGATTTCGCCTACGACGCAATCATATGATCATATGAAATAAGCGCGGGAAAAATGACAGCCACCGCAGTAAAGTCGAACTTTGTTCCGCTCAAGGACACGCCTCTGTTCAAGCCATTGCAACTCGGGAAGCTGTCGCTCAGCCACCGCATTGTACAGGCGAGTACCTTCCAAAGTACCTGACCACGTGTCACGGCGAGGTGACGTCTAACCCCTCTGTTTAGGCCCCGAACACGCGCTTGAGAAATGAATTCGAGTCCCGCGGTGTATATGTTCCCGGCCCTCGTGTCGCTCAATACTATGGCGATCGAGCAAGTCACGGCGGCTTGCAGATTACCGAGGCAACTGACATATGCCTGAATGCTAGTGCTTACCCTGGTGTTGCTGGTCTCTTCACCGACACTCAGCTGCAGGGATGGCGCAATGTCACAAACGCGGTGCATGCCAAGGGCGGCTTCGTATTCAGCCAGATATGGCACACCGGTCGAGCGACGTCGACGAAGATGCGAGGAGGCGAACAGACGGTCAGCTCGACGACGACGCCAATGAGTGGCAACTACTTTGACGGAACAGAGTGCGCGTCAGACCCCCCTCGCGCACTGACAGTGGAAGATATCAAGGCCTTGACAGCGGCTTTTGCGACAGCGGCAAAGCGTGCGGTGGAGGAAGGCGGCTTCGACGGTGTGGAGATTCACGGTGAGTGGACGCAATGGCAGCTGGTTTCTGCCTGCTTATCTATCTTGCTTTTTGTCGTTGCGCGCAGCTCCCAGGTTGCTATGCAGTAGACTTTACGCCGTCTAACTCGTAGTTTAACTAACACGTACAGGTGCCAACGGATATCTCCTCGAGCAGTTCCTACACGACAATATCAATACACGCACAGACGCATATGGTGGTTCGGTCAAGAACCGTAGCCGTTTCCTTATTGAAGTCATCAAGGCAGTCAGTGCAGCCATCGGTGCTGAACGTGTAGGCGTGCGCCTCTCGCCGTACAACTACTTCCAGGATACCAAGGACAGCGACCCCAACGCGCACTGGGCGGAGATTTGTGAATACATCACGGCATTAGATGAGACTGAGCGTCCGGTCTACGTCCACATGTAAGTGAGGAAAGAACAATTTGACAAACATGAGGCCGAGATGGCGCCTTCAGTCGTGGTGTACTTTACAGTTATAGTTTCTAGTTGCTAATATCAATTTTTTTAGGGTTGAGCCTCGCTTCGATGAGGTTCTTGACGAGCAGGAAAAGCTCGCGGCCTTGGCTACTTATACTGCCTCTGAGGTTACCACTGACAAGAAGGTCAATTCACTTGACCCGTTCCGTAAAATTCTGCAGAAGGGCGACATTGCTTTCCTCGCATGTGGCAACTTCAACAGAGACAATGCGGTACCCAAGCTTGTTGGTGGTGGTGCTGATGCTATTGTGTTCGGGCGCCATTTTATCTCCAACCCCGACCTCGTAGCTCGGCTAGCTAATGGCTGGCCTATCAGCCCGTACGATCGGTCGACATTTTACGGAGCAAACCCGCCGGAGAAGGGATACAACGATTACGCATTCTACAAGGCTGAGTAGACAAGTCGGCAGTGATCGTTTCTAAGGGTTTATAGAATAGAAAATATTAGATGCTGAACAATTGAAGATTCCAAGTTTCAAAAGTATTCTTTGTGTGAATAATTTATATGTATCTGTTCGTAAAGAATATTAGAAATATAAAGTTATCAAACGCGAGATATTAGACTAGAAGGGGCCCTTCAGATGAAAGTTGAATAAGCTTTTTTTTTCTAGCCTATATATAGTTTGCTCTTTACGTTAAGAAATATTTCGTCAGAGTTAGAGGTCTGGGATGATTACCGACACGTGTATGTTTTTCAGTTTGCTATATCTTTGCTACTACAGGATCTGTCGCCACCAAGTCCGGCTCCATCATATTCCAATTATCCTCGACATCTTTCCACATATCGTACGTTAGTAGCCACTGCGCGACGCCATGGTACCTCCACGGAAATGGGTCGTCGCCAGTTTCCTGCGAAGCTACAAGTTTAGCTTGTCCCGTGCTAAACCACTGGCGGTCTGTCTCTTCAAACTTCTTAAACAACTGATCACGCTCTTGCTGTTCTGCACCGTCATGCAGGTGGTACATATTCTGGTTGTAGTTTCCGCGCTCGACAACTCTTTCCGTCCGCGTACGGCGACAGGCCTCGTAGATACGCAGAGCTTTCTGCTTCGAGGCCACTGACTTGTCGGTAATGCGGCCCAGGCAAAGGCCAAGAACACCGCCGTCCTCGAGAGCCATTCCCGCACCACTAGCCAAGTAAGGAAGTGTCGCATGCACAGCATCGCCCATCATGGTAAATGTGCCCGATGGGTGAGACCAAGCTGGCTCAAGGCCAGGTCGGATGCTGAGGCGCCACTTGAGAACGGAACTGCAATAGCCGAGCAGCTTTCCGATGCGGGGATCCCATTTGCGGTAGAGGGCGCGCATCTCGTCGACATTGCCTTCGAGAATATCGACCTCTTTGGGGATATCGTCGGGTACAAGCAGAACCATATTGATATACTCGCCACCTTTCAGAACGTAATTGACGGCGTGAGCATCGGGGCCAACCCAGTAGTTCACCTGGGGATGCCGGACATACGGAGCAAGGTCGGGGTCATCGAGCATGCCGTCGGTCTTGAGAAGTAGGCGGTAAGCCAGGTCACCAGACAGCACAGGCGGGTCGGCGCGGCCTAGGAAGCACTCCCGCAGCCGCGAATTGATACCGTCTGCCCCGACAACCAGATCTGCGGTAAGCAAACGGCCGTCATCAAGCAGGACGGTGGCACTGAGGGAATCGTCGGCAACGACAAAACTGTTTACACGGCTCTTCGTCTGAATAGTAGCGCCAAGCTCGATAGCCCTCTCAAGCAAACACCGGTGAAGGTCAGCGCGGTGGAAGTCCCAAAAGGGAGCGCCTGTGGCTGCGCCATAAGTGTGATAGTTCATCGACGAGAGGTGGTTTCCCTTCCAGCCGATAAAGTTGCATTGCGATGGCTTTGTAGCGTACTTTTCGAGGGAGTCCTTCAAGCCCCATGAGAATAGCACACGTGCTGAGTTGGGCAATATCTGGATACCAGCGCCAACATCGCCGATCTCTTTGGCAGACTCTAGGACGGTAACGTTGTGTCCAGCAAGGAGGATGGCAATGGCCGCTCCGAGGCCACCGAGGCCTGCCCCGACAACGATGACCTGTGGGTTAGCTTCATGACCGCATAAAAGGAGACATAGCGTTTCTTCTTCCAACGGTTATACCATCGCCGGGCTGTATGACCAGGCTTAAGGTATTGGGACCTACATCTAGTCGTGTAGAGCTATCTCGCTCCACTTTCGTCTGAACGCGGTATTCTGCATTGTTCGACATAGTCATAGGTCTCAATGGCGAGCTACGTGCACTGCGGTATGGAAAGTATACTATACATTCAATTTATATGAGACGGCTGTTTAAGGACTAAGAATCGAAGGCCTAATGGGCTCTCCTGGGGTTTGACATATTATCATGTCTCCCAAGTACTGTTGCCTTCAAGTAATGCTCTTTCGCTCACCATATCTCGTCTAGACCTCGACCCCACTCCGTTTTATCTTACATGTACCAGATAGATAGGATAGAGCTATCTGCGCGTACGGAGTACGGAGTATTACTACGGAGTAGTGCGAACTGCTATTCGACATGAGAATTGCTAATGAGACCATAATTTCTTGCTATCGGGACCATGAACAGGCGATAAGGCCAGAGGTACAACGGGTGGGTCACATCGATTCACCGCCTTCTAGTCCACAAAATAATTTCATTCAGCCAATCAAAATTAAGCTAGTCTCTCTCGCCAATTGATGCGCTGCTTTCGAGGCCGAAGACCGTAACCCCCCCCTGAGCGTCACCATCCCTATCTTCCCTAGCCCCCTCCTCCTCTCTTCCTTCAGTATTCATAGACATTGCCAAATTGGGCAGCCCCTCGTCGCTAAGGTCTACCATATGCACCGCATCCTCCTCCTCCTCCTCCTCCTCTTCCTCTAGTATAATGTCATCGAGAGCGGCTGCACGTTTCCGTGTCGGTGGCTGAGAATCAGCTTCGTCCATCGCCGTCAGGCTAGGGCCATACTCGAAGGCCGATAATTGGCGCCGAATTGACGCAGGAGGCGGGCGACTGTGATGGGAGGGGCCTGGCTGCGTTGGCCTGCGCTGCGACGAGGGAAAAACAGAGAATTCGTTGCGTCCAAATGGCCCTTCGTTGCGCGGTCGGCCTCGCGTTTTTGTTACCACATTTGGCTCTTGAATTCGAAGAAGAGGATTACTTTCAGACTAGATCACTGTTAGTAAAAAATAAGAAACTTTTATAGTTAGTAACGTACCAAATCAGATTCTAACCACTAGTACGAATCGATCTCGCTCTTCATAATTGCCCTCCCTTCGTCTAAATGCTTCAATATCGTGTGGGAGCAGGGGATACCTTGTTGTTGCTCGAAGGTACCTAGGCAAGGGCGTGTAGGAGGTGCAAAAGGGGCTCTAGACCGGGTAGCAATTAGACCAAGAGCAAGTCGATGCTGCTTGACTAAATGATCAAGACACTTTGACGATACTTGGTAATGTAAGCGTCCAAGCCATGCAAACCCGATGTAGTCACGGCGGCGCTTTTCCTTTTGAATAGCCACCTCCTCGTTAATCATGCGCTCCTTATCACGAAGAAGCTCTGTAATAACGTCAAAAACCAGCTTTGCGTCCCCAGTACCATAAACTAAACACTGCTTCAATTGCCGATGCGCAGACTCCGTTGGGGATGTGGTACGCTGACCGAAGTTTCGGCGTCTGTTTGTAAAGCAGGTTGCCCATTCATAACGATGTGGCCAATACTCATTGCGCAAGTAAGTGATGATCTTTTTTTGGTCTTGAAAGTCATTACGTAGGCGGTCCCATGCCTCTTGAAACATCGTCTCTGTTGGTGCATAAATGACAAACTTCCAGATGTCAAACAAGCCCTGCCGCGTATGCGGGATAATATCTGGCAGCGAAAGAGGGAGTGCGTGGTGATTGCGATAGAAGTTATTCAGATTAGCCACAGCAGCGTCCTCCTCTTCCTCCTCTTCCTCGTCTTCGTCTTCGCCAGCACCATTAGCTGGCTTCTTCCATTTTCGCTTAATATTCAAGACGATGTTGCCATTAACGTGAAAGACGCAGAGCTGTTGCGGTACTGTTGGCATATACGTCCTAAGCGCTGACTTGAAGGCAGTCTCAAAGTCGGTTATTAGCACGGTCGGAGGCTGAATTTCATGCTGTTGTCTAGCCATCTCAACACAGCTAATAAGCCAGTCGTAGCCTTCAATCCGCTCATTGTTAATGAACGCAAAGAAAAGAGGTATCGTATGCCCAGTATTTGATAGGCAGGTGCCCTGGAAGAGTGGCATCTTGTACTTGTTAGTCTGGTATGTACAATCCATAGAAATGATGGCTGGGTTCTGCTTCCACGACTGAATTTGCCAAGGGACAGAGAAAAACAAGCCACCAACTGGCCCATCAGCGCTGTTGTTAAGATATCTAACGCGGTGAAAAACGTCGTCATCTTCAAGCTTTTTGATGACGTACTGGATAGGCGAGTAGCCATCCAAAGCATCACTTCGAAGTTTTTGGCGATAGTTGTATATATCCTTGTCAATAAAAACGGCGTCAGGGAACTCGCTGCGCAAAGTTTTTGCGATCGACTTAGGCATGACTCTGTTGCGTGTCATGCTAGCAATAAGCTCCTTCATCTCGTCTGTAAGCTCACGAAGGACTGGCATTGCAACTGCATTTTGGAACGCTTCATGGCTGTTATGGGCAGCGTCTATAGCTATATTGATGCCCCAAAGTCGGTTGTTTTTGCGAAGAGATGTTATAGACGCTTTCCATTTGCAACCAGCCCGAATAGTACTGCTATGCCGACTTTGCTGATGCGACTGATTAAGCTCTCGTTTTAAGCAGCCAATGATAACATGAGTAGGCTTGCCATCGTTGAGGTTTGACGACCGCCGTTTGCTAACAGCAAAGCCAGACGCCTTAGCCCATTCGGTAAGGTCATGGTAAAGCTCTTCGAAAGTGGCATATAACGGCCCTGCAACTAAGCGATGATCGTCGGGCGGTCGGGCGGGCACGGCAGCAGCGATGATATCATCCATTTCGAAGCGACTCTGTCTGTAAAAAGCAGCAGTATTAGCATGCAACATCTAACAAAAGTACGGTATAATACGTACTGAATGAGGCCGCGTTTTTGACGCAAAGAAGACTAATTAATGAAGCGACTATGAATTATCGTGGCAAAAATTACTGTAGTGGCGGTAGCGCAGAGGCAGAATTATAAGACTAGCTACATATAGTATAGCGTGAATTACCAGCCAATCAAATCGCATATGGCTAGTCCACCCGTTGTACCTCTGGCCTTATCGCCTGTTCATGGTCCCGATAGCAAGAAATTATGGTCTCATTAGCAATTCTCTTCGACATTTCCAAGTTAGGAGTGGGGCAATGGAGGAATGGGGCGGAAGCCGGCATACGGAGTACTCCGCCAAGATACGGAGTAGTATGGGCGACATACATATTAAATAGGACGGTTTCCCACTTTTGTCTGCCCTGCTGGTCATAAGTGGAGGTTGTTCTTACACGCAACTTGCGAATACTGGAATTTTGGCCGCAAACCCCCAAAGAGGATACCCGTGAAAAGAAAGAGGGACTTAATTCTTATAGTAAGAATGAGCGAGCAGGGAACAGCCCGGGCGGACAGGGACCGAGCTGCGCTGTCTGGGCCGTTGGAGCTGCCCGAACAGCCCTCGTCGAGACGGCAACCGGAGAAGCGTTTCGCGTGTACGCACTCCGGCTGTGAAAAGCGGTTTACGCGTGCTGAACACTTGCACCGGCACTCATTAAATCACACGGAGGGCGTGTCGACATGCCCACGATGCCGGGCACACTTCAAACGGCCAGATCTTCTCGGTAAGAGTGCTGTCGATTGTACTGGCTAGGCAATGGCTAGACGAATTGGCTTCGTTGAGCTAGACTAGCAGATGTATTCAACTTAATTCCTTTTTTTACAAGTCGATTTCTTTACCGCCACTCTGCTAATTCTCAGAACGACATATGAGCCGCCACGACCAGAAAGACCGTGAGGCTGGCGGTGAAGGTTACGGGATCCTTGACACTCGTAAGCGCTTGTGGAAGACCCCCGACGGGTCGGTGGTAGAGAAGCGGCCGTGTATATTGGGACTGGAGAACGCAACAAACAGCGAAAAACTTGACGGTTCGTTGGACAGCTGTACCGACAACCGTGTCCTCTCGCCAACGGCCCCCGGGACGAGTCTCGTCCCTGAAAACAGCAGTCGAAGCGAGGCCAAGAAGAGCTCAACGGCTATCAGTAACAATACATCATTTGGCTTCGTGTCTGATATAGCGGGCTTCTACGCAGCTGACCCGTATCTCATTCCGGTCACGTCGCAAGGCCACAACTCGCCGCTCTCGTGGATGGAGTCGCAGCCGGCCTTTTCCTTCATGACGGTACCAGACGCTATGCCTTTACCCCAAGATCTGCCATACGACGATTTATTCCAACCGGATACAGCAAGTTCCTTTAATATGCCCTTTACAACGGCGGTAAACTATAGTTGGCTGTTCAATGTACCGATTGCCTCGCCATCTCAGACTCCAATTCATACGCAACACCACATACAATCGTTGCCGCAGCACCAAACACAATCAGCCACAGTCCCATTTTTTGAATCGCCCGCCACCGAAAGCTCGCAGGTGATGCTCACACCGCCAAGCCAGAGCGACCTTTCAGACTACTGCCGCGAGCCGGTGAAGTATATGCTACCGCCGTGCCAAAACCCTCCCGAGCCAGGCATGGATGGACCACTCCAATGTGAGCGGCCGCTTTCTCGTTTGAGGCCACGCCCTAGTGCTATCCATGCCATTGACGGACATGTCCGTGGTCTTCTTCTAAATGCCATCGAGGCTGCTCACCCCTTATTACCCGGCGAGCATCGCGATTTACGAAGCCACCCACTGTTGTCCCTGGAGTGGCTACAATGCTATCTTGACCTTTTCTTTGCCCACTTCAACACGGCGTACCCTATCATCCATGAGGCAACGTTTCGCCCAGTCGATACCGAGACACTTCTACTTCTGTCTGTTCTCCTTCTCGGGGCTACCTATGCCGACAAAGACGCCCACCAGCTGGCAGTTTGTATCCACGACGTTTTACGTCCGTGCATCTTTGCACATCCTAGCTTCTCGGCACGACCAGAGTTGTGGACACTGCAAACAGTTCTGTTGGTGGAATGTTTTGGCAAGAGCCGCGCCGGTCAGAAGCAGCACGATATGAGCCATCTATTTCATGGACTATTGATCAACTTGATTCGACGGTCAGACTGCCAGTCCGTCAAGCCTGCCGGGCCGGCGAGCAATGACGATAGTCCCGAGGTATTGCAGCGAAGCTGGTACCAGTGGAGCATCGCGGAACAGAAGAAACGGTAGGTTACACTGCCTGATTCAGGCTTGCGTACATCTTCATCATTTTGATGCCCTTCCTCTTTGGTATTTTCCCCTCTTGAAGCAATTATGGGTCGGCCTTCGACTAACATTTTGCAGACTCGCCCTTCTGTGTTTCATGTGGGATACTCAGCATGCGGTCCTCTTCTGTCAGAGCCTCTGTATGTCTGCATTTGAGCTGCGTACTTCTTTGCCTTGTAGTCAGTCCATCTGGGAAGCCGGGGACGCTCTGGCCTGGAAACGAGAATGCCAAGCAAATCAGGCACAGCCGCCACTCTTCCTGAACGAGTTGCAATACTACACCACCTCGGCTACCGTACCAGCACCGCGACCGGCTGAACAACTAAGTGGCCTTTCACGTGTCCTACTTCTACATGGCCTCATGTCGATTGCTTGGGACATGGAGCGCCGCGACCAAACATCTCTGGGCGTGGTGCCACTACCGGGGCAACTTACTTGGAAAGCTCGCATCTCGGCAGCGTATGACGCCTGGAGTCGCGACTTCAAAGTCTACTGCTCGTCGATGGAGAGAAAGATTGCAGACTCGTTGGAGACTGACGCTTCGTCTGAAACGGACCGCTACAACTTCGCCGTTTTCGCGACTTCATACACAACTGTATGCCATGCCGCCCAGGCTTTGCTTAACATTGACTTTCTAGACATCCAGATATATGCTGGTTCCAAGCATATTCTTGGTCGTGCCGTCCAGCGCGCCGACTATCTACGATCAGAGCGTATCGTTAAGCGATGGGCAGCCGATGTGTCCTCTACCTCTGACAGCCCCGCCGCCATTGCGGCCTCGCACGCAGTCCGTATTCTATATGATGCGATAATGAATCTTCGTGAATTCGAGACCATGGGCCTCTTCCACGTGCCCTGGTGCCTCTATCTATCCACACTCACAGTTTGGGCTTTCCATCACGCACGGCCGCGCAACAGTCGCGAATATCTTGACGGCGAGGACGATGATTCTGAGATCGTCTGGGACGCCAAGGCCGAGATGGACGATCTCGTAGCCGCTATGGCAGCCGCATCGCCCGGTGATCTATTGTCTATGCAAGGCCGACAGCGCACTAATGGGCTTGTCTGGGTCATGGCCAACGTGTTGAGCAAAGTGCGCTGGGGTATCGTGCATGCCGGGGTTCTTGTGCTGCGGGGATTAGTTCCGATGCGGCTGATAAATCAGTATGAGACACAGTAAAGGGAGCCCCAAAACCTTTGTAACATAAGAAATACGAAGAGCAGCACAGGTTACCTCAACACATTTTATCGATGTAGTGACTCCTTTAAATGTCCCGTTGTTAAAAGGTTCTCGCTGTTTTCCCTTTTAATTATGAACAAATGTCTAGGCAGTCGTACAGGCTTCATTCTGTACATATCGCAATTGATCATTATGCCACAGCACTTCAAAACGTCATACGGGGACTTTCAAAAAACCGTTGTAGTAATCCCCCAGCCAATTTCCTGCCTCGACACCCGTTCCCAGTACGCTAGTGTCCCACAGCCTCACGGAACCGACATAACCATCCGGTCGGACATTAAGGATAGCGACCTCGCCTGGACTTAGTGCTCCCATCCACTTGTCTATGCAGCATGTAGCCTTGGTATCTAAATGGGCCACATTATCCAGGTAGACGGTCCATCTACTTTTGGCAAACAGGGGCGGGAGCGTAGCGATCTCGAACCTTTCTTTGTTCGTGGCAGCTGTAAAGTTAGTGAAATAACCGATATATACAAATCAGGTACTGATTTAAACCAAAGGCTAACTTACTGATGAGTGCGTAAGTGAAGAGCTCACTGACACTGGTGTATCGGCTAGGCTGAACAAACACATCCTCTGTACCCTCTAGTCTTGGATGCTGTGCATACGATGACAGTGCTGCTGCGGAGAGCTTAGACAACGGCGACGACTTGTTCAAGGCTGTCTCGCTAAACGAAGCTAGGAATGCAGCCTCAGAAGGCCCGACAACGTCTTTCACCAGAACATATACCCGAAATTGACCTAGTATGGGAATGTCAAGCTGGACGTCGACAACATTTGCGTCAATGTAGCGGGTAGCCTTGGCGGGAGGTAGTGTACAGCCAGGTTTTGCGCCACTGACTGAAGAGCAATGCCCACTGTTGAGCAAGTTCTGCGCATACTCGACGCCGACACCCGAGATAAATCGGATATTTGTGCGGAAGTTTTCGGCGAGCGCGGCCGCATCGCCTTGGGCAATTTGATTTGCGTGCTCATAGTCGAAGTTGATGAGGTCATGAGCGACCTTTCCACGTTCAGAGGCATAGGTCTCGAGAAGAGCCGGCAACGCAAAACCACGCACTGCAAGATTCATCTTCCATGCAAGATTCCAGGCATCATGCAGGCCCGTATTCATACCCTGGGCAGCCTTGGGACTGTGGGTGTGACTGGCATCTCCGGCAATAAACGCTTGGAGGGTCTCGTCGGCGAAACGCGCTGCTACACGCTGAGCGACGGCGTAGCGACCAAACCACTCTACTGAGAGCCACTCAAGTGTAAAGGGGGAGAGAATAGAGCGTGCGCGGCGCATGACGTCTTCCTGAGAGAGTGCACGCAGTGTTTCCGCAGTAGTGCTTTGCGTGTCCTTCTTTATTTCGATATAAAGTCGTGTCATATTGCGCTCACGCGGAATCAACAAGATGGAGCCGTGCTCTTCGCTGAACACTACGGTTTTACTCCAGACGTCCGGGAAATCGGTATCGAGCTCGCCGTCGAGGACGGCCCAGAGGGAGACGTCAGAGGAGTGCCCCATGCCGGTCGCGGCCGTTGACTCAGCACCGGGAATACATTGGCGCACACGTGAATGTGCACCGTCGCAGCCGACGAGAAAGTTGGTGAAAACAGTACTAGAACCAGACGTGGGAGTGGACGATTCTCGCGGAGAGCCAGAAGCATATTCGACCCGGCCTGTTTCGCTTGTCTCGCCGAGGTGAATTTGTAGCTGGCCACCGTCGGATCTGTGATAACCTTTGAAAGGAGAGCTCCTCTGTACCGAAACACCACGCCCCGACATGTCCTGTATGAGTAACCCCTCAACGGTACCTTGATGACAGAGAAGAATGTACGGGTGCAGCACATCTACAACGTCAGCCGGGTAGTGCACTTGGCGGCCAGCGCGATGTAACTCCCTATCCGCTGATCCATTCCAGATGCAGATGTCGTGAACACGAGCACCAGTACGCAATAGATCATCACCCAGACGCAGCATCTGGAGCGTTTCGAGCGTCTTGGGCTGGAGACCATCAGCGCGACCAGTGGATGTCATCGAGGGGCGGTCGTCGACAAGGAGGACTTTCACGCCGAAACGGGAGAGGAGGGCACTATATCGAAAGGTTAGCCTTACAATTAATCCTTGACAACGAAGGTGAACAGAGCGAGAAACTGGACAGGCATCACCCACTGCGTCACCTACCCAAGCATGAGTCCCGTCGGACCTGCACCAGCTATACAAACATCCACGGACGGCATCTCGTTCCCAACTGAGCCGTTGTTAGTGTTGCTGGTATCGGTCATGGGTGTGCCAGGTGTCACAAGTGTGGCGGAATCAGCTTCGGCCATTATGGTAAGTGTTGGGCTAGGATGTTTGCTTTGCCAGATCTAAGGCCAGAGGAAGGTACCGAATAGATAGTCAGGATCCAATTACTGCATGGTATAAGGACAAGGTGCCAAGTGACCAACAGTAGCCAAAGTTCGGTTATTCCAATACATTTATGAAGCCTGGATACCTTTAGCAGCTACCGCTAGCTACTTCGCACTGCTCGATGGCGCCAGCTTCCCCCACCTCTGGCTTAACGGAACGGCGAAGTAGTACGTTACTCTAGAAATCTTGCCCACTTTTGAGAGTGGGGAGATCCCACATACTTTCACTGCTACGGAGTACTCGTAGCTTACATGGCCTAGCCCTGTTTGTGCTACGCAGTGAATTGTGCACAGAAAGACATCATCATCATGCTCATCATGGCATGAGCCCATAGATAAAAGTGCATATATGACTACTGTATCACTTAGCAATTTTATTGTTTTATAACAATTCACTATTAACACACTGTAGCCTACCACGCTAAATCTGGCCTACCCGCACATGCCATAGGCTTTAGCTGAGCACAAAAATATTCGTCGTCTACGACCTTCTTCGTTCGTACCCCTTCCGGTATCTCAGGGGTTGCAGGCCAGATTTCTTTGCCACATTGCTCCTCTAACTTTCTGTGCTCTCGGACCTCTTTGCGCACTATACCTTGGATGTGATGGAGGCCCTGTATGAATTAGCCAACACGTTGCTGACGAACAGTAACGTACACAAAACTGACTCTCCGAGGCAGGGCAGTTTACCTTCTCCTTATCCGGATGTAGCTCGCCACTGGTATATACACCCGCACTCAAGTTACGCTGCGCCAGATCACACAGCTGCTTGTCCTCATCAAGCACCTGCCGGTAGAAACTATTTATGCTCCGGAATTGCTCGTCCGAGGCAGACCGGTGGCGGTAGACTTCATTCTCAATGCGACTTGTGGTCGCAGAAGTTGGAATCATCCGTTGTATATAGAAGAAGTGGTCGGTGACGGTCACGGAGGTATTTGGAAAGTAAAAGTTGATGCTACGACGAAACTGCTCATCTGACTGCTCCTTGTTCACAATGGTGTGCTCCAGATGTGCCACACCAGCCTTGGGCTCGACGCGGTATTTTGTGAGGTCGGAGACGCCAGCGATGAGGGGGTGAGCAGTGGCACAGTGGTAGCACTCGTTGTAGTTGTCGATCAATGCCTTCCAGTTAGCGTCCAGTTCTTGGTCCCAAGTGTGGTCATAGGTGAACTCGGCGTCAAAGTCAAAGCGCAGCATCGTCGGTTGCTCGTCTGCGCCCTTCAAATCGTCTTTCCACTCCACTGAAGGCGAGCCAGATTCTAAATTGGCCCAGATGAACCCGTTTTTGTCGGTATGCAAGTGGATCTTGAATAGGCTATGCTGTGCCTTGTCGAAGGAAGGCACTGTCTCGAAGCGCGGAGCTTTGGCTAGATTTCCTTTAAATCCATATGACCAGCCGTGGTATTTACAGCCGAGAATACTAGCTGTGCCACAAGCTGCCTCAACGACGGGGTAGGCCCGGTGGCGGCATATGTTGTGGAAGCCGTTGATCAAGCCGTCTCGGTCCTTCACCAAGAATATGGGGAAGTTGGCGATCGTAAAAGAAGCAAAATCGCCTGCTTTCTGAAACCTCAGTGAATGCGTGATTAGTATCCATTTACGGGAAAAGATAGCCCGGCGCTCCAGCTGGTACATTTCTGGTGAGCGGTACCAGGATGCCGGCAGTGCCTGCAGGCCGTCTTCCTGTGGAGGAGCGCTAGAGGAGAGGCCGAATAACCGGAACATCGTGATGGTATTGTGCTGGTGATAGTCAGATAGCTATCGGTTGTGAAGCTTGTAAACCAGATCTGGTCTGTAGACGTTTCAAAGCGCAGCTGGCCTGACAGGCTTGGCACTTAGATATACAGTCACGCAGAGTATTAGTAGTATAAGGACAGGGGTGGGGGCTACTAAAGATCTATCGGCTATCGCTTCAAGAAGCCAGCGTGCGTATTTTGGTGACTTTAGTAGCTCTGATAAGTAAACACTCCGTATTGTCCGCGAAGAAGCGAGAATATGCAGAGTTCCGGTACCGGGCAACCCCCATTTTTGCTTGGGTCTAATTATAGAGTAGTACTCTAAACCACTATGGATTATGTAGGTACCCGAGATATAAGGCAATTATTGATTGAGGTACGTTACATGAATATCTAATATCTACTATAATATATATATAAATATAATATATATATGGAGCGTATGACAGACCTCGCCTACTTGTACACAATATTACACGACAGCGGATGCACGGGGGGGCAAATCACGGGTACAGGGGTATTATGTAATGCACTAACAAGAAAGTCCACGTGACCGTATGAACGATGAAGAGAATAGAGCAACTACATTCTATATTGTACATGTACTCCGTACTGTAGAAAGATCATCAGACATGCACGTGTCTGTGTGTGTCAAGTGACGTAGATCTCTGAAAACGTCAGACTACTCCGTAGCCGCCGCCGCCGCCGCCGCCACGGCTGCAACCATTTGTGCATGGGTGTACGAGCCAGGTAGACTGTGGCGCGGTGCATGCCTGTGCTAGTGCCCAAGCACTGGCAGCATGGGCGTTGGCATAGATAGAGTCCTTCTCTGTTGATGCTAATCTGCTGCCATGCATTGTCTGCCATTCTGTCTACCGCTTCGTGTACCATACCGTCTGCCATAATCACCTCGCAGAGTTGCTTGTACTTGACTCTTCGTTATCACACGTACTTTAGTGTGGCAAAAAGGACTCTTACCCCAATGGACAAGCGCATAAAGCGGGCAGAGACTCCAAATCAGTACGTACTTTTTACTCCATACGAGAGACAGTCTCCAATACGGGGAGCTTTGTGGGGGTGGGGTATCGTCCAAATCCGGAAAAGCCTCGGGCTTAAAATCAAGGAAATTCTGGGTCATATTACCCCGGCGCTAGCCTAATTAAGGCGCTCTTGGCGTAGATCTCTCTTCGCTATGCGGAGTATGATGTAGTAATACACCCGCGTATCACTCACTGCACAGTACGACGTGCGGGGAACTCAGACTAGTGCTCACGGGCAATGGCGGTCAGATGTAAAGTGCTCGGCTTCGGCTTGCGACTGGAGGGTTGTCTATATAATGGTACATCTTCGCGCTCGTGCACATTCTCCATTTGCTAGTACTAGGCTAATTACGCGACTCTTTAACTGCCCAAACACCACCGCAATGATCAGGACCGACGCTGCAGACGGCGCTGCGCCAAGTCTGGAAGAGAAGACTGTGACGACAGAGCACGATCATGTCGAGAGCCGCGCTGCTACGGCCCTCAATATAATACAGAATCCCCTTCAGGTAGGTGGGAGACCGAGTTGACTTCCATAAACATATCGCCACATCCCAGCGTTCACAGCCAAAACGGCTCCAGCACGACCACATCTCAACGACAATCTTGAAATCACTAACCGCAATTCCAGGGCGTATCTGCCGAGCAGGCACAGCAAGATGCTCGTGCCTTTGCTGAGTCCCGTGGAATGGCTGCAGACGCAGACCTTTTCGCTCGTGCCGCTCTCGTCGCCCGCTACCCAGAGCAGTTTGAGCTCATCCAGGAGCTGCCAGAAGACGAAATGGAAGCGCTACGCTACGAACGCGACCATAAGTGGCATGGCCCAACTATGCTCTGGTACTCGATCGGGCTTTGTGCCGTCGGCGCGGCGACACAGGGCTGGGACCAGACAGGCAGTAACGGAGCAAATCTGTGAGCTAAAGCAGACTTCTGAATTAAATAAGTGTAGAAGTTTATATCACTAACAGCATAGGTCGTTTCCCGAAGAATTTGGCATTAACGAAACTGCCCGTGATGAGTGGATAGTCGGCCTGATCAACTCCATCATCTTCCTGACAGCAGGTCTCATGTAAGTAATCTTTCTAACGAAGGTCACTTTCGATTGCAAAATTCAAACACCCAATATCTTGATGATATTTTGCTTGCTGACCGCCCTCAGTGGTGCTTTCATCGTCGACCCACTCAATCACTACCTTGGTCGCCGTGGAGAGATCTTTCTCACTGCCATGTGTCTCACTGCCACCCCCATCGGCTCTGCTTTTGCGAAGTCTTGGCAGGGTCTCTTTGCGGCCCGTTTCATCATGGGCATCGGCATCGGAGCGAAGAACGCTACTGTACCCATTTACTCAGCTGAGATGGCTCCCGCTCGTATCCGAGGTGCTCTCGTCATGTTTTGGCAGCTCTGGGTCGTCGCTGGTATTTTCCTCGGCTTCTGTGCCAATGTCATCGTCAAAGATACTGGCAAGATCTCATGGCGACTTCAGCTGGGCTCAGCGTTCATCCCGTCGTTTATCTTGATGCTCGGCATCTACTTTTGTCCCGAATCACCCCGCTGGTTGATGAAGCACGGCAGATATGCCGATGCTTTCAAGAGCATGCGCAAGCTGCGTGCACACAAAATCATCGCGGCGCGTGATTTTTACTACTCTTCTGTAATCTACGACGTGGAGAAGAAAGAGACGCGTGGTGCCGGATACTTTTCGCGCATGCGAGATATCTTCACGGTGCCACGGATCCGCCGTGCCAACTATGGCGCCTGCACGGTGATGCTTGCACAGCAGCTATGCGGTATTAATAGTACGTTTACTAAAGTTGCACCATTCCAGCTATCTCCCCCCTAAACTAAAGCGGTTCAGTCATTTCCTTCTACAGCTCAACGATCTTCGAAAACGTCGGCTACACGAAAGTACAGGCTTTGTATGCGTCTTTAGGCTATGGCGCTGTCCAGGTCTTGGCTACCATCCCGACTCTGTTCTTGATCGATACGAAGGGACGTCGGACATTGACATTGGCTGTACGTCACTCCGAGTCTAGGCATTGTGACGCCGGAAGTTGCTAACACATACTCTAGACATTCCCCGGCATGTGCATATTCCTGCTTGCAGCCGGTCTATCCATGCTGAAGACCCATGGAAGCCGGGGAGAAAGACTAGGACCTGTTGTTTTGTATGCTACTTTCGAAGCGCCCCAACTTCTTGCGTGATGTCTATGACAGGCCTTTGCTGACGAAAAAGATTCATCTACCTATTTACGATCTGCTACTCGCTCGGCGAAGGGCCCGTTGCATTCCAGTACTCGGCCGAGGTGTTCCCGACCATTCACCGCGAACAGGGGATGGCTTGGGCTGTTTGCATAAACAACACTTTTGGCAAGTCATTCTTATCACTAGTGATTTTTAAGGAAACAAATTTTGCTAACACATACAGCTGGCATACTCAGTTTAACCTTCCCCCGCATGAAGACGGTCATGACCGCAACTGGCGCCTGTACGTATAACCGACCGGAACACCATTTCTGGGTACTTGTGATGCATGCTAACGCCAACTAGTTGGATTCTACGCCGGCCTCAACCTGGTAGCGTGGTTCCTTATCTTCTGCTTCGTGCGAGAGACAAAGCAGCTTACTTTGGAGGAGCTTGATCGTGAGTATACTCCCAAGACGACTTCTAACACGGATCACTAATTGGTTTGCAGAGGTGTTCAATATTCCGACAAAGGACTTCCTTCGGTACGAAACGAAAGTATGGTTGCCGTACTTTATTAAACGCCACATCTTCCGGATGAAGGTTTCAAAGCCGCCACCGATTATGGAAAAGAGTAGTGTAGTAGTCAATGAGCCGTAGGCTGTCTATTGACCGGGACTATGCAATTGGCGGCTTTACGGTAGAGTCGTTGGTATGTAAAACAGAGAGATTAATCTACGTATCACATAAGCAATGTACCGGCTACTTGGAAGCAGCGCGAGACTCGTATTGATTCTGGCTAACGCTGATGATGAATGTCACTTTTGTATTTTAAGTGCTCTCTACCTGACTAAATGGGTGTGTATCGCCCTTTTCACAGTCTATACTCCAGTGTATGCGCCCATTTACTATGCATTCCCTTTGTCCAGATGCCACTTCTAGATCAAAATAGTACCCTGAAGGCGTATATCCCGGCTGCTTGCCCCCACGTGCACGACGTACGTGCCTCGACGCAGCTGCCATTTCTGAGCCACAACATCCCAGGTGCTCAGGTCACGACGTGTGAGGCCGAATATCACGTCTTTGCCGTCTCCCGGCGCTAGCGGACCGACGCGGCGAAAACCACGTAGCTGGCGGACGGGCGTGTCGCCGTCTTCAGTGCCGACAGAGTCCGCGCCAGGAACGCTGATATACAGTTGGGGGACTTCAGAGCCTGCGACGGTACCGTTGTTGGCCACTCTGATAGACACCTTGGCAACAATATCCCAAAGCTGAGGATGGCCACCTTGGACAACAGATACAGACGAGTCGGGATACTCTGAGAGGGATGAGGTATTTAGGATGGTAGCGGTGAGGCTAGAATACTCAAAGGTCGTGTAGGATAGACCGAAGCCGAAGGGGAAGCGAGGCTCAATACCGCGGCGGTCAAATGAGCGGTAATCGATATAGAGGCCCTCGGTGAAGTTGGAGTCAGGATAGAAGCCTTCACCGACAGTAGAGTTGAGAAGGTCGCCGTAATCCTCTTCACGCTTCGCAACAGTGTAGGGTAGACGGCCGGAAGGGTTGACATCGCCGTAGAGCACGTCGACGAGGCTGTTTCCCGACTCCTGGCCGGGGACACCGGCCAGGACAACAGCCGTTACATTTGGGTGATCATACCAGGCATCGACGACACGAATACCAGCGTTATGTATCACGACGATCGTATTGCTGCACATGTCAGCGACGTTGTTCACGAGCCGGTCGCTGAAACCATCCAGAAGACTGGGGCGTTCGAAGCTTTCCGAGGCGTAGGCATTAATGAAGACTAGACAGGCGTCGGCATTGGCGTAGGCAGTTGGCGGGCTCTCGGAGTAAAAGTCCCAGCGGAGTGTGCCCCCGACAGCCATGATGCGGTTCTGCAGTGCATGGAAGGGAGACACGATATAGGGCGGCGTGTTGCTACCGGAGCCTCCGCCGGTGACAAGGGTACCGTTGAAGGTGTTCCAGCCCGCGTTGACATCGTAGCCGCCACCGTAGCGGGAGTATGTGTTCCAGGGGGTAGCCTTAACAACAGCGTCGTAACCGTAGATAGCGAGAAAGCGTGGGTTGGCGAAAGGCAGGGTATTGTTTACGTTTTTAACAAGCACGGTCCCGGCAGCACCAATCTTGCGAATCAGCGCGCCATGGCCGTTTTGCACGTCGAAAGGCGCGTGTAGTTGCGTGTTGGAGTAGACTGCTGGGGGCGACGGGAACCCGCCAACTTCTGCCTCGCCGACGTAGTGCCATGCAGCGAGCAGACGTGTTACCATGTCGTCAACACGGGACTCGGGTATAGAGCCGTTTGTTACCGCCTGCTCCAATAAGCCGTCTGACCAGAAGCCTGTGCCGTTAGGCATGGCCACATCAAGGCCGGCCAGTGCCGAGGCGTAGCCTGCATGCTGTGCCACCCAGTCGCTGACGACGAATCCCTCAAAGCCAAGTTCTTCCTTGAGAATGCCGTTGAGAAGCTTCGAGTTCTGGCAGGCATACGACTGATTCGCCCGCTGGTACGAGCACATCACCGAGCCAGCACCCGCCGCCAGGGCATCCATAAACGGGAAGAGGTACAACTCGTGCAGTGTACGGTCGTCAACGTTGGCGCTGATAGCAGCTCCGATGCCCTTCTGGGGTATGCGCCGATACTCCTGCTCGTTAAGCAGAAAGTGCTTCGCCGTAGCAATCACACCTGCCGCCTGCATCCCCTTCGTCACTGCGCCCATGCCGATACCCGCGAGGTATGGGTCGGCACCAAGTCCCTCCCAGTTGCGTCCGCCTCGTGCAATTCGGCCGAGCGGGCCAGCCACTGGCCCGAGAGCTACGTGGACGCCTCGGTCGTGGTACTCGCGGCCAATTGCGTAGCCATACTCGTATAACAAGTCGGTGTCAAAGGTCGACGCCGCATGGCTGCCCGCTGGGAAAGACGACACAAACTCTTGGCCGCGGAATCCGGACGGGGAGTCTGCAAAACAAAGTGCCGGCACACCTAGGCGAGAGACTTCGCCTGTGTTGCCTACGCATGTTCCGGTGTGCCCATATGTGACATTCACCTTCTCGGCAAGCGTCATCTGAGCGACGAGCGCTTTGGCACGAGCATAGGCCGATGCCCAGGCTGAGCTGGAGGAGCCATTCGACGCAGCTAGGGTTGTTAGTCGAAAGTGAGGGAGAACGACGGCGACGGCAGTGATTGGTAAGGCAAAGCGGCACGTTTCTGGCGTGACGCCATCAATGCACGTGCTCTGTAAGAGAAAATAGGGATACTCACGTGTAGGGTAGACAGCTGGGCTGCGGCCATAGTAAGGAACCTCGGACGGCGTCGTGGTGCTGTTATCCGCCCACACGGGAGCACTCTGCAGCAGCAGTGGTATGAGGGTAGCTAGCAGATGCATGGTGATTGACGGGAGGCGATATTAGAGGACGCCTCTAGAATGCTACCATGGTAAGACAAGACAAGACAATCGCTGGCCTAATGTACTACAAAACAATCACCTTTTGTAGTTGCGGCGAACACGCTTCCCGGTCTGTCAAGTCCTATCCACAACGGTCAACAGGTGGCTACTCCGTATGCAGACAACCGGCGGCTTGGGCCCCATGATGATCGTGCCCACATTGCATATCCTACGCATAACTGTACGAATAGTTGCAGTAAAGGTCCGTTTGGTACGTCATAGCCGACGGCCATGCCCCGAGTTGGCATGTCGTAGCACTGCTAGGATATCAGTTCGGTCCTTTGCTGGTCCACTGTCCGACGAAGGAGCTCTTTAATTACTGTACTTAACTGCAAAGTGGAAAAAGAAACCGAAAAAAGCTGCAGCTCGGCATGCAACTCCGCCGGTGTACAGTAAAAGCTAGGTAACAGTTGTTAGCTACCAATATCTTAGAGGACAAGCATCGAGTTACAAATATGCCTTTCACCTGCATGAATATCTTCGCTGTATTACGTGTAAATCATGCTGTGGTCACAGGGTAATGATGAAGTGAGAGGTTGCTCTCGTACGAGTACAGATCTTACTTACAACTTCTTCCGTACTCGTAAACGGAACAATGGGGCAATCGTTGTGCCAATCAGCCTAAAATGAGGGGAACCGAAGGCGCCATATAACGCGATGGCGAAGGGCATGGGGCCGGTGGTGTGTTAGCGCGAGCTTAAATTCCCCATATTCATATTTTGCCTAAACTCTGGTTTATTAACTCTGCCGTAGTCCGACAAACGACTTTGGCGAGAGCTTCGCGGACTAGTTCCCTGTCTCTGCGACAGCTAGCTACTAACGGAACTTCTTCGTTCTTTAGGGAAGCCCAAGGAATAGGTCTAGCATCTTTGGGTAGTTGGGCGTGCCCAGACCAGTGACCGGATCCCAGCCCTCGGAGGCCTCGAAACCCCAAGTACCACAGCCCGGATTGACGCCCTTGGTGATGTCGTTGAGCACTTCGGGGTGGGCATAAAGGACGGGATTAATGAAGCCCAGGGGTCCCTTGCCGATCTTGATGCGCTCATCGATGATACGGGTGAGCAGCGATGCAAACAAAGGCGCCGACTGTGAGGTGCCGCCGCTGAGATAAAAGTAATTGAACTTGGTTACTGGGTAGTGCCATCCATTGGCAGACACGTCGGGCATGCCGCGGCCGTTGCGGTTGTATATGCCGCCGTTGGTAGCGTTCTGCCAGTTACCATCGCGGTAGTACGGATAAGTGGTGTTGCTGACTTTGAAGTAGGTGGAAACAGCCTCGGCCTGGTAGGAGGGTGTGCTGAAGATGTTCGAGAAGCCCTGGATATGGTTAGAATGGCCGGAAAAACTTTGAAAAGGATGCCGAAGAAAACACGAGAAGAAACAATGAGGACAATCAGCGCAGAAAACCACTTACTCCACCGCTACTAAAGTTTCCGTTCAACCTATCCTTCATCACAAGCGCAGCCTCTTCAGGCTCAAACACGGTCCGGTTGGGGTACACTTCGGTGGCACCGACAGCCGTAACCCACGGACAGCTGCAGGTAGAAGACGGGGTAAAGACAGCATCGTCCTTGCCCAGACAGCCATAGTAGCCCCCGTTGCCGTCCTTGCCGTAGCTGTAGCCGCCTACACCGCTGTCGCCGCTAGCAAAAAGGATAGTGACGCCCTGCAATGCCAGCTTCAGGTACTCGTCGCACTGGCGCTTCTGGTAGTATGCAGGCAAGTCTGCTTCACGCACTCCGTAGGAGACGCTGATCACGTTGGTAGGCTCATAGACACCGCACATAAGCTCGCCGGTGTACTGCTGGTAGTTGGTGATGTCTGTATCGGGGTACGTCGGGTCCAGCACAGGATCATTGCCGGTCTCGCCATAGGCAGAATATGTGCAGTAAGAGCCGTCCAAGGCGTCGAGGAAGGTGTTGAAAATGCCCGTGGTGTTGCCGTTGCCGCCCGCCGCGTAGTAGTAGTCATCAGTCTGATAGAGCGTGATGTTTTGGGGGTAGATGATCGGGTATGCCACCGTGAAGTCCAGCATGCTCTCGGGGCCGTTGACCACGTCGCCCGGCAGCGGCGCAATGCCGCCGTCGATCGAGTTCAGGATCGGGTGTGTCCCGTTCGGGATCTGCGGCGTGTACTTGCTGAAGAACACGTTCAGGTCCGCCTGGTCGTAGAAGTCGTCCTCCTCAAAGATGCCCAGCGAGTTGTTCGTGCCCACAGTCGCATTGGCCGCCAGCGGAGAAAATCCGTAGAGCGCCTGCACACAGGCCGGCGTCAACACCTGGTCACAGATTGTGAGGTCCGTTAGCGATGCGTTCGCTACGTCACTGGGAAAGGTCTCAAGCGAGCGGAGCACGCCCTGAGACCTGCTGCCGCTTCGCTTCAAGTGCCCGGCCGCCCTCTTCCACGGCTGCTTCCGTTTCTTCAGACGCTGCAAGTCCATCACAACGCCCTTCACTCCCGGCGTTACGTAGTCGATGTGCTCTTGGATATGACTAGGCAGGTGGTACTGCTCGCAGCTTACGAGCACACCGGCGTCCTCACCGTCTTCGCCGTCGTGCAGATACTCGGTATGCAGCAGCTGTTCGGCCTCCGCCACCGTCGCGTCAAAGGCCAGCCATGCCTTGTTGTCGCTGTGCTTGATCCGCGTCTCCGTGATGCCCGACTCGACAAGCCACTGCATCACCGTGTCGACGGTCTCGTTCGTCGGCTGGAACGCCTCGATCACCGCTTCCGTGCTCCAGTGCCTGCCGTAGTTGGCCGACCGTGGATGCGACACATCCATCAGCCAGGCCTCGGCCTTTTCTGCGGCCTGTGCATTTGGCCGTAGGCCGATTCGCATCGGCAGTACCGTCCCTGCGTCCACGCGCTTGTTCAGCCGCGAGTTTGTAATTGCCCGCCGCTCATGCACGCGGTAACTCGCTGGCGGCCGAGGCCGGGCAGACACGATGTCCGCAAGGGCCACAACTGCCTGGAGCAGAGATGGCCAATGCATGGCAACTCAGGAAGTGAGAAGGCAGTAAAAAGAAGGAGATATCTGAGTGATCCTGTGCTTTAGCTAGCCAGCTTTTTCACGCCACTTTACCAAACTGCCATCGGTGTCTGTTTGTTTACGCCGTGGCTTCTCATTGCTTTTAAGTGCAGGCCAATGGCTCGTTAGCGCTATGATTTGGGAAGGTGGTAGCAATACGAGAAGCATGTAGAAGGCGGATCTCAGTGAGGCGAGATATCACCCGGAAGAGTCGGTCAGCTTGCCATTGTCGTAAAGTTTACGGAGTATGGGCTCGTATTGGAGAACCAGCCACTACGGAGCCTTCCCCACAGGGAAGTGATCGCTTAGAAGAGTACTCGTACGAGTATAGCTTCAATTAGTATCGTTCACCAATATTTGACATCTCGTACGTCATACGACCTACCTCAAGCGTGAAGCAACAGCCTTACTACGTCGTGGTTTGTGCTGGGGGTTTTTTATAGCGCAGAGGCGGCCCGAGGCACGTGGGAACACGATAACCGTTACGAACAGCTCCAAATAATATGATGTTGCTATCGAGACCATACACTCCTGCTATCAGGACTAAAACATGTGGCCAAAGATAACGGATGGGGTTACAATGTAGTCGTACCTTAAACTACATGTTTTGTACTTTTCGATTTGTATCTTTTGATTCGTTTTTCATTCGAGGAAGTACTCCGTATTAGTCGTTAACAGATTTACGTATAACAAATAAACTAAAAAGACCATATAATACCTAAAGAGAAAGTAGGCGAAACTGAGGACCCGAGCAGGGCTAAAGCTTATGCTGTAGCCCGACGTACTCCGTACGTAGACTTTCGGGTGAGAAGAGCTCGGCCAATAATAAAGGGGCAGAAAGTGGTCAGTAAAGGTAGAACAAATCAGGAATCACCAAAGCAACTAGGGATGACGTCAGGACTGCCCAAGACGGCCGGGTAGAGACCGATCGACGATCAACCGTGCCACGTTTACCGGGCGGAGACCGTATTACGAGTACGTAGAGGGTAGGTGGGGACATTTTTCGGAGGCACCGGACCGATCCCGGAGAGCTGGGATCCGGGACAAGGACGCGGCGGGCTAGGAATCGCTCCCGCCATTAGCATCTGGCGTCTTTCTTTAGCCTGTTGTACTCCGTATTACCTTTAACTTATTTCGCCGTTTGACAAAAAAATAGAAAAAACACTTCAATCAGAAACAGAAATTAGAATATTAAATAATAGAGAGATAAAAGAGAAAGAGAAAAGGTGTTTCTTTTCCGTTGCATCCGTCAGCACAATTAAGGGATCCATGGCATCAGCATACATAAGAAGGGCGAATGCGACGTTGTGTGCTTCTGAGATCTGCACAAAGTAGCATCCCGGCGACCTCACCACGTCCCAGTGCAGCATCTTGTTCAGCTTGCCCATAGCGCACCAACAAGGGTCCGCAGACTCTATCAGGGATTTCAGGCTCATTCTTTATCATGAGCGTATGGTGGTAAAAGCGCCCTGCGCCACTTTGATGTAGGCTGTATTATGAGGCGGGAGGAGATAACTTTGCCCAAAAGGGGCAGACAGCTCTAGGTTTGCTGAGGCGCGGCGACGATCGATTGGAAAGCGCCATCCGAGGTATCGTAGCTGTTATTTACCGGTTACAAAAGACTCGAACAAGTCTTCGTCGCCCACCTTCACACTTTCCAGGGGCAGAATGGTCTTGGGCTAAAGACCGTATCTAGATGATAATCTCGAAATTGATCCTGTCACTGTATTTCACGAGCCTGATGTCACGAATTGGCAGACATCTCTGAAGATAGCCTATGATGGTGTCAGAATTGTAGCATCTGCACATTGTGCTGCACGGAACACGCAATGCGCTTGTTCAACGTCTGCTTAAGGACGCCTGAGTACATCTTCTCGGAGGAAACAGCATGCGCCGATGGCCATCCTTCTCTACCATGAATGTGCCGTAGTGGGATACCGGCACACCGTCAAGCATCTTCCCCAAGAAATCGTGGATTATGTTCAGCTTTGCACTTTTGACAATATCCATAACTGGGCAGGGCCAACTTCTCACTGGCCCTGCCGGTCCTTCTGGTTTCCAGTCATCTACCCGGACAAGCAGATTGACAGAGCCAGGGCGATTTGTGACGAGATCGCGGACAATTTTGGCCACTTTCCTGCGGCCGCAGACGCGCACTCGACCCGTACGTTGATGGTGTGCGTGTAGCCACCTTTTATCACCTGATGTTAGTAATTTCTGAACTTACCTACTATTAGAAACGTACAACTTGCCGTTGAGTATAGTCATCATGACCGTTGTTGGCGTAGTAAGGGCCACTTACTCGTTCTTTTGTTGCGTAATTTCTTGAATAGAGAGGAATCTGACGAAACTCGTCGCATCGTGATGTTCTTTCTGTATTTCTTTTCCATAAGAGAAGAAGGCTAGCCTTTAGATGAGATGGAGAAAAGAATGCACATGTGAAAGGAAAAGGTATATGGGAAGATTTGTATATCTAATGTCTAAAGCAGAAAACTCTGCTTTGATGCATGGTGCAAGGCAGCAGGTAATGGATGCAAGTCGTTCAAGTGGCCCACATTCGTCACGCGTAATACCGCCTCTCGTTCCTCTTACTGCTGATATTCGCCAACTGCAACCGTTCGATAATTCATATTATAGACGTCGCTGTGTCCCCGGTGCGTCCCTTTCTATCTGGCTTTAGACAGAAGTCAGGTTGTTGGGGCGGTCTGTGAATAGTAGCAGCAGTGATGTCGTCAGAAACACACCAAAGTCCAGCAGGATGCGTTGACAAAATTGCGCGTGCAGTGAGTGTGAAGTTGATGGACTCAGCCCTAGTGGGGACAGTAGTCTTTGTTTGGCGGTCCGAGATGTGGAAGTTGGAATGTACTTGATTTCGTAAAACGAGTTAAGGTTGTTCATGTGATATGTCAGGTGATGGCAGGCACGTGTCAAATAATGGTGGGAATGCGGTTCTGTCCGTCTGGTTTGTCACGACCAGACCAGTCGTACTAGTAATAAAGGAGGTTATCTATCGTAGGCGGCTATTCAAGATAAATATGCATGCCCTACGGCGTGGTCCGTACACCGTACTCGTACTCCGTACTTACCCCTTAGCAAAGTGGCCATCCACTTCACAGGCACGAAATGAGTCGGTACTAAAGAGACTAAACGCAGAGGCTGGCAATTGCTAAGGCCTTAGCCTAGTAATTTGTTTATTGTATCTCGGGGTGGTATTATTACTCTGTATGCGGCTGGAAGTTCCATCGGGCGTGCCACTGCGATTACGCACCCACCGCCTAGAACTTGCATAACGTAGACAATGCACAATGAACAGACGCACTTTCCGTCTGCTTCGTTGTCAATTTAGCAAGTGCTCATGTAAGTCTGTCGGCCGGAGTTGCGATTTAGCCAGGCCATCTCCATTGCGCACTGGTGAGGCTGGGATCGGGGCCGGTATGCGCATTCGTAAGATACGCAGTATTACGGAGTACGGCGTATTACGAGTACGAGTACGGAGTATTACAGATTACATACAGGCAATAACACTGCGTACGGAGTATTACTCCGTACACTTGCTTACCGCCCCACCACACACGTAAACTGGAGGCCGGGGACACCCCAGCCACCTTTTTGTGTTGTCCGGCCATTATAAGAAATGGTTCAGTTGTCCGGTGCGATTTCTGGTTCCAGAGCTGTTCCATTCCAGACGAGGAACAAGACAACGCCCGACGCAACACCCGACGCAACACCCGCAACGCCCGCAACGACAGCGCCTTTGCCCATGGCCATGGCCGTCCAGTATCCGCACACTGCCGGCGCGCAGCCGCCCAAAAAGACGCGTCAGCGCTACCGGCGCGGCGCGGACGATATTGATACCTCGCCGGGGGCGCCCTTCTCGGATCCGTACGAGTACGGCGACTATCCGGCCAGCACGCACACCGCCACAACCGCCGCCCTGCAAGCGATGCACCGCGACAGCCGCCACAGCATATCGCTCGACTCGGCCGGCGCGCCGGTGGCGCCAAACGCGTCTCGCCCGCAGCCGCCGTCCTACGAGAACGGCAGTGGGCAGCTCATGCGCGCAGCTGACGCCAGCGAGCGCCGGCGATCGCAGCCATCCGCGCCGGTACAGGCGCAGCCGCGCGCGCTGCCCCAGCCGCATGCACCGGCTCAGTCCTCAACGGCCCCGGTCGGAAGCCGCAACATGCCGACGGGAAATGCGCTGCTTCGGCAGGCCCAAGCCCAGGCGCAAACGTCAGGCCAAGGGCAGTCGCCGGGCCAGGGCCAGGGCCAGAGCCAGGGCCAGAGCCAGAACCAGAATCACGGACAGGGCTTCAGCCAAGGCCACAGTCGCCAAGCTCCCAGCCAGCAGAACGCCAGCCAGCAGTCGGTCGGGGCGTCGATCGCGCGCCTCAAGACCCCCAGTGTCATGGACTCGGTGCTGCAGCCGCTCGGGCAAAAGGTGCAGGAATACAACCGGCTGATGCGGGAGGCGCAGGACGAGATGAAGCGGCTCGACGAGGAGCTGCGGGCGCTGCAGCAGCGGCGTGACGACGCGGAGAACCGTTTCCTCGACGCCGAGGCGCGCCACAAGGACTGGCAGCAACAGTACGACAGCGTCGAACGCACGCTGAAGGGCGAGGTGCCGCCAATGCCGTCGATGCCGTCGATGCCGTCGATGCCGCCGATGCCAGCGGCAGCGCCCGCCAAGGCCCCCGAGCCGCTGCCCTACGACGAGTCCGACGAGTCCGACGACGATCACCCGGTGCACCACGACCGCCCGTGGTCGGCGAACAACCAGGGCAGTTTTGCGAGCACCAAGTCCAAGAATCGCGTGCGGGACCGGCTGCGATTCAGCATATTCGGGTCGTAGGCGGTAGGAGATGCAGAAAAGGGAGGGGATCTCGAGAAAGGCGCGGAGGATCCCACAGGAAAAGGCACGAGGACAGCATACTCCGCAGGAAAGGGGCCGAGGCAGGAATACATGAGGAAGGGGAAGAGCGCAGATAATTTTTTGTAATTTAGAATGACACGACTGTATGACTTGCTATATTCGACAGGATAGGTCTGGTTATAATACGGCATTGCCCAGCAGAAGTTGGCTACGGGACTGCATGGCCTGGCACTGGCATGCGCTAAACAAAGGCTTGAGAGCGGCGCGCGCGCCCGGCTGCTGCACTCCTGTAGGCCCCCCCTTTCGCTGTTCCCAGATCTTCGGCCACCAGCGCGGCCAGAAACTGCACCCCCATGGCCACCCCGTCGATCACCATCGCCTTGCGCCCGCCCAAGGCCTCGTCCTCGCCGCCCACAGCATCGATGCACGCCCGCCGCATCTCCGTCATGCCCGCGCAGCCCATGCACACACAGTCGGCGCCCCTGTCGTCCACCAGCCGCCGCGCCGCCGCCCGGATCCCAGCGTACACGACATCGCGAGGCTTCGACTCGAGCTCGAGCACGGCGATGTGGCCGGCTTCGCAGCCGGCAGATACGTGCGGCAGGAACGCATAGTCCGCCGTGATGGCCTTGGCGTGGTTGGCGCTGCTGCGCTCGCTCGTCGTGATGATGCCCACCTTGTCACCGCACATGCGCGCGGTGTAGAGCGCCGCCTCCATGATCCCGATGCACGGCTGTGTGTACTCTTCCCGCAGCATGGCGATGAGCGGATGCGCCGAGAAGCACGCGACAAGAAGCGCGTCAAAGCGGACGCTTGCCTCGCTCGCCGGCCGCAGCAGCGGCATCAGGGCTCGGAAGCAGTCGACGGCTGAGATGGCCCCGTCAACCTTGCCCTCCACGGCCGTCGGCCCTGTCTTGGGTCCCGTGAAGCCATACACGTGCACGTGCGGCGGCAGCGTTCCCTGCACACTGCGCAGACACGCGTCCGTCATCGACTGCGTCGAGTTGGGGTTGATCAGCAAGATGTTGATCTGCCTCGTCGAGGTACCAGATACGGACGGCAAGCTGATGGAGGCCATGCTGGGTCCAGATGATGAGCCGCAGGCCTGCAAACAAGCACGGGTTTGCCCGGCTTATTTGTATTGCAACGTTGGCCGACGTTGGCCGACGCTATGATAAGATATGGGTAAACTGTACAGCTTCATTATCTCTGATATCTTTGTCATGATCCGTTGTCATGATCCGTTCAAGTCCGATGCCACAGGCCAAGCACGACAACCCTTACTTTCACTTGGGCAATTTTCACTGACAAGTCTAGCAACTGCCGGTGACAAGCAGATAAGGCAAAGGCAGGATACGTACGTGATAGAAATGATTGTATGCCCGCCAAGTATCCTAGTAATCGGCGGTGGCCCATGAAAAATAGGTTGAGCTAGAAATGTATTAAGGAGAGCAAGGATTGGTACTGTAGTACCGCAGCTGCTGCCTGGAGCACGCACTCTCATCCCTAGACTTTGCCGACCCCAAGGTAACCCGAGATGCGATCGACTTGACTGATCATCCTGACCATATGCAATCTGCGGGGTAAAACGTCTTGGCCAGGACCACGGCGAGTTGGTGCAGTTCTATGACACCGCACACCGGGTGTTGCTAGCCAGATCTAGCCAGATCTAGCCAGACAGAGACATTGCCCGGGCCACGATGTGACGACGAAGCCGACTAAAACAGGGTGCTTCGTACCCCTTCACACCTGCCTAACCTGCCTTCAACATCACACAACCGTAGCAGCAACAGCGCAAAGTCCGAGTAGACGTAAGCCGACGGCAGTCGGGTGACCCCAGCACGCCCTCGTGAAGAGAGATAGAGCCGAGCCCGGCCCGAAAGTGACTGTCGCCTCCGAGTGCAAAGGTGCGGGCAGTTTAGCAGTATTAGGCAGGTGGCACGAATGACACGAGTATGACAACGTGCTCGCCGACCTATTGATGCCGCCAGCATGCGAAGGGACGGAAACTGAGGCAATATGTATGTTACGGGGCTCCTTAGCACGGTACTCACAGCAGCCACGTCAGTATTGACGTAAATACACGCACGAGTACGCATGCTATTACGGAGGCTATTGAGTCCGAAGCCCTTCGAAGCCCGGCATCCATGGGAGGGTAAGTATTGGTTCTAGGGCGACACTACAGCGGCAGAACAGCCAAGGCTAAGCCTAAGCGATCTGGAGACCCCGCATAAAAAAATGCCATGATCTTCGCGGGGTTTGCTGCCTGATTTGCCTTCCTTTTAAGAGATTTACACCGGCTTGCCGGTGTCTTCGGCCTTATGCAAGAACGTTATAAAAGAACAGGACAAGTGGACAGGAGACAATAAGGGTACTCGCACTACGGTACAAGTAGCATGTGCGTGTGGGCTGTGTAACGGACTCGTGTCTGTACACCTCAGGCCGCTACTGGTCGCCACCTAACCGACAATGGCGTGTTACCTGTTAAGCTCCTAGCTTCCGCCCTCCCGTGCATAGTCTCGTCTCTTTCGTCTGTTCTCTCCACTTTTCCCATCTCGAAGTGGCAGCCCTTCCTACCAGTCTCGGCCCAACTCTAAGTGAAGAGCTCGTGCTACACTAAATCACATACCGCTTGGAGTCTCCTCGCCATTACGAAAACCGAGACCAGGTGGCAAGCTAGGCGACACTGACGATTGACGATTTACGAGGACGGCGCTCAAGTATAAGTAGACCAGCAAGATGTTTCTCTCTTCGGCGTTGGTGCATCCGCCAGTCCTACCCCCCATACCTCCGGCTCCTCCGTCTCGACCTTTCACCTTCGCGATGCTTCTCACGCTGTCCCAATCCGTCACGGCCTTGGCCCTCAGCCAACTCGTCCTCGCTGCTCCTTCTAGGTCGGAGCTAGACGATCGTGCCAGCGCTGCTGACAGCTGGTTAGCCACAGAGACTGACGTTGCCATCGACCGCATCCTGGCCAACATTGGTAGCTCTGGCGAGTATGCTGCCAGCGCCGCACCGGGCGTCATCATTGCAAGTCCGAGCTTGGAAGATCCAGACTGTGCGTTTACCACTCACAATTGCTATGCTGTATCAGCCTCATACTAACGAGTCAGATTATTACACCTGGAGTCGCGACGCGGCACTCGTCACCAAGACCCTTGTCGAGCTCTTCGACAACGGCAACTCCGACATCCTTTCCGCCATCGAGAAGTACGTCAACGCACAGGCCATTCTCCAGACCGTCTCGAACCCGTCTGGCGAGCTGGCTGACGGTACCGGTCTGGGTGAGCCGAAATACCATGTCAACGAGACTGCCTTTACGGGAAGCTGGGGCCGTCCCCAACGTGATGGCCCTGCACTGCGAGCAACAGCGTTGATCGGCTTTGGTAATTGGCTGCTTGTAAGTTTACCAATCGTGCATCAAGTCTCATTATGCCGTTCAACCTGCTCCGTTCAACTACCTTCTGTAGCCACAACTTCTCTTCTTTCCAAATATTGTTCCCTTCCACCTGCTCCGTTCAACTACCTTCTGTAGCCACAACTTCTCTTCTTTCCAAATATCGTCCACTTTCTCGAACTGCATTTCCACTTTCTCTTCTTCAAATGTATAGAGTCACGGCCACTACTTCTTTGCGGTGTACACGGTATCGTCCTTGACCATGAACTGTCTTGTCATGGTGTCTTTTAGCCCGCTAACAATCTATGCACAGGACAACGGCTACACCGCATACGCCACAGATGCCATTTGGCCTATTGTGCGCAATGACCTTTCCTATGTGGCTGAATACTGGAACCAAACCGGCTATGATCTCTGGGAAGAGGTAGACGGCGCCTCTTTCTTCACCTCCTCGGCGCAGCACCGGGCCCTCGTTCAGGGTAGCACCTTCGCCGCCCGAGTCGGCTCGTCGTGCTCGTACTGTGACTCTCAGGCACCCCAAATTCTCTGCTTCCTGCAGAGCTTCTGGGCCGGCTCCTACATGAACGCCAACACCGCCGGTGGACGGTCGGGTAAGGACGCCAACACTGTCATCAGCAGCATCCACACGTTCGACCCCGAAGCCGGCTGCGATGACACCACATTCCAGCCGTGCTCCCAGCGCGCGCTCGCCAATCACAAGGTTTACGTTGACTCCTTCCGCTCTGTCTACCCGATCAACTCTGGCATCGCGGAGGGCGTTGCCGTATCGACCGGACGCTACCAGGAGGACGTCTACTACAACGGAAACCCGTGGTTCCTGACGACACTTGCAGCTGCCGAGCAGCTCTACGACGCCATCATACAGTGGGAGAAAGCTGGCTCGATCACGATCACGCCTGTATCCCTGGCTTTTTTCACCGATCTCTACAGCTCGGCCGCCGTTGGCACGTACCCGTCATCCTCCGCAGCCTACAGTGCCATCATCAGCGCCGTCAAAACATACGCCGACGGCTTCGTGTCTGTCGTGCAGAGCCATGCGAACAGCAACGGCTCCTTGTCTGAACAGTTTGACAAGATCTCTGGCACCATGCTATCGGCCCGTGACTTGACCTGGTCTTATGCCGCCTTGCTGACGGCCAACCTGCGCCGCAACGGTACAGCACCACCGTCCTGGGGTGCCGCATCTGTATCGAGTGTGTCGTCCGTCTGCTCTGCCACATCGGATTATGGCACCTACAGTCCTGCCTCCACGACATCTTGGCCGTCTACTTTGACCAGTGGCTCAGCAGCCGCCACTACCCTGACTACTACCCCGACCTCTACCCTGACAACTGCCAAGGACACGACTACGGTCACCTCCACTTCCACTGCCTGCTCCACGCCTACAAGTGTCTCTGTAACCTTTAAGGAGATTGCAACAACTTACTTCGGCGAGATGATTTACATAACCGGCTCCGGCTATGAGCTCTCCGACTGGTCTACTTGGGCCTCCTCGGCCATCCCCCTCAGCGCTGCGAACTACACCTCGTCCGACAATCTCTGGTTCGTTACTGTCGACCTACCTGCCGGAGCCACCTTTGAATACAAGTTTTTCCGCCTTGGGTCTGACGGCTCGATCGTGTGGGAGAGCGATCCTAACCGCTCGTACACTGTTCCGAGCGGTTGCAACGTGACTACGGCTACGGAGAATGACACCTGGCGCTAAGCTACCAGTTTCCCGGAACGCTTGGACATTAACCAAAATCAAACGCATGGAAACTGGAATTGCTTCGTGTATATATGCGCACTTAGTTTAGAACGAGCGCTGTTGTGAGCCTCTTGTGCCTCTTGTGGCGTACTTGGCCGTTCCGTTAAGTATCTACCTCAAAACGCAAATTCAACTTCGGTAGTGTTGTGCTGTTCGCTGGCATCGTGAAAGTGAGGTTCCAGAACTCAAAATTACTATCAATGTCAGCAAAAATGGGATAAAACAAGCACAGATTAACAAAGTCAAGACTGCCACTTACTGTATCGGATCGCACGCCCCACCCATCAATCCACAGAAGGCCACCTCTGGCGTAGGATTCACAGTACTTCCTTCCGCCACGGAGATAGACACGCCTTGAATATCTGAAAGGCCAGCAACGTTGCGTTGGCCGCCGAGTGGGTTGGAAGATACGACAAACGTAAACATGCTGGATGCATTGCCAGACGGGTACGTCAGGTTGAGCGTGTGAGACGCGACAGCGGCCTGAAGGCTCTTTTCAGAGGGGTGAAGGCTAAAGTAGCCAACACTGGCATTGGCTAGGGAGGTCGCCTCCCGGAACCAGTGGGCGATGGCAGGACTGAAAGAGGAAGAGTCCTTGCTAGCGCCACCCACGACGGTCTGGTTGTATGAATCGCCCCCGATGGTAAGCTTCTCGGAGAGCCAGGTGGTTATGTTGCGTACTTCGTAGTCAAAGGGTGGTGTATACGCCTGGCGATGAACGATACGCTCGCCAGGACCAAACGACTGAAGGCGCTCAATAACGCCAGCAGGAACCAATTTCTCGTGGAAGGACGATAGCACGGAAACAATAGGGATAAACTCCCCATCGTCGGCATGAGCCAGCAGCCATGGCTTCTCCGATGCAGAGAAGACATGCTCACGGCCCGCCAGTGACCATATGTAGAGCGACATGATGGCTACGTACTTGTTCATATCATAGCCGTAAGAGCGATCCCAGGGGCCGGCAAGATTCTGCAGGCGGGCGTTGTAGAACTCAGCAAAGGCAGTCCAAACGTCTGCGACCATGCGGGGACCGTTCTGGGCCATAACAGAGGAAGACGGCATGTATTTAGCCCAAAGCTGGCACCGCGTTAGCCAATTCAACTGTCAAGCCCAACTACTACTTCTTCAGAGATAGATATGATCAGAAGTGATCCCTGGCCGCAATTCCAGTCCTCGTGCCTCCACTTACTGTTAGCGCTGAGAGACTCACGCCGTAGTATGTTGGGACGTTGAACTCTGACAGCGTATCGTTTAGGTCAAAAAGGTCAATAATTTCCTGTGCATACATTTCACCAGCAGCAGTCATGTTACTGTCGTTGAACTTGCGGCCGGC
Organism: Grosmannia penicillata; assembly: GCA_002778075.1. Lineage (NCBI taxonomy): Eukaryota > Fungi > Ascomycota > Sordariomycetes > Ophiostomatales > Ophiostomataceae > Grosmannia > Grosmannia penicillata. Next base: position 705,974 of record PCDK01000018.1, on the reverse strand, counting down.
CCAGCCCGAAACAACAGCGCGCATTAGTGCCGGGTTGCTGTATGACGGATACAAATTATCGCCATCCACACCACCAACTCGGTAGCTATCGCCGATACTGTTATTGTAGAGAGAATCGGCAATGGACTGCTGGACACTGCGGCCGATGAGATGACCAAATTCCTCGTAGATAACCATGAGGGCGGTGCCGATGAAACCGCGCCAATTAGGGTCCCAGGAGTTGTAGATCTGAGTGGTAGGCGTTAGAGTTCTCGTTTGACCACTTAGCCCAGGCTTCTAGCTTACTGATGGCGGATAGCTTGCAGTGCCCACAGTCGGTTCCTCGGGGTATTTTGTGTAGTCACCGTACCATTGATCAGACGTGTTTGTAAACTGCCCTTCGATGACACTATTGATGATTCGCACGGCATTCTTGACGTCATTTCCTTTGTTGCGTTGCAGCAGGCCTGTAGCATACCATACCGATGAGCGTGTCTCATGGGGGCCAGCAGCCAATGGGTAGTAGAAATTATAAAGATACCCAGCGGTCTCATCGTAGATGCTGTCCATGAAGCTCATTTGTCCCTCGAACATGCTCTGGACTGCTGACGACAGCTTTGTGGCCTGGACGCTGGCGGCGAGTACGCCGAGCGAAGCAAGAGTGAGAAGGTGCATGTTGAGACAAAAGTATACTAGAGGCACTGGGCTTGCCGGTTGGTGAAACTGAACTTTTACGGGGTTTTCACAAAGTTTCTCCTATCCTGTAAGTCGCATGGCTTCGCTGGGATGTCTCCTTTTATACTTCGTTCTATTACCAATTTCTGATTGCCAACTTGGATTTGCTTTACAATACAAAAGCTACCTGGGTAACTATCAATGTGCTGCCTTTTAAGCTATCTCGTGGCTTGGCTCACGCCAGTTGCAACTAAATCAGTAGGTGGCCCCATGATACCCCAGTAAAATATACTACGTAGCGGTAATATGGCTACAGAGTAGTTACAGTGCTGATAAGTATTGAAGTGCCATATGGCGGTCTCCCTATCCCCATCTCTTCAGTTCGCTTGAAAGTGTTCTATTCTGCAATTGTCCTTTGCTCGTACACACGCTGAAGAATATTCAATCAATTATAGTACCCTATTGCATTGTTGACTGCTAGAGTATATCTCTCTTATGCAGTACGCGAGCAAGCGAGCTGTGGACTGTTCTTCGCTGCTCAGCTTGTCAAAAATGATTGTGGAGAGATAAAGCAAGGGCCGCGCGCCGAGGGAGCTACCTCAGATATAATACCCATGCTTGTATTTACTCCGTAATACAAGTACGAAGTTTAGCATTTTAGGTTCTTCTGTAATCTTGTTGGAGGTCCTTTAAACTCGCATTAATACTGTAACATTACTAACTCGATACTAAGCCGGGCTGTGTTGCTTGCAAATCGTTCATACGTAGAGTAATTTCTGAAGCCGTGCCTGTCGTGCTTCATACGTACGAGTCTTCGTACGAGTACTTCGTACATACATACCGACCCCACTGGAGTCGCTATCACTGCGATGTAAAAAGGGCCGGCAAACACCGGCATATTGCCGCCACTATCCTACGTTAGGATAAGCATTTGTAGTAGCACTGGCGGATGACAAGCCAAGAAGGGCTACCTCAATGCAACCAAGCACAAACGGAGTACTTTGTCAAGTAGCTCAAGTGTCATTTTTGTTGGCCGGGTTCTGCCGGGGCATTGCTCAGGGTTGGCCGCAAAGATAACCATTATTGCACACAACTACGGGGCATTCTCCGGCCTGCCGTCTACGAGTAGTCTTGGCCACGGCGTACGAGTAGTGTCGAGACTTCCGCCACAGTGCTGTTCGATACGAATGGTATGACTGCGGACGATAGTAACGTTTGATTCGCACACATAACATTAATAACCATAGCAAGCACATTGCACTTCTCTACGTATGTCTGACGCATAACCAGCCACCTCCGATCGTCTTGCCGTAGATTTGGGTGCTATCGAGACTTGTGGTTCTGAGTTCAATGCAGCTTCGACTTTAGCTGCATCACAGCTTTCACGATTCTCACGAGGCTCGGTCCATAGCCGTCTCGTCTGTCTGGCTTTGCATACTTCTCCCGCGCCACAATTTTGCGAGCAGCCTGTCGGCCTGTCGCCGCCATGACCGAAATAAACAAAAAGGCGGCCGAATTTGCCGTCTCGACGCCCCCCGACAAGCCGAAGCTCGATGCCGACGAGTTACGCCTGGCGCAAATGGGTGAGTCAGTCGCAGTCTATGTGACTGATATAGCCGTCGTATTTTTCGTCCCTGCAGCCGTGGCCTGCCGGCTAATGACCTCTAGGCCACCAGCAGGAGCTCAAGCGTCACTTCACGCTGCTCTCTCTCATCGGCCTTGCCTCCACCACCACCATATCGTGGACAGGTCTCGGTCTTTCTATCGTCACAGAGATTGGCGCCGGTGGCCCTGGTGCTATCATATACGGATTTATTCTGGTCACCATACTGCAGTGCTTCTTGGGCGCGTCGCTCGCCGAGTTCGTCTCTAGCTACCCGACTGAGGGAGGAATGTACCACTGGATCGCTGCCATTGCACCTCCACATCTGCGCGACTTTTTGAGCTTTATCACCGGCTGGTTCACCGTGTGTGGCTGTAAGTACAGGAAGCGTAGAGGCCATTTTATTTTCTTGCAGTCGCCTCCCGCCTCGTTCTTAATGCACTGATCCCCCGATCACATTTCTGACCACCCAGGGATATTCACTACGGCCTCAACCAACCTCATTTATGCAGAGACCCTGGCTGCTCTCATTGCCATATACCATCCTGACCTAACCATCCACGTCTGGCAGATCTTTGTTATATACCAAGGCCTCAATGTGATCACCGCCGCCGTCGTGCTGTGGGGTAATCGCGCGATTCCCGCACTCAACAAGTTCTCGCTGTTCTATCTACAAATTGGCTGGTTTGTCGTGCTCGTCACTGTCGTCGCCTGTGCGCCTAGCCACCGTGACACGACCTTTGTTTTCAAGACCTGGATCAACACGACTGGCTGGAAGAATAATGCCGTTGGCTTCATTACCGGTCTGGTGAATCCGCTTTACAGTCTAGGGGGTCTTGATGGGGTCGTGCACATCACGGAGGAGATGCCAAACGTGAGTCGTCCATGTTTATCTGTGACTTGTTCCGAGTTTCAATCTACATCTCTTTTCTGTCTTTTTTCACCTTTTGTTGCGCTTTTAATCTGAGAAAGGCTTCGCCAACTAACGGACAGCCTTCACGCAACGCCCCCATCGCTATCGCCATAACCCTTACCATTGCATTCGTCACGGGCCTTAGTTACCTCATTGGTCTCATGTTCTCTGTACAAGACTACAATGCGTTGTCGAGCACGAACATGGTCTTGCCGCTCTCCGAGCTTTTTTATCAGGCCACTACCTCGCTCGGTGGCGCCTTTGGTCTGACCTTTATTCTCTTTATTGCCCTTGGTCCCTGCGTCATATCGTCACAGTTGTCAACGAGCCGTGTCCTCTGGGCCTTTTCCCGCGATAGTGCTATGCCCTTTAGCAGCCTTTGGAGTCGTGTCTCGAAGCGCCAGGGCATTCCGTTCAATGCACAGTTGCTTGTCACCGCTGCCAATGCAGCGCTCGGTTGCATCTACCTCGGGTCATCAACGGCGTTCAACAGCATGCTGGCCTCGGCTGTAACGATAAACAACATTGCGTATCTCATTCCGATACTTACGAATCTGCTCACCAGCCGCCGCAACATGTATCGCGGCGTCTTTCATATGGGCAAGTGGGGATTTTTCGTCAATGGTGTCACAGTTGCGTGGCTGCTATTTGCCATCGTCTTCTTTAGTTTCCCGTATGCGATGCCTGTTACCGTCGAAAATATGAACTACACATGTGTCGTAGTTGGCGGTATCCCCATTCTGATTTTGGTATGGTGGTTTCTTGGAAACAAGCAGTACAAGGCGAAAATTGCGGCAGCTACTGCCGAGGGTACAATTCCGAGTCGGTAGTTGTTGCCGCCAGGTTTACGTGCGATATTGGGCCTTGTTTGGTACTACTATACAGGGTTTGAATGGAGGTTAATACACCAAGAATGCAGATAGACGAAATAATGTACAACAATCGACAATGAATGCCAGTTTTCAGCTGTATGCGGCTGATATTCAGGAATCTAGCGCCTGCTGTCTATCTTGAAAAGGAAATCTGCCGCAAGCTAGCCTGATCAAATATATGCCAGTCTCTGTATGGATAGTTTCCGGGAACATGATCCGTAGTGCCGGGAACAAACGACTGCTCAGACGGCAGGACCATATTCGTAACCGATGTGTTGACGCCACACAGACTCTGTTCGAGGCGAGAGATGAGGTGGTCGCACAGCTTGGACTTGGACTCATTCATACGCTTAAGCATGTCAAGGTGGATGCGAATGTTGTCAAGGTCTGAACGTTAGCTTTCTCGTTGCTCTCTGATATAGCCGCCTAAAGCGGCAGGCTGAAGGAATGATTTAATTTACCATCTACTTCGCCAGCACCTCCCTCTATACCCTGAATGACAATCATGGCCGCCCATGTTATCATCACAAGGTCCCAGTTACTCCAAATGCTGTCGTCGTGCAGATGTAGTTTTAGCGTTGCCCGAGCACTGAGAAGCAGCTCGTGCTGCTCTTCGGGCGTGGTGCTGTTGCTCCAGAGGTCGCAGCCCCGAGCGGGGTGGTAAATGCTGAGGACAACGAGCCGATGCAGAACGTACTGTCGGAAGACGAGCTTGCGATCCTGGACGGTGGAAGCGGATGATGCGCTGTCTGGTGGTGTGCCAGTAAATTCGACAAGCCAGGCGTCCAGCTGATGGGCCCAGTCACGAATAATGGCGGCATCGACAGCCGTGAAGGTCGGTGGCATACTGACGGCATTTGTAGAGGAAGTCGATGTGGCTCCGGTAAACACAGACCAGATCGTAGGCAGTCCACGGCCGGTGAAGTGAGTCAGCCCCGTGTACATCATGCGGCTTAGACGGTAGAGCTGGTCTCGATAGCCGATGTGCAGCGCAGGCAGCGGGCTCTCGATGGGGATGACTGGACAGCTGAGGTGCAGCGACGCATGCTCCAGGTCTACGATCTGCACGCCACTGAACAGCTTCCGCCACTCGCGGCCGTTTTTGTGGCTCGTGGTCAAGCCCAGGTCGGCAGGGCAGTGCTCTAGGATGAGGCGGTATGCGAGGGAGATCCAGAGGCCGGTGACTGTGACGCTGGCCTCGGCTAAGAGGCCTGCAATGACAATGCCAAGTACCGTCTGGAAAGCCCACTCCTCTGAAGGGGCTGTCGTAAACTGCGGTGCTGCTGCAGCTGCAGCTGCAGCCAAGTCGGGGAGCGCAGACACAGAGGCACCTCCTCCGCAGCCGTGTGGCTTTCCGATCACGCTGTCCGGCACGCTGAGCTGCGCGATTGCGTTACATAGTACGGCAAAGTAGTGTGGTGCCAAGGAGGCGGCCGTAGCAGGCGGACCTCGGACACTTGAGCAGTAGAGTATGGATGCCAGGAGCAGTGGCTGGGGCACAGAGAACGTCTGTCGGCGCGGCATAAAGTGCAGTCCGGGCATCCGTTCGTGGAAGGCCAGCCAAAGCTCGCCGACAATGGCGCGACGCCAGATGCGATTCGGCACACTGGGCGGCGCTGTGGCCTGCAGTACCGCGGTGGCCTCCCAGAGGGCGCCGAGGGACGCAAAGGCTGGCGACAGGTCGCCGTCCTCCTCCGAGCCTGCGACTGCATCCACGCCGGCTGCCGTGCCGTCCACTAGGTGGCCGCTGTAGGCCTCTAGTACCTGCAGCCGCCGCAGTACGTCCTGCTTGAAGTGGTCGTCCAGCGTTGACCCGCTGGAGGCGACTGCCAACATGCCCTCGGGCAGAGTGGCTGCGTTAGCCCGGGGCACAAAAATGCATGGCACGTCGGCACGCAAGCAACGCCGGCAGACGCGCGGATCGTTGCTAGCGATGCATTTCATTTTTTGCTTGCGGCAGTTCACTACGACGATCAGTCGGCCACACTAGACACAGCAACAGAGCAGCGAACCGCACGTACCGCACGCTTTCGCCGCCTTCGGCCGGCCACGCGGTGGGCCGGCCGGATGGCCGACCGGTCTCCGGTTGTCATCTTCTCCACTTCGGCCGACGTGCAGGTCACGTGCTGTATGTACGGTGTTCATGGCGTTGCCAGTTACTGTCGGAGAGAAGTTGTAGTCACACTTGCTGTTCCCTAGTTCCTAAGGTTGGCAGTGAAGTGCTGTAGCGTACGAAGTTCGGCTGCGGGCCGAGAGGATATCCGGCAATCACCGGGGTTTAAATGAGATATCTTAGATTACCGGAGACTAATCTGATTATCGTAAACCGGCCCTGCTAGTCGGATACCGGCTTATCCGGCTTATCAGTCCTTCGCCGGCGCCGGCGGCTTCCCCGGCTTTGCACTACCTTTCAGATACGTATGCGCTGTCGTTTTAGAGCTGTTATGACGTACTCCATACTAGGTTACATGGGCACAACTCAAGCAAGGCTCTGCTCCTAGTCTCTGGCCGTCCTTGTAGCTCGTCTTGTCATTCGTTCCCTCGCTGTCTTATGTCTGTGCCGGTTCTGTACCAATAGGCGTGTATTATACTTTTACAAGAGCACCCGTGCTACTTGGGATACTTGTGCTACTTTCTTGTCCTTCTGTCCTTCCTCAAGATTACCTACCCGGCTTGGATGTCCTTGGCCTTGGCTCTGGGTTTTCGTAGCTGCTGGAACCCATTGCCTGCTATCTCTGATCGCAGCCGACTGTTGCCATGGATTTGCCGACTTCTAAAGTTACAGACACGCCAGACAAAGTCACGGTCGAAAGTAGCAAAAGAGCCAGAATAGCCAGTGCGGCCGCCGAGATCACATCTCTGTTTTCGTTGCCACTGTCCGACCTCCAGAGAATCACCTCCCACTTTGTTTGCAAGCTACGTCCGTGATTTCTTTTACCTTCCATACACTTCCTCATCTCTGGACCTTCACTCATATCCAAAGAATGCGGCCTTCGCGACGCGAGTCTGCCCTTCCAGCTCCCGGCATTTGTCACCGTTATCCCGACGGGCGCCGAAACTGGCGAGTTCCTGTCGGTCGATCTCGGTGGTACCAACTGCCGTATCTGCTCAGTAACCCTTCAGGGCCGTGGAGCCTTCTCCGTTACCCAGGTGAAACACGTGGTGCCGCGGGATGTCATGGTCAACCCGCGATTCGAGCCGCTGTTTAATTGGATAGCCGAACGAGTCGGTACATTTCTTCAGGACAAAGAATCCCCCTCGGCTTCACTTCTACTATGCAGTAGAAGGAACGACAGTTCTACCAGCAGCTCGCCATACGTCCCCAATGCGCAAAGATTCCCCCTTGGCTTTACTTTTTCATTCACCTGCCATCAAACGTCGTTGTCGTCTGGCACACTGATCCATTGGGACAAAGGCTGGGACATCCCCGCTGCTCTGGGCCAAGACCCGTGTCAACTTCTGCAACGTTCACTGGACGCCGCTGGCATTCCTGTCGAGGTCGTCGCCCTTGCCAACGACAGTGTTGGCACGTTGTTGGCCCATGCCTACACAACAGGAGCCACCTCTGCGTCACCCTCCACTATGCTCGCCAGTGTCATTGTCGGCACTGGCACCAATGCAGCCTATGTCGAAAAGCTGCATCGCGTTGCACGGTACGGTGATGGTGCAGACATCACGCATGAATACGCCGTGATGGTCATCAACACTGAATGGGGCTGTCTAGATGACCAGCTTGATGTCCTGCCCAACAACCAATTCGATGCCATGGTCGACGCACAGTCCACGAACACCGGCAGCCAGATGCTTGAGAAGCGCGCATCTGGTCTGTATCTCGGCGAGCTTTTTCGCCTGGCTACGCACGATCTTTGGCAACGCCGTGGCCTCTTCGATTTCACTGCTGAAAAGAGTTCGCGTATCTTTCAGCGCGAGGCCATTGACGCTTCTCTATTGTCTTCTCTGGCCGGTTTACACCGCACCGAGGACAAAGTCCGGCTTGTCTCGTCGCACTTGGACGTCCAGGACCTGTCCGATGACGACCTACAACTTCTCCAGCATATATCAGCCTCCGTCATGACGCGTGCGGCGCGTCTAACGGGAGCAGCTCTGGCAGCTGTTCTCATCCAGTCTATCATGGGACGCGCTGCCAATAACGAAAATGCCGATATTGCATCTCAAATGGGACGCATGTCTTCTGTCTTGGGCCCAGATGATCCACCGAGGAAAAGTATTCGGGGCATACGAGATATCCTACAGTGGGCAGTGTCCCGCTGTATACGGAGGCCAAAGACAAAGCAGGAGTACCCCATTCCCAAAACATCGCCTACTTTGTCGAGACCTACAATACGACAGACTGGCATAACAGCTCCATTCCCGCCGTCTCCGAGTGTTTCTGGCCAGTTGTCGCGCGAGGGGGCACTTGGCACAGCCGAGCCGATGACTCTAATAAGAGATGACGTAGACATTGGTATTGCCGGTTCTGTTATTCAGCTTCATCCTACATTTGAGGCTGAGATGCGAGCTGCCATGCGAGAGATTCCCGCTATTGGATCGCGAGGCGAGTGCAAGGTGCGAACCGGCTTGTGTATGGATGGCAGCGCCGTGGGTGCCGCGCTTATGGCACACGCCGCGATCTGCCAAAGAAGATAAATTAAGAAACTCGGTTTCAGATTCTAAATGTGAAAATTGAGCATGTCGGGTACTGAAAAGCAAGACATCGGGTCGGGGTATGAAAAATTAGCTAGAATGCGTTGGCCGTCAGTGAATAGTCTCCTGAAAGAGTTGATATCTGTTCTCGATCCCTCCCTTCATATTTACACAGCGACTATCTCCTAGTTGTCGTCGGTACAAGATAGGCAACAGGGCCGAGTCTATTTGAACTTTTACTTTCTTGGAACCGTGCTCTTACAGCCGACGATGGGTTGCTACGGGTCTCTGTCCCGAATTTTGCAGCACGCCGCATACTAGCTTCAACAAGTGCGTGGCTAGCACGAAAAATCCTCGGTACCGGGGTACCCGTTCTCGCTGGAGACACCCACACGAAAGAAGGAAAGAAGGTTTCTCTTCTTCTAGCTAAAGTCATTTTACTGGAATAAAAATAACAAGACCACTCGTACCTTACTTTTCGGTCTAGCGTGCATCTTTTTTTCTGCAGTCCATCATAGACACCAGATCGCAATCTTCAATTCCCTCGCTTACAAGGCTGAGCGGCTTCCTTCGCCGGAGAGCGCGTACAGCGTTGCACACCGGAAAGAATCCTTTTCTCGTATTATTACTCCGCATCATCCTGGCAAACAACATTGCATACCAACACCTCGTGACAGCAGAAATCCAGGTCGCCACTAGGCAAAAAAGTCTTGAACGGCGACTAGGAAATCTAGAAAGGGCATGAAAGGCAAGAGAATTTTGCAGCGCAGTCTCCACCGAATCTTAAAATATTTTACATAATGACTTCGCAATAAATAACAGCCATGTCCCATGGCCTGACACATTTTTTTGTGCATTTCTTGCTGCGTTTTCTGTGTACAACATCGTCCAACTCGACAGCTCTTGGCGCTTGTCTAGACTACTTCATCGGCCAGTAGCGACACTAGACAAGTGACGACGCAGCGTCTCATTCGGAATTTTGAAAGGCCAGCCAGCATCATGGCTGAGAAGGGGTACAAGGAGGCCGGGTCCGGCGTGGCTAAGACCGACCTCACTAGCAGTAACAACAGCGAAAAGGACATCGACATCCCCGACATTGAGGCGATCCAGAACACCAGCGGCGATCTCACACGCGCACTTCACAGTGGCCATCTGCAGTTTATCGCCATTGGTGCCACCATCGGTACGGGCCTCTTCCTGGGCATGGGTGGCGCCCTTGGCAAAGCCGGGCCAGCGTCGCTATTCCTTGCTTTCATCTTTATCGCCACCGTTCTGTATGCCGTCATGGTGAGCCTCGGGGAGATGGCCGCGTACATGCCTGTGGCCGGCAGCTTTACGGTCTATGCCGGTCGTTTCCTCGACCCGTCTTTCGGCTTCGCGCTGGGCTGGCTGTACTGGTTCAACTGGGCTGTGACCTTTGCGCTCGAGCTGACTGCCGCCGGTCTGATCATTCAGTACTGGGTGTCCAGCCTGAGCATTGGTGTCTGGGTGGCCATCTTCTGGGTCATGTTTACCGCGGTCAACTTCTTGCCCATCCGCTGGTACGGGGAACTGGAGATGTGGTTATCGAGCATCAAGGTTGTCACCATTGTGGCATTTGTGATCTACGCGCTGTGCGTCAATGTGGGCGTCGGTGACGAGGGCTACATCGGCTTCAAGTACTGGCGCGAGCCCGGTGCTTTTGCTGAATACATGGTGGAGGGTGCCACTGGCCGCTTCGTCGGCTTCTGGGCTGTCCTGATCACGGCCGGCTTCAGCTACCAGGGCGCCGAGCTTGTTGGTGTCGGTGCCGGCGAAACGGCCAACCCGCAAAAGGCCATTCCCTCGGCCATCCGCTGGACATTCTGGGGCATCGCCACGCTCTTTGTGACGCTGATCTTCTTCGTCGGCATCGACGTGCCCTACAACGACGCCCGTCTTGACAGCAGCTCCACCGATGCGTCAGCCTCGCCCCTCGTCATCGTTGCCCAGCGGGCTGGTGTCAATGTGCTAGCCCACATTATCAATGCCGTGCTGCTGACGGCGGTGCTGTCCGCCGCCAACTCCAACGTCTACTCGAGCAGCCGCATTCTTGTCGGTCTTGCCAACGAAGGCAACGCCCCGGCCATTTTCGCCCGCACCAACCGCCACGGTACGCCATACTGGGCGGTCTCGGTCTCCTCGCTCTGGGGTCTTCTGGGCTTTCTGCAGCTTTCGAGCAGCGGCAGCGAAGTTTTCAACTGGCTGCTTAGCGTTACTTCTGTCGCCGGCTTTATCACCTGGGCTCTGATTAACGCCTGCCATATCCGTTTCCAGCAAGCCCTCTCCGTGCAGGGAATTTCCCGTGCCAGCCTTCCCTACCTGGCGCCTTTTCAGCCGTGGCTGTCGTGGTATGGACTCTTTTTCAATTTTCTTATCCTGATCACCAACGGCTTCACTGTCTTTATTGAGTGGAACACCGCCGACTTTTTTGCTGCGTATATTAGTGTTATTGTCTTTGTTGCCCTGTACATCTGTCACAAGGTGTGGGACCGCTCGTCGATGGTTGCTCTAGATCGGATAGACTTGGCCACTGCTTAAGAAGCAAGCTACCCTGTTATGAATAGTACATGTATAGTTGTTGGTGATTGCAGAATAGACTAGAATAGCAAAAGTGTATGGCAATAGACAAGTTACAAGTTCTGCCAAATATGGTGCGCGAAATTGCAGACACCTATTTCACGATTTCATCCTTTTCGTCCTTTCCATCTAGATCACAACTAGCCAAGGACCGTTTTTCCTTTGTAATGCGGGTCCCTTTGATCGCCTGATAGCTCAAGAAGAGCAAACACAGTACCGAAGTTGTACTCGTATTCGGGAGAAGACTCTGAAGGACTGAGCTAGAAACTGCGCGTGTGGTCTGTGCACCACACCACGCAACACTACAGTACGAGTCACGTACTCGTTCTTGCGAGCCAACACCAGGCTGCTATGGCGTGGTGATGAGTCAGCGTCTCCGGGTAAGATGTCCCGCGGCCAGCAGAGCGCGCAATGACCCACTCATTCGTCGTACGGAGTACGGAGTACATGTCATATCTCGGTTCCGCCTCCGCTGCGTATCGGAAGATATTACGGGCCAGATCACATGACCTAGCCCTATCCTACTTGTGCGCAGAAACTACTGTGCACAGACATCAAATCAATCTTCTCATCTATCATCCTTATGCGCTGAGGCCCATATGGTCAAGCATGACAGAGCGGGTATCATCAGTAAGATACGGCATTGTTACGAGTACTATCGCAACACGGAGCAAATTGCGATATTACGAGTACAGTACGAGTACGGAGTACTTTGACGATTTGCGCTACTCCGTACTCCGTACTCCGTACTCGTACACATCTGGGCGGCAGTTTTATCTCCACAGGGCCGTGCACTTTCCGGGTCAGTTCTTGAAACAATCGTGTCGAGAATACGGGTACTTGCGCATTACTCGTATTGTCACAGCACTCCGTATTACTCGTGAATGTGCGTACAAAGTACGTCGTGCTCGGATAGGTGGGCCTTAACACTTTACAGCGCCCATTTCTGACGCGGCGATGACGTACGAGTAGTGCACCTGCATGAGTGGTACTGTGGCGCACGGGCCAGGCACTGTGCAACGCTGCGGCACTGGAATGACTCGGTCTTGGTCCCTGGCCTGCCGATGCCCAGCGGGCCGCGCTTTGCTGCAACAGGCTTGGATTGGTGCCCAATCAGGGGTGTGTAGGACAATACGAGTACGAGTAATCTGAACTCGCAAGTCTCGCAGTACTCGTACTCGCCGGTTGAACGCTATCACTGCATATGCAAGAGGACTGTGTATGCAGGCGCTCGTCCAAGCACGCAATAACGTATCTCGTAATACTCCGTGCTCCGTACAGTGGCAGGCCGTGTGCACAACTCGGCATTTCTCGTTCGCACGGACGGTCGTCTGGACCGCCGGACAGCATCTTCGCCCCGTGCCTTCCTGCCCTGGCCGGCGATGCCGTGCCAGTGTCTGGCCAAGATGATCGCCGATGGCTAGTATGGGTCCAGCTCGGGCCCTCCCTGGTCCGCTGAGCACAATGCCTTACTTTGCACGAGCACGTGGTGGGTTGGCACTACGTACTGTACTTCGTACGAACTGTGCTCTGTTTTATGGAGCAGTTGCCTCCTCCTGCTTCCTCCTGCTTCCTCGAGGTCCTCGTGCTCCTCGTGCTGCTCGAACCTGCCCTTTCTGTCTCGTAGCTGCCATTTCCCCTTCTGCCTCCTGCACCTTCGCGACTGCCTCTGCCTCGCCCATTTCGCGTTTGTTGCCTACTGCAAGCAGAAGGAGGACTCGATAAGCCGCGGCAGGTGCACTGCTGTTCTATCCGCGCTTGACCATTTGCCACTTGCCATTTGCCATTTGCCATTTGCATTTTGCATTTTGCATTTTGCATTTTGCATTTTGCATCTTGCAATTTGCACTTTGCCTGCTACCTCTACAGGCTCAGCATCCCTATTGACTTCCCGCCCACGGCTCGACGACACCGCGACAGCACCGGCGGCGTCCACGCCCAATGAAGGACGCTGTATAGGCCTGCCGACCATGTCCAGCCCCGGGTCGCCTCTGCCCCAGGGCGGCGGCTCAACGCCCACAGCCAAAGGCAAGGAGAAGAAGCTGGAGAAGAAGCGTGTTGGTTTCTCGGCCGGCGATGGAACGCCACTGAAGGAAGAGCAAGGCTTCAACTGGGGGCCCGCGCCGCCGGAGCCGGCAGCGAGCCGCCCGCCGCCGTTGGCGCTGCCCGCCGACGACCAGCCGCCGCACGACGGCATCGACGGCAACGAGCTTTCGCGCGCCCTCTCGCGCATCCTGCAGGAAAACGGAGAACCGCATCCGCCGCCGGCCGTGCTGCCGACCGCGCCGCCGGCCGCGCCAGCTGCCTCTCTCTTGGCGGTGCCGCCGCTGCCAGGCCCGGCCTACTTTCCCTATGAACGGCAGCAGCAGTCGGAGCGCGCCGCCAAGGAGCGCGCCGACCGCCTGGCCCAGAGCGTCGAGCGTGCCAACTCGACGCCCGTGTCCCGTGCCACTTCCATCGACGGCGACTCCGAGGCCGAGGACGACACCGACACCGGCCGCCATTCACAGTCTGCCCTCTACCAGCGCCGCCTGCGCCGCTCCACCGTCTCGGCCGCCGCCTTCAACGACCCCGACGACCCCGACGACCCCGACCTTGAGCGCGGCCGCCACTCGCCGGCCATCGACCAAACCACCGCCACCGCCCTGCACCTCGTCCGATCTCACACTTTCGGCAGCCGCTCAATGCGCCTGCCCCCCCACGACCCCGGCCACGACCGCTCGGAGTTCCATTACGATGCCGCGCTGTCCGCCGGCCCGGACCGCTCTGGGCCCCCCACCCCCACTGCCCTCTATGATCGCGATGGCCACGACTACGTCCCGCCGCCTAGCAAGTACAGCGGCGGCATTTTGTCCTCGCTGCTGCGTCTCTACAACAACAGCAACAGCACGCCTTCCGGCAGCAGCCCCAGCTCTGTACAGAGTACGCCGGGTGGCACTCCGGCCTCGTCGCGTCCCCCCTCGCCCAGTGCACTCGACACCGGCTCCGAGACCCCCAAACGCCTCAGCGGCCTCTTCCACATCAAGCACAAAAATGATAAACAGGACAAACAGCCAGCATCACCGTCGCTCTGGAAGCATCAACGCTACGCCAGCTCAAGTACAAGCCTCTCCACCGGCCTGCTCGGCACCTCATCTATGCTCGCCTCTGCCGGCTCCGCCGACATTGGCCACGCCGTCACCGAGCGTGTCAAGCGTGAACGGCCGCCGCTCAAGCGCAACAAGCACTCGGGCAGTCTTTTCGGCGTCGGCTCGCCCAAGACGGCCAAGCCGCGCAAGGACGCCGAAAAAAGCAGTCGCCGCCGCCGCGAGGAGGAGCAGTATCGCATCACCATCCACATTGCCCACGTCCTCAGTCGCCACCGCTACCTGACCAAGCTCTGCCGCGCCCTGATGATGTACGGTGCCCCCACCCATCGCCTCGAGGACTACCTCAAGATGTCTTCGCGCGTCCTCGAGATCGAAGCCCAGTTTCTCTATATCCCGGGATGCATGCTGGTCAGCTTCGACGACAGCAGCACCCACACCGCCGAGGTCAAGTTGGTGCGCGCCCCGCAAGGCGTGGATCTGGGCAAGCTGGACGACGTCCACATTATCTACAAAGAGGTCGTGCACGACCTAATCAGCGTCGACGAGGCCTCGGCGCGCCTCGATGCCGTTATCAACCGCAAAAACAAGTACAAACTGTGGCTGCGCATCCCCGTCTATGGCTTGGCCTCTGTGTGCGTCGCCCCCTTTGCTTTTGAGGGCCGCTTCATCGACCTGCCCGTCGCCTTTCTGCTTGGCTGCATCGTCGGCCTGCTCGCCCTCGTTGCCGCTCCGTCCAGCGCCATGTACTCCAACGTGTTTGAAATATCCGCTGCCGTCATCACCTCCTTCATCGCGCGCGCATTTGGCTCGATCAACGGCGGCAAGACCTTCTGCTTCTCCGCCCTGGCACAGTCGTCCATTGCCCTCATTTTGCCCGGGTACATGGTCCTCTGCAGTAGTTTGGAGCTTCAGAGCCAGAACATCGTCGCGGGGTCTGTGCGCATGGTCTACGCCATGATCTACACCTTGTTCCTGGGATACGGCATCACCATCGGCTCAGCCGTCTACGGCGCCATTGACCACAACGCCACCAGCAACACCACCTGCTCCAACCCCCTAACCCGCCCTTGGTACTTTCTTTTTGTCCCCTTGTTCACCATTTGTCTGTGCATCATCAACCAGGCGAAAGTGAAGCAGATTCCCGTCATGGTCTTCATCTCTGTCGCCGGCTTTGCCGTCAACACCTACGCGTCGCAGCGCTTCAGCAGCAATGCACAGATCTCCAATACGCTAGGTGCGCTCACCATTGGTGTTGTTGCAAACCTGTACTCGCGACTCAGCCGCTACCTGCGGCGTTTTGTGGTCATCTTCTGGGCCAAATACCTGCTGCCTTTTCTCCGCCGTATTCGGCCTCAGAAGCGCGGTCGACAGTGGCAAAATGTGCGCAGCACATCCAGCAGCAGACAAACATCCCAAACCAACGAGACCCTACCAGACGGCTACTTTGACCTACCGCCGTACCGAAAGGAACATGTTGCGGCCGCTGCAGCCGACAGCAGGGCGCGGGAGAACCGGGACCACGGTGAGGAGGTTGTTGCTGAAGTTGCCGCCGAAGTTGCTGCGGCTGCCGAAGCCGAGCGCAAGGCGCCCGGCAGCAACGAGGTCATGGGCTACGGGTTGGCTGCAGCGGCAATGCTGCCGGCCATCTTTGTGCAGGTGCCATCCGGTCTCGCGGTCAACGGGTCGCTGCTGTCTGGCCTCAATGCTGCAAACGAGCTAACGGGCACCTCATCGGGCTCGGACGGCACCAACAACGTGGCGTTCTCGGTGCTATACAGCGTCATTCAAGTAGCCATTGGCATTACCGTCGGCCTTTTCCTGAGCGCGCTAATAGTGTACCCCCTAGGAAAGCGGCGCAGTGCTTTGTTTAGTTTTTAGGGTCCTTTATCTTGTATTTCTGTATCTTCTATTTTCAGCTTTTCGGAAGCGTCGGTGGGATATGTTGATCTAAGTGGCAGCGGGGTGTTATGTGTATAGCAAAGCAACAATGGGGAATTTGGAATTGAATGATACGAACACGATAGACTGAGACGAATTAAAGGAGCATTATCCGGGAATTGGGCGAGATAACAAAAGCATGGATTCCAGGCGAAGATAGAATATAGGATGAAGAGAGAGAGAGAGAATTGCTATCTCTACAGTACTAATTCTGCTATGGCGTATAATATTGTCATGCGAAGCGGGCTTTGCTTAGAATTAGAAGCAGGAGAGTAATACAGAATAATCAAACCCGCCTCATGAGAATCGACTAGCCCTACCCTGTTTTAGCAAAACCTGGACCTGTTTTCCGTACACGCACAGGGCGTACTCTTTGGAGATGTCAACTGCTGGGTATTGCCCCGAGTCTATGCTAATCCAGATACAGTCTTCTTGTTCCCCGTCGTTTTATATAGCTGTTTCGGTATATTATACTCGATGAAGATTCTATTCTACCATCCTGGCCAATCTCAGCAGGTGTCTTCAGCACTCACTGCTCGACACCATGCCCGAACTAAACGTTCCTTTGCTCAACTATCTCTCTGCTTGACCTGGTGCTAGGAACTCTTCCATTGCCTGTAATTTCCCGCTCTTGTATTTCCCGCTCTTGTATTCTCCGCGCTTCCATTCCGAAGCATCTGGCTGTCACCCCCTTTGCAAACAAATCATCCACCACATGCTGCGGAATCCCATCTGTTCGCGGCAGTCGGAAGAATGCCCAAAGAATCCACACTAGTACCAATCCCGCCGCTGGGAATGCTGCTAGTCCTCGCAGGTTCCCGTATTCCTGGCTCAGCATGTACGGTCCGACGGCCGCCTGTACCAAATTGGTAACATCGGAGGCCGTGCGAGACAGCACAAGCGTCTTGGTCCGCAGGTTTGACGCGCTCACTCCACAAACAATAGTGTTCGGTGAAAGACTCAGTGTAGCACCTTGGCAAAGTCAGAAATTATATGGAATAATAGAGAAATAAACACCAGAAGATGGGCAATGAGGAACTTGCCAAATATGAGCGACCATGCGAATAGCAGGCCCCCCTGAGCCCACGAAGCTGTACCGTGATGGACAACCAGGTGCTGTTTCAACACCTCGAGAGTCCCTATGGATACCAGTACGGGCAGGACCAGAATGAGGCCGGCGATGTAAAGAGAGCGTATGGAGGTGCGAAAATGCAGAAAAAAATACAAAATGTTCCCTGCGAACAAAACGATCGAATTGCCTAGAATATTAGATGGGGTGAACAATGACAGAGTGATCATGCAGACTAGAAGCAACTAGGGCTTACTTACAGAACCCCAATTTTAACGAGTCGCTGCTCTGAAGCCCAGCAAGGCGCATAAAGGTGACCAGCTGACTCGCAATGGCAAAGCCAAAAACATTTTGGCCCAGATTTGCCATCACGGCGATTTCAGTTCTCTGGAGATTAGACTCTTTAAAGCAGTCCTTGTATTGAGCTCCTGACCTCAACTCGGCATGTTCCGTGGCAATCACTTGCTGTATATGCTGCAGCCAAACGGCTGGATCCGTATCATCTCTGGTTCTTGTGCTCGTGGGGGCCGCGCTTTCGGTATCCTGAAGAGCACGGGAGGCATCTGCAGATGGCACGGAAGAGAGCCGCTTGAGTGCCTCTAAAGCTTCTGAGTGCTGTCCACTGCGTGCTAGTCCCCATGGCGATGGCGGAGCAAAGTAGCAAACGACAATGATCGGCACAGGTAAAAGCCAATGTAAAGCTAGCGGTATGCGGAAGGCAGATGAGCCCTGGAGTCCGACAGTGCCCCAGAGTACGCCGGAGGCGGCAAGCTGGCCCATGACCCAGCAGCAGCTGACAAATCCCGTGAGGCTGCTGCCAACAGCTGGGGGGCAAATCTCCGTGATGTAGGAGCTGGCCAGAGTGGCAAAGCTGCCACAGGGAATTGCCTGTAGCAGGGTCCCGGCAGCAATCCACGGCATGGACGGGGCCTCAAAGGCGACAAAACTTGTAGCTAGGAAGGCGAACATGGACGAGGCCATGAGCCTCCGTGCAGAATATATGGAGGAAAGCTAGCCAACCAAAATACCGCCTACCATGGCGCCGCCCACGGTGCACATTTGGATGGCCAGCATCCAAGAGGCGCGGAAGTCGTCCTTCTCATCGCTGTATGCGGCTTCGAACTGAGGTTGTGCTAGGAGCGATACACTGAGCGTCTGGCAGTAACCGGCCAGGGAGACTGAAAGAGCCATCACGGCCGACCAGCCGACAGCATTTCCAGAGTATCGGAGTTTGTCATGTAGGCGTCGGCAGTGCAGTTGGACACGGCCGCCGTTCTTTTTCCTTTGTGTGTTGGTAACTGCCACGCCGTTTTTGCTCAGCTCTGACTTGCCAAATGTCGCACCCAGCAGTTTGCTCTGCTTGCTTTCCTTTTCAGTAGATGTCGTACCAAAGGCATGTTGGGGCAGCATTAGACGTTCTGCCAGGGCCACATTCTCAGTGAAAACCTCGCCAGCATTATTTCTATAGCCGTTCTCCGCCTTGGGGCGGCTGTGCTCCAGTAGCTGTCCTCCCGTATATATACTCGACGATATCGTGATCTTGATATTTTGAATAGGAAGCAGCTGATGATTTTAGTGCTTTGTAATGACTCAGAGAATCTTGCAGGGTGAGATACAGGTGGAGCGGTTGAGAAGCAGAATGGAGATGGCGGAGGAACGAGGAGAAGGCACAGAAATGATAAAATCAATACTTTGGGATGAAGAGCTCCTTTGCGTTGTCAGCTGCCGTCGAAGATATCCATAGATAGTGGACGGCGATGGAGGGTTAGGCCCGCTGCTTGTCCGCTGTCCTCACCGCCGAATGAGGAAGTGGCGTTCATGAAGCCAGCTATCCTCGGGACAGAGGTGGCCAACTTAGGAAGGCGCGATGCAGCATGTAGCAAGACAGGTGGGGTGACTGAACCTCAATAAGCAAGTAAACAATGACAACAATGACCATGGAAAATGGCATCAATGCAAAACCCGCCGCGATAAATCAGACACATGTAAAACTCGATTCAAACTCGCCAAGCAGGCAGCTTCCTCACATTGTCTATTCATCGTATTGTGGTTACTTCCGCCCGGGTGTTTCGTGGGACTTGCGGCCTTGTGTAATTTTTCTTCTTGTCTCTTGTCTCTTGTCCCTGTCTCTTTTGTCCCTGTCTCTTTTGTCCCTGTCTCTTTTGTCCCTGATTTCTCTCATGAGTTCTTCATACCAACCAATACGCGAATACTAACAAGTGAGATACAAATCAGTACAGCAGTACAGATCAGTAGAGCCAAACATCGCGGCAAGCGACAAGTTCTGCGGCCTCACCTACGATACCGATACGGCATCCAAGATGCTGCCCAAGACACAACACAAAATGAAATCCCAGCCAGCTTCGGTAAACCATAGGACAGGGTCGTCCACGCGCGACTTCATCGAATCAGACTCTTCCAGCCGAAATCTCTCCGCCATTCATGGCAACTTCATCCCTCTCCAGAGCTCCGAGGGCCTCTTCCTCGTGCCGCCACGCCGCGCAAGGAGCCCCCACCGCATGCGGTCACACTCGCCGCGGCGCCAGCAGGAACAGGGTGTCCATCTCCATCTAAGTCTCACCGACTCACAGATGGAAACGTTGACAGCGACGTAGGTCTCACGGGATGGGATGAGCAGTATGAGCGGTATCTGTCGTCCACTAACACCGCCAGGTTGAGCAAAGAAGACGAGCCTCAGCAGCACAGCTACTATCACCGCGCCGATGCTTCCGAGTACGAATGCGCCACTTCGTCCCTCCACCGCGGAAAGCACTTGATGAACAACAGCTCTCCTTGCGGTTCTGCCATATCACCTACACGGATTCGGGTTCGGTCGCAGTCGCCGGCCAAAACTCAGCCAGACCTCCCGGCCCGTTCCCAGCACGACAGCAAGCCCCATGCCTCCCCATGGAACGACAAGCTGTCTCCATCTCTGAAGCACGGTCACGAAATGTGGACTGCAGAAAAGATGGCAAACAGGTCAAACAGGTCCTCCTCCGTGTACTCCAGGGACGACGCTGAGCGCGAGCACGACCCCACTCCAGTCAGTCCGCTGCACATCCCCAGAACCAAGGAGCCAGGATCCGGGGCCCAGAGTCGTCAGTCGGCCGTACTGCAGGACTACGCGGCATGGCTAGGAAAGGGCCAGGTTGGAAGGCAAAACCAAGACGCAGAGAAGACGCCACCGTGGGAGGCTCCGGGCTGCAGAGCCGCGGGAAACTACTCGGTCGATGCAAGTCCTGGCGAGATCACAACGCCCAGCGTGTCCTCCGGTGCAGTGTTCTCGCCGCTTGTGGGGTTTTCAGCAGACTCCAATCCCGCCAGTCCGCGGAAGGGACACAAGGTTATGGTTGGACACAACGGCTGGCTTGAGCGAACAGGCAAATGCGAAACCAACCGGTCACCCAAAAAAAGCGGCTTGTTTGACGCACTGAAGCGCATGGCCAAAGAGGTTGTATGTGGTTTGTTCCCTCTGGAGATTTCCACCACCTTTTGCGCTGACAATCGTGCAGGTCGAGGTCACCGAGCTTCGGGGATCCCGCCGCTCCAAGGAGAGTGGACGCGGCCGGCGCATCTCCCGCGTCCGAATTTCGCTGAGCCCGAGGGAGCAGAGCCTCTTGTACTGCGAACTGGAGTTTCTGCTGACGTCCGTGCTGGATGGGTACATCACTGCCCAGTTTCATGCCGGCCGTCTGGACGCCGACAAGTACAAGAAAATCGCGGACGCGTGGCTCTGCAAAGGCCGGCCCAAGGTTGTTGGGTTTCGCTACGATCTCGAGACGCAGCTGGACCTCGTGCACCTGCACGCCGAGGAGTTCCGCTTCTATGGCGAACGTGCCGGGGTCTCGGCAGCCATTGCGGGAGTGCTAGAGATGATGAAGGTCAATGCTCGAGCGATACGGATCCGCACATTCTGCCAGTCGGACCCCGCGATTGCAAAGCAGCTGGTCGACTCGCAGAACCTAATCAATCTCATTGGCTGTGCTGAGCAACGGCAGATCCAGCTCGCCGAGATCATTCAATTTTTCAAGGCAGCCCTCGAGCGCGAGTTTCACATGCGGCCAGGCGGCGAAGCGGGCGGCGTCTACGTGTAGGCTAGATAAGCCGGTCTGATATGGTCGTGGGTGTCGGGCATAGAGCGGGTAGGGAGTACAAGCCCGAGTATGCTGCGAGGAGCTAGATATACGCCGAGGACAGCGTAGATCAGGGAGGGCATGCTCGCGACGAAGATGCAGGACTGGGTGAGAAGTGGGTGCAATACAGCGAGGATGAATATGAAAAAAGTATCTGAACATGCTCAGTGGCAAACTGCCTGAAAAACGCCAGACGCCGCGGCGTTTCCTGCTTGTCTTGTAGTCGACCAGTTTGTATGGGGCCAGTCCGCATGGAAACTGACTGCGAGTCCGATTCTTAGACGTAGATAAGAGTCGCCGCGATACCAACGCGGAGTACGAATGCAAGCTAAGGCGCTAATGGCAGCCAATTAAAGCACTTTACTAGGCCCATCCTGTAGCCTTTTAATGGGTCTACAGTGTAGCGATGGCCAAAATCGCATTGCTATTAACAACTCTCTTTTTTTATTCTTACTACGGCACTCGTACTCTCTACCGCCATCAGAACTCTTCACGATTGCACCTCTACAAACGTGACTAAGCCATTCCGGCAGATCTTCGGACACCGCTCCGTAATACTCGTACACGCCAAACCGGTATCGGGCCGTATGAACAGGGCGGTGACGGGGGTGTATATAAGCCGCCGACTCCTCTTCTCCATGTATTTGTGAGAGGTCTACCGGCATGTCAATCTGTTTTTATTACAGACTTTGGCAACCTACTTGTTTTTTCAACTGCTTTATGAATTAAGCTTCTCATCTTCTCTAGCCTCATCTAAGCATTAATCTAGCTCTGTTCTGGGAGTTTGTAAAGTCCTCTTCGGACCCGTCAACTCTGTGTTTTACTTTTCGTCTTCTCTTCCTTTCTCTCGTCCTATTGGCTGCCCTGCTTCCCAGTCTTCCTCTAGTCTTCCGCCCGGCATCTCTGGCTCCTCATTGCGCCGGCATACGGTCCGTCATCGCCCTACCAGCCACTGTCAGCTACCCGGGCCCGCAGCCAGCATCCGCATGGCCTTGCCCCCCTCCGTCTCCGGGCTTCCTGTCGCCGACGAGAAGGCCCTCTGCCACTCGACACCCACGCCGCTCGATACATCACAACTCTACAATGATGACACCGCCGGGCTGTCCGCCTCACCGGGCCCGCCACTGCAGAGATGGAACCAGTCCGCGACGAACATCTTGCGTTTTTTCGTCACGTTGTACTCGTTTCTCATCATGGGCATGAACGACGGTGCCGTCGGGGTTCGTCTCGCCTTTGCGTCTCCTGTGCTATAGTTCAGTGCTGCAGTTGACTAACACTGTGCAGGCATTGCTTCCATATGTACGCACCTCTTCTTTCTGAACCTTTTAAAAGGAGAACCATACTTTCTCTCTCCCTGCCTGCTGACCGCGTAGATCGAGTCTTACTACAATGTCTCCTACCTCGCTGTCTCTCTCGTCTTCCTCGCCTCCTTTGTCGGCTACATGTTTGCCGCCCTGCTCAACAACCTGATCCACCACTACCTCGGCCAGGCCGGTATCGCCGGCATTGCCCCCCTCAGCCGCCTCGTCGGCTACATTCCCATCGCCGTCCACCCGCCCTTTCCGGTCTTGCCCGTGCTGATGCTGTTCCCCGGCTTTGGCAGCGGCCTCGCGGACAGCGCCTGGAACGCCTGGGTCGGCAACATGCACAACTCCAACGAGCTGCTCGGCATCCTGCACGGCACCTACGGCCTTGGCGGCACCATCGCACCCCTCATCGCCACCGCCATGAAAACCAAGGCCCATCTGCCGTGGTACGCCTTCTACTACGTGATGATTGGTCTCTCCGGCCTCGAGGCTGTCCTGGCCGTCTATGCCTTCCGTTCGGCGTCGGCTCGCGAGTACCGTGTCGCCCACCAGCCGTCCGCAGGCGGCAGCCGCACCACCACGCGCCACGTCCTGCGCCAGCCGCTGCCCTGGCTGCTGGCCCTCTTCCTCTTCGCCTACGTGGGCGCCGAGGTCAGCCTGGGCGGCTGGATCGTCACCTTTATGCTGGACGTCCGCGACGCCCAAGACTTTGCCGCCGGTATGGCCGTCACGGGCTACTGGCTCGGTATCACGCTCGGGCGTGTGTCCCTCGGCTTTGTGACCGGCCGTGTCGGCGAGAAGCTGGCTGTCATCGTCTATCTCGTCCTGTGCCTCGTCCTGCAGCTGCTCTACTGGCTCATGCCCTCCTTCCTTGCCTCGGCCATTCTCGTTGCTTTCCTCGGCTTCCTCATGGGACCGCTGTTCCCTGCCGTCATTGTCGCCGCCACCAAGCTGCTGCCGCACGATCACCATGTCTCTGCCATTGGCTTCGCTGCTGCCTTTGGCGGCAGCGGCGGCGCCATCTTTCCCTTCGCCGTCGGAGCCATTGCCCAAAGCAAAGGCGTGCAGGTCCTCCAGCCCATCATACTCGCCATTCTTGCGTTTACCCTCTTCCTCTGGTGCCTAGTACCAGGCGGCCTCAAGCCTGGTGGCCTAGAGCATGCCCGGGAACATAACGAAAAGATTGGCCACGAGGCTTACCGCACCGTGCGGTGGCTCCGTGACCACGCTGTTCTTGCTGGCTACGCTGCCTACCGAAAGTAACTCGTGTCCCGACCCGTACGTTGCTCTCATCTTCAGTAGGCCTGATCAATACGCATCACTTTCATTCCCGTACAAATACTAGTTGTTTCAGCCGTGGCTTGTCGTCTTGTGCACTATCCCACCGCCATCTGCAATAACTCGTCGACAACCCGTCTGAGATAAAACTCCTTCGCCGCGTGAGGCACATCGTTGAAAGAATTCGCCATCTTTACAATGTCTTGCCGTGCTTTTTCATACGCTGCAAGGTCCCGATTGCCATAGACGTCCCGTCCTAAGGCATAGCCTCCGTCAAGATCACGAAAAAACACATTCACAGCCGCACTCCAAGGCGAAAGTGGAGACGCCGTGTGCAGCCACAATGGAGGGAGATACAGGATGTCGCCAGGGCCGAGAACAGCTTCGTAGGCGTGGCAGGCGGGGAGCGACGATGTCTCGATCAGCGAGAAGACGTCCACGCTGGAGCTCGAGGCACCTGGGCTAAACCCCAGCTGCGTCACGTCCGATGGCGGGAACAAGAAGAAACGCTTCGATCCTCGGACTTGACAATACACATTGGAAAGCACCTGAATATTTTTGTACCGTCAGAGGTCTCTCCTTTCTGGCCTGCATGTATTTGGCAATTTACAGTTTACCATAGACTCACATCATAGTGCAGCCACATGTTGACTGGGCCGGATATGCGCAGAACAGAGCTAAAGAGCCTTTCTTTTGCAAAGGCCAGCTCTTTTGGAAGAACGAAATCGGCCGAAAGCTCGCTAAAGTCTGCTTCGAGTCGTGCCGGCTTTTCGTTGGGCTGGTCAGATGAGAGAGCTCGAAGATACAACGGTTTGCCCCGTTCGATGTTACGCATAAAATTCGAAAACGTCTGCGTAACATAAGAGAAATTCTTGGACACAAAGTCCATCGCGGGACTGGAGGCTTCGTGCACTACCACCTAATAGATAAAGTCAGGCTGTGCCATCCACGCAGTCTGTCCCATTCACTCGAAACTCTGAAGCGCACGCACCTTCCTGTCGGCTTCTACTTGGCCAACCAGGTAGTCCACTGTCCACTTGTCTGTGCAGGTCCCCAGTGACATTTTTTCAAGTACTACTGGCTTCCCCCGGGTGATCATGTCGCTGAAGTGCTCGGCAGACTCCAATTGAACGCGGGGAATCGATGTGAGTTTCTGCTGCTTTTCCTGTGAAGCTAGCACTTGCGCCCTGCCCAAATCCTCGGTCGATATAACCATGGTCCTGCCGTACGTCCATCTCTCCAGACGGTCGCCAGGCTGTTCTGTTAGTAGGCCGATGCGGAAGGTGTACACCCCTTTCGACCATATTGTCCCCATTGAAAAACAAGTCATTCCGCCCCCGAGAACCGCGACTCTGCCATCGCCGGTTCCGATCACGGATGTTCCCACCAACACCGGTTGGGGAGTCTCTGGACTCATGTTTTTTTTGTAATCTAGACAGAACAGCTGCTCTTCGCCGTTTTCGGTGCTTTGGTACTGCATAACGTCTGCCTCTCGCAAGACATTCCCATCACTGATGACGCCCCCAACAATGAGCGTCCAACCTTCGACCTGCGCACATGCGGCTCCAAATCTAGCCAGAAGGGGTGTAGAAAGCTTCCCTGTCACAGGTTCGAATCGAATCACGGGCGTCTTTTGGTCAGCGACATGTTCGCATATTGGTACCCATTGACACATACCTTGATTAGACTGATATCGAGTGTCCACAGGAAGACACGGTCGTCAATGGTACCATCGACCGTCATTCCACCAGCTAGAGCACCTCTGAATATGGGCATGGCCGCGCCGACCCTGCCCGTGCAAAATAGCACTGCTCCGAATACTGGGTCAGGCCGCAGTGATCCTACAGTCGTGCATTCGACCCATCCATTGTCAGGGTGGTAAAGAAGATAGCCATCAAAAACTGTGCTAGCCCCCGACTTCCCACCGGCAAGTAGCACCAGTTGGGAATTATGTAGCCTGGCCACAGAGTGTCGGAAAAGCGGCAATGGCAGGCTGTGCGTCTTTTGCCAGCGGTACGTGTCCTTTCGTACCGTCCAGACATCACTGAGGGGGACAGCCGGGGACGTGCGACCTCCGACAAGCAAGTAACATGCACCGACATCAGTAAGTGTGGAGCACACGCGAGCAGCCGGCCCCTCGCGGTGCAAGTTCAGTTGGGATTCTTGTTCATCATAGCGGCCAAAAACGTCGTACGATGAAAGGCGTCCTTCCGTGCCCATGCCGAACAAATGGGCCAGTGATTGTCTGCCTAGTGCGTCCGTTGCAGCCAGTGGCACGCCGAATCGCCGCAGCCCGCCGGCTTTCACTTGGCTAACGGGAGAAAAGCAGATGGTGGTGTTGGCGATGGGGACGTTAGCGACTTTGGCCGAGGCACGCTCGCCAGCGTCAAAGTGCGACAAGGCGGTGTTTCCTGCTTGTAGAAGGACATAGTGGCTAGAAAAATGAACAAACTCCTCCCACTCGTCAAAAACTTCCAGCGTGTCCAAGTGCTGTCGTTCCGATGGCGAGAGGAAGTATGGGTCATTCCAGGCCTCCCACAAGGTCCAGGTGCGCACTTCGGACCAGCCCAGGGATCTAAATCGCTGCTGCTGTGTATTTTGTGTTGGGTATTTGTCGACACACTTTAGCGGAGTGTTGAGTTTGTTGAAATGCTGCAGCATTGTATTGGCAAACGGAATCGATGGCCCCCCTGGCAGGATCTGCTCCAATAAGCAGAACTCGGCTGAAACCGTCTATTTAGCCACATATATCAAAAATCGAAGATCAGATAGATCAGATAGATCAGATAGATCAATGCTTGGTCGTGTGAAGCCTTAAATAGCTTACCATTCTGCATAGTGCTAGCCCAGTCTCATAGTCAATAAAGTTAGCATCAATCGAGCAGTGGGAAATAGGCAAACGTAGAAGCAAGAAAAGAAATACACACGAATTAGAGCATCGGCATCTTTGTGCTCCATGTAAGTGATAGAAACTTCAGCCACAAAGAGAAATTCAGCGTCCAGAGTATCGACAATGGCCGATACACTTTCGCCAATGTCAGCCAGCCGGCAAAGGTCGCAGGCGATCTGGTAGTATTGGTCACTTTTCAGCACAATGCAGCCTTTCTCGGGAAAGACGAGGTTTTTAAGGGGCTCGCGTAGCTCGGGAGTGTGCTGGACGATGGCCCGCTTTGCGTTGATGAGATCGGGGAAATCAATGTCCACAAACTTGACGCCTCTGCGGCTGTCGGGATAGCGGGACATGGACTGCCAGGGGAGGGCATCGCTGTTAGAGTAGTATCAGCGATCGTTATTCTTGCAAGACTTGAACTCACGACAACCAAGCCTTCGGCCCTGCAACTTTCACCCTCATCCCCATAAGACCTCATATGAGATCTCATCACCATACACTGGCTCACCTTCCACAGCCGAGATTGACCACCACTTTCGTCCTTTTGGTAGGCCGACTCAGAAACTTGCGCACTGTGGTGTCGATAAGGTGAAGACGCAGATGGTATCCACGGTTTATGAGTGGCGCACGCCGCTGAAACTTTTTTACGAAATACCGGTAGTAGGAACGCTCACCGGAATAGTAGATGCGCTCGACACTTCGCTTTGAGACAATGCTGCTGCTGTTTGTCTGCTTGCATTAGGCTGTGGGATAGACGGAACAAAAATACGGAACAGCACATAACAACGCAGAACGCAGAACAGAAACCAATATAGGAAATATAGCAGCACGGAGCTGACTATAGATGTAGTCTCCTGAAAAACCAGCCAGATCTTTAAGCTGCCTCTCTCAACACATACCCCCATGACGAGGTCATCTCGACTCTTGTTTGATATAGCAGGCATATTGTTATGTCGATAGAGCCGCCTTTAGGGTGCACAGAAGAATTGAGGACTCTTCAAGAAACCCTGACTTGTCCTCATCGTCCTGGTCTTCGAACCTCGAGAGCTGCCCGAACGATTTTCTGCAGTTTTACAAAGTTTCATCACGTGCAGCCGTTCGATTGTGTGTGGGTCTGGCTAAGTATCCTAGCCTTGCTGAGTAAGCTGTCACTTACTTAATCTCGCGGGATTACGTCGTCGCCTTGAGGGCTCTCCGTTGCCAAAACTCCAGCTTCCTCTCGCACCATCGACCACCACCGCTCCGCCTGCCCTGGCGCTCTCGCCGTCACACCTACTTCTCTGGCTCCGGTGGCGTCTTACCGTCGCGAACATGGCCGGCGCGGCGCTGAATTTTGTGACGTACAACCAAGACCACAGCTGTCTTGCCGTCGGCACCTCAAAGGGCTTCCGCATCTACCACACAGACCCTTTCTCGAAGATTTTCAGCAGCGATGATGGCAGCGTGTCTATCATCGAGATGCTCTTCTCGACATCGCTGGTGGCCATGGTATTATCGCCACGGCATTTGGTCATTCAGAACACAAAGGTATGGCACTGCAAGACTGCGAAAGGGCGTCAAGAGGAGGTCAGATAGACAGAAGATACATGAGAAATATAGACCAAAAGCAGCTGACCGCCTAGAGAGCCTCGGTAATTTGTGAGCTCACGTTTCCGTCGGCCGTTCTCGCCGTGCGCCTCAACCGCAAGCGCCTCGCCGTCGTACTCGAAAACGAGATCTACCTCTACGACATCGCCAACATGAGCCTGCTCTACACCATTGCAACATCGCCGAACCCTGCCGCCATCTGCAGTCTCTCCCCCTCATCTGACAGCTGCTATATTGCCTACCCGTTGCCGAAGCCGCGCGAAGAGCGCGACGAAAAGCGCCCAGCCCACGCACCGCCGCTCTCTGCCTATGTCGCGCCGACCTCGGGTGACGTGCTCATCTTCGACACCCTCTCGCTCAAGGCTGTCAATGTCGTCGAGGCCCATCGCGCTCCGCTGAGCTGTATCTCTCTCAACAGCGACGGCACCTTGCTGGCGACCGCCTCCGAGACGGGCACCATCATTCGCGTCTTCGCCGTGCCCAGCGGCCAGAAGCTCTACCAGTTTCGTCGTGGCACCTACCCGTCCACGATCTACAGCATGTCCTTCAACAGCGACTCTTCGCTGTTGTGTGTCTCGTCTGCCTCAGACACTGTGCACATATTCCGCCTTGCCGGTCAGCAGCGAGCATCGACGGCTGTGCCAGGCGCTGTGCCAGGCATGCCGCCTGCCGATGCCGGGTCGCCTCATCAGAACCGGTGGTCCCGATCCCGGAGCCACGATAGCCTGACCGAGTCCGCAGGCAGCGCGGCCGGGTCACTGCGCAGTGACTCGGCGGACCACACGCCGGGCAGTGGAAGAGACGCCAACACGCACGCGCAGAGGAGGCAAAGCGGCTCTTTCAGTAATATTCTGCGGCGATCCTCCCAAATTATGGGCCGCAGCGTGGCCGGCGTCGTGGGTTCGTATCTGCCGCAGACAGTCACAGAAATTTGGGAGCCGTTGCGTGACTTTGCTTTCATTAAGCTCCCTAAAGCGGGCGCCACGACGACGTCCAAGGCTGGTACCTCCAGTCCCCCGGGAAACAGCTCGGCGACCAGTACGGCCATCTATTCCAATGGTCCTCTGCGAAGCGTGGTGGCAATGAGCACCAACGGCCCCCAGGTCATGGTTGTCACGAGCGATGGAAATTTTAGCGTTTATAACATTGATCTCACGAACGGGGGCGAGGGCTTCTTAGTCAAGCAGTATTCGTAAGTGAGCTACGCCATTGGCGTCTTCGTTGCCCTTCAACCTTGCGCTACCATTGTTTTATTCTATTTACTAACAGCATAGAATCCTTGATGGCGACGATCGGTTAGATACGTCTGCCTATGGCACTTGAGCTTGGAATGGCGCGGGCGCCTTCTGCTTCTTTCGTGTGTTGCAGAAACCACCAGACGTCAATTATACGTACAAGCTTCCAGCTGCATCCGGAAAGGTGTTAATATTGGCGTTTTCGGTATACCGGGCAGCGTAAACTGATTTTAATTGCACTTTTTGCATATTGCCGTTCGAGGCACTATAAGACCGGCACTACCTTTTAAGATGTCGGTCGGCCCTTTTGTCGTTTTCTACGACGTATGAGCTTGCCTTTCTCTCCAAATTCGAGTCGATAAAGGCCATACCTAGTTACTCAGGAGTCTGCGTGAGGACCCTTCGAGATCGCCAAATTATCCTGAATTGTCATGTCTACAGAACCCATCCACACCCCGGCGGCATTAAACACACAAGCCCATAGCACAACTTTCTATTATATGTATCCACAACCATCCCAATTTCCTGTCTTACATACTGTTCATTGCCCATATCAACACAAATTCTCGGCCTGGCCACAGCGTACAGCGGCAGTTTGGGCCGAGGAAATCAAAGCAAGTACACAATCGTATGGGCGCACGCGCCTCTCAACGCTCCAATACTAATCACTCCAACACTAATAAAAAGGACAAATGAATCTCATAAAATGAAGTCGATGCCCCAAAGGGCGTGGCAACTCAGCGGACGTATGGCTGGTTCATAAGTGCTACCTCACGTGCAATAGCACCCCATTCCAGTTCTCTTTTGAAGCCAGTCGATCCCGCCCCTTGGCGCAGTATTTCCTGCTGGTACTCCTCCCATTTTAAAAGCTCATACGCAAAACGCAGGTGAGGTTGGATGATCACGTTCAGACGACGGGCCCGCACAAAACAATAGGCCCTCGGCAGCGAGAGCTTGAGGGATCGCATGACCTCAGCGATGCAGATCGTGGCACTGCGGGACACGCCTACCCGGCAGTGAACAAGCGTAGCCGTGCCTTTCTGGTGGCCGCGTTCTGTACAGCAAGACGCAGTTTAGCACCGGTAGAAAACAGTAAATTGATAGAATAGTTGCAAGGTTGGAGATACCTACCAATAAATTCAAGGCAACGTTCAAACTCTTCTGTCAAAGGGTCGATTCCATTATCCTGGACACCCTGCACGATGCAGATATTGTCTGCTCCCCATTCTTCAAGTTCGTCCTCTTGCCAGTTTGCTGTCTCGCCAACACTCAGTATCTGTGTTATGCCTAATGCTCTCAGCAAGTCTGGCTTGTTTGCATGGGTGAGATTGCCAAGATACATGTAGTCCAGTACCCTGCTTGGGAACGAGCCGTCGAGCGAGGAAAACCATCTAGGCTCGTTATGCAGAATGGGTGCAACGACGTTGGTGTCTTTTCTGGCCCACACCGGCGACTCACGAACGAGACGCGGTGAAAGAGCTGAGAGCAGTGCTACATCGGTTGGGTATGCAAAGAAGTTCCGCTGCTTATCTGTGTGCAAACTCAACCAGGCATCCGGGATCGGGCGGCCAGTGCTGTAGCTGAAGTAGGCAATGCCAAGCATGGTGGATTCCGTATAGCCATCACCGCAGTGTATGAGTATTCTGCGCGCGACGCATGCATCCGACTTGTTGGTGCCACCTTTCAGGTCATTGTCGGCGGCAAGCGACCCTTGCAGGACAGCACGCTCCGGAGGAATGCCATGGGCCAAGTTGTAAATGTACTGGCAAGTCTCCAATATGTCATCGGCCTCGGCGTGGGACCATGTTGGTGGCAGAATGGTCCCTGACGATGGCAGTCGAAGGCGAACTGGATGTCCGCGCCGCGGCAGAGTGGTGGACAAGGCGCGCAGGGCGGCAGGATCTAAATGACCGTGGTCACTGCACTCAATCAAAACATCAAACTGCAAGGCGTCTTGGTGGGTAGGTGTAGGCCCAAGCCACACATTGTGGGAGATTTCGGAGGTTTTGGTCATGGCATGCATCTCTATCCGCTCCTGGCGGAGAAAGTCGAGGACATGTCCGGTGTGGCAGCCATCTGAATCGACGGCGATGATTTCCGGGTGCGCCGTCTCGAAGACGGAGAACGGACTCGTGCATATGAAGGTGTTGTAATCCGGTAAATGGTCGCCGTCCAGGTCGTGCTTTTCTCTCAAAGCGCGCTGGGCAGCAGCAAAAGCCCAGCCGACGCTCTCGACAATGGCCTGGTCGGTGCCGTAGACAACAATGTCCGAGGTCATGGACGTCTTGGCTGCCTGTATCTGGAAGTTTCGGACCGAAAAGCCGTCTTGGGGATCGACGTCGAGAAACTCGGGGGAGGGGGCCATCTGCAGGAGCTCCTGGGGGGCAATGGCGCCTTTGAGACGGGCGGTGTGCAATTGGCCATCGGCCTTGACAATGGTAACGCCCCTCAGACAGCAGGGTGTTCGCCTCCGTGGGTGGCGACGCTGAAAAAAAAAGGCATGCTGCATGTAGTTGTTGGGGTGGAGGCCGTGGAGCCAAGGGAAAACCAGCGACGGATTGGGCAGCGGCTGGCGGGCAGTGTAGTCCAAGGCAGCGGCGACGCCGGCAGCGTCGATAAAGTACAGAGATAGCTGCCCGTTCTTGGAGCGCGGATAGGCATGGGGAGGATAGAGCAAGGACTGCTGTGGTCGGCCGGTGTCGTCGTTGTCAGCGATAACGGAGACGGGAGGTGGCTCCGAAGGGCTGGCGGGCGGCGGACCAGGCGGGCAGGTGGGTATATGCTTGTTTCCTGCGAGTGGCGGGGTATGGGGCTGGGAGGTCTGGCCAGGCCGCGTGTCCAGATCCAGTGTCCTGGGGGAGACCATGGAAGCCATGGCGGTCGAGCCTTGGTGCAGGAGAGCCGGACGAGTGAGGGCGATAGTGGCCATGGCGTGAGCAGCGGGAGGGGCAGACCAGAGAGGCAGGGGAGACGGGGACGAGAGGCGATAAGAGAAGGCAATAGGAAAGAGAGCAAAAGTGAGGCAAAAGTGAGGCAAAAGTGAGGCAGAAGTAAGGCGATATGAAGATCACGAGAGTGGGTCCAGCCGAGCGACTCCGTGGGCGACTCCGTGGGAAGGAGCGAAAGGTGGCGACAGGAAGCAGCGATGGGCGTAGCTGGTCTGCTTGGTCAGCGCTGTGGGAGTCTGACTGTGCGAGAGGAGGCAGGCCAGTCCAGCGGCGGGTTCGCCAGCTCCTCGAGGCCGGAGGTCGAGGCTGGCAGAAAAGAGAGAAGCAGACGGGACGCGCGGGCGAGAGCGAAGCAACGGTGCGGGCTGGGTGGAAATACGCTGTATACGTAGGCGACAGCTAGGCGACAGAGATGGTGAGGTGCTCGTAGCACGGCGGAGATGAAACAAAGACACCGCGAGGGAGGGAACGGCTTGGTACGAAGTACGAGTACGAGTACGTCAGAGGCCGAGACGAGATGGGTGCGCGGTCGCGGGGTGTGTGGACAGTGCCGAGCGATGATAAGAGGAAGCGCGGAAGCTGAGCCGGCGGTCGTCAACAGCACAACAGCCGGACGGCCTCGTACGGAGTGGTGGTCCGCCGCCGTCGAACTGCAAGTACGCGTACTTTGTTGCGTCTCTTGTCTTGCTTTGTATACGACGTGTACGGAGTGGCAGTCCGAAGAATGGCTGCAGCTTCACAACTTGGGTATGAGGCTCAAGATACTCGTGGCCTAGCTTGTGGAGCAGGCATCCAGATATGCGCGTAGGCCGCCGTGCCGCTTGAAAGAATACAGATAGTTCAAGCGGTACGGCGGGCAGAGTAGTGGCAACATGTATCATACGCGAGATCAAGAGCAGGCCTGCGAGGCTGGTCAGCGGCAGCGCGCTCGCCATGATAAGGCCCAGCCAATCACGAGGCCAATCACAAAGGCGCCACTTCTTGGCGCGTACACAGTGGGGCTGGCCAGACTCCAATTAGGTCTTTGGCGGTTGGCACTAATTGTGTAATGGAGTATATTTCTCCACAGAGTACAAAGTACAATGTCCTTGACGCAATATCCACTCACAATGCCTCAGGCACCAGTATCACCAATCGATGCCTCGCTTTCACAGCTTCCGCGTACAGACTTCCGGCCCGCTGCCGGACGCATCTGCTGTCCCTCCGCCGTTCCCACGCCCGTCAACTCTCTCTGATCGTGGGCTTCGTCTCCGGCTCGCTATCCAACGCCCATGACACCACACGCCCCGACCGCGCGGCTTTCCGTCGACGGTCATGGTCATGCGGCCTCCGGGCCCGGCGCCTCCGATCCCGGCGTCGAAGCTCCCGCCGTTGAAGCTCCCGCTGCTTCCGCCGGCCCCCGTCACCTCTCGCTGCGCGGCCTCGCTGTCGGTCTCTTCATCGGACTGATCCTCAACTGCAGCAACCTGTATTTCGGTCTGCAGACGGGTTTCATCTCCACCATGTCCCTTCCCTCGAGCCTCATGGGCTTTGGCATCTTCAAGGCCGCCTCCCGCCACCTCTCGTACCCCTTCTCGCCCGTCGAGAATGTTCTCGTGCAGAGCGTTGCCGGCAGCATGGCTATCGCGCCTCTGGGCTCTGGCTTTGTTGGCGTGCTGCCGGCCATGAACTACCTGCTGACCCCCGAGGAGGGCGGCCCAATCGACCTGTCCTTGGCCAAGATGATTGTGTGGTCTCTGGGCCTCTGCTACTTTGGCGTGCTGTTTGCCGTACCTCTGTACGTTTGGCCTGTTTTCTCTTGCTCTTGCTCTTGCTCTTCCATATCCCTTGCTAACTTTCTAGCCGCCGCCAAGTCATCATCCGCGAAAAGCTCAAGTTCCCCAGTGGCTTCAGCACCGCCGTCCTGATCAGCATTCTCCACGGCCGCAAGCGCAATACCTCGCCTGGAAAGCTGCCGGCCGACTTTGCTAGCCTGGCCGGCGAGAACGACGTGGCCGACGCGGCCCCTGTCGCCCAGCCTGTGTCGGACATTCCTTCCGAACACGACCTCCGCCGCCGCGAAGAATGGCGCGCCAACCTGCGCTTGCTCCTCGTCTGCTTCGCCGTGTCCGGCTTCTTCACCCTGGCCACGTACTTTGTCCCGGCCCTCCGGAATCTGCCCGTATTCGGCTATGCCGCCGCCCACACATGGCTCTGGACCTTCAATCCTAGTCTGGCCTACATTGGCCAGGGAATCATCATGGGCCCCGAGACAACAGCCCACATGCTCCTCGGTGCCATCGTTGGCTGGGCCGTGCTGTCGCCGCTATCAAAGTACCGCGGATGGGCCCCCGGACCCATCGACGACTGGGAAACAGGCAGCAAAGGCTGGATTGTCTGGGTATCCATTGCCATCATGCTCGCGGACGGCATTGTCAGTTTGGGGCACCTGTCTATCCGGTCTGTCATTCAGTACTGGCCCGAGACCCGCGCCGCCCTTCGCGATGCCTCGGCTGCTCTTCTGGGCAAGCGCCGTTTGGCCGGCTACATCGCCGTCGCGACCTCGGATGACCCCGGCTACAGCACCGAGCCCGAACAGACAAGCGTCCTGGCTGACTACGATGACGCTGCGCTGCAGCCGGTCGCTGACGATGCTCCGCCCGAGCTGCAGATCGGGGCGAAAACGGTGTCGGTCGGCCTTGTCTTGTCTATCTTATTCTGCATTGCATGCATTCGCTTTACGTTTGGCGCCACGGTTCCGCTGTATGCGACCGTCATTTCCATCTTCATGGCCCTTGTTCTCAGCATCATGGGCGTCCGGGCGCTCGGCGAGGCAAGGCTCCCTGCTTCTCGTTCCTGATTTGCCTCTGTATTTGTCGCGGACTAACATGGCACAGACGGACCTCAACCCTGTATCGGGCATCTCCAAGCTGACGCAGCTCTTTTTCGCCCTCATTGTGCCAGGTTCGCAAAAATCAAGTGTCCTGATCAACCTGGTTGCCGGCGCTGTGTCCGAAGCCGTATGTCAGACCTGGCCGAATGGATGCACGGTACTTTACGGTCATCGCTAACTCGTCTAGGGAGCTCTCCAAGCCGGCGAGCTGATGCAGGATCTGAAAACGGGCCACCTTCTCGGCGCCGCCCCCAGCGCGCAGTTCTGGGGCCAGATTATTGGCACCAGCGTCGGCGCTGTTGTCAGTGCGTTTCTGTACCGGCTTTACACCACGTACGTATGGTTTTGACCTGACTTTCTGCGTCTTGTCATGTTTATGGTGCTAACTGTGACCATCCTAGCGCTTATGAAATTCCGTCCTCCCTCTTCCAGATACCGACGGGATATGTGTGGATTTTCACGGCTCGGCTGGTGACGGGCAAAGGCATGCCGACAATGGCTGCCGAATGGGCTATCGGAGCCGCTGCGCTCTTTGCGGCGGTCACCCTGCTGCGCATTCAGTTGGTCGGCAATCGTTGGCATGCCTACATTCCCGGCGGTATCGCTGTAGCGATCGGTAGGTCTGCCCTACGACAGACGCATCTAGCGTCGTCAGTGTCGTCCATTTGACAGAGTGCACACGGCTGACTGGACAGGGATATACAATGTGCCGTCTTTTACACTAGCACGTTTTGCTGGTGGCCTTGTCTCCTTCTATTGGAGGCTGACTGGCCGCGATGAGACCAAGGCCATTGTTCTGGCTTCGGTGCGGTTTGCCAATTCTGTCCTTGTTTATGAGAACTTATTACTGACTCTTCGCAGGGTTTCATTTTAGGTGAAGGGTTTCTCAGCGTTGTGAACCTGGTCCTTCAGACTTTCGGCGTGCCTCACCTATAAACACGTAATAAACAGGCGACGATACTGTTCCCTTCGGTATGGGGACTTTGGCAAAGATTTAAGACGTGTACCTTGAGCATACATGAGCTTTGGACATTGGGCACTGGCATTCGACATCGGCGTTGGACATTGACATTGGCATTCAACATTGGCATAGTACAATAATAGACTTTGGGCGTTGGGCTTCAGGCCTGTAGCTGCGTTTGCTTCTTGGCCGGTTCTCTAATCTCCAGTACTTGGCTTGGTGGTTCAAGTCTCATACAAGTTGTGTCCGCGGCTCTTAGTTCAGCGCCCACGACTGCTTATTTAGGTCCGCTGCAGTCTCGCCCCATGTCATGCGCAACGTCAGTGCGCGCGGATTATCGAGCGCGGTGGCAAAGGTGATGCTACCGGCCAGGTGGCGGCCTTCGGGTTCGGCGAGGACCTTGGAATGGGCCTTGAGCACCAGGAGGCACTGCTTCCAGTGGGTGTCGCGGGAAAAGGGGCCGGTAGTGAAGGCGGTGCGCTGGGGGTCCGCGGCCGCCCAGGCGAGGGCGGTGGCATCGACAGGCTCAATAGCAGCGCCGCGGGCGGCGGCAAAGTAAATGTCGAACCATACAAGGAACCCGTCGAGCGAGTCGGCAGCGGCGGTCAGCGAAGTCTGCCAAGGAGCGTCAAACACGAGGTCAGCGGTGCGAACGGTGTGCAGGTCGAGCATGCGGAACATGCAGGGGGAGCCGCAGATGGTGGCGGCAGGCTGAACGACGGCGCGGGCGTCGTCGTAGATGCCAGCCTGCATGGCGGCCATGTCGAAGCCGTAGACGTCGCGCCAAAAGGTAATGCTGTCAGCAATGTACTCGGGGTCGCAGACCGGGGCGACCCAGAGAGAGGCGTGGCTGGGGACGAGCAGGCCGTCGGGGGCGAGATACTTGTCGCGGGCATACAGCACGCTGGGCAGCATGGCCTCGTAAAGCAGGGCGTAGCCCATCCACTCGCTGATGATGATGTCGACAGAGTCGACCGGCAGCTCGACCTCCTCTATGAGGCCTTGCAGACAGGTGATCTGGTCTTGGAGGCCGTTGTTGAAGATGTTCTCGCGGGCCTTGTTAATGATGGCAGAGCGGTCGACGGCGATGACGCGCTTTGCGCCAGCCTTGGCGCAGAACATACTGAGGATGCCTGAGAGTGTGAGCAGGGCAGCGATAAGGCGAGGGTCCGCAGACCGGGGAGGGAGAAAGGGAGAAAGAAAAGAGGTCCTCATACCTGTTCCGCAGCCAATGTCCAGCACAGTCTTGCCGGCGAAAAGGTGCTTGTTGTTGTAGACGAAGTCGCGGTACGCGTCGGTGCGAACGGTGTCTTTCAGCATGGTCTCGTGGATGTCTGTAGATCAGCAGCCAATTCGGCAAAGCGGGGCCGGGGCCGGGACGGGGCCGGGACGGGGCCGGGACGGGGCTTCCCGGAGCGGGACCTGTGGGCCAATGCAGGCCCTCTCTGCAGCACTCAGCAGTACACACCATTGTATGAGTAGGACTCGAAGTAGTAGTCCGAGCTGGTCTTGGGCGCGGTCTTTTCGTCCTTGGCGACTTTCGCGTCCTTGGAGGCGGCGCTGCCCTCGGGCTCGTCGACGCCCCAGCGCTGGTCGAGGGTCTCCTGCACGGCCAAGCGGTAGTTATCGAACTGCTTCGTAAGGCTGTCGAGCTCAGCTTGCAGCACGGTATTCTGCTGTTGCATGGCGGCGATCTGGTCGGCGCCAGAGAGGGCGCTGGGGCTGGAGCTGGAGACGGCGGTCGGGTCATGGGATGGAGCCGGCGACGGCAGGCTGTCGAGGCCGAAGATGAGGGCGTCGTTGTCTAGAACTGGCTTGAGATAGGCGTCGGAGCTGATGTCGTCGGCGGAGATGTCGGCGGAGACATGCTGGCCTTGGTGGACGCGCTGGCGGACTGGTCTGTCAGAGGCGGACAGATTTGACAAGACAGGCCGCAAGACGACAAGGCAACCAAAGCACAAACACGAACACAAACACAAACACAAACAAGCTCTCGGGGGAACGTACTGTAGTTGATCAGCTTCACGGTGCCGTAAAAGTCCAGGCCCAACCGATCGCGGACGGCCACAAAGTCAAAGCCGTGGGCATCGCGGCAGTGCGCCAGCATAGAAGCCACATCGGCAAAGACGCGGTCGTCCAGCAGCGAGATGACCGTCTGCGGCTCCTCGTCGTCTGCAGAATTGGTGTCCATCCAGCCTTCGGACGACGCCGAAGACTCGCTGTGGGGGTCGTAGTCGGGCATGGCGGCAGTGGCACGGCGAGGGAGGCGCAGAGAAGCAGGAGGCGCGGACAATGTTCACGTTTGACTGGACGTCGACTGTGGCAGTGGTCGCCGCAATGTGTTGGAAAGAGGGCTCATTGGGCTGTGCAATTTTTGTTTTTTTTTTGTTTTTTGTCTTAGCTCATCTAGCGATCTATCGATTTTGGAGATTTTTCTGCCGCCAACACCGACAAGTGCGGCACCGACGAACTCTAGCGCTGATCGGCGACAGGCACCGGCGCGGGGCGTAAGAGACGTGGACGTAGTAAAGGGAATTGATAGCCACGGCGCTGCATTGTGAGATGTTGGTTGGCGCTGGCATCGGTCCAGCTGGACTTAAGCGGCTGCTTGGCATCCTCCGGCTTCGAGACTCCGGCTTCGAGGCTCCGGCTTGACTGACTCGGCTCGGCTGGGCTCGGCCTGGCATCTCTCTCACGGCACCGGTTCACGACCTACCCAGACTGCCCCTCACTCTACATCGTCCTCCTCCTCGCTCTCGTCGTCCGAAACCACCTCGCCGAGCTCCTTCAGCCGCGCCTATACACCTGTTAGCCACACTGTCTGCACTCTGCACTCTGCACCTCCTTACCCGGTAGCCTGCTGCCTTCTCCTCCAGGTCGGCAAACACCATCAGCAGGTCGTCCAGCTCCGTCTGTGTCGTCTTCTTTTCCTCCTTGCTCGCCATGAGGAGCGACTCGACCTGCGCGCGTCAGCACCTTTCTCGCCGTCTTCCAAACGACGATCATCGAAACGAGATCCACAACCTTGCCTACCTTCTCGGCGTCCCTCTCCACCGCGTTCACCCGCTCCTCTAGCTCCCTTTTCTGCTCATCGCTGGCCGCCAGCTTTTTGGCCAGCACTCCGTTCTGCTTCTCGCGCTCTGCCAGCCTCGTCGTCAGCTTTGCATTCTGCCCTTCCAGCACCGCCAGCCTCGTCCCCAGCTCCTCGTTCTGCTCTTCCAGCGCCGTCCGCGCCGCCGCCAGCTCCCGTGCCTGGCCCTCCGCCGCCGCTGCCCGCGCCTGCAGGCTTTTGCACTCCTTGTTGGCGTCCGCTGTAGCTGCCTTTGCTTCCGCCAGCTGCGCCTTAAAAGCGTCCCGCGCACTCTGAAGCTCCTGCGCCCGGCCCTTGTTCGCCTGCACCGTTAGCCGCCCAAGATCCCCAGACACTCAGAATATGATACTCACCTTCAAGAGGTCCACCTCCAGCCGGCTGTTCGTCGCCCGCAGGTCCGCGAGCTCCGCCTCCAGCCGCCGCTGAATCCGCGCTGTCTCCGCATCCGCCGCCTTCTTGGCCTGCTCGGCTTTGCGCGCCGCCTCCGCCATAGCACTCTGGTGTTCGGCCCGGCACCGTCTGTTTTGTTGTTCATGTTAGCCAGTTGCCCCCGTCTGCCCACACATCCGCGACTTACAGCAACTCCTCTTCGTGCCTCCGGCCTTGTGCCTCGTACGCGCTCTGCGCCTTGGCCAGCGCCGCTTCCGCTGCCTCTCCCGCCCGCCGATGATCGGCGCGCTCCTGGTCCAGAGCAATTTCCAGTGTCGAGATGCGCGCCTGCGCCTCGCGCTGTTTTTCGTCAAGCTCGGCACGCAACGCATCCACCAGCTCACGCGAAATACCCTGCTGCACCCCGTTGGCCACGAACGAGATCTCTATCCCGGGATCGCGGTCGATGGCCCGCAAGATTCGCCCGTAGTTGTCCTTGACAAAGTGCACAAACGTCGCGTCAAAGTACACGTCCGGCAGCTTCTGGTTGGCCAGCGGGTCCAGCCGCTGCGGCAGCACCTCGAAGTCACGGAGCCACGGGTGCGCCCGCAGCTTGCCGAGTTGGTCCACGTACCGGTCGCGCCCCATCCGCCCCAGCAGTACGTCGTGCAGCGTCTTGCGCGGGATCGCCGAGTCTTTGGTCGAGAACTCGTACAGGACTCCGAGCAGCAGGGCACAAAGCCCCGGCATCACCGCGTCGCTGCCGCTCGCCTTTACCACAATCTGTATGAGCCCCTGCACATTGCTTCCCTCGCCGAGGAAGTCGTTCACACCGTCCAGATCCTCAAACAGCCAGCAGATGAGCAGCATCAAATAGCCGATGACGATGCGCGGGTCATCCCCTCTGTTCGCGCTGCTCAGCAGCTGTGCCGCGATCGTCTGGAGGCTCGTCACCACCTCTTCGCCGTTGGCCTCGTCGCCCTCAGCTACCGCCATCGCCAGCGCCTTGGCCTTGGGGTTGTCGTGCACCAGATGGAGCATGATCACAGCTGCGAACCACTGCCGATAGGGATCGGTCGAAATCTCGGCCGCCACTGGTCGCAGCAGCGTCGTCAGCACATTTCCCGTCTCGTCCGCCTCTGAGTTGTGTCCGTCGATTGCCCTCTGCAGAAAATGCAAGCGCACGACCTCGTGGCCGGAAAAGTACGCCTTTAGGCATTCACAGGCTGCCAAACGCAAATCAAACAGATGCGCGTTGTGCACGCTTAGAGTCAGATCCAACAGCCCGTCGATCACATACACTTCATTGTGGTCATGGTGACTGCGCGTGCCGTTCGTACCCTGCTTGTCACCATCGCCTGCCGCCCGGGAACTGTCCAGGGGCGACGGAACACGTAACTGCGCAAAGTTCTCCTGTAGATCTACGTTTCCGTGAACAATAGATGCGCATGTCGTGAGAGCCTGTCCAGTGTGTATGCTTCAGCAACGTCCCCATTGTGTATCGTGCGAGAAATGGTGGTGCGACAAAGCTTACCTCGGCGCGAATCTGTACCTCAAAGTCCCCGTTGAAGGCCAGCTGCAGAGCATGGTACAGCACGCCATGACGCCAGAACTCGGCTTGATTTTGCGCTGTGCCAGCGGCACCAGGAACCAAGAAGAGTCGGATCACGACAAGAAGAGCGTAGATATTGCGGTTGCGCTGTGCCTGTGCCCAGCCCGCCATCTCCCGGCCCTCGTCGTCAGAAGCGCCGATCGCCCCAAGAACCCCGGAAAGCGTCACCGTGCATAGTGATTCCCGGAAAAGCGTCTGGTTTTGTGTATTCATGCGCAGCAGGTTGGCTGCTAGAATCAGACAGTCTTCGATCGCGCGCCCGCCCTCTGCGACGCCGCCCTCCTCCTCTACGATCCGGAATATCCGTTCAAAGGCATTCTCAAACGCAACCAGCTTCTGGATCTCTGCGGACGACGGCGTCAGGTAGGTGAGGAGCGAGACAGCCTCGTTGCGAATCACGTCGCGCCGATCGTCCAGTATGGCGACAAGGCGCGAGATGCCGAGAGGGGCGGTCAAAATGCACTCCTCTGTCCGCTCG
This sequence comes from Grosmannia penicillata, assembly GCA_002778075.1. NCBI lineage: Eukaryota > Fungi > Ascomycota > Sordariomycetes > Ophiostomatales > Ophiostomataceae > Grosmannia > Grosmannia penicillata. Next base: position 663,833 of record PCDK01000018.1, on the reverse strand, counting down.
GTGCGCGCAGATAGAATGGCCGACAGCAGCTGTAGAGAGTAGAGGCGTGTGTAAAAGTCGTTCGTTTCGAGGAAGTCGAGGAGCAGAGTAATGTTCTCCAGGCGCTGTGTGAACTCGTCCGCAAGCCATAAGGCTATTTCTTCCGAGGCCTCGAGACTGTCTTCGTTGGGGTTGAAGAGCATGAGCAGCGTCTCCAACACAACCTTGACCGTGTCAACATCCTCGCCGTCCTTCGACAAGCTTCCAATCAGACTGCGGAGCGCCCCCGAAGAGACGGAGGCTGGATAGTCTTTTGCAAAGCTCCGGAGGCCGAGAATGGCCGCACGCCGGTCCTCGAGCAGTGTGGCCGAGCTCAGGCGGCCGCTCAATACCGAGATCGTCTCGCCGACCGACTGCTTCGCTGGTGCCGCTGCTATCGAGAACATTTCCGTCTTAGGGGGTGGCCAGCCAAGCTGCCACTTAGCTCTGCTCTGCCTCCTGCTCTCTTCCGTTGTCGTGTAGGGGTCATTTCGCGTATATGCGCATATGCAAGATATAGCTAAACACGATTATAAGCCTCCATAATGCGATAACAGCATTTACTCCGCTTACTGCCTATGCCTGGGGGATATTCACCGCCACGCTACTGTGGCTTTCATAATTGCCTACCGACTTTGGAAACTTTTTCAGGTATTTTGTACTTTGTACATCGCGACACCACCGCGTAGCAAGCTCCTCTTGGTGATTGCAGTTTGTGCTTCTCAGGTCTGTGTCCTTGTCGACACGCCTATATCCTCCTCTCCACACCACGAGACTGCTTGCGACAGACGCGCCTCGCCCAACCGACAGAACAAAGCCCGCTTTCATCTCCCTTTCTCCCGTTGCAGGCGCCGAGTTTGTCGAATATCGCGACGCAAAACCCAAGCCTTCCATGGGCCTAAGAAACCTCACTCGCACTCTCTACACTGTCTACGTTGTCTAGCCAGGAAACATGGGTATCCCGGCTGCGTTCAGATGGCTTTCCAGCAAGTACCCAAAGATCATCTCGCCTGTCATCGAAGGGCAGCCCCAGACCATGGATGATGGCACCGTCATTCCCGTAGACACAGTCGGGCCCAACCCAAATGGCGAGGAGTTCGACAACCTGTATCTCGACATGAATGGCATTGTCCATCCCTGCTCACACCCCGAAGACCGACCGGCGCCGAAAGATGAGGAAGAGATGATGCTGGAAATCTTTCGCTATACCGATCGCGTTGTCAACATGGTGCGGCCGCGCAAACTACTGATGATCGCCGTTGGTATGCTCCAAGCCCCCCGTGCATTTCCTCTTGCTGCTTCTGGCCATTAACCTGCGCGTGTGCGTGTGCGAATAGACGGCGTTGCCCCCCGTGCCAAGATGAACCAACAGCGGTCCCGGCGTTTTCGATCTGCGCAAGAGGCCAAGGAGAAAGAGGAGGACAAGCAGGAGTTGCTGAAGCTTCTGAAGCAGCAGAACGGCGGTGTTCTGAAGGAGGAAACCATGGAATCTGTCGCAAAGAAGGCTTTCGATTCCAACTCCATTACTCCTGGCACACCGTTCATGGACATTTTAGCGGCCAGTGTGCGCTATTGGTGTGCCTACAAACTGAATACGGATCCAGCTTGGGCGAAAATGAAAATCATCATTTCGGACGCCAGTGTTCCAGGCGAGGGCGAGCACAAGATTATGGCGTATGTCCGCGCGCAAAGAGCCTCTCCGGACCACGACCCGAACACACGACACGTCATTTATGGACTCGACGCGGATCTGATTATGCTCAGTCTGGCCACGCATGAGCCCTACTTCCGTGTTTTGCGCGAGGATGTCTTCTACCAGGACAGCAAGGCTAGATTGTGCAAGCTTTGTGGTCAAAAAGGCCACGAAGCGAGCGCGTGCAGAGGCGAGGCGAAGGACAAGGACGGTGAGTTTGATGAGAAGGACAAGGAGCACACGTTAAAGCCGTTTATTTGGCTCCATGTATCGGTCTTGAGGGAATATCTGGCTGTTGAGCTGGACGTTCCTGGCTTGCCCTTCCAGTGGGATCTGGAAAGGGTCATCGATGACTGGATCTTTCTGTGCTGCTTTGTTGGCAACGATTTCCTGCCTCACCTGCCGGCGCTCGAGATCCGTGAAAACGGAATTAATACGCTCACGGCCTTGTGGAAGGAAAATCTGCCGTACATGAACGGTTATGTCACCAAGGATGGTGAAGTGGATTTGGAACGGGCGCAGGTGATCATGACTGGCCTCGCAAAGCAGGAGGACGGTATATTTCGGCGGCGAAAGCAGCAGGAAGACAGGAGGGAGGAAAACGCCAAGAGGCGCAAGCTTCAAGAGCAGGGTGGCAGGCGTGGCGGGCGCGGCGGCGGCGGCGGACAGCGGACCAACAGCAAACTGGGAGGAGACAATGTTTTTGCGCATACGGCAGCGGGGCTGAACCTTCAGCCCATTGCCAACTTTCCGACTAGCATACCAGCGGCTGTCACGCACGAGTCGGTGATTCACCGCGGTGCTGTGCAGCAAGCCAATGCCGCAAATAAGAGCGCGGCAGCTGTCTTACGGGAGCGGATCCAGGGCTTGTCAGCACAGACGCCAGAGAAGGCGGAGGGTAGCGCTGCGGCAGATGGCGAGGCTGCGAGCAACGGCGTGGCCAAAGATGACACGTCGCCGGTGACTGGAAAGCGGAAGGCGGCGCTGATGGAGGAAGAGGGAGAGGGCAGTGCGCCGGACAGTGCTGCCGAGACGCCGACGGCCAGCGATCCAGAAGAAAGCACTACAGACTCGGTGCGGCTCTGGGAAGAGGGATACGCCGACCGGTATTACGAGCAGAAGTTCCACGTGGACCCGAGAGATACAGAGTTCCGCCACAGCGTGGCTCGCTCTTATGTCGAGGGCTTGGCCTGGGTGCTGCTGTATTACTTTCAGGGCTGTCCGTCGTGGGAGTGGTACTACCCGTACCATTACGCACCGTTTGCGGCAGACTTTGTGGATCTGGGCAAGATGAAAGTCGACTTCAGGCCGGGCCGGATCTCGAGGCCATTCGAACAGCTGATGAGCGTTCTTCCAGCGGCGTCGCGCCATGCAATTCCAGCCGTGTTTCATGAGCTGATGACGACGGAGGACAGCGAGATTATTGACTTTTACCCGGAGGACTTTGACATTGACCTGAACGGCAAGAAATTTGCGTGGCAGGGAGTCGCTTTGCTGCCGTTTATCGACATGCCGCGACTACTGGCGGCTGTGGAAAAGAAGTATCCGTTGCTGAGTACGGAGGACAAGTTGCGCAACGAGGTGGGCAAGGTGGTCATGCTTCTTTCAGAGGACAGCACGGAGCTGTACGGGGAGATCACGGCGAACTTCTACTCGAAGCGGCAGGGGACGGTCAAATTCAAGCTCAATGCGCGGACCAGTGGAGGAATTGCTGGGACGGTGGGCAAGGTCGAGGACTACATTCCGCACGGTTCGTTGGTGTATCCCCTGGAGCGCAGTGCCTTTCCGGATCTAGACTACGACAAGTCTCTCAGGTTCGTCGCCGGTTTCTGTTTCGTCTGTTTTCTCTCTTTTTGTTTCACCTCGCTGACTATTCCAGTGTCACATACGAGCTTCCTGCTACTTCACATAGTCACAAGTCCATGCTCCTTCGCGGAGCGAAGCTACCGGCGGCGGTACTGAACCACGGTGACAAGGAAACACTGATGGGCCGGGGATCGCGACCGGGGCGCGGTGGGGGATACGGTGGCCACGGTGGCTACGGCGGCCGCGGTGGCTACGGCGGCCATGGTGGCTACGGCGGCCATGGTGGCTACGGCGGTCGCGGCGGTAACGGCGGCCCGCCACCTCACAGCAACTACAGTGGCCACAACAACCGGCCGCGGTACGACGGCAGGCAAAATGGGCAAAATGGGCAAAATGGGCAAAATGGGCAGAACTCGTCCTCGTACGGCGCGACAGGATCCTACGGCTATCAGAATGGACGTGCAGACCGGTCGCCATATGGTCAGAATGGGCCCGGCGGACGAGGAGCTTACGGCGCTCTGCCGGCCGGACGTGGCTCGTATGGGGCACCGCCGGGTGGGCACAGCGCGTATGGCCCACCGCCGAGCGGCCAGGGCTGGGTGCCACCGCCTCCGGGATTCCCTGGCTTCGGGATGGGCCAGCCGCCACCGCCGTCAGGCCAATATGGAGGCCACGGCGGGTACGGTGGACGCGGTCACCAGGGCGGAAATAACGGCCCGCCGACCGGTAACTTCTACCCACGAGGACACGGGCAACCGGGACATGGATCGGAGTACCGGGGCGACCGGTACCGGAACGAGCGAGACTCGCGACGGTACCGGTGAGGATGGCGCGCGCGGCGGTGGACAATTGAGTGAGGCATTTTGAGATTGCTCGCGTAAGGTGCATAGGATCACCAGCCCTGCCGGTGCATTTATTTTGAGATTTGTTGAGGTTATTTATGTAATAGTAGTTTGTCGAGTTCTAATTTTGGGCTATATTAAAATGAGGCTGCTTGCTTGCTTGCTTGCTTGCTTGCTTGCTTGCTTGCTTGCTTGCTTGTTTGGTATTAGGTATTAAGTAGTTACTATTTGCTATGCCTTGATTAGAGGGGCCCAAGTAGTAGCGGGCCCGTAATAGCACGCCAATCATACTTCGAGAAGCCTACGTATTGTGCTTGGTAAATCGCAACACTTAGGTAAACTGTTTCCTACTTGTTGATGTCTTTAAATAAGTGGGTATAATAAGACGATTGATACTCCGTATGGTAGTTCCCGCGAAGAAGAAAGGGATATGCAACTCCGTACATTATGAAGACTCTACAAGCTTAGCAGCAGGTGAGACACGCATACTTCTGATCGGCCCAGATGGAAACTATGCAGTAGATGGCGGTGAAGCATTTGACCCAGATTTCCTTTATCTGATCGTACACCTGATAGCAAAAAAAGCATCGTGCAAGTGGCAATTCCTTTTTAAAGCTTTATGTTTAAGATGGAAGGACATTATCCGGATAAGTGGTGAAATCTATCGTTAGTTCTTTTTGGTGCTCGTATTTCGGCACTATACCCCATCTGCGTCCTGCAACTTCTTTCGCCTGATTGACCGCTTCTGCTGTGCTTTCGCTTGGTTCTTCTGGTTTGCTGCTGCTGTAATTTGTAATTTGCGTCCCTTGCCATCCCGTTCAAGTCATCTTGGCACCGTTTGCCGTTTGGTGCTGAGTGTTTGTCGTCCCTGTTTCCGTTTGGTGCCTGCCGTTTACGTATGATTTGCCGTTTGGCGTCTGCCTGCCGTTTGTCGTCGTCTGTCGTCGCCGTTTGGCCGTTGGCCGTTGGCCGTTGGCCGTTCCACTCCTGCGGGGTGCTTGGGCCCCACCGACAATTGGCTGCTCACCCAAAACCAAATCTGCTCTTCCGCGTCCTTGCCGCTTCCACGGCCGACAAAGTCCAACTCCGGTCCAACGTCGCGCCGCCATTGCCGCGTCGCCACTGCCGCGCCGCCGCCACCGCCGTTTTCGTGGCCCGCCGCCAATCCAGGTTGGTGTTTCCCCTTTCGGATCGTAGCCCCTGATTTGCGGCTGCCCATCTCCCACGCCCGTTTGCTGTTTGTGCCGAGGATGCGGCCGAAGCTCGTCAATCTGTCTCTGCTGTTCTCGCTTTTCTCGCTTTTCTCGCTCTGCTCGCTCTGCTCGCTTGCGTCCTCGGTCTCGTCCTCGGCCTCGACTTCTGGCTGTCACTGGCGTTGAGCCATGCCTAGGCCGCCTGCCGTCGTCGTTTAGCCCTCACTTTGTACATCTGTGCCCTTGTCTCTCCTCGTCCTCTCACCATCGTTCTGCCTCCCCCTTTTGTCAGAAATATCGTCGCCTCGTCTCCCCAGCCCTTCCCCTTCCTTCGCCTCTGCCGCCGTTGGCCATTACGCTCCCTCTCCATGCCCACCGCCGCTGACACAGTCCACAGCTTCACTCCGACCGTCGCCGTCTACCGCCAGCTCTCCTGTGCCACCCGGCTTGCGATATCGGCTTACGATACTCTATACTCATCACGATTTCCCTGAAGACAATTTACTTCTCTGCAGACGACTCTCGGCCAACCATCCACGCGAACCATCGACACGACTGACCGCTCGGCTGCCCATGACTCTGCTGTCCAGCCATGCTCTCCATCCCCAGTCGCGCCCCAGTCTCCGATTTAAACAATGAATGGTGATGCCGGCCTGGTAGGCTGTCTCGTCGAGAGGCTAGCCACCAGGGTAAGTTTCCAGCCCTGCCGCGTCTTCTTTCCCTCTTCCCCCGGAGCTGATTACTGATCCCCGCCCAGCTCCCACATCGCACCGGCACTCACAGCGACAGCCTCCTCCACGATCCCATCGTCACTATTACGCGCACCACTCTCATCAAAGTCAGCGCCTCCTCGCTCATCCTCGTCCTCGAATCGCTCCTCGCCCTCCTCGAAGACCTTGCCCGTCCCTACACCAAGACACTCGCCTCCCATCCCACGCACGTTTTGCTGTCCGAGCTCTACGTCCTGGCCCTCTTTGCCGACTGCTGTGCCGGCCACTGGAATGTCGCCGCTGCCGTCCGGCACTCCGCTGCTGCCACCGCCGGCTCCCGGTCTCCCGTCCTCCCCACCGTCGTCCTCGACCCTTCTCTAGTCCGCCGCGTCTATGATGCCGCCCGCGTCTTTGTTGCCCCCCTTCCCGACGGCTACATTCTTTCGGCCAGGTCCATCCTGGACGAAGCCCTCGTCGATGGCACCGACGCCGCTGGCTCCCTCACCGACACCCCTAAAACCCCCATCTCCGCCCGCTCCGACGACGCCTTCAACTCTCCCCAAATCATCGAGTCCTACGTCGCTGACGCCGAGGCCCACGTCAAGACTATCGTCGAGTACTTTTCCGCCTCCAACTGGCAACCTTCGCTCGACTACTTCAGGTCCTCCATGTACAAGATCCGCTCAACCAACCAGATCCAGTCCCCACTGCCCGTCAGTCCGACCGCCGCCAGCGACGACGAGAAGGCCGCCCTCGTCGTCCTGCGCATGCTCTCCTTCTCCTGGGTCGACCGCCAGAAGCTCGGCCAGCTGCTCCAGGAGGTCTGCTCCGGTTTCCTCCACCTTCGCCGCTCCTTCCAGCACGCTGTCGCCATGTCCACCCCGCTGCTCATCACCCGCTGGATTGCCCGCTACCCCCACGAATTCGTCCAGCTTCACGTCCGCCATCTGCGCGTCGACGGCGGCCCCGATACCCTCTTCGATATGGCCCAGACTGTCACCGACAACATGCGCCGCAAAGGCCTGCTTTACCCCTTGCAAACCGCTTTGCTCCTTCTGATCCCTGACGTCTTCGATGTAGCGAGCGACATGCGCGAAGCCAAGGGCGGCGGCGTCGCCAAAAAGGTCGCCTTCCTTGAAAGCCTGCGCAAAATGTTGCGCAATCGGAACGACTTCGCCATCTACAGCCTCGTCTCGCTTCTCTATGTTGCCCGTCACTTCGACGCCGAGGGCGACGCCGCGCTCATGAGCTACGCTATGGATGTCCAGGACGAAGTTCGCGACGCCGTCTTTCGTCGCCTCCCCGCCGGTTCCGACATGCTGCCACTGGACCAGCACCTGCTCACTGCCACTTTCGTTAGCCTTGCCTATCTCAGCTTCGACAGTTCCGTCGAAAGCCTGGCAGCCAACTGCCTCGCCCCGTCCGCACCCCACAGCTTTAAGATCGCCGTCATCCAGGCCTGCTCGCACTTTGCCCGCCTCGAAGACTCTGCAAGATACACTCCCCTTTTTACTGCCGCCTCGGCCTTTGTCCAGCTTCAGATGAGGGTAAGCTGGTAGTCGTTTCGGTATCGTGCCGGTGTCAAACTATGCTAACATTCCCTGTCAGACTATCACCTCGCAATTGATGAATGTCTACGCCAATGGCACGATCACGCCGCCCAAGACGGCGGCCTTCAATTCGTCGATCACTATGCTCTGCAACATCCTGAGCTTCCTCAACTCCTCGCCCCTGACTCTTTTTCAAGGCGAGCCTGACAATGCCGAAGACAGGGACAAATTCTTCCAGGAGAACTTTGAGTCCTTCATGTACTGCATTGTTGTCGTCGACGGATCTGTGAGGCGCTTGGCCGCTAGTGTTGCGCCGCAGCTCTTCAGCAACGAAGCCGTTTTGCAGCGCAGAAAAAACTCGGGGCTTCCAACTTTGAAATTCAAGTTGAGTTTCTGGAAACTCACGTAAGCTGCTCTCCGTTGCATTCTGTATTTCTGCATCGTGATTTCTATCTGTTTTTAGCCCAACCCGAGAACCCACTGACAATCAATAGATCGCTCATTTTAGCCTCTATGTGTGACAACGTCACTCCCTACAACTTAGAGGAAACCCTTAAGACGATCCACAGCTATATCGGGTCCCGTATCCTGCTTCAAGAATCCCTTCCTGTATGTGTCTTCACCTCCAGAACCTTGCCTTTAAGATAGTCTCAAGGTCACTAACGTTAGTAAGGAATTGCCCGTTTTGCCAGAAGAACTTCCTGAACGCACAGCATGCTCGACAAAGCTGGAGACATTGTTTCTCCTGTCCCTTTGCTCTGTGGATATCGAAACATGCCAACTCGTTACATCCTGCGTTGCCTTGTATCTCAAGGAGTGCAACATTATAGACACCGCCTCAAGGGGTGAAAAGGCCCCGTCCTCTGTCCTTCAAAACGGTGACATCTTCCACCAAGTTATTTCCAAAGAATTTCGCTTCACTGGATCGGTTGCCTTCCAGCGCCGAGTCAATGGTCTCCTAAGAAAGTTCAAGTGTCCTACCGTCGGAATTATCCGCGCGTGGGAGATTGCCTTTGATAAGTGGCTGCAAGTTTCCAAGGACGTGTCCGCCGGACCTGCAGACGCCGTTCCCGAAAAGACGTTTGCTGCGTGGCGAAACTATTCTGGTTTTCTGGCATCACTTGGCGGGATGTGCATCGCCAATCAGACTACTATTCTCGAGAATCCTGCAATCAGCGGCCTGAGGTGGATCGACGGGATGTCGGGAGACGGCTCAGAGGAGTCTCTCCTAGATCGCTTCCTAAGACTTAGCATCCAACTTCTAGGATGCAGCAATGTCCGCGTGCGAGAGACTATGCGTGAAGTACTGTCTTCGGAAAGCTCTCCATTATTATACGAGGCGCTTTTTAAAGCTCTGGATGTAGAGCTTGACATACTGTTCCCTGGCACATTAGAGCAATCTACTAGAAGTCTAGACGGTGAGCTTGCCTTCACAGAGCAGGCAGTTTCGCTTCTTCGTGTTCTAGTTGAACGTCTTGACTCTCCTTCTGACGACTTGGGCGCCGCCTGGTCGGTTCACATTGGAGCCCAGACCCTCAACTTCGCCAGATTTCTGGACACAATTCCAGACAACGTCAGCAGCCTTCGGGTTAAAATCAAGACGTGTCAATTGTGCGAAGCCGTGATGAAGAGAAAAGAGCATCTGAATCTACGAGACGATGTGCGTGTCAGAAATCAGTTGCTCGAAAACATCTTCAGCTGGATTGCTCGGCCGCACTCCCCCAGCGAACCTTCTTATCCGGGCACTGGTAGTCGCCAAGATGAGACCACGCGACTGCAAAAGGACTTGGACAAGGCTTGTCTGCGGGCGCTAGCTGAACTGACGCACCGATTATCACTGCAGCCAAGGGAAGGGCAGACTGATGCAGGCACAAGTGACCAAAAGTCGCAAATGTTCCATACTTACTTCAACCGCTTTCTCTCCCTACTCAGTCTTGACCCATCCGACCCAAGAAGAGCGGATTACGGCGGCAGTTCCACCTCACGAGAAGAGTTGATATCCTCGTCCGAGCTGGCCATAACGATTTTGTCTAACCTCCTTGGCTCAAACCTGGATGTTGGCTTGAAACGTTCCCTTAGCATTGGGTACCACGACAGCATTGAGATACGTACGGCGTTTGTCCGGGTTTTGTATAACATCCTCATGCAAGGCACTGAGTTCAATAATCTTTCGGATACGGCAGCGAGCGATAAGTATGATGAGTTGATGGATGTAAGTACTTTTGTTGTACAGATAAAAATATCCTCTTCAATACTAACATAGCTAAAGCTTTTGACAAACGACACAACTCTGGCAATGGCCGTTTCGGCCGAGTGTCCCAGCGCAGAAGTCGATGAGCTCACAGTGTCTCTGCTAAACATTTTCGAGAGTCGCGGGCTCGGATTTGTATTGCTGGAGGCATTAATCAAGCTTGAAGTCGAAGAAACCGGTTCGTAATATAGTCGCCCACCCCACCTTACCCCCCAGCGACGATGTGATTAATCTACATTGCGTATTTGTACTGATTTCTCGACACTATTCCACAGAAAGCGAGTCAGAGCTTCTTCGCAGAACATGCGTCGCCACAAAGATGCTCTCAGTATATGCCAAGTGGAAAGGGGGCGCCTACTTGCGGTCCACTTTGCAAAAGGTCGTAGAGCGGTTGATGCTGACAGCTGATGATCTCGACTTTGAACTTGACCCAGCGCGTGTAAAGTCGCCTGACGAACTCAAGAAAAACGCCGTTCAACTTCAAATTGTGGCAAAGGTTTTCATTGACGACATATGCGCCTCCTCATACAGAATTCCGCCCGCTTTTCGCAAGATCTGTAGCATAGTATGTTGCTGTGTATTTTGTTTTAATACCTTTTGGCATGCTAACAACGCTTAGATCTCATCAGCCGTGACCGTTCGTTTTCCCGAGGCCAAGTACACCGCGGTTGGAGCATTTATATTTCTTCGCTTTTTCTGCCCGGCGATCGTGGCGCCGGATGTAGAAGGCTTGGTGGCTGCTCCTCCCTCCAAGGAAATGAGGCGCGGCCTTCTTCTGATTGCCAAAATTATTCAGAATCTAGCCAACAACGTGTTATTTGGGGCAAAGGAGCCGTATATGTTTCCTCTCAACGAATTTCTGTCTCAGAATATTTATGACGTAACGACTTTCCTTAGGAAAATTTCGGTACGTATGGCCGTACTTGAACTTATATGCCTTCTGGGTCGGGGAGCAGGCTGTGAATTATCTAACTTACGGCAGGTTGCACCTGACTCTCTGGAAGAAGCTGCGGAGGGCAACGCAGTTGATTTTGGCGCCTCCGTCGCTTTGCACCGATTCCTCTACGATCATTGGGACCAGATTCGGCAAAGACTTATGTCCCAAGAGCGACGGGACCACGTTCGATCCCCCGGAGAAGGGCCCCGAGCTCGCTCGCCTACGCTTGAGATCCTCAAGCCTCTGATCACAAACTTGGGGCCCCCGCCGTTGGCGGTTACATGGAATAAGCCTCAAATTACGTTGAACCACCCGCCTGCCTATTCGCGGTTCCAAAACTTCATGTTGCGAAATGCCTTCAAAGGCACTGAATCCTACGTTACAGCACGCGCTATCTATGACGGTGGCGAGAGCAAGGTATATTGTATTCTTATACCAGAAAATTTCCTGCGTACTCAAACTAATACCACTGGCAAGGATGGCGTGTCTATCATATGCATCATCCTGCGCAACATCGATGCCGAGTCAATTGATTTTGACACACTGATATTCTGCTACCTCAAGGTTCGAAATCGTCTCATTTGTCATGCAAAGATGTAGTAGTTAACAGCTTTGCAGATTGCCAGTCGCCTTTGGCATAAGCCATTTGGCATTTTTGTTGATGCCACGTGCTACAGCGGCCAAAATGAACCGCAAGATGACTTGTTTCATAAGCTCGAGCTTCTCACGCCGACAGAATTATCGCGCCAGCTCTCCAGGGTCTATATCTACAACATGAACAGCGCTTTCCGGTAAGTCGTGGTACAAAGAGAAATAGCCCATATTATCATAAATTCTGACTCGGTCAGCAAATGCTTTCGCCGAATTCTCCGCACAGCGGCGAAAATGGAAGGCGGTGTCTTCCACCCCGGCAATGTCAACTACTACTTACTCAGCAGCATGCAAGAGTTACAAGCCCATTTCCATCTCAGCCAGCTGCATCTTCCAAAGGAGACCATTAGCGTTGTTGCTGATACAAGATATGTTTACCACCAAGTCACACGGCTCTCAAGGTCCCGAGGCGAAATTGAGGTCGTCATCAAAATTGGTAGCCAGTTTGTTCAAATTACAACAACGGAAAAGCAGGAGATTCACCAACTTTTTGGCCTTCACGCTATATTCAATGACATTTTTCGGTTGTCAGACATTGAGCAGGCTCCGCTTTCGATTCAAACGGACGATGAATCCGCTTTTGGCCTCCGAGCAGAAAACGGCAAAATTGTTATGTATTTTGCAAGTTCCAGAAAGACAGACATACTCCAGGAAATACGGGCGGCCAAGGCGAAGTACAGCAAAGATCACCGAGCCCCCAAGTCCCTGGGGAGACTAGTGCGACCGCAGGATGTCCCCGGCACACTCTTGAATATCTCATTAGCCAACTTGGGCAGCCCCGATCACACTTTGCGTATATCATCATACAACCTTCTTGGCGCTTTGTGCCGGTCGTTCAAGTTTTCGTCGGCCTCACGACTCTTGTGTATAAAAGGTTGGTGATCGATGAGGCCCGCGCACGGGTTGGAATGTTTTTCCCTTCTTCTCTTTCGAGATAGCTAACGGCAACGGAACAGACATTTGCGTGCCTTTGGATCCCTCGCAGTTTGCCATTGACATTAGCAGGAATTTAGCTGAAACTGAGCCGCAGCTGACAACAGATTTTTTAATGGCATTTTTTCTCAACTGGGATGGCTTCCCCGACGAGCAGAAGCCATTGTGTCTTGCGTACATGGCGCCGTGGCTACCTGGGCTACGGACGACGGTGTTGGCAACAGAGGCTGAGACTGACAAGGCGCGCGATAACATTGGAGCATTTTGCCGGAAACTGGTGGAGATAGCGATCTCGGACCCGTTCCTCAAATTTACGATCGAGCAGACGGTATGGCCAGCGATTTACCAGGATGAAACACTACTTGACATATTTATCGAAGAGGTAGCGAAGATGAGCATGTCCGTGGGCATCCACGACGAGCAGTCTGAGAGTCTCGCTTCGATACTTACGGGAATCGGCACGGTGACGTTGCGGGGCAAGATTATCTCGCGTCTACGGAAAGCGCTGAATAGGTCGTCTGTGCGGCCAACGAAGCATCTACCAGACAATGCAGTGTGGACGGAGATATGCGTTCTGCTACAGTTCTGCGTATCTCTTTCTTTTGACAGCGGTGTACAGGCACAGCTGTATCTGCCGGAGATTTTCCACATTGTCACCATGTTGGCCAATACTGGGTCGGCAGGTGCCCGGTTTTTAGTTCACCGGTTGCTGACGAACTCGATCCATGCCATATGCACTTCCTTTGCTCTTGACGAAGTGCGACTTAGCAAGCTGCGGGGGACGTTGGAGTCTCTGTCGGAGGGACGAGGTGACTTGTTCTGCAACCACGCAGTCTCGGGCCGGGACGGAACGTCGATTTCAACAAATCAAGACACAGGATCGTCATTGGCGGCAACGGAAAGCCTTGCAGCGATATTGTTCGAGCTATGTTCCGTCGCAGCGCCGGCAGTGGACACGGCGAATGCCTGGCGTGCTCGATGGGTGAGCTTGGTGGCGAGCACGGCATTCCAAAACAACCCGGCAATTCAGCCGCGAGCGTTCACGGTGATGGGCTGTCTCGCACGAGAAGAGGTAGATGACGACCTCTTGTACCAGGTCCTGGTGGCTCTCCAGACAAGCATAGCGCGATTCGGTGACGACAATAACCGGGACATGACGGTGGCGATTGTGATATCGTTGTCCAAGATGATGACAAAACTGTCGTCGGCATCCAGATACGGACTGCAGCTATTCTGGCTGGCCATGTCTCTCCTGCGGCTTGTGCCAGTGGGCCTCTTCAACTGCACGGCTCTGTTTCTGGAGTCGGTGCTGGGCAACATCAGTGCATCGGAGGAGATTCGGGGGGAACGCATGGTGCCATTCCTTTTGCAGGGTCGTGTGCAATTGGAGGACGCGGCGCTGCGGCTGGATGAGACGTACGGAATCCAGTTCAGCAGGGACAACTTCCATTTTGCAGTATGTGCGTGCCTAGTGCGGGGGCTGACGGACACGACGACGAGGCCGACTGCACTGCGTGTTTTATCGACGTTTCTGGAGCTCAGCTGCTGGGGGGAGGGGGCACGTGAAGTGCATGTGGCAGACCTTTCTGGCTCGCCGTATTTGTCGCTGATCCTGGCGCGAGTGGGCAGTGCGGAAGAGCTCAAAGACAGTCTCTGGCACCTGGGGGTGGGCCAAGTTGGTCTGCCCAGCCTGGCACAAGTGCACACGCTGCAGGAAGTGGCGCGGATCAAGGAGAAGGATTTGCTTCTCAATACGGCAATGGAACTGGTTGACTTCCAGTTCCTGGAGGATGCAATCCAGAACCGGACGCTGCAGTGGCTAAATCAGCTAGCAGAGGAGAAGCCAAATGTCATCATGCACCTGTAAGTAATGGTAGCGGATGGTGGATGGCAATGGGCCTTCGGACTTGGAAGTGACTTGCGCTAACAGCAGCTAGGTGCGCGCCTATTGCGTCGATGTTGGACGAGGTTTTGCTTCACTGTCAAAATCCGTCGACACTGGAGGCGGCACATGAGTTGTTGCAGACGCTCAGTTCGAACGCCAAGTTCTCGGCGTTGCTAGACTCGACGGACATGCTCAAGGGGATGCTCGATGACATGGGTTTCGGTGGACTGTGGCGGTCGTGCTCGTACAGCAGTTCAAACGAGCAGGACGAGCGCTGCTTTGCGTTGACAGAAAAGCTGATTATCGTAAGTGGAGCGAGATGTATACAGGGTAATGGCGTTGAAAGACGGTGCTAATCAGCTGTGTAGCTCACGATTGCCTACTCGTGATCCTGGACGTGCCGAACAGGGCCAGGCGGAGAGAGGCGAAAAGTGGCGAAAGAGGCAGGGATAGGGAGGCGTAAAGCAGAGGGCGACGATGGCGGAGTAGACAACGGCGGAGACAACGGCGGAGACAACGGTGGAGACAGCGGCAGAGCAGACAACGGCGTGAGGCAGCGAGGAGAGCGGGAGTGGCAACGCTGGTAGACTTGCGGGGAGAAATGCAAAACAGATCAGAATGCTACGAGTACTCGTGGTCTCGCAGACGACCTTCGGGCCTGCTGGGTGTTGGCGGGCCCTGAAGTCGACCGCGAGTAAAGGCCGAAGTGGAGATGTTGGATGTCGGGTGGAGAGGGCCGTCGGGCGCTGCCGCGGCTGTCTACGGAGTACGAGTACGACTACGTGCAAAGTATCTGTCTAGGGGTTCACCCGGACGGGCAGGCCGATGCGAGCAGAACGGCAAGCAGAACGACAAGCAGCAAGCCGATATGCAGGGCCGTGGTCATCGGGGCTGGGATGCGAGGCTGAGTCGAGGACCACGTGGAGACGGACATGCACGCAGTCGCTGAAGAAGCAGTACTCAGCAGCGCAGACGGAGAAGTAGTGGATGGGCGGCCAGGCTGAAGGAGAAGAAGGCTGCCTCACAAACTCAAAGTACGAATCGGAGCCGGCTGGGTGGCTTAGAGTGGGCCAAGCGGGTCCACGGCACTGGGTCGGATGGGTCCTGTAGGGTGTGTCTATCGGGCAAGGAAAGAACGGCCTGGACTTGGAAGTGCTGATTGAGGGTTTTACCACAAGCCGCGGCCATCGGGCAAGTGTCAGTGCTCGTGACGCACGGTGCTCAGGTCGAACGAGGCCGGAGAAAGCCAGACGCTTGGCAGAGCCGCGCAGTGCATGCCAGCCACAAATACGAGTACGAAGTATTACAACGTACGGAGGCGCCGATGACCGAGACCTCCTGCAAAGAGTCGGTTGCAGCAAGTACGAAGTTACAAAGTAAGTAATACACACGGAATACGGAATACGGAATATGTACGCCGCGTGACTGGTGCAGAAAGAGTGGGCCGGATAATGTGCGCATGACGTGCCAGGTAGCTCGACATTGCGGCCTGCGCGGACTTGGCGGCGTGTGAAGTACCGCGACATGGCGGCTCGGTTGGGTCCCGTGACCAGCAGAAATTCCGTGAGCCGGATTCGTTGGCTGGCCGCTGACGTCCGGCTTTTCCCGCTGCTGCTGCCGGCTTTGGCCGATCTGCCAACTGCAGAGCGAAAATAGCGAAATCTCTGCAGCCCCTCGGCCTCACCGTTGGAGAGAAATCTCTGCTCGGTACTTGCTGCCACCGGCGAAAACTCTGCCTCTGCGACGTAATACCTGCGCGTGTCCTGCATCCTGCATGGAAGGTGCATGGAAGCTGGCCAGACGGCGGAGCAAAATTTTCGCTTCTCCTGGTTGGTGCGATACTTCAGAGGGTCCTTCGTACAGTACGGGGCTCTACGAGTACGAGACAGTACTCCGTACAAGTAAGAATACTCCATAGCATGCCCTGTACGGAGTACTGCGCAGCCAGGCCCGTGCGCCAGTGCCGCAAAGATAGCGTCATCAGGCCGGCGCAGGCGGCGCCCATTGCGCTGTCGCACTTGTCTCAATGTTACGTAGCGGATCTGCGCGTAGTGCATTTCCTCTCGGCGGCGCCGGGCTCACAAAGTGTCGGTCATCTGCAGAAGCATCTGGACGGCTTCTCGTTTGTGATCGGCCGGCCTGTATGTATTTGTCATTTGTGCCGTCGTGTTTGCTGTGTTTGGCACCGTTGTGTCCGCCGTGCGTGTCGGCGTCTCGGATGTCGGAGGTCGGCGTCTCGGATGTCGGATGTCGAATGTCGAATGTCGAATGTCGATTGTCGAATGCCGGCATCGCGTATTTGTCAGGGATCATCCGCCGAACTGAGGCCTGCCGGCTCGCGGACCAGAGCGAGGAGTCCGCCTTCGCTCCAGCCTTTGCTCCAGCGCGAGGGGCCTGCCGCCTTGCTCTGGTCCGCGAGCCGAAGACTGCCAGCTGCCAGTAAGGACAAGCGCTGCGAAGGCCCGAAACAAGAAAGCGCCGTCAGGCTCGGCGCACTCGCAATAGCGCGACCAGTCCGTCCCCGACACGATGACGCTGCTGTCCGCAGCAGAGATGTAAGCACGTACTTGCTTAGTCAGGCGTTGGGCCTGTACTCGTACCTGCAGCACCGCTCAGCACCGCAACTGTGGCTGTGACCTGCTATTTTCCTTTGCCCAGCGACGTCATCGGCTGGCTAGTGCCACACCCCCTCCATTGACTCAACAAGGTAGCGAAAGAGGCTGCGTACCTGTACCGCTGACGGCTGACAAAGAACTTTCTGGCCGCTTCCACCTGGCGCCGAGCCGCCCATTCGCTGTACCGGTACAAGTCACTACTGCGCTGCTATATCAGGCTAGCGCAGCTGCTTCGTAGGCACACGCCCCGCGCCAGCCGAGCATCCCACCTTCCCCAGTCGCGGGAGTACTTATATCAAGGTTTGCCACCGTCTTCTCTGGCTTTTGCATCACCATTTCCGCCTCGCTCTCTCTCCCCAACATACACTGCGCGCGCTATTTTTCAGAAATGTTGTTTGCGCCGTCGCAGCACTTCCAGCATCTCGAGCATCTCCAACCCGAGCAGGAACACTTTGACGACTACCACTTTGACCACCTCGATCTCGACCACATCGACAGCCTCAGCCAGTTTGGCCTCAACTCTCTCGCCCTCTCGCCGTCTGGCTTTTCCTCCGCCGGCCTGTCGCCCGTCTTCCTGGCCAGCCGCTCGCCGTCGCCCTGCTCGCCGTCTCCCGTCTTTCCGCTCGCCACGGCGTCCTCTCCGCTTCCGGACGAGCAGGACCCCGTCCTTGCCGCCGCCTTTGACGCTGGCCTTTTGGGCCGTGACTGCGAATTTTCCATGCTCGCCGGCGGCGACCTGACCATGTCGCATGGCTCAGAGCCCTGGCTTCAGAATAGCCAACACAACAGTCAACAGAGCCAACAGAACCAACAGAACCAACAAAATAGCCAGCTCGCTGGCCGTCCGCTCGCCCGCTTCTCCCACCACCGCGAATCGTCGCTCTCGTCGCTCGGCTCCGCCGGCCCAGCCTCGCCCTTCTCGCAAAACACCTCCAACCCGCACATCGCCGTCACCGACCACGCCGGTGACACCTACCCGGGCATGCCCTACTACGACGATGGTGTCTTCTCGCTGGCCAAGCCGTCTGTTTCGTCCGTCTCCGGTGCACCTACTTCGGCCGCCGCCAGCCAGGACGTCTTCTACGGTGCCAGCCACGGCGTCTTTGCGCCGCACGACGCGCTGCCCGGCCAGGTTGGCATGTTCCACTCTCTACCCGTCGTCGCCACCCGCAGGCAGAAGCCTGCCGCCCTAGGCAGCGAACGTGGCTTCTTGCCGCCCCCTGATATGTCGCTCGGCACCAACGCCAGCCGTTCGCAGCCAGTATCCGTCGCGAGCTCCATAGCGAGTAACTCGCCCGCAACACCGCTGCTCGACCACGCCGACGAGGACGTCCGGCGCCGACATGGAAATGGTGAGCACCGTGGCAGTGGCAGTGGCAGTGGTAGTGGTAGTTGCGGTGGCGGTGGCGATGCATCTGCATCCGCGGCATCCGCGGCAGACGAGCAGTTTTTCTTTGATTTCCTTGATGACGACGTCGAGTGCTCACCTCTTCCTCTTTTCGACGACGCAGTTGCCTTCCCGCCCAAGCTCGAGCGCACCATAACCGACATGTGCAACGACGAGTTGTACAGCCCGGCGTTCACTGCCGCTGCCCCCTCGCCCGCTTTGGCCGCCCCGGCTGCGCATGGCTCGGCTCCAGCCCACGACCTCTACCAACAGCGCATCCACACTATCAACAACCAGCATCTCAGCGGCGCTGTCGCTGCCGCCCGCCACTCGCCCGTGATGGGTAGCGTCGGCCGCGAGGGCTCGCCTTTCCGCAACAGCTCGCCACTGTCATCCGTCCCTGTGTCCGACTTCGGCGCTGCCGGCAACTTGCGCTATACCCCATACCCCCAGAGCCACAAGCAAGCACAATCCCAACCTCACCAGCATCAGCACCAGCACCAGCACCAGCACCGCCACCGAGTCGGCGACGGTTCCGAGGGCGTCGCGCCTCAAACTATATCCCCCAAGGACGCTGTTTACGACTACCACGCATCCCCTTCCGACAGCGACACTGCGCATTTGTCTTTGTTTGCGCAGAACAACACGCCAACCTACGTCGGCCAGATGGGCAAGCCGTCAACGCCGCAGACGCAAATAACAGGCGGCTACGGCAACAATTACAGCTTTATTGCGCCCCTCGCTGCCAACATTCCCGTGACGCAGCAGTACCCATTTGTCGCCCAACAGCAGTCGGCACAGACCCTTGGCGGCGCGCCCATTGGCGGCCCTGTTAGCACCATAACGACGTCGGCGCAGCACTCGTCTCCGTTTAACCCAACATCCACCGTCCAACGGCCCGCAGGCGTCACCGCCGATGGCGGCACCTACACATGCACATATCACGGGTGCCGGTTGCGCTTTGAGACGCCGGCACTACTACAGAAGCACAAGCGCGAGGGCCACCGCCAGGCCAACGCACTGATCGGTGCTCGCCGCGCCGACGGCGCGCTGGTTCCGGGCGTCGAGAGCACTCAGGCTGGCCCGCACCGCTGCGAGCGTATCAACCCCAGCACCGGCAAGCCGTGCAATACCATCTTCTCGCGGCCCTACGACCTGACCCGTCATGAAGACACTATCCACAACGCGCGCAAGCAAAAGGTCCGCTGTGCCCTTTGCACTGAGGAAAAGACATTTAGCCGCGCCGATGCTCTCACTCGCCACTTTCGTGTCTGCCATCCCGACGTCGAGCTCAAAGGCAAACATCGGAAGCGCGTGACACACCCTGTCTGAGCGCACATTTCTGTGCCTTTCCCGCACTTTCCAGCGCTTTCCACGGCCTGTGCAGGTTGCGCCAATCCTCAATGGAACCGCTGCGCACGCGTCATCGGCCGTGTTTGCGCCCGCTTTTGCGCTTTTCTTGTTTTGTCGAAAGTGGGGTATCACAGCCTACAAGCTCGTGACGTCATATGTCTGGCTTGCAGGGAATCAACGGGCGGCCGCCTTGTTTGCACCAGGCCCTACCAGCGTGTTGCACCAAGTACCCAGCGTGGACTTTGTTTCTCCATGACATACTTGTTCTTTGCACCAAGCCCTTCTTTGGGTGCCTCATCGGTGTCTTCGCTTCAGCTTCCTCTTCTGCACCGACTCAACTTTGCAAATTATCTTTGTATTACTACTCCCTGAGATTGCCACTGGTAGCTGGAGTTGCAAATTTCATGCTACCATATGTCTCTTACCGGACGGGCCCCTTGGCTCTGTCGCTTCGCCATTTTTATTGTCCTTTCGCCATTCACGTTCATAGATCGTCACTGCTGGACGCCTAGCAAGTATCGCGTTTTTGCCGTTCTTTCATCCTGTTTTTTATTGTTATGTTGGTAGCCGATGGGTTTCCGCTGCAGCATTGGGTTGGCAAATGGTATAGAAACATGCCTCGCAGGTCGGGTGTGTAATGTTGCATTATGAAGAGTTCTCATTTGTATAACGACTTATGTTTAACTTTTTCTGTGGCCGGGATAGAAAAATAAGGGCTGGGGGTGCGTTTTCATGAAAGACTGCTATCATAAAAGTAATAAGGTCATGGTTATATCCGTTGTCTTTGCTCGGTTATAGTTAGTAATTTAGGCTTCAAGTACCTTCTATATTCAGGATGTCTGTAAATCTTAGCAACTTAACAACTATTCACGGTGGTGGTGGATTTAGTTCATTGTGTGCTTCTATATACCAAAATACATACAGGCTTGCCGTCTTTACCAGGCAATTATAACGTCTAGACTCAAAACTATTCACGGTCACGCTTCTCACGAGCAGCGAACCCTCCTAGGGACGAGACTGCCGGGTAGAATTATTGGAGGGTTGCCCTTCCAAACTGAAAGGAGGCAGGCAAGGCATGTTAACAGCAAGCGCAAAAATATGTATGGATAAAATAAATGTTTATTTGTAGCCCATTATTGCCCAATCGTTGATAGACTATTAAGGTCTATAAATATAAATATAATTGCCACTTGCACAGGAGCTTTTTGTAATTCGGTGCACAATAGGTTAATATAAGGGATATAAGCACATGTTACTGGCCTGTGTCACATTATACTACGCGCGTATAAAGGCATACCGTTAATTACCTACCACCGACGTTTATTTAGCGCTGACCAATAGCTTTAAGTAATACTCTCTTAACAATGTCACCAAGAAAGAAGAGCGTGTTACACTTATTGTATTGTATTGTATTGGTTTTTACGTTGCAGAGCCCTCTCCGGGTTCTCCGGAGGGTCTCATAACGCCTCCCTAGGGGCATGCAACGGGGAAGGCAGGGGTCTAACTCTAAGCTAAATACAAGTATGAATGACATCCGGTGCGTAGTCTAGCGCCAGTCCCTTCTTCACCTCTTCAGGCCCATTCGGAGCACCGTGGTGCGTGTCTTGCCGGTTTCTAGTCCGCCCAGCTGGTCTAGGCGTCGGTCGATGTGTTCAATGCGGTGTGATGCGGTCTCTGTCAAGTCAGCTGAGAAGACCGGCGGGGGGAGGTGGCCGCCAGTTTGATTCCTGGCACCCCCCCCCCCCCCCCCGCTGTAGGGACGGCGGTTTAGGGTGGTCCCTAGCCGCCGAGCGTGTTACACTTAGAAGACAAGGACGAACATAGAGAGACCAAGGAGTTTTTGATTAGCCCACCCTATGCACCGCCCGCCCTTCCCCAGTTGCTGCTGTGCATCTAATAGCATAAAAATCCTATAGTGTAAATAGAAACTCCCTATAAGTGTCATGATACAAGCACAAGCCAACAAACCCGGCTGCACGCCGTAGCCACCACATGATAACTCGCGGACCACAATGCTAGTCTATAGAATGGCAGCTACGAGGCCTCGCTAGCCATAACCGCAGATCGCGCATCCTCGTACAGAGGCGTGATACCGGTCCAAAGCTGGAACTGTTGCAGACGAACAGTTAGTATAATTGGCTGCAAAACTAAACAACATCCAATGCCTTACCTGATACCATCCCTGGGCAACCAAGACTTCCAGTCCAGGAACCGTTGTCCAGCCGTAGCGTTCCGCAAGCTTCATCAACGGGGTGTGGCGAGGCTGGTACGCCATTTCCAATAACACGCGCTCCCCATCCAAAGAGGGTTGCCGCTGCAACAATGAGCTAACAGCATCCAGGACATCCGAGTCCAGAGGCTTGTCTGCCGGGACTGTGGTGACAATGACAGAGGGTGGCGTGGCCGCGTCTGGGTGGATGCCACCGGGCCCGGAGCCTAAAACCTGCAGGTTGTAGTCCGCGGGGAACGACGCAACAATCTTCTCACTGCTCGCCGTATTCCGGGCTGAGAGGTAGATAGGCCCGAAGCCGAGAGCATGGAGCGCATAAATCGCTGCCCGTGTGGTACCGCCAGAACCAACAACAAGGCCAGCACCCGGGTGAGACTCAAAGCGCTGCTCGACACCCGCGCTGTCGAGAGCATACTTTATGCCAAGCCAATCCGTATTGTCCCCAAGAAGCCGCGGCTTTTCCGCATCATTGCTCTCTATGCGCACTGGAATTATGGTGTTCACGGCACCGATGGTCTTTGCAGCCTCGGTAACTTCATTTAGAATCGGTACGACGTCCAACTTCAGAGGTATTGTCACAGAAGCGCCGCCAAAGTTTGGTGTTTGGACGACCGAAGATACATCCGCCACAGTGCTTGTCTCAGCGAGCTGGTAGCTATGCGGTAGCCCACTCCTCTCGAACAAGGTGTTGTGCAGGGCAGGCGACCGTGACGACGCGATAGGCTTGCCAAAAAGATAGAAGCGCTGCGGTACAAGGTCCCCGATTAGCGAGAGGGCTTGTCGAATTTCCCGGGCAGATAGCTGCCCTGGCGCAGCAGAGAAGGGGAGGCTCGGATGCGACACGGGCGTGAGAAATCCGTTTAAGACCCGGCTCAGCCTGCCCCGACTGCCCATATTAAGCGCAATAATAGGCTTGTCATGAGCGGCAAGCATCTTTGACTTGAACGAGGCCACGGCGAAATTGTCCTCCAAACTATGGGCAAACCCAATCAGCTTGATAATGTCGCCGAACTGCAGCGCCTTGTTGTAAAACGGAATCCAGCCGCCATTCTTCCACGAGAGCTTGCCCTTTGGATCATGGTGCGAAGCAATAATCCGCGAAATACCCTTTTCTCTTGACACAGCCTGAATTATCTCGTCGGGCATTGTCATTTCAAGATCAATGAACTCCACTCCCATGCGAATAGCGGTACGGTACAGCGCGAGCGCCTGCTTTGTATCATGGTCTGGGAATTGTCCACCCTGGCTGCTGGTTCGCACAGTGAAGATGACGGGAAGTTTGCCGACTAGGGACCGCAGCAGTGATACCTGCGTGCTCACGGAGTCGACAGAGTGGTCGCCTAGCAGATCCACACGCAGTTCTACGGCGTCGGATCCAACGACGGCCTGCGGGATAATTTTTGTCGCTGCTGCCACGTCCGGGATTGTCAGCGACACGAAGAACGAGTGCGTTTTCTTCCGTATCTGTTCCAGGTGATGTGGTCTCCCCTGCAGAGCAGACAGCAGCTGCACAAAGTCTTGGGGTGGTTTCCGCGGCAAGGCCGCGGCAAGGCTGCGAGGACTGTAGTAGTAGTGGCTGCTGCACTCTATGAACCAAACCTTGCGCCGCAAGTACACAGCCCTGATGTCCTCCGAGTAAGCCGGGCGCGTCTTGTCCTGCATCAAGTACTCGATGACCTGCTCAGTGTCACGATGTACGAGAAGAACACAGCCTCCGCTGCGGTGGAACGACTTGAGCAGTTCACGGGCTTCGGCAGATTCGACTATACCACCGCCGCAGGAAAAGACGTATCCAGACGGTCTTGTCTGCATCATCTCGGCCAGCAACGCCAGCTCAGCCTTGCGAAAGCCCTCCCAGCCGGCCTCGCCACGAATCATATCGGGAATTGTAGTGCCGGATCTCTGCTCCAATTCGGCATCTAGGTCAACAAATGTGCCGCCCAAGACCTGCGCTGCCCAAGACCCAGCCGTAGTCTTTCCAGCCCCTCTCATGCCGATGATGAAGATTGAGCGGGACACGCGTGTCGTGGGCATTGCTGGTGCGCCATGGGGGTGAGCCGGTTCTTCGCCACTGAGCTGCACCTGGAAGGACTGGGAGAGAATGTCCCACCAGCCTGGCCATGTTTTGCCAACACACTCCCGCTCGACAATAAGCGTCGACTGACGCACAGCAACAGACAACACGCTAAGACTCATGGCTACTCTATGGTCGTCGTAGCAGTCGACGCCATATTCCGGCTGGGATAGTTGCTCTGGGGGTTGGCCGTCTACCTCTATGCCGTCGTTCAGCTCTCTGCACAGCACACCGAGTTTTGCTAGCTCATCTTTCATAGCCAGGATGCGGTTGCACTCCTTGACGCGCTGATTTGCAATACCCGTGATCCGTGTGGTGCCGTCGGCCACGGCGGCTAGGACAGAGGCAGTGAGAAATGCATCGGTCATAGGTTCCATGTCCACGTGGCTGATTGCCTTCAGGGTGCCTGGCGGTGGGCCGGTTACTGTCGTGGATGTAGCTGTCTGTGTGACAGAGCAGCCCATTGGCCGCAGAACGCTCACGGCAAAGGCAGCGTCGCCCTGGAGCGAAGCTGACCCGATATTAGGGATGGTGCAGGTTGTGCCAGTGATGGCGGCAACGGCAAGCGGGTACGTTGCTGAGCTGGCGTCGCTTTCGACAATATACTCGGACGGGTTCTGGTATACGCCCGTCGGTATGCGGTAAGTGTTTGGCTCGTTTTCCGATCGTTCAACATGAATACCAAAGGCCGCCATCATGGAGATGGTCATGTCGATGTATGGCTGGGATATCGGCTTTCCGCCAACAAGACGCAGAACAACGGGGTTCTTGGCGTACGGCGCTGCCATGAGGATGGAGGATACATATTGGGAAGAGACGGTCGCCGCTAGCTCCATGAGTCCGCCTTTAAGGCCCCCGGCAGCATCGACCTGAACCGGAAGGCTCTTCTCCTTGCCCAGGTAGGCGACCTGGACGCCGTTGGAACGCAGAGCATCGACCAGCGGCCCGATTGGGCGCACCTTCATTCTATCGTTTCCGGTCAGCACCGTGGACGAGACAGACGACGGGGTGCACAGCGCCACGACAGAGGTCAGGAAGCGGGACGCCGTGCCAGCATTGCCGAGATACAGGGGCTCGCTGCTGGCAACAAAGCTGCCGCCGTTGCCGCTGACAGCCAGCACTTCACCGGCCTCTCCCCACGCATAGCTTGCACCCTTTAGCTGCGAGATGGCGGAAAGCATGTACTCGGTGTCGTCGGAGCTGAGCAGGTTCCGCAAGCGGCAAGTGCCTTCGCCCAGGGCTGCCAGAACGAGAGCGCGGTTGGATATACTCTTGGAGCCTGGCGGAGCAATAGTGACCTTCAGATTCTTGGGAACGCCGGGTGTGACGCGCACGGAGGGCGACAGAACGATGCGGATGTCCTTGTCGGCCACAACCGTGGCTTTGGGCTCGTGGGTCTTGCCGATCGCCGAGAGCAGTACAATCTTCTTCTTCGGTCCGTCATTTTTCTTGTCGACGGCCATCTTGTCAAGAAGGACATTGACAGGACACTTCTTGCCGGCCGTCAGCGCCACGATGCGCTTGTCGGCAAGCGAGGTGGGCAAGCTGTAGCTCGCAATGCACTTGACCAGGCGCGCCAGGGCGCTGGGCCGCAGCACGCCAAGGTAGCGGGCCAGCTCGGCCTCCTTGACCATGCCAATGGCGACAGCCTCGCCGTGGAGGACCTGAGGAGTGAGAATCGCCTCGTAGGCATGACCAATGGAGTGGCCAAAGTTCAGCAAGTTGCGCAGGCCGCCCTCCTTCTCGTCGGCAGACACGACCTCAGCCTTCACACGGGCCGAGGCCAGGACGATTCTTTTAAGAATGTCGCGGATAGGTGTGAGATCGGCCGACGACGGGTTGGCCGGCCGCGAGCGCACGGCGTGGAGGACAACGGACGCATTTTCCTCAAGGGCGGCGAACTCGGCTTCGTTCCAGATGGCGGCGGTCTTGACCACCTCGGCCATCCCGTTGATGAATTCGCGTGTCGGCAGCGAGCCGAGAAAGTCCAGGTCGATATATATACGATGCGGCTGCCAGAAAGCGCCAACGAGGTTCTTACCGAGAGGAGTGTCGATGGCTGTCTTGCCACCAATGGACGAGTCCACCATGGCCAGCAGCGTGGTCGGCACCTGGACGAAGCGGACACCACGCATGAAAGTTGCCGCAACGTAGCCGATCATATCGCCTATGACGCCGCCACCCAGGGCAATGATGACAGTGTCCCGGGTGCATTTTTGGGCCAGCATCCAGTCCTCAATCTCTGCCTTGGTCTCGCGACTCTTGGAAGACTCGCCAGGCGGGATAGCGTACGTCAGAAGCCGGATGTCAGCAGCATTGGGGAGTGCCAACTGCGCCTTCTCGAAGGCAGCTATGAACGGTTTGACATAGAGAGGCTCGAGGTTCGTGTCCGTGATCAGCACGTACGTAGAAGAGGCACTGATCGTGAGTAGGTCGCGGGGCACAAAATTCAGCCAAATGCCGTGGTCAACGATAATGGACTCCTTCCCAAGAATGCATATGCGCGATGGGCCGCTGCCTCCAGCATTAGCGTCAGCCATGGTTTCGAGAAAGTGGCTGCGTTCTTTGGTATGAGCTCGGATTCGCAGTGGGTGGCCATTATGACTTTTTTTCTCTCGTCGTCGCTAGACATTTTAAGCCCCTCACGTTCAAACCTATGCCAGATTAGATAGCCATTTCGGATAATTAAATAGAGCGTTGCTAATGGCACGGTAGGTTTTTTACTATCGGGTGCACGGTAGTCCTCTGATAAGGATCGGTACACTTGGTGGGCCATCAACCTCACCGCCTTGGTTTAACCAATTAAATCATGCTGTGGAGTAGTCTCTCCCGCTAGTTGCTGCGCTGCTTTTGTAGTTAAATGTAAGGGGACAATAGACTAGGCAGAATACTAGACAGATATCGGTAGTATATGTTACAGGAGATTTACTTGTATATCCTTAGGCATGAAGAATTGTCACGTGTTAGACGGGACTTCGGATACTAAGACAAGGTCAACCGACTTTAACATGTAAGAGGAGCTAGCATCGTAAGGGTAGCGCTGTGAGAGTTCTACCAGAGGAAGAAGTCGCAGCTGGAAGAACGAAACTGGTTGAAAACTAAGCTGAGGGAAAAAGGAAGGATCAAGGCTAAGTTTTACAAGCAGCATCCCCCATAGTTATACCCCTTCTTTCCTCGCGCCTATCAAGGTCCCTTTCTTCCCACGCGGCTATCGCGGTCCCTTTCCTCCGTTGCCGGTCACCAGTCGTGCGCTGGCAAAGTGGTTGCTGCCCAGCTGGCCTGACGGTTGGGATCGTGTGCTGGCAAAGTGGATTTCGAATGCATTTCGAATCGTCTAGCCTGCGTGGGTAACGGGTGCGGTCGGAATAGTGGCTGACTAAGGCAGGGAGATGCTGAGGGCAGAGCCGAGGCTTATACCGGGCCATGGCCCGTCACAGAGTGTTAGAGACAAAGTAATAAAGGTAAAGGAGGAAGGTGATGTATATCAGAACATAGACTAAGTCTTAAGTCCCCCTTAACCTTTAGGTAAGACAAGGGCGACTTATATATATATGTAGATTACTTATTATACAAAATAAGACGAAGATAAAAGTGGGCATGCTAGAGTATCCTAAAGCTAAAGGGAGACTGTCTGGTCTAGACTTGGCTAAGGGGCGACTTGGCTAAAGGGTTAGGACTTCTGTTAAGTGGCGATACTAAAGGAAAGGGCTATAAGCGATATGTCTTTAAGATCCCTTAAAGATACGTCCCTTGTTATATGCCTTTAGCCTAACTCTTATAGTTGTCTCCTTTGTTAAGTTTGTCTTTTATGTCTTAGGCTTTATTAAGTTACGTGCTCTTTTATTAATTACTTTATAAAAGAGGGATTACTGTTTATCCTATAATAATTATCCTCCCCTTCTTGTACGGACTAACTTAGTTGTATATTTTTTGTTAGCCTTACTAGCGCTTAGTAATTATAGGTAGGGTAAAGACCTTTGTATTAAAGGTATATTAAGGATAACTCCTTACTATTATAATACGTTTGTATTAATTTAACTTTTTAAACTTTAATTAACGGATAGTTATATTATATATACCTTTTATTACTCTTTTATTAAAAAAACTTATAAGAAAAAGAGTAGTAGCGTATAAATCCTTATTAATTTACTTAGTACTTATAAATATACTTATTATATAAACTTATTATTTAAACTTATTATTCTTTACAGGCGTAATTAGCTAAACTTAAATGTTTATTTAAATAAACCGATTTATTTATTTAAATAAATAGTAAATATT
Source organism: Grosmannia penicillata (assembly GCA_002778075.1). NCBI lineage: Eukaryota > Fungi > Ascomycota > Sordariomycetes > Ophiostomatales > Ophiostomataceae > Grosmannia > Grosmannia penicillata. The sequence continues at coordinate 635,424 of PCDK01000018.1, read as the reverse complement.
CTACTATAATGTAAATGCTAGCCTAACTTATATATAAGTAAGCTAAGAGTTACGCTAGTTTATTAATGTTTAAGTCTTACCTTAGTATCTTCTTATTATTTTACTACTTTATCCACATCCTTATATCCTAGAATTAATCCGTAATCTATTCTATACTAATTACCCTTTTTTATAATAACTTACTTTATTTATAATCATATTATAGCCGCGTTGTAACCTTATTACGTACTTATTTAATTTTAATTTAAACTTAGTTACTCTTAGTAAAGGGAACCCTTTTTTTACTAATAAGTTTACTATTAATAAGTCCGCTTAAGCTAGTCCCTTAATTAAGGGTAACTTAGCTAAGACTTATAAGCCGTCGTTAAAAGACGTGCTAGTAAAGGTTAAACTATATAGTAACATACTTAAGACCGTACTAGCCGCTTTAAACTAAGACGTGCTTATTATAATCTTTAACTTTAACGTAAAGATAACGGATAATGGTAACGATTTACCGTTAAGTTCCTCCTTATTGTCTTTATCTTCCTTTTTTAATAAAAAACTTAACTTAGCCTTACTAGTATATTTATAAGCCTTAGCTAACTAAGGACAATCTATAATTACTCCGTCCTTTATACTATATATAAAGTGTTTTTACTATTTAATAACGGCTTTTATATAAAACAAAGAGTTTTTAGTTATATAGTATACCTTTAATTTAAGCACCTTATAGTACTACTTTTATTTAAGTCCGTTAGCTAAAAAGACATGCCTCCTTATAGCTAGCTATATTACCGGTAACTTTACCAGCACATTGTCTAGCATTATAAGAATAATAAGTCTCCAGCAAATCCTAGCCGACTTTAAGTATAAAAATAAAGTAAACGATCTTAACGGGATAGTAAAGTCGTTCTTAACTTCCTTTAACTTAGTTAAGTAGGAACACGTACGCTAAACAAAACCCTAGGGTCTCTTAACCTAAGCTAGGTACAAGGACGTTGTTTAAAACTAACTTAATCGTATAGCCTAATAAGGGCGTACTAGGGCGTAGGCTTTACTACGTCTTACTAAATACTCTTACCTTTTCTTTTCTTTAAATAATGCTTAAGTTACTTACGATTTATATTTAAGAAAGCTTCTTATACTATTTCCCGTTATAATTCGTATAAAACTAATAAAGGTGTGTTTAGTTTACCCTTTTATTTAAGTTATAAGCGTTTTTGTTACTTATTAAGTAGTAGTACTATATTATATGTTTTTAATAAATAATTCTAGCCTTTTACTTAATAAGTTAGTTCCTTTACTAATTACTTTTTCTTTATTAAGAACCTACTAGTTATACTTTATAGGCTATCCTACCTATTTTACTAAGTATTCTTAAACGCCGTGTTAGATATAACTCCCTTTAACTTCTTAAACTTCCTACTTACCCTTATCTTTTAATTTAAGCACTAGCACTAAGTCACCTTTAGGTTTACTATAAAAGGGTTTAAGTAGACTTATAGAGAAGACGCTATAAAGTTGCTTATACTTCTTTAGTAAGGTTATTTAGTATGCTTATAGACTAACCTTTTAAGTAATCCTAAACGGTCTAACAAACTTAAGCGCTAACTTTTAAACTAAGACCTTAAGCTTAAGGTTTTTCGTTAATAGTAGTATTAAGTCTCCTTCCTTAAACTCTATTTCTTTATATTTTTAGTTATAGTACCTTACTACCGATTCTTATGCTTTTATCTACTAATCTCTTAAGGATTTATAAAAGGTAACAAGTTTTTCTAGTTAATGTTTAATAGCTAGAACTATATTCTATACCCCCTCCCTTTACAGGTTACCCTTAACTTATATATAAAAGTTAGGTAAGTATTTAAGAAGGATTTTAAACGGTGATTTTTTAATTATAACATTTATAGCGTTATTATAAGCCAGGGTTGGCAAATTAATTAATTTAAACTTGGAAAAAAATTAATTAAAATTAATTAATTAGTCTTGGCAATTAATTAATCCTACTTAGTAATAAAAAACGTATTATACTTAGTCTTTATATAAAATATAATGGTTTATTCTGTGCATAATAGTCTATACTGTTTATAGTAGTCTATTCTGTCTATAATATTATATTCTGCTTATTATAGTCTACTGTGTTTATAATTGTTTATTCTGTCTATAATATTTTATTCTACTTATTTAGTATAATCTGTTTACAATGGTTTATTCTAATTATAATAGTCTGTTCTATCTATAATATTCTATTCTGCTTATTATAGTATAATCTATTTATAATAGTCTATTCTATTTATAGTACTTTATTTTACTTAGTATAGTTTATTCTGCTTATTATAATCTATTCTACTTATTATAGTCTAATCTATTTATACTAGTCTATTCTGTTTATAATCTTTTATTCTACTTATTATAGTTTATTCTGTTTATAATATTTTATTTTATTTGTAATTGTTTATTCTGTCTATAATATTTTATTCTACTTATTATGGTCTAATCTGTTTATAGTAGTCTAAGCTGTTTATAATAGTCTAATCTGTTTGTAATAGTCAACTTTACTTAGAATACTTTATTCTGTCTATAATAGTCTAATATATTTAGAATACGTTAATGTGCTTGTAATAATAAAGACAAAAGTTAAATATATAAACTAACAAACTAACAAACTAACTACTAGTCCTCCTGCTTATTCTTTATTAAAGAGTTCAGAACATTAATATCAGACACCCTTTAAGACTTTAATAGCATAATCCTTTTTACCGTTCTAGGCAATAGCCTATTTCTAGACTTTATAACCACATTGCTACTAATAGAAAAAACCCGTTTAATAGCCGCCAACGTTGCAGGAATAGCTAAATACCGTCTAGCTAGTACACCTAGAATAGGATACTTTACGTCATTAAGATACTAGTACTGCAAAGGATTAATCTAAATAAAAGTTAATAGCTAGTTAAGAAGAAGAAGAAGAAGAAACAAAAGAAGACTTAATTACTTACCTCCTTTAATTCACATTCTTCAAGTAAATACAAAGCATACTCTTCTGATCGATTAGACAAAGTAACAAATAAGTCGTCATCATCATCACTATCACAAAGGCTAGTACAAGGTAGTCTAGGTCCAGATAATTCATTAAAAGACTCTTAACTTTGGCCGTTACCTATACTACTTTTAAGCCTATAAATATTATTAGTTATTTTAACTAGTTAATAACTAATAGTTAATAACTATAAGAAAACTACTTACCTTTTATACTCTTCTTTAAGCAAGCCAACGACATCTATAGCAATACTATTATAAAAATAAAGTATGCCAGGCGGTTAAAAATGTCTTAACTTAAACCGTGGATTAAGTAATAAACTAAGCAGAAAAGGCCTTAAAGCCTTTAAGTTAGGCTACCAAGGACTCTTAGGCTAGTATTTATCTATCGTCTTAATGCCATCTTTAATAGCACTAATAAAAAAAAGACAAATACGTAGACTAAGTAAATAAGTAAGTAAGTAAGTAATAAAACCTACTAAAGTCTTATTAGCACTAAAACTAAGCAAGTCTTTAAAAGACGTAATCAAGCCTCTTAATTTACTATAAGTCTAATAAATAAAGAGTAAGGCCATGGACAACGTAACGTAAACTTAACCTTACAGCTTGACAGACGGCTTTAAAAACACCTAAAATATCTTTATTAAATACTAAATCACCTGCCATTCATCTAGCCTTATAAAAAGCTCTTTAAATTCGTCGTTAGCTGTAAGGCTATTAACGTACTTTAAAGGCTCCTTAAAGGCCAGAAATGCTAGAAGCATAGCATAGGTTGAATTCTAGCGCGTTAGCGTGTTTGTTTTAAGTTAGTTTAATTAATAAAAGAAGTAAAGTAAAAATTAAAGTAAAAAGTAAAGTAATAAGCATACCTAATAGAATAATCTTAGACTTAAAGTCTAGATTAATACGGCCTTGCTACTTATAATGGCTAATCCCTTCTAAAAAAAGAGACTTTACCTCTCTTGTATACTTTGTTAAAGTAACAAGCTGTCTGATACGTGAAATTAAGCCTAGTTAATTATAAATTAGTAAGTAAAAAGTTAGTAAGTAAAAAGTAAGTAAGTAAGTAAGTAAGTAAACGTTAAACTTACTTATTTCGTCTGCTAAGTTGTTGTCCTTAGTAACAGAATTAAGATAACTTGATAGTATATCCTTAACCACTAGATGAAGGATATGGGCCACGCATCTAACGTTATTGTTAAAAGCATAGTCTAACTGCTTAGCAAAGTCGTCTTTAAATAATAACATGAATGTATTATTGCTTGAAGCATTGTCTCTTGTGAAGCTATAAAAACTAGTTAGTTAAGTAATTAAGTAATTAGTTAGTTATTAAACGTACTTGAAAATAGACGAAGTAGAAATAGAAGGATAGTCTTTTAAGATTGTCTGAATAGCATTAAAGATATTTTGGCCAGTATGCTTAATAGCTAGCTTATGGAAGCCTGTTATTAATTAGTTAGGTTAGGTTAGGTTAGGTTAAGTAAGGTTAAGCTAAGTTAAGTTAATAGTAAAAAAGTAAGCATACTAATTAGCTTATAAATAAGCTGATACTTTGAGTTGATGTAAGTAACAACTAACCCTAAGTACGACGTCTACGTATTTATAGTTTATAAATCAAAAGACAAAGAAAAGCAGCTAAAGTCTTTAATATTACTTAAAAAAAGCCTTATTTGTAGAATCAAGTTTTGTTTTAAAGGCTTTGTTTAAGACGACTTTAAGCTTCTTCTTATTAATACTAGGTGTAGACCTATAATTAAGTTAGTAGTTAGTTAATAATAGGAAGGCAGGCTTTAAAACGTACGGGTTATAAAAGGAAATCAAATCCTTAAAATAGTCTGAATCTACTGTATTAAACGATAAATTATTATTAATAACGAATGCTAATATCTTACTATTAGTAGCGTCTTTATTAACAATAGAGCTAGAACTAGAAGTAGTACTATTGTTGTAAATAGTATGTGTACGATTTTGTTTACGTGTAGCTAGAGTAAAAATACTCTCTTTTGTACTGCTATTTAGGCTGCTATTATCTAAAGCTTATTAGTTATTACTTAACTAAAATAAAATAAAAGGCTTAACTTACTTGACAGTAGCTACTTTTTAGAAGCCTTATTATAAGCAACATCACGATGTTTTTGCTTATAATGCTAGACAAAATTCGAGCTTTTAAAGTGCCGTAATACTTCGTCCTTTTTATATGAACATCTAGGTTTAAATAGTTAATAAGTTATAAAAGTTTAAAGTTAAATATAAAACTAAGCATACCTTGTACAAGTAACACGGACTTTCCGGTCCTGGCCTTTAACAACAAGCAAAAGGGTCCTCTTAACAAGCCTATTAACAACAATATAAATTGTTGACTTCGAATCATCAAGCACAAAATCTTCTGAATTAAAATCAGACGTTTGAATAACAGAAGCTTGAATAGCAGGTGATTCAGAAGCCGAATAAGTAACCGTATTATCATTAACATTAATAGGAGAGGGAGAAAAGGTAACGTCAGAAGAGGCCATTCTATTAGACAAAAGGTAAGTTAGCTAGTTAGCTAGTTGGTTGGTTGGTTAGTTGGTTAGTTGGTTAGTTGGTTGGTTGGTTAGTTGGTTGGTTGGTTAGTTGGTTGGTTGGTTAGTTGGTTGGTTGGTTAGTTGGTTGGTTGGTTAGTTGGTTAGTTGGTTAGTTGGTTGGTTGGTTGGTTGGTTAGGTTAAGCAAGTATAAAGTAGCTTGTTAAGAAAAAGGTTAAGTTAAAGTAAGTAATAACAGTATCTATATATATTAGTTAAAAAGCTTAACTTAACTAAAATCAATAGATTAAGACGTTACTGTATGATTAAGGCGTTATAGACAGATAAGTCTGCATGTAATAGATTAAGACGTTACAGACCGATTTACACGTTATAACTCAATCAAGACGTAATTAATAGATAAAGATGTTACAGACGGCTACACGTACATGCAGTACTAGCTTATTATTTATCTAACATAACCAAATATAGACGCATGCAGACGATTAAGACGTTACAGACAGATAAGTTTGTATGTAATAGATTAAACGTTACAGACGGCTACACCTACATGCAGTATTAGCTTATTACTTACTTAAAACTACTAAATATAAACGTATGCAGAAGATTAGGACGTATGTAGAAGATTAAGACGCTATAAACATATAGGTTTATATTAGCTTATAGTTTATTAGCTGCCTACTAGACCAATTAATTCAAATTAATTAATCGTTCAGAATGGTCAAATTAATTAAAATTAATTAATTTTTGATTAATTTTGCCAACCCCGAAGACGGGTAAGACGCTAGTTGTATGTTAGTTTAGCTACGCGTTTATTACTATAGCCAAAATGACTTACTTTTTTAGTAATAGTAGCTATTTTATAAACATTAAACTAAAGTGCCTTTACCGCCGCTTTAAACACCTATTAGTGGAGAGATTACACTGACTACTTATAAAGGCTAGTAACATAAACGTTAATCTTGTAAAGTTAAAGGAGATCTAAGACTACTACTACGAATGCTAGCTTTATAAGGGCCCCTTAAAGCGATTTAAGTTTAAGCTTTATAAGGGGGATAATATAGTCTTTAACAGTACTATTCTAGTTAATGTTACGTACATTAACGGTAAGCCTTACCTTTACGTCGTTAATAAAGCTATAGGATTTAGCGTAAGTAGGTGGCTACTTAAGATGTCCGCGTAATACATATAGGATAGACTTAAGGAGTGTTAGCTTAACACTTATTTAAGACCGCTTAACCTTATTGTCTACGACTAAGGTACTAATTTTATGGCCTAAGAGTTCTAAGATAATACAGCACTTATAGGTAGTAAGGTAAAGGCAGTGCTAACTAAGGTACATTAAGTAAGTTAAACGTTATTACGCAAATGTTAAACAGGCGTTTAAAATTATTGCTTAGGAGGCCTTAAAACTATCTTAAAATACGGCCCTTTAGGCAGCCTTTAAAGCCGTAAATAACACGGCCGGTCTGAATAGACTTATACTAACGCTACAAGTATTTAAAGCATACCCCTAAACATTATTAGTATTAGTACCTTTACTATTAATTAGCCGTTATGCTAGTACTATTAAGGCCGTAATAAAGGACCTTAAAAAGGCGCGTACGTAGCGTTAAATTACAGACGTACTTTGCTAGTAAAACGGACTTGTTATAGTAAAACCTTGCCTAAGTAACCTTGTTATTATTTACTGTAAAGCTAACGCTAATAATAGGACTAACGCTAGGTAGTAAGGACTATACGTTGTCTAAGCGGTTAATAATAAGACGGTAACCGTCGATTTTAGCAACGGTAATACTAAGGACTTCCAAAGTTTATATATAAAGGTTTATAAGTTAAAAGAGTCGACGGACGGACTAGCTACTATTATAAGCGTTATAGCTAAACGTAGCTACGGTAAACTACATAAAATACTAGCTAAAGCTACTACTAGCAAGGACGCTAACGCTAGGGACTTAACCGTAGCTAGTATAATAGTTGTTATAACACTAGCGAAACGTAGACGTAGGAGGCCTTAAAAGATACTACTAGTAGCTACCTTTATATATATTAGCGGCTAAAACGGGTATATATCCCTTACGGCACTAACGTTATAACTAACGTACGAAGTGTTACGACGTAATAAGATTTTTACTTTACTTAAAAAGGGAGTCTTTAAGTCTGTTAACTATATATAAATCCCTACAGGGACGTAGCTTTTTAACGGCCGATTTGTTAATAAAGTAAAGTACGCTAAGACTACTTAAGCTCTTAAAAAGAGCCGTTTTGTAGTATAAGTATATAATAATAACGGCAAGGACTTTATCCTTACCGAATTACTAATGATCTAACGCGTTAGCTAACGTTTCCTTTTATGCGTCGCTGCTTTACGGCTAGGTAAGGACTACAAGCTATTTTTACGTAATATCTTATAGGCTTACGTGTAGGCGTTAACGTATTTCCGTTAAAATATTTACGTTAACCTAAACGTAACAGTTTAAGACATCCTTAAACTACTAAAAGATAAGGTGCTATATATTATTAAACCGCTATACGGTGTGCCTAAGGCCGGTAACTATTAGTTTACTACTTATACTAAGTACTATACTAATAACCTTAGTATAAAGGCCTTTACTTATAACCTATACCTTATAATATGTATAGACGGACTATTTAGACTCGTTAGTCTTTAGACTAACAATACCCTTATCCTTAGTAATAATATATTTAAGTGGGACCACCCATTACCTAACACCCCCCATTAGCTGCGATCAAAAATTTGTGAATTTTAGCCCCAAACAACAAACGTGAAGGAAGTAAGACACGCGTTAAGTACGCCAAAATCATTCCAATTGGCTTAAAATTTACTGACGGTCTCTAATAGTCTAAGATGCGCGATTATACCGAAAATGACGTGGCAAATGCGCTTGCAGCAGTCGCTACTGGCACGTCTGTTCAGAAGGCTACCTTAATACATAGAATACCACGATCAACGCTTACGCAACGTCTACGTGGTGTCCAGACTAGGCAGGGCGCCCATGAATATAGACAGAGACTGTCTAAGGTGTAGGAGGACCGTCTGGCGTAGTGGGTGTGTCTTTAAGGGACGCTTGGTCTGCCTCCTACGCATGTGCAGATGAAGCTAATAGCGTATAACCTTATGGTTGGCAATGGTGATGCTAGACTAATTGGAAAACACTGGCTATAGTTGTTTTTAAAGCGAAATCCTATTATTAAGGTATAAAGGTGTAAGTCTATTAATATAAAACGTGTTAATAACGCTAAATCCTTTATTATTTTAATATAGTTTAAACGTTTGTTACTTCCTAAATTGGCAGCTATTAAAGCTGCTAATAGATGGAATATGGATAAGATAAGACTTGCTTTTAGAGAGGGAGAGTGCTAGTGGGTGTTTGGAAGACGCGAGCTTGTAGCTATTTGGAAGAAGACAGTTAGACAACGTACTTAGACGTTGTACGTTAAGTGTATATCTGTAACTAGTTAAAGCCTTTATCCTTTAATTATTTTTAAAGGCAAGATAGTCTAACAGTAATGGTTTAAGACTAGTTTAAAAAGCTATAAAGGCTAGCGATTTATAGCTACCTAAAAAGGCTAAAGCACTTACAAAACTAAACTAGAATGGCTTAAGACAGTCTTTATCCTATAAACGGCACTAAATCCTCCTTTTAAGGCAAGACTACTTATAGTAGACGGGCATAGGAGCTACAAGACAGATGATTTTATAACCTTATGCTTATAGCATAATATCTACGTCCTTTATCTACCTTTACATACATCCTACGTCCTTTAGCTACTTAATTTAACTATTTTCTTACTACTTAAAACAAGTATTAAAAACATATAGGCGCTATAATAAACATTAATATACAGACTATTATTAATAAGTAGGCCTTCCTTTATACGTATATAATGGCTTAAAATGCTGCCCTTTTAGTCTTTAATATTACTAACGGCTAGCGTACGACTAGTTTATAGCCTCTTAATAGATAACGGCTATTAGCTAGCCCTTTCGTCCTCCTAAACACTCTAGAATCACTAGTAAGTAGTAATACTAAGACTAATGTATACGCTACGTTTAGCACTTTAAATAACGCTACTTTTAAGGCGCATACGTCAACGTAAAAGACATTAAAAAGCAAGACAGACTTAACAGACCAACTGTTTAAATTCCAACAGCTAAATAATCTTTCCGCCTCAGACCGCCTTTTATTCCACAAGGTCCACAAAGCATTTAACGATAAGGTCTTTAAAAGCACCTTAGCTAGCTAAAAAATCAAGGCACTAAAGGCAACGGTAGAATCTCTACGTCCACGAAAAAGAAAGGCAGTAGTAGTTAGCCCGAATTCGAAGTTTACAAGGATTCGGGACATCCAGAAGGCGCAGGCAGAGGCAGGGAGGGACGTCATTGCTATAAAAGATAGCTCTAAAGAAGAGCTTTAAAACGACACCGACAGCGAATAATTTGGTCAAATAGTTTAGTCGCTATTACTTTTTTTGTTTTCTTTCTTTTTTTGAGAATTGCTATAATTACTGTAACTTCTTGCTATCGGCCATACTGTAGACCCACAAAACGGAGGGTACATTGGGTGGATCATACAAATATATCTTATTGGACTAGAGAATTCACGCTAGTCTTACTGTGGTCTAGTGCGCTGATTCTGCCACCGCTAGCCCATAATACATCCACATAACCAAAATGCATCCACGCACGCTTTCTTACCTTTTCATCACGTTGAAATCGTCTGCTTCTTTTGGTATGTGCTGCCTGCTTATGATGCTTTGAATGCTACGCCTGCTAACAGTTTTTTAGTGAACAGAAGCGCTCGAAAAAATGGACGAAACCACCCTCTCTACGCTGCCTGCTCGCCCGCCTGACGAGCATCGACTGATTGCAGGGCCGTTATACGAAAGTCGCGAAGAGCTTGAAAAGGACCTCAAGGACTGGGCAAAAGCCTCTGGGTTTGCTTACTTTCGTAAGCAAACGTCCAACATCGTGGACGGCAAGCCAACCTTCGTCGAATTCGGCTGCGTAAAAGGCAAGGTGCAAGCATCGCAACAACAGAGTCGCCACGGAAGCACGGTTAGAGTTGGATGCAGATGGAGAGCTACCGCGTCGTCTCTAGCAAGAAATCAACGACTATGGAGCTTCCAAATCTCTGCAGAAACAGCCCATAATAACCATGAAGCATTTCGGGATCCAGTAGCACTACCAGCACTTCGTGAGCTGACGCCCGAGATGCAGCAGCTTATTACGACCATGACGAACAATGGCATTAAACCAAAGTCGATTGTAAAGACTTTACGTAGCGAGTTCCCTGATGCTGTTTTTGTAGACAAGGATATCTACAACTTTCGCCAGAAGCTTCGAAGCAACGCTTTGAACGGCCACTCGCCTATTCAATACGTCATTAAGCAGCTTCAAGATGATAACGTCTTCCATCGAGTCAAACATCTGAACGATAGCAATGGTGGACCAGTTACTGGCTTGTTTTTCGCACTTCCTTGGCAGCTACAGTCGTGGAAGCAAAACCCAGCCGTCCTTTCGATGGACTGTACATACAAGACAAACAAGTACAAGATGCCGCTGTTTCAAGGGACCTGCCTTACAAACACTGGGCATACAATACCTCTCTTCTTTGCTTTGATTGATAATGAGAGATTCGAGGGATACGACTGGCTTATTAGCTGCGTTGAAGAGGCAAGACAAGAGCATGAAATTCGGCTACCAACCGTGCTAATTACCGATTTTGAGTCTGCATTAAAGTCAGCTTTAAAGAAGCATCTGCCAACTGTACCGCACCAGCTCTGTATCTTTCACGTTAACGGCAACATTGTCCTGAACATTAAGCGAAAATGGAAGAAGCCTCAAGAGGCTAATGGTGACGACGACGGTGCAGAAGATCAGGAGGATGACGACACTGATCGACAAGTCGCAGACATGAATAACTTCCTTCGCCGTAGCTTTACGCTGCCTCTCTCTATACCTGCGACTATACCACACACCTGTGACGACCCAAAAGACGACCTGGTGGGGACGACGCAAGGCGGCGGCCCAGGAGGGAAGAAGCACGCAAAGTCACGTGGAACGGTGACTAGGGGGCAGCCACACGTGATGGATCACGATGGACCACCCCTAAGGAAGTGATCCAAGGTGATCCAGGATCACGACGGATCACGACGGATCACGACGGATCACTACCAAGGGAGTGATCCAGGGTGATCACAGGAGTATATAGGGATATGGTCTTCACCACCTAAATAGCTTTCATATGTCGATAGTCTTCAGCAATCAACTTAAGTATTCACTGGATCATACCTTTGAATAGCCTTCACGGCTTATGACAGCAAACGGACTAAGACAGCAACGAACAGTCTCGCGATACAACAGCAAGGACCAACCTTCCTGTCACGTTAACATAAAACCACCTTGACCAGCACGCAACGCAGGTTTATTCCCCGGAATTAATCTGTGGTCATAACAACACCCGCCAAGGACTGTTCGATTTGTGGAAGTTTGTTATTTATGCGCCCACAGAGTCTATGTTTCAAATAGCATGGGATCGTATTGTTACCGAATTTAATGACCAGAAAAGCATCATCGATTATCTACGCAATGAGTACTGGCCGTACCGTCATCAGTGGGCAACCTGCTTTACGTCGAGACTTCGAAATTTTGGGCAACGAACTACGTCGCCGACTGAATCAGCTCATCGCCAACTGAAGCAATGCTTAACTCATGGCACAGGAGATGCAAAGATGCTATTTGACGTTATCAAGGGCCTTCTTCGTGATAAGGAGCGGACGATTAACCAAGAGATCGCTATTCAAAGGGAGAAAAGACGCTATGATTACATCAGGTTCGCTTGGTTTGGACAGCTACATCACCAGGTCTCATCAAAATGTCTCGATCACCTGGTCCAGCAACATCGACTTACCCTTGGCTTACAAGAGACAAGAGCTATGGCTAATTTTGCGCCTCCTACACGGCCATGTACAAGTACTTTTGAGCCACAGCAAGGTATACCTTGCTCTCACAAGATTCTTAATATACTAGACCAGAATCGGGCTATCTTGAAGTCTGAGATCAACTGCTATTAGTGGCTAAAAGTTGATTTGGTACGTTTCTAAGCTTATAGCTTTCTTTGTTTTTACTAACAGGTATCTATAGGCGAACGAGAACCCTCTCCTCCTCATACAAGAGCCAAGCGTTGTTTTGAATACACGTGGTAGGCCTCGCAACGAAGGACCTTTTGGTCGAAATGAGCAGTCGGTCTTCCCTACATCGCAGTCTCGCAGGCTATTACTCAGTCAAAGCACATCGCAGCCAAGCCGCCACAACGGTGTACGACCGCCTCCTGCGTCTATCCGCCGCCAACTTTCGGCGTTTGAATACGGACCAAGCTTAGCAGCAATGGATGCAATTGACGCAGCGCCAATTGCACGGAAACGGCCCATGGTGATACCGGAAGAAGAAGAGATTGATATGGGACCTGTGTTAGTGCCAGAGGATGCAGAGGGTGCAGGCATACTTGAATTGGCCAATAGCAGTCAAGCTCACGAAGAAAGAGAGGATGGTGATGAAGAAGGCAGAGGTGGTGACGATCAAGGGGGGGGGGTATGGACTGCGTCCACGGAAACAGCGCATTAATTGGAGGGAGCGTCTGGCGTAAAAGTTATTGGCCAGAAATATTTTATTGTGGGCCTAGGCGGTGAAGTTAGTAGCCCCACCCAATGTACCCTCTGTTTTATGGGTCTACAGTATGGCCGATAGCAAGAAGTTACAGTAATTATAGCAATTCTCCTTTTTTTTTGCTTAATAAAAATTTTGGTGACAGCTAAGGGGGGGTGTTAGGTAATGGGTGGTCCCACTTACTACTTGTAAGTAAGAGGCCTTAAACGTAGCTAGCTTCTTAGCTAAACTACGGGAGGCGTTAAGTAGTAGTATACTACTAAAATTTAACGGTAGGCTGCTTTAACTATCCTTAGACGGCTTAATTTTACTCTCTTAAGAGAGCTAGGTAGTAAACATTAGCCCTATTACTAATAAGCCGTAGATTAATAAAGGGATATACAGTAAGGTGTTTATACCGTTATTATTAAGACAATAGTATGTTATATAGTACGTATATAAGGCGTACGTAGCTTTAGTCTATTAACTAAAGGCAGCATTTAACCTACCGTTAACCGCCTAACACATTAAAACTAACACTAAGGAGGTAGACGCGCTAAATACAAGGCTTTAGTAGTAACTAACTAACGTAGGACGCGGCCTACGCTTTATAAAGTTAGATAAAGAGACACTTAAAGTGGTAGCCTTTACTAACGTAGCGTTTGTTAATAACAAAGATTTAAGCTCTTAAATCGGTTACGTCGTTATTATACGTAACGATTATAGGAGAGTAAATATCGTTTATTAGTTATTTGTAACGGGCCAAGGGCCCAAGCGTGGCTAAGGCTAGTGCCACGGCCGACTGTGGCTAGGAGGGTAAGGTCCGATCTGACGCTACTAAAGGGCGCCGATAACGGGTAGGTAAGGACTAATCGGATCTGCCTGCGGGTAGGGGAGGACTGATCAAACCTGCCTTGGGTAAGGTAAGGACTGATTAACCTTGCCTTAGGTAGGTAAGGACTAATTAGACCTTATATAGAAGGACGGCGTTATATGCTTAAAGACCTACGGGTTTAAACGTACTTTATAAACCCGCGGGTCTAAAAACATTAGACTCTAAATACGGCGTAGGGGCGGGTTGGCCCTACGATATAAGAAGATAGGAGATGCCTGATCTGACTCCCCTTAGACAAAGGAGATATCCGATCTAACGTACCTTTAAAGGATAAAGGTAAGACGTATATAGGCCGTTAACGTAAATAATTAGAGTTTTAAGCGTAGCATCTAATTCTTCTTTATTTATAGTCTGTCTTTAGTATAAAGTAGTTAATAGGACTTATCTTTATTAGTATTTGTATAAGCTATTTACTATAGTAACCCGTTATATTAAAATTAAATCTTGTCTTTTAAAGGAATAAGGGCCCTTAAATAATAATTAATATATCCTTAAACGAAGACCTTTTAAGAGATTAGATTAAAGGTAATAGAAGAAGTAGCTAGAAATTTAACTAGCGCTAATTAGACGTACTTAAGAAATAAGGATAGTTATAAAAGAAATACCTAATTAAATCCTACTAAAGTACTAGTAAGCGAATTACTTAACGATAGTAAGCTAAGAAGAAGATATAAACTATACGTTTTAAGTTATATAGTAAAACGTTAACCTACTAATAAATAAACGTACTAATCTATTAAACTAACTAGTATTAGCCTTTACTTAAGTAACGTAAGCTAATGCCTAGGTTTAAAAGTAGGCTAACTAGTTAGTAAAAGCGTAAGCTAGGGTGTAGGCGCTTAAACAAACACTTACGCCGGCGGGAGTAACTAGAACTGATTTAGCGTACTTGAAACAATAGAAGATCCCTTATCTAAAGTGTTTTAATAGGATAAAGGTAGACTACTTGTAACGGTGGTTTGGACTAGGCAGAATAATGGACAGAGATACAGAACCGAATAGGACTAGTATCGAAAGCGTATCACGAAGAGGATAGAGATCTAGTAGATGTGTTGAAGCAGGAAGGTAGCACTGTATTCCAAGAACAGAGACTAAGTCTTGAGTCCCCTCCGACCCATGGATGAGACGGAGGTGACTCCTATTTGTAGGCATCTGAACATCCCTTCTGCCAGTCAGAAGAGGAAGAGGGCAGCCCAGGGTATCCCAACTCACCCAGAGAGTCTATGACGGGTGACGTCAGAATAGACTAGACCCTTACTCATAGCAAGGAGAAAGGACTGGAGGTTCGGTTGAGACATCCCCGCCATCCCCGCGACACAGGGCCTCCTCGCTTACTGAGTCAAAGGGACTTATCCCAAGTCCCGTTGGCATCAATATTCCCATGTCACGTGCCCTTGCCTTGTGTGTAAGAGGATGGGATGTGTGATATCCCGTAACACTACTACTTATAAAGGATTTTAATTTAAAATAAGCTGGCTAAGAACGGAGAAATGATTGGCGATGCTAATACTTAGGCGGCGTATGTATTCTTTTGCTTAAACGGATCCGCCTTGGCTATAATGGTAGACTATGTGGCTATAAACCGTTACTAAGGGAACCCTAATAATCTAATGGCTTACCTTAACACTATTTATATAGATCCTAACGAAGAAGTATAAGTAGCTAATAAGCTTGCTGCCTTACGCTAGGGCTAGGACAAGGCCGTAGCTACCTTCCTACTAAAGTTTAAACGTCTTTATATACAAAGCGGTAGTAGTATTAACGAGCGAGCCTTAATTAAATCCCTTTAAGCCTACTTAAACGAAGAAACTAAAAGAGTACTAGTTAGATATAAGACAAAGACACTTACCTTTATAGCGTTTAAAGAGACCCTTTACGAGCTAGGATTAAAGCTTAAAGGACTAAAAGTAAGTAGCTATAGCCTGCCTTAAGGCCACCAATCCTTATTACCCAAACCTATAGACCTTTAGGCTAGTAAAGCTTAACCTAAGGGATTAGACTTACGCTAGACCGGCCGTTAAAACAGGCCTAAAACCTATACTTACTTTAATTATAATTAGGTTAGTTACCTAGCGTAAACCTACTATTAAAAGCGCCGTTAGCCTATAGGGGATTAGATCTAGGCCTAGAAGACTACCCTAAGCTTAGATCTTAAGGACGTAAAGGATTTTAGTAACGATAGATTAGACTCCCTTTTAGGAAACGTATAGCTCCTTACTTAAGTCTTAGTAAGGAGTAAGGAACGTAATTAGCTAAGATGTAAAGGAAGGACTAACGATTAATAGACGCTTAAGGGATATATTTAAACGTAGTAATAAATCATTGTTTTAATATTTAAGCCTTTACGGATACGGGGTACCTTATTACAGCTATAGTGTCCGAGTAGTTTGTGTGAAATTGTGCTTTAAAGACGGTTTAGATCTAACCCTGCTACCTATACTAGGTAGCTAAACTAAAGGAGGGATCTAACTTACTTAAAATATCCGAAGTAGCCTGATTTTGGCTAGACATTAGGGGGTACGGGTTAAAGATTTAGGCATACGTGGTGCTTAACTAAGAAGATAAATTAATCCTAGGCCTAAAATGGATAAATATCTTTAATGTAAGGCTAGATCTGGCCTAGCAAAGACTTAAGATTTAAAAGCTTAAAGCGTTAGTCCTTATTTTCCTTAAATAAGAGGGGTCTACGGATTAAACGGTATTACAGGTAGTTATAGTAAGATTTTAAAAGGATTTAAAGGAGGAGGGTACGACCGCTTACCATGTTACCCTTAAAGACGTAAAGAAGGCTTTAAAAAAGTAAACAATACTAAAGACCTTACCTAAATTAAAGAAGTAGCTACTACCTTAGCTAAAGGACCGGACGGCCAAGACCTCTTAATCCTTAGTAGCCTACTATACTACTAGTCCTAAGAGGAGCTACTAGTTATACGGCGTACGATCCTTAACCTGCTAGACTAAGGGCTAATACGTTAGAGTAGATTAGCCGTAGGCGCGCTAGTTCTTTTTATACGTAAGGTAAACGGTAGCCTTTAATTCTGTATAGACTATTAAAAGCTAAATTTAATTATAACCTAGGACACCTACCTACTGCTACTAATTATAAAGACGTTACGTATAATCGCCTAGCACTAGTAAGTATTAAAGGTAAACGTAATCTCTGCCTTTTACCGCATCCGTATAAAGAAGGAAGACAAGTAAAAAACAGCCTTTAATATATAGACTAGTTTATATAAGTAAAAGGTAATGCCGTTTAATCTTACTAAGGCTTTTGCCTCCTTTTAGCAGTATATTAACTAGGTATTAATTAATTACTTAAATAAGGATATTACAGCGTTTATTAATAATATAGCTATTTATACTAATAGTAGTTAAGAACACTATTAACGTATAGTTTAATTAGTTATACGTAAACTATATACTGTTAGCTTATAAATAGACGTTAAAAAGTATTAGTTTATAACACTAAAGCTAAAGTTTTTAGGATATATAGTTTAGCTAAGCAAGGGCCTTATAATGAGCTTAAAGAAGGTAAAGGCAATTAAGTCTTAAAAGGTACTTACTACTAAAAGGGGCGTTTAAAGCTTCTTAGGCTTTATAGGGTTTTATAAAGAATTTATAGCTAACTACTTAGCATTAGCTACCCTATTAACTAACCTTATAAAGAAGGGACCCTTTTTTATAACGCTAAAGGTAAAGGTAGCCTTTTATAAATCAAAGGCAGCTATAATTAAATCCTTTATATTAGTAGCGTAGATTCTTAAAAGGCTAACTATAGTTAAGGCAGACTTATCCGGCTATACTACTAAAGCTATTCTATTATAGTAAGTAAAGGATTAAACTTAGTACCTTATAGCCTATTACTTTTATAAGTTAACGCTAGCGGAATGGAATTACCTTATTTATAATAAGGAGATGTAGTTAACTATCTTCACGCTTTAAGAGTAAACGGCTAAACTTAAGGGCTAGTAGTTTATAGTATACACGGATTACTATAACCTTATTTACTTTACTACCTACTAGTAGCTAGGAGAAAAGCAGATACGGTAGGCTTACAAACTAATAGCGTTTAATTATATATTAGTTTACTAGCTAGGTAAGTAGTAAGTACTAGCTAACGCGTTATTATAGTAAGAGGAGGATTTATTATATACGGCTAACAATAAGCGGGTAGCTAACTACTATATATAGCTTCTTTAATATACTAACTAAGGACTACAAGTAACCCGTAAAACTATTAAAGCCTTAATAAAGGACGGTCTTATAGTAAGCAGGGTAAGGATTGTATAGGCTATAGTAGGATAAGCGTTAAACGTTAACGTAGATTAGGATAAGGACGTGCTGTATAAGGAGGACTAATTAGTCCTACCCTTTTTGTTTATTAAAAAGGATTTAGCCTTACTTTAAAGTAAAAGTTTAAGAAGGAATAATTATTATTAGGTTATATAGGACGCTATAATGTAAGGGGCCTAATCCTTTTTAACTAAGTAGCGCTTACTAATTAGCCTATTTAAATGTTCCTTTAATAAGGTAGGCCGACTATAATAAAGGGATAGGATCTAAATCCTTATTTATAAACCGTTACGGATAAAGCTAATTTAATTTACCTATAACTCCCCCCTTACTAGGTACTTAGGATAAAAGGCTACGTGTAACCTAATCTTACGTTAATTCTATTAGCCTAGCCTAACTTTTAACGTAAGACGGTTTGTACGTAACTATTAAACCTATTGCTAGACGTAAAATAAAGGTTACTAAAGCTACTCTTAATCCTTAAACAACTATAGGCCAAATTATTAATTAATTGTATTACTAAACTACTGCCGTTAGTAGGATATAAGAATATTATAGTAATAACTAATTGGCTAAGTAAGGCAGTAGTCTTTAAAGTAATAAAAGATACGACTATATTAGTAGTAGCCGACTAACTACTTTAAGGAGTCTTTTGTTACTACGGACTACCTACTATAGTAGTGTTAGATTAAGGGCTATAGTTTATAAGTTTATTTTAAAAGGTAGTTTATAAGTAACTTAGTATTATACACTGCTTTTTTACGGCTTATTACCCTTAAACTAATAACGCAATAAAGCGGGTAAACTAAAAGATTAAGGCTTACTTACGCTGTTATACTACTTACTTATAAGACGATTAAGAGGCCTAGCTACTAAGGGCTATAATTACGATTAATAATAAAGTAAGCGTATTAACCTTAATGTCCTCCTTTTATATGTTACATGGTTTTTACTTTTTTGTTTATAAAGAAGTAAATAAAAGGGAGGAGCTAATTAAAGGATACTACTTAGTAGCCTTAAGTTATAAATAGGTTTAGCGTTAGTATAAGGTAGCCGCCTTTACTTAAGTAGTAATAAGAGAGGCAGGCATAAGATTAATAGTTAGACTATATGTTACGGGATAAACGGAAATCCTTCCTTTATAAAGCAATTGACAGAAGAGCACGTGACTTGGTGAAGCCTAGGATATAAGAGACGGACTTGACGGAGGAGACGACCATAAGAGTCGAGCCAGAGGCATGTGACAAGGACGTGTCTCCGAGGGATCTTGGAGACATATTGCTTGCAGCCCTCTCCTTTAGTATTGCCACTTAACAGAAGTCCTGACCCCTTAGCCAAGTCGCCCTTTAGCTAAGTCTAGACTAGACGGTCTCCCTTTAGCTTTGGGATACTCTGGTATGCCTACTTTTGTCTTTGTCTTGTTTTGTATAATGAGTAATCTGTATATATATATGAGTCGCCTTTGTCTTACCTAGAGGTTAAGGGGGACTTAAGACTTAGTTTATATTCTAATATATATTACGTTCCTTCTTTACCTTTATTACTTTGTTTTTAACACTCTTGTAATACCTTGTTAATACGTCTTTAATCTTTATTTATTTATCTTTACTTAGTTTACCTTGCCCCTTATAATTCTAAGTCTTTTTTTAAAGGATACTTAAACTATAGCTAGATATAAAAAAGGACGTGTAAGTACGAGTTAGCCTTAAGACAAGGGCGAATCCTTTACGTCTTAGTAGCTATCCGTTAAAGGAGAAAGCTAGCTTACACTTACTAAGGGAGTAGCCTTTGCCTTTACTAAGAAGGCAGAGCTTATCCTTATAAAGGCTACGGCCTTAGATATTAAAGTTAATAATACTTAGACTTATTTTAAAGAAGTTAAAAGATAGGTTAACTAACTTAAGGTCTTAAAAAGAATTAAAGAGATAAAAGAAAAGGAGAACTAACTTTATTATAACTTAAATCCTTCTCTTAGGGGATCTAATCTAGGTGATGATTTTAATAGTAATTAGTCTTATTTAGGTTAAGAGGATTAAAAGGAATTTTATTACCCTTTAAACTCTTAGTAGAAAGACCTTAAAATCCCTTAACCTAACAAGTTTAAGGAGACCTTTTCTTTTTAATAGCGGGATACCTGGATTTAAGACATATAACTAGTGTTTAAAGCGGCTTTAATGTGCTACTAAAAGGGGCGTATACGAGTGATTATAAGAGAAGCTAATTTAGACTTTAAATGTAAGTAGTACGAATTTTAGTACATTAAGGGCTTAGCTAATAAAAAAGCTAGTCTTAAAGCCTACTTAAGTTAGGAGGCATTCGTAGCTTAGACGGCTAGTCTGTCCTTTAACGCGCTATTAGTAGCTTTAACCGCTACTAAATAGTATTTAAGAGTAAGTTAAAAACCTACGTAAAGCCTTATAAACTACTATACGTTTTTATTAAGCCTTAAATTTAAAACAAAACTCTTCTTAGTAGGATTTAAAAGGGACAGATACTTTTTAGGCCTTTATAATAACCTTTACCTTATAGTTACTTCTGAAGGTAGTATTAATAGCCTTATAAGACAGGACGTAGTCTTTAAGGCTAACTATATTTAAAAGGAAACTTAAACATAAAAGCGGAAGAAAACCTACGATATAAGGGAGGCTAAGAATAAAAAGTAAAAAATAAAAAGTAAAGGTAAGTCTAAGCGGGAGGCAGTAAGGGCTTTAAAAGGAAATTTCTAAGCCTTATATAAACCTTAAGAGTTAAAAGCTCCTTTATTAAGGAAAGGAGGTAAGGCCGACGCGGGTATAAAAGCTATATAACCCTTAACTAAGATAATGTGTTACTTGTGTTAAAAGCTTAGCTATTACTCTTAAGACTACCTAGATGTAAATAAAGGTAAGGCGGCCGTCTAATAAATTAGTGTTAAACAGGACTTACCTTTTAAAACTTAGTTTTATACTTTAGCTACTATTTATAGTAAAACTAAAACCGTTATGACATATAACCTAAACTTATGTATAAAGGTTAATATGATTAGTATTAAGTTTACTCGTTGAATAAGGCTTAAAAAGTTTAACTGTATCCTACTTAGCTTAAACAAAGCTAGCTAAGAAGACCTTTAAGGAAAGGGTACTTAAGAAGCTCTTATTACCTTAACTAACTACTAAAGGACTACGTAGTAAATCCTTTAAGATTGTATAGTAATCTCCTAGGTAAGGATAGTAGGGTAAAGCCTAGTCCTATTATTAATAACTACCCTTGTATCTTAAGCAATTTACGTTTAATACTAGACGTAAGCTTAGTAGTTTAAAGCTACATTTACAAGTATTACTTATATTAATGCTTACCGTTTTACGATTAAAACGTAAAAACACGCGTGTGTCTTTGTTATTATTGCCTATCTAGTTAGTTTAAATAATAAACAGTATAACGGGGAATTGTATCCCCTAGATAACGAACGGGAGTTAGAGCTAGTATAGAACGAACTAACTGTGCCTAAAGGGCTTAAGGAGCTTGTAGAGATATTTAATGTGCTACGCTTAACGGCGCTGCCGCTAGTAAGGAGTACTAACTACGCTATTAATTTAATACTAGGGACCAAACCGCTGTACGGTCTAATATATCCCTTTTTTAAAAAGGAGTTAATAGTGCTCTAACAATACATTAATGAAAATATTAGGAGCGGTTAGATCTAAGAGTTTACTAGTCTTGTAAGGGCTCTTATTTTGTTTGTACTAAAAAAGGATAGTTCTTTTAGGCTTTACGTAGATTACTAGGGACTTAACTATGTCTTAGTTAAAAATTAGGCTACATCTACTGCTTTTTGTAAGGACTTATAAACGTTACTTGTATTATATATATAAATAACGTTTTTATCTTTATAACTATACGTAAAGGGATAATAACTTACCTTTAAAAGGTTTTAATTAAACTTTAGGATGCCTAGCTATTTGTTAAGCTAAACAAGTGTAAGTTTTACGTAGACTAGGTAGAATTTTTAGGATTTATTTTATCCCGTAAAGGGGTAAGTATAAACTAAACTAGGGTTAAAACTATAGCGACTTGGCCGGTACCTAAATCCTTTTGTAACGTTTAGGTCTTCCTAGGATTTTATAACTTTTATTAAAGGTTTATATCTTATTACTTTAATATTTATAAGCCTTTAATAAGCCTTATAAAAGGAGTAAAAGGGGGTATAGATAAGCCTATTTAAGCTTACTTAAGGAAAAGAGTAATAGGCTACGTTTAAAAAGCTATAAGAAGTATTTTAAAAGGTACTGCTATTAACATACTTTTACCCTAAGAAACCCTAGCAAATTAAGACCGACGCGTTAAAGTAAGCGATAGCTAGAATCCTCTCTTAGCTAAATAATAATAAGATTAGTACTTAGTAGCCTTTTAGTCTTAAAAGTTTACTGCTTTTAAGATAAACTATAGCACGCCTAATTAAGAGATAATAGCTATAGTTAAGTTATTTAAGTACTAGTAATAGTACTTAGAAGGGAGTAGTAGGCTTGTTAAGGTCCTCTTAAACTACGCTAGTTTAAGTAGGTTTATAGAATTACTTAAGTTAAACGGACGATAAGCCTATTAGTGTATGTATCTGGCCCCTTTTAAGTTTACGATTAAGTACTAGTCTAAGAAGAGTAATCCTACGGATGTGCCCTTAAAAAGGGTAGACTATAAAAGGGAGTTAGGGTGGCTAGATAGCGAAGGGTAACCTAGTATATTAAAGAGTTTAAAGCTAAGTTTATTACCTAACTTAAAACAAAAAATGGCCTTCTTATAAGTAGTTATATGTCACGGGCCCGCGGCCTGGCCTGCTGGCCGCCAGCAAGCATTCTGCCGTTGTACACCGCCTAGCCCCTGAATCCTGTATTTAGTCTGATCTCTGCCTGCATCCTGTATTGTAGCTCCTTGAGCTACGTCCTTGTCTTCAGCCTGCCCCCTACCTGCACCCTCTGCGAGACTAGCCATCGAGAAGTTATTACTGCTGCCCTGCTCGTCCTCACCTACCTGACCCCCTGCCCGCCCACCGTGACATTATAGTTAAGGTACGTTAACTTAACCGCGTTAAAGGATTACCCTTTAATAAAGGAGAGTTGCCTGCCTTATAATAAACTAATGTCCTAATATAGGCTAAGTTAAAGTCTGTTATAGTAAACCTATTAAAGCGATATAGTCGTAATACGTTACTAAGGTACTAGTAACGTAAGGGTACTTACTTAAAGCAGGCTGTACTAAGGGCCTTAACTTAAGAAGTTTTAGCTAGTAATACCTTATAAGAACTTAAAACTAGGCAATCCTTAAAGGAGCTAATTAAAGCCTTATAGGCTAGTAACTTAAAAACAGCCTTATACATTAAACATATAAAGGCTAAACAGCGTAGTAAAGGATAGGATGTTAACGCATAGTTAAATCTTACCTAACACGGGCAATTAGTCGTGCTAAGGGATAAAGTCCTCTAGCGTAAAATTCTCTTAGTCTATTACGATACTATGCTAGCAGGCCATTTTAGGCGTTAAAGAATATAAGACATAATAAAGAGGAAGTTTTACTAGGCGAGACTTACTTAAGACGTATATAAATACGTTAAAGAGTGCCTAGTATGTTAAGGAGTAAAACTAAGGTAATATAAGCTATACAATAAGCTTTAACCTTTCTTATTACTTACTAGACTATAATAAGAAGTGTTTATAGATTTTATTATTAGATTGCTTAACACTAAATAAAATAGATATATAGTAAATGTTATTATAGTTATTATTAACCGGTTTATAAAAGCGGTCCGCTTTATCCTAGTATTAATAGATATAATAGTAAAGGTATTAGTAAAGATCTTTTATAAAAAGATTAAATTAAAGTATAGTTTACCTAAAGGTATTATAACTAACCGTAGCTTTTTATTTATAAGTAGGTTTTAAGTAGAACTTTATTATACTATATAGGTAAAACGGCGGCTATTAACCGCGTTTTACCCGTAAACTAATAGGCAGACAAAAAGAATAAATTCAGTGCTTAAACATTACCTCCGTTACTTTTATAACGAATAAATGATTAATTAGGCATTATTATTAAAGATTACTTAGTACGCTTATAACAGGGTTGGCAAAATTAATCAAAAATTAATTAATTTTAATTAATTTGACCATTCTGAACGATTAATTAATTTGAATTAATTGGTCTAGTAGGCAGCTAATAAACTATAAGCTAATATAAACCTATATGTTTATAGCGTCTTAATCTTCTACATACGTCCTAATCTTCTGCATACGTTTATATTTAGTAGTTTTAAGTAAGTAATAAGCTAATACTGCATGTAGGTGTAGCCGTCTGTAACGTTTAATCTATTACATACAAACTTATCTGTCTGTAACGTCTTAATCGTCTGCATGCGTCTATATTTGGTTATGTTAGATAAATAATAAGCTAGTACTGCATGTACGTGTAGCCGTCTGTAACATCTTTATCTATTAATTACGTCTTGATTGAGTTATAACGTGTAAATCGGTCTGTAACGTCTTAATCTATTACATGCAGACTTATCTGTCTATAACGCCTTAATCATACAGTAACGTCTTAATCTATTGATTTTAGTTAAGTTAAGCTTTTTAACTAATATATATAGATACTGTTATTACTTACTTTAACTTAACCTTTTTCTTAACAAGCTACTTTATACTTGCTTAACCTAACCAACCAACCAACCAACCAACTAACCAACTAACCAACTAACCAACCAACCAACTAACCAACCAACCAACTAACCAACCAACCAACTAACCAACCAACCAACTAACCAACTAACCAACTAACCAACCAACCAACTAGCTAACTAGCTAACTTACCTTTTGTCTAATAGAATGGCCTCTTCTGACGTTACCTTTTCTCCCTCTCCTATTAATGTTAATGATAATACGGTTACTTATTCGGCTTCTGAATCACCTGCTATTCAAGCTTCTGTTATTCAAACGTCTGATTTTAATTCAGAAGATTTTGTGCTTGATGATTCGAAGTCAACAATTTATATTGTTGTTAATAGGCTTGTTAAGAGGACCCTTTTGCTTGTTGTTAAAGGCCAGGACCGGAAAGTCCGTGTTACTTGTACAAGGTATGCTTAGTTTTATATTTAACTTTAAACTTTTATAACTTATTAACTATTTAAACCTAGATGTTCATATAAAAAGGACGAAGTATTACGGCACTTTAAAAGCTCGAATTTTGTCTAGCATTATAAGCAAAAACATCGTGATGTTGCTTATAATAAGGCTTCTAAAAAGTAGCTACTGTCAAGTAAGTTAAGCCTTTTATTTTATTTTAGTTAAGTAATAACTAATAAGCTTTAGATAATAGCAGCCTAAATAGCAGTACAAAAGAGAGTATTTTTACTCTAGCTACACGTAAACAAAATCGTACACATACTATTTACAACAATAGTACTACTTCTAGTTCTAGCTCTATTGTTAATAAAGACGCTACTAATAGTAAGATATTAGCATTCGTTATTAATAATAATTTATCGTTTAATACAGTAGATTCAGACTATTTTAAGGATTTGATTTCCTTTTATAACCCGTACGTTTTAAAGCCTGCCTTCCTATTATTAACTAACTACTAACTTAATTATAGGTCTACACCTAGTATTAATAAGAAGAAGCTTAAAGTCGTCTTAAACAAAGCCTTTAAAACAAAACTTGATTCTACAAATAAGGCTTTTTTTAAGTAATATTAAAGACTTTAGCTGCTTTTCTTTGTCTTTTGATTTATAAACTATAAATACGTAGACGTCGTACTTAGGGTTAGTTGTTACTTACATCAACTCAAAGTATCAGCTTATTTATAAGCTAATTAGTATGCTTACTTTTTTACTATTAACTTAACTTAGCTTAACCTTACTTAACCTAACCTAACCTAACCTAACTAATTAATAACAGGCTTCCATAAGCTAGCTATTAAGCATACTGGCCAAAATATCTTTAATGCTATTCAGACAATCTTAAAAGACTATCCTTCTATTTCTACTTCGTCTATTTTCAAGTACGTTTAATAACTAACTAATTACTTAATTACTTAACTAACTAGTTTTTATAGCTTCACAAGAGACAATGCTTCAAGCAATAATACATTCATGTTATTATTTAAAGACGACTTTGCTAAGCAGTTAGACTATGCTTTTAACAATAACGTTAGATGCGTGGCCCATATCCTTCATCTAGTGGTTAAGGATATACTATCAAGTTATCTTAATTCTGTTACTAAGGACAACAACTTAGCAGACGAAATAAGTAAGTTTAACGTTTACTTACTTACTTACTTACTTACTTTTTACTTACTAACTTTTTACTTACTAATTTATAATTAACTAGGCTTAATTTCACGTATCAGACAGCTTGTTACTTTAACAAAGTATACAAGAGAGGTAAAGTCTCTTTTTTTAGAAGGGATTAGCCATTATAAGTAGCAAGGCCGTATTAATCTAGACTTTAAGTCTAAGATTATTCTATTAGGTATGCTTATTACTTTACTTTTTACTTTAATTTTTACTTTACTTCTTTTATTAATTAAACTAACTTAAAACAAACACGCTAACGCGCTAGAATTCAACCTATGCTATGCTTCTAGCATTTCTGGCCTTTAAGGAGCCTTTAAAGTACGTTAATAGCCTTACAGCTAACGACGAATTTAAAGAGCTTTTTATAAGGCTAGATGAATGGCAGGTGATTTAGTATTTAATAAAGATATTTTAGGTGTTTTTAAAGCCGTCTGTCAAGCTGTAAGGTTAAGTTTACGTTACGTTGTCCATGGCCTTACTCTTTATTTATTAGACTTATAGTAAATTAAGAGGCTTGATTACGTCTTTTAAAGACTTGCTTAGTTTTAGTGCTAATAAGACTTTAGTAGGTTTTATTACTTACTTACTTACTTATTTACTTAGTCTACGTATTTGTCTTTTTTTTATTAGTGCTATTAAAGATGGCATTAAGACGATAGATAAATACTAGCCTAAGAGTCCTTGGTAGCCTAACTTAAAGGCTTTAAGGCCTTTTCTGCTTAGTTTATTACTTAATCCACGGTTTAAGTTAAGACATTTTTAACCGCCTGGCATACTTTATTTTTATAATAGTATTGCTATAGATGTCGTTGGCTTGCTTAAAGAAGAGTATAAAAGGTAAGTAGTTTTCTTATAGTTATTAACTATTAGTTATTAACTAGTTAAAATAACTAATAATATTTATAGGCTTAAAAGTAGTATAGGTAACGGCCAAAGTTAAGAGTCTTTTAATGAATTATCTGGACCTAGACTACCTTGTACTAGCCTTTGTGATAGTGATGATGATGACGACTTATTTGTTACTTTGTCTAATCGATCAGAAGAGTATGCTTTGTATTTACTTGAAGAATGTGAATTAAAGGAGGTAAGTAATTAAGTCTTCTTTTGTTTCTTCTTCTTCTTCTTCTTAACTAGCTATTAACTTTTATTTAGATTAATCCTTTGCAGTACTAGTATCTTAATGACGTAAAGTATCCTATTCTAGGTGTACTAGCTAGACGGTATTTAGCTATTCCTGCAACGTTGGCGGCTATTAAACGGGTTTTTTCTATTAGTAGCAATGTGGTTATAAAGTCTAGAAATAGGCTATTGCCTAGAACGGTAAAAAGGATTATGCTATTAAAGTCTTAAAGGGTGTCTGATATTAATGTTCTGAACTCTTTAATAAAGAATAAGCAGGAGGACTAGTAGTTAGTTTGTTAGTTTGTTAGTTTATATATTTAACTTTTGTCTTTATTATTACAAGCACATTAACGTATTCTAAATATATTAGACTATTATAGACAGAATAAAGTATTCTAAGTAAAGTTGACTATTACAAACAGATTAGACTATTATAAACAGCTTAGACTACTATAAACAGATTAGACCATAATAAGTAGAATAAAATATTATAGACAGAATAAACAATTACAAATAAAATAAAATATTATAAACAGAATAAACTATAATAAGTAGAATAAAAGATTATAAACAGAATAGACTAGTATAAATAGATTAGACTATAATAAGTAGAATAGATTATAATAAGCAGAATAAACTATACTAAGTAAAATAAAGTACTATAAATAGAATAGACTATTATAAATAGATTATACTATAATAAGCAGAATAGAATATTATAGATAGAACAGACTATTATAATTAGAATAAACCATTGTAAACAGATTATACTAAATAAGTAGAATAAAATATTATAGACAGAATAAACAATTATAAACACAGTAGACTATAATAAGCAGAATATAATATTATAGACAGAATAGACTACTATAAACAGTATAGACTATTATGCACAGAATAAACCATTATATTTTATATAAAGACTAAGTATAATACGTTTTTTATTACTAAGTAGGATTAATTAATTGCCAAGACTAATTAATTAATTTTAATTAATTTTTTTCCAAGTTTAAATTAATTAATTTGCCAACCCTGGCTTATAATAACGCTATAAATGTTATAATTAAAAAATCACCGTTTAAAATCCTTCTTAAATACTTACCTAACTTTTATATATAAGTTAAGGGTAACCTGTAAAGGGAGGGGGTATAGAATATAGTTCTAGCTATTAAACATTAACTAGAAAAACTTGTTACCTTTTATAAATCCTTAAGAGATTAGTAGATAAAAGCATAAGAATCGGTAGTAAGGTACTATAACTAAAAATATAAAGAAATAGAGTTTAAGGAAGGAGACTTAATACTACTATTAACGAAAAACCTTAAGCTTAAGGTCTTAGTTTAAAAGTTAGCGCTTAAGTTTGTTAGACCGTTTAGGATTACTTAAAAGGTTAGTCTATAAGCATACTAAATAACCTTACTAAAGAAGTATAAGCAACTTTATAGCGTCTTCTCTATAAGTCTACTTAAACCCTTTTATAGTAAACCTAAAGGTGACTTAGTGCTAGTGCTTAAATTAAAAGATAAGGGTAAGTAGGAAGTTTAAGAAGTTAAAGGGAGTTATATCTAACACGGCGTTTAAGAATACTTAGTAAAATAGGTAGGATAGCCTATAAAGTATAACTAGTAGGTTCTTAATAAAGAAAAAGTAATTAGTAAAGGAACTAACTTATTAAGTAAAAGGCTAGAATTATTTATTAAAAACATATAATATAGTACTACTACTTAATAAGTAACAAAAACGCTTATAACTTAAATAAAAGGGTAAACTAAACACACCTTTATTAGTTTTATACGAATTATAACGGGAAATAGTATAAGAAGCTTTCTTAAATATAAATCGTAAGTAACTTAAGCATTATTTAAAGAAAAGAAAAGGTAAGAGTATTTAGTAAGACGTAGTAAAGCCTACGCCCTAGTACGCCCTTATTAGGCTATACGATTAAGTTAGTTTTAAACAACGTCCTTGTACCTAGCTTAGGTTAAGAGACCCTAGGGTTTTGTTTAGCGTACGTGTTCCTACTTAACTAAGTTAAAGGAAGTTAAGAACGACTTTACTATCCCGTTAAGATCGTTTACTTTATTTTTATACTTAAAGTCGGCTAGGATTTGCTGGAGACTTATTATTCTTATAATGCTAGACAATGTGCTGGTAAAGTTACCGGTAATATAGCTAGCTATAAGGAGGCATGTCTTTTTAGCTAACGGACTTAAATAAAAGTAGTACTATAAGGTGCTTAAATTAAAGGTATACTATATAACTAAAAACTCTTTGTTTTATATAAAAGCCGTTATTAAATAGTAAAAACACTTTATATATAGTATAAAGGACGGAGTAATTATAGATTGTCCTTAGTTAGCTAAGGCTTATAAATATACTAGTAAGGCTAAGTTAAGTTTTTTATTAAAAAAGGAAGATAAAGACAATAAGGAGGAACTTAACGGTAAATCGTTACCATTATCCGTTATCTTTACGTTAAAGTTAAAGATTATAATAAGCACGTCTTAGTTTAAAGCGGCTAGTACGGTCTTAAGTATGTTACTATATAGTTTAACCTTTACTAGCACGTCTTTTAACGACGGCTTATAAGTCTTAGCTAAGTTACCCTTAATTAAGGGACTAGCTTAAGCGGACTTATTAATAGTAAACTTATTAGTAAAAAAAGGGTTCCCTTTACTAAGAGTAACTAAGTTTAAATTAAAATTAAATAAGTACGTAATAAGGTTACAACGCGGCTATAATATGATTATAAATAAAGTAAGTTATTATAAAAAAGGGTAATTAGTATAGAATAGATTACGGATTAATTCTAGGATATAAGGATGTGGATAAAGTAGTAAAATAATAAGAAGATACTAAGGTAAGACTTAAACATTAATAAACTAGCGTAACTCTTAGCTTACTTATATATAAGTTAGGCTAGCATTTACATTATAGTAGAATATTTACTATTTATTTAAATAAATAAATCGGTTTATTTAAATAAACATTTAAGTTTAGCTAATTACGCCTGTAAAGAATAATAAGTTTAAATAATAAGTTTATATAATAAGTATATTTATAAGTACTAAGTAAATTAATAAGGATTTATACGCTACTACTCTTTTTCTTATAAGTTTTTTTAATAAAAGAGTAATAAAAGGTATATATAATATAACTATCCGTTAATTAAAGTTTAAAAAGTTAAATTAATACAAACGTATTATAATAGTAAGGAGTTATCCTTAATATACCTTTAATACAAAGGTCTTTACCCTACCTATAATTACTAAGCGCTAGTAAGGCTAACAAAAAATATACAACTAAGTTAGTCCGTACAAGAAGGGGAGGATAATTATTATAGGATAAACAGTAATCCCTCTTTTATAAAGTAATTAATAAAAGAGCACGTAACTTAATAAAGCCTAAGACATAAAAGACAAACTTAACAAAGGAGACAACTATAAGAGTTAGGCTAAAGGCATATAACAAGGGACGTATCTTTAAGGGATCTTAAAGACATATCGCTTATAGCCCTTTCCTTTAGTATCGCCACTTAACAGAAGTCCTAACCCTTTAGCCAAGTCGCCCCTTAGCCAAGTCTAGACCAGACAGTCTCCCTTTAGCTTTAGGATACTCTAGCATGCCCACTTTTATCTTCGTCTTATTTTGTATAATAAGTAATCTACATATATATATAAGTCGCCCTTGTCTTACCTAAAGGTTAAGGGGGACTTAAGACTTAGTCTATGTTCTGATATACATCACCTTCCTCCTTTACCTTTATTACTTTGTCTCTAACACTCTGTGACGGGCCATGGCCCGGTATAAGCCTCGGCTCTGCCCTCAGCATCTCCCTGCCTTAGTCAGCCACTATTCCGACCGCACCCGTTACCCACGCAGGCTAGACGATTCGAAATCCATTCGAAATCCACTTTGCCAGCACACGATCCCAACCATCAGGCCAGCTGGGCAGCAACCACTTTGCCAGAGCACGACTGGTGACCGGCAACGGAGGAAAGGGACCGCGATAGCCGCGTGGGAAGAAAGGGACCTTGATAGGCGCGAGGAAAGAAGGGGTATAACTATGGGGGATGCTGCTTGTAAAACTTAGCCTTGATCCTTCCTTTTTCCTTCAGCTTAGTTTTCAACCAGTTTCGTTCTTCCAGCTGTGACTTCTTCCTCTGGTAGAACTCTCACACACTCTCGTGATACCTTGCCGATACGTCTTCGATCTTTATCCATTCATCTTTACCTAGTCTACCTCGTAGTATTATTAAAGCTTTTAAACTAAGTAACTAGGTCCTTTTTTAGTTATAAAACTGTTACGGGATATCACACATCCCATCCTCTTACACACAAGGCAAGGGCACGTGACATGGGAATATTGATGCCAACGGGACTTGGGATAAGTCCCTTTGACTCAGTAAGCGAGGAGGCCCTGTGTCGCGGGGATGGCGGGGATGTCTCAACCGAACCTCCAGTCCTTTCTCCTTGCTATGAGTAAGGGTCTAGTCTATTCTGACGTCACCCGTCATAGACTCTCTGGGTGAGTTGGGATACCCTGGGCTGCCCTCTTCCTCTTCTGACTGGCAGAAGGGATGTTCAGATGCCTACAAATAGGAGTCACCTCCGTCTCATCCATGGGTCGGAGGGGACTCAAGACTTAGTCTCTGTTCTTGGAATACAGTGCTACCTTCCTGCTTCAACACATCTACTAGATCTCTATCCTCTTCGTGATACGCTTTCGATACTAGTCCTATTCGGTTCTGTATCTCTGTCCATTATTCTGCCTAGTCCAAACCACCGTTACATTAATTTTAATTAATTAATTTTTCGTCAATAATTAATTAATTTGCCAACCCTGACTATAGCTAACTAAAAGAGGGCTTACGGTTATAATAAAAGCCTAGCCAGCCTTAACGGAAGACTTACCCGTTTTTAGTGTAAAATAGATCGTTTAAGTATAAGTAGGTTAGCTCATAGACGCTAACGTAAACTAAGTAAAGGATAGCCTGTACGCTAAGACTAGACTAAATCTCCTACTACCCTTTATAAGCAAAGAGTTTGTATAATAATATTACTGGCTAGGACTAATAAAGGACGTAAGGCGCTTTGTTTAAAACTGCTAGGTTTATTAATAGTTGACCGTTTAACGTAATAAGAAGAAAGGGCTACTAAAGCCGTTACTAATCCTAAAGCGGCTATAAAGTAAACTGTTAGTAGACTTTATTACTAGCCTACCCTTATTAAGTAGGTGCTAGAATATTATAGTTATTACTAACTACCTTAATAAGGCTATAATCTTTAAAGTAATAAGTAATATAAAAGCACTTATAGTAGTAGACTAACTTTTTAAGAGGTCTTTTAACATTATAGCCTACTAGCCGTAGTAGTCTTTAATAAGGGGCCTTAGTTTATTAAAATAATATAAAAGGTAGTATATAAACGCTTAAGGATTACCTGCCGCTTATTTATAACTGTGATAAGCACATCACATAGTAACCCAAAAAGGAGACCAGGTGGTCCCCTATGGCAGAAGGCACGGGAACAGTGGCACCCAATGTTCACGTGACGATAAGGATAAGGCTCGACAAGCTCGACAGACGAGCCAGGCGAGCCGGCTCGATAGGCTCGACGTGCGAGCCAGACGAGCCAGACAAGCCAGGAAGAAATGAAGGAAGGAACCCTAGTATATAAGACTACGATCCCTACCACCTAGATAGCTTTCCTTACTACAGCTCTTCAGCAATCAATCTAAGTATTCACTTGAGTATCTACTCTCACTTGAATAGGCCTCGCAGCCTAGTGACACTCTGAAGAACTCTAGACAAACAGACAACAGAAGAAGATCGCCGTTCACCATTGCACATCATTGTCCTTGACTTTCCTACTTACATAAAACCCTTGGCACACCACGGTTTATTACTAAGGAAATAGTGTGTTCATTACAATAACATACTACTTATAAACAAACAAGGCTATAAAACGGGCTAACTAAAAGATTAAAGGCTTACTTACAGCGCTTTATAACGTACGCGTAAGACAACTAAAAGAAGCTTTTACTAAAAGCTATAATTATAATTAATAATCAAGTAAGCACGTTAACGTTTATAGCACTATTCTTTATACTTTATAGCTACTACTTCTTAGTAATTAAGAAGGCCTTAAAGGAGGGCTAAATTAGTAGTTAATCTCCCGCTATACTAAGACGTACGTAAGTATACCGTTAGTATAAAGCGTAATCCTTTATATAAGCAGTAATAAGAGAGGTATAAGATAAGTAGTTAAAATATACTAACCGTTAATAAGGCGTAACGGAGGTCCTTTGCCTAGGCAATTAAGTTTTATTTTACCTTTACTACGTATTTGTGACGGGCCATGGCCCGGTATAAGCCTCGGCTCTGCCCTCAGCATCTCCCTGCCTTAGTCAGCCACTATTCCGACCGCACCCGTTACCCACGCAGGCTAGACGATTCGAAATCCATTCGAAATCCACTTTGCCAGCACACGATCCCAACCGTCAGGCCAGCTGGGCAGCAACCACTTTGCTAGCGCACGACTGGTGACCGGCAACGGAGGAAAGGGACCGCGATAGCCGCGTGGGAAGAAAGGGACCTTGATAGGCGCGAGGAAAGAAGGGGTATAACTATGGGGGATGCTGCTTGTAAAACTTAGCCTTGATCCTTCCTTTTTCCCTCAGCTTAGTTTTCAACCAGTTTCGTTCTTCCAGCTGCGACTTCTTCCTCTGGTAGAACTCTCACACGCATAGCTCCTTACTTAAGTCTTAGTAAGGAGTAAGGAACGTAGGTAGCTAAGATATAAAGGAGGGACTAACGATTAATAAACGTAAGAAGAATGTATTTAAACGTAGTAGTAAACCATTGTTTTGACCTATAAGCGTTTACGGATACAGGGTACCTTACTATAGTTATAGTGTTTAAGTAGTTTATGTGAGAGTTCTACCAGAGGAATGTAATGAACACACTATTTCCTTAGTAATAAACCGTGGTGTGCCAAGGGTTTTATGTAAGTAGGAAAGTCAAGGCCAATGATGTGCAATAGTGAACGACGATCTTCTTCTGTTGTCTTCTTGTCTAGAGTTCTTCAGAGTGTCACTAGGCTGCGAGGCCTATTCAAGTGAGAGTAGATACTCAAGTGAATACTTAGATTGATTGCTGAAGAGCTGTAGTAAGGAAAGCTATCTAGGTGGTAGAGATCGTAGTCTTATATACTTGTGTTCCTTCCTCCATCTCTTCATGGCTCGATGGATCGACAACCTGTCGTCCTCGATCCTTCGATCCTGGATCGATGGATCGCAGTCCTGGTTCCGCCGATCCAATGATCCTTATCCTTATCATCACGTGATCCCTGATCCCGTGGGATCTCCTTGTCATAACATCCTAGTGTCGTAGGTTTCTGCCCATGCAGACCGCCTGTCTTGTTTCTTTGGGTTGTCCTGGGGTTGGGTCATAACACCCTAACCCTGTACGTGCTCCTATTCCATGAATTGGAGCGTACAGGTGGTCGGTGGTGTGTCTAGTCAATTCAGTCTGACTATCGCGACGCCCGACGTATAGAGATTTATAGTCCACATCCGAGCGTCCCAAGGCGGCCCATAAGGGGATGCCTCCTATTGGTTGCTTCTG
Organism: Grosmannia penicillata; assembly: GCA_002778075.1. NCBI lineage: Eukaryota > Fungi > Ascomycota > Sordariomycetes > Ophiostomatales > Ophiostomataceae > Grosmannia > Grosmannia penicillata. The sequence goes on along the minus strand of PCDK01000018.1, from coordinate 599,956 downwards.
TATCAAATGTGGGTCCACGTGGTATGTTAAACTACCAACAATCTTAGCAATTAATTAATTTTAATTAATTATTTTTCCCAACCCTAACATGCGTACTTTGTTAACAAGGTGGCTGCGTTCAACGAATCGCTGCGGCCGGAGCTTTCTTTAGGAGTCATAATATTTCTGACGAATAGGACTGGCGTTTCACAAAATGTTATTTGACAATGCTTGTCTACCGACGCAAGAAATTGGTATCATCAAATCTACCGGAGCCTTTTTTCGATCATAGGTGCTTGGGCGCAAACTTGCAGTCTTTATGATCTTCCATGATGACCGCAATGTCCCTACGGAAGTACCCACAAGATATACTCTGTAAAACGGCGGGCGAAACAGGGGTCACACACTACGCGACGAGCTTTGCTGGCTTCGTTTCTTTTTGCCACAATAACATCACGGTCATGCTGCGCGCCGGATCGTGACACGCGGTCCTTCCACGCCTGTCTGCGCATACCTCGCACCTCCCATATTGCATCCTAAATATGACTGCGGTCACTACCTTCGCAGCCGCCGACCCGGACGGTTCTGTTCTTCGGCCTCGGCCCCGATGGGCAGTATCGTCCCAGACATCACAGTCAAGCGCAAGCGCGATCGCTTCCAGCGTCCTTGATGTGCCTGAACAGCTGCCGGCTACCGGCACCACGAGCGGTCGGTCGACACCCGTTCCCGCAGACGCGCCTCCGTCGGTCAAGTCTCTCTCGTGCGCGCGAAAGCAAGTCCGAGCCGAGCAGCGCCGTCGCATCTTCCCGACAATCGAGTTCGCAAGCCGCGTATCGCACTTTGACCCGAACAGCGACTACCGCGACTTTCATGGCTTCTTCAACCTCTTCTGGATCGGCCTGGCCATCATGGCCATAACCACAATGCTGCGCAATATCCGGGACACTGGCTACCCCCTCCGCGTCGAGATATGGGCCCTCTTCGCCGTCAAGCTGTGGCACCTTGCCTTGGCCGACCTGGTCATGGTGGCTTCCACGAGCGTCAGCCTGCCCCTGCAGAAAGCTCTTCGCGCCAGCTCACAGCGCGGAGGCATGACCTGGGCAAAAGGCGGCATGGCCATACAGTCGGTATACCAAGCTGTCTGGCTAGTCGTGTGGATTGCCCTGCCTTTCCGGCTGGACTGGACGTGGACGTCGCAGGTTTTCCTCCTGCTACACACCATGGTTCTGCTCATGAAGATGCACTCGTACGCCTTCTACAATGGCCACCTGTCCGAGACAGAACGCCGGCTCTGCGCGCTCGACAACCCATCTACTGCCTCAAAGGCTCCGGTCTATCTGTATCCTACCCCCGAGAACCTCGATGGCACTCTGGCCTCCCCAACCCACGCCAACAGCGCTCCAGACAGCAGCGACGATGAAGTACGGCAGTTGCGCGAGGACCTGGCGAGAGAGCTGACGAGTCCCATGGGAAACATCACGTTTCCGCACAACCTTACGTGGTCGAACTACGCAGACTACATACTCTGCCCGACTCTATGCTACGAGCTTGAGTATCCGCGCACAGACATGATAAACTGGTCTAATCTTGCATCCAAGGTCATTGCCGTCTTCGGCTGTATATTCCTGTTGACCGTCACGTCGGAGGAGTTCATCCTCCCTGTGCTCGTCGAGGCATCTGCTCGCCTGGCCACAGGGCCACTGCTCTCGGAGAAGCTGCTTATCCTGGCTGAGTCCATATCATGGCTGCTCTTCCCCTTCATGATGACCTTCCTCCTCGTGTTTCTTGTCATTTTTGAGTATGTACTGGGTGCTTTTGCGGAGCTTACACGTTTCGCCGACCGCCACTTCTACAGTGACTGGTGGAATAGTACCGACTGGATGGAGTTTAGCCGAGAGTGGAATGTGCCAGTCTATAGCTTTCTTCGCCGCCATGTTTACAGTGCCAGCCGGCCGCACACGGGCAAAAATTTCGCCACAATTATCACGTTTCTCATCAGTGCCATAGGCCACGAGATAGTTTTAGCGTGCATCACCAAGAAGCTGCGGGGCTATGGGTTTGTCTGTCAGATGCTACAGCTCCCTATTGTGGCACTGCAGCGGACTCCTATGGTCCGTGGGAAAAAAACATTGAACAATGTCTGTTTCTGGTGTTCTATGATTCTGGGCCTGAGTCTCGTGAGCTTCATCCTCTACCGTCTTGCCGAAATCCCAAAGCTAACGCCCATGAATCAGATTTGCTCCCTCTACGTCCTTGTTTGACAGCGTGTTTTCATACTTTTTATATTCAGGATGGACGACAGCCAGGCCAAGACCGCAGCTAGACTAGGACCAATTTACACCCTACACTACGCCTATATAGACGGACGACACGTTCGATTGCCTGCTCTCTACCATATGCATTGCAGAAGCGTTGGTCCAGACCTGGCAGGTTTGCAAGTCATTTTACAACGGATACGGCATCGAGGTAAGGGGTACGGAGCTTTTGTAGCATTAGCCATGATGAGCTTGAGCTGCATTCTCATCCGAAGACACTGGTGTGTTAGTATTTCGTAGATGACCCAAAAGTCGACCTCGTTGCGCGCCGGCCTTTAGAGTCACAGTATTGAAGGGAACTTGAATTGCAAGCGACGGGTAGTTGGACATGCGAATGAGATTCTCGCGCTTGTCATTCGTTAAAACCCCGAAACGAGCGCGTCATGGACAGCCAATAACCGCGAAGGACGCCCACTTCTGTATAATAATAAAAAACACATGACGTGGTTGAAGTTGAACAAAAGTTGAACAGAAAATAGTCAAAGCAGAGGTCATTATCATAGTGAGTTCTGGGCCGGCCGGTTTATCGTGAATATATACACCCTTTGAACTAGACATAAGTGGCGTATGTAGGGGTTTCGACTGAGTGGTTGATGGGAGAGTAGCTGACATCGTCGTCCGAGAAGCGCTTGGCGTAGGAGGGTTGCTCATGAAGATTTGGGTTGGTTTTGATCTTGGCGTAGCTAACACGGCCCGTTGATCCCCCAAAAGCCGGCGCATAGTAAGAACCGTCTGCGGACCTGTAGTAGCTACTCGATTTCATGCTGCGAGGCAGTGGGGACCCGTCATTCGCGTGCGGGTACGTGCCATGAGATGGCACAGTGGCCCGCCGAGTGTCATTTTCGTATGCGTCAAAAGAATCTCGGCGGCGGCGATCTGGCTTGCTCCTGCTCGAGTCTGGAGGGGGAACTGGTGCAGATTGCGGGGTGCGACGGGTGTATTCCATTGTCGCCGAACGACCCAGATTGGGGACCCGTTGCGAGGGTACTGCGGACATGTGAACTGCACCTGGTGGCGAGGTGTACGACTTCTTCAGGGGTGGCGGGCGGCCGTCAGGCGAGCCCATAAATGCATTGATGTCTTCACCAGTGTCCTTGCCGGGGCGAAATTTCTTGTCCTCCTGCGAGGTGCGTCGTGCCCGAAGCGGATCAGCAGTTGGAGGCCAGGATGAATCCGTGTTGAGGAACCGAGGGCTGACGACGTCGTCTTCGGGGTAGTGACTTCCAGGCATGGCTGATTTGTTGCTCTGCCTCACTGTGGACATGTAGTTGGCGGCGCGCCTCATCTGCTCCGAGACAGTGTCTTCGGCTGCTGCTGTTCGGGGCGAGCTGTCTTGAGGGGCCGACTTATCGCGTCGCGGGGCTTCGGCGGCTTTCTTGCTGCTGCCTCCCATGGATGATTTTTTCTTTGGCAGACGGCGCTCCTCGTCAGATTCGTCGTAGCGTTCGGCGTAAGGCTGCTTGCTTGTGCGGAACTTGTCCTGCTGTTCCTGACGCCTAGCACGGTCGCGATCCTTGTCACGTTTCTCATTTTCCTTCTTATAGCGATCTCGTTTCTCCTCTCGTTCACGGTCGCTGCGACTCTTGCGATCCCGCTCTCTCTCCTTTTCACGTTCGCGATCACGATCCTTCTCGTACGAAGGTTCACGGAAGTGAGGAAACGGAGGGTCATCTTCTTCTTTCCGGCGCTTTCTTTCATCCTTTGGATCCTCCCGGGGTTTCTCCTTCTCGTAGCTTTCGGTACGGCGCGCACGACGAACCTCCTCGTATGCGGCAGGCTTGCTGGGTCGATAGGGGACGTCACGATCCCACGAGCTGGAGAACCTTGGGCTGCCGGCTGCGGCGTAAGGAGAGAAGGGGGTTGGAGGAGGACCGGGTTTGAAAGACGAGGGCGGCTCGGCAGTCCTGACATTGTACTCGGTATATACCTTTGGCGAGGCATGTGAAGAGGGGCGATTAAGGTTTCGGGCAGCGTCTTCACGGCGCTTTCGTTTGATGTCATACTCGGCACGTTTGACCTCGTCGCTCAGAGTTTCGTAGGCTTGTTGGACGCGCTGGAACTCATCTTGCTTAATAGCCTTTTGAGCCGGGTCTTGGATTTTGTCAGGGTGGCATTTGAGGATCAGCTTGCGGTAGGAGGTTTTAATGGTGGCGGCGTCAGCGTTCTTGTCCACCCCGAGAGTTTTGTAGAGGTCGACTTGTGGGCTGCTCATTCTGACAGGCTGTGATGCCAGGTTCGATCAGGCTGCTTGATGTTTAGGGCGCATAAAGAGATGGGCTGACGAAATGGCGGAAATGGCGAGGCAGAAAAGGCAGAAAGGAGTGTTGACTAGATTGTTGACTAACGCGGGTAGCGATGTGACTATCAAAAGGTAAAGATGATGGGAAGCGAGCCACTAGGGCGGAGAAGTAGGTATGCCAGCCTACACGGAAGAGCAGAAGTTCACAGCATCGGAGACAGTGTGCAAGGGTATAAGCGTGGTGGGCAGACGCTTCAAGTACCGAGCGACGGCGGAGGAAGCCGTTATTGGCGAGAAGCGGAGACTTGGGCGGGGGAAGGCTGCTGGAAGAACTGCAGAGTAAGCCAGGTAGGGAGAATATAAACGGCAAAGTAGCCGAAAGACGTTGAAGAGAAGCAGGCACGACGAAGGAGGGAACTGAGTAAGGACACGGAAATGGCGAGATGGCGAGACGGCGAGACGGCGATTGGCAGACAGCGGGATATGCGGGTATGGAGCGGCAAGACGGCAGACGCCGGTGGCGATGTGTCAAGTCTCAAAGGGATCGGCTGGAAAAGTCGACGGCGGTGCCCTGGCGTTGAGGCTGTTCTGCGTGGATAGCTCGTGATGCCTGCTAAAGTCCTACGTTGCTTGAAATGGTCTGGAGTTGTCCGTAAGCGACGCTGCGACGCCGCGACACCGCTGTGTCAAGAGCAGGTGTACTGCAACGCAGCAATGGCGAAGCGGCCGCGGAGATGCTGACCGACGCTGACCGATGCTGACAGACGCTGATGATGCTGGACGATGCTGAAGGGGACGGTGATAGAAGTCGACTAGACAATGCGGGATGGAAGGAACAGGGCAAGTGAATGCCTGCAGGATCGAGCGAGGAAGCGAGCTGAACAGAGAGGGGTGAGGGAGGCTGAGCTGGCGGAGAGGAGCAGAGGAGGAGAGGAGGAGGGGGGAGGAAGATGGGGGGAGGTTGAGCGAGGACAGGAGAAGACTGAACGAGACAGGCGATGAGGCCTGAGCAACGACTGGCGGTGTGTGGCGCTGGCGCAGAGGCAGCGGGGGTGAGGGCGAGGAGGCGGGCCAAGAGAGGGGGAGGGGCGCGTCAGGTGGGCGGGTGCGCAGCAGTGCGCGGATCGTCTCGTACGGAGTACTTGAGTCCATACAGCATTACGAGTATCTTACTCTGCATTACTCGTACAATATGCAGTGTACGAGTATCTTAATACAGTTGGCGGGAGCGCGGGAGCACAGTGGCGGTGCAGCCGAGCAGCGCCCCGTGGCCCCCGTGGCCCCAGTGGCCCTAGTGGCTGTAGTGGCCACTGCGGGCCCTATGGAGCCTGTTCGCTGCTGGGATGTGCCCCGACAGGTATCTTACACGTCGATGCGTGCAGTCCGGCGGCGCGGGCGGATGGTACTTCGAAGCGGCGAGTGCGACTTCCCGTACGGGGCACACGCGGCCAGGTCACGGCGCACAAATGGCGCACAGTGGACCACAGAAGCGGGCGGCTGTGCCGTCGCCGCGGGTGCGTGGCTGGCTGCTGGTTGTCGAGCGCTGGAGCTGTGCCGCTTCGCTGTTCCGTTCCGCTGTGCCCTGATTCGCCCTGGTGCGCCCTGGTTCGCCGCCTGGTCGCCGCCTGGTCGCCGCCTGCGAGCCTCCGCCCCGTTCTCAGACTGTCGGTTGCCCGGCTTGCGTGGGGCCTGTCTTGAGATACTCCGTACGAGTATACGATACATCCTCGTACCCGTACTCATACTCATACTCATATCGAGTACGCCTCAGGTCGCTTTGCCGCTATCATACCGAGAGCGAGCGCTCGTGATCCAGTCAATCCTTCAGTCGCTATGACCCGCTGCGCCCTATGCTGTTGCTATTACGCGTACGAGTATCTTACTTTGAATCTCGTATTTCGTATTTCGTACTGTAGTCTCCAGTCCATCTAGCCCGAAAGCGTCCCTCCTGTCCGACTACTCGCAATGCCGCCAGGCTGATTGGCTTGGCCGTGCTGCCGCCTGGCATAAGCTGGCATCGGGGTCGACCACATGTCCATCCAGCCCGCCGCTTGGGCATCGTCCACATCGAGTTGGCCTGCTTGCCCACCCACTCCGGCTCGTGCCCTGCTCTTGTGCCGTTGCGCTCGTCTTGTCCTCTGCCGTGACGTCGTGAGCTGCGGTGCCGTTCGTGCTGCCACGGAGCCGCAGCAAGACGGATCCGTGACACTGCCGCCGTATCACTACGGAGAACACACCCCGTCTCCGTCATTCCAAACCGGCAGGTCCAGGTCCACAACAACGGGCTTGTGGAACCGTTTGCCCCCGGCGTGAGGATAGTTTGTCGCCGTGATTGCGCAGTTCACGATACACGTCTCATCCCGGCCCGTCGCTGTCCCGTCGTTGTCCAGTGCTCGCTTGCCTCCGCGCGCGGTCAGGTCGACGAGAGACAGCCTTGTGCTGCCCTGGCCCGGGTCGTCCCACACTTCAACGGCCGCTGCTTCTGCTGCTGTTGCTGCCTCCCTCGTCTCTCTTGTCTCTGACGACCCCGTCTTCTCACCTTGCTCTTCGGCCACTTTGCTCCACCTCACCCGAACCGCACCCCGTCCTTCATGAACGTGCCCGCATATGGCCAGCCGCGGCCGGCTGCGTCGCAGTGCACATCCAAGCTCGTTGCAGCCCACAGCCCGTCCCTTTGTGGCGGACCAGTCGCAATACATGAGCGGAGGCGTGTGCGTGATGACAATATCAGCATCGTCCGGCAGAGCTGTCCACACGTCCGCAGAGTCCGCGCCCGTCCGCTCGTATGCGAACGCCCACTTTCCGTCCCGAGGACTGTAAGGCGAGCCAAACACCTTGAACCGCGTGTGTGGCCCGCGCTTGCTTGCCAGGAACACCGACGATGAGCCGTGGTTCAGATAGGTAATACTGCGGCTGTTCGCCAGCAGCCCCAAACACTTCTCGGTCGACTGCGGCGACTGGTTGTGAAAGGACGGGCCGCAGCGCTGGTAGAACGCCGCATCCAAAGTGATATCATGATTCCCTTTCCGCCCTCCATGTCAGCAGTGCCCAATTATGAGCGCCCTCAACCATTGTGTGACATCTCGTTGAGCCATACCAGCAATAACAATCTTGCTCTCGAACGGTGCTTCCTCCAGCCAAGCAACGGTCCGCTCAAGCTAGACACAATGCGCGTCAGCACTGTATTCCAGCTTGCGATGGGCAATGGCAATTTGTAAGATACATGGCCGACGTAGCTACCCACCTCTGAAAAGCTGCCTTGGTTCGTCAGGTCGCCGGCGTGAATAAGAACGTCGCCCTTGGGCAGCTTAACCTGACTGTTGTGCGTGTCAGAGATGCACACTATGCGGGTCCGGCGCAACTCGCCCATTCTTGCATAGCATGCGTCTTTCAAAGGTTAATGTCTCTGCAACAGGCATCGACAAACGCCGCGCTAAAAAACCAGCTGGGGACGGCGTCGCCGGCCAGTAATAACTGGGGGAAGGTGCGTCCCCGACATCACCGGTTGCTGCGCTAAACCCGTCCAGAGCACGCCCTAAACATTGCACTGTGTACATACGTCGTATTCAGTCGAAGCACGTGGCTTGTAAGATACTCGTTACTACTCGTACTCTGCGACGCGAGGCACGAGCCCGGCAATCAGTGCGCTGCACGTACGAGTATCTTACAGTATGACATCGAAAGCCCGCACTATCGAGTATTACTCGTAATGCGATTGATGTGGGCACCGAGTAATACTCCGTACAGTGCATTTGGCTCCTTATTAATTAGTGGCTCGTAATGCGTACGGAGTACTCCGTACGGTAATACGGAGTACCGCACGCGTACTCGCTCAACTCGTATGTACAAGTACCATTTTACGGAGTACTCGCGCCATCTTATCTATTCGTAATGCCAGTGTAACCCGTACGAAGGAATACTTCGTACAAGTACTCCTTCGTCAGGGGAAGCGACCCCTGAACCGCTGCCAGCCAATGTCCCTACCCAACTCAGCTAGTCTCGCAGAGTAGATGCATTTCCCTCCAAAGCACCCTTTTCTTCGTGCTCTCATCGGGCTACTTTCTTTTCGCCTTCCCAACGCCTTGCAGATGTCGCGACCGTGATGCATCTGGCCAATTAATGCCATCTCACCGGCCTCTGCCTTCCTGTCTCTCCTTGCCAAACCCATTTCTGACCTTCTTCATTTGCCTACTTCTCCTCTTTTCTTTGTTTTTGCCTTTCCTTTTCTAGCCGGCCTTGTCTTTGTCAAGCTCTCCCCAATTTCTGTCACGCGCATTCCCGATTCCCGGAGGCTGGGGAACCGGCTCTCAGCTTGTTTTTCGCTTCTCTCGTTTGCCGCTTCTCGCCCGCCGTACTTCGTTGTGTTTCGTCCAAAAACGGCACTTGTCCAGAACAAAAGAACGAAACCAGCAGCGCCCAGCTTTCTCATTATCCCGAATCGCGCGTTCAGAACCGGCTGTCCAAGAAGGACGACAAACGGATACACCGAGCATCTCTCCACGGCCACCACTCGACGACTCTGACTTCTCACCTCTACGCCTCTGCACGCTCATCACCTTGCATGTGGTCGTGCCCGTATCTCTCCACCCCGACCACGGCGTCCAAAACCAGCTGCTGCAACCAACCTGTCACGCCGGCTAGCCGAGAGCTTGAATGCTTGCTCGCTAGCTTGCTAGCTGACGCTTGGACCGGCAACGATGGCAGTCGTGTCTACTGCTCCGACACTACTAGCCAGCAACACGGCCGTCACACCCCCTAGCAGCTTTCATGGAGATGGGTACTCGTGGGACTCTCCTCCCTCGCAGACAGAGGTTAGTGCCGCCAAGATTATCCCTCAAGAAGGGCGATAGCTACCAGACGAATTCGCGAGAAGTTCGGCCTTTGCTCATTACACTGAACCCCCGCTAACGATGTATCTAGAACTCTGCGGCAGATGGCACGAACGGCGATGTATTACGGCTTGTTTCCCAGCAGGAAGCGGACGATGGGCAACTTGGTGCTTCGTGGAATGACCAGGACACCCTGGCTGAGAGCCTAACGGAACAACATAAAAAACCGCTTAGAAACTCCTCAAACGACTCGAACAAACGTGCGGTCGCCACCGACACATTAGACGGTGATCCTGATGACACGAACTCGAAGTGGATTCACCGGGACAAACTAGCTAGGATCGAGAGTGAAGAGCTTCAGGCAGCGGGCATCATTCTCCCTACCCCCCGAGCAAGAAGCAAGCCCCGGCGAGATAGAAGCGTGGACAGGGCAACCGGCAACCGGAGGGGAGGGCTTGACGCGGACGGACACGCTGAATCTAGATCTCGTGGCAACTCTATCCCGGACCGAAGAAATCACGACCCCCTCCCTCCCTCTTGGGACCTTCGCCTACCAGAGGAAATAGCCGCAGAAGCATATTTTGTACCGCCAAATGCTGCAAAAGGCCTCTCTCGGATTCCTGTTGCTAAGCTGAGCCCAGCTCCTATCCCGATGCAACACATGGAACGGGATACACTTCTGGCTAGGACGCGTGATGACAGTCCGGGTGCCGAGGAGAGCTTAGCCTACCCGAATTCGCGATCAAGAAGCAGCAGCATCTTAAAGATGGGTGATGCTGCCGTGACATCACCCCGGCGAACCAAGAAACCGGCTGCCAGCACAGCTACAGGCCCTTCGGGATCATCGCGAAGGACATCCAAGACAACCTCGAATGGACACTCGAAAACCCGGCATGTGTCTCGCCCGACGACACGGTCCGGCGAGCGCGAATTGTCACCGGGAGCATCGGGCAAGCGCCCCGAAGGCGAGCCCCCTTGGATGATTTCAGCTTACCGCCCAGACCCGAGGTTACCGCCGGATCAGCAGCTACTCCCTACCGTGGCGCGAAGACTGCAGCAGGAGAAGTGGGAACGCGAGGGCAAATTTGGGAATGTCTACGATAAGGAGTTCCGGCCATTGACAGACGATGGGTTTCTGCCCCATGCGGAGACATCCGGCAAGTCTACGGGAGTCCAGCATACAGCGTCAACGGCGGAAAAGCCCGATGGGTGGCCGCTGAAGGGCGAGGATATCAAGATTCCAACCCTACCAACAGGTCGAGTTGGATCGTACTCAACAATCCCGAAAATTCAGGAAAAGCCAACAGCAACAGCCAGCCCTCTCCCAAGCCCCCGAGCACCAATGCCTCAGGCGGCAGATTCTGAGCCTCCTCGGGCCTCAGCTCCGGCGAAAGAAGAAGAGGACAGCAGCGGTGGATGCGGCTGTTGCATTATCATGTGAATTTCTCGTCAGACTGTGCCTTCGCCTTGCATGCTCTTGTTTGCCACAATAGCCACCGGCTGTGCGGCTCCAAATGTGCTCTATATGGACGGCGGGCCGCGGGCGGCGGACGGTGGCACGGAGCTTGGCAGTAAACTCCCGCATACCATATTGACTTAATAATATTAGGGGAAGCGAGATTCACTACTCATCCTTGCCTGGTCTGTTATCTACCGTCGCCAGCACGATGCCAACGAGCAGTCGGATTCTCGCAACGCCCTTGGTAACGCGCCTTTCGGTTGTACTGTTACCGGCTTATTCACGACGTCACGATTTCATTTTGCAGCTTGTTCTATCGCCGTCTGTTTTCGCTACTATCCAGCTTGAACGCCATGGATTATCGCGGGAAGCTGAACACAAGACGAGACTCGTGGAGCTTTCGCCCCGCGCAGTTTACTGGCTTTATCTCGCCTCCGCGTCTTGTTGCTGACCGTCGGGAGGACCAAGATGCAGAGGCCCCTCCAGCGGCTATCTTTTAATTCCTCTTTCATCGCACCCCCTCCCTCTCGTTTGTACCGTCATTTCCTATACGCTTCGTTAAGCCCGCCCTCTTGGATATCCGCGCATGGACCGCAATCCCCTGATGTACCTAACGGTGTGTACCTCTTGGTGTTTACTGCTGCTTTTATATCATTCTACCACTTCTACAACCTGTCTACTGTTGCTCCTTCAGAGGCTGTCTGACCCCTGTCTATCTTACTCTTATCAGGTAGCCATCTTGAATACCCAGAATAACCAATAGTTCTCCTTCCATATACCTTGAAAAGCCTTATCTTTTCTTATCGCAATATGCTCGCCGTGCTGAGGAGGATGGTCCACGACGCAGTGGTTCTTCGTACACGGGATTCAGCGATAAGGACGGTATCACGGATGTACATGACAGCAAGCAACTCGAGTCGCGTGGTGGGCTGCGGGGTTGCAAATTGGAGAGGAGGTGAGTGTTCTTGGGTTTCCATGGCTTTTGGCGACAGCTTGCCATCTTGCGGAGATCGGGAAATGCCTGCTAGATCTAGAAAAGTTTTCCCTTTGCCTTTTTCCCTTTCCCCTTCCATTCCAGTCCGTCTACGGAGTAATACTCCGCAGGAGTACTTGTGCGAGGTAGCTGGTCCATGTGGGGCAAACTGGCCAGCACCACCAACACGCGGCGGCCGTACTTTGTACGAGGAAGGAACGATCGAGAGTAGACCAATCAGAGGGCCGGAAGCACACGGAAGCGGAAAGAGGGACTGGCACACGTCGAAAAGAGGAAGGAGAGAGGAGGGAGGGACTGCACGTCAGAAGCCACGAGGAAAGAGGCATGCAGCATGCGGCATGCAAGCCAGGCCCAGGCTATGACGCATGAAACGCCGAGTCCTGGAGGGAGTACAGCCTCCTCTGCACTTGGACGGGCTAGTACATATGGATCAATCAAACGGACGCAAAGGCATGCCGGCATACGCCCTACTTTGTAGAAAGTCCTGGGACTGTGGGGTGTCTTACGGTCAAGCTGGGCTGGCTTTAATTAGGGAGCACGGTAGCGGCAGCCGCCGATAGTCGGGCGGAAAATCTCCTACTCTACGGAGTACAGAGCGGAAGGGGCTTTGCATGCGCGCACGCAGTCGGCTTAAAAGGTAAAATAGGGAAGGCGCAGTCGCTCGCAGGTCGCGCCGGGCTGCTCTTGCCTTAACGTACTTCCGTGTTTCGTAGCGCGCTTCGGGCTCTTCGTATACGTATTACTTCGACAAAGTAGGGCAAGTCGCCCGGTATCGACAGTCTGACATCAATAGGCCTTGCAGATTCTCTCACAGCCGGACGCCCCGAAACTGCACAGAGTATATGAACACGAGCCACCCGCAGTCCGATACGAGCGCACCTTTGCCCTGCCCACAACGCTTCTCTGACAGCACCTCGTGCGAGTATTACCTCGCTCAACGTCTCGTCTTTGGCCTACGACTCAATAGTCCAGGCAGTCGAGATTATCGTCTGTACGCCCTTTTCACGTCGGCGCGACACAACAAGCACAAACAGCACGAACCGACACGGCATCGCAGCACACGTACCGTTCGTCGCCGTCGAACTTGCAATGCATCGCGTCGGCCCATCCGCGGCAGCAGCGCGTGCTGCGCCAGACTCAGCCGTGGCACCCCCCGCATCCAACAGCGCGACCACTGTCAGCAGAGATTCTTACGCTCTCCCGGCGGCATCTGTGGAACTTTTGCGCTGTATGCGCTGTGCGCGTACTGTGGAGGCAACATCCACCGACGACGCTACGTCCAGCGGCATGGTCCGCGTGGGCCTCAACATCTACTACTGCTATCACTGCGCAAAGCTGGTTGGCTACAAGTAACCACGCGGACATCTTGCGGAAAGTATGCCTTACACAAGTCTTGGAGTATCTTTTGAGTCTTTGTCACCGCCCCCTCAGCCTCTCGGCCTCTCGACCTCTCGACCTCTCGACCTCTCACCTTGGAGCACCAAGCCACTGCCAGCCAGTTTGCCCGACAAACAGTAGTGTGGTCGCTACCCGATTGCGGACACTTGTGCCATGTCATAGCCATCGTTCGCACCACAAGACGACCGTCGGAACCCGCAATGGCCGCCTCAGTTGTCTACCTCAGTTGTCTGCCTCAGCCTCCCGCCTCTACTCGTATCCTCTACGTCGGCTTTTGACTCTTTCCATGGATATGTTATTGCAACGTCAGCAGGCCGCCTCTGCTGTGACTGTTGATTCCTGCTTGCGCAGCTCAACACGTCAAGGGCATCTAATCCCAAGCCCTGGCTAGGATGGGACACAAGTTGTGCGAGTGCCCTTCTCTGCTTCTCTGCCTGTAAAAGAGAACCGCCAAGACGAGAACACGGGCACTGGGCTTCCATTATTTTTACAGGAAATGCACTTGCAGAGCAACTAGCCAGACAATAATGCGAGCAACTTAATACCTTCAATACCCAACTGCTTTCACTGCCTTGTGACGTCTCATTGCGTAGCTGTGCCGTTTGCCCTTCTCGTTGGCGGAACCCGCATCGCCCGTGGCCGGTATCACGGCGGTTGTCCGTCCCACAGCCTTCAGCCTTCCGAGGGTCTGACTCGGTAGTCATTCCTACGAGCGTTGCACTGCGTCACTGTACTGCAAAGGTATCAATCATATTCTGTACAGAGTACGTGTCATGGTTCTATTCGGCAAAGAAGCAGACCCGAACACGATCGGCCTCGTTTACTCTGGCAAGGTCGGTGGTACTGTAATGTCATGCAATCTCATACCTCGGCCCTAGCATCGCCGACACTGTTCTTGCCCAGGTTCTTCAGCAAGTAACTTCGCTTGAAGTACTCGTTCGGGTGCACTATGGTTTCCAGCTGTGCGGCCGTCATGATACCGTCGTCTTTCGCTCGCTTCAGTTCGTTTTTATGCACGAATTCAAATACTCTAAGACAGCATTAGCTAGCTTTGCCAGTGTGTCGAAAGAAGGAAACATACCGGTTGCATGCCATGTGAAACTTCTGTTTCTCCTTATCTTCTTTAACGCCCTGTAGCACTCCTCGATCATTGACGCCAACCGCATTGAGCAGTGCTGTGAGGTTTTCCATGTTAAAGTGCCGGTAAGGACAGCCGTGCGTCTCCCCCGGCCCCGGCGGGTGCTCGGTGAGAATCTTTTGGCAGCTAAAGGGACTGTACCCGCCTCCGCGTCGATTCATGTCACCTCCAACCTCGCCGTAAGCGTGTCGTACATTGTAGCGGTACTCCTTGTTAAACGTGTCATCCGTGATTTTATGAAATGCCTGGCGCCAGAACACCAAGCACTCCTCCAAGTTCAGGCCAATGCCTTTGAGAAACAATGTATACTGCAGACGGCCGTAGTGTTTGAGATGAGCATCGCGCCTCAGGGACCGGTGCAGGTTCTGCATGCAAAGCGGGAAATGAGCGGCTGACAGGGTGTCGATGCTGCGAGCATTGATCTCGGCGCCAGGTAAGCTGCTGTCCCCCCCCACGTATGAAGCATCCGGTGTGATGAAATTCTTCGAGAGGTGGTCCAGAATCGGCGTCAACCGGTCGTCTTCATCGAGTCGCGGCAAAGCGCGAGCTGTGAGCTGAAGGGCTTTCTCCAGCCGGGACGAGTACTCGGTAGCGACCATGCTAGCCTGCTCCTTTGAGGGCACGTATGCCTTTCCTGCTCTGACAAGAACTCTGCGCCCTTCAACAAGCTCGGGCACGCGATCCCAATCCACTTTGCACCAGCTTTCGTCATCGGCAGCCTGCTGCTTTCGGCCTCCGCCAAAGCCAGAGGCACTCAGAGCCGACAGGTCGCTGGCAAGAGCGGCCTTTTCTTCTTCGGAAACGATCTCCCAGTCGAGGTTCAAGTTGCGAATAAACGTTGCACGCTCACGCGTGTCGTCACCGTTGAATCGTAAGCGGAACAGCATGGTCTCTACACGTATAAACCGCCGACGCAGATCCTCCGTGGAAGAAAAGGCAAGCCGGAGAATGAAGTGGCTGTAATGGTCTTTTTTCCGCTGGGCAGCCAGCTGCGTGGAAGAGCTGCTGTTCGCCTCCAGCGGCAGATATTTGTCTAGAATGGGCTTCATGTGTGCGGCCGTCTCTGCGGGAGATCTGTTTCGGAACGAGCATGCTTCGAGCTCTGCAAGGACTGCATTGTGCCGATGAGCACGTCAGCAAAGCAAACGCAGCTGGGCCGTGCCAGATTTCAGGAGGCCGCCTACCGCGCAACCGATCAATCGCCCATTGCTCGAACTGTTCGAGGGTGATATCTGCGGTGGGTGGCTCAGAATAAAAGTTCAGGCGAGTTGGATATTGCGCTTCTTGGTATGAAGGGTTCGCGAACTGCTTCTTGCGGTGGTCGAGCACGTTGCGCCTTTTGGGCTCGATGCGATTGAAGTCTTGCCGCATCATGGCCGGTGAATCGGACTGGTGCTGCTGGGCCGTGCCGAGGGCGGTTGAACGAGGTGCGAACCGTACGAGTCAACCTCAAGATAGAGTGCTTTGGAGACGCGCCTCGACGCGCTGGCGGTCCATTAAAGTACGAGTAAACTAATTAGGTCGCGTCCCGCGTCCAATCGCGTCGCGTGTGGAGTACGGAGTAACACGGAGTAATACTCCGTACTCTTAGTATTACAGAGTACCCCGTGTCGATTAGTCATCGAGTGCTACCTTGCTCTGATTCGTACCGGAAGGTAAGACCACTGGCCGGCTTACTGAGCCTGATAATCCGCATCGCTCCGTGAGCAGCCCGCATTTCCGCTCTTTCTGCTGCTTCTTCAACTCTCGCGAGATCCTGCGTCCACCATTCCAATCCCCAGCCACTTCCCAACTCCTGGATCCCGCCTCCCGCATGCCGACCGGCCGACTTGGGCCCTAACGCGCCTGTGACGCCGCCCTATCGGCGTCCTCTGGCCTGTTTTCGGCGCATCTAGCCTCTTTCTTTTTCTCCACCTGGACGCCGCTGCCGAATCCCCTCGCTTGTTCATTCGTGTTTTTATGTCCCCGTCCAGCGCCGGTGCTCTCGGTGCTTTTTGTCCATCCGAACGGGCTACAAGTGCGGTTGCGCTTGCTTCCTGTCTGCCCTGTCGCCCTCCGCTACAGCCCCGCCCACTGTTACATCTGGCGCAGCCAACCCCGGCGTCCTGGTTTTGCCACGCAACGTCGCCCTTCCCCTCAGCCTCCAGCTCCACGCATTCCGCTTCTGGTTATCTGGTGCTCGGCTCAGTCAGCGCTGCTTGGCATCCTCTTATCCGGTCGAACATCGCGCACTCTTGACATCTGCCCACACAGCCTGTCCGGCAACCTCAGTTGGCCAGGCTTCCAGTCAAGCCGCCCGGCGCACTCACTATCCTGCTGGCTCAGTGTGCTCTGCTTATTCGCCATGACAGACCGATCTCCATCTGCGTCCGTGCCATTTACGAAGACCGCTCCTGTTGATGCACCCTTCGACACACCCTTTGACGCACCTGCTGCAACAATTGTGGATAACCTCGACACCCACAATGGCGCCGACAGCTCTCTGAACAATAGTGTGCCGACACCACATCTGTCCCAGTCTCCTCCTTCGCCAACCTCCCTGTCGTCCGATCCTCACGATCCTCACATTGCCGACCTCTCCCTACCCCGCTTGTTGACGATAACCTCTCCCGCTGCGACGCCCACTGCGCGCAGCAGCATCGGAGGAACTTTGCGACTGCAGACCGATATTCAGACTATACCATCGCCGGCTACAGCAAGAAGTCCCGACTTCGCCGTAACCCCGACTGCCACAGCCTCCGCGAACTGCATCCGTCCCTCGACGCTTGGATTGCAGCACAAAACGTCTGCCTCGTCACTGAACTGGAATCCCGTATCTCGCACGCCTAGCGTTAAAACATCGAGCTTCCACGGGTTTGGCCCCAATTCTGCTGCTAGCTCGACCGTTCCGAGTCCCGTCATCACGGCCATGGGCGACGTGACTCCGCTCCCGTCGCCACTACTGTCTACCGATTCTCCTGGGCCCTGGAAGAAACTCGGACGTTCGCCGCCTCGCGAGTCCCTGTTTCTCATGGCGCCGACATCGTACGGTTCCGCCATTGTTACCAGCAATGGGGAGTCTTTGTCTGCTGCGTTGACACACATGTCCAAGCGAAAAGCTTACGCAGAATTGCTAGCGGAGGCGAACCGCCAGCCCGACGCCTCAGACGGTACGTTTTCGGCGCCAAAGGCGCACGCCGACCTGAGACTCCCACATACGCGGGAGAGAAGTCTCAGCGAATATGTTCCTGACCCATCGCGGCTACCAAAGCGTGCAATTACCGTGTCTGCAACGCACGCAAAGCAAGCCGGGGAGTCCGGCCAAGAGGATGGAACGAGCGAGCCTCAAATGCGGCGAGAACGAAATTTGTCTGAAGCAAGAGGCCTGACACCGGTCGAGAAACCGCCAACCCCGCCTCCCAGTGAAGCTTTTGCAGTCCACGATGCGACATCTCTGGCAGAGCCGATGGTGGCCCTAGGAAAGAAGCCGGTTGAATATTTTGAGGCAAAGGGCCGGACGGATGGGAAGCGGCGCCGCTGGCGCGCCATCCGGTTAATCGGCCAGGGTACCTTTAGTAGGGTAATGCTTGCCACTAGTCAGATACTGCCGTCTTCTGGCGACGAGGATACTGCCTCAGATCGTCTAGATCGTCTAGACCGTCGGGCGCTCGTTGCCGTCAAGGTATGCGAGCACGGGCCCAGAGGCGGCGCATCTGAAGAACGGATAGAGATGAGCTTGAAGCGCGAGCTGGAAATCATGCAGTGTATCCACCACCCGTCCCTCGTGCATCTCAAAGCGTGGAACATTGAACCCAGCCGCGCCATACTTGTGCTAAGTTATTGCCCCGGGGGTGATCTCTTTGACGTGGCAAGCGCACATCGAGACCTCCTTGTGCCGGCGCTCCTTGCCCGTATATTCGCAGAGATAGTTGGCGCTGTCCAATACCTGCATTCAAGGCACATTGTGCATCGTGACATCAAGTTGGAGAGTAAGTAGTTGCCACACTCTTCTGCCTCTCTCGCACCATTTCCACTTACTGACGTTGGACTCTATAGACGTACTCGTCAACCTGTCCGCACAGGAACTAGGGGACCCGACGAGAGACTGGACTACTTACCCATACAGCATCACAACCCTGACTGACCTTGGTCTCTCACGGCACGTCTCTGATGACGAGAAGCTGGAGACTCGTTGTGGCTCTGACGACTATGCCGCTCCCGAAGTCATCATGGGTCAGCCTTACGACGGTCGGGCTACTGACGCGTGGTCCTTGGGTGTGCTTCTTTATGCGCTCCTAGAAGGCCGACTTCCTTTTGACCCCCATCCGGGGATGAGTGACGCCCATCGCATGCGATCCCGGACAAGTCATCGGATAGCCCGCGTTGAATGGCGCTGGGTCGAGTACGCAGGGGAAGATGGCGACCATGAGGCGGACTTTGCCAAATTTGAAGCGCGGCACCTTACGGGAGCCATGCACATCACAGAAGGCCTGCTAAAGCGCGCACGCAGCCGCTGGACGCTCGGCAAAGTGGCAGCGGAGGCCTGGGTGCGTGGTGCTATGTCTATAACGGACCTTCGTTTCAGGGAAGAGGAGGAAGGGGAGGAAGTGTCTTGAGGGCTGGCTCGTGCTCAGCGAGCTGCTGGCTCTTGTATCCTACTGTAATTTATATCCTTTATGTCCTTTATATCTTTCTATCTTTTCTTTGGCTTATAGACGGATTACTATCGGGAGGGAAAGGGATGAAGAGCCCCGTGTAGAGTCAATGCAACGGAGCCATGGGACCAAACTTATTTGAAAATATTTATTCCATCGGGATGGCCGAATATGGAATACCGCCCATCCAGCGTTCTAACTATTTAGATACATCGTCGTGACAAAACGAAAGAGTTTAGGAAATGCAAAATGCGGGCATCGCGGAAAGCAGAACATAAACCATTCCTAACTCCAGTCAACTTTTTCCCAGCCAGTTTCATTGGTCTCCGTCATAGCGCACTCAGTCGACCTCCTCCATGGCGCTCTCACCGGCCTCAGCATCGGTAGCGGCCTCGGCAGCGGGAGCATCCTCCGTCTCCGGCTCCTCGTCAATGTTCAGACCGAGAGACACCAGCTTGTGGATGCGCTCGGAGAAGCTTGCAGGCTCATCAATGGTGAATCCAGAAACAAGCAGCGACGTCTCAAAGAGCAGCTGAACAATGGACTTGACGGTCTTATCATCCTCACCATCAGCCTCGACCTTCTTCTTGAGCTCCTTGATAATCGAGTTCTTGGGCGATATTTCAAAGGTCTTCTTGGACGACATGTAGCTAGACATGGAGGTGTCGCGCAGGGCCTGAGCCTTCATGATGCGCTCCATGTTGGCAGACCAGCCGAACTGACCGGTGCGAATGGCGCAGGGGGCGCCAATAAGCTTGTGCGAGACGACAACCTTCTCAACCTTGTCGCCGAGAATGTTCTTCAGAGCCTTGGCAAGACCCTCGTACTCCTTCTCCTCAGCCTCGCGAGCAGCCTTCTCCTCATCGGTCTCCTCGAGCTCAAAATCCTTGGTAATGTCCACCAGCTTCTTGCTCTCAAACTCCTTCAGCTGAGTCATGGCGTACTCGTCAATGGGATCGACCAGGAACAGCACCTCGAAGCCCTTCTCCTTCAGGGAATCGAGGAAGGGAGACCGCGAGACAGCCTTAATAGACTCGCCGGTGATGTAGTAGATGTTCTTCTGGTGCTCGGGCATGCGAGTGACGTAGTCGGAGAGCGAGGTCAGCTCGTCGCCGGACTTGGTGGAGTTGTAGCGAAGCAACTTGGCCAGAGCGGAGCGGTTCTGCGAGTCTTCGTGGATGCCCAGCTTCAGGTTCTTAGCAAAGGCAGAGTAGAACTTGTCAAACTGCTCCTTGTCCTCGGCAATTTCGTTGAAGAGCTCGATGGACTTCTTGACAATGTTCTTCTTGATGACCTTCATGATCTTGTTCTGCTGCAGAGTCTCGCGGGACAGGTTGAGGGGAAGATCCTCAGAGTCGACAACACCCTTGACGAAGCTGAGCCACTCAGGGACCAGGTCGGTGGCGTCATCGGTGATGAAGACACGACGGACGTACAGCTTGATGTTGTTCTTCGTCTTCTTCGTCTCGAACAGATCAAAGGGAGCACGCTTGGGGACGTAAAGGATGGCGCGGAATTCCAGCTGACCCTCCACCGAGAAGTGCTTAACAGCCAGGTGATCCTCCCAGTCGTTGGTGAGAGACTTGTAGAAGGAAGCGTACTCCTCTTGGCTAATATCCTGGGGGTTACGCGTCCAGATGGGCTTCTGCTTGTTCAGCTCCTCCTCCTCGATAGTTGTCTCTTTGATCTTCTTGGTTTTCTTCTTGGTCTCCTTCTCCTTGCCGTCCTCATCGTCGCTGACCTCCTCGATCTTGGGCTTCTTGTCAGACTCTTCGGCGGTCTCCTCGGCAGCGTCCTCATCGGGGACCTCCTTCTCAGTCTCCTTCTGAACATGGAGGTAGATGGGGTAGGAGATGAACTCGGAGTGCTTCTTGATGACCTCCTTGATCTTGCTCTCGTTCAGGAAGTCTAGCTGCTCCTCCTTCAGGTGAAGGATGATCTTGGTACCACGGCCAAGCGGCTCACCGTCGGTGTCAGGGGCAATGGTGAAGGTGCCACCGGCGCTCGATTCCCAAACATACTGCTCGTCGTCGTTGTTCTTGGAGATAACCTTGACCTGGTCGGCAACAAGGTAGGCAGAGTAGAAACCAACACCGAACTGGCCAATCATGGAAATGTCGGCACCGGCAGTAAGAGCCTCCATGAACTGCTTGGTGCCAGAGCGGGCAATAGTACCGAGGTTGTTGACGAGGTCCTGAAAGGTGGCGGTTAGTGACACAGCCCAGTATGTTGATATCTGTAGAGATTCAAAGATTCAAAGATGTGGACGGAAGA
Organism: Grosmannia penicillata; assembly: GCA_002778075.1. Taxonomy (NCBI): domain Eukaryota; kingdom Fungi; phylum Ascomycota; class Sordariomycetes; order Ophiostomatales; family Ophiostomataceae; genus Grosmannia; species Grosmannia penicillata. Next base: position 578,697 of record PCDK01000018.1, on the reverse strand, counting down.
CTTACAGCCTTGGTCATGCCGATACCGGTGTCGCGGAGGGTCAAAGTCTTGGCCTCCTTGTCCGGGATAATGTCGATACGGAGATCCTTGCCAGTGTCGAGCTTGCTCGGGTCGGACAAGGACTCGTACCGGATCTTGTCGAGGGCATCGGAGGCGTTGGAGACAAGCTCGCGCAGGAAGATCTCCTTGTTCGAGTAGACTGTGTTGATGATAAGTCCCAGAAGCTGAGAGATCTCAGCCTGGAACTCGAAAGTCTCCCCAGACATTTTGGCGAGTTGAAGACGTGACAGATTAAATATGGTGTGAAGCTGCCGGTATTCTGGTTAGCTAGCGATGAAGCTGAAGATGGGGGATAGAGAGCCAAGAAGCGGGGTGCTTTAGAGTAAATAGAGATAAAATATGCGGAGAGAGGGGCAACGTGTTTGGTGATAGCGATACAAGAAAGCAGAGTGAAGAGGACTTGAGACTTATAAGGACTTACAGATGGCAGGGTTCTACAGCCGTCTAGCTGGCGGTCTTTGTAGAGCTGGCAAAATGTCTTGATAGTGGCGTAGAGGTGAGATTGAAGCGAGAGGATGAAGATGAAGAGAAGAAGAGGAGAGGAAGTGGAAGGAAAGCTCTGTCGAACGTAACAGCTTAAAAAGGCAAGTTTTTCTGGTGGTCTGCAGCCTAGAGCATTCGCTGGACATTCTATGAGATTCTATCTGTTGGCCCGTTTGATTCGCCAGAAAGCCACCATGGTAACCGGCGGCAGCATTCGCACGTGTGATTGGCTGGTTTAGGATGGGGCTGGGGTTGGGGCGCAGAGTGGAGAAGGCATCGAGACGTGCTCTAGTGGGCTGGAGAAGTCAGTGGAACGTTCGTCGTGATTCCCAGCAAGGCTGCTCGTGGAGGTCATGTGACCTGGGACGACGGCGTCCGGAGCCGTGCGTCCGGAGCCGTGTTCGTTCAGTTTTCGAGTCCGATTCCGTCAATTGTCTCTGCTCAAGATTGGAAGTCGACTTGTTTCTGCTCTTGTACTCGTAATGTACACGGGACTCTGCGTTTATTCATCACTGGGAGCCATGAATCTCAGCCACGTCCAGCCGGCGGTAATGCCTGTCCGCATAGCTCAGGCTAAAATAAGGCAGGCCCTTCTCGTCTACGGCTTTGGCGGCCCCCTCGATGATTTCCAGTACCTCGCCGAGAACGATCACGTGGTCCCGCACGGCGACAAGTCCCTGCAAGGGCTCCTCCAGCAGCCGGCATCGGAGTGCAAAGAGAACGCCCGGCCCGCGCAGGAGCGGTTGACGGGCGCCTTGGCTCGGGCGAGGCGGTGCGTGTGGCCAGACCACATGGCAGCCACAGGACTGAAGCTTGCGGGCAGTGCTGCGCGGATGTGCATTTCCCGATCGGAAGACGTCGGCCACGCGGGCTCCGCTGGAGTTCCCCGCTAGAATATGGATCATAAAGTGTCTCGTGCGAGCAATGACCGCCTCTGTCCGGCTCGGCACAGCAATGTTGAACGTGACAGCAGGCGTGGAAGACAGGCTCAGAGACGTAAACGAGGACATTGTCAGGCCAACTGGCAATGCGGTCTCCTCGATACTGCCGGTATCCTCAAAGGCTGTGCACACCACAACCGAACTGGCAAGGTGGCGCAGAAGCAGGCGCATATCTTCTGCATTTGCATTGTTATTTGCATCTGCATCTGCTGCATCTGCAGACATAGGCAAGGCTGGCGCGGCAGATGCTGTAGGGAGCCGATCGGCAGTCTCGGGAAGGGGCAGGGACGCCGCGGCAGCGCCAGTCGCCAGGCAGCGCAGAGGCGTGGCCGAGCCCGTGTGGAAAGCTACATGGGGGGCTTTGCAGACGTTAGACACGGCTCGAGTCTGGCATTCCAGGTTCAAGCATGGGACGTACAGCGCGGCCCAAGACGGGCGCTTCTGGGCTGCACTGGCAGGCAGAAGCCGGAAGAGCGTCGCAGCAGCTCCCGTTCATGTATGTAGGCTTGTCGACAGAGAGACCGGGCTGTGCTCTTCGTCGCAAAGCCACGCACACTGCAGCTTCGCATGCCGTGAATCTGGGGGCGGGTGGACAGAGGGCGCTGGGAGAGACGTCGCGGTGGAAGAGCGCGTCGAGAGAGGAGCGAAGTTTACTCCGTATGACGATAACGATAAGGCGCCGGAAAACCACTTTGTCAGCGATTGAAAAAAATAAATTAGAACCCCCCATAAGCCGTAAATACTGCTAGCGCGAAAACCGTTCTCTGCGATATCAACCTCGACACTGTGAAGCTCCGACGGCCACCCCTCGCCCAAGTCGTCCGCACCGCCACTGTCCTCGACGAAAACCGACAAACGCGAGCGAGAGCGGCCGGTAGACCACCGGCGACCATGTCTACAGCTCTGTGCGGTGTGCCGCGGCGCCTTGCTATCCGCAGCGGCGGCATCCAGTCGGCAAGCCTCACACGACCTGCCTCGGCCGTCCAGGCCAGTCCCCGTTCAGCAGACTCGCGGTATGCCGCTGCCCAGCTTCCGCAGCCGTGGCTGTGGCTGGGCCTGCAGTCGCCTGCGCTGTCCCGCAGAGCGCTCTCGACCACCCCCGCCTGCCATGCGCGCCTGATCAACCGCCCTCAGCGCCCATACCAATTCACCCAGATCGTCCAGCTCTCCGACGGCAGCACGTTCTCGCTCCGTACCACCAGCCCCTACCCATTGCACCGAAGTGCCAAAGACAGCCGCAATCACACCATGTGGCAGCCGTCGGAGAAGTCGCTGCGCAATGTCGAGGTGGACGAGGCTGGAAAACTAGCCGCTTTCCGCAACCGCTTCGGCCGTGGCTGGGACGCCGAAGACCTCTCCGACGATGCCGCTGCTTCTCCGGATGCCGCCGTGTCTAAAGGAGCCAAGCCCGGCGAGTCTGCCGCTGCTTCCAAGCCGGCCGAGGATCCGTTCGACGCACTCGCCGACCTTTTGAGCGGTTACGCTGCCAAGGAGGCACCCATGAAGACGGGTGGACTCAGCGCAAAGGAACAGGCCAAGAAAGACAAGAAGAAGTAGAAGAAACAAGCACAAGACACAGACACAAAAAAAACATATATAATAGACTAGCATGTAGGATAGGCGTTGCAAAAGCACTGCCGAGCTTCTCTTCCACGTGCAATCGACATGACAATACGGTTCTCTCCATGGCCCGCTCATCCCTTCATGACTCATACTCTTCCACGTCAGTCTGAGTCTTCGTCGATTCTCGCCCTGGCCCGGTCTACCGCTGTATTGCCAGCCGGCTTGTTTGCCGGCTGCAGAACTGGCGGTCTGTAGAAAGCGGTCTCGTCATCTTCCGCGTCGAGCTGCATCAGGAACGTCTCCCACTTCTCGATCAGCTGGACAGGATGTTGTGGTTAGCCAAAATGTCGTGGAGTTGTCAACACACACGTCAACACGTCAACACATGCAACGCGTGCAACGTACCTCCTTCTGCGCCTCAACAGAGCTTTCCAAAAAGGTCTCCACGCCGCTCTTAAAGTCTTCCACCTTTTCCCGCTCAAAGCGGTCCAGCTCGTTCCTCATCAAGCGCCCCATGTCTTCAAAGAGCAGCCGTGCTTGGTGCACCTTGCGTTCAGCGTCGGCCACCTCTGCGTTGATTTGGTTGAGACGGTCCTGCTGGCTTTTCCCCTGGCGCAGGAGCTTGTCTTGTGAAGCCTTCCGCTTCTGAAGCTCCGCGTCGGCTGAATGCCAGCTGTAGAAAGCCTTTTGCCGTTGCAGAAAGGCCTGCTTGACACTTCCGATCAAGCGAATGTACTCGTCGATCGTGATGCCAAATGTGAGAACATCCTGCTGCGCCTGCCGCTCGTACACATCGCGGATCGTCGCCTCCAGATCGGAGAGTGCCTCCAGAGGACCGGAAAGCCCCGGCGAGAGCTCGACGGTCGACAGGGCGTGGAGCGAGGCAGAAAAGTCAGCTGCGGCATCGGCCATGGCCTTGCGCTGGCTAACCATGGAATCCATCGCCTTGAGCAGCGATTTGAGCTGGTTCTCCAGTGCATCCAGATAGACCCGACGATCGTGGAACCACTGCGACAAGGTCAGCCAAGTTCCGGCAGCCCATTTCCGGCAGCCAAGATGGCCGGGAGCAAGCCCGGTAACCTACATCATCTTGCTCGACAAATTTGACGCTGCCGCCAACATTGATGCCGAGACTGCTCATAAGGCCCTTGCTCTCGCCGAAATTCGGCTCCTTCCGCTCCTTATGCTTGACGTCTACATTGAATGCCTCGCTCTCAAGGAAGATCTTGACATCCGCGTCCTGCTGAAGCGTCGGATGGGCCGTGATCTTGTTGAGCATCTTTTCGAGCGCCGCCCGTCTCGACTCCACAAAGTTGCTTTCAAACCGGCCCATCGCCTGCTTCTCTGGCGGCGGAGGCACAACAACGCCCGGGCAATTGGTGTGAAGCTGGTTGTAAAGCCATAGAAAGTCGCGGTACCGCCGGTTCACGGTAAACTCAGGCACCTTGTAGGCCTTGGAGGAAGTCTGCGACCATCGTTAGCGGGAATGCAAACCAGCACTCTGCCAGGCACCGCACAGGCACCGCACAGGCGCTGCACACACAGGCACAAATGACTGGTGATATCAACCTTTGTCCGGACACTGTATTCGATGTGGGAGCCGGTGGCACCTCCAATCTTGTGCGGGTCGCCCACGGTGATGGAAAACGAGGGCTTAGCTGCCTGCTCGAGGCTGACGCTGGGCCGGCTCGTGGTCCGCACTGATGTGAACTGGGCGTTGGCCACAGGCGGCGGTACTCTCGGGCCGCGCACGGAGAGCCCGTCGTGGAACAGAGCCCCGTCGTTGTTGGGGTCGTCCAGGTCGTCGTCGATGCGATGTGGATCCGGGGCGCCTCGCACCAAGCCGCCGGCACCGCCCGGCATGGCTGTCCGCACTGGCAGCTCCTTGAGCGGCGGCGCAGGAGGCGACTCCAGCCCACCGAGAGGCGAGCCCGCAGCAGCGCCGTTGTCCGGATCGGCAGAGCTGCTGTTGGCGGCACCCAGCGGGCCGAGGGGGTCGTCCTCGACGGCCTGCAGCCGCGTGGGCTGGGCGACCAGTCGGCGCGGCGTGACACGCGAAGGCCGGGACGTCGATGGCGCAGGACCAGACGCCGGCTTGTCGGCCACAGCAAGCGAGGCAGCCGGAGTACCATCGCCGTGCGCAGCCGATGTCGACGAGGACGACTGCGGCGGCGAGTCGGCCCACGGTGCTTCTTCGAGGGGGTCCATTGGCGCAATGAGGATGGCGGTCGGCAGCGACGGAAGAGGCGCGGAAGAGGCGCGGAGAATGCGACAATGCGTGCGACGATCCGCGCGGACGGCTGCTGTGATTGGTGCGGGGGAGGCGACGCTGGGCGGTCTGGATGCGAGGCGGATGGCCAGATGATCGAGGTCGATGTACGAGTACGAGAAGTTGAAAGCGTTCTACGAGTACGAGTAGCTCTCGGAGCTTGCTGCCTTCCGCACTGTACTCCGTTACCAGCACGTTTTCGTTTCCAGCACGTGTTTTAGCTGTTTTAGCAGGTATTACGGAGTACGGAGTACAGGCACTGGCATAATAAACGTGTTGGTCCAACTCCAGACACAGTGCCGCACTGTCTCTGTCTCTGTACTCGTAGTAAGCTCTAATTATTGAGTATTACGGAGTAGTAATGTAGTCTCCTTTGTCAAATGCGCCATTTCGTTGTCCCAAGCCCGTCGGCCACACTTTTATAATACAGGACGCAATAGTAACAGTCTTTGCACCCTCGTTACCTCATGGATCGAAACACCCGCCAGCCACCACCAGATTCATCCGCGTGAACTCCACCTTGAGCACTGGTGTTTTCTTCGTCGCAAATGCGCTGATTTGGTCTGGCGTGATCATCACTTCCTTGGTCTTCTTCTTCCCAGAACCTCCCACTCCTGCTGTTGCCGCTGGGCCGGCGCCTGCTGCTGCCTGGCCGCCGACCGTGATACTCCGATCCTGCGCTCCGCCGACAGTCACAGAGTCAGACACCACCGCCAGGCCCGTCGTTCCCGCTCCCGGCGCAGCGACCCCGTTCAGAGCCGGAGCCTTGCTCGCGTCTTTCGGCAGATTGACATCCCAAAGACGTACAGTGCCGTCCAGCCCGCCCGACACGAGCACCGTCGACTCTGCACTGAAGCTCAGCGAAGAAATGCCGCCCTTTCCGTGACCGCGACACCGCTTGATGCGGACGCCCTTTTCAATGTCCCAAATGAAAATGTTGCCGCCAGCATCGGCGCTCGCCAGAATTCGGCCATTGGGGGCACACTCTAGTGCGCTGATGTACTCAGCGTGACCCGTGAAAACACGCACGCAGTCGCCTTTGATTACAGACCACATGCGAATTGTCTTGTCCGTCTCGTCGGACGCCGAGAACACATATGTCCCGTTTGAATGCCAAGCGATGGCAGATATGCTCGTATTGTGTCCGACAAGCAGCCGCTGGGCAGAGGCATGGTCCTGCGTGAAAATGCGCGCCGTTTTATCCCAGCCAGCAGTAAGAAAGTAGTGGCCATGAGGACCCCAGAGCACACGGAAGACAGGACCGGTATGCGACTTGTATACGCACAGGCAGGCCCAGACATCTAGACTCCAAAGCCTCACCGTGCCGTCAGCCGAGCTAGAAAGCAACAGCTTGGAGTCTGTTTCGAGCGGTGGCTGCTTCTCGTCAAAAATGTTGTGTTTAAACCCAGCCACAGCGTCTGAGAACGACAGGCCATACACGGGACCAGAGTGGCCAACAAGCTTTCTGTTGTTCGTCTTCTCCGTATCGCCTAGAAGCCTGCTCTTCAAAGCTTTCCCGTCGATGCTCCAAACGCGAATGTACGAGTCCATTGTTCCGTAGGCCGCAAGCTGATGGTCCTTTGAGAAAGCCATGGAAGATACGCTATGAGAAGAGGGAAGCATGTCAGCAAGATAGCAGAGAGCAACAAACGAAAGTTGCAGAAAAGCACTGTAATTGACTCACCTGCCATTCGTATTATGGAATGTGAACATGCATACGGAAACAGGTATACCAACACCTCCCGTGCGTTCATCGATGCGAAACCTATCTCTGTTTTCGTGCACCTTTTGCATCTCCATGGCAACATCTCTGGCGCGAGATGGAGGCAAGGGTAGATCCGCCCTGGACGGTGCGTCTGTGCCTTCTTCCTGCTTGATCTTGGCGTCAAATTCTGACACCAAAGTAGGAACACCGGCAGCTGGCGGCTGCTTCTGGTCCTGCTCTTCCAACTCTGCGCGGACATCGTCTCGCAAGTCAGGTTCCATAGGCAGGGGTCCGAGCTTTAGAGAGGCATGTGCCCCCAGAATGTCGCGATTGCTGAGCCCTGTGAATACGCCAAGAATGCCCTCCTGGGCATCCACATCATCCATATCGCTGTTTTGGGCGCGGCGGGCGATGGCTTCAAAGCTGTAGGGCTCGATTGGGCCACGAGCAGTGGTGTCCAGCTGGCAATGGCTCTGCAAGAGCAGTGTAATGACATTGCCACCAGCATCTTCTTGCCGCTCTAAAAAGTTGAAGAGATGGCCGCTCACGTGCTGATTTAGGGGAATGCGATACCTGTTCTGCCGGTAGATGATGGTGGTAGGGTTTTCAGTAATGTGGACTGGGAGCTGGACAGTATCAAAGGCGCGTATGTCATCGGCATGGTTACTCTCAAATTCGGGCTTGAACTCCTTGAGAAACGCTTTCGATTCTGCGATAAAGTTCTGCTCCACCAGGTCTAAGAACGAGTAGACATACATTGGCCACAAAAGTTTTCTCAGCTCGAACTGTGCAAACCTGTCAGCTCATCGGGAGCATATCAATGCCACTGGAAGTCGTCTTACCTTGTAAAGATCCAAGCCGTTCTCGATCCAGACCTTGAGGAGCTTGAAAGCCTTGGAATAGCGCTCGGGGCCCATTTCGTCCACTCTCCTCCGAATTGGTCGACCCTCTGCATTAACAAGGGCAGACTCTTTTCGAAAAGTCGCTTCTGTTTTGGTAAAGCCTTTCTTCAAGAGGTAGTCCGTGACCTAGAAGATGGGATTAGCAGTAATAGGACAACGTTCACTTTTCATAAAGTTCCGGGTGCCGGTGCTAGTCGGTGACCGAAACTCAGACGTCTGCAGCCAGAAACGGCTGAGCGAGGCTTGACTGATGGTTGCATTCATAGCGGTCATGCCCTGAGCTTGCACGGGCATGTTGGATGTGAAAATGCAAGAGGAAAAGTGAAGTAACCGCGTAAAACAGCCGCTGGCAGCTCAGCAGCTCAGCAGCTCAACGGGTTAGAGGACATAATGAGGATGCGAAATAGGTCTTACAATCTTGTTGAGGTCAGAAGGCGAGTTTGCTGTTGCTTGGCCAGAGCTTGCTTGAGCAGCTGAGGAAGCACTGGCAGCACCGCCGTGCTGACCGCCGTGTGGGTTAGGAGCCGACATGGCTTCTTGCTCTGCGCGTCCAGGTACAGTTGTATACGGCGGTGTTCGGCGGTATGGGAACCTTCGTATTCCCCGTCGGTCGTAAAGATGCCCTCTTGGCCGTGTGATCGGATGCAGCAGATTGGTCTTGTATCATGCCAGAGGGATAAAGAGACGACTAAAGAGTAAGAGGATGGAGACAAGCAAAACACAGCGAGGACGCCGTGTTGACCTGCAGCTAGAACCCGGTGTCCTACACGGACCAGGTCTCTTGGTCTCTGCTTTCACGCAGCGATAGCGGCAATGTATTTTGCGGCACTGTTGGGGATATCTACACTCGTTAATCGGATGCGCGCAAGAAGTCGTTGAGATGGCTGGCCTCTTGATCTTGAACTTTGGCCGGTCGCAAACCGCCCCATATGCTGACTAGCAGAGAGTGTGGTCACGTGCTAGCTTCTTCAACTGACAACTACGATCTGAGTACGAGTACGGAGTACACGGAACACAGTGAATGCCCAAGCTCCTAGACTCGCCCGCACTGTATGGATCGGCGTACTGATTGCGCCTGGCTACGCAGTACTTCGCCCACAACTGTATCACAGCCATCGCATTTCTTGTTGACTATTCTGTTCTTGCACCGTGACGATCGGCACGATCAGCCGGTGCTTGGGAAATGGGCGCGCCGCCAAGTGGCCTGTTGGGCGATGGTCAAGATGGCATTCATGAGCCGTTTACTCTTGCGGAGCGGCTGCAGCAATTGACTGAGATAGATAACGTTGGTTTTCTCCCTCTCCAAGTCTTCGTTCTGTCACGCGCTCACTCCCCTTGCAGGATATCACGGCCCTCTTGTCCCTGACAAACAAGACTCTCCGGCCGCTTTCGTCCCCCATTGTAAGCCGGGGCACTGATTTGGGCGCACCGCCCAAAACCTTTGCCGATCCTGCCGCCATCGATATAAAGGCCCAGGCAGAGTCGTTTAAGGACGCTATGGACTCATTTCTTTCCACCCTGCACTCTGTTGACGTGCAATTAAAGCGGCAAATTTGGGGCTTGGAGGAGGCAGGTATCATCTCCCTGAAAGAACCCAGGGCTGCAGGTGTCTCGCTGGAGCCGAGCGGCGTGGGCGACATTGGGAGCCTGGACGTCGGATGGCTAAACAGTCGGAGCAATAAAGTCGACCGTGACATGGAAGCGGAGCTGTGGACAAATATGCGAACAATATTACAGCAGAGTGGACTGCCTCGAGATACTATAGCTGCGGACAACATGGAGGTGGACAGGTAGCACCCCAGAAAGTTTACTTAGCATTTACTCGAAAAGAAAGCTTGGCGTGGTGCTCGTAGTTGTTCTTGAGGATATCGCTCAGATTTTCGACTTTTCCTCGGCCTGTCTTATGTCCATGAAGTAGATATTCAGTGTAGTTCAAAACAGATTAATCTGCGATATAAGCAACAAAAAGGAACTGTTGTCGTAGATTAGCCATCGTGGAACAGGCTGGATTTCAAAACTAAATAAGCTATTTGCGTTACAAAACTCGCACTACACAGCTGATCTGCATCTCAATATTATACCAAAAAAACCCCCAAAACGAGCAAAAACTTGACGGTGCCAATCCAAGCTTGTAACATCATTAATCCCTCGATGTCTCAAACCAGAAATCTCTTGCTCCCTTGTAAAAGTGGCGGGTTTGTCTTGATCGTCATGATAGACCATGTCGGGGCATACTTGAGCGCTTCATCCGCAGCCGGTACGGTCCCAGGCGTATTAATGTCTGCCCACCTGCAAACAACGGTACCGCTCAGTGACTGGCTCGCAGCTTCTTCGCTGTCGGCCTCCCAATCCACGTCCACCGCCCACGGCGTTTCCCAGTCTCGACGCCAGAGGGTTATCTCTGCAAGTGTCCAGTTTGCTGCGTCAGGCGCCCAGTGGAAGCGCGAGTCCCAACCCAGGCTTCCCCGAACAAAGACATCTTTGACGGGCCTCTCGAAGCGTATTGTGCAGGATTTGCTGTCGACTGCATTAATTTCGAGCATGGCCTTCCGATCAGGACCGGTACGTGAAGCATTGACGGTAACAAGGCCGGCGTAATATTCAGCAAAAGGCCTATTTGCGCCATCAAGGTGCGGCTCGAGTCCAGAGCCATCATACATGCAATCGACCAGGCCGTTCTGTCGACCAGAAGCCGGAACGCACGACCAAGGTCGGCGTGAAGAAGATGGAAGACTGGCTTTGATCATATCCACGTACCCTTCGTAGCCCGTAAGTACGACTGACGTATTTCCTGTATCTGCCGAAAACACTTGTCTGACGTAGAATTTAAACGGGCTTGCCGCAGAGAACGGAAAGATTGTCAGGCAGTAGACCAGTGAGCCTGCAAAGACAGCAAAGAGAAATAAAGGCAGATGGCGTGTGACGCGATGAATAAAGGGAGCTAGAGGCAGTAGCAAGAATGTGATAAAGAAGACAAATAAGAGGTACGGCATCAGCAGGTTAGACCCATCTATCCCCGTCTGGTGTACCGCTGATGCAAGAGCTAGGCCAAGTTGTGCCGTGAGGATAATATTGAAGGGCCCGAGAATCAGGAATTGGGCCAACCAAGTCCAGGTAGGTAGATAGCCAGACCAACTTTGCTCAGCGCCAAAAAAGGTGGTATCTTCTTTCGCCTCATATAAACGGGTAGCGTCAAGAAGAGCCGCAACAGATCGCCGGTAGCCGGTAGAGAACGTCGTCAGCCGACCTGTTCGAGCATTGCCACCAATTAGAGGGCTTTGTTCTGTTGGCAACGGGTCATCGTTGTTGGACTGGCTGTCGTGGAGACTGTGCCCATTTGCCGAGTCATTTGGACCGGAATTGGAGGCATCGTTGTCGTGATACGTCAAGCTTCCTCCGTCTTCTTCGCCCATATTCACGAGATTACTGGCAAATGTAGCCTTCTTCTGCAGGCTGAATATTTCGACCAGAGAAATAGTCAAAGCCAGGAAAACACTAGACGCCCAGAATGCAACAAAGTATCCGGAGGCAATACGATCGCGATCCTCCAGGACGGCGGTCATCAAAAGGAGAGCCCATGTGATGACATACAGCCACAACATGGTGTATGATCGGTGAAGGGCCGATGGGCGGAATGCGTTGGCTCCATACATAACAGCCCAAAACACGACATAAAAAAGAGATGTCATCATGGCCAGTCTGTGGTACTGGTGTTAGCGCAGGCGTGGAAGACCCCGGGTTTGAGACGGGTCAAATATGAGTTCATGAAACGTACACGGCGTATAGGTTGCTGTGGATAATAAAGGGCTGGACCTTTTTCAATAGCAAGGCCGTGCCAACCAAGACGCATTCCGCAACGGCAAAGGCAATTGGGAAGCGAAAAAACCCTTTCCAGCCGTCGGTCGAAGCTCGGATAGCGGCCTCGGCTCCCCCTGACACAGCAGAGGCTGAAAACATGTAGTTCTTGTCAATTTTGTTGAGAGTATAGAAAAGGGTACCAAGAACGATCGGAGAAACTATTAGGATGGTTAGGGACCACGCAAACAAGCCTCGTAAGGCAAACAGGGCCAAGCTGCTGCCAAAAAGGTCGAACCAGACGCCGTCTGTGGCTTTTTTGGACAAAGCACGATCACCGGCACTTCCAGAAAGACTCCTTGTGGATTCCAGGGCGCTGGACAGCATGTGCCAGATGCTATCTTTGGATGTGTGTCTGCGGTCGTCCTGACCAGTGTGATATCTCGCTCTGGGCCTGAAGAATGATATATCAAGACCACGATAACCGAGACTATCGACCCAGACTCGGTAGTCCGTTTCGCTGCGGATCAAGCCTAACTTGAAGCTGTCGCTGGAGAACACTGTACTGAATGGGTGCGAGGTGCCCTGATAGGCACTCACGACCTCCAAATCGGTCGCACGAAAGAGAATTGCCTTCCCACCCGCACCGGCACCTTCGAGGTTTACAAACGTGCCGATAAACGGTGACAGCGGGCTGTTTACAAAGGCACTGGCGCCCAATAAAAAGTCCTCTTCAGCATTGTTGAGCAGCACAACCACGCCGCGTCGAGGCTGGTGTCCTGGCGTTGTGAAATACCGGACCAGTTGCAGTGCCGAGACAACGCCGACACCGTCGTCCGTAGCGCCATACCCCGAGGTAACCGAGTCGAAATGGGCGTTGACCAGAACCAGCTTCTTGTCCATCGGGAACTCCTCCGAGGCGGACTTCCACCAGTCTCCGGCCTCGTCCTTTGTCCCGCGGATGTAGACATAGACGTTCGTCCCTTGGTAGTGGACAGCAGATCGTTGGCCGTCGGAAGAACTACTAAAGAATGTCACGTTGGAGAGCATGTCGTCAAAGACCACAGCATCTGCGTCAACCCTGGAAGCCATGGGGTTTTCTTGTTGAAGTCTTGTGCTGCAGTAAGGAGGCCGGGTTAGCGAAACCCGCTACCATCAGGCACTCTATCGCACAATCGCAAGAAGCTCACCTGACACGGTCCATCTGCGTCTTCCATATGACTCCGTTATCGTCTAGGATATCGTGGATACGCTGGAGGAGAAAAGAGCGAACATTGTCGTTTGCATGGCTGTTCGACGGGTGGTAAGTCTGGGTCAGGGTTCCCAGATCATCCCACGCCTGCGAAAGACTGATGCCTTTGGGGAGAGCCGATTCGGATGGCGCACTGGGGACTGATTCCTGGGTGACGATGATCGGCACCAGAAGTGCAATGTAGACGATGGTTGTCCAGAGGGTGACCTGCGCTGGTCGAAAGGCGAACGGGTTGGGAACCGCCATTGTGCTGAGCGCGAAGAGGGTGGGGGAGCAGCGGCTGCTCGAAGACTGCTCTAGCCCACGAGTGCAAGCCCCGAGATTCCGCTCACTTTGTACGAGTGTCGGCGGTGCGTGCTTTGTCGTGACAACATTGGAGTTACGAAGGGGAGTTGAGAATGCTATTAAGCTGGCGGAAGCACCACCTAATTGGCTTGTGGTGGCGCGACATGCCGGGTGGTCAAAGCGCCTCCGATTGCGCGCCCTGTTGTACTCGTGCATGCCGTGTTCAATGCATCTAGCTTTGATATGCCAACTCGATTGTAGCATACCTTGATACCATGAGTGGGCGGACGCAACAGTGCTTCTATTTCTTATCTGCAATACCCCTGTTTCCATGGCCATAAGATTTGCACACGTTCTTCTACGTTGCTCATTCTCCATCTCTACATATTGAACTATTCGGAGGATTGTCTTTATAATAGACATTCGCAACAGTGTAACCGTATACTATTACCAATTTGTGTGCCAGCTACAGTCACAAGTTGTCCCAAGTATGGTGATCGGATAATAGGAGCGTCATTACTGAAGAATAAACATTTCTTGGTGCTATGGACTTGCAGGTGGTACCAAACTGGCACGACAACTGAGACTAGATGAAAGCACAAATCTGCCCTACCTAGACCTTTCTAGTTTTCTATAGTTAGTGACATAGGCCCGGACAAGCAGGTAGCAGAGACAAGTAGTCCCGGCCCCAGTCTCTGCGGTCTCCCAAATCCAGGTCCGGAAAAGGAAATGTGGCAAAACAAAATATAAAACACGAGAAACAACAACAAAGATGATTGCAAACGTAAAGCAAAAGCAAAAGCAAAAGCATAAAACGAGGCCAACACTGACTGCCATGTATCGCAAGCCTCGACGTTACGCGTTAGTGCTTCGAGTTAGTCTCTGATAGACTTGATTGTCAGAAGTCCATCAGCATTAGTAAGCATGCCCTGTCCTACGCTCCCGGTGGAGGTGGCGGAGGGGGCAGATCACTCGGTGGTGGCGGCGGCGGAGAGTTACCCGGAGGCGGTGGCGGTGGCGGAACTGCACCTGAATACTGCTGGATTAGAGCGTTAAGACCACTGGCAGAAGAGGAAGCCCCAACACCAGGGACACCAGAGGGGGGCGGTGGCGGAAGCCCGGAGGGAAGTCCCGGCGGGGGGGCCATTCCAGGAGGCGGAACGCCGTAACCAGAATAGCCGGAGTAAGATGGTGCCCCGGGTGCTTGGTGCCAAGGAGGCGCCGAGCCGCTGTTTGCACCGCCAAAACTGCCCGATCCACCGTTGTAGTCGCCGCCGTTGCGATTGTCGTTGCGATAATCGTTGCGATAGCCACGGTCCCGAGCCCACGGAGCAGGCCCGCCGGAATTGCTAGGACCACTGTCATGATCTCTGTCATTGTTGCGTCGCCAGGGGGCCGGTCCTCCCGTTGGCCCTCGCTGCCAAGGCCTGCTGCCATCCCCATTGCCATCAGGGACAGGGGGTGCCTCAATCCGAGCAGGTGGTCCAGAGCTGCCGCCGAGATCTTGCATGAGTTGCTATAAAGAAAGAAAGTATTGTTAGTATTGTGTCGAATGTACCGGTATACAAAATCATAGAGGTGAGCTGGAGCAGTAAAACATAGTGGCTCGGACATACCTCGTATTCACGGTCGACAACATCACCACCACTGCCAAGTCCCAGCCGGCCTGCAGGCCGTCCTGGACCTCCAGGCCCAGAGTTGCGCCAGTTCGATCCTCTGGTCCTATCTGGGCAGTCTCGGGCCATATGGCCAGCATTGCCACAGACCCGGCATATTATGTTGGCCGTGTAGTTCTGCTTCTCAGGGCAGTCGTACTTGCGATGACCGATTTGCCCACAGTTCTGGCAGGCCTGGTTTTCGTCGTCACGTAGCGTGCCGTTGAGCGTAGCCAATTCGCGGAGCTGGTTGCGCTTCAGTTCGTTCTGGCCCTCCGGTATCGATGCAGCCTGTCCGTTACATCAGTCAGAGGTCTGCTCTGTGTAGTGCCAATACTAGAAAGGGGCAGGCAAGGGGAGGGACTTACCGTCTCAATGACGTTGTGAATCAGGCGCTTGGCCTTTTCAACCTTATCCTCTGTGTCGGCCATGATAAGACAATGAAGATCCTCTTCCTGGTTACTGGAATGCGCCGCATCGGACCGGCCTATAAGAGTCAATACTAACGATGTTCAATAATCAAAGCAATGGGGTACAACATACCTTTTCCTTCTTTCACAGATCCTTTGCCTCGGATGGCAATTTTGGCGCCAGAATCCCTCTCCATTTCCTTCAACGTATTACCTCTGGGCCCAATGAGTAGTCCGACTTAAGTAAGGAAAGATCCAGTGTTAGTATCCAGACGTTGATAAGAAATTGAGAGCAAAGCAGCGTCAGATTCAAGTTAGGTTCCATCTCAGCACAAAAATGGCTTGCACGGAGACATGCAAGTATTGACGCGCCTAGTATTACCCGGGAAAATCGACGCGCATATGGGGAAGAGGGAGCTTAATTGGGGACAAGGCAAAGGGTGGGGATGGTTAGAAAGGTTAGAGGGTTAGCAATCATACTGAAGTTAATTTCCGGATAGTCGTTGACGGGTACGTAGACCTTTTCTTGGGTCTTGGTGGGCCGGCGGTAGTCCTGAGGAGGGTGATAGTTGGGAAAGATCTTCGATGCCTTCTCGACCAACTTATGCCGCTCCTCTTCGAGGCGTTTCCTGTAGCGGTACTCCCTGGTGTTGATACGGCGACCATGGTTATCGTATTGGGGAGCTGGCGAGGGGGACCTGCAAGTGCCTGTGTTAGAACAAAATTTGTAAAGGAGCGCGCAAAAAAAGTGCGAGATAGAACTGAAGATATACGCACCGGTCTCCGTCAGCTGGAACGACGTCGTCAATCTTCAGCTTCTGAGTGATCTCTTCAATGCGCAAGTGAAGAGTGTACGCATCGAGCTGCTCGCTAGTCATGTTTGCCAAGATAGCGGTCGGAAGTCCCATGAGACCGGCGGCCTTGTTGTCAGCAGCGTCGCCCCATCGGTTGCGCTTTTTACGACGGCGAGGCTCATCGCCGTTGGACCCTGGAAGAAAGACGTTAGCAGTGCGTTTCCACGAGCTCGTACCAGTGAAGAGATATGCAGTAGAAACTTACTTGGCTCCGGGCTCCGACCGCGCTTCAGATCGCGGTCATCGCGGTTATCTCTGGATCGGTCGTGATTTCTGCTTTTGAGATCGTCATCGCGCTCGCGCTCAGTATCTTCACCGCCAAAGCGTCGCGTCTTTCCAAGAGGGATGTTATTCGAGCCGGTTATTCCTTGGTTTCGCCAAGACATGTTGAGTATGGACTGTTGAACAGCGCGAATGCAGATGTCGAGGTCAAAAGAGGTTGTTGAGTAACAGAATATGGCAAGGGGCGAAATTTTGAAATGACTTTCTACGTCTATGATAAGCATCACGTGGAGATTACAGGGCTTACTCACCACATTAAGCTCTCCTGTCTAAGGAATACGAGTACAGTAACAGTGGGGCATGGCACCGGTAAGATAATCTTTTTTTTCGAGGTACGAGTACAGTAATTCCATCACCATGCTACCGACTCCATAGAGAGTTCCTAATGTCCTTCGTACGTTAGTGAACTCTAGGCGACCTTACTATTCCCTGGCAGGTGGCGTCCGCTTGCGGACACAGGACTCTTACTAGGCACAGACTATACATGCGCGGGTTTGTGGCAATTCGAGCTTGTTTTGTGCATATCAAAACTCATATGAACGTGAATTTTCATCTGCCAAGTCGACTAAAGGACATACTAATTATCATCTCTAGCCGGTGCTTGTTTATTTCTTCGCATCCTCGGCCATGCCTTTCTGGACCCAGGCACGACCCGACTCGGCCTTCTTATCCAGCTCGGCCTCTGAGAGCTTGTTCAAATCTAGTACCGTGTGCGGGCTTGGGACATGGCGACCAATCTCCACACCGGGACGGCTGAGAAGTTTGTCTAGCCAAGCCTGCAGGTAGGGCATATCGTCGAGTGAAACACCAGCCCAGTCTAAGAGCGTAATGTATTAGCGAAGCGATCAAAGAACAGTGACCGACGTGTTTGGTAGGTTTGGGGTGACACACTATGCGCAGCAACCCAGCCCCAGCAGCTGATATCAGCAATAGTAATTCTATCACCAACAAGAAAGCCTGATCTAGAGGACTTCAGGTGCGTGTCCATGACGTGATAAAGGCGACGAGTCTCGTTCCGGTACCTGCAGTTCAGCAGTGAGTAGAAGATAGAGAGAAGGACAATGGCACCAACGGGGCAGAGAAATACCTATCAATACCGTATTGTATTTTTTCCGGTGCATACCCTGTTATATCAGTGAGAATAGGACAAGGCGACACGGCCCGCGGGCTCGCACTCACGAGAAAAATGGTTGGCTTGGCCCTGCATGGGACCCAGGCCCCCCATTTGCCAAAATAGCTGCGAGAGTTAGTGGCCTTACGTGAATGGCTGCAAACCGCAAAGTTGTGGATTCGACTTACCCAGCTGTTCACCTCATAGTACTCCTTGGAGCCTTGAGGATAAGACACCTTGTGCTCAGTGTCGTAGCGTTCCACCAGATACTGAAGAATAGCGCCACTTTCGAAGATTCGGATGGGCGTTCCGTCGGCAAGCTTGTCTGTTAGGGCTGGAATGCGGCCATTCGGGTTGATCTCGAGAAACCACGGCTCTTTTTGTATGTTTTTGCTGATATCGACAGCGGTGACCTGTAGTTGTTGTCAGTATACGTGCACGTGGCGCGATGGGTCCTCATTTACTTACCTTGTACGGCAGACCAAGCTCCTCTAACAGGATAGACACTTTGATGCCGTTGGGCGTCTGCGCCGTGTAGAGGTGGATGTCTGAGGTGGCTGCCATGCTATCTGTGCTTTCAGAGTGGGACTTGGAGTTTTGAAGCACTCTGTGGGGGATGGACGTTTTGCTCTTGACGTGGAATTGATCAGAGCGATGAACGTTTCTCTTATCTTCCTGCTACGAGTTCACTTGTTCCTGCCATAGCAGGCTGCGTACTACGGGATAGGAGATTGGTAATAAGCTTGATTAGAAATCACAGCGAGGGGCTATTTCTACGCAGACCCACCGGCACAGTTATAATGCTTGCCAAGTCAGCGATGCTTGGTTGTCGTCAGTTTTCCGGGAGTTGGGACGTGGCCTACTTCACGAGAGACCCAATGAACATCTGAGGAGTCCAGATATCTCCAGACAGCTGTACGGAGTATTATGACCGACACGTGACCCACGCTTCTCTGTAGCAAGACCAAAGGCTACTTTGACTTGTACATGCGCAACAGCTTCGTACAGCCAATACTGCGGCCACCTGCAGATGGCGCAGGGCGCATGTGTGGTGGCACGTGGCACAGCGGCTTGACCAGTGTCCAGTGGTACCTGTACGCGATCTCGTATCGTAACACGGCGACCACGCACGGAGTAATAAACAGCTCGTGTTTGTGGACATCGACGCGCGACGACGCGCTGGCTTCGCGCCTTCAGCATCAGCTCGCCGGGGCTGCGATTGGTCTGCCGGCCACTCGCATGGCACGCTCGTTACGGCCGTTTCATGTCCTGCTCCCATATCTGCTCCTTCTTATCTTATGCGTGTTTTTGTCTGCCGCGGCGCCGCCGTTGCTGTCCGACTATTGTTTCTTTTTCGGCCATTTGCGCTGCATCTGTCTGTCGTTGGCATTCCCTCGTGCTCTGTCAAATCCCGCCCCACCGCGACCGGACCGGGGTCTCCTCCATTCCTGCTGCAACCTCACGACGACCTCCGGCACTGCGCGCGGGCGGATCGTGCTGATCATCGAGCCTGGCGATCGTCTGAGCCTCGATTTGCGGCTTGGTACGCCTCGGCCATCCTCGTGCCTGGCCCTTCTCTTTCCGGACAAGCCTCGCTGTTGCCACTGGGCGCTGTCCCTGGCTCCTTCCCGGCACTACTCGTACTCGTACCTGCCCATCGAGCCTTCCTTGCTTCCTTGCGTCTTCCCAACCTTCACTGGCTCCTGCCGCGGGTCTCATTACGCCACCTTGCGTCACGTCGACTGTGCGTGCCCGACGGCTGCGTTCGTTTCGTCCGCGTTCTTGCCTCGCGAAAGTACGAGTGCTGTGCGCTCCTGCCTCTTCTCCACCTGCCAACCCACGGTTGCCGTTCGCTCTTTCCCCGTCGACACCGCGTCGTCGCTCCTGCCAACTTCTGCCAGGTCTGGCTTTCACCGTGTTTATTCAAATACGAGTATCCCAATATCGAAACACGGCTCGCGTCGCCATCTCCGCCGCGTTTTTGCCTGCATATCGTCCGCCGTCGGCCTCAATTCTCTCGCGACGCCTACCTCGGGGCAGATGACCATGCTGGATCTCGTCCCGGCTTCCTCTCGTTAAAAGACGCTATACTTATTACTTCTCTTCTCTCATTCTCTTTTTTTATACGTTATCTGCATTTCTACCGCCGCCATGGCTGCTCAGATTGCCATGGCCTCTCGTGGCCCCCTGACGCCTTCTGGCGAATTCCGAATTTCGAAGAACTGCTACCGCTACTACACTGTCCCCGTTGCATGGGCTGCGCCCCCGACACCCCAGGACTCGCAGACATCCAGCAGTCCGCCGCAATCGCCGCCGCAGGCTGACGCTGCTCTGCCTGCCGCCCATGACCTTGACTCGCTGAATGCTGTGGACATTTCGGGATCGCCTGAAAGCCCTGAGCGACCTGAGCCTCCTGACTGTACAGAATTTGCGGGCCTCCCAGAGGTCGCAGCACCCCTAGGCAGCACCCCCACTATAACATCGGGCGAATGGGCCATGGAGCTGCCCGCCGAGGTCATCGAGGCTGGCCAGATGGCGCAGACCGCACGCCGCATCTCGCCCTCAAGCGTGTCTTGTGGCCGCCGTAGCGCTGGCCACGATAACCGCATGCAGCAGTGGCTGAATGAGATCCCGCTGCCTGTATCACCGCAGGAGCGCTACCTGCAGGGTCTCGATCCGGCTGCCGACCACCCGCTGCACCCGCGGCCACTGCAGGTGTCGGCCGTGGGCCGCCAGCCCCATCCTCGCCTGGACATCCGTGGCGAAGAGGGCAAGCCGCCCACCCGGTTCCACACCGAGGCTGTCGACGACAAGGAGAATATCGGCGCGAATGCCAGAGTAAATATCCCCAGCGAGGACGCCTTGCTGCTGAGCCCTAGCAAGAAGCGACACATTGTCGTGGACCAGCTGGAAGAGCCACTGGCCCGGAAACGCACCAAGATGCTCGGCCCTGTACGACGCTTCTCGCGCAAGGTGTCCTTGTCGCTTGTTCTGTCGCCAAGCCTGGATGACGAGAACGTCTCTCAGCACGGACGCCGGCGGGACAGCCTGTCTCTCGAAGAGCTCGAGGAGGCTGCCAGACAGAGCGAGAATCAGCATCGCCTCAGCCAGGCTGGCAAGCCGCTTTCGCACCGGAGCAGCTTCCGCATGTCGCTGTCGAAGCGCCCGGGGTCCATGCGCATGCCCGGTGCCGGTGCGCTGTCGGCCTCAGCCTCCCTTCGGCGCATGATGTTTACCAAGGCAGCGCCACCGGCCAGTTCCGCTGCAACAACCCCCTTGATCACCTGGGCTGACGGCAGACCGGATATGCTCGTCAATATTGCTCTCATGGGTGATGCCCTCGTGGGCAAGTCGGCTCTGGTCCGGTATGTCTCTGGCGCGTTTCCATGAGGACACAATGACGTCAACTCGAACTCGCTGACAATCCCGTGGTTCTCTCTAGCCGTCTTACTTACGGATCATTCCCGCAGTCTTATACCCCCAGTGGCACGCAGGAACACACGCTGCGGTTAGCAGTGGACGACACGCGCGTCCAGGTCAACATTACAGAGGACGGCAGTGCTCGCGACCCGCGGCACCCAAGTGTTCTGGCACTGGGCTGGTACAGTGTTGTGGTCCTGTGCTTCGATATTGGCAACCAGAGCAGTCTTCAAAACCTGCAAAAGGTGAGAAGGCTTATCAGGCCTATTATAAGGAGCGCGCCGGAAGCTAACACCGTGCAGTATCGCAACGAAATATCGATGCACGAGGACAACGCCATTGTGGTGCTGGTCGGGCTGAAGAAAGATTGCCGCCATCGTCTCCCTCCCCTGAAGCTGTCATTTGAAGAGCAGCCGGCGCAGGTCTCGGAGGACGAGGGCCAAGTCTTGGCCGAGAAGCTGCACTGCAATGCTTACTTTGAGTGCTCGTCGCTTTCCTCATGTGAAGGCATCGATGAGCTCTTCGCCCACGTTGTGCGCGCGGGCGTGGACCTGCAGCGGTCTCGTGACAAGAAGATGGCCCGCTATCGGCTTGAGAGCTCTGTCGACAAGGGCATGGCCAAGATCGCAGATGGGGTACGGTCTCTCTTTCTGTTTCAGGGGAACTGAAAGCGTGCCGGTCTCTGCTCTGCAGCTGCATACAGGGCTGTATGCTATGAATGTGTACGGATCCCGATGTGCACTATCAATTGGGCACCATCAGGACGGATGGGCACTTTGGACGACTTGCCGATGCCATTATGGCCTTGAGTGTACGGACTATGTACGGGCGTGACGTGTGGCACTTGTGTCTTGGACTTTGGAGGCGCCATTGGTTTGGTCACGGCGGCCAGAGGAACGGAAAAGGGAAAATGAAAGGGTGTGTATGATTATTGGAACAATAGGCCTTGGCATTTTATTCGTCGTTCTAGAGTGAAGTCACGAACTCTCAGAAGCCGGCGACGCATGGGTGTCTGCTTACTCATCTGTTACCTAATTGAGTCAATGGTGCTGGGAGCGTCTACGTGTACAGGCCAAAATATACTACATGTACAGGCTACTACATGTACAGGCAAAATAACCCACTTCAATGAAATGCGATAATACTATTGGCTAACCGTACACATCCTGGACTGCCAGAGACCGTAGCCAGAACGTAGTACTAGCAGACTGGTGGGCTGGCAGACGGGTTTGGCAGGTAGGCTAGCCGTTAAACAATTTTTTCGTGAGCGAATGCAAGCGAGCAGCCAGCGCAGACGCAGATGCTGAACGTCGTGATGCTGACCCTACTAGGCTGGATACGCTGCGTACTAACGATCGAATGGTGAGACTGATAGGAGAGTACGCCCTAGCGACAGCGTTTATCTAAAGCCTCCTGTTCATCACGTTCGTTAATAGCCATTTCATTCATCTATTTGTACGGTTAGCCAATGGTATTATCGCATTTCATTAAGGTGGGTCATTTTTTTACCTGTACATGTAGTAGCCTGTACACGTAGTATATTTTGGCCTGTACACGTAGACGCTCCCAATGGTGCTGTCTGTACGAGTATGCTGTCTGGCGGAGCAGCACGTGACGTCAGCTTGACAGACATCGCGTCTCAGGTGACGTTGTCCTTGCATTGGCAATGGCCTGACACAGCGCAACACAACGACATGGCCGATAACCGCGGTGACCACGCCGGCCATCGGAGTGGGAGCGGGCAGTCTCGGCCGTCGGCAAGCCTAGGCCTCGCTCCGGGCGCCGGACGCCCAGCGCGGCCGCACGCACGGTCGAGCGCCGCGGCGACGCGACATGCAGCAACCGAAATGCTTCCATTTGCAACGCCATCGATATCGATTGCGGTGGCGCCGTTTCCGTCTGTAGCGGTGGCTGAGCACCCGCCGCTGCATCTCATGGTGCGGTTCCTCTCGCTGGCGGACATGCCGGTGGACATTGACAAGCCGCACCAGACGACGGTCGGCATGCTGAAGTCGATAATCCGGGGAAAGCTGATGCGGCGGGAAGAGGATGCGAAGAAGGAGGCAACGGAGGCAGCAATGGCAAAGGCAGCAAGGGCGGGAGAGGACGACGTCGACAGCGAAGACTGCGACGACAGCAAAGACAGCAAAGCCGATAGTGAAGACGAACGTGAAGACGAAAACGAAGACGGAAAGAAGGACAAAAAGACAGCGAGACAGCCAGCCAGACAGACCAAGCACGCAGTCAAGGCTTCGGCCGAGGCCGAGGACGCCGTGCCGCCGGCGCTGCGAGATGCGCACCGGCGGCGGCTGCGCCTCCTTCACAGCGGCAAGATCCTGGCCGATGACGCCGTGCTGAGCCGCGTGCTGCGGCCGCTGCCACCCCTGCCGACGCCACCGCGCGCTAGGGCGTCGTCATCGCCGCGGCCGGGCGCGGCAGCCGGAGCGGGAGCCAGCGCGCTGCGATCCCTGGGGCCGCTGGGGCCGCTGGGGCCGGGGCTGCCACTGCTGTCGTTGCCGCCGGCGTCGCCGTCTCCGGGGCCGACGCACCGTAGCACGCCCGACGTAGCGCGCGTCTACATCAGCTGCAACATGGACGACATCTTGCCGGATAAGGAGATTATGACGGAGCTGCTCGCGGGCGCGGACACGCCGCCGCTGCTTAGCCGAGCGGACGGCGCGACCGAAGAGGACGGCAGCAGCGGCGGTGGCGAGGAAGGGGAGGCCGCGCGTTTCCTCGGCCGGCAGCCGGGACGCGTTGCCTGGCTGCCCGGCACGACAAGGCCGGCACCGGCAGGTCGCGGCGCGCAGGGCGCCCTCCAGAGCACGTCACCCTTTGTACGTGCGGGCGGTGACAGCGGCGACGGCGGCAGCAACACGGGCGATGCGCCATCGACAACAACGGCGCCGCGCGGGTTCGACCGGCTGCTGGGCCCGGGATTCTCGGCGGCCGAGGTCAATCAGCTGCGGCTGCAGTTCCGCAGCATACAGGCGACGCGCTTTACGCCGGACGCGATGCCGTCGCCGGACACGTTGCGCGCGATGGAGGAGCAGTGGCTCGAGAGCGGCAGTGGCGGCGGCGGCGGTGGTGGAAGCGGCGACGGCACGGCGCGGGCAACGATGGGCGAAGACGGGGCGCCGCTGCCCGAGGACGACTTTGCGATGCCCGGGCTGCTGGAGGTGATGGTGCGCGCGATGCTCATGGGCTTTGTGTGGCCGCTTGGCACGGTGGGCTGGCTCGCGCGTGAGCCGGGGCTGTGGACGCGCAAGTGGCAGGTATTTGCGAGCTTTGGCGTGCTGCTGAGCCTGCTGATCGGGTCGATCAAGACGTTGGCGGGCGAATGGTGACGGCACGGACAGGGACGGCGCGGATGAGGAGAAGAGAGAAGAAAAGGATGAAGATAGAAGAAGAAAGGAGGAGGACCATGAAGAAGGAGAAGGAAAATAGGGATGGGGAAGGAGAAGGGAAATAGGGATGGAGAAGGAGAAGGAAAATAGGGATGAAGGAAGACGGAAGAAGAAAGACAAGAAAAGGGACAGCGGCGTTTCGGTTGGAGTCTTTTCCATGGCACGTCGGCAGACGTCTCGAGTCGTTTCCAGCAGCATTCTCAGAGTAGCATAGACCAGCGGCGCAAGGCAGCCAGTTTGCTTATTGTTTACTACATCGGCGGCTACATAATCATCATTCTTGTTCTAGCTACCGTAAACGCATTGTGCATCCCCAGAAACCGCAGTCCATTTCTTGTCCGTCGTGCAGTGGTATCGAAGCCAAGAGCAAGAACACCCAATCTGTAATTTATAGCGAGAACTAGGAGAAACAGTGTCGCAATGAAAAAGTCACGCCGGCTCTGTCGCAGCAAAATGACGGCAATTCGCAATAGAGATAGCGCAGACTCACAGCTCCGGCCGCGCTGCCATCCACTGCGACTTGGCCTCCGAGACCGCGTGGGCACACGCGTCGAACACGGTCGCCGTCGGCAGTGCACTGAGAGACTCGACTGGGGTCTCTTCTGGCACATCGTCGGCCTCACTTGTCTCCGATCCGAAAGTCCGCTCTGCGTCTGATTCTGCCTCCTCGGCCGAAGCGGCCGCGGCTGTCACAGCCTCCGTAGGCTCGGCAGCCTCGGCAGCCTCCTCGATGGACTCTGCCATGGGCTCGGAGGCCCCTGTGAGTTGTGCCTCGTCGACAGCCGTTTCATCCGCCACATCCGCCACATCTGCGAGAGTGGCAGCAGCCTCGGCCTCATCCGTCTGCGTCGCCTCGGCCTCGGCGGTTGCAGCCTCCGTAGGCTCGGCAGACTCCATGTCCGAGGTCTCCAGCGCTGCCGCCGTATCGACCGACTCGGACGGCTCGACCGGCTCGGCGGACTCGACCGACGTGGCCGGCTCGTCCGCCTCCACCGGCTCCACCACCGCCACCGTCGCTGTCGCCGTCGCCGTCGCCGTCTCTGTCACCGTCTCGTACACCCGCACCGTCTGCTTCTGCGTCACCGTCTCGACCTCCACGACCGCCGTTGTCGTCGTGTCCGGCAGCGCCGTGTATGCCATCGGCGCCACCGGCGCCATCGCCGCGGCCTGCGGCACCACCGGCATCAACGGCACGCCCGGCGACATCCCCATGACAGACACCGCTGGCACCGCCGGCACCGTCGCCGGCCGCAGAGCCACCAGCAAAATCACAATGGCGCTGACCACCGTGATCGCCGCGTGCTTGTGCTCGCGTAGCAGCACCCGAACCGCCGCCAGCAGCAGCGCCGGCAGCGACTCGGGCTCGCCGGCGCCGGCGCCGGCGCCCGCCGGCGCACCGGCGGGCGGTGCGCCGCCGGCCTCCGCGTGCTCGCCGTACCCGTAGGCTGACGGCCGCGCCCGCCGCCCGTACGTCCCGTATGCGTCCGCCTCGGGCGCCGCAAAGGCGTCGTACTTGTCGCCCACGCTCGACCGCGGCGAGCGTCCGTAGATCTCGCGCAGCCGGTCCTCGGCCGCACGCCGGCGCACAAACTCGCCGTCGCCGATGCGCGTCAGGCCGCGCTCGGGGTTGATGTTGGCGAACGTCGCCGCGCCGACCGACGACCGCGGCGACACCGGCACGCTCACGCTCGCACTCACGCTCGCACTGTCGTCCAGATGGTCGCGCACGTCCCGGTAGTCCTGGCCGTCGTCGCCGCGGCGCGACCGCGACCGCCGCGCGCGTTCGAGCCGCTCGCGCATCTCGCGCCGCTCCTCTTCGCGCAGCAGTCGCCGCTCCTCCTCGCGCCGGCGCTCCTCCGCCGCCGCCTCCGCCGCCGCCGTCGCCACCGCCGCCGCTGCTGCCGCCTCCATGGCCGCGGCCTCGGCTGCCTGCGCCGCCTCGGCGTCCGCGCGCGCTTCGGCCTCTGCCGCTGCCGCCTCTGCCGCCTCTGCAGCCGCCTCCGCTGCTGCTTCTGCCGCTGCCTCCGCCGCCGCCTCCGCTTCGGCCTCCGCCCGCGCGGCCGCCTCCGCTGCCGCCTCCGCCTTGGCCAGTTCCACGTCCGCCCGCTCGTACTCCGTCCGCAGCCGCAACAGCTCCCGCAGCAGCGCCGCGTCCGCCACCGGCTCAATCTCCACGTCGACGCGCTCCATCTCGCGCCAACAGGCGCCCCAGGCGCCCACCGTCATCAGCCCGTTGCTCGCATACACCTTGACGCGGAACACGCGCGCCGGTCCTAGCGACTCGAAGCGGATGTCCGACCGACATGTCGTGCACCAGTGCATGTTGTCGCTGTGGCGGTACGTATCGTCGTCGTAGCCGTCGTCCGAGTCCGTGTCGTCGCCGTCGTCCTCCGGCCCCAGGTAGTGCCCGCACTCGAGGATGCGCGCCCGCCGCCGCACCGGCAGTTCCAGCGCCTCCAGCAGCCGCTCCTCCAGCACCTCGTAGTCGTCTTGGGGATGCGGCAGCAGCACGCCGCGCTCCGCCACCGTGTCGCCGCCGAGCAGCTCCTGCAGCTGGCACCACGCCGTGTGCAGTTGCAGCAGCGCCTTGTGCGTGTCGGACGTGCTGGCCATGTCTACTGCCTCCTCGGCCTCCACCGCCTCCTTTGCCGGCCCGTTGCTGTCCGCCTCGCGCTCGTGCAGCGTCTTGCTGACGCTGCCGGCCCCCCAGCGCTCAATCACACTGCCCCACGCCCACCGCGTCGGCATCAGTGTCGCGTGCAGCAGCACCAGCGGCGCCGGCGTCGGTTCCGGGCGTCCTCGGAAGGTCGGCGTCCGCTTGCAGCCCGAGTCGACTGACCCCATCGATCCGCGCGACCCGATCGACGACGCACGTCTGTAGTCCTGGCTGTACCCCTGGTCCTCCCGCCGCCGCGACGACCGCGCCGACCCGCCGAAGAGCAGCGACGGCGTCGGCGACGTCATGTGCAGCGCCCGCACCGACGCTGGCGTCCGGAACGCCTTTTGGTGTGCGCTGCCGCGCGGCGTGCCCGTGGTCTTGGCTGTGCCGTGTGGTGTGCTCCGGCCGTCTGCGGCCCCAAACGTCGACACATTGGGCGACAGCAGGTCCAGATCGTGGTCTACGTAGTGCGAGAGCCGCGAGCTGCCTGTTCCGTGCGTCGTGTGCGTCGCTTGCGTCATGGTCGACAGCCGCGGCTCCCGGCGCGGCCGCTGCGACACATTCTCGAGCGAGTGCACTGGCATCGCGTCCTCGTCATCGGCGGTCTCTACGCGTGAGGCCCTGTTCTTGCCGTCCTTCTCGTCGCCGCTCGTCAGCGATCCGCCGAGCGAGCTGCGCGGACTGTGGTCGCTAAAGACGTCATCGTCTTGATCGTCGTGATAGTCGTGGTCGTCGTGATCATCCTGCTCGCGGCCGTAGTCGGCGTCGCGATCCAGTTCCTCGGAGCCTTCCGGCTGCTCATGGAAGCTGTCGTGCTCGTCGGCGCCGTCGTGGGCATAGTCATCAGGCTCGGCGTGAGCCGCCTCAGACGACTTATCAGCAGCGGCATCGCCGGCGAGGGCCGTCGGCTCGGCCTCGTCATGGACTGCTGCCATGTCGTGCAAGTCACCGGCCAGCGGGCTGAGGTCTTCGGCCATCGGTGGACAGGCAGCGGCTGAGGAATGCAGGTGGCGCTGGATGGGTGTGCTAGGACAAAGTAGCACCGGCTGGATCGGAACGGATCGGAATGCGGGCTGGCCGAGGAATGAGGTGGAAGCTTATATACAAAAAAATGTAGAAAACATAAAACGTCTTCGTGTGGTGCGAGAAACGGCCGCCGCGCTGGAAATAACGCAAATTAAATGCAGACAGGGTGCAGTGCGAACAAGGAAATTTTTGTCCGGCTGCAGGAGGAGCGCGAGAAAGATATTAAAGCGGCCACCGCCGTCTGGGGCTCTGGCAAAACTGCGTGGATGCGGTGTGGATGTGCTCATCTTGTTTACTTGCCAACCGTTGCCCGGCCAATGACACGTGACCGACACGTGACCGACACGTCACGCGCTTGTCACGCACTTGTCTATGTCGGCTACGTAACGAATACGATGTGACGGGAGCAGCCGCCCGGGCTAGGCGCCGTTGGACGGGAGTGCTGACATAAGCTTCCGAGTATCTCGAGAAATAAGAAGAGAAATCATTGCGTCCTTGTAACAATCCTATCTGTGCATTACCTTCTAGCTCGTTCGTGTCTCATACTGTCGTCCCAATGCGGCCCCAAGAATGCGCTCAAAGAGTATTATAATCTGTACAGGTGTCCTCTCCGCCTGCTCGGTCACCTTTCTTTTCTGTTTCCTTGTTCCCCGTCTGTCGGCGTCTTTCTACGCCAGGGTCACCTCTCTTTTCTGTCTCCTTGTTTCCCGTCTGCCGGCGTCGTCTACGCCAGCGCTGCATCCCGCTCGGTCATCGAGCGCCGCGCTGTCCGCACCGGCAGCTTCTCCAGCTGCCGCGTTGTCGCCTGCAGGTGGTCGCTGAAGCTGCCCATGAGCCGCAGCAGCTCGTTCTTGATCTCCTCTCGCCCGGCCATGCCCTCCATCGCGCGCGCCGACGGCGGCAGCGGCGCCGCCACGCCGCCCATGCGGCTCGCGTCCGGGCCCATGCCGCGGCCCCCGCCGTTGTTGCTGCGACTCCGGCTATTGCTCAGGCT
Source organism: Grosmannia penicillata (assembly GCA_002778075.1). Taxonomy (NCBI): domain Eukaryota; kingdom Fungi; phylum Ascomycota; class Sordariomycetes; order Ophiostomatales; family Ophiostomataceae; genus Grosmannia; species Grosmannia penicillata. Next base: position 549,624 of record PCDK01000018.1, on the reverse strand, counting down.
GCGGTCCCCGTTGCGGCCCCGGCCACGCTGCAGGCCGACGGCCAGCTTGGGGGCGTCTGCGAGCTGCCGGCCGGACGGCCCGTTCCCGTTGCCCATGTAGTCGCCAGGCGCCCCAGACATCCCGGGCCCCATGGCCGGCTCGCTCGGCGCCTGTACCTCTGCGAGGAAGCCGATGCCCTCGGGCACGTACATGGACGGCTCGCGTCCGTAGCGCGAGCTTGAGCTTGGCCGCATCGTGTCCATCTCCTGCTGCGGCTCCCGCAGCGGGCCTTGCAGCGGCGACGGCGCACGGCCGTAGTCGAGATGGAAGGGCGCGTCCTCCGTCTCGGAGCCGGCGCCCGTGTCCTCGGAGCGCGCCGTCGACGGCCGCATGCCGGGGTCGTCGTCGACGAAGCTCATGTCCAGGTCGATAAGGCTGACTGCCGAGTTGCGGTGGTCGGCCGGCGCCGCCGATGGCGTCACGTCGTAGCTGTGCGGGCCGCCCGCGTCGTCGTCCGGCTCGCCGTGCCGGCGCAGTGTCGGCGCGGCTGCTGCCACAGTTGCTTTGGGAAAGGTCCAGTCCTGCGTGAAGCGCGCCGGCTTGGGCGGCAGGTCGAGGGGGTCGAGCTCCGCGTCGGAGTGGTACGGCTCCCGGTACGAGTCATGGTCAATGGTCCAGTCGTAGGGCAGCCCGTCCGAGAGCGCTGTCACCGGCTCATTCGCCGTCGGGAACGTCCAGTCCCGCGTGCGCCGGCGCGAGAGGTCGAGCGACGCGCTCATGCGCCGGTTCTGCCCGGCTGGCGGCGGCCGCGGCCCGCGTATCGTCTCCTCTTCGCCGCCCGGCACGAGCGACATGTCCAGGTCGATGAGCGACTCGCGCACATCGTACTTGGCGTCCTGCGCTGCGTCCTGGCGCAGCGGCAGGTCCGACTCCGACTGCACCGGAAGACCCCGGCCGTAGACGGCGCGCGCATTGTCCTGGTAGTTGGTGAGCGTGTTGGGATTGAACACCGTCTCCAGCGGCACCTCGAGCCGCTTCATGTTGGGCGGCGGCCGACGCCGTCCCCGCCGTGAGAGCGGGGCCTCGCCGTTCCCTTTTCCTTTGGGCGCCGCTCCTGGCACCGCTGTCGCGGACAGAGTGGCATCCATGTCCGTTCCGGAGCCGGGAGCCCCGGATGCGCCGGGCCCGGCGCCCGGGCCGTCGTAGCCGACGCCGTAGGCCTCGTACACCGTGGCGGCGTCGGTCGCGTCGCCGGGTGCAAACCAGTTGCCTTCGCCGTTGGCATCGCCGTAGTTGCTGTCGCTGTCCTCGTCGTCATCGGTCTCGTCGTCGTCGCCAAAGTCCCAGTCCGGAGACCGCTCGGTCGGTACTGGTCCCAGAAGTGGCCCTGCCTGGGCTCCGCCGGGTGAGAAGAGGGAAAGACGGCCGCCGCCGCGCGACTGCCACAGCCGATAGGCCGACAGCAGCATGGACAGCGACTCGGTTGGATACGCGGCGGCCGTGCCGGCGATCAGTGGGTGGCGCTGCACCTGTTCAATGGACGGGCGCTGGGACGGGTCCGCGACGAGGCAGAAAGCTACCATATCGCGCAGCGCGGCCGAGTACTGGTCGCCCTCGAGGCGCGGGCTGTTCTGGTCGAGGTAGGAGCCAAAGTCGTTGGGGTGGATGGCCACGTGGGCGTTCGGCGGCAGCCCCGAGGCGACCTCGTAGGCCATGCTGCCAAAGGCCCAGATGTCGACCTCCGTGCCGTAGGCGACCTGCTGGCGGAACAGCTCGGGCGCCATCCAGTGCAGCGTGCCGGTCATGGTGCGGCGCTTGTCGAACTTGGACTCGACGATGCCGGCGACGCCAAAGTCGCACAGCTGCACGCCGCCGGCGGCCGTGATCAGCACGTTGGCGCATTTGATGTCGCGGTGGATGATGCCCTGGCGGTGCACCCAGAACAGCGCCTCGGCGACCTCGCGCAAGATCGGGATGATCCACTTCTCCAGCAGGAAGCCCGTCGGCCGCATCAGCGTCGACACGCTGCCGCCGGCGCAGTGCTCCGTCACAATCCACACCGACTGGCCCACCAGCAGCGAGTCCAGCACCACGTTGACGTTGCGCGCCCCCGCCTGGCTCAGCAGCTTGAGCGTGTTGATCTCCTTGATGATGTCGCCGAACGTGTCGACGCCGCCGCCCGGCCCGAGCGCGTCGCCTTCTTCGATGTTGATGATCTTCACCGCCACCACCTGCTCCGGCTCCCGCCCCTTGTCCACCGCCTTGTACACGCGCCCGAAGCTGCCCTTGCCGATCAGCTCCGACAGCACGTACGGCGGCTGTGGCAGTCCCTTCTCGGCGCAGAGCGCCGTGATGGCCGCCTGTGCCTTTTTCGCATCTTCAATCGCCTTGAGGCTGGCCGCCGGCGGCACTGCCAGGCTGATTCGCTCGCTCATCGAAGCCGTTTTCCGGTCGGGATTGGCTGGGCCGCGCTCTTCGTGCTGGGAATGGCTGAGGTCGTCGAAGACACGCCGTCATATCTGTGTCGAGCAGTCGTTAGCTAGGACGTCGTAGAGACGGAGTCGTCGTCGTTGCACGCACCTGACAGCCAGCTCGACTTCGCATGTCTGTCGTGAGGACGTTGTGGTTGGCCCCAGAAGTTGACTCCTTATCGACGTTTCGGGTTTTATCGATACGGTCACGTGGAGATTGCAGGTTCCCCTGTCCTTTAGAACAGCACTAAAACAAACTGGTTGAACGGTTCTGTACGGAGTATTACTCCGTGCTATTATGTAGCGCACGTGACCACGCGCCGCGAGTAGCACATGCAAACTCAACACAATCCAAAAACACACCAGACGACAAGTGAGAAGACAGTGACAGCCGAATGGGACAAGCGAAAAGACGATGAGAAGAGCCATTCAGAGCCGCCGAAGCGAGCGACAACGACGGACAGCAACGGGCAGACGCGGCAGTCCGAGCCGAAGGAACGGCTGCTTGACCATCGTTGGGGTCTGGCTGTCGCTGTGAAACTTACTGTTGCTGAATACTTATTTCTCTTTCAAAGACGGCAGCCAGACGACAGCCAGACGACAGCACTGAGTCTGCTGACCGGGCACTGCATCGTGCTGCTATTTCAATGCTTCACAGCGCACTGCAAGAACGATTACATAATCACCGCTGATGGCACGTGACGCGGCGACGGTTCGGCGCCGAAGCCGGGACGGCATGGCGGCATGTCACTGTGTCTGATCTTATGTCAGATACGCCGATGAACAAGATACGGGCCGAGATCTACGGACTGGTCCGCCTGGACCACCAGCGAAGCTGTGCTAGCGCGATGCAAGAAAGCCAGCCTCGGGTCAACTACGCCGTGCTTACGGTGGACGCGGGATGAAAGCCGGGAGATCGTCCGATCTGCGCTTAAGTCAACGTCTCTCGGTTGCAAGGCTGAGAGTTGGGACGACACGGGACACGGGACGACATGAGACACAGGATGACACAACTTTGACGAGTCTTGAGAGTCTTGTTCATTTCTCGCTACTTCGAGTACATCGTCTGACACACAGCTAATCTAAGCAGCACATCCCCCTAATCCGACGATGGACACAGATCGTAGTTGCCGTCGGCATTGTTGCCCCACCAGGTCGGGAAGGGGGCGGACTTGCCGCCGGCGCCGAAGACGGCAAAGGACAGGATGAAGAGGACAAAAAGGGAGGCGCCGTCAAAGGCACCGGTGACGAGGTACATGTAGTTCTTGAAGATGGCGGGCTTGCGCCTGCGCAGGTAGACCTGGACGAATAAGCCGCAGATAGTCTGGCTCCAGATGACGCAGGTCTGCGAGGCGTTGTAGGGGATGTAGCCGGCGTGCTGGATGAACTGGGGGAGATTGATGTGGCGGAGGTCGAAGCCGCGGATGGAGGGCTTGAAGTGGACAATGATGCGGTGGATGGCGACGAGGCCGGCGCCGATAGCCAGGCCGATGGGGACCATATCGTACATGGCGCCGCTCTTGTACATGTACTTGGACAGGGCCCAGGAGGCGGCGTTGGTGTTGTAGGACTGCATGCTGGCGCCGCTCCAGGAGGAGCTGCCGTTGCTGTTGACGAGCAGATCGCGGTTGCCGTTGACGATGGAGATCATGACGGCGTAGTTGATGAAGCCGCCGAGGATGGTGCCGTAGATCTGGGTGAGGAACATGACGCGTGGGGGGATCTTGAGGTACTCGCCCATCTTGAGGTCGTTGGACAGGTTGACGGTGTTGGAGATGACGTTGTGGGACCAGGCGGCAAAGTACATGTTGCCGATGGGGCGGCCGGGCAGGGCCAGACCGGCAATCATCTTGGACAGGTTGTTTGTGGCGATGCCGTTGCCGAAGCGGGCGAAGAGCATGGTGCTGAGGGGGGCGATGAAGATGCCGAGGAGGAGGGCGACGATGTAGGCCCAGATGGGCATGGTGATGTTCTCCTTGGCGACGACGACGATGCCGAGGACGAAGCTGATGATGAGCACGGCGACGTACCACCACCAGGGCGCCTCCTTGTAGGTGCGGGCCATGTAGGCGTGGTGCGGGTCGTCGTAGTTACCTTTGCGGGCGCTCTTGAAGGTGCGCACGACGTCGCCGCCCCAGAAGAGGAAGCAGTGGGCGACGAGGGCGCCGATGGCGGCGTTGGCAATGAACATGGCGTAGGCAAAGGAGGCCGTCAGCCTGGGCACGCCGTACTTGAGCAGGGCGGACTCGTTCAGGACGCCGCCCTCGAAGACCTTGGTGACGGGGTAGACGCCGCCGCTGGCGGAGCGCAGACGCGTGGACATGAACGGCTGCTCGAGGGCATTCCAGGCGTTGGAGTAGTACAGGGCGATCATGATAAAGTAGCAGACAAAGAAGCCGGACGCGTAGTGCAGCTGGAGGGTCATGGGGAGGGAGGTTTGGGAGGAGGTGATGTACTGCCAATCAAACGAAAAGTTGAACAACCCCAGACCCTCGTTGTTGATGGAGCCGCCAAAGAGGTTGGTCAGGACCGAGGCCTTGTAGCCGGTGGCGTGCATCGAGGCCAGACAGGGGATGGAGACGCTGTTGAGCCACGGCCAGATGTAGGCCGGGAAGAACTCGTAGACGAACATGCCGCCGAAGCTGTACCAGAAGAAGCGCAGCGGCTTGGAGCTGCGCAGGTCCTGCCAGTGCAGGCCCTGCAGGGTCTTGACCGTGGGCAGCGTGCTCCAGTAGACGGACTCGACGTGCCAGACGGCGATGGGGCGCAGGACGCCGCAGATGCCGTAGCCGAAGAGGCCGATGCTGATGGTACTGAGCACGACGGTGGTGGCGCTGATGGGCAGGTCGTAGAAGAGGTCCTGGGCCGCGAAGACCTGGACGGAGGCGGCGGCGTTGGAGGCCGACGTGGCGGTGATGGAGCAGATGGCGTGCTCCTTGAGTGACCACGGCCCGTAGTTGAAGATGATGAGCGCGCGCAGCCACAGCGGCCGCGCCGATGCCGGGGCGCCGGGGTTCGCCGCCTGCCAGCGCTCGAGGCGGGCGTCGCCGCGCGGCAGCAGACGCGCCCAGCCGTTGCCGCAGAAGTAGGCGATGAGCACGATGAAGGTGCCCGAGATCGACACCGACGTCGGCTTGAAATTGTAGATTTGGCTCATCACCGCCTGGAAGGCCGACAGGCCCGTCGCCAGCACCAGACTGCGCAGCGTCAACGCCGAGTCGCCGTCGTCGCGCAGCGGCAGCAGGTGCGCCGCCGCGTCTGCGCCCGTGCTGATCACGATGTTGTCGCTGCTCGGGTCGTCTGCGTCGTTGGCCAAGGGGTCGTGCGCCACCACTGAGGCGTCCGTGCTCGACTCCTTGGCCAAGCCCGCCTTGAGCTCCGCGTCCATTGTGCCCGCGAGGTTGATCTTCTCCGACACGGCGTCCGCCGACGCCACCGCCGTCGTCGTCTTCGACTCTGCCATGGTAGTGAGGGAGAGGGAGAGGAGAGAGCAAGGCAATACTGGCCGGTGTCTGAAGCTGGCTCACGACGACAATCGGGACGCAGTCGTGGCTGTATATATACTCGTGCTTGTGAAGGGCGGAGGGATGTCTCTAGTGTGTGACTAGCATGGTTGCGCTCGGAGACTGATAGATAGGTAGATAGGTGTGTATATGTACTCGTACCCGTAGTTTGCATGTACTACAGATAGATGATACGCTGACGATTGACGTGATCTGACAGACACTGACCACAGGACTGACAAGAGAACTACAGCAAGACTGACACTGACCACCGGACTGACAAGAGAACTACAGCAACTACAGAAAGACACCGACCACAGGACTGGCGAGAACTACAACAACTACAGACAGACGGCAGACGACAGACGACAGACGACAGACAGACAGACAAATACAGACGACTATATTCAAAGAGACTGACCACTTCAGAACCACGACGTGCACAAACTGCAGAACTGGGTACTCGTAGAACAGCAACCGAAACACATCTACTCCGTACTCCACAGTCACGATAGCGGTCGCCTTATCCTTGCAATCAACCCGCCACGCCTAAGTTGGAAGCTACTTGTACAAAGTACATGCCAGTGCGCCGGGTTTCGCTGTCTTGGCAGATTCGTCTCTTAGACCCGCCAGCTTGCCGCTTTAGGAAGGTCCTGATGCTCTTCAACAAGTCGAAAAAGCACTTTGTACTCGAAGAGCAGATACGAGTAGACATAATGTCTCATTGATTGGGAGGCTGAATTAGTACCCGTAGAGCGCAGGCTAGTCGTCCCATGCGGCGACATATGCTCGCAAGCACGCGGTTGCATTCTGGCCGCCGTCTGACCCTGTCTGGCCACCCAAGATTCGTAAATATCGATGTCTATTGCACCATTTTTGGCCCACATCACTGCTACGGCGGGCTCCGGGTTTGCAGCCACCAGACCAGGATCAGTGGGCCGGCGCCTGTGCGCCGGGACATGCCGTTCATGAATTCCCTGTGCGAACGGAGTGTCAGTCTGCTGTGTACTCGTAAATAAGGCTCGCATCTTATAGGTGGAATACTCATTCCTCCCAGAGGCCGAATAGCTTCATGTCAGACGCCAGCCCAGACACCAGCACGGACGGGCCGACATCCCAATCGCCCGCAGAGTGCCTTGGACTGCCCACTCGAGCCTAGCTGTACTCGTAAGCTGTGTTACGAAGTACGCCGTAGGACGGGAGGTATGCGAGATAAGACATCAGCTCAAATACGCCACGCAACAAACGAGCCAACACGAAGCTTTTACCGGCTTCTACGGCGCCGCTTGGCTGCCGCCGTCGTCTGGGCAGTCCTCGTGCTATCGTCTGCCCGTCTGGCCCGCCTGGGCAGTCATCGTGCTATTGGCAGCCTCGCTTCCCCGGCCCCTCCAAGCTACAGTACCTGCCCATTATGCCCAGCTAGCCGCGCTTTGCTTCTTTGACATGCCAGACCAGGCCGTCGTCGCCTTCGTCTTTCCTCTTCCACCGTAGCTGTCGTGTTGTCCCCTTGGCACGGAATCTTGGCAACATCGAAGCGTCTTGGCCTCCGTGAGACCTTGTACTTTGTAACGCTGCAATCTCGCCCGGCGCCGTACTCGTAATCCTGCTGATAAGAGGTCGGGGAATAACGGGGCTGAATCAGAGGGCGGAAAAGAGAAAAGGGAAGAAGACGGAAAAGAGAAAAGAGAAAAGAATGCGAAGAAAGACGGAAAAGAGAAAAAGAAATACTCGTAAAGAAGACAAAAGAAGTGCCAGCACCTGCAGTCCAGATCCTCTTTGGGCCTACTCCGTGCAGCACAGCGCAACCCCTGCTCATGTCACCTCGCTCCGCCATGCACATGTTGTTCACGGCCGCCTTCATGCAGAGAACAACTGCGGCGCTTCCACCATGCAAGCGCCGAACCTCCCTCATCGAGCATCGCCCGCGATACCAGTCGAACAGTGAATACGCTCCTGCCGATCCCGTCAGTCTCGCCTTGGCTCGCCATGAGCTCCGGCTACCTTTCTTGGCTACCGTCTTGGCTGCCTGTCTGGCTACCTGTTTTGGCTACCCGCGCGGAGAGCTCACGGGCTGCAATGGCCCGTAGCATCCATCACAGTTAGTAAAGTGCTGTCAGTGAAATCTGCAGCCAAGCACACGGCAAGTTGCCTACTTCGTACTCGTAGAGAACGAGTGATCTCCTCGTACTATCGTATTTCGTAACCGCCAATTAGGAAACCGAAGGATCTAGCGCGCCAACCTCCTATCAAATCGCGCTTGCTAATAAGCAGCGCTGGGCCATATGACAGTATGTTGCGGTGCTTACCAAAAAAGGAAGGCCACTGGATATATTGCTTCTGAAAAGTACTCGTACAATACCAACTGGGCAACTTCATAGTGGACATGTCGTCTGACCACGAAAGACGCAATCTAATACGAAGTATCGTCGTCTCGCCGACCAGCTGGCCTCACAACAATGACAGATAACCATGTTAAGGTAGTGCTATCGACCTGTTGTTGCTTCGGCGATGGTCCTATCATGGGCGAGGCTGGCCCTTTGGCTGGACGGCAGTACCAAGTAATACAGTGTACCTAGACACTCCTGCGTAACTCGCATTTTCTGCTTAATCATTCAAAGCTTGCCCGTCTCCAGGCACATAAAAGCCTCATTATACTGGCAATATCATGCTTCTCGCATGCAGCAGTTTCCTGGGCATACATTGCTGGGCGTAGCACGGATATTAGTAGTGGGTAACAGCTAGACATAGGGTCTAGTAGCTAAGCGCATATAGCAACGATAAAAGCCGTACATCAATCACCCCATCGCGTGAAGTAGCTTTATTAGCCAGGTAAAGATTAGATGAATAAGAGAATCCAGAATATGAGCATATACATTGCATATTCAAAGATAGTCGCGCCAGAAATCACTCTTTGATTGACAGTCCTTTGATACCACCAACCAAGGCATCTAAAAATGGGTCGATAAACATACCCAGTGAGCACTTTTTATAGCTCGAATCACAATAAACGCCGTTATAAGATTTTTTGTTATGTTTCAGAGATAAAGTGCTCGGTGACTGGAAGTCACGTATGGTTGATGTGAGCTTGCTTATACTGTACCCATAACATGGATCGGCTGGCTTAGACAAGATGTGGCAACTTTGCATATGCCTCTCAAGTGAACCAAGTAACAAGCTGGAACAATCGGGATGGCGAGTTTGTTCGTCGCGGAGGTAATGGAGAAGATCGTGGAGGAAAGCAAAGATCTTGCCAACCGTTTCTTGTCTAATCTTTTCGATCCCATCTTTCCGTATGTCAGTGAATGAAAATGCTCGAGCACTTCTTTCTCCGCACTATGTTTTGTAACGTACCGATTATACTGTCGGGGATAGGTAGGTCCATTTTGGAAATAGGTCCTTTAACTAGAGGTATCATAACTTTTGTCGCTTCTTTGAGCTTCTCAGCTTTTCCAAACACGCTCGTGATGAGAATCGACAAGACCAATTCTCTATTGTACACAGTCGGAATTTTGGGCAAGGCATGGCTGATCCAACGGCCGGTGTAGGCCTCGACTACCTCTGGGCACTCGTAGTAGTTGACAAGGGCAGCTATCTTGGCCAACATTTCGAGGCTGACTGTTCGAGGCACGCGCCGGCAGCGACCGTGGATGATGTTCATCAGAATAAGCAGCGCCTCTTCGTCCCAATCAGTGGCCGTTACTTGCGCCACATTTGCTTCGACATTAGTTTTGACAATATTTTCCGACCATCGTCCTTTCAGTAGCCGTTTGAAGTAGGAAGAAGCTAGAATCAGGTGCCGAGATGAGAGCCAAAAATGAACATTTTCAACAGCTGCGGCGGCGAGTTTATCAGCGACGAGTTCCTCAGCGGTGGGTTCCTCGACGGCGGGTTCCTCGACGGCGGGTTCCTCGACGGCATAATCACAGATTTCTATATTGGTGACCGGCCCCGAATACTCGTCATGGCTGAGGACTTGGAACATGGAGGGTTTGTAGGTCCAATTATGTTTTGGGGATGGTTGCATTGGGTCTGGCCATACGTCGTCGTCACGCCAGATGGCAAAGGGCAAATTTGGAGTTTCAAGGACGAGGAGAACGTCACCTTCAGGGTCGATTTCGTGGACCGTGGGACTCATTGTGGCTGGTGAGGCGTGATACTGCGATTTACCTTTGTTGAGACAACTCGATGGATATGAAGGGAACCAGACTGAATTTTTCTGCCTGGAGAGATAAAGAGGGGTTGATCCAATCACTGTTGGGCATGTCAAGCACGTCGGAGACGCGGGGCATATCATTCCTCGACCACATACATTCCTCGACCATTCCCCGCGTCTCCGACGTGCTTGATAGCGTCGGTTCGGGGCCGAGATCAAGACCAATCCTCCTGGCGCTAGACCTCTACCTTAACCGACTTCTTAGTTGGAGGCCACCCGGCTATTGCAGGATGACAGACAGTAATCAGTGAACACGGCAGACAGCAAACGGGTCGGCAGATAGCAAACAATAAGCCGCCATAACTTCGGAGACTTCCTAAGAGCTCGCCGTGCTATGTACTATTTCTCTTTGCGCATTTGAAGTCATTATCTCACAGTACGGCACCCTCACGCCACCCGAAGTGACGATAGTGCTGATATTCGACCAACACTGCAGAACGCCCTAAGACTGGCTGCCCGCAAATGTCTCGTACACGTACGCGCCGTACCATTGTGCTCCATGGGGCCAATGTCTGCCAAGCGAGTGCAGGCCGAAGACGAATACATCCAAGAAGTATCGGGGAAATGCGCAGTAAACTAATTGACTACGCTCGTGCTGATGTACCAAAAGACGGGGCGTTTTAGCACTCCTGATGCCAGGTTTTAACCTCTATGTTCTCTTCACGGACTGTCAATAACAGATGGTGTGGAATTATACGCTGTTCCCTTTGGCCACAGTATAATGCAGAAATCAGTCAGTCTGGGTTCTGCTACAGTGAATGGACAGTGAATGGATTGTTTGTATTGCATCTGACTACCTGGCCAGGTCTAAGCACCAACATAGTTCTAATTAAAGACTAGGTCTGGTCCAATGCAATAGCCAACCATATTGAACTTTTAATCAACCCATGCATTACCTTTGCCCTTCGAATTATCGTGCTATAAGTGTAAGAGCAAATTGCTTATTGTCTAGCAATTCTGTTTTAAAACAGCTACAAAGTAAGCTAAACCGCATCTTTCTCTCAACACTTCTTGACTAGTTAAAGCAAATGCCCGTTGCATTGACAACACCAATTTTAGATGTAGGGGAGAGTTGGCCTTATTTGCTATGAACCGTGCGGTATTTTCAATATAGCCAGGGCCCTAAACATTTTCAGGCATTAGCAAAGTACCTTTCTGCTCCGGAACTCCGGCTTCATGAATTGCATTTGGAAATCAACGGGTGGGGTCACGTAGCCTACCCTGGATAAAGTTATTTTCTTGTTCACGGTGGGTTGGGATCTTGAAAACCTTGCTGTGTATGGCATTCATAGCCAAGACAGCATTTTCGTTCCGGACAATAAGCCTGGTAATGATAATTTGTCAGTGATACGATCCACAAAGCCGACTGGTGGTACTGACGATATACTGATCTCGCTTGCGCCTTGGCTGATCATGTAGATATTGATTTTTGCGGATGCCAGAGCAGAGAGAATCTCGTCTTGCAGCATGTTAGTAAATAGCCGATTGACTGATGAATGTTGGGAGAAAGTTAATGTAGGGATGCTGAGATTCAACTTACTCGAGATACCAACCATATTCCTCATACGATGCCCTACCACTGTCACGATAGACATATTTTCGTTCACAACAACCTGTATTGTATGTTAGACGGATCGCCTTTGAGGAACTTGGCGCCAGCGACTCACCTTGCCAAACTTCTCTAGCTCCGCCGTCAACTTCCTCTGCTTCCCTACCCCACTGTCATCTAGAGAGACAGGGTCTCCTTGCATGGCAAAGCTCACGTTCCGCTCGCTCGTGGTGACGAGGTCCACCGAAATGCCGCCGGCCTCCAAGCGCGAGAACACGTTGATGAGGAAGCCTTGCGACCGCGTGTTTCTATTGCAAGCCACATTGACCATGGTGATTGACTCCTTGATCGTCACGGCCGTGGGTCGCCGGCGTGTCTGATTCTCGCCGTGATAGCCGTGTTCGAGCATGAAGCACGCCGTCGGGAATTGCTGCGGAAGCGTGACCAGATCCAGTCCCTCCGCTGCCACCGCACCGTTTCTGGACAGAGGTGTCGGTGGAGTTTGTGGCGTGGAAGGCGGCGACAGTCGAGACGGGTAGATGACTGTTCCCTGGCCGGATGGGTTGAAGACGTTCTTGAGGCGCAGGGGAATATTGGCATAGCGAATTTGGTCCATTGTTAGGGGGTGGATCACCTATCAATACAGCATGATCAGTCTCTCCGAGGCAGACAAAATGATTGTATACTCAGCCTTCAGCCTACCTCACTTCCATAGTATGTCAGCTCCGCCGCCTCTTCCGCTGTAACGGTTGGCAGTAGTCTGGCCGACGAAACTTTGCGTGGATCTGCAGTAAAGATGCCATCGACCTCTTTCCAGATCTGCAGCTCGACGGCACCGAGGCCGAGCGCGCACAGAGCCGCGCATAAGTCTGAGTATCCCCTGCCGACACTCTTGAGAAGGGAGTCTGGCATGATGCCAAAGAAGCCTGTAGATGTTAGGGACGAGCTATGGAACTCCCCATCGAACAGCGAGCAGACAGAGGGGCTAGCAGTACAAGCACGAACCTGTCACCACCGGAACCTTGTTCCCGCACGCGAGAATCCTCCTCGCAATCTCCTTGGCAAGTAGGTGATAAAACTCGTTGGGGCTTTGCATGGCATCCATCTGGTCCAGTACGGACGGACCAAATACGGCCTCGACAAGATCGTCGAGCTGGATAGCCTGAGCTGGTATTCTCCTACTTGTCAGGACGGCTGCCACAATGATGCACGACAGCTTCTCTCCCAGTGCTATCACGCGGTCCTTGGACCGTGGCGACAGCTCGCTGACGATCTGTTGTTTGCGCATTAGCTCCGGTTTAAAGCCAAAGAATCAAAACAATCAGAGAAAACAGTACCTGTGCAGCAAGAAGGAATCGCCTCATGTTTTGACACTGGAATTCAATTTCCGTCTTGGCTGCTCTGTAGAAATCACTGTTGCTTCGTATCCCTTCCTGCTCTTGCCCAAGATACTGGTCCAGGACCCTGATGTGGTTCTCCACGATGAGGTCGATCGTCTTTGCGAGCCGGGCCTGGGCCCTGTGGCCAGCCTCCGCCGCCACAATGCATTCGAGCAGCAGGCTCGTCGTCCCCGTAGCCTTTGTTGTCCCTGAGAGAGCTGAGCACACGATCGCTACTCGGTTGATCTCTAGAAACGACGGTATGATCTCGCTGCATATCGGCTCAAGGAGCTTCCCAAGACTGGTCCCGCCGTACTTCTGTACGAGCCACTCCTTGTTCGATTTTTCGATATGCATTTGTGGGTTATCAGTGTAAGTGCCGTGGTCTAATGGTATTCCAGGCTAGCAGTCCTCGTTTAAGTTCAAGTAGCCTAATTTTAATCGGCCGGATGTATTATTCGTCCACTTTCTGCTGTATTTTGCTGACCTTATATCCAGAGCCGATCATTCAACCACATCGTACGACGCATCGACCAAAGACCCATATACATTCTGTCGATAGATGCTTATCTTGCTTTTGTACAAACTTCGACTTGACTAGATCCCGAGATCCCGGTCCGGGATTTGAGCACGACCCACGAGTGCAATTTTGGTGGATGCGAGGGCGAAGCCGGACTTGCTCATTTTCACAAGCCGATCGCTACTCTCGGCTAACGGTCAGTTACGAGGCTGAAACTTTGCGATGCTGAAGAAGAGGACCTGGAATACTCATATTTAGGGTGTCGACACAGGACGTTGTTCTCTACTACAAGATCTTTTACCAGTATTTGTAAAACAATTATCTTGCGAGCTGCCGTAGCAATATATTCTAAAACTAATACGTATGAATTCAGTCCGAGGTCTCCAGAGCTGCAGCTGCATCGGCCGACTCGGACGGCTCGGCCGACTCAACCGGAGGCTCGTCCGCCTCCAGTAAAATCGATGTACAGACCGCTCACCACTGCTCAACTTCTCCGGTAAGCGACTCTCCGGTCTGTTCTGGCAATTCTTGCTCGCTGATCTCGTACTGCTGCACCTGCTGAAATAGCTGGGGAAAGTCAGCCTGTAGCTTCTCCTGGATCAGAGCGTCCAGCTGCTCAAACTCGAGCAAGAATCCATCGTGGCCATCGGGCGATTTAAGCATGGCAAAGGAGGCTCTTGGAAGGCAGGCGGCTAGGCGTCTCTGCTGGTCTGGCAAGAACAGAGCGTCGGTCTCGACGCTGATGACCAGTGCCCCTGGAGGGATTTTGGACAGCACACCTCGCAGGGTCCCCTCGGCATCTGCATTCTCATTCTCGTTTTCATACGCGGCGTCGTCCTGCTCGCGTCCGCGTGTGACATCGTGACTGTCCATCTTGTGTGTCAAGTGGAGGTAGCAGTTGGCATCGAAGCGCCCAATGAACTTCTCGCCTTGGTAGTGAAGATAGCCCTGGGCCGAGAACTTGGGGGAACGACTTGTCGCTTGCCGTGCGGCCATCTTGGCGCCAGCGTCCTTCCTCGGAATATCCATGGGCGGCGCGGTCAACGACGTGTTGGGCGTCCGGGTCTGCCGCGGCGGCCTCCTCCCGAAGCGGTTATCGAAGCTGCCGCACGACCGGTACGTCAGCATGGCGATCATGCGTGCCGCCGAGAGGCCCGACGACGGCTGGCCTCCGGGGGTCGGATGGTAGTGGCCGCCGTCAAAGACCGGATCGGCGTAGATGCACTGCCGCTGTGTCTCGGCCCACGAGATGCCCCAGGCACAGTGGTCGGCGGCCGTGGCGATGGGGACGATGCCTCGCACGTAGCCCTGCTCGTTGCACAGCGGCCACTCGAGCGCCGTCATGCCGCCCATCGACCCGCCGATGACGGCGGCCACGGACCGGACGCCCAGCGCATCGAGGACGTGCCTGTGCGCGCGGACGTCGTCTCTCACCGTCGTCTGCGGGAAGCTGGGCCCGTACCGTGTCCCCGTCGACGGGTCTGCCGTCAGGGGCGAGGCACTGCCGTAGGGCGAGCCCAAGACGTTGCCGCAGAAGACGAAGAAGTGGCGCGGGTCAAACGCCCGGCCCGGCCCCAGAAGAGGAGCCCACCAGTCGGCAACGTCACTGCTGCCTGTCAAGGCGTGGCAGATCACCAGGACATTGTCGGCGCTCTCGTTCAGCCGGCCCCAGGTCTTGTAGGCCACCGGGCAGCTCGGCAAGACCTCGCCCGACTCGAGTTCGAGGCGGGGGATCACGGCGAACCTTTGCCCTTGGATCATGCTGGCGTAGACATTGTCTGGGTGCGGGTTGTTGGCGACGACTGTGCCATCGAGACGGGTCAGCACCAGGTCTGCAAGCCTCGCTGTGAAGAGGTCGACTTGGACTTACGCAGCGCCATTTCCATCAATGGCAGGCCCTGTCTCCGGAGTGTGTCGGCTCGCTGCGAGAACTGCGTCCCAGTGGTAAGTAAGGCAAGGTGGTAGCGATACAATACTGGGCCATCCTCGAGAAGCGGCACGCCGGAAAGTTGTGCTCGTAGACACTGTAGCTAGCCATCTATGCTTTAAAGACGTGGCCGCCATCCCCATCTCCGGATACTCTGACCAGATGATTAAGATCCACGTCACGGTCGGGACTTGACTTGTACCTTGTGATTGCAGCTGCTATGGATAGGCCCGTTTTTGCATAGTGTACAAAGTACGGTTGATCGCTTGATGCTGGTGATCCGATACACGTCTCACCCCGCCCGCCATACCACCCCGGGGTTTGAACTGCTCTCCACAACCGCTCCGGCATTTGAACTCGAGAGACCGAAGCTCGACCCCCAGCCAGATAGAATGCAAAGTCAGAATTAAGGTTAGTTTAAGTGGAAATGTATAAAGGAGTGGAACGATGAACGGTTTCTGCTATTGTAAGAGATAATCGAAAAAGGAAAGAAAAGGAAAAAAGAAAAGAAAGAAAAGAAGAGGATACGATAAATACGATAAAACACTCCTTATCATGCCTTCCAAAGTAGTAACCGTCGCGGCTGTCCAAGCAGCGCCTGTTTCCTTTGATCTGCCTAGGAGCCTGGCGAAGCTAGGCAAGTTGACAGCAGAAGCAGCTGCCAAAGGTGCGGATCTCGTGGTGTTCCCGTAGGTTACCTTGCCCACCCTTGCCCACAATTGTACCTACAGCTGGAGTGCATGTCAACACACAGTCGCGCAGCTGACCATTGGGGCTCCATAGGGAAGCATTCCTCTCCGCGTATCCCTGGAGATATGCCTTTGACGCCACAATAGGTGCCAGGGAGCCTCGAGGTAAACCAAGTCTTTGGCCTGATTGTGGTCACCGGTTATTGTTATTCGATAGTAACCCTGCGTAGGGCGAGAGTGGTATGCCAAGTACTGCGCGTCCTCGGTCGAGGTGCCCTCCCCCGAATACGATGTCCTCGTCGAGACGGCACGGAACTGCAATGTCCTGCTCCAGGTGGGCATCATCGAGAAGGCCGGCGGCACCCTGTACTGCACAGCGCTGCTGTTGGACAGAGACGGGTCCATGCTATACAAACATCGCAAGGCAAGTTATCTGCCCCTTATGCTGGATGGATGTTGGATCAAGGCGAAGCGTAATCGCATCTAACTTGTTAGTTGATACCGACGGCCGCTGAGCGCCTGGTCTGGGGCCGCGGAGCCGGAGACGGCCTTGTTGTCAAGGCCACCGACGTCGGGAAGATCGGGAGCCTCATTTGCTGGGAGAACTATATGCCCGCGGCGCGTATGGCTCTGTACCAGCAAGGGATCGAGTGAGTACCATCTCCACGCCACACAAAAACCTATATGCTTAAGAGACTTCCTAACCTCGATGCCTCCGTGCAGGATATATCTCGCCCCCAACGCCGATGACCTCCAGACCTGGACAGCGACGATGCAGCATATTGCCAAGGAAGGCCGCTGCTTCGTTGTTTCTGTGAACTCGGTCTGCCGTGTCGCCGACTTCCCCGACGACTACCCACCCTTCACAGCGGAGCACCACGACCGCAGGCCCGACGGACAGCAATGGGAGAAGAGTGACATTGTCAACCACGGTGGCTCCTGTGTCGTGGGCCCCCTGGGACAGTTCCTTGCCGAGCCCGTCTGGGACGAGGAGACGATTATATACGCCAAGCTCGACCTGGGCGAGATCCACGAGTCCCGGGTAAGCAGTCTGTTTCGTTGCAAGGCTCTCTACCTGCGGATGCTAACAGTGCAGCTCGACTTCGACCCTGTGGGCAGCTACTCTCGACCGGATATATTGTAAGTAATAGTGAGCACGGGTTAGGCCGCATGCTAATTGTTCTACAGCACGTTGCAAGTAAGCCAGAAACCGGCGTCGAATGTGATTTTCACTCCGTAAGTCGGCGGAAAGCAGGACTTGTGAGACAAGAAGTGAGTTTTACAACGTTGTACTCCTGCCTCGTCACTCCTAAGTTGGCTTGAAAGCAGGTGCGAGGACAAGGTGCGAGGACAAGAAGTGAGTTTTACAACGTTGAACTCCTGCCTCGTCACTCCGTGAGTTGGCTTGAAAGCAGGACTTGAGGAAAGAAAAGGAGCTTTACAACATTATTCTCGCTGCCTTGATTATATACATTTAGCATCGTATAGTCTGGTTTTGGACAGTTGTGTGTAGATGCGTATTCCTCATATTGGGCCGTTCATCGAAGCTGCTTGTAAGTTGGATGTACTCAAAGCAATACTCTAATCAACTCTACTTTCCTCTACTTTCTACGGAGTCGAAACGGGGTTCTGTCGGGTTTCCTTAACCGCTTTCGGAAAGCCACCCAGTCTTGATCGTACGAAGAAGACGCGCCAAGGCATCAGTGATCCACACTCCAGCAACTACCGGAGTACGGCGTTCAGATATCAGATAGTCCTGTTAATACACATCTCTGGCTTTCTACCCCCGCCCGGGACCATGGCCCGTCCGACTTAGCAATTCTTTGACTCCATCACCAAAACGCGACGCGAACAAACAAGATTCTCCTGGATGATGAGCGCGGTGCTGCCAAAGATGCTGGCCGCTGCTTCTGCTTTGCCGACGGATGCACGCCCGGCCAGGAAGAAGTTTGCCACGCCTCCCGCCAAGCTGGCATGTCTTTCATGGTACGTATCCGCAAGGTGTAAGCGGCTGGCTTTCAGCGCCTCGCGATGACGAACGAGGGCTCGATGCCACGCCCGTCAGCCTTGTCCTGGCACTCCCTTCTGTCCTTCTAGTTATTCTATTTGCTGACAGCCCAGCCGAGGCTCCCGTGTCCGATGCGACGGACGGCTGCCCTGTGCCAACGTGAGACCCGTGGAGACTATGAGAATGAGACCTACGATTGTCTAACGCGTGTCGACGCAGTGCCAGAGCCAGTGCCGTGAGTGCGTGTACAAGCCTAGCCGGCGAGGCGGCGCTCGCGTGCGCAGAAAGGACCGGCCGCTGCCGGACGACGAAGAGCGTGCTCGGCAGGCCAAGACGGCCGAGGAGAAGCGGGCGCGGGAAGCGCAAGGCCGTATGTACCGTCCCTTGTACTTGGTGGCGGACTGGAGTAACGGGTGCAGCGATATCGATTGCCAACTACATCGACCCCGGCGCGGGACTGGCTCAGATCCAGGAGGACTTCTACCAGGACAGCGACTTCATCTTCGACAGCCTCTTCGCGTTCGAGGCAGCCTCTGGCCGCAGCAACCATGGCGGCCAGGACGACGTCCCCGACGTGGATGCCGGGACTACGGGGCCGGATCCGGGACCGGGACCGCTGCCGCAGGTGCCCATGGTCCGGCGATACACCAGCGATGCAGCCATGTATGTGACTCTGTATCTCTGTTACTCTGTGACTGTGGTATCCGCATCGGCAGCTCTCACTAACCGCTACAGCCTCGAGGCCTACTACGTCTTCATACACGCCTACTTCCCCATCCTCCCCCCGCCGGTGGACGTGCCTGTCGACCGTCCGCTGGCCCAGTATCAGAGCCAGATGCGAGACGATCTTCTTGTCGGCGGCGAGGCCATGTTCGAGCCGGCGTCCCCGGTGTCGCTGGCCATCTCCGCCATTCTGGCCCTGATCCCCTGTCCGGACGACGCGAACCACCAGGAGCACGAGTCCGTCCTGTTTCGGCGCAAATACGCCCAGTACCTGGCCCAGTCGGCCATGGAGAGCATCGAGGTGGAGAGCGAGATCCCGGACTCGGCCGTCGAGCCGGCCCAGGCGCTCGAGCAGGCCACCGAGCAGACGGTCAGAGCCAATCCCGGGGGGGTTGCTTTCTCTGCCTTCTCGGCTGCTTCGGATGCTTCTGCTTCGGCGGCTTCGGCTTCCGCGCCCACCCGCATCCCCTTCCATCCCGGCGTCCCGATCGAGCTCGAGTCCGTCATCGCGCTCGACATCCTCAGCGTCTACGAGTACGCCCAGCGCGGCAACATCAAGAAGATGCAGAGCCGGGCGAGCCAAGCACTGGTGGCGGCCATGGCTCTGGGCCTGCACACGACGCCCGACGAGGCTGTCGCCGCCGAGGCGCGACGACGGGTCTGGTGGATGACGTACGTCTGCGTCTGCCAGGGCTCCATCGTGAGCAACTCGAACCCGACGTTTGAGGTCTTTGTGCCGAGCTTCACGACCAAGTTTCCGGTCATCCAGGCCGATCCCGAGGTGTGTACGGATATCCACAAGATGCATTGTCCAAATCCACGTCAGACCCTCATCTTCCGGCCCTCATCCTCAGATCCTCATCTCCGACCCTCAGATCCTGATCCCTCAGATCCTGATCCCTCAGATCCTCTCAGATCCTCTCAGATCCTCAGACCCTCATAGACCCTCATCCCAGATCCTCATTCCAGATCCTCAGCCCCTCAGATCTTCAAACCCTCACTCGACCCTCAATCGACCCGCACACAGACCAGATCCCACATCCAATCCTACTTCGTACTTGACATCCACTGACTGCATGCTCACAGGCCTTCGCCGTCTACATCCAGGCCCAGCAGGCCATCCTGGCGGCGACGCAGTTCGTGGTCGCGCTCAACAAAAAGGTCCAGGCCGGCGACGACATGACGCACATCTACGAGCGCATGAAGGAGTGCGAGTTCTTCCTCGCGCCCCTCAACGCCAGCGCCAGTCTCTGGGACCTGCCGGGCACCGTCGCCTCGCCCGTCGACCCGACGGAGCTGGTGCTCTCGCGCTCGCTGCGGTGCATGGCCCGCATCAAGCTCAACAGCGCCCGCATCAAGGTCCACCGCTACTGCGCCTTCTACGACCATCCCGTCTTCTCGCGCCGACACTGCGACCTCACTGTGCCGCCGGCTGCAGACACGGGAGCCCAGCAGGAGCCACGGCAGCTGGAGTGCTGCCGATCCTCCTCCAGCGGCGCCAGCATCTCACCACCGCCTCTCGCGGCCTACCAGACTGCCACGCCCGGCATGGCCTCCTCGGCCTCCAGCCACTCTTCCTCCCACTTGGCCTCCTCTGCCTCCTCCGCCTCCTCCTACGCCGCCTCGTCCCGCTTGGGCGCCTTCCCCTTCAGCAGCCACCAGTCCGCCAAGATCTGCCTCAAGTCGGCCCTCAACATCACCCAGTCCTTTGCCGACCTGCCCTTCCCAAACCCCACCGGCCTGCAGCCCCCGCCCCAGCATACGTACGTAACGAGTAGGCTCAGCCCCACCGGCACGGCGACTTCCGCCCTCTGTAGCGACGCTGCCGTCTCCAGCCAGGTGCAGCAGTTCTGCTGTCTGTCGTCTGCCTCCGCAACGGCTGTCGTGACCCCGCGCACGATGCCCGCCTTTGCCTGCTGTGCGATGCAGTGCGCCTACGCCCTGCTCATGGTCTACCACAAGACCACAGCGCTGTACCCGGCTGGCCCGGGACAGTACCCGGAGGACAGCATGGGCAGCGGCCACGGCAACGACCTGCTGGCGGCCAGCCTGCTCGTGCGCCTCCAGCAAGGGCTGGCCTCCATCCTGGCCACGCTGGAGAACTACGGCATAGCGTTTGAAGCTCTCGGCGGCATGCGAGGTAGCCCTGCATCTCTGGTTCGAGGCAGAAGCCAAGACGTGACTCGTGCTAACGCAAAGCCACAGATCAGATACGAAGCGCCGCCGATCCGTTTCTCACGCTGGACTGAGGCCCGGCCGAGCGTGCAGGTATTCGCGAGGAGATTTGCTAGTGGCACGGTAGGTTTCGCGAGGCCCTGCTGCAACGGCGTCGGTGAATGAGGAACGAGGAATGACGTACAGACTGGTGATTCTTATCAAGGGGAATGAACTACGAGTCCTTGTCGATCTTGGCACCGGCGGCTAAAGCTACTCCGTAAACTGGAGCAGACGGGAAAAGCTCAAAGTAAACTAAACCACGGGGTTTGAACGGCTTATCAAGACTCCCCACATGTCTTTAATCTATTTGCGTGAACCACTTTTTGTGTGTTGTAAAGGTTGCAGTCAACAATCAAAGGCCGGAATCCCTCGATCACCGCCAAACAGCTCCGTCTATCCACTATCTCTGCCCGTCTGGGGCAGCAGCAAGAGGTTTTGGAACTCGTTCCACGATGGCATGGCAAATGGTCACTTGTCAGACGAAGGTGGGGGAAGTCGCGGATAATGCTCGTAAGTCGGCGTATGAGGCTTCCCTGCCTATAAAAATGCATTGATGCTCTCTCCTGGTGAAGCTGGGGTCTGCATTATTCATACCATTCATACCATTCACACCAGACAGCGTTATTGCAACAAAGATCTCGCTGCCTCCTCCGTATCCTTCTTGACCGATATTGCGCCTCAAGATGCCTGTCTCTGGGTCTTTGGCTAACGTGGACTGGTACGTGCATCGAGCTCGAGACACTTTCGTAAACAGACTCAAGTAGGCCGGGCCACATAAGATCTGACACCAAAAGGGAGCCCAAGTTCTCCACCCTCGCAATCCATGGCGGTCAAGAGCCGGACCCGGTGACCGGCTCCCGGGCTGTGCCGCTGTACCAGACGGCTGCATACAACTTCACCGATGCTGCTGGTACGTAGGAATGTCCTACTGTGCAAAAGACCGACTCCTCATGGCGATGCTAACGCCCGCTGGGCAGACGGTGCCAGCAAGTTCGCCTGGAGCAAAGAAGGCTACGTCTACACACGGATGGGCAATCCCACCAACAATGTGTTCGAGACGCGCATGGCCATGCTCGAGGGCGGCGTCGGGGCCGTGGCGACGGCCTCCGGCCACGCGGCACAGTTCATGGCCCTGACGCAGTGCTGCGAGCCCGGCCAGAACTTTGTCAGCACGTCGTGGCTGTACGGCGGCACGTACAACCAGTTCCGCGTGTACATGCGCAAGTTCAAGATCGACGTCAAGTGGGTCGTCGGCAACGAGCCGGCCGACATTGACGCCGCCATCGACGAGAACACGCGCTGCGTCTACATTGAGACCATCAGCAACCCCAAGCACAGCGTCCCCGACATCCGCGCCATCGCCGAGGTCGCGCACAAGCACGGCATCCCCCTCGTCGTCGACAACACCTTTGGCATGGGCGGCTACCTGTGCAAGCCGCTCGTGCTGGGCGCCGACATCGTCACGCACTCGTGCACAAAGTGGATCGGCGGCCACGGCACCTCCATGGGCGGCATCGTCATCGACGGCGGCCACTTTGACTGGTCCGCGTCCGGCAAGTTCCCCAGCTTCACCGAGCCGGCCGACGGCTACCACGGCATGCGCTTCTGGGAGACGTACAAGTTCAAAGCCCTCTCCGCCAAGCTGCGCATGGACAGCATGCGCGATCTCGGCCCCTGCATGAGCCCCTTCAACGCCTGGCTCTTCCTCCAGGGACTCGAGACGCTCGCGCTGCGCGGACAGCGGCACGTCGAGAACACCCAGAAGCTGGCCGAGTGGCTCGAGGCGCACCCGTGCGTCAACTGGGTGCTCTACCCCGGACTCAAGTCGCACACGGACTACGAGTACACCAAGAAGGTGCTCGTCAACGGTGGCGGCGGCGTCCTGACTTTCGGTGTGGTGAGTTATGCGTCTCTGCTACTGCCCGTAGAATCGGTGCCGGACGGACGAGGTCGGAGACCAGTGCTAACAAAGCCAGGCTGGCAACATTGACAGGGTTCGCGCCGTCGTCGACAACCTCAAGCTGTGCTCTCACCTTGCCAACGTCGGCGATGCAAAGACCCTCATCATCCACCCGTGGGTCACCACCCACCAGCAGCTTCCCGACGAGGAGAAGGTCAAGGGCGGTGTCACGCCGGACCTGATCCGCGTCTCCGTTGGTATCGAGGACTTTGAGGACATCCAGCGCGACTTTGAGCAGGCCTTCACAGCCGCCGGGCTCTTGTCTGTCGGCGAGAAGAAGGCGGCATCGGATCCGTTCAAGATTGCCATGGGCCTGGTGTCGAGTGGCTTTATGGGCGACAAGGCGACTGGCGCGCCGAAGCCCGGGACGGACGGAACGGTGGGGGCTTCAGCGGCTTCAGCGTAGTCTGAAGTAGTGTTATGTTTTGAGATGTCCATGTTTTATGTATCATGATGACCGAGACGAAGAGGAATTCAAACTTGCGAATCACGAACCTGTTCAGGCGTATATAAGTGATGCACTACATACAGGCCCTATGCGTTGACATGGAAAGGCACAGATATCACGTCCGTTCGTTGTAGGTGCTGCGTAAACATGCTTTGCCATTACTGTTCTTAGATGCATCAACTCATGTTCTGACGTGAGTTGCATCAACTCACCAATGTTCACCACTTCAGTTGGAGACTGAGCCGGTCAAGCGACCAAGCACGATGTGGCGACAGACTAGCACGTATGATAACTTGGACAGACATCCTCGAGATATATTCTCTAGATCCGCCTGTCTGGCTTCCACGGCCGCACAGTTGAGCAAAGTGAGGTGGAATTTCGGAATATTTGGCTGCTGCCATTTAGGAGCCGATGAGTTAGCTCACTGCCCGTTAGTCAGCAATCGCCAAGCGGCCGTGAAGGACTGAAGGAAAGAGCATTCGGCGTACCTCCCGCCACTCAGTTGCACGAGCTGTAGCGCGATAACGCAATCGGGAGGTGGATGCCGAGCATTGCTCCGTGCTTATGGCTAGCACGGCGTGGAGGGTTGCGCCTTCCCAGATGGCGACTTCTGCGGTTAGCATCTAGACCAGCATCTCACTACATCTCGCTGTCTCTTATTGCTTCGTCCTACTTTTCTGGCGGCATCTCTCTGCTTCGCCGCTCCGCTGCCGTTGCGCCTCTTCATCGCATTCGCGCGGCGTGAGCTTAGTGTCTTACACGCAAGCGCCAATTCATGCTAGGAACTACGCCGTATTTTTCGGCACAAGCTTCATCATGGCCGCAGCAGCAGCTTATGTGGACGGCGAGCTGGTCCTCACGCCGGACGACAACCCTGGGGTGAGGATCCCCGACGACAGCATCGTGCTGTTGATGCACGTGCGCAGCAGCAGCAGCTACCGGGTTGCGTGGCTGGAGGAGGCGTCCGGCGACGGCAGCAGCTTGCCTGCACGGCTTCTCTCGCAGGTCATCGGCGAGAACGACTTCCAGAGTCTGCCGTCGGCATTCGTGGACAGACACCTGCTGCGCGACATCCCGGCGGCCTTTCGGCCCGGCGGCGCGCTGCACGTCGTCGTGTCTACGCGCTCCGGCATGGGCCAGGCCCAGAACTTTTATGACGGCGCCTTGGCACCGCTCCTCGCAATCTTCCGTCTGTCGCGAGACGCCGGCGCGCAGCAGGGACACACGGGCGATGGCGATGGCGCGCGCAGCACATACAGCCTGCTCGTGACGAGCAGCGCGCGGTCCGTCAGCGACTTCGCCCGCACGCTGACAGCCGGCGGCAGCAGCGGCGGCACCTCGCCGACCGTGATCCTGCTCAGCGGAGACGGCGGCGTGGTGGACCTGCTCAACAGCGTCGGCGTGGCGGACCACCGGCCGCTGCCCACCATCGCCGTGCTGCCGCTGGGCACGGGAAACGCCCTGTTCCACTCGCTGCATAAGCCGCTGTACGCGGCGGCGCCCAAGGCCTCGCCCCTCGTCCTGGGTTTGCGCACGCTGCTCCGCGGCCGCGCGGCGCCGCTGCCCAACTTTGAGGCGACGTTTGCGCCGGGCGCGCACACTGTCCGCTACTCGGGCGAGAGCGCGGACGAGCTCAAGGAACATGTCGAGGCGGTGGCAAGCCTGCGGGGCGCCATCGTGGCCAGCTACGGCTTCCACGCACAGCTCGTGTGGGAGAGTGACACTCCAGAGTACCGGAAGCACGGGGCCAAGCGATTCCAAATGGTGGCGGAGGAGCTGCTCAAGACGGAGCACGTGTATGCGGCCGACGTGAAGATCGTGGCCGCGGGACGCGGCGCCGGCGACCAGCAGACGCTCGGGAGTCGCTTCAACTACGTGCTGGCCACGTTGGTGTCCAACCTGGAGAAGACCTTTGCCATCTCGCCGGCAAGCCGCCCTCTGGACGGGCAGCTGCGGCTGGTGCACTTTGGCGCGATCGGAGGCCAGCGGACCATGGAGGTGATGATGGCTGCTTACAACAACGGTGCCCACGTGGATCTGCGGTGGGAGCCAAAGGTGCCTGGAGAAACGGAGGAAGCGGTTGGCTACGACGCCATTGACGAGGTCCAAGTCACCGTGCACGAGGCTGATGCGCGCTGGCGCAAGATGTACGTTGGTGTCTCGGTCACTCCCCGGCTCTTGGCTGTGCGGTGCTAACATTCTACGCGCAGGTGCATCGACGGAACCATTGTGGAAGTGCCACAGGGCGGATGGATGCGGGTGCGAAGAGCAGCCCAGCCGGTCTTGCAAGTTGTAGTGGCATCATGAGCCGTGCTGCGAGTAGGTATAACAGACTTGCCACAGTCGCGTCTGGAAAGGAATGAACAATCGAACATTAAATCTCTTCAACGTGTGAGAGTGTTACTCGTTGGGCAGATATGATCCTCCATGCCACCGTTGTAGGTCCTCTAAAGACAAAGACCGTCCCTGAAATGCCAGAAATGCCAGAATGCCAGAAATGCAGTATTGCCACCGGAAATGCAGTAAATGCGGTAAATGCGGTAAATGCAGCAACATATTATTCGTGCTCGGAGCTCGACGTCGACTCGGGGTTCGGATAGTTGAAGGCGGCGACGGCGATGCTGATGTAGACGATGACGCACAGCACGCCCTCGAGGTAGTTGCTCTTCTGGTCGCGCAAGAAGTTGCCGACGGTGATGATGGCCAGGATCAGCACGGCAATGTCAAACAGCTCAAAGTCGAGGCCCATGGGCCGGCCGAGACCCCAGCCGACGATCACAGCCAACGGTCCGTTAAACATGGCGGTCTGCAGCGTGGCGCCGAGCACGTGGGCAAGGGCAAAGTTCATTTGGTTTTCCCATCTGCAAAGTTAGTCCAGGGCCCGTGGAAAGGGAAAAGAGAAAAGGAACAAGGAAAAGGGAAAAGAAAAAGAAAAAGAAAAAGGGAAAGGGAAAGGGAAAAGGCAAAGGGAAAAGGAACAGGAAAAAGGAACAGGAAAAAGAGATAAAGAAAAGGGAAAGAAAAGAGGCCGTGAACTCACGCTTCGTCAATCGCCGTCAGGTGCTCGGCAGCCTTCTCGACCAGCGGCACCAGGATCAGGCCGATGAAGGCGTCCGACACGCCGCGCTCCTCCACGATAAACTCGATCTCCTCGACGAGCGCGAGGGCGATGAGCGTCACGAGGGCCACCGACACGGACAGCGCGAGGATGCACTCGGTCATGGTGAAGCGGCCGCCGGCCTCCTCCGAGGAGGAAGACGCATTGGCATCGGCGTCGTCGCCGAGGTTGCCGTGGTCGTGCTGGTGGTTGCGCGCCCAGTTCTCGTCCTCCTCAAAGATGTCGTCGTAGACGCCGTGGTGCGAGGCCGTCTGGAAGTAGATGTAGATGGCGTAGGAGATGATCAGCAGGATGGCCGACACGCGCGAGATGTTGAGCGCGCGGTCGTCGATCTGGGCCGACGTCAGCGAGCTCTCGCTCTGCGTGTGCTTGAACACGGTCGGGACGGCGAGGCTGAAGCCGCTGCGGTTGGTCAGCATCAGAACAGCAGAGCAGACAGCAGACAGCAGACAGTATCAGAATCAGACGTACGCTGTGAGAAGCAAGCCCGTGCCGGCTTCGCTGACGGTCTCGTCAAAGACTTGCTCGCTGCGGAAGATGCCGCCGATGAAGAAGCAGAGGCCCAGACACAGCAGCATGGTGGCCAGGATGGAGCCGAGGATGGCCGCCTGCACGACCGAGTAGAGCCCGCGCGACAGCAGCACGTTGAACAGGACGATCTCGACGATAGAACCGATACTGCGTCAGCGTCAGTAAGCAGAAGCAGGCAGAGCAGAGGCAGGCAGAGCAGAGGTAGGCAGAGCAGAGGCAGGCAGAGGACAGGGCTCACGTTATTTCAGTCAGGACGCCCAGCACGTGCGGCATCTTGTGCGCCAGCTCCTGGCCGGCGAAGCCGATCATGTTGGCACACGGCACCATGGCAATGTACGACAGGATAAAGGTCACCAGGTGGTGCGTCGGCGTGTCGCTGAGGGCGTACTTGCACACGACGGCCGCCGGCACCACCGGCCACAGCACGTTGACCGCGGCCGACACCTTGCTCGAGGACCGGAAGCCGATGCGGAGGAACTGCAGCGGGTGGATGCCGGACCGGCCGCTGTCGCCCTCCTTGCGCAGCCGGAAGTGCAGGCGACGCCGTCCGCTCCGGTTCCGCTCCATGCTCGGCCGGCTCCGGCCGCTCACGTGCGTGCCCACCGTGCCGCGCCGGCCTGTCGCCGACGCCGCGCCGGCAGCGGCATCGGCCACGTCGCCCTGGTGGACCGGGAGACGCAGCGAGCGTGCCGCGCTGGACGGCCGCGCGCCTGCCTTTTCCCGCTCGAGGCTCTCCGCGGCCGAGGACCCCAGACGCCGTTTGGAGGCCATGGCAGAGTGAAGCAAAAGTCGGTGGCTGTCTGGTGATGTTGTCGGGCAGGTCGACAGGGCAACAATGCAGCAAAACGGACGCGAGTTGCAAGAGACAAGACGACGTCCCAGGCAAGCGGTATGGGGAATCCGGGCTTGTTATCTCCCGCGAACGATGCTCGGGACGCAACTGGGCAAACTGATGCGCAACAGCTCCCCCTATTCGGTCAAGCTTCGGCGCAGAAGCCAATCTCTACGGTGATCACACGAAGAGCCCAGCCGCGACGTGCCAGCTCAGAGCTCTTGGCGCCACTCCGTTCTGATCGCGCAGCCGTCTGCAAGCGAGAACCTTGGGACTGGTTTTTCCGTGGGGGGCGTCTAGGCGCCTTGGCAGCGGTTTCAAGTGGACGTGGACCAGTTCAGCTGCTTTGGTGCCACGTACGAAGTCGTCTCCGCCTGTCGTATTGGCCGGGGTGGGTCACAGATCTGTGCGTCGTATTCGTACGGAGCACTCGTATCGTGCTTCGTTTGTCGTACAGGGCGTGAGACGGTGGCCTGTGCCGCGCTCACCGTGATCGTGCATCGCCGGGAGGCCGGCGTCTCGCCCGATCTAGAGCTTCATCTGGTGGGCTGCGAGCGGTGCGCCGTCACGTGCTCTGGCAGACGCCTGCACACCTGGCAGCCGGGGATTCGCTGCTCGAGGCAGCTGCAGCCGCATCCCAAGCACAGCAGCAGGAATGTGCGACCGGGATTCGGCGCAGCTTCCCTTTCACAGAGAAGCTGTCATACTACAGAAAAGTAGCGCCGGGACAGCCAGACGCTAGTCCGAGCGGGGCGGTCCGAAGGCCTGGCTAGAACGCGTCTGCTGAAGAATGCCGAGAAGCGCGTGCTGCTGGTCTCTCGGAACGCTCCTGTGCCTGGACAACGGCACATGCAAGACAGCGTTGTATCGAGTGCATTTGTTGATCAGACGAGACTTCATCGCAACGTCTGCGCGTCTACGGAGTATATGGTTTTGACGTCCTTGGTCTGCGATATCGTCCTTTCCCCGATCCGAGATCTGGACTCAGTATTACTCCGTTTTGAAATAATGTCTCTGCCATCTGCCACCATGAAGTACTTGCCGCTGCGTCCGAGGCAGAGAAGTGCCGACGGTGCGACCATGCCGTGTCATGTTGCACGGATCCATGTCTATCTCTGCCGGCGCAGGTCCAGGTGCGCGTCTAGTCTATCGTCATGCTAAGTCCATGCCAAGTTGCCACGTCTGCCCGAGCCGTGAGATCCTCATGCGCTCGCATCCTGCGCTCCATGGTCAGTACCGCCAGATGGCGTCCGCCATCGCCACCACCTGCGCCATCTCCCGCACGTCGTGCACCCGCACAATGTCCGCGCCGCCCTGCACGGCCGCCGCCACCGTCGCGGCCGTCCCCCAGACGCGCTCGGCCGGCGTGGCCACGCCCGTCGTGCGGCCGATGAAGCTCTTGCGGCTCGAGCCCACCAGCCACGGCAGGCCGTCGAGCCCGGGCCACGCGCGCAGCTCGGCGAGGTGGCGCAGCACGTCAATGTTCTGGTCGCCGACCTTGGCGAAGCCGAGGCCCGGGTCGAGCACGATGCGCCAGCGCCGCACGCCGGCCGCCTCGGCCGCCGCCACGCGCGCCAGCAGCTCCGTCGCCACCGCCTCGACGATCTCGTGCGCCGCGCTGTGCGCGCCGTACTGGTTGAGGCCGCTCATCGTCGCCGGCGTGCCGCGCATGTGCATCAGACACACCGTCGCGTTGAGCCGCGCCACCGTCGGCAGCATCGCCGCGTCCATGTCGCCCGCCGACACGTCGTTGATCATGTCGGCGCCCGCCGCCAGCGCCCCCTCCGCCACCGCCGCGCGGTACGTGTCCACGCTGATGGCCACGCCGGGCGTGTCCGCGTCTGGCGCGGCGTGCGGAAACGCCGCGCGCAGCCGCTCCACGGCCGGCACGACGCGCGCCAGCTCCTCCGCCTCCGACACCTGCACGCGGCCGGGCGCCGTCGACTGGCCGCCAATGTCGATGATCGTCGCGCCGTCCCGGGCAAAGCCGCGCACCGTCTGCACCAGCGCGTCGAGCGCCGCGGGGTCCGCCGTCGAGTGGCGGCCGCCGTCCGAGAACGAGTCCGGCGTCACGTTGAGGATGGCCATGACGCGCGTGCGCCGCGTCGCGCGCAGCGCCTGGAGCGGCGTCTGCGCGCCGCCCAGCGGCGTCAGCGGCGTCAGCGGCTCGGCCTGCGCCGGCAGCTCGTTCAGGTAGTCCTGCACGAGCTTCCACGGACGCGCAGGGTCCAGCGCTGCGCTGGGCGTAAGTCTGTCGACGTGAGCGCTGTTCTCGCAATCGCAGAGTGAACACGGCAACTTACTGTGCAAGCGGCCGCAGCACAAACTCCCGCTCGGGAATGCCCACGTGCGGGACAGTCAGCCGCTCGTGCTGGATCTTCTCGTCGCCGTAGAGCAGGATGTCTAGGTCAATGTTGCGCGGGCCCTTGTCGATGAGCTTGCGGCGGCCCAGGCTGCGCTCAATGTCCTGCAGCTCGTCCAGCAGCGCCAGCGGCTCCAGCGTGGTCTCCACCTCGCACACGCCGTTGGCGAACTTGTCCTGCTCGAGCACATACATGGGCTCCGTCTCCCACAGGCTGCTGGTGCGGCAGACCCGGATGCCACGGCGGTCCATCTCGTCGCACGCCTGCTCGATCCACCCGATGCGGTCCCCCAGATTGCTGCCCAGCGCAATGTAGGCCTTGATCTTGGCGGGCTCCTTGGCCCCCCGGGACTGGCAACACGGCGCCGCCAAGGGCGCCGTGGGCGAGAGTGCGCCTGACATGGCCGCGTACGCCCGGCTGGACAGGCCTCTTCGGCTGCTTTTCCGAGCAGACACAGGGCCGGCAGTGCCACTTAGCAGCCGACAAGCCTGAAGCTGAAGTCCTGTGCTTCTTGTGCTCGTGCCTGGGTACGCCTGCAAGGCTGCCCAAGACGGTCGTGGCAGCCGTGAGCGGCAGGAGAGCGGAGACGAGCGCACGGCAGCAGCGGCAAGCGAGGCGACGCCCTTCATTCCGTTCGTTCACAAGTGGAGAGAAACGGCCAGGCGTCCGAGTGCCTGCTGGACCGTGGAGCGTGGGCCGTGAACTGAGCCTCGCCATTCCTTCGACGAGGAAAAAGCCGCTTTTGCGCAGAGGCCTATTCCGCGCCTGTGATTGGTCAGCCTCGCACAGTCTGCGAGGCTCTGGGCACTGTGCCCAATGCTCTTGCGTAGGGTGCTACACAGTGCACAACTCTTCCATCGCACTCTGCCAACTCTGTGCCCTGCCTCGTGCTCTGCTTCGCGCTCTGTGTACTCCGTAATACTCTGCGGCCTCCAGCGTGCCACTGGCCGGCGAAGCGCCGTTCCAAAGCTCGCGGGATGGCCAGGCATCGGATGTATGTAAGCGGAGCCAGACACGGGAAACGTCACATGACACCCGGTACCAGCGAGGCGACTTGTCTTTGTCGTTTGCGCCTCCCTGTTTTGCCTGCCCTGATGCCACAGGCGATATCAATCCGTAATGCAGGAAAGTACGGCCCTATGGCCTAGTCCTGCCTCGGCAGCCGCGAGACCCCTCATCCCCGGACTCGACGAGTGAGCTCCGGAGTGGGCTAGGCCGATCTGGGACTAGTGCTCGTTCGAGGCGACAAAAACGTCAGGAGCTCTGCGCCGCTCTGCGCGACCTCGGCACTCGCCAACATGTGGCCGTGGAATCACTCATATTAGCCTCGCACATCCTCATCCGCTTCTCGTCCTCTCTTCCCCATTGTCTCCTCGCAGCTGGACCCTCACATACCGCGTCCTAGAACCTTGAATCTATCTGCTCGATCTTGGGCCCTTATCATTCCGCTTGTTGTACCTCCGATCACCGCCCAAAATGGCCTCGCCTCGTATGGTCTCGCCTCTCTTTTCTTTTCTTCTTTTCTTCTTTTCTTCTTTTCTTTCCTTCCTTTCTCTTCCTCTTTCTCGCCGCTCTCTTTCTGTCTCTGCTCTTGACACAGCCACTGACCGCGCTGCAGAGAAAATCCGCACGCCCATCACGGATGTCTTCAAGATCAACCACCCGATCATCCTGGCCGGCATGAACGTGGCTGCCGGCCCTCTGCTGGCTGCCGCCGTCACCAATGCCGGCGGTCTCGGCGTCATCGGCGGCGTCAACTACACGCCTGAGATGCTGCGCGAGCAGATCGACGAGCTCAAGGAGCACCTGACCGACAAGAAGGCGCCCTTTGGTGTCGACCTGCTGCTTCCCCAGGTCGGTGGCAGTGCCCGCAAGACCAAGTAACTCCTCTCTCTTTTCCCCCCCCCTCTCTCCCTCCCCCTCGCTAACGGCCAGCTACGACTACACCAAGGGCAAGCTCGACGCGCTCGTCGACGTCGTCATCGAATCCGGCGCCAAGCTGTTCGTCTCCGCCGTCGGCGTGCCGCCGCGCCACGTCGTCGATCGCCTCCACAAGCACGGCATCCTGTACATGAACATGATCGGCCACCCCAAGCACGTCAAAAAGTGCCTCGACCTCGGCGTCGACATCATCTGCGCACAGGGCGGCGAGGGCGGCGGCCACACCGGCGACGTGCCCACCACCATCCTCACCCCCGAGGTCGTGCGCCTGGTCAAGGGCCACACGTCGCCGGCCACCGGCGGCCCCGTCCTCGTTGTCGCCGCCGGCGGCATCTACAACGGCCAGCTCGTCGCTGCGTCGCTCATGATGGGCGCCTCCGCCGTCTGGGTCGGCACGCGCTTCATCATGACCGACGAGGCCGGCGCGCCCGAGTCGCACAAGGAGGCTGTGCGCACCGCCGGCTTTGACGACACCATCCGCACCCTGATCTTCACCGGCCGGCCCCTGCGCGTGCGCAAGAACCCCTACATTGTGCACTGGGAGACCGAGCGCCAGGACGAGATCAAGCAGCTCACGGCCAGCGGCAAGCTCCCGTACGAGGCCGACCTCGACAAGGTCATGGACGGCGAGATATCATCCCTGCCCCCGGGCCTCGTCAACGCCGTCTCCTCCGACGACAAGTCCGCGCAGGGCGAGGAAGGCGTCGACATGGACGACATTGTCGACCAGTTCCGGCCGTTCCTCATGGGCCAGTGCGCCGCCGTCTGCAACGAGAAGAAGTCGGCCAAGGCCGTCGTGGACGAGCTCGTGGACGACGCCGTGGCCAGCTTGAAGAAGGGCACCACGCTGGTGGCCAAGCTGTAGAGGAGAAGCGCCGTCACCAGCAGCCAGCAGCCAGCAGTCCGCACAAACCAAGCTGGCGTCGTCGATTCTGCGCAGGCTGGTTTAAAAGTATTACTTGCTAGCGGGTGGCCTGCATTGTACGAGTTCAACGTGTCTGCTTTTGCGTGTTTTTCCCTGCACTTTTCTGTACAAGAGATTGGATATTTCGGACCGGCGCAGCCACTCGTCTATATATATAGCTTGCAATGAATATTGGAACCTAAACTGAAACAAGTCCAGAAAGACAGTGATTTACTTCTAGCGTTCTACCAACAAACTATTATGAGACGGATGTGAGTGCTTGTGCCTGTGCTATACGGCCTCTTTGCTCTTTTTACCTCATTCCATTCATAAACCAAACACCAGCGATATGAAAATTCCAGGTCAGAGGATAAGAGATAGAAACCCCAAGGGGTCCGGCGACTTATTATGAACGATGGAAGGGAAAGCACATGGGCGAAAACACAAGGGAAAAGGCAGAGGCAAAAGAAAAGGAAAAGGGAATTCAGCAGATTAGACCCCGAACGCATTGAGTCGACGCGACAAGGAGCAGAACGAAACCCAAGTCGTCAACATGACCATACCAGCGCAGCCACCAAAGCAAACGTAACGCCTCTCTCCACGCCACCGCATCGAAGCGCCCGGCCGGCTCAGTTGTTCAGGTAGTTGCGGATGGCGCCCTGCAGCTTGGTGGCGCCGACGCCGAGCGCCTGCGTGAGGTTGTCCAGGTCGTCGCCGGCCGTGATGCCAAACTTGCGCACAAAGTCCTTGGCGGCCGACTCCAGGTCGCCGTACTCCTCCTCCTCCGCCTCCTCCGGCCGGCCAAAGTACGCGTTGGACGAGATCGACGTGGCGCCCTCGAAGCCCTGCAGCCGCTGCTTGGCCTCGTTCTGCGCGGCCGAGTCGTAGGAGCCCTTGCCAAAGTACTCGTCCGACGATATGGCCTTTTGGTTGCCAAACTTGGAGCGCGCGAACTTTTCGTCGTCTGCTTGGTGAGCGGGTGCTTGGTGGGCGGAGGAAAAGAAAACAGAGGAAATATGGAAAAGTAGAGACAGAAAGAACGGAACATGAACAGAACATACCATCTGAGGCCTTGATCGGACCGACAGATCCAAAGCCGCCCGCGTTCTTCTTGCCCCCCGCTGCCGCCGCCCGCCCGCCGACCTGGCCAAAGCCTAGCCGGCTCATGCCCATGCCCAGGCGCTCCATCTCCGAGGCCGACTTCTCGCGCGCATGGCCGTAGCCGCCGCGCGCAGGGTTTACGGGCGTCGGCGCGGCGATGGCGGCTTCGGTCTTGCTGCTGGTCTTGCTCGCAGTCGTCTTGGCGACGGCAGCCTCCTCTGCCTCTGCTTCGGGGTCGTATCCGAGCTTCTCGATGCGCTCCGCCTCCTCCTTGGCCTTCTTTTCCGCCTCGTCAAAGTCGATCAGGTCGGCCGTGACCTTTTTGACGCCCAGCTTCGGCGCCTTCTTCGCGCCGAGCACGTTTGTTTTCCGCGGGCCCGTGGTGGTCTTCTTGAGCGTCGACGAGTGGACGACGCGGCTCGCGGCCGGCTTCGCGGCCTCGGCCGCGCCGGCGAGCGGCGACGGCGAGCGCGACGTGGCCTCTTTGCCGGCCGAGAGGAAGGGCGACGGCGTGCGGCCGACGACGGGCGGCGTGGCGGTCCGCGAGAGCGGGGGCGTGGGCTTCTTGATCGCAGGCTTGTCCCAGGACGAGAAAAAGTCGTCGTCGGGCTCGCCGGCCGGGGTGCTGGTGCCCTCGGCGGCCTCGCCGTCCGTGATCACGACCTCGCCAGGGTATCTAGCAACGGGGTTCATTTAGCATGTGCATCGAGCCTTGGCATGAGCAGCGGAGCAGCGACACCGACGTACTCCTTGGCATCCCGCGCAGCGCGCTTCTTCAGCTCGTCCTTGTACTTGGTGGCCGTGTTCGACTGGTACTTGGTCTTGGGGTCCTTGCTATTGAGCGCCGCCGAGCCGCCGTTCTGCTGGAAGTACTTGATGGCCGACTCGTTGCCGCCGACCTTCATCACGCGCAGCTGGTCCCACTGCCATTCTGTTGCCGTTAGCCGGACTCTCAACGCAGCGCTCCTCCGAGCGCGCTCCTGGTCAGCACGTACGGTCGAGGTTCGTCGAGCGCACAAAGGAGATGTGCACGCCGAGGTTCCGGTGGTTCGCCGAGCAGTCGAGGCAGAGGTAGATGCCAAACGGCACCGACGTCCACGTGGGGTTCTTCTGGCCGCAGTCGAAGCAGACCTTGTTGGCCGGCTTCGACTTGAGCTTCTCAAAGATCTTGAGCGACTGCTGCTTCGTCGCGAGGCCGCTCATCTTGTCGCGCCGTCGTCGGTGAAACGCGGGTGAAGGCTGTTTGTCGGTCGAGGCGGATGGAGGAAGCGATGATGCGGCGGGTGAGGCGTGGGCGAGGCGTGGGCGTGACCGGGAGACGGGCAAAAGCGAGGAGGTGCGAAAGGACAAGTTCGCGATAGTGGATTTCGTATTGATTATTGCCCGTAAATACCAGCGCCGCTCCCGGCCAAGTGTGCACCAAGGGAACCAAAGCCCCTCCCTGTCGTCCCCGAGCATGACTAACCAGCCCCTTTAGTGGAGAGTGGACTAGCTCGTATATATGAACATCTCTTAGATACATATTGCATAATTCGCTGGCGCGGCTGTCCGCTAGGCCGTCCTGGGTCTAGCCCCGCGTCCCCACATCCAGAGATTGTCAGACGAGGCTTCTGCCGTTTTGATGCATCCAGCTTTTGCGCCGGCGGCGATCTTCGCAACGACCACGACGCTTTGCCTTTTTGTTCCACCTCCACCTCAGCCCGCCACCCCCGCGGCGCTGCCGAAAACAAAACTGCGCGCCATGCAGCCGCACGGCATAGCGTCGCTGGCCGCGCAGACGTCGGCCGTCGCAGCCCGGCGCAGCTGTCGGCCCGCCGAAGTTTCCGTCTTCGTTCGCGCGACGACGACAACGACGACGTCCGCAGCCTCGGCGCCCGCCCTTCTGCGCCGTCTCGCCCACCCCTCTGCTCAGCGGCGCAGCTATGCAACACACCACCAGACCGCTTCGTCCTCCTCCTCCATGCCCGCCAGCGCCCGCCGCCGCTCGGTCACGCCGTTCAACGACGATGGCCACGTGCCTTGGTCACAGCTGTCGGCCGGCGAGAAGACCGGGCGCGCCGCCCAGCAGACCTTCAACCTCGGCCTGATCCTCGTCGGCGCCGCCGTCACCGTACGTTGAGTCTCGCTTGGTCTACCCTACTCTACGAAGCATATGCTCGCTGCTCGCAGCGCCGCGTCCCCATGACAAACACTCACCTCGTCTTCAGAGCGGCATCGTCTACCTCCTCTACACCGAGGTCTTCTCGCCCGAGAGCAAGGTGGCCTACTTCAACCGGGCCGTGAACCGCATCCGCGCCGACCCCCGCTGCACGGAGCTTCTGGGCGACGGCAGCACCATCTCTGCGTTTGGCCAGGAGACGTGGAACAAATGGCAGCGCGCCCGTCCCATTGCGTGAGTCCTCCGCCTCCCCTCTCCTCTCCAGCCATACTCATCGTGCAGCTCCACCATCCAGAGCGACAGCCAGAGCCGCGAACACATCGTCATGCACTTCAACGTCAAGGGCGAGCGGGCG
Source organism: Grosmannia penicillata (assembly GCA_002778075.1). Classification (NCBI taxonomy): domain Eukaryota; kingdom Fungi; phylum Ascomycota; class Sordariomycetes; order Ophiostomatales; family Ophiostomataceae; genus Grosmannia; species Grosmannia penicillata. The sequence continues at coordinate 512,734 of PCDK01000018.1, read as the reverse complement.
ACTGGTACGGCCTACCTGCACTTGATACGGCCTCCCGGCCAGGACGAGTTTGTCTACCAGTCCTTTTACGTGGACATTCCCGGGCAGGAGAGGATCTACCTGGAGAAACACAAGGGCGTCGACCCGGCAGACGGGAAGAAGACGACGCTGTTTGGCGTAAAATGGAGGTGAGGCGGGGAGTCAAGCACAGTGATACCATACCGGGCCGTCTTCCCATTTGTAAGAGACTCATTTTATTTCAATCTTCAAGGGAATCAACGTCGAGTCAATATAACATATTCCAAAACCCAAGTCCCAACGTAACAAAACAGACAAGAAAGCGCCTCGGCACTGGTGCTCTGTACTTTTGCCAACCGACCGTTCCAATGGTGTCGTGTCCCCAAACAGCGGTATACAAAGCCTCGGCAGTCTGCAGCTCTCCGACAGGTCATCACGGTATCAAAACCTCGCCTGCAAGCGCCGCTCCGGTCTGAGGAACTCAAGAATACGCTTCGGCATCGCGCGCGTCCTTCTTGAGCCACTTGTACATCTGCCCGTACTTCTCCTCAAAGGTCTTTTCCAAGCGCTCGCACACCGACCATATAGCGTCGCCCTTCTTCCAGTAGATGTACACGTTGGTGAAGATCTGCCGCACGTCGCGCAGAAACTCCTGCTCCGACTTGTACCGGCCCTGCTCCAGGTTCTCTTTGATCGTGCCCAGGTCCATCGGGTTCTTCACTTTGGTAAAGTAGTCTGGTATGCCCTCGGCTTCAGGCTCCACGGGATACCGGAACGGGCCCACCAGCCGCGTCCAAAATCCTATCGAGTCTTGTTAGAATGACAGAGAGAGTCCGGCTAGCCGTGGCACTCACCTGGTCCCGAAAGCATGCGGTTCATGAGGTCGGCGCAGAATTCCAGCTTCTGCTTCGAGCTGTACTGGTGGATGTCCGTGTTGATGGTGGATCGCCGCTGCGTCGGCAGGGAGGTGCGGGCGGGCTTGGGGTGATCGGCGACCGGGGTGCCGCGCGCGCTGGCCGCGCCGTTGCCCGTGGGCGCCGGGGTGCCCGCCGATTCGAAGGCGTGGTAGCGCGCACGCTTGTACGACGGCTCCGCTCCTCCGTCCAGGGCGCCGTCGCGGTAGTCGGCGGCCACATCGCCCGGCCCGTCAAAGACGCTGCGTCGCTTGGTGCCAGCGTCGGCGCTGGACGCAGGCGGCGTCGCGGAGCCGACGCTGGACGGCGTGGCACTCATGGCCAGGACGAGCTCGCTGAGCAGCTCCTGGGGCAGCGCGCGCGCAAACTCGGAGCGGTCCGAGCCAGAGCGCAGAAACTCGGCCGCCCACGTCAGCAGCAGGTGGCGGATCGACGATCCTGCCGACGTGTCCTTCCAGACCTGCACCAGCAGCGGCGTGTCTGGTATGGAGTGGGTGGCGCGCTTGCACCAGGCCATGACCTTGAGGGTGTGCTCGCAGAGGCCGTGGAAGCCGAGCTGGTCGCCGAGCTTCCAGACATCGACGAGCAGCTCGTACGAGAGCACGCGCTCGCTGCTGGACGTGATGCTGCCGGTGAAGAGGAACAGCTGGCAGCGGGCAAAGACCTGCACGGGGACGTTGGGCAGACGGACCACGTGCTCGACCTTGTCCTTGTCGCCGCCTTCGGCCTGCGCAAAATGTTCCTGGAAATGTGTGCTTTTGGCGCACAAAAAGTCTTTCTGGATCCCAAACGGCTTCTCGTCCGGGCCGACGAGCACGACCACAAACACGGGATGCGGGTCACTGAGAGTCAGCGGGCAGCAGCAGAAGCAGAAGCAAAGCAGGACGGCGCCACATACAGCCATGAGAATTCTTGTGCGTCGGTCGCAAGATCGGCAGCCCGTGTGTCTACCGACAGCGTGCTCGTGTTCTCCTGGTCACTGGCGGCCATGCTGGCGGCTGCAGAGCATCCAGGTCATATATGAGCGAGTGACTGGTCACGGTCAGTACTGGCCAGCACACAGAAGAGTGCAAAACCGGGTGAGCGGCAGCTGCCACGGCTCATTTTTAGTTCTCATGAGACGGCGCGAGGCTTTATCTCGCCGATGCGCTCAGATCGCGGCTTCAGTCGCTTATCAGGCCGCATTTCACATCCGTCTCGTGTGCGATAGCGAGCAACGCCTCTGACCGAGTCGAGCGAGCGTCGAGAACTTTGAGGAAACATGGCGGAAACATTGAGGAACTTTGGGACATCGGGACATCGACGAATCGAGACATTGAGAAATCGAGAAATCGAGAAAACGTCGAGGCCAAATCCTTAGACAATGCGACGCACATGCTGTCCGTGAAAATGCGGCTTGCGCCAGACGGCGCGCAGGACGTCAAGGGCAGGGGGCTTACCACGATCCAAGAAGAAGCACGATGGCGATGCACCGGTGAGAGCGCAGTGAAGAAGAGTGCTGGACGCCTGAAGACGTTCAGCGCGTTTGGCGATGGATGAAACGCGACTCTGTTGATGACACGGACAACGGGCCAATTGAGGAAGGTGCGATGAAGCGCGTGTCAAAAATGGTCAGTGAGTCTCGTGTCGGGTGATGAGTTGTGATTTTAGCGCATCCAGGATAAGATCGATTACATAGCCGTTGCCCACATTATCGCCCTTGGCCTGTTGCGCCAATGCCGCGATGCACAGGATGCACCGGTGTGCAGCTACGAGCGCACAAGTGCATCCCTCGACTCCGCGATTGCGATGCAGCGCGTCAAGCACACAATAATACCAGTCTGTGAGCAGTGAGCGTGTCAGCCGTGAGCGCCGCTGTGAGACGGATGGATCCAGCCTTTTGTTCTATTGTTCCAGGATGAGCGCTGCCATGCCTCAATCTATATCCCGGTCGCAGATCAGGCCGCCCGCGTTTCATGCAGGGCCCAGTCGAGTCCAGCTTGAGCCGGTCCATGAGCTGTCAGTTCGCCTCGCTATGAGGCGCCGACGAGTCGGCGATAAGCCGCACATTGCCGCCAGAGTTGAGTTGGCCGTGAGACGCAGACCGACACGAAGCAGCCGCACGCTGGTCCGCAGGAGGCCCTGGAGTGCCGAATTGAACGGCGCTTCCTCCGATCATGGCAAGACGGCGATCAAGACAATACGGTGGCCAAGACAAGACGGGATCAAACGCGGCCAGACGACGCTGCAGGGTGCCTAAGTGAAAACGGATGAGCATTCACCACGCTTCCATCTGATATTCACGGCGTCTCATCCTCTGGACTCGTTCACGGCACGCGGGCATGGCCGCATCGTATTCAAGGGTTCTGCATGCACGGCGTCTCATCCTCTGGACTCGTTCACGGCACGCGGGCATGGCCGCATCGTATTCAAGGGTTCTGCATGCACGGCCTCGTACGGCTTCTCGCATCCTCGCCTCTCCAATACACGGCGACCTTTTAGCTTCATTTCATAAGCCCCGGCATTATTAGCGATAGACTCCCCGACTCGTCCGCCGCTCGCGCCATGGTCTCCGACAGCAAGGCCTCTGCAGCAGCAGCGCAGCTGCTACACCCGTCGTCCCTGAAGGACGCCCAGCACGCGCGCATGCTCATGGACCTGCTGTTGCCCAAGCTCACTGGCAAGGACCAGCAGGAGCGGTTTCAAAAGTTGCTCGCCCTGGTAGACGGCGATTTTTCCGAATACTGCAACGCCTACTTTGACCCGCTGGCCGGCCGCACCGTGCCCGAGCCCGAGAAATTGCTTGTGTGCGAGGCTGCCAGGGATGCCATCGTTTTCAGGGAAATGCGCTATCTCGCGTACAACCCGGACAAGACCGGCTGGACGGCCGAGGACCACGCTGTGCGCTTCGTTGCCATCGCCGTGAGCGACGGCCTCGCCCGTGGAGACTTGAGTTTCACTGCCCGGACCAGAAAGCCGCTTCGCATTTGTAAAGCTGCCTACGAGATGTTGAGCTACAAACGGTTGCTTCACTTGGAGACGCACGCGTGGATCTCGGGTTTGGGAGTCGAGCCAAGCAAGCCGCCGCGATACTCAGACTAGGATTCAGCGAGAGGATGACCTACGGAACCACAGGACGGGAAGACAGAACGAAACGACAGACACGACTCGGAAGTAGGTTTGAACGGCGAGACACCAGGTGAATGCACTGTTCTCAATTCGCCGCGTACTCCGAGAGGCAATAAACACCAATGGCATATGAAAGTTGCACGCGGGCCTCTGCATGCCTATCTCGCTGTGCCAGTGCAACAGTATCCGTAGACACGTAAGACGATGCATTCTGCTCCTATTGTACGCGTAATAGTGCCAATATATCACCACCGCAACGGGCCACTGCATATTCCACTCTTCCATTAGGCGCTTTGTGCGCTTCCAGGAGCTCCGACTCGGGTTGTACTCCGTACCGCCATACTAGTCCAAACACAGCGGTCGTTCCCGCAACACTTGGAAAGAGAATGGCGCCGTGTTTGGCCGAAGACTCTAACCTCGTAACGCCTGACATTCCACGAGTGTGCACATTCCCGGAGATCGGTAGTGCGTGCAGGTGCTGTAAACAAAAGTGGAACAATGACATGCGATATTGCAGAATTCCATGGCTACAGCATCTCACGTTGCACCGCAGTGTCAGGGCATGTGCAATGTCGGATGGTATTCTTCTTCTCTTTCCAGGACAGACCGAAACAATGCATATGCAAGGACTTCAGAGTCTCACGAGGCAAGCCTCGCAAATAGGCAAATCAGGAACAAAGAAAAGAAACATAGCCTAGCAACAACGTAGGACAGCCGGGATCGGCTGGTCCCCAGTGATATCAAAGAACAGAAAAATAGAAAATAGAAAACACAAAAATAATCGACCACAAACACAGGAGGGTCGGCCACGCTCCCGCCGCCACCAGGCCGCCAGAACGCGGTCGAGCCGACGCCTCCAAGGTATCATGCTCACGAAGAGTTACATTAAGAATAGACAAAGAAAGAGACAACCTTCGCCAACTCCTCCATCCTGGGAAAATAAGAAAAGATGCGTCGTCCGGTCCGGAACCGCTTCGAGCCCCGCGCCGGCTGGCCAGCGTGGAGCAGTCCTGGTGCGTTCGCTAGAGCAATCCGACAGAGCACATAAAAGGAGGTGGGGTTTGTATCAGGGTTTGTATCAGGGTAGAGATAGGATGGGGCGCCGCTTGTGGTGTTTCGGGAGGATGGGATGGTCATTGTCTCGTGACTCGTGGCTGGCGATGGGGAAGCAGGCGGAAGGCGGAAAGCGAAAAGCGGGAGCGGAAGGTGTTTACAGCGTCAGGGCAAAGGCAGCCGCGACGAGAGCCGCAAAGGCGCTCATCGGCTTGGCAAAGTCAGCACCGCTGGTGGCGACGCCGGTCGACGAAGCAGTCGACGCCGCCGAAACGGTAGCCGAGGTGTAGTTGCTGCCGCCGGTGAAGGTGGCAGTGTACGAGGAACCAGAGCAGGAGGTGCTGTACGCGGTGCCGGTGACAGCGCTGGTGGCGTTGACGGACCAGCTGATGCCCGACGACACGGGGGTCGCCGACGAGCTGCTGGACGTCGTCGTGTTGAAGGCGGTCGTGGACTCGATCGTCGAGGTGCTGCTGCTGCTGGAGAAGCTGCTGGAGCTGGAGCTGCTGCTGGAGCTGCTGCTGGAGCTGCTGCTGGAGCTACTGGTGCTCGTGCTGGTGCTGCTGATGGATGTCGACGTCGGCGTGGGGGTCTCGGAGACGAGGCTGCCGGTGACGCCGTAGTTCGAGGCGCACTCGCTCAGAGACTGGCCCTCGGGGCAGCAGATGGTCTCGCCGTTGGTGGCGGCAGTGCAGTAGTAGCCATCGTCGCAAGCGTCTGTTGGTCAGCTTTTGCTTTGATATTCGCGCAGTAGAGCGGCGCGCAGCCAGCCATCAACTCGCCAGCAGCCGTGTGTAGACATGTAATAATCAAAAATCAAAAACCTACTTCCAGTGTTGTCGGGACAGCAGTTCTGGGTCGACGCGTCGTAGCAGTGGATGGCATTGTCGGCCGAAGCGCACATGGCAAACTCGGCGCCGCAGGCTTCGGCGCAGGACGCGCCCAGGTTGCAGGTGGCGTCGGTGGGCGTGTAGCCGCCAGTGCTGCGGCCCCCGATGCCGAACATGGAGCGGATGGACATGACCTTGCGGGCTTGGTGCGGCATCGGCTCAGCCACGACCTGCGAGGCGGCGGCCAGCATGGCCACGGCAAAAGACGGGTAAAGCATCGTGGAGTAGCGGATTTGTCTTTTGTCTTGTGTTTTGTTTTGATTGTTTGTTTGGGTCGAGAGTCGTCGGGAGAAAAGAAAGCGAGCGTGGCGTCGGGCGACAGTAATGAATGGCACGAGCAGCGAGTACTCTAAGAAGACGGCGGTGATGGGGGAAGAAGCAAAAAAGGCAGCGGTGCGAGCAGAAGAAAAAGAAAAAGAAAAAGAAGGGCGGGCAGCAGGGAAAGAGGAACGTGGAACGCCAGCAGGAGCGCCCGCACAGCCAAATGACAGGGACCCACCCGCGACCGTTCTTGCCGTTCTTGGGGGCAGCGATTCAACGAGCGACGCCGTTGCGCAGCCGGATGGGGAAATAAAGCGGGGCGCGTGTGCTGCCAGATCCATGCTCCTTAATTTCTCAATTTGCCAGGGCCAGGGGCGGAAAGGGGGCCAAGCTGCAGCGGCGGCGCAACGTATCCTACTGTGTATTACGGAGCATGAAAGGCGCTCATTTGGCCTCATTTGGGGCCTGGGCTCAGTGTAGATCACGATTGCTGCTGAGCGGTGTCGGCGTCGGCGGTGTCTGCTGCATGCTCACCGACTCATCGTCGCCACGGGGCGTGCGAAGTCGTAAGTCACGTAAGGCAATGCCGTTGCGTAATAGCACGCCCGACAAAGCACTGTGTGCTCATTGCCGCATAATGAGGCTCGGCTGCTCGTTTCACACGCTGTAGCGAATTCGATGCCCGGTCGCGATAATGAGATACACCAGCCAATGAGCGGCCAGTGCCTTGCAGGTATGTAGCGCTGCAGATAGTCTGGAAGCGCCCCATTTCTTGGCCGCGGAAGGGGCGACGCGGCTTCAATTTCGCTCCTTGACGACCCGCCTGAGTCAGCAATGCCAGGAAATACGGCCAAGAGATAGAGACGACTGGAAAAAGGCAAAACTCCGAACTGGGGCCCCGAGCTGGAGCGTGCACACGTCACGGCCTGGAAGTGCTGCTCCGTAGTGAATACTCCATACAAGTAGTACGAGTATGGAGGCATACTCCGTACGCTTGAGGCTTTTAGACTGACCGTACTTTGGTGGTGTGCGTGCGAAGCGGACGACTAGCGGCGTGACCTTAACATGATCACGTGCACATTTACCCGAGCTGTGGTGTAAGTACGCATCGTGGACGCATCACAATGGAGACGCAATTTCAGTTGTAGTGTTTCTGCAGCACTACTCCGTACGGGTTAGTCCTTGCAGAACGAGAGTTTCTCAAAACTGAAGATGAGGAACTTGAGAAGCAATACCAGTCCATAAGAAGAAAGCCTACTCCGTATAAGCTATAAGAGCAAATTAATAAAGCAAAAAGAACCGCGCATTTATCGTAACAAAAACCTGGCAAAAAGAAATCAAGGCGGACGTAAAAGCCAAACACCCACCATGTGAAGTACATGTGAGGGATGTGAAGCTACCAATGATACATCGACTTTATATCAGGTTATTGTATCCATACACAGCGGCCATCTATTCAATCTTGTTGCTACTTCGTCAAAGTCGGCATACAGCACCCTTCTTGTCGCCTTGGAATTCACGCCGACAGTACTCCGTATGCGTACTGCACCCGCTACGCAGCTGCGAGCGCCTGCATCCCCAGCCCGCTGATGTCTGCACTCAGCGGCCGCCCCTGCACCAGCTCCGCCAGCAGCATGCCCGTCCCCGGCCCCATGCTGATGCCCCAGGGGCCGTGGCCGGCCGCTACGAACACGCCACCGGCCGCACCGGGCTGCGTGCGCACGGCGCCGAGCCGGCTGTCGGGCAGGCGCAGCACGAGCGGGAAGCCCCAGGGCGTGACGGGGCGGTGGCAGAGACCGGCGCGGAGGACGGCGACCGCGTCGGAGCCAGCGGAGCCAGCGTCCGTGTTCAGCACTTCCTTGGCCGCCGCCAGCAGCTGGTCCAGCTGGTCCGCGTGCGGCGTGCTGTCGGTGGCCTCGGCCGGCACCGGGATGGCCGTCGAGTTGAGGCCGGCAACGTAGACGGAGCCGTCGGCGCGGCCAAAGAGGACGGCGTGGAAGCCGAGCGAGCCGCCCGTGGCGAAGACGCCGTACACGGCGTCGGCGGCGGTGGCGCCGGGCACGCGCAGCAGCAGCGAGTGGCCGGCGACGCTGCTGATGGGGAGGCCGCCGGTGGCGAACAGCTCGTCCAGCACGCGCCCGGTCCAGGCGCCGGCTGCCAGGATCAAGCGCGTGCACGGGAGCACGGCGACGACCGTGCCGGCCAGACGCACGCCGGCGAGCACGCCGTCGGCGTCGGTGTCCACGGCGACAACGCGCGCTGGCTGGTGGATGTGGACGCCGCGGGCGCGCAGGACGTCGAGAAAGTGCTGCGAGAAGGAGAGGGGGTCGCTGTTCGTTAGTGCTGCTCACATCCTCCCCTCTTCCTCCACCGGGACCTACATCTGCGCCGACGTGCCGTCGGCTGCCCGCCGCTGCACGCTGGCGCCCTCGCGCGGCCGGACCCATGCCGGCAGCCCGCCCGCGTAGTGGACGTCGCGGCCGGCGCTCGAGCCGTGGCCCATCAGATCGGGCCCGCCATGGCCGGCCCGGTCGTTGCCGCCATCCGCCGCCACCGGCAGCCGGTAGTCGAGCGACGTCGAGGGCGCGTAGCCCCAGTGGGCGCGGCCGTCGTGCTGGTCGGCGAGGCGGCGGTGCTGGTCAAAGGAGAGGGCGGCGAGGGCGGCCACCTCGGGCCCGAACCCGTCGCGCGCGAGGAAGCCGCCGGCGAAGCCCGAGGCGGACGCCAGCAGGGCCGGCGCGCTCTCGACAAGGTGGATGGTGTCGGCCGGCTGGTGCTCGCTGAGGTAGTAGGCGGTGGTGATGCCGATGATGCCGGCGCCGACGATGACGGTGGCCATTGGCTTTGCTGTGCGTTGCTGCGTTGCGGCGTTGTTCCTCTTCTATGCCAGAGCACTTGCTCCTCTGCCAGTTCTTCTTGTCTTGTTATATCAGAGTCTGTCTTGTTCTTCTGCCAGTCTGTTCTTCTTATCAAAGTCTTGATCTGCTGCCTTCGGCTGTGGCTGCTTTGGCTGCTAATCAGCCCAGATTCGCTTGACGCCACTGCCTCAACTTGCAATACTGATCCGCAGTATGACCTCCAGCAGGATGCTTCACTACTCGATCGCCGTTATGCTGTTTACGAAGTACACCAGCTGACGGAGTATACATCCGCTTATCGGAGCTTCCGGCGCCGATAACCAACAAGGACCCCGCTGCTTGCCGTGAGGGAAGGCCAGGCCCGCGCTAGCGAACCCGTCTAAATTGGGAGGAGTTGGAGAAAGATTAGAGCCTCAAAGAATAGAAAACTCAGGCTTTTGCAGCAGCATCACAGACACAACGACTTCAGAGCCGCACACCACGCTGCACCATGAGCAAAGTTGTTATCGTGACGGGCGCAAGCCGCGGCATCGGCCTCGCCGTGGCCCGCCACCTGCTGGTCCACCGGCACCGCGTCGTCCTCGTCGCCCGGACGGCCGAGCCGCTGACGGCGCTGATGGCCGAGTTCCCGGAGCAGGTGGCCGTCTCGACGGCGGACGTGACGGACTTTTCGGTGCGTCATATGTCGGTGGCGGATGTTGCGTGCTTGCGTGCCTAACGGGCCCGGGACACCGCCGGACCGGGATCGGGCCGGCATCGGAACCGGATTCGGGACTGGTCACCACCTCTACCTCCCCCGTCACCACCTCACCCTGCCACCCCCCCGATCGCTCTGACTGACGCTCCAGACGGCCCCCGCCATCGTCGACCTCGCCGTCCGCATCTTTGGCCAGCTCGACGGCCTCGTCATCAACCACGGCGCCCTCGCGCCGCTCGCCCGCCTCGCCGACGCCAACATCGACGACTGGAAGCGCCTCTACGACGTCAACTTCTTCAGCGCCCTCGCCCTCAGCAAGGCCGCCATCCCCGCCCTGCGCGCCAGCCACGGTCGCATCGTCGTCACCTCCTCCGGCGCCGCCCTGCATGCCTACGCCTCCTGGGCCGCCTACGGCAGCTCCAAGGCCGCCGTCAACTCGCTCGTCCAGCACCTCGCCGTCGAGGAGCCCGCCATCGCTTCCATCGCCGTCGGTCCCGGCCGCGTCGACACTGCTATGCAGCTAGAGATCCGCAACGACGGCACCACCGTCATGGCCGCCGACGACTACGCCGACTTCGTCCGCGTCCACGCCGACGGCAAGCTCAACCCGCCCGACAAGCCCGCCGAGGTCATCGCCAAGCTCGCCGTCGACATGACCCCCGAGCTCAGCGGCCGCTACATCAGGTGCGTCTACGATACGTTTTGTTTATGAACACCCCTGCTAATCTACGCAGCTGGAACCATGCCGACATGGCGCCGTACCACTGGCCCGCAAAGAGCGAGAGCTCATGAAATCTCGTCTTCTAATCTGAGTCGGCGCGTTAGCATCGACCATAACAAGTTGTCTGCGAGCGGGAGGGCAAAGAAAGCAAGACATGGAGCATCAGTTGAAAGATGAAAAGCTCTGTTGACGATTTCCACATGGTGATTCGGATTTAGCATGGAATATCAAAGTGTATAATCACTTGGTCCATGTCTTGAAGCAGAAGATAGAAAGCAGAAGCGGAAAGCATCGTTCTTACCATTTCTCGTCAGTTTTCGTGAGGGAAATGAATCCCGGATCAAGCATGAATTGCATCCGACTGTTCTTTACCGCGAGTTAGCAGCGCTCAACGAAACAGATTCATAAGCAACTAAATCGAAGTAGGATCAGGAATAATATAAGATTTCTTCGTCATCGAATGTCGGTATTTGATAGTACATATTGGAACATCATATTGGTCTAGGTGGCGAGGCGTATGCGAAAAACAAAGTTGTTCACTTACCATTCTACACCAGACACGATGGCCCGATTGCGCCGAGTCAGCAGCAATCGAGGCCGACGCCGCGGGCAGCGATCAATGAGGCAGGACAGCCGTCGCCGTAATCTGTGGCGGTGCTGGTCAGCAAGCGCCCCCCAAAGTACAGTCCATAGCAGCACAGGAAAAGACAGAAGCGTGTTCAGAGACGTCCGTTTGGAAAGACAGTGTCAATCACCATAATTGTGTATGCCTGGGGCGACAAAATAACTCATCATAGAAGCCAGATGGGCAAAAAGCAGAAGCAAAAAAGCAGGAAGCAAAAACATTGAATAAGCCACAGAGAACTTACCAGCAGGCCCGTGGCCATCGAGTCGAGGGCAGCACGCAAAGCACATCCGCGTCCCGTCCTCGTTCTGCCATGGTGTGGCGGCAGCGCCAGCTCCCGTCGGCTCCTGTTGCGCTCAACCCGGGATGGGAGGTGGAAGGATGAGAAGACGAGCTGAGAAAAAAAAGCAGACTTTTAAGAGCAGGAAAAGCGGGGCGCCATGGAATTATGTTCGTGCACAAAGTGCGCTATTCGTCATCTTGCACGCGCAGGCGGTGAGACAGGGCATTTTACGAGGTGACCCACTTTTGTTGTGGTGGGGTCCGCACTGCCGCTGCAGCTAGCATGTTAAAAGAGAGGCTCTGTCGCCTCTTCTCGGCAGCCTCTCGCAAGCAGCGCGACGTGACGTGCAGGCCGACAACACGACGCTCAACCCATTCCCGGTGCGCCCGCCAGACTGCCAGACTGCCAGGCCGAGCCTGTCTGCCAGGCCGCTTCTCTCTGCCCGGTCCGCCGCGTCCGGCGCATCGCAACTGGCGCAGACAGCTAACACGGAGTAGCTGCAGATAAGCGATACAACAGATTCAGCGATACAACAGATACAACCTCCGACACAACTACGTGCATACACGCCCGGCGCCAACATGTCCGACCACGACGGCGAATTTGGTAGTATGTCTGTGCCTGCTGTGCGTCTTGACTGTGCTAACACCCGCAGGCAGCGACGACCTCTCTCTACCAAAAGGTGAGTTTGTCTGTCTTGATCTCTTGCCTTTGATCTCTGTCATCGTCTCGCGTCCCGACCTTGGCCCTGACTCCACCGCCAGCCACCGTCCAGAAGATCGTCACCGAGATCTTGCCCGCCAGCACCGGCCTCACCTTCTCCAAGGACGCCCGCGACCTGCTCATCGAGTGCTGCGTCGAGTTCATCACCCTCATCTCCTCCGAGGCCAACGAGATCTCCGAGAAGGAGGCCAAGAAGACCATCGCCTGCGACCACATCACCCGCGCCCTCGACCAGCTCGGCTTCAGCGAGTACATTGGCGCCGTCGTCGAGGCCGCCCAGGAGCACAAGGAGGTCCAGAAAGGCCGCGAGCGCAAGGCCGACAAGTTCACCCAGAGCGGCATGACCCTCGAGGAGCTCGAGCGCCTCCAGCAGGAGCAGTTCGCCGAGGCCGCCATGCGCCACGGCTAACCTGGCCGGCTGGCCCGGACAACTCCCGGCTCCCTGTTCGACGCCCCCTACATCCCCTTCGCACACTGTCTTGGCGTTTCGGTTCGCGGCGGCTCGTTGCTTTTGCTTTTGCTTTTGTGTTTTTGTGTTTCTCTTTGGTGGGGATTGGCTCCCATACCATACTTGAGTTGTCGCATGGCGGCGGTGAACACGGCCAATATAGCTTACGATAGAGTCATGAGAAACAGCTGCAATCTTCAGACCGTTCCAGTATGTCACATAGCATGGGCTTGGCTTATTCTTAAAGATTCTTAGAGATGATATACAGCTAGGAGATAAGTACACAATGGCAAGGAAAGGCGAAGAGAACGGCGGTTTAACAAGAGAAAGAAAACAGCTAAAGCACGCAGCAGGATTGTGGCTTACACGCGTGCGAGTCCGGGTCTTCACTCGATACTTTGGAAGCGACGTCCAGCAGAGAACTCTGCATAGCCTGTCGAGCGCAGAACAGGACCAAGGAACGATAACAACAAAGGAACGAACAACAAGGAAATGTGGGTGAGTACATGCATGTACGTGTGCCGCATACGTCGGGTAGACCGAAGCCGCCGTCTGGTATGCCATAAATTGCCGCGTGGTCCGGCCGCGCGGTTTTGCGTGGTTGCGAGGTGGCCAGTAAGGCTGACCGCTCAAGCCTCCTCCGTCTTGTCGCTGTAAGCCGGCAGCGCCTCCTCCTCGTGCTCGGCCATCGCCATCAGGCCGGCCTTCTCCTCGGCGACGCCCGCCTCACAGCTGACGTAGTCCACGGCCGGCCGGTGCGACGCCTCGTGTCCAGGGCCGTTGTACGGGTGGAACGCGCGCCACGTGTACACCAGAAGCGTGCCGACGGCCATGCCCAGAAGGCTCACGCCGACGCCCGCCACGATGCCGATCAGGACCGGCACGACAATGTGCGCGACAAACGTCTTGAACATCTCGAGCCAGCGGTGCTCGTGCGCGTGGCGGAACGGCATGTGACCCTCGCCCTCGGGATGGTCGTGGCTGTGGCCGTGGCCGTGGTGCTTGGCAGCGAACTTGTCCTCGCCGTGGTGCTTGGCACCGCCGCAGCCGTGCGGCGCCGCGTCCGCGCCCATCATCACCTTCCAGCGGCACATAAAGTCGGTGCACTGCGCCAGCCTGTCCGCAAACTCCTTCATTTCCAATTCCTTGCTGTGCGGAGGCGGGCCGTGCGGGTGCTCACCGTGAGGAGGCGGGCCGTGAGGGGGAGGGCCGTGAGGGTGCTCGCCATGGGGGTGCTCGCCGTGCGGTTCCGGCAGGACATGGCCCTGTTGGTGGTCACCGATCAGGGCGGGGCTGACCCGAAGGCGTCCCTCGGCGTTGCGCAGAATGTGAAAGGTGATCTCGGAGATGCCCTCAACGAAGAAGTCGTTGACCTCGACGATCCGCATCGACAGAGTGATCACGTCGGGCCCAGACTCCTTGTTGTCGTCGACATGGACCTCCATCGTGTAGCCGAGGGGCGCCTCGGGGAAGATCGGGTGCGGCGGGTGAGGCGGGTGCGGCGGAGCCTTGTTGTTCTCGGCCTCGGAGGTCTTGACATCCTTCTTCTTCAGCTCCTCGTTCTCGTCGTTCTCGTGCTCCTCCTCGTGGTGACCATCGTGCTCGTGCTCGCTCGGGAAGTCGTCCCCGTCGTGGTGCTTGCCCATGATCTTGCCATGATGCTTGCCCTCGTGGTGCTTGCCCTTGCCGTGAGGCCGGTGGTTCGGCACCTGCGGCGCGCTCAGCACGCTGGAGGCGTTGACCTCGGGGAACAGCTCGTATCCGTTGACGAGGAAGCGGTCGCCGCTGGGGGTGTGGTCGAGGGAGAAGAAGAGGTCGAGGTGGTTCGGCACGTCCATCGTCAGCACCGTAAAGGGAGCCGCGGCGTCCTTGTCATCGCGCGGCAGGGCCAAGGCACAGCCCGGGCAGTCGAGCTGGACGAGGGAGACGTCGCCATGCGGCGGCGGCGGCGGGCCTTTGTGCATCGCGGCGTTCGGCTGCTCGTTGGGCGCCGCGAGGTCTTGGATGTCCTGGACGATGGCGTCGGACGGCACCACAAAGGCCGCGACCGACGACGCCAGCGCCGCGGCAGTAAGTGCCTTGGACAGCATGGTGGGTGCAGAGAGGCTGGACTGGGCGTAGTTTGTGCAGTGTATTATTCGGTTGAAGTCTTGTTAAAATGATGCGAGTGAGGCCAGAAGAGACGAATCCGTCGTATCGTCGCACGATGCAGAAGGAAAGCACGGCAGAGAAGGAGAAAGAAGCAGCGGCCGCCCACTCGTACTCGTATATTCGGAAGGCGGGCCTCAACCCGTGCTCAGCCCACTAGTCGCTTACGTACTTACGCCTACGCACGCAGGCGCAAGCGGCATAGCCCCGCCACCCGTCTGCAACACGCGTGTTTCATTCGTCCCCTGTCGCATTTCGATGGGGCGCATGCGCAAGCGCTGCCTGAGGCCTGCCGGATTACCGCTGCACTGAAATTAGCAGCAGGAAGCCACGCGGCAGCACGTGGTGACATCATTCTCATTGCCGCTGCAAAAGTACGCGGACTTATCGGAATGTCCTTCTTATCAACTCCGCCGGGCTGCTGATTCGTGCGTTTCCTTCGCATGCCGTGTTGACACCATGACGAGGCATATCCGGCCACGAAAGATGTACTTCGTACGAGCACAAGTTCCCGAACTCACACAAGCCATGTGTACAACGCCGTCTGCTCGTGTTGTGCTCTTAAGTCCGCCGCGCTTCTGCATCTCTCGGTGTCCGGTCGGGAGTCCGGATTGATGTCTTCGCTGCAGGTTTCTCGACATTCTCGTACTCGATGCAGTACGCACAGTTCGTCAGAGAAACAGTGCTACACTGCGTCGCCATGGCTGGGACACACGAGTGTGCGTGCAAACTCGGTCCATTTCTATGGACTGCTAGCTAGTATGTGTCTGGCTGCGAAACCAGGTCAGATGTAGTGAAATGAGCAACCGCTGATGTCGTCCATCACATATCTTTTTTGTCCCGTATATCGTAACTCCGTAAGTCCCATCCGGTGACCAAATCCCTGATACCCAATGTCCCGTTCGACGGGATTTTCCCAGCACAAAGCAAAGAAGGAGGAATGGAGAAATAAAAGAAGGCGGAAGCAGGAAGAAGAAGGAATGAGAAACAAAAGAAGGTGGTAGAAGGAAGAAGGAGTGGAGAAACAAAGGAGCTGTGGAAGGAAGAAAGAAGGAGGAAAAGGGAGAACGGGAAATGAAAAGTTGAAAAATGCAAGAAAAAACACGCAAAGTGCATATGAAACTGCAGCAGTCGGGAGGAAGCCTCCGGATGCACCTTGGCTGGACCAGCTGCAGCTACAGGATGGTGCAGCGGTGGCCCTCACGCCGCTTCCGCCGCCGCTTGCGCTCGGCAGATAGGTGGGGGTCTTGCTTGTAGTCGTCCTCAAAACCGAGACTGGGGGCAACGTCGTCTTTGCGGAGCATCTGCCGGCAGAGGTCGACAAAGACTTCGTCCACGTTCGTCCGTGTCCGTGCGCTGGCCTCGTAGTACGGAGCGTTCCATTGCTGTGACAGGGTAAAGGCTTTGCTTCGTGTGACGGCCCGTTGGTCTTCCAGGTCGGCCTTGTTTCCGACAATGACAATCGGCACGTTTTCGTCGTCCTTGATGCGGATAATTTCTTCGCGCAGCATAGTCAGCTCGGAGAGAGATGAGGGCGACGTGATGCTGAAGACGAGCAGAAAGCCCTGGCCGGTTTTCATGTACAGGTCACGCATGGCAACTGTAGCACAGGCGATACTTGTCAGCAAAGCCTGTGTAGGATGTGTAGGGGGCGAAGTAGTGGAAGCAGAAAGAACTGTAGCATAGTACGCACCAAATTGCTCGGTGCCAGCGGTATCGAGGCTGCGTGAATAGTCAGCAATGTGAGCCAGTGACTCTGACAGTCGGGCAGCCTTACATCTCCAGCACAACTTGCCGGCCCTTGAAAGAAGTCAGCCTCAGTCGCGGGACATGCACAGAAACCAGCAACAGCTGCCCATTTTGGCCAACGACGACTCGTTTGGAACGAATCGACACCACTCTCCACTTACATCGACAGCGACTTGGGTTCGGTAGGAGTCCTCGATAGTGGGATCGTAGCTCTCTATCCATTGGTTGTGGACGAACTGGGCTGTGGGCATAATTAGCACACTGTTAAGTCGTATTTCCACTGGCGTCTTCTGTGCGCACGTCTGCACGCTTGCGCACATGCACGATATGCATGTGTAAACCGTTATCAGTCACTCGCTGGACAATGTGTGGGCGAATGCAACGGTCGGGATGCGGCAGACAAGCAGCACACGGAAGGCGAGCGACAGTCCGTCGCAGCTCCGCGGCTCAATGGACGCCCAGACAAACCTGAGCAGACGCTCAGACCCAAGCAGACGCCCAAGCACAAGTCCGGTCATGAAAACACGCAGCACACGTACCTGTGAGACAGCTTTTGCCCACACCACCTTGAGGACCGTTAGTACCCTCCGCAGAGGCCGACAGGAGAGAAAGAGCGCAGGCGGACAGACACACCTGCGCCGAGGACGACGATATGGCATTCGCGACTGGACAGTTTGTTAGCGATGCGGCTTGATGCGGCTGTCGCAGAGGCCGGAGCGCCGGAGAATCGGTGGTACACAGCGAGGTCCGGCGCTCTCGGCCATGCCGCAGCACTCCGGCCTCGCCAGCTCGCCGGTAGTAGCGCGCTGGGCCGGGGGGACGGGGGATATGCGCACCATGGTTGATAGCGAGGCGCCATGGCGACTGCTGGGGTGGAAGCGTGTCCGGTTTGCCGGCGTGCTTGGGATGCGGCAAGACGCAGGGGCGGACGACGCCAGCAAGGGATATTCGGATGATCCCTCTTTCGATTGGGCGTGAGGCAGAGCGCGAAAAGACGGCGAAAAGGATGGCGAAAGAATGCGAAGGAAGCTGGACCTTGGCGAAGCGCTTCCTTTGGACACCCCGCTGGGCGCAGCTGGAGGAGCTGTCGGCGATTGGGCGACGGGGGGTGACGGTGCCGAGGAGGCCAGACGCGGCGGTGGTGAGCAGCGGCAGGAAAAAGAGAGCGAGCCCGGCGAGAAAGTGGCGGACGACGCGAGGGTGAAGCCGGGTCGGAGAGGACGGTTCCTGATTTGCGGATTTGCGGATTTGCGGGCTGGGCACTGCGGGAGAGCTGCGTTGCGCTGGGCTGCGCTACGCTGCGGTCGCTGTTTGCGCTGTTTGTTGGGTTGGCCGGCGTGCGGTTTGGCTGATGTGCAGCGTGGAAGAAGCGGTTGAAGTCGGGGGTGTACTTTGATAGCCGCAAGACGCAGATAGTGCTCGCAGTACCTCGTACTCCGCGAAGTAGTACTACGAGTACTCCGTAACGGACTCGTAGGCGTCTCCGTAGTAGCTTGCAGACAGTGGATGAGCTGTGTGGGGAGCTGGTCGATCGGAAGGCAGCTCGGTGTCTCGAAGCGAGTGGCGTGGGGTGGAGGCGGGAGGAGACAGGGCGAGTGGGCAATCGCAGAGGCAGAGCGAAGCTGAGAAAGATGGGACTGAGAGCTGAGAAGTCGGATGCCGGAAGGCAAAGGAGTGAAAGCAAGGACGAAAGCGGACAGCACGGCGCGAGGGGCGAAGAGGAAGGAGCAGACGAGCAGAGCAGAGCAGAGCAGAGCAGAGCAGAGCAGAGCAGAGCAGAGCAGACGAGCAGAAGCGGGCGCGACGTCGGCAGGCGCAAATGGCGGCGGTCCAAAAGGAGAAATAAACTCTAAATACAGAGACGAAATATCGAAAATGGAAAGAAGGACAGGAAAGAAGGAACGGGCGCTGCAAGTACAAGTACTGCCGTGGGACGGGTGGTCGGACTAGCTGCCCCAGCACGAGGTGCCGGCACGGAGGGGCGCTCTGGCCAGTGCGATGCAAGGAACGGCGCGGAGCCAGAGAAACAGAGGGGGAGCGAGAAGCGAGCACGAGCACGGGACGGGGAGGCGGCGTGAAGCGAGACGGCAGAAACGAGAAACGAGGAGCGAGGAGCGAGGACGGCCAAACGAATGTGAGAGCCGACAAAAGCAAGAAGTAAGCCGGCAAGCGGAACGCGGAAGGCGGAAAGCGGAAACGACAGAGCGGGAGCCAGAAAGGGAAGCCGCGGACACGGTACGACGTCGCGCACTTGCCGGTGCTTCGTGCAGATGCCGTCGGACGGCAGGCAGGAGGCAGGAGGCGCTGTCGTACAAATACGGGCTGGGCACGAAGTACGCACGGTTGGCAGGCAGGAGCAGAAGGAGCAGAAGGAGCAGGCCGGGGCCGAGGCAGGAGCAACCAACGCAACCAATGCAGGCAATGCAGGCGATGCAGGCACGATGCAGCGAGGCAAGGGCAGCAGGCGGCAGCAGGCGGCAGGCGGCAGGCGGCAGGCGGCAGGAGAATCGAGCCAGGAACATCGAGCCAGGAACAGCCAGGAACGCAAGTGCCCCGTAAGTACGATGTAATACTCTGTAATACTCCGTACGCGTACAAAGTACTCCGTAGATCAGTATCCGAGCAGAAGCGCGGCGGAGTGCGCTTATTCGTATCCTACTCCGTACAAAACGGAGTATCAGTGTTCCTTCGTACTTCGTACCCGCGGCTGCGCCTGCAGCGCATTCGGTCCTGCTATTTCTCCGGCGCCCGGCTTCGATCCGAGCTGCAGCTTCTTCCTTTGCGCTTTCCCCGGCAAGCACGACGTCCTGCCGCCGCGCCTGCCTGCCACAATACGTATCGGCGTTGTACTCGCGACTTCCGCACAATTTGCGCACTTTACTCGCCGCACCTTACGACGACGCGTTCTGCGGCTGCCCAATCCCATGGCGCGTCTCCTGCCCTTTCCGCGCCCCGCAGCCGAGGCCAAGCCAGGCACTTTGAAGTTGTGCGCGGTCTTACTCCGTAAATGGGTTAGGCGTGAAAAGAGAGAAACGAAACCGACCGGGGCGTCGGCGACAGGGGTCGGGGCTGCGCGAGAGGGGCCGGCCAGCGGGCGACTCGTCGCAGAGGCGCGCGCGCTGATTTGCCGAGGCCGGCGCCGGGGCGGCGGGCGGTCGGCGACCTTCTTTGTGTGTAGCTTGTACTCCTGTACTTTCCTTTCTAGCGGCTGGTTCCAGAATAGGGGACCGCGAGCCGGGCGCGCCATGTGCGCTAGCGGCGATTGCTGGGCGGTCACGTGAACTGCATCGGGGTCTGGAGCGGAGTACATGCTTTGTACGGAGTACGGAATATGGAGTACGTAAGCGGATCGTACAAGCACAAGCACAGCATCGCGGACAGCAGCCGTCGACGCCCGTTGACGGCCGTGGCACCGCATGGAAGCCGGCCAGAAGACGGCCGTGGCGCCGGCTGCACGCTACTCGTACATCGCCGCGAAGGCAGCTCGAGCCGGCGCTGCCGTGGCATGCTCGTGCGCTGGCGCTCGGGCTCGTGCGCAGAAGAGAGATACGACGTTCTGCCTGTACGAGTATTCGTGCAAGTACGGCTTCTCAGAGGGTGAGCACGGGCAGCACGAAACGCGGTGTCGGTGCGGTGCTACGTCGTGCGTGCCATACCTTGTACGGCTCTGTACGCGCGCACGAGCACGTGTCGACACGTGACGTGGACACGGACACCGGCGGACGGACCCGGGGACGCCGCGGCTACGGAGTAAGCACCCGGAGGCACCAAGTCGATCCACGCTGTCTGCAACTCTGTAATCGAACTCCGTATTATGCTCGTCAGACTATCTTGTGCTGTCCCGTACGCCGTATGCAATTTGATGTGTATGCCAACCATGCCAAGGTAGGTGAAGAAAAGAAAGAAGAAAGAAAGCAGACGAAAATGAAGAAGAGATATACCGCCCGGTCATCAAAGTATTAGTGGTCGTGTCGTCCCGTCGTCTCCCGTCTCCCGGCGTCCGCTACACGCTCGGCCGCGTCGCCGGCGCCGTCCCGTCGACGCTCTTCTCCGTCTCGGAGCCGCTGTTGCCGCACGCGGCCTCCTCCTCGTCGCTGCCCTTGCACGCGCCGCCGCGGCCCGTCCACTTGCGCCACCACGTCGACGGCAGCAGCCGCGGGTCGATCTCGCGCTCCGCAAACGCAAACGGCAGGCCGGCCGCCTTGTGCTCGGCGACAACGTCGTCAAACGTCTTGCCGTCGGCCCGGGCCTGTCGGCGGATCTTGCGCGTGCGCAGCCGCCAGATGATGTGCGAGGCAAAGAGGCCGACCTCGAGCGCGGCGCTGTCCCGGTTAGTCGTCTCGCCGTCTCGCCGTCTCGGCCGTCCCCGCTTACAAAGTACTTACCAGACACAGTACACCACGCCGCCGAGGATGTCAAACGACGATTGCGCCACTGTTCGTGTAAGCCAAGGCCACAGGTAGATCGCCGACCGGAACCACCACTTACCCAGCGCCATAAGCGAGAAGATGGCACCGCCCCAGTCCATGCCCAGAAAGACCTGAGCGGTCAGTATTACACAACCAACTCAGTAGGCGCACTCTACTCACCCAGTTGATGCCCACCACCCGACCCCGACGCTTGTAGAGCTCAAAGTACGGCGGCAGCAGGCCGGCCGCTAGCAGGATGGACGCGATGACGCCGATGACGATGGCGGGCGTGTCGTTGCCGCGCTCGTAGATGGGCCGCAGCCCCAAGATCAGCGCCAGCTCGACGCCGGCAAAGGTGACTGCCATCGACAGGCTCGTGGCGACGGCCGTCCAGACGCGAAATTGGTTGCCGTAGACCAGCACCTGCGTGAAGCAAACGAGGCAGAGCGCCATGAACATGTGCGGCTGGACCTGGATGGGCATGTTGAACTTTTGTATGATGTTATAGGCGCCGAACGGCACACCACCTGGGGGTGTCAGTCACCGCCTAGTACCCTCCTCAGCTCCGCGTGACTTACACACTGCCCACAAAAACATCATCGCGGCCGGCAGGCCGAGAGTGGACTTTGTCTTCCAGTTCACGTAGATTCTGGGGCCGGTCAGCAGACGCCACGGCTGCTTGCTGTCTGGGGCGCTTTGCAGGCACCGGAGCACGCTGCTTGCTCTCTGGAGCACTTACTGAGGCACGAGCTGCAGAGAGTGAGTAGGTGCATGCAATACAAGCGTGGACGAAACAACGAACAACCGGAGAGAGAGACGGGGTATGGAATTGCCTTACCTGGATACACCATAGTCTGTCGAGCAGGTCAGCACATATCAAATGCAGATAGACCGTCGATATTTCGGACACGGACTGGCGGGTTACCGCGCCGGCATCCGCCTGCGGTATTCACTTACACTATGCATGTCAGCACAACGCCAAAAACACCGGCGGAAGAAACAGAAACGAGTCGCGGTCATCAGCAGCTCACCTGTACCGATAGTCTATGCGCGGCGATCGCCGGTCAGCATTCGTCTCGCAGCCGCCCGCAGGCGAGAAAAACTGCACATCCGTAGGAAGTGCCAGACTTACACCCAATACATTGGCCGCCTGTCAAAAGTCAGCGTCACGACCACCGCATTCCGACAACACAGGAGTCAACATACCACCGGAATATCTGCTTGGGGCGCCATGGCCGATGACGTCGTTTCCGGTATTCTGCACACGCGCAGAATACGAAGGTCGTAATGGCGCCTGCAGGGGCCGTCCGCACTCTCCAAATCAAGCCTCAATGGACGGTAGAACAGCAGCTGCGAGTAACACTACTCCCGCCGAACTCGACAGAAAAGAGCGCCGGCACATTTTATGAGAGCTCGCGGGCGACTCCGTACGGACCGCTAGTCGCCTTCGACGAGTCGGCCAAGACCGATTCCAGAGCAACAAACGGCTTAGTCATGAGCGAGGTCGCATCGGGTTCCCCTGCCTAATTCTGATTCGCTCAATCAATTACCTAATCCCCGATGTTTTTTCCTCTTTTCGGTCCTAGCGCCGACAATTTTGACTCACCGCAAGAGGCTCTATGGCAACTCAGTCATTGCTATGACCAACTCCGTGTCGTGCGTGGCAATGCATTGGTCGAAGAGACAACTGCTGCAGATGGCACAGCCTGACCTCGCAGGCTCCTGCCCGCCCAGCAAGACGATCTTCTCCGTATGGCAAGATCATCAGCTCTACTCGTATACTCCGTACAGATTCTCTACTTTAATTGCATGGCAAGATGCCACTCCTGGCGACCTGTCAGACTTTGCGTGTCCTCTTTCGTACGGCAGTTGCCGAAGGCTCTCTGTCGTACGACCTACGACGTGTTAAACGCCACAGCCTCTCCATAATGGACACACTTGCGTCGGACTCCGTACATACGAAGGACTAATGCAACTTGCCGTAGGCCGGGCGCACAGGCCGCCGGCCGCAGGCCGCCTGCTCACCGCCCAAAGTTTTTCTGATTGCGACGGCAGTATATTTTGCCGAGCCAAAATCCTACGAAGTAGGCGAGAAAAAGACGACCACTCGACACCCTCAAACAGCCGCAGCCATGTCCGACGCAGCGCCCCCGCCGGCCCGGCCGTCGCGCCCGGCGCACCAAAAGAAGAACAAGCGGAAGCGGGCAAGCGAAGAACAGTCGGGCGCACCGGATGCGGCCCCGATCCCGGCCCCGACTCCGGCCCCGGGCCCGGCCTTCCAGCCTCCGGCTGCTACACAGGAGCCCTCCGTCGACGGCAAGCCCGCGCGCAAGCGGGCCAAGAAGAAGCGCAACGCCACCGACGACGACGACGCGGACCTCGACCTCGACCGCGGCCTCAATCGCCGCTTCGCCAGCATGGACAGCCACCTGCTGGCCGAGCACGTCGCCCGCCAGACGAAGCGCTTCGGCGCCGACCTGAGCCCCGTCGAGCTGGCCGACCTGCAGCTCAGCGCCCACGCCATTGTCGACACCTCCTCCTTTGACAAGGACCGTGCCCTCGCCCACCTGCCCGACTTCCTCGCCGCCTTTGCCCGCGGCGGCAAGGCCCACCTCACCTCTGCGCCCTCCGCCAATGGCGCACCCCACACCATTGTCGTCACCGGCGCCGGCCTGCGCGCCGCCGACCTCGTCCGCGCCCTGCGGCCGCTCCAGAGCGGCAAGATCATGGTCGCGAAGCTGGTGCGTGCCTTTTCTGCCCTTTTCTGCCCTCTGTAGCCATAGACAGACTGCTTCCCTTGATCGGCATCAGACATCCTACTAGGCATCCTGCTGACCCCCTCCAGTTCGCAAAACACATCAAGATCGCCGAGTCCGTCGCCTTCCTCCAGAGCCGCCGCACTGGCATCGCTGTCGGCACCCCCGCCCGCCTTATCGATCTACTCGAAAACGGCGCACTCTCCGTCGCCCACCTACAGCGCCTCGTCATCGACGCTTCCCACATCGACATAAAGAAGCGCGGCGTCCTCGATATGCAGGACACCGCCCTGCCCGTCGTCCGCTGGCTATCTCGCCCCGAGTTCCGTGCCCGCTACGGCGCCACGGACGACGAGTCCAAGACGCCGCTTTCCGTCCTGTTTTACTAAAGGAAGAGAGGAGAATGAGAAATGAGGGCTTGTCAGCTCGGATCTTGTTTTGCTTTGCTTGTTTCTCGTCCTGGCGTACATGGAAAGCGTGATTAAGCTGAATAACATGCATATGGTGCGGCACTGCGTCATGCCGCGGAGCATTCTGAGTAGTCTGTATGGGATAGACGGTCTGTAGAGTAACCCAATCAAGTTCATGTTTCGCTAGTATTGACAGTAGCCCACAGTCCGCCATGCAAAGAAAAACAAAATCAGACTAGAAAATTTGTTTGATTCGAGCCGTGTGCGGAACATATATATTGAGAGATTGAACTTCCAGGAAATCCAACGAGAAAAATAAATAAGCAAACAAATGACCGAAACATTTAAACCTGTATCTGTATGGGATGATATATAAGGCCAAAAGGAGTATGAAAAAATCCAATCGTCAGGGCGGAACAGCGGCCAAGATAGGCTGGCATCCAGTCCGCAGGACGTCTCTTTCCTGCCTGTTTTTGAACATGTCGACTTTGCTGATCAAACCGCTGCTGCTGTTCCTAACCAAACCGCCTGCTGCATCCGCAACTGGAGCATCTCAGACGGACCGATCACCACGCACAATGCACACTCTGAAGATTCAAAAAGGGGTATCCACTCCGCTCATGTCGTCGACGGTCCACGTTTATCTGCGCCGCTGTTGCCACCGGCCTGTCGCAGTCGTGGACAATGATATCGCCGTTGCCAACGTCAATCTACAACCGTCCTAGCCGGACGTTGCCCGTAGTCGTTTGTACGGTTTCGCTTATAGGATAGTGCACTTGGACTTCTTGGCCTTCTGCTGGACAGGGCGGGGGTTCAGGACAGCACTGTTCCATTGTCAGCATGCGGGAGGCAGAGGGTAGGGGGGGCGAGCTTTGGGCATAGCCGTACCGAATGGCCTCGTCAAAGACGCTCTTCAGGTTGCGCTGCGTCAAAGCTGAGCATTCGAGGTACTTGTGGGCGCGGATCTCCTTGGCGCAGACCAATGCCTGGTCGTAGGACACGGGCTCCATGCGCTTTTGGCGCAGGGACTCGAGGGTCGTGGGGTCCTCGCGAAGATCGAGCTTGGTGCCGACGAGGATGATGGGGACGTTCGGGGCGTGGTGGTCGATCTCGGGGTACCACTGGGGCCGTCAGCAGGGCAGAATAGCAGAGACTGGGCTGGCTGGCGTACCTTTGCCTTGACGTTGTCAAAGGACGGCGGGCTGACGATGGAGAAGCAGATCAAGAAGACGTCGGTTTGGGGGTAGGAGAGCGGGCGCAGCCGGTCGTAATCCTCCTGGCCGGCCGTATCCCAGAGACCGAGGCTGATGGGCTTGCCGTCGACCATCACACTAGCCGAGTAGTTGTCGAACCTGGCTGGTTAGCACGGCGGCTTGTAGTGGCTGGCTGCGCATGACGAGGACAGCAGGTGGCGGAGCAGCAGCAAGGACGTACACTGTGGGGATGTATTCGCCGGGAAATGCGTTCGTCGTGTACGAAATGAGCAGACATGTCTGGCGCAGGTTAGCCAAAGTGCAGGATGCCGTGCATGCGGACGAGAGAACGTACCTTGCCGACAGCACCGTCACCGGTCACGACACACTAGAAGACTTAAATTAGCACTGTATCCGAGCCTGGTCTTTGCCGTTCTTCCGTTCTCCCGTTCTTCCGTGTTCTCCCACTGATTCGACTCGTCGCCGACCCGAACGTCTCGCAGGCGTTCAGACGCGCCAATTGTCTTCCACTGTCTTGCGCCGCAAGCTTCGAGCTCGAGCTAACCGCCGGCATGTAGCTCCGCTTCTGCCCCTATTCTTAAATAGACCCCGGAATAGATCGCACCTTCAAAGACTGGACGCCAGGAGCAGCCATTGTGTAGAGTTTTGGTTGCGAGTAGTTTGAGGATATATGGGTGAGCTTGTCGATTGAACGCTGGGCTGTCGTCTGCCGTGGTCTGCCTGGGTAGAGGTAGAGGAGGCGCTCGCGTGGGTTGGTGGTATTCCGGGCAACTTGAGTAGGCGAGCCGGCGGTAGGTGGCAGTGAAACACTGGAGGCAGAGGATTAGAGTCGATGCGACGGAATCGTCGAGTGCAGCAGGCAGCGAGCAGACAAGGCGGTGGGCAGGCGTGTATCTGTACGGAGTAGTTTGGCGGTGATGCAGCGGTGCAGTTGGATACGAGTAGTGCGGAATCTGGGGCTGTGAAGGGCTGCAAAGCTGTGCAAGGCCGTTTTCGTTTTCTCTCGGGGTCTTGGGGCGAAGGAGGCTCGGAAAATAGTCGTTCAGATAGATGGGGGGATTGGTCTCGGGAAGGAAAAGGGAGCTCTCGGCAGGAAGGCGGAAGGACGAGCAGAGCAGCGGGGAGAAGAAAAGCGAACGGCTGGGAGCACTAAGTTGCTCGAGCCGCCTGGTTTGGCCCAGAACAGGGTAGCGGTGCTAGAGGGGGGGAGGGGCGATATGTTTTGATGGTGGAGCGCCGGTAGGGGAGTCGACAGCGACAGCAGACAGCTTGGGACGCCGGACACGGCTCGATCACGGCGGAACGGTCTGAGACGGACAGGAGGGCGTGAGAACAGACAGGAGGGCCGAAGGGCAGGACAGGAGAACAGGAGAACAGGAGAACAGGAGAACAGGAACGGAGTAACCAGTGGAATAACGAATCGATGTGGTGAAGCAGCGCCGCGTCAGGCGATGGCGAGGCGATGGGCGGCCGCAGACGGCAAGCAACACGCTGGTGACAGGCCCGAGGCAGAAAAGTGGAGGCCGGGGACACTGGCCGCGATGGGATGTGGCAGATGAAGCACAAACCAAGCCGTTTCAGCGTTGATACTTAACTCCTGGAGGGAGCAGCGGCAGAATAAGGGCGGTCGTGGGGAGGCCCGCCGAGGCAGAGTGCAGAGCGGCAGAGAGGGCGGCGAGGGAGAGGGCGAGGAGCCGAAGCAGGCTGCTCGTATAGCTCGTACAGAGCCGGCCACTAGGTGAGGCAGAGACAGACGGAAAGCAAGCCAAAAAGGCCGATGCAGGGTGTGGTGATATCGGGCAGTCATGGGGTGCTCTTTCAGACTGGCGCCATGCGGGTGTGCTCTGTAGCCGGCACTCGAGCGGCAGGCACGAGGGACAAGCGTGCGACGTACCTTCCTGTTGACCGTTCTTGGGGCGACGCGTGGTGGGTACGGAGATACGAGAGGCGAAAGCGTGAGTGCGAGAGGTAGTTGCGTGGCGGCGCGGATACGAGGACGGGAGCGGAAGCAGCGATGCAGAGAGCAGACCGGCGGTTTTGGCAGTTGCGAGATGGCGGTGCACGAGAGGGGCGAAGAGGGACGAAATAGGCAAGGTCTGCGGGACGGAGGCGACCGTACAGTGCGAGCAAGGACATGCCGTCTCACGCGAGTACTCTGCACAGACTGCTCGCACAGCAGGTACGAGGCAGTACAGTACATACGCGTGTGCGCACAGGCCGGCGTGCCATTGGACGCTGTATTCCTCCGTAACGTACTTTGCAGGCGCTGTGGCTGGCAGTGGGGATAGCGATAGGGAGGCTCGGGCAGCCAACCACCGCTTCAGCTCGCGACTTGCACAGAGCTGAGTGCCACGACGGCGTGCCATTGGGCACGAGAGTACGGAGTACGGCGACAATAGTACGACGGACGAAGAACGAGACGGGCAACGAAGCGAACGCGACGAACGTGCCGAAGAAGCATACGTGGAAGCCGCAAGAAAACGCGGATCGAGAATCGAGAAACAAACTCGCAACAGTACCAGAAGACGCAGAGCTGTCGCAGACAGGGCCGGAGAAACAGAATGCGCCAGGAACGGCTGCTTCCCTGCCCGATAAGACGAGCACGCCGAGCGCAGGCTCGCCCCATTCGAGCGCGAAACAGGCCATCGATCGAACACGGCCGGCCGCCGCCAGTCCGCCGCGTGCCGAGGAGGCAGCATGACACAGATGGTGCGTCAGTGTGCAGAGCGTGTCGACGTTGTCGAGCGAGTCGAGGCGTCGCGGCGTCGAGGCTACTACTTCGTATCAAGGAGGGTCCCATTGAAAAAAGGGGGATCTTGCCGCAGACAGAGCGCTGGTGATTGGCCGTTTCAGCATGGCGCCGAACAAGACGTGGGCTAGATGCCGATCGGTGCTGTACGAGTACGAGTCGTACTTTTTGTACGGAGTACTCGTACCGCCTTCTCCGTACTCGGCAGAGAGTCGACTGTGTTGCGTACGACAAGGCGGCACATGGTGGACGATGGCAGCAGACAGCCTTAGCGGTGCTCTGTCGACAGCCGCAGCTTCGTAGGCTTCGTGGCAAGCCGTCCAGCCGCAAGTCTGCTACCGCCTCTGGCGCCGCGCGCACGCGTCGACCTGCTGCTGTCAGTATCGAGCCGTCCGTCGCCATAGTATACTGCACACCGTGTTCTTCACATACGCAAAGCGTGCTTCAGCGCACTGTCGAAGCCGAACACGGAGCCGGTCCGTCCGCAGATGTCTGACACGCTGTACTGCTGTTTTGCATGCGGCACCAGGGCCGCTAGAGAGAAGACGCGTACGGAGTACATCTGAAGTGCGGATGAATAGAATCTGTACTCGTAAGATACAATTGCGATGTGCCGTATTGCGTCGCACAAGACGGCATGGATGAGTAATGCTGCCGGTCGTCGATTCCTGTGCTCGGCTTATCGCGCTTATCAGCACCCCACACGGCGCGACGCGTTGGCGCGTCAGCTCTGCACTTGAATTGCTTCAAAGCGTCCAAACGACGAACTACTCCGGCAGAACCACCGTGCCGCCCGACAGCACCACGCCGACACGCACGCCGACACGCTAACGGACCAGGACAGTGCCGACACGACCCGCCGCGACCGCCATGAGCACACCGGCGCGTCCGGCCATCGTGGCGACGCCGACGCCGACGACCGGCGGCCGGAGCGGCCAGCGCGGCTTCCGCACGCCGACAACGGGGTTCGCCACGCCGTCCGGCGGGCCTGTGTGGACGGGCCGTCGCACGCCGGGCACGGGCCCGCGGCTGCTGACGTCGGCCGCGCGAACGCCGCACGCGCGCGCGGCGCTGCTGGCGCTGGACCACCGGCGGGCGACGCTGATGACGCCGGGCGGCCGCCAGAGCCGGCGCAAGAGCGGCCGCTTCATGCGCGACTCGCCGCGCGACCTGCTGCGCAACCTCAGCCGGCGGCTGGCGCCCGCGTCGCAGGCCATTACGTCGTCGTCGTCGCCGTCGGGGTCCGCCGAGACATCGCCGACCTTTAGTGCCGACGGCGAGCGGAGCGGCGGCAGAGACAGCAGCCGCCGAGGCAGCAGTCGCCGAGACGACGACGGCCCGCTCGACTTCTCGGTGGCGGGCCGCTACGACGACGACTCGCCGCCGCCGCTGCCGCGCCCGCGCATGTCGCTGCCGATCGACGACGACAACGACGACGACCTGCAGCCGCACCGGTCCATGATCCTCGACGACGACGAGAACCTCACCATGCACTCCATTGAGCTCGCGCGCCGCGCCGCCGCCCACGACCAGCGCCAGCAGGCCCGCCGCCTCTCGCGCGGCAGCCTCGGCCGCAGCAGCTTCGGCAGCCTGCGCATGAGCGACTACATTGACGGTTTCATCGGCAGCGCCGACGCCGCCGACGCCGCCGACCTCGACCAGCAGGACGAGCGCCTACGCGGCGCTTTCTTCCCCGACGACATGTTTGACAACCTTGCCAGCGACCCGCCCCAAGATTTGACTTTTGAACGGTGCGCCTTTTTTCCTTCTATACTCTTCTTCCTTCCCTCCAACGTGGAACTGACCGCCTAGACTCGATTCCGAGAGCGGCAACCTGCCCAATGAGGCCGCCGGCGAGGCTGGTTTCGGCGTCATTGACGTGCCGCTGGGCGGCGACGAGACCACGTTCCTCTTTGGACAGGCCACGGAGCCGCTGCCCGAGGACGACTCGGCAGCGCCGGCCGTAGATGATACCGCCGACCCCGTCCCCGTCCCCGACGACGCATACGATGCCGCGCCGCCCGACGACGTTGGCATTCCCTTTGACGACTACGATGCTGACAACTACGGCGCTGACGACTTCGGCGCCGACGACGACCCGGCGCTGTGGCAGGACGAGCCAGCCGAGCCGGATGCGACCGTCGACGTTGACGCCGCCACTGCCGCCGTCGCGACAGAGGATCAGCTGGCCGGCCGGCCAGTCGACCGGGCACGCGCACAGGACAAGGCCGCCGCCCGCGTCAAGCGCGTCAAGCTGTCGCGGCACGGCGTCAAGTACCCGTCGTTGCCGGTGGGCGTCATCAAGCGCATCGCCCAGACGATGGCGCAGGGCAGCGCCGCCGGCAAGGCCAAGATCAGCGCCGACACGGTGGCCGCCCTCAGCACGGCCTCTGACTGGTTTTTCGAGCAGGTCGCCGTCGACCTGGAGCGCTACGCGCGGCACGCGGGCCGGAAGACGATCGACGAGAGCGACATGCTTCTGCTGATGAGGAGGTGCCTTTTTCCCGTTCTTCCCCCCAAGCTCTTCCATTCTGTTGTACAATGCCATTCTACTGTACAATCTAGCTACTGTACAACTAACAGCGCATAGACAGCGGCAGGTCAGCAGCACGGCGACGCCGTTCTCGCTCGCACAGCGGTTCATGCCGCGGGAGCTCCTGCAGGAGCTGCGCATGTTTCCCGAGGCGCCGATCGGCAAGGGCCGGCCGAAGTCGGCCAGAGGAAAGAACACGAGCGCAACGTGAGGCAGGACGCCAAGACGGCTTTTGGACATGCACTCCAGCGCCTGTGGCGCACATTCCTCTCTCCTCCGCCCTTACCAGCTCTTGTTCATGCGCACGCGGCGCGCCACATCGGAGGGCGGCTTGCGCAGGACCATCCAGAGCATGACGGAGGTGGCCGCGCTCAGACTGTACCTGTTTCGTGAACTGCTGTTAGCAAGGACGATGACGGCAGAGGATGAGACGTCGCGCCGCGCCGCGCCACGTTGAGCAGCGGCCGGCCTCGACAGCAGGACGTACCAGGTGAAGATGTACTGGGCGTGGTGGTTGCGGATGTTGACCTCGGGCGGCTTGCCGATGGGGATGCCCTTGGCTTCCATGTCGTAGACCTGGAGCAGGTCCGGCTCTGTTCTCG
Source organism: Grosmannia penicillata (assembly GCA_002778075.1). Lineage (NCBI taxonomy): Eukaryota > Fungi > Ascomycota > Sordariomycetes > Ophiostomatales > Ophiostomataceae > Grosmannia > Grosmannia penicillata. The sequence goes on along the minus strand of PCDK01000018.1, from coordinate 481,586 downwards.
TTATGAGTCAGTCCATTCAAGAAGAGAACATAAAGGAAACAAGAACAAATCAGATCAAATCAGATCAAAGCACGCCGACGCACCCATGGTGGCCTCGATCCAGACGGGCTCGCTGCCGGTGAGCGCGGCCATCTCGCGCACGTCGGGAAAGTAAAACTCGCCCTTGTCGGGGCGGTTGTCGGGCGTGAACATGTTGCGCTTCCAGGGGGCGCGTAGCAGGCCCTCGACGCGCACGAGGCCCTCGGGCAGGGCGCCGGCGTGGGGTCTGCGGGCGGCCTGCGCGCGCTGGCCGCGCGCGATCCAGCCGCGGTTGACGAGGATGGCGGCGGGCGGCAGGCCGTCGGCGGAGCCGTCGTCGGGGACGGCGAGCTCGAGCGGCGTGACGACAAAGTAGCCGGCCTGGCCGTCGCGGACGCGCGGGCCGACCAGCATCTCCTGGTCGTGGCGGAAGGCGCCGACGGCGACGACGCGGCGGTAGTCAAAGGCGCTGGCGTCGCCGCCGGCGCTGACGGTCGCGGCGTCCTTGACGTTGTCGAGGCCGAGGCCGAGCGGCGGCCGCACGAGCCGGTCCTCGCACTTGGCCAGCATCTCCGTCTTCCAGCGCAGCCGGAAGACCTGCCACGTGCCGAGCGCAAAGGCGGCCACGGGGATGAGGACTGGGGGTCAGCAGGGCGGGGAGACACGCGAGGCGACCAGAGAGAACACACCCAGTATCAACACGCCCGGCCCGTGGCGCCGCCCCGAGCGCACCAGCTCCGGCGGGTTGTCCAGCACCGACGTGAAGTTGGGGTCATCGGCCGGCTGCGGCGGCTCCGACGAGTCGGCCGGCGCGCGACGCCGCGGCGCGCCGCTCGAAAAGGACGCCGCGAGCCCGTGCCGGCCGCCGAGACGACCGCCGAGACGGCGCAAAGTCGGCTGCGCGCGCCAGCAGCGGCAGCAGTCGGTGGTGGCGAGACGGCGGGCGGCGCCGACGTGGGTGGCGGCACCGGCGACGAGCCGGCGCGTCCACGGTTGCCACAGCCTTGGCAGTGCTGCGTTCATGGCGCAGAGTGGGAGAGGCTGCTTCGGCGCTGCGACAGACCTTGACAGGACGCAATGGACGGATGTGATGGAGATCACGGTCACGTGAAACCCAAGTGGGCTGCGTAATTATCGTGGCTGTTCGCATACGTGCATAGCTCGTCGGTACGGAGTATTGGGCATGAGACGGCTCTGTGAGGATAGCACGAGTAGATGGCTCTGTATCAAAGTCTGAGACGGCAAAGTTCATTCATTCCATATCCATCGTATGTGCTACTTCGTATGCGGTTTCTGTGTAAGCCAAACGCTCAACTATCGTACAGTCGTATATACAGCGGCAGCCGCCAGGTCTGCCATCATCGTCCATGCCAGCAGACGCTTCAATAGAGCCGCCGCTGGTACAGCATGGGCTTGCTGCCGTAGGCCAGGCGCTGCAGCTCCTCCTTAATGAGCCGGCGCCGCTCTGCCCGGCTGACGGGCTTCGCCGGCGCCGCCGATCCGTCCTCTGCGCTGTGCGGCGACGCCTTGGGCGGGCGGACGTCTCTGGCCTTGTCTTCCGGCGGGTTGTGGTTGTCTGGGGTGTCCGAGCTGTCCGTGCTTTCCGGTGTGCTGTCCGGCATTAGGCCGTCCAGCTCACTGCTCTCCTGCCGCAGAACGTGCTGGGGCTCTTCGTCGGCCACGCTGGGCGAGATGACCACCCCGGACGGACTGTCGTCGCTCAGAGCAGGCACGCCGTCGCCGTCGCCGTCCTCGTCCTCGTCCTCGAGCATGACGACCGTGCCGTCTTCCAGCTCTGTTGTCATCTTCTTGAAGCGGTCCGGCAGAAAGATGGCCGGCGGCGGCGGTGGCGGCTCTCTGATGGCCTGGCGCAGGTCGCGGAGCGTTCGTTGCTGGAGGGCATAGCCGCTGAAGAACAGGGCCGACGTGCAGAGAATGACTGGTGAGGGGCCAGTCAGCAAGGAGCATGAAGGAGCAAGAAGGGAAGAGAGGGCTGGCGGGGAGTCCAGGAGAGTCCATGGCCGCGCAACTCCGTGGACATACCGATTCCCGACGAGACCGCCACCGACACCTGGGAGGATGTTAACAGCATTGCTGAGCCTGTGCGTGGTGTATGCGAGAGTGCTGCGCAGTGCTGGAGGTCGTCGGATCGAATTCGCAATGCTGGAATGTAAAGTATTATGTGCAAAGTGCCAAAGACAAAGTGAAGCACTGCAACGACGATGCAGAGCCAGCGTAATGCAGCTAGGCTGGAGAGACTCCGCTTGACTCGACGTCGGAGTGCTCCGTACCCGTATCGAGGCTGTGTCAGACTTGGAGCACGCGTGCTCGTACACCTGGTGTATTACTCGTTCGCGTAGAGTACGAGCAGTGTATTTACATCACGCCGGGCAACTATCGATAAGACCGGGTATCGTAGTAACGGGTATCGTAGTATGCGGGATTAAAGCACTGGCCTCAATGCTTCTATCCGATCTGATTCAGACCTCCAAGCTCGAATCTCTGCACATCACCGGGCGACAGCCGTCCGACTGCACCTGCACGACACCCTCCGCGCGACACGCCGACACGCCAGCACGATGAGCGGCTACGAGCGGCCGCGGCTGCACCAGGCCGACGAGCGGCGGTTCCTGGACGAGCGCGGCTCGTCGGTGTCGGTGGCGCCCAACGGACTCAACCCGGCGACGATCATGGAGAAGGCGGTGCGCGAGCGGATCGTGGACAGCTACTTCTGGAAGGAGCAGTGCTTCGCGGTCAACGAGGCGGACATTGTCGACCGCGTGGTGGAGCACGTGAGCTGCATCGGCGGCACGACGGGCACGGCGCAGAAGCCGACGCCGTTTCTGTGCCTCGCGTTCAAGCTGCTGCAGCTGGCGCCCGACGACGACATTCTGGCGGTGTACCTGGCGCACGGTGGCGAGCGCTTCAAGTACCTGCGGGCGCTGGCGCTCTTCTACATCCGGCTGACGCGGCCGGCCGTCGACGTGTTCCGCACGCTGGAGCCGTATCTGGCCGACCGGCGCAAGCTGCGGCGCAAGGGCCGCGCCGGCACGACGCTGACGTACGTCGACGAGTTTGTCGACGATCTTCTGGTGAAGCCGCGCGTGTGCGCGACGAGCCTGTGGAAGCTGCCGAACCGCGAGGAGCTCGAGGACCTGGGCAAGCTGGAGCCGCGGACGAGCGCGCTGGGCGACATTGACGAGATTCTGGACGAGGAGGAGGAAGAACAAGACAAGGGCAGCGGTGACGGCGGCGGCGGCGCCAGCGACAGCGACCACGACGGCGCCAACGGACGCAGACACAGCCCCGACCGAGACTACAGGTCCGACAGCACGAGTTCGGACCGGTCGCGACGGCGATCGCCCGACTCTCGCTCGGCTGACAGCGGGCGGTGAGACAGGGACCGGCAATGTACGATAGCTGTGGCATGTAGAGGATGGATGTGCGGAGCAAAATGTATGATACGGAGTACGGAGTATACGGAGTACTGTGTATGATACAGTCCAAAATGTAAGAGGCTTGATGAAGCAGTGAGACTGTATTGAGATGTTGAGATATGAGGTATTGACTACAGAGCAATACGCCCTGTATAACTCAACGGAGGCGTACGGTTACGCGACCACAGTAAGCCACTGCCTACATGCCAGGCTCGGAACCGGTGGCGCGGAACGATGCGGCGGGCCGCAGCGGGCCGGTGCTGACATAAGCAACTTTGTCGGCGCTGCGACGGCGCTGCCGAGAAATACCGTCCTCCATACCGCACACGATCGCAACACCCACCCACCACCATGCTCTGCGGACCGCGACAGCTGTGCCGCGCGGAGCGGTCGATGGCCCGGCGGTGGATCTCGGGCGCGGCGGCGCGGCAGGCCGACTTTACACACGTGGTGCGTTGGGGGAGCAGTGCTGCGGTTCTCCTTCTGCTCGGCCCATGCTCGGCCCGCTGACAGCACAGGTCGTCGGGGGCGGCGTCGTCGGCCTGGCAGTGGCGCGCGCGCTGGCGGAGCGGGCGGCGCGGACGGCGGAGACGGCGGAGACAGCGACGGCGTCGGTGCTGCTGCTGGAGCGCCACGCGGCCGTGGGCACGGAGACGTCGGCGCGCAACAGCGAGGTGATCCACGCGGGGCTGTACTACGGCGCGGCCACGCTCAAGACGCGGCTGTGCCTGCGCGGCCGCGCGCTGCTGTACGACTTCTGCCGGACGCACGGCGTCGGCCACCGGCGCACGGGCAAGTGGCTGGTGGCGCAGACGGCGGCGCAGCGCACGGCGCTCGAGGGGCTGTGGGCGCACGGCGCGGCGCTGCAGCAGGCCTACGCGGCGTACGCGCCGCCGCTGCGGTGGGTGGGCGCCGCCGAGGCCGCGCGCCGCGAGCCGGCGGTGCGCGCGGCGGCCGGCGTGCTGGAGAGCCCGGCGACGGGCATCGTCGACAGCCACGGGCTCATGCTGGCGCTGCAGGGCGGGCTCGAGGCGGCCGGCGGCGTCGTGGCGCTGGGCGCGCGCGTCGTCGGCGTCGAGGCGCGCGGCCGCGGGCACGACGGCTGGACGCTGCACGTGCAGGCGGCCGGCGAGCCGGCGACGGTCCCGATCCGCGCCGCCACCCTGGTCAACGCGGCCGGCCTCGGCGCCGCCGACGTGCACAACATGGTCGCGGGCGCGCCGCCGATGCGGCTGCACTACGCCAAGGGCAACTACTTTGGCTACGCCAAGGGCGCGCCGCGCGTCTCGACGCTCGTCTACCCGGCGCCCGAGCCCGGCCTCGCCGGCCTCGGCACGCACCTGACGCTCGACCTCGCCGGCCGTCTGCGCTTCGGCCCCGACGTCGAGTGGGTCGACAGCCCCAACGACCTCGCCGTCCGCGCCGCCGACCGCCTGCCGCAGGCCGTCGCCGCCATCCGCCAGTACCTGCCCGACATTGACGCCGCCGCCCTGCAGCCCGACTATGCCGGCATCCGCCCGAAGCTGCTGCCGCCCGGCTGCGGCCCCGCCGACTTTGTCGTCCGCGCAGAGCCGGGCTTCGCCGGCTGGGTCAACCTGCTCGGCATCGAGAGTCCGGGCCTGACGAGCAGCCTGGCCATTGGCGAGATGGTGGAGCAGCTGCTGTATGAGTAGGCCGAGGCGAGGCAGAAACGAGACGCCAGAACAGCGGCCACAGACGAGGCAGAGGCACACAGGACAACTACAAATTCAACAGGCCACTGCCATTCCAACCCAGATCTCTGAAGATACACTGGTAGCGCTATGACTGCCACCGCAAAGCAATGCTTGTAAAGAACGCCCAACGCCCGGGAACGCCGCCCAACACCGAACAATGCTAGACGCAGCCCGCCGTCCGCCGTCAGCGCAGCTCCACGCTCGGATGGAAGCGCCGCACCCGCACGTTGACGCGGAACTCGTGGATGCCGCCTTCTGTCGCGATGTATCTGTGTTGTTAGCCAAGCCAGGCCAGTCAAGCCACAACCAAAGCCAGGCCATAATGCCACAATCAAAGCCATATCAAAGCCATATCAAAGCCAACCCAAAAGCAAATCAAACAAAGTGTCTCCAAACAAAACGAAACGAAACTCACAGTCGCTTGCCGTCGTCGCTCCACGCCAGGCCCGCTGTGTGCCCGTCCTTGTTCTCCCCCGGCCCCGGCTCGCGCGCCCGCTGGATCGTCCCGGCGTCCTGCGACAGCACCACCGACTGCCCCAGCAGCGTGTTGCTAAACAGGCCGCGCGCCCGCTCCCGCTGCCGTCGCCGCGTCGCCGCGCCTATGCCGGTGCCGGCGCCCGGGTTGGCGCCGGCGCCCGTGCTGCCGAGCGCGGTCCGGGTGCGCGCCGTGCCGCCCGCCGTGTCCGCGCTGTCCGCGCCGTTGTCGCTGTCGTCGTCGCCGTCGTCGTCGTTCTCGCCCCCGCCCTCGCCCTCGCCGTCGGTGAAGGAGGAGTACGCGTGCAGCACGTCCGTCATGCTCAGCCCGCCCTCGCCGAGGTTGTAGTTGGCCCACGGCAGTCGGCGGCGCGGCGGCTGGCCCAGTCCCCCATCCTGCACGCTCGACAGCAGCGCCTGCGATGCGCGCGCCAGTCCCGCCGCCGTCGTCACCCTCGCCGCGCCGTAGTCGTCGTCGTCCGTGCCGGACTCTTCGTTCTCCACCGTCGGGATCGCGGCCGGCTGCTGCCGCGCCGCCGACAGCAGGCTCTGCATGCGCCGCGCTCGCTCGCGGATCCGCGCGCTCTCGTTGGCAATGGTGGCAATGGTGTCGGGGCTGGCGACGGCGTTGCTCGCGGCGCCTGCGGTGTTGGCGGTGCTCCGGCCGGCGTTCTCGCTGTCCGGCGCCGGCGCCCGCAGGCTCCAGCGCCCCGTGGTAAAGTCGCGCACGCGCTCGCGCTCGCGCTCGCGCTGCTCCCGGCTCTCGCGCGGCTCGCGTGTCAGCAGCGCCCGCTGCTCGCGCTGCTCGCGCTGCTCGCGCTGCCGCCGCCGCTGCCGCTCCTGCATCGCCTCCAGGAACTGCGCGTCCTCGGCGCTCGCCGCGCCCGCCGCGCCACTCCCGCCGCTCGCCGCGTTCCCCGCGCCCGTCACGCTCAGCGCCGCGCGCGCATACGTATCGCGCAGCCGCAGCGTCTGCTCTATCGTGCTGCCCCCGCCGTATTCGCCGCGCAGCAGCCGCGAGATGCTGCGCATCGCGTTCTCCTCGTTGCTCTGGTGCAGGAACTGCTGCCGCTGCCGCTGCCGCTGCCGCCGCCGCCGGTCCTCGTCGAGCTCCTCGCTGGCGTGCAGCGTCTGGTCCACCGCGTAGCGCCCGTACGCCCCCTCGTCGCACAGCTGCACAATCTGCCGCGACGCAAAGCCGTTGCGCGCGTCCACCACGCCGGCCACCCCGTAGTCTTCGGTCCACGCCAGCAGGTCGTACGGGCCCGGGCAGAACGACATCTCGCGCACCGCGCCCGACGACGACTTGGGCGACGACGACGTGAAGCACGTCACCAGCGCTGCGTCGCCCGCCTCGCCCAGCCGCTGCGTCTCAAAGATCGAGATCAGGCCGTACTGCGTGCCGATCGCCAGATAGCGGCCCGTGTTCGAGAAGCACGCCGCAAAGCTGCCCCGCTGCACCGACTGGTCGTTCTTGTCCTGGCCGCGCAGATGGTGGCGCGCCAGGAGCCGCCATTCGTACCCGCCGCCGCTGTCCGGCTGCGGCGCGCGCTCGTGCACATACAGGTAGGGGTCGTCGCTGATCGCCGCCAGGAGGCCGCCGTCCGGCGAGAGCACGGCGCGGTTGACGCAGTCGGGGTAGGCGAGCTCGTCGAGGGCCTGCGCGCTCTCGAGGTTGACGAGCGTCACGTTCTTATCGTTGTTCGACAGCACGGCCACCGGACACGTGTAGGCCCCGGGGTGCAGCGGAATCAGCGTCGGCGCCAGCCATATCGTGATGCAGTTGACGCGCTCCGTGCCGATCTTCTGGCTCTTGGCCTCCAGGCTGGCCGGCACGCTGACGCGCACGTTGGGGTGGGACGGGTGCTGCGGGTCGGAGCGCACGTCAAAGTCGTCGTATTCCTCTTCGTCCATGTTCCGCGCGATGCCGTTGGCGTCCAGGAGGGCGTCGTCGCTATCGTAGCCGTCGGGGTTCGTGTTGCGGTCGTTGAGCTGGATGGCGGCAAACTCGCCCATCTCGCCGCCGCAGCACACCCAGCTGCCGCGGGCCACCAGACATCGCGGCGAGAAGGAGAGCAGCGCAATGGTCGTCGACTTGCGCGTGATCGGGTTGAATTCCTGGATGTGCAGGTTCTCGGCGCCGGCCGGGTAGTAGACTGCGTTGGAGCTGGCCACGCCGATGAGAGAGCGCAGTTGCCAGTGGCTGTGGGCGGGGACCAGTCAGTGAGAGGCTTCCAGTGGAGATGCAGTAGATCAGTGAGGAGACCGGCCAGGACCGGCCAGATAGGCCAGACATACATGGGGAGGATGTGTAACTGAAAGTGCTTGCGGGTGTCCGCTTCCAACAAGGCGTTGGTCGGAGAGCATCTGATGTCAGTTAGCAGACGCTTGTCCTCCGTTCTCCTACCACGGTCTCCCGCTCGCTTTCGGAGACAGGGCGCACGCACGCATAGCTATATTTCAGAGCCATGGCGGCAACGGCGGAGGGGGCGGCCGCAGAGAGAGCACGCCCTCCGCAGCATGAGCCGATGGAAGCGCAGGCGCTGATCGATGGCGGGACGCTTCGAGCGTCGGGGAGAAGGCGATCACTCGCGGTCGGCGGGACGTTGCGCACGGGGTCTGTACAAAGGACGCCGCGCAAAGGGGCCGTGAGCGAGGGCAGTCAAAGCAATACTGTTGTTGCGGTGGCGGAGCGACGGTGGTGGTGGGGAGCCGCTCAGACGATGCGATGAGATATGTGGTGATGCTGGAGGACGGAAAGCGAATGACGTTCCCGCGAAAGCGAGAAAGCCTTACATAAGGTGCGCCTGTGGCTTGGCGGCGGACAGTGCGCTAGTATGAGTAATGCAGAATGCGCCCATGCACGGTCCCACGCACTGTGTGCGCACGGTGCTCGTCTGGCTGCCGAGGCACCTTCTTGTATCAGGGTCGCCGGGCGAGCCAGAAACGGCAGGTCGCGCGTGCTTCAGTGACGGCGGCATCTGCAAGTGCAGATCGCTGCTGTCGTGCTGTACGATTTCGTATGCGTGCGGCGTACGGAGTACTCCGTACTCGGTAGAGCCGAGATGAGCGCCGAGACCGCCTTCCTGGATAGGCAGGCGGTGTCGCGGCAGAACGTGTGGATGAGATAAGCGCGATTAGTGCCATGCAGGCCGTAGCTCATCGGCAGAAAAAAAGAAAAAAAGAAAAAAAAGAAAAAAGGCCAACTCCAGCTTCACGAGCTCACGGTCATACGCGGCCAATCCGCGCAGTTACGGGCTTCTATCTGGCGCACCTCCCCCGTCACCCGGAACCTCGAGACGACCACGCACAGCCATGTCGCTGCCACCGGACCTCCGGGTGCTCTGCCGGAAGCTCACGGCGACGGCGCCGGCCGATCTGCCGGCGCTGAGTCCGATCCTCGTGCAGCACGTTCTGCGCTGCGGCGCGCCGCTGTCGGCGTCGGCGGAGCAGCACAGCAAGGGCCAGGCCAGCGAGGCAGCGGTGCTGGTGCACAGGCTCAAGACGCAGGTCAACACGCTGCTGCACGGCAAGAGTGTGCAGGGACGCTTTGCCGGCATGGTTCTGGCCAAGGCCATTGTCGACGTGGGCGGCTGGGAGTGTCTGCGGACGTCGGAGCCGTGGGTGCGCGGTCTGCTGTCGATGCTGGTGAGTGGCAAGGGGAGTAAAACCAAGGGGAGCAGCGAAAGCAGAAGCAGAAACAAGGGGAGAAGAAGCAAGAGTAAAGAGAATCAAGACACTGACCTCCAAGAAATCCGACCCTCACAAATCCGACCCCTACGCCTCCAAGGAGATCTGCCTCGCCGTCCTCGCGCGCCTCTACACCCTGCTGCACGCCTACCCTACGCTTGTGCGCGAGATCGCCACGCCGACGTTGCCAGCGCTGGCCACGGCCTGTCTGCAGCTGCTGAAGTCGGCCGGGCCGGGCCAGCCGCCGAAAGCGCCGCGCGCGCCGGCCAGCGTCGCCGAGGCCGCCCTGCGCGCGCTCGCCGCCCTGGTGCCGCTGTACCCGACGACGCTGCGGCCGTTTGCCGTGCCGCTGCGTGCCGCCGCGCGCGCGTACGTGGCGCCGGCGAGCGGCCGCGTGCCGCCGTCGCTGCAGCAGAGCGCGCGCCAGCTGCTCGCGCTGCTGCCGTACACGGCGCCCAAGAACGGCAGCGCCGACGAGTGGGCGCGCCTGCTGGCGGCCTACGTGCGCGACGCCCACGCCACGGCCGACCAGGTGCTGCGCGCCGTGCGGGAGTCGCGCGGTCCGGCCGTGCCGGGCGAGTCCTACGCGGACGGCGTGGCGGCCGTGTCCGCCGAGGGCCGGCCGGCCGGCGGCGGCGACGGCCCCGACGAGCTGCCGGCCTGGACCGGCCTGGCCGCCGGCGCGGACCGGCTTGTCGGCCTGCTCGAGGCCATGGCCGCCTGCTTCCGCGGCGCCACCAAGACGGCCGTCGCCGTGCCGCTGACGGCCGTGGTCGGCGTCGTGGCCCGGCTCGCGCTCGTGCTGCCGCCCCGAGCCGGCGCCGACCGCGACCTGCTGCTGCACCCCGGCATCAGCCGCGACGAGCGCGACGAGCTCTGGACGGCGCTGCCGCGCATCCACGTGGCCGCCGTCGGCCTGCTGCGCGCCGTCGTCCAGCGCGTCGGCGTCCACGCCGTGCCGCTCGCGCCCGAGATGCTCGAGGACGCCGTCCGCATGTTCGCCGCCCACCGCGACCACCCGCCCATGCGCGCCGCCGCCTTTGCGCTCGTGCGCGCGCTGCTGCCGCGCATCGGCGACGCCCTCGCGCGCCCGGCCGTCGACGCCCTCGCCGTCGTCGTCCACGCCTGCTGCGCGGATCTTGCACCCGTCAAGGCCGAGGCGAAGCTGGCGCCGCCCGCGGCCCACGGCACCAAGAACAACCTCGCCACGGCCAACGCCGACCTCTTCCTCGGCCCGGCCGCGGGCGCTGGCGCCGCCCACGCCACCGCCCTCGCGACCTCCCACCAGCGCGCCGCCGAGCGTCTGCTCGCCTGCTTGCTCGCCCACCTGCCGCAGGAGCACGTCAAGAAGGCCGACCGCGCCCTCATGGACCGCACCGCCATCCTCTGCGCCAGCAGGGACGCCATGGTCGCCAGCGTCCTGCACCCCTACGTCGACCGCACCGGCCGCTACTTTGCCAACACCATCCCCTTCTTGTCGCGCGCCTATCCCGACGACGTCGACCTCGAGATTCTCCGGAGCAATCTGCGCACGGCGCCCTACTACTACGGGCCCATTCTCGCCACGGCCAAGCCGGGCGGCGCGGAGGAGTCCGACGACGAGGCCGACGACGACGACGACGCTGCACAGAGCGCGCCCGCGGCACGCGTGGACGACGGCGACGTGGCCATGGCCGCCGACGCCTTCGCGGCCCCGGCCGGCGCCTTTGGGTCGGCCAGCACCGGCGGCGGCTTCGGCCTCGCGGCCGCCTTTGCAGAGCGCAGCAAGCCGGCGGCGAGCGCGACAGCAGAGCAGCCGCCCTCTGCGCCGCTCGTCCTGAAGCGCAAGACCGAGACGGCCGAGCCGGACGAGGGCCTCGCGAGCGCGTCCAAGCGAGTCGACACCGGGAAGCCGGCCGCGGCGGCCGACGGCGACGGCGACGACAGCGGCAACGACAGCGACGGCAGCGTGCAGCTGGAGATGGTCTTGGACGACGAGGACGAGGAACACGAAGCGTAGCAAGCCATAGAGCCAAGGTATATTGCTGGTCCGAGCAAGCGGCCCTCATCGTACATCTGCATTCTGTCTGTCCTGGTTGTATCTGTGCGGCCTCCGGCGCGGCCGCGTCCGTCCCATGCGTAAAAGTAAAAAGACAACGCCGTCCTGTGAATAGAAGCACACCATGAACTAGTCCGCCGCCCCGGTGGATAGATTCCGACACCTCCCGGTCCGCGGCTCAGTCCCGCAGCCACGCCCGCCGCTTCTCCTCCTTGCGCGCCCGCCGCTTCTCCTTGAAGGCCTTGAGCTCGGCGCGGCTCGGCTTCTTGCCGCTGCGCTCCGCCTTGAGGCTGCGGCCGTCGTTGGCCATCGCCGCCGCGTCCACGTCGAAGAAGGCGCTCATCTGCCGCCGCGCCCGCGCCTCCTGCCCGCGCTCGTCGCCCTCCGCCTCCGTGACGGCCGCGCCCAAGAACGCCGCCGCCGCCGCCGCCGCCGCCGCGATCGCGTCTTCGCTGTCGTGGTCGCCCGCGCCCACAGTCGCGCCCACGCCCGCGCCCACGCCCCCGTCCGCACTCGCACCCGCACCCTGGGCGTACCACGCGTTCGGGTCGTAGTCGCCGTGGATCGCCGGGTTGTAGCCGCCCGCCGTTCCCGCGCCGGCGATGGCTATCCGCGGGTTCTCCCACTGCGTCTGCTGCGTGAAGCGGTTGTAGAAGAACCAGGCCTTGTGCTCGTCGCTCCACATGGGGTCCCAGCCGTCGTCCTGCTGGAGTTCCGGGAGCGGCTCGTCCGGCAGTGGCGGCGCGTTGGCGTCTGTGTCTGTCGTGGTAGTCGCTTGCGTCGTGTTTGTCGCTTCTGCCGCGACTGTCGCTTCTGCCGCGTCTTTTGCTTCTGCTGCTTCTGCTGCTTGCGTCGCCGTCTTGGCTGTGTCTCTTTCCACCTCACCCTCCGCCTCGCCCTCCACCTCGCCCTTCGCCTCACCCTCGCTCTCCGCTTCGCCTTGGGACGGAGCGGCAGCCGGCTCCTCCGAAGCCGGAGAGGACGGCGCGCCTGCCGAAACTACCTCTTCCGTCTCCTTCACAGTCGCAATCTCGCCAGCCGCATTACCGTCGGCTTGCGCGTCTGTCGGCACATCCGGAGACGATGCCATGGCGGGCGTGATAGCTCCTCTTCGTCTTTCCAACTCTCCTCCTATCAATCCTAACAGGACTGGAGCTTCCAATGCATGCGCCGGTCTCGTTCGCAATGTTCGTGCTTTCGATAGCGAATTCGGGTGTTGCTATTTGCGATTCGGCGGCCGGGTGCGCCAAGCAGGCAGCCAAAAGAATGGTATGCAAAATAACAAATACTCCTTTTCGCGCGGTACGCCCGCGGTACAGCCGGACTCGAGCAAAACAGTGCAGTGACTTCCAAAGCGTCGAAGCGTTGATGTGGTTCGCAAGCTGCACGACTGGAAATTGGTTCTAAATGCGAAGAGCGAATGGCTGTCACGTGGTATATCACGTGAGATGCGTCCTCGTCGCGAGGCTGATGGCGCTTGTGTTCTCCTTCGTACTGCAACAAAATCATAAGCAGTTTAGTACTCCGTATTTTATTTGTACTTCCAAGGCAGTTCCTCGGTGAAGTGTTATTACGGAGTACTATTTCTCGTCGAAAATCAGTTGAATAATCCACACGAACTATAAGCAACAAATTCCAATACACTGCGCATCGTCAAGTTGCGAGTAACTTTGCCATACTTTACGATCCGAATTCTAGCACATGGCGTACGAAATTCACTGAATACTAAAACGCGCTGCCTGCTCTTTGGCAAGTATTGCGTCTTAATCGGTGGCGAAGTTTCCCTATTTTAGCAGACTCATTTTCAACCAGCAGCGCAAGTCTGTCGTATCAGAAGAACTAGCTGTAGCTCAATTGGCTGCACCGGCGACACCGACGACACGCCTCCAGCGCTGGCACGGCCACAAAAGGTAAGGAGTGCCAGATACGAGTCTTTTGCTGTTCTGACCGTCGGCTGTTCTGACCGTCTGCTGTTCTGGCCGTCTGCTGTTTTGGCCGTCTGCTGTTCTGACCGTCTTCTGCCTTCTGGCGGTCTACGAGTACCGTCCAAGTACTCCGTATTATGTGTTGGCCATCTCGGCCGTCCTGCCTGCCGTCCTGCCGTCTTGCCGTCCTACCGCTCACTGCCCACTGCCCACTGCCCGCTCGCCTGCCGCTGCCTTGGTTGCATCCGCTGGCAGTGGCTCCAATACGAGTACGCGTGGCAAATTGCATGTGTCGACGCACGCGGCGTCGTGGATGTGGCTCGTATAGTACGCAGTAGGGCGAGGGCATGGAGGGAGAAAAGAGGAAAAACAGATAGAGGTGAGCGCAGAGAGACTCTTAAACCGAGTTAGTCGAGTGTAAGTGCTCTCGGAAAGACGAAACGACTCTTTGCCGTGTTTGGACGAGTTAGCAGCTCACTCGTGAAACAGTCCGCGCGTACTATTTCGTACTTATTCCGTTCCTCGTACAACGCGTGCACGCCTACACCGAATCGCCCGGCTCGTACTCCATCCAATACGATGGCCGGAGAGATGGCACACGCGAAGCAGATCAAGCGACAAGGTGGCACGGTTTGTGAGGCTGCAGTGCGAGTGCAAGTCGCGTGGATGCAGAGTCAAGTACGAGTAAACAAACACAGACGCGGCAAGGCTGCACGCAGAGACGGTCTGGCGGGCGCGTGCATAGCATGTAATACGGACTCGAGCGCCGACGTGCGCTCATAGGCTGCGAGCCATGCCGTGTTGCGAGCTCGAGGCCAAGTGGTGAAGGAGGCGATGCACGACAGGTCTCGACAGTACAGCCAGGCGCAGACACAGTGCTGCACAGCACGGAGCTGCAGCGAGGCACAGTGCATTTGCGTCTAGACACAGTGCTGCAAGCAACATCTCGTGTTATACAGAGTATGAACGGCGATGTGTCACAGAGTACTCCGTACTTCGTACTCACAATTCGGAGTACTCCGAAGTCCAGTCATGTGTAGACCCCTCCGTGGCCGAGACAGAACGGGAAGCAAGACAACAGGCAGCGAGACAGCGGCGAGACAGCGGACGGAGTACGGACGAACATGCACGGGGTCGGAGTGCTCGCACTCCGTGATTGCGTATTAGTAGAGGCTACAGGCACTTGTACTCCGTACGCGTAGAGCAACTGCCCGCCAAGCACCGGGCAGGTCATGCCGATGTCTCGCAGCCGGGTCGGCCGGCCCCTATTCGGGCGCCGTGGTTACCCCTGAACACAGCCACACAGTGGATGACTAATTGTTGACTGCGTGTTGACAAGTACAGCAACGTTACGGAGTACAAGTACAGTAATGTCGCGATCACTCAATGCTGCGCTCTGTCCGGCGCTATTGGTGACGAGTATTCTGTGTGGACGAGTATCTTATTGCTGGATGTATCTTATTGATGGATGTATCTTATTGCTGCTGTATCTTACTGCTGCTGTATCTGTTGCTGCTGTATCTTATTGCTGCTGCCTGTGAGCCTCTATTCGTGCTCACTCGTCTCGTGATAATGCGTGACGTTGCGACATCCTGCCACGAGAACTCCACGGAATGCGCACGCAAACAGTCGCGCGTCGTCTCTCGGAGCTGTTTGTGTACTCACGGCACTGTTGGCGCTAGGCCCGCTTTCCGGCATGACAGCGGGCACTTGACATACGAGACGATACTTTGTACGGACCAGTGTCGGCGGGCCGTCGGATATAAGTACGTCGTATTTCTGTACGAGTGATCTCCGTCTTCTCAGGCAATGCGCTCGTCGCTTCACAATTCGGCTTCGCTGCTCTTGACGGTGATTTGGTGGAGTTGCGCTCTGTACATGTGCTCCGTCTGATGGTCCGGATCGGCTGATAGACCCTGTCATCTGCACCGCATCGATATGGCGTGGGCATTAAGATTATCGAGTGCTGTGGCCCGTATTACTCCGTATTCTGTCGTTCCAACTTTAGAGTACGGAGTACGCCGTACGACAAGTACAGATGACTAAGCATTCCGACAGTCACGTGGCCGCACGGACTTGAGACGCCGCTATGCCCCATCGCGCTACGCCCGTCCTCGCGCCCGCGCTGCCTCTCCGGACCTAGCGCCGCTCGCTACTGTCGCAGCCTTCGTATTCGCTGCATCGTCACGGCGCGCCGCTGGCTGCGCGGACAAAAGCGCCAGCCTCTCTGGTTTGGCGCATCTGCCAGGCCGGCAGACGGTCGCTGCTTGTGTCCGTTTCGCGCTCGTCACGGAGGAGAGAGGCACGTGCATTTTGTGCTCTTTGGCTTCGTTGCTCCTTCCAGCATACTCCGTTGCTCCTTCCGGGTAGTCGTAAGATGTAGCTGTCTGCTCTTTCCTCGCGCTCTGCCTGGAAGTGTCCTCGCGCTCTGCCCGAAAGTGTCCTCGCTCTGAGGAAAGCGCCTCCGCGTCTCTGCACGGACGGAAGGTCCTCCGCGTTCTCGCACTTTCCTCCCGTACACACTCGCTTCCTCCCCTCCTTCAGCGGCCGTTTGCACCGTTGCCCCCCATTCCGCCCGCGACAGTGCCCACCCCAGCGCTATCTGCCCCGTATTGGCCCAGCTGTGCCCTGTGCCTGCCTAAAACGAACACTGCCCGCAACGCCTGCCATCCCCGTTCATTTCCTCTCCTCATTTCTCCGTTCATTTCCTCTTCTTCTTCGCGGCACGTCTCTCTCTGCCTCTCTGCCTCTCGCCTCTCGCCTCTCTGCTTCTCTGCCCTGCCTCGTTCCCCTCAACCAGCCTCTGCATCCCCCATATTTCCTATCGTGTCTTCTGCTTCTCGTTTTTCCTTCTTTTTTTTGTCCTTCCCGTCAGCTTTCCCGTCGCCCGTTCGGTTCTCAGCCCGGCGTCGCCGTTTTCTCCGGCTTCTCCCCTTTTCCGCTTTCCGCCAGCGGCTTCTCTTCGCCGAATCCACGCCCTCGATTCGCCTTCGTTTTCTCTCCATTCTCGCCCGGCATCGTCACCGCTCGATTCTGCGCCGCTTCGCTCCTTTCGCCCTCGCCGTATTTCATTGTCAGTGTCATTGCCTTTGCTCCCGTCCTCGTCTTTCCGTCCGCCTCGTTCGCTCTTTTTCTTTTTTCTTTTTTTGCGTTTCTGTGTTTGTCTGTGTTGCGTTTTTCGTTTTTCGTTTTGCGTTTTGCGCCCTCGCCTCGTCCTCGACTGCCCTCGCCTCGTCTGCCCTCGCCTCGTCGAGCCCGTGCCGTCCGACCCATTCCAGCCCAGAGCACTTCCGACTGTCAACACCAGTTCCGCCCGCAACACCAATTCCGCCGCGACCGCTTCCTGTCTCAATCACCAGCCCTCGTCGCACCTGAACGTGGCCATTGGCGTCCCTGTCTGACAGCACGCCCCATTGGACGCTCCGTCTTCGCGGCTGCCAGCTGTCCTACAGCTCCGGATCCCATTCCTTCCTGCTTGCCATTGCCCACCAATCCGACGCCGAACCGGCCTCTGCATTGCTGTGGTCTCTTCGGCATCGCCTGTTGCATTCCGCATTGCCGCTGCACGTCTGCCCAGAATTCCCCGGCCACGCCAGCACCGGACCAGCGACAGCACACAACTACGCCCTCGAGCCATGCTCGAGCAATCCTCGGGTAATTCCATCACGCAACGCTCGCTTTGGCCGACGCCGCCCCGGAACACCTTCCCCAGTCCGTTCCGAGTGTTCCACACGCCTGTTCCGCTTCTGTTCTGGTGCCTGTCGCATCCTGCCCTGTGCCTATCCCGCCGGCCTCCTATTCACACCAGTAGCACCCATGACCTGCCTCATAACCCCACCGCCTGCCCGCTACCACCGCTGCCCAGTCACTATCCAGTCACTATCCAACTTCGTATTCACGGCCCGACGGCCTGCTGACTCCTACCGCAGATCTTGCCTAGTCTCCTAGCGTTTTGTCTCTTTCTCGATTGTTTCTGCCGACTCTCTCGGCGCCCTCACACCAACCGACAGTTTTCGCCTGTCGGACGGTGCAGACCGGCTTTTTCTCCCCTCGCAAGCTATGGCCGCGCTGGTCCAGCCCTTCCCCCAACAGTCCGGAACCGTCACCATGCTTCAGACTCAGCCTTCCTCCGCCGGCGGCATCATCCCCACCTCCCCGGGACAGCCGCCCCAGCAGTATGTCGCTTCCCAGCAGAGGAACAACTACTACGGAGGCACAAACACCGTGACCACCGCCCCAGCCAGCTATCGCACTGCCCAGGCACCCATCCAGCCCTACGCCTTCACTTCGACGCCCAGCCTGAACACCCAAAGGCAGCCGCAGCATTCCCAGCATTCCCAGCAAGGCCAGCCTGCCGCCACCCGCTGCTCTTCTGTCGCCCCCTCCCTTCCCATGCTACAGAGCTTCGACAGCACCATCACCCTAACGCGCCCCTCTCGCGGCCCTGCCAGTCCATCTGCTGCCAGCCAGTCCACAGGAACCGTGCCACCCGCAGGCGGCTACACTTTTGGCACGCGCGACGATCTGTCGCTTCCAAACAACGGCATCCGGCGAGTCCAGGGCAACCAGTCCGCACATCCTTCATTCCAGCCACAACATACTCTAAATACCCAAAATACCCAGACACGCCCTACGCCAGACAGATACCGTCGCACGGTGCCAAGGACCGTCACCGATCCCACTGGCCCCCAGCTCCAGCCGCAGAAAGCCTTGTCCGCCGCGCCCTCGGGCTCCGGAATGGCCGCTATTGGCCACCTCTATGCCGGCGGCGGTGTCACCATGTCCGACCCAAGGCTCGGTATGTCGCGCAGCCAGGCCCATCGCCAGTCCGATTCTCAGCGCCGCAACAGCGTTCACGATGCCATGATGACTACGTCCGACGACATGCTACAGTACCGCCAGCAGACCCTGGAAGAAGCCAAGCGTTTCCGTCGCCAGAGCGTGCCTTCGCAGGACCACTTTGGCACATTCACACCATCGTCACCGAGGATGTCTGAAGGCGCGCCCCCTCCCGGTTCGGACAAGTCGAAGCCTGCCTCGTCGCCAGACGGTGCTGCGCTTTCTCCAGCCGAAGCCGCACGATGCAAGCAAGGGAGCTCAGAGAGCGTTTCCAGCATCAGTGCCACTTCACGGCGTTCGGTAAGTCCCTGCATTGCTTTCGGGAATCCACATCATGATTCATTGCACTATATGCGTCTTCTTTGTCGTTTTATGTTTGTATTTTGCGGTTGCACATGCTCGGACTGCATATCGCCTCTTCCGTTTCGTTCGGTTTCTGGCTATCTGGATCACCCCAATCCTGCAGCCAAATGGTGTTTCTTCCACCGCTCCCCTGCATATCGGCCGTCCAATCACCGCGTCATCATGAGTCGCTAACGCGCGTTTGTGCATGAATAGTCGACAAGCCGGAACGCAAGCGCTACTGTCGCCCCCACTGGGAACCCCGCTTCGGTCTCTGCCACGATATCCGATCGAGACACCGCCGACAAGAACCCCCTTAAGTCTGTCAGTATTCCTCCACGAGGCTCATCCGATGCCGCAACCCGCATCGCCACCCCTTCGTCGCAGATGATGTCGGCGACGGACGCAGTCTCGGGCGGAGACGCAAGGGTCAGCGGCACCGCCCATGCCGCGGCCGGCCGTGTCAGTCCTGCAGGGAACCCCGCCGCCAAAGACACGGATGCTGCACCAAAAAAGGCGGCGGCGGTTCCCAGCCATCTGGAGAGTCCGGCGATGCGGCACCTATCCGCCATAAACCAGAAGGGTGGCAAACTTCGAAGCAAAACATCGAGGCTTCGCCGTGCGCTCTCGTTTGGCAGCGCCGCTGATTTCCAGAACGCAAACGATGCCGGCAACGTCAGGGCCGTTTCCGACAGCATCGTGGCGGCTAAGCCTGACAAGAAGCCGGCCGGCGACGAAGTGCAAGATGCCGAGCAGGCCCGGATCGCGAAGCAACAGGAAGAAGCTGGAATCGGCAGCAGTATTTATGCAAATGCCAAGATATTCTCCGGCTCGACGGATAACCTCTCTATTTCTTCGACTGCGTCTTCGGCCTCCATTATGATCCGCAAGATGGGCCGCGACGTGAAGAAGCGAACCCGTTCGTTTGTGGGGCTTTTCCGGCCTAAGTCGAGTATGGGGAGTCCCGCGTCTGCGGACGCTGGCGGAGCTGATTCTACACCAAGCATGACCGCGGAGGCCACTATTTCTATGGTAACAGTAGAAGCTGAGCGGGAGCGTGTTAATGTCCACGCCGACGTCCGCGGCTCGGGCGGCACCGGCTTTCCCCGCCTGGAGCGTAACTCGATCGACGCTGCCAGAGCCGCGGAAAGCGGACGGCCAAGCAGTTCTGCTAGTGACCTTTCCGGTGCTCTGCACAGCGATTCTGCCGAGGTTGCAGCCGTGATCAAGGGCATTCTGAAGAGTGAGTCTTTGTCTAATCCTGCCTTCCGTCTTGCCGTTCTAACGTTTCCCCTCAGACACGAATGGGCGGTCCAGCCCGTCGCGAAATGCCCTGGACGGACGCGGCTCTGCCTTTGAGTTGCAGCACCCGCCTGCGATCAGCGATTCACCCGCATCCAGTGCACCAAGCACACCGAATGACGATCCGCTCGGCCACAAGCGGGCTGGCTCTGTTGCCCTGGGTGGTGAAGACTACTTTGCGTCTGCTATGCGGCTGCGACAAGACAGCAAAAGCGGAAACAGCACGCCCCAGGGGTCGATGCGCCGCAACGCCACGTTCAGTCCGCGTATTATTTTCCACGATACGTGGCCTAGCCAAGAATACGACCGGCGCGGCGAGATCTCTACGTGCAACCGCTTGACTCCCATGCTGGCACAGCAGATCAAGGAGGAGCTGAACATTTTCAAAATGGTATGTGCCGGCGTATGGCGAATGGCGTGGAAGGAGGGCGCGCTGCTAATACTCTGACAGGAGATGGAAGTCCACGAGAATTCAAAGATCTACACTCACTTTTTCTGATGACGACCGTGCACATCTGGTGCGAATTTATTTCCTGTTCGTTTTGTTCGGCACACAGCATGTGGCCTGACCTCTCAACTTCCTGCTCGAGACGAAGGCGCACGAGCCATGAGCACTTCGGTTTTTGCATGTACTTTTCTCTGGGGCGTTCCCTGGATTGCATTGTAATGGTGTCACGGCGTTTTCAGCATGTTCCCGTGCCAGTTGCGCAAGCACAGTTCTCACAAGACGTTGGCCGGGCGACGAGCAAGACGCCAACGGAAAGGGGACTGCGAGCCAAACGGAGCAATACGTTGGCGGGAAGTTTCAAACGACGGCCCGTGCAGTTGGGCCATGGTGGATTTAGCAACCGTTGGTGAGACGAAGAACAGCACATTATGGGCCCGACAGAAGCAATTCAGTTTGTTATTTTGTGTACCCGTGATGGACAAGAGGCAACGTTTGGAGAGAGACTGGCAGCAAAAAGACCAGTCAAGAGGGATCATACATTTTTGCGATAGCGGCTGTTTTTTTTGTGTTTCTGCCCTGCCCAGCTGTTTTGCTATTTATGCTGTGTTGATTTCGTGCCTGCAGCGAGCCTCTCCTTTATATTTTTACTTTTCATGTTTACTACCAGCGACCTATTTTCCCTGCTGCAGGCGGATTAATTGTTTGTTTCCACGTTGTACCGCCGGTCGCAGCAGCCGGAAAGAGAGGGAAAAGAGAAGGCAAAGAGAAGACAATGGAAGGTTTTTTGCATCCGTTCTGGCATTGATACGAGTGCAAGTAGGCAGATGCAGACTTGGCATCAGAATTACTATTGCGGACGCGACAGCCGGCGATCGTCTCGTTGGATGTGGGCCGACGAAGCGGAGGACCTTCCCAGGCGGTGCAAGTGCTCGACCAAGTGCAGTGGTATCGGTCGGAAAGAGTTACATACTCCGTATCAGAGATACTAGGGGCAATGTGACGGAGTCACTCGTGGTAGCAGTGGGCAGGACGTGATACCTCAGTTCGTAAGGCTACGTTACTTGGCGCCATCTGCAACGGATGCGCTAGGCTACATTGATGCAGGATGGAAGGAACTCGTTCTCTGCATCACGCAAGAACAGCCGAGTTCCGCGCCCGTGCTATCTCCAACTAACGGCGTCATCTGCGGGTACGGCCCGGCGGTCCAATCACGTGCGCCAGCCGTGTCCTGGGGCTCAGCCTTGCGCTACTCTTAGCGTCTTCTTGCGATAAGATGCTTATCGAAAAATTTGACAGTCGAAGACAAGTTGGAGACGAGATCTCAACGCGAGAAAAGACGGACATTCGCGCACGATCGGACGGGCGAACTGCCGACAACTGTGGACACCTGCGCTCTACTCCGACGCCCTGACGATCACCCTGGAGACCGGAGTTGCGCGCGCGGCCTGGGCTGGTGCCGGACTGAGCTCTGCGCGTTTGCGTCTGCTCGGGCGATCTTTTGCGACGGCGATGGCCCTCTCCACGGCGGCGGCGACAAGCCCGCATACACATCCGAGTCCGCTGCCGGCGGCCAACGGGCGGCCCAAGAAGCTGCATGGCCGGGCGTTTTACGAGAGCATTGGCAGCCCGAAGCTGGTGGTGGCGCCGATGGTGGACCAGTCCGAGTTTGTGGGTTGACGTGGGGGCGGTGACGAGGGCGGACGTCTGCTAACGGCACAGGCCTGGCGCATGCTGATCCGGTCGTTTCTCCCGGCGGGACAGCGCGGGACGGTGCTGGCGTACTCGCCGATGCTGCACGCGCGGCTGTTTGTCGACAGCGCCAAGTACCGGGAGTCACACTTTGAGGCGACCAAGGTGGTGAAGGAGACGAAGGGGACGGAGACGGAGACGAAGGGGACGGAAACGGAGACGAAGGAGAAGACGACGGAGACGGAGACGGAGACGGAGATGGAGACACCCTACCTGGACGGCAACCCGGCGATCGACCGGCCGCTGTTTGTGCAGTTCTGCGCCAACGACCCGGAGGCGCTGCTGGCGGCGGCGAAGCGGGTGGCGCGGCACTGCGACGCGGTGGACCTCAACCTGGGGTGTCCGCAGGGCATCGCGCGCAAGGGCCACTACGGGGCGTTTCTGCAGGAGCAGCCGGGGCTGATTGCGCAGCTCGTGCGCACGCTGCACGAGCAGCTGGAGGTGCCGGTGACGGCCAAGATCCGCGTGCTGGAGACGCGCGAGGCGACGCTCGCGTACGCCAAGACGGTGCTGGAGGCGGGCGCCAGCATCCTCACGGTGCACGGGCGGCGGCGCGAGCAGAAGGGCCATCTCACGGGCATCGCGCACTGGCCGATGCTGCGGTACCTGCGCGACAACCTGCCGGCGGACACGGTGCTGTTTGCCAACGGCAACGTGCTGCAGCCGCGGGACCTGGCGCGCTGTCTCGCGGCGACGGGCTTTGACGGCGTGATGAGCGCCGAGGGGCTGCTGTCGGACCCGGGGCTGTTTGGGCCGGTGCCGGAGCCGGCGTCGGAGTCGGAGCCGGAGCCGGTGCCGGAGCCCAACCCGTCACCGGCCGGCTCCGGCTACTGGTGGCCGACGCCGGACCCGCGGCGCGAGTACTGGACCAGCGCGGACGGCTCGCGCGGCGGGTGGCGGGTCGACGCGGTGATGCGCCGGTACCTCGACATTCTGCACGTGTACGCGCTTGGCGAGGCGCCGCCGGTGCGGGCGCCGCTGTTTGTGGCGGGCGACCCGGCGCCGGCGCCGGTGGCCGAGGCGGCAGAGACGGCACCGGGCGACCCGGCGCGCAAGCGCAAGCGCGACGCCCGCGACGCGCCGCCGGCCGCGGCGGCGGCGGTGTTTGCGTCGCCCAACTTCATCGCGGTGCAGGCGCACCTCTTCCACCTGCTGCGGCACGCGGTCGGGCGCCACCACGACATCCGCAACGCGCTGGCGCGCACGCGCAAGGGCGACATGCCGGCGTACGAGCGCATCCTGGCGCTGCTGGAGCGGCGCGTGGCGGCGGCGCTCGAGCCCGGCAGCGCGGACCTCGCGGCGGCGGCGGCGCAGCAGGCGGCCGACGACGCCGCCGCCGCCGCCGCCGGCGAGGACTATGGCGCGCCGCGCGACGACCCCGAGTCCTCGCAGGCGGCGGTGCGCCGCTGCCGGCGGCCGTGGTGGGTGGTGCAGCCGGTGCTGCGGCCGATGCCGGCGGAGGCGCTGGCCAAGGGCGCCATCCAGCTGAAGAAGGCCAAGGGGAAGGCGGAGAAGGCGGAGAAGGCGACGGGCGAGGCGGCGGGCGAGACGGAGCGATAGCCGAAATACAGCAGGCACACTACGGCGCATCGCAGGTCTAGCACCACAGCAATGGCGTCAAACTATGGTAACGTATGGTGGAAGCAACCTGCTCCCGTGGCAATGTATTGGATGCAACTCCGTTTATAGAAAGAATCAAAGATTACTGCGCCATATGCGCCAAATGCGCCAACTAACAATCAGCCACAATCAGCCACAATCAGCCACAGCCTCAGTCGCTGCGCCGGTGCTTCTTGGGCGGCCCGCTGCTGCGGCTCGACACGCTCTCGCTGCGGCGGCGTCTGCGCGTGCTGGCGGCAGCGCGTGGCCGGGGCGACACGGACCGCGACACGGACCGCGACGGGCTGCGGACACGGGCGCGTGGCGGCGGGCTGCGGCTGCGGCTGCGGCTGCGGCTGCGGCTGCGGCTGTCGAGCGAGGCCGAGCGGCGCCGGCGGGCCGGGGCCGGTGAGCGCGACGCCGAGTAGGAGCGCGAGCGCGAGCGCGAGAGAGAGCGGTAACGCGAGCGCGAGGGTGAGCGTGAGGGTGACCGCGAGGGTGACCGCGACCGCGACCGCGAGTCTGACGGCGAGCGGCTATCGTAGCGCTGCTTCTGCGCGCGGCCGCGGGCCGGCGACCGCGAGCGCGAGCGCGACCGCGACCCCGACCCCGACCGCGACCGCGAGCTGTAGGACGAGTAGCTGGAGGCGTGCGAGGGCGAGGGCGGCGGCAGGGGCGCGGGCTTGGGCAGGTTCTGCAGGCGGGCGCGCATGTCGTCGGTCAGGGCGCCCATGCCGATGCTGGTGAAGTAGTTGATGCTGAAGCGCAGGTGGCGGGCGTCGGCGTGCGGGAAGAGGCCGGCGAGGCTCGGCTGCAGGTCGGCGTCGGCGAGGCGCGTCTGGAGGCGCGGCAGGCCCATGGCCTCGGCCAGCTGCTCAAACAGGATCTTGAGGAAGATGCGGCTGGCGCTCGTGGTGTCGTCCTCGGTCAGGCGCACGTCGGCCAGCACGTGCCAGCCGACGGCGTCGCTCGCCAGCAGGTGCCCGAAGAAGCAGGCCATGTTGCGCAGCTTGGCCGTCTCGTAGCGGTGGATGGTCGCGTAGTAGCGCGCAAAGGCCGCCTCGAACAGCGTCGTCCAGCGCCGGTTCAGCTTCGCCAGCCGCTCGCCCAGCAGCCCAAAGAACTTGGTGTACGTCTTCTCCTGCGCGCAGCACTCCACCACCATCGCCGGCAGCTCGCCCTCCTGGCCCTCCGGCAGCGCCACCGCCAGCAGCTTGTGCACCGCCTCGTCCGCGCCCATCGAGCTCTGGATCGTCAGGTAGATCTTGCGCCGCAGCGCCACCAGGTCCGCGTTGCTGCGGTCCTTGACGTCCAGCGCGCGCGCCGCGTCGTTGGCTTCGCTTTCCGCGTCGCTCTCGCTGTCGCTGTCGCTGTCGCTGTCGCTCCCGCTCCCGCTCGCGCTGCCCTCCTCGCTGCCGCTCTCGTTCAGAATCTCCCGCCGCAGCCGCCCGTACTCCGCCTCGTGCGCCTCCCACTGCTCGTCGTACCGGAAGATGTTGAGCGTCGCCTCGTCCTCGTACTTGCCGTCCAGCTCCAGCAGGTGCTTGATCTGGTCCTCCTCCTCGATCAGGTCCAGGTCCTCGCGCACCGCCGGGTGCTTGGCAAACTTGTCGCGCCGGTCCTGGAACAGCACCTCGATCGCGTACTGCGTCCGCTTGTCAATGTCCGCCTCGTTGAGGATGTGGTGGAAGCGCTCAAAGACCACCACCAGCACCGTCGGGTTCATCGTCTCCAGGTACTGGCCCACCTCCCGCGTCAGCCCGACCGCAATCTCCACGCTGTCGTCCGTCGGCTGGTGCAGCAGCAGCAGCAGCATCTGCGCCGCCAGCATCTCGTCAGCCACCTGCGTGTTCACCAGGTGCGCCAGGAACGTCGTCGCGCTGCGGCACACCGCCTTGTCGTTGCGCCGGAACCCCTTGCGGAACCGCAGCAGCAGCCGCCGCAGCAGCAGCTCGCCCACCGCCGGCAGCTTGCTGTTGACGCACGCCGCAATGCACGCGTACACCGGCGTGAACGCCAGCGACGCGTACTGCGCCTTGATCAGGCTCTGCGCCAGCAGCCCGCGCCCGCGCACCAGGTTCTCGCCAAACAGCTCGTTGATGATCTGCCGCATGTTGCCCGCCGTCGCCTTGTTCACCAGCCCGTTGATCGACTTCTTCAGCGCCTCCCACGCCATCCGCTGGTACTCCTTGGACGTCTTGTCCTGCACCTGCGCCTGCAGCGCCCGCAGCCGCGCCGGCGGCACGTACACCCCGCCCGACCGCGCCGTCAGCAGCCGGTTGTACTCCGCCTTGGCCGCCGCCTGCTTCTGCTCGTCCGTCGGCTCCGCCGGCGGCGTTCGTCGCCGCCCGTTCCGTCCCCGGGGCTCGGCATTCCGTCCGGACTCGGCGTTTCCCCGGGGCTCGGCATTTCGTCCGGACTCGGCGTTTCCCCGGGACTCGCGCGTCTCGCGCACCTCGCCCGCCTCCATCTCGTCTCTGCGCGGCGATCGTGGCGATCGGCCGCGTTTTTGTCCTCGTTCGTTTTCGCTTTCGCTTTCGTTTCCGCGTTCTTTCGCTTCGCGTCCGCGTTCTTTTGCTTCGTTTCCGCGTTCTTTCGCTTCGCTTCCGCGTTCTTTCGCTTCGCGTCCGCGTTCGCGACGCTCCGGACGATACACGTCCGCCATGCCAGTCTCACTGCGATGCGACACTGCGACGCAATGAAAAGTCCGCGCTGTGCTGTTTGCTGCGCCGAGCAGGTGCCGTTCGTGTGATAGAGGCAAAAGCAGAGATCTCACGAGCTCGACAGGAGCTCAAAAAGCAGGCGCGTGTGGCGCAGTGGCGCCGTGGCGCAGCACTTGCCTAGTCATCACGCACGTGACCGTCGCGCAAAGAACACGATCGACTTCACGACTTCGCGTCCACAAGTCAGACAAAGTACGCTGTACCGCCGCTCCTTTCTCCTGCACCGCCACCGCTCTCGCCTCGCCTCTGCCTCGTCACGCCGAACGGCACCTGCTCCCTCTCCCCGACGCGCTGCACATCTGTCGACATGGTAAGCTGGCGCTCTGGCTTCAAGCTCTCAAGCTATCACGCTTGCTCTTGCTTTGCTCTATATCTTGCTCTATATGCTTTCTCTATGCTTGCTCTATCTTGCTCTATCTTGCTCTATGCTTGCTCTATGCTCTATGCTTGCTCTATGCTCTATGCTTGCTCTATGCTTGCTCTATGCTTGCTCTATATGCTTTCTATACTCCGCTTCTCTCCGCCATCATGCTCTCCGCTGACCTCCCAGTTCGAGAAACTCGTGGGCCTCGCCATGCTCGTGGCTGCTACCGTCGTCTTCCTCTACTACACCGTCTGGACACTGCTCATGGTGCGTCCTCGTGTCTCTGGCATAGTCCTGTCCTGCGCTGACCTCCAGCCCTTTGTCGATGCCGACCACCCGCTCCAAAACTTCTTTCTCCCGCGCGTCTGGGCTATCCGCATCCCCGTCATCCTCATCCTGCTCGGCTCCGCCGTCGTCGGCTCCTTTCTCAGCGTCGTCATGATACGCAGCAACCGCAAGAAGGCGGCCAAGGCCAAGGCTGCCGCCAAGAAGAAGGCGTAGGCTGAGAGCGGCCAACTGGATCACTGAGGCGACGTCAACAGGTTCAACTGAAAGACCATCGTGTAATAAAGACGTCGACTGGTTCAACAGAAAACGACGGCTCGAAAGACCATCGTGTAATTATGTATGAGACGAGAATCTCACGATGGAGTCACTGTCAGTACAACTGTCAGAGCTAGAAGTCCAGGTGCCCTCAATGTTTGTGCATTTTTTTGGTGTGCGTACAACGTACAGCACAGTTGGGCGGAGGGGGGGAGCCGTCTACTGGGCGCCCCCTTCTAATAGCTAGATGCGAGAAGCTGTGCTCCAATTATATACCATGTGCAGAATGTGCCGTAGCCAACAAGTAAATCAACAGTCAAAAGCCAAGCCCGGTGAATGCGCGCGCCTCATATGACCATGGCAGCGCGGCCGTGGAAGCAGGCTCGAACCCGCGGCCGCGCTCGCCAGAAAGCAACTGGAAATGACCGCAGAACGAAAAACAGTGCAGAACGTAGCGACAGGCAATCCGAACCGCAGACTGGATGGAGTGGAGACGTCAGCGTGCCTCGACACGCAGGCAGATGGAGCAGAGCGAGCAGAAGTGCACAGCAGACAGAGCAGAGCGAGCAGCGACACCGCAACACAATCACACCCGCTGGTCGGCAAAGTCAAGCACCTCGCAGTCGTCCTCAAAGAACCCGTCCGCGTCCGCGTCGCCGCCGGCACTCGCCCGCGTGCCGCCGCGCCGCCGCCGCCGTGTCGTCACCACAATCTCGTTCTCGCCGTCGTGCTGCAGCACCCGCTCCATCGCCGACACCGGCAGCGCCCGCATCTCGTCGAAGCGGATGTTGAAGGAGTCCTCGTCCGACACCGGCGGGTAGCCCGTGTTCACCAGCGTCAACCCGATCGGCCGTCCAAACGCCCACGGCTGCTCCTCGGCCGCCGGCGCCACCGAGAACGTCATCACCTCGGACAGCTGGTGCGCCGCCCGCACCGGCAGCTTCGCGGCCGTCGTGGCCGCCGCCTTCTTGACCAGCCGCGCTTCTTCGGCCCGGAACGCCTCGGCTGCGACGGCGACAGCGGCCGCGGCTGTTCGGCTCTGGTGCTTCTTCTTCTTCGAATGTGCCTGCGGCGCCGGCACGAGCGCCGGCGAGGAAGGCCGCCACTCGTCGTCGCCCAAGAGACCCTCGGCCGGCGGCGAAGGATCCGGGGCAGCCGCTCGGATGAACGGCGTCGCCGGCATCGAGGCGGCGTCGCCCACCGAGGCGGCCGTGCCCGGAGACGACGACAGCGACGACAGCGAAGCGGGCACTTGCAAAGCAGCGGCAGAGAGCTCCGGAGCCGCTCCTTCCGGCGCCACTGCGCCGGCCATGCTCGCCGCATCGTACTCGTACAGTGCCACCCGCCGGTCCGTGTGGAAGGGCTGGTAGGGCGCGCTCGACTCGATCTCGGCCTGCGGGATCGACGACTCCACGTCCTTGGACAGATGCTGCGCCGCCGGCGCCGACAGACGCGACGGCCGGCCGTCGAGAAGCACCATGGTGTTGCTCCCGGCGTCGGCGGGCTCCGTGAAGTCCAGGTACTCCTCCGGCTCGAGATAGCGCTTGACCGCCACGGCAATCACGTCGTCGGGCAGCTGGGGCAGGCGGAAGTCCTTGTGGAGACTGAGATGCAAAACGCGCTGGCCCGATGTCTTCTTGCGGCTGCGGCTCGCAAAGCTGCGCACGATGCCGTCGCCCAGCACAAACAGCGAGTGCGAGCGCTTCCCCGTCACCCACACCGCGCACGGCGGACGCGGCGCAAACGGGCCCGACGGCAGCGACACACGGTTTTCACCAGTGTGCCGCAGCTGGCTGATGGCGTTGCCCGTCTTCCCCAGCGAGTGGCTGATGCCGGCGGCAATGATCTTGCCGCCGTGGCTGGCATGGTCCACAAAGGTAGCCCCGGGCGACTGGGGCACGTTCGCACTGCTCCGGCGCGGACGCGCGATAAAGGGCCGCGCAGCATCAAACGCCGTGCTCAGGGCATTGGAGGCGTACGAGACCGCCACAGACGTAGGTCTCCCCGCGCTGCTGTCGGCGCCGCCGGCACCGCCAGAGGCCGTCGCATGCGCGTCCTGTGCAGCGCTGGGCATGCGCCGGCGCGGCGGCGGCCACATAAAGGCGCTGGACGGCAGGTCCAGGATGTGCACGGTGCCGCGCTCGGTCACCATGGCCAGGCGCTCGCCGTTCGGCTTGGTCCAGGCCACATCCACGATGCGAGCCACGGTCATGCGCGAGAACTGGGCAATGTGGCGCGCGTGGGATCCCACCAGGGCGCCGGGCACCGCCAGAGCCTGCATCGGAGAGGCCTTGGTGTACTGGATGCGCATGAGGTCCCACACGGTCTGCACGTCACCCTTGGTGCTGGCAGTAAACAGCCACAGTCCGGACGGGGAAAAGGAGAGGAAGCTGCAGCCAAGAGGAGCGGCAAAGGTGGCCGTGGGGTGGACGGCGGCCGAGCCGCCCAGGGCACTCACGTCCAGGATGGACACCAGGCCGGGCTCTTTCGAGACGGCGGCGTGGGAGACGGCGGCGTGCGTCGGCGGGAACTGCGCAGCGTCGTTTCGCGCGGCGTATGCGGCCGTCGGCGGCGACCGCGGCGGCTGGGGCGTCGACGAGCCGGCAGAGCCCTTCCAGTAGCTGTTGAAGGCCTGCCAGCCTTGCTGGCCGACCCACCGGGCACCAGAGATGATCTCCTGGGTGGCGTCGCGCATGATCTTGTTCATGACGCTTTCGGTCTGGGGCAGATCGACTTCCGTCGTGACGGCCGGCAGCTGCGGCGGAGTGGGCGAGTTGTAGCCGGGCGTGCGGCCGTAGAAGGCGACGGGCACGACGGCGCGCAGCGCAATCTGGGACGACGGCGTCGCCGGACAGTAGGCCAGCCAGCGGCCGCTCAGCGAGAGAATGGGCTGCTTCGGGCTGTGCCGCGGCAGCTGGCCGGCAGCCGCAGTGGAGGCCGCGCGGCCACGCTCGGCGTCGTGGTGGGCGAGGTCGCCGCCGGCTGTGCCCCGGGGTGCCTGCTGCAGCGTGGTCCAAAGCTTGGCCACGAAGCGGATCGGGAGGTCCTCCTCGCCGGAGAAGACCATCTGGCGGTACACCCAGCACTCCCCCGTGGTGGCCGATGCGACGACAATGTTGCCGTCATCGGCCTTGATGTGGAAAGCACCCGTTGGCGGCGGCGGCTGGAAGACGGGGCTGGTCATGGCCACCGGGAGCGGAATCTTGGGCGCCTCCAGAAGCGTGCACACCCGCCGGTTCTGCTTCAGCGAGTACAGCTCCACGGATGTCTGGTAGTACTCGATGGGCAGAGGCGGACTGAAGTCGGCGTGCGCGCCGAGCGGCGGCTGTGATTCGGGGCTGGGACCCGCGGCATCGGACGGACCACTGGGGCCTCCGACACCGACACCCGCACCCGCACCCGAAGCCGCGCCCGAAACCGCACCCGAAGCCGTGCCGCCATCCTTGCTGCCCTCGGGGTAGGTCGGCTGCGGAAGGACGGGTCCGTGGACGACGACCGCCACGAGCGGGAACAGCTCGTCGACGGCCCGGCCTGGCGCGGTCCAGGGCAGAATCTTGGCGCCATAGACCGCGCCGCGCAGGCCAGTCAGGCTGGCGAGCGGCTCGAGACCGCGCTTCGACACCAGATGGACCTCCAGTCCGCCCTCGTAGCCCGCAGTAACAACCGTGTTCGAGCTGTGGGCCGTCTGGCCCGACACTGGCGACGGCAGGGTATCAAAGGAGAAGTGGTAGCCACGGTCGCCGGGTTTTATGCCAGCC
Organism: Grosmannia penicillata; assembly: GCA_002778075.1. Taxonomy (NCBI): domain Eukaryota; kingdom Fungi; phylum Ascomycota; class Sordariomycetes; order Ophiostomatales; family Ophiostomataceae; genus Grosmannia; species Grosmannia penicillata. Next base: position 450,622 of record PCDK01000018.1, on the reverse strand, counting down.
GGGTGTGGCTGCAGGTCGAGATCGATGTCGATGTCCGGCGCGCCGTAGAAGTGCGCCTGGGGCTGGTGCGGCAGAGGCGGGTTGGCCGCTGCTCCCGCGACAGCAGCCGTGACACGCGAGGACACGCGGCGGTGGGAGTGCAGCGAGCCACGCCGGAGGCCCGAGGACAGGCCGCCCGGCGCGTAGTGGGCCACGGGATCGACATGGTAGGCGTGCGGGCGGCGGCCCGCCACGAACTCCATGGCGCCGGCGGGCGGTGAGACAGAGACGCTGGTGGGATGCGTCGTGTGGCTGGCATGGCTGGCATGACTCATGTGGCTCGTATGGCTCGTGTGGCTCGTGCCGTAGGGCCGGGGCGAGGACCAGCGGCTCGGCGGCGAGTCGCCCATGAGGCTGATGAGGTTGCCGGGCGAGCCGGCGAGGCCCGAGGAGAGGCTGGTGTTGCTCGCGCGGTGCGGCCATTCGGCCACGGAGGGGATGGCCCGGGGCGCGGGATGGAAGGACGCGGCGGCGGCCGACGCGGCCACGGGCGGCAGATCGGGACTGCGGACGGGCGAGTTGGCCGACGAGTGGGCCGACGAATTGGAGGTGTCCGAGGCGAAGCCCTGGGCGTTTCCGCTGCTGCGCGACCATGTCAGTGAAGTGACGCAAGACGCGAAGACGCGAAGACGCGCGTGTCCATGTCCGGGACTCACGTGAACTTGCCCGAGGCGTGGCGCGTCACAGCGGCGACCACGCCGCCGGTATCTTTGGCATCTCTCTTGGCCTTCTTCGAACCTGTGAGCGTCAGCGCGATGCAACGCCGCGGCCGGTCCAGCCACGCAGGGAAGGCTTGCTTTCGGCGACCTACCAGGCATGAAGCTGCGAGGCCAACCGCCGGGCGCACGGCGGTGGAGAAAGCGCGGGGCCGAGCGGCGAGCGGCGAGCGGCGGACAGAGCGTGAAGCCGAGGCCGTCGACACGGGGGTCGCGGTCGGGCAGCGGGCAGCGGTCCGCGGCAGTCGAAGGGGGTGGACGGAGGGCGAGGCGCGGCGGGCGGGCCGATGGCACGGCGAAGGCAGCGTGATGCGCGCGCGGGGGGGCTCGGGGCCGGCAGTCGTCGTGCGTGCGAGCGGTGACGCCGGCGGACGGCAGAGCAAAGGCAGAGCGACGGAAGAGGCAGGGCAAAGTGCAAGGCGACGAACGGCGAAAGGAGAGGCGAAGGAGAGGCGGAGGAAAGGCGGAAAGGAAGGGCGGAAAGGAAGGGCGGAAAGGAAGGGCGGAAGTCGGACGACAGATAAAGACAAAGCAGCGGTGATCAGGGTCGGCGCAGGCGGGGCGTATGGCGCTCGTGGCTATCGGGAGCCGTCGTGGAGCCAGAGCAGACGGACAGAAGCGGCAGATGGAAGCAGAGAGGGGGCAGCAACAGAGACCTGGCTGGCGAGGCGGCGATGTGACTGGACGCGGGATGCGTAGCTCCAGCGACAGCAGCACAGGGTGGGCCTGCAGGGGCCGGGAAGGAGGGGCGCCGTCAGGAGTCCGGATGGCAGTGGGTGCAGTGTGGGTAGGCGACCAAAGTGAGGGTGCAAAAGCTGAAGAATACAACGGGGGAGAGGATGCAGAATCGATGCGGGGCAGAATAGGGGCGGCCAGAAGACGGAGCAGGAACCGGAGTGCTCTGTAGCAGGCACGAACGAGGAAGCGAGTTGCGCCTTCCGTTTGGCCTCCGTCGTGACTGCCTGGATAAGACGCGCCACTCCGCTCGTGTCGAGCCTGGACCTTCCCCGCCCGCGTGGGATGCACGGTGCACTGCGCACTGTGCACCATGCGCGGTGTCTGCGCACGCTTCGGGCCGTGTGCTATTCTGCGCACTGTCCCGCACTGCTTACGAGGGTACGTCAGCTGACTCGCCAGCCACCCCGTCAGATGACCGCCGCTGGCAAACGTCCCATGACGTCGTGGCTCCGCTTTGTGCAACGGCAAACGGCCCGCCGGCATGGTCCGGGACAGGCCGTGCAGCCGACGCCGGAGCCCCGGGTCGGGGCAGCACCGTCGAGCCCGCTGACACCACGCAAGCCTCCATGCCGTAGAAATTCGTATTATACTCGTAGCGAACCCGTAAGATACTGCACCGAAACGTAAATAATGCCAACGCCATCCCATCGCATCAAGCATCGCCATCACTGTCACCGTCACCATCACCACCGCCACTACCGTCACCACCACACCACCACACCACCACACTCACATCCGCACCCCCCGCGCGCTCACCTCCCCCTTCTCCCCAATGTTCAGCAGCACGCGACAGTCGGGACAATACCACTTCGTCGTCCGCGCCGGCACCGCCGTCAGGCCCACGCACTCCAGGTGAAACCACTCCTGGCCGCAGTTCTGCGCTGTTAGTTCAGTCCCTCGCTTCTCGCAGCGCGCAGCTCGCGCTCCCCCGACTCACCTCCACATTGTCGCACTGGATCATCGTGCTAAAACTGACCCGGTTGCACACGCAGTACCGCGGCTCGCCCGGGTCGATGACGTTGCCCTCGTCGTCCACCTCCACCTCCACGTCGCCCTCCGCTTCCACCTCCACCTCCGACACCCGCTCCTTGCCTTTGCGGCCCGCCGTCTGCGACCGCCGCTTCTTACGCGTCGCCGCTTTCCGTCGACCCACCGCGGCACTACCGCCCGAGTTCGTCAGACTGATCACCCCCGGCGCCGGCCGCTTCACCCGCTTGTGTCCCGGCCGCCCCGCCCCTTCCGGCCCCGGCGTCGTCCGCGCCGTGCTCGCCCGCCTAGGCCGCTCCGACGCCAGCGTCGCCTCTTCGCCCACGCTCGCCCCGCGCGACGGCGGACGTCGGCCCTCCCCCGGCCCGACTACCACCACCGGCGTCGTGGCCCGCGATGACGCCCGCGAAGCCCGCCCTTCCTCCTCCTTCCGCCCCGCCTCGCGCCCGCGCAGCTCCCTGACCGGCGGGAGCACCGGCGGAAGCGGCGGCAATATCGGCGTCTCCGCCGGCGGCTTCACCGGCAGCGTCGTCGTCGTGCCTGCAAACAGCGGCGACGTGGATGTCCTGTTGCTGCTGCTGTTGCTGTTGCTGTTGCTGTTGCTACCGCCCACCACCGGCGCCGGCACCGGCGTGGTCGAGTGCCGCTTCGTGGGCGGGTGCACCGGCGTCTCGTGCGCCGGCCCCCCGCTCGCCGAGCTCGCCGAGCTCACCGCGTGCTGCGGGATCGGCACCGGCGTCTCCGTCTTCACCCGCTTCGCAATCTGCCGCTGGACGCCGCCCGCCGAGCCCGCTGAGTCCACGGAGCCCTCCGTCTTGTCGCCCGTGTCCCCCGCCGCCGTCTCGGACGCCGGGTTGTCCCGCTTCCGCTTCCGCGACAGCGGCGTCGTCGCCCGCGTCGCCGTGATGCTGCCCGCGCTCAGCGTCGGGTCCGCCACGCCCGGCGCCAGGACATTGTAGCCCGGCTGCGCAATGAGATGGCGCACGTGCTCGTAGAACTTGCGCGTCGACTCCTCGGCATCCTGCGCCGCCTGCTGCGCCATGTTGTTCTTCATCTTCTTGGCCTCGTTGAGCTTCATGCCCCGGTTCGAGAGCTGCTTGTGCTCCGCGTCCAGCGCCGCGTCGACGCTGAGCGCGCCCAGCGGCGCCCGCGCCACGCCGTCGGCCTCCAGAACCGGCTCCGGCAGCGCCCCGGCAAAGGGCCGGCCGTCGTCCTCGGCCCGCTTCTTCGCTTCGTTGTAGGCCTCCAGATTCCGGCCCAGCGCCTTGAGCTCCCGCGCAATCATCGTCACGCTCGGCGTCCACTGCGCGTTCTTCTTCATGCGCTTGCGCAGCTTCGCCAGCTCGTACTGCGTCAGCTGCAGCCACGGCGCGTCGGCGCTGCCGATCACGGCGTTCTCGGGCGGCGGCTTCAGCTTCGCCAGCATGGAGCTCGTCGACAGATAGGGCTCCCCGGGTGCCCGCGGCGCCCGCGGCGCCCGGATCTTGGGCGGCTTCAATGCCGAGCCAGGGCCCATGCCGCCAGACCGGCCGGACATGGCCTTGATGCCCTTGAGCCGTCCCGGCCCGACTCCCGTCTGCCGCGGCGGCGTCTCGTCGTCTTCCGAGGTCGAGCTGATGTCGCTGTCGTCGCTCAGCATGTCGGGCTCCATGTCGTACGGCGCCAGGACCTCGCCGGGCACGGTGATCCGCAGCACGCGCTGGCGGTGCACCCGCGCTGTGCCTGTGCTCTTCTGGCCGCGGCCCGCCACGCTCCCGCCCCGCAGCAGCTGCTGCTGCTGGTGTTTCTGTTCCTGCTCCCGCTGCTGCTGCTGCTGCTGCTGCTGCTGCTGGCGCTGTTGCTGCTCGAGCTGCTCCTGCTGCTGCTGCTCTGCCTCGGCGTAGTTCTCCAGCATCGTCTTGAGTTTCTCCAGGATCGTCTGGGCCCGGTGGTAGTGGCGGTTGGTGTTCTCGGCCATGCGCACGGCCTCTGCATGTGCGTAGACGCGCGAGCTCATGCCCCTGTTCAGGCTCTCGGAGATTTCGGCGCGCAGTTTGGCTGGCGAGGGCCGCTCGCTCGGCGGTGTCGTCGGCAGCCGGCCCCAGAGAGCCGTCAGCTCGTGCACTCGAGTGGACGCATGGATGTAAGCCCCGTCCAGCTTGCCGATGAGGGTCAGAGAGCGCGTGATATCGGAGGGCAGGTATTCGGTGAAGTCGAGAAAGTCGGTCACCGTTGCCTGCGCGTCGGGGTCGGCACGCAGACTCAGCGAGTCGAGGCTGCTTATGGAGGAGAAGGCCGGCATGAGATCCGCCGCGGTGTCAGCCGCGCCGTGCAGAGGTGGGGACGGCGCATGCATAGAGTGCAGCGACGGGCGCGCGCCCTGCGCGTGTGGAGACACGGCCGTTTCGTCATCGTGGTCGGCGGCGGCGGCACCGAAGCCGACACCCAAGCCGAGCCCGTTCGGCTCCGATTCGACTTCCGGAGCAGCCATCGAGACGCGGAGCGGACGATGCGCCGCCGTCGCACTGGTCAGGGTGGAAGCCCGCGCGCACTGCCACCGTTCTAGGTCTGCTGGCTCTGCTATAGCTACAGACAAGCTCCCAGCTAGAGGTATGTTGCCGAGACGCTCAGAGACCCGGGATAGTCTGCATCACCGAGTGCCACTTTTGGTCATCGCGGGTCGAAAGGAAGTCGAGGGGCCAACACGGTCGGCAGCTGTCCGGGCGTCGCGTCACGGGTTCTCCAGATGAATATGACGATCTAGTTGCAGTTCCGTCGGCCAGGAGGAGTTGCAGAGGGCTGCCGATGGTAAGAGGCGTGAGACTGACGGTGCGATGGATGAAGGCGACCGAAGATTCACGCGTCTGGCGTTGTCTCTTTGCGACGGGCGCGAGCCTTGTGGCGCTAGCCTTAAGAGGCTAGTCTTCACGTGCTCACACACAGTCTGAGCAGTCGCCGCAGCGATATTTGTACTGTGCGGAGACTCGTACATTTCTCCAGGCTTTCTCTGACCAGAGATATCAACACCCATACTCGTACTCGTACTCTGCTTTCAAAGTGCGTTTAAAGCCTCTGCACCTTGCCAGATCCATCTGTTCGCTATCGTACACTCCTCCTCTGCTCCTAGCTATCGTAAAGTCGACGTCCCCGCTCTGTCCTCCTCTCGTAATCGTACAGATACCTGCTCAGGTCTATCATACAAGGTCGAAGAGATCTCACCAAAGACCCATCCCCAATACTACTCGGCAATCCCAATCGCATCTCGTCCTCCCGCAGAAGGGAGCCTTGCCGAGCCCGTGGGTTGCAGTGCTAGCACTCTGGCACCTCGTGTTCGCCGGTAGCTCCGAGACAAGGCAGCCGCCGGCGGCTAATTGTCAATCTCCCACGCGATGGCCTCGCCTTCGGCCGCCGTCAGGTCTGCCTCGCCTTGCAGACGTCGGTGCATTCGGGCACCCCAGATGGTCTCGGTCTCCTCGACCTCGTAGGAGGAGTCGTTGCCGATGGTCGTCACGGACGAGTATGCGGTGAGCGACTTGCACTTTCTGTCTGCGTCAGCGGTGTCGCAGTTGGTGATTGTAGTGGGAATGAAATGGAAGGGAAAGGAAAAGACTGACAGGTAGCCCTCAATGTAGACGGCGCCCCAGACCTCCACGTCGTCCTGGGTCTCGAGGTGGCCGCTGATCGTGAGCTGGCCAAAGATCTTGACGTTTCCGCTGCGGCAGGTCAGCTTGCTCCCGGAAGATCTCTCAGGCGGAACCCTTACCCGCACGAGACGTAGCCGCACACGTCGACATTGCCGTAGGACTTGATCTTGTCGCTGCTCCCCCATGTCAGTACGAGTTTGCGCGTTGGCCGGGAACATGTCTGCTTGCCCGCAGTTGACGTTGCCGTTGACGGCAATGTTGCCGTAGGCCTCGATCTTGTCGCGGACGGAGAAATCGCCGACGAAGCTGGCGTCGCCCATGGCCTTGACCGGGCCGTCGACCTCCATGGGCCCTGTAAGGCTCACGCCCGTGTTGGACTTGACGCCGCGCCGCCGCACGACCTCGCCGCCGGCCTCGGCGCTGTGGTCCTCGTAGTTGTAGTCCACTTCTCCCTCGGCAAAGTCCACCACCATCTGTTCCTCGTCGGCTGCAAGGGAGCCCTCGGGGCTGCTGCCGCCCCTGTGCGAGGAGCCGGCTGTGCTTGCATGACGCCTGCTCTTTCCCCTCGGCATGGCCCAGCACGGGTTGGCTGGGAGGACGACCAGAGGCCAGGACGATGCAAGGCTCTCGCGACCAGACGGGCACTCGATAGATTAAGAGAAGACTGGCCTTGATCAGACTATGTATCGGTCAGAGAATGAGCAAGACTGGAGTGTGACCAGATGGAAAGGGCAGGATGATGACTGTGAGGACAGGCTGGATGAGAACCACAGCAGACACTCGGAGAAGCTCGGATGGGGTGAGGCTTTATATAATTATGGGAAACAATGACAGGCAGCGCCCTGGCGCAGCTTCACGGCAGCACAGAGACATCGAGCGGCAGACCAGACGTTCCTGCGCGCTTCTGCCTCGCCATCTCACCGCGGGGGCCGTCGCTTTGGGCTTGGCAGCCGTCCATCCGTGTGGAGGCAGGACCATGATGGCCTCACCATTCGATGCCGCCCGGATCCCGCAGAGTCATACTCCGCACTTGGTGGCTTCGTGCTTGTGCTTGGGGGCCGTCTGCTGGTCGGCCCGGATAGTGCGGTGCGAGACAGCAGGAGAGGCTGTGGCCGGCTTGGCCGGCTTCGAGCTTGTCTCTGGCACTTGCCCTGGGAAGAGGCAATAAGCCAGGCATCCGCCTTCACAGTCGACAGAGTAGAGACGAAAGCTCGCCGAGAGGTGTGTTCGGGCCTCGTGTCCGGCATCCTGGTTCGTGGGGATCCAATCCTATATCTTTAGGCAACAGCCTCGTCCCAATCGGTCGGCGCGACGGCCTCACCATGATCGAGGTTGGCAATGCTGTCCCACACTGCACAGCCTCCATTTCGTCTTTCTTTTCTCATCTGCGTTTGTGGTCTTGTCTCGTCTTTGGTAGTTTTCACGGATTTTTTCGTTCTCTTTTCCTTGTTTTTTTCTGATATGTATTTTTTCGTTCTCTTTCCCTTGTTTTTTTCTGATATGTTTTGAACTTTCTCTTCTCATTCTCCCTCTCTTTTCCTTATCTCATCTTTTCCTATCTTCTCTTCAACTCTTCGTCTTTCCAGCTCTTTCTAGTTACCTTTCCATTTTCCTTCCCTTTCATCTTGAGATCTCTTCATCTTGAGATCTCTTCATTTTTCCACTTGCCATCTTCTCCTTCTTCGTCTCCTGTCCGTACCACAGCTGCCGCCTCGCGTCATCACGCTCCCATACCGGTCTCAGGCCGCACAAACCCACGGCCGCAGACCGCATCCGCCAAGCTGCGATGACTCCATCCTGACGCGCCTCGCAGCCGCTCTGCTGTCGTGCTCAAGTCTGGCACTGTACGAAGTAAGCCCGCATAAGTCTAGCCCTTGAGTCTGGCCATTCTCGCATCTGATTGGCTGCGGCCTGAACTGCTGCCTTAGCACTGCAACCTCGCCCCGCCGCTTTGCTGCCTGGCGAGCCTCAGCGAGACCAGAAGAACGGGCCGGCGCAAAGCCAAGCCGATCCGGACGGCATGCCATGGACAGTCACAGCCGTAATGTGTCAAGACGGAGGTCACAGGACGATGTGTGCCCGCAGCTGCATTGTCATGGGACGGTAAGAAGAGTCACAGTCTCTGAAAAGCTGGTCTGATATGTTGATTCTCATGCAAAGTGCCTCGAACTGAGTTTCTGTACATTACCCAAACACTTGTCACAGCAGCCTTGCGCTTGCAAACACGTCCACTCTGAAGACGTCTGTTGACGATGGTCAAACTACTGCAGAAGACTGTCCGTATCAACAGATAAACTAAAGACTGTAGAAGACTGCCCGTATCAACAGCGTAACAAACCGCCTCCGGCCAGACAAAAAGTGCTGAGCCATCAGACACCCCAAACACCCCGGCGTTGCTACTACAAAGCCGTAACCATCACCGTTCCGTTCCTTGCAGACACCTAGACATGGCAAGCCGTAGTCCAAACGGACTCAAGGCGCCGAAAAGCAAGACAGAATCCGAAACCAGAAATCAAAAGGGTGCCGGAACAGGCAGAAACACAACAGGCATTCAACCCAATTCCAACACAGCAATCTCCCTCCCAGACCCAGCTTCTGCCTCCTGCCTACACCCCGACCAGCCCCAGGCCGGCACCCACCATCAGCGGCGCCGCGGCCCACACCGACGCATACGACGCCGCGCCCACCGCGTCCACGCCCTGGATGCCCAGGAAGCACTGCACAAACATGCCCACGCCCACTGCCAGCGACAGCGCCCCCGCGCGGACACCGACAGCCTTGGCGTAGGCGTGCGGCTGCGCGTCCACGTCCGTCTCGTCCGCCTCGTCGCCGTCCCTGTCCGCGGTCCCGGTAAAGATGTACGTCCGCGCCGCCACGCCGCACGCGATGCTGAGCAGCACCGCCGGCCAGCTGAGAAAGACGGCCAGTCCGAGCTCGGCAAAGGACGGCGGGAACGACGCCGACACCGGCTGCGCGCGTGCCGGCTCCACCGTGCTGATGCCCATGAAATGAACCACAAAGGTGCTCGGCAGAAACAGGCGGCAGGCCTGCACAAACGTGAAGCCGTACAGAGCGGCGGCGAACGCCGACGAGATGGCATACGTGATGGGGTCGTCGAGGACGCGGGCGACTGCGGCGCCGTCGCTCACCGAAAACGTGGCCGGCTTCGGCGCGGCGCGCCCGGTGCGCCGGACGTACTGCTCCCACGCCACCAGCGGCGCAAAGTCGGCGACCACGTCGACGGCAGCGGAGACGAGGGCCGGCGTCAACGGCACGTCGTAAAAGGACGTGTACAAGTAGATCTGCTTCCGTCAGTTTTGTTCTTCTTGCCTTCGGTCTGGCGACGTACAATGGGCCCGTAGGCGAGGACGTCCAGCGCAGCGAGGTTGGCAAAGGCGCCCCAGGCGAGCGCCAGCTTGCATCTGTCGAGTCAGTACACGATGTATCACGGCAAAACGCAACGAACGCAACGAACGCAACGAACGCAACCAGAACCCAGAGCCAACGCAACGTACATCCGCACCACCAACGCCGTGATCGGCGATCCCACGCCCTGCAGTGTCGTCGCCCCCAAGTGTGCTGTCCAGGCTGCCCACGACTGCGTCGACGACGCCGCCAGCCCGTCGATCGCCGCCCGTCCCAGCGCCGACACGGCCGACGATGCCGTTGCCGCCACGACCACCACGCGCATCGCCGCGTGCGTGTCCGCCGCCGCGAGTATGCCGGGGAGGACGCCGGCGTATGCTGCCTCGGGTGCTCCGCGAGCTCCGGATGTCGCCTCGGCCGGCTCTTCGTCGAAAACCGCCGTCTTTTCTTTGGTCTCCGCGCCGTCCATGTCGGCCACCGCCTTGCGGACCAGCGCATCCTGCTCTTGGGCCGTGTTGGCAAAGACCTCCTCGACAAGCTCGGCTTTGGTTCGCTTCTCCCTCTCTGGCTTCTCCCTCTCTGGCTTCTCGGCCTCGCCGGCCCTGACGCGCCGGCTTCTCTTCGGCGTCGCGCTCGTCTCGTCGCGTGCCAGGACCTTCTTCCTCCTGAACTCGGCCTTTGTCGGGGACGCCGGCTCCGCGGCCACGTCGGCCTCGACGATCTTCCTCGGTCGTCCCATTGTTGCTAGGGCGGCTCCAAAGTTGGCTCAGTGAGGCGGCGCCAATGTTGTTTCTGCTTTCTATTTATGCTGATCGCGTGGTGTTGGTGCGAATGCTGGGCGGGGCTCGATGCGTCCAAATACACCTCTGCTGCTCTTCAGCCTTGCGATGCAGGATCATACAGATGCGTCGTCGCGCTTTTCCCGGAGAATGCTGGTGGTTGGTTGGCCGTCACGCATTTCCTCAAATCAGACACTGGCGACTCGTCAAAGAAATGTGTGACGTCGCTCTTCTCGCGGACCCACTTTAAACATCACCGGCTTCCTTCCTCGCGGTACCGCTTTTTGCTGCAAGGGCCCACCACTCTCTTTGCCAGATCGACGCCAATGGAGGAAAGAGCAGTCGACACAAGTCCGAATAGTATCCACCCCGTCTGGCCCCTCCTTCCCTCTCCATCGCGGCACCGTCGTGGACGGAGTATATCTATCGCCCCTCGCTCCTGCTTCCTCTGCGTCTCCTGCGTCTCCGTTCTGCACGCCTAACCCTATTTCCTGCCGTATCCAGTCCCAGACATCGTGCTGCCATAATCCAAGCCTCATTACGTCTCTCCTGCATCTGCACGGTGCTGCAGAGCAGACTTTGCATGTCCTCCGGTCCGCGTGATAGAAACGATGCCGTTGTTGACACCAGCACCCCGCTGTTCGGCCGCAACTCGGCCCAGCTGTATGTCCTTGTACGACGCATGAAAACTTTGCCAGCAATTAATTGAATTTCCACTGAGGCTGCTACTGTGTTGGATGTTTCTTTTATTTTCATGTTTTTTTGTTGCTATGTGATCACGGCTTGCTCAACGTGCGCATCCGACACTCACTTTAACCTCGTGGCAGACCTTTGATTAAACGAACAGGCGCCCATGCTGTCTCCCACTCTTCGGTGCTGAGTTGTCCGGGGACGGAGGACCGCGGCCACAAGCTTCAAAATCTTATATCTTGAGAAGCGATACGGGGAAACAAAAACCACACATTGCCTTGCAACGGCTTCGACATAAATATCCTGATCTTTCGTTATGCGCGTGCGGCCTGTGGGCCCGCTGGACTTTGCTCTTCCATGGCGTCCAGCTGGCCCGGCAGCCGGCGTCTTCTTGGCCGTTTCGAGCATTATTCTTCCATGCGGCCAAACACGCCATCGTCGTCGTCATCGCTGCGCGCGCGTGACCGCACGTCGTAATCGTCGTCGTCGGCCAAGCTTCCGCTGCTTTCTTCCATCATGATATCGTCGGCCATGTCGACGCACAGCCGCTCGCCGCGCGTGAAGCTCTCCGGCATACGGCTCGGAAAGCTGTTGATAAAACTGGTGTCATCCAGCGTTGGTGTCTGGCCCAGATACTGGGCAGGCACAAAAGGCACTGGCGGCATATTTCGCAGACGCTCATTCATGTCACCGCCAGCGCTGTTGAAGCTGCAGCTGAGCTGCTCCACCGCCGCCGCAAGCTCGTTGTCTTCTTGGCCTGTTGCGTTCTTGCCAGAAGAAGGCGGCCGCGCGCCGTCGCGATTTAGCCGGTGCCGGTGGCCAAAGGGAAACCCGCTGCCCGCAACAGAACCGCTCGAAGCCACTGTCCTCCCCGCAGCCGACCCTCGTGGCAGACCCGATTGGTAGGAACGGGAAATGTTTCCAATTCCGCTTCCTGATGCGAAGCGCTGTGAGAAGCTGCGGTATTCGGCAGTCAACGAGGCCGGCGGCGACGAAGCGTCGGGCGAAGTCTCCCACTTGGCACCATCCATGTCCATGGAGCCCTCCATCTGCGGCGGCGGCGTGGTGCCCGCCGAGCTGCGGCCGTCGTTCCGGTCCGAGTACGGCGACGCAACAGACGACACCGAGGCGCGCTCGCTGGCAAAATCCCGGGACGAGTCAGGCGGCGTGGCCGAGACTCCATCCATATCCGCATTCTTGTTGGTCATGGCCACAAGGACAGATGCGGCCTCGAGGAGCTGCACCTGCTGGTGCTTCGAAATCAGGAGCTTCGACGTGTAAGACCATTCGGGAGTGTGTTCCCACCTGCAAACGCCCAACAACGCGCAAAAGTCAACAAAAGTCCTGAAAGCAAGGCAGTAAAACAAGGACGGCTGAATGGAATGGGGACGGTGGCACAGCATCGGAGCGTCGCCCGATAGATTCAGAGCATGGGGCAGACACCGCCACGGACCAAGGCCGATCGGGCCGGTCATCCGCACGCACACACACGGTTCACGAGACGGTCTGGACGGGGAAAGGGCGGGGTAAGGAGAGTGGGCACGCACAAATGCTTTGTCAAGCAGCTGCTGTGCTTGTATCCTTTCCCGCACTTGTCGCAGCGGAGATCCATCCGGCTGCTCCTACGGCCTTCCTTGACGAGTGGCTGGCCGTCACTCGCACGGCGGATAAGAGCAATGTCAAAGGGGGCGGAGCCGACGTCCTTGTGCAGCGCGGCGTCGTCGTCGCCTTCGGACATTTCGTTGGCGTCGTCGTCGATGGCGCTGCCGTCGGCGGTGATGTACTTGCGGGAAGGCAGGCTTGCGGGCGGGGAGGGCAGGGGGATGGAGCCCATGGCGCCGTTGGCGATGGCGATGGCGGCGGCCATGGACGACGGGGCCCGGTGGACGTGTCCCGGCGACGCGCTCAGGGCGCCGGAACCGGCTTTGTGCATGGTGTGGCGGCGGCCGGAGGCGGCGGCACTCGGGATGGGCAAGGCTTCCGCCTCTTGTATCATGGCGGCGACGGCAGCGACGTTTGTGGCGCCGGAGCCGGTCATGCTCTTGCGGCGACTGACGCGGTGGTTGGCGTTGAGGGCGGCACCGATGATGGAGTGGGAGCCGGTTCGCGCGTGCGTCTGTCGGCTGGCCAGGCTGCTGGAGGAGCCGGGGCTCAGGGCGCCGGCAGCGAGCGGCGCATTGGGTATGGGGGAGCGGTGAGTCAATGGTCTTGCGGTCGGCAGCATTTCCTGGATGGAGTGTCAGCCAGGCTCAAGGTCAGGGCAAGCGGAGCAAGTGCGTGATGTCTGGCAGCCTTGGCGGTGTGCGTGTGGCCAGGCCAGTCTTCCGCCTCGTCGCCAGCACCGACAGCAGGAGTCACCGCCTGGCCATTGGCAGTCACCTCCTGAGCCGTGCTGTGTATCTCTGACGGAGGCGTGGATTGTAGGGGTGTTGGCAGCGTAGATGAGTCAACCGACCTTGGATGAAGCCATTGACTCGCGCGTGCAGGGCAATTCGAGCAGCAAGACAGCAGGCAGACAGGGCGCGGATGGCTGGCCCTGGCTCTGTTCGTGATGCGGCCGGGTCGAGGCGCGGAACGGAGGCAGAGCGGTTCGGTGAGCCGAGAGGGTGGTACAGGCAGATATGCTGGTGGTGCCAACGAGGGGGTCTATCAGCAAAGGAGGGTGGCAGCAGAGACAGTGTTGGCGTGCTGGCGGTGTTGCAGTGCTGGCGAGGCCGTGATGGCAGAGGCAGTGGTGCTGGAGTGAGGCCGCGATGGAGGCAGGGTGCTGGACGGTGAGGCCGCGAGGAGGCAGTGGTGCTGGACGGTGAACGGCGTCGATGGGAGGGAGAGAGAGTGAGAAGCAAAATAAAAAAGAAGGGCACGGAAATGTATGGCGGAAGGCGGAGAGGCAGAAAGGAGCGGCAAGAAAGACGCAGCCAAAAATGAGTAGCACTTTCTGGCGTGTTTTTGTGTGGTGTGGTGCGCACCCGTACCGGTACATTTGCCTGGGAGGGGACGAACTGAGGCAGTGACAGGGAGGCCACGGCACGACTGGCGGAATGCGCTCACGGGATCCCGATGCAGTGCGCCGAGCGGTCGCCACGGGACCCCGTTTCCGCCATGGAGCGTTTTCTGGCGAGTGCTTCCACCGTTTTCCACTGGCAGTGCGCTAATGCGCTAATTGCTGGGCTTGTAAGGAGCATTACGGAGCACCAACCAACATCTGGCCTTGCCCGTCGTACCGGTACCCGCCCGCCGCCTCACCGTCTGTGCCGCCAGGGTACCGGTACGAGGCTCGACTCCGTAGCAGGCACGATGCCAGCGGTGCCGCCTGCCGTGGAGCGCGACTGATTGCGTCGCGCCTGCCCCTATTACAATCGTTGGCCGTGCCTGCTTCCTACGGATAGGAGTATGACGAGGCGCGCCTTCCTCCTGAAATCAGAGCCCAAAGGAGTATGACTCCTACGGTAATAGGAGTGCGTCGTTTGGGCTCGTGCTGCCACTACTCGAGCGCTCCTGCCGTGAGGCCGTAACCGTACAGCGCTGCCCATCTTGTGCAATGCGTGCCCAGACACATGTGGCGAGACCGTGTCCCGCACTGTATAGGGCATGCCCGGACTTGTACCGGCAGTATCTCCCGGCACCGGCGCCGGCGCGGTACTAGGAGATACGGACGCAGCATTGCACTCACTGCATACGATACATTTACTCCGTATACGTACTCTGGACAGTACTTTGGTTCGTACTTTACTCGTAGATACACTGTGGCGTGGGCCCCATCCCAAGCGGGAAAGGGGGTGTGGAGAGGAGGGGTAGAAGTCGGCAGGAGCAGCCAGCAGTGCCTGCCACGAGATGATCTTACGCGCGCCGCATGAGCAAATTGCTGCGTGCACGAGTGCGGTGATGCTCGTATTTGGCTCGTACTCGTATGCGTTTACCAGGCAGAAACGGCGGCTCGCGTACGGGCTCGTCAGCACCGCCAGACACTCGTGCTGCCCCTCTTCCATTCCCATCATCGATGCCGCTGCAGGGTTCAGCGGCCACTAGGCGGAAGCGGAGACAATAGGGATACAGTGCCGCCGCCTTATCTGCACTATGCACTGTGCATCAGATACAAAGTACACTGGTATTTATAGCTCCGGTCGAGTTCCTGTTCGCATCCCGATACGAGTCGCTGACAGGCTGCCGAGACAGGCGAGGCCGTGCTGACGTAGGGAAAGCGAGCTCGGTCTCGCCGGGTTCCTGTTTCCCCTGGACTACATGCCACGGGCTCGTGTTCATTCGTGCGAGTACGAGCACGAAAACTTGTACGAGGCATACTCCATTCTCGAATACGGAGTAGTCGGGCCCGTACTGGTAAGGCGAAAGGGTGGACAGGACGAAGGGGCAAGCGAAAGGGGTGACAGGACGATGGGTAAGGCGAAAGGGGTGAGGAACAGGATGCCACCTCATCTCCCAGCGCGGCCTATCAGCAAACAAGGCAGCAGTCCTTTTTGTCCGCGTGTCATCGCGCTGTAGGCACAAGTTGCCTGGCCACGGCCCGTGTCTCGTACGTAATACTCCCAAGAGTATCTTACGCGTATTACCATTACAGAGCAATGGCGATACAGATACGTGCCGTTCTCAGACACGTGTACCAAGTCGGCTGTCCGCCAGCCAGGCGGACACGACGTGCTTCTGGGCCTTCTTCCCTGCTCGCCATGCTGCAGACGAACCAGAGCTTCCCGAGAGGGGCGCGGAGCTTTTGCTGCAGGCCGGCTGCAGTGCCGGGAGCTTGCATCGGAAGCCGGCGACAAACACGTTGTGTAGAGATTGCTCGTGCTGGTACAGCACCGTGTTGTTGACGGTGTTTGCGTTCGTACTGGCTCGTACATACATGCGAAACACGGCCGAGATGGCCTGCAATTTGCGACATGCCAATCACACAAGTACCGTGTTGCCGCTGGGCCTGCGAAAACAGCCGAAACGAGGCGGCGAAACGCCGGAACGAGCGCACGCTGGTATGAAGCTGTCATAGTGAGACTCCGGAAACAAAGGTTGCGCTATGCATTCGGAAACGCTCAATGCCATCGCAGCACCGTTTCTAGCGCATACCAAAGCATTCAACCTCTGACTCAACCTACGTACGGAGTACTTGTTTTCTCTTGCTTTGTATTTCGGTATCTCTTTGGCTATCTTCGTCCCAGCTTTGTGATCTGGACAAGCCTCGTCTACCGTCTTTGTTGCTCGCGGTATTGCTAATACAAGACGGATGAGCACGAATACAGATTACATGTACGTCGCAATTTGAGCTGTACGAGTGCTCCGTAATACTTGCCCATACTTGTTCCGTAGAACAAACGGAGCGAGGATCGACTACTCCGTATGTGACCCGAACGGTAAAGGAGACCCCGTTATGGCCTGTATTATGGGGCTCCATACCTGGCGACTTTAAGTAGACGGCATGTCTGCTGAGGAAAGCAGCGACCTGTTCTTCGCCGGTTCCGTACGCCGCACGCCGTACCGCATGAGTACAGACGTGACTGCACGAGCCCATGTCTCTTGCACCGCAGTCCGGAGCGACATCTCCTCGCTTTGAGCCATATCGCACGCCTCAGCTGAAAGGCGAAAAGGGGCCTTATCTAATACGGAATACCCCTAGCGCCAGCACCACCGCCTAGCGTCCAGGAGACCCCCACTCTTCCCAAGACCGCCCGCGCGGGGACGATCAGCCGGCACTGTACGAGTACAAGATGTGCGCACTGCGCACAAGCAAGTGCGCGTACAAGTACACGTGTGCTTAGTCACCAGCACGCCATCGACGGCCCGCCATCGGTGGCAGCAAAATGTTGTGCGCCGCACGCGAGGCTTCGCTGTTCTACGGAGTCTGTACGGAGTCTGTACGGAGTATGTACGACGTACGAGTATGTGGCCTTTCTGCGCTCTTCCGTGGTCTTCCGCCTGGAATCCAGTCTTTGTTGCGTATGTTCTACAACTACGACGTTGTCTCAGCGTGTGCCTCGTCTCATCAAAGTCTTTGTGGGAACCCTGGAGAAAGGTATTTTGTATCCTAGCCTTTCTCCAGTCGTTGCCTACCGAGTATTTCTCTTTACGTATGTTCCGTGGTCTTCGTGACTGCAAATCGTGATATCGTGCTATATCGCTCACGCCGTCATGCACTTCCTCAACGGCCAGAGCAGTCGGCCGCCGCCTCTCTGAAAAACTCTTCAACAAGCTGGCCAGAACAAGAAAGCCATCGTGCCGCGATCGTGCCAACGTAAGGCGATCGATTCTCGCATTCCCTTCCGCCCCAATTCATTAGCCTTGGCGTGCTGCCTTCTCCTCTTTTCCTCTTTGGGCCCCGCTATCGGTTTCCTACTTCGGCGCCTCTATTTCGGGCCCTATTTTGTACGCCCTTCTCCACCTCCTGCGGGCCTGTCGCACCTGCCGTAAAGCCTCACGATACGCAGTGCCCTCTGTACAAGTAGACGCACGACAATTCACTCGGACCGGATCATTCTTTTGCCATCTTCGTGTCGGCTTAGTCAGCGCTGCTCTGCCCACATCCTCCGATGACGTCCGACGTCTTCCGCCGTGTCGGCCGCGGCGGCGCCGGCAACTGGTACAGCAAGAAGGACGTGGAGGACGCCGACAAGCAGGTGCGTCGTAGAGAGCACAGTCCTTGTAACATTGTACAACACGGCTAACCCGGCCAGGACCTCGAGGCCCAGGCCGCTCCCGGCAACGCTGTCCTGCCGGACCACTCCGACGCCGCTCCGGTCGCCTATGCCCGCGGCGGCCGCGGCGGCGCCGGCAACTTTCACGACGGCGCCACCATGCCCTCCCCGGCCGCCGAGCGCCAGGCGTCTGCCCACCTGCACGCCGCTGTCGACGCGGCGGCCGCTGCGAATGCCGCTGCGACTGTCGCTGCCGCTGCATCCCCGCGTCCCTACCGCTCGTCTGGCCGCGGCGGCGCCGGCAACTGGTCCGCCGCTGCCGAGCGCGAGCAGGGCGGCGCCGCCGAAGAGCAGCGGCGCAAGCAGGCTGCCCTGGAGGCGCAGATCCTCCGTAATGTCGAGGCTGGTCTGGCCATGCCGGCTCCGGCCTACCATGGTGCTCCGCCCAGTAAGGGGAAAAGAGGATCGGCATAGACGCTGCACGAGTCACGGCGAGTCTTTGAAAACAACAGCCATTTAGCAAGAGAACAGTCCGTCCTTATCATAATACAACTATAACTAGGATATTCAAATACCTTTATGCTCTTCTGAATGATCTACTCTGAATGACCCTGGTTATCCAAACTTGCTTTATAACGCTTCCGCGGCTGTCTCTGAGTTTGGCCGCCCGGAATGCTGCCAAAATATGGCCGCTTCGTCCGCACTTGAGGGTCAGGCTCTGGAAGCAGCGTCGCCCGCTCAAAGTCGACGACCATCACCTTCCCGGTCGTATGGTCCCACAATGTGTTGGCATCGCTTTTGTCGTTGTGCCGAACGCCAAGATTATCTATGCACCGAGCAGCCCAAGCCGCCTGAGGGGCGACTATCTTGGCCTTCTTCTTCTCGTCCAGCGCCGGATCGGCCGCATCGATGCCGGCCCAGGAGAGGAAGACAAAGAAGACAATCTGCGTCGTAATGTCGTAGTAGTAGCAGCGGCCAACGTCGCGCAGGTCGATTGTACCGAGACAGACGGGCACACAGACGCCCTGAAGAGGCGCCAGCCGCGTATAGACCAGGGCTTCGTGCCGTAAGTGAACGGTCAGCCCCGACCGCGTGCCCTTGGCCACAAACATGTATCCGTACTCAAGCAAAGCGACGCGAAACAGGATGCCACGTGCCCCAATGAGCGGCAGCGGTGCAATGCCGCTGTCCAGAGTCCTGCGCATCTGCTCCGCCAGGCAGGCTAAGAATTTGGCGTGCGATATGGGATGGTGATCAGCTCCATCGTCTTCCGAATTATGGCTGCGGTGAAGCGCCACGTTTGGGCAGGCAGGGTCCATCAGGCCGCCTTCAACAAGTCCGCGAAGGCACTTATGGGTGCAGTATGGCATCGTTTTCCAGCTACTGTCCCCTTGCCTTTGCTGCTGCTGCCGCTGCCCTTGTGATGATGATTGGGTGGAATGTGGCCGGGTCGCCTTGGTACGCCGCGCCAGCGGTGACGTGGGACTGCGCTTCCTTGCCCGCGATGACGGCGCCCCCCCGGTCTGCCGCCAGCATCCTCGTCTGAACTGTGGCCATTGTCCTCACGCCTAGCGGGAGACGCGTCTGGAGGTGTATCGAAATACTTGATCGGCTTCTTCTTCCGAAGTTTAATGGGCGATCGGTCAAAGTCGTCATACGTTGATGGCTGGTAACGCTCATCTGACGATGGCGGCGGCTTCGGGTCTACCTCGTCGTGTTCCAGCTGACGAAGGATCTGCTCCCAGTCCGCTGCCCAGACAGGCGCATTATTTATGACGACATCCCGCTGATCCTGGCTGCTTGGACTATTGCCCGCCAAGGCACCCAAAGTAAAAGCCAAGAGCTGGCCGGTGGCCGAAGAGTAAGGCAAGTCCTCTGGCCTCGCAATCGTCTCCGGTCCGGGCTCGGCTACGTGGTACAATAGCATGTACGGGTTGCTGTCCCAGTCGATTTTAAGAAACACAAGCACCTCACCCGTAGTCATCAGTCCCCTCTCATACCAGCCTGCAGCATGTAGTGATATACCTGGGTGAGCGCCATTGCCGTTAAGCGCCTCGCCACGTACTCGAAGTGGGCAGAGGCGTTATCCTTGGACGGAATCCTGATATCGTTGATAATGCTGGAAATGCTTAACGGCGGCTCATTGTCGCCTAGGGCTGCCCGAATGTGAGTGTTTCTCAACTTCGTTGGGGATCTGTACTCCTCGACAAACGCAAGGACACGTTGCTCCCCGCCGTCGTTGTCTTCGGTCGACGTCTTGTACACGCAGATTTGGTCTGGCCGAAGAGCTGTGGCGCTCGGTTCCGGACTGGGGTCTCGTTGGTCGGGAGGTGTTTGAGGCAACGGGGATGATGCCGGCTGTGGTCCAGTTCGGACTTCCGCCTGGTCTGGAGCCTCGCCTTCCTCGTCAAGCACATTCATGTGGTTCTCAAATTCCACGCCTTTGACAAAACCGAGCTCTGGTGGTATCTTGAGACGGTCCGCGTTGGCTGCTATGACCTGCGAGATAATGCCAACAGGCGCCTCCACGGCCGTGTGGAAAAACCGCTCCAGGTCGCGTTCGCTGCCAATGTATCGGTCCAGTCTCGCCCCATATCCACTTGTCAACTCGCTGGACTCGAACAGCTGCTCATCTTCGGATAGCAGTTCTGCGATCATGCCGAACATCTCTCGCTGCTCCTCCAGGAAGCCAGACCACGGCTGCACCTGTACCGGATACTTCGTATTCGCCACTGATGTGAGGCCACCTTTGGTTATCCGCATTGGGTTCGGCTGCACCTTGAACTTTGTATACATATGCAAGTGGCAGTTGCGTAGGTATTCGAGGAGCGTCGAGGGTCGAACACGTTCCTTCAGGGCGTCAATATTTTCCTTCAGAACATTGTTATTTTCCTTCAAAACATCGTTATTTTCCTTCAAAGCATCGTAATTTTCCTTCAGGGCATCGGTTGTTACCTTCAGGGCATCAATATTTTCCTTCAGGGCATCAATATTTTCCTTCAGGGCATCAATATTTTCCTTCAGGGCATCAATATTTTCCCTCAGGGCATCAATATTTTCCTTCAGGGCATCAATATTTTCCTTCAGGGCATCATTATTTTCCTTCAGGGCATCATTATTTTCCTTCAGGGCATCGGTCGTTACCTTCAAGGCATCGAGCTCTTGCTGTAAGAGGCGTTTTTGCCGTAAGAGGCGGATGGTTTCTGTTTCAGAGAAATTATCCATGATGTATATTGAAGACGGGGAATCGATACTGGGGCTGCTGATGTTTTGCTGTTGTTTGCATGTGGAATTGGTTGACGCGTCAGGCTGAAGAGGAACGTCAGATAAGGCAAGCACATATGAGATATACTCCGTATTATGACTTAGACGTACTCCGTAAAGACGTACTCCGTGTGGCGGAGGGTTTCACGCGTGCAATCATGCCTGACCAGAGAGCAGGCTTTCAGCCAAGAGGCAAGTGAGAAACCCTCCGCCACACGGAGTACATCTTAAATGTACTTGTCTCTCGCTGAAAAGCCTCTCTGGTCAGGCGTGATCGTACGCGTGCCTGCCCAACTAAGTAGTATTACGCGTCGTTCATCCTGCCAGACGCGCACCTAAAAGTGCGGCAGTCACGAGTAATATTCTGGCGCCCGCCAACTGTCTTACAGGTGCAGCGGCTTGCTACGGGAAGTGGAATTGCGGACACCGACAAAGATAGTATTGACTTCGAGTACTCTGCACTGTGGCCAGACTATGATAGGAAATTGCTATTTGCACAGTCCATCGTTACAGAAGACACGAGTGGTGAAGCAAAGGGGGGTATGAAAGTCCATAACTTTGGCGAAGGCGGTGAACATTTTAAACTGTAGAGTACTCCGTAATGTTGTATCCAAGACGACACACCCAACAGCAAGAAAACGACTGTACAAATAGCAATTCTACTTTCACTTCATAAAAAGAACAAGAAAATTCATAGTAGTCTCTGAAATCGTAGAGCATAAGCAAATCAATTAGACAAAGCAGCATGCTGTGAGCAATACAGCGAGCAACATGCAAAGAACGGACTGTCTTTACACGACAACTAATGAGAGACTCGAGACAACGTAAGCATTAGACTTGCAAGGCCCAACTACAATGTTGCTTCCTGAATGATGGCAGTGCCGGTCGACTCGCTGTGGCATACTTGCGCGAGGCGTCTAGAGAATCTTGCCCGGCTTTCTCTCCTTTGTTTCCATCTGTGTCTCCCCGGCATTCGTCACGACGTATTGGCCACATGCCTTTCGACACGGCGCCGACACGCTACGGGCCATCTGCGGGGACACGGAACCGCTGGCAAGTCGTGGTATCAAACTTTGCTCTTTATGCATTTTGCAACCTGGTGCTCTCTTTCGTGCGCCAAAGAGTATGGGAGACCCGAAAGAATCTCGCTTCGCCAAAAGACAAAAATAGGAAAGATGCACGCCCTAGATGCACTGCACGCCCGGAACGCCCGCCTCCCCCACTCCCCTGCCAAGTCCTGTGTCCGGCAGAGGGTGCCCGGGAGACTTGTGTGTACAGAACAGAAACAGAATATGCCGACGGCGCCGCGGAGGACACGGGCCAGCGTGGCGTGTCGCCGCTCGCGTGCTTCGCACTGCCGACGTCGTCCATGGTGGCGTCCGCGTCTGCCTCAGTCTATGTCCATGTCGTTGTCGTCGTCGTCGCCCGAAGCCTCGTCGTCGAGCTCGTCGTCGTCGTCGAGGCCGAGGCCCGACACGTCCGCCACCGTCTCCTCCAGCTCGACCTCGCCGTCCGCCGTCATGCGCTGCCGCACCACCTTGCGCGTCTTGGTCTTGGTCTTGCGCGCCGCGCCCTCCTCCGCGTCCACCGTCTCCATCTCGGCCTCCATCTCGCTTTCCGCCACCGCCGCCCGCACCTTCTTGTGGATCGGCCGCTTTGGCCGGTCCAGCAGCAGGTGGCCGTGCTCCTCCACGAGCTTGCGCGCCGCCAGCAGCTCGCGCTTGCGGTTGCCCGCCATGCGCTGCTTGTAGAACATGCGCTCGCGGCGCTTGCGGATCTCCGAGATCCGGTCCATTGCCGTCAGCGTCTTGGTTGCCAGCTCCCGGTTGTACCGCACCGGCACGTTGCGGCGTGCCGCAAACAGCAGCGTCGAGTCCACCACCATCTCCTTGTTGGCGGCCTTGCGGAAGGCCTTGGTCCACTTGAGTTTCCGCGGGTTGCGCTTCATCTTGAACTGAGTGTCATACCGTCGTTAGCTTTCCTTTCCCTTTTCCCTTTCCCTTTCCCTTTTCTCTTTTTCTCCTTTCTCTTTCCCTCTCTCCGCTCTGCTGCCTCCTGCTGCCTCCTGCGTTGCTTACGTTCTTGTGGCACTTGCTCCGGCAGAACCGAAACACTTTGCTGTCATTGCGGACAAACGTGATACCCTTGCTCGGGTACGTTGGCCTGTCGGGCATTAGTTGCTGCGACAATGAAATCTCGAATTCGCATTCTTCATCGCAAGGTGCGTCCTACCGGGAGCAAAAGTAACAGGTTTCGATTCTAGCAGACAGAGCGTTAGTAATCCCTTCACGGATGTCTTTAGTAAAGAGCGCGTTCTCACCTCATATTGGCGGTTGCAGTGACGGCCCTCGAATGTATGAGAAGAAGTTGGTGAAGAGATCAAAATGGCGGCGAGCGGTTCTGTTTTGCCGTCCCTAAAAAAAGTTCTCTAAAAAAATGGTGGGGCCTTATCGGTCTTATCGCTTGATGTATCGCTGTAAGTGTCACATGATGACTTCGTAGAGGTCGGCCAATCAGATAACAAGATTTCCGCTAACACTGCAATTGTCTTCGGTGAGAGAAACGTTACTCTGCAACTGTTCTTTCGTTTGCTTCCTCGGTTATGAGATACAGGTAGAAACAGAACATGGTGCAGACTTGAATGTTTAACAATACAAACAGAGAATCTCGTACTCGTATTGCCTTAACACAGCTGATGCAACTTCAGTCCATCGCTGCAACGTCAGCGCCACCCAAGGTCCATAGCGCACGTGACTAGGCTGACATACCCCACACCAGGCCGGCCAATCGGGCTCGAGCACCGGTTTTTCTCAAGATCCTTCGCATCCTTTCCCAACTGCAGAGTCTCTCGCAGCCACGAGCACCCACCCGTTCACAGCGCAATGGCTTCCGCACTGGCAGTTGGCACCGGCGTTGCTGTCGCGGCATTTCTGGTAGGTCGTGTCCATCCGCGTCTCCGCGACACTGCTGACATGCGCAGGGCCGCGCTGGCTTGGTGGCGTGGCGACGTTCGCGCGGCGGCGTCGGCGCGCTGGGCAAGGCCTTTTACAAGGGCGGCTTCGAGCCCAAGATGACCAAGCGGGAGGCATCCCTGATCCTGTCTCTCAAGTAAGCACCGCGGCCGCATCGCTACATCGCTACTACCGGACTAACCGCTGCAGTGAGCGCGCCATCACCAAAGACAAGGTCCGCAAGGCGCATCGCACGCTGATGCTGCTCAACCACCCCGACCGCGGCGGCAGCCCGTATCTCGCCACCAAGGTCAACGAGGCCAAGGAGCTGCTCGAGAAGCAGATATAACAACCGCCCTCTGCCAACTTGTTGCCCGAGGCCCATGCGACCATGTGCTCGCTTCGAGCTGGCGGGGACGCCCGCAGATGTAACAGTATCGCCACTACTACCAGACAAAATCACTTCATAGCACCGGCGTTCAGGATTGGATTTGTGGTTTTGGCTTGGGTGGAGAGGCCAGTGGCTGGGAGGTGGCTATGACTGAAATATGTGCCTCCGTCGATTTTCGCAAGTGGACTGCGCCGTTATCGCAGATACAATGCAGTGCGCTGGATAGTGATTCCTTCTCTACTCAATACTCATTGCCTTCTCGCCGCTTTGTTGATGCGATCACGGCTCACCCAGGGCCTACCCAGGGCTACTCCTGGTCCCCTGCCAACTCCCATTCAGAGACGTCGTTATAATGGCCCCCGTCGCTCATTTCGCCGCCGGTATTCCAGCCTTCCTCCATATCGTCAGCACTGAATTTGTAGCTACGCTGTGTCAGTTCCATTCCTATTCAGTGTCGATTGTGAAAGACGGCAAAGTGGCATTACCTCTCTTGGTGCCTGCGAAGGCTGTCCTGCCGCGTGTGCAAGGCAAGAGCAACCATAGTTCGCAGTGTGTATACCGCATCGTTTCCAGCGTTGTGCAGGTTCGAGTTTAGGATCCCGAGGGCGTCCAAAACCCTGCGCAGCCCAGGCCCCTGGTGCTCCTTGTACCGGTGCTGGTGCAGGCCCTGCGTGTCTGCGACCTCCAGGAATTGGCAGTCTCGCTCCATGTCGAAGCCGATATGCTTGACGAAATTGAACTCGGAACCGACTGCGTGGCCGACGAGGACGACTTTTCTGGGACTGCCGTCGGTATCGTTGGGGTTCAGTTCGTCCTTGAGCAGCCGGGGGATATCGCGCAGTCTCACGAATTCCGACGAGCTGCTCGCGAATGTCCTGTTAGTACTGCAGCCGCAATGACGTGCAAACAACTTACCCGAAATTGAAGCTGCTTTCGCAGCCGCGGACATGCACCCGGTTGACTGCATGCGCGTTCTCCTGAATGCGGATGTGCCGGCCGCGAATGAGGTCGAACCAGTTTTCGAATTTCAGGCCCGGCGCAACGTTTGCGAGCTGCCGTGTATCCAGGATCCCGAAGCCGATTTCCGTCAGCATTCGAGGATTAAACTCGTATGCCTCAATGTCGATGCACACAAACACGACGTCGCCGTCTCGATCAAAGGGCGCCGGCTGGGTCAGATCCAGAGACAGGGGCGTTGTGGCCGCAGTGGCTCCTTGACCCGATGCTGTCGTGTTAGCAAGACAAGATGGGGAGACGGGGAGGGAGATGGAACAAACCCGCAGATCTGTCCGCTTTGCCACGCAGACCTAGGTATCTCTGGATGCGCTTGAGCTCTCGTCCCCATTTCTTGTGTTTATGCACGTTCTTTGGACGCTTATTCGCAACATCCCTGTTCTTCTGACGCTTGTCATACGAAGCGAAGAGCCCGTCCACCTTTCGAAGGTACTCTGTCTGGGCTTGCGGTGAGATGTCTTGCCGGCTGTATATGGCGTCATGGCGGTCAAACGGCAGAATGGAGCCTTTGATCTGCGAGAACTGCTCCGGGGTCGAGGCATGACCGAGAAACCGCGGCACGGGAGTTTTCTTGTCGTGCGAAAACGATACGCGGAACTTGCAAGCCTTGTTGTTGGGGATGGCCAGCTGGATGTCCAAGGTCGCGTTGAGCCGCTCGAGCAGATACAGGAACTGGTCCGTCGACACCAGAAGGGCGTATGTGTTCTGCTTGGCCGGGGCCGGGTGCCGGACATAGTAAAAGTCCCAGGGCTGGCATTGGAGAAGGGAGCGCAATGAGAAGTACGGCTTGATAAGCTCGCCGTTCCTTTTGCCGACAAACCATTCGTGGTAATGCGTGACAATCAGCCAGGGACAGAACTGAATCTTCTTGCCTCGATACTTGTCTCCCAGTTTCAGATCACTTCTCGACTGGCCCTTTGCGCTCGACACCGCTGCCAGAGGCGGGACCTGCTGGTCCTTGCTGCTCGTAGGCGCTGCTGGCGGAGAGCCATGGACAGCGCTCTCTGGCGCCGCAGTCCTGCCGGGCTCGCTGGAAGAGGACGCTGTCTTCTTACGACTGCGATATCTCCGCCGGGGAGTTTTGGAAGGGCTGCCAATTTGTGCGTCTGGAGCATCGTCGCGTCGGTCGTAGCCTCTAGACGCGGTGGGCTGCTCATCAGACGGGCCGCGAGGGTCGTAGCCGCGTCGTTCTGATGAGCCCTTCAAAGCCTCCAGCCGGCCGTACAATGTCTCTTGCGACATGGGAGGCCTAGCAAACTGTCAGGGACGAGTGAGGCGAAAGTGACGGCTGCTGAACCCACCTTGCTCGATGCGATGCTTCAGAGTATGGCACGAGGTTCACTCTCCCCACGAGAGCCGTGCGGCTAGCGTATACGTAAGATACGCGGAAGCGGGTGGAGGTGGCCTTTCAAGTCGAGCTTTCGTGCCAGTTTGATGCCAATTTCTCGCCGATCAAGACCTGTCCGGCGATTTACTGAGCGAAGCCCCGCTCCAGAAATAAGCTCCAGCGACGCAGAGGGAAGGAGCGACCGCTGTTCATCAGATGCGGAAAGAGCCCTCTCTTTGGCGGGGAGAGAGTTTCGCGCGAAAGCTCGCGCTTACTAGCAAATGCAGAGTGGATTCTGCCTCATGGCCGAGAAGGCTGCCACATGAGAGACACTGCCGGGGCACTTATATCACCCACCAGCGGTCGCGGACTGCTCTCACGAGGGCGGCTGTTCGCACGGTTGCCTGGGTCGCCCAAGAGGCGTTACACGTACGCTTGGCCTACTCGGTACACAGTCCAGTGAGCCTCGCTCAGAAGAAGGCCGTTTCTGGCCGTTTCTGGCCTGGGTTTGCCAGACGGATGACAGCCCGATGCCCGGCCCAACTGCCAGCATACGTGAGCGACAGTGTCTGCGTCGCACGGAGAGCAGGTCGCAGTAAGTTGGACAGGTGTGCGCCGAGACGGCAAGGCAATACGCCGTAGTACTCCGTACAGGTTTCCTCTGATGTGACAAACACGCGAGCTTCTCTTCTGCCCTCGCCACCATCCTTTTACCGTTCCCTCGCGCCCTTTCGCACGCCCTCACCATTAGACAATGACACGTCGTGCATTGTGAGACAGCATGCGCCAGTCCGCCTCGCTCGCCAACCCCATCACGCCCGGAAGTACCGAATAAACTGCGGCGACGTGGCGTCAGTATCACGCCGTCCAGATGGTGGAACAGAGAGCTGTGCGCATACGTACCTCGCGTGCCGCTTCCTCTGTGACGTCGGACTCTTCAGACTCTGCTTTGGTGACCAGGCCCAGCCCCAGCGTCCGGATGGCCCACCACATCTCCAGCCGCGGCCCTCCCAGCTCGTCGGCTGCCAGGCTGCTCTTGAGCTCGGCCACAAAGGCATTGTACATGGCCGGCTCCTCCAGGGCGATCAGCTCGTCGCGCATGACGCGCATGTTCTCCGCGGCCCGGGCGTAGTGGAGATCGCCCGTGCTGCTGGCGATGAGCGAGCGCACGACGTCGGCCATCTGTCGCGTCAGTTCCCGGATCTGCTGGACGTCGGCCGTGCCGGCGAGGGCCTGCTTGAACTCGGGAACGGCATTGTCCTTGGAGATCCGGAACGGCTTGCCGCTCTTGGCGCTCGGCGCGCCGAGCAGCGCATCGACATCCAGGCCCGAGAGCGGCTTGTTTGCTGCCGACTGCCGGCCCTTGGCCTTGGGCGGCACCTTTTTCACGGCCGCGGCCCTGATCAGAGCCTCGATCTGCGGCTGCGACTGCTGCACAAGCGTCTCCGGCGGGTGGTCGAATCGGGTCACAAACTTGCTGTCGCTCAGCGCAAACGGCTCCGACGGGTGCACCGCCCGAAAGGTCAGCGCCTTGTTGATGCGGTAGATGAGTGGCGAGTAGTTGTCTGCTAGTTCTGCATACTCTGCCGGACGTCTACGACTTGTATGAGCAGCTGGCGCACCAGAGGCGGCATGCAAAGGGCAAACACACCCACCCTTCTTCGTCCGTCCCGGCCATGGATAGGTCCATGGCATCCACGTAATCGCTCATGGCCTCGTTCAGGTCGTCGTCGGGGAGGAGCCGGTGTTTGTCCAGGACGGCGCCCGTGGCTGTCACAACCTTGTCCAGCGGCGGAAAGGGATAGGTCCGCATGTCCTCGGCAAACGGCAGGGGTACATCGTAGATGCACAACAGGTCGGGCGTGGCGGTGGGCAGGAGAAGCAAGAGCTGCGGCTCTTTCTTGTCTTTGGACACGAAGCGGGCGACGGCGTATGTTTCTGTCTCGACCATGGCATGGACGAGCGTAGAGAAGGCCAGCTCGTCTGGCTCGCTCATTTTGCGCGGCAGCATGATGCAGCTTTCGCCCATGTTGAGAAAGGGCTCGTACTGGGACGGGTCAGCACGCAGCATAGAGCAGGCGGAAGGGTCATTGCGCACATTGTTCCGGCTGATGAAGCCGACGATAGAGAGGCCCTTTGTCGTTTCGAGCTCGGTCACGTTGCGGTCCGTTTCGCTCAGCGGAACGACTGTCTGCCCGTACTCGTAGCCGCGTTCGAGGTCTTCAAAGGCGACCTCCCGCTTGCCGCCAGGCGCACTGGGATCGCTGACCACGTACGTACGTGCATTCTGGACCTTTCCAAAGGCGAGGCCACCCGTGGCATCGAGCGTGTGCGTGGACTGCGTCTCGAGGTCGGACTCGGACTTCAGCACCACCGTCGTGGCGGGAGGAGCGCGCGCTACCTTGGTGAGAAAGTACCGTTCCACGTTGATCGCCAAGGCGCTCTCGTACTGCGCCGGGTTGCCGAGCGTGAGAAGTCCATCGTACGTCTTGTAGGGACGGTACGGCTTGATGTTGGGGCGGTCCAGCTCGCCAATGGCCTCTGCCATCGTGCCAAATACGCCGTTGCTGCACTTCTCGACCAGACTCCGCAGCAGCTTCTCATTCAGGGTCTGCCAGTTAGTCATTGGGGATCTGCCAGTCCGAAGACTCCAGAAGAAAAGCGGTAACGACGATCCGCAACACGCCTACCTTGAGCTGTGACTTGTCCTCTTCTTTGAAGCCGTATTCGGCATCGTCAAAATCAACGCCACTGCGCCGTCGTCAGCAACACGCTCACACTCGTCGTTCGGCATGTACGCACATCACAACAAGCTGGATTTGGAGATCGTTCAGCTGATAGGCCAGATCATCGAAATCGTCGCCGTCAATGGGTCCCAGGCCGTCCGTCACCAGCACGATCTTGCGGGTGAACTTGAGCCGCTTGGGCGCTGCCTTGCTGAGCATGTCGGTCGCCACGACAATGGCCGAGACGGCGTCGCCGCTGTCCGTCGAGCTCGGCCGGATTCGGCCGCGCAGCGTCCGCAGGGCTGTTAGCGTCATGGGCTGCACCTCCTGCAGGACGGCAATGTTGTCGTAGCCCGCCTCGTCCTGCTGGGCGTTGCGCGTCTCGTCCGTCCGCAGCCCGAGCACGCCGACGGTCCACGTCTTGCGCGACGCCGCTACCGTTGCGCAGATCTTGTCCCAGACGTAGCGCATGGCCCAGTCCAGATCCGACTCGATGCGGCCGTTGCGGCAGTCAGCCATCGTGGCCCCGACGTCCACAATGTAGACGGTGGCCTCCTTGTCCGCCATGGCGTGTGTGCTTCCTGTTGTCCGCTTCCGACAGCCACCGGTTGTTGGGTGGACTGCGCTTGAACCTGCGTGTTCTGGTGCTCATGTAAAGCGTCTCGTCGTTTGTGAGGCCAACCAGCGCCGAACTAATGTGGGTCTCCACCAGCAGGCAGCGATGCGAGCTTGCAGCGCGAAGCGTCACGAAAGCACGTGACGTCATTACTTGGTGACTGCCGGCGTCCCGGTATTGTGGGTCCGCTGTGCCGATGTCATAAACCGCCTGATGTCCAGAAGAGGAGCAGGTCTTCCACAACCCAACCTTGCACTTCAGTTTGTCCATTTCCATCTCCCTATTCGCTTTGCTCTGTACTTGCACAGTACCCCGTGTCCGCGGTGCATCTCGGTCAAAATGTCTCAGAACAATATTCTTCTGTCCCCGGCGCCCTATCACATTATCTCGTAGGTTCCAGACAGCTTCGAATCCCTTCATGGCAAAGAGCAAGTATCGAGACTTTGCTGACGGCCATTGCCACTGCTAGTTATGGAACCCTGTTGGGTACTACGTTTTTCCATGTAAGTGTGCTCCTGGGACATTGCCAGCATTCGGCCGGGTTCCCGCTGAAGCTGACGATGCAGTCGTTCATCAATGGCTTTGTCCAGTTCAAGATCTTGCCACGGCCGCTGTTCGCCGCTGTGCAGAGCAGACTCTTCCCCATCTACTTCTCGATGCAGTCGGCTGTGCCCGTCCTGCTGGCCCTGACGTATCCGGGAGGTGGTCCCAGCGGGACTGCGTCGGGCATCGCGGGCCTTCTGAACCCGGCCAACCGCTGGGGCTACCTGGCTCCATTGGCGACCATTTATGTTACCGGGCTGCTCAACCTGACTGTTCTTCTTCCGGCAACGACTCGGTGCATGGCGGACCGAAAAGCCCAAGGTATGTGCAGTATTGTGCCTGCTTGCCATGGGTTGCTGACCGGACGCACAGAGGAGAAAGATGGAAAGAAGAGCTATGACCCGCCGCCGCACTCGCAGGAGATGATTGCGCTCCAGAAGCAATTTGGCAAGCTGCATGGGATATCCTCGCTCCTGAACCTCACTACCTTTATTGCTACGCTGGTTTACGGCGTGTCCCTGTCTTCGCGGATCCAGTAGACACGGGCCTTCTGGCGACAGTACGGAGTATGGCAGGCTATTCCGTGCTTCGTACGAATATTACGGAGTATTTACGAGCAATCTGTACGAATAACAAACTACGAGTACGAGTACGGAGTACGAGTAGTAACACTCCGTATGAAGTACGGAAAGCGGAGATCACGGATCACCCCAAGCAGGCCCACGTTTCGGCTAATGGATTGGAATATTCCATGAATTGTGGCTACCGTAGCCGTCGATTAAAGCACACCTCGATCTATGGGTATGGGTATTGTCTCTAAAAATAATGGCATCTGTTGCTCCCCCGAAATAAAAAAAACAAAGTGTTGCAAGCCAGCTGTCTCCTGTTGCACCTTGTCGTGGCCAGCCACTCCGACCTCTGCAGTCGCTGTTACCGCTGCCGATGGCTGTTGCTGTTATCATTTCGCCAGCACGAGTACGGGTTCCCCGGATATTGCGTTGTCGGGCGAAGCGAAGCTATGCCAAAGTCACCCAGCCACTTGTTGATAAGGGGCTGTGGGGTACCGTGATTGTTGTACTCGTAGGGTGCGATACTCCGTAATCTGTAGTACAGAGTATTCGTACTGGTCCGTGGAGCCTCATTTGCTGTTCATTTGCTGTTGCGCCCGGCGCAGCTCGGCCTTCATCATCTCGAACCGGCCTGGCGAAGGGGCCTTGGGGGCCGGCACGTCGCGGGCATTCTTGGTCCAGTGGGCGAGCGACCATCTCTGGGGCTCGCGCGCCAGAGCCTCGGCCAGGTTGATCTCGCCCTCTGGCTTGGCGTAGGTGCGTGATAGGGGGTCGTTGGTATGGACCATGCGCTTTGTCTGCGCCGTGGAAGGGACCGGCGCTCCCCCGACGCCGCTGGACGAGAAAGAGCTGCGGCGCGAAGATACGGTCGAGGTGGCGGTGGAGGCGAAAGCAGACGGAGCATCGGCAGCCAGTGAGGCTCCGGACGTGTTGGAAGAAGAGACCATGGCGATAGTGCAGTCGGTTGTTGCGGGTAGTTCAGTAGCGATTCAGTAGCGAAAATAGCAGAGTACGGAATAATGGAAGAGCAACTGTGAAAGCAGCCAAGCTATCTCAAGATATATACCGGCGAGCTGTGCCCGTACCTGAAGGGAGGGGGCAAAATGAAAGAGCATTTTTACCTTTTGGCGAATATTTAGCCCGTGGATTACGAAGTATTACAGATGACTCGTACCAAAAGCCCCTGTGCGTCGAAATAGATTTGTGGGGAAGTCATTGCTAATGACTGGCAGTCCTTGTTGTTTTAATCTCCCTGATTGCGAATACGCAGATGCTGCTTGCAGGAGCCACAGATGCAATGCAACATACTCGTCATCCACCAAACCTGGCTATCTACGGAGTAGAGCCAGCCCGATGCATCTGCAATTCCACGTCTTTCCGCGCGCATTCCCGGTGATAAGGCTCGGCGGCCGTAAGCAAGGCGGCAGGCAAACACAGCGGATCTGAATAGCGAGTTAACGCCGGAGCCACATGGTTCTGTCATATTTGCCACTGCCACATGTTCGGCCGCGAAGCGCAAGCTCTGAGGGAGTGCCCGTATCAAAGCCGGACTGAAAGCCGCCTTGAAACCGGCCGACTGAAGCATTAAACACTAGCCGCGCATGCCGAGGTGGAAAGTTCCGTGCTGCGTCCTCGCATGCTCCGTGCTGCCCTATCTCTGTCTCTTCGCGGCGGAGGATCGCGTCTGGACACCGCTTGCCGTCGCCTCCCTTTCCAGAGCCTTCTTCGCGAGCTCGCTGGCCCGAATCACCCTGCGCTGCTGGGGCGGCGGCGCCTCGTATGCGCTGAACCGCGTAGGCGTGAACATGCCGACCTTGTTCTGGTAGTCCTTGTACTCGGGGTACTTTCCCGCCGTGATGATCTCGGTGAGCCATGTCGAGCTCTGGAAGAGCAGGACAAGAAAAGCGGCGCCGGCAGCATTCCAGGCATACACGGAGTCGGCCGCGTAGCAGCTCCACTGGTAGAGCACAAGCCAGACAGCCTGCTCGGCGGCGAAGTTGGGGTGCCGGCTGAACGCCCAGAGGCCCTTGGCAAGAAACCCGCGATCCAGGTCCTCCTGCGCGAATCCCGAGGGCACCTTGGCCGTCGCGCGGTACTTGCTCTTGGCGGACTGGTAGCGCCACTGCTGTTCATCGGCAAGCCACTCGACCAGGACGAGGCCCAGCTCAAAGGCGACAAAGACCCAGTCGCCGACGGTCATGTTCTTCTCCATGCCGGACGACAGGAGAATCGTGTATGCCGGCGCGGCGATCAAGAAGAGCAGGACGCTCTGCATGAAGGAGATAAAGGTCAGGTTGAGCAGGTGGAACGCCCACGACGGAACTTTGCTCTGGAGGATTTTCCTGACACTTAGCACGGCGCGTCATGAGGAAACACTACAAAGTATGCATAACGCAAGGCTAGCACTCACCACCGGTAGTCCTCGGACCCCACGTTGTAGCCGCCCTTGCGCGCATAGTTATATGTCAGCCGAATCTGCCGGCAGTCAGTATGTTTGCGCGAGACACGCGCAGGAGGCCAGGTCCGGGATACGCACACTCCAGATTGTGCTGATGAAGAGCACTGCATCGAGCCGATGGCTGGGCAGGCCGGCCAGACGCGCCCAGAGGTTATAGTGGGCAATGTAGACGGTGGGAAGCAGGCTCCAGCAGCGGTCCACCTGCGAGTAGTTGCCATTGACCTCGGACACGACGAGGAAGATGACGCCGAGAACGAGAGAAATGGCGAGTCCCAAGACCAGCGGATTTGTGTGGACGTAGGCCTCCAGCACATTCGGGAGCTCACCGTCGTGGTAGAGGCCGGCCAGGCTGGTGGCGATGGCTGCGGGCAGCCCCCAGAACTCGTCAATGTACGGCTCGACGGTCCTGGCGTAGCTGGCGCAGTCCTGCAGCGTAGTCACGTGGGGAAGAGTCATGGTGAAGCTGGCGATGCAGGCGAAGCGGCGATGCAAAGGGATGTTGAGTGCGAGGAAGCAGCGTGTCGTCACACTTCCCCTTTTGGGCGTTCACAGCGCCTCGTCTGCAGCCCGAATTGTGGGCCCCGTCCAGGTGACCGCGCCAATGAAATACTCCAAAATTACAGCTGCATCGCGCGGATTTGCCATTTTGCAGCAATGCATTGGCGTCAATGTCATAACGCAGAGACACGCGTGCCGACCGTGATTTACGCGTCGCTCTACGGCCACGACATGCTCATGCAGCCTGGCCAGGCCGGAGCGAGCAGTGCGAGAAACGCTGGCGTCAGTTTGGCGGCTGCCAAGGGTGCTGTCGAGAAGCTCGACAGGCAGAGCCTTGCAGAATCGTGGGAAGGCAACGCAGGCAACGCAGGCAACGCAGGCGAAGCGCAGGAGCTGTGTTGCAGCGGGTGCAAAGATGAAAGTGCTCTGTGTCGCCGAGAAGCCGTCCATATCCAAAGCCGTGGCGACGCACCTGTCGGGAGGACAGTACCAGACAGTGAGCCTTCTCTCGTCAATCTTCCTTGCTCTTAGTCCGCAACTGACACGTACAGCACAATACGCGCTCGCAGTACATCAAGAACTATGCGTTCACGTTTGATTTTGGCCCGCCGTATGGCAGCTGCGAGGTCACCATGACCTGCGTGGCCGGACATATGACCACGCTGGAACTGGGCGCAGACTTCAAAGACTGGAAGTATCCGCCGCCGCAGAGCCTGTTCACTGCGCCGGTGCATATTGCCATTCCCGCGGTAGGAGCCTCTGAGCCGCAGTTTTGTTGACGGATCTGGCCGTCTGGCCGTGCTGACGACGCCTAGGACAAGAAGACGATCGCGGAGAACATTGAGCGGCAGGCCCGACATGCCCAGGCGCTCTTCATCTGGACGGACTGTGATCGCGAGGGCGAGCATATCGGCAGTGAGATCCGCGAGGCTGCCTTCAAGGGAAAGCCTGGCATCCAGGTGCGGCGGGCGCACTTTAGCAACATTGAACGAGCGTAAGCATAAGCACAAACAGACATGCGCTCGCTGTTGTCTCGTGCTCACAAGTATAGACACATCCTCCAAGCCGCGCGGAATCTTGTGCAACTGGACGAGAGACAGGTCGACGCCGTGGCGACGCGCATCGAGCTCGATCTGCGCATCGGCTTTGCCTTTACGCGCTTTCTGACCAACAACCTGCGGACTCTCGGCGGGCCGCTGGCCGACCTCGTCCTGAGCTATGGTGAGCCTCGCCATGACAGCCTGCAACGCCGCCGTCCGATCATGCCAGACTGGCCAGGCTAACTCTCCAAGGATCCTGCCAGTTCCCGACGCTGGGCTTCGTGGTGGACAACTATTTCCGGGTCCGCAACTTTACGCCCGAGCCCTTTTGGAGCATCAGCGTCAAGCACACCAAAGGCAAGGCAACGGCGCCGTTCAGCTGGGCGCGGGGCCACCTCTTCGACCGCGCCGCGGTGATCATCCTGTACGAGCGGTGCCTGTCGACGCGCAAGGCCGAGGTGGTCAAGGTGCAGGAGAAGCCGACCAAGCGGTGGCGTCCGCTGCCGATGACGACGGTCACGCTGCAGAGCATGGCGACGCGCTTCCTGCACATGACGGGACAGCAGACCATGACGGCGGCGGAGTCGCTCTACAACAAGGGCTTCATCAGCTATCCACGCACGGAGACGGACCGGTTCGACAAGGGCATGAACCTGCGCGGGCTCGTGCAGAAGCAGACGCAGGACGCGCAGCGCTGGGGCGCTTTTGCGCGGGAGCTCGTGGACAGCGACAAGTTTGTGTGGCCGCGCAGCGGCACGCACGACGACAAGGCGCATCCGCCGATCCACCCGATTACCTATGTGGCGCCGTCGGTTCTGGGGCCCGATGAGGCGCGGCTGTACGAGCTGGTGGTGCGGCGGTTCCTCGCGTGCTGCGCCGACGACGCCAAGGGCATGGCGACGGACGTGGAGGTGGCGTACGGCAGCGAGCGGTTCAAGGCGCACGGCGTGCACGTGCTGGAGCGCAACTTTCTGGACGTGTACCCGTACGAGAACTGGACGGACACGGCGGAGCTGCCGTCGTTTGTGCTGGGCGAGACCTTTGAGCCGACGGAGGCGCTCATGACGCAGGGCAAGACGGTGGCGCCGGGCTACCTGACGGAGACGGACCTCATTGCGCTGATGGACGCCAACGGCATCGGCACGGACGCGACCATGGCGGAGCACATTCAGAAGATCCAGGACCGCGACTACGTGCGGACGATGCTGCCGGGCGGCGGTGCAGCAGAGGGGGACGGCGGCGCCGAGGATGGCGCACGGGGCGGTCGCGGCGGTCGCGGCGGGCGCGGCGGCGCGCGCGGGGGTCGGGGTGGACGCGGCGGCGGACGCGGCGGGCGCGGCGGGCAGCGGGTGTTTGTGCCGACGCACCTGGGGGTGGCGCTGATCGAGGGCTTCGACCGCATGAACTTTGAGACGAGCCTGAGCAAGCCGTTTCTGCGCAAGGAGATGGAGCTGCGGATGAAGGCGATCTGCGAGGGCCGCACGACGCGGGCGGCCGTGCTGCAGGAGAGTATCCAGCAGTACAGTCGCGTGTTTGCGCAGTCGTCCGAGCGGCTGGACGTGCTGAAGGCGGTAGGTCCTTGTCCTCTCCGGCGCAGCGGACCATCGGCTGACCACACGCAGGCTTGCCGGCAGTACATTTTCGACAACGGAGCGGCTTGAAGGAGGCGGGGGACTGCCACGCAGACTGTCCGTTCGACGACATTGGACGCCACAGGACGGCTGGTCGGGATCGGCGCAGACAGCGCCAATGAAAGCTGCACGCCGAGACAGCATTTCTGGCGCGTGCCCCTCGCGGAGCAGGCAGCATGCCGCCGGGCCAGTGACAGCGCTGGGACGGGCGGCGTGCTACGTTTGGAGTACGCGTTCTCGACCGTTGCTAGCGGAGTTGCTAGTCACCGAGTGACTGACTACGGACTGCACTGACTGCGTATTACTGACTGCGTACTAGTCGGCGCGATGCCAGGGCTTGCGAGTGGCGCGTCCGCAGTCGGAGGCTGGGGGATTGAAGCCGGTCGAGAGCTCCGGGCGGCTCTACTCGTTATCGGACCAGCAGCATCGCCGAGAGGGGTAGAGGCAACGATAGGGTTGTGCTCGGGCTGCAACGGAGGGAATGTACAAGTACGTCCTGGCGCAAGGTTTGCGACAAGCCACACAAGCCGGAACGGTCTGTCCAGCTATGTAGGCCTGTTTCGTTGCCGGCGCCCATAACGTCTCGCCGTGACGTCAGCGTCTGCCGTCCTGTGGCTGCTACTACGGAGTATGAAGAACGCGCGAGCCGCTCGACGATACGAATGCGAGATGAGTACTTGCGTGGCACCGGTACAGAGTACTTTGTCTCAGCCTGCTCGCATAGTCGAGCAGCTCGTTCGAACGGCCAATCACAGGCCGGCAGACACTCAACGTGACAAAGAAGGCAACACGAGGCGGCAGTGGCGGGATCCTGGTCTTTTGTTCTGGCTTTGTCCGGCTTCCACTTTGACGCTATTCACAACTGCGACGCCGCTTTCGTGCAATACGAATCCTCCGCCCCCGTCCTTGTGCTCTGCCTCGCCTTGTGCGCCGCGCCGCCGGATCGAAATGTGCGCGGACCTTCAGCCAAGTCATCCCAAGCAGGCCTAGGTTTAGGGCTCTGCCTTGCCAAGTATCTCGTACTTTTCTGCTCGCACAGCCGTGGGAACAGTGCGCACAGTGCGCACAGTGCGCACTGTGCGCACTACACTGTATAGCAGTACTGAGAAGTCGCTGCAGCACAAAAGGAGAGGATTTGTTTGTAAACAGCCAAAACGGGAAATACGACAGCAATTTCTCGTCGACACCGTGCACGAGGAGCCACTCCAGGGATAGAGTTTTTACAAGCCCTTGGGCAATGCGTCCTCGCAAATAAAATACATGTACTCATACTCATACAAATGCGTTTTCGCAACGTTGAATAGGGTACCAAGTCGGAAACCTACACTGTATTTGCTGACCGTTCTCGGACGCTTTCGGCAGCTAACGGCACTCGTGCATTGTCGAGGCACGCACTGTGCCTGTGTGCGTGCAGCACGCAGCGCCACAGTGCCCGCGCGCACCGTCCGAGTACCAGTACCTCGATGACATAGATCCCGCAGCCGGCCCCACCCCCTGTTCTAGCCGCACCCCCCGTCCTTCCATGTGGAAAGTGCGCGCAGCACTGCGAAGTGCGTGTGATGTGCCATGCCAGCAGGAAGGCGCGGCCAGCCGCCCCCGTCATATCATATAGAAGCCCACGATCCCTCTCTCGCCTCATCTCCCCTTCTCTCCAAGCACACACCAACACACCAACGCATCGACCACACACCAACGCGCGTCTTCTGTCACAGCCTGGCCATCGCCTCCAGGTCCTTTGCTATCGCATTGCCGTTCGTCTTTCCCGAGCCTGTCCGTCGTATCGCCTCGGCACCTCGTTACTGTGTTTTCCGTGAGTGACTCAGCCTGGGCCAAAGCCGCTGATAACCCGGCGCCTGTCCATCACCCCGTCGACGTTCTGCCGTCTGGCGTCCGTCTGCCTGCTGCTTCCCTCGTTGCGCATCTCTCGTCCTACACCTGCTCGTCCTGCCCTGTCGCATCCCACTAACACTGGCCGCAGACACTAGAATCCTTGCTGGAGTAACGGCAGGAATCCGCGAGAATCGCCACACAGCCAACACAACAGGACACGCCCCTCGAAAGATCGAAAGAACCCGAACACCGCAATCATGGCAGCTGCACACGGAACCGATGCCCAAGCGACCTCCCCCCGAGACTCCTTCACTGGTGTAGCGGCCCGGAGCGTCCCTGTGACACGAGCCCATCCTCTCCCCCTTCCGACGCCCCCCAACTCCATCTCGCCCGCCCTGCCTCCACATGGGCTCACCGCTCAGCTGCACAAGGCTAAGCTCGAACCCGTCGATTCCGACCTCGACCTGCAGGACGGCGTCCCTGAGCACCGCCTCTCCGCCGCCCGCCGCCGTCCCAGCACTCTGAGCCGCCGCCCCGATGCCAGCGCCGGCGTGCACGACAACTCGGACAATCTGGACGCCCGCGATCCTGCATATCAGACATACCGCTCCGGCGTCGCCGTTCTGGCTGCCGCCGCTGCCGCCGACTCCGCTGCGCGTGGCCCTTCACCGCCGTATGAATCGGCGGACACGATCACCCCAGCCATGCTGGCAAAATACCACCTGCCCGAGATCCTCCTCAACCACGGCCCACTGGCCATCCGCTACATCATTGGCCACTTGACAGCGTCGGTCCCAGGCTTTTCCTTCATACCGCCAGCAAAGTCCCGCCGCCTGGTCGTTGCCGCACTAGAGGGCCGGGGACATGGGGCACACGGAGACGTCGGTGTGGGTGGCCTGGATGGTGACGTGGAATTCGAAAAGGTGAGCTGGGGCGTCTGGGGAGCCCGCCGGGTCGGGACTCGTCCGCTGCAGGCGCTGCCATCACCCCCTCGTCAGTCATTCGGTGGCATTCCCATCACGAGCGGCAGTGTCGGTGGCGCCGGCCTTGGCGGAAGAGACACCCTCCATGTCGGCGCTGGCCGGCCACGGCCTCGCAACGAGACAGACGGAGCCTTTGATCGTGAGGACAGCACGGGTGTTTCCTTGGGCGAGGTGGACAACATGTCCATGGATGATGACGACGATGACGACGACGACGACGACGGCCATGCGTCGGCCTCGGGCTCGGAGGCGCCCGATGAGGATGTCGACATGAACGACGACCCGGACAACTCGACCGACGACGAGGACTGGGGAGCAGTGGGGGCCGCCGCCCTCCGTGCCGGGTCCTACTCCACTTCTGCCGCCGCGGGCCGGTTCCGCAGCAACGTCTTTTCCGCCCCACATCCCGTGCCATCGTTTGCTGCCATGCGCACCGATGACAGCAACAAGCAGCGTTCTTTCTCCTACAACCCCTACGCAGGCGCAGCAGGGGCAGCTCGCTCAGAACGCATGTCGGCGGCCCTCAACGGATATGCCATGCCTGACGCTTCCGATGAACAGGAACGCGAGGCTGTCGAGGCTCTCCTCCGTCTTGGATCTGTATAATACTCTTTCCTACCTGCATGACACGGCGTTTTCATTGTTTTCTATGTGTTTCCTGGGGTTCCGTCTTCGTTCCTGGGGTTCCGTCTGCGTTCCGGGCTTTCGGTCTTAATTCCGGCTTTGGTCCTTATTCCGGCTTTTCGGTCTTCGTTCCGGCTTTGGTCTTCGATTTCCGGGCTTCACTTTTATTTTCGGCGGCAGCTTTCTTCCTTTCTTACCCACACTTTTGTTGTTATGATCTTTATTTCACGCAGCCTTGTCATTTTATGGGTCTTGGTTGGAGAAGCATGGGCTTGGACTTTGTCGGCCTTTAAGGATTGGGATTAGGAGGATAGACATTACAACGGGCTGGCGATGGCGGGAGGTGGGAGAAGCAGGAAAGAGGTGGCAGAAGGGAGTGACAAGATGAAGTGTATGGGGGTGATGGCGGATTGGGAGAGCGTCCAGTCTCGCAACTTACTGGGTTTTGCAAGGTGAACATGGCGCTTGTCTTTTCCTTGTCCTCGTGAGCATTTGGCACACGGACCACCCTGGACTTCCCGGACCTTGGACGGGACTTGGACGTTGGCTGGACACCCAGTTCAGAGCACCCAACTGGACGGAGTGAAGCGGACGCGATGGACATACTTTGGACGGCCCAATTCCAGATACTCCATCTCTGTCTGTCGTCTGGTCTGTCCTGGTGCAGTCCCGGCGGATTCGTCTTCAAATGGGCGATATCACGTTCATGTGGGCGAACATGCTCCTTTTGCTATTTGGTCCTCAGGCCGTTGTGCGCTCCCCCTTACATCGCGGGACTGGTTCAGGAAAGCCGTTTTCGGCGGCGCTCGAAGACACCGGAAGCAAGGCCGGACTTTTGGCTGATTCCGGCAGCAGGAGCTCGAGATGCGCGACCGTGTCTTACTATTGCTTATGATGGAATGATTGATAGGGCATGCCTCAGCAAGCACGCCATGGATGTTTTATGCATGATAATGTACAGAGCAGAGCCTGCTCTCTGGTAGAAAGAGAAGACACATCTTCTACGAATAGCTACAGCTACACCACTCTTAGAAATTGGCTGATCTGTTGACATGTGACGCGTGGTTTTCTGTCTTTTGCCTCTTCCATATTAGCAGTACTTTTTCGCCGTTACCTTTACCGTTTTGCCTTTACCTTTACCTCACCTTCCATTTTGCCTCTTCTCTGGGCTGGGACATGTTCCCGTTAGCCCAATCGGAGCAAATCTAGCGGACACTGCCCAGCCGGCTGGGGTGTCCGTTGTGCCAACCTTGATAGCAAAGACGATTGCCACCCGGAGCTTGCTTTGCGTCTGCCATGTGAATTTGTGCATTAGCGTTGGCCGACTGCCGAAGTGCTGGAGAGCGATACGCCGGACTCTGTGCTGTCGATCGATGCTAGAGAAACAAAGCAAAGCTCCGCAGAGCACGCCTTCATCTCGTGGCCTGATGAGCAGGGACGGAGCAATTACCGGTTCGGCGCAGGACCAGCCGGCCAAGTCGCGACTACGGCAGCCAAGAAGCGCAGGAAGGCTGTGCAGATAAGATAGTGCAGCACATGCTAGTGACGGCTGGCGCCGTTGTTCTGGGAGGCTTGATGTCGAGTGGCAGTGGTGTCAGCGCGATGTGTCAGCACGATGTGTCAGCACGCTCCGGGCCTGCAGCAACAGCGGCTATCATGGCCGGTTGGCGGCTGAGCGAGCCGGAGAAATACGGTATCTTACTCCATGAGCCCTGGCAGGACACGAGGAGCCGAAACAGTCGGCCGCGACCGCCAAAGGGGCCCAACATGCGATATTTTGTACGGAGTAGACAGCAGAGCCATGCAGAGCTTCGTCTCGTACATGCACCAGGCGCCATGCTGACCGAAGTGCAGAGACCAGAGACCAGAGAAGCAAGCCAAGACCACGGTGGAGCCACGCCAAGCCTTCATCGCGACGCCAAGAGGCATGCCAAGCCTTGGCGGCTCTTGGCGCGCATGTTTCTGTGCGGGCCGGTACCTGTAGGCTCGCTGTAGGTACATCTGGAGGTCCGTGTGGCGGCACGAAAATGGGCGGGCTGGCGGCGGCGCAGAGGTACCGCGGGCCGGCGGTACTTGCGTGCGTAGTCAGCGGACCCGTCGGCCAATGAGCGGCGGCGACGCGATCCGTGCTCCCCGACTTGCCAAGGCCGCCAAGGCCGCCAAGAGCGCCAAGACCCGGCTGGACGAGCAAAGCGGCCAAACGAAGCAGGCCGGCGCAGCAGGTGACAAGGAGACAAGGAGACAGGCGGTGCAGTGCCAGAGAAGCGCGGGGAGCAGGCGCAGGCGACACGGCAGTCCGCGGGTCCAGACACGGAGGACGAGACGAGTCCGGGGCGACGAGAGCGAGGCAAGAGCATAGAAAAGAATGGCCGCCCCGTCGTCTGCCGGCGACTCTTTCCCTGCGAGCCACCAGAAACACGTCTGCTCCTTCCACGCGACCGATCGCACCGCCCGTCTCTCTGTGGACAAGCACCCTCGCACCTGCCCGACGCTACTCTGTACAAAGCACGCGCTGTCTTAGTCGGCTAAACGCAAGTGGCGACATTCAGCACGACCGCAGCGCAGGCGCATCTGACAAAGAGTGCTCCTGCCCGACTCGCTTTGCGACCGTCCCGAAGAGGAAAGCGCGCCTGCTCGGGACCTTTACGAGCAGACTTGGCTGTGCTCTGGACATCTGCCGTCTCCTGCCGTTTCCCTGCCATCTCCCCTTCTCTTTGGCCTCATTTTCGTCTCGCATCGCCCATCGCATCGCCCATCTCATTCGCCGTCTCATCCCGTCGTCACCCATTCTCATCCGCGGTCTCATCACGTCCTCACCCATCCCGTCACCATGTCCTCCCAGGACAGCGCGGGCCACTCGTCCAGCTCCAACAGCAGCACGCCCGTGCCGGCTGGCTCGGCCGCGTCGACCACGCCGCAGTCGTCCATCTCCGGCAGCAGCAGCAACAACGCCGAAGACAGCCTCGTCTGCCGCTGGAACTCGTGCGGCGAGCGCTTCA
Source organism: Grosmannia penicillata (assembly GCA_002778075.1). Lineage (NCBI taxonomy): Eukaryota > Fungi > Ascomycota > Sordariomycetes > Ophiostomatales > Ophiostomataceae > Grosmannia > Grosmannia penicillata. The sequence continues at coordinate 407,582 of PCDK01000018.1, read as the reverse complement.
CGACGCCCGAGATTCTCTATGTACGTCTCTTCTCTCTCTCTTCTCTCTCTCTCTCTCTTCTCTCTCTCTCTCTCTTCTCTCTCTCTTTCTTCTCTCTCTCTCTCTTCTCTCTCTCTTCTCTGCTTCCTCGCTCTGTCTCTGTTTTTCTGCTCCGTCTTCCTCTGCTGACCGCCAGGACCACATATGCGAGCGCCACGTCGGCCGCAAGAGCACCAACAACCTGAGCCTGACCTGCCAGTGGAATCAGTGCCGCACGACCACGGTCAAGCGCGACCACATCACGTCGCACATCCGCGTGCACGTGCCGCTCAAGCCGCACAAGTGCGATTTCTGCGGCAAGACCTTCAAGCGGCCCCAGGACCTCAAGAAGCACGTCAAGACGCATGCCGACGACTCGGTGCTGACGCCGCGTCCGGGCCAGGACCCGACCGGCGGCATGAGCTCTGCCTACCGGCATCCCGGTAAGATGTTGTGTTGTGTGTCGTCTTGACTTTGTCTTGACTTGCGTCTTTCGTCTTTCTTTTTGCTTCGTCTTCCGTCTTCCGTCTTCTTTTTGCTTCCGTCTTCTCTTTTTCTTCTTCTCTTTTTTCGTCTTCTCTTTTTTCGTCTTCTCTTTCTTTCGTCTTCCTTCCCCCACATCGCTAACGCCGCCAGCGGCTTCCAGCTACTACGACCACAATGGCCAGATCCGCACAAACGCTTCCGCCTTTGGCCAACCGCACCAGGGCGGCTACTACACTGCCCAGCAGCAGTCCTACAGCAGCCTCTACTTTCCTCCGTCCCTCCACCCGCGCGGCGACTACATCAGCAACCACCACCAGGCTCACCAGGCCCACCAGGCCCACCACCAGCCTCAGCACCACCACCAGCCGCCCCAACACCACCTGGCGAGCGGCCCACCTGGCGGAGGAGGCGGCGGCCACGGCGGCGGCGGCCACGGCGCTTTCGACTCTCGGCGCCGCGGCATTGACGTCATTAACGACTTCTTCGGCTCGCTGAAGCGCGGCCACATCGACCCGTCCTCCTACGCCCAGGTCGGCCGCTCGCTCGGTCCGCTGCAGGGCGGCGTCGGCGCCGGCGTCGGCATGGGCGGCGGCCACCACATGGGCGGCGGCGACGCCGGCGGCGGCCTGGCCACCGACTTCATCGCCCAGCCGCCGCACCTGCTGGCGGCCGCCCAGCACCCCATGGCCCAGCACTACTACCTGCCGCCGATCCCGAGCCTGCGCACCAAGAACGACTTGGAGGAGATGGACGTGCTGCTCGAGCAGATGCAGAACACCGTCTACGACAACTCCGGCTCGTCGCCCAACACCACGGCCGCCCACGCCTTTGACCTGCGCAACAACCCGTCGCCGCTGGCCCGGCCCACCCTCATCAACGACCACTACGCCGTCACCGCCGCCTCGGCCGCCCACATGCCCTCGCCCCTGACCGCTCTGTCCCACTCGTCTCAGCACTCGCAGAGCGGCGGCTCGCCCGCCGTCACCCCGCCGTCGAGCGGTGCGTCCTACACCTCCGGCCACTCGCCGAGCGCCTCGAGCACCGGCATGTCCCCGTCCACGCGCCAGCTGCCCGTCACCGGCGTCTCGTCGCTGCCCACCATTGCCTACCCGCAGCTGCCCACCTCGCACGGCATGCCCTACCCGGGCGCGGCCGCGCCGGCCACGCTCGGCTCCAGCTTTGGGCCCGACGACCGCCCGCACCGGGGCGGCGTGCTGCAGAGCGCCAGCCGCAGAGTCAAGGAGGAGGGCGAGCAGGCGCCACCGTCGCCGCCGTCGCCGGGCAGACAGGGCTCCATTGGCTCGCCGTCGTCGGACTCGGATGCCGGCAGCGAGCCCGAGTCCTACGACCACTGGCTGAACAACGTGCGCATCATTGAGAAGCTGCGGCTCTACGTCAAGGACCGGCTTTCGCGCCAGGAGTACGAGGGACCGCTGCCGAACCCGTCTGCGTCGTACCGGGAGCTCAAGCGCGAGTCCCCGGCTATGCCGCTGTACCCGGAGCTGCGTCTTCCGAGTGCGTAGCGGCGATGGTGTACCTGACGTTGCGTTGTATTCGTTTTCGTTTTCGTTTTCGTTTATTGCGTTTATGCGTTTATTGCGTTTATTGATTTATTGATTTATTGATTTCTTGCGGTTTATTACGGTCTTACGCATCTCCAAGTTTGTCGGAATCAGTCTGCATTCTGTCCTGCATCTCTTCAATTCTTTTTGTTATCCGCGTCGGCCAACGACTGGATGTTATGTATCATGTCTCATGTTGTGTATATGAGGTGTTTTGGTCTTGTTCTGATGGCCCAAGGCGCAACTTATGGCCGGTTTAGGTCTCCTCTCTTGCTGGCGTTCGCTATGGATGGGAATGAAACGCGTCAACCGACAGGAGATTGGATAAGCCTTGCGTATTTGAATAATTGCTGTGCATATTGCATGTCATACGCAGGTTGCATGTCATACGCAGGTTACATGCTTTAAAGAAAATATGAACACTTATGTCTATCTTGATATAAACTACTGCAGTCTATTTCTTTGAATATTATCCTACTGCAGCCTCTTGTTCCGACCTCCTAGAATATCCTTTGCCTCTGCAAGACTACGTCGCCGCCACCGCCGCCGCCTCGTCGCGACAGCGCTGGCACATGCAGAAGCCGCCGAGGCTGCCGCAGGCCCACTCGCGGCGCAGCTGGACGGGCAGGTCGACGTCGCAGTAGTGGTTGAAGATTTCCTGGCCGGCGGCAATGCCGCCGGGACGGAGGGCGGCGTCGGCGGCGTCGGTGGCGCGGCGCACGCGCTCGGTGCGGGCGGTGAGCACCATGCGGCCGCCCCAGTCCCAGGTGACGGAGGGATCGCAGTCGTGGTTGGCGAGACACCAGAGGGGGTGGACGGCGGCGACGTCGGGACGGCCGTCGCGGCGGGACTTGCGGGCGGAGGCGGTGCCGCGGAACTTGGCGTAGAGCGTGTTGAAGACCCAGACGTCGTAGGCGGCGAGGCCGGCAAAGACGTCGAGGTCCATCTTCTCGAGGATGTGCAGGGGGGTGGCGATGTGGGCGTCAAAGGAGAAGGGGAGGGTGGGCGGCGAGTCGGGCAGCGCGGCCGTGGCCGGGCGGACAAAGTCGCCCCAGAGGAAGCGCACCTCGTCGACGTCGAGCGGGTGTGCGCCGGTGTGGGCGGCGATGGCGAGCAGGCGGGCGAGCAGCAGCACGTAGAGGGCGTCGTCGGCGTCGCGGGCGTCGGGGTCCTTGGCGATGGCGTCGACGGCCTTGTCGCAGACGGCCGGGTGATAGCGCGCCTGGGCCTGGGCGGCGCAGAAGGCATCGCAGAAGACGGCGTCGTCGCAGCCGGGGCAGGCGACGGCTTCGGTCGCCGTGTCGCTGCCGGCGTGGCCGGCCGGGCCGCCCAGCCCCGGCAGCGCGCTGCCGCACGCGTCGCACACCGACTCCTGCAGCCGGTTGCTGGCCGTCAGCAGCGAGTACTCGCGCAGAACGACCTCGCCGGCGGCGATGGGCGCCGTGGCAAAGAGCCCGAGCTGCCAGCAGGTCGCCGTCGCGGCCGCGGCCGCGCCGTCGCCCAGCACCGGCAGCTCCGTCGCCCGCACGGCGCACTTGGGCGCCGCCGTCGCCAGCTGCGCGTTGAGGTGCGCCAGCGACGCCGGCGCCGCCCGGTCGGGCTCGTGCGTGTTCCAGGGGTAGACCTCGCGCCGCACGCGGCCGCGGTCCGGCAGCGCGTCGGCGGGTGCCGATGCTGCCGTAATGGCCGTCCGCGCCGCCCGCAGCGCCGCGTCGGCCGGCGCCGCCGCGAGGCCGCTCTCGCAGAAGCGCTGCGCGCTGCGCAGACAGCCGCAGCGCACGAGGGCGTGCGCGAGCAGCTGGAAGCAGCGCACGGCGGCGAGGCCGGCGAGAACGGCGGGTGTCGATGTCGGCTCCGGCTCCGGCTCCGGCTCCGATCCCGGCCCCGCTTCCGGCTGGACCGCCGCCCGCAGGACCGCCGGCACAGCCGCGTACGCCTGCAGCGCCGCGACCGCCTGCTCGTGGTACTCGAAGCTCTCGTCGCTGGCCTCGTCCGTCAGCAGCAACGCGCGGTAGGCGTCGCCGGCGGCCAGGTCCGGGTACGCCAGCGCCTCGTAGACGACGGCCCGCTGCAGGTACAGCACAATGTCGTAGGGCGACGCGGCCAGCGCGTCCGTCAGCCGCTGGCGCTCGGCGAGCATGACGTCGGTCATGGCGAGGGTGCGCAGTCGGACGGAGAGCATAGGCCGGGATAAGGAGGATTCGAGTGAGGCGCAAAGCCGACCGCAAACTTTTATAGCGGGGCCACTCTACTCGGCGCATCTGATGCGCTAAGTACATCATCCAATATATCAACGCCGTACACACAGCAAGAGATTCAGTGAGATACAGAAAGGCCAAGTCTAACACGCTCTATTCATGGCGTCTGTCTACGCATCTACCTTTCCAAGAATCTTGTAGCTATCCAGGTGCTCTATCGCTCGGGAATCCAGCGTCTATCCGTCACCGTCTTTGATTGCTCTTTGCGTCTTCTTGCGCCTTCGCGTCACCTTCACGCACCGTCACCATCTCACACCGCCTGCTGCTACCGCTCCCGTCGCTACCGGCTCCCTCCGCGCAGGTCGCTGAGCGCGTCGACGTAAAAGGCCGGCACGGCGACGGCGTCGGGCTGCTCCCAGTCGGCCTTGCTGCTGACGCCCGTGAGCACCGCCAGCGTGCCGCCGAGCCGGCCCTCGACGCCGAACTGGATGTCCGTGTTGAGCCGGTCGCCGACCATGCAGGTGCGCGCGCGGTCGAGCGCAAACTTGCCCTCGACGGCGTCCATCATCGCCTGGCTGGGCTTGCCGAGCGCGAGCGGCGCGGTGCCCGTCATGTTGGCCAGCGCCACCACCGACGCCGAGCCGGCGCCGGGGAAGAAGCTGCCGCCCATCGGCAGCGTGCTGTCCGTGTTGGTCGCCAGAAACACGGCCTTGGCGCCGTCCGCCCGGTGGCTGCCGCGCAGGTAGCCGTGCGCGTGCGCCAGCTTGAGGTAGTTGACGTGGAAGTCGAGGCCCGCGAGCACGACGCCGACGTCCGGGTCCAGCGCCGACCCGTCCGCGATGCCCGCAAAGTCCGCCGGCTCCATGCCGAGCCGGCGGAACGCCGGGTCCGTGCCGCCGACCGCCGCGATGCCCTCGCTCGCGAGCTCCGTCTCGATGCCCGCCTCGCCCACCACAAACACCTTGTTGTGCGGCGGCGCCTGCCGCAAGATGCGCGCAATGTACACGGCCGCCGAGTACGCCGAGCCGAAGATGTCCTCCACGCCGCACGGGATGCCCTTGGACGCCAACTTGGCCTGGTACTCGGCGCGCGACTTGGTCGAGTTGTTGGTCACGAAGACGGTGCGCTTGCCTGTGCTGTCAGAGGAGGAGGAGGAGGGGAGCAGGAGATGAACGCACCCTTGCTGTGGAGCAGCGCAATCGTCTCGGGGACGCCGTCAAACACGTGGTCGCCCGACCAGAGGACACCTGCACATGTCAGCGGAGAAGAGCGGAGAGCGCGGAAGCGGCGCACCGTCGCAGTCCAGCAAGAACGTCTGCACGGTCAGCACGGCAAGGAAAAGAGAAGAATAACGAAGGAGAGCGTAAAGAGCAGGAAGAGAAGCAAGAAAGAAGCAAGAAAGAAGCAAGAAGGAAGCAAAGAGAAGCAAAGAAGCCGACTCACATCAAACTGCGCGAGAAAGGCATCGATCGCCGAGGCGTCGCCGCTGAGGTATTTTGGCTCCGGCATAGTGCGGCGGGCGGCAGCGGAGGAAGACGGAGGAACGGGAGCGTGCTGCCGTGAGAGGTGGTGTGGTGCGCTGTCGAGATGTTGAGGATGACGGCGGAAGTGCGCGCCTTTTGCTATTGGCTGCACGGAGCGTCTTATTAGGTCATGATATGGCCATACACAGTATAAGATATGGATTCGAAGATATTTATATAAAGAGACACATCCAAGGTATGTATATAAGGGAAATCAAAGAGGTATCAAAGGAAGAGAGGATATCAAAGGTTACAAGAAAGACGGGTCGATAGAGAATGGAACGGAAGACAGTCAAGGCCGTTCCAACCAACTGCCGGCTGGGCTTTGTGATGTATGTCCAACACGCAAGTTGCGTCTGGTATCGCTGTTGACTTGTCCTCCTAGGCTTAGTCAGCACCGTCGAGACGACGAGCAGATCACTGACGAGCACACGGCGCAAAGACTGTGGATTGTGGGTATCTAGTACATCTAACCAACACCGGCCAACACCAGCATCGCTGCCCGGCACTCTGGCGAGCACGCCGTCATCCCTCGCGGTGGCCGCCCTGGGCGGTGGCGACGAGCTCGTGGATGTGGGGGCGGCGGCCGACGGCGTGCGTGGCCTTGCCGACGGGGTCGCGGCCGGCGACCTGCATCTCGACAAAGGCGGCCTGCTCGGCGGCGTCGAGGACGGGCGCGGTGGCGGCGGTGTCGGCGGTGCCGAGGGCGTGCTCGAGGGCGGCGCGGACGGCCTGCCAGCACTCGAGCACGACGGCGGGCCGCAGCTGCATGACGGTGCTGGTGCCGCCGTGGATCCAGAAGCCGAGCACGGGCGAGTCGGCGGCGTCGGCGTCGTAGGCGGCGTCGTAGGCGGCGTCGGCCGGGCCGGGGGCGTAGCCGCCGACGCGCAGCGTGACGAGGTCGTCGGTGACCTCGGCGACGCTGACGCGCGCCAGGTCGACGACCACGTTGGCCAGGCCCTTGCGGTTGAGCACAAAGACGCACGCGCGCGGCAGCTCGACGGCGCCGGCGCGCAGCGGCTCCTGCTCGCACAGGAACAGCGTGCCCTCGACCGGCGGCTCGGGCTTCTCCCAGGCGCCCGTGGCGTAGTTGAGCACGTACACCGTGGTGCTCGCGGCCACCGACAGGATCGACTGCACGCTCGGCTCGTACTTTTGCAGCACCGCCAGGTTCATGTCCATCAGCGCCTCCGTCACCCCGGCCCCGGCCCCGGCCTGCGAGCCGCCCATCTCGTCGTCCGGCTCCGTGCCGCTCAGCAGGCCGTCCGGCCCGCCATGGCCGCGCCGTCCGGACGCGCTGCCGTTGTGCTGGTGCCGGCCCTTACGCGGCGGCTGTCGGTTCATGGCTGCCCGTGGGCGGGTAGAGGTGTGTGAGAAGGAAGCGAGAAGCAGGCTCGAAAAGGAAGAGGAAAGACCAAAAAGACCAAATCAAGGCGCTGATGCCGGAGGGCCCTCGCTCGCTGGTTCGCTGGTTCGCTGCTGCTCGTGATAATAGTCTGTAATTGTACTCGGTATGTCTACTTCGGTGTCGTGTGTCGTCTTAGGAGATTGGTGCTGATATTGGTGGACAGGTCTGCCAGTCGTGATGTTGGGAGTTGTTGCGATGCTCTCATGGATACGGATTAGATAAGCGCGGGGCGATAAGGCTTATCGGCACAGTGCGACACTGTCTATGCACAGTATGTCTTTGTACTCGTACTCCGTAAACACGGCTTCCGCGGCCCCACAGTGCGCTAAGCTCCAACCTCCAATGGATCCCTCAATGGATTCTCGTGCTCTTTGAGTCTCAACCTCCCGTCTTGCAACCTCACCAGCTCCAACGCCGCCACCACCCGCCGCGGCCGTTGTCGCTGACGCTCTGCGCCCATCTCTGCATTGACTGCTGCTGCTCGGCACGCCCACTCTTTTCTGGGCCGCCTCGCCCCTGCGCGCCGCTGTTTGCGTCCCCCATCGCCAACCGCTTCGACTGGACACGCAGAGCCTCCTTTTCCGGTTCGTTTGTCGTTTCCGCTCTCCGCCTCCGCCTCCGCTTCCGACTGGCCCACGGCCATGTGGCACTGTCGCCGCCGCATTGCTGTCGACGTGGCGCACGCCGAGCCTGCCTCGACAGACTGGCAGAGATAGCTGCTGCCGCTTAACCCCCCTCAACCCAAATGGACCCTGCCGACTCGCCGGCGCCCGCGGCGCCCGGCTCGCCCGTCTCCGAGCCCGTGGACCTCGCCTCCACGCCCTACTCGCTGCACCGCGCCGTGTACGCCCGCCGCGCCGAGTACACGCGGCCACACCAGCTCCGCGTCAAGATCGGCACGTGGAATGTGGCCGCGCAGCCCGGCACCGACCAGGACCTCGCCTCCTGGTTTGTCGACGGCCGGGGCCTCGACCGCCGCACGGCCGCCGGCGCCCCCGCCAACAGCCCGGCGCTCGAGCGCGCGCTCTCGGGCAACAGCCTCGAGGAGCCGTCCGAGGGCGTGCACGTGGTCGGCGGCGACAAGATCGGCCTCTACGTCCTCGGCCTGCAGGAGGTCGTGGATCTCAGCGGCGCCGCGCAGTACATGGGCCGCGCGGCGGCGGCGCCGGTCCTGGAGAAGTGGCGGCTGGCCCTCGAGGCCGCGCTGCCCGACGGCTACCAGCTCGTGTCCGTCGAGCAGATGGCCGGCCTGCTGCTGCTGGTGTACGCGTCGCCCGAGGTGGCGCCGTCCGTCAGCCAGGTCAGCACGGCGGCCGTCGGCACGGGCCTGCTGGGCATGCTGGGCAACAAGGGCGCCGTGGCGACGCGCATCCTGCTGGGCGAGGCCACGCGGCTCGTGCTCGTCAACTGCCACCTCTCGAGCGGCAACGACGTCTACTACCTCGACCGGCGCTGCTGGGACGTCGCCCAGATCGAGAGCCGCGCCCAGTTCGCGCCCGTCCTGCACCACGGCGTGCCCGAGACCGAGCCCGCCGAGCCCGAGACCATTGCCGACGCCGACCTCGCCTTCTGGTTCGGCGACCTCAACTTCCGCCTCGACGACCTGCCCGGCGACGACATCCGCCGCATCCTCACGCTGCACGCGCGCGGCGAGTACGACCTCAGCCGCCCGTCGCCCGGCGGCGCCGACCACCCGCTGGACGGCGAGGACGCGGTGGTGCTCCGGGACGGGCCGGTAGAAACGACGCCCGGCCCTGTGTCGCCCGTCGCCAGCTTCGACGACGTGCCCGTGGACGACGACGACGCGCTGGACGACACGCCGCGAGACAGCCTGCAAGACGTCGCGCCCATGCCGGACGACGACTTCTTGCCCGACGCATCTGACGACCCGGCATCGCTGCAGGCCACGCTGGACTCGCTGCTGCCCCACGACCAGCTGGCCAAGGTGATGAAGCAGCGGCGGGCGCTGCACGAGGGCTGGCGGGAAGGCCGCATCACGTTCCTGCCCTCGTACAAGTACGACATCGGCTCGGTCGGCCTGTTCGACTCGAGCGACAAGCGGCGGCCGCCGAGCTGGTGCGACCGCATCCTGTACCGCACCAAGCTCGACCGGGAGGCGTACGAGCACAAGGTCCGGGACGAGGCGGAGGCTCTCCTCCGCGACGAGGAAATGCGGGCCCGGGGCCTCGACCACGCCGCCGACGAAGACGAGGTCCTGTTTGAATACCACGCCGACCCGGACGGCGACGGCCAGCCGGCCAGCAGCCAGCCGTGCGCCTATGACTACGACGAGTACGACGACGGCGAGGAGGACGGGGCGTCGGCCGAGGACGACGCGGCGCTCGACAGCAGCGCCGAGCGCCTGCGCCAGGAGCTCTACACATCGCACCAGCGCATCCAGTCGTCCGACCACAAGCCCGTGGTGTCCGTGTTCACCGTCGACTACGACGCCGTCGTCCCGGCGCTCAAGGCCCAGGTCCTCGCCGAAGTCGCCAAGGAGCTGGACCGCGCGGAGAACGAGGGCCGGCCGGGCGTGACCGTTGTCGTCGACCACCGGTCCTCGTCGGCGCCGACGCCGTCGCGCGAGACGGGGCCGGACGAGGGCCTCGACTTCGGGCCCGTCTCCTTCCTGCAGCGCTCGACCGTCGTGCTGACCATTGCCAACACGGGCGGCGTGCCGGCCGCGTTCTCGTTTGTGGAGCAGCCACCGGCCGACGACCTGGGCCCGGGCAGCAGCGGCCGGTGGCTGACCACGGCCTTTGTCAGCCAGGACGACGCCGCGGCGCCGCTGGGCCGGGACGTCGTGCTCGAGCCCGGCGAGACGGTCAACGCCGTGCTGGCCGTGCTCGTGGACGACCTACTGCTGGCGCGGCTGCTCAACGCCGGCGACAGCGTGTTGGAAGACGTGCTGGTGCTGCGTGTCGTCGACGGCCGCGACCACTTTATCTCTGTGCGGGCCGGCTGGGTGCCGACGTGCATTGGCCGGTCGCTGGAGGAGCTCATCCGCGTGCCCGACGGCGGCATCCGCGCCTTTATGGCGGAGCTCACGGCGCAGCAGACCGGCTCGGGCTCGGGCTCGGGCTCGGGCTCGGGCTCCGGCTCCGGCTCCATCCCCTACGACCTCGAGGTGCGGTGTGCGGCGCCCAAGGAGCTCTTCAAGCTCACGGAGCAGATCGAGAGCCTGACGGACCGCGCCATCGCCGACGAGCAGATGCTGGGCCAGCACAAGAACCGGATCCCGAGCGACAAGCCGGGCTGGCCGTTTGAGGACACGACGAGCGCGACGCCGGACCGCGCGCTGGTGGTGGCCGTGATCGAGGCGCTGGACCGCGACCGGCCGATCGTGGACGCGTTTGCGCCCGAGGTGCCGTCGCTGGTGCGGCTCGAGGTCGTCAGCCACGTGCTGCTGCTGTACCTGCGCGGCCTGACGGACGGCATCGTGACGATCCCGCTGTGGTCGCGCATCGAGCAGCTGGCGCTGGCGTCGGTATCGGGCGGCAGCCGCGACGCCAACGCGCGGGACCCGCTGCGCGAGGACGACAAGACGGCCGTGCTGGACGTGCTGGCGTCGGCGCCGCACCACAACATCTCGTTTGTGTTTCTGACGACGACGCTGTCGCGCGTGATCGGCGAGCTGGCGCCGCTCAGCCTGGCCGACCTGGACGTGCTGCGGACCGTGAGCCGCAGCGCGACGGCGGGCGGCTTCGGCGCGCTCGGCGCGCTCGGCGGCCTCGGCCGGCGCTCGCTCAGCAGCTTCCGCAAGCCGGGCGGCACCTCGGCCAGCGCCGCGCTCGAGGCGCTGGACCGCCGGCAGATGCGCGAGCGGCGCGTGGCCGCCCTCTTTGGCCCGGTGCTGTGTCGCGCGCCGGCGCCGGCCAAGGAGCGCGACCGGCGCGCGCTGGAGGACAAGCAGCGCGCCGTGGTGGAGCTGTTTCTGCGGCGGTCGCGCGAGGAGATGGCGTAGGCGGCCGGTCGGCAGCGCGTCGGACGGAAGAGGCTTTTCATCCGGTTGTAGATCTTTCGAGCTGTTCGATCACGTGGAGCAAGCAGGCGCCGGCTCCTTCCGTTTTGCTCGACTTCAAGACGGCAGGTGCGTTTAGGAGCTGCGCTTTCCATTTCTCGTTTTTGTTTTTCTTCGTCTTCTTTTTTCTTCTCTTCCCCTCTTCCCTCCTCTTCCTCTCTTCCTCTCCCGTGGAACAGTCCCGCTGATGATTCACTGCCAGGCAACCGGCGACAGGCATTTGGCCGAGACCACCTATAGACTTATTGGACTGGCTTTTGGCTGCTCTCCTGCAGTCCCTTTTGCATTCTCCTATTATAGCATACGAAAATCTCTTTTGCGCCTCGCGAATGTCTCTCTATCATCGCTACGCGCTCTACTACACCTGTCGACAATGTCTCGACGACGTCGAGCGGCGGAGTCGAGCTGGCGCGGGCGACGTGTCGCTGCCCGATAGTGGCAGCATATCGTCCTCCAACGACGACCGCAGTCGGCCGAAGCCTGACGCCGTCGCAGATGCCCAGCCGGACCGGACAGGCCCGTGGGAAGCCGAGACGGCCCATGCTGCCGACGACCCGGAACGCGCCAGCGAAAAGCACGAAAGTGAGCACGAAAGCACTTCCAGTGACGGCGACGGCACCGGCACCTCTCTCGACGGCTCCGAGACCGGAAGAGCGCCGAAGCGCACGGCGGCCTGCCCGGCTCGGCGCACCCTCCGCGCCCAGCACCGCGTCCTGCGCGCCGTCGGCACCGCGCTCCGCGCCCACATCCGGCGGGTCGAGCGGCAGGCGGACGCGGCGGCGGGCGAGACCGTTTGCTATTTGTGGGACGAGGCCGGCCGCCTCAACGGGTCCGGGCCGGTGCGGACGCAGCGCATGCAGCGGCTGCTGGGCCTGGGCTGGTGGAGCGCCGGTGCCGCGGACGCATCGGCGGCGCCCCGCCGCAACGGCGTGGTCTGCCCGAGCCCGCTGGCAAGCGCGCTCGACCCCGACGACCTGGCGTGGGACGACGAGGTGGCGGAGTGGGAGCGCGCGCGCGACCAGGGCCAGACGCGGGACAGCAGCGGACGCTGGTACCTCAAGCTGTGAGCGGAGCAGGGCGGCTGCGACGGCAGGCGTTGCGACGGCAGGCTGTAGCTATGAGAACATCATGTAGTCCGCCGAAAGTTGAGACTGTTGGATCTGTTTTGAGAGTAAGTGGACATTACAGAGGCGTATGTGATATCAATGAGCGGCATGTGATATCATTACAGAGCGGTATGTGATATATCACAGTAGGGCAATCGTGAGCCTAGTGCTCGTTCTCCGGGAGTAGAAATTGCTGCATACTCTGCGAAACCCGGCCTCTGCTCCAGTTTTCGCCTTTACACCAAACAAAATGCCCCCCCGACCACACCCCCAAGACGGCCAGCTGCTTGCGCGGCACCGGCGCTTCCTCGGCCAGGCAAAGGCGCTTCTCGACAAGGAGCTCGCCGTCGACGAGCAGCCCCTGCGAGAGCTCGTGGCGCTGCTTCTGCATCGGCTCGCCGTCCACCGCCGGTGGCTGGACAGCCGGGCTGCTGCACCGCCCGTCGACTGGGGCGCCATCACGGCCAGCCGCGCGCCGCGGCTCGGCGCCCAGGGCGTGGAGCTGCGTGTGCGCGGGCCGGGCGTGGACGACGCCTGCGACGTTGTGGTGGACAGCGAAGAGCGCGCATCGGCCACGGTGAGCCTCGCTTTGCACATTCCTCTCTCTTCTCTCGTTTGGCTTCCCTGTCTTCTCTCTGTGGCTTCTCTGCTTCTCTCTCTCACCAAAGTCTGTCACGCTCCTCACATCACGGCAGCTGACGCGCACAGGAAGCCAAAATCACAGAGTACGACCGGATGGTAAGTTCTGAGCTCTGCTCGGGCATTGTTGATGCGAGCGAGGCCACTCCTACACCGCGCATACTCACGTTCCAGAGCAAGGCCCTCTCTCGGGCGGCCGCGCAGGCTTCCAAGCTCTTCGAGCTCGGCCAGACAGCCGAAAACAGGTAGGTTCATCTTCTACAGGTGTCACATTGGTCCTCACACGTTCTCACATTCTTGACGCCAGTGCCTCCGACCAGACACGCATTGCCCTCCTCAGGCAGTACAACGACGTCCGCGACGTGGCCCAGGAGCTGATCGGCATCATCGCCGAGCACCAGCGCGTGCCGGTGCGGTCTCTCTTCGCCGAGGGCACGTTTGGCGTCGGCGTCGATGATTAGTCATCACACGAGCAGGTTACAAAGTACAGTACAGTACAGAGACATACTCGTAGTACGATAACGATAAGCCAACGCACAAGACTGAACCAGCATAGAATGGCATTTTGTTAACTGAGCCTGCGGGCATGGTAGCGAATGAGCCACAGGAAGGACGCGAGCTTCTGTCACATACGCGTACTCTGTCCAAGTGCGGAATCATAACCCTGGCAGAACAGAACATACACAACTCCGGCTGCGTCCAGACGAGCAATTATGCGGTGTTGATTTCCTTGTTTTGCGTGTTTTTTTTCTTTCTTGGCTTCCGTACAGGTCGTGTCAAAAGCATGTCTCCCGTTCTCCTGCTCACGTCGTCGCAAGGAAGCATCGATTGCCCATTGTCGAACCGCCACGCCGCCCATCTAGAAAACAAAACAGAACCGTGCGGCACGGCGACTCTCGTCTGTTTTCCCTTTTTATTGGCTTTTGGTTTCCCCCCCGAGACCGTCGCCCGCCACCAGGGTTTCGTGCGTCCCCCGTGCTGTGCGCTGTGTGCAATGTCTAGTAGCCAAACGACTCCAGGGCCTGCGCCGTCTTGGGGTCGACCTTGGCCGCCTTCTTGGCGTCCGACAGTTGCCGCGCGGCCACCTTCTTGCGCTCGTAGTAGGCAGCGCCCTTTGCTTTTCTCCGCTCCTCCAGTCTGGCGACGACGTCCTGGTACTTCCAGCCGACCTCGTGGCTGAGACGGCCGACGGTGCAGTACTTGCGGCCGGGCTGCAGTCTCAGCACGCGCAGGGCCTGCGGCACCACCATCTTCTTCTGCTTGTCGTACGGGGGCGGCACGCCCTCAAACACCTTGAGGCGCTCCAGGGCCGCCGCACCGCGGGCCGTCTTGTGCGGGATCATACCGCGGACGGCCTTGTAGAAGATCCGCGACGGCGCGCGGAAGTGGAACGGGCCACCGCGGGTCGGGTTGTACCGGGTCATCTTGCGCAGGTAGGCGTGGTACTTGACTGCAGCGAGCACATGTTAGCAGCCGGTCTCAGCAGGATCGGTGGCGGGCGCAACGTACGCTTGGCGCGGAAGAACTCTCCGGAGATGTTGAGCGCCTCGCAGCGCACAATGACAATCTTCTGGCCGTTGAGCAGCTGCTTGGCGACAATGCTGGCCAGACGGCCCAGCAGATGGCCCTTGCCATCAATGACGACCTGCAACACCGCTGTTAGCATCTGGCATACCACGACCGTCTCTGCGCCACGTGCTGCCCTCTGTCGTGTTTGTGTCGTCGCTGTCGCTTGCGCTGCTGGGCTCCATGTTCACGGGTCTCCGTCCTCTCCGGCCTCCACATTCGAGGATCACAGGCAGGGCAGTTCCGATGCCCGGTCGGCGTCTTGTCGTTTCGTGCAGCGGCGGCGGCTGGCGGGCGGGTCGATGGCAGCGAGGATGGCAGGCAGGCAGCACGCGAGAGAAGAGAGCAGAGATGCTCGGCACGCATCCGAAAAACAAAAAAGACTTACAACCGACTCGAAGCTCGACATTTTGTTCGGACTGGAGGATTGCTGGGTGAAAGGGCAAAGAAAACCAGCAGGGAAGACTGGTTTTTCTGGTTAGTTGTGAATCGGACGTCCAAGTCGACGTGCCCTCCGTTGGCGGATGTTGTCGGTTAGCTGGAGGGGTGGTTAGAAGATCGCGAAAGCCTGGAGGAGAAGAGGAAAGAAAAATCCAAAGACAATAAAAAATTATCAAACTTGCGCGTAGTGACTGGCCCTTGGTGTGGTTTGCCCGCTAGAGTGGACTAGGGCTGTCGGTGGCGGAAGCACGGATACGTTTCTGCCTCAGGCTCTTAGGGCTGCCATCACGTCACGTGAGCGACTTATCGTTATTATTGTGAACGTCCCTTACGAGTATTGCCGTCCCGAATTATTGTGCCGTGCCGACACGTGATGTCGCCTCGACTGAAGCGAGTAGAGGGATGAGATATCAATGAATATGCACAATATGCACCCCAATATGCGCCAGATCACGCCCAAGGGCACAGCGAATGCGTCTCGATACCAGCAATAAATACACAAAATGCCTCCAGCCGCATGCCCATGTAATGCACCGTAGTATATGCTTCCGCCGGTCGCCAGCCGCTCTATAATAATACAATCAGGCTTTCAGGCTCGCCAGCAGTCGGTCCATCTCTCGGAGCTTGTCCTGGACGTGGTTGACAATGGCCTTGCGCCGGTTTCTTACGGCCAGGTCGCCGCCCGTGTCGACCTCGTCGAGCTTCAGGATGATCTGCTGCATGACGGTCTCGGAGATCTTGATGTGCTCATCGTTGCGCTTCTTGGGCTCAGCCGGGGGGTCCGCCAGGAACCGTTCGCACAGCGGCAGCAGCTCCGTGTCAAAGTGCAGCGCAATGTTGTTGAGCTTTTCCATGGGGCTGCCGGGCGCGGCCGGCGGCGCCGACGCCGAGATTCTCGCGGAGCCTGCGGCCCGGGAGACGCCGGACACGGCGGACGACGCACGGCTCGCGGAGCCGCCGGTGCCGCGGGCGGGGTCGCGGCCGCGCGGAACGTCGAGCCCGGTGGTGGACGACGAGGCGTCGCCGTCGAGCTCGACGACGATCTCGCTGTTGTTCTTGACGCCGTAGCGGTTGATGGGGTGGTCGCCAATGGCGAGCGGCTGGCCCTTGTAGTAGAGCCGCAGGCGCTGGAGCTGGGCGTCGGAGAGCTTGTACAGCAGCTGGACGCGGTCGGCGACGTCGGCCGTGTACAGCTTGCCGTCGCCGACGCTGTAGGCGGGGAAGTACTCCTTGTCGACGCGCGGGCCGCGGCGGAAGAGGAGGACGTCGTCGAGGGGGATGTCGTTGAGCTCGTCGGTGTCGGGGGGGCGGAAGTAGGAGCCCTCGTCCTGCCGCTCGTTGGAGACGATGTACTCGTAGTCGTCGTCGGTCACGTGGGGGACGGCGCCGTGGTACGCGCCGGAAGAGCCGCCGTAGTAGGAGCGGCGCATGGCGTCGGTGCCGGCGGCGGCGGGAGCGGCGGCCGACTTGCCCTTCTTCTTCTTCTTCTTCTTCTTGCCGGCGGACAGGGCCGGCGCGCTGTTTTTGTTCTTGTTGTTCTGGGCAGCGGCAGAGCGGACGGCGCCGAGCACGAGCGCGCCGGCGACGGTGCTGGCGACGGAGCCGTAGAGCAGGGACGGCGAGAGACCGGTGGCGGCCTGGAGGTAGTCGGTCGAGGAGGCAAGGGCGGCAGACACGCCGTCGAGGGAGGTGTCGAGGTAGGTCTGGAGGCCCGGCGGCAGCTTGGGGAGCAGCGCTGACGTGATGTTGGTCAGGCTGGCAAACGACGCACCCAAGGACGCCACGGCAGCAGAGCTGGAAGCCACTTTGGCGTTTCGGTCCCGGAGCAGGACACGACGCGGGCAGAGCGGGAAGGGGGAGGGCGGAAAAGGAGGGAGGGGGAGGGGGGCGGCGAGAGTAGAAAAACCAGGTGTGGCAGCCGGCAAGGCGACGACGGTTGGGCAAGATTCGAAAAGGCTACGTTGGGCGTTGCCTTGCTCGTACAGGCACTGCGGGTGGAGCGGCGACGGGACCGATCAGTACGCAGGACGCAGTAGCGCGGCTGGCCTGCGACCGACGTCACGGTCTGTCGGGGTTGGACACGGCCTTGGTCTGCTCGCGGCGAATCGCACGAGGCCGAAGCCAGCGATGATGTGGCAGACGGACCCACGCGCCGGCGGCTGCAGCAGGATCACGCGCAGACGCAGAGGGCGCGGGCGTAGATGGCGCGCGTGAGACGGGCAGGCGGACCAGGCGAGTCAGCGGTGGCGGCAGGGCGTCGTGATGCGCAGTGCGCGGTGCAGAAGGCGGCGATGCACATTCAGGAGGGATCGCAGGCCAATCTGGCCGAAAGGCCACGAGCTAGAGGCGCCCGACGCCGCGGAACGCGCTGACTCAGCGCTGACTCAGCTGATTCGGAGGCTGACTTCGATTATGTCAGCGATCTTATCTTGTACGAGTACCTACCAAATTTTGTGTGTAATACCGGCTCAAACACTGCTGATTAATACGCAGCATGATTCCATAGCCCGGCCTCCGCTACGGCAACAAGACTCGTTCTGGCTCGCCTGCCGGCGCCGAAGCAGGACGAAGGCGGAGCCCCGCTATTCCTGACAAATCCGGGCGGCCCGAGCTCGAGGGGCGCGGACCCCACCTCCAATCTTGTATCGACGGCTCAACTTGCCCAGCGAAAGTATCTCCCTCGCTGCCGCACATGAACGCCATTGCTACGCGCCGCACGCCCATCGCCCGCCTCCGGTCGCAGCTCTCCGTGTCTGTATATAACAGCCGTCCGCGCGCCGCCTCGCTGGCCGCTCTCCGTCTCGCCCACGCACCCGCTCCGGCTCCCGCTTTCGCCTCCGCCTTGCCTTCGCTTCACATGTCCTTTCTTGCCCGTCTCTTCTCTTCGCCCGCCACCACAGGACCCGCCATGGACGCCGCCCAGAAGAAGGCCCAGCAGCTCATCGACAGCAACGCTGTCGTTGTGTTCAGCAAGTCGTACTGCCCGTACTGCCGCAACGCCAAGCGCACGCTGGACAGCCTCGGCGCCAAGTATGTCCACGTCGAGCTGGACGAGGAGGGTGAGTGATGGCAAGACAAGCAACAGGCAGACAGGAGACAGCAGACAGCAGACAAGCAACGGCACACGCAAACAAGCCAACAGACATGCTGACAGCACAGCCGACGGCGACGACATCCAGAACGCCCTGCAGAAGCTGACGGGCCAGCGCACCGTGCCCAACATCTTCATCGGCAAGAAGCACATCGGCGGCAACTCGGACCTCGAGGCGCACAAGAGCAAGGATCTCAGCCAGCTGCTCAAGAACGCCGGCGCCATAGCTGCCTAAGCCGGCCATGCTCGCCGACGAGGATTGGGCCGTGGCGGCTGTCTGCGGTCTATTTGGACAGCAATGTGCCTAGATACGACTTGGAAGACTTAGAATGCATGAGTGAAATCAACGCTCCGAGGTGCTTTTTCTCGTGAATGGATTGTGTATTTGCTCGCGTTGGCACTAGACAACCTGCGCGGCCACGGTGCCGATGGGCCGCTCGACAAACTCGATGACGCCGTCGGCGATGCTCTTGCGGGCGGGCTCGCTGGCGACCTTGGCGCCGCCCAGGTAGTTCATCCAGAGGGCGCGCGACAGGCGCTCGTCGTCGACGGAGCCGAGGAGCTGGCGGCCGGCCGGCCGGCCGTCGTCGTAGAGGACGCTGAGGCGGCCGCCGGCGCCGCGGACGAGCAGCAGCTCCTTGTGCTTGGGGGCCTTGCCGCGGCTAAAGATGTGGCGGAACTGGCGGACGCTCTCGCCAAAGTCGGGCCCTGCCGCCGCCTCCTCCTTCAGGATGGGCGCCGCCTTGGCCTGGATGGCGCGCACGAGGCCGTCGCGCAGGTGGGGGAAGTCGGTGTCGCGCACGGGCACGATGCGGAAGGCGGAGCGTAGCGGCACGCCGTCCTGCAGCAGCCCGTTCCAGAGGTCGGCGCTCTGGGCGGGATCGACGAGGGCCGCGCGCAGCTCCTCCTTTTCGCCGGGCACGAGCGTCGTGGCGATGGGGTTGGCCCGGTGCACCAGCCGGCTCTGCAGCGCGGCGATGTCGGCCGTGGCCACGTAGTAGCCGACGACGTAGACGCGGATGCTGAGGAAGCTGACGGTGCGGACGCCGAGGCCGACGAGCGTGTACTCGGTTTCCGGCGCATCCCCGGCATCCGGCACGCGGAGCGTCCGCGGGAACGACGGGACCGTGCTGTCGCCGGTCGGCACCATCTCGCGGCCGGCGGCGTCGTGCACAATGACCTTGCGCGGCGACAGGGGCGCGCCCGTCGCGCCGCTGTCGAGCTTCGTCGCGTTTGCCTCCAGCGCCGCCTTGAGCTTCAGCGCCGTGAGCACCGTGGCGATGCCGCCCGCCACGGCGCCCGCCACCAGGAACACGAGCCGCCGCCGGTCGTAGTCGTACCGCTCGCGCGCCATGCGCTGCACGTTGAGCGTATCCAGCGCCGCCCGCGTGTCCCGGCTGTCGACGCGACGCCGCGCGCTTCCGGCCGCCAAGCTCCGGCGCGGCACCGCCGCCGGCGCCGAGACAAGAAGCCGGCCGCCGCCAGCGCGGCGACAGGCGCGTATGGGGAGCCTCTGCATCGTGTTTGCTGCGTGCGCTTGGAAGAAAACACCGCTCGCGCAAGAGTCGTACGCCGTAGAACACAGACGTGGGCTGACGGAAGAGGGCGGAAAGGTCAACGTCACGTATGCACGTAGGCCTGATGGAATCGCACCACGCGTATGCACGTAGCGGTACACACGGCTCGTTTAGTAGCACTATCACTGTATGCACATAGCGCGTCTAGCCGTCTCGGCGACAGCTACATGCCGAGCACCGCAAGGCGGAGGCGAGGTGACGCAGCCTGCAGGAAAGACAGACATCTGCGGTGCTTCGCGTCCGTTCGCCTGTCGACGGTTCGGCACCGAAGCCGGCGTGACATGGAGGTTGCAGTGCTGTACGATGTGTTGTACGAGTACGTAGACTCGTCTACAGTCATTGTACGGAGTGGGGAGTACGTAGACTCGTAAGATACGGGTCAGTAAATACGAAGTATTACTCCGTACTCATGTGAGTGCTATGGCAAGAAAAGTGATGATCTTCGTAATAAATGAGTGAGACGCGACCTGCATGCACCAGTCGCACGTGACTCCCTTGCGTGCTGCTGTGCCGCTTGACGGGTGACAAGGATGTGATGGGAGGCGCCTAGAGCCGGCCGCCGATTGGCCGGCCACCACGTGAACGTGCCTGCCGTGTTTGAGCAGCCTGGAGGGGCGCACCTGCCGCTCTCTGCGCAACGAGGGCCCTTTGTCAGCAGACTCTCGGCGATTTTGGCCATTTGGCCATTTGGCGGCTTCGGGCTCCAGACGTTGCCACCAGACGTTGCCTCCAGACGTTGCCTCCAGACGTTGCGTCTGGCGTTTGGCATGGGGCTGCATGCGTCAGTGTCCGTTGCTCGGCCAGGCCGGCGGCGTCCCTGACGAGGCTGGCACCGCCCCACCTGTCTCGCCCAGGGTTTGCAGTGTTCCCAACAGCGGCCGCAGCTGGGCTGCTAGCGCCCGCGTCCGCTAAAGCGCCTGGCCTAGGCCGGTATTACAGAGCACTAATTGGCGGAATACTTGTACTCCGTATGTATTGTGTACGAGGCAGGCGCGCAGAGTAGTACGAGTACGACGCAGTCCGCTGCGCCTTCCCCTTCCGCCTGCCCCGGGGCCCGCCCATAACTGTATTTCTCCAGCATCGTTGGGCGCCAAACCCAAACTCTCCGCTTCCCGCTCTTCTTCTCACCCAACTCTGCATCTCGCCGCGCTCTCTTGCCCTTCGCTCTTCGCTCTTCGCCTCTCGCTCTCATATCGTTCTCCGTCCGTGCCGGCGGTTGCCTTTGCACCATCTGCCGCCCGGCCATCGCCCGCGCCTCCGCCGCTTCATCGCGCCTCATCTCGAGCTGTCCATCGCGACATCTCGCCATCATCTCGCCGACCAGACTCTGGTCATCTTTGCCGCGACAGCGCTCTGCTCGCCCCTGTGGCTTCCATTTCCGTCTCTGCCCTGCGCTGCGTCGCTGCCGAACAGGGCTAGCCGTGTCGAGGCGCCGCCGATCGGCAGACAAGCCTGTGATCGTTGCTGTTTTCGCTTGCTTCTTGCTGGCTTTTGCTTCTGCCTCGCGACTCTCCTTGCTGTTGCATCGTTGCATCGAGCCTCGACAACTGCATCGACACCTGCATCGACATTGGCATCACATCGGCATCACATCGGCATCGGACCGCCTCTCGACCCGTCGCCCGCACCGGAACCGGATCCGGATCCGGGCCCGAACCAACCCCGGCCGAACATGGCTTCTTCGCCTCTCGCCGGCCCCGAGCCCTCCGGCCGCCAGCGCCCCCAGGCACCCTCCCTCGACGTCATGACCGCCCAGGCGGCTGCCGCTCCCATCGCCTTCCCGCTCGACGACTCCGATCCCGCCGCCGTCTCCGCCATCCAGGAGTCTCGCTCCTCGTCCTCCACCAACTCCCCCCTGCCCAACGACAACGAGGAGTCCGACTTCTTCATCAATGCCAACGACTCGCAGTCCTCGGTTGGCGTTTCCAATCTGCAGGACATGCAGGTCCACGACGACGACGACAGTGCCGCCCACCGCGACTCCGCCGCCCCCGACGAAGAAGAGCTCTGCATCCCCCCCATCAACCGCCTACCCAACGAGATCCTCATCGCCATCTTTGCCAAGCTCGGCACCTCCTCCGACCAGCTGCACTGCATGCTCACCTGCAAGCGATGGGCCCGCAACACCGTCGACCTGCTCTGGCACCGCCCGGCCTGCACGAGCTGGCCGCGCCACGAGTCCATCTGCCAGACCCTCGTCGTGCCCCAGCCCTTCTTCTCCTACAAGGACTTTATCAAGCGCATCAACCTGGCCTCCATCGCCTCCAAAGTCAACGACGGCAGCGTCACCCCCCTCGCTATGTGCAACCGCATCGAGCGTCTCACCCTCCCAAACTGCAAGAACCTCACCGACATCGGCCTCATCGCCCTCATCGAGAACAGCAGCCACCTGCTGGCCCTCGACATCTCTGGCGACGACCAGATCACCGAGGCCACCATCTATGCCATCGCCGAGCATTGCCGGCGTCTGCAGGGACTTAATGTGTCCGGCTGCACCCGCATATCCAACGAGGGCCTGATCCGCTTGGCCGAGAGCTGCAAGTACATCAAACGGGTGCGTGCGGTGCCTCCAATCACCTTTGTGTTGATCACCTTTGTGATTTTCTGCCTCTGTACCTCGCTAATCCTTGTGCGTATCTAGATCAAGCTCAACGACTGCACCCAGCTCACCAACCAAGCCGTGCTCGCCTTTGCCCGCAACTGCTGCAACATCCTGGAGATCGACCTGCACCAGTGCCGCCAAATATCCAACATCTCCGTCACGGAGCTCCTCACACATGGCCAGGCTCTGCGCGAGCTGCGCCTCGCAAACTGCGATCTCATCGGCGACGATGCCTTCCTCAACCTCCCGCCGAATCAAAAATTCCCGCATCTGCGCATCCTGGACCTCACCTCCTGCGTGCGCCTCAACGACATTGCCGTATGCAGGATCATCCGCGTAGCGCCGCGCCTGCGGAATCTGGTCCTCGCAAAGTGCCGCAATCTGACCGACAGCGCCGTCCTCCACATCGCGCAGCTGGGCAAGAACCTGCACTACGTCCATCTGGGCCACTGCAACCTGATCACCGACGACGCCGTCAAGCGCCTGGTCCAGAGCTGCAACCGCATTCGCTATATTGACCTCGGCTGCTGCACCAACTTGACCGACGATTCCGTCACGCGCCTGGCCACCCTCCCCAAGCTGAAGCGCATCGGCCTGGTCAAGTGCAACAACATCACCGACGAGAGTGTCCTGGCGCTCGCCAGGGCAAACCAGCGGAGCCGCCAACGCAGAGACGCCGACGGCAACATCTATCTCAGCCACAGCAGCCTGGAGCGTGTGCACCTGAGCTATTGCTCGCGTCTGGGCATCCACGTACGTTGCATGCACGTCTTCGTCGCTGTGTTGAAAGGTCTGCTAACACGCCGTGTCTAGAGCATCATTCGGCTTCTCGAGTCGTGCCCCCGCCTCACCCACCTCAGTTTGACTGGTATCAACGCCTTCATACGAGAGGACCTCTCCGTCTTTTGTCGTGTACCGCCGGAAGGTGAGTGCGCAGCCAGGAAGCCTGTTGCTCGAGATATCACTAACACATGCCCAGAGTTCACACAGCACCAGCGCGACCTCTTTTGCGTTTTCTCCGGCGAAGGCGTCGTCCATCTGCGGCACCACCTGGCCACAAGTCCCGACTACGCCGAGTACCGCCAGCCGCCCTCCACTCTTTCCATGAGCCGCCAACCGCCACCGCCACCGCCTCTGGGCGTCGAGGCGGCCGAGTACGCACCGCCGGCGGCTCTCTTCGATACGAATGATCCGTACATTGTTGACGAGGTCGACGACATGGATGACAGCACCATCATGGCGATCGACCCGCAGACGGCCGACAACAGCGACACTCCGCTGGGCCTGCCGATACCGATACCCACGCAGCCGGCCAGCCTGGTGCCGACAGCGGTGCCCGTTACGCCCAACCCAGTCTACCCCGGGTTTGTGTTACATCCTCAAGGGCAGAACGTGACGCCGGTGCTGAGCACATTTCCCGTACTCGCAGACATGGCCAGCATACCAGCGCCGTATAGTGCAGCTGCAGCCTCCGCGTCCGAGCCGATCTTCCCGTCGTGGATCTCGCCCCTGATGCCGTTTACGCCAGCGGCGGGTCCGAGCACGGCGTCGGCCGTGGGGCCGACCACAGCTGGCGCGAGCACAGCACCATTAGGCGCGGGCACCGAGGCCAGCCAGGCAATAGTCCCGGCGACTGATGCGGCAGCTGCCACGACGGAGACAGCATGGCCCGGCGTGGCGACGGCAGCGGAGTCTTCATCGATCAGCCGCAGCAGCACGCCTGGGGATCTGTGATTTGCCTTGCCTTGGTTTTTGCAGTCGCAATCTGGCTTTATGGCATCTCTGATTTCGGCCGTTTAGCATTTGAGCTTTTGCCGATTCGCAGCGCAACGGACGGATGCGGATGGATGCGGACGGATCACATGGGCCAGTTTCAGCACGCATTATTTTGCTTATGATTTTCATGGTTCGGGCTGGAAAGAATACCCCTTGCAGGCTCCCTTGCGGTGGAGGTGAGGAGGTCCGGATATACCTGTTGCAGGCGTACGCCACTTACACTGGGCGATGGCGGCGGAATTGCATTTTCAATGTTCATAGCTAATTGGGATCTGTGCGGTGACGAAAGATGCAATCCTGCATTTTCTTATAGGGCGGCCACAGTAGGCTTCGCTCGGAGCAGGGCTTTGTGTTAGTGCTCTAGTATTTTCATATTTTAAATCGAGCAAAATGAACGAGTTATGGAGGGTATTCAAGATCGACGGACAATGACCATGGCCCAATGTAAATAGCGTATGTCTGCGACATGTATACAAAGTAGAGTGCCTCTATAGACGGAAGATGCCGCCTACACCGCAACGAATTGGAATCTCTTGTAGTATAGTGGTCAGTATACGGGCTTGTCACGCCCGGGACCCGGGTTCAATTCCCGGCGAGAGAGATTTTTTGATACTTGGCGGCTACATTTTTTGCATGCTAATGGTGCGCCCACGTGACATTGTCATGTGCAGCGGGCTAGCACGTTTTGCGCTTGCCCTGAATAATTTCCCCACCTGTGGGCGAAATAAAAATACATTGAAGCCGCAAGCGCTCGATCTCGAACTTTTTTACAACCCACCGTCATCACTTTGCCGCAACGCACAACGTTCGAGTCTTGACGGATATCACGTCTCCATTACAACTTTCGAGCTCCTCACCAAGCCAACACTCCACGCGCAACCATGTCTTACCAGAAGGGCGAGAAGGATTTCGCTGAGGCCCCCGTACGTCTCGGACGCTTCCCCGGGGACATCGCGGCGTCGCGGATGCGCTCTCAGTCTGCTAGCTTGCTGCTTTTCTAACGTCCAAACAGAAGGCTCACCGTATCCGCATCACTCTGACGAGCCGCAACGTCAAGGCTCTGGAGCGCGTTTCCACCGAGCTGATTGAGCGCGCGCGCTCAAAGGACCTCACGGTCAAGGGCCCCGTCCGCCTGCCGACCAAGAACCTCAAGATCACCACGCGCAAGACGCCCTGCGGTGAGGGTTCCAAGACCTGGGACATGTACGAGCTGCGCATCCACAAGCGCCTCATCGACCTGCACGCGCCCACCGAGGTCGTCAAGTCGGTCATTGTCAACAGTACGTATCGGAACGAAATGAGGAATGGCAGGTCCAGACATGCTAACACCCTGCAGTTGAGGCCGGCGTCGAGGTCGAGGTCACCATTGCCGCCTAAATCAAACGGCATGCCCTGCGACGACTCTCCCGTGCTGGCGAAGCGCTAGAGCGCTGACTCAGCGGCGTGCCTGGTGAGACAGCGGCCGAGGGACACCCGCAGACGGCGGCTTTGCTGCTTCAATCTGCGCCCGCGACTGTCGAGGCCGGAGCACGGCGTCGGAAACGGTACAATAGAAAAAATATACCAAAAAGTTCAATGCTTGCACATCGTCCATACTCTAGTGCCGTGATTGCCGTTTTCTGTGCAAAAGACGATGGTCACACGGACGGCATGTTGACACTGGTAATTCAGTAACAGTGATGCACTTGAAAAATGACAGTTCTGTATCTGCACAAGGCTAGGCGCCAGTGTATACGGACCACGAACAGAATCGGCGTGGAGGTAAGTACATCTTTAAGCGTAAAACTTGTCGTATTCTTCTGTTGGTGCGTCACCACTGCAAGGACACAGGCGGCTTCCCGAGAATGCTGTGTTTTCGATAAGACATCTCGTAGTGCTTGCTGTGATTTGCTATACAAGTCAGTGTATATCGAAAAGGTGCTGGGCACTCCTATGAAAACGTACTGAGTTTAGAGGGCAGTTGGGGCCCGTATATTTCACTTTATGACAGCAAATAGCTATGAAACTTGTTTTTATTGTACAGCAACATATAATAAACTATGAGAAAGTATACGGCCTCTAGACAGTCATTTTTGCATTTAAAGGAGGCGGGAAACTGAGCATGGATATAAGAGATGAACGATATTTGGGATAACGTCATGAGCTACAATTAAGTTATGATGTGAATTGGCTTTACCTGTTGAAAAGAGTGTCTGAGATTCCTATAAGCTTACTAATGTTTTCAGTGACTTACTTTGCCGACAATATATTCAGAGTAATACAAAGTAGTCGTGCTGTTGTTGCACGGACCACCGGTTGGCAGATGGCTCCTTCCCTACGAGTGAATACAACGATCTTCGGATCATAAGATGCTCAATCGTATTTTCCTTCCATCTTTTCTCCTTCCCATCGCCACTGTACCACAACCATGGAGACGGACGAAGAATTGCAAGAGCTCATTAAAGAAATCTAAGAGCTCTTCCAGCATCCGGCCAGACGGCCAGAACATGTGCATAACAAAACTGTTATGCTAATGGCCCTGACGGACGCACCGCCCTGATGCCTGAACACCGTTTCTCGCGGCGCAATGTCGAAACAGGCAAGGCATATCAGCTTTTGATTTTCTCATCAATCACCACCGGATTATTACTCACAAAATTCGTGCTCATTGCAGTGTCTCGGACGTGACGAAGAAATGCACTCTGCTTGGCACAACAGGTCTAGATGCCCGTCATATTTTCCATTCGCGGCCCCCTTGTCGAGATCGTGCTTCCCTAGTGACCGGAGGTCAGCTAGTGGCATCAAACAAGTCATGGAATAGGCTCTGTCTAAAGCCAAAGCTACACCGCTGGCGGGGAGAGGCAAAACTTGGCCTACAATGCTTGGGCGTAACGCCGACCCAAGTGTGTCTGGATGCCACAGCAGCAAATCCCTCACGACTATGAAAAGCATGGATGCGAGGGCGCCTGGCAGCAGCCAATCTGCATGGACGCTGGAAAGGGCGAGACGTGGGTGGCGGACTGGCTCATGGGCGGCTTGACATAGCACACTCCACGTGTCTTCTGCTCCCATTTCTAGGTTCTGGACATGAGGCAGACATTGTCATCACCACCCAGGACCGAGAAATGGTAGCAGAAGACACGTGGAGTGTGCTGTGTCTAAGCCGGCCGTGGATCATATTGCCTGGGTGGAAGACTGGCTATTGATGATGACAGAGAGCCGCGTCGATGCCCTCTCAGCTGACATGAAAGAGCACGGCACCGCCCCACGGCTTGGATCAGAGAATACCGTTGCCCAGGCGCAGCCATGCCAATCAGCCCTGATAGCAATGCTGGGATGGACAGCCGGCGATGTACGTACCGGTCCAAGCACGACCTCCGTCTCCCGGCCCGTTCTGGCGGACGCCAGCAACATGAAAGCTGTGCTGGACCTTCAGTGGACGTGTATCAACATCGCATGTCTGGTGCCGCTGGTGCAGGCGGCCAGCACCTCGTTGGTTCCTGTGAAGGCGACGTTGGTTGTTTCCGGAGACGACAGCAGCCACACCTATGACGGCTGGACAAGAAGTACATCCCAAGCCAACTCCAAAATGATTGAAATAGATTGATTACAACGGCTTCATTTTGTAGGCGTTCAATCCGTACATCCCCGTCTAAACGTACAGAAATGCGCTATTCACTGCCTAGAGTCTACCGATGCAACGACTGCCAACCCTCCCATGAGCACCGGCCAGATCGCGCGAGTCTACAAGTACAGACCCTCGGGCTCGCCCTCCTGCTTGGTGCGCAGAACGCGCTCGCGGGCGGCGCGGAAGTCGGCCATCTGCACGCGCATGCGGCGCTCCCGCAAGGCCATGAGGCCGGCCTCGGAGCAGATGGCCTTGATGTCGGCGCCGGACAGGTCGTCCTTCTGGGCGATGAACTCCTCCAGCTCGACGTCCTCGTTGAGCGACATCTTGGACGTGTGCAGCGTGAAGATCTTGCGCTTCGTGTTCTGGTCGGGGTTCTCGAACAGGATCTTGCGGTCGATGCGGCCGGGGCGGATCAGGGCCGGGTCGAGCGACTCGATCTTGTTGGTGGCCATGATGACCTTGACGTCGCCGCGGTCGTCGAAGCCGTCCAGCTGGTTCAGCAGCTCGAGCATGGTCCGCTGGACCTCGCGCTCGCCGCCCGACGTCGAGTCGTAGCGCTTTGTGCCGATGGCATCGATCTCGTCGATGAAGACGATGGACGGCGCGTTTTCCGCAGCGACCTGTGGGTTAGACACGCGACTCGAAGAATATGATTCTGCAATCCAAAGGACGTACTTGGAAGAGCTGGCGCACCAGGCGCGGGCCGTCGCCGAGGTATTTCTGGATCAGCTCGCTGCCGACGATGCGCAGAAAGGTGGCCGAGGTCTGGTTGGCGACGGCCTTGGCCAGCAGGGTCTTGCCGGTGCCGGGGGCGCCGTAGAGGATGACGCCCTTGGGCGGCTTGATGCCCATCTCCTCGTAGAGCTCCGGGTGCAGCAGGGGCAGCTCGACGGACTCGCGGACCTCCTGTATCTGCTGCTCGAGACCGCCAATGTCGGCGTACGACTCGGTGGGCGCCTTGTCGAGCTTCATGACGCTCACGGACGGGTCGGTGTCGTCGGTGAGCACGCCGACGATGCTGACAGTCTTGTGGTGCAGCAGGACGCTGGCGCCGGGCTCGAGCAGGTCCTTGTCGACGAAGCTCATGATGCTGACATAGTACTCGGGCCCGGTGGTGCTGGAGACGATGGCGTGGTCGTCGTCAATCATCTCCTCGAGCGTGCCGACGCCCATGGGGCTGCCGCGCATGTCGTCGACGCGGCCGCGCTCGTCGGCGAGGCGGTCGGTGCCGGCATCGAGGTCGGACACCGGCGCATTGCTGTCCTTGGCGGCCTTGGCCTTGCGCAGGCGCTCCTGGTTCTCGACGTACTCCTCCTCGAGCAGCAGGTGGTCGTGGATGCGCTGCATGCGGAGCAGCCGCAGCTTGCACCGGCTGGTCGGGAAGACGGTCGGCAGCTTGGCCGCGGCGCTGCTGCCGCCGGCCTTTCTCTTCTTACGCCCGACGCGGGTCGTGGGCCGCGGCGGCGGCTCGTACTTGGGCTTGTCCTTCTGCGGACACGGTCAGCGCGGTCCCGGGCCGTCCGAGCGGCGTCGGCAGCTCACCTTCTTGTCCTTGTCGTCCTTGCCGTCCCCCGGGCCGCCTCCGCCCATGCCAGACTGGTTTTGGCCCTGCGCGCGTCAGTATCACGGTCGTCTGAGCGACGCGGCGCACGACAGGACACCTACCATGGTATCGCGCTCTCTCTCGCGCGGACGTGATGGGTGATCGCGGTGCGAGGGTGCGGTGATGCGGGTCGAGGAGCATCAACAGAGCAGAAATGCGAGAGAAGGCGGAGGCAGAATAGCTGGCCGTCTAGGCGCCAGGGGAAACGCGGCGGCCAGCGTTACGTCAGCGACACGTGACCGCCGTGAGGCAAGCCCAAACGAGAAGGCACAGCGGGGCGGGGCGGTCGGCCTTGCCTCACAGTTACGTCGTACGGACGAGAACGCTGTACGGAGGACTAAGCGCTGACTGGACAAGCGTCGGCCCTCTGGCAACTTCTCGCCTCCTCATTCTGCGGGCATCGCTGCCGTTCTCTGTCGCCGCGCATCTTGCATCTTGGCCTCACAGCACACCAGCAGCGCAGCAGCGACCGCGTCCGCGCCAGCAGCACCAGCAACACAACCGCGCAGCGCACAGCAAGCCGGCCGCCGTCCGACGCACAGCTACCCAACTGGGCCGTCGACTCGCCGTCGATTTGCCGCCAAAAGCATCAGCGCCTCGTTTTCACGCTGCCGTCGACGCGCAGCACATCGTCTCGGCCGCCACCTGCCCCACCGTCTAGTCCCGCGTAGCATGTGGACAGAGTTTCTCCGATCAGCCTGACCCGCGGACTCTCGAGACGAGACCCAACAGTTGCTTGCCTGCCTGCCTGCTCTGCGTTGCTTCTGGACAACGTACGGACTCACGATCCTTCCGTCTGCCCCATCCAGCCCCGCCATGGCATCGACAAGGGAGCGCCGCATAGCCAAGGAGCTGCACGACATCAACCAGGACAAGGACAAGTCGGGCGTCTACGCCGCGCCGGTCGACCCCAGCAACCTGACCCATCTCAAGGGCTCCTTTCCGGCGCCGCCGGACACGCCCTACGCCGGCGGCACATACACGGTCGACATCCAGATCCCCGACATGTACCCCTTCAAGTCGCCCATCATGAAGTTTGACACCCGGATATGGCACCCGAACATCAGCAGCCAGACGGTGAGTGGCGTCACAGGCACGCGACGCACAACGCAGGACCAAGCTGACAAACAGGGCGCCATCTGCCTCGACACGCTGGGCTCCGGCTGGTCGCCCGTGGGCACCGTCAAGATGGCTCTGCTGTCGCTGCGCATGCTCCTCGAGTCGCCAAACCCCAAGGACCCCCAGGACGCCGAGGTGGCCAAGATGATGATGGAGGACCCCGACTACTTCAACGTCGTGGCCCACGACTGGGCCGTGCGGTATGCGGGCGCGCCGCGCACACAGGGCCCGCCGGCCCAATACGTGCGCAAGAAGGTGGAAAAGGCGCCGGACGACCCGACGAGGTAGGTGGCCGCCACTTGTTGACACCTGCTCCGATGCACGGAGATGCTGACGGCTGGCAGATACCAGGGCTACAACAAGGATCTTATCGACCGCTTTGTCAACATGGGCTTCGAGCTGGACGCCGTGGTGGACGCCTTCAAGTTTGTCGGCATAGACAGGAACGGCGGCGAGGACTACGATCTGGAGGAGGCGTACATGGGCGATATCACCGCGCGTCTCCTCGGAGAGCAGTGAGCGTGCTGCCGGCGCGGCTTTGTGCGCTCGTCCATTGCCTTGCCTGCATTTCCTCTTTCCCTCTCCCCCGTCCGTTTTCCCGTTTTCCCGTTTTCCCGTTTTCCCGCCGTGTTTGCCTGCATTTCTCCCCTCATCCTTCCTTTTGCATGCGTTGGAAGCATCAGCTGTGATATAGTTACCCCAGCTCGGAGTATTTGTTTTGGTGGGACATACTGTGCAGGACGTCACGCCGTTTGATTGCTGTGTTCCGAAGAGGCACGTCCGCTTCGAGGCACAGGTTCGCGAAACATCCTAGACAAGAAGATAATATTACCTCGAGAGATGCGTCTGAAAAGTACTATGTACGGCCGGGCTGTCGTCTTCCCGTAAAGCGAACCATGCCGCCCGTCTGTCCACCCCGTCTAATCGACAATGAAAGCCAGGCTCATCACTGCGCTCCACCGTGTCCCAGCCCTGCAGCCCGTACAGCGTCACATCTGCTTCTATGATCCCATCGCTCGCTACGGGATAGAAGGAACAAAGCGGCGGCAACCTGGAGACACAGACGTCAGACGTTCTAGGCGTCCTCCACTGTGCTCAGTGCTCATCTCTCGCACCGCACCAGCCCTTACAGCAGGTCGCGGCGGACAAACTCGTCGCGCAGGGCCTTGCCGAGGCTGGCGGGCGAGCGCTCGACGATGACGCCGGCGGACTCGAGGGCCTTGATCTTGGAGTCGGCGCCGCCCTTGCCGCCGGAGACGATGGCACCGGCGTGGCCCATGCGGCGGCCCGGCGGCGCCGAGATGCCGGCGATGAAGGAGACGACGGGCTTGCCGCCGTTGACGGTGTTGTTGGCGCGCAGAAAGTCGGCCGCGTCCTCCTCGGCGGAGCCGCCAATCTCGCCGATCATGATGATGCCGTCGGTCTCCTCGTCCTGCAAGAAGACCCGGAGGCAGTCGATGAAGTTGGTGCCGCTAAAGGGGTCGCCGCCGATGCCGACGACGAGCGACTGGCCGAGGCCGGCCAGGGTGGTCTGGTTGACGGCCTCGTAGGTGAGGGTGCCGGAGCGGCTGACGATGCCGATGCGGCCGCGCTTGTGGATGAAGCCGGGCATGATGCCGATCTTGCACTGGCCGGGGGCGATGATGCCGGGGCAGTTGGGGCCCACGAGGCGGGTCTTGGACTGGGTCTTGAGCATGTCGGTGATGCGCAGCATGTCTGAGCGGTTAGAGCGAGTGAGGGAGAGAGAGAGCACCAAAAGCCGAAAGAACCCACCGTGCTGGGGGATGCCCTCCGTGATGCAGACGACGAGAGGGATCTCGGCCTCAATGGCCTCCTGGATGCCGGCGGCGGCGACGGGGGGCCTGCTGTGTTAGCGGTCGCCTCTGGCCAGCATGCCGCAGTAGCTTACGGGACAAAGATGGCCGTGGCCGTGGCGCCGGTGGCCTTTACGCCCTCGGAGACGTCCTTGAAGACGGGCAGACCGAGGTGTGTGCTGCCGGCCTTCTTGGGGTTGGTGCCGCCGACGACCTTGGTGCCTGGAGGTGTGAGCATGGCGCGGCGGGTGTGCAGTACAGAGCAGGGAGCAGCAGGGAGCAGGGAGCAGCAGGGAGCAGGGGGCAGCAGGGAGCAGGGAACAGGCAGGAGATCAGGCCGGAGATCAGGGCAGCAGAAGAGTGAAGCAGAGAGCAGCGGTCAGGAGATGCGACGATGCGTACCATAGTCGATGGCCTGCTGGGCGTGGAACCTGCGTCGGTCAGCATACACAGCACACGCATACACGCGCGTCCTGGCCACCCCGCACATACGTTCCCTGCTTGCCGGTGAAGCCCTGGTAGAGCACCTTGGTCTCCGAGTTGATGCGGAGGTTGCCGATGGTGGCGGCATAGGGGCTGACGACGGAGCTGTAGGCGCGGCGCGAGACCTGCTGCAGCCGGGACGGACGGGCACACCGCGAGAGGGCCTGCATCGTTTCTGTAATGGGGTGGGCGAGAGGGTCGGGGAGGTTGGGCGAGAGCACGGAAGCCGGTGATGGAGAGATTGATGAGGGGATGCGGCAAAAAGACAGCTGTGATACGGAGTAAAAACGAGAATTGCTAGCGGCACCGTCGGAATTGATAGGGGCACCGTGCGTGCCTGGCGAGGAGAGTGGGTTGAGTGCGTGTGCGAGTGAGTGGTGCGAGTGAGTGGTGCGAGTGAGAGCGAGTGCGAGTGTGAGTGCGTGCGAGTCGAGTCGAGTGCGAATGCGATGCAATACCACCTGTCTTCTCACGAACGGCAGCAAGACGGCGTGTAAAAGCCGCATATAAGATGACTAAGCAGGCCGATGTCTGATGCCGGCGAGCTTGTGAAAGCGTAGTCAGCATGCACAGTCAGCACTCGATACAGTATCAACACAGTGCTCACACCGGTCACGATAACCAAATCTCCAACTAAAAGAGATCTCAACCAAAGTCACCCCGCGAGAATCTGACAGCGCTGTCAGATCCGCAACAGACCACACGCAGCCATGGCGACCAAGGATGTGCTCCCGCCCGAGAACGAGCGCTTCCTGCGGTGCTGTGCCGACATTGCGCACGCACTCATCGAAGACTTTGAGGAGTCGTCCAAGAACGCCAAGCGGCCGCCGCGCAACATCAACCTCAACACGCTGCGCTCCAAGTACGCGCGCAAGCACAAGGTCAACGGGGTGCCGCCGCTGACGGCCATCATCGCGGCGGTGCCCGAGCACTACAAGAAATACATCCTGCCGAAGCTGGTGGCGAAGCCGATTCGTGAGTATTTCTTTACTTTATTGGAGGATTGAACGTATAATATAGATTCTCTTTCTTTGCTTTCTTTCTTTCTTTCTTTCTTCTTTCTTACTTCTTACTTGATTCTTACTTGCTTCTTACTTGTTTCTTACTTGTTTTCTTTACTTGATCTTTATTTGCTCTCTTTACTTGCTTTCTTACTTGCTTTCTTACTTGCTTTCTTTCCTTTCTTTCCTTTCTTTCCCTTCTTTCCTTTCTTTCTTTCTTACTTCTTGCTTTCTTGCTTTCTTACTTGCTTTCTTGCTCCCTACTTTCTTCTTACTTCCTCCTTACTTCCTCCTTACTTGCTCCTTACTCACTCCCTTCATGGCCAACATCTCACGCTCACCCACAGGAACCTCCTCCGGCATCGCTGTCGTGGCCGTCATGTGCAAGCCGCACCGCTGTCCGCACATTGCGTACACGGGCAACATCTGCGTGTACTGTCCCGGCGGGCCCGACTCCGACTTCGAGTACAGCACGCAGTCGTACACGGGCTACGAGCCGACGTCGATGCGGGCGATCCGCGCGCGGTACGACCCGTTCGAGCAGGCGCGCGGCCGCGTGGACCAGCTCAAGGCGCTCGGCCACTCGGTGGACAAGGTCGAGTACATCATCATGGGCGGCACCTTTATGTCGCTCGCCGAGTCGTACCGCGAGGCCTTTATCGCGCAGCTGCACAACGCGCTGAGCGGCTACCAGACGGCCAACGTGGACGAGGCGGTGCGGGCGGGCGAGATGAGCAGCACCAAGTGCGTGGGCATCACGATCGAGACGCGGCCGGACTACTGCCTGCAGCCGCACCTGTCGAGCATGCTGCGCTACGGCTGCACGCGGCTGGAGATTGGCGTGCAGTCGCTGTACGAGGACGTGGCGCGCGACACGAACCGCGGCCACACGGTGGCGGCGGTGGCCGAGACGTTCTGCCTCGCCAAGGACGCCGGCTACAAGGTGGTGAGCCACATGATGCCGGACCTGCCCAACGTCGGCATGGAGCGCGACCTGGACCAGTTCCGCGAGTACTTTGCCAACCCGGCCTTCCGCACCGACGGGCTCAAGATCTACCCGACGCTGGTCATCCGCGGCACGGGGCTGTACGAGCTGTGGCGGACGGGCCGCTACCAGAACTACACGCCCAACGGCCTGATCGACCTGGTCGCGCGCATCCTCGCGCTGGTGCCGCCGTGGACGCGCATCTACCGCGTGCAGCGCGACATCCCCATGCCGCTGGTCACGTCGGGCGTCGAGAACGGCAACCTGCGCGAGCTGGCGCTGGCGCGCATGCGCGACCTCGGCACCACCTGCCGCGACGTGCGCACGCGCGAGGTCGGCATCAACGAGGTCAAGCACAAGGTGCGGCCCAGCCAGGTCGAGCTCGTGCGCCGCGACTACACCGCCAACGGCGGCTGGGAGACCTTTCTGGCCTACGAGGACCCCAAGCAGGACATCCTCGTCGGCCTGCTGCGCCTGCGCCAGTGCTCCGCGCGCTACACCTTCCGCCCCGAGCTCGTCGTCCAGCCCACGAGCCTCGTGCGCGAGCTGCACGTCTACGGCACCGCCGTGCCCGTGCACGCGCGCGACCCGACCAAGTTCCAGCACCAGGGCTTCGGCACGCTGCTCATGGAGGAGGCCGAGCGCATTGCGCGCGACGAGCACGGCAGCGTCAAGCTCAGCGTCATCTCCGGCGTCGGCGTGCGCAGCTACTACGCGAAGCTGGGCTACTGGCTGGACGGGCCGTACATGAGCAAGTGGCTGGACGGGCGGGAGGGGGAGGCGGCGGCGGCGGTGCCGAAGTAGACAGAATCTCTGCCTCACGCATGTGTCCGCGCTGGGCAGCCGCCGCGACCAGTGCTGGCCGACAGCACGCCGGCACCAACAGCTACGACGGGCACGGACACGGACTACACAACTGTCACATCTTCCGTACGTCTGCGAGACCGACGGCAGTCTCGGATACGACTGCGCCTGTTCGGCTCCTTTGGCAGCGGCGACATTACCACACCACGTCGACTATGAGCATGACCGAGGCGTCCACCACCCGAGTGATGGGTGGACCACGGGCACTCCGTACTCTGTATCCAGTATATTCACGAATCGATACTAATCCGCCTCTTCCCTGCGCCTTTGGGCATTTGGTCTACCACCTCTATCCTGCAGCCTAATGACTGAATGTCACGCCCGCCCGTCCCCAAAGGGATAGTTGAACTTGAGCAGGCCGTTGAGGCCGCCGACCCAGCCGTCGTCGTGCGCGAGCAGGCCGTCGTCGTCGCTGTGGCGCGGCGCGCGGATGACGCAGGGCACGCCGCCGTGCCAGCTGCGGTCGTCGGCGTCGGTGCGCGGCCGGGAGCCGACGGGGCGGACCTCCTCGCCCTCGACGCGCACCTCCATGCCGACGCCGACGGTGGTCTTGCGCTGGCCGTCGATGCTGACCTCCATGGCGCGGCTGCGGTTGCGCTCGCTGAGCCGCAGCGCCACGCGCGTGTTCTGCGGCAGCACGAGCGGCCGGAAGCTCAGGCTGCGCGGGCAGATGGGCGTGATCAGCAGCGAGCGCACGAGCGGGTGGATGATCGACCCGCCCGCGCTCAGCGAGTACGCCGTCGAGCCCGTCGGCGTGCTCACGAGGATGCCGTCCGCCACCGCCTCCGTCAGAAAGTGCCCGTTGATGTAGATGTCGATGATGGCGAGGTGCGTGTGCGGCCCGCGGTGGATGAGCAGCTCGTTGAGGGCGTGGACGGCCGGGGTCTTGGTTCGGGCCGCGCCCGGCTCCGCGCCTTCCGGGTCCGGGTCCGGGTCCGTGTCCGGCTCCGACAGCGATGTCGTCAGCTGGTCGTTGATGCAGACGCCGTCCCGGTCGTACACGCGCACCCGGAGCCGGTTGCGCAGCAGGATCCGCGCCGTCTGCTCGGCGTCAGCGTCGCCCCGCCCGCTCATGTACACCTCGCGCCACGCGCGCTCGTGCTCCTCAAACTGCCACTCGCCGAGGAAGCCGAGCGTGCCCATGCTGAACGACAGCACGGGCGGCAGGCGCTGGTCCAGCGCGAACAGGCTCGCCGCGCGCAGGATGGTGCCGTCGCCGCCGAGCGCCACCACGAGGTCGATCGTGCGCGGGAACAGCGACGGCACGCGGCTGCTGTCCGTCGTGTAGACGGGGCATGGCAGCGACGCGTGGATGGCCTCGGCCACGCGCTGCTCAAAGACCAGGCGCACGTCCGGGTAGTGGCGCGCCAGGTGCTCGGCGAACACGACGGCCGACTGCATGACGTGCGGCGCGTGCAGCTTCGGGATGATGAGCACGTTGCGCGGCGGCCGCGGCCAGCGCAGCGCCAGCACCGTCGACGACGCCGTCTCCCGGTACCGCGCAATGGTGCGCTCCGGCAGCGTCGCCGCGTCGAGCAGCGTGCGCCGCCCGGCCGTCGCCGAGAAGGGCCGGCTGCGCCCGGAGCGCTGTCCGCGCTGTCCGACGGCCCGCCACAGCCGCGGCCACTCTGCCGTAGCCATGCCGGAGGCGCTGGTCGTGTCCGGTGCGTGTCCGGGTGCTAGGGAAGATCCTGCGGGACGCCGAGACGAGATCGAGGACGGCGACACAAGGACGCTGGCATGGTCGCCGCGCACGGAGAACCAGCTGGCGCTGCGCAGGATTGTGCTGTCCGGTGGCGGCACGGTGCGTGTCGCTGGAGCCAGGGACAACGGTGCGACAGACGACGTGCTGTCGTGGAGTCGTGGGAAGTCGTCGTGGGAAGTCGTGGGAAGTCGTCGTGATCACATTTTCATGACTCCACTGCGCGCCGAGTACTCTTATATACATAGTCTCGATGAGTACATATGCACATAATCCGTACACATTCTGCATACCCTGTTACGGCGTCACATGTTGGCGGGGTAGAGCGCTAACGCGATGCGGCTAGCGGGCGTCTCCAGCTTCTGGCCCGCCGACGGCTTGGCAGGTGACAGTGTGTCTGCCTGACAGAAGCTTCTCTCTCCGGCTCGTCCGTCCAGCTTCCGCCTCGCCTGAACAGCATCCGGCGATCGACAGTGACAAAGTGCCTGCTTATCTTCTTGGTGCCCGGGCGGTTTGGATATCCGGCAGCAGCGACCCGCCGTGCGGCTAGCTTGTTCCCATTGCTGTCTTGCTGACTACTTTGTCGTCCCCATTTGCTGTCTTTGCCATTGTCATTGCGATCCTCTTTACTTCTTCATTCTTCTCCACCGTCCTGGCGGCTCTCGGTCCTGTCCCTCGGCATCTTTATTGCATCATTCTCTGCCTCTATGGCTGCTGCGCTTGGTCGGTACCCTTGCGCCCAACTGCCGAGTCTCGGCTGCCAGCATATCTCGGCGACATCTTGGTGATCTCAGACTCGGACTCAACTTTAGACTCAGCTCAGACTCAGACTAGACTCGGGCTCAGACTAGACTCGGGCTCAGACTCACTCAGACTCACTCAGACTCAGACCAGACTCAGACTACAAATGACGGCCGAGATGCGCCAACGGGTGAAGCCCGAGACGGACATGAAGCTGTCGCGGGCCGCGGAGCTCACCAAGCCAAAGACGGCCGCCGCGGACGTGGCGCATCCTTCGGGAAAGGTGTCGCACAGCCACCTCATCCAGGCCTTGCGCATCCTGTCGTTTACCGTCTTCTTCTTTGCCTCGGTTATGGCGTAGGTGCCGGCGTGCCTCCCCAACATCGCGTGCTGAACTGACTGTCCAGGATTCGCGTCACGCAGTGGATCGGAGCGCCGCTGTACTACATCCACCGCCGCCTCTTTTACGACTACATGGCCCTCACCAAGCAGTCCTTTGGCCTCGTCATCACGACCATGACGCACTGGTGGGGGCCCACGACCATCCGCGTGAGCGGAGACGCATCTGTTGCCGGCCAGATCCGCAAGCTGCCCGACGGCCGCGTGGAGTTTGACTTTCCGGAGCGGCTCGTTCTGATTGCCAACCACCAGGTGAGTCGTCCGCCGTGTCGCGCAAAGACGGCGTCTGACCTCGGCAGATCTACACCGACTGGCTGTACCTGTGGTGGGTGGCCTATGCCAACCGGCCGCGGACACACGGCCATCTGTTCATCATCCTCAAGCAGTCGCTCAAGTACATCCCCCTCATCGGCCCGGGCATGATGTTCTACGGCTTCATCTTCATGTCGCGCAAGATGGCCGTGGACCAGCCGCGCATGGCCCACCGGCTGCAGAAGCTCCGCACCAAGCACGTCGACGCGGCCGGCCGTCCGTACTACGACCCCATGTGGCTGCTGCTGTTTCCCGAGGGCACCAACTCGTCGCATAACGGACGCGTCAAGTCGGCCAAGTGGGCGGAGAAGCTGGGGGTCAAGGACGTCGACCACCTGCTTCTGCCTCGGAGCACCGGCATGTACTTTTGTCTGTGCGAGTTGAAGGGTACCGTCGAATACGTCTACGACTGCACAGTCGCCTACGAGGGCATTCCGTATGTGCTGCCTTGTCCTACTTGTCCTGTCTCCCTGTCCTGTCACTGACCTCTGCCACAGGCGCGGCCAGTTTGGAGAAGACTACTTTACACTGTCCAGCACGTACTTCCAGGGCCGGCCGCCCAAGTCGGTCAACTTCCACTGGCGGAGGTTCCGTGTGGACGACATTCCCCTGCAGAGTGCAGAGGCCTTTGATGCCTGGCTGCGGGAGCGCTGGTACGAGAAGGATGCGATGATGGAGACCTATCTCAGCACGGGCCGTCTCCCGGCCGCATCGACGGGGGCGGCGTCCAGCGAGGACGAGTACATTGAGACGGAGGTGCGGACGCAGTACCCGTTTGAGATTGCGCAGGTGTTCTCGGTGGTGGGGAGCGCGTGGGTGCTCTGGCGGATTGTTAAGGCCTACTGGCGACGCTTCACGACAACAGGCGCCTGAGACGGAGATTCGAGACAGTTGTGCGCAGTGCCTGTTGTGAGTCTACAACGTGCGTCGTTTCTATCAGTGTGCAAATGTACTAACAGACAGACACATGTTTTGTAAGAGCTGTTCGGTTGGCATGAGTACAGGAGTGTATGGCCATGGGCGCGAATAATGATGGACGAACAGGCGAATAAAGTGTATTCTTTGATTTATTACTTGGTACTCTGGTTGCATTATCTTTCCTTCCTGCTTTCCTACTTCTGTCTTCTGCTCTTCTGCCTTGTGTCTCACTTTTGATACCTTTTTCGATCACCACTTTTATCCATTTTGTGTCTTCGCCATGGCCATGTAATAGAGAATTGTGATTGCCGACGTCAATTCGTGTATAATAGGCCCGGACTGTCGCCCTTGTAATGATAGAGTACTGACGAAAGCAGTGGAATATTCTGAAGGGACTCAGGTCTTCAGTTTCGCCTGTGCTATGCAATTGGCAATTGTTCTCTTCTGGCGATGGAAGCGGCGTGCAACAGAGAAGCTGTTTATAGTTTACTCATCAAAGAATCAGAGGTCGACAAACAAGGTAAGGTTACGGAAGCCAGTCTGCAATAGGACTGATTGCGATGTGAAGTAGAAAAAGTACGGAGTAATGAAGCAAGAAACCAGACACAGACTTACGCACTCACAGTCCAACTGCGGCTCAACGAAATAGCCACGTCGCCAACAGACTATACAGACTCAGACTATAATCTGTTTGAGAGGTTTAGTGAGTTGGCCATGGCCAACGTTTGATTTTTTCTCTTCTGAGAATCATGCTACATCCGAAGTATGTATGGTGGAGAAGCAAAGAACAATGAATACTATCCTGTAAGTAGGCCCCGTCAGAAGCCACACCAGAAGGACCGAGTGAAGAGAGTCTGTACGGAGGTGAAGTACCGAGCAAGAAGCTCCAAGCCGGCGAGATCCTGCAGTGCCAATGAAGCCGTATTCACACTGTGCCCAGTGAGCCGGTGCTGCGTGCTGCGCGCACAGTGTCTACCATACGACGCACTGGCCACCCCGCAAGTTAGAGGCCCCGCCGCATTCTTCATCTTGCGCCGAGCTATTCGGATCGCACGCTGTCCCGGCCAAGCGCAGTCGACACACACACCCGGCGCCATGGAGCACGACACGAAGATGCGTAGGTGCTTGGGGCGCGATGCGGAAGGGCGAACACAGCTGACAAGACAGGCGGCTACTCGACGGCGGACAAGACGAGCTTTGCGTGGCAGACAGCGCGAGAGCGCTGGCCAGTGATTATTGTGAGTGAGGAGAGAGAGGGGAGAGGAGGGAGAAGAGGGAGCGGAGAGAGGAGAGAGGACAGAGGAGAGAGGACAGAGGAGAGAGGAGAGATATCAGACACTGACGGCGACAGACGCAAGCGGTCGACGACATGTACCGGTCGGTGTACGCGGCGGAAGGCGCCAAGGCCGAGGAGGGCAAGGCGATCGTGGCGGAGCTGGCGCGGCTCAAGTACGAGGTGCAGCACGACCGGGCGCTGGAGCCGCTGCGGGACGACGGGGAGGCGGACGTGGCGGCGTACAACGCGGAGCTGGCGGCGGTGGCGGCGCAGAGCAGCAGCGGCACGGCGACGTGGCTGGCGGCGCCGTGGCTGTTCGCCGAGTGCTACCTGTTCCGGCGCATGAGCACGGCGTTCCGGCTGTCGACGCACTGGCGCGGCTACGACGTGTTTGCGCGGCAGAAGCGGCAGGCCTTCCGGTCGTCGCGGCCGGCGGTGCTGGAGCTGGCGGCGCGGTACGGCGAGCTGGCGCGGCACGGCGCCGAGCCGGGCAGCGCCGAGCCGGGCAGCGCCGAGCCGACGCTCTTCGCCGAGATGTGCGAGATCTGCCTCTGGGGCAACGCCACGGACCTGTCGCTGCTGACGAGCCTCACGTACGCCGACATCCAGCGTCTGCAGGGTGCCGCCGCGCGCCGCGCCGCCGAGGCCAACATCCTCGCCAACGACCTGCCCGTGGCCTACGACATGCTCGCGCGCGCGCGCCAGGCCCGGCCCACGGGCGCGCGGCGCGTCGACATTGTGCTCGACAACGCCGGCTTCGAGCTCTATGTCGACCTCGTGCTCGCGGGCTACCTGCTGCGCGCCGGCCTCGCCACCACCGTCGTGCTACACCCCAAGAACGTGCCCTGGTTCGTGTCGGACGTGCTGCCGTCCGACTTTGCGGCGCTGCTCAACGCGCTCGCGAACCCGGATGCCTTTTGGGGGGAGGCCGCGGATCCCGAGGCCGCGGATCCCGAGGCCGCGGCGCCGGCGCCGCTGTCCGAGGCGGCGCGCGCCGACCTCGCCTTTCTCTTCCAGGAGTGGGCGCAGTTCTACGCCAACGGCCAGGTCGTGCTGCGGCCCAACGCCTTCTGGACGCAGGCCGGCAGCTTCTGGCGGCTGCCGGCCGAGGCGCCGGCGCTGCTGGCGGACCTGCAGACGAGCGAGCTCGTCATCTTCAAGGGGGATCTCAACTACCGTAAGCTGACCGCCGATGTGAGTTGGAGTTTGCTTTCTTCGCTTTCCGTCCCTTCTTCGCTTTCCCTCCCAATCTTCCCTTCTCCCTTCTCCTTTCTCCATTCTCCCTTCTCCCTTATCCATTCTCCTTTCTCCTTTCTCCCTTCTTCTCCTTTCTCTACATTCTCTACATTCTCTTCTCCCTCCTCTTATCTCACACAGACAGCTCCCCTGGGACCCGACTACTCCCTTCACCGAGGCCATTGGCCCCCTCGGCCCCGGCTCCGGGGTCAACGTGCTGGCGCTGCGCACGTGCAAGGCCGACGTCGTCGTGGGGCTGCCGGCCGGCAAGGACGAGGAGCTGCGGCAGACGCCCGGCGGCGGCGGCGACTCGGGCCAGCGGGCCTGGGCCTGGAGTGGCAAGTGGGCGGTCGTGTCGTTTTCGCAGGGCAAAGCGACGTAGACGCCTGGCGCTGTGTACCTAGACGACGAGCGGACAGTATGGAGTACTTGGGTCTCGCACTAATACGAACAAGCCGTGCCCACACGGCTTGCCTTTGACCTGTGACGGCCGATCTACGCTACAACGTTGCTCCGTGCAGGTTGCCGTTCCCTCGGCTGCTTCGTCAGTCTTGCGATACCCAACAAACGCTCCAACGCTCCAACGCCCCTCCTCCCTCCCAACAATCGCCCTCGCCGCCCAGACGCCGCCGGACGCCGCCGGACGCTCCCGCCCGGCATCCCCGGCCGCTGCCGGAAGTCGACGAATCAGAGCGACAGTCGGGCGGCGTCCACAAAGACGACAGACTCGCGCTGCAGGTTGGCAGCACTAGCGACTAGCTGCTGTCCGCCGCACCTGAACCGCCGGATGCATGCCGGATGCGTGCCGGCAGAGTTCCGGCGGTGGTGGCCCATCGGGGGCAGGGCGGCTCGCGTGCCCCATCCCTTGCTTCGTGTCCTCGTCCAAACTGGCAGCCCGGCACGAGTCAAGGCGCCAATTGCTGCCGCCGTACTCGTACGAGTACGTCCCATCTTCTGCCGCACAGACGGCCGCATGCACGATATCATACTCCGGCTAGCTCCGCCAATGGTTCACTGCCTGCCCTAGCCTGCCGCCAGCGCACTGCTAGCCGTTCCGGGCATCTGCACCGCATAGCTTATCCCGCAGCCCGCTGCCGAGCCGCCGCTAGTGTACGGAGAATGTACGAGTACGGAGAACTGTTTTGCGCCGCACATCGTGCATCCTCCACCGCGACGCCGTGTCCGCGCACACAAAGTGCAGCCTTATGCAATACGCGCCTTTTGATACACTTGTACGCGCATAGGCATCTACGGGGTACGCCCAGGGCGCACGGCCCTGCCGGCCCACAGTTTGTATCTTTTTGGGGGCCTTGCAGTGGCGCTAGGCCCGATTCGACGGCTTTCCTGTATCGCGGCACTACTCGTATGGAATCATCTCCGTATTGCTCCGTATTTCCGTACGACAGGACGGCGCCTTCTACGACGTATTACGGAGTACATGCCTCGCCGGTCCAAGGAACCCGCGTATTGTGGTGGATGGGTCGTTTTAGACAGAAGACTACTCGTAAGTGCATACTACTGCGTGTGGTCCGTGCACAAACCACACAGTAATACTCCGTAAGTATCTAAGTACTCGTATTACGAAGTACGGAGTACAATGTCGGGTTTTCAAACGATCGCGAGGCTACCACCAACTGCGGAGACAAATTTCTCTTTTGCTTTTATTGTACTCGTAAATGCTAAAAAGACCGGGTCGTGGCCATCAGTCCAGTGGCGAACATAGCAGTATGCTCTTAACTCCCGCTTCGCTATGCATCGAATCATGCCAGCCTTATTTTACTCCTAGACCTGAAAATCCATAGTAAATAAGAGAAGTCGGAAAAAACAATCCCAAAACACACGTCGCATGGAAATCCTTTTGAATGGTCTGCAAATTCAGACACCCAGGTGTTCGTCACTTTCGTACCA
The DNA here is from genome assembly GCA_002778075.1 of Grosmannia penicillata. NCBI lineage: Eukaryota > Fungi > Ascomycota > Sordariomycetes > Ophiostomatales > Ophiostomataceae > Grosmannia > Grosmannia penicillata. The sequence continues at coordinate 363,597 of PCDK01000018.1, read as the reverse complement.
GGAATTCGCAAATCGACAGTCCGACTGCCGTTGTAGACCTCCGTCTAATTGTCTTCGTCGCTAAAGTCGCTGTCGGTCTCGTCGATGACAAAAGCCGCCGACCCGGTCGTGTAGCGGGCAGGCACGTATTCGGGCTCGGGGATGACGGCGTACTTGAGCTGGGCGATGACATCGTTCCTGTGGTCGCCTGAAGTGTAGCCCTCGTCCGAATAGCCAAAGGCGGCCTCCCAGGGTGCGCGAAGGCTTTCCGGCACCTTCCACCCCAGCGCAGAGTTCCGGACCCACAAACGCAGCAAGTGGCGCCTCTGGTCGGCGGCGCTATCGTCGTCATCCTTATACGCACTACGGGCATGCAGGATAGCCCAGTTGTTGATAAAGACAAGGTCGCCTGGCCTGTTTTCCAGCGCCAGGCCGCTCCTCTCCGCCACAGAGGCGACAACGCGGAGAGCGTCCTGCTGGACTTCGGTCAGCGCCGGGATCAGAGCGCGCGAGCGGCGCGACTTCATGGCCGGGTGCGTGCCGAGGCGGCTCGGGTCAAAGTTCATCAAGAGCCTGCCATCGTGGAAAGCCAGCAGCGGGCCAAGGACGTGGCGCGACTTGCGGTTGTTCCTAGACATACATGAGCGACTCCTTTGTTTTCTGCTTGCGGGCACGTGGCCGAAAATAGAGAGCTTCGGCGAGACAACTTACACGTGAATCGGCCAGTTGGGCTCCGCCAGAACGCGGACAACGTCTGGGTGCTGCGAAACCAGGTCGTTGTAGACCTTCCATGAGGACGCGACCATGGTGGCACCGCCCTGGGCAGCGACTTGGCGCACTTGGAGGGCCAGGATGTCGGCGCCCATGTCGCAGTGCCAGGCCTGGAGACATTAGAAGACGTACGCTACGCGGAGCTGATTTCTGCCACGTACCAGAGGCCGATTCGTGTGGACGCCGTGGCGCTGCTCGTAAGGGACCTTCCAGCCCTTGGCATCGGTAATGTGCGCTATTTGTGCATTGTCAGCATAGATGCGCGCGCGACAGACATAAGCAGCGGTTTCGTAAAAGAAAATCAAAGAAAACCCACAAATCACATTGCCCTTCTTGTCCTGCATGCCACGCTTGTCGCCGATACGGCTCGCAACAGCAAGAAAGAGCAGGAGGTTATCAGCGTCGGAATAGCGAGTGGGATCGAGGCCCTGGACCTGGCAAATACCGCGGCCCTGGTGGACCTCTGTAGCAGCGACAGAGAGCTGCTCGCAAAGGCCGCTGGGCAAGGGAAAATTGTCCGTAGATACCTCATGGCCTTCGATGCCAAGAGCTGCACCATAAAGGCGGTCAGCATGGGTGGGAAACAATGGGAATTTCGGATGGGAATTCCGAATGGGATCAGAAATACAGTGGGGATGCCATGGCAGCACAGATCATTGTGGGGACCAAGCGTCTGCATAACCGTGTAATAACAACTTGCCTTTGAAAGAATTGAGGGCAGCGTCAAAGGCCTCCAAGTCGGCCGACTGGAGCGAGACTTTGTAAAAGTCCGGGCATTCGGGGCTCAGGTCGGCCAGAGGGCCCTCGAGACGTGACGGTAGTTCCTAGCAGGGTCAGACTTGGGGTGCGTGGCAGGGAAGCCAGGACGAGGCGGCTTACAGAGCTCATGATGGTGAGGGAGCTGTCAGACAACGCAAACTGCGACGAGCAGATACTAAAAGCGGCTGGAAGGCCGGCGTTTCTAGCTGAATCGGAAGCGGACAGGTCGGAAAGCAGAGAAGACTAGTAACAAGTTAGTAAAAGACGAGTTAGCCGGGATTAAAAAGGTGGAAATAAGATAGGCGTACTGTAGACTGGTGGGCAGAGAAGCGCTTGAAGATTGTTGAGAAGCGGAGATGAAGCGGAGGAAGAAGAGAGAGCAAGAAGGCCTGGGGATGCGGGTTTAAATAGAACTAGACGAGCGGAAGATTCATACGGAGTACGAGGAAAGAGCGACCGCGCAAGAGCTGCACAGACTAGGAAGGTACGTCCGCTTGTGAAAACGAAGCAGTCGCATGTGGTGACTTGCTGATAGGCGCGATTGATTTGGGTGTGAAGCTTGCACTGCTATACTGTGAAGTCCTATATCTCGGGCTGAACGAGCACACACTCCTACTTGCGTCAACGCTGTGCTCAGCCTGCCAGCGCCTCGTCAGGGCAGTGAGTTTAGCAACATGCAAGTGGGATGTGCAAGTCCAAGTACCGCTACCGTTCTGGCCACACTTCTGATTTCTCGCCCGGCAATATTTACCGTGTGCGGTGGCCTGCCGGCGTGTTCTGCAGCCTGATGCGGCGCAGCCAGCCTCTCGCTCAGCTCTGTCTGCCAGCCGAGGTACACGTCAGTAGGCGAGGCAAGACAACGCGGAGGAGGCAAGATTACGCGACCGGGCCCCGAGCAGAACTTGAGGCCGAGAGAGCAAGCAGATGCAGAGGTGGAGATATGAAAAAGCAAAGAGGATCAGCGATGACTGGGACTTGAGATGCAAATAAAGTACAAGGGAAAAAGAATAGAAAGAAAAAGAAAAAGGAGAAGCAAAAGGAAACGGAGAAGCAAAAGGAATAGTGAAACGAACAGCACAACGCCCAGAGGTAGAGGACGCCCAGGTGAGGCCAGAAGACGGCGCTTGTCACAAAGACGTCAGTTTGGGGCGCGAGCATATCGTCAGCTTCCACACAGCACTCTAAGACGTGTGATTCGAACAAGACCACGCCGCGCCGTCCCCCCTGCGACACCTTGCAGGAGAAGGATTTATTGGACCCAAGCCGAGCAGCTGCGAACAGAGCTGTGGACGAGACCGCCGGCGAGTGGAGCTCTTCACGTGCGAATCTTCCGCTATTGCAAATCACTTCATGCAGGCGTGCAGAAGAGTGACAGCTAAACTCTGCTTGAACAGGGAACAGAGCGGCGAGGGGGAAGAGGGTGTCCTTAGCACAAGTCCAGAACCGAGTGCGAACTACAGAGTGCAGCAGAGACTTCTGCGAGGCCGGTCGAGACCGGGTGGACGATATTGCCGGGCAGTTGTCCCGATGGAGTACACCAAGACATGGTCCCAACAAACTGAGGATGATTGCTGACTAATGCAGCGGCTGAGTGAAGACTGACAAGACATGAAAATAGACACGAAAATAGACACAAAAATAGACGCAAACATACGAGTACACAACACACATACAGCTGGCCAGACACAGCTGGCTTCTGCAAAGGGTGGCCCACGAGGCGAGCGCCGCCGAAGGAGCCAGTCCGTCGCTAGTCTGCGCGCGGCCTCGCCGGCTGCAGGCAGCCCTGGCCGTGGTGATATCGGCGTTCCAACCCCTGGGCGCCACTGTGTGGTATTCCGTACATGTCGCGCTAGGCCGCATTGGGCTTCCGGGCTGGACGTACATCACACTCCTGTCGACAGCGTGCTTCCAGCGGCGCCGCTGCTCACTGCCGGCCGTCCGTCTGCCGTCCGCCGGCCGTCTTCTGCTTCTCCGTGCTGCCCGTCGTCCAACAGCCATCGCCCGGCAAGACGCCGCAGCCATCCCGGACGCCGAGACAGAGTACCAACAGCACCGGCCCGGCCTCGTCGTTCGGCCCCGGCCTCTATCAGCCGGCCCCAGTTCATGACACGAGCAGCGCCGTGGCCGTCACGAGCAGACACGCGCTCGTGGCCGCAGACTGAGTTGCGCCGTGAAAGAACGAAAATGGCGCACGTGCACACGGAAATCGGCACGGCGTATCACAACAGTGAACCCGGCGAGCAAAAACTGCTCACATCCGCACAGCCGCACGCGGCAAGGCTGGCCTCATTGTAGCGGTGTGAAAGCCGCACACAGGGCTTGCCTGCTGGCGAGAAAGGCCTAGAAGTCGGGCCAAGGAGCTTGGCGTGTCCACATTCAAGCTCTGGAGCGCGAGGGATGTATCGATACGTATACACCGTCAGACTCGGCCGGCGGGTGCCTGGACGAGATTGGCTGCTTACAAGTCTGACTGAAGCTGGCTGCGGCTGACCGACAGCAGGCATACATCGTAGATGGCAACCATGATATGGAAGACCAGAGAACGTAACGCTGACCAGTCAGCCGTACGGATTTGTCTGTGAACGGCTCCAGATGGTGGACATTTACTACATATACTCCAGAGAACTGGGCTAACGGTTACTCGACTACGAACGCCTATAGGCAGCCACATGCAGCCACCAATGCAGCCACATGCAACTATGCAACCACTACAGATATACCGACAGTCACTGTTGTGCCGTCATAGCCGGTCCAGGCGCCAACACGAGCTGGCGATGGCGGCATGCAGGCTCACCGACTAGATAGACATGAGGCCTGAGGAAGCCAGAGACGGGCACAGACGTCCACACGCAAGCCAGCTTCCGGGGAAAGAGTAGGAGCACACAGAAATGGAAGAAACAGAAACAGAGTGAAGATCGATTTACGATAGGCTGTGTACAAAAGGGCTACTGATAATGAGCGGAGGATACGTATGAATATAGGTGTTCATATTTGTCCCAGTTGCCAGAAGTTAGCACGTTGATGTACTACGGCATTGACCCTGACTTTGAGTCTCTGCTAGCAGTGAGTATGGCGTCGTGTAATAAGAATACAATAGACTCTCCAGTTAATGTACAGTCAGTGTACAGTCAGTATACAGTCAGTATACAGTCAGTGTAATACAGTCAATACAGTCAGTGTACAGTTAGTTATACAGTTGATTGTACGGTGATTGTACATTATTGTAAAGTGATTGTATAGTAATTGTACAGTGATTATACACTGATTGCACAGCACTTTACAGCAGTTGCTTATGCCAAGTTTCGTGTAAATTAACGTACGTAAAATTCATTCAGAGAAGCCGAGACACGAACTCGACAGCTGACTCACCGACCAAAAGTAGAGAGCAAAAGGCCAAGCACAACGCCTGCGGCTGGGGTCGTGCTCCGTATTACTCCGTATGCAGCGTGCGACGAACGCATCTTGTGCTCCGACTAGCGCATGCGGCGAACCGGTGAGCATAATCTGTACGATACTTTGTTGGGACTTGTCGGGCTCGTGTGATGGATCATCTCGGCTACACTTTGCGTTTTCTCGGCCGCTTTGGTTGGTTTGGGGTAGGATCCTCGCTTTGGCTTGCCATTTACCGTTGTTCGTGATGCCTCCGCACCGGAGGCCGCGTCATCTGCTTGCCGTAACGAGCGCCGGCGCCTCTACTTGGATGCAGCAATGCAGCCGTGACCGCTGGCCATTTTCTGCGGCTTGCCTTTGCTTGTGCGGCTCTTGCTCTCTGCTCTATTGTGCTGCTCTTGCTCTCTGCTCTATTGTACCGGATGCTCTTGCTCTCTGCTCGCTCTTTCCAATTGCTCTTCCAAGTACTGCTGCCGCTCTTGCCCTGCACACGCGAATAGGGAGCTCAGGCCGCTCCTTCCCCTTCCTGTCTGTACTCCGACTCGTAGCCAGACCTTCTGACAGAGCATTGAGACATGCATCTTCGTATCTACTTTATGCAGCTTGTCCCGGCCGTCTGACATTTCCACCAGCACGACCGATGCAATCTCACAAGCGTTGCCGAACCGGACCTAAAGCCGTCAATAAGAATGCAGCAATGCTGCCACGAAGGGAAATAGAACGGGAAAGCCGGAAAGCCAGCGCCAAAAGAAAACCGAAAACAACACCGAAACACAAGAAAGATGAGAAATGAAAAATGAAAAATGAAAATCCCAGAGCCGGGGCATCCCGGTCGAGGCCAGCCAGAGCCCTCGACCACTCGCGACTCTTCCCCGGACGAGCATATCCGTGGCACCCCTTCCAAAGGATACGAGCCGCGTCGACGTGTGTCGCTTCGACCGGTCAGACATATGGTGGGATCGCGCACGCGCACCCCCCCTCCAAGTGACATGGGAGTACGGGTACGGCACGCGGATTGCTCTGCCCGTCAGTGTCCAGCAGCCGTTGGTTACGCGTGCTGTGTGACGAGACCACCGGTCAGACGCGTCTCGACGTCGGTTGGCTGGCGGTGCCTCACCCTGGATTTCCTGCGCTTGGCTGCTTCTCTGCAAACAACAACTCCCTGCATCGCCTGCATCGCCTGCATCGCACCCTTGTGCTGTCCTCTGCGTCTTTTCACTGCTCGGACTTGGATTCACCGATCCCTGCACCTGGCACACTGAGGTAATACACACAAAACGAGCTTTCACATTGTACCGATACAAGTGCACAGCATAAACGAACAGGCACTCGAGCAACGTGCAACGTGCTACAAAAGCACAAAAGCGACAACGAGCACGATACACAGTCCACAACTGCCTGCAGCGGCGCCGCGACAATAGCCGGCAACCGGTGAGGATAGCTGTGCAAAGAGCAACTCTCACAAATTGTCGCAAAGACACGCATACGAGCACGACGGACGGGCATAATGTCACCAGACACGCCGAGAAGGTCGCCTGCCGGCCGGAAACAAGAGGCCAAGTCCAATTCGCGGCAGATTGGGGCCCGTCCTGTACGAAACATGAAGTACTCGGCGTGTCGATGCAACCGCGGCTTCACCAGTTCGAGCCGCCGCGCCGACCCACCTGCTCCGTTCTGTTCCCGTCCGAGCCAGAACGAGTCCGACAGCTACGGAGTACACGCTGCCAGCTACACAGCTATCCGACGGCTACGCGGCTACGCAGGCACGCTACACAACTACGGTCACACTTCGGCCACACACTGCCAGCTACATGGCTACACAACCTCACGGCCAACCTCACGGCCAACCTCACGGCCAACCTCACGGCCATCTTCACGCCAACTTCACGCCAACTTCACGGCATCTTCACGCCAGTTCAAGTAAGGCTACGAGCACACAGCCATCCGCTACACATTCGGGTCCACACGCTTTAGGCCCCTCTCCCCCGCGAACTCCGTCCAACTCCTGGCACATCCTCCCTGTCCTCGCCCGTCGACCGGTCAGCCTGCAGCCCTGGCCCTCCACAACCTGCCACCGCTCGTACAGATACGGCACGCATAGCGGATCACACAGCGCCGTGCGACCGGCGCCTAGGCTTCTGTGCGCCCCCATCCTCACGCTCTCGCCCGGCAGTCTGCCCGGCCCTTTCGTCGCCGCCTCCGGTACCGCTGACGTCCGTTTGTCCATTGCTTCGAAGTAGTCGCCTATCGCCAGCCGGTGTCACTTTTCGTCTGCCCGTTTACTGTCGTTACCTATCGTCTGCCTCATAGCTCGCTACTTCATCACCTTACTTATTGCTTTCCACCGGCCAGCCTGACGACGGCCTGGCTACCTGGAACCGACACACTCGGACTTCACCGCGTCGGTCCTGCTGCCACACCGCTTCTCCACGCGCTTCCTTCGCCCGCCTTGCTTGCCGTGAACCACCGGATCCTGGGGACCGCGCAGAGCACATCGTGCCTGCAAGTTCAACTTGGCAATGGACCGCGACGCTGCGCCGCGGGCCTCGACCCAACACGTAAGTTCTCTCCTCTCACGCCAGTCATGTGTCTCTGTGCCTGGCGCACAAGTCCGCAAACTTGCATAAAGTCTTCGAGCACACTGCAGCTGATTCAACAGCGCATCGTACCCTGTTCTATCCCTACCTCCCTCACTACAGCTTCTAACTCCATACTAGACGCAGCATCCTGGCTCTGGCTATCGCCCCAGCTACGCGAGCCTTCAGTCGCATCACTATGGTCACGCTGCGTCAGAATGGTCCGCCGATCCGTACGATCGCTCGCGCGAGGAGCCACCAGACGACCGCTTTAGCAAGAAACCAAGGCGTGAGGACCGTTTCCTCCACGACCAAGATCACAGCCACGGCCGTTCAAGTAGTCATGACCACCGGGTCCACTCCGGCCCGATCCCTTCTCTGCCGCATCCGCAGGCTCCGGCGCCCTCCACTATACGCACCCGCGCTCCGCTGCCATCGGGCTTGCCTCGCTTTCCGGATTTCATCCTCGATACCAACCCACCCGAAAGTGTCACCTTCAAAACGTCCTACAATGCGGCTCCGGACAGTACTCTGGCACACCGAAATGCCCCCCAGCACTTGGTGCACCCGCCATTTCAGCTACCAACGCCCCTAGTTTCCCCCAGCGTCGGCGATTTCTTCTCGCGTCGTAAGTCGGACAACTTTCCTACCGGGACTGCGGCTTGTGCTGCTTCGCCCTCCAGCAGCAGCTCTGCCAGCACAAGCCGGGACCGTGGGCTTCCGGGAGGCCCTCCGTCCCATTGCACGTCAAAGATTGCCCAGAGTTCTGCCGGCTATGCCTTTTCAGCCTCGGCGTTATGTTATCCACGCCCAGCATTGGACGGTGATGCTACGACCGGCTCCAAAGATTCAGATTTGTCGCGCATCACTTCACCTCCAGCACTTCCGATATCCCGTATTTCTCAGCAGCCTACGGCCTTGATTTCGACACCAACCCCAGCAGCCCAACAGCTGTCGGAAATTCACGCCGTGCATCATGGCCCCGGCCAGTTGCCAGAAGCCTATCACCATCCGTCTCACAGTAATTATCCCAACAGTGCTGTCGGCCAACCGCCTACCCAAAGTCGGAGCACCGTCGACTCGGCAGGCTCGATGGGCCCCAAAACTGGGTTCCAGAGAAGCCAGTCGCATCATGGCCGTCAAGCGAGTACAAATGACCGACCTGTTGCTTCTCATCAGCTAGTCTTGGCCCCTCGGGACTACGAGACCCTAGTTCCAGCAGAGGGAAGTTGGAGCCGCATGTTCACCGACGCGGCCACTGCGGGATCTTTGAATGAGGGTCACGCAAATTGCCGCTGTCCAGTACCTGCGTCGTCAGCAACAGCCGAAGGGCCAGCAAGGTTTCGGAAAACAACCAGAAGCCAAAGGGCAACAAAGACCAGAAGAGCAGAAAAGCTGTCTCCGTATGCTCTTCGCAGCATCATCAACCCCGTGGATGACGCGCCTTACACTGGCAACCAAGTCCCACGCAGCGTTATTCGAGTGCATGAGCTGCTAGACGATGAAGCGCCTCCACGAGCAAGTAATAATCAGGCACTGCTGCCTATTCAACCGGATCGGCGCATGCGGAGCTCTTTTTCATGCGAGAAGCGTGCCGAGACCAGTCAGACACGTGCTGTTGGGGCGTGTCTACGATGTAAGAGTCAGCGAATTCGGGTAAGCTCTAACAGCTGGGCTCGGCAGTTTTGCGGCTTTGAAGCGGAGAAATACTTGGAAATACTTGGACAAATAGAAGGAGTGAGAAAGGCTGACAGCACCGACTTGCAGTGTGTCCCATCGCCCAACGGATCGAAGGACATTTGCATTACCTGCGAGCAGGTATCTAGAAACTCAAAGAAGGTCCTGCACAATATCCATTGCGTTCGATGGCGACTGCACGAGATGCACCTCTTCCGCCACGGAGGGCTGGAGCTGACCAAGCGATGGCCAAACTCTGTCGCTGTCGACCTAGAGGATTGGGCCTTTCCGGAGACGCATGAAATCGAGGTGAAAATATACTACTCCAGCACAATGTACGGTTACGACCTGTGCCCAGAACCCGTCAAGCTGCGTGTCCGCCGCTTTACGCCACAGGAGAACGACGTTTTGACACGAAAATGGTCGAAGCGCAGAAAGGACAGTGACGGTGTCGAAAGCATAGAACAGTGCTCTGTTCAGTTGCCGCCATATGCGCTTGTCGATCTGAACGAAACAATCAATACGTTGGATGCCTACTTTTCCGAAAATGCGCTCCGCGCCTTGGAGCATGTGGCGGATCATTCGATGCGAGTCATCCAAAGCCACATGCGGGCCATATTGCAGCACTACTACAGCCTTGCGGTGAGTTTAAGCTGACAGTACCTACGAGAACCGGCATGGAAGAAGCCACACAGAACTAAACGTCTTGCGCAGGACCATGATGTCGAGAAAGTATTTCTCCAATACTTCTTCCGCCTTTGGTTCTGTATCCGTAAGTGTCAATCTGCGGCCTCACTATTTGCAGCCATTCGTGTTGCATGTTTGCACATCTGTCCTCTAACTTTCCGCAAGGCTTCACCACGGGGTCCGAGTACATCAGCGGCCCCGACAAGCTGGGCTGCGAGCCCGTAGACGACCCTGATTACCCCTTGGGCGATCGCATTTCCGTCCCGCGCATGGTGACGGCACAGTGCGACTCGCTCATGGTGAGCCGGTTTTTGCGAAAGCTTTCTTCTGACGTGCTCGATGAGTTTGAAAAGTTCTATCGTATCGGAAATCCGGACCACTGGTTTATGTTGTACGGTTGCACATTTATGCTCCTGCACGAAGTGTCTTTCTCGTCCGAGGACCGGCATCGTCACGCCGTGGATAACTGGGTTCCCGATGTTCGTGATCCCCTGGCTTTATGGGCCCAGTCTTGCCGTTTCGAGGATCAGTCGTTAACTTTCGGTTTAGCTCCGCTATACGGTAGCAGACTTCGTCAAGGAGTTGCAGTTTAGTGCAAACATCATTCTCTGCTACTGGCATTACTACCGAACGATGGACCCCACCGACGAGGGATGGGATCTTTTCTGCCAGATTATCAAGCCTAGCCCCCGGCCCCGGCAACAAATTGAGTCGGCCAAGGGGAAGGGAAAGAAGAAGGTCCATATCACACAGGACCAGCGAGACCTGCTTGTACAGCACTGGGGTGAATTGCTCGAAACCGGTACGTTATTGCGTCCTACTGCCGCAGTCTGCGAGCTTCTACTTGTCTACTGCGCATCTCTGTTATCCCCGGCAATTTTCTAACGACGGGGTTTGTAGGCGAGAAGGTGAGGACGCCGGAGTTGCACCTCAAATTCGAGCACCCGTTGTATTTTGTTTCTCAGATGTACATCAAAGGATGGAAGGTGATGGCGACGTTTGGGGACGTGCTCGCCGAGGAGAAGCCAAAAAAAGACTCTTGAGGCTTGCAGTGCTGCCAAAACAGCGATCCGTGATGTCTTTATAGTCGCCCCTTGGGTATCAAAGACTGATGCTTTACTGATTTTCTTCTGTTTGGCATTCATCTAAGGGTTCTTTCGTGCCTCTAAAGCAACAAGGTCAGGCCGGGGTACAGCTGCCAGAACCGCCTTTAGACTTCAATATTAGGGAGGTGACTTGAAACAATATAAGCAGCTCTTTAACATGCTCTTTGACTATTAGCAGTTCTAAAGAAAGCTAGAAACAGGAACCAAACTCTATTTTGCAACACACATGACATAATGCAATGCAGTTGTGCGGATGTTGTGGCATCTGGCTTACTAATATAGTATCCACTTAGATAAGAGCCGATAACGTGTTGTAGACAACTTTCCATAACCTGTCTTCTTCTCGAACGTAATGCCCCATTCCGTCTCAGCAGCATCAAGGACAACAACCACTACATTTGATCAGACTTTACGTGCGGGTGCGGACGACCACAATTCAAAGTCTGCGACGATAGATCTCTCAAAGTCTGCTCCCCTTGCGACAGACACTGTTCCCTTGGCGACAGGCACAGCGCTTTGCCTGTCTGGGAAGCCGTTTACGACTACACAATCCATCGCTTACACGTTGCGCGCAAGAAGCCAGACAAACACGATGGCCGACCTCGACACATTCACATTTTACCCGCTGCAGATCGACGCGCAGACCAAGGCGATCAGCATGACGGCGGGAGCCGGGGCGGACGCGTCGACGCAAGCGATGGCGGCGGAGCTGGCGGCGCTGAACCAGCTGCACCGGGCGCTGATCGGGCTGGAGAACGGGGCGCCGGTGCCGCCGCCGCCGATCCCGGTGAACCCGAAGCGGACGGCCAACGTGAACAAGCTGCGGGACTCGGGCAACGGGGAGTTCCGCAAGGGGCGGTACGCGGAGGCGATCAAGCTGTACACGCTGGGCCTGCAGATGGCGCTGACGCGGCCGCTGTGGGAGCCGTCGCAGCTGGTGAGCGAGGAGGCGGCGACGCTGTACGCGAACCGGGCGCAGGCGCACATGGGGCTGCAGGCGTGGGCGGAGGGCATCGTGGACGCCAAGATGAGCGTGGAGGTGAAGAAGACGGGCAACGCCAAGGCGTGGTGGCGCGGCGGCAAGTGCCTGCTGGAGATGGGCCGGCTGGAGGAGGCCAAGGAGTGGGTGCGGCAGGGCCTGGAGGTGGAGGGCGAGGAGTCGGACCTGCTGGCGCTCCGGGTCGAGATCCAGACGCGGCTCGACCGGGCCGAGGGGCGCGCATAGACGGGCGGCGGGCGGCGGACGACGGACGACGACGAACGAGCGATGGGCGTTTTGTCTGCTTCCTTGGGTTTCCGGGCGTGTTTACAAGTTTCATTTCGGTCACTGGATTCTGGCTGTTTTTCTGTCGCTCTACCACGGGGATTCTAGGCTCTCCGGAAATAGAAACAGTTTATTTCGGGGAAATCAGGCAGCGAGGCTCGGGTGAGCCGACCGTGGGTGAAAGCGAGTCACGAATCATACGGTTTTGTTCAATGTTTGTTCTGTATCTGCAGGGCCGGCTGTGGCCCGATGAAAAGGAGACTAGAGACCACTGGCTTCGCCTGGGAAACCAGCAGCAAAGAAGGCATCCAAACGTGTCGAGTGCAAGCAACGTGATAAAGCAGAGAAAAGATGCAGCCTCGCCAAACAGAAGTGGACAATGTACGCCGGAAACCAAATGAGCCGATATGTAAAGCATCGTGTTTCGTATTTCGTGTCATGTGATAGCACTGAGAAGCAGACGTCTTCGCATCACTGCTTGGGCTTCTCGCTGAGCTCGCCGGTCTCGGTCTTCTTGGCCGGGGTACGCATGACGGCGTCCTGGCTGGACATGCGGCGGTCGAGGGCGCGGTCGAGCTTGGCGCCGAGGGCCAGCTTCTGGAAGACGGCGGTCTTCTCCTCGTTGAGCATGACGCGCTGCTGCTGCAGTGCGCGGTTCTCCATGCGGTCGAGGTTCCTCTCGATGGTGTGGATTTCGGCGGTGGCGGACTCGGAGCTCAGGCAGGTTGGCGCATAGGAGGGAGCCATGCTGTAGGTGCTGTAGCGGACAGACGTGCGGACCTGGGTGGTCGGTCAGCGAGGCCGCGAAGGGGAAGCAGCAGAGGGTGAAGCAGACGAACGTCGAATAGGCAGAGTGACGGGAAGCAGATGGCGGACAGCGACAGACACGACAGACACGACAGCAGCAGGGAGAGAAGAAGAATAGAAACAGAACACAACGGCCACCCCCTACTTTGTACAGACGAAACATACCGATGGGGCCATGATGGGCCGCGCCGACTCGAGCGAGGTAGGCATGGCGATGGAGACGACGGACGGCAATGCGAGAGGCAGAGGGCGAGGACAGGCGGTGAACGGGGCAGACGCAAAGGCAGACGCGACAGACGCTGGCTGTGGACTGGCGATTCAGAGGCAAAAGCAGTGAAGCGGCAAAAACGGCAAAAACGGCAAAAACGGCAAAAACGGCAAAAACGACAAAAACGGCAAAAGCGACCAGAGACAGACGACGCGATGGGGCTGCGGGGAGTCGCGCGGCTGGCAGGAATGGGCGTGAAGCTTGGCCGTGGATGAAGGGCAGAGTGCGCTGAAGAAGCGAAGGCGGCGAGGCGGGATAGGCAGGGCAGCGGCAAGACGGCAATGCGTGTCGCCAAGTACTTGTAGAGAGCAGCAATTTGCAGAGGCCAACGGCAGCGGAAACCGGGAAACGTGGGAAAATGTGGCTGCGATGCGGGCTGGCCGAAAGCGGTCTAGCGCGGCTTGGCCAGGCGGGCGCTACACGGAGGCACGTTGAATAGGCAGTTGCGGCGCTGCTGCGGCTCCACTCGGCGGCCCTGGCCCCACGCATTTGCACAAACTGCACTCTGCATTCGGCGCACGGAATACGGCGGGCTGCACATGCGCTGACGTGCGCAAGCGAGGTGTGTGCGCAGCGCCGATCCCGCGCAAGCGTCTGCGTACGAGTACGAGTACGAGTACGGAGTAGTACTGTGCGTTAGGTACGGAGTACTCGTACTCCGCAGATGACTGAAACAGGGGCCAGCGTGCGGATAGGGAAAGCCACGCGCGGCGCTTTGACCTTGCCATGTGGCTTGCATGGCTACTGACGTAATGTGCCGGGCCTTTCCATTGCTCTCGCCGGAAGGTGCGGCGGGCGCGCAACTGCCGGATCCGGACAGCAGTCGTGGAAAGCAGAGTCGATGCAATCTGGCGGCAGCTTCACTTCTCTGCAAGTCATCCGCATCCCCGAGTCATCACGACACGCTTATCAGAGCATTCTCCGCATGCACACGCGGATGCCATTCCGTATCTACTCCGTGCCTACGCGGATGCCATTATGGAGACGGTGGATAGATCTGCACAAGTAGATCAGCAGAGTACGGAGTCTGCACTCTTTGAGCCCTGGCGGATTCTTGATTTGGATGATCTTGCAATACGAGTACTGACAGACAGATGGAGACCGAGCCTTACGGTAGATCACTGGCAGTGGCGCTTCTGCACTCTGTCCTGAGTTCACGTGCCTTTGCTGCCTCGTTCTCGACACTGAACGCAGCCGTCACCCCCGTGCCACAGCGTACTCGAGCAGCGTCGCGTCCTGGAGCAGCCGGGCCTGCGCGCTCTCCTCGAGACACACGCAGAGCTCGACGCCCTCGTCGTCGTCCGCGCCCTGGAACCGGGCTCGCTGCGGATACAGATACACGAAGCCGTCAAACGACGGGTAGGGCCAGCGGATCGCGCTCGGCACGCCGAAGCCAAAGTCGTGGGTCGTGTAGGCCGACATGCCCTGCCAGCTGGAGACGCCGAGGTCGAGGCCGAGGAACGACTGCACGACGACCTCGAGGTAGCGCTTGTCCGCGTGGCCGGCCACCCACTGCAGCAGGCCCGTGATGCGCGGCGCCGTCATGGCCCGGATGGACGCCCGCACGGCGCGTGCCAGCCGCGGCAGGCTTGCGGCCTGCACGATGTCGGCCACCGGCACCGGCTCCACGCGCGCCGGCGCCGACGCCACGCCGAGGAAGCCGTCGACGTCGGCGTCCGCGCGCGCGCGCGCGGCGCTGAGCACGCGGCGCGTGTTGAGCGCCTGCACGATGTGCGAGGTCGTGCCGGGCGGCGGCGTCTGCCGGACGGTGCGCGCGCGCGTGATGGCGCCCCAGAGGAGCGCCACGACGGCGTCGTAGGTGGAGATCCAGTCGTCCCCGCTCGCCGCCGCCGTGGACGCCGCCGCCTTGAGCTGGGCCAGCTTGCTCTGGGGGATGTGGTACATCTGCGGCGTGAACGCGGGCATCTGGAAGCCCGGCGGCGGCATGGGCGGCGGGCCCCCGGCGTCGCGGACCACGGGGTACGCTCCGGCTATGGCGGCCATCTGCTCCGGCGTCGGGTCGGCCACGTCCAGCAGCGAGCCGCCCATGGAGCCGTGCACGTCCTCCATCGGCGTCAGGTGCAGTGCGGCCGTACTGTTCCGGGCCCAGGCGGCGAGGAAGCCGTCACAGCCGGGCCCGTCGCTCACGACATGGTGCACGGCCACGCCGAGCACGAGGCCGTCGGGGATGAAGGTGACTTGCAGCGCCGCCACACCCAGCCCGTCCTCGTCGTTGTGGCCCAGCGGCGAGAAGAGCTGCTTCGCCGTGACCGCCTCGGGCAGTATTTTGCTGCCGAGCAGCAGACTTGCCGGGAACTAGACGGCTGTCAGCGGTCTTGTATTTTGTTGATTTTGTTGATTTTGTTGATTTCGTTATTCTCGTCGTGCTGTACTGACATGCTTCTTTGCCAGCTCGGCGTAGCTGGGGAACTCGTCGGCTGCCGTGTGCCGGAAGTGCAGGTTCACGGCCGCTTCGCGCTTCTTGGCCACCCACATGCGGCCCGTTGCTGCGTCCATCTCCAGCGTGCCGGCCAGCACGGGGAACTGGGCCAGAGTGTGTGCCAGACCCGTGGTCATGCTCTTGGTGATGGCCTCCGTGTCGGCACCGTAGGGCAGGGGAAACACCTCGGCGATGAGGACAAAGATCTTGGGCATGAGGTGGCCCAGATGCGACACGGGGAAGCGCTCTTCCGCCGGTGCACTCTCCCATCCGGCCGGCTGGACTGCGGCCACTGTCTGCGATGCCATTGATCTGTGCTGCACGTGAAGGTCTTGATTCTGCTACTGTGTCGAGGGCGCTCTGGTCCGTGTGCGGTCCGGGGTTGATGGTCTTCGTGCAGCTGGGAGGAGCCATTGCTTTATACGGCAGCAGGCTCGAGCACCGCTAGAGATGGAGAGCCTTGCTGAGAGATAACTCCTAGAAGGATTCCTTTGACAGCCCGATCGAACTCTCGTATTTCGGCCTATGAGATGAGAACGAGCCCGTCAGACTGCCAGCCGCGCCAACGAGCCCGTCCAACTCTCGTTATCGGAGTCCAGTCGCCGTGGCACAGGACAGACTCGCTTTCGCGTGCAATTGGCCTGTCGTGTCGCGGCGGGCAAGCCGTCAGCAGCCGTCTCACCGCAGAGACGCTGTCCTGTGTTCTGTGTTTCGTGATACTTCCCCTTTCGGCAAGTGTGCTTCCTCATCAAAAGCGGGTCTGGATTGCACTAGCGCCGCCACGCTTCCAGTCTTCTGGGTCGCCTTTGTGTACAGTCGGCAGCGACGGCCGGAATCTGGCCTGGTAATGTCGCACAGAATTGTGGCTGTGCTGACTGTTGGCCATGACAAATCAGCAAAGGTCACTTACACCAGACGATGCTCTGGAAACTATTTGTAGATGTCACTCCGTGCCAGTTATGTCAGCACATGCTGTCAGCCTGCATGGCTTGCTCTACTGCACCTTTCTGTAGGGCTACCACTGGTCTTACGACGACAAAGTAGGATGCACTTACACGTCGTTTCTCAGGCAGACATTCGTATGGCCAGAGAACATTCTATAGTACAAGTAATAGGTAGCTCGGTTGCATAGCATAGCAGAGCTTGTATAAGTACAACATAAAAATACAAGAGTTGACATATAAAACTCATAGTACATCATATGATAATCAAGGAATTGATGTATAAAACTCATAAAGATACATATGTTATAATTAAGACAAGAATTGACATGATACCATAAAGTACATTATAATTAAAAACACATGACACATTTCATGTGGACAATGCCGGAGGCACCCATAAACACACAGCCTGTCAGCAAGTTAGTGCTCTGGTTGAGGGAAGCGCAAAATGCAGACCGTCAAGCAACTGTGTCTGCATCAAATGCCAGAGTCATCCTGGCCGTACACCTCGACGGGCACGTACGAGTTCCAGGCGGCGCAAGTCTCGTTTCCGTGACCGTCAAGGAGCGCATTGTCCCAGTTGGCGATGGCGCCGCTGGTGAGGATGCCGTCCTTGGACTCGACAAACTGCATGGCCAGGCCCTCGCCGGTGTGCCACGCAATGTGGCAGTGCATCAGCCAGGTTCCCGGGTTGTCGAGCTGGAAGGCAATGGCCAGATAGCCCTCCGCGGGCAGGACAGCAACGTCACGGCACGAAGGGTTGTCCAGGTTGAAGGCGTCGGTGGTGCCGTCAAAGCCCGCGTACGCCTCCTGCGCGAGGATGAAAAAGTCGTGGCCGTGGAGGTGGATAGGGTGGTTGACGGGAATCGTGCTGGTGTCAATGACGAGCACCACCCACTCGTCGGGCGAGACACCATTCTGCGTGGCGTCAGAACGACACGGTCATGTTGGGTCCAGATGCGAGGATTCGTGACTTACACCGACCGACACCACGTTCTCCCCGGCAGCGTAGGAGGTGTTGCCCTCGACCACCTGCTTCAGAGTAGGGCTCTCCCAGTCACTAAGGCAGCGTCAACGGCCGATTCAAGTGCGCGGAAACACACTGGTTACAACGATTGCGGGGTGCTCTACTCACAGCCAGAGGGTGGAACCGTTCAGGGTCCAGGTAAAGTAGCCCGTGAAGGCAGTGGTCAGGCCGAGTTCCTCCGTGACAATGCTGGCGAGGCTGGTCACGTTGACGTTGAGGACCGGGACTAGATGGGCCTTGTCCTCGTCGTAGCAAGTGTCGCCAACGGTGTAGACATCCTCCGTTGTCGGGTCGGCCGTGCTGGCGGCGTCGTAGCGGAGGATGGCCGTGGCGTTGGCCGAGACGTCGCCGTTGTTGCCGATCGGACCGCAGTTGGTGTTCCAGCCGGCCCGGATCCAGTAGTTGTCGACGGCGGCATCGGCCGTGAAGACGATGTCGTAGCGCTGGCCGATGGCGACCTGGATGTGGCTCACAGTAAAGGGCTGGACGGGGACCAGGTCCGTGGCAATGACGGTAAAGTTGTGGCCGTCCATGTGGAAATCAAAGAAGCCGTCCACGGCCACGTTGAGGAGGCGCAGACGGTACGTCGTGCCCTGGGAGACGACCACCTCGTACTTGGCGCCGGAGACGGTGCCGTCGACGTCGACAAACGTGTTGGTGCCATTGAGGAGCGTGTTGTCGAGCGTGAAGCCCGAGCCGGGCGCGCGGCCCCAGAGCTCCATGATGGGCGTGTGCGACCAGTCCTGCAGGAAGAAGAGGCCGAGGTCCTCGTCGTAGTTGGCCGACGCCGGGCCGTGGACGACGAGGGGGCCGAAGACGCCCTCGGACACCTGGAAGGTGAAGTGGCTGTGGTACCAGGTGCTGCCGTACTGGTGGAGACGGAAGCTGTAGGTCATGCTGCCGCCCGGCACGATGGGGCACTGTGTGACGCCCGGCACGCCGTCCATCTCGGCGGTGTTGAGCTAGCGGATTCCGTGCCAGTGGACGGTCGTGCCGTTGTCCGGCAGGTTGTTGGTGACGTGGACGGTCAGCGTGTCGCCCCAGTCGGCGGTCAGGAGCGGGCCGGGCACGGTTCCGTTGAACGACTGGCACCTGCGGCGGACGCCGTCCGGCGCGCAGTCGACCTCCTCGACGGAGAGCCAGTACTCGCGGACCACGCCCGTGTCCGGGGTGTCCACGTAAAAGTTGGTGTGGATGTCGAAGCCATCGCGCCAGCAGTCCCGCGAGGAGGCCGTATTGGTGCAGGCCTCACGGGCAGCGAGGCCGACGGCAGGAAGAGCCGAGGCCGCGGCGAAGAGGGAGAGGGAAACGACGAGGCCAGAAGCAAGCCGAGCCATGACGAGTGTGCCGCTTCAGGAGGCCAGGCTGGTCAAGGGAGAGCCAACGGAGCGCGTGGCGGCTGAGATGAACGAAAGACTACAGCCAAGAGACAGGACTCCGAGGTCGATGAGAGATGCCAGAGAGGATGGATGGGCAGTCCAGGCGGCGCGCACGCCGAGTCTTATACTTGCCCGCGCTGAAGCTGCTGTCCAGGCGGCAGCCGCCTCGCCGGTACGTCGCATGCTCACGATCTCACCCGGACACCTCGCTTGCCCGGGCCTCTCCATCTGCAGAGTGCGGACTCGGGCCACGTCCAGGGGCCGACAGGAGCCTTGTGCCGGGTTTCTAAAGGACGCTCACATGCAGGAACATGTGCCAATATTTCTCATCACCGCTGCATCAACGCTTGGGACGTCGAAAGGTGTACTTGTATGCACGATGGGATTGCAACGTCGACCGGCTGGTACCACGCAAAGCGGACTGTCCACGGTGGGGGACGGCAGGTCGGAGCACGAGTGCAGATGAGCAACAGGAACAAAGGACTCTGTATTGCAAAGTAAGAAGCACGGCGGCCCGGTCAGCACCGGTCGGTAGGTTTGTTTGTGGGTATGAAAGTATAGACAACCAGTCTACTGAAGCTGCAGACAGCCTTCTGGTGCAACGTGGGAGTCCCTTGCACGGGTGTTTGCAGAGAAGAAATCAAACGAGATACTTGTTGTGGCCAGACTATACTGCATTGCACTTGTCTGCTAGGCATAACGCAAATTGTCTAATGTGAGCCGTGCTAACAATTCGGCGCCTCATGACAGACTGTCCTGGTGCACTGGTTCTGCTTACCGGCTGCGATTCATTGCACGAGAAAGAGACTCCTATTCAATCACAGCATATCTCTTGCACTCTTGCCAAAGACAATAAGCTTTCTTGGCCTAGCCTCTGATGCTAGAAAGAATAAGCATACTCATAAAAGTTTATCGAAACAGAGTGCCGCTAGTCTTGTGTTGTACTCCAAGGCCTGTCATGGAGTCAAAGCAGGAGATGACGCGTACGCAGTAACTGTATCTGAGGTGCCTGACTGCCCCATTGCATATCATGTGCCGGCCACCGGGATCCAGCCGGAATGCCGGGCGTACGAGTACAACGTACGGAGCACGTTGTGTGTGGGTGCACAAGTACAAGTACGTGGGAAGCGTGTCGGCACGTAGCAGCGGGAAAGGCCTGTGCAGGAGATTAGCGCTGCCTGCCGCGCATCGCAACGACAAGTACCGTCGATGCGACGCTGCCGCGCTGAGCTGACGCAGCTCAAGGCACGGGTTATCGCGCTTGGCGGCTACCGCAGCGAGCTCTGGCCCGTGGTCAGGCCACCGATGAAGGGACACTGCCACTGTCTGACCCTTTAGGAGCCCGATCGACATCAACGTACGAGCTGTGCACCTGTACGGAGTCCTGACGCGATGATCTGGGCCAGAGGCAGTTGGGTTCCCGCTCTGTATGAGGCAGCCAAACAATCGTGTTTCGTTTTGTTCACGACCGGTAATGCGAATGGCAACAGTACAAAGTACTTGTAGTTATCAGTTTTAGATGGGGGCCCTTAGATCGTACACGGCCGTAATTGTACTGTAGCAGGAACATATTCGAGGCTGTGAACACTATCGCAGCTTACGAAGCAAGGTGGCAGCTCTAGCACACCCATTCCTGTGCGTATCACAGAGTATCACAGAGACTACGGAGTATTGGTACCCGCTACTACATACGGAGTACAGGGAGAAGAGCCAGGGTCCGCAAAGTTTTCGTATTACAGAGAAAGGAGAGCAGGTCGAAGCGCAGAGCAGTGGAGTTGTAAAGGCCCCATGGCTGCTCCCGTCTGAGACACGGCACAAATAAGAAGTACCGTAGAGCGGAGTAGGAATACTCTGGACGGAGTCATGTCTCGAGATACTTTCAACTCCCTGTCGTACGAGTACGGAGTACGCCATGCGGATGGTTACGTGTGCATTGCAAGTAGCTAGTTTGCGAGTGCGAAAGAGTTAAGCTTGCCTACGAGTATGGCAATTCATAGTATCCATAATCGCCAGCCGCCAGTCCTCATAAGAAGACTTTGGTACTCCGGAGAGTAGTATCAAGTCCACACTGGTCCACCTTCAATGAAGGCGTAAGTGGTGAACGGCCTAGGCCGCGTCATGGATGCTTGAAGATAGCCTGCCGGGCTGGATCTGTTCTGCGATGACGTCAGTTGTAGCAAGGATTTGCCGTTGCTGCTGTCTCGTGATTGTGGAATGCAAACCCGATGCTACACAACCCCAACAAATAAAGAATGCACAGTGATGCTAAACAATGCCCCAGCAACAACTCTCACGCACAGCAAGCTTGCGTAGCAACGAGCTACCGGATTCGTATGGACTCGGCAAGGCAGCCAATAATGCGTTTATGGCCGGTTTATCGTCATCGTTCGTTGTCGAGTCTACTCACAGAACGGCAGGGATGTGCGTGAGCCCACTGCCAACCCGTGTAATTAGAAAGCCCTGCCTCGTATTGTCGGCTGGTCAGGTGAGACTGTGTAGGCCTCTTGGCGACAAGTGTAGACACAGACCCAGCATGAGCTCAGCTCCTACTGCTCGTGTTCGTGGGTCCGGTACTTTGTCAATACGGAAAGTGGAACGTAGTAAGCGAGCAGAACGGTACTTATTCGTATTAGAGGTGGTCCTTGACCCGACTTAGCGTAAGATCAAGCGCTACGAAGGCGCGGGAGAGCGGCGGCTTCTCTGATTTCCACGTTTTTGCTGGTCTACTAGGATTCGGAGGATATAGAGATAACAGCAATCTCTATTATAAAGACAATCCTCCGAATAAGTCTATGCAGACGCACAGCGTTTACTTGAGATTGAATAGTCCACATTTTCGCAAGGTAAACACTTCTTCTCAATGAGACCGCCGTGAGGAAACAAAGTAAACAAACAACGCCGCGTCTCTGGTGTACGCCAGGTAAATTACTCCGTAGAAAAGAAACACAAACACAAACATTGTCTCGAGTGCCGTCCACGTGATCACCAAGGAAAGCCTATTTTTAGCGAGAATGCTTACATAACGGTCAAGCCACACTCTGTGGCTCCATATTTCGTATTTCAGGGGCTGAGGCCCTGGCGATTCGCAAACCCTCGTTTGCCTGCAAAACCACTTCATCCTCTGGCCAACCCCGGCCAGCCCCGATCGCCCTGAACGTTTCGCCTTTCGCCTCTCGCTGCGCCTGCTCCGATCGAGTCAAGCATCGCCGCCCATCCGCACACCGAGCCTCACGACGACGGCGGCCGACACGCGCGCGAGCATCTACCCGGCGCCGGCCTCGACTTCTGTGTTCCGATATCACTCCGATATCCTCTTTCGACGAGCGACTCTTGACGCGCCGCGGCCTCGGGCCACTGCTCCGTTTCGCATTTCGCATTTCGCATCCGCATTGCGCCGGCCGCCGTGGACGTCTCTGTCGCGGGCCTCGCGCGTATCCGAGGACGGGCGCCGACACCCCATCTCGACGGCCCTTCTCTCTCTTTCTCTTTCTCTTCTCGCTTCTCGCTTCTCGCTTCCGGCTGCCGCATGCCAGGCGCAGCGCCGCCTGCCAGCTAGCCCGACCCGTATCCGCTCGGCTCTCGCCTTTGCGACACCGGCCCAGCGGCCGAGCTGCTTGCCGCCACAGCTCCGGGCCCGATGCAGCGCCAGATCCAGCGCCGGTCGCCCGGCTCCGATCACGGTCCCGGACCCATGTCCAACATACCGCCGCGCGCCATGGGACCGCCGCCGCCGCCCGGCGTGGGGATCGCCGGTCCCGTTGCGTCGCGGCCGTCCAACGCGTCCAACCGCTCCGCGGGCGGCGGCAGTGCGCGACGACCGAATGTGAGTACGGCTTCTGCCTCTTCGGCTCGGATGTCCTGCATGCCCTTCTACCTTCCTTTCCTTCCGTGGCTAACGACGCAGACGTCATCCGGCGGATCCAGCGCCAATGTGCCGCTCTCCCAGATCGAAAAGAGCGTCACCCACCTCCTCGTGGCGACAAAACAGCTGCTGGAGACGCTGACGCAATGGTCGCGCGGACAGGCGACGGACACGCAGGTGTCGGACGTCTACGTGCGGCTGGGCTATGAATTCAACATGGCGTGCCGCGCCTTCACGGCCATCAACGTCGACACGTCCGACCTCGGAAACGTACCGGAGCTTCTGCGCAACATCCTGGAGGCAACGCTGAGCCAGGAGGCCAACAGCGAGAGCCTGGAGAAGTACCTGCCGCGCATTCGCGACATCATCATCAACCTGCTGCACGGCCTCAAGCGGAAGCAGCAGAAGCTGCGCCACAAGCAAGCCCGCGAGCGCGACAGCACCATGTCGACGGGCTCCAGCGACCCGAACGTGGACCGCACAGCAAGCGTGAGCACGACAGCCAGCGTCGGGTCCGGCCTGGCGCATCTGCTCGGCGACGGCGGCCTGGAGAACGGCTACGGCGGCGAGTCCCAGCAGCAACAGCAGCAACAGCAGCAACAGCAGCAGCAGCAACACCAACAGTCACCACCACAGCAGCAGCCACCACAGCCAGCGATCCCGCCGAGCCGCGAAGAGTCGACGCGCAGCAGCGCATCGCCGGGCCGGCGCCTTGTTCCCCCACGGGAGCCACCGTCGCAGGCCGCCGCCGGCCCGGACCAGGCGAGCCCCGCGAGCTCGGCGATGCAGAACGTGCCGTCTCTGCCTCGGTCGTATCCCGGCGACGACAGCAGTGCGAGCCGGGGGCCGGCGAGCGCGCCGAACGCCGAGCTCAACATTGACGCATTCCCGCCGCCACCGCCGCCCAAGTCACAGCAAAGCGCGCTGATGGCTCTGCAGCGGAACGGCGACCACCTGGAGCGGCGGGCGTCCCGGCGGTACTCGCAGTACCAGATACAGAAGCACCTGGGCAGCTTCTCGACGGGCGTGCCGATGCTGCCCACGCAGAACTCGCCGATCCCGAACCGCGGGCGCGGCGAGGTGCGCGAGTCGCTGCGGGCCGTACAGGTGCGCGAACACACGCGGAGCCACCGCAGCGGGTCGTCGGTCTCGCGCAACGGGCTGGACACGTCGCCGATGCGCGTCCCGAGTAGCGTGGTGGAGGAGCGCGTGGACGGGGCCGACGAGAAGGAGGCCGCCCCCCCCCATACCATGAACGGCGTGCCGGCACGGCCACACGACGGTCCGGCAGCGCGGATGTCCGAGGACCGGCACATACAGCCCAGCGCGACGCTGAACGGGCCGCCGGGCGACCTGATGCCGGCGATGCCGCTGCCGGGCGGCGACGAGGTGCGCCGGCGCGAGTCGCGCAAGGCGAGCGTGAGCAGCGGCAGCGGAGCGCGGGAGGCGGGCCGGCGCGGCAGCAGCGTCGGCGCGGCGAAGGAGGTGCGGACGCCGGCGCGGGCGCGGGCGCCGTCGGTGGTGGCGGCGCCGCAGCCGTCGTCGCCGGCGCGGGTGCCGGCCTCGCCGCCGTCGCCGCCGTCGGCGGCGGCGGCGCCCAAGGAGCTGACGCTGTTTCTGCAGTACAAGTCCAAGGTGAAAAAGTACGTGCTGCCCGAGGGCTACAGCGAGCTGACGATCGGGCGGCTGCAGCTGGCGTTTATCGAAAAGTTCTCGTGGAACACGCAGCAGAACGGCTCGGACCTGCCGGAGATCTACATCCAGGACCCGGTGTCGGGGGTGCGGCATGAGCTGGAGGAGCTGGCGGACATCAAGGACCGGACGGTGCTGGTGCTCAACGTGGAGGCGCTGGACGAGGTGAAGCGGCACATTGACGAGGGGCTGGGGACGATCAAGTCGATGATGCAGCAGGTGAAGCAGAATGTGGACGAGCAGAGCGCGGCGCTGCAGCGGGTGTCGGACCGGCAGCAGGAGTCGGCCAAGGAGATTGCGCGGCTGGCGGCGGCGCCGGTGCAGCCGATGACGCCGCCGGCGGACTCGCCGCGGCTGGGCAGCAGCGGCGGCGTGCCGTCGACGGCGGGGCCGGGCTCGAGCTCGGGCTCGGTGTCGGGGCGCGGCCCGCGCTTCTCGAGCCAGCAGAGCCAGCAGATGGCCGAGGTCAAGGGGCTGCGCCGCGACCTGGCGGTGCTGCGGCAGACGTACTCGAACTTCCAGTCGGACATGGCGAGCTCGATGACGGCGGTGCGCAACAAGGCGCTCAACGTGCAGGCGGCGGCGGCGGCGGCGGTGATCCCGGACGTGGAGGGCGGCGGCGGGCAGGCGATGGTGGCGGCGGGCCGCAAGAAGCTCAACGCGGAGTCGGACCGGCTGGTGACCAAGGTGGACGACCTGCAGGACCTGGTGGAGGACCTGCGCAAGGACGTGGTGCACCGGGGCGTGCGGCCGCTGCCGCGGCAGCTGGAGTCGGTGACCAAGGACATTACGCAGCTGGCCAAGGACCTGACGAAGATGGAGGAGACGATGAAGCGCGAGAAGCCGGTGTGGACGAAGATCTGGGAGAAGGCGCTGGAGGAGGTGTGCAAGGGGCGGGACGAGCTGCAGCTGGCGGAGGACCTGCTGGTGGACCTGCAGGACGACCTGGAGAAGGCGTCCGAGACGTTTGCGCTGGTGGAGCAGGCGACCAAGGAGCAGATGAAGGACTCGGGCGCGGCGGGCGGGCCGGGCGGGCCGGGCGGCAGTCCCGGCGACGGCGACGGCGCGGACTCGCTCATCGCGCGGCAGATCTCGCGCGGCCTGCGCAGCATCGGCGAGCGGTCGCAGAGCTCGGACCCGAGCGCGGCCAAGGAGGGCGTGCTCGGGGAGGTGCGGGCGCTGCAGCCGAACCACGCGAACCGGCTGGAGGCGATCGAGCGGGCGGAGAAGCTGCGGCAGAAGGAGCTGGCCAGCCGCAGCGTGAACCCGCTGATGAAGGAGCTGACCGACTTTGTGGAGGAGGGCCGGCTGAAGAAGTCGGGCGGGTTCGAGGAGGTGGAGCGGGCGCGGCGGGCCAAGGACGACCAGATCCGGCGCGAGGTGTGGGAGCGGCAGAACGGGATCCTGTTTGACGAGGAGTTTGGGGAGGAGGGCGAGGAGGGCGAGGGCGAGGAGGGCGAGTATGAGGGTGAGGAGGGCGAGGGCGAGATGGAGAGCGAGTTCGCGGGCGAGCTGGAGGAGGAGCTGGAGGAGGAGCTGGAGGAGGAGCTGGAGGGCGAGCTGGAGGGCGAGCGCGAGGACGAGCTCGACGAGGGCCCGAGCGAGCTGCAGAGCGAGCTGGGGGGCAGCGAGCTGGGGGCCCCGAGCGAGGTGGACGCGGCCGAGCGGGCCGAGAGAGCCGAGCGAGCGGCATAGTGGCGACGTCGACGGTGAGCACGGATATACCCCGGAACCGTGTGGCAGCCTCTGGCGTGGCGGGGATGTCGACGGGACCTCTGCTCTGATTGGCGTGTTTGATTCTGGCTTGGCTTGGGCGTGTTGGCTGCGGACTGGGTGACCGGCATTGCGACGAGACGACTGAGCGCTGTTTGTTTGATTTATACTTGCGTTGGATATTACGACACGGTTTACGAGACACGGCGAGGTGACGGTGTGTGTGCGTGAGTGAGTGAGTGTGAGTGTGAGTGAGTGTGAGTGTGAGTGTGAGTTGTGAATTGTGTGGGAGTTGTGACGGATTGAGTGTAAGCTGTAAGTGTGTTTAGAGTTGAGTTGTATGAGACTGAAATTGTGATTGTGTATAGTGTATGTAAGTGGCTGTACGTAAGCTGTATGGTAAGTTGCATATGCGTATTGTATATGAATGCTGCATGTGAGTGTTGTATAAATGCGGTATAGAATGATGTATCTGTATGTGAATTCCGCATAAATGCTATAGGAAAGTTGTGCTGTATAGAATGAAGTTGTAGGCGTAAATTGAAAAAGTTATTGTATTGCAAGGTGGCCGTGTGACTCCAGCATCACACACTCACCCCATCACCTCGTAGACGTGCTCCTCCCAGGCCGCCATGAGGGCGCGGACCTCGGCGTCCGCGACGGGCAGGATGTTGGCGAAGAAGACGGCGAAGAAGCCGCGCCGGCGGTCGACGAGCCAGGAGAGGTTGAGGGCGCCGCCCCAGAGCGTCGTGCCTGGCGAGCGGCCGGGCGTCCGCGCGGCGTCGGCGCTGGCCGGGCCGGGATCCACGACGACGAGCCCGCCGAAGCCCCAGTCGTACGTGGCCGGCGGCACGACGCCGACGACCCACTCGGGGCGTGCCGTGGCCGCCGCCAGGCCGGCCCGAGCGGCCGGCGCCAGCTGGCCCGTGAAGAGCTGCTCGGCGCGCGGCGGCGGCAGCAGCCTGCCGTCGGCGCAGAGCAGCGACCGCAGCACGGCCGCGTAGGAGGCGGCGTCGCCGTAGAGGCCCTGGCCGCCGAGCGCCGCCGGCACGGGAAAGCGGTGGAACGGCGAGGGCGCGTCGACGACCGCGGCGCCGGGCGCCGGCCGCACCGGCAGCGACGGCAGCAGCCGGGCGAGCACGTCGGCGTGGCGGTCGGGGTGGAACGTGAGCGCGCCGGCGGCGAGGCCCAGCGGCGCCAGCACGCCGTCGACGAGCTGCGCCTCGAGGTCGCGGCCGACGACGCGCTCCAGCAGCAGGCCCGCCCAGTCGTGCCCGGCGCCGTAGGCCCAGCCGGCGCCGGGGTCGAACAGCAGCGGCGTGCCAAAGAGCGCCGGCACGGAGCGGTCCGCGGCCGCCGGCGCGCCGCCCGCGTGCGCCGCCTGCCAGGCCCGCAGCGCCGGCGACACGCTCGCGTAGCCGACGCCGGACGCGTGCGTCAGCAGCAGACGCAGCGTGATGGCGGCGACGCGCGGC
The DNA here is from genome assembly GCA_002778075.1 of Grosmannia penicillata. Taxonomy (NCBI): domain Eukaryota; kingdom Fungi; phylum Ascomycota; class Sordariomycetes; order Ophiostomatales; family Ophiostomataceae; genus Grosmannia; species Grosmannia penicillata. The sequence continues at coordinate 335,781 of PCDK01000018.1, read as the reverse complement.
ACGAGGGCCGGGGCGCCGGTCGCCGCGCCGGCCTGGCCGGGCGTGCCCGCCTGCGCCGGCGACATCACCGGCAGCGCGGCCAGCTCCGGCAGCACGGCGGCCACGTCGGCGTCCAGATCCATAAGGCCGCGCTCCACGGCCTGTAGCACGAGCACGGCCGTCACCAGCTTCGTCATGGACATGAGCGTGAAGACGGCGTCCGGCCGCAGATCTGCGGCGCCGTCCCGCGCCGACTCGGCGCCCACGGTGCGCTCGTAGAGCGTGTTGCCTGTTGGTCAGCAGCAGACAGCCAGGGGAGCGTGCGGCGAACGGTACCATGGCGGTCCTCGGCGAAGAGCACGACGCCCGGGACGACGCGGTCGGCGACGGCGCGCGCGATGAGCGCGTCCAAGTCCATGACGTGATTAGTAAGCAGAAGAACACAAGATGGAAAGCACCGACGAGGGAAGAACAGCAAGCAAAGCCGACGCAACGGAACGAGAAGCAAACAACGCAAAGCAAAGACAGCAAGCAAAAGAGCCGCAAGGACAGCAAGCAGAAGCACCGCACGGCAGCATAACTGCCGGCATACCGCTTCTACTGCCGATGTGCCGCGTGCGGGGACACATTAGTCAGGCGACATCAGATCCAAGAATGCTGTCTATTTCCGATAATACTCCGTGTCCAAAGCCGTCGTCAGCCGCCAATCGCATCCACGGGCCCTCTAAAATCATACGCTGTCCATTGCCGGATGGCCCACCGTCCATCTCCGTTCCGCCGCGCTACCGGTACCGGTACTCGCCCCGGCTCCGCGGATCGTACTGTCCCGGCTCCGCGCCGTCATAGCCCGGCGCATACCGCCCGTCGCGCGGTCCAGGGCCCGGCTGTCCCAGGGGCCCGCCCGGTCCTCCCGCGCCCGGCACCGGACTCGGCCCGCCCGGCCCGCCCGGCCCGCCCGATCTGTACTGTCCGTAGCCCGGCCCGCCTGGCCCGACCGGCTCGACCGCTCGCGCCACCGGCGACGGCTGGTACCGCCCGTTGTAGGACGCCGTGTGCTGGTGCTGGGCGTGCTGCGGGTGCGGCTGCGTCTGGGCGTGCTGCGCATGCTGCTGCTGCTGCTGCTGCTGCTGGGCATGCATGTGCTGGGCATGCACGTGCTGGGCGTGCTGCATGGGCTGCTGGTGCTGGGCGTGCTGGGCGTGCTGGGCGTGCTGCGCTTGCTGGACGTGCTGGACGTGCTGGACGTGCTGCGCGTGCTGTACATGCTGCGGGTGTTGCATATGCTGCGGCGGCGGCTGCTGCTGCATGTGCTGCGCGTGCTGTGCGTGCTGCATGTGCGCTGGCTGCTGCATGTGCTGAGCGTGCTGCTGCATGTGTGTCGGCGGCGGCTGCATGCGCGAATCGCGCATTTCCCGCAGATCACGGCCGTCGCGGCCGTCGCGGCCGTCGCGGCCATCGCGGCCATCGCGCGGGTCGCGCGGATCGCGTGGATCGCGTGGATCGCGTGGATCCGCCCGGAGGTCGGCCCGCATCTCTCGCACGTCGCGGTCCCGGAGCTCGCGCACTTCCCGCGGATCCCGCGCGTCGTACCGGTCATCGCGCACCTGCGCGTACGCCTGCATCGGCCCCGGCGGCCCCGGCGGCCCCTGCCCTTGTCCCTGTCCCTGCCACGCCGTCTCGCGTCCGCCACCCGCGATGCTCGTCGTGTTCGTCGCATCGCGGCGACCGCCGTAGTCGCCGTACTCGTACTGCGGCGGCGGCTGTCCGTACCCGTAGCCGTGCCCGGGTCCGGCGCCCGCGCCGCCTGGCGGCCCTTGCGAGGGCGGCTGCGCTGCCGGCGGCGGCTGCCCATACGCCTGGCTCGGCGGCTGCACTGGACCGCCCTGGCCGCCGCTGGGCCCGCTGCTCGCGGCCGGCCCGGACGGCGGGCCTTGTCCTTGTCCTGGTCCGGGCCCGGACGCCCCCGGCGGGCCGTAGCTGTTGCGGCTGTAGTACTCCCGCTCGCCCGCGTCCACGGGCGACATCATGTTGGCGCGCGACGGGATCCCCATGCCGCCCATGCCGGCGCTGTGCACCACCGGCGACCCGTGGCCCGCCGCCGCGTACGGCTTGAGCGCCGACATGCCCTGCGGCACCGGCGTCGCCACGCTGCGCGCGTACGGCGAGTACGTCGCGTCCATGCGCCGCGGCGGCGCGCCCGCCGGGCCTGCGCTGCCGGGCGTCGGCGTGGTCGAGGGTCCGGGTCCGGGTCCGGGTCCCACCGACGACAGCGGACCCGGCCCCGGCGGCGGCGGCGTCGACGACGACTGCCGCGCCAGCACATCGTTGATCCGCTTGGGCGCCGCCGCCAGCGCGCCCGCCGGTGTCGGCGTCGATGTCGGCGGCGGCGTCCGTGCTGGCCCGGCGTCGTCGTTGAGCAGTGCCATGAGGTTCGACGTCTTACGCGGCTCTGCGCTCGGCCGCGGCGTCAGACTGCGCGCCGGACCCTGGACCGGACCCTGGACCGGACCCTGGCCCGGACCCTGGCCCGGACCCGGGCTGCCCATCGACGAGCCCATCATCAGCTGCGGCGCCACGGATTCCGTCAGCAGGCTGCGCACCGGCGGCCCGTGCTGCACGATCGCGCCGCCCGCGCCGCCGTGCGACACCGACCCGTGCGGGCTGTGGCCGGCGTGTCCGTGCGACGGGTGGCCGTGGCCGAGACCGTGGCCGACCGCGTGCTGCGGCGGCTGCCCGTGGTGGTGCGCCGGCATGTTGTGCGGGCTCATGCCGAGACTCTGGCTGTGGCTGTGGCTGTGGCTGCGATTGTGGCTCAGGCTGCGATTGTGGCTGTGGCTCGGCACGTGGCCCGGCGCATGCTGCCCGACGCCGGGCCCGTATGCCAGCGCGCCTGACGCCGCGCGCAGCGGCGTGCCACGGCTGCCACCGAAGCCGTCGTAGTGCTCGGGGTCCTGCTTGAGCCGCGCCGCCGGCGGCCCGGACGTCGGCACCGGTCCCACCGGCGGCCCATGGCCATGCCCCGGCCCTGGTCCCGGCCCCGGTCCCGGCCCCGGTGCTTCCTCGCGCTGCTGCAGCTCGGCCCGTTGGCGCGCTGCCATATTCTGCAGCCGCTTGTCAATGTCGGGGTCGGTCCAGGCGGCGGAGCGGGGACCGCCCGCCTCCGGCCGCGTCGGCGGCGACAGCGTGCGCTCGGACGCCGGCATGCGCATGTACAGCGGCTGCGACGGCGGCTGCGTCGGCGGTGCGAGTGTGAGGGGATGCGTCTGCGACGGCGGCTGTGGTGGCGCGGGCGCGGGTGTCGGCACCGGCGTCATGGTCGGCGCCGCCTGCCGACCGCCCGCCTTAGCCAGCGGCGTCCCGGCCGGCGATCGGTTCCCGGACGGCGTCGCCGCGCCGGCCGACTTGGTCTTGGCGCTGGCCTTGGCCGTCTTGCTGGGCAGCGTCGGCGCCACGTGCGCCGGCTGCAGGTGGTGCAGCGAGCCGTGGGCGCCGTGGGCGGGTCCGTGGGCGGGCCCGTGGGCGGGCCCGTGGCTCAGCCGGTGTCCCTGGTGCGGCAGCGGCGGCGCCGGCGGCGGCGCCTGCGCAATGGCCACGGGCGTGTGCAGGCGTGGGTAGAGCGGCATCGGCGCCTCGAGCTTGACGTCCTCGGGGTCCTGCTTGGGCACCGGCACCGGCGTCATCGGCGCCGACGCCGTCGCCGCGGCCAGTGTCCGCGGCACGGCGGCGGCGACGAGCGTCGGCGTCGACGTCGGCCCGGCCGCCGAGGACGTCGGCGCCGAGCTGCTGCTGCCCGCCGCACTGCCCGTGCCCGTCGCCTCCGGCCGCTTCCGCGGCGGCGGCGGCGGCGGCGGCAGCGGCTCGTTGCGCGCCGCCTTGGCGTCGGCCTCGGCGGCGATGCGCTGCCACTCGGCCTTCTTCTCGTGCTTCTGGCGCACAAAGTAGTTTTTGACCTGCCCGGTTAGCATCGCCGCGCGCGCGAGGTCTGCGGGCACCACTTACCATGACCGTCGTCTTCGTCTGCATGTGCTGCGCGATCGCATTCCAGTCCGTCCCAAACGACGCCAGCAGCAGCGGGAAGTCGGTACACTCCGACACGCTCCAGTAGCTCGACGTCGGCTGCGTCGCCGGCGTCGGCCGGAACCGCTCCGGCCCGCTGTGCCCGGCGTCAAAGTTGGAGATGCCGATCTGCAGCGGCGGCGGCGGCTCGCCGCTGATCGTCGGCGGCGCCAGGCCCGTCGTGCCGTGCGGTCCCGCCGGCCCCATCGCGCCCAGCGACGGCATCGGCGTCATCGAGCCGATTGTCGGCATGCTGAGGCCGCTGAGCGTCGGCGCGTGCAGCCGGCCGCCTAGCGCGCTGCCGCCCGTCGAAAACACGCCGCCGCTGCTCGCGCCGCCCGGCACCGGCACCGGCACCGGGCTGTTGTACCGCGACGGTGGGCCCGACACCGGAGCGCCGCCCGCGCTGCCGTCCTTGCGGTGCGCAGCGTGCGCCGCCGCCGGCTTCTGCTGCAGCACCGGCATCTGCATGCCCTGCATCGCCTGGATCGGCATGCCCGGCTGCCCATGGTGGCCGTGGGGCAGCCCGCCGCCGCCCGGCCCGCCCGGCCCGCCCGCACCCGCCATGCCCGCCGCCTGCTGCTCCGACGTCGGCCGTGGACTGCCCTGCACGCGCGAGTTCGACCGCGACCGTGCCGCCTTGCTGCCCGCGCCCGACGTCGGCGCCAGATTCGGGTGCGGCACCTTGGTGTGCTTGCCGTCCTTGTCCTTGCCGTCCTTGCCGTCCTTGGGCTCCTTGGGCTCTTTGGGCTCCTTGGACTCCTTGGGCTCGCCGGCCTTGCCGTCCTTGTCCTTGGCCGGGCGTCGCCGGTTGCGCCGTCCGTCCGTCTTCTCGGTGCCGTCCGCATTGGTCCGGCCGCGGCGGTTCGCGCTCGTGGCCGCGCCATCCGAGTCGGGCGTCGTGCTCGCTGTCGCTGCTGTCGCCGTCGCCGCCGTCGCCGCTGCCGCTGCCGCTGCCTCGAAGCCCCAGGTCGGCGCCGCCGCCCGCCGTGGCCGCCGCCGCTCGCCGTTCTCGCCCGTCTCGGCCGCCGCCGCCGCCGCCGCCTCGTCGAGCTCCGTCTCGCCGAGCTCCGACACCAGCGCGCTCGACCGCTGCTTGGCCCGCGCCTTCTTGCGCCGCCGCGGCTGCTTCTTGAGCTTCTCCTTGAGGTGCAGCACCCGCTTGACGCTGTAGTAGTACTGGATGCATGCGTGGAAGTCCCGCGTCCGCACCTGCTCCGCGATCCGTCCCCACTGCTTCGGGAACTCGAGGTAGGCCTTTTCAAACTGCTCCGCCTCCTCCGCCGTGAAGTTGACCAGCGGCGGCAGCACCTGCCACGCCGCCACCATCTTCTCGGGCGCCAGCGCCCCCGACCGGTCGATGAACAGCTGCTGCACGCGCGCCGTGTCCGTCCAGAACATCTCCGGGATCTCCGCCTCCTTCTCGCTGCGGTACCGCTCCTGCTGCGCCCGCAGCTCCCGCTCTTTGCGCTCGTCCTCCTCGCGCATCGACGCCTGCAGCACCCGCTCCAGGTCGCGCTCCGTCGCAAACCGCCGCCCCGAGCCCCGGCCTTCCGGCTTCGTCTCCGGCACCGGCGGCGTCGGCGTGCTCGACTCCAGCGTGCCCGAGCCGCCGAGGTACTTCTCCCGGCTCCGCGTCGCCACCGGGTCGTCCGACCGCGTAAACGCCAGATACGCGTCGTAGTTGGCACGGTACTCGTCCTGCTTGCGGTGCTGGTCCGCCACGAGTGCCTCGTCCTCGTCCCGCAGGTGCTGCGCAATGAACGCTGTCACACCCGCCAGCGGCGCCTCGTCGTCAAAGAAGTGCGGGTCCTTGTCCCACGCCTGCAGCTCCAGCTCGGGCAGGTCCTCGATCGGCGGCGTCTGCGAGTACACCCGCACCGACTCCAGCGGCACGTTTTCCATCTCCTCAATCTCGGTCGCATTGTCGTCGTCGTCGTCTTGCTCCGGCGTCGCACTCGAACCGCGAGATCCGTGTGTCGTCGGGTCGAGCGGCGGCGGCGACTCTGTTGCAGTCTTGACGTCGTCGAACTGGCTGCCCGTGGCCGCCTCTAGATTGTCACTCACGCGCGGCACCGTCGGCGAGACGTCCTGCATATACGTGTTACCGTGGTCGGCTGCATTGGAGACATCCTCCGTGGTAGGAGTAGAGCTGGCCCTAGCCGCCGCGTCAGGCACGGCCGAAGCAAGCGAAAGCGCGCTCGTCAATGGCTCCTCTTTCACTCTCGGCGCATCGGCCTGGACTGTGGTAGTCGGCGCTTGTGTCGTTGATGTTGTTGGCGTCGGTGCCGTATCGATGTCCATGGGATCTGCGTGCACGTCACTGCTCTGTTCGCCGCCCGGCAGGGACACCCGTTTACGCTTCAGTGCCACTGCCGTCCCAGCCGCTGACTCTGGGGCGGCTTCTGCATCTCTCGCAGCGACTGGCGCAGCAGCAGCAGCTGTTGCAGCGGTACCAGCTGTAGCAGCCGTGGCAGCAGCAGCCGCAGCCACACTGGCCTTGCGTGCCAGCTCGGCTTCTGTGGCCAGCGAACCGACGAGACTCGCAAAGTCCAGCGGCGTCTCGATCATCTCCAGGGCCAGCATCGACTCCACAAGGCCCGCGCGGATCAGCCCTTCCCGCGGCAGTGGTTCGGCCTCCGCTTCCAGTTTCTTGATCTCAGCCGAGGCAGTCTCTATCTGCGAGGCAAAGTAATCATTCATATCTTCATCGTCGGAGTCGGAGGTGCGGTCGGGCGCTTCCGGACTAGAGGCTCCGCGCCGCAGCGAGATCATGAGTGTCGAGACGGCCTGGGTAGGCGTCGCCGCCTCTTTGGCTGACTCCCGTTCGCCGGCCGTCGTCACGCTTTCACTCTTCTTGGCCGGAGCAGCTGGCAAAGTCGGGTTGCCGTCTGGTTTGTCTGATCTGTCGGGCAGATCGGCGGCTTTTCCGCTGTCTGGCACAGTCGGCGCAGGAGCCTGAGCCTTGGCCGGCTGTGTGTCGGCCATTTTCGTCCCAACCTCTACAGCTGAAAGGTCTTTTGGACGCGTGGACTCGGACGGCTGGGCCTCCTTCTCCTTGTGCAACAGTTTTGCTGCTGCTTCCGACTTGGATTTTGCGACAGGTTCGGCCACTTCCTTGGCTTTTGTGTCCGTCATTGATTTCGGCGCGACAACGGCTTTCGCTCTCGTAGCCTTGTCGATCTCCGCCGCCCTGTCCGCGTTTTTGAAGGGCCGGGCTGTTGGCGCTACTTTGTCCTTCTCCCTTGGAGACTCTTTCGGCAATTGCCCGCGCTCTTCCGTAATTTCGCCTGGCTCGCTGCGGCTGTGGATGTTGGTCACGACACCGTCCATGTGCGGCTCGGACTTGGCACTGCTGCTGCCTGGCCGCCGGCTGGCGTCGAAAGACCGCTCTGAAGCAGCAGAGGCTGGCTGCGAGGAAAGCAACGGTCGCGCGGTGTCCGTTCGGATGGGCTCGGACGGGGTCTTGCCGCCTGTCCAGGCGGCGCCAATGTTGCTGTTGACCCACTGCTTGCTCGACGGGCGCGGCACTTTCGGTGGCAGTTGCTGCGACCGCGGTCCGGTCGGAATAGACGCCATGCTCGGCATGTTCGAAATGCCAGCGCCAGCGTCCGATGCGGCTGTCCTCACAGACATGGCCGACTCCGAGACCGTCGGGCTCTGTAGCGTCGAGGGGCCCTGTGACCCGGCTGGCGCCGACAAAGCTGGCTGGGCGGCCGGTGCTGATGGTGCCGTCAATATCGAGGCCGCCCTGGGTCCCAGAGGCTGCATCTCGGAGTAGGACGGCTGTCTAGTCGGCACAGAGCCGAACGCGGGCGCAGACGGCGCCACGGGTGGCGGCGAGGGTGGTGGTGGAGCGGGATCGCGCGGGAGAGAGCTGCGGTCGGCGGGCTTGGACCACGCCGGTGCCTCGCGGGCGGCGCGCTCATCACGGAGATCGCGCGGGTCCCTCTGATCCCGCGGATCCCGCATATCCCGCGGCCGCATCAGGTCGTTCTCCATGGTGTAGCGGTTGGCCACAACGTCGCGGTCATCGCGCTCGTTGCGATCGCCGCGGTCGATGCGGTTCCAGCGGCCATCCTGCGAGCGGCTCCGCTGGTGGCGCATGTCGATGGCGCGGTCGCCCGGACGGTCACCCGGACGGTCGCCCGGACGATCGCCGCGGTCGCCGCGGTCGCTGCGATCGTCGTAGATGCTAGCCGCGCGGCCGCCACGGCCTCGTTCCCACTCGCCGAGTCCGGGCCGTCCGCGGCCAGCGGCCACGGGACGGCCACGGGGAGCGGGCGCGCCGCGGTAAGCCTGGTTGAAGGCGGTGTCGGACGAGGCGGACCCGGCCGACGGCGGACCGTCGCGCGATCCCCGCCGTGGCCGGTCGATGATGTCGGGCCCCAGCGGCGCATCGCGGTCGCGTGCGTCGCGGGCGTCGCGTGTGTCGCGCAAGTCGCGCAGGTCTCGTGGGTCGCGAGGATCCCGGCCGTCTCGGTCGCGCGGGTCCCTCGAGTCTCGCACATCGCGCAGATCGCGGGCATCGCGGTTGTCGCGCACCAGATCACGGCTCATCAGGTCGCGCCCGTCGCGGACAATATCGCGCCGCGGAGGCGGCGACCGGCGTTCGCGATCCCGAAACGGCTCGCGGTCGCGCCATTCGCGGTCGCGGTCCCGGTCCCGGTCCCAGCTGCCCCGGTCATCTCGAAACGGCGGCCGGTCACGGAAGTCGTCGCGCTCCCGGGGTCCCTTGTCGCGCACGTCGTCACGCGGCCACCCGCCACGACCCTGGCCGAGGCCGAGGCCGCGGCGTGCAAAGTCGCCCGCATAGCCACCGCGCGGGCCAGTAGGCAGCGAGGACAGCTCCGCCTTGGGGCCACGTGGAGGCTCGCGCGCTAGATTGTCGCGGAACTCGCGGTTCGGCGGAAAGTTGGGCTGGCTGGGCCGGTTTTCGCCAGACAGCCGGCGGCGCTCGCCGTCATTGTACGGCGGACCGCGGTCGCCACGGTCGTTGTAGCGGTCCGTCGAGCGGTCTCGTTGTGGTGAACGCGACCGGCGGTCACTGTAGGGGGGGTATCGCGTCCTATGACCGGTCGTCAGCAGCCGGGAATGTGGAAGATGAAGGAGAAACAGAAGACGGGACAAGCCGCGGTCACACGGGCCAGGGTTGCGACCCGTGAAGCGACCGCGACGTCAAGGACACGGCAGCAGGGAAACGCACATGGCAAAGCGGACCACATGTCCTGCTGGACGACGGCCAGACTGCTCCTTTGCCGCCGTTCACGCGCCGTGGCAGACGCTCGGGGAACGCGCAGCGATAGACAGCGGTCCGGCGATGGCAAGACGGTCGTGACGCGTCGGCAGCGTGAGGTCGATTGCGGCCGAGTCGTCGGGCACAGGCGTGGCAGCAGTCGAAACGTGCGATGCGCGATGCTCGATTCACGCTCAAAAACGCAAGATTCAAGATGAAGATCCAAGTTTGCGAATAGATCAGGGGTGGAGAGACGCCGAGCCGCTGCCGCAGGGGCGTCCAGCGGGCACCGATGACAATACTGAGTGAAGCAGGGCCCCTAACGATGCGGAGCCCGCAGTTGCTGATAAAACGACGCGTAATAGAGATCGGGGCGGACGAAATGGCAGGCTGTACTCGAGAAGAGAAGGGCGAGAAATCGGAGAAATTCGAGACGCAGGTTTGGACAGCCAGCGGCACAAAGCAGGGCGGTGCGTGGCCAATCACAGGCCGCCGGGGCCGCCTTCTCGGCTCTTGACTGCTGACATAAACATCCCTGCGCGTTTCTAGCGCCAAAACGGCACAGTGGGTCTACTATATAGGGCTAGCGTCTATTTCAGGTGCGCTACCGCCAGTGCAGCTCGTCATTGGCCCGCCTAGCGTACTCCGTACCGTAAGTAGCGCCTTGCCCCACCTGTCACGATATGCAAATCCTCATCGGCGAAAATCCCAATTCAAAGATTGAGCCTCGTCCACTCCACAAACACCATGGCCGGCCACACAACACCCGCGCCGGCGAGCGGGCCGGCAGCCGGCGACAGTGTGCCGTCGCTTCCGGCGACCGACAACCGGCCGCCCGCGCAGGCCACCGATGCCGTGCTCGTGCAGTCGGAGGCGATGCCGGCCGACGCCCAAAAGGTCGAGGAACTGGACTTTAACAAGTTCAAGGGCCGTCCCATCACCGTCGACGACCTGTACCAGGGCATGAAGCACATGGGCTTCCAGGCGTCGTCTATTGGCGAGGCCATCCGCATCATCAACGACATGGTAGGCTGAGTTGTGCATTTCGCTTGCTTCACGTTCCTCTTTGATTCCTCTTTGATTTCGTTCTATTCGTCGGAGATCTCTTCGTCTTCGTTCTGCATCCCCGGCTTGCCAACCCGCACAGCTGACAACCGCAGCGCGCGTGGCGTGACCCTGAGACCGGCGATGGCACCACCATCTTCCTCGGCTACACGTCCAACCTGATCTCGTCGGGTCTGCGCGGCGTCCTGCGCTACCTCGTCGAGCACAAGCACGTGTCGGCTGTCGTCACGACGGCCGGCGGCGTCGAGGAGGACCTGATCAAGTGTCTGGCCGACACGTACCTGTCGTCGTTCAGTGCGGACGGCGCCGGTCTGCGCCGCAAGGGCCTCAACCGCATCGGCAACCTCGTCGTGCCCAACGACAACTACTGCGCCTTTGAGGACTGGGTCGTGCCGATCCTCGACGCCATGCTGGCCGAGCAGGAGGCTGCGCGTGCCGCTGGCGACGACGCCTTTGCCTGGACGCCGTCCAAGGTCATCCACCGGCTCGGCCGCGAGATCAACGACGAGCGCTCCGTCTACTACTGGGCGTACAAGAACGACATCCCCGTCTTCTGCCCGGCCCTGACCGACGGCAGCCTCGGCGACATGCTCTACTTCCACACCTTCAAGTCGTCGCCCCGGCAACTGCGCATCGACCTCGTCGAGGACATCCGCCGCGTCAACACACTGTCGGTGCGTGCGAAGCGCGCCGGCATGGTCATCCTCGGCGGCGGCGTCGTCAAGCACCACATTGCCAACGCCTGTCTCATGCGCAACGGCGCCGAGTCGGCTGTCTATATCAACACGGCCCAGGAGTTTGACGGCAGCGATGCCGGCGCTCGACCGGACGAGGCGGTTTCCTGGGGCAAGATCAAGATCGGCGCCGATGCCGTCAAGGTCTACATGGAGGCCACCGCCTGCTTCCCGTTTATCGTCGCCAACACGTTTGCCAAGGAGTCCTGATTGTCCTGAATACCCTCTCATAGATAGACGAATCAATGGACACCCAACTGCAATTACGCAAGAAATCGGAAGGAAGCGAGCATAAACTGTAAATGGGCCTGCATATGCTATGGAACTCCAATCTAAACACTGTGCTTCTCCTCCGAAGCGGTTGCGTGATGATTGCCTTGAACACCAATCTTGTCAGCCAATCCGAGGTAAGATGTGTTATATCACTGTAATTCTGGGTTCTTACTTGTAATTGATACTCTATAGAACATAATGCCATTTAAAGAATATAGCTTATCCAGCTGCAAATTGGACAAGTAATGCTCGTTTTGCTGTAACGAGATGGAATCGGTTGGAGATCCGAGCAGTATAGCCCTATGGCTTTCATGAGAAATGTGTAGGCTGCCAAATGGGGCATCATGAAGCATGAATCATTTTGGCAATTACGCACTCGCCCAGCTCTCCACACCAGCCCTGCCCGGTTCCCGTTTTTTCGGCGAAGGCGAAGCGAGATAGAAACGCCGCCCGGGTGGAGGAGCGTTGGCGATACCCGACTGGAAGAATCCAGACTCTAGTTTTGCTAAGCAACTACAAGAAGCTGAGAAATGTATGCCCTGACAGGTCGCCTTCGTCATACATATCAGAAACCGAACGTCGTATATCATTTTCATTCCTTCCCATCATATTTATAACGATAACAGCAGTATGGTTCCGTTCCGTATATTTCGCTATCCTGGTATGTCTATTTTGATCTGTCACAATACCTGCATACGGCAAGCTTATTACTACGTACTTTCGCTTGACTTGTAGACGGGGATGATGAAATCTGGAAGAGTGGATGACTGCGTACTATTTTGTCATAAAACCCCGCTCGGAATTGACGTGTTAAGAAGGCTGGTTTGGTTTATATAAGCTGGATGAGACGTGGCGGACAACCGTACGTCGTATGGCTGAAAAGAAGAAAGAAGAATAAATCAATAACGATGCGTTCTTTGTCCAAGAATAGGCCATGCCAAACGCAAGAACTGCTCGCAAGATATGACCAACATCAAAGAGGCCGCATGCGTCGTGTAATAAAGAGAACGGCTCGGCGGCCTTGCTATATATACAGCCTGCTATCCTGCGTGCGCGGTTGCCATATTGAACCGGTGCATTTCATCGCGTCACTCTTGCAAGATACACCCTCTCGCCGACACATCTTTTCCTACAACTATGACTAAGAGACAATATAGCGACACGGCCAGCGCCAAAAGCAAGGCTACCCGTCACATCCGTTGCGAGATCAGCCCTCGGGCCTGCGAACTACAAACCGGGGGCGCCACGAGTGAGAAACTCGACACCACTGCTTGCGCCTCCGTCCGTTGACGAGCCAAACGCGTTGACGACGCTTGCATACAGGGAAAAGGACAGCCTGCCGTATGACCATGCGTTCTTGGCACCCGGAACGGGCAGACTGCAGCAGCTGGAGTTTGGCTCGGGTGGTTTCACCTACATATGCCCGGCAACCGTGTATAAACGGTCTGGTCTGCGCGAGTGGGACCTGATGAAAGACGCGGGCGACTGCTGCATAAAGCCCGTCTGTCGAGTCAGCGACTTGATGCATGCCAGCACGGAAGCCGTCACGGTCGGCTTCCTCACGGAGCTGAGGCAGGCTTTCGTGCCGCAAGAGGTCCAGCCTGAGGACCGCGACGGCGTCCGCAAGGAGATCTTGCGTCTCGTCGCACGGCTGCACGACGAATACGGCATCGTGCAAGGCGACGTCAAGCCGCAGAATATACTCCGGTGCCAGGACGGCAAGCTGCGGTTCTGCGACTTTGGCGACTCGATCCGGATGGACGAAAAGCTGACAGAGGATCTCTGGCCGGGCATTTTCACGCACGAATACAGCTCGCCGCACCGGTTCACCAACCATGACTTCAAGATCGAGGATGTTCGCGCGGAGCCCGGGCAAGAGTTCATCTGGCCGCTGCCGCCGACAACGGACGACGACTGGTACGGCGTGGCCCTGAAGCTCTGGGAGCTGTACACGGGGAGAACGGGCTTCACCTCGGAGGACTACATGGAAGAGGTCCTCGAGGCCGGCAAGACGCTGGACGTGAATCTCGTGGAGGACGAGGAGGTGCGCGAGTATATCCGGGCGATCCTGCTCGCGGGGGGGCGACGTGCATCGTTGAACCGGGCCATGCGGAGCTCGTAGACGTGGCGGACTGCCGGCCTCTACGTGAGTTGCCGAAGAAGCCTTGCCGCCGAAGAAGCGCTGCCGCCGAAGAAGCGTCACAGCCGCAGAAGCGCCGCAGCAAGAAGCGCGTGTGATGACTAAGAGATGACTAAGATGGAGGACCCTTCAGCTGGTGACATGACATCAGAGTGAGAAGGGGAGGGACTGCCTGAAGCCTTGTAATAATTATAGTTATATCTGCTTATAGATCAATTCCTGCCTGTTGTGAAATTCCCACCGCGTCCTGCTGCATGTCTCCCAGCACAGTGTCACTAGCCGAAACTCACTGTTCTCACTCGTCCAACAAGGCGTCGCCGAGGTCGTATCACCAGGAACCCCTCAGCTGCTGAGTTGTCTTCTCCGCACGCACGACGTACAACACACAGCCATGGTGGAGGGCCATCGAGCATGATGAAGACAACGTTTCCAGCGCGATACATGGCGCGGCTGTCGGCGCGGCGGCTGTTTGCGACGGCGCACGCGTCTCCGGGGTTGCGCTCCGGGTCCGGGTCCGGGTTCGGGTCCAGTCCCGGCCCTGGCGGCAGCAGCGCGACGGGCAGCCGTGTCAAGATTGTCGAGGTCGGGCCGCGCGACGGACTGCAGAATGAGAAGCAGACGATTCCGCTGGCGACCAAGATCGAGCTGATCGAGCGGCTCGCGCAGACGGGCCTGACGACGATCGAGGCGGGCTCGTTTGTGGCGCCGAAGTGGGTGCCGCAGATGGCGGACTCGGACCGGGTGCTGGAGCACATCCTGGGCCACAAGATCGCGGCGCCGGGGCCGGGGCCGGTGTCGTACGGGTTCCTCGTGCCCAACGACAAGGGGCTGGCGAGCGCGGCCGCGCTCCTGGGCGCGCACGCGGGCGCGACCGGCCCGGCGGGCGAGCCGGCGCCGGCGGTGCGCCGCGGCCAGGCGCCGGCGATCGAGCTGGCGGTGTTTGCGGCGGCGACAGAGTCGTTCTCGCGGCGGAACCTCAACTGCGACGTGGCGACGGCGCTCGTGCGCTTCCGGGACGTGATCCGCGCGGCCAAGACGCTGCCGGCGCTGCGCGACGCGCGCGGCCGGCCGCCGCGGGTGCGGGCGTACATCTCGGTGGTGCTCGGGTGTCCGTTCGAGGGCCGCGACGTGGACCCGCGGCGCGTGGCGGCGCTGGCGACGGACCTGCTCGAGATGGGCGCCGACGAGATCGCGCTCGGCGACACCACGGGCATGGGCACGGCGCCGCGCACGCACGCGCTGCTGCAGGCGGTGGCGGCCGCGGGCGTGCGCAGCGAGGACCTGGCGCTGCACCTGCACGACACGTACGGCCAGGCGCTGGTCAACACCATGGTCGCGCTCGAGCACGGCATCCGCACCTTTGACAGCGCCGTCGGCGGCCTCGGCGGCTGTCCCTACAGCCCCGGCGCCACCGGCAACGTCGCCACCGAGACGCTCGTCTACTTTCTCGAGAGCCTCGGCATGCGCACCGGCGTCGACCTCGACGCCCTGGCCGACACCGGCGCCTGGATCACCTGCGTCCTGGGCAAGCGCCACGACAGCAGCGTCGGCACGGCCCTGCTCGGCGCCCGGAGGCGGGCGGAGGTCTAGCCGGCGGGGCCGGCACGGCGGTTGACCGGCAGTTATTCAACGGCGGTTGACCGGCAGTTACTCAACGCGGTTGATACCCGGCGGTTCATCACCGGCGTCATATTAGCCCGGGTTGTACGCAGACAGCTACATGAGAAAAGTGGATGTATTCGCAATAGATCCCCACAATGGGACCATGCCTTGCCGAGACTACACATCAGTATCAGTAGAGTCATACTGGGCCACGTCTTCTGGCGTCGGAACCGACGGGGAACTTTCCCGTGCTAGCAGACGATGACTAAGCACATATCGCGTACTTGGCCCGCATCGTGACCACCGCTGCAACGCCGTGTCTTGTCTGTCCACCTGCCGCCACGATGCCTCTCATCCGTCTCGGCACCTGCTCGCCGCCTACGGGCGCTACGCCCGCGGCCTCGCTGGCGCTGCTCGAGGACTTTGCGCGCCGCGCCGCGGCCGAGCACGTCGACCTGCTGCTCTTCCCGGAGGCCTTTCTCGGCAGCGGCTATCCGCGCGGCGAGGACTTTGGCTGTGCGATTGGCAGCCGCACGCCGGCGGGCCGCGAGGCGTTTCTGCAGTACTTCCGGCGGGCCGTGGACTTTGGCGACGTGGTGGGCGACAGCGGCGTCGGCGGCGGCCGCGACTGGATCGAGCGCCGCGGCCGCTTTGTCGAGGGCGGCGACGGCACGCGCGAGACGCTCGAGCGCATCGCCCGCGCGACGGGCGTGTTCATCGTGGCCGGCGCCATCGAGGTCGCCGGCGGCAGCCTGTACTGCTCGGCCGTGTACGTGTGCCCGCGGGCCGGCATCGTGGGCAAGCGCCGCAAGGTGCAGCCGACGGGCTCCGAGCGGCTGGTGTGGGCGGCGGCCGGGCCGGCGACGCTGCGCGCGGTCTCGACGGTCATCCGCGGCGTGCGCCTCAACCTGGCGGCGGCCATCTGCTGGGAGAACTACATGCCGCTCGTGCGCCAGGCGCTCTACGCCCAGAACGTCAACCTCTACCTCGCACCGACGGCCGACGGCCGCGACGCCTGGATCGGCCTGCTGCGCACCATCGGCACCGAGGGCCGCTGCTTCGTCGTCAGCTCCAACATGTGTACCGCCACGGAGGACGCCACCGCGGCGCCGGCGGCGGACGCCGGTGCGGCGGACGCCGGTGCGGCCGGCGTGCCCGGCGAGGCCCGGCTCTCGCGCCTCACCACGCGCGGCGGTTCGGCCATCGTCTCGCCCTTTGGCGACGTCCTCGCCGGCCCCCAGTGGGACGACGCCAACGGCATCATCACGGCCGACGTCGACTTTGACGACTGCATCCGCGGCCGGCTCGACATTGACGTCGGCGGCAGCTACTCGAGGTGGGTCACGCATTTCCTTTCGTGTCTCCTTTACCTTTACCTCTCCTTCATCCGCTGTCTTGTACTCCTTGCTGACGGCGCAGAAACGACTCCTTTAAGCTTTCCGTCGAAGGCCTCGACCTCAGCCCCCTCCCCTACTGAGCTACTTTGCTTCAGTGTCGCCCCTAGAGCTACTTCGCTTCAGTGTCACCCCTCCCCAGAGCTACATTCCAGATAGTGCCAATGATCGCTTTTGTCTATTCGGTTCCTATTCAATTTACGTACAAAGTATTTCTTGAGAAATACTCCGTCCACACTACGCCTGCGCCGGCAGCAGCTGGCGCGACAGCAGCCGCGCCTGCTGCGCCATGACGGCGTCCATGATGACGAGCGCGGCCATGGCCTCGACGATGGGCACGGCGCGCGGCACGACGCACGGGTCGTGGCGGCCCTTGGCGGCGAGCACGCCCTGCGCGTCGCCGGCGTAGGTGGCCGTGGTCTGCGCGTGGCCGATGGTGGCGGGCGGCTTGAAGGCGACGCGGAAGTAGATGGGCGCGCCGTTGGAGATGCCGCCCTGGACGCCGCCGGAGTGGTTGGTGGCGGTGGTGAGCACCGAGGCCGTCAGCTTCTCGCCGGGCGTGGGGTTCGCGGCCGGCGTCGCCGCCACAAAGGGGTCGTTGTGCACGGAGCCGGGGATGGCGCAGCCGGCGAAGCCCGAGCCGATCTCGAAGCCCTTGGTCGCCGGGATGCTGAGCATGGCGTGCGCCAGCAGCGCCTCGAGCTTGTCGAAGCACGGCTCGCCGAGCCCCGGCGGCGCCCGCCGGATCACGCACGTCACCGTGCCGCCGATGCTGTCCTCGCGCTCCTTGTACTCGCCGATGAGCGCCGCCATGGCCGCGCCGGCCGCGGCGTCCGGACAGCGCACCGGCGCAAAGGCGTCGACGCCCGGCCGGTCGACGCCCGCCACCAGCGCCGCCACCTTGTCCTCCGGCAGCGCAATCGCGCCCACCGACGACACAAAGGCCACGATCTCGACGCCGTACGCCTCGCGCAGGTACTTCTCGGCGATCGCGCCCGCCGCCACGCGCCCAATGGTCTCGCGCGCGCTGCTGCGCCCGCCGCCGCTGCTCGCCTTGACGCCGTACTTGGTCAGGTACGTCCAGTCCGCGTGCGACGGCCGCGGGTACAGGTCCGTCGTCGCGCCGCCGTAGTCCTTGGGCCGCTGGTCCTTGTTCATCACGCGCAGGCCGATCGGCGTGCCCAGCGTCACGCCGAACTCGGTGCCCGACTGGATCTCCACGCGGTCGGCCTCGTTGCGCGGCGTCGTGATGCTCGACTGGCCCGGACGCCGCCGGTCCATCTGCGGCTGGATGTCGTCCTCGGTGAGCCGCATGCCGGGCGGCACGCCATCGACGATGCAGCCGACGGAGCGGCAGTGCGACTCGCCGTAGCTGGAGCGGTTAGCGGGCGAAGACCGACGAGCAAAAGCAAAAGAAGCGAGCACGGGTCGTGCACTTACGTCGTCACGCGAAAGTACTGGCCAAAGGTCGACATGGTGCTTCGTTGGCAGACGTATGTGGCGGGGGATCGTCAGATCGTCCGGGATGCACTTTTGCATTTTTCTGGCTGAGTCACACCGGCCGTCGCCAACGTCATGGTTCTGCCGGCACACACCGCCCGCTCTTGCGACACTAGCGCGAAGACGGCGACTGCTCAGTCAGCATTCAACGTCACTGCATCACATTGCACCGCGACGCCATTGCCTCTGCCATCCGTCTGCGATGGCTGCCCTGCGCGTATGGCGGCCGCTTGCGTGTCGGCCGTGCTCTGCGTGGCCGGGCCAGAGGCGCGCGCTGTCCGGCGCCACCGCCGCGTTGGCCCATCTATTTGCGGCCGTCGAGGCCGGCGCCGGTGCCGGTGCCGGTGCCGGTGCCGATGCCGATGCCGGTGCCGGCGAGGCGGCCCCGACATCCACCGGGCCTGTCCACATCGTGCAGTCGACCGGGACCAGTCCCTATGCCAATCTGGCCGTCGAGCAGCGCCTGCTCGAGCGCAGCCACCCCGACAGCCGCGTCCTCTTCCTCTACCACAACGCGCCGTGCGTCGTGATCGGCCGCAACCAGAATCCGTGGGCCGAGGTGGCCCTGGCCGGCGTGGCGCCCGGGACGCGGGAGGGCGCGGGCGCCGCGGGCGGGAAGCCCTGGCTGGTGCGGCGGCGCTCCGGCGGCGGCGCCGTCTACCACGACGCCGGCAACGCCAACTGGAGCGTGCTGACGCCGGCCGCCGACTTTGACCGCGACCGCCACGCGCTGATGGTGGCCGCGGCGCTGGGCGCGCTGGGCGTGCAGGCGCGCGTCAACGAGCGCCACGACATTGTGGTGGACGACGCCGGCGCGGCCGACGGCGTGCCCCGGAAGATCTCCGGCTCCGCCTACAAGCTCACGCGCCGCCGCGCGCTCCACCACGGCACCTGTCTGCTCACGGCCGACCTCGCCGCCGTCCACGGCCTACTGCGCGCGCCCGCCGCCGCCTACGTGCGCGCCCGCGGCGTCGCCTCCGTGCGCTCGCCCGTGCAGAACGTCTTTCCGGCGCCGCACGCCGCCCGCGACGCCGCGCCGCCGCACCGCCGCTTTGCCGCCGCCGTCGTCGCCGCCTTTGAGCGCCTGCACGGCCGCGCCGCCTCGCGCCACCTGCTGGACCTGGACGCCGCCGCCGCCGACGGCTTCGCCTTCGATCCCGCCCTCGCGCGCGGCTACGGCGAGCTCGCCACGCCCGACTGGCTCTACGGCCAGACGCCCCAGTTCGCCTTCTCGACGCGGCCGACCGCCGACGACGACCGCGCGCGCCCGCCGCGGCCCGCCGCAGTGCCGCCGGCCTTCCACCTCGCCTTCACCGTGCGCCACGGCGTGCTGCAGGACGTCGCCGTCGAGGGGGTCGGGCCGTCCGCCGCCGCCGTTGCCGCGACCCTCGAGGGCCAGACACTCTGCGCCATCCGTGACTGGACAGCCGCCATCGGTGCCGCCAGTCCGACACTACACGGGCCCGGCCTCGACGCTGTCGGCGCCTGGCTGGACAGCCTCTTTGGCGTGGGCGTATCTGCTTGAATTGCGTGACGGCGTTTCTCGGTCTCGGGGCGGTGGCAACAGAATAGATACATAGACTTCACCTGGCTAGACAAAATCAAAGGCGCTCTGGTATTCTCTCCTCCTATCGCTTCTCGCCTCCTCCGCGTCGCCCCTGGTAATTTGCTCCTCTCGCTTCCCCCTACTCCCCCGTTGACCCCATCACGCCCCGCTGGAACCAGTCGGCCACCGTGCCGAACCGGTCGTCGCTGTCCGCCAGCTCCGCCGTGAACAGGTCGTGGCGCGTCGCGTACTCCTGCTGCTGGCGCCGGATCGCGCGCACCGTCGCGTTGTCCTGCGCGCACAGCGGACACGCGTCGTCGCGGCTGCTGGCCACGCAGCGCTGGTGGAAGGAGTGCTTGCAGAAGAAGTGCACCACCGGCAGCTCGAGCGTCTGGGCGCACTGGCTGCAGCGCGTCGCCTGGAAGACGGCCGGCTTGGCGCCGAGGTCCGCCAGCTCCGCGCGCCGCTGCTCTGTCTCGGCCCGGAACGCCGCCGCCCGCCGCCGGTTCGCCGCGATCGCCCGCCGCTCGCCCTCGATCGTCTCCTGCAGGTACGGCTTGACCATGCCCATCGTCGCCACGCCGCTCTGGCTCAGCGTCTGCACCACCTGCAGCGGCGTCTGCAGATCCAGCTCCCGGATCCGCGCCAGCACCGCCTCCAGCTCCTCCGGCCCGGCCTCCTCCAGCACCGCCGCGCTCGACGTCAGGTACCCCAGCGCCGCCCCGTAAAGCTCCGGCTTCGCCGGCCCGTACTTGTGCAGCGCCCGCAGCGCGCCCCGCGTGTCGCCCGCCCGCGTGTAGCCCCGGAAAATGTCCAGCACCAGGCCCGCCTGCTCCTGCACCAGCGTCGTGCCCGCCCGGAAGTCCGACAGGTGCGACAGCAGCAGCACGCTCGCCGGCTCAATGGCCGCCGCCTCGGCATCCCCACTGGCCTCCCCGTCGGCCGGCCGCTGCAGCAGTGCCTTCGCCTTGGCCTCCCACGTCTCCCGCTGCTGCGCCCCCAGCGCGCCGCGCGTCTTCTCGTTCGCCTTGAGCAGGTACATCTCAAACAGCGTCGTGTGCAGGTCCGTCCGGTCCGCCGCCGCCAGGCCCTCCTCGGCCAGACACGCCTCCAGGAACACGATGAACTCGTCCGGGCGGTCGATGAACGACGAGAAAGCCGTTCGGGGTGCCGGAGGCGTGTACGCGGGCACGTCCTGCGCCGCAGCTGCCGGTCCGTCGGCCGCTGCACCGTCTGTCTTGGGCCGGTAGCGTCCGGTGTAGTAGTCGATGAAGAGCTGCGTCGTCTCTTTGGGGCAGTGCTCGATCAGCACGCGCGCAAACTTCATCAGCGACGAGTATGTCTGTGCTGTCAGTGCTGTTTTTACTTCGCCTTGCTCCTTGCTCCTTGTCCCTCTTTCACCCGCCAGCTTACCGTTCGCGGCTCCAGCTGGCCGATGTACGCCAGCGCGTCGCTGTACTGTTTCGCATCGTCGACCAGAATATCGACCACGAGGTCCTGCTCGCCGTGCTGCTTGGCGAGGTACACGGCCTGCTCGTGGTAGCCGCCGTGGCGACAGACAGCAATGGCCGTGTCGAGGTCGAACTTGAGGTCGCCGGGCGAGCGGATAAAGGCCTCGAGCTTGTCAATGTCCTTGAGCTTGGCGTAGCAGTTGAGCAGCAGCGTCGTGTGGTCGACGGTGGCGTGGTGGTGCTCGTGCAGCTGCTCGAGGTACTCGATGAGGTTGTGGATGCGCTGCGTGTCGAGGAACTTGCGGATGACCTGCGACGGCTCCGTGCTGTCAATGGCCCGGATGTACTGCGCCATGGCCTCGTCGTAGCTGCCGCGCTGGTAAAGGTGGTCGCCGAAGCGCCGGAAGATGTCGCTCTGCTGCTGCGCGTCCATGCCCGACGTGCGCGCCAGCTCGATCGCGAGGTGGTAGAGGTTGCGCTGGTAGAGCAGGTCGAGCCGCTGCGCCAGCGTCTTCTCGCGGTACTGCCGCACCTTGCCGTCGAGCGTCAGCACGCAGAGCCGCCCGCCGAGCGTGAAGATGGCCCGCACCGGCGACAGCAGCGTCTCCGCGTGTGCGATCACCTTGAGGTCCGTCTCGAGCAGCGAGAACGTCGACGCGTGCACGAGCACGTCGGCCACGGCCGCGCCGCCCAGCCGCCGGTGCGCGTGGCCGCTCGCGATGCCGCCAAGGCCCGCACTACCAGTACTGCCGCCCGCCGACGGCGACACCAGCCCGACGTAGTCGCCGTACACGGCCACGAGGCTCTTGGGCGCGTCGTAGGCCCGCGGCGGCCCGCGTCCCTCCACCGTGTAGTAGTAGATGGCGTCGTCGCGCGCCACCACCACCTCGCCCGTGCGCCGGTCCACCGTCATGCAGCCGACGCCGCATCCGGCGTCCTCCACCGTCTTCACCGGCTGCGTCTTGCCCTTGGCCAGGATCGGCAGCTTCAGAATGCGCGCCGTCGTCGCGATAAACAGCATCGTCGTCAGCTGGTCGTCCACGTACAGCTCCACGCCCGTGATGGGCTCCTCCGACTCGTGCACGACCCGCTGCCGCGTGCCCGTGTCGTTGACCAGGTCGCCGCGGATCAGCGTCACCGCGCCGTTCGCGAAGCCCACCGCCAGCTGCGAGAGGTCGTCCGTGGCCGTGAACGCCGAGATCTGCGTCTCGTCAGCTTTGTCCGCCCGCGCGGCCCCTTTGGGAGCAGGAAATGGGAAATCTCTGGCACGTATGATCTCTGCACCTATGATCTGCGCCTATGATTTCTGGGCACCCACCGGAAACTGCTTCTTGCCGTTGTTGATCTGGATCGTGCTCAGACACGTCGGGTCGCCCGTCTTCTTCGTCGGCTTGTCGAGCGCCCACACTTTCAGCACCGGCTCCGTGCTCAGATCCTCCTGTCCTTGTCAGCGTTTCTAGCTCTCGATCGATCCCATTTCCACGCAGGAACGGCAAATTGCCAACTTACCGCGACAGTGACCAGCAAGCTTGTCCCCTCGACCTGCCGCATCTGCGTGATGCTGCCCGTCTCGTGCGCCAGGAAGCTCCGCACCACCTTCCAGCTCGGCCCCACGATGCGCACATAGCCGTCATAGCTGCCGAGAAAGAGGCTGTCTGAGCCCGAACATACACTCGCGATTTCGTTGCTTTCGAAGAAGATCCGCGTCTCGTCGTCGCCCAGCTTCGCCTGGGTCACCTCGAAGAAGTCAAACGACTTCCACTGTGCAAGTTAGCAGCAGCCCTGTAGACCGTGATCACAGACGGGCACGCACCGAGTTGGACATGGTCACATTATCCAGCCAGGCGTGGACATGGACCGTTGTGATGCTGCGTATCGCTGTTGCTAGCTAGAGCTCCGTGACGTTGACATGATGTGGCGCAGTGTGGCGTGGATTAAGTGGGTCCTAAAGTCCGAAGTGCGATAAGCTTAAAGTTCTACTCGCGTCTCTTTGATTAAGAGATCTCTAAACATCTCACTATTACGGAGTATGGATGGTGTTTAGTTTACGTCTATCGTTTGCCTTGTTGATAGTTTACGGCGTGGAGGAAGGATATTTGATAAAACTACCAAAGGATGCGCCAGAGTTGGAAGAGGAATTACGGAGTAACAACACCGAATAATTACGAAAATAATTCAGACATAACGACAGATCTCAAAAGAAATCAGACACAAAATAAGAAACAAGCAGATTATTGCTCTTATCACATATCTAGGAGAACATATAACAACATGTCTGAGTTCTGCGAATACAACGGCGTAGTAGCTGCAAGTCCCCATACGAGTAGAGGCATTCAGTTTCTTCCCGACACTCCCAAGCCCAAATCCAGCAAAGGAACCATCGATGGCCGACCATGCGCACATTGAAATGGCAACGTGCATCGCGAGAGCCTCTCAACCAAGTCGACACATTCCCCACGAGTCAACGGGTCATTGAATCGGATGGCACCTGGATGATGTTAGATTTGCAGGTATGGAAGCTCCAGGGAAGTACTCACTGTGACACGCCTTCGAGTTTAACAGATCTACAATTCCTCGAGGACATTTATGGAACTGGGCTACCCATGCAGGTATTTGCATTTTGGAATCGCCAATCCCAGAATTTATGGTACTTGTACTTGCTTCACGGTGTTGCCAGACTTCCTTCCGGATCAAGTCCACCGCCAGTTTTTGATCGCGCTGGCACCTTTCCGCGATGGACTTCGGAAGGCGACGAATACTCAAGAGTAGAGCACCATCCCTCTCTTCATCAGATAGCGTGTAGACCACGCCCCAGCTCTGTAAGCGATCCTGGTGTTGCTCTAGCAAAGGCCGCTCCTGGGCGGGTAGCTCAAACTGCAAGGGCTTGTCAAGAATTGCCACGCGCGGCTCGACCGTCTCTTGACGACTGGACAGACCGACAAAGTAGTTCTCCAGAAGAGCCTCGATCTTGCAGCGCTCATCTGCGGCGTGCTGGTCGACAAGAACAAGGAGGCTACCAGGCGCATCGGCGCCCTGCGCAGTTCCCCCGACGGGGCGGGTCTTTATGAGAATATACTTTTCGTCGACTTGCCCGACGACCGTGCATGAGGCGAGGGCCTCTCTGGAGATGCGGGTACTGCTGCTTGAAGGAGCCGAGTGATCGCCTGGGTTCGGTCCGTGAATTTCACAAGTAATTTCATGCTGAGGACCGGCAGCCTTGGGTGTTTCGAAAAACATGCTGGTAACTTCTCTTCTTGATAGCCCACGCTGCGATAGACCTTGGCAGCTTTCATGTACGGGGACACTGGTGCTGTATTCTTTTCCACCGGAAAGGGTGTTGATATCTGGCGGCTTATGCCTGTCTGGTTGCGTTGATTTTGTTCTCGCCCAGGCACAGAATGGCGAGATCGTACGCTGGGCCTTTGGAGGGCCGCTTCTCTTGGAAAAATTAAATCGAGTCGCTGTCGTCCGCAACTTTTTGGTCGGGGAGGCAATGCCTGCTGTCTTACCACCATTATAGTCATTGACGGCATGAGTCGGCAGGGAAACATCGGCATGTCTGTGTGCTCTTTGCGAAGCACGAGTGTAAGTCTCGCCGTAAAAGCCATGCATCACCAAAAATTGACAGCACATGGTGCGAAGAAGGGCGCGGATAGCGGACAAGTGCTGCCTCGTGTCGTCGAGAACGTCGTCCGTGTCAACGTGGGCAATGTCGCTCAAGTCGATGCCGACGCTGAACATGGGCCACCGGTCCACCGCTTTCGGGGGCTTCACTGCTTGCCGGAGGACTAGGCCCGGAGAAGAGACAGACGCAGCGGCAGCGCTGCCGAAGAGCGAGTCGGAAAAGCAGCGGTTGATGTCGTCATAGAGCACATCTGCCTGGTGCTTCTCGGACAGAGGCTCGATGCCGATGCGGAGGAATTGCGCGTGTCTCGAGGCCGACGGTGTCAGACAGACGCAGCCGCGGATCGAGACGCCCGGGGCCGATGCCCGCACAGGCACCCACGAGGCCGCGTCCGCCACGTCGCCGAGAGAAGCCTGGGCCAGCAGCCGCAGCAGCCGCGGCACGTTGCCGCGCCCGTCCAGCGACTGCGAGGTCCGCAGCGTTGCTCGCGGTAGACGGCTGTCTTCGCAGCCATTATCGGCACGCACCGACACCACAACGTCGCGCGGGCAGGCCAGGAGCAGCACGGCGACAGCGCGCACGAGACGGTCCCAGTCGCGGCTCCACGTCGAAACACGGGCGGGCGGCCGCAGGCGCACGCGTACCGGCATGCCGCCGAACAGATCGCGCACGACGACGCGCGTGCCGCAGCGGGCAGAGTTGGGATACGTCGCAGCCAGCTCGGCGGGAGCGGGCGTACTGCGCTGTAGGACCGCCCCGTTGCGCATCAAGAGGACGCCTGACTTGGCCTGTCCATGGCCGTGCGATGTGATCGAGAGCAGAGACAGCGCGGCGACAGAAGCCAAGAAGGTCCCGTGGCGTCCATGTAGATCAGGGTTGCGCGGGTATTTGGATGTATCTGGTGCAGTGTTAATGCAGTGGCAAGTGAGGGGGAGGCAACAGTGTAAGCATAGAGAATAAGATCATATAGAGTAAGATCATAGAGAGTAAGAGCTGAAGAGCGTAAGAGCACAAGAGTATACGAGAATAAGACAGAGTAAAGAATGGAACATCGTATAGTCATAACAGGGAACGAAAACAGGCATGGGCTCATCTCACAGTGCAGCTTCCCCAGGCCGCCGTCTTCGCGGAACTCGCAGGGCGCTATCCCAGCCCCATTATCCTCCACAACACACGACGCCCGGCTGTAGTTCACAGTTATGTGGACGTGGCTGGCGCCGGCATCGAGAGCGTTGTGCAGGAGGCCGATGACAGCAGCGTTTAGGGAGGTGACGGAGGCAGCGGACCTGATCTGCACGACGACAGCCCCCGGCAGCCGCTGGATGGGCATGTCAGCGGTCCATTCTTCTGCAGGCCGACGACTGGTGACGGCGAGCTGCGCAGCAAGACTGTATGCCAGTTGCATCGCGAAGCCGTTCGTCGTAGTATTACTGATCATCAAGATGGGGTCACGTGCCGACACCGGTACCCACTTCGTGGCGGCGAGCGGTGGACCAGTGACGCACGCCAATACGAGTAACACCTTAAGACCGTCACACGTCCTTTTCGCTGCGAAGTTGCCTGGGGCCCTCTTTAGGCCAATCCACGTTCCAGACCGGACGCCGACAACTGACGACTGCGCGTCCAGCACTCCGACCGTGCCGAGCCATCGAGAGAGCGACCGCGTCACGCGTGTCGTGCGATTGAGAGACTGACGCCACTGCGCCCCTTTGCGTCTCTGCGTCTCAGCGTCGCTGCGTCTGCATCTTTGCTTGTCTTCGCCTCGATTTGCCGGCGATCCTCGAAGATCGTTATCTACGAGTACGCGAAACCCGACATCCGTTTGTTCTGCGCTTTCGCTCCGATCGCTACTTTAGCCGCCCGCGACTCACCGCCTCCAGCCGCGCGTGGTGGACGACATCCATTATCCGGAGCCGAAAACGTTCCAAACGCGGACGACGATGACGGAAGGCACACCAGGTAGGCGGCACAGCGGGCAAGGTGTCTTGAGGGCTGGCTCCGGGCTGACGTGCGCAGATCGAGTGGACCGGCCGGTGCGGCGGCGGCCGTTTACGATGTGGGTGAAGCGGCTGACGCACTTCAAGGGGACGTCGGGCGACGGGCGGACGCCGGGCACGAAGCGGCACCTGACGCAGAAGCGCGCGTCGAAGAAGAACAACCCATACCCGCTCTCGGGCTACAGCGTGGCGGGACACGGCGCGGGGACGAGCGGCAGCGGCGTCGGGCGGGCCGAGACCGACGGCGACCACACGTCGTACACGACATCGCGCGTGCTGTCGACGAGCACGGTGTCGCTGGACCGGAGCCGGCGGAGCTCGGCCAGCAGCGTGGGCGGCGGGCGGCGGGCGACGGTGTCGCACTCGGTATCGTACTCGGTGGCGCCGTCGCTGGTGGCGACCGTGTCGACGCGGCCGGCGACGATGGGCACCGTGGGCACCGTCGAGGCGGCGGACATATATACGGACGCGGACGCGGACGCGGACGCAGACGCAGACGCGCGGCGCTCGGTGCTGGCGCCGTCCAACGGCGCGGCCTCGTGCGCGACGACGAGCCGCACGCTCTACACGTTTGGCGGCCACAGCTCGTCGCGGCGCGGCGGCGACAGCACCTTCTCGTCGCCGGCGCCGTCGCTGCGCTCGCTGGCGACGACGCTCACGACGATCCAGTCGCTGGCGCCCGGCGGCGCGCCCGGCGGTGCCCTCGGCGGTGCCCACGGTGGCGCGCCGGGCGGCGTGCTCGGCAGCCACCTGCTGAGCGGCCACGGCCAGACCATCCACTTCCACCAGCCGTTCCCGAGCACGCCCGCGTCGGCCATCCCGCAGCACCTCACGCCGGCTGCCGCCAGCCACCCGACCACCTACTCGAGCGCGACCGCCAACAATCTGCTCACCGACAACGCCTCCATCCTCACCCTTGCCTCCTCCAGCAAGCGCCACCGGCGCCGCTCCATGGACACGGACGCCTCCGTGCGCGCCCTGGCGCCGTCCTCGCTTTTCGGCGGCAGCCGCGAGAGCCTGCCGCTGTCTGTGCTGTCGGCAAACATGGAGGCCGCCGGCCCCGGCGCCGCTGCCGGCTCGGCGAGCGGCACGCCGTCCACGAACGCCGCCACCGGCCTCGCCGCCGCTGCCGCCGCCGCGGCTTCCGAGCGCACCAGCATCTACAGCACGACCGGCATTCTCGGCGACCGCAACAGCATCTACGCGCGGCCGAGCACGCTCAGCAGCGTGGCGGTGGCGGCGAGCGCGGCGGCAGGTCCGTCCATCAGCGTCGGCGATGCGGCCAGCGTGCGCAGTGGACGCAGCGGACGCAGCGGGCGCAGCGGGCGCAGCGGCCTGGCCGGCCACGGCCGCTCCGAGAGCATGAGCGGCAGCCTGGCCAGCCCCCTCGGGAGCCCGCTGGCAAGCCCGCTCGCGAGTCCGCTGGGCAACCCGCTGGAGGCGGAGACGCCGGCACCGATGGCGCTGTCCGTGCCGTCTCCGGCTGCGGGCACGTCGCCGGCAGTGGACGCACTGGCACGCCCGGCAGCGGTGGCGGCGATGGCGAGCGCGGCTGCCCGGGCGTAGCGGCAGAGCAGCGGGCGGCGCGGGCGTTGATACAGATCACGGAGCGCATGAGATACCTTTACTTTGTCTTTCGGTGGCCATTCTTACGGCCGTTTGTCTTTGGGTAGTGGTCTCTTTCCTGTATTATTGAGTCGACGGATTGTTTTGTTTTTTCGTGTGGCGGGCGTTTGGATAGAAATACATCACACTGGTATGGACCTCACGCTGCCAAAGATACAAGGGTTAGCGACTGTAAATTCATATAGTAGATGGTGTTTGCTTGCATGGTAAGATGTGTGCTCCTGAGGCGACGACGTTGCGACTGCAGGGGCTATTACTCATCCACACCTCGGAAGCGACGGAGCTAGTCCACGTGCGGAATAGCGCGTATTTAGCAGAGCTCGGTCGCGACATTTCCCATCATTTCGCGATGACTT
Source organism: Grosmannia penicillata (assembly GCA_002778075.1). Lineage (NCBI taxonomy): Eukaryota > Fungi > Ascomycota > Sordariomycetes > Ophiostomatales > Ophiostomataceae > Grosmannia > Grosmannia penicillata. The sequence continues at coordinate 307,201 of PCDK01000018.1, read as the reverse complement.
CCAACGTCTTTACTGTACGAAGACAAACCATGCGATAACGGCGATTGGCGCGGCTCTTCTTGGTCGACTTCCTCTGATCGGCACACCGCGCTCTGACGACAGGAGCTGCGTCTTGTCTAGCTGTCCACTTGCCATCGAGTCTGCCGCGCCAGCTTCGGTCGCGAGCGAAGCGGCAGCGCATTTCTCTCCTGGCATCCGGCGACCTGTTGCCGTGTGCTCGATGGCCTTGTAGTCCTGCGCAACTGTGCCTGTTCCCAGTGGCTCGGCGTTGGAATAGGCGCGGTGAAGACGCGACGCGCCTCCCCGCAGAGGACGCGCCAGCACTCAAGATCACGAGTGCCAGCGCTGCACCGAAAGCATCGACAGCATCGTCGACCGCAGGGACGGCATCATGACGTCCATGGACCGGTCGCAGCCGAGCAGCGAGGGCCAGACGCCACGCACGTCGGCGAGCCAGGCGCAGCCGTCGCCGACGCCGTCGCAGATGACAACCGCCTCGACAACGACGGCGGTCCGGACGCAGAAAGCCGCGTACACGGGCCCATCAGCCAGCAGCGCCTCGGCCGGCGCCCATGCCGGCGCCGGCGCGAAGCCGCACGCGCCCAACATCCCAGTGGTGCTGCCGCATGAGCGCGTGTTCCCCATCCAGATCGGGTCGGAGCTGTTCAAGCTGTCGGGCGCGTCGCTGTCGTCGGACGCGCCGTCGTACTTCTCGCAGTACTTCCAGTGCCAGCTCAAGGCGGCGGAGGAGGCGAGCGCCGGCGCCAGCATCCGCACGCTCTACATCGACCGCGACCCGGTGACGTTCCGCGACATCTCGCTGCACCTGCAGGGCTACCACGTGTCACCGCGCGACGGCACGCACTTTGTGCGGCTGTTTGCGGACGCGCAGTTCTACTCGCTGCCGCGGCTGATCTCGCAGCTCTACGAGGAGTCCATCTTTATGAGCATCGGCCACCGCGAGTTCCAGATCCCGCGCGACCTGTTCCAGGATCCGGGCAACTCGCCCAACTTCTTCACGCTCGGCTTCGCCATCTTCTTCTCCTCGCCCGACGACCTCTTCCCGGGCCTCGACCGCGAGGGCCTCCTCCGCCCGCCGTCCATCCTGCCGCCCGCCGTGCCCGGCCGCTCCGCCGACACCTTTGCCGAGCTGCTCGACCTGCTGCGCGGCAACCCCGTCGCCATTCGCGACCCCGAGCACCGCCAGCGCCTGCTGCGCGACTGCCGCTACTTCAACTTCAAGGGCCTCGAGCAGCGCCTGATCCCGCACGCGCTGTCGTACAACCAGGCCCGCCAGCGGCACGAGATCGTGCTGCGGCTCGAGGACCTGCTCAAGTCGGGCATCTCCGTGGCCACGGCGCCCAAGCCGGTGTCGGCCGACGGGAACGCGTCCCGCGAGGCAGCCGCCACGGCCGCGCCCACCGGCTGGGTGCAGTATGCGCGCCCGTTTGTCGACGACAAGCCGGCGGAGCTCATCGTCGAGATCGGCGGCGAGAACACGCAGCTGCAGTTTGACGCGGCCGGCGAGGCCGGCGGCCGCACGGTGCGCGCGGCCTTTTTCCGCGACGCCCGCACGCGTGTCGCCCGGCTCTTTGAGGTCATCGCGACCAAGCTCAATCTCGCGTCGACGACGCAGCCGCTCGGCCTGCTGATGGCCCAGGGCGGCGCCGGCAGCCAGACGCCGACGCCCGGCAACACGCCGCTCAGCGAGGACCTCGTGCGCGTTGTGCTCGGCGCGGACGCGGCCATTGTGCTGGACGGCGAGCCGCTCGTGCTCGGCGAGGGCGCGTCCTGGGCCGACGCCGAGGACGACGGTGCGAACGGCACGGACGGCAGCGGCGCCCGCAAGCGCCGGCGCGCGGTGCACGGCAGCATCGCCACGATGGGCTCGGCGCCGTGGGTCGTCTCGTCCGGGCAGTGGCGGCTGCGCATCGAGCGCGCCCAGCACGGCAAGAGTGCCGTCGAGTGCGTGCTTGTGTGCGTGCGGCTCGAGGCCATGCGCTCGGAGCGGACGCGCAACCGGCAGCGAGGCTTCCTGGGCGGCACATGACCAACATGTGCCGCAGCACTGACGGCAAGAGATGGAGAGTGGGAGTCAGAGCTCGGCGCAAGGTGCATCTTTCATGACTCTTACGCGTATTAAGACTGTTCGGGGCGACTTTCATGTATACCTATCGATGCTGTACGAAACAGTGGTCTCTGTGGAACTCGGTCTGCGGAACTCGGTGCGCGCCAAGTGGCCAGTGGCCGTGTGCTCAGTGTCTTTGCACAGCTGCTGTGTCAGGCCGAACGGCGTGACAGCAGAGCACACCTGTGTTGCCCAGCGCCTTATAAGGCTGGGCAATAAGGCCAAGTCAGACAGCAGCCGAGCCTTGCAGACTTGCGCAGAAATCGTGTGACAGTGTCTGCCTCTATGGCCCGCTGTCGGCTCGAGTCACACTCGCCGGAGAGCCACACAGGGTCGTATGCGATGTGATTCGGGACGACCGTGAGGATGCTTGACGATTGATTTTTCTTGTTGATAGCGTTTGTATTGTAGCTGTCTAAAGCGAGGATTACTAAGAAAAAAACATGCTAATATTGGCTGTGCAACGCTCCTGCCGCCACGGCCTGTCGTGACTTCCCGATTCGCGGGCATATCGTGATGCCAAATGCAAGATGAGTAAACCCAATGATTTCGCAGACTAAGCAAAAAAAGACCAAGCAACAGAAAACGAAGCAATGCACAAAAGTCATGAAAACCAGCGCCAGAAAGCCATGCTGTCGTGCAAGAAATACAGTCGAGAAGAGAACAGCGAGAACTTGTCTGTGGCTGCGACGATGTGCATCACCACGTGGTATCGGAAAGCGAAAGACAAAGTGCCACCAAAAAACATCATCGGTCATGAGAAGTCAAGCGCTCGAAAACAGGGCCGAAACATAGTATAGGCACCCTTTCAACACAAAAACATCGAAACAAGTCATACTAATCGCACATGCATGTTGCCGCCATCCTAGGCGTGCCCACACAGCTGAGAGACTATACCAGGCGGAGGAAGGTGCTGTTTGGTCAGCAGAGAAGTGGAAGAGCATCGTCTCTAGAGAAGGAGAGACGAGCTGACGCACCTCGTCCTATCATAAGGCTGCACGGCCGTCGCCTCACTCGACATTGTGGCTGAGCGCGCGTGGATCCGCCGGATCGGCAAAGCCCACGACGGGTCGGCCTCGTTCGTCTGGTGGCAGGATGTGCAGCAATAGCAGAGAGTCGGAGGAGCCTCGTCGAGCTGGCTGAGAGACTGGATGCCCGCTGTGCCGGCGGGCATCTGTGCTGTCGAGAACTTTCCACTGACAAGCACTTTGCTCGGGCACGCCTTGAGCAGCCGCCGCAACGCCGAGTTGTGCGCATCGAGGCTGGAAAGGCTTCTTTTGATCTCCTCCCTTTTCAGAACGCGTCGGACGTCGCGAAGACGGGGCATGTGCACCCTTTTCTGCCCTTTGTCAGCGTGCGCTCCGGCAGTCATACGCCGCCCACCATGGCCGGCGGCTTCGGCCGCTTCATCAGCACGCACCGATGGGTCGATTGCCCGAGGCTGGCCGATTGCTTTCTGGAGGCTGGCCACGAGCTTGGAGATCTCGCTCACTTCGTGCTGGACGAGCAGGCACATCTCCGGGTCGAGTCGGCGCTCTAGCCGCGCGCAGAACCCGGTGTCGGTCCAGAGGCTGCTGACGGTCGTGTCTCCGCTGATCAGACGAGCGCGGTCCTTTTCCGTCAGGTCGTCGTGGCTCAGCAGCATGTTGAGCAGCGATTCTTTGAAGATACGCTCCTGCACCCGGATATTCAAGGCCCAACGGGCAGCTGACCCGTCTCTTGCACTGTTGTACAGATCGTTCAGTGCATTGACGACAGGCCAGACGGCGAGTACCAAACCGATTGCCTCAATTCCGGACATGGGAGATCCCGGCACTTTCGTATGTGTATGTTTGCTCGTAGTCCCTCGATCGTTCTTGCGTGGAGTGGCAGGTGTCTCGGAACTTAGTCGTTTGCATAAGCTGGATAAATGTACTGAAGCGAAGTGGAAACTGACAAATAGTAGGGAATACGTCTGAAGATCTAGAAAATGAGGTGGGCGGAAGCTTAAAATCTTGGGCATAATGGCACACACGCATCAGCATTAGTGACTCGATCAAAGCGACACCGGACCTCCCGACAGCCGGCAGAAGCACGCAAATCTTCGCCGGTTGTGAACTACAGGGCCAAGACGCAGATCGAGCACTGCTTAGAAAGCACAGGCGATGGCGCCAGTGCGGCGCAAGACGATGCTCGCCAACTGCCCGGGCACGACACGGACGGGGCGCGGTACTCGCCCGCCGCCTTTATCGAAGAAGTGTGCTTCCAGAAGGAAGCGAGCGAGGCAAGAAGGGCAGTTGGCTCCAGAGCACAGTTGCGCTGTGGGCTTCGCGCTGTGATCGGCTGTCTTGACCGAGGGGCTTTGAGGCAAAGGCATCCAGCTGACACCTAGCAGGACACTATCGACAGCTAGGGCAATGCGCTTTACGTTGCGCCATGCGGTATGCGTGACATGCCGACTCTTTGTTGTCTGCGCGTGTATTTAGGCTTCGGTCGCCCTTTTCTCTTTAAGCGGCTTCTAGGTGTTCGGTTTGCCATTCGGGCTTGTCACCCGGGCACCGCTAAGCCACGGCTGTCTAACAAATGTGGGCGAACACTGGCGTGCTCTTTAGGTGCCCTGTTTAGCGCTACGGTAGCCGTCGCAAGCGTGACAGGCTGGTGCGAAACTGGCGAGGCGAGCGACGTGGCGAAGCCTTTGGCGGACGTGACGGAAGTTGGCGACGAAGATGCGGCTCAAGGTCTGGATCTGAGGGCTATGCCGCAACTGCCCGAAGGTGAACGTCGAGCGTCCGGAGTACGCAGCCGCTGACCTGGCTAGCCTACTAGAGTGCGTCAAAGCTCCTCAAACGGCTTGGTCCCCGGAAACCGGGACTGACCTCCTGCAGAGGCTTCCCCTCGAGCTCTAGATGAGGAGGTGTCAGCTTACGCTGACTGCGCAATCGGAGGCGAATAGTGCCGGCCGAGTCAAGCCACAACACAACGTTGTGGATAGTTCGGCACGTGCCTCGAAACATGCTGCGGACATGATCCTGCAGCCACAGCCTGGCAAGGTGCCCGGGCAGAAATTGTGCCAATAACATTGTTGCTCGTTGCCCGAACTCCGGAGAGCGCCAACCGTCTCCAGTGCCACAGCATAAGCGCCGTCTTGCCCAGCACATCTCAACGGCGACAAGAGAGCCAAGAGGGTAAGCGAACCCGAAGACAAGCAGCGACAGGCCCAGACCAGCAGCCATGCCAACTCAGAAGTAGCACACACCAAGCTCTTAGGCATCTACGCATGGAGATACCGGTGAACCAATTTCCGAGTACGTCATAATCAGACGTGGCACGGGTTCCGTGAGGGGAAGCGGCACACAAACGAGAGCCAAGAGAGTCAAGATGGGGCAGGAGCTCGCACGGCAGAGAGAAAGAGCCGCATGGCGCGAGTTACAAGACGCATGAACGGCTTGGGCAGCAAGCGGACTGTGGCCGCGTACAGAGTTACTGCCTTTGCCAGGGTTATCTGGGGTCATCCGACTCAGAGCCGCGAAGACCGTACCTCGTATTCTTCCGCCCAACCCGAGACTGGCCCTGCGAACCATCTCCGGCATTCCGCAGGACTGCATCCTCTGAAATTTCCGAACACCCTGTACACTGTACATGCGCAACGAGCTCCGCATCAGAGGTGGCGCAAAGGTCAATGCCGGCGACAGGCTCAGAGACAATATCAAAAGCCTTGAAGTGCTCGTGCTCGTGGACGCCTGTCATAGGGCGCAGTCTTGCTGGCCATGTCCATAACGTGCTTCGACTCAACACGTGTACAGTCCTGATAAGCACACTTTCGTTCTTCGGAAGTGGTCCTAACCGACTTCTCTCGACGAAAGAGATAAGTCTTTTTGGCGGGTATTGACTGGCTTGATATTGTTTACGGTACGCTTGAATTTGCGTTTTAATTTGCAAATCAAAACAACCGTCAAGTCGAGTCGGTACAACGAAGATAAGAACGGAGGCCCTCCACATGATACGAGTGCGAACATTGGCCTGCCGTATTCATACTGACTAGCTGGATTGTCATTGGAGGCCGTGTGATGGTGTGCAGACATGCATTGCACACTAGGCCTATGTTGGGATGGCGCTTAAGAGAACATTGCCAGCGGCCAGAAGATGGTGAGGCTGGCAGGGTCGTGAGACTTACAAGGAAGTGGACGCCAACCTTGCCAATTGATCTTCATGCAAGGCAAAAAGCGGAATCATGAGACGGCAGACGTCCTGTTGTCGTTCCGATCTCAGCCTCTGATTATTCTTGCTCCGCGAATTTTATTAGGCTCCCCGAGTCCAGCCTCCCCTAATAGTATCCTGGCAGCAAAAACCAATACCATACTAATGTATGTCGCATGCAGCTGTCAGCGCTAGAGTTCAGCCGTATTTCTCATGCGGCACAACAGGCGCCATCAACTCGGGCACGGGAACAGCGGGACGTTGGTAATCTGTTCACCATGCAAACCGTCGCGTCTTCACCGTTTCCTCTTGCCTTCAACTGACTTCCTCTGGGCTTCTTGGGCATATATCGTTGCGTATGTGCGTACTGAACTTTATGAATTTCGTGGGGAAGTGCGCCAACGCGAACTTCTTCTCTGGGACTGCCTGACGTTTTCAGGTAGATCCGGCTGCCAACGGCACGCTGCCACGACTCACTGCAACCAGCGACGGAAGCCACCTTCTCTTTCTGTCCCATGCATACCACAGCCATGTGCATGTACCCTGTGATGTACCCTGTAAACAACGGATCAAGTGAGGCAAGGGGGTGATAGCTGGAACGAGCCGTGGCTTTAGAGAGAAGCCGTGGGTGTCCTTGTAGAAAGTGTGTCTACGACGTACTCCCGCCCTTTGAATTTTGTCGGAATTCTCGTCGAATGCCTCTCAAGCTCTTTCTGCCCGTGACCTTGATTTCCCGCCTCGCAGCTTGCTTGGCCATATTCATTGGCCATGTACAGTAGTTGCTTACATGGCCGTAAATAGGGCGGCAGAGAAGATGACAGCAAACGATTATGGGCAGCAAAATAGGAGATGGCAGAATTATTGGGCAGTTTTCTTGCAGTTCTGGGGCGCAAAGGCCCGGGCGAAATATGCATTACCGGGCGACTTCGCACCAAATATATGAGAGCATCAATCCTCACCTGCTATCTCGTCATCGGATATCGTCAGCTGTGGTTACAACTGGCCTTGCTAGTTGCTTACAGTCTGAAGATACGCAGCGTGAGAGGAGTTGGCAAGCACGAGAACAGCCGAGATCAACAGGCGTCAGTCAGAGCCGCCTGACGTACAGCATACAGCAGGACGCCTGCACCAGGAACTAATGGCGCGGGCACTACCGACTCTTCCCGTCCTCCGGGAAGCCATTGACCCTGTTGGCGACGTTGTCTTGCGCTTGCAGCACTTTGTCGTCCCCCCCGGTCTGGGTGCTCAGAGGCACGACGGACACGCAAGCGAGGGCGCGGAAGACTGTATCTGCTTGAGCAGCCGTCAGCTGTCACTAGACGCGTCCGTTGCCGCTGTGTCGACATCCTCCACGGCCGTCGCCCACGTCGGCACGCATGACGGAGAGGAGGAAGCGTTGCCGAGTCCGCCATGCACGCCCAAGACGATTTCGACGGAGACCGACAGGCCGAAGCTGTTTCGACCGGCACCCGTCCCCCAGACTGTCGAGCTTCTCGTCTCCTCCAACACACTGCGCCTGGTGTCCAAGGTGCTCGATACAAAGCTGACGGCCTTGGACGCGAGGCGTGCAGCGGCAAAGCCAAAGAAGTCTGCGGAGACGCCTAGCGCTTCTGCTGCTTCTGCTGCTGCGCCTACCGAGACTGCCAACACTATTGACACGGCCGCCGTGGCTCCGGCCGTTGTGGCTTCAGCCGCCGCTGCCGAAACAGCGGTCGTATCGTCCCCTGTGTCGGTCCCGGCCGACAAGTTGGTGGCGTCGGCGGATGAACCGCCTGCTGTCTTGTCAGCAGAACCGCCGCCGGCGGCGGCCAAGTCGAGGAAGAAGAAGAAGAAGAAGGCTATTGTCGAGTCAGCAGCAGGTCCTACAACAGCTCTTCCAGACGCTGCCACCGAAGCTGTCACTGAAGCTTCCGGAGAAACTCCCAAAGAAACTCCCAAAGAAACTCCCAAAGAAACTCCCAAAGAGGCCCCCAAGGAGAGCCCCAAAGTGACTCCCGAAGAAAATCTTAAAAAGACCAAAGTGACTCCCAAAGAAAATCCCAAAAAAGCTCCCACATCCCATCTCGAGACTAAGACCAGCGCGACTCTGTCGCCACCCTCCGACATACCTGCTTTCTTTGCCTCTCCGCGCTACACGCTTGTCCTCGACGACGATGTCTCCGCCATGACTCTTCTCATGCGCCTCGTCCACTTCTGTCTAGGCGATCTCTACGCCGCTGACGGCGACGGCGTCCACGGCGGCCTGCCCGGACCAGCCCTGTTGGAGCATTTGGCCGTCGTCTGCAACCGCTACGGCTGCGCTGCGCCCCTCCGCGGTGTCGGTGAGCACTGGGTGCGAGAGAATATGGCAGCCTTGGAGAATGATGGGATAGGAGGGCTGGGAGAAGCGGACAAGATGGCCGCCATCCGCCAGCTCCTGGTCTTTGCCTATGTCGCCGACCAGCCGCGCACTTTTGCCGACCTCTGCTGGAAGCTGATTCTTGAGAATCCTGGTCCGCTTGTACCAGCGACCACGAACCAGTTCGGCTCTGCCAGCAGCCGTGGCAGTTTTCTGGCGCACCCTCTGCTTCCGGATGACCTACCAGGTATGTATACTGTTTGTTTTTTTGGAATAGCTCTTTTGTCCATCCATTCTTCCGCGACATGGATCCCTATTTTCCCATCCTAATCTCTCTCCCCTTTTGGGTTTTTTTGCGTGCAAATGCAATGTTTTCTTTGTTTTGACCCCAACCCTGCACTTTCCAACGTCACGCCCCTCCGTCTTTTTTCAGACGCACGCCCCACCACCTTCTACCTTCCAGTACTGATGCGCCTAGGCAACCTGGACAGCAGGCGCCTGTCCATCTGCCATAGAATACACGGCGCCGTGCTTCAACCCTGGTTTGCGCCAATGGACGATCTCGAAGAATTTGAACGAGACGATTATGTGCTGGCACTGGGAAGGCGTATGCACGCTGCAATCAAAGGCGGCCTCCTGGTCGAAGACTTGCGGTTTCCGAGCTCCCCCATCCAAGACTTGCTCGACTGTCTCGACCACCTCCATAGCGCCCAACGCTCCGACTGCGGCGACATCCTCCCCGGCCACGAGCCCAACTTCAACGTTTTTCGCCGGGAAATCGTTGGGCAGAGAGACGCCTTCACCTGTCTAGACTGTATCAACGCACGTGAAGCCGCAGGCGCCTGTCGAATGCGCCATATATAAGCCGGAAACACGTACGCCTTGTCGCCTTGCATCGAAAAACCTGCTTTTTGGTGTGGTTGGGCACTGCTTTCACTGATTTTTCAGTTTGGCAAAGAGCTTGCAGGTAACTCGGAGTTTACTAAATACCAAAAGGGGTTACGAGAAAGGCGCCCGCGAGAGCTGCCTTGTTGCCTACCTGCAAGGCATCTTCTACGGGCCAATACTTTCTCCTACTTTTGTCTTGGCTTGTAAACAAGTTGATCCCGGATTCTATAGGCTTGCTGGTGTTTGTTGGTTTTTTACTAAATTGTGGGGGGAAGGATTGACTGTGCAATTTTATCTTGAACTGATGCGAAACAAGAAGTTTTATCGATTGCAAGAGTCAAAAACTAACCGGGAAAAATTCTGAGAAAATTGAGAGAATTGCACATGGGGTGGTGGTAATACTCTTTGCTATTTGTACGTGTTTGATTATATATACAAGTTTTCTATTTTCCTGACCATTTAGTGGCAAATTTCAATCACTCTCCCCGTGGGCAACACAACCCCTCTGGGTTCAAAACCCCATGGGTGCTGTGATTTTGGAGGGGAAGGGGGAGGAGGGGGAGTAGCCTTAATAATCTGGAGCGGCACTATGTCGCCAGAAGCGCCTGTAATGGTTTTCGTCAGTCAAGCCACCACCCCGCCCGTATTACTGCCCGCAGGAGTCGTGGCCTCGGGGGGTACTGCTTCGCGCATAAATTATGAGTACTTGGCCCGGACTTGTCAGGATCATGGAAACGTTGTTCATGCTGGATAAAACTGTAGTAACAGCGAGTGAGTCATTTAGTCATACTGTTGCGAAGCCTTGAACTCGTCAGTCTAGTAGGCATTGGGACCACGGTCTTGTTGTTCTATACTTCTCCCATTAAATGTGCTCAGCTGGCGAGCAGGACGAGGCAGAATTTGCGGTAATCGCAATGGACAGGCATATTCTTCGTGCGTGTGGATCGTCAGTACAACGGCCGTTTCCTGAAACCCTCTTGCAGTCTGCCTATCTCGTGGATTACGAGAACCAGCTTATGTTACTATCTAGACTGTCCGCTGTAATAAATACGTAGACCACTACCACGACGTATATGTGGAATAGTGCGTTCGGCCGTTAGACAGTATTACTACCTTAGTATTTACTGCCCGCCGCTAACGGAACCTAGAGGCTTATACCTTTGGCTAGACTTATTTAGACTAACTCCTGTGCTTTTCTGTTCTTTTAGTAATGTCTGTAAGGGATCACACATACGAAAGCACTAGCTACTTAATACATTTAGCTGTAACTTTTCCATGCTACTTTATAAACTTGAAAATCAGAACCTAAGATATATTTTTACATTGAACTTACTTATTTACGTCTTAAAACCTTAAAATAACCGAAAAGTGTCACAATCAGGCATTTTATTACACGCCGAGGATACACGCCGAGGACTTGATTGTTTTATTCTTATATTATTCATAAGTAAATAAATAGACAAATCGTGAGGCGTTATAAGACCCTCTAGTGGACAAAGAGTGGCTACAAAGCAAAACAAAGCTAATTCTCTTAACGCTCTCAGCCCAATTGTCTTTCAGCCTTGCCAATTAGATCAACTATAAGCATTTTCTTCACTATATTAGAGGCCTCCTTGATATTCAAAAACATCTTGTGACACTATCAACAACCAGACGAGCATCGAAAGGCGACATTCCTTAAAGCATCCGATAACACTCGAAACAAGTCTAAAAGTTGCCCAAGCAGCTAGAGACTGACACTACTCACGCGTAATACCCCAAAGTTCCTGGCACGGCAATCTCGTTTCACAAATTTTTGAACTGCATCACCAATGCTTCAGTAACTCTACAAGACTGCCTTGCCAATAGGAGTGGCAGTGCAATTACACGTAATACTTTCAAGATCTGGTATATGCTGTCTCTACGGTGCCATTGCCACAAGATTTACCAGGCGGCGCCACAAAATTCCGTCGGGCTTTGATTGAGGAATGTGCGCTGAATCGTCAATGTTACAATGTTATCAGTATTACGTATTGCTAGCTACTGTGTCCAGCTGCCCGACGCCTTCTTCTTCACAAAATCATTTGTGCCCAACACAGCGCCTGCTCAGTTTCTAACAACGTCTCATGTCTGTATTTCAGAATGGTGTATGCCTTTTGTACTTCGGCATTTAATTTATTGCTTATATTATATCGCGTCCATGAAGAGAAGGACATTATCGCAACTGCACCTTTACTAGGAAGGGATGTTGGCAATAAGTTATGAGCCCCGGGGTCAACTTCAATCGGAATGTGGAAATGCAATTGTATCACTAAGAAGCTCTAATTGGTCTCGTGTATCAAAACTTGAAGGAAAGCATGAGGTAAGGTTCGGATTCTACCAGTTTTGTCCACCAAAAAAAGTGGCAGTACCACGATACGATAAATTTTGATAAATTGAATAGTACTCCGTACATACGAATACACAACCATCCATCAACCATGCGGTATTGTTCGCATCGTCCGCATCGTCCGCGTAGTCCGCAAGAGCCGCATGACCACCTCGACTCTCTATTGCCTGTAGCTTCTCGTGTAAACGTTGCGCGCCACTTCCCTCGCATAAATAACACAACCCCCCTCAAATCTGCACCATGCTAATCTTCACTTTTGCCACTTTTGTCGATGAGGTACTCGTGGGACAGAATGATGTTTCAACTACCGATCCGCACGAGGTCTACACCTCACTCAATTGAAATCAATGTTACTCCGACCCTAGATCCTGTGCAAGATCCTATGCCGAAAGACTTGCACTTGCAGGACCTGGACGGTACTCCTTCATTGACCGACCCAACTCAACCAGAGATCGACGCTCAAGTGCCTGAGCCTGAAAATAACATCTTCTTACGTATCCAAGAGCACAGCAACGCAACATCTGGAAGCCTTATTAACCAGGATGAGTACTACCGCCGTCGCGCAGAAAAGGAGATTGCGAAGCTAGATCGTGCGTTTTTGTCTCCCAAAGCGGCCTAAATTATTGGTGAGTAAAATCAAGTACACCAGAGAAGACAACGGGCAGAGAAGCGAACAGTAATCTGACTAGACCATCAGGGGCGCAAGACACCATGCTCTGGGCAATAGCAAGCTATAGGCACCCGTACCCACTCTCTTTACTCGGACCTATCAGACTATGCTACCGAGCACCAGCACGGCTTCGTGTGTTATTGAAAATACGTTAGCCAGGCTCTTATGCTTTATTTTCCTTGGCCTGAGTTTCTACTATTTTACTTGAAGGAAGAGCAAATTTGTTCATTACGTTGTGCGTATACTACGGATTGTTACCGGCCATTTTCAAGTTTTTCAGCAGTATGCGCAAGTGTGGCTTATTCTTCGAATATTCAACATATTCAGAAGTCTTTTGCGCACTCTACTTGGTAGTCTTAGAAATTATTATGCTTTTTCCCACTCTGGTTTGTATGCGTGCGGGCTCAGCACATCACATGATAACGCTGTTCTGCAGATAACTCAGCAGGCTTTTCCCCCGTTCGTTCCCAGCTTCTATTCCCGCTGTATCGTGCCGTTGGGTTGGGCCAAACTCCACGCGGTGAATGGTTGGGCCCAAAGAAGCTAAAGTTGGCCGGCAAGTTAAATTTACGGGCCAAGTCTAGAGCCACTTTTGGAGCGTAAGCCGGGCACTCAGTGGCTCTTTGCATGGCATGCAATGCACAATACTGTCATATATGGTCACGCTCGACATAAGGCATTAGTTCGATCCTATCGAGCAACTTAACTGTAGTCCTATAATCTGTGTCCGTAGGAGAGAAGCAGTATGTGTCTGTCGCCATAATATTGACAATCAAATGGATTCTTCCACTGGAGACTGAAGTAGTAGTCTTCGATTATGAAGCATTTGGAGGGATGGCGATTTTGGCGTAGTTTAAATGGTGACTTTTTGCTATGTATTTAGTTACTAAGTCAGCCGCCCGCTACTCCGGGTAACAGTTGCACACAGACAGTAAGCAAGACATACGCCGTAAACATTCTATTTTCCAGCAGTAGACTTGTCCTACGTGCTCCATAACGACTTTTCTAATCCTTCTCCACGATGAGAATACCAACGTGCGGTCCCTTGACAAAGTAATCATCCCAGAAGGCCTCGCCAGTCGCCTTCACGGCCTCAGGCGGAATCTGGATCGTCTTCCAGGTCAGACGGCCCTTCATGCCTCCTCGCCGTGCGGCCTCCTCGTAGACGCTCTTGCGCAGATGGTAGTTCCGGAAGCGCACTTCTTCTGTGCCGTTGGTGCCGCCGCCCACCACTTCGGTCTTCCATCCCTCGTTCGAGGCCAGCCGCTCGTAGTAGTGGACTGCGACACCCCAGCGGGCCGGCTGCTCCTTTTCCGCTTCGTTGGTCATTTCTGCAAAGGCATCGAGATCGTCAGCCGGGTGCGGGCCAACGCCGACAAAGACGCTGTGCTGGCCGTCCTTGAGGTTAGCCGCGACGGTGGCGAACATGCGCGTCATCTCGTCCACGTCGGCCGCGTAGTTGAGCAGCCATACGCCCGTGACCACGTCAAAGGCGGCCGACGACGATGCCATGCCGTCCACATCCACGACGCCCAAGTCGAGTGCGTTGCCGGCCCTAAACTGCAGCCGCGCATCGGAGGGGCCTTGCCGAGCCGCTGCCACCATGCCCTCGGACAAATCGACGCCAAGCACGGCCGATGCACCCCAGTCCAGCAGCTTGCGCGAGTAGTAGCCAGTGCCACACGCGAGGTCGAGTACCGCCACCGGCGTGGCGTCCGCACGCGCCAAGACCGGCAGCAGAGCCTCCTTCAGGTTCTCATACTCGACGAGAGACGTCGGCAGCGTCTTGAAAACGTTGTAACGCTCGCCGATAGTGTCGTATTGGGATGCCATTCTGGTGGGTCTCGATGTACGAGTACGGGTTCAGGTACTCTGTAGTCGCTCTTCAATACGTTCAACGTAGAAATTCCTTGAACATGTACTCGTACTTGCAGTAGAAGAGGGGTATTGCTGCTGAGCAGGGATGCGTCGGATCAGCCGGATGGGGGTGTCGCGGTGTTCTCGCAATGGACAAAGAACACCAGCACGCATCCGGGTTTGTATTCCCTAGGAAGCTCGCCGAACAAAGAGAAGGTATCGAGAACTCGGAATGGGACTTGGCGATAAGGATGGGAGAGCGGCGATGTCCGCCGCATCAGAGCTGCTAATCTGTTGTATTGGAGTATCACGCGACTGTCCGCAGCTAGCTGAACTAGAACAAGTAGCGTAGCAGCCAGACTCGACGCACAAGCAGAGACGACAGACGTTAGTGAGGCAAATGCTGTACTTTTTACACATGTCCTTGTCTGTCTAGAAGTGCTAAGAACGGCAGCACCCGAAGGCTTTACCGTTTGCACGTTGACGTTGTGACGACGGCCTGAGTTAATACTCCGCATGTCAGGATACTCGCTATCGGTCTGCGTTGTAACTCCCCAGATTCCCTAGCCGCCTTGCACGGGCTTCCCGATGCTGGCTGCTTACGGTTGCCGTAACGCTCAGCTGTGATGAACAACTAGCGAGTTACTGTGACAAGTGCTATGCAAAGTACAGCAGTGCACACATGACAGTCAGCCACACCGTCTGCGCCATAAGGCAGACACTTGTTTGTCAGGGCGTCTTGATCCTTACTTTGCGATAGCCGTATCTTCCATCTCAGTTCTGGCCTCTTAAGCAAGGTAACTTTGCGCGATGGACTCGCCTTAGCTCTTTCTTTCTCAGTATTTGACGCTGATCGAACGACCACATCAGAAAGCAAAGCGTGGGAGCTGCCCGGGAATAACTCGATACGTCCCGAGTCCCCCAATGATCGCTACTACCTTCCGCTTGTCCGTATCCTGGCTCTCCCTCTCCGACAAATTGTCTGTTTCGAAAGACGGGTGCGACTAAATCAGACGAAGTACATCTTACACTCTCCCGCATATCAACTCCACCCGTTCATGCAATCCACCATCTGCAGCCTTCCGCAAGTTATGTCGCCGACAGGAGATCGGCGTCCAGATGCGGCTGTGCATTATGTGCTTACCGATACTGTGCCCATAACAAGATCGCCCTCGCCGCCTGAAGACCTCCGAGGCGCCATCATCGATGCAGAATCCAACGTATGAATGCGTGCTTTATTCTCTCCCGCATCTGTCCAATCCCCCTCCTCTCCGCTATGCTTCTGACGCTTCTACTTGCCAGCTCGATGACAGCGACTCGGCGATTGGCGACAGCATGTACGTCCCTCGGTCGCAATTTCCAGCCCGATACATCTTCGTTTTGCTACATCGATGCGCGCCGCAGACAACGCTGACCGCGGTCACTTGATACAGTGACAGCTACACGACTTCCCTATCCTCCAGTGTAGTTGACTATCCTATCGAATACGGTCGCCGATACCATGCATATCAAGATGGAAGTGTGTATACCCTCTACGTTATGTGTTATTGCCGAACAATGGCACAATGAATGGCGACATTAATCTTCTGGTTTGATTCTGCACTTTACAGTACCGTATCTGACACAGGGCCAGGATATCCGAGACCAAACGACGACGTGAGTAGTCTATCGTGAGGGTGGCATGGTAGACACACACATAACTGGGTTACTGAATACGACCGCAGCTGGAGATGGATCGCCTGCTCATCACACACACAGTGTTCACCGAGGCCATCGGTGGTCTGTATCTCGCCCCCGTTGACATGACAAAACCCCAGCGTGTCCTCGACATTGGCACGGGGAACGGCGTTTGTACGAATCCCATGGCTCATTTCGACCAAAATAGGTAAAAGATACTGACGTTTGGCTACAGGGGCCATTGAGATGGGCGACCTGTACCCCAGCGCATCGGTAAGACACCCCTGTCGTCGATGGGCCTCTGCACATCTGCGCCCCCAATTACTCTGCAAGCGCCCGTAGTTCTGCGCAATAGGTTTCTGCGCATCCCGTGTTTGCCTCTTCAGCTTCCATTGTTCTTACCCCATTTGCCCAGCTAAAGTCACGTCTCGCAGATTCTCGGCAACGACCTCAGCGCAAATATGCCTTCCTTCCTGCCGCCGAATGTCAAATTCGAAGTCGATGATGTCGAGAACGACTGGGTCCACAAGGAGCCCTTCACCTTTATTTTCAGCCGCTACATGGCTGGCAGCATTGCCGACTGGCCCAAGCTGGTCAAGCAAATTTACGAGTGCGTCCCAGCATTCCAACTTTTCGCCTTTCGCTCCTCGCCTTTCGCTTTCACATATCAGTCCCATTGCTGAATACAAATATGGACAGAAACCTTGCACCGGGCGGTTGGGTCGAGATGCAGGACGTGGACGTCACCTACTACTCGGACGACTCGTCGCTGACGTTGGATAGTCCGCTGAAAGTCTGGTGTGACAGCACCGTAGACGCGATGCGCAGAACTGGCCGTGAGCCCTGTCCGGGACCCAAGCTTTTGGGCTGGATTACCGGCGCTGGCTTCACAAATACTGTACACAGACGCTACAAACTTCCCCTTGGACCATGGGCTCGAGACCCGCGTCTGAAGAGCATCGGCATGCACAACTACATGCAGCTGAATCAGGGCTTGGAGGCAATATCCCTGCGGGTGTTTACAAAGTTTCTAGGTTGGACGCCGGAGCAGGTCCTGGCATTAACGGCAACCGTACGGAAAAGCTTGCAAAATCCCAACATCCACGCCATTCTGGATCTGTAAGTCCAAGCTACGCTCTTTTGCACCTACATACTGTTTCGTATGACACGTAGGCTGATAGATTCGCAGGCACGTCGTATACGGTCAAATACCAGAATTGTAGTCCGGAATGATACAGTTGTGTTTTGTAGTGGTTTCATAGAGTGGCTTTCACGTTCTGCGATGCTTGTAATCAGATGAGAAGACTTTCGGGTCCGTATTCTTACTTGGTCACTTATACTGTGCATGAAAATATGCAATCTTTTGCTCTGTTTAGTACGGAGTACCCTTGGTGTGCACTCACTCCACTCCGTACTCGAGTAATAGCCCCTCTGCGTACAGTAATACCGTATTGCTCGTATTTGCAGTCTTCGAGTTTTGTGGGCAAGGCACTTCGATGAAGATTCTATCATGTCGTACACTGGCTGATCGATGGCTGCCCAATCCCCCCCAGCACGTCTGACAATATTATCGGTATTACACACATTCGCCTTTGAAATATAAATGTCATTATCATTTTATTGGCTTTCGGGCGCGGTTCGCAAACAGTCCGCATATGCGTCCCCTGGCTTTTATTAAGTAGTCTTCGTAAGCGACGGTGCAGCAACTTGATGGTCCAAAAGGAGGGAGTACATGGCACCATTTGAGCCTCAATTTTGCGGACTGTTCGCAGGAATACGGTCCGCACGTAATAGAGAAATCAGGATACTTAATTTGCACTGCCGCACACCATTGATGAAGAAAGAGGCATATGAAGAAGTGCCCGAGACATAAGCAGAAATTCGCCTGATGTCCCGTTCCCATCACACCCCGTACTCACCAGTCATGTCTTCTGCCGGGCAACCTTCAGGCATAATGTCCCGCCTCGGCAGCGAAATCATCACCTCCACGGCTACACTCGCAGGGTCCGTGCCCGGCGAAGCGGCCCCTGACACCGTCATGCAGGATATGGCGGAGAACAATGAGGCGGCTGTCAACCTTCTTCAGATTGGAAGCTGGCTCGCTGGCAAGGCGACAGACTTACCTGCTTTAATCATGGAGCTTGAGCTCGCTGCTTTGGTCGGGGACCCTGAAGAGGATCTCGGGCCGCATACCCTTGACACCATCGGGGTCTTTGATAATATCTTTGCCAAAATGCTGACGGATCCGCGCTCCGATGATGGCTCGCCGATTGACCAAACGCGCCTCTATGGCGCGCGCGCTCAGCGCCTCATCGAAGAAGCTGCGGCTCACTTTGCCTGAACACGCCACTTTTCCACGTACGAGAAACCCCAAGTGAAATTTGAAGAGGAATGGCAGACTAACAAGTCTACTAAATAGACCAACCAGTTGTTACGGAACTCCGGATCGTTATCGTTTGCCGTCAGCACTTGGGTCGCTTTTTCGGCCCCCCTTTCTTGCGGTGGAAGACGCAAGGCTGGTCGATTTCTCTGCACTTATCTCCTTAACTTCCTGTCCCCATGACGATTTGATTATACGTCAACACAACACGCAACAAACAAGATTGGCCATTTACGTTCCCCCTAAAATATATGTACGGGCGGTTTATCCTAGATACTATTATAGTCTTACTACAATGAAACCGCGTATACATGTTCGTCGTCTTTGTGAATGCATTTGTAGTCGAACGGCTATTTGCGATATGCACGCTGACAGTTGTGCTAAAATATATCTGAATAAGGGATAGTACGGAGATGTAGGCACACTCCTCCTACACTTTGCATTGCTTCTTATCTGCTGTGCAAGTCTTAGCAAACTGCAGCAGAATGCACGTATAACACATGACATGCAGCACTGCATACGCCACAGAACAATCAAACAGAACCCCCACTCTGCATTTTTTAAATGGAAGCCTGCAAGGCCACCGCTTATGTCCTTTACTCGTTTTCATTTCATCTTCGTCTAAAGTACAATGAAGTCTACGCTGGATGTTGTACACGCTTGTCATTGAAGATGCGTTTTCCACGGGGACGAAAGCTCCCGCTTTTGGCCAACCAGTCAACTCCTTTGATGCATACCCCGTGATCTGCAGTGGCAGATTTCGCCTTGTATCACAACACCATACTGAGATCCCGCGTTTCCGGCCCGCGCCGGCCACCGACGGTCCATTCATCGAGCAGGCTGGGCCGCTGGCGCACACCCAGCGGCAGCTGCTTGATGCTCGTAAGCAGAACGCGGCAGGCCTCGAGGCGGCCGTACAGGGCGACGTCGTGGCGCGCGCGCTGGCGGCACTGGGCATCGATGACGTCGAGGACACCGCGGCCCGCGGCATCGCGCACATGGACATTGGCGCCGTGGTCGAGCAGGGTGGTGAGGGCGATCTTGCGGCCGAGGCGGGCTGCGACGAGCAGGGCCGTCTCGCCGCGGCGGTTGCGCCCCTCGATGCGGGCGCCGGCGGCCAGCAGCGTCTCGAGGATAGCGGCGAGGCTCTTGGCCTTGTCCTCCTGGTCGTCTGCAATGTGCAGCACAAACGATGTCAGCACCGTCTGACCGCGGCGGTCGTAGTGGTTCACATCGGCCACCGTCGGCGGCGACAGCAGACCCTGCACCAGACGCAGCCGCGTCGCCATCTGCGGGCCGTCGGTCGGCGCGTGCAGGAGGCTAGCCGACGGGCTGTTGCTGCCGGTGGCGGCAATGCCGCTCAAGCTACCGCCCAGAGTGCCGCCGAGGCCGCCCAGGCCGCCCAGGTTGCCCGGCATCATATTCGGGCTACCAACAAACATGCTGCTGCTGCCGCTGGTGCTTGTCGGACTCATGAGACCGTCGGCCATGCCGCCCGTCATGCCAACGCCGCCGAGGACGCCACCGATGAGCCCGCTCGTAGTGAGGCTGCCCGCGAGCGCGCCGCCCGGTCCCAGACGCGTGTCCTTCTTCTCCATGGTCTTCTTTTTCGGCGGCCGGCGGCCAGTGCTGAGCGCATTGCGGTGCTCGTCCATCATGCGCTTGTCCACGATGGCCTGAGCCAGGCAGTGCAGGCCGTTGCGGCCGTCGTTGTCCTCGATGCCGGGGTGGCTGTCGGACATGGTCACGATGCGCAGCAGCGACTCGTGATGCCGGATAAAGGCGTCCTCGTTGGTGAACACAACGCTGCCGTCGTCGGCGTCAGGCGAGTTGCCGCCCGTGTTCGCCGGGCCGCCCGCGCTGGCGTTGCCGGCCGCGCACGTCGTGCTCCCGCTCTCGGCCGTGCCGTTACTCGTAACACTCGTCACACTCGTGACGCTCGTGGTTCCGTCTGCGTTGGTGGTCGCCGTGCCTGCCGATGCGCCGTCCCAGAAGTCTTCCAGCTTCACAGCGCCGGGCTGGTTCAGGCAGCTGCCGATCAGCGGTATGTTGTTGAAGGCGTCACGGCGCGACAGAGCGGAGCGGTCGTAGTGCTGCGCAATGCTGTCGAGGATGGCGACGTCCTCGACAAACGTCTGCAGACGGTGGAAGAAGGAGCGGCCATAGACATCGGTGGCGTAGACAAGGTGTGCGAGCGCGGCGTCGCTGCCGCCCGGCGAGCCCGGGCCTCCGACGCCCGCACTCGGCCGGCGGTCGCGCAGGTGTGCGAGCAGCTGCAGCAGCGGCGCATAGGGCTCGTGCAGGCCGACAAACCAGCCGGGCGCGAGCAGGTGCAAAAACGTCTGGCCAGCGGTGTTTGCGGCGACAATGCTGGCGTCGTCGCAGTTGAAGACCATGGCCAGGAGCTGCATCTGCACGCCTTCGCGCGCCGCAAACAGGTGGAGCAGCGTGTGTCCGAAGCGGTCCCGCCGTGCGAGGTTGTGCGGCGACGGCTCATGCAGCATCGCTTGGGCTTCGGTGGCAAGCCGGCCGTCGCCGAGCACCCAGAACGAGCCGCTGTCCAGGGCCGCCGCCGACACGGCGTCCGTGACGGCGCACCAGTACCGGCGCTCGCGCGTCTTTTTATTGTCGCGCCCGTGGCCGCGGGCCAGCTGCTGCTGCTGCTGCTGATCGCAACCCTGCGTCTGCAAGTCCTGGCGCTTCCGGTGATGCGGACAGCCCTCGTTGCGATAGCGATATGCGTTGAAGAAGTCGCCCGGCAAGGCCAGTCGCGGGCTGCCAATGCCGTCGCCGCACGCGCCGAGGAACACCGGCAGGTTTCCCTGGGTGGGTCGTAGGCGGCGCTGGTGGCTGTCGTCGTCGGCTCGCGACGCGTCCGAGTTGCTCATGCTGTACGCCCGTCCGTCATTTCCGCTGTCGCTGCAGCTGTTGCTCACGGCGCTGCTGTCGCTGCTCACGCTGGCACTCCGGGTTTTGGTCTTCCGCCGAAGCTTGCGCACGCGGTGTGGGTCGGTCTCGGGCTCGAAGACGGGAACAGGCGCATCGGAGCCGCTGCTGATCGTGAAGCGCCGTAGCAGGTTGGCGACCTGGTTGGCGTAGTGTGTAGAGCAGCCCGAGAGGCGCTTCTTGAGGTCCTGGATCGTTTCGGTGCTCACGTCGGACGACGCGTCGGAGCAGGCGCCGGAGCTCAACCGCCGCTCGCGCGACTGCGTGCCGTAGAGCGGCAGATGGTGGCTCGTGAGGCCGTCATTGGAGCCCATTCCGCTGAGGGCGAGTCCGAGATCATCGTGGGGGTGGCCACTGTGTCCGTGGGAATGTCCCTGGTGAGCGTGTGGGTGCGGGTGTGGATGCTGATGTGGATGCTGGTGCTGCTGGCCATGAAGACCGGGGTTGCCGAGAGTTGGGGCGTGGTGTGGCAGATCGAATGGTGCGCTGTTGATGCTGTTGATGGTCATGCGCGTGGCCGCATCGACATCGGCGGCGCCTGTGTTCGTGGCGTGAGTCGGATAGAACCCGGGCCAGCCACCACCGACGTAGGCTGGTGTGCCCGCCGCGCCCTGGCCCATGAACTGGTGATGCTGCTGGTGCTGTTGCTGCTGCGGCTGGTACTGCGTGTGGTAAAAGTCGGAGTAGGGCTGCTGATTTAAATTCGGCGGGGGCGGGAGGAATTCCACGGGCGGCTGCGTGGACGGCGGGAGGTGCTGGTGTGGGTGATGCTGTTGCTGGTGATGCTGCGGGTAGTGCGATGTCGCCAGCGGGTGGCTCAGTTCCTGCTTCACGTACCCCATTCCGCCGTACCCTGGCGACGACAGTGGCTGTGGCTGGTGATGCTGGTGCTGGTGCTGCTGATGCTGTTGCTGGTGATGCTGCATTGGATGGGGATGGGGATGCTGCTGTTGCTGCTGCTGCTGCTGCTGCTGTGGATGCTGGTGGAGGGCGTGATCGGGGTCCTCGCGCTTCTTCCAGGCCTTGCGAGTGCGCTGCGTGGACGCCTGGAGGAGCTTGATGCGCTGGTTCATGTCCTCGCGCGACTCGGGGCGCAGGTAGCGCGGGTCGTGGTCGAGCATGTTGTGGATGGTCTTCTGGGCGGAGTTCTTGCGCGGCTTGAAGATGTCGTCCTCGAGGACCTTGAGGATCTTGTCCACCGACAGGGTGGTGTACATGTACAGGCGGGCCAGCTTGCGCGAGCGGGTGCTCGTCCACTGCGGCGGACGGCCGATGCGGCCGGGCACGCTGGCGCTCTTACCGCCGCCCTCGGCATCGCGGGCGGGCGGGTTGGGCGGCGCCATGTTTGCTTCTCTGTAGCGGATGCGGAGAGTCCTGTGTCGCGGGGCGCTGGTCGGTTGTGTGGAGGCTGAGCGTCCCGTGTGTTCTTCGTTCCTTGCAGAGTAATTCCACCGAGCTGGACCGCGATGGCCGGCAAGCTCACGGGGAAGAGGAAAAGGGGGAGACGGCCGAGGGTTGCACGCAGCGGGTGGCCAGCAGCGCGGAGCTCAACAACGAAGCCGAGGGGGATGAGGTGAGAAGCAGAAACAGGGCGGCAGACACAATCAGACGGCAGACGGCTCCAAGGGAGCAAGGGAGCTGCAGAAATGTCGAGTCGAGAGCTTGCAAAGTAGAGGAAGGACAGGTTTAAGTGGAGAGTGGTGAGGACCTAGAGGAAGATCTAGATTGGAGGCGGCCCGGAATAGAAAAACGAATAGACGCACGACAGAAGCATTGAAGAAGAAGGATTTAGACTAGGGGGACCACGATATGCCGACCAAACGGAGGAGGCAACCCAAGATCGGATAAGGTACGGATGGGTCTATATATGAGAAGGAAACGTTTTTTTGGCTTGGGAGACGGTGGGGGCCACGCAGCGTCGTGGGCCATGATATTAGCACGCAGACTACTTTAGGTCATGGCCAGGAAAGGCCGAGACAGGGAGTGGCCAGAGTACAAGGCGGATGTACCGTTCATACCTTGTCTGGCAGGCTTGAGCGAGGAAGTGGTAGCCAGGATGTGGGTTGAGGTTGGGGCGAGGGGGAGCGTGCCGGGTTCTGGGAGTGCTGGGAGTGCTGGGAATGCTTGGTACGAGTACTTCTTGATGTCGTTGCGGAGGAGGGTGAGGGAAGGGGTGTGGACAGAGGAGGGATAAAAGATGAGGCGGGCCAAGAAAGAGAGCAAAATAAAGGCAATGGTGATAGTAAAACTGGAGCCGGCAGAGGCATGGCAGCTGGGGGGAGAGACCGGCGGGAAACGGGAGGTGAGGGTGGCGGGTGCGTTTGGAGGAGTCGGCGTCTTCGCAAGCACGGAGCATGGAGCTTGAGCATGGAGCATGGCATGGAGCATGGAGCACGGGTCGCGGAGTGGGCGGCTTAGTACGAAGTCGTATCGAACAATGGCGCGGACGGCAGTCTGGCAGGCTGGCACTTGGCAGTTGGCGGTTATCGTTGGTCTCGTTGGTGTGGCATCTGGTGTGGCAGGCTAGCCTAGCCCAACTCGGCCCTTTCGCACCGCCAGGGTGGACGTCTGGCGCCTCCCGTGGTGTGCTCGGTGTCTGGGGCCTGCGGGATCTGGTGTTGGCATGCCGGCCTGGCGCGATCTTGCTGCGTACCGGTACCTGCGCGATACAAGTCCACGACTGCTGGCCGATGGCAGAGATGCGCAGCGGGCAGACTTCGCTTCTTTGTCTGGCCGCCGGCCTAGCCGTAGTCTGCTCCGTAGCACGCTGGCACGGATGGGCCGCGCACCACGGCCCCGTCGGTATTGCTGGCCGTTGCAGCGAGCTTGCTCCCGTCGCTGGCCGCGTCCGTACTCCGTCCCTACTTTGTACTTGTGCGCGGAGGCTAGCAGCTGTCTGGCCGAGAGCGACGCCCCAGCCAACACGCAACGCGCGGGAAAGCCCACAGCGAGCCCACAGCAGAGCACGAGCAGCCGCCAGCACGACGACGCTGGATGAACCCACCGGTCTCCAGGTCGGGACACTGTCAGGGCACACCAGCCCCCAGAGCCACAATCGACGCGCAGAGCCGAGCTCGATGCCCAGATAGGCTAATGACCGACCAGGCTGGCGACTGTCTGTTTGGAGCACTGAGCACAATTGCACAACTCTACTCGTACGGAGTAGAGCATTGGAGCAGTTGAGCACTGGAGTAGTTGAGCACGGGAGCAGCACTGAGCATTGAGCAGTGGAACCGTCTTGCCGTCGTATCGTGAACCTGTCGCGAGCGGCTGCCGGCCGTTCCTGAGGGCCCCGTTTCCGCGCAGTGTCTGTCCGGCCGCGCCGCCCTCGAGCGCATACGACAGAGTATTCGCGCGTGCCCGTACCCGTCCTCGTAGTGCCAGTGAGGTCGCCGGCAGTGGTAGTGCAGGTGGGACGTCGGTGCGAAGGGAGACAGCGCCGGCCGGAGGGGTGGACGACAGATCAGTGGGGTGGCCCTAGGCCGTTGCGCGCCTCTGCGTGCGACTTGTACAGTACAAGGGTCTGTGCCGTTGCAGCCGTGCTCACCAGAGCAGTCTTCGTACCTGTACTTGCCCGCGGTCTCCGTACTCTGTAATACTCGTAGCCGTCTGCGGCTGTGCCCCGTGGATGTGGCCGCCGCCAGCTTGTGCTCCGGGTATTCCTGCCGCATTCGCTGGGACGCGCCATGCGCCAGGACGGAGCTGTCGTTTCTGCCCTGTCCCTGTCGGCAGATGAGCGATTGGCCTGAACGGCCGCCAGCTGGTCGCTGGGGGCTGACCGACAGTTGACCGCGATATGCGCCGGTCAACGACGTGACCGCGACGGCAACGGCCGCTCGTGCTGGCAACCCATGCTGGAAACCCGTGCTGGAAACCATGCTGGCAACATTTTCGTATGCTGGCAGGCCAAAGGTGGTATATCGTAGAGACGAAGCAGGCCAGCCGACGGCGGTGGCTTTCATGGCGCGTCCGGTGTGCCGCCGTGGTCGTAGACGGGTCCAACCTCGTGCTCTACCCGTACGTACTCGTACAGGTGCGGCGATGGCGGTGCGGCGCAAGTACTCGTCCTCGCGCGCTGGTGCCGGCGTGCTGCAGTCGAATGGCGCCGGCGGGCAGCCATTGGCCGGTGTTGGTCTGGCGCATCGACGAGTCTGCGCATCCAGCTATGGTCGTTGTTAGCCCTTGCGTGTCGACGACGTACGTGGCCCTCTGACTGTACTTCGTACAAAGTTGGCACGCAGATCGCGCGTCCAGCTCGTGTGCTCATCTCCCGGACGCAGAAAGCCGGGCGGAAATCAAACAAGCGTCGAGCTCGACGCCGGGCCGCAAGGACAGGCACACGGGAAACCCCGGTGCGCCTCGGCCGCTGCGCGTGGACGTTCTGCCTTCTCGTCGTCTCGTCGCTCGCCGCGCGCTGGTCTTGCCGTCGTCCGTCTGGCTCTTCGCATGTCACATCCGCTTCGAAGCTGCAGCGCGCTGGTTGGATGCAACGTAATACTCTGTACGGGTCGTGCTCTGCGCATCGTCCTTTGCATGCCTGTCCGTCGTCGCCCACGGTAAGGTCGTTCTCGGCGTCGTCGAGCTACTCCGTACGCCGTAGGAGCTAGAGCGCGGCGGTGGCCTGGACGGGGTTGGGCTGGTGGAGGGTTGGCCGCGATGATGTGGATGATGCATGGGTGGACCACCAGCCAGGCGGGTCCAGGTCGATGCACAGGCACGATGTACACGTACTCCGTATTACGCCGTACAGAGCACTGGGTTCCTTCCTGCCAGGGATGGCGGTACAAGTATGGCGCAAGAGCAGGAGCAGAGGAGCCTGGCTTCGCACAAAGAACGGAGTACGACGTCGACAACGAGGGCAGCTGCGACGCAGCGCAACGGCCTGCTAGCAGGGGGGCACATGGGGCCACATGGGGGTGCAGAGGGAAGGCGCGACGGGGACGGCTGGCACGAATGGTACGAGTGCTGCACGGGACATGCGCGTGCAGGCCAGATGCAGGCCCGACGCGTGCGACGAGGCCAGGCGACGTCGCAGACGGCAGGCGGTTGGCGGCAGGCACGGCGGGTAAAAGGAGCAGCGCGGCAGGAGCGGCCGGACACTCGACGTAGGAAGAGCAGACAACGCGTACTCGTACGCCCATGATCGCGTATCAGTACTTCGTGCCGAATGGCGGCGAGGCGGACTAATTGCTGGGCTGGGGTAAATACGGCCGCCCATCGCAACTGCCCCTGCCGCGGCCATGTGGCATTTCCACGAGAAAAACTGCTTCCGGTGGCAGGAGCGAGCAGTCCGGCAGGCGGTCGGCGAGCGGTGGCGCAAGACGCCGGTGCAGGCGGCGTACGGAGTACTTTGTACGGAGCGCAAAGAGTTTGCGTCTCCGCTTGCGTGCGAGTGCGTACAATGCTGACTCAGCAGGCGATAACGGAGAATGCCGCACACAGGGCTGACGACAGATGGCAATCGAGATGCGATACGTGCGCTGCCGAGTGTACCTACTGTACCTACTGTACCTTGTACTCGCTGTACTACATACTATTCACGGTACTCCGTACTCACTATACTCGCTGTAATACTCCCTACTCGTACTCCTACTCGTACTCTAAGACAGGCGGGGTGCTGCAATTCGCAGCCTCACGGCAGATCGGCCGAGGCTCTGACTCTGGGTCGGCTGAGGCCGCTTGACAGCCCTGGCAGGTCGGTGGCGCTGTCTCAGGTTGACACGTACTCCGTAGCGCAGCGCACTGACCGGTTGACCACGACGTACTTGTGTCCGACGTGTACAAGTACATGGCTCGACTTGCACGTGTACGGCTCACCGATGCGGACACTCGAGACGCCAATACGAGCTTTAGAGATCACGGCGCGAGCTTACGAGTACGAGTATTGCCCTGTAGAGTACAAGCAACTGCAGTCTGCTGCAAGCACGCTAGCGCGCGCTCCGGAAAGTGCGAGCACGTATTGCGTCTCCACACCGCCACGCTGTCTTCTAGAATCCGCACAGAAGCTTTGACACCTCGTACGAAGGAGTACGGAGTACTTGTGCAAGTACTCCGCGATGCAGAGCACCTTCGTGCCGTGATCACTGCGTACGACGCAGCCAGTGAGCGTTCATGCAATATGGTGGCACGCAGCGCGTTGTACGACGGCAAGTGCCGGTACTTTGCACACGTACTCGGCGCTCCGATAGCGTACTCTGTATTGCTTGTACTCGAACTGCAATACAGCAGAGCTCGCCGCCATACTGCGTACGGAATAGGAAGTACAAAGTACAAGCACGAGTCGGCCCCATAGCACCTTCCTATTCGTACCCGTAATTCGTACCTCGTTTGTACCTGCCCTCCCCGCTGGACCCTGCCGGCCAATGGCAGCGCCTGCAGACCCCTGCCACGCAAGCAGCCGTCCACTGCCGGCCAGCGTTCGCGCGCCATCCGCCCCAAAACCTGCTCTCACCGGGCGCGGCAATACGGCCCTTCACTCTCTGGCGCTGGGGCCGGTACGCGAGCGTGGCCGCGGGCACTCACGCTTCTCAGGGTATTACAGAATACGGAGTACGCAGCGTGGCTCAGTATTCGGCCGCGCTATTTTAGCTCCTGTTTCTTTGGCTCGCGTCGGTATTTGATCTCCGCGTCGTCCACTGACTAATTTGCCCTATTGCGCTTTTTCCCTCTGTTTTCGTCTTGTTGTTCGCACAAATCGCACGAGCAGAGACGCTCCGTCACCGACCATGTCTGTTCTATTACGGCGTCCTGCTCCGTAGTGTTCTCGCCGGCTGCGAGTAGGCAAACCACTGACGTACTCGTAAGCCGCCAACATGCTGTGACTAGCTTCGTGATGCCCGGATTACGTACTCCATACTTCACTCCGACCTCGTGCGGCTCAACTCGCCAAATAACGCCGTCGCTGCTTCGCCACCGGCAGACGCCAGCCCGGTGCCCCTGGCGCTTGGCCACACGCCGGTGCCGCGCTCGCTTCTTCAAGGCTGCTTAAGCTTGTCTGTGAATAGGCACCGATCGTCTCTCGTGTTGTGCATCGTCTTCCTCGTTGCCAACTTGGCCGTTCAACATACGACTCTGTACGGGAGTCATTACCTATCCCGCCCAAGACAGGGCAGGGCAAAAGCAGAAGTGAAAGCACCGACCGGAGCCCTGTCCAGGGCCGCTCACCGAATGCCGTTCGAGACATACCCTGTATGTCATGCCCTGGACGAAGAAGATCCATACTTGTACGTACACGGCATCAGCCCCGTTTCGAGATACCACCTCACCAGCGCCTCGTTGTCGCCTTCCCTTGCTTTGCCTGCACTCGAGCCCCTGTCTCTACCGCGTACCCCGGCTTCGGTTCTACGAACACAAGGATGGCCATCAAGGACGAGTAGTCCGTCTGTTTACTCCGTATGTCGGGGTAATCTAGTAGAGTACTCGTACTCGTATCGCCGGCTAGACTTCAAGTACGTCGTACTGGCCGATGCGCCTCTATCTCGCCTTGTCTGCCTCACGGATCTTGAAACGGCCGTTGGACTATGGCGGCCCGCACTTATGACGACTAGTATCCCCTCATCCGTTCCTACGGCCTCCCCGATTTACTAGCAGGGCTACTCGGACCTCTGTTCTGGGTAGGTGCCGTGCCAGTCACTGAATCTACGGAGCACTCTCGCGAGCCTCTCGTAACAGCAGACGGCGTAACCGGAGAGATGGAGTGGCCTTGCAAAGTACAAGGTATGCCGGAGCGCTGGATGCGACCTACCGGGGCTTGGGCAGCTCGGCATGACAGCAGCGTGGCATCCTCCTGGCTGCTCCGGCCTTCCCGGTCAACATGAGGCGAGTACGAAGTATGAGACGATGCCGTATCTGACTGGTATCGGGCGCTTGGCCCTGCAATTGCTCGACACGCACTCCGTACTCCGTACATCCGCAGTGCGCACATTCTTGTAGCATACGTCGCAGGTGTGGTTCCACTGAACTCGGATCCGGAAGCCCAAATCACCAATACGGGTTTTCGGGGAGACTTCTAGACCGCCGCCCAAGCGCGAGCTTAGAGTCTCGTACTTTGTAGGCACGGGGAGGACCGCCGCCTTCCCCGGAAAGACATGTCTCAACGTACGGAGTGCGCGTAATGGCACCGAGGATGCCGTCCCGGTCTATCGGGCTATGTCGGCATATGCATCGCTGGAAGAGGAAAGCCGAAGCCAAGCTTCGCGCATGGACGACTACGACGTCCAACCAGTGATAACGAAATCAGCAAAGGAATGACACGTCGTGGCGACAGAAAGTGAAGTGCTCCGTAATACTGTACGGAGCACCGCTGCTTAATAGCAGCCCCGGGCCATGGCACCACACACTCTCTCTCGTTTGATTACCGCTCGCAATGCCCATCCGGGACAGGTGGGCCGCAAGGAGCTATCCGTCCGGACCCCAGCATTCTTGTCACTGCCCGTCCGTGCTGTCTGTGCGGTCTCCTTGTTGGTTGTCGCCCAAAATGCATACTCCGTACGCTGCACGGGTCACCGCTCGCTTGCTGATCTGCGTGCATACTCCGTAGCCTAGTGACGGGTGACCGCCTCGCTCTGGATTGGTATCCGGCCGGCTCTGGCGCGAACCACTGCGTGCAGAGTACATGCGCAGTACGGAGTACTCCGCAGTTCTCCGCGGGACTCTCGGCGAGCGTATTCAGACAGCCAGTCCTCTGGCCTAGCCAACTCTCTGGTTCTGGGCCCCTCGGCCGATACTCGTGCGGTTTCTTCCC
Source organism: Grosmannia penicillata (assembly GCA_002778075.1). Lineage (NCBI taxonomy): Eukaryota > Fungi > Ascomycota > Sordariomycetes > Ophiostomatales > Ophiostomataceae > Grosmannia > Grosmannia penicillata. The sequence continues at coordinate 277,030 of PCDK01000018.1, read as the reverse complement.
TGTATTACGTCGTAATCTCACATGGTTCCATCGTAGCAAGTGTCTGGTGGTCTATTGCTCAGCGCCCCTTCGTTACGACATAACGCCAAACTTCGTATGGACATCGTGTTGCATTACGATGTACAGGTTGCCTACGAGCAAAGACACGAATGTGTACGGAGTATTCACGCACGAGTACCGCACTGCCGGCGGCAACACGCTTCATAGTTCTGACACGGCGTTCTCCGTGTTCTCCAACATGGCGGGTTGCGTTTGACAATCGCCTCCATCTCCCCATCGATCATCCTACACCCCTGCTCCAGAGGCACGGGGTATGAGCACTACACGTACGCCACACTCTACAAGCTATTGCCGCATCCCGTCTCGTACTCGTATTACTTTGTATGTTCGTACTCGACAGCTTAGGACGTCCGTGCAAATCTACGAGTATGCGATATTTTCTTGTTGTCTATCTCGCTGAATTTTTATCATATAACAAAAATGCACACTTCGTTCAAACATTTAGTACTCCGTATGTATGCCGTATGAAATACAACGTCCGTGAGCTATTACTTTACCTTCTACTTTTGCTTTCATTGTTAATATTATGTGCCCGTAATACTACTTTGTGCGCTCGAACCCGCTAATACCACCAAACTCAGTGTTCAATGGTTCTGTTCCAGAGTTGTCTCCTTACCAAAATAAGGTGTAATACATGTACTCGTAAGTATTACTGCGTAAGCTGCTCTACCTGCTCCGTAGCAAACAAGTAAATTGCCTCTTTGCCTGATTGATGATACTTTAATAATACATTCGTCAAAGTAGCTGTGAGACGTAGTTCTTTTCGTACTTTACGGCCTCGGGGTGCATAAAACCATTGCTTCTAGAGAGAAAGTCGGCAGTTCTTCAGTCAGTACGCATCTAAAACATTTGCCTCAGGTTCCCGTTTTTCCCGGGTACAATGAGCCATATTGGACAAGAATAGAGGCTAGCTACATACGGTGACGGTGCAAGATGATGTATCGACGGAACTCACTTAATTCATCTTATGGGAAAGTTGATAAGCATTTGGAATCGCCAACTTACGGAGTGACATGTAATGTTTTCGCCATTCAAAATTTAGCATGCCACAGTCTGTCAGTGCCCCTGTCGAAGATCGGCCGCCACCTCATCACTCACATTACATTGACGCTTCCCCTTGCCTTTTTGATGACTGTGCCTGTCCTTGGTATCGCCGAGTACGAGTACAATACGAATATCGAAGTACGCAAACTAATTGAAAACAGGCAGTCTTTCTGTGCGCCTCCTTGCTCTCTGGTTCCTGCTCCAAATTGCAGAAGTAACTCATGGTACGGTTGTGTTTCTGGGTTAGACGCATTACATACACGTACTCGTACAGCCAATCGAGCCGGCTGACACGCCGTATCACGAGAGCCGTTCGCGCGGTGTGCAAAGACTCGTACGAGCACGTATTACACAACGCGCTGCATCGCATGCAAATACTGAACGTCGTACGTACACCCCCGGCCCCCCAAGCTTTCTGTTTCGTAATGGTGAAAGCCGAGATGACACCGGAGCTATGCATGCACACGGACGTTTTGTAGAAGGAAGAGATTGGCCATTGGATCCTCTGGATCCACGGTCCCCTTGGGTCGGGGACAGGTCAGAGAAGAAAAAAACAAAAAAATAAAATAAAATAAGAGCATACTGAGCCGGTAAGCCCGAATAGGAAAGGGCATCGGCCAATGCGAGAGAGTGGAGAATCAGCTATCCGCTTGACAGGCAATATTACGTGTAGTAGTATTGCTCCGTACGATTCTGCCTTGTTGTACGAGTACGGAGCAATACCTGTTGTCTTCGATGTTGCAGCACACTAGAATGCGTGCCTGCGTAAAATGAGAGCCTCAGCATGTCGGAGTACGGAGTTCACCGCACGACGTAGGATTCCTGCGCATACTCGTACTCTTGGCTTCGACTGGGCTCCGCATATCGGATCGTGCAGCTTAATACGGGGCGCTGCATCTCATTGATTACTCACATCTTAGTTATCAGACGTCACGTGCCGGAAAACGACGATTAGATAATGATAAAATTCGTGCGATAATATCGATAAGTGCGATAAGAAAAGACACGGCTTTATCGAAAGAAAAAATTCAGAGATGTTCCATGGAGGTGCTTCACCACAGCTATTCGCAACCGCACCAATATCGCAAAAATGGTCAAACGCAAGGTTGCCGCGCTCGAGAAGATCGATGCTGACTTGTAAGACTGCACGATGCGCGCCTATTTCTGCCCAAGAGCTGCAGCTAACTCCTCACAGCGCGAGTCTACAATACAAGATCAGACGGGATCCCAAGCAAGTTTCTGCGATATAAAGCTCCGATTTCAACAATCTCCTAACCTCTCTAGGTCCTACGAGGATGAGTTCCAGAGACAATACGAGCAGTATGGTGCGTGTGCTTGCCTTCAACCATCTTCCTCTCCCATCTAGGCTCGACTGACCACATGGCCATCTGCAGTCTCGCAGCGTGACCTCTTTCTGACTTCGCCGGCCAATGCGTCCGCCGACCAGAGCAAAGCCTTTCACGATCTTATCGATCTGCTGGCCCACATTGCCGACTGCTACCCCGAGGCCCTTGCCGGCTTTTCGGGGGAGCTTGCCACGATTCTGACCCAACACCATGCCGTGCTGCACCCGGAGCTGCGGGACAAGATTGTCGGTAGCCTGGGTCTGCTGCGGCGCAAGGACATCATCGACTCGGCGACGCTGGCACAGACGCTGTTCCCCATTCTTGTGCACACGCCCAGCAAGACGCTGCGGGCACTGCTTTTCCGCAAAATTGTGGGAGACCTGCGCAATGCCAACAGCCGGTCCAAGAACCACAAGCTCAACCGCACGGTGCAGACGGTGCTCTACAACTTGGTGACGTCAGACCGCACATCTGCGCGGCCCATCTGGGCCGTCAAGATCACGCGCGAACTCTGGACGCGCCAGATGTGGACGACCGAGAAGCCCGTGGACGTGATGCGCGAGGCTTGTCTCGGCGACAACGAGAAGGTCGTCGTCTCGGCGGTACGCTTCTTCCTTGGCGGCGACAAGGAGCGCGAGGAGTACGAGGACGACAGCAGTGAGGATGAGAACCGCTTTGGCGGCGCGCTTGGTGGCGGCAGCGGTGGGACCGTCGATCTCCAGAAGCTCAAGCAGCGCGGCCAGTTCAACAAGAAGACCAAGAAGACGGCCAAGCGCTACGATCGCGCTGTGGACAAAGTCAAGAGGATGGAGCGCAAGCGGACCCAGCCGCACCCGCTAAACTTTTCAGCCCTGGTACGTACGGCCCTTGTGACAACCCGCAGCATCGTAATACGCATAAATACGCGCCTTATGAGTGGCGCAGGCCTGCATAACCCGCGGCGGCTAAACGGGCGAACGGAGAACGGCCAAGCGGCTGTCGGCCCTAGCTGTTTTATCTGGACGGGACGCCGTGCTTATGCTAACAGGGCTCCCTTTAGCACCTTTTGCACTCGCCGCAGGAGTTTGCCGAGGCGCTGTTCAACCGCCACCTGCTGTCGGCGCGCTGCAAGCTCTCGCTCGAGAGCAAGCTGCAGGTGCTGCAGCTCGTCACGCGTCTGCATGGTCTGCACAAGCTGATTGTGCTGCCGCTGTTCAGCTGGTTCACAAAGTACCTGACGCCGCGCCAGACGTCCGTGACGACGTTTCTGGCGTCGCTGGCGCAGGCCGTGCACGACCAGGTTCCGCCGGACGCGCTGGAGCCGCTGCTCATGAAGATTGCCAATGAGTTTGTGACCGAGGCGTCCGCGGCCGAAGTCGCTGCGGCCGGTATCGCGGCGATCCGCGAGGTGTCGCTTCGCCAGCCGCTGGCCATGAACGAGACGCTGCTGCAGGACCTCGTGCAGATGCGCAAGAGTAAGGACAAGAGCGTCATGATGGCCGCGCGCGGCCTGCTCTCGCTCTTCCGTGTCGTCGGTGCCGACATGCTGGCCAAGAAGGACCGCGGCAAGGAGGCTACGATGGGCCTGCGCAGCGGCGAGATGCAGCAGCGCCGCTTCGGCGAGGAGGCGGGCGGCGGCATCGAAGGCATTGAGCTGCTCGAGCAGTGGAAGGCGGAGGAGAAGAAGCGCAAGCGCGCCGAGCGGGCGGCTGCGCGGGGCGAGGGCGAGGAGGATTCCGACGAGGACGAGGAGGAGGATTCCGACGACGACTCCGAGGCCAACTCGAGCGACTGGGACATGTCGGACGACTCGGACGGCTCGGGCGGCTGGATCAATGTGAGCAGCGGGGACGAGGACGACGCGGCGCCGGCTCTCAAGCGGGTGCGGCGCCGCGCCAAGGGCGGCAGCGACAGCGAGGACAGCGCGGACAGCGACAGCGAGGCCGACGAGGACAGCGACGACGAGGCCGAGGCCGGCGAGCCGAGCATCTCGAAGCTGGCCACGACGACGATCCTGACGCCGGCGGACCTGGCCAAGCTGCGCGAGCTGCGCATGGCGGCCAGCGTGGACAAGGTGATGGGGCGCAAGGCGGCGGGCTCCAAGGACAAGGCCGCGCAGGAGGCGACGGCGAGCCGGTACGCCAAGGCGCTGGCGGCGCGGCACACGGACGACGGCCTCACGGCGGCGCAGATCGAGCTGGCGTCGACGCTGCGCAAGTCGACCAAGGAGGAGCGCATCGCCAAGGCGATGGAGGGCAAGCCGGGCCGCGGAGAGCACCAGTCGACGCAGGCGATCCGCAAGGCCAAGAAGGTGGCCGAGGGCAAGTCCATGACGAACAAGGAGAAGGCGCGCCAGAAGAACATCTTCATGACCATGGGCAAGGCGCGCCGCAAGCACAAGCGCAGCCTGGTCGAGACGCGCAAGACGCTGACGGCCCACGTCACGCGGGCCAAGAAGGGCGGCCGGCGCGGCAACCGGGACTGAGAGGCCTGTCTGTTTTTTATTCCCTACAGCGCATTGCTGGCGCCCCCCGCTACAGTGCCCGTCTTTGAATAGCATCGCCGGGTCTATGTACATCCCGCTGCGGCACCTCAAGAACACGCGAAAGCGACGATCAACAAGACTTCTTAAGCGACCCCCCGTTGCAGTGCACCGCCCGTGTCCTCGTACACAGCCACTCGCAGCTTGCGTACGAGTCCTGTAGGGCGTCTGGGATCGCACGTAATGGGTACGCGAAGAAGGCGGTCTCACCCGCGTCTGCGGTATCTCGCCGGGACCGCCCGGCCGCTTGCCCGAAGCAGATAAGATAAGGCGCCCAAACGCGTGACAGCTGCGGCAAATGTGCCGGCGGCAATCCCGGCTGCCGGACACTTGACGGAGCAGTGGCCTGCGTGGCCCAACTGGGTAGGTGGCTCGGCTTGGACGGCGGCCAGCCAGCGCTGAGAAGCGGCCACGTGCATTGCCGCTGCCATGCCGGCCTGCATTCGCACGTCGTCGTGATGGTGGCCTCGAGCATGCGGACGGAGTACGGCCGATGTTAGCGGATGGCTGGCTGCGACGTTGGCCGGCTAGCATCACTGGCTAGGCTGTCATATGCAGCTGATCCAGGAAACGGTCTGGACTACGACGCCACCGTGACCGGGGGTGGAAGCCGGCAGGCTACGGAGTATGCTGTATGCACGTTAAGTCACCGGGCTGCCTGGAGAGGGCGTGCGAGAACAGGAGGCACCCTGTCTCGGGCGCGACCATACTCCGTACCCCGTAGATCGTCGTCCAAGGACGCCGAGGACATGGACCGGGGGCTACGGCGGAATGCCCTAGCACCTACGTGTCTTAGCGAAACCAGGGCGACACGACAGCAAACGGCGAGGTCAAACCGAGATGATGAGCTGCGGCAATTACCGCGTACGATGTAGGGTAGAGGAGCAGGGGCGGGGACGAGAGGGGGATGACGAGGGCATCCTTACTTCGCCAGTGCTGCCGGGCAAAGGTGCTCTGCGTGCTAGCATTGCACGGGTCTCTCGATTAGTCTGCGCGAACAGCTCGAGCTCTACTCGTATGGAGTACTCAGTCCCTTTTTTATACTTGCAACTGCCGAACCCAAGGGAAGCATAGCGGTGTGCCCGCCTTTGTACAAGTACTATTGGCAGATGCTTCGTACGAGTAAGAATAGTTCGATCATGCTTGCAATACCACTCAGACATGCACAACAATCATTTCGTATGACATATGACAGCTGTCTGCCTCGGCGAGACCTCGCCAGTCCGGGCCTGCTCTTGCGAGAGCTTGGACAGCTTGCAGCTGCAAGCGCGGCCAAGCAAACTCGTTCCGGTGCAGTCTTGTGCTTTGTGACATCCCGTGGATGCTTACAGGTCTCCCAGCATTGTGAGCTCCTTGGGCTACCATTACGTCTACGAAGCAATCATTGCGGCAACGTGAAATGCAAGCACGGTACACGTGCCGATCGTCATGAGCTACGAGTACTTTGCAGTTGCGTTTCTACAAAGTAATACGTCGTACATACTCCGTATGCCTCTGTTGAAGACATACTCGTAGCCTCTTCAGGCAATCTAGTACGTAACCGAATTGGCTTCACAATAAGACCGAGACTCGGAAGCAACTGTTCTCGGCCCGATACGCCACGACGACGATCTAGTGCTGTCTACGAATATGTCGCTCATGCCACAATCTTCGGGATATGGCGCTCGCCTTGGAGTCGTCATCTGCGGGCATTTGGCCAGCCGTAGTTTCGCCAGAGTGGCCTGATAGACACTTCCTGTGACCAGGCCGTAAAAGTATTTGTTGGTATAGAGACTTGCGTAATCGCTTGGACTTGGATTCATAATGTACTCCTTTCTGTCATAATATTCAATTCGATAACCTTGGACGTATTTCAAGCGGGTGCGGCGCATTCCACAGCAGCATGATGACTGCCGTGTACCTCGTCTTCGCAAACCCCGATTCATTTTTGCGCTCCCAGAACACCGCGTACCGAAACACCGGTTCAACTTCCTCGCGGACTCATACGACCAACCTCACACGACAGAAGGCCTGCCCGATCGGCACAGCAGGCCAATAATGAGTAAAGTACCAACTCCCGTGCAACAAAGGGCGAGCCCCGGCAAAGGACAATAAGCAGCCGTTGTCCCGCGACATGCAAAACAGAAAACACAATGCTCCCATGCAGCTCCAGGCCTCGAACAAGTCAAAGACAAAAATAAGAGAAAATAAGAGGCTTTCGCTTTTCGCTCTTCGCTCTTCGCCACGAGAAACGGCAAACGATGCAGCCCATAGTTCCGTCTACTGACGGCGTCAGTTCCACCGGTTCCCTCGCGTCCAGTCGTACACGGTTTCGAGATAGTCCGACCACGACTCGCCGGACAGCGTAGGTACGTCGGATATACGCTTGCCGGTGATCTCGTCGGCGCCGAGGAAACTGAGGTCCATCTCGCCGGCAAACTTTGTGTAGTGCTTATTCGTGAATTTGAGTGTCCCGCGGTGCTCGCCCGTTTGCATGTTATTTTCTACAGGCCCGCGCCCGCGCCAGCGCACGTAGAATTTGAGCGGCGGGCGGGCGCCGCCTGTCGAAGGACTCGCCCCAACGGCGGGGCTGCCGGCGCCGGCCGCCGCGCTGCCGGGCGTGAGGGTCATATTCATATGGGGTGTAGAAGCAGCACCGCTCGGGCTACTGTCGAGTCCCGGCGCACCGGTGCCGCCGGGCGTCGTGGCGCCGGCTCCCGCAATGAGCGGGCCGAGTCCGTCGAGACCGCCGAGACCGGCAGGCCCCAGCGTGGACATGCCGCCGAGGCCGGGTATGGCAGAGAGGCCGGCCATGGGCGTGCCGGGCATCTGTGGCGGCGACATCATGCCCTTGATTCGCGGCTTCTTACTGCTGGGCACTAGCTGCTGCTGCTGCGCTTGTTGCTGGGCGAGCTGTGCAGGCGGCTGTTGGAGCTGTTGGAGCGGTGACGCTTGGGGTCCGCGGCCACCAGGCGCGCCAGGCGGCGGCTGCTTCCGCTTGCTGCCGGCGCCTGCGCCAAGCATATCGTCGCTGCCGCTGGCGCCATTCAGCGCGAGACGGCGGTCGGGATCGTCGCCGGCGTCGAGGCGGCGCACGTGATTGGCAAGCTGTTTCTCGTCGGCGGACAGGACCATGACGCCGACGATGACGCCAAAGTGGAATGTGGCCTTGTATACGCCGGCGGTAGCGGTCGGTGCGACTTCGAGGGTCAGATTGCCATTGACCGACCACTGGTCCTGGATCTCCTTGGATGTAATGACGTAGGCTCCCACGATGGTCGCCGGAATGGCATCGTCGACTTTGCGTGTGCTGCCCTTTGGACGGCCGCGCGGCCGCGCGGTGGTCGTGTCTCTGCGCGAATCCCACTCGGCCACCATTTCGGAGCGTAGGGCCTCGACGTCGTCGGCAATCTTGCGGAACTGTAGGGTCAGCCAGGCCCAGAAGAGCGGAGAAGCGCAGAAGCGCAGAAGACAAAACAGGACGGCCCAGCCAGACAAGGCCGTGACAAGAGCTGGACACCCCAGAACCAAGCCGGCGCCCGCCTCCGAGCCCCTGTCCAGAGATGTGCCCATCTGGGGGCGTGGCGATGGCGCGGGAGCACACGTACATTTCCAGCGGTCACCTGCTCGCGGAAGATGGCCATGACCTCGTCCGACGATGATTGGTACGGCGGCGGCAGCCCGTAGAAGCGGAACTGCGCCAGCATGAACTTGCGCGTCAGCGTGCGCGCCGCCTCCATCTCGGTGATCTTCTCCATCTTGATCGGCCGGCCGCGGCCCAGCTTGATCTTCCATTTCTCGGGGTCGCCTGGGAAGCAGAGGCGCAGGAGGTGTTGTGGCCGCTCGTACGCGACGCCGTCAATCGTGGCGAACACGCCATCGTACTGGAAGCCGTTGCGCCGGATTGGCTCTGGCTTCGTCTCCATGATCCCAGAGAGAGGCACCGCGGGATGGAGGGGGAGACGATGTCGTGGATAGCTGGGGATAGCTCTCTTTTTTCGCTTTATTTTTGAAGCAAAAATAATGCGAAAAAGCGCCTTTTTAAAAAAACGCAAATAAAACCGCAAAAATCGAAATAGTGGATGGCGGACGCGGATGTCGTTTTTCGCATTATTTTTGGTTGCCTTCACGTAAAAGCCGGCTTTTGCGTGCCACGTGATCACGCACGTGCAGGTGCAACCGCGGCGAGGGACATCAACAAAGACGACAAAAGGCTGTGCTGCAGCCTTGCATTACATTGCGCCATAAGGCTGAGGCAGCCAGGATAGTCTTGTCTAGCACCTGGTGGAGATAGCAAGAATACAGAGCGCTACATTCGCAGTCGAGAGACGAGTGTGCGCCAGATCAAACGCCTAGATAATTTAAATGTCAAGCGTAAAACATGATTCACTCCATCCGGACAAGTTCACATTTCGACAAGGAAAGTTCTTGTGCAGCATTTTGTCGCATTGGCAGGATCTGATTTGTCTGACTTTTGTAATGATTGTTTCTCGTGAATATGCAGAGCTTGAGAATGTTCAAACGATAAAGACTTTTCGATAATAATTACATGAAATACTAGAAAACAGACACTGAATTCCATGAGCAAAAAAAATGAGAAAATGAAACTGGGAAAAAGAGAAGAAAAAGAAAGAACGTCATGGACACGTTCGCCTCCAAGCTACTATACGGACTACTAGACATTGGCATACAAAATTGCGTTTAGTGCTTAAAGACGAAACTCCGAGGTACGCTCTGCCAAAAACGCGGCACTATCGCTCCGGAAGTCGTCGGCAATGAGCTTGGCTGATCCGGCGAAGAAGTTCATCAACTGTTTTGCCTCGGTCCACTGCGGCCACGCCAGGAGGGTCGCGTTTTGGGCGCCTTCGTTGGGATCGAGATTGTAAAGGAAATTTATGTAATATGTTTGGATGGCGTTGCTGGCATAGTTCGGGAGGACACCGTAAAAGACTTGCAGTAGATCAGTGGCATGAGTGGTGCCGAGGTACGGAGTGCCGTAATCATAGGAGGCAAGGTAGGACCAAGCAGGGGCACTCGGATTGACAGCAGTAGCAGCCTGAAGGAAGACACGGCGCGTCAGGGTGAAAACAATGTCACCGAGGATGGAGGCGAGGCGCTTGTAGCCGACGTAGAGCTCGTTGAAGACGCCCGTGCGGAAGGGCGAGCCGGCCGTTATGGAAGTCTCATACGTGTTGACAAATGTAGTGAGATCGGCTTTGGAGATGCCGCTGAAGTAGAGTGACGAGAGATACTCAACGATCTTGGCTGTGCTCGTGATATTGCTGGTGAACAGCGAAAATAGTGTGCCCTCATCTTCCTGGTCACCGATGATCATCGGTACAGCGGCATACTTTCCAGTAGTTACTAGCACCTCGGGACTCTGGGCGAGAACTGTCCCATCAGGCCGTGGTACATACGAGAGCGCCACGGAATTGTAGGACACAATACCGGGAACCGAGTTCACAGCGGCCTGGAAGGTCGCGTAGTCGAGGGCGCGTAGGCACTCGAGAGAAGTTCTGGTGGCCGTTTCCGCACAGCCAGCGTGCGACACGACGGCGTCGTAAATGGCCTGCGCCTTGGGACCGTCCACCGGTTCAGCCGGGACGACGCTGCCCGAATTCATAATGGCACCGCGGAACAGCTTCTTGCCCTTGTAGGTGTTGTCGCCATTGTAAAGCATCATCTGGTCCAGGACCGAGATGGCGCCGGCGGACTCGCCCCAGATCGTCACGCGGTCTGGGTCGCCGCCAAACGACGCAATACTGTCGGCCACCCACTCCAGGCCCATCCGCTGGTCCAGAAGACCCAGGTTGCTAGCACCATCAGCTAAAATTTCGGCGCCGCCGAGGAAGCCAAAGCCAGCGACGCGGTAGTTCACGGCCACGAAGATAAACGGCTCATTCAAAGACACGCCCTTCACAATAAGGCCGCTGCCATCATACATGGCCGCTGATCCAAGCTGTACTGTTAGCGACTTGCTGCGGGAGTCTTGTTGAGGTACCAAGCCAGTTCTCAGACCACACATATAGAACGATCGTGCGCCAGGCAATGGGATACATACCTCAAAACCACCACCAAAAATCCAGAAAAGAACCGGCAGTTTTGCATCCGCCTTTGTGCCGGCAGGCCGCTGCACGGTAATGGTTAGGCAGTCCTCCTGCTCATTGGCGACCGTTTCGAAGATGGGAAGATCCAACACCTCAGCAAGAAGGTCCTTGATGAGATTGTCCCCGTTCGAGGAGATGAGCATTTGCGGGCAGCTAGGACCTAGAAGGTCCGTTCCATCAACTTGTCCCAGAGAGCCGTTGATTCTCTGAGGTGGGCGTAGACGAAGGTCATTGACCGGCGGTAGGGCAAATGGGATACCACGGAAGGACTCCACAGAGCCGACGGAGATGCCCGTCACAGTGCCGTCTGGGTAGGCAACACTGACTGTAGAGCGTTCCTCGAGGGCTTCGGTAGCACGACGGGCTTTGATTTTCCTGTAGTTTTCAATGGCATCAGAGTCGCCTCGCACCGTACCAGAGCGCGCCCTAAAAGGAGCAGTCCGGTGTTTCTCCTGCGTTGGAAGAGCAGAGGCGAAGCTCGACAGGACGCCAAGGGCCAGTACAGTAGAGAGGCCGCGCATAGTAGTATTCAAATTATGTGTTTGGATAAGTGTTAAACTGTACAGAGACTGGCTGTGGTAAGACCAACGAACAAGATGAACCACAAGGAAAGGCAGCTCTTATAAGTAGCTATCTGAGATGGATGCGGAGGCCTTAAGCGAGAAGTCTCGGAGTTTTCTCAGCCTTCTCGCGAGCTTTTCTGCCTATATATACATATTTGGTCCTTTATGGTAATCACTAGAAGAGGAGAGCGGCCTCACATTCGTGCGGAGACACGACGGTGTGGCTGAGATACAAGAAGGCTAAGACCAGGGTTGACTAACATCAAAGAGGAGGAGAAATAAATTGTTCGTATATTTTGTGATACTTCAGATTTACAGAGACAATATGGCTCTACGTTGTATTCAATTGGTGTAAGAAGCTAAACACGAGGTCCGGATGACAACCACGAGGCCATGTCGAAGGGGGGGGGGGGGGCGGCGTATAATACCGTATAAACTAAGCCAGTTTCCAAGACAAGCCCGGCGCTATATTAGCTGCTCATTCCCCCGCGCATAGAGCAGCACAGATGTGAAGCAGCGATGAAGAAATTGACCGTTGGCCGAAAGTCAGTGTCAGTCATGGCCGGAATGTCACTTTCTCCACGCTACTCCGAAGCGGCTAGAAGCTTAGTTCCGGTACCTTTGGGGTCTTGCATACCTGCACTTGTTGACCTGTCCTGAACTTTCTTGATCCAACTCGAGAACTAGTAGCCAAAAAGCCAATAATGAACAATGGAGAAAATTATCGCGATAAGTATGCAAATTGGCCCCCAAGAGACACGTACACCGAAATAGACGGCAAGTAGCAAAACGTATCCGTAGCTTCTCTTCTTTAGGATCATTCTTGAACCCACCCACCCATCCACCGCTCTCCAGGTAGTATCGGCACTTGCAGTCTTTGCCGCTGGGCGCATGGCATGCTTCTGTACTTCCTACGGAGTACTTCATCCGATCTACGCAGCACGGAGGGCGACTGGCTGGTCTTACCCCACGGGGAAAGAAGCAAGCGGGGTGACACCCTGCGCTTTGTCTTCTCAAGAGTTAAAGGCACCGGACCCTAGGTTACATGCCGATGTCTGATGTGCAGAAACATGTGATTATGAACAAACATGGGACGTATCGAGTGCCTCGGTAGCAATAGAGGTGGCTGCGAAGACATATTCTAGTGGCTGCCGCTGTTTCCAACTTGAATTTTCCTCAACATCTACCGAGAGGGGCGCAGCGCGCCGCCTGATTTACGGAGTATGCCATGGGCTTGGCCTTGGAGGATGGGCCAATGAACGGGTCAGAACTGCCACAGCTTACGACGCCGATCCCAAAAGCACTTGTTCGATATTTTGAAAACTCTAGTCGCTGCGTCGCTGTTTTGGCATACATTCCATGCGGATGCCTCTTCACCATAATAAAGGCGGTGCATGTCAGATACTCGCTACTTCGTAGAAAAATTCCCACACACTTTAGCACTACAAAGTTCGTACGAGTACGTATAGTACGAAAAACAGGGGAAATAATACCAAGGTTTGCCCCTCTCGTCTATCGATCGCGTCCGTCGATCCCCCGTGACAGCGACTGTTTTGTGTACTAATACTAGTACGAAATGTCAACAAGGAGTCATGAGAGCAGGACTTTTCGGTTCAGATCTACCCTGTAATACTCTCGCCCTATCGCCAGTAAGACCCGTGCATGAATTAGTAGCCTTTCGCACCCAGAGATGTGGAATTAAGTTGCGTGCGTCTGTCGATGTGACGCCCTTTGCTGCTTCCAGGTTGCATTCGCAAATAGTGCGGAACACGGGGTACTCCGTACACCGGCACAGAGGACAGTATTTGCTGTGCGGGGGAGGGTTGCGATTAACCTAAAATTGAGGTTACCCTGAGGAAATCCGACATATGCCCTGGGCTTACTGCCCGCTGGTACAAAGTCACAATATTACGCAATTGGACACTGGATATTGTAAAGTCGGATACATATGGCAGTTCCAGCGAGATCTTCACCTACGGCCGTCCTGCCTTGTTGGGAACTGATCTCGAGCACTCGCGGGGTACGAAGTACGCTCACGAGAGCAAATCTCTGCGCCGTCTGTCTTAAAAATCAAGGATTCCCCGCATTTGAACGGCATCGAAAGAACTTGTGACCCCTTGGCATGCCTTGTTCGTATTCCATACACAATAACCTGCAGCTGCCATGGGCTTCGCTAACAATATCTTCGATCGCTCTATTCTGTTTCCCCTCTTATCCCCTCTTATCACAGGCCATGAAATGCGCAGCTTTTCGTTCTTTGCCTCGGGCTGACATTACTCGGAGATTTACGCTACATAGGACAATTTAACGGTGGACTTGCCTGGTGGCGGCTCCGGTGCATAACCATGCTCCAGAGAAATACTACATCCTTGTTTCTGTTGGGTCCAACGATAACATCTCTGGCCACACTGTAATGATGCTTTTTGTTTTTCGATTTAACTATCAGGCCAGACGGGCGAGCATAATATCTCCAGCGATTTTGCTGTATCGGGTAACACATAGTATGCAGATAGATTCAGTTCGCACGTGCCCTGATTGTATTCTTATTGATTGATTGCCGAGGAGGGTAAGCAGTAAGCTGAAGGGTTAAACTGTAAATGAAGCCGAGAAGTCCGGGAAATGTTTTCTTCCATGACCGAAGTAATACTTGAGTTCTCCCGCGTTACATTGCCGAGTACAACCGTTTACCACTCATGTCGGATGTCCGCCGTTATTACCATCCCCACACCGGTATACCCTTTCTTTCACTCTCTATTACGTCCATTTGCAAAACTTTATTGGCTCAATGCGAAATCTGCAGCAGAGTTTCCACATTAAATATTCTCATTTTTCAGCAAAAAAGAGAAACCAAAAAAAATTTAGGCAAAAAAAACGTACAGCAGCGGGTATACGCTGGTCGTCACCGACCCAACTACTAATCCGCCGATTACTGGTTTAACTAGGGGAGAGCGAACGGGATCCCGTGTTTTCCAGTATCTATGGCCGTACGTGAAATAGTGTGACCTAGTGGCATACTTAAGAGCTTGGTATGTCCAGGGATACTACAAGGGAGCCCGTGGTAGGTAGTGTTGCTATGATGCATTGAAAAGAGGTATGTATGAAAGCGAGTGTCCTTGTCTACGGGCTATTCCTATATATAGGTGGCTAGACGTTGCCCGATTAACTTGACGCGTAGTAAAAAGCAAATGTCTCGGTGAATCTCCAATACTTAGAGATGTTAGTTCGGTGTTTTCGATTGTTTAACTTTTACTCCAAAAATTGAATGCTACGACCCACAAAACAACATCGATGTAAACACCTATTAGAAGTTCTTAAAAGCTATTTCTGTATTACTATACAACAATGTGTTTCTGGTATTTTAGTTCAAAATCAAGATATTACTGGTGATTATCTGACAGGTAACTTCAGTATGCATGCAACAATGACCGTGATATTACATCTCAGAAGCTAATCGGCAATAAATTCCTGGTATGACTCGTGACAAAGTACAGGATATTCGCCAAGTTCAAGTTGTGTTGAGACCGCCTCTCTAATAGAAGCAACCATCATGATAAGGGTGCCAACGTCACCGACCCTAGCCCGCCACTCTTCCCAGTTTCGCATTCTTACATACAAGCAGACTTCATCAATCATAATCTTGTTTAAGCTCCCAGAATCAGAAACTGCGTATAGAAACAACTCCGTGTGGCAAGCTCTAAATTCCGTCTTCCAAGTCTTGGCCGTTTCGGCCATCCAAACGGAGAGGTCATCTGGTAGAGGCACGAGTGAATTGAGACAGTTCCTAGAGGAGGATGGTGCTGTTCTTAAGTTGACCAGCATGTCAAGAATTTGGAAGCCTAGTATGGTTCTGCGGAGTCCAGTTAGCCCCAGGCTATCATGGCGCGGGTCGAAGGTTCTTACCGTCTTCTAGATTCATTGAAAACCCAATC
Source organism: Grosmannia penicillata (assembly GCA_002778075.1). Lineage (NCBI taxonomy): Eukaryota > Fungi > Ascomycota > Sordariomycetes > Ophiostomatales > Ophiostomataceae > Grosmannia > Grosmannia penicillata. The sequence continues at coordinate 261,481 of PCDK01000018.1, read as the reverse complement.
TGTCCATGTTACATCCAGGGGATCTGGCATATTGAGCTTTGCGAGACCGCCTGCAAGGGCAGACAGTCCGCCAAAAACATTCTACGTAAACAGTAAGTATATGCCAGACCTTCTTAAGTACGGAATATGCGGCTTTACTTACATCAACGGTTTGTACTAAACCAGCATCAATTACGCTGGTGTTGGGAGGAGTGTCCTGGGTCCTTAGAAGACAATACACGAACAGCGCTTGAAAGGCGGACAAAAGCTCCCAGCGATCGTATTGCAGATACTGTTCGGGTTAGCTATGCGTGATAACGTGGTGAAGATGTGCATGCATACATTTGCGTTAATTTCCTCCTGCTGGAGATTAATTCTGTCCCATAGCAAGTTTCTTTTGCTCGGCACTGAAGGCGAATCAAACGATTGTACGATACAAACGCACGAAACAAGCGCCTAATTACCGATGAATAGAGTCAGTTCTCAACAACATTCTGGAGTACCGTTTCTACAAGGCGCGATACTAACATTTTGACGCGGCTTCATTCCCCTCAGAGCTAAACCATAGAGCATTGGACTAACAAAGGGGGGCAAGGTTTCCTTTTTAAGGAGCATAGCCGGGTAGGAGCGTAATATCCGTAGTGCTAGCGTCGCCATTGCCGTTTGCTGAGGTAAACCAAAGGCTTTAACTTCGAAGAGCGGGCTGTAATTTAATTGAAGAGCTAATGGCGGCGACGGGAGAATAAGCGGCAGCAGCGCGCCTTTTGGGTCGTTGAAGGGATCTGGAAAGTAGTTTAGGTTTTGTGTAGGCAAACCATCATGGGCCACGATGTCAAGCATTGTAAGCCCAATTTCCCAGTCTGCAGTTGCCATTGACGAAATTTGTATAGTCTCAGTGCTAGTCGGAGTAGGACCGTTTGTCGGTTTGTCCGGTAAGCTGTTACCGTTGGACTGAGAAAGTTTTACCAGTTGTCCCGAAGTGGTCGGCCGTGTCTTGTCGTCCCCATTGACAGAATTCCTCATATGAGGTGGTGATGCATCTTTAACCGTATCCAAGGATTCTTGCTGTTTTGCAGGCATTTGACCAAACTGGCATGTCAAACCGCGATCGCTGCAGCGTTTGCACGGATCAACGCCTGTGCTGAATTCTCTGATGCATCTTGCCTTGGCACGAATGCAGGCCATACATGAGCGCCTTCGAGAAATACCGGTGTCTGAGGACTTAGAGCGGCAATAATAGTTATGTCTCTTAAAAGTCGATTCTGGTATTGATAAGCACATTTGTTATTCTCGACCGAATCTATCTCATGCTTCCCATACCTCGAGCAAACTTCTTGTTGCAGAGTAGGCATTGGTAGTCGCTTTCTCCATTGTCGGGAGATATCGAGTCTTCGACTGCAGTTTCGCACATGTTGACCAGAACTCGGTTAACCTGGGGCCGATTACTATGGGTGCTGAGTTTTCTGCGAGCAAAGAAACTGATTTAAGCCAAAAATGAGGGCAACTTCACGGAGTTCCGTGAATGCTTAGAAATACGAAGGGTCGGCCTGTCCATCTAAGCTCTGCGGGTTGAAGTGTCTTCCACCAATCAAGGTCCAGTGGCCAAATGGCAAGGCGCTTGGCTACGAACCAAGAGATTGCAGGTTCGATCCCTGCCTGGATCGTATAAATTTTGCCTCTTTTTGCCGCTTTGTTTTGCCGTCTTCGTTTCTCCCCGTGGATTGGTCCGCATTCTATGTCTAAAAGTAGGAGAACAAGACGCAAGGAAAAGAAGAAGAGTAAAAGCAGTATGCAGCCAATATAAGTACCAGTAACACTGGTTGACCTTTCAAAGTGAGGCATTAGGCTGAAACTTGCAAGGCAACTTGGAGTCTTGAAATATACAAAATCGTCTTCAGACCTGAATTGTGTCCGGACACAGAGAAACAAATCTAGTATTCCACAAACCACTTTATTCTTCTGAAGTGGCCGCAGTTCAAAAATACAATAATGGCAGTTGTGGCAAGCAAGTAACCGACTTTTTGAGTTCGTCGTGGTCACGAAAGACATATCTAGAGCGGGATAGTAAAATTTATTTAGCTTCTCTCACCGTGAACACGGCCCTAAGAGATCACAGATTTGAGTTGCTGCATCGGCAATTGACAAGAGGCATGAGTACCATGTAGCTCTAGGAGGGCATATCGAACGTGCCCGTTTCCGTTTCACATAGTACCTGTAGACCCTCCACTGGCCGAGATATACTGAGCTGTGATCCAGCGACTCTTCTCCGATACAATCAGAAGAGCTGCATCAGCTATGTCCTGGACAGTTCCAAGCCGCTTCTCTGCACGGGTTTGCGCAAGTATGCCCGCCACCCTCTCGGTAGGCGAGCCATCCGACTTTCTGATGTATGTCTGGGAAAAATTTGTGAGGATGGGGCCGGGTGCCAGCACATTGACCGTGATTCCATGAGAGTCACCAAGAACTCCAGCCCAAGACGCTGTCAAGCTGTCCGTAGCTGCCTTTGCGGCGCCGTACAAAGAACCAATATCCACCCCCATCTTCGAAGCGATAGTGCCGATATTGACAATGCGTCCACCGCGAGGCATCTTGCCAATGTTGACAACAGCCTGTGTCAAGTACAAAGCGCCAAAGGTGTTGACGCCGAATTCGGTAGCAATATCCTCAGGAGTCGCGGTGAGAAGGGTAGAATTGGTACTAGTTCCCGCGTTGTTGACTAGCAACTTTCTTTAGTAAAAGCGTTGTCATATGCTACGAAGTGGAGGATTTTGTTACCCAAAATATCAATGTGGTCAGTCCCAAGCTCCCTGAGCGCGACTTCCACCAGCTTGACTGAGTTTCTCTGGAGCTGCAAGTCCGCCTCAACGGCGATAGCTTTAACGCCAAATTCATTAGACAAGTCGACGGCAGCCTTTTCGGCTAGTGTTTTGGTTGATTTAGAGGTGTAATGAATGGCAACATTTGCTCCATTCCTAGCAAATGCCTTAGCAATGGCGGCGCCGATTCCATTCTCTCTTCCTGAACCAGTGACGATGGCGAACTTGCCGGCTAGTGAAAGAGTATCAACACCCATTATGAAACGATGTAATCAAAAGTGCTCTGTATTGCTTTGGCTTCTAATTTCTGAAAGCTCAATGGTAATCTCAAAATCTTGTCAGTTCAGGATAGCATTGGCCTTATATACATATCAACCACCTCGTCTCTATTATAAAGACAATCCTCCGAATATTTCGGAATTAGATCCGGATAATAGCGTACGACTGCCATAACAGCATTGATAAACACCATTCGGCGTTATGATGTTATTACCGATCACTATTAGAGCGTTTATTTTTACGGAATGCCAAGTAATATTGCATGATTTGATGACCTTTGTTGGGGACTTTGTTGCGGGGTATTAGTAATGCCAGAACAAGCGGCTTTCCAGAATACGAAGTACGAAGGCGTCCGGAGAAGCCGGGCAGGGTCAAGTGGCGGCCGATACTGTTCTTGCCAGAATATCACTGGACTAATAAGATCTTGCTCTGACAAAAGCGAAATAATTGTCCCGAGTTACAATTAGTCGCCGACCGGACTTGCAAATTTCCACCGGCTGACCTGGCTGACCCGGCTGACGGGCAGTCAAATAGTTGGTAACCGAACCATCCGGAACCGGTGACGTAAAAGGCATCATCTCCAAGGTCGACTATCTTCACAAACTCGGTGTCGATGTTGTCTGGGTATCACCGATATGTGAGAGTCCCCAGGTGGACATGGTAAGTGGACTTCGAAGACACATGAGAGGAGGTTAAGCGACATGATAGGGAAGGCGTCGAGAAAATCGCGTATCACGTATGTTAATTCGAAGATCTTGATGCTAGCATTTCGTAAAGGGATATGACGTTAGCAATCATCGCGCCATCGATCCGCAATACGGCTCTATTGAAGATGTGGACGAGCTGAAGGACAAACTGCATGCACGGGGCATGAAGTTCGTCTTTGACCTCGTGGTGAACCACACCAGCGACCAGCAGGAATGGTTTTAGCGAGTCACGCAGTTCTCTTGACAACCCGTTCCGAAACTGGTATATATGGAAAAAACCCAGTTACGATGCCGAGGGGCGTCGCCATCCTCCGAACAACTGGCAGGCACATTTTCAAGGGAGCGCGTGGGAGTATGACGAGGCCTCTGATGAGTATTACCTCCACCTCTTCTGCCGCGAACAGCCCGATCTCAACTGGGAGAATCCTGCCGTGCGTGCGGCTGTCCACGACATTATGCGCTTCTGGCTGGATCGAGGCGTAGATGGATTCCGGCTGGACGTGATCAACTTTATCAGCAAGGACCAGGCGTTCCCCGATTCGAAGCAGACTGTGCTCGCCGGCAGCGAGTATTACTCGTCGGGCCCACGTTTGCATGAGTATCTCCAAGAGCTCGGCTCCATCCTGCAGCAGTACAATGCTTTCAGTGTCGGAGAGATGCCCTGCGTGCAAGACACGCAGGAGATCATCAAGAATGTCGGTGCTGACCGTGGCGAATTCAACATGATCTTCCACTTTGAGCTGTACGTGTGTCTGTGAATGTGCCTTCTTTCGTGTCACTTCTGCCACTGTTTTTTTTTCTGTTTGCTGATTGTCTAGGATGGACCTTGATCATGGCTCGGCGGGCAAGTTCTCACCACGCCAGTTTCCTCTGAGCGAGCTGAAGACCGTCGTCGATAAGTGGCAGCGCTTCATATACGACAACAATGGCTGGAATGCACTGTACATTGAAAACCACGACCAGCCGCGCAGTGTGAGTCGTTTTGCTTGCGATGACCCGTCCTTTCGCACACAGAGCGCCAAGATGCTTGCGGTATTCCTTGGCTTCCAGGCCGGCACGCCGTTTTTCTACCAAGGACAGGAGCTCGGTATGCTCAATATTCCTACAGACTGGGGCATGGAGGACTGCAAGGACGTTGACTGTCTGAACACTGGGCACGAATGCACGACAAGTCCGATGCAGAGAAAAGTGCTGCGCGTGTCGAGTATGCAAAGAAGTCGCGCGACAATGCTCGTACTCTGATGCAGTGGGACAACTCACCGCATGCTGGCTTCACGACCACCGGGGCAACACCTTGGATGCGTGTCCACCCCAACCACGACGTTATCAATGCTGAGGCTGAGATCGCAGACCCAAAGTCGACTTTCCAATGCTGGCGTAGAGTCTTGGCCGCCCGCAAGGAGCACAAAGATATTTTTGTCTACGGCAATTTCACGCTTGTGGACGCTGCAAATGAGGACGTGTTTGCTTACGCTCGAAGATCGACCGGCGGCAAAGCTGCGTTGGTCGTGTGAAATTTCTCTACCAAGGCAGTGCAGTGGACACACGAGGGAATTAAAACTGCCGAGATTGTATTGTCAACAAATGGACGGTCGTCTGACACAGTGAATGGCAACAAGATCGAGTTGGCTCCATTTGAGAGTATCGTGTTTCTTCTTATAAAGGGAGAGGGCAACCATTAACGTTTCATAATTTAGCTTTAACTTTCACCGGTAGTTTAAACCCATCATTCAACCACTTTGTCCATGTTTGATATTTCTACCAGTTTTTCGGTGCACTTGGCTCATTAAGAGCGCCAACTGATAGACATCTGCTAGCTCAAGGCGTCGAGTACAGCGTCTGGTCAGCGCTTGTATTTATTATCTCAGACATGGCATAAACAGTAGTATCTCGGACATTGGGTATGGCGTGCTTTGGAGCTTCAATTGTGTCTCCCGATTTCGATTAGCCTAACGCCATCTAGCCTTGAGTGTAATTCTCTCGGCGATTCGTGCCGCCGTTTCACCTGTAATACACTAGCATGACACCGCGTACACGTCTCCGCTCCTAGATGCATCACGTCATTGCGATCGACCCGCACACGACTCGAGCATGGACACCTATCTAAAGACTCCGGTTCAGGCCGGACGTAACGGGCAAGCTACTACCACATATAATATATAAGGATGTAAACACTATTCAGTCTGGCCGCACGCCAGTCTAAGTGTCTAAGTGGCTTGGAATTGAACGAAACCCCGATCTCGTCGTCCTATCTTTGCTTCGTTCTGTGAACTCCAGGTCAGCCGGGTGACCCAGCTCTTATCTTAATCCACTCCGCATCCCGAAAATGCCGTCAGTAGGCGCATATCCTGGAGGGGTGGACAGAGGCGTTGCTCGGACTCGCTGCTTGAAGCCCCTGGTCTACTCGGGCTCGCTTGACAGCTTCAAGTTCACCGACCTCACACCGGTAATCGGACGAGAGTTTGAGGGCATCCAAGTCAAGGAATTGCTAGAGGCCGACGACTCCATATACAGAGACCTGGCTGCCACCAGTACGTCATACTTTCAATACAAACCAGACAAGTCTTCTCACCTAACTGACAAAAGTCTCTCAACGTGGCGTCGTTTTTCTTCGCGACCAGGACCTCAGTCCGGAGCAAATGAAGCAGTTCGGCTTGCAACTCTCCACCGCTGCCGGATGTGTTAGTCTTTCTTCAGCTGAATTGAGCACCGTGCGTTCTCTGTATCCACTGACCACCAATAGCCCGAGTCCTCTGGTCTCCATGTGCATCCTCTGACCGAGCCGAATAGCGAGCTTGGCGATCAGATTAGCGTCATCAGTAGCGAAAAGCAGAAAAAGGGCGGCGGACTTACACACCAGCTGAGCGATGTCAGTCGCTTTGCCAGTGCCGGATGGCACTCCGATATCTCCTTTGAGGCCGTTCCAAGCGACTACGCCATGCTGAAGATACACACTCTGCCTCCAACGGGTGGCGACACTGTAGGTGGCCGACTATCGGAATAATCGTTGCACGTACAACGGCACATGGTGGCTGACTAGATCTAGATTTGGGCTTCTGGGTACGAAATCTACGACCGGCTCTCGCCGAATATGCAGGCCTTCCTTGAGAATCTCACTGCTACACACGATGCCATGTTCTTCCACGAAGAGGCGGAGCGTCTTGGCAACCCCATGCGCAAAGACATCCGGGGCTCACCCCTGAACCAAGGCGGGGACCTCAGAGCAGTTCACCCTGTGATCCGTACAAACCGTGAGGGCACCAAGCTAACCCGGTAACATCCCTGTATCGTATCTGAAGCTAATGTTTTACAGCCGTCACCGGGTGGAAGTCTGTGTACGTGAACAAGGGATTTACAAAGCGCATAAACGGCGTCACAAAGGATGAGTCGGACGTGCTGCTCAACTACCTCTTCAACCTCGTCACCCAGAATCACGACGCACAAGTCCGGTTTCGCTGGCGGCAAAACGACCTTGCCATCTGGGACAATCGCAGCACGTGGCACTGCGCGACTTACGACTACGACGATGCCCGAGCCGGCGACAGGGTATGCTCGCTGGGCGAGGCTCCATACCTGGATCTGGAGTTGAGCAAAAGCCGGAAAGAGGCCTTGGGACTACGAAGATGATGTGGATTGCAGAAAGACATGCTTAATCCATCCATGATCAGAAAATCACCGTGACTTGATTTGCGTTTTTCTGCCCTTGATCTTTATAGCTGCATTGGAGTTGGCTGTTCATGCTAAAAGGAAACACAAGGCTATGCATATAATGTTCTTTATGTCTTCTAAGGCTTTTCTTCGCCTCAACTCTCGTGTCACCCCGCTTCCACAGCGCCAGACTCAACTTGACAAGCACCGCTTCTTATGTTCCGTCTAATAGTTGTGACCCACGCCAAACTTCTCCTCGTGTTTCTTCTTAAGACTCTCAAACTCCTCATCGTAAGGCATGGACTTCCGACTATTCCGACGTCCTACCCGCTGGCGGAACAGCATGAAGCCAATGCCAAGGAGAGCGACACCCACAACAGGCGCACTGATTGCCACAGCCATGATAGGCTTGGACATACCGCCACCAGATCCACTCGATGAAGCAGTCGAAGAGGCGGTCGCTATCAGATTGGCAGAAGACGATGTCGTCGACACTGTTGCAGCAACTTGCTCGATGATTGATGAAGATGGCGGTGGGATTATCGTAGTAACCACCGGGTTGTTCGTGACGATGGAAGTAAAAGTGGACGAAGGGCTCGAGGATAGGGATCTTTTCTATTAGCTTACACAACACTTTTTATTACTGTGAGATGGGGACGACCTACAGCGTGGTGCTCCGCGCCGTGCCAGAGGAAGAGGAAGTGGTGACCACAATGAAGGATGAGCTAGACGTCGTCGTGGCTGAAGATACGGAAGCAGAAGTTGAAGTTGACTTGACGCTTCTACTTGTCGACGACAAAGTCGCGTCCGTGGTCGCATCCTTGGTCGCACCCGTGGTCGCACCCGTAGTCGCATCCGTTGTCGCACTTGTGAAAATCGGTGTGTCATCCTTGCCGTCCTTGTCCCCCTTCTCGCCAGCATTTGCATTATTCGTAGTACCGTCGCTAATGGGTAGAGCTGTTATGACCGCCGATGACCTGCTAGACGTGGCCTTGTTTGCTGTCGACGAGGCGATCGTAGGTGAGACTGTCGCTGGGATGCTCACTGGGCTTGTCGCTGAGGTTGTCACGAAAGAAAGTGTGCTTGTCAATGGCAAACTCGTGCTTGTCTCAAGGGTAGAACTCGTAGCCGTGCTCGTCGCTGGTGAAGAAGTTGTAGCAGGCCCAAGAACATCGGAAAGAAGACCAGTCAGTGCATTGTTGCCGATGCTCGCAATGCCACCGAGGAGACCGCGCTCGTGAATCATGGTGAATTTAGAGTTAGATAGCCGACGTTATCGTAATTGAACAAATGCGAAAGGACGATGCGGGAAAGATGCGAGAATCGACAATGAGAATTAACAAAAAGAGATGGGAAAGAAAAAAATAAACCAAAAGAATATCGTATTAAGAAAGGAAACAGACTGTCAAAGTCTTACACGGCCATCAAGGCTCTATCGAAAAAGGAAAATATCTGTCCTGCGAAGAAAGGACGGATACAAAGAAATGAAGAAACGAAGAAACGAAGAAAACCAGGACTTGGCAGGAAAAAGCGGGAAGACAAGCATCAATATAGCCGCCGCTCGGGAGCCCGAGATGCCGTCACGAAACGGAAGACACGGAACATTGGGCGTGTTTCCGAGGTTTTGGGGTTTGGCTTTCTTGACCCCCTTCGTATGCCGGCCGCCCCGGGCAGTCTCAAGGCCAACCCTTGTCTACGATCTCCAGCATGACCAGTGTTCCCACTGTCGGTGCGCCTTACGAACGTGCCAACGTTCTGCTCGCTCTTGTTTGTACAGAGTACGGAGATACAGCATAAGGTAGGAGATGTGTAAATACACGTAGCGCCTCCTTTTCACCTTCACGTCGTTGCCATTGGCCAGTACGCATGCTGCTGCGTTTGATCAACCGGCGATGAGGTGTGCCAGAGAAGCCGATCAGCAGGGGTTGGACCTTAATTTAGGGTGTCAGGCTTGAGAGGCCCCACAAAGCATGCGCTGAGACTCTACTCGTACGTCGTACTGCGCATGAGGTCACCGTCGCTCCATCGAGCGTGTGGATTCTAGCCTTCTGAAACAGCTTGAAACCCTATTGCCATGCTGCCACCCCCTCGCCCGCGTAGTCTGCCTCGTATTGATCGTGGCGGCCTCCTCTACGTCATTTTATGTAATATGAAATACTTCGTACGGCTCTGCAAGACAGAAAATACATGAGTTATGTGCGATGCAAGGACGTCCAAGGTGAAGTTGGCCGCCTGTGTGCAGCGGATAGGCGCGCAGCTGATGTCGAAAGCAGCCCGGCAAACGCGTCTTTGTCCTGGGACCTGGATGAACATCTTTCTTGATGTCAAGGTTCTGCATATCTACCAGTAGACAGGCGATATTCCCTTCCTGAATTGAACATTCTTTGGGACAGTTTAGTTAATCGTCCAGATATTCCACTAAAGTTACTGCCCGGTAACCGAATAAATGCTTTTACAAGTCTGGGGCCTTTTTCTGTACAGCAACACATTAGGCGAAGAGCCAAACCTTTACAACGTGCGGTTGTATGACTTCATCGTATCAGGATTTTATCGTACGAGGTAGTACTTTATCGGAATGGGCCCGTTATTTTGCAGGGTATAATGCTGAACAAACCCACTGCGGCAAAGTCCGTGTGATGCTTGCCTGTGTTACAGCGTAATAATTATCAGGTCTTGGAATTGTCATTCAACGATCTAGTCATGCCCGCTGTAAGTATGAAATAGTATCTTTACGAGTAATGCATGAGACTGGTGAGCTTGTTAGTCCACTGCATGCACGAACGATGAGTTTTTTCCCACTACGTAAACGTGTATCTTACGGTTCAAAGGTCTCACATTCAGTAAAATGCAGTAATACATGCAAAGTATTTGGCATCTAATACTATTTCCAGCATTAAGGGACCAGTTCAAGTACTTTGCAAACAATCATACATATACGTCTAAGCTATACTCATCTTACTGATTGCCGCTCAAATCTATTAATTTGTCATATGAAAGCTCCTCATGAGATGATGTTCTTGAGCTGTTGACCGGCAATAAGGCGACGCAGGTTCTCAGTGACAAGACCCTCGGCACCCTGGGGCCGGCCACCGGCAGCATGTGGCGAAATGACGAGGTTGGGCGTCTTCCACAGGCGACTGGTAGCGGGGAGCGGCTCAACGTCAAAAACGTCGAGGAAAGCACCGCCAAGGCGGCCCTGGTCGAGGGCATCGGCGAGAGCGTCCTCGTCAACGGTGGAGCCACGACCGACGTTGATGACCCAGGCATGGGCGGGCAACGACTTTATGCGCTCAGCGTTGAGAGCATGGCGGGTCGAATCAGAGCCAGGTAGAATCATGACGAGGGCGTCGGTCTTGGGCAGCAACTCGGGCAGGCTGTTTTCCGCGACCACCTCGATGCTGTTCCGGATACCGGCGTGGCGGGCAACACCCTTGACATGGGCACCGAGCAGTGTCAGGCTGGACACGAGGGCCTTGGCGATGTTGCCGAAGCCCCAGACAAGCACGTTGGCGTCACGCAGGGTGGTAAATTTGCCGGCCGGCCGGTCGGGCTGGGGGCCGCCGAGGTGGCCCGGCCACTTGCCCTGCAGCTGGTAGTCACGCATCTCAAAGAAACGGCGCGCAGCGTCCAGCAGCATACCCAGGGTGTGCTCGGCGACGGTGTGGTCATGCAGGCCCGAGCCCGTGGTGATGATGATCTTGGACGGGTCGAAGCCCGCGCCGAGCACGTCGTTGGGGCCGGCTGCCAGTGATTGGATCCAGCGAAGCTTGGTCAGCCGCGCCGCTGCATCCTTGAGGTTGGCCGCTGAGTTCGCCCAGGTTACCAAGATGGCGGCATCGACATGTTCTTCGGGAATCGGGGCGCGCACATCGTATGGCTGGAGCGCGACCGAGTAGCCTTCGAGCGAGGTAACGTCCAGCTTGAGTGACGTCGGGTAGAGCAGCTTGAGCTCTGCCGCATTGATCTTGGTGGCCATGGCGCGGAAACGGGGAGAGGCAAACGTAGTCCTGGAGCTTGTTTGCCGGATCAGCGAGATCTGATGAGTCTGGGCGGATAACCGTCCCGTTTTCAGGAGATATGAGGCTGTCACAGGCGACCGGGGGCGAGAGACAAGACGAGGCAGCGCATGCATACGGAGAAGATCGAGAGCTTAAGAGCAGCGCCGTGCCTACAACATAATAGCCTATGAACTCTGGACTCGAGAGCGTTATGACGGAGGGGCTGCGATGCCGGAGTCACCAATGGCGGGGATTCTCCGGGAAATCTCTGGGGCGGCGCGGAGAGTGGCAGCGGCGGGAGCGGCTAGGCTGTCGGCGGCGGATCAATATCAGCACGGTGATTGGCCCCTGATCGTGTGTGTACAGTTCAACGGCCGCGATGCTTCATGTTCGGGCGAATAGCCTCCGACCGAAATTCCGGCGCTAGACCTGTGGCGCGTGTGGCAGTGCTACCCTTCTCCCTGGCGGCCATGAAGTAGCGAAGGATACTATTTCCACTTGACAGCCCGCTATACGAGTAGATGGAACTGGGGCCGTCACGTCGGATCTAATACCAAGGCACTTGTTACCGTTCGCCTGGGCCAAGGCACCAGAATAGACGACACGCGTATCAAGCAAGTTTTAAATCGATGTCTTTTATGCAAATCTAAAGTTTGCCATGATAAAACGAATCGGGTAATCCGCACATCTAAGGAAACAAAAGGGCCCTACTGGTGTCCGCAGTCAAGGCAAAAGCAAATGTGAATCTGTTTGAAAACCCACACGTCTCTAAGCATTTTAGTTTTGTCACTTCTGTTTGCTTGTTTCATAGAGACTGTTTCGATTGCGTCAAACAGACATACACACCGCAGATCCTCTAAAAGAGAATCTGGCCTACCCGATTTTGATAAAGTGGTTCATAGACGGGACAATAAAAGTACAAACAATAATGGAGTCAAGCTCAATTTACCACAAGTGTAATATAATCGAGCAACGTGCTGGTCTTCATTCAAAATTCACTGGCATTGACCTTAGTATCATCGAGAAACCTCAGCCATGACCGGAAGCATTCAATACCCTTGCAGCTCGCTCCAAAAATGTGGCAAAAAGAGGCCTCGCGATCGAAAGTTGGTTCATATTCCGTGTCCTGCCATGGCATGCGACTGCGACAGTATTTACTGGGAATGCTCCATCTGTCGGCGGCAGTTGGAGCATAGTAACAATTTCCTCTACTGCGGTTGTGGACGATACTGGTTGTCTGCTGCCAGCTTCAATTGCAAGAGGAAGACACATACAACAGACCAGTTTGCATACTACAACGTTTTCCTACTTCAAAAGCGCCTCAGAGAGATTCCTGTGTACCGGCAGTTAAATATCTTGATTCTCGGAACAACTGGCGTCGGAAAGTCGACTTTCATAAATGCTTTTATCAACTACCTAATGTTCGACTCGCTCGACAAAGCCATTCAGGACGAAACGCTGCACTGGCCCGTTCCAACCAACTTTCCCGTGGCAACACTTTTAGAAACGAAGGCCGGCAGACAGGGTATACGCGTTGAAGCGGACGAACATGAATGTGGCAGAAGCACCGGCTCGCCAGTCACACGAAAGACCAGAGTATATCGATTTGTAGTTGCGGGTACGACCATCTGCTTGATCGACACACCCGGGATGGAGGACACTGGAGGCTGGGATAAAGACAACAAAATCCTGGACGATGTACTCTCCACGCTTGGTAAATTCAAAGAGATTCATGGTATCCTACTCTTATTGGAACCGACAATGTCGAGGCTTACACCGGCAGTTCGACGGGGTATCAAGGGGCTATTCCGACGTCTTCACAAAGACGCTACTCGCAATCTGGTTTTCGGATTTGCATCCAGTCAACAAACACGTTGTAGCTCTGGGCATGTTCGCGGGCCAGCGAGAACAATTCTGGAAGAAGTTGGGATTATATCTGAGCCGAAAACGGTCTATACTTTTGACTTAGGGGGCTATCGCTATCTTGCGGCGTGGAAGCGAACGAAAATAAGAATTGGCCCCATTGGCGAACTCCGGAGAAGCTGGCAGGCATCTGCAAAAGAGGCACACAGGATGTTGCATCATTTCTGTTGCATCAGTCCGCATGCAGTAAGGGACACTGCCTGTCTTGATCAGGCACGAAAGCTTGTCAGAGCCTTGACCCAGCTCATGACAGCGATATCAACACAATAATGACAACAATACAAGTTAACGATCAGAAATGCAGGGGATCTTGGAAGCCTACGTTTCAATGCGCGCTCATATGAACCGCCGCGCTGGACGCTAAATGCTGTTCTCAACAAGATCCCCGAGGGCGGCAACGAAACCAGTGGCCTACCTCCGTTAGTAATACGGACGGCATCGTCTCTGGCGAGATGGGTACCACTCTGCATACCAATTAATTAGCGCAGTATCCCTTGTTTGAATTTTCTTGTAATTTGTAAATAAAATGTTTCGTCTTAACAGTATCATGAACACGCTCGTCTGCCAAGCTTAGTACGTCTAGCATAAGTCTTTATTAGCACAAACAAACTACCTAGCGCTTACGCTGAGCGCATCAAAACTTGCAATTACCAACACCACACTTGAACGCCTGTATTGCTGTGTATCTGCTCCGTATGCACTTAATCTGCCGCACTGCTAGAATACGGAGTACACTATATGAAAGTCCGGCAAGTATTACATTGCAATACATTGCCATACTTCTGTATACAAGTCAATTAGGACCATAGCAAAGGCAAAAGGCCTTGAAGCATGATCCGGGGTATATCTTAGTATCATCTAGTCCACCAATATGGTGGCGCATACAAAGTACGGATGAGTAATATCCCGTGTCCCAGTACGTGTGCTTGATATGAGGCGTCCAATAGAACATAACTTTAGAAATGGGTTGGGTATTGGATAACCCCGCTTTCGATGCTTAATGAAACATCCTCTTGACTTGCACAAAAGTAAGAAGGGAAAACCAGGAGTGCAGTACATCGATAGAATGGATCGCCTGTATCCCAAGGCTACGAAGAATCGACTGCGGTTCCACGATCCAGGGTTTGATACCATTATCGTCGCCTTCCTTCGCGCAGCCGGGAAAAACTTCGTGTTGCTCCAAATTCTCTTCCTGAGTCTTTTCGCTTACATCTTCGGGTCACTGTATCAACAGTCATCGCACATCCATAATCTGACCATTGCATTTGTCGATTACGATGCTGTCTCCCCGAGCGATGCGTCACCTATAGGCCAGGCCATTCTCTCAGCGTACACGTCGCTCGCAGGCGACTCGTTCCCTACGTTGGTCGGGCGTGCACCAGCCGACTATCCGGTTCTCGCTACAGACCTTCGTCATGCCGTCTGCCGCACCGACTATTGGAGCGCGCTCTACGTTGCCCCTGGATCATCAGAACGCCTCCGGACCGCTCTCAGCAGCACCAACAAAAGCAGTCTAGAGTCGTACGACCGCAACAATGTCCTCTTTTACATCTGGAACGAGGCGCGCTATCCGACTGTCGTTGACTCTCTCATTTACGGCAGCATACAGTCCTTGTCGGAGGCGGCACGTGTCGCTTTGGTGGCGAACGGAACGTCTGGAAACGACGAACGCAGCAGCGATGGCATCATCCCATGGCCACTGGGTAGCTCAGCCGCCGTAACTATTCTGGCTAACCCCTGGACGCCGTCTGTACTAGATATCCAGCCGACACCGCAGGGATCCCGTGTCATATACAACACGCTTGTGATCATCCTTGTCTTGATACAGGAGTTCTTTTACCTGGGCATTGTCAACGCTCTGACTGGCGCCTTCCATGTCTACAGCAAAATTCACGCACTACGAATCCTGCTGATTCGTTCCATCAACTCCCTCACTTACACGCTGGTCGGTGCGCTGTCGACGACCGGTGCCATCTGGGCGTTTCGGGCCGGCTGGAATGTCGGCGGGCAGCAGTTCGGTGAAACGTGGATGATCTTGTGGCTGTTTGCCCACGCCAATTTTCTGATTCTAGATGTGTTTACCGTGTGGCTGCCCCCAGCTTATGTGCCTATGGCGCTTGTATCGTGGTTGGTGATCAATGTTACGTCCA
Source organism: Grosmannia penicillata (assembly GCA_002778075.1). Lineage (NCBI taxonomy): Eukaryota > Fungi > Ascomycota > Sordariomycetes > Ophiostomatales > Ophiostomataceae > Grosmannia > Grosmannia penicillata. The sequence goes on along the minus strand of PCDK01000018.1, from coordinate 245,981 downwards.
TTCTGCTTCCCTTTGAACTAGCACCCAAATTCTATCGGGTCGGCTACGCATTACCTGCGCATGAGGTCTATCAAGTACTGCTGGACATATGGTCGCACGGCTGCAACCCGCAGCTGCACATCGCTCTTCCTGTCCTTTTTGCTTGGGAGGTCGTGGCGTTTACAGCGAGTGTTTTTGGCATTTACCGGCGCTCGCATTACGCGTCGCTGGCCGAAGAGGCCGAAGACAGAGAACTGCAGGCGCGCATCGATACCGCCATCCATTACGAGCGTCGGCAAAACGAATCAGTCAAAGAAACAAGGGAAGGACCGCATAGTGGCAGCAGGAACACAAGTGTGATTTCCACGCCAGATCAGCCTACACAAGATAGCATCTTGGCCACCCCGGCAGAGCCATGGCGAAGCAATGCCATCCGGGATGGGACTTTGGGCTCTGCCGGCCTAAATGACACTGCAGTCATATCAAAGACTGAGAGCAACTTGGATACCATGGCCATACGCCATGATTTGCATACTGTGATGACTCGACGCAATAGCTTGTACCGCGACGAAAAGCGCCGCATAAGCCAGGCGTGTAATTTCGGGCCGTCGTTCAGTCTCGCGTTTCCGCCCAAAAACACGAGTTATCACAGCGACAGTGACAACAACTCTCAAGTCGACACAGAAGGCACAAACGATGCAAATAATAACGAGAATTAACTCTGGCTGTCCGTATAGGGAGTAAAAGCTCACTATGCTTGTACTGTCGATAAGAGAGGTTCATCTATAATAATACAATCATAGTCAATCATAGTTAATCTATTCTGTAAAACATCATAAAAAGACACCAGTACAATAAAATCTAACATTTGCAACCTGACGTGGTTGACTCACTTTACTATTACCGAATATTTCAATCGATGCCATGATGCATCATAACGCCATTGTCCTCACCTCACTATTGAAGCACTGCCAAAGGCCGTTATTGCCAGCCAAGTGGAAAACTCACCCACTACTGCTGGGGCAGAATTTACCTTTAATATCGCCGTCCAGAGTGCGAATCTGCGGCTGCAGATCATCGAGCCGGTTTGCCAACAAAGCAAACATCCCCCCTAAAGTGCAAAGTGTAAGATTTTATTATCCGACGTAAGTAAAGCATTCGTGCCAGCGTACCTTCAGCGTGCCATTGTATATGGCAATGGAGTGGCCAGATGCCGGGGTTTTCTGCCTTGACACGTAAAACTAGATGCGATTTTCCATGTAGAGTTACGGTGTCGCGCCGCAGAGGGTTTTCCAAGTTCCACACTGTAGTTCCCGAGCCGTATGAGCCGGGGCCCCATCCGACAATCTGAAATGTTTGCCCTGTAGAGTTAGACACTGTTTTAATTTGTTCTTCGAATAGAATTCATACCACTGCATCGCTGTTAGCACCAGAAAGTATACTATCGGATAGAATGCAGAGGGTGTACGGACTGTAGATGCCAAGGATGCGTCATCATGTTCAGGGAATTTAGTGCAATCTCGACTGCGGAACCGCTATCAGGTGAGACATATACATGCTCAGTAGGTCGAAAGTTCCAACGTGCAGGGCTCGTGTCGGTAACCTGGTCTGGGCCATTTTCTTGATTTTCTTGATGCTGTCGATCAGCCTCCCATAGTACAGCAGTGTTGTTGGGGGCTTCAAAGACAGTGTCATCAATTAGCGTCAATAGGGCCACGCCAACAGGCTTCATTGCGAACGAAATTTGGTGCGAGTTGCTCTTGCTAACAGCATAGGCACTCTCGACACGCAGCGGCTTGGCCATGTCGAATGGCAAGTCTTCACAGGGACGTCCCGCCCAAGGCTCTGGCCCGAAGTCGGGGTGCTCGACACTGTTGAGGTCCCAGGGCTGGCCGAGGGCCTCGACACGACCGTCGATTCCGTCGTATGATAGTATGCCAGTCGCCTCGTAGTGAACACCATCCAACTGCTCGGAAAATCGCACCATGGAACAGGTTTTGGCGGCTGAGGTAGCACGCATGAAGTAGTTTCCTGGCACTGGATTGTCGGCGGTCACAATGACCGAGTACCGCTGACCCGCGCCGAGAAAAACACGCGTTGTCTTCAAGGGTGAGATTTCAACGCCGTCCACCTCGACGATCTGGAGAACATGGTTGTCGATGCTGAACCACATTGGAATGTTGGAGCTGTGGCTGATGAGACGCAAGCGCATACGGCGGCCGGTGCCGACATATGTGCTGTAGATGGAACCACTCTCACATCCAGCCAGCGTGTACTCTCCGTAGGGGTAGCGGCGAACTGTCTGTGTGCCTGAGCAGTTGAAGACATTGCGGCCATTCAGGATGAAATTGTTCGGCGAAGGCTCCATGCCCATCGCGGCTACATGACGCCGCTGAGGGGACACCGCGGCGTCATGCATCTGATGCGACTCAGATGGCATCGTGGGGATGCCTAGGTAGTTGTCCAAAAGCATCTGAGATGGCTGATGGTACAAGTCGCCGATCATGATAATGCGCTCTTCATCGACGTCCGGTACCATCTCATCGGGATCATGTATGACCTGCATGGTGAGTAACAGAACAAAAGCACAATAGGCGAACGTGACTACTTACCAGGGGACCAAACAGTCCATCCGTATACTGGCCAGCCACATGGGAGTGGTACCAAAACGTCCCGCGCTGTGCCGTCACGTTAAACTCATAGATGAAACTCTCGCCAGGCGGAATGCCACATTGACTGATTCCAGGCACACCGTCCATCCAGGAGCTGTTTCTCTGATCGATACCGTGCCAGTGTATTGTTGTCGGGCTATCCGTCAGGTTGTTGTGAACGACAACGCGAATGCTGTCTCCAGTATTGGCTTCCACCAAGGGCCCAGGCGATTGGCCGTTGATAGTGAGCATCGACTTCTGGACACCATCGGGCGCCCCATGCCGGCGGTCGATGGTGAACACGTACTCGCGACGCTGCGGCGGCAAGCCAACGACAAATCCATTTCGCGTCAAGTCAAAGTCTTTGCTCGATGTGATCCAAGCAGTAGAATGCGCGGCCGGGTCCAATCCAGTAGGGGCAACAGGCCCTGCCGACTCTGTAGCAGAGGCAGTGTTCTTGTCCCCCGGTGCGTACTGGGGAACGCTGAGTGACGGGTAAGGCTCCAGCCAACGTGAGAATGTCAAGCCAGTAAGCGTCATGGCCAAGGCACAGCACAGTGCCATTACTAGTTTTAGCCTGCCGCCCGCGGCCGGCTGTCGGAGCAAGCTCCGCGCAATGCTACGCCTCTTGCGAAGCAGCCTTTCACCCTCCTCCTCCACATCGAATCTGAGCATATCCGAAAGCATGTTGCGCTCTACACTCACAGAGCCGTGAAGCCGGAGAGTGTAGCTACCGAGCAGAGGAACCGAAAGTCGAGTCAAAGCCAGAGAAAACAAAACAGAGCTGCAACACAAGCAACGACGTACGACTGCATCGTATTCGTACCCCTACTCCGAACGTCACCCCTACGCAGAGCAGTGACCCCTGAATTGAAAAAAATGGGCTGACGTAGCAGTGGAATCAGACGCACTCGAACATGCGGCTAGGCCGTTTCACTACTGTTCGGCCACCTGTCTCCGCCGTCTCGGGCGTTAGGTCATGTGGATAGGCTCACATCGCCCTGCGATGAAACGCGAGAACCTATCGCACTGGATCTTTCGGACGTTTGCACATGAGGTCATTTGGGATCCGCGTAGTACCCCGACTGCAAATCATTACGGAGTACGGAGTATTACGGAGTATTGTGGGGGATTCCATGAATGTTCGTTGTGGCACTGATTTCGAGGTGGTACGGCGCAATAATGCTTTATCATCGCCATCATTGTGGCCACCAAGCTACTGTTCATGTGTCATGGACATGATCTGTGAGGTCGTTTGTGGCATACTGTCTTACATCGAGGTAGCTACCGACTATAATTTTTGATTGCGATATTTCACAAGTTTAGAACTCACAGTATCACAACCAAATGCAGATGCCCGAGCCTTATAGTAAAAATTCAACGTAAAGTCACTCGAGGACACCAGCCTGCTTCATCAGCATATAAATAAATACTGATCCGTTTAAGTCGACTTCGGTTCTAAAGAGCTGATTCAAATGCCCACAAATTGCTTCAACTGCTAACGATCGCATCGACACTTCGCTCATGGCCTCGATAGGAAGAGCGCTCTGAACGTTTCGTATACATATCGAATTGTAGCTCCAGCGCAACGATTTTGCAACGTATGAAAGTCCAAGAGTTCAATGCACTACTGTCGTAGAAGGGTGCACTAACCTAAATTCCGGATGGTCCCTGAACAAGTATTAGTTTGTCCCCACGATTCAGGCAACTTGCCGTAGTAGTTATCACCGTTTTAGACAAGCGCAACAGATACGAAGCAACACTCCGTAGTCGCAGGTCGTCCAATATCCGGCGGGGTTTGCTAGCACCTTGGTCCCGCTCGTACATTAAATATCCGCCGACGGACCCCGCGAAGCTTAACCCTACACAACAACACCACAATACACCGAAGAGTTCCCATTGTCCACTCCATCTTGCAGTATTTACAATGTCGGCCAAGCCAGATAACCTCCCAGAGATGGAGTACCGATTCCTTGGCCGCTCGGGTCTCAAGGTTTCGGCACTGTCCCTTGGCGGATGGCTGACCTATGGCGGTCACGTTGACGAGGGTCTGTGTAGCACGACAGCCCCGACTGCGAAGCTGAGACTGACTGTACGACAGACGCCACTTTCTCATGCATGAAGGCGGCCTATGATGCCGGTGTCAACTTCTTTGACTGTGCCGAGACCTACGCGGCCGGCGAGAGCGAGAAGGTCATGGGCTTGGCCATCAAGAAGTACGGCTGGAAGCGCAACGACCTGGTGATTTCCACAAAGGTGAAATCTGGCTCCCAGTGTGCCCGTGACTTGTGACTTGAGAGCATCCGGTAGCAGATGCTGACCTGGCAGATATACTGGGGCGCGGCCTTTGGCACAAACCGCGCCAACAACGTCGGTCTCTCGCGCAAGCACATTATCGAGGGCCTGAACCAGGCACTCGAGCGGCTGCAGCTTGACTACGTGGACCTGATCTATGCGCACCGCCCGGATCGCCAGACGCCGATGGAGGAGATCGTGCGTGCCTTCAACCACGTCATTGACCAGGGCAAAGCAATGTACTGGGGCACGTCCGAGTGGAGCGCCGACGAGATTGCACAGGCCTGGCGCTACGCCGACCGCCTCGGCCTCATCGGTCCGCTTATGGAGCAGCCTGAGTACAACATGCTCAAGCGTGAAAAGGTCGAGCTCGAGTACGCCCATCTGTACCGCGAAACCGGTCTTGGCCTCACCACCTTCTCGCCCCTGCGCATGGGCCTGCTTACTGGAAAGTACCGTGACGGCGTGCCACCAGACTCCCGGCTTGCGCAGACGCAGGTTGAGTACATTGCGGGAATCTGGAAGACGGTCGGCAAGGAGAGCTTTGACGCCATCGCAGCCAACGTGCGGCAGCTTGAGCCCATTGCAGAGCGCCTTGGTGTCAAGCAGAGTGTTCTGGCACTGGCCTGGGTTCTTAAGAACCCCAACGTCAGCTCTGCCATCATGGGTGCCAGTCGCCCGGAGCAGGTGTACGAGAACATCCAGGCCGTGGAGACGTACAAGAAGTTGACGCCAGAGATCATGGCGGAGATCGACACGATCCTGAACAACAAGCCACCTGCTATTGTCGCCCGCTTTTAGACAGCCACTTATACCAATATGTAGTCAGCTAGACGTGTAGCTATATGCTACTCAAGTCACCCACAAGGCTAGATGTCCAAGAGTCCATATCGTAGTACTTGAAACGAACTTACTGGCTATGTTCCATGCTAATCCATGCCTTGCATAGCCTTAGACTGACTCAAATGTACGATACACCGTTATTTCGAACAGGGTAATGATAGCTACTGATGCCAGATTTGGGGTCAAATTATAGTTACCCAACAGTATTGTTAGATGCTCCTCAGATTGAGGCAGGCGGCCTTCTGTACTGGGGTAGCTCTAAACCGACATGACCAGACCAACATGACTAGATGGGGCAACTCTTGGCTAATCAGCTTCTTTCCCTGTAGACAATTGACCGTCCACCAGTCAAATTGGCCGAGTTTATTGCAGCGACCTCAATCATTGCGAGGTGTGGGATGAAATCTCTGCAGCACAAATAGACCGTAACAGGTCATGTGACCTTACGACAACAGGTTCGATATTCGGCTACGGCGGTATTGCGGCATCGGAGGACCCTTATGCGATTATACGATGTCTACTCTTCTACCGGGGCGTCAGTCATTAGTGAAATTTTGAATGGCTATTCGCGGGCGTTCATATAGACAGATGGAAGTTATGACTGGGAGATTGTACAGTGTAAAGGAGTGACAACGTCCTCGTGGCTCTTCTAGATTTATCACGTTGTACAGAGGTATGCGCTGCGTTCTCGTAACACATCTTCACCGTGTCAGCTGCCGCGGCCTCGTCAATCCTGTTCGGTATTTCCACTCGGCCTTTCACTCTCTCCAGACCGCCGAGATGACCTCTCATACGCCGACCTATGCAGTATGTGGTTCCTCGGCCTCGCCTGTAGCTGCTTATTGACCAGCAGGATGCAATCACGCTCCTGAACTCTACCCAGACTGGTTACAAGATTCTGGAGGAGCGGAGACGAAAGGACATAGTGTATCAAGACGATCCTGTCGGCGAGATTCGACAGTATCTCGGCTACATCGGCTACAGGTCCGAGGTCTTGGACCGGCTGAATGTGGTGCATGTAGCGGGCACGAAGGGTAAGGGAACAACGTGTGCCTTTACCAACTCGATCCTCGAACGGTACCGGGTCGGCGTAGGCAGCACGGCAGCTGGGCCCCGCAAGATCGGCCTGTACACGTCGCCACATCTTGTTGCCGTCCGTGAGCGAATCCGCATCAACTCGGAACCCATATCGGAGACTGATTTCACGCGGTACTTCTTCGAGGTATGGCGTGCCATTGAGGCCGGGGCCACACGTGCCGGCCTCGACCCTGCCGTGAAGCCGCGCTACTTCCGCTTCCTCACACTCATGTCATTTCATGTTTTCATGAGTGAGGGTGTCGACGCTGCCATCTATGAGGTTGGTGTTGGCGGCGAGCGTGATGCTACCAATGTTTTCGTGGCTCCAGCAGCCACCGCCATCACAACGCTGGGCATCGACCATCAGCAGGCCCTCGGCGACACAATCGATCGAATCTCTTGGCACAAAGCTGGCATCCTCAAGGCTGGCTGCCCGGCCTTTACCATCCCGCAGGAGCCTGAGGCCATGGCTGTGTTGGAGGAACGTGCCACCGAACGTGAAACTACGCTTACAGTTCTTTCGCCTTTGCGATACGAGGCGGCCTTTGCCGACGTGCGTATCACGCCCAACGAGAGTTTCCAGCACAAGAATGCTGCGTTGGCTGTAGCGCTATCGACTACTGTCCTGAGACGTCTGGGCGTGACTGTCGATATCGACCTGGCCGAGGATGGGCACACGAACTTGCCCCAGCATTTTGTTGAGGGCCTTGAAAATATTGTGTGGCGTGGCCGGTGCGAAATCAAGAACACTGGATTACAACAATGGTACCTGGACGGTGCCCATAACCATTCCAGCCTAGATGTTGCGTGCCGCTGGTTTGCAAGAGCCGTTGCTGTGGAGTAAGTTGCTGCCATGAGGCGAAAATAAGGCCGTTTCTAACAGGAGCTAGTGCCGCTGCGAATATTCCCAATGTTCTCATTTTCAACCAGCAGTCTCTTCGGGACGCCACCGACCTCATCAAGGTAGTACATAAGGCCGTCTATACGTCTGGACAGCGCTTTACGCACGCGATTTTCTGCACGAACATCACCTACAAGGACAGTACCTGGAAAGTTGGTATGTTGGAGCCGAACTTATATTCCGTGTCCTTCGCTGTGGCGGCCTACACACGTCCTATATCTGACACTTTCCAGATTTTGTAAACAACATGATAGACCCTGGCGAGCTAAGAAGCCTTGTCCTCCAGCGGGAGCTTGCGAAAGAGTGGCAGAAACTAGACCCACATACAGAAGTTGCAGCTATGCCGACCATTGAGGATGCCGTGGAATATGTGCGGCGAATAGACGGTGGAGGTGTCCGACTGCGCACTTTGATTACCGGCAGCTTCCACCTCATCGGTGGAGCTCTGACTGTCCTCGAGGGTGGCGAGGAGTTTGCTCACGAGAGCATATCTGCGGCTGCGTAGACAGCAGCGCCTGCTACAATGCTTTGGAGTGAGAGGCTTCCCGGTATATGAAGTAGAAACTTTCGAATAGATGAGTCAAAAATAGATTTAGACTCCGCTCTTGGCTTTCAAATGGCCGACCTGGATCGCTGTACCCTAACTTGAAAGATATATAACAGAATAAGATCTAACGCTGATTCTGAGCGGTTTCTAGCTTGAACATAGCAGCGAGTGTTTGCAGACGCAAAAAGTAAGTTGAATGATTCTATCCGGTATCGAACCGGAGACCTTCAGTGTGTTAGACTGACGTGATAACCACTACACCATAGAACCTGTGTGGAGGTAGACCCATTGAGTCATGTTAGAAGTCAGTGACGAGGCTCAGAGGAATGTGCTTCTCGCTTTTGACAATTTACGAGTTATCGTGTCAACGGAGTTTATTCATAGAAATTGTTGGTAGGTAACGAGAATGGTAAAGACACAACTCATTGAATAATTAAGACCTTTGGGCCGAGAAAGTGGACTTTCAGTCTTACTATTAAGCGATGATGACACATAAACTCTTATTTCTATAAATTACTTTGATTGGCCTAAAATGATCGCAGAACGACTCGATGTGTAGATCGAGATACAAAGATGACTAATCCTAATTCCCAAATTTGCCGAAACGTTGCCGTGGCAGCCAGGCCCCACTATTTACAAGCCCCGCTCACGTCGCGTAAAGTATGAGGTCATGGCTGAAGGATTGGAAAGGGGCTTGCGAAAGACGCTCTCCAGGCCTGCACGCTGCCGCAGCCGCCCCAACGCCAGCGATGTCGTGAGTTGCTTCTGCAGGCGGCCGAGCCGTCGGGTGTCATAAGCCGGACCATTTCTGACGTGCCACAGACTCCAGTCCAACCAGCTGACGATCCCTTTTCGCCGGTCAAACCAGCTGGCACTCTCGACGCCGATCTGCCAATACGTGACGGATCGGTATGGACAGCATCCGGACGTGTTCCGCGATGACATTGCGACGATCGATACGCTACGGCGCGACGCCGTGAACGTGCGCGAGGCTCACACGAGCGGCATCCGGAAGCTGCAGGCATATGCTGCGCAGTTGGCGTGGGTCGGCGGCAAGTTCCCTGTCGAAGTGCGTCTCTCTGAAAACAAGAAAAAACTGCGCCGCTTCCACTCGCGAGACTGACGGGGACGGTGTAGATTGGTGCCGAGTTTACGTGGTATCCGGCGCTGGGGTACAATGTTGAGCGGCCGGTGGTGCAGGACAGCCTCAAGTTTGAGCGCATCAATATCCTCTACAACCTCGCGGCCCTCTACTGCCAGCTTGCCGTCGGCACGAGCCACGCGGATGTCGAGGGGCTCAAGGCGGCCGCCAGCTACTACATGCAGGCGGCCGGCGTGCTCCAGCACGTGCGGGAGAACCTGATTGTGGACGCGGACGTTGCGGCGTCGAACATGCCGGACGACCTGGACGCGGCCACTCTGGAGTCGCTCGAGCAGCTGATGCTTGCGCAGGCCCAGGAGTGCTTCTGGATGCGTGCGGCCTCGGAGCGCTACAAGGACGCGACGATTGCCAAGCTGGCGGCCCGGCTGTCCGACCTCTACAACAGTGCTGGCGAGCACGCAGTGCGAAGCGATGCCATCAGCCGGGCGTGGATCCACCACATCAGCGCCAAGCATCACCACTTTGCGGCAGCGGCGCAGTACCGCGCGGCGCGTGACTGTCTGGAGAAGCGGCGATACGGAGAGGAGGTGGCTCGCCTGCAGGACGCGCTTTCGTGCGCAACCGAGGGACTGAAGGAGAGCCGCGGCGGCCACCTCTCCAAGCTCGTCCAGGAGGACCTGCAGACGCTGAAGAAGCGCGTCGAAGAAGACCTGCGACGTGCCGAAAAGGACAACGACATGATCTATCTTAGTATGTTTGCGTTTTTGCGTTTTTACGATGTGTTTGTCCTGTTGTCCGCTGACGGAAAAGATGTCGTTCCCGCCAAATCCGAGCTCAGGATCCTCGACCGGGCAAACATGGCCATGGCCCGTGTGCCACCGCAGGTCGAAAAGCCATTTGACTACCTCGGCGACTCGGTAGAATTCGGGCCGGCGCTGTTTGTCAAACTCGTGCCCTTTGCGGTGCATCTGGCCGTGTCCGTGTACGAAGAGCGCCGTGACCGGCTGGTCAACCAGAACATTGTCCACGACCTGGAAGTGCTGACAGATAAACTCCACGAGTCTTTGATCGCCTGCAATCTGCCCGGGTCGCTTCAGGCGATAGAGCGGCCTCTGGGCCTCCCGGGTACCCTGACGCAGCATGTGGAAGAGATCCGGTATGCGGACGTGCTGAGCCGCGTGCCGCGAAGCTTTGCCGACATTGACAAGCTGCGCGCGGGCGATCTGGCCACGTTCGAGGAAGGCCGGGCACTGTTGGAGGTGGAGGCCGACGAGGACGGACAGCTACGACAGCGCTACGGGACCGAACGCTGGACGCGGACCGTGGGTCGTACCGACGCCCAGGGGAAGAAGATGTGGGATACGGCGCAGGAACTGGAGGGATACTTTGCGTCGAGCGGATCCAGCGACAACCTGGTGCGGGAGATGTTTGCGTCGGTGCAGGACATGCTGGCGCTGCTGGCCGGGCCGGACCGGGCGTTGCTGGACTTTGTGCCGAGCAGCCGGCGCGTGGAGGTGCCGGAGCCCGTGAAGGCGGCCATGGGACGGCTGCGCAGCGTGTACAACGATGCGACGCGCATGGAGACGCGGCGGCGGAAGCGGGTGGAGGCGCTGCAGGAGAAGGCGCGCAGCGACGACGTGAAGCCGGACATGATGCGCGAGACCGGCCGGCTGGAGCGGGCGCAGGCGAGCGCGAGCGGCGGCGGCGGCGCGCCGATCGCGGCGGCGCACTTTGACCACTTTATTTCGGCGCGGCTGCGCGAGCGCTACGACGGCGAGCAGGTGCTCGTGTCGCGGGAGCGGACGGAGCAGGAGAGGCTGCTGGAGGAGCTGTTCCGGGCGAACCGGGAGCTGGAGTCGCAGAAGCGGGCGGCCAGCGGCAGCGGCAGCGTGGGCAGCCGCGAGCGCGAGGCCGCGCTGCAGAAGCTGGACACGGCGTACTACAAGTACAAGGAGATTGTCAAGAACGTCGAGGTCGGGCGCAAGTTCTACAACGACCTGAGCAAGATCGCGGGCGCGTTCCGCGACCAGTGCCGGAGCTGGGTGCAGCAGCGGCGGGCTGAGGCCCAGTCGCTGGAGGAGTGAGTCATGTTTGCTTTCTTTTCGCTTTGCCTCCTGCTTTGGCCTCCCTGCCTTCACTCTCGAGGCACTCTCATACGCAGTACTAACCAGCAGGGAACTTTCCATGCCGGTGCTCTCGTCCCTTCACATCAGCCGACCGGAGCTTCCACAACCGGCATCGCCGCCGTCGCTGCCAGCACCGCGCTCTGAGGTCGCCGCGCAGGCTGGCCCAGACCAGGGCGGCGTCTTGTACGCCCAGCAGCCAGCGGTCCTTCCATCGTGGGCATCCGGTGCTCCGCCACAGCGTCTGGCCATGTTCCCGCCGCAGCAGAGCCCAGAGCAGCAGGCCCAGAAGGCGCAGCAGGCGCAGCAGCTGTCGCAAATACAGCAGCAGCAGCAGCAGCAGCAGCAGAAACAAGGTGCGCCACTACAGCAGATGTGGACACCACAAACGGGCATCCGGTTTGGGTCGCCGGCCAACGTGGGTCCAGCAGCGCCGTCTCACCACGCGTCGACCAGTGCCGGGACAGCAGGCAGCAGGCCGAACGGAACATGGGATCCATCGTCGGGCATTCGTTTTGGGTAAGATAAGCACGCCAGCATGTGTACGAAGTACGAGTGCTCGGGATGTCTCACGTGGGTCGAGTCGAGGGATGCCGGGTACTCCGTACATGCAAGTTGCGAGTACAAGTACGGTGCATGTGTGCCGTGATCAAGGACAGCGGCGTGGCAGAATAGCCCAAAATGGCGGTCGGAGGACGCCGAGACGGGGAGCAGAGTGTCCAAACCGGTCTCGGGGCTTATATGCGGCGGAGGAGACGAGGAGACGGCGGGACGAGAGGACGGCGAGACTACAAGACGGCCAGGCGTCGCCTACGAAAAACAAGAACGAAGAACGAAGAACGAGGAACGAAGCACAACGATGACTCACAGCCCGAACACATCAGGGCCGGGCACGCTCCGCGTTGTTCGATGCAGTCTCCGGGCACCTCCAAGCACGAGCGTCGTCTGATAGGCCGAGCGGCGATGTGCTGGCGCAGAAGGTCGGCGAGGGCGGATGAGATGGAGATGAGACGAGCCAACGTGGCCAACACAGCGCCGGACCAGCAGAGCAAGAACAGCACAGCAAGCCGGTTTGGGAAAACGAGCGAAGGAGCGGCAGCAGACGGGCAGACGGGCAGAAGCGAGAGGACCTGGCTGCTGATCGGATTGTCTGCATGTGTGCTGCGTCGAGCTGACGAGCGAGCCATCCAAGCCTCAGCCGACTGCAGCCAAGCGCTGGTGTCTTCGATTGCATGTCTGTCGACGCTGACAGCAGCCGCCTTGAGTTCGCATTGCAAAGTACAGTTCCGGAGTACCGAGCCGGGAGTTTCGATTGGGCGCAACGGTGTGTCCGATGAAGAGTAGTGCTCGAAAATGGTCCGAGGATGCACACGTACAAAGCCGCGTTCTTCCGCGAAACCGTAACACGTCCAGATAGGATGGCAGGCTGTCATGGGCGTTCCTGTGCAGGCATAAGCACGGGAGGAGTGATATGTCTGTGAAATAAAGATCTGCGATAGCTGAATAGCTGCAAATACAGAAATACGGAGTATGCGGAGGGAGTTTGCAAATCTACCGTTCGCTGCGAGGCTGTCTCCATGTTACTCCAGTCTGCTGCGCGTGTCAAGCACGGAGTAGTCCATTGTCTTGGAACAGGTACATGTATCTTGTTTTTCGCTGGTGGCGTTCTCTCTGGCGCACCCCGTGTTTTTGGGCCGCCTGCCGGACGTCTCCCGGACATCCCCAACGGTACATTGCGGCTCGGCGGTCCCAGCCCACGCACTACTCCGTAGTTTGTAGTCCGTGACCGGTCGTGGTTTGTGTTGTGTTCATACAGCCAAGCAGACGGCAGGGAGACAAAAGCCACGGCCGCTGGCGTTGTGCCGGACTGTGCAAGTCAGAGCAAGCTCTGCTATGACCACGGAGGCGTCTGCAGCCATGTACTCCGTACGAGTGTCTGGACGGCGAAGCGGCTGCCGTACTTGTACGCACGAGGACGGCATGGCCGTAGCACCGCAGCGATGCCGTGCACGCGCACCCGATCAACACCGGGGAAGAGGGCTCAGCAGGACGGATACCCAGCCTGCATATATCCGCAACCGCAACCAGGCGGCCGGTTCATGCAAAGTCGAGTAAGCGCGGCAGGTGTTTCTGCTCAGATAGTCCGGACTGCCTGTACTTGGGGCAGCTCGTTCCATGAAAGTCACTGGTTGGCGACGAAGTGCTCGATGTCTCGATCATGACGCTCCACGGTGTCTCACCTGCGCCTGGAAGCTCTGTCTGCTCACCCCGGACGTGGATATAGTGTCGTGTCCAATGAGAGCGCCCCGTCGACCGCGACGGCGCATTCAGCTCCGCTCTGCTGGACTCGCACGTCGTCGCAAGTCGATCACGGTCAGCCCGTCCAGCTCGCCCGCTATCACAGCACGGTGCTCGCCGGCCTTTTACCCCAAAGAGGCAGGCCTCTGTCTTAGCCCCCCTGCTTTGGCCTACAGCCGCTACAGCCGTGAGATACGTTCTCGCATGTCGTGCCAGGTCGTCTCGCATTGTCCGAGGGGAAGAGCCGGGGCGTGGCCAGATGCCGGGCAGGTACCCCCAAGAATGTGCCATGGCCCAGAATTCAAAGACCAGGCTGTTTGCTGTGTACCTCGTATTCTATATATACCTTATACCTCATACCATACGTAGCCGCCCAGCAACTGTATCTCATGAGCAAGTCCGGAGCCTGAGCGTGTCCGTATAAGTATACAGAGGCCGGTTCCTCTAGCCAGCTCGACTCACCACTGCCCGTTCCAGCTTTGGAAACAACCCGGCTTGGCCTTTCTCCTCGGTCTCCCATACTCCCTGTTCGGGCAGAGTTCTGCACGACGCGTCGTGGGTACTCGCCATCCCAACTCTTCCCCAGAGGTCCGGACTCCTGGTCGTCCCGTCTCTGGTCCGCCGCCTTCCATCTCATATCACTGTCAGGCTGCCCCACGGACTCGGGTCAACACAGCAACACTGCCGCTGCCGTGATACTGCGTTCGGTCGATCGACTGGACGGACACACGATGGAGTCGTTCACGTTCTTCCTGCTCTATGTGGCCCTGCCGGGCCTGCTGCTTTCCGTCTTCCAGCAAGCACTGTCGTGGGCCAAGAAGAACAGCGGCGCGCAGAAGCCGCAGTTCCCCGGGCCCAAGCAGTACCCCATCGTCGGCCGCATCCACGATCTCCCGCGCTTCTCGCTCTGGCTCAAGTTCAAGGAGTGGGCCGACGAGCATGGACCGATCTACCAGACCCGCGCCGTCGACCAGACCTTTGTGATCATCACGGACGAGAAGATCGCCGAGGAGCTGCTGGTCAAGCGCGGCCACATCTACTCGGGACGGCCGCAGATCCGCTCGCTCTTCAACCACAAGGAGGGCCCGGCCTACTCGGCCCTGATGGACCGCCATGGTGAGCTCTCGTCGCCGTCTGCGTCGTCGCCACGGACAGCTAACAGGCAACAGACATCTGGCAGCGGCAGCGCAAGTGGGTGCACGCGGCCATGGCCGAGGCGCACAAGCACCACTTCTACGGGCACATTGAGGCCGAGGCGTCGCGGCTGCTGGCCATGCACATCGTCGACCCGGCGCGCTTCCTCGACCACACGCGCGAGTTCTGCGGCCGCGTCATGTCGCGGCTGGCCTGGGACGACGCCACACAGGGCGCGCTCAACGGCCAGAGCGCCGACACGACGCTGCACTGCATGTCGGTGTCGGGGCCGATCACGAACACGATGACGCCGCTGTGGCACCTGCCGCTGCCGCTCAACCCGTGGAAGCGCTTCGAGATCCGCCGCGAGGCCGAGCAGCGCGCCTGGTGGCTGCAGAACCTGCGGCTCGCGCGCGTGCGCTACCTGCGCGGCGACCTGCCGGCCGACACCTGGGGCTTCCGCTACTTTGAGCAGCTGCAGCGCGAGGGCAACACGAGCCTCGAGCAGGAGCTCGAGCAGGAGACCTTTGCCAGCTGCATGATCGGCTTCATGAACCTCGTCGGCGTCGTCACCATCTCGGGCCCGCTCAAGTTCTTCATGATGGCCATGGCCCTGCACCCCGAGTGGCAGCGCAAGGCCCAGGACGAGGTCGACCGCGTCTGCGGCGACCGCATGCCGACGCGCCACGACTTTGCCGCGCTGCCGACGGTCCGCGCCTGCATCAAGGAGACGCTGCGCTGGCGCTCGGGCGTGCCGCTCGGCGTGCCGCACCAGGCCGAGCGCGACGATGTCTACCAGGGCGTCGAGATCAAGAAGGGCACCATTGTGCTGGCCTGCGAGTGGTACGTGCTCGTCTTGCTTTTCATCGTTGTTTTCTGTTGTTCCTTGCCTGTCCCCATCGTTTCCGTCGTTCTGTCTGACCGTCAGGGCTCTCAACCGCGTGTCGTCCAAGTACCCCGACCCCGAGAACTACCACCCCGAGCGCTACCTGGAGGCGGGCTGGCCGACGTTCATGGAGCCGCTTTCGCGCTACCCGAACCTGCGGGACGGCGCCTCGATGCACACATTTGGCTGGGGCCGTCGCACGTGTCTCGGCAAGGACATTGCCGACGACGAGATGTTTGTCGGCTGCGCAGCCCTCGTCTGGGGCCTGCAGCTGGCGCCCAAGGTCTGCCCCGTCACCGGCAAGCCGGTGCCCATCGACACCCAGGCCACCAACTCCCACGTCATCCTCGAGCCGCTGCCGTATCACCTCAGCGTCCAGGCGCGCTCGCCCGAGCGTGCCAAGCAGATTCTGGACGGCTATGCGGCGGTGCGCGACAAGGTGCGGACGGAGATTTAGCTGGCGGACGACCGGAGTAGGGAGGCATATTGGCTGGCGGAGACAGGTAGGGACGTGTTTTTAGCTGGCGGATGATAGGAGTAGGGACGCATACAAAGGGTAATGGTAGGGTATGCGTGATAAGAAGGCATCCTCGGGGGAAGTTGTCAAAGGGCCGTTGGACTGGCGGGTTCTCAAGTTGTCAGATGGCCCGTAGCCGCACTCTGTTTCTAATTTCCAACTCTTGTAACAGCCACGCTCTATTTCTAATTTCCAACTCTATTTGTAACAGCCACGGTTTTGTTTTTGTTTTTGCGTGGATGCAATTTCTTTCTGTAGTCAGCGGAGAATTTCTCGATAATTGTTCCACCTGTCATCGTATTAGAGGCCCGCTGTTACAGGTCTGTGGTGCAGCTTACGCAACTCGCGGGATATTTGATACTGGTGACGCGAGTTGTGGAGGAGCTCCCATGCAGAATGATATGCAGAGTTATCCATTCAGAGTTATCTTGCATCAAAAGACTTTACAATTCGTGGGCGACCAATATCCCACCAAAAAACAAAATCGAAGTTGGGCCGTTCGCTCACTTACCCTACATCGGAGTGCAATACGACGTACTCACCTTGTCCCCTTCTTCCTGCATGCAACAAAAGCAGGCCGCAATCCGCCGCAGCGAGGCAGAAAACGCCATTCATCAGACGAGTGACACTGGTGCGGCGCCTAAACGGGGCTAGATCGTTTCAGCGAGGCTGGTTTGAAACTACCAAGGCTGCGCTGCTCGGGACGAGGATTTGCACAGGGGTCGTGGACGATCCTCTGATCATGAGCTGACGCAATATCTAGGATGAAATAGGCGGATGTACACGTGGCTGCGCCCCCTAATAGAATCACGGAACAGTCGTGTACGAGCAGGCGATCTCCTCCGATCCATTGGGTCCACTCTTCCTCGGAAGCAATACTGAAGCACGACGATGGGAGCAACATGGAACGGATATAAAGGCATCGTCTGGCGTGTTCTTGCCATCGACTTTCCATTCTTCCATCATTCACTTTCACTTTCACATTCTTTCGTTTCCGACCTCCACGAGAAGCTCTCATTCGTTTCTGCAAGATAGATTCTTGCTGCCCTTCCTTGTCCATTACCATCTAGCACTTGCTTCCTCGGGTTGATCCCCATTTCCTTCTGAGAAGTTCACTTCATACTTGTCCGTCAGACAGACCGCCATCATGTATATGCCAGCCGTCCTCGCTACCATTGCCTTTGCGGCCAACGCATTGGCCCACGGCCGCGTGACATCGCCGACGCCGCGCCCCCTCGGCGACGCCATGAAGGACGCCTGCGGCCAGCAGGTCTACAACCAGATGGCCTCGGACCCTAACGGCAACATCCAGGCCATGGCCCAGACGGGCGCCAACCAGAACGACTATGACGCCGCGGCCTGCCACCTGTACCAGTGCCGCGGCTACCAGTTCGCGGACGCCACATCGAGCACCATCCAGAGCTTCACGGCCGGCCAGGTCGTGCCCTTTGCGGTCACCGTCTCGGCGCCGCACACGGGCGTGGCCAACGTCTCCGTCATCAACCTGGCCGAGAACAGCGTGATCGGCGATGCGCTGGCTTCGTGGTCGGTCTACGCCTCGACGGCCACGGGCGTCGACGCCAACGACACCTCCTTCAGCGTCACCATCCCCTCCGACTTGCCGAGCGTCTGCAGCACGGCCGGCGGCTGTGCTCTCCAGTGGTGGTGGGACGCCCGCTCGGTCAACCAGACCTACATGAGCTGTGTGGACTTTACCGTGGGCAGTGCCGGCTCCAGCGCCAGCAACGTGGACGCGAGCAGCAGCGCCTCCGCTCTCACTGGCAGCAGCTCCTCCGCCGTGCCCACTGTCAGCAGCAGCTTCCAAGCGGCCGCTGCCACCTCCTCGGCTGTCGCGACTACCGTGGCGTCAGCGTCTGTGACTGCCTCGTCTGGTGGTGCCTCATCGTCGTGCGCGGAGGATGTGACGATTACAATGACAAGCACCGTGTCGGCGTCGTCATGTGCTCTCCCCACCACCCGCTTCGTCACCATGACTGTGACGGCTTAGGTGGAAGCTTCAATCTTGTCGATAACCTGCTACAACTCACCGATATCCTGCCAAGTGCTCGGTATCCTCATTTATCTTCTCTTTTACATTTGTCTGTACATATTCACCATCTGTTCATATATTCATACATTCGGCGGCGTAACAAATACAAACCGGCCTGAACTATCGCGTATGCCTTATCCTATTTACGTGTAATGTAGCGGTATCCCTTTCCGTGATATATGGAAGACGAGTGACTACAGAATGAACTATGCAATCTACTCCGTAGTGGTCGCCGGTTCTGTCCGCAAGCACAGAGACAGGTCATACATCGGCTTCGTCGAAATTACGGATAAATAGGACAAAGAGTTTCACTGCGTTGATATGGCCAGCGACGCTCGTCTTTTCGTTGATGGTGTGGATGGGGCTCGGCGGCGACTCGTCGTCGGGGTCGAAGCTGGGGCCAAAGCGGAAGATGTGGTCTGCAAGATCCCAGAAAAAGCGAGTGTCGGTGTTTCCCGTGGTGATTCCAGGGGCTGATGTTTAGCGGGTGATGGAAATGGGGACGCGTCCTAAACAAGAAGAAAGAAAGAAAAAAAGTAGGAAAAGAAAAGGAAAAGGAAAAGGAAAAGGAAAGGAAAGGAAAGGAAAGGAAAGGAAAAGAAAAGAAAAGAAAAGGAAACAAAAGGAAACAAAAGAAAAGGAAAGAAAAGAAAAGGAAAGGAAAGGAAAAGGAAAAAAAACGTACTAACAACCGTATCGGTGCCATAAACAGCTCTGATACTGCCGGCGAGAATGGAAAACGGGCTGGTATCGGAGCCGTTGGCAGGCGTCACGGGTGACGGGTCGAGGCCGTGCGGACTGGTCAGCACGATGGACGAGGGCTCCTCGATGCCGTCAAAGGCGTGCAGCGTGAGGTTGTAGCGGGCCGCGACCTCGGCAGCGACGGCGGTGAGATGGTGGTAGACCACGCTGGTGTGCTCGCCGACATTGACGCGGTGGTTGATGACAGCGCGCGCGCGTTCGGGCAGCGCGTTGACCTTGACGCCGCCCGCGATGATGTCGACGGCCTGCGACGTCTGCATCAGGTACCGGATCTCGGGGCCCTGCTTGGCGGCCTCGAGGGCGAGGTAGTCGGGTCCGCCGGCCGTGTTCGTGTCGCCGGCGCGGCGGGCCAGCAGCTTCCGCAGGGTCGGGGGGAATGCCGGCGCATAGGCCGCGCCGCACTGCAGCTGCGTGTAGTAGGGGTTGCGCGGATCGAGGCGCGTGGGATACTGCGCGGCCTCGATGCGGGTCACGAGGTCGGCGAGGACGCCGATCGCCGTGTGGTCCGTCGGCACGGACGAGTGGCCGCCGGGCGTGCGGACGACGACCTCGACGTTGGTCGAGCCCTTCTCGGCGGTGCCGGGCTTGGCAAAGACGGCGCCCCAGGCGCGCTCGAAGCGCGCGCCCTCGTCCACGACGACGGCGAGGCCGCCGCGGCCGGCATAGCGGTCCGCGATGACGGCCGAGAGGTTGCCGGCGCCGTGGAAGCCAAACGACTCCTCGTCGAAGCCAAAGGTCAGCAGCAGCGTGCGCCGCGGCGCGAAGCCGGCTGCCAGCAGCGTCTCGACGGCCTCGAGCTCGGCGATCAGCTGGTCCTTGCAGTCGCTGGCGCCGCGGCCCCAGATGTATGTGCCGTCGTAGTCGCCGCTCCACGGCGGGTGCGTCCAGGCGTCCAGCGTCTCGGCCGGCACCGGCACCGTGTCCTGGTGCGCCATCAGCAGCGCCGGCCGCCGCGCCGGCTCGCTGCCCGTCCACGTGTAGAGCAGGCCGTGGGTGTTGACGGTGTCGACCTGCAGCTGCGCGTGCACCAGCGGAAAGGTGGCCTCCAGGTAGGCCCGGAAGCCGAAGAACACGTCCCAGCGCGCGTCCTCGCCCACCTCGCCGAGGTCGTCAAAGGTCTCGGTGCGCACCTGGACGGCGCCGGACAGCCGCCGGACCGTCGCGGCGCGAAACGCGGCGCTGCTGATAGATTCATATGCCGCGTCCAGCGATGCGTTGGTGCGCGGGAACAGGGCGTCTGGCTGGACACAGACCGGAGACACGGCCACACCGGTGTGCAAGACGGAGCGCGCAGCACGCGGACCGAGTAGGTAGGCGGCAGCGGCCAGCGGAACGAGAAGCCATGCCGCTCGCGGACGTCTGCGAGAGGCCTTGATCTCGGTGGCGAGCGGCCGAGTTTCACTGGGCTGCTTTTCTTGCATCGTTGCCGCAATGTGCCGATTGCCAAAGTAGAACTTTCCGTGTCCAGAAAGGGAACAATGCAAACAAGCTGTATATTTGTGGACGAGTTGTCAAATGGCACCACAAGCTTTATATTTGTGGACGAGTTGTCAAATGGTACCAGAAGCACGAATATGGCGATAAGAATGAGCAAGCCGGATCGGCCTTCACTGCAACTCTACGGAGTAACCTCGGCCCATGTCCAACTAGGCTAGCTGTAGTGTTGCATACTGTCTTGGTAACGAGTATCAATGCGGTCATGAACCAAAGACATGAGTCTTGCATTGAAACTAGAAATCTCTTAAACTTTTAAACTAACTCCAGAAATCCAACCAAAAGAAAGGTCTTTTACTATTGCCTCGTCTTCATAAGCCTGCCGTCATCACCTAGTCATCCCGGGTGTATCGGCTGCGCTGCCGCCACACATCGCCATAGCGCAGCACCATGACGGGCAAGGGCACAAGCACAAGGCACAGGCCGGCCAGCACGGAGAAGCCCCAGCCATACCCGAGACGGTCGACAAGCGGCATGACCGTCAGCGGCAGGAACGTGCCACAGAGGCAGCGCGTGACGATGAGGCCGGTGAGCGCCGAGGCGGCGTAGAGGCCAAAGGCATCGACGACGTAGGCGGCGAGCGGGATAAAGGTCAGGGTCAGACACCCGCCGAGCATGACGACGGTGCCAAGCAGCACTGCGAGCGGCAGCCGCCACTCGGCGGCCCAGCCGTAGCTGGCCACGGCCACGGGCAGCAGGAAGCCGCAGATGGCCGTCAGCGGCAGACGGAACTCGGGCCGGCCGTCCTCCGCGCCGGCCTTGTGGGCGAGGTAGACGTAGATGCGGTCGAGGGTCTGGTTGCAGATCATGACGCCGACGGCAGAGCCGACGCCTGTTGGTCAGCGACGGAGACAAGAACGATGACGTAGACGCACGACGAAAGGGAACGTACTGAAAGCGAGAAAGGACGCGCCCATGCCGGCCGGCGTCATGTCGTAGCGCGTCTCGAGGATCACCGGCAGCGACACGGACATGGTGTAAAAGTACGAGAAGACCACGGAGCCGAACAGCGACAGCAGCGCGAGCACCAGCGAGTCGTACAGCACGACGGCCGGCCGCAGCACGGCGTCGCGCACGCCGCGCAGGCCGGAGGCGGGCGGCACGAGGCCCTCGACGTCGGCGCCCTTGGTCGGGGGCGCCGGCAGGCCGAGGCGGACGCGGCGGCGGGCGAGGATGGCCGGCGGGTAGGTCTCGCGGAAGGCGACGAGGAAGAGCAGGCCGCAGCTGGCCGCCAGCGCGGCGCTGATCCAGAGCACGGCCTGCCAGCCGAGCAGGCCGGCGAGCGCGCCGCCGACGGCCGGGCCGGCCGCGCCGCCGAGCAGCGGCGCGAGCTGCACAATGGCCATGACCGAGCCGCGCTGCGCCGGCGCGAACATGTCGCCGACAATGGCCGGGCTGAGCACGTTGGTGGCGACGGCGACGCCCGTGAGCCCGCGCGCCGCGATGAAGAAGGCCGTCGACGGCGCCAGCGCGGCCGCCACCGTCGCGCCGACAAACAGCAGCGTCGCCGCGTTGAGCACGTAGTAGCGGCCCCAGCCGGCCGTCTCCGACAGCGGCGCCATCACCAGCGGGCCGGCCGCCTCGCCCAGCTCCCAGATCGTCACGAGGAGCACCGCCGCCGTCTGGCTGCCGCTGCCGGGGCCCTCGGGGATGCCGCCGCCCGCACGCCGGTCCAGCTCCTCCACAATGTGCGCCGCCATCGGCACCACCGAGATGCACGTGAACGTCACCGTGAAGCCCATCACCGCCAGCACCAGCGTCAGCGTCCACTTGAAGGCCGCCGGCCAGTCCCGCGGGTTGTCCGGGTCGCCGCGCGGGTCAAACTCCACGGCCGGGTCCCAGGCCGGCGTCGTGCTGCCGGAGCCGGAGCTGGCCTCGTCAGACGGCGCGTCCACCAGCGCGGCCCCCAACAGCGGCTGTGTCTCGTTCGCCATGTCGACCGGCATCGTGACAGCGGGTGGCGGCGGCGTAGAAAGGAGACCGACACAGTTGGACGGCGGTTGACAACGCAGCCCGTGTTCACCGTCCTGGGAGGCACTACACCGTACTTATCCTTTTTTCTCTTTGGATCCCACACCGCAGAGTCTTTTGACAGCCGCGCCCTTCTTTTCGACCGGCTTCCCCGTTTTCGGTGGCGCTAACGAATCCTTGGCAACCTGGCAACCTGACGGCAACCCCAGGCCCGCAACGCACGTCAGACGCCACCAGAATTCGTCAACTGCCTTCTCCGCGGCGTTCTGCGTCCGACAGCCGGCCTGTCCATCTGTGCTCTGTGCTCTGTCTCTGCACTCTGTATCCGTACGACGTATTACTCTGTACTCGACGGAGTACTCGTCTGATTCTGTGCTGGACTAATTTCATTTAGCCGCTGGAACGGGGCTCGTGGCCTTCTGAAGCAATACGATGGCCGCTAACGCATCAAGCTGCCCGGTCTGTAGTAGCGGCGGGTCTCATCGTATCGCATTGGTTACTTTGCGAGCCATATTGATACCTGTACGGAGTACATACGGAGTATTGCTCAGGCCCGTAGCCTCATACACACATCTCGGCCTCAAAGAGGGGGATGGAAGGGGTTGAGTGGGTGGGAGTTATTGCTCGTCAAACACAGCGTAAATACGCATTTAATTAGCGAAACTGTGCCTATTGTCCAGGTTTTCTAGACGATATGCAGTGAACTCTTGAGAAGCAGACTCGTGAAATGAGTATGGTATAAGTCAGAACTGGTCAACGGCTACTTCAACCACACAATGCTATTCTTAGCTCACTGTGTACGAGTACGCCACTGAGTCTCATGATCTGAGGCCAATCAACTCTACGCGAAGCGGCATGGGCTCTTCTAAACCTGGGAATGAACCATGTCGTACTCCGTGCAAACACGCCTACAAGCTGCCAGCTGGAAAAGTCAGCCTTGCCGTCTTGGCAGCGACATTATGATTATTTGCAATGATACCTGACGTTTCGACCCCTCTTTCCCTTTCCCTCGCTTTCTTTCCTTTCCCTCGTTTTCTTTCCCACTCTTCGGAGTAACAGCAAACCTTGTACAGATAGCCATGGATCAAGATCTCTTAGTACTCACGCCCGAGAACCGAGACAGCCTCCTCTCCGACACCATCAACACCATCCAGCATAGCCAAGCCGAGGCGCCGGCCATCTTGGCACGGCTGGCCCAGCTGAACCCGGAGCTCGCCAGCCACGTCCAGGCCAAGCACGATGCACTGTCTGATTTGGTGTTACGGGTGCTCTGCCCCCGGTCGTCGCCCCCAGCTCATGGTATTGTGCCTTCGTTTATTGCCATCAGCTACTGTTGGCACTACGACGACTGGCCGCTGGCCCCAGCCGCTCGGCCGATCCATCCGCAATGGGAGGTCTCGCAGCCCATGGTCAACGCCATCATGGACTTCCCAGGCGTGCGGCTGGCCCCAGACGAGGGTGTGTGGCTGGACAAACTGTGCATCGACCAAGCCAACGCGGCCGAGAAGCACGTGGCTATCGGCGCCATGGACATTGTCTACCGCGCGGCCCGCCGCGTCGTCATCGTGCTCGAGGACGTGCAGCTGGACGCGGACGAAGAAGCGGCCGCACTCGCCTACAGGGGGTTCTACGCAGACATGGGCACCGAGGTGGAGGCACGCGGCCTCAGCGGCGCCGCCAAGTCCGACTTTGTTGGCGGCTACATCGCGGCCCGTGAAGCCGGCTTGGGCGACGAGCAGAGGCCGCGGATCATGGCCGCGGCGCCGCGGTTTGCCGTGAAAATACTGGGCGCGCGCTGGTTTTCGCGCGCCTGGTGTGCCCACGAAAGTCGCGTGAAGCCGCATGCCAAGATCGACAACCCGCTCTTCCTCTGCTTCGGCCACGACGGCCGCGTGCTTTCCTTCGAGTTCCGCTGCGTCCACTACGTCGCGCTGCATCTGTGCGACGCCGAGCCCGACGCGCCCGTCTCGGCCGCGACCTACTTTGACTACCTCAACGACCCGAATCCGCCGTCGCTCCGCCAGCGCTGGGCCCGTATCCAACGCCTCCTCGGCGTGCCAGCTTCGCCAAGCCTCGTGCCCACGCAGGACATGGTCAGCCTGCTGCCCTTTGGCTGCCTCAAAGCGGGCGATCTGGTGTCGATCGCGCTCAACACGGCCAAGATCCCGCTGGCTTACAGCGGTAGTCTGGACGACCGCGGTGACTTCATATGGGTTTTCTCCGCCATTGCGATTGCCTGCGGCGACGTCATGCCACTCCTGATGAGCGGGAGGAAACTGCGGATCCCGGCGCCGGTAGGAGATGACGGGAACCAAGGCATGGAAACAACAGTGTCCTGGGTCGTCCATCCGATCAGCGGCGTCGTCGATGACCTTGTTCCAGACGGCCGCGCTGCTTCCATCAGCCGCGTAACAAAGAACTACATCGAGCTTGACCTCCTTGTGCTGACAGGCCGTCCCCTCATGGCGTCTGACTCCGCAATGGACAAGGCCGCATCCATCTTGAGAGACCATGCCGGTGCTGCTGCGGGTGGCGAGACCAGCGCAACAAGCACATCGACTGGCCATGCCGCTCGGGTCCTGGACCTCATGTCCGCGGAGATGCGCCGCGTCGGGGGAGACCGCCCGGGACCGATGAGTACCTTTGTGCAGACATTCCTGGCTTTGGCGATCGACTGCGGGCTGGACTGGATCGTACGCCTCCCAGACATCTTGAGCCGCGATACCCAGGACGACTCATCCTGGACTTATGGGCAGCTGGGGCACGAACGGAATGAACGCTTTGCGGGCGCCGCAGCAAGTCTGCTCGCCCATTTCCGCATCCCCGCGTCAGACATCAGCAGCTATCTCGACCCGACGATCCGCTTCTTCACCTGCCTCATGGACGACCGTCTCAAGTTCCTGACCCTCATGCCGCGTCGTATCCAGGTCGGAACGGACGACTGGGCCATCACCGCATCGCCGTCCAACCGCTCTTGGATTGCCGTTCCCGTCGCGCTCGCCGATCTGTCCCTGTGCCACCGCCGAGCCTGGGTTGTCGAGCCGTTCGACCCCGAAGCGTCGCCAGAACGGCCCGAGGAGCACCTCCCGGATCCCGTCCAGGCATTGGTGCCCGACGCTGCAGCCGAGACGGTCTTCCCCGTCCTCACGTCGGACTATGCTGATAGAAGAGCAGATCGGGACGATGCTAGAGCGACGTGGAGACTTCGGAGGCGACAAGAGATTTTCGGCTGTCGGCCCATCGTGGCGGATTCCTTGTCCACTGTGCTCCTTGCCAAGCAGAAGGTGTATGGGTCAGAAGATTATGACTGGGCGGCCATCAAGCAAGCCAGCTCTCAGGACGGCGATGTAAGGTGAATCTCGAGCTTTGTGGCGCTTCCGGTTGCAAGACGGTATAAGCGGTCACGATGGGTGGTTCGGACAAGTCATAGTGATGAGGAACGTCTTGTTTCGTAGAAGCTTGCTCGGTACGGCAACTGAAGGACATCAGCGCGTTGAACGAAAGGAGCTGTCAGGCACACACGATGCCACTCTTTCTGGCCTGACATGAGGCTGTGACCAAAGCTTTACTGAAGAAGCTTAGTATCGTTGGGTGTGGTTGTACGGAGTAATACATACTCCGTATTACTCCGTACTCCGTACCCGTGCTGCACCCCACTATTCGGTCGGTCCGCGTTAAAGCCGTAAGACGTGGACCCTCGCTAATTGTGGGGCGTCCACGAGCTAGTAAAAGGGCCTGAGCAAAAAACCCGAGCATGTGGTCGGTGCACCACTGCGCATAATTTGATCTTTGTGCGGAGAATGTACTCCGTAAGAACGTTGTTGCTGGGGGAGAGGTGTCGTGAGTGGCGAAGTAGATTTCGTCGGCCGCGGTGATGAAGCGGAGCTTTTTGCGGACGTAGATGTCCGAGACAGTGGCGGTGGAGGCGACGTTATGTGGTCGCTGCGGAGTGCCGGCAAATGGGAGAAGAAAGAAGAGAACAAAAAGACAGGCGGGATAAGAATAGGAGAACTGACAAAGTCGGATGGTGAGAATGACAAAAATAGAGAAAGCCAAGCGCTCGGACGCCGCAGCTCGTGAAGGAGTTACTGCCACATATGCGTTTCTACTAGCTGTGACGGCTGGAGACCAGAGGACCCTTGGAGAGGACTTTTGGCCCTTGTAAGTGGTAGAACTTGTGTAAGGAGGATGTCCTCCGGATACATAAGTAAACAAACAAATACTTAGGTCGAGCACGTCTACTTAGGTCGAACACGTCAACCGCAAATATTCAAGGTACATGAACTGAGGAACAGAAACAAAACAAAGCATGGACCACTTTTGTTGGTGCTCCTGTTGCAATGTGGTGCGCGGATCACACGTGCAAAGTCTAGCCCAGTCCTCCTTCAGATAGTGTCTCCGTCTTTCCTCCGAACACAACGACCACGGTCTTTAGTTACCCTCTCCTATCTAGCGACCCTCTTGTTGATGGCTACCCTCTCCTTGCGGCCATCTTTGCCCACAAGACCGCCCCCTCTCTCCTTGGCTTTCGCTAGCCAACGCTCCCAACTGTCTCCGTTTGAATTTACCTGATTTGTTGTTGTTTGGTTCGGTTTGATATCCTGTTTTGCTACACCGTCCCTTGACTATCTTGTCATGCTTTTCTTTTTCTGCTTTTCTTGTGCTTATTAGCAATCATGACCTGTAGCAATACACACCCTCTCTTCCTAGATTTCTCTCGCAGATGCTACCCGTTGTCTCTGTTTGATTATACCTAATATGGTTGGATCTTGTTTGAATTACTGTCCTGTTTTGCTACGCCTACTGCCTTGTTTGTTTGACTTTCCTCTTGCGCTTTTTATTTCTGCTATTCTTCTGCTAACTAGGAATGACCACCTGTAACACGACACATTTACAAATTGTTGTGTGCGTAATACAATGTTCAAAACAAAACATAGATAAAGCAAAAACCAAACACTATTGCACAACAAATACAACTCCCTTGTCAAGGCGCATCAGAGGGTCGGTGGACATACTGGGCGACATACAATGGCTTCACAAGACGGTGGCCACCATCACCCGTAGTGTCAGTGGCTTGCCCACCAGTGCCGGCAGAGACTGCCCCTACTCCTTTGCCACTGGCAGGGTCTCGGTAAAGCCCGCATACAATTTCTGGAAGGTCTCCCAAGTAAAGTACTTTGCAACGTCACCTGCACCGTGCTCATCGCACGCTGTAGTTCCGTTGCCCAGGTAGCTGAAACGGTTGGGATACAGCCATTTGACGTCAAAATGCTCGGCGCCCAGCGTCTCCAGTCCCTCCTTGAAGTGCATCATGGAGCCGCCGTAGACACCCGTGAGTCTGCCCTCTGTCCTGTCATTCTTGTACCACGTCTTGCATTTGCCGGCAAACGTTGTGTTTCGTAAAAAGCTTTGCTGGTAGTCGTTGTAGTCCCTGACTGATTCGGGTTTGGGGGCGACGGAGCTGTTGATTAGCAGAGATCTTAAACCGCCAAAACAAGAAAACATAGAAAAGAGCGTACTGAATGTTCTGTCGATTGATCTTTTTGGCCCAGCCCAGAATATGGTCACAGACCCAGCCCATCATGGCCAGCACGCTACCGTGGGAGATGGGAATGTTGGGTCCGTTGACGACAAAGTAGTTGGGCTGGTCGACCACATGCACACTCCATAGCGCCTCTGGGTCCTCCTTCCACATCTCTTTCATGGTGGTACCGTTGCGGCCGACTTGCTTCCAGTTCGGGATGAAGCTGGTGTCAAAGCCTGTTGCGCACACAATGAGGTCGAACTCGTCCTCCTTCGGCGTCCCATCCTCTGCTGCCTCTAGGAGAATGCCCTTGTCGGTGACACGATCAATCGGCGTCCACTCCGGCCGCACATTGTCCTGCTCAAGAGCTTCGATATAACCGTCGCCTGGCGTGAGGCGGCGGCAGCCGACAACCCACGTGGGCGTCAACTTCTTCTCCAGCTCAGGCGACTTTTCTAGCATTTTGTGCATGCGCTGCTTAATTCTGTCGCCAACCATGACTTGGGCTGGGTGACCCATGATAAGAGCAAATATGTAACGGTTGAGACTGGCATTCTCGGTTAGCTTGAGGACATAAGAGGACTTAAGGTTAACGATATAGAAGCCATCAATACTTACTGTAGCTCCATCTCACGCAGATATTCGTAAAAGGCCTTGGGGTCTTCACGCCACTGCTTCTTCTGTTCTTCGGAATAGGCAAACTGATGGCCCTCGGGGGTAAGCTCGTCGAGGAAGTTGGTCGAGATCCACGTAGGGCTGCGCATGTAGACGACCATGCTCTTGACGTGGGGAGCAATTGCGCGCGTAATCTGGATGCCCGAGGCACCGTTACCAATGACAGCTACTCGCTTTCCCTTGTATTCCGTGTTGTTCCTAACAGCCAGATGGCGGTTAGTCACTAGCAACGTTTATATGGGAATAAGGAATACTCAAAACGAGGCCAACCTACCAGCGTGCACTGTGAATCAACTCTCCCTTGAAGTCGTGCAGACCTTTGATATCGGGCCATCTCCATTTGCTAGACGAGAAAGTCAGTCTCACTGTTGCGGATATATGTGCATTGGGAACGTACTTGAGGAAACCGGTGCAGTTGACAAAGATGTCGGCATAGTCATCGCGGATCTCGCCACCCACAGTACGGATCTTGAGCTTCCACTGGGCGTCTTCCTCGTTCCAGATAGCCTCAATGATCTCGACATTGAGCTGGACATGCTTGAGCAGATCCCACTTTTTGGTAGCATGTTGCATGTAGGCCAGAATTTCCTCCTGGCCGGCATAGAACTCGGACCAGTTCGGATTCGGCTCGAACGGAAACACATACGCGTCTGCACCTGAACTTAGACTTACTAGTCCGTGAAGAGAATAAAAATAGGGGTAAGCAATACTTACGCGCCGGAACATCACTACGCAGAGCATATTAGTAAAGAGAAAGAGAGAATAACAAGTACGGCATCACATACCACGCAGCACCAGGGTAGGTGTTCTCAAACCAGGTACCGCCAATGCCAGAATTTCGTTCGTAGACGACGAGGTCAATCTCCTCCTCGAGCTTCAACTCATGCTGCACCTTGTGAGCAAGGCTCAAGCCACCGAACCCGGCGCCCACAGCAACCATTCGAAGCTTGCGGAGAGGCGTGTAGCCGGGCTTGGCCTGGAAGTCATAGGTGGTCGGATGTTCGGTCACAGTCATGTTTCCTGATGTTTTGTATCTTTGCTAATCTAGGTTGAAAATCGTTGACAAGGTTTTAGGAGGATGATGGAGAGGTCAAGAATATAAAAGTTAAGGCCAAGGGCAGCCCCCTATTTATAGAGAATGGTAACACCCAAGGCCACATTGCTACAGCATAAAACAATACCAGGTAAAGAGAATCCCACGGAGTATTACATCCGCGATGGGGTTCTCCCGCCATGTTGCAATGCTAGCCGCCGTCTGTTGGAACTAGACCCAAGTTGACGGAGGAGTGTTTTACACCCAATCGAGCGAAAACCATATTGGCGGGGAACTTCACCCGTTCGCCCGTGTCATATATAACATGCAAAGTACCCTGTATCCCATGCAACATTCCCCGTATGGTACCTCGCCTTATCAGGAGTCAGGAGAGAAAGCCCCTTGGAACTGGTGATGAGTTTGCTATGCTGTAGCATTGAGTACGCGAGGTAAGCTGCCAAGTGCCATCGCAACCTCGGCGGCCAATGAGCATTATTTTCATGCGTACTCTGCAGGCATAGTTTACATGCATACTTTGCATACGTCGTATTATATGCAGAATATTGCGTCCTGTCTCTTCTCACAAGTAGCATTTGTGGAGCATGCAGCTACTGTCCAGCGCGGTGTACTTGTATAGCTGCAAAAATGATTGATCATTGTCATGGGTGTGTTCCTTCCATTCCTCTGTTTCTGATTAGCAAATTTACAACCCTTGTCGAACTGTTGAAGTCCATGTTCCAACAACTCAACGGGTTACCATATCGACATGTACGACAATGTAAAGGGGGATGCAAGAAATAGGGAGTTTGTGAGAACATAGAATTGAGAAGAGAAAACTTTCTCTACTATCATTCACTTTCCCAATTTTCTTCGTGCATTTAGCCTGAACGAAAGACAAGAAGAGCCAGCCCAGTAACAGTTAAAAATGTCGTGTGCTTTAGGCGACTTTGGGCCTGCGCCCGATGGCGTCGACTATTGCGAAAACAAGAACAGTACCATCATCGGGCCTGTGGTGACTTTCATGGTCTTTGGCGTCGCGGCTGTCATTGTGCGCCTGTGCTGTCGCTACTCGGCACGCCAGAACACCATGGGTGTATCGCTGGGATTTCTGGCCGTCGACGACTATTTCTTGATCAGCGCTCTGCTGATGGCCATTAGCACAGCGATTTGCTGCTTTCTCGGCGTATACTTTGGAGGCGGGCAGCATGTCTGGGTCATGACCTCTGACAAATTCAACCACCTGTGGAAGACGCTCTTTGCCTTTGTTCTCATCTACGTTGCCGGCGTCAGCCTGACCAAGACTTCGATCCTGCTGTTTTATTATCGGCTTTTCAACACCAACGCGACATGGTGGGTGGCCCTTTTTCTCGTTATCGGCTACTTTATCTCCATCACGGTGACGGCGTTTGTCTCTTGTCGACCGCTGTCCTTTTTCTGGGAGCAGTACACGGATCCTCTTGCCACCGGCACCTGCATCGACACTGCAAAGTTCTTCTTCATCAACGGCATCTGTGCGATGCTGATCGATGTCTTGATTCTTGTGGCTCCGATGCCTACCAGTACGTATCTCTCACCGCCCCTTGGTCTCCATTCTCGCTAACCATGCCATGCAACAGTCTACAAGCTCAACATGACACCTGCCAAGAAAGCCCTCGTTGCTGCCATCTTGCTGCTGGGTTCCTTGTTCGTATTTTCCAACACATTATCTTCTATACCACGGAACCTACAACCCGTGACTCATATACTAACAGTGAACCTACATCACAGTGTATGTGTCGCAAGTATTGTGCGAATCGTTGCACTCCACCGATTTACAGAGGCAAAAGATGTGGTCTGGTCCATGGCCGATGTGTTTGTCTGGTCCTGCTGCGAACCGTTTGTGGGGATCATCTGCGCATGTCTTCCCACCTACGGACCGCTGTTAGCTCGCTTCCGCTGGTTTAAAGGGAGTTCAGGAAGATCAAATCAGCCGCCCTCGGGCGGTCATATCAGCGGCGGAAAGGACCTCGTCACCATTGGCGGCTCGCGCATGCCCTTGTCGTCCAGCAATACTAGATCGAATAAAAGCAAGAGCAAGGGATGGAGCCTGCTGTCCAAGGGCGACAATATGTTGAGCGTCAACAAATCATCACAGCAGCAGCCGAACGGTTACCGCACCCGGCCCGACGAAGAAGAGGTTGAGCTCACGGCCACAGTCCAGGGCGGCAAGATGCACGTTGACCATATTCACCAACACGAAGGCTACAGTGGCCACGCCGATGGAAGTGCGCGCTCGACCACACAGGCTAGCGACAGTGATGGAGCAGATGACCAGAAGAATATGCAAGTACACGTGCAAAGGGATTTGAGTTGGCAGGTCGAGTTTAGGAAATAGGGAGGGGGGACGGCGATCGAGTCTTACTTCCAACTTTCTTCGACTTATTTCCTCGCGTAGAAATAGATGGCATCGCAGACGACGCTGGACAAAGCACGGAAGAGGCCGCAAGACCAGTAGTCCGGCTTTATTCCACCATAACAAACAGTGTAATTAGTTTCAATAGAATCACGAAAGAGCTGAAAGAGATCATTCTTCTGCCAAAGTTATGTTTGATTCTATCAATCTATTCGAACTTTGTCAATGAAACTACACGACTTACGGAGTAATGAACGCCCACGAACATCAAACCCAAGGAACTACTATCTAGTTTAAGAAGTAACAACCAAAACGAAGTTGTCTGGTTACCTAGACGATGGATCGCAGGGTACAGTGATATTTTTCTTTCTCGCCATATCCTACACGAGCAGAAAAACCCCAAAATTTATACCTTTATTCTCTTGTTTGTTAGCACCGATTAGATGAGAAAACAAAACATACTTTCATCGCAACCAATAGCCATAGAGCGTCCCCGCAGATGAAGAATCAAAGCAGTCGCATTGCTCTGTTTTTTTACAGCCTTACTCATCGAAAGAGTTGGCCACCAATTTCCACATCTACCTTGAGACTTGGGAAGCGAAGTTATCTTTGTAGGTCAGCATGTTAAAATAGCGATGAGCTGGCCGAAAGATTACACTTAGGCAATGTTTTGCTAGTTGTATGCTTTGAGTTAAACTTCTTCTCCTAACTGAAGTGTGTTACTTCGGGTGCATCGCAGGCTTAACGAATGTGCCAGTGTCCCCTTGTAACAATGCCGCCCCAAATATCGTCGCAAGTCCCCAGTTGTAGCTATTGTGTCCCTCCAGATAGTACAAAAGAAGCCTTAAGTATGGTTGGGTCTTGCTACCATATTCAGATCCTGTCTGGTGGCCCTCCTTGTAATTAGCGCTGGGCAGAGGAGGGCGCGCGGTACAGCGGCAGGTGACAAATACATAATATCTCTCTAAAAAGGCTGTTTACAATGTAGGCAACTACAGTTCTTCTAGGTTTGGAACATACTTGATCTTATTTTTATTACGTAGAACTAGATGGGCCATTGGTAATCCTATAGTAACCAAATGTAACAACATCGGACAACAACGTATACCCAGGGAGACCGACTGACCGTCCGACGTCATTCCGAAATATCACTGCCTAGTATGCATCGCAGTTTAGGGATAAGATGCAACCAAAAGGGAGCATGGGACAACAATCACTCCGTGATATTCTAGCTGGCCTGCAGCCTTTGGAGCCCGTACCTTCTTTATCCCGACATAAACCACTCTTCCTCTTGGCAGTTCTGCGCTTGAAGCATTGCTGCTTTGACAGATTCTTTCTTCTTTAGCTTGCCCATTTTCCAGTCTTCCTCGTTTCAATTCGTCGACATGGTCATCCGTTCCATAGAAGAATGGTACTTCAAAACGATCGAAAAGTCAAAAAAGACTTCGGTCCAGTACATGGACATGCCAGAAAGTCCCGACAATTCTTCGGCTACGCAAAAACATTCGCGTCTGCTCTGCCTCCCGCGTGAGCTATTGGACCTCATTCAGCAGCACCTGACGCCGGCCAACCACCTTATCCTGCGCCAGACCTGCACCTATTTTCGGGCGAATTGCCAACAGACCGCCCAGAAACTCGACGCAGAGAACAGAAAGGAATACCTCCAGTCCCTTGTCCGCAACAGGCCGGACCGCTGGGCGTGCGGCATCTGCTCGCATTTCCACCCAGCGTCTATCTGCGATGTTCCATATGGCCGTTCACATTGGTGGGAAGGGCGTTCCTCGGGCTGCGAGCGCGCCCGTTGGGGCTACCATGCCTATGTATGGCCGCTGGTCATGTCGAAGCTGAAGCACCACCACGTGCAGCTTATGCTCAAGTTCGCCCGGTTCATGGCGCTGGAGAAGCAGACGGAAATGGAGCGGCAGAAGAACCTCCACCTCTGCCAGTCCCAAGACCCGTACAAAGACTTTCCGGTGCTGAGTCCGGAGAACCTGCTCCACCTAGCGAGGCTTTTGCAGCCGTACAGGGTGAAGCACCGTTTCTGGAAATCGTACGATGCGCACCATAGACGCACTTTTTGGTGCACGGTGACGCCCAAGATTGTGCGTGACTTGGATGGACAGCACCGGCTTCTGCTCAAGACTGTGATTGAGATAAACGACTTCCCCACATCGAAGCTCACCATCGACGAGGCGGGTGTTGCGCCCATCTGTCCGCATCTTTGGTTTGCAAAGCGAAAGTATTTGGCATGCGCCGTGCCCCCAGTCCGAAGTCGTTTCCCTGATCTCGTAGACGCAGTGAAGCAGGGCATTGCGGCCATGAGACGGGCTAGGGAGACGAAGAGTGAAGCCACATCCGGTAACGGCGCGCGCAAATATGCCCAAACATCTTTCTCCATGGAGGAAGCCAAGGAGATCCGGGGCAAATGCTCAGCGTGCCCGCTCGACTTCTCTGTATGGGTGTCGGACAGCAAAACCAAAGTGATCGTATGGCAGAATATAGGAACAGAGGTTTCGACAGCAGACAATACCTGGAGGGTCCATGTGAACTCGGGGCGGTATAGTTGCCTGACGAGAGTAGAGCAGTATTCCATCCAGCCCATCTTACACCAGGAGGGAGCGGTTCGGTTGCTCTACGAGAACTCGACTACGGCCGTGAAGGTGGTGAGAAACGCGTCATAGAATCAATGTATACTAGAAACAATTATGGCATCGCAGGAAGGCTTTAAATATGTCGCGGGGGCTCTAGTTTATTTGCATGCATGTTCAGCACTCGGGCACTCGGGTGGTGTTTGCGGTTGCAGCCACTTAAGCTAACTGACACGGACGTATCTACATAGTAGTACTTAAGCGCGCGTTAACAAGACACACATTAGACCAGACAATAGGCATGTACAGAGATCAAAATCGTTTATCCAATTCATTCAAGTATACGCTTCATGTTTCCAGCGGCTCCAGATTCCATATGCCGCAGGGACACAGGAGAAGACCAAGCCCGACGCGGGTATATATCCATTTTACAATATTATAGCAAGAGAGCATCCCAACTCTATGTTATTGCAGAGACCACTGGATGGCCATCTATCAGAAGTTTACTGCTTGGGCGACATTAACATCTCTTCGTTGTCCGCAATAGGAGCCGGCAGGTTGCTGGTCTTGTTCAGCTCGTTGGCACCCACGACGTTAACGGTACCCTCCAGCTGGAGGTGGTAGTCCTTGTTCTGGCTCAAGATATACTCCTCCTTGTCGATGTGACGGAAAAGGAAGTAGAACACGACGGTGAGGACACCGCCAGCAATAGCCGGGCCACCAAAGTCCCAGGTGAGGTGGGGGTCAGCGATGACGGACGAGCAGGCAAGACCAATGGCGTAGGCGATAGCGCTGGTGAAGAGGTTGATAGCGGAGACGAGACCTCGCATGTTAATGGGGGCACGGGAGTAGGCAATGCCATAGGCCGGCACATTGACAAACAACTCGCTGATACCGCCAATGGCATACGGAATGGCCATCCACCAGATAGTGATGGGCGCGACGCCAGTGCCAATCTCGCAGTCACTTGAACCGTAATGGCCGCAGGGCGACTTCTTGTAGGCATAGTAATTCAGGACAGTGTAGCCAACGCCGCCGATGGTGGACATGGCCAGACCAGTGGTGATGCGCGCGATGGGGCCGTAATGCACATTGAGGCGGCGCAGAAGGGGGTAGAGGCCGTAGTTGAGGATGGGGGCAACAGCAATGATACTGAGGGAGTTGAAGTTGCCGATGACGTCGTTGGGCACGCCGTTGGTGGTGAGCATGGTCGACAGGAAGCTGGCAGCAGAGCCGATACCGTTGTCGTTCAGGAACTGGATGGGGAAGAAGCAGAAAATACCGGTGGCCTGGAACGTGCGGCGAACATCCTCGACAAACTCGTCATTCCACTGCGTTTGGATGCTGAGGCCAGCGGCAGCGATGTTGGACGGCTTTGCCAGGTCCCAGAAGCCATGGCGGCCAAAGCGGGCGAGTCCGCCGCGACGGAAGCAGATGCCCAGGATGCGGAAAACGTTGGGCAGGTCGCTGCCGCCAGGCGGCTGGAGAATGAGGCGGCTCTTGAGGAACCACAGCAGCAGCGGCAGCGGCAGGTAGAGGAGGAGAGGAATGAGGAAAGCGAGCCACCACTGGTTGGTGTTAGTCGGGCGAAGCCAAGGAGAAGAGGCGCCCCAAAAAAGAAGACGAAAAGAGAGAAAAAGAGAGAGAACTTACGCCGACGTATTTCTCGGCATACGACGTGGCCACGCCCATGAAGCCGCCGACGTTGATCATGAGGTAGAACCAGAGCATAGCCCGCTCAGTGGTGGCCTCGGGATCCTCAATGACGCGCTCGCCCTTCTTGGTGACGACGACACGGGGCACGGTGCTGACCATCTGGTCCAGCAGCAGCGGCGAGACGTTGGGCTTGAACATGGCGGCACCGATGGCGAGGATGTAGACGGACAGAAAGTAGGGGGCCTTGGAGTTGCCGCTGGCCAGCAGGTCCTTTGCGCCAGCGGCGACCATGAGGACGTGGGCGACGCCGAAGACGGCGACGCCCCAGCAGATGAGCTTGAAACGGCCGGTGCGCGCGTCGGAGATGTAGCCGAAGAACATGGGCAGCGAGTAGGCCAGCATGCTGAAGGACTGGCTGACGGCGTTGGCGGTCTTGGTGCCCATGCCGAGGGCGCCGGCGGTCTGCTGGGTGCCGCGCGGCGGAGCGCCGTAGCCGTTGCCGCCGACGGGGAGCGGCCGGTTGACAAAATTGCTCATCAGCGGCTGGACGCCGTAGTAGGAGGCGCGCTCGCAGAACTCGACGATGCAGATCAGATAGGCGACGGGCGGCAGGGCGCCGGGCACGCGGCGCAGCGTGCGGTAGTCCTCGTCGGTCGGCTTGCCCTCGTAGTCTTCCTCCATGGCGGCGGAGTCGATAAAGGCGCCGTGCTTGCCGACGGGGGAGTCGGGGGCCGGGGCGCCTTTCGTGCCGTCGTCCGGGTGGATTTCGGTCTTCTCGCTTGCTGCTTGTGTCAGCGGCAGGGAGCAGGGAGAGTTGGAATGAGGCAAGGGCAAAGTCGCGAGCAATGGCAAAGACCAAGGCCGGGCTTCAGCGAAATTACGAGTAGGTAGGAAGCCAACATAAATGCAGACGAGAAGACACGCAGAGCAGCAAAGAAGTGCGTCAAGCACAGTGCCGTGTCGTATATCACGAGACAGGCGGCAAGGCCGAGTCAAGACCGCCACGAAGCATCATGAGACATGGTCGCGATGGCGGAATATGACATGGCGATACGGCCAGAAGAGGAAAAGGCCGTTCCGATCGGCCGGTGAAACGCGCTGAAGACACAGAAAGACACAGACAAGACACTTACTGTTATCCATGATTGCACACCCAGGGTTGCTCCCTGTAGCCAGGAACAACGGTGCTGCGCGGGGTGGATGAAACGAAGAGAAGGGATGGGAGAGAGAGAAAGCCAGGCCGACTGCAAAAGAGGGCAGCAGGGTGTTTTTATGGCGATCGTACTCCGTACAAAGCGCTCGCTTTCAGCATCGATCCACACAAGCTTGCCTAGCGCTGCGGGCGAGTCTGCAAGGTTGTACAAGTATTACGATATTACGACGTACGAGACTCGGGCTGATGGCGATTATCGTGCGGCAGCCAATGGCAGTCGTCCATGCCCCGACAGAGTGCAGACAGGGAAAGTGCGAAGGCAACATCTCGTACCCACGGCGCGGGACGCGAAGAAGGAAGGAGCAAAAATGGAAGGGGCGGGTTGACCATCAGGTACTTTGTAGTGGGGCAGCAAGGCTTACGGAGTAAGACGCCGTGCAACGTACTCGCAGGCTAGGAAGGAACGACTTTGAGACGGACGCGGCTGCCGGTTAGTTTGTACTCGCGGCTGTCATGTCGAGCTGCCAATGCAGTGCACGGCAGCACACCGAATCCAAAGCTTGGCCTGCGTGGCAACCAAAACAAGCACTACGCCACGGCGGCACCGCGGCACCGCAGCGCCGCAGCTTGGCAGCCCTGGCGCTACGGAGTCATACATGTACTCGAGGAAGGAGCAGTCGCGCGAGCCGGTGCCTCCTGCCCAGCACGGCAACCCAGTACGGCAACCACGCATCAGCCCACGGCTTACGAATGCGCGATCCCGTCTACGGAGTACTCCACGAACGCCGCTGCATCGAACTCGCTCGTATCGCCGGCCTTATCGCGCCAAACACACAGATATGCGTAATGCCCTCATTCGCCTCCGCGAACCTGCCGTTCATTTCTCCTTTAGGTAGGTGGTAGACCCCGTCGACCATTCGTCACTACCGACACTAGTGGGTCCTCGTGCCGCTCTAGCGTCCCGGCTTGGCCAGGCTTGGCACGGGCAACAGATGTTACGTGCCACTCATTTGGCCATGACGGATTACTCGTAAATCAAGCCTTCCAGCACTTATGTTGTATTCGCCCGAGTCACGAGTACGAGTATGCTGTGAATAGTCACACTCCGTGCACACAACGACGAGCTTCAGCGTAAAGCACACCGGTCTACCGGCGGACTAATCGTCGCACAAGATGGAACGGCGCAAGCACTGCCATTTACTTCTACTCCTACACGCTGATACGAGCTCAGCTGCGGACTGGCTGGACTGCCTGTGGCTGCATGCTTCGGGCCTTCTTATGCGCGGAACCAGAATCACTCCGTACGATTACTTCATGTACTCCGTCGCGTAATGCGAGTACTTCCGTACCCCATCTATTGGTAATAGGCTGTACTGATAGCATTGTAATACTCGTACTTTGCTCCGTTCATCGCGGCGGGCTAAGCCAAAAACTGGTAGGCCATTGCCAGGCCTTGCAGTCAAGGCTAACGGCTTATAGCAAGGCCGGTGGCGATAGAAGGGAAAAAGAAGACAAGAAGACGGCCTGTGGAGACGAAGACGGACAAAAACCACAGGAGCACAGAAACGCAAAATAAAGAAGTCTGTGCATAGGCGCTACTCGTACGAGAATTTCGTCAAAAGCAAATAATTGGCCACAATACACAGCCTGCTCACACAACTGCGGCAAACCTACTCGTAGTTGAAGCAAATAAAAGCCAACTCGGAGTCGCCGCCAAAGTCACGAGACCCAAGCACTCTCGAGCCTGAGGCTTCGCTCTCGTATTCGCGTTCGCCACTTGCCTGTTCTCGCAGACACCTCTCGCTCTTTCCGCGTCTGCCATTCCCGGTTCGGATCACTTAGGAAGG
Organism: Grosmannia penicillata; assembly: GCA_002778075.1. Classification (NCBI taxonomy): domain Eukaryota; kingdom Fungi; phylum Ascomycota; class Sordariomycetes; order Ophiostomatales; family Ophiostomataceae; genus Grosmannia; species Grosmannia penicillata. Next base: position 206,483 of record PCDK01000018.1, on the reverse strand, counting down.
AGTCGGCCGTTCCCCTCGGATGCGCAGTAGCCTGACCTTTGCGGAACTGCCACATTCGGCAGACCACCTGTCGCATCCCCACACCCGCGGCAATGGTCGGCCTGCAAGCGGCTCTGTGGCCCGGCTACTAACGGGTGGAAAATGTCCTTAATAGCTCAACACAAGTGGGGAGTATCTGCTCAGCCGAAATAGGCAGGAACTTTGGTGGATTACCTTGCACTATTACTTGCAAGATACCTCCCGCCAATTCTGCGCTTGCTGCTGACAAATACCCGGTGTCTACGACATAGACGTGTTATCCTATTAGACACGGCAACAGCGAGCTTCCTCTTGTGGCGTTAGGGCTTACATGTGTTGTGAGTTGCTTACTCGCGCAGCTACTTGATTTGAACCGCGAGGCACGATGCGAGTGTCTTCCGCCTAGGAGGAGGCACGCGCCCTCGATTGTACGTTGTGCGAATGTCTTGTATTGATGCTGTCATGCGTCGGCCGCCGTCTCTTCGCAGTCGTGGCGACAACGCCAAAATGGTTTGGCCAATACCGATATTCCTGCAAGACAAGTATTACTCGGAACAGACACTAGACATATCTTTACCTCGAATAGGCTCGGCGAGACGCCTTACTTCGTAAAGACAAGTGCTCCCAATCAAGAGCAAGGCTGCTGAAACTAGGCTGTAGAGACAGCCGCTCTTATGGTTTGGGCCTATCTCGAGAATACCTACCCTTCACGTAGCGACAGGCAGGCGACTCTTCGGTGTCCCCGGGGGCAAGCAAACAGTCGTGTACGGAGTATGTGGCCGTATCGCCAGCTCAGTCTTCTGTCGTGAGGCCTAGATAAGGCATGCTACGCGATAACATACCGTGCCGCAGATCATCATTAGGTGCATGCACAAGCACATCGGATGGCTCGGGTAAGCGGCAGAATGTAAAGTGCTTATCTGGTGACTCAAGGCCAGGTCAGGCACAAAAGTTACAACCTTTTGTCCGATCTTACTCTTTAGATTAGGCCTGCCACCAGCCAAACCTGCGTCGTGTATTAGCCAATCGTAGATTGAATCCCCAACAAGCACGGACAGATCGACTCTCCCGACCTATATTGTTCCCATCTACTTCCGGGCGCCTTTCCTTGAGCCAGGTGTCAATTCAAAAACTCTTCTGTGGGCTAATGAGTTGAATGTGGTGCGAGACGCGAAGTCAGCGCTATAGCCGTGCCCAAAGAATCGAGACAAAATAATGTCGACATCTCATAGCGTTATGCGGCTGCCGCCTGTATAATGCAATCCGTATAAAGTGCTTTAACTAGTCGTTCGCCCTTTAACAAACGGCTTTTACATGCTTCCAAGATGCTCTTGTAATTCTGAGTACTCGGGGGCACCCGCCTTAAGCCTCCTCTTGTATACTGCTACTACGTACTTGACTTTCGCTTCACCATTTTCCATCTCGAAAAAATATAATCAAAAGTCCTCCTCGGTCTCTACGCGGTCCGATGCCACTTCTTGCGAACCTGCCGTTACGGATTGCCTTTTGATTTACTTAGATCGTCACCTTCTTAAATTTTAGTTATGCACGCGTAATAGGACGACCTATATTAATTGTACGCGTGAATAAACACGTATTTAAGAAGAACAAAAATGAGAACAAAAAGCGCATCCAATTAACAAAAGAGCAAACTTCATTAGTAGGCCAAATTGGCCAAATTAAAAATAAAGTCATGGGCCGTCGACAATGACCCATCCCAATGTACTGTCCTTCATCTGGGCATATCGTGCATCTAATAGCAAAAACGGTACCGAGCAAATAGCAACTCTCCTGACTTTACCACGGCTGGCCAAGACCAAGCCAATCGCATACTAACAACTGACCCTTGGATGCTGTGGCAAGCTCGACCGCTGTGGCCGTCGTCTCCATAATCGGAAGCGGGGTTTTCTGCGGGGTGGGGCAATCCTTACGAAACTGTCTTGAATTTGCCGCTGATTGTCGTCTAGATAGTTACGCGTATGCGCCGCGATTTTGCTGGCCAGCTCCCAGTCAGACAGAGTGACATCTCGTAGGCCTTGATCGACGTTAAACCTAAAGTATTGGCTACTTCCGCGAAACCGATCCTCCAGTCTCTCTGCGACCTTTTTGGATGATGTAGCCATTGTTTTCAGCGCGTCAATGATTTCGCGTCGTGTGTTGCCAATATCAGCAACGTCTCCAAGTCCAGTACCGACACTCAGAACGCGCATTTCTTGATGCTCGGGAAACGCTCGTCTGGCTTCCTCGATCAGCACTTCACAAGGATTGTTGTATCCGAAGCCTGCGTCGATAAATTCAATATTGTCTTGGCCGACTCTTATAGGTTTGAAGAACGTTGTTGCCGCTGAAGTTGCACGCGCTACCTGCCAGACCGCACAGCCATGGAAGCTGGCAGTTGTGTCGTACGTCGTGAAGAGAGTAGGCCGCGCGTCAACGTTATCCCCCGTAATAGCCAATACAACACTAGAAGATATCAGCAAATTGTTCAACAAACATTATTCGGCGCCCTCGCACATACGTCTTTGTGCACGACTTATCCCGAAACTCCATATCACCATGTTCACAGGTGTCGGTTGGGGGGAGGCCTTGGCCACGTTGAGCAGCACATTTTGCATCCTTGCAGAAGTCTTTGACCGTTACTTTTATCGCAGCCTCGAGGGCTGTGGCCGAGAATGCGCCTCTTGGCGATGCAGGGAGGCGGAGGCCCCGTTTCGGGGTAAAAGCTTGCTTGGCAACCTTTTTGTACGCTTCTATGCATTCCCTCACCGACATGCCTAGCCTTCCAAGCATGATTGCGATGATTCTTAGATTGTTAGTCCTGAATACCGAGAGCAGCAATTAACGTACCCGCCAGTGCTTGTACCACCGATCAGGTCAAAGTACTCTCAAGGTCGTGGCACATGATCCAGGTTTCTGGCCTGGCCAATATTCTCCATGATGTGCTCTAGAATGAGAAGGCTCGAAATTCCACGGATGCCACCTCCATCTGCAAGCCTGTTAGCACGGCCGACGTCACTGCGAGAAATGACGTACCGAGTGAGAGGATATTGATCGGCTCTACTGCTGTCGTCATGGCGCTCATCGAGCTAGTATCAAGATTGATGTTGTCAAAGTCTAAGGCGGCAAGTTGAGCAAAGAGGGAAGATGAATGACATGACGGCGGAGGACGGGTTTTTATCAGTTTGGATGTTGCAGAGCCTCGTCTGGGTCTCCAGAGGCTCTGGGTCTCCAGAGGGTGTCGTATCGCCTCTTTAGGGACATGCAAAGGGGTAGGTTGGGCTTACGCTGCCATGTAGTGTGTGGGGTCCTGCTCGCGAGGCTGAATGACAAGACTCTCAAATGTAGTTAGGCTCCGTGCATGCTGTGAGAAACTACACATTGTACATGTACCATCTTATTCCACAGCCAGAGCCACTTCCCGGGCGTTGCAAATGATTAATTTTGGCTTTTCATTGACGTGATCGCTTCACTAACCATTGTGTTCCCATTAATTGTTCTAATTTGCTGTGTAGTAGACCTACAAAGTAGCTTGAAATCATTGCCTCTTAGAAAGATGGTTAGTTACAAGGTTGTGGCTTCTGCTCACGCGCCCCTAGCCAGCCGCACTACTAGGTGATGCATATGTGCGGTCTCTGGGGAAGTCCGGTACGATGCCTATGGCGGCAGAGATTACCAGGACTTGATGCGTGAACTGATGGCACGATGTACTTGGCTCATCTTTCGCAGACACTTCTCCGTACTCATAGACACCTACTCCGTGCTAAAAACGGCCGCAGGCGGCTCGAGACGCATCAAAAAGCGGCAAGCCTCGAATGGGTGGTTGTTCGCTTCGGGCGGGCTGGTCAAGTAATACGGGTACAAAATACAACTTCGCATCATCAAAGCATTAATTCTAAAGCTACGCACCGCCCGCATCGCGTTGTATCATTGACAAGCCCTACACGTTTTCTGCACGCCAGTCGATTTCTTACAACATTAGCCGACAATTGCACAGCCAGCTGCACAGCCTGCTGCACTGCCAGATGCGCCACCAGATGCGCCGCCAGCACTGGCAGTAAGAAGGCAGTCTGCGGCACCAGAGGATGCAGTCGCTACTACAACTGCAACAAATCCAAACCGCGCACCGCCAAGGATGCCCGCGCGGCGGATAACACAGACGGCACGCACACCTCCGGCACCACGGGGACGTAGCAAGGCTGTACGGTACCTCAGCTCTCCTAGGCCCCAAGACGTATCACTATATTAGGCTAGCCTGCCCTATATATATCTCCGCATCGTAAAAATAGACAGGGCCCTCACATCTGTCTCGCAGCGCATTTAGTGCGTCAAGCTCGGGCGCACCAGCGTCGGTCGCGGTGTCAGCAGCCACATCGTCGGCAGTGCATCCTTATTTTGGAGGCTTACGCCTGTCCCACAGCGCATTTAGTGCGTCGATTCAGCGCATCAGCAGCCACATCATCAGGAGTGCGTTGGTGTGCCATGTTCAGGCGTCGAACGGGTTCTTGGTCTAGTGGTATGATTCTCGCTTAGGGTGCGAGAGGTCCCGGGTTCGACTCCCGGAGAACCCCGAGCTTTTTGCTCTCACAACGATGTGCGCGCAACGTGTAGGCAGACATTTTTTTTCCGCATTTTTGTAAAAGGTAGAGACCTCATCTTGTTTCACATTTTTACAAAAATAACTAGCTCAGATGGGGCAAAAAGATACATGCTGCCCACACACGGGGTCGAACCGTGGACCTCAGCATTACGAGTGCTGCGCTCTACCACTGAGCTATACGGGCGAACTGGTTTCCCATCCCGATCCAGGCAGGGATCGAACCTGCAATCTCTTGGTTCGTAGCCAAGCGCCTTGCCATTTGGCCACTGGACCTCGTTGAGAGCGGGTGAGAATCTGACATGATGAGGACAGAGGCCGGGGAAGCGTTGCAACGGACGGGGCTATCTCGGCCAAGACCACTCCAGAAACAAACACACCACGCTGCCTGTAATTCAAAGCATGCCACAAGCCTCGAGACAAGTGCGGTCAGGCTTGTGCAGACGCCATCTTCGGGTCCGATCGCCAGATACTGCATCCAACTTCGCCGTATGTGTCACGTGATGCTGACCGGGCCGGCCGGCGCGCATTGCCACATTGTCTCCAGTCCGTTTGTGCGGGGTCTCCGGAGAGGCAGCGCGTGCCCCGGAGTCGCCCACGTTCGTCCAGACAGCAGACGAGTACGGAGTAATACTCTGTTGCGCTTCGTGCTTTGTACTCCGTACTGTGGGCGACGGCACTCGGATGTGTCGGTGTGGCGCTCGGCCTCCAAATGGACCAATGGGAGCGCAGCGGTGCGGGCGCAACAAGGTTTGTCCGGGCCGGGCTCTGGACGAACGGGAGTGCCGCACTGCTGGGCGGCGCGCTTCGGCTGGGACTCGGCAAGAGCACAGCGCAGTTAGCGCAGCCTTTGAGTGGAGGAGGCCGGCGCCGAAACGCGACACCGGTGTCGTGTGGAAAAAGAGCTGGCCGTCAGCCCCTCGTTCTGCTGGCCGATGCAGGACTCGCGCAGACGGAGTCTGTACATTGTCCGTGTCCTTAATACTCGGTTCTCGATCACTCCTGTCCACCGCTCCTCCCTCTTCTGCTTCACCCACGGGCATCGGGCGCTGCATCGCGAACTTGCTGACTCAGCCGTCGTCTGCTTCGCTGTTCTGCTCTGCTCTTCTGCTTCTGCTCTGCTCTTCTCTCGCCCTGTGCTCTGCTGATCGCCGCCATGGCTTCCGCCGCCCTCCGGTCGCGCATCCAGCGCGCGTCGATGCTGCAGAAGGTGTGCCAGCCGCAGGATATGCTGCACCACTTTCCCAACGGCTCCTACATCGGCTGGTCCGGCTTCACCGGCGTTGGATACCCAAAGTGAGTGTTTGCTGGTGTGTTGTCGGGTCTGCTGTCGGGTCTGCTGTCTGGCCTGCTGTCTGGTCGCTGTCTGGTCTGCTCTCTGTTTTCGCTGTGGGGTCAATGTGCTGTCTGTGCCGTCTGTCTGCTGCCTGCCGTCTGCTGCCTGCCGTCTCGTGCCTCGCTGACCCTCAGGAAAATCCCCACGTTCCTCGCCGACCACGTCGAGAAGAACAACCTCCAGGGCCAGCTGCGCTACTCGCTCTTCGTCGGCGCCTCCTCCGGCGCCGAGACGGAGAACCGCTGGGCCGCGCTCGACATGATCGAGCGCCGGTCGCCGCACCAGGTGGGCAAGAACATTGCCAAGGGCATCAACAACGGCTCGATCCACTTCTTCGACAAGCACCTCTCCATGTTCCCCGTCGACCTCGTCTACGGCTTCTACACCAAGGACCGGCCCGAGGGCAAGCGCCACAGCATCGACGTCGCCGTCGTCGAGGCCACAGATATCCTGGCCGACGGCAGCATCGTGCCCGGCGCCTCCGTCGGCGCCACGCCCGAGCTCATCCAGATGGCCGACAAGGTCATCATCGAGGTCAACACGGCGCTGCCGAGCTTCGAGGGCCTGCACGACATTACCATGACCGACCTGCCGCCGCGCCGCAAGCCCTACCTCATCACGCAGGTCGAGGACCGCATCGGCACCACGTCCATCCCCATCGACCCCGAAAAGGTCGTCGGCGTCGTCGAGAGCGACTACCAGGACCAGACCGCGCCCAACACGCCGGCCGACGCCGGCTCTGCCATGATCGCCGGCCACCTCATCGACTTCTTCGAGCACGAGGTCGCCCAGGGCCGCCTGCCGCCGTCGCTGCTGCCGCTGCAGTCTGGCATCGGCAACATTGCCAACGCCGTCATCGGCGGCCTGCAGAATGCCAAGTTCTGGCACCTCAAGGTCTGGACCGAGGTCATCCAGGACACCTTCCTCGACCTCTTCGACTCGGGCCACCTCGACTTCGCCACCGCCACCTCCGTCCGCTTCTCGCCCGACGGCTTCAAGCGCTTCTACGCCAACTGGCCCAGCTACAAGGACAAGCTGCTGCTGCGCTCCCAGCAGGTCTCCAACAGCCCCGAGCTGATCCGCCGCCTCGGCGTCATCGGCATGAACACCCCCGTCGAGGTCGACCTCTACGCCCACGCCAACAGCACCTGCGTCAACGGCTCGCGCATGCTCAACGGCCTCGGCGGCTCCGCCGACTTTTTGCGCAACGCCAAGTACTCCATCATGCACACGCCCTCGGCCCGGCCCTCCAAGACCGACCCCCACGGCATCAGCTGCATCGTCCCCATGTGCACCCACGTCGACCAGACCGAGCACGACCTCGACGTCGTCGTCACCGAGCAGGGCCTCGCCGACGTCCGCGGCCTCAGCCCCCGCGAGCGCGCCCGCGTCATCGTCCGCCAGTGCGCCCACCCGCTCTACCAGCCCATCCTGACCGATTACCTCGACCGCGCCGACTTCTACTGCCTCAAGAACGGCATGGGCCACGAGCCCCATCTGCTCTTCCAGGCCTTTGACCTGCACCGTGCCCTCCAGGAGCACGGCAGCATGCTCAAGTTCCCCGGCTGGAAATAGACTCGCCACGGACGAAAGACCTAGGACAGCATCACAGGCACAGCGCGGTCCGTGGATCGGAGCGCACTGGGGACACGTACATAGACACCCACCGCCTAAGGGCGCCTATAAGGGGCACTACTCGTCCGCGTACATAGATGCATGGCAGAGCTCAAATAAATAATACATTGTAGCTTTACCGAAGAAGCAAGCAGCACACACATCAACATTGCAGAACAGTAAACGGTCCATTTTCTACTAATAAGACTGGCATATTCCGTCTGGATCAAAGTGAAGACAGCTCTTCCGGATACGTCGCCGCCTCGCGATGACTTTCTGACGTCCCTGGGCATCCAAGTCACACCTTTTCCCCGTCCCTGTATCGAGCCGCCCCCATCCGATAGCATTAGAAACACCAAGTAGAGTATAAAGTGGACAAGGCCGCATGTGGCAACAGCAGACAACGAAACACAAAGCAGACAGACATAAAAAGCATGGGAACAATGTGGGACGCAGAAGCAGAGAGCGCAAGCCAAGCTGCCCGCTGATGTTATTAGTCTTTTCCCGTTTTGCCGGGGCCGTATTTTGTTCGGATCACTCCGCCGTCTTTAGTTTTCGTCCTCTTCCCCCACATAAAAATACATACAAACACCAGGTGAACTTGGAATAAATGGGATCAACGCGGAAACGCGCGCTGCGGTAGCAACGCCGTCCAGAAGAAGGGAAACATGTGGTCTGCTCCATAGGCGGCCGTGATAATGTGATATGGTAGGACATGAAGAAAGTCATTCAGAATGCTCTAAACTAGACATGGTGAACCGGTTTAGGGAAGAACAGAATATAGGATATAGGAGGGTATCATAAGTGATGCGAACAGACGAATCGTAAAGTGTGAAAAAATGTCAAAGGTGAAGGAAATGAGGACAGGGCCATGGGCCAAGTTTGTGAGATTGTGAGATTGTGTGATTGTGAGTCGGGAGATTGCGGGTGTGGGCGACTAGGATATGGGGCTCGTCGCCGCTGCCGCGCCGGCACTGGTGCCGCCGCCTCGCATCCAGCCGAAAAGATCGGTGCGGCTCGTCTCCTTGAGCGAAGGCGTCCCCGCAGAGACGGCAGTGTTGCCCACATCCACCACCGACTTGAACGTCTGCGTCTCGCGCGGCTCCAGCAGCAGGCTCTTGCGGTAGTATGACACCTGTACGTTATCGCCCTGTGTCAGGTCCAGCTCGCGCACCTTGCTGATCTGCTCGCCGATCCACTCTTGGATGTCGGGCACTTCCGTCAGCCGGTACGGAATCTGGAACCGCTGCAGCTCGCCAATGATCTTGGCCGTGCGTGAGTGCTTGTCAAAGTTCACCACGGTGAGGCCGCTGCCATTGCTGCCGTGCTCGCCGTTCTCGCTGTTCTCGCAGCCATCCTGGCCGGGGAGCTGCTTCGTCGCGGGGTTGCCAATGTCCACAAACGTCAAGTCCGTCAGGTACATGCCGAGGAACGGCAGGCACGGGGGCACATGATCGTTCAGGCGGCCGCGAAGAACCTTGTTGTTCTGTGCGGGCTCGACGACAGCCTGCAGCATCTTGAGCAGTTCGCGCCGCTTGATGGAAATCATGTCCCAGGTGCGGCGGAGACGCGTAATCGTGGAGCTGTTCAGGCTGCAGATGATGGCCATGAGGGCATCGTAGTTGTGAAGCTCGTAGCACTGGTGCGCAATTTTGATCCACTGCTTGATGACTGCAGCGCGCTTCTTGACCTCGCCGTACATCAGAATCGTGTCGGCGACCAGGTTGGACAGGTCCGTGCTCAGGGCCGTCATGGCCTTGACATTGGGCGCAGCAACACCGCCCTTCTTCATCCATTGTGACCCGAGCAGCTCCTCGGGCATGATGCAGGAGAAGATGTTCATCTGACGGATCGTCAGCTGGCGAGCCATCTCGAGCGGGTCGAACTCCATGATGGTCGGAATGGTGCCGCCCATTTTCCAGTTCGCCAGCGCGTTCTGCACGCCCTTGGACATGATCGTCGGCGGCACCGGCAGGTCCACCGCGACATAGTGTACCATGGTGGCAGCCGTCTTGCCCATGGAAGACACGAGGCGGGGTACGAGGGTACCGTCTGTGGAACCGACAAGCAGGGCCAGCTCCAGCAGGCGGCGGCCAGCCGAAGGCAGGACGCTCGTCAGGCGAAGCTCCGCGAACGGCTGGATGAGCGCCAGGGCCTCACGGTCCGTGTCATCGCGCCAGTGCGACTCCAGCCAGCCCTTGAAGGCATTGTACACACGGAGCCGAACAGGACCAGCCATGTGCGGAGACTCGCCAACGTACTCGAAGCGGTCAATAAGAGCCTCGGCCAGCTTGATGGGCGTGCAGAAGAGGCGAAAGGTAAGGTAGAATGTCGAGACGAACATGGCGTCAGGAGTGGACTCGTGGGTGGTCAGACGCTCAACGAGGGCGGGCAGCGAGCCGCCGGTCACTTGGCCCTCCTTGTTGAACATCAGCTCGTGCGCATATGTGCGCTCGAGCAGCTTGTTCTCCAGCTCGTCCTCGGCGTCATCGGCAAGAGTGGAGCTTGCCGCGTTGCTGAGCTCAGACAGCGAGGGCTGATTCTTGGGCACGAGCGTGTTGTCGGGGGTGGTAGCACGCGTCGATGTCTGCGATACGAGACTCGACTCGGAGTCGCGGCTTGCGTATTTGCCCGTGGCCGGCGTCGCAACGGACAGGCCCTCGGACGAGAAGGAAGCGTTGAACTCGCTGTCGACCGTCGACGATTGCTGTTCGCCATTCGTCGCATCGTGGTCGGGGAGTTGCGTGGTCAAGCGCGGCAGTGGCGGCAGCGACTGCCGGAGTGCTGCGGCAGTGAATGCGGCGTTCACTGCGTTCGTCGAAGCAGAAGAGTCTTCGGTGGCAGTTGTCGCCGACCGCCCACGGTTGGGGGGGGAGTATTGGCGTGCTGGACGATGGGCCTCCTCTACGGGGGACGTGACCTGCGGCACGTCCGGAAGCGGCTTGTCGACAGACATGGACCTTGCCTGGGGAGGGGCGGCAGGTGTGCTGCTGCGACTGGCTGGCACACCATCGGGAAGCGCGTTGGGCGCTGTGATGGTGAAAGTCGGGCGCTGTTGTGCGTCCGAGGCGGACGAGGACACAGACTCCGAAACACTGCCGGTGCCACTACCTGTGCGCGGTCTCTGGTCGACGGGCTTGGCGCGTTCCGAAGTCGACAAGCAGTTTGACTCGGCGTCCGTAGCGTCGGCAGCCGACACCACGGATACGGCTGTCGTGTCGAGGATGGACAGGTCGACATTGAAGGCGAGGGTGGCATCGTCGAATTCGTGCTCAAAGTCGCCGATCCGCTCAATCACCCACTTCGTCTTCGCGACGCACTCGCCCGTAGCCTTGACGCAGTCCGTCGCAGCGGTGAGAAGGCGGCCGTTGTCTTGTGGAACGATGACATCCTCGACCTCGTGTACCTGGTTGGTCAGGATGTCTCGGGCAAGGAAGACAAGGTCGAGAATGCGGTCGCACATGGCGACACGCGACTGATGTAGGATCTCGCGGCTCAGGGAGTCGTGGCCAGACACAACGTCGACGACGACAAGCAGCTGGCCGCCCGAGGTGGCTGACTGTTTGATGGCCAAGGCCAGCTGGGGGCGAGACTGTGCCTGCAGATGCAGGCGGCCGATAAATGAGCCCAGGTAGGACAAGAAGGTGTCGTGTCGGTCGGTCAGCCGATTGGAGACCAGGTTGTGCGCCTGTGACAGCGGTGAGGGCCCGGCAAGGGACACGCGGTGTGAAAGGCTGGCCGAAGACATGCGGTGGGGGCCCATGTCGGACACATGGCCGTTCTGCGAGAGGCGGTGGTGGCTGCTTCCGACATTGGACAGGCGCTTGTTGACGGGTGCGACGGTGGCGGTGGCCAGTGCGGCATGGCCTCGGTCGGGAGAGAGTGAGGGTGAGGACGCAGAAGCCAGGGCCTTGGCGTGGCCGTGAAACGACTGGTTGTCGGCCGGGGGTGTGGGCGGAATGGCACCGTCCTCGTGAACGGTGGTGATGACGCTGATCGGCTGGGCGGCCGATGAGACAGCGGGCTGGGAGACAATGGCGATCGTCTGGGCGCGGTGCTCGCGGTCGTCCTCGAGGACATCGAAGAAGCGGACGGCCTTGATGACGATCTTGAAAGCCTTGAGAATCATCTCGTCGATGATGTCGTTGACGTTCTCGTCGGGGTCCGGGAAGCGCTGGTACTCCTGGAGGCGCTTGGCCGACTTGACGAGCGACGACAGCTCGGAGAGGAGGGACTTGCGACCTCTGCGGAGGCCATCGTGGCGCTTGATCAACGGGGACTCGCGGGTGAGGCAGTGTGTGCGCTCGAGGAGGTAGCGCACGCCGGCAATGATGCCCTTCATAAACTCCTGGTTGCCAAAGATCTCGCTGTCGTTGACGGTGGTGCTGCGCATGAGGTCCCAGAAGTTGAGCAGGGCATTGAGCAGGTTGCGCATCTCGTCCGGCTCGTAGGCATCGCAGTAGTTGGTGGGAAGCCAGCCGCGGGCGCCCGAGACGAGGAGGGTGCCATCCGCCCAGCCGTTGGTGTGGATGGAGTGGACGAGGATGACGTCGCCCTCGTTCATGGGCAGGGTAACGGTCGAGTCGGCGGGCGAGAAGCTGGGGTGGAAGGCATAGTAGGCTCGCAGGAAGTTGTGGAAGGCGGGCGGCGGCTGGTGGGCGGGCGGGCCATAGGAGTAGCTGTCCGCGGCAGCGTGGTGGTCGGGGACATTGTGCGCGAGGTCTTCCTGCGAGCCATTGGGCGTAGCGGGCGGTGTCATGTGGGATTGTGCGTAGTCGTACGCGCCGAGGCTGGCAGAGTGCGTGGTGAGCGTGGTGGTGGAAGCAGAGGCGGCGGGGTGGATGTCGTTCATGTAGACATCGTCACCGGCGGCGGACGAGAGGTCGGAACGTTGGAGCGAGAGAGGAGCGACGGAGAGGCTCGATCGCATGGGATACGTGCTCAGCATGGCCGTTGCTGCTGCCGCGGCGGGGTCGGCAGCATGAGGTCCGGGTGCGCGCAGAGAAGCCGGGCTGGAGTGGAGAGCTGGGTGACGGGCAAAGGGGTCGAGGCCGACGCCGAAGACGGAAAAGGCACCGAAGAGGCGAGGCGCTGCCGAGGGCGTGGCCGCAGCGGATGTCGAGTCAGCGAGCCGGGCGGATCTCGGGTTGGGGTGTCGAGAGCTGGCAAGACTGAATTGCCCTTCAGAAGTCGAGAGTCGGCACGATCAACAGGCTCGGGGCCGGTCGACGAGACGCAAGACGAGAAGCGGCTGGCGATGCGGTTTTGATGCAGCGTGTGGCTCGACGCTCAAAACACGGAGGACTGGAACGAGACGGGCAGAGACGCGCGCGAGTGGCGACAGAGAGACTGGCGGAGAGAACAGACGCAAGATAGGAAGCTGAGGAATGGAGGAAGAGTATGGAGTATGTATGGAGGGAGACCGGGAGAGAAAAGGCAGAAAGAAGGCAGAGGGTGAGGAATGTGTGAGCCAGTGCGCCGTGCGCCAGAGCAGGGTGTTCGAGTAGGTACTCGCAGTCCTGGGCAGTCCCAGGCGATGAGATCCGGGGGGGTGTTGGTAACAGAGTATGGCATGTGTGTGGGTGGAGGCAGGGGTGGCCGTTGGGGGGGGTGTCTGGGGCGAAGAGAACGAAAAGGTCGTGCGTGGTGAGCAGGGGAGAGAGGAATGGGAAAAGAGGGCCGGAGGAGACTCGACAGGGCCACCCTGGGGATCAAAGTTTCAGGCGCAGTGGAGAGGTAGACTTGCGCGTGAGCAGACAAGTACGGAGTCGACGTCGACTCGATGGCACGGAGTATTGGGCGTCCGCTCGGCTGCTCTTGTACTCGTAGTATTGTTGCGAGCACGGAGTACTTTAGTGCAGGAAAAAGGCTGCAGCGCAGGCCAGACAAAGGCTGCGCAGGAACAATCCAGACAGAAATGGAGGCCGGGCTCGCGTCTGGCGCGACTGGAATTCGTGTTCGCGCTTGGCGATGGGCGCGGCCCAGAGACTGGCCCGCCAGAGGCTCGCAATGAGGCTAGCCGCCGCCACGGTCCGGCCGATGGTCGAGCGTTCTCGAGGGCTGTGAGGCAAGGCTCCGCTCGGTGCTTGTGAAGCTCGGAATAGTTCTCGCCGACGGATCTGCGCTGTGCCGCTCGGTCCGAGCAGTTTTCACAGTGATATTCGCCGTGATATGGCCGTTTTTGTTTATGTTTATGTTTTCGTTTTTGTTTTCGTTTTCATTTTCGTTCTTGTTCTCGTTCTCGTTCTCGTGGGCGTTCGTTGTCGTCAGTCTCGGTCTGCGGCTTACTTGCAATGGCGGCCAGCCGTGCGGTGGAGGGTCAGTGCGAGCTGGTCAGCGCGCTGAGAAGCGCATGCCTCCAGACTGATCTGCGATCCAGGCAGGGAGCACGGTCTGCAGGGATAGCGCGGCCAGCTGTGAGAGATGCAGACGCAGAGACGCGGAGACGTAGAGACGCAGAGACGCAGAGACGCAGAGATGGATGCCGACGCAAGACACAGCCGCAAGACACGAGGCAGAAACAGCATCGCCGTCGGCGCAGAAAAAGAAGCATCGCCGGATGCCGCTGGCGCTCGGACCCGTACCTCGTACGAAGTAGCAGGCGCGACCTGCACGGGCCAGCAACGGCGGCAGGCGCAGAACGCCTGAACGGAAGGCACTGCCAGGAACGGTAAGGGCCAACGACGAGCAGGGAAGGCGCTACGCGAGGCGAAAACTTCTATCTTTCCGTCCTTTCCCAGGACTTTTGCCCGTCTTTGTACCGGTTGGGGATAAGTGGATCGCTCTCCGTTACCTGTACGAGTATCTTGCTACGAGTACTCGTCTCGTGCTTTGCAATCTCGTACTCTACTTCGTACGACTGCAGTACTTTGTGCGAGTCGGGTGTTGGAGGCGCATGGCCGTCTGCAAAAGCACGCGCTGTGCGGTATTTTGACAGCGGCAGCATTCGTGCCACGGGTACTCCCGTACGTGAGAGGCACAACACAACGTGCAATTCCGCAATTGCCGTCGCAAACAAAGAGCTGTGTACTTTTCGGACCGCCGCGTCCTCTGCTCCTTCCTCTTTGAAAACACGTGAACTCGTTCTCGTAGCCCGCATTCCTACCGAGTACTTCGTTCTCTGTGCCAATACGGAGTACGGAGTACTCGTAGAGGACCATCCGATGGAAGGTGCGTCGCTCCTTCCTCCAAAGCTCCGTAAAAAGCTCCGTTCGCAGTTTGTATTACAAGATACAAAGTACTCCGTATTACAGGAGTAGCAAATGTACTCCGTTAAGCGACGCCGCGCCCGGACAGGCAGGGGAAGGTTCGAGCAGCGACCGTTTCTTACTCGCACTTAGTGCATCCCGAGTAATAAGCAGTCGTTTAAAGTAGTCTTTTGTACACAGTCCCAGACGCAAGTATCCCCAGCAGCCGTATTGCACACTATCGACTTGTGCTGTGCGCCAACTACCTTGATGCGAGTGCAACCCCTCGTCGCATGGCTGCAAACAAGCGAACAGAGCGTCGCGGCAGGGGTCGCTGGGGGAACCGACTGCCCCCGACGGACTCCTCTGGGGAATACGGAGTAGTGCACTGTGCAGCCGAGGGCGCTATGCAGCGCGGCGGATGTCAATTGAGCTGTGCTTCTTCCGTATGCACGAGTACCTCGTACTGTCCTTGCATTAGTCACGAGATCTCGAGCTCCGTTGTTTACTTGCTTTACCTGACCATCGACCTCCATATCCTCCTCCATGTGTCCAGTCCACCCACCTTGGCCCCTGCACCCTGGCTCGGTTGGTAGCTACAACGTTGCTGAGAGTGGTGTGGACGTTCATTACAGCGACGGTACTTCAGCGACGGAGTGCTTATCTTACTGAGCGGACCACAATCAGAAATACTCCGTACATTCGCGCACCAGAGATCTAGCTGAGCACTCTTGTTGGGAGCGCGTACTCCGTGTACGCTTTCAGGCTGCCCGATCTCCGTCGGCCTTGCTAGGCCGTCGCCAAAGTACGACATGTCGGCTTGATCCCCAGACCCGAGACACTAACAACTTTACCTTTGTCTCTGCATCATGCGGGTCGGGGCCCGGTGGCCGCGCCTGTCAACTCGGATAGACTCGTAGAGTACGAGTACGAGTCCTCTTATACGCCGGACGTCGTACTCGTACTTTGTGCGCAGCGCGCCGGCACTACTCCGTACTCCGTACTTCGTACTCGCCTTCGGACTCGCGGCCACCGCAGTGCAAGAAACTGCCTCCGGGTATTTGCACAGGAGCGGCACGTCGTCCGGAATTGGCCAGCGCGGACCAGCTCGCGAGCCGCAGAGCGGTCCGTGTGGCGGCGACCGCGGCAATGCGGCGAACCATGAAGTGGACACACAGAGTACGAGCTGTGCCACAGCACAACGGCACAGCGGCACACAACGGCTCGCACTGCGAGCACAAGGCCTGAGTCGTACGAGCAACGGCCCAAATGACGAGCGGCAGTCGCGCCCAAGGCCAAACCAGACCCGGCTACCGAGCTCGGCTACCGGCCATACTACCGCTCCGACTGCGAGTATTGCTTGCCCGAGTGCGGCCAAGCACGACCCAGCTCGTCCGGCCATGGCGCTACAGCTGTGCGCTACGGCTGTCTATTGACCCAGGGCCAGGTCACGGGTATGGATTATGCTCTGAGGCAGAGGTCCGGCGCGCCGCAAATCCGGAGGCGTCAGCCGGCGCACAACATCTTACGTATCTTACTCCGTACATCGTGCGTCGTACCGGCAACGTTTGGTGAATCGAGATGGTGAGCGCTACTCCGTACGGAGTACAGTCCGGCCCAGGCCCAGCAGGCAAAGAACCCTGTCGCTAGGTCAATAGTCCATACCGCTCCTTGTCTCACGGACCGGATACGAGATACACGTCCACGGGGGTCTCCGACTGCCCGCCGTCCACCGGTGCACCAGGTAGCATGCGGTGCAAGCACAGCTATTTCGTACCCAGCCTGGTATTCCGTATTACCTGTCAAACTCGCACTCCGCGAGCCAGAGACTTGCCACGGCAGCAGCAGATCCCTTCCGTTTCTGCCAACGTTCCCTGTCCCATCCAGGTGGTGCAGGGAAGATCAGACACAGGCGAGAGTGGAAAAACGAAAACGAGCAGACAGGCCTCGAAGCGCGTGTCAGTTGCCTGCACTCCGTACGTCGCACCGGCCTGGACTTGGCCGCATCGAGCCGGGTGCAGCCGGGAAAGCTTTCCGGGGCGTGGCAATGACAGAAGCATGTAGTACGGTACGGAGTACGTGCTCGGGCGAAAGACGAGCTCGAACTCAGACGAAGTGTACACGTACGCAGAGCCTATCGGTAGACATGAGCGTGGGCTTGAGTACGGATCAAAGTATCGCACTTGGACCACTCCCTATCAACTCTCCAAATACCCCCATAAACTACTTGAACGCTATTCAATCAGGATGACAGATCATACTACGACCTCCTATGAGTTTTGAGTCCGATCCCAAGTCTAGCCAGAATGTCCACCCACATGCAGGCACTAACACACGCATAGCTTAGTCGCGCTCGAGTACGATAGTGTGCCAAGTGTGCTCCGCTCAGCTCGCCAGCATCCGATGGTCAACGGCTCTACTCGTACTCCGTACAGAGTATCTTACAGTATTACTTGTGATACTCGTACGCGTACTCCGTAGTACGGAGCGATACACTTTGTAAGAGCTCAGCTCACCCAGCTCGCCCAGCCTGCCCGGACACCCAACCTGCCCAGACCTTGTCGCAGCGTCGCCGTTTTATCGCGGCGCCCATAGCAACGGTGCAGAGCGGTAGGATCACTACTCCGTGGCCCATGTGCAAAGTGCACTTTATCGGAACAGGTGAGATCGTCGTAATACTGTGTGTGCACAGTAATGCACGGTCTCGGTACTGTGTCATAGCATCTCCGCTCTACTCGTAATGGCTGCACTGCGCTTTCGCCTCCAGTTTGTCCACTTGCTCCAACGCACGGCGCGCTGCCTAATCGGCCTAATCAGCAATCAATGCACCCGGCGGCTCTCCGCTCCGTCTGCACATTGTGAGCGGCCGTTCTGCTGCCGAGTTGGGACGGACAGGGCCTGTTGGCGGCATCCCGGCGACATCCTGGCGTCTTGGGCTGGGGAAGCACCAGGTACTCCGTACTCTGTATCTTTCTCCGTATCCGCCTGCAAAGCTCAGAGACGTTGCCCTGGTATCTGCACGCTAGCAGTAGCGCCGCAGCTGGCCATGAGCACCATGCAGAAAGCGTAAACGCATGGAGTGCAGTTGGTGTGGACAAAGTGCGCCGGCGACGCCTGTTCCTGGCCCGGCCCTCCTACAAAGTATGGCTCGTCTACGAGTACGCAGTAGTGGCAGACGAGTGTGGTCACGCTCGGGACGATCACCGCCGGATCTTGGTAGGCGCTGCCGGTGGTGCGGCTTGCATGAACTCGGAGTCGAGCAACGGCATCTCACCTTGCCAAGTGTACGATGCTACCCCGATAAGCAGCCCCAGCACTCTCAGCACCAGTACTTTCTACACAAGAGCACATCAGCTCACGATAGTGCCCGGTCGATCCGGCCGCGATGGCCATGTTCCGGCGGCCGGGCTGCTCGTATCGTCAGCGGACAAACGATGCCAAGCCAAATGAGACGGCATGTCGGCGTACCTGTACGAGTAATCAGCAGTTAGTCAGCAGTGCGGTTAGTCAGCGTGCAGTGCCCAGCAGTGTGCCGTCCTCGTAAGACGGCCCGGCAGATATTAAGATTGCGGAGCTGCCCATTGCCCACTGCCCACCACGAGATGCGACAGGTCTCCCTCCGGCCTGTGGTCGACGCGAACAGACTTCCGCCGCAGTGTGTTTCCACCCGGCCGACGCGCCGCAGAGGAACGCAATCTGCACTCTATGTAAATGTGACGCGATGTGATGAGCAAAATTCGAGTGGGCACGTGCAGTGGACCGCGACCGTCACCGGCCAGGAAAGCGCGCGTCACTGGAGTTGGGCAGCGAGGAAAGAGCGAGCGGCCAGCGGGTGGATGACTGAGCAGCGACAGCGGTGGGTGACAGAGTGGGTGACAGAGTGGAGGGCAGAGCGAGCAGACGCCTGTAGCCGAGCGCATCGTGACATGTGGAATAGCATCGCAAACACCGGAACGGAGGATGCATGCGCACCTTAGTGCGGCCGCTATGCGCCAGTGACGATCCGCCGCACTGATCGACGTCTTTCGATAGCCTCACTCTGTCGCTCGTGCGCCTTGGCTTCCTGTCTGAATCCTCTGGTTTCTCTGCTTCCCCTGATTCCTCTGATTCCTCGGATTCCTCTGATTCCTGCTCTCATTTGGCTCTGACTCCTGCTCTCATTTGCGGACTCCTGCTTCCTCTTCCGCTTCCTATCCGGCCAGGCCCCTGTCTTCCCGGCCTCTTACCATTTTCGACGTCACGCCTCTGGCCCTGTCCACTTGCGCCTTATTTTGGCGTTATCATCGCCATCCTCTCGGTGGCCACCTCATTTCCCACAAGCGTCCACTGCAACGGCTTGCTGCAACGCTTCTGCGCCGGCTTCTGCGCCGGCCCTTTCATGCGGCCACAACGGCTGCACGCTGCACGTAGCCACTCGCACCACCCACGCGCTATTGCCAACAAATGTGGTGCTGCCACCTGCCGCTCCTCATCTCAGCCGCGAAGCCGAAAACTGCCGGCAGCGATACTTCGCAGTGATCGCCATTAGCAGACGCCGACCGTCTGGTTGTTGGCGATCGGAGGCATCGCCCCAGGCGAGGACCACATCCCGGCCGTGACCGGCCAGCAAAGACAGCGCCGAAACGCAGCGTCTCGAATTTGCAAGCAGCTTATTTTGCACAAGCGATGCTGCAGACATCCGCACCGTGCACTCCTTGCGGCTTGTCCAATCGCAAGCCCTGCTCGCCAGGTCAGTGCATGTCGTATCTCGCAAGCCTTTCCGCATGGGGTATTGCGCATATCGCCCTGCTCCTTGCAGGCCTCTGTTTCTCCCTGGCGGACTTTTTGCTCGAGACACTGCAGATGCGGAGCAGCAGTACGGTACTTTGTAGCGCTATGTTGTTGCCGCTGTCGGCGTTGATGCAGTCGATGCAGCTGCTGTCTACCGTTGCTGCGGTCCCCAACATCCACTAAAGACAGAGACAGCCAGCACAGCCGCCTCCTTGCTTCTTCGGAGTATCGAGGAAGCAATGCTCCGTCATACTTCGTAGACGTTGCCTTTGCCGTTTGTTTTGCTGTCGCGTTGCCCGGCACGGCTGCTGCAATCTTGCCGCCATGCCGCAGCCTCACCGCAGCATCTCCGCGAGACCCCGGCGGCGCGGCGGCGCAGCAAACGGCCAGAACGCGCAGTGCCAGACAAAACCGACCGATCCCAGGCCTGTGCTCGGCCGTGCTCTGCCCGTGCCCGGGTCCGTCCACGAACCCCTTCCGAAACGAAACGCGCGCACGGTGCCTCGCACGCTCTCGTTCACCTCTCACTTTTACTGTCTCAGCCAGCCGTCGTTCCCTGTGATATCTTGTATGTCTGCTCTCAGCCTCTCTCGGACAGCCTTCTGTCCTCGTAGTGCGCACAGAGCTTTCGCCTGCCTCGTCCTCTAGTCGCTTTCGTTTCTCGGTCCGCACTCATCCGGTTTGCAAGCAATACGGAATGACACAACAGAAACGCGGCTGCCGATCCGCATGACAACAGCCGCAGAGAAGCCCAACGTGTAAGGAGTAAGTGTAAATTCCAAACACCGGCTACTAGCCGGGCTCGCTTTTCATACTTCGCACTCCGTGGCGGCACACGCATGTGTCGTACTTCGTGATGTGATGGCCACACCGATGCGCAGCTACCTACTCCGTAACCGGCCGGCTCGTGCGTGGAGGGTATGCCTCGATTCGCAAGCATCCGCCATTCTAAGACCTTTGGCGGTCCTGCAGCACACTGTCAAAGTCAAGTTGCAACGGGCTGGCATGTCTATCCCACCGGCCGCATACAAGTGAGCACATGCCTAATGGGGCACCGGCCTCGGCAGGGCAAATTCCTCATCGGGCTCGAGCTGAAGAGGCCGGAGCGGGGAAAGCTGCCGGGAAGGCTGGTGGTCGTGATTTTGTGATCTGTGCTACTGTGATGAGATGGACACTTCGATGCGTACGAGGTACTACGTGCCCTCCTCGTGCTCCGTAATGCTGTGTACACCATACTGTTCGTATTCAGACTCCGTAGGGCGTGCGCTTGAAGGTGATGGACAGCTTCGTCCGCGTGTGCTCCGATGCGAATTGGGCTGTGATTCGGAGGTGATAAGCCGTTGCCGGTTAGACTGTCACACCGCTGCGTGGAGAACCAGGGGTTGTTGATGTGCCGTCAACCTGCATCACGGCTGCATCACGGCTGCATTACGGCTGCGCGCAAACTTGTCGTCCTCGTGGACGATGTGACGACGAGGCTTACTGCATGAGATGTGATAGAGATGACGGCAGGGGAACAAGCCGGAGTGAAGAAATCCAGGCCGATGCAGGTACGGAGTAATACTCCGTACGTCGTTGCTCCGTAAAACTCCGTACGTGCGTGTGCTGCAGGTCCTCACTGCCAGCCAACGCTGTGGGACACTGGAGAGTGATCATCTCCTCCACTCATCCTCCACTCAGTCTTGAACTCGGCCATCTGTAGCTCGAACGCGCAGTCCAAGCTCCCATGCTCAATCTGTAGCCCGGGACGGATTGCCGCTCGCCGGAGGGCAACGGCGCAACGGCTCAGGAAGCTTGGGCGGGCGAGTGCCGACCTCGGAATCAACTGTGACTTTGCATGATGCCGCTGCAGCCAAGCACAGCCACGGAGCAGCGCCAACCGCCGGCCGGCTCGCACACCTCTCAAACCAACTCGCACACAGCTAACAGCCGTGCTCTGTTGAACGCACACCACGGCTCGCTTGCTCGCTTGCACATCCGTTCACGGCGTGCACATCCGTTCCAGTTTCAGCCCTCCACGGTTCCTCCACGGGTTCCTCCACGGGGCGGATCAAACGAGCCGCTTGGTCCGGCGCACACTACTTCGTATTCTGGAACCATCGGCTGCGTGCGTGCGGAGCACGAAGTGGGAGTTCTCAGTTCTCGTTTATGCGGCTCCGCTCTACCCGTGGATGCTGCAGCCAGCCATCGTTGTCGTCCCATGGTTGTCGCTTCGCTTGGCCATCAGATTGCCTAGAGTGCCTAGCCAGGCCGAAAGATGCCAACGCGTTCTTGTTCTTCAGCAGACTGCTGTCGCTGCCGGCGCGCTTGCGCTTGCGCTTATGCTCGTCTGCGTGCCTGGCCTCGCATTTAGCCCCAATCGAGCTGTCGCGGCAACAGCTTCTCCAGCGCCGACACCAGGGAAAATGCGCCGACTCCCGGCTCCATCCGGCAACCTCTTTGTCGACAACGCGTCCCGAGCTGCTGCAGCTGTTGTGCCGCGCGTTTGCCAGCTTAGCTTCTGTCATGGCTGCCGATCGCCATGCCGCCACGCCGCCACCAATGCAAGCACTCAGTATTACGGTGAACCGGCGTCCCCCGTCGTCCTTGATACGCGAGCACATTCCCCCAAGTCCGTTGCCCGAGTCCCCGCAGCTCAGCCGCGCTTGGCGCTATTGTTCACGCCTCGCGCCTTGCGCCTTCATCGTCTGCTCGTAGATTGCTTCATCGCGTCCGTACTCCGTAGAGAGCCTTTGCCATAGCCAACGTCAACGCCAACTTCACATCCCAACCAGAGATCCAACGAAAGCCGAAAATGCCCAGCAAAGGCGTGCAGGCATACACCTACATCGCCGTGCCCGACATTGCCATTGAGCTGTCGGTGCCCGGCGAGACCATCACGCGCAACGAGCAGCGCAGCTACCGGTCCGACCACCTCGAGGTCGACACTAAGAACATTCCGGGGTTTTTGAGCACATCCGGCCGCTTCACCTTCAAGGTCTTGCGCGGCGGCGATGTGATCACGGAGCAGTGGGTGAACGTCAATGCGCTGACTGGCGACTCGTCTGGCGGCACGCTGCAGCACATCTCCGAGACGCCGACCATCTTCGCCGACCGCGGCGTAGCCGTGTCGTACGGCTTCTATGAGTCGGGCAGTGGCTGCGCCGGCCTACCCAACTGCCACCAGTGCTATGTCACCGTGACGCCCGAGTACGGCGGCTGGATGGGCTCCCTGGCGCCGCGGGGGTCGTCCGAAGCCCGCCAACCCTTTAGGCGGCTCGCCCTGCCAGCCGCACACGACGTCGGCATGAACAGCATGATCAACTGCACGGCCGTGCTCGCGCATGCTGGCGGCGCCGTGATCTCGCAGCTGCTCAAAGAGAGCAAGTGGGCCGTCCACGCCGCCGACATTCTGACCGGCCGGGCCATCGAGGCCATCGCCCCCAATATCGTCTCCAGCCTGGCCATCACGCAGAAAGACCCGCTCGAGTCCATGCTGCGGCTAGGTGCCCGCTACTTTGAGTTCCGGCCCGCCCATTGTCACGACGCCATCCTGCCGTCCAATGCGCTGCCCGATGGCCTCTACTTCCAACACAGCGTCATCCCGGGTATGTCCTATACCGACTTCCTCAAGGACGTTGTCGGCTTTCTCCGCAGCCACGGCGACGAGATTGTCGTTGTTCAACTGCGCTGGGACGGTGTGCCACCCGCCTGCAAGCGCCCCATTGAGCAGGACCTACACGACAGCGTCAGCAAAGCTCTTGAGGGAAGCGACATCGTCGCCGGCGGCCTCGACGACATGCGCAACTGCTCCATTGAACAGCTCCGCAACGACCGTAAGCGCCTCATCGTCCTTGTCGACGTCGACTCCATCTCCACCTACACGGACGAGGGCAATGCCACCCTCAACGGCGATTCCATCGTTTCTGGTTTCGGCATTCTCAACCCCGACGCTGTCCGTGACCGACCGTTTGTCAACATCCAGTGCCAGGCCACCGCTACCAACGTCCCTGCCGCCGTCGCCTATAGTGCGGTGTCTGCCAGTGCCTCGACGAGCTGTCTGCTGGCCACCAAGGCCCTCGTCGATGCGAAGACCCTGCCGTGGATTCGGGACAATGCTGCTCGTGCCTGTGGAAACGAACCGCTCGTTGTCATCATGAATGACTTCTTCGACGGTGCCACGGCCGATGTGGCTGTCGAGCTGAGCCGGCAGCGCCTTCGCTAGGAGGCGTGTGGTGGCTTGCAATGGCAAACACTGCGAACGGAGAGGATCGAGGCCTTGTAGTGGTGACACTCGTGATGTGGCTGATTAAAGGCAAATAAAGGATGGGAAGAGTTGGAACAACGACATATGGGGGAGTTAGGGTTGACAGTGCTATCAATTAGGCAGGTACGCCCCACTGGCCATATGGCTCGTCACGAATAGCTTGGGAAGGAATGAGGCACAAGTCTTGCCGCAAGATGGTCCGATTGGGAAATCGGCATTCGTGTTTACTGTATTGTCATGTCGATAGATATTGTAAAGAGTGCAGATCGGAGGTAGCAGTCGTTTTGGACTGGGGACTTTGTATTAAATTGATCAAAGTAATATATTTTGAGCCTTTTGTTTTTGTATGTCATAGTAGATTTATATACATTTTATTCAGACACATTAGTTTGTGTTTACGTTATGTTGCACAAAAATTATATTTGCTTCAGTTTTGCCGCGCATTTATTCAAGGTTATTGTAGTGACGCCTCGTAGTACATGTACAACCTTATATGGGTTTTTATGAACAGACTCTTACGAGGCCAGGCACCCTGCATATAACACACTGCAGGATTACATTGCCATTCTCAGAATATAGGTACCTCTGTCGTATTTCTGGGCACTATCACCCATACCAATCCGTATGTCCAAAGAGCAAAACCATGAAGAAAACCCAAATCAGCAGAGCAGCAGAACTATACACATTTTTCTATCAGCAAGATGCTGTCCTCTGTCCTCCCTACCACATCGCTGCATTCCCCTCCTCGTACATCAGCTCCCGACTTGCTGATGCTCGCACAATGTCGCCGCAGAGGCGACACCCTCTGCCTGTTTCCCGGGACCAAAGTCTCCCTCCGGGCAGCCGCAAGAGTCTATGTTTGGCGTTCTGGGCGCCCCTGTAGCAGCATGACAAGTGGCAAGCAAAGCAGAGAGTGTACAGAGTACACCCTCCCACTCCACACCATACTGCCAAGCACCGCCCCAGAAACACATGCGTGTCGTGTCGACATGTCATCGTAACAGACGTGAAAGCATTCGTTATGGGATAGGCAACCTATAATCATTTGTCATTGGGGACGTGGCGGTAACCAAAGTCGCGTAAAGTCGTCCAGGCAGTGAATGCTGGCAAGACTTGGACTTGCTACCGATTTACACAATGGCCGTCCCACAGGCGTGTCATGAAGAGAGGTTGCCCAAATGTAATATAAAAACAGAACCGGCGAGAGGGTAATAATAAGGACTCACTGCACATGCTCCAAACAAGCGAATCGATTGACAAGACGGCGTATATACCAACAAGAAGACAACGACAAAAGGACACGGAGACAAGATTAATACTGGTATAGGGGAGTTTGAACAGAGAAACATAGAAGCGCCCTAAAAGAAAACATCGAGCACAGGGAAGCCCCCGCAGTACACAAAGACACGAAGGAGCGCCACATAGCACGCGAGGAAACACAACTTTCAAAAAAACGTATTTTGCATTGTCACTTTTTTAATTCGGCCCCGTTACAGCGTCCAGTCGTGATATAACGTCGATGTGCTTGTAGCAGGTATAGCTTCCAATTCCAGTGGTAATCGCATCGAAGTCGTCGTTTCATCTTTTGTATTTTGTCCTTCTTTTCATCTTTTCGTCTTTTCGTCTTCGCGTCTTCGCGTCTTCGCGTCTTATTCATCTTCGCGTCTTCGTCTTTCATCTTTCTCATTATTGCGTCCCCCGCAAGCTCCCGGAGGCGTGAAAAGGCGCCAGCTAGGGGACAGCACATGCAACCGGCATTGCTTGCGAGGCTTCCTCTTCCCGAGAAAAGAAGTAAAAAGAGAAAGCCTCGTCATCCAAAAGGCAGCGCTATTTCGTGTTCCTCGTGTCCCGGAATCGAAACCAAGTCGGGAAGAATGGAAACAGGGTGGAATAACGAATAACAGCAAAACAGTTGAGCCCTGCAATAAAGACAAGTGAAGGATAACGAGAAAAAGAGCACGCACCCACAGCATACAAATAAGAGATATAAAAACAGACGCGTCCAGAAAAGCAAGAACAAACTCATATGCAGCACCAAATCCAAAGGAAATGAGGCAGGAAAGCAAACCGGAAACCAAATATATAAGATGGAGAAAAGAGATCGAAGCGAAACGGAACAGACGAGACGACCGGAACTCCCATCAACCCACGACAAGACGCCACTCTACAATAGTGAGTAAGATACTCGTAATCATAGAGCCAAAAGCAAAAGGCAAAGAGCAGCAGCAAAAAGCATTAAGCGTAAAACTACCGCAAACGAGGCGTGGGGATCAGCACAATATGCGGCAGGAGAATGCGGTTTGATTAGAAGAAACTGCCGGGTCAGACGTGACAGAGTGACATTCAGCCGAGCCTCAGTAGAGACCAGACGATCCGTGAGTGCCGATGCGGCCGGTATTGTCGGAGGAATCTATAAAGTCAGCACTCTGCTCGCACCGAGATGGGGGGAGCTGGGACATACCACTTCCACGCGTCATGTGTCCGTTCGGCCGGCCCCGCGAGAAGCCGCCCGCGTTTTCCCAGTCACCTGGGCCCCGCGGTTGCCGCTCTGGGATCGCACGGCTGCCGTTGCCATTAGCGCTGGGCCGCTGGCTGCCGATAGCGCCGACGGTGTCCCGCGCGCGGCTGGCGAGCCCGGCAGCACCACTGCCGTCGAGCGACGAGCTGCCAATGTTCAGGGAGCCGAGTCCGTTCACGAGAGCAGATGAGCCGTCGCCGGCACTCATGCCACTGCCCGAAGACTGCGGCGGCCCCTGCTGGCCCTGATTCTGGCCCTGTTGCTGCTGTCCGGTTGGCGTGCCTAGCGAGGGACCAAAGAGGCCTCCATCGCTGGGGTAGTGCAGGAACGAGACACCGTTGGCGCCACCGGCACCGGTGTGACCGTTGGACTGCGGAGCGAGACCGCCGACACTGACACCGACACCGACACCACTGCCAGCGAGCGACGGGCTGGGGCTCGGGCTATACGAGCGCAGGTCGGCAAAGCTCTTGACACCACGGAGGCCGTTGAGACCGTGTTGCTGGTTCTCGGGGCTGTTGGGGATGGTCAAGGTCGGCCCGCGCACAGAATGTACAGAGGCGTGCTGCTGGCGATCGTTGAAGTCGTAAGTGGCGGCACGGCTGAGGCCACGCGGGTGGCTCTCGAGGGTCATGCTTGGCTGCTGGGCGGAAGGCTGGCGGGTTGGGGCAGCAAACTTCATCTTGCTGACGTGCACCTGGCGATTCTCGCCCTCGCCAATGGAGGTGTGCTCGAGGCCCATGTTATGGGCTAGTATGTGGATCAATCGGCGGTCTTCGGGTGCGGTGTCGGCCGGGAAGATGAGGACCTCGCGGCTGTCATCGTTCTGGAACATGAACAGCTCGAGGTAGAATTGGAGGGTGCGGGGGTCGTTGAAATCGATACGGCCTGTCCTGTTAGCAGAGGAGACAAGTAGACATGGACAGATAGACAGGGGGGGCCGAGTACATACGGTCGGTGATCTGTGTCCGCTGCACGGAGCTGGCGGTGGCAATGGACGAGATAGAGACCTGGTGTGTGGGGCCGCGATGTTGCTCTTCGAGCTGGCCGCGCTTCTCACGCTTCTCACGCTCAATGCGCTCACGCTCGTGCTCGGGCAGCATCTTCTTGTACTCGACGCGCAGCTTGCGGCCCTGGATGTCGAGGCCGTTCATGCGGTCGATAACGAGAGCGGTGTCCTGGGCATTCTGGAAGTTGGCAAAGGCGAGGCCACGGAAGACGCCATTGTCAAAGTGGTAGTTGAAAGCGTAAGGCTGGGGCAGGTGCATGTCGATCATGACAGAGGTCAAGAACTCTTTCCGGACGTTGAAGGGGATGTTCTTGATGACGATGGCAGTGGGGATCAGGTCGCCCATGTCCTTCTTGCTGTCAGAAAAGGCGCGCATCTCGGGCTGGCCAAAGGGCTGGATGTTCACGCTCGGAGGCGGCACGGCAAAGGGATCGGGCGATCCAGAGTGCGGCAGGCCGATGGACTGGCCGAGGTGCTGCTGTTGCGGGTAGTAGAGGTTCGGGGCCGGCTGGGCGCCGAGGGGGGGCTCGGAGCCGTTGGTCGTCCATTCCTATGGCAGGTTAGCGGATGGTTACGGAGAAAGGGGTTGGGCCGGAAGGCGTGGCGCAAGGTGAGCACATACCGGATGCAGCTGCGGCCGGCGGTTGGAGTTGCGCAGCCGCGAGCCGTCGCCGATGGGGCCGCTCATCGTGGCGGCAGAGCCGGCGTTGTTGTTGTAGCTCCAGGTGGACTGGTTGGGTGGTGCAAACATGTTGTAGGAGTTCAGGGAGTTCTGGATGCCGGAGGGTGTAGCGCCGCGCTCGAAGCGCTGGCCGGGTGTCTCGAAAGGGGCAAAGCGGTCGTCACTGTAAAGCGAGGCGGCGGACTGGGCGCCGTCGACGGGTGGCTGGTGGGAGTGGGAGGCGGTCTGCTGCTGTTGATGGGACCTGCGGACACCGGCGAGGGCGGAGGGCACGCCGATGGTGGCGTAGGCTGGGCGGGCGGAGTTGGGCGAGTGGCTCAGCGGCGCGGCAGCGTAACCCGGGTAGAAGTCGCTTTGGGGTTGGTTGTTCATGGTGGCGATGTGAAGAGGGAGCAGAGAGAGCAAAGGAAAGGAGCTGGGGAGAGCTCGAGGGAGTTGGGAGGAAAATCGAAACAGCGCCGAGGACGTTCGAGTCGCGAGCGTACGGACAGGACGGAGGAACGGACAGGACGGACAGAAGGTGGGAGCGTCAGAGTCGAGAACGGATGGTTCGTCGAGAACGGATGGTTCGTCGAGAACGTCGGGACGGAATCGTCAAAAGGCGGCCGTGTGCTCGTGGTCGTCAGGGGCGTTCACGACGAAAAGGAGGCGTCGTGGCCGCGTCCAGATCGAGTATATTTTTTTTGGCACAAGTGGGGAAAAGCAGCGTGTACTCTGTACTCTGTACGGAGTACGCTGTATTGCGTTCGGCGTTCTGCGTTTGGCTAATGCGAAGTGATAATTTCGACGACAGGAGGTAGTGGCATGCGGCGTGGCGTACGAAGTACGAGTATGGCGCAGGAGAAGAGCGGCGAGTCGAGCTGGCGACGAGATGGGGAACGGGGGGGGACCGGGGTCTGATGCTCAATTTAAGGAGGCCTGTGGAGGACGGGTCAGCAGCCAACAAAACAGCAGAACCAACGGCGCACAGTGCCACGATGGCAGAAATAGTCGATGTGCAGTAGGGAGTGACGGATGGCCGCAAAGTGAGTCAGCTACCGTCGGTTGGCCGCGGCAACAGAGGGAGCAGAGGGAGGATGAAAAGGCAGAGACACAGGGAGCGCAAAGGATCGGCAAGGGCACGGCTGCCGCCTGACTGGCCGCCTGCTGCCTGCCGTTTGCCAGCACTCCGTACTCCGTATTACAGAGTACCTCGACGGACGAGCGCCGACGGCGAGGCAGAGCGGCCGCAGGGGCTGGCAGGCGGTCGAGATGGCGATATTTACTGCATCCACCGCCTTGGCGCGACGGAGCCGCGGCCCAGGCACAGCACACGGTGAGCGAGGCCGATGGCCGGATAGCGGCAGCGGCAGCCGTGCATCGCCAGCGGAGCCGTGGAAAGGAGAGGCAGAGGAGCAGAGGAGCGAGGGGCGAGGAGCAGAGCAGAGGAGCAGAGAGGAGCCAGACGGGGCGAAACACGGCGGCGGGCCGTCTCGACCGCTCATCGACCGCCACCGACTCGAGCGCGACGCGACGCGCAACGAAGCGCAACGCAGCGGCGATGTAAGCGAAACAGCAAACGGCCGACGGGACGGCGGGACGGAGACGAGACGGCGATACGGCGAGACGGCGAGGCAGCAAGGCAGCAGCCAAGCAGCAAAAGAGCAAAATAGCAAAAGAGCAAAATAGCAAATAGCGACAGCAAAACCACGAAACAACGAACGACCCGGCACACGCAAACGCACCTTCTGCGCGGAGGACCGGAAGCGGCTCACGGTCGGGACGGGGCAGAGCGTGCCGGCCAGCTGCGTCGACAGAGATGGGCGATGGGGAGGCGTTCCGAGCTGCACAAGGGTCGCCGGCGTCGGCAGTGGTCAAGTCATAAAGAGAGGTAGTGTTGATGTTTTTGGGGCCGCTGCTCTTTTTGCTTTTTACGGCGAACGCAGTTTCCGCTTTTTTGCATTGGTTTTATTTTCTGCATTTAATTTTCCTGCTAGCCGTCGTCTCCTGCCGCCTGCCGCCTGCCGCTGCCGCCTTTTCTTTGCCTTTTGTCTCTAGCCTTTGCCTCGTGCCATTCGCTCCTGCGTCTTTGTCCTGTCTGGCTCGCATGTACCCCGCACCCGTTTTTGCGTGGCCAGTACCTGCCGCAGCACCTCGCATTTCGCTGCACCGGCTGAGGCGCACGCCGCTGGCATGCACGCTGGCATGGCAGCCGCCACTCGCTACTACGGTCATACTGAATACTGCGCTGCAGTGCTGCGGCATGGCGCCCGCCGTGGCTCAGCGGCTCAGCGGCCTCCAGCACTCCGTAGGCGGTGCGCAGGAAAGGGGTGTTGGCCCGTCATCGCCCCGCATTTCTGCCCGTCGCACCAATAGAATGACGCGCAGATAAACCCCTTCCTGGCTGCAGACCAGCCCGCACAGCGCACGCGAGGGCGACCGGACGGCGATCATGGGCGGCGGTGGTCAAACAGCAACAGCAATACCGGCAAGATACAGCACGGAGTACGACATGCCCCATAACAGGAGCCCGACATGACGGCATGCGCTCGGCGACAGCCGAGGCGGGCTCCCAGCGGCCAGACGAGCATCCCTTGGGACAGTGCGCAAACAGTGCTGTATCCCTTCGCACTGGACGCAGTTTTGCTTAGGTTGTGCCGTCGCGGCGCCGCCTGTTCGCCTACAAGCGCGATCAATGCCGCTGCTCTGCCCCATTGTGTTGTGGCATTGTGCTCGACGCCACCGCCTAGACACATGGCACCAGAGGCGCACTCCGAACGCAACGTCCCATTGTGATTAGTCATCCTGCTTGTGGCCTCGGCGCTTCCACGTTGCCGGTCTACTTGTGCGTATGACTCCGTCCAAAGTGCAGCTTCGCCTTGCTTCGAGTTGTCACTGCTCCTACAGCCTCCCAAGCCCAGCGTGAAACAGCTCGGCAGACAGACGACTGCGCAGCCATGTCTCGGCGCCATAGAAGCACGGCAGTCTGCAGACTGAGCGTCGTCCGGAGGTCTGCATTTCCGATCAAGTCTGCTCTTCGATGCTTCTCCCTGTTTGCTGTGCCTGTATTACTGTTGAATTTGCCTAGTTCGACGCGAGCCTGCGCTCAAGGCTGCTTTGATTTACTGTCTAGAATGGAGAGATTACTGGTGTATTGTACCAGTTTATTATTGGGTTGCTGGTGTATCTTACGTTACGTTACTTCATTGCAATACTTTGTACATTATCCTGCTCACCACTGCTTTGCGTTTCTGCTTGACTTCGTGCACTGCTTCACTGCTTGTGATCGGCTTTTTGCTTGTGATCAGCTTTCTGCTTGTAATCCGCTTTAGCACTCAAATCTCCCCATTCGGAACAGCGCCCGCGGGATCGCCGTTCGGCGGCCGGTACGGAGTACAGCCGACAGCTCCGTCCGTATCCGTCCCCACCCCACCTTCTGGTTGCACTTGCCGCGCCACTTGCCACCGCACCTGCCTGCCTCGGACGTCATCAATGTGCATCTAGGCTAGCCAGCGTCCAGCGCAGTTAGCACACACTTAGCACAGCTTCATTTTCGTACGAGTACACGTCCGCGCATCACCACGCATCCCTCATCCCTCTGCCACGACCGAGCTGCCATCATGACCACCACCCTCGACACCATCTTCCCCCTGCCCGATGCCCGCGTGCTGCGCTACCGCCTCAGCCACCCGGACGAGTCGTCGCGGCCCACCGTCATCCTCGCCGGCATGCTGGCCACCACCGCCCCCGTCTGGGACCGCGTTGCCGCCGCCCTGCATGCTGCCGGCTTCCGCACCCTGGCCTACGACCCCCCGGGCCACGGCGGCTCGTCGCCGCCGCCCGTGCTCGCCAGCAACACCTTTGCCGCCATGGCGGACGACGCTTACCGGATGGTGACGACCATCTGCCGGAACGAGGCGAAGGCGGAGCCATCGGAGACGCCTGCGCTGGCCGCCCCCGTCTACTGGATCGGCTGCTCGCTCGGTGCCGCCACCGGCGTCGTCTTCGCGGCCCGCCACCCCGGCGTCCTGCACCGCCTCGTCGTCTGCGACACGGTCAGCCAGTCACCGCACGTCACCGGCAGCCCCGACGCCTTCTCGCCGCGCGTCCAGGCCGCCCGCGCCGCCGGCTCGCTCGACGACACGCTCGCGGGCGCGCGCTCCCGCTGGCTCGGCGACGCCTGGCTCGCCCGGCCGGAACACGCTGCCGCTGCCCGCGCCCTCGCCGATGCCATGGCCCCGACCACGCTCGACGGCTACGAGGCCTGCATCGCCGCGCTGCTGGCGCCGGACTTTGACCTCAGCCAGCAGGCGCCCAAGGTCGCCGCAGCGCTGGTGTCGCCCTCGAAAAAGGCACTCATCCTCGTCGGCGAGAACGACGCGCCTCTGCCGGTCTCCATGAAGACGCTCGCGGAGCAGATCCGCGCTGGTCTTGTTGCATCGACTGGCGTGTCGGCTGCCGAGGCCGAGGAAGCCGTGCCCTACGTCGTCATTCCCAACGCAGGACATGCCTCTTTCATCGACGGGTTCGACAACTGGTGCGCTGCTGTGCTGCCGTTTCTGCAATCGCCAGAGTAAGCCTGCCGTTGGACAGGCAGCAAAATAAAAAAAGGCATGTTTAGGCACAGCAAACAGACGACCAAAATTGTAAAAAAGGAGGATATTTGGACAAGAATTACGACGCTTAAGAATGAAGTACGTTTGATGATCACGGAAGGGAACAGACTATATGAATTATGCGGCTTGCCTGACGAATTGACTTCGGGCAACTCTCTTAGTCTTGCGGTGTTGCGTGTGTTGCTTACAGCTTGATGGGCACATCACGGCATACGTAAGACGTTTGAGATATAGAGATGCTGATCAATCATCTCGTCAGATCGAGACTTTGCTTTCCACACATGTTTATCAATGGTTATCATAAACTTACAAATACACCTCACAAAACTACGAGTTTGACCCAAATACTGGCAGGCTGTTAATTCCAGGTGCGATCTCTTCCTGAGTTGTATGAAGCTACTCTAATACTACGTGCCTATTTTCCACCATTCTCTGGGCAACTCGCCTCGCCTCTAGCCACAGACGCAAGCCTGAATAAACATCACTCTTGTCACAATTCCCAGCCAAGAAGAGAATGGTATGAGAGCGACACAGAACGCGAAAAAAACTTGTTATACATGGGACCGGGTAAAGTAGAGTAGATACTACAGTTAAAAGAACACCTTCGCCGGCTCAGTCGGGCTCCCCGTGCGAACACCGTTCCGTGGATCTTGCGCCGTATGTATCGTTGGCCGGTGGCCGGTGGCAGGGGCAGAGCGAAGCGGCGCTGGCCCGCGCCGAAGTTGGCGCAGTACCGTGCATGTCCAGACGTCGTAGGCCGAAGTAAAGTCGCGAGCCGGCGAATCGGCGAGTGGCTGCACCGCTGAGCCATGGACGTGACGCGGCCAACGGCGCCACACCAACATGCGGCAGTGAAAGGAAAAGGAGAACCGGGGAATCTCAGTGTCATCGTCCGTCCCATATCGCCCCTTCCATGCGCACGGAGGGACACAAGTCACCTGGAACCATGCCTGCCCATTACCAACATAGGAGTATTGCAAACCAAGACGAAGCAGAAGCAGACGGAGTAGAAAGAGTAAAGTGCAAAGAGCAGGAGCAGGTGGCGATCCGCGCGCCACGGGCGCGGTAACGCTCAGCAGCGCTCGGCATTGCTCGGTAACGCGCAGCGCTCGCGGCCAGGCTCCGCTCACGCCTCGATGGCCTTGCTCTTCTTCTTCTGCTCGACCTTGAGCAGCAGCGCGCGGTTGATGTGAGGCAGGACACCGCCAAAGGCGATGGTGGCGCGGATAAGCGTGTCGAGCTCCTCGTCGCCGCGGATGGCGAGCTGCAGATGCCGCGGGGTGATGCGCTTGACCTTGAGGTCTTTGGCGGCGTTCTGGCGGCCAGTCAGCATGCAAAGGGGACACAGCCAAAGGGGACAGCCAGAGATGAAGCCCAGAACAGAAGAACAGACGTACCCCTGCCAGCTCAAGCACTTCAGCGGTGAGGTACTCGAGCACTGCGGTAACGTAGACGGCAGCCTTGGCGCCGACGCGCATCTTGTTCTGCGTGTTGGCCTTGAGGAAGCGCTTGACACGGCCGCAGGGAAACTAGAGGTCAGCAGAAGGACGAGAAGACGGTGCGGCACAGATCGCAGAGAGACGAGACGTACTTGCAGGCCGGCCCGCGCCGAGTGGCTCTGCTGCTTCTTGTTGTCGACGCCCGAGGTCTTGCCACCAGAGCTCTTGCCGCCCGAGGATTTGCCTTTGCCGCCGGCCATGGTGTCTGGTATCGCGACAGAAGTTGTACGGAGGAGGCAGCAGGCAGTGGGTCAACGGATGCGGACGAGGTGGGCGATGCGGGCGGCGCGAATTGTGCGGTTGTGTGGTTGCGTGGTTGGCGGGCGTGACGCGCGTGCCGAGCGTGTCGATGCGCGTGATGATCGTCGAAGCTGGCGATGCCGACGATTTGTACACTGTCGGCGATGTCGATGAGACGGGCAGACCGGCGATGGATGCGTGGATGGATATGCAACGGCGGTGATGGAGTGCGGTCGACAAGCGAAGCTCGCAGTTGGGGCGCGTGGAGAATGGGGAAAATGAAAAGAAAAAAAGTAAAACGAAAAAACGGAAAAACAGGGGGGAATGATGGTGGGCTTTCGGGGCGTCGCGCTTTGTTGTTTTCTTTTGTCTCGTTTTCGGCGGGCGGCGGCTGCCTGGGCGGCGCTGGACTGGCTGGGAAAGCGCGGGCGGAATGCCGTGGGCGCGGTGTATTACAAGTATCACTGTGTATTCTCCCTCCGTACGACAGCGGACGGCGGTGAAAAAGTGATGGCGGATAGCGCAGGCCGAAAACACGGGAGGAATGCCTTGAGTGTTACTTCTCTTACCTCGTACGAAGTGGCTGAGGCGCCTGAAGAGTTTGGCCACGTGGATTAGTCATCACGGACGCCTACCGCCTCCGGAACGGAGTCGACAGCGCAAATGCTGCAGTACCAGCTGCAGAAGGCGGCCGGCGACGAGCATGGCACTGCTGCTGTCTGCCTGCCGTCGAGACTGGTGCTCGTGATGATTGGCCTCTCGCGCCGGACAGGCGAGCCGCTGTCCGTCGCCGTCTGTCCTCTGAGACGTGGCCCTGCAGGCGTCTGGACCGAAGCCCTTCCGAGCCAGCCACCGGCCGATACTGCAATGCGCGCCAATGGCGTGTAAGAAAAGCTGCTGGCGAGCCCGATAAGCCCGTTGCCAATCGATAAAGGCATGTCATCGCGTTGGATCGCTGGATGCACTTTGATCTCTGACAGTGTCTCTGCATTGTGACGCCACAGCGCCACAGTTGGTCCTAGACCACAGGAAGGCGCGGCGCATCTGTCCGGCGGCAGGCACATCCAGCACCACACGTGAGCTTCCTACGGAGTACTACGGAGTGCTGTTCGACATGGGGCACCTCTGGACATCATAACTCTATTTCCGTTGCACGTGACTTACTAAACAACGCCATCAACACTGCTCCGGTATATATTCCTACAGTCGAGCCGCACGCCCCCCGGGTGCTTGTCCGAGGCCTGTATCATTATCGCCGGCACCGGCCGCCGTCTCAGTCGTCGATCAAGCTCGCGATGGCCTCCGTCGGCAGCGCCCGCAGCCCCAGCCGTCCGCGCAGCATACGCCCTGCCCCCGGGTGTGTCCGCGGACGCAATGCCCGGTTGCGGCCGGTGCTTTTGCATCTGGCCATCGCAGCCATCCATGTCGTGCCGTCAGCCTTGTCCGCACCCTCCAGCCGCGGCCGCGGCCGCACCGTCACTTCGCCGCTGTCCTACCGCGCAAAGACCTTGACGATGCCGTCGCCGCCGCCGCTGACTACCCACCGCCCGTCCTGGCTCCAGACCACGGAGCACACGCCCTCGCCCCGCATGATCCGGTGAGACGTCATCTCCTGCGTGCACGACCGCTTCTCCAGGCTCCAGAACCGCAGCGATGCGTCGTGGCCCGCGCTGACCAGCTCCCGTCCGTCGGGGCTCAGCGACAGACTGGAAATCGCCGCCGGGTGCGCCAGCATGTTGTACGTGCATTGACCTGTTCGTCAGTACGTTGGTACGCGATCGAAAATCAGACCGACAAAGACAACTTACCACTGTTGGCGTCAAAGAAGCGGATGAACCGGTCCTCATGGCCCGAGATGATCACGCCCTCGGCCATGCCGCGTCCGCCGCCTGTAGGTCCACCGCCGCCACTTGCCCCAATGTCCTCCTCGCCCAGCGGGGCCGGCTCGAGCCCAACTGTCGTCGCGACCACTGCGTTGACGCTCGTCGACATCGTGCCGTCGTACGTCTCCTGGCTGGCCATCGATCCGATCTCCTCGCCGGTGCGCGTGTCGTACACCACAATGGTTGCGTCCGCATAGCTCACCACAAACGCCTCGCCGCTGCCGTTGAGCGCCGCGATGCACGTCGGGCTCGCTTTCGCGCCGGGAGACCGCGTGATCGTGTGGACCAGCGTGTGGTGGAACGGGCTGCTGCTCGCCGTCGTCGGCTGCGGGCTGCTCGGAAACCCGGATCCCGAGCTCATCGAGTTGCCGCGCACCCGCCCTGCTCCCGGTCCCGCAGCTCGCCGTGCCGGCGCTGGTGTTAGCTGAGGCGAGGTGAGCTGTGGCGGCGCACTCACCGCCCACACCCTCACTGTTCCGTCTGCCGCCCCCGACACCAGCAGGATCCGCTCCGGCGTGCCGTACGGCGTAGACGGGCCAAAGATCGTGCCCACTGTCGCTGGCAGCACGCACAACGCCCACACCGCGTCCGTGTGTCCGTCCAGCGTTGCCTTTGGGTCCACCCTGCCACGCTCCCACACGCGGATAAAGTTGTCTTGGCCTCCAGAGAAGATCCACCCATCGCCCTGGGCCCGGCCGCCCGTCGAGAAATTAGGCGCCGGCGACCATGACGCCAGGCACAGTACCGCACCATGGTGTCCGCGGTGGGTAAAGTCTGCCGGCACGTCGAGGTCCGACGCTGCGCTCGCATTTGCGTTTGCGTTCGTGCCCGTGTACGCTGCCGTCCGCGGAATGTGAAAGCGCTTGATCAGGCCGTCATCGCCCGCCGAGCAGATCTCCGGCTCACCAGGGCTGCCGCCACCCGAGAAGATTACTGTCCGGACTGTGTCGAGGTGTCCGCGGAGGCCGAAGCGAAGCTTGAAGCTACCACTCTCTGCCTTGTGCGACAGTGCATTGAGCGACAGCTCCTGGTCCGAGTTCCTCCGCCGTGACATGCTTCCCTTGCGCCTGTGCGAGCCACTGGGTGGCCGGCCGGGAGACTTGGGCGGCGCGTTGTCGGCGGCCGCGGGAAACAAGTCCGTGTCCGGCCGCGTGGTAGCCGGCTGTGCAGCAGTGGAGTCGGGGAATGACGAGGGTTCTTCGTTAAAGTCCCATGCATCCGGATCCGACGGCGCCGCAGGTGCCTCTCGCGCCGCTTCGTTTCCCGTAACTGGGGTACTCGTGTAGTTCGATTCGGCGAACTCGGTTCTGTGCAGCGCCGGCTCGCTGGCACGCAGCGCTGGCTGCTGTGCCGGCTCGGGCTGCCAGTCCACGGGCGGTGCTGTCGCATAGAGAGGCTGATTCGGCTCGGCATTCGAGCGAACCATGGGCGTCGGCTGCAGCTCGCCGTTCTTGGGCGGTGCGTAGCCAGCAGTGGAAGCAGCATTGTTGGGGATCTGGGAGGCGGCGTGGTTGGCTGTGGCTTGGGCCGGCCTCGTCTGTTGCCGTATCTGCTGGTACTCTTGCTGCAGCTGTGGTGGGTACTCCTCCATGTCCTCCATAAGCGGGAGCGGGGGAGACTCGCGAGGCGGCAGCGGGTTGGCCGGTGTGATCATCAGGTAGGCAAACTCGGACTGACACCGGTCGAGGAAATTCTTGAGGTCGGTCCGCCGGTTCTCATCATCGGAGGCGTGACCAAAGGGAACGCCTTCAGCAGGCGGCTCCAAGTCTTTGTCACCTGCAAGACCGTATTAGCCATGTCCCGCGACTGCATGTATCGCGTACAAGAGATCGGCCAACAGCTAGACCAAAGCCCGCATTCGCCGACGCTTCTCTTACCAGTTTTGTCCAGCCCCTTCCAGCCCGGCTGCTCTGCGCCGCCAGCCGCTTCTGCCGGCGCCGTGCCCTTGAGCTGAGCAGCCTGCGCCTTGACCTTTTGCTGCAGAATTGCGACGTACTTGCTCAGCGCTTTCTGGGTGGCATCGCCGCGCCGTACCGACCCTTCGAGCGCGGCTATGCGCCCCTTCATCTCCTGCCGCTCAATCTCCCACGAGTTGCGGTCGCGCTCATGGCGATGCCATTCTGTTTGCAAGAAGCGCATGACGCCTAGTGTCGTTAGCCATGAACCGTGAACGGTCCGCGAGCGGGCAGCTTCATTGCATCGGTGCTGTCGTTTCGTCTATCCGCTCATGCGCAGGAGTGAGAGCAGGCTCAAACGTACCTTGCAGGGTATACTCAGTCGCGTGCGGCTGGCCGCCATTACCAGGCATTCCGCTCTGCATATCGCCGCTGCCCATGCCGCCGCCCATGCCGCTGCCGCCGCCGCCGTTCGACCCCATGCTGCTTTGCCCGCCCCAGCTCATGCGCGCGATGGGTTGGGGGGACGAGGCGCAGAGGCGAAATGTCGACCTTCCGCGGTCGTGTCTTCGTGGTGCGTCGAGGCTGTCGAAGCTGGCTGGACCAGGCGAAGTGGTCGCAGCAGCTACTCCGTGTTGGACGCTCGGTGCTCAGCGCGATACCGCCGAGGATGGACGGTCGATGGCAGATGCCTGCGGAGGAGCCGATGCAGATCGCGGCCGATGCCAGCAGCCGCAATGTAGCGCGGTCGTGCGTACGCGAGTTGTCCGAAAAGCGGCGCGAACAATGACGAAAATAAAAGCCCAATGGACGAGTCTGAGTAATCGGGCGCGAGTGCACGAGCCTTTGCTGCTACGTAGGGAACGTTTCGGGTTCGGGCTCGTTTCAATGCCGACGTCGATGCCGATGAGACGCGCGAGATGTGCGAGGCAGCTCTGCGGTCGTTGGTGGCGAAGCGGGCGATGTGGCCCCGAAGTGGCAGATGAAGCTTTTGCTACAGATTACATGGAGTGCGGCTGCCGCGTCTAGAGGTCTGGCCAATCACCGGCGGCTCAGCGGGTTAAGGCCCCAAGGCATCAACTATTTGCGCTAGCTTTCTTCTTCAGGGGCTCCTGCCTTCTGAAAGTTCCGAAATTGTGTACTTGCGCCTGGTAAGACAGACACGTGACTTGTCTTAACCGGCAGAGTCTATAATGGTATCGTTTCTCGTACAGATGCCCAGATTAAAACTCCAGCTCTTCCACCTCCATGCCGCACTCAATACAGCGCTTCACTGACATGCCGTCCTCGTTCTCGACTGCGCGCCCCCATTCGTGCACGTGACGGCCGCCGCTGCCGACGGCGTCGCCAAAGGTCGTGGCCTTGCCCTCGCCGTCGGCTCCTGCGTTGCCGCCGCCCGCATTGCGCCGGTACGCCTCGGTGCGTGTCTTCTTCTTCAGCTGCAGAAGCTTGTCCTTGAACTTGGCCTCTTTGCGGCGCTTCTTGTCGGTCTCGCGGCGCTCGAACTCGGCATCGAGTGCCTCCGCGGAGCCCCATTTCTGGCTGATGGCATACTCCTCGACCTGGAAGCGCAGGAAGAGCATCATGTCGTGCCAGTGTGACTTGTGTGGGTTTGGCTTGGAGAGATGGGGGAGCAGATCGGCGTCCTTGAGCTCAGCTGGGTCTGTTAGTCGTAGGCCGGCAAAAGAAAGAGGCAGCACACGAGGAGTTGCTTACGTTCTGTGAGAAGATAGTCCTCCTTGCACTCTGTCTTCGTGAGCAGACTGTATTTTTCGGGATACTGCTCCTTGCACGCGTTGCACACGCTGCAATGCAGCACCTCGTCCCACACCCAGTCGATCTCGAGACTGCCGCACTCGCGGCACTTTTTCTGGTCCTTCTTTTCCGCCAGCACGCTGAGCCCGGGCTCGAAGGGGCCTTGCTTGAGCCGTTTGAGGTTGCGGATAGTCTGCAGGCGCTCCCACTCCGCGACGGTCATGTGCTGCGGCCGCTGTTCCCGATCGCCGTTGCTGGCTGAGAGCGCCTTGTTCCACGAGTCGTCCTCGGCTGACAGGAAGCCGCCTTTGGTGTCCGTCATGGCACTGAAGTTGTAGTCGACGAACTTGGCAAAGTTGCGCGCCGGCCGTATCGCCACGTCCTGGTTGCTGCTGCCGTCGCGCACAGTCGACGGCATGTCGGCGACACCCATTACTCCGTGTGGTCGCTTCTTGGGTGTAGTGGCACCGTCACCGCCGACGACGTGGACATCGCCAGTTGCGAGAAAGTCCCTTGTTGGCTGTCGCGAAAAGCGTGGCGGCGCTGCGGCATCGCGCTGTTCGCGCAGGGCTTTTGAGCGCAAGCGATTCTCTTCCTGTCGTACGACGTACACCGTGTGAGCAGAGCGTGGACGGCAAGGACATCGCTCATAGGAACGCAGCGCGCAATCGTGAACTGCCAGCTTACCATTTGCCTGGCCGAGTCGGACGACGCGGACACGGCCGCCGCGCTCGACCTTGCCGGTGGTCGCGCCGATGACGCTGCAGGCTGATCCATCACGCCGAGCTATGCGTCCGGCACCGGTGGTGAATTGTGACAGAGTGGTGTACACGAACGTGACGGATGCGTCGTATCATCTACTACGTCGTAAATGTTTCGCCGCCGTCTTAGCAAACCTGACTAATCGTCGGCGTCAGGCAGCAGAGGCTGTGTGGGGTATGTTTTATTTCTAATAAAGAATACATCCAACTCGAAGCGCAAGATAGGTGACAGTAGCCAAGACGCGAACAATCGTACAAAGGCTATTCGCCACATTATCGGAGCCCGGTGGAGGAAAGCAGTAATACATCCGAGAGGCCGAACAGACGGCGTCCCAGCATAAGCCCGATCAGCCAGACCTTCTCTTTCCTGTGCACAGCACGGCAAGTTCCGCCGCACCTCTACTCCTCCTTGGCACCGCCACGACCGGACCGCTCGGCGGCCTCGACGGCCTTCTTGTCGCTCTGCACGCCGCCGCCATGGAGGCTGGACATCAAGCCGCCAGCAGCCTTGAAGGGACGCTTCAGGTCGCCCGAAGCAGGCTTGCCGAAGACGTAGATCTTGGTGAGGTTGGCCTCAAAGGCGGTCTTGAGCGGGATAATCGACTGGATCAGGAGCGGGTTGGTGTACTGCATGTAAACGTGCATAAAGCCCATCATGGCCACGCCCATCATCTGGCCACGCATAAGGGTCTTGAGCTGCGCAGTGTCGTATGCGTGGACGGTTGTTGTCACGAGCTTCTCGCCCTCCGTGGAGCCCATCGGTGCCGGCTCAACATACTTGAGCGTTGTGAGGTCTGTGGAGTCAGTAATGCCAAGAGGGTCGAAGAGGACTCGGCGCATCTCGAGGCTGGCCGGTGAGACAGGACCGAATCCTAGTCCTAGTTATGAGAGACGGAAATCATCGCGCACCTTTCTTCTTGTTGATCAGAGCCTGGATGTACAAGTACAGGCCCAGAATGATCAAGTTGCTGGCGACGTAGGTTAGGCGCACATAGTTGAGCACGTCGGGGTCTTCGAAGGGAATGCGCTTCGACACCTGCATCATGCCCAGGATGATGACCAGGTTGGTGCTACAGTCGACGGTTAGCGACGAACGAACTGCATGGCCAACGTGCCGGCAGCACTCACATTTGGGGGCTGAGACCGGCCATGGCTGCGACGACAGAGAGCGACGACGGTAGGATAGGGCAGGGGGTGGTGTTGCTCGACGAGGAGAGAGAAGAAAAATGGCGAAATTGCTGGTGTATTGTAGAGAATGTATACTGACCCCCCCGATATTCCTCGTTATGCTGCACGATCGAGCTCCGGGGCCGGCTGTATATTGTTCCGGCGCTTTAGGGCCGCTGCGCTGATAGCGGGCGGAAAAGGACACGTCCGACGTTCCAGCACGTTCCAGCGATTTGCAAACGCGGCGGCCGCCGTCGCAATTGCTCCCGCAGGCCCACCCGGAGCCACGCGACAGCCGTGCCAGCGAGTTCCTTCCTCATCCAGCGAGCTGTTGCAAATAGTGGATAAGCCCATGTCCACACAATATCCGCCTCACTTTAACCTAATCGGGAGATGCCAATGCGACGGGGGATCAGGCAGTATACATGTACTCGTACCTATTGCCATATGCGTATACAAGCGGGTAGCTGCTAGTATGTGCACAAGTACTCCGTATGGGATCTTAAAAAAGTAGCGTATGTTTCCGCTTTGTAGCTGACGACTCGTGCAGCCTCTTGCATGGCTTCTGGCTCTAAATTGTCGAGTAGCTTGCTTCCCTTGATTGTAGTTACCATCAACCATCCTCTCATGGTGTTCTCGCAAAGTTGCAGCGCTGCTTGAAAGACTGAATTTTCACTTTACACCATGGCTGCCCTCGTCGCCGCCGAGCTGGCATCTTGTTGCGCAAGCCTACTCGCCACCAGGACCTAGAGTTGACTTACTTTCCCCGGTTGTCAGTAAAAGACACCCTTTTTATTGAATATTTCTAGCTCCAACAAAAACCGCGTAGATATTTTCACACCTAACGCTACATCCTATGCTATCAAATTTGCGATACGCAGACCTTTCGCATCTAGCGTTATTGAATCTAACAACCACACAAAAGATGAGCTTACCTCAATCAACGCTATGATATTATTATTATAGAATAAGTATATATTTGCTAGCGATGTCGTGTAATTGGGAAGGTCAAACTACTTCTGGCTAGTTTGTCCAAATCTTTAGGCAGTAAGAACAGATCGTTCGTTACAAGTAGCGGGGTTTGTGTGTGGGGTTTGGTCGTGAGACCTGCGAGTTGTGATGTATGGAGCACTCGAATCAGCCATTAACAGAAATCAAACACTTGTTCATATGCCTTTTTACGAACGCCAACTGACGGGGTATTTGCGCAGAGCTCATCTATATATGATATGTCCCTCCACAATTTACTGTTCT
This sequence comes from Grosmannia penicillata, assembly GCA_002778075.1. Lineage (NCBI taxonomy): Eukaryota > Fungi > Ascomycota > Sordariomycetes > Ophiostomatales > Ophiostomataceae > Grosmannia > Grosmannia penicillata. Next base: position 163,460 of record PCDK01000018.1, on the reverse strand, counting down.
CTCTTACTAAACGCTTGTAAGGCGGAGAAAAAAATGGAGGTGCAAGATATAACCCGTCTCTGTGAAAAGTGCGAAGAGCTCTTCTCGACTCGGCGGAGCTTGCAGCGGTTTGCTGACGCCTCGGAAGGTCTGAAAGGGGTGTACTATGGGCGGCTCTCCGAGCTTATGAGCAACAATTACTGTGCATTCTGCTCCTTGATTGTCCGGAACCTGGACGTTCAGCTGTCGACTGAATGTTTTACAAAAGGAGATTCTATTGCCGACTACGAGGAGACTGGCGAGGTCTGGCTTGACATGGAGTATTTTTTGCCTGTGGACGACGAGCTTGAGTTTCCTGTTCCCTGGGATACGCCGATAAATGGAATCGGTGCCAACCTCTATTTCAGCAATACCCACGGAGACGAGCCCACAATGACATCAGCCTCTTTGACTTTCTATCGAATCCCCTGTGCGTCTTACACATTGTTACTTTTCTATAGGCGTGCGTTTGTGTCTGCTGACCTTGGCTTGTTCCAGATCTAGGTGATTCCCCCAACGCACACTGTGAGTACGAACAGCTTGGGGTCTCCGCACTATTGTTGTACGGATTCTGACAACTTTATAAAGCAACACTGAGTCATTTAAAACAATTAGAAGGATTTTGTCCCGCCATCGAATTTTGGAAAGAGAAGGAGTTCACGCAGCCTATCATGGATATGGTGGCTGAGTGTCGGAGCCATCATCAGTGTCGTGGCAAGGACGTACCTCATCTGCCGACTGCCGTTCTCGATGTGCGCACGTGCACTGAAGACGGTATTGTTCGCCTTTACATAGCAGCTCCTGGTGAGCGAGGTGACTATGTGGCATTGAGCTACTGCTGGGGCGGTCCTCAAAGTATTGTGACGACCGCAGAGAACCGCACTACTCATCAGCAACAGGGTATATTGCTGAACGATCTTCCACGTTCTATTGCTGACGCTGTCCGTATCACTGCACAGCTTGGAATTCCGTATCTCTGGGTGGACGCCCTATGCATCGCGCAGGATGATAGCGCCGAAAAGGCCCGCGAGACCGAGAAAATGGGCGACATTTACGCCTTGGCGACTCTCGTGGTTTTTGCATCAGGGCTCGCACGAGCCGCCAACGACGGATTCCTGCACTACCTGGATGAAATCGCTATTGTTCCCGTCCTGGCCGGGTCGATGTCAGGCAGCAAGGAAATGTCGTCACCTGTACAACTTGCAATTAGCCACCCAGCCGGCAACATGCCGCCTCTTCACAGCCGTGGCTGGACATTTCAGGAACGGCACCTCTCGTCACGTCGCCTGGAGTTTCGTGGAGCTGTTGGCATATCGTTTTCCTGTATGGCGATGACCAACCGGTTTGTGTGGGATTCGTGGCTGCCAGACAAGGACAGCACAAGCGAGCTATTCTACGACAACGATCAGACGGTCGGACGTGGACGGCCTGGCGTATCCACATGGTACGAGCTTGTCACGGACTACTCCTTCCGGCAACTGTCGTTTGGGGATGATCGACTGCCCGCGATTGCTGGTCTTGCCAAGCGACAGAAAGATTTGACAGTTTTATCCGACGAGATGGAAAATGAATTATACCTTGCCGGCCTCTGGAAGAGCCAGATCATAGAAGACTTGTTGTGGCTGGTTACCATCTCTGAGGAGAACAAGCTTTCTTTAGATGACTACCGCAAACCAGGCTGGTCGTGGATCTCTGTACTCGACCACGGACGCGGGCAAATCATCTGCAGCGTGAGCATGCAATTAAAGCACCAACAGGTTGTGGATCACGAGGCCTGCCTGGTCGGGCATACTATGTGCCTTTCTCACCCGGACGCGTCCTATGGCCATGTTCTCAGCGGTACCCTTGTGCTTCGTTCCAAGTTAGCACCTGCCACGGCAGTCTTCTGGACCTCGCCCAGAGCCTTAGTTAGTTTTGTGTGCTCTTACCAGTTGGCAGACGAAGTGAAGGACAGCCAAGTGCAGCTATTGTGGCTTCAATGTGGTCAAATGTACAACGTCATCAATGAGCGACAGCAGTTTTACGACAGGGGCTTATTGGTACTCCGTGAAGATGGGCACGAGTCTTGGAAACGGCTAGGATCTTTCATCAACTGGGCAGACGAGCCAGACGATCTGCTGTATGATTGGGATGCCATGTCGCTTCAAAATATTTGTCTGATATGACGGCTGTGTATAGCTGAGTAGCAAGTGGCTTCGATACTCAAGGCAGAAAGATTCAGATTATCTAACTGCGGAAAGCATAATGCTTCAAATTTGGAGAGACCGGCTGCTTTTAAGTCAACAGCTTCCCAATGCCCGCCTTACAAAGCGTAGCACTTCTATGTCGCCCCCCTGGCAAAACTCTGGTATCCAGGTCTAATGAGCAAAGCGGAAGTCTAAGCGACGGCTCCCCTGGATTTTGGTATCCCGAACGTAGGCAATCTGTTCTTCTTTTGAGAGGGCATTCCACTGCTTCTCGCGCTGCTTGTTACGGACGATGTAGTACAGCTTTGTCAATAGAAAGAAGACAATGGCCAACAGATTGATGGCAATGAGATCAGTATTGCCGCGGCGATAAAGGGGAGCGTCATCTGACCGATACATGTAGGCGGCAATGATGTTTCCAGTTTGGACGGATATCTAGAGAGTTAGCTTCTGGGCAGAAAGTGTAGGTGACAAATTATGAAGGGCCATGATGCATACATTGTATAAAGCGGCCGAGACAGATCGGGCACCGACGTTGTTCGCATTTCGAGACGTCCACCCAACGAGAATGGCATCTAGTCTGGTTAGCCAGGAGCGGGTTTATTGACGGGAACACTTATTCTTCGGGGATACACGCACGGCAGTATGGGTACGACAGCAACACCACAACTAGGGCATAGGTGCCCCATGCGTCGGTCATCATGCCGGGCCAAAAGCGGAGTGCAATCACGCATGGAAGCGTCCATACGCTCTGTATCATAGCGACGAGCGTCTTCTCCTGGAAGAAGTCGGACAGCCTAGTCAGAAGAATGAGGTTCATAATGTGGAAGACATTCTACAAGGTTAGCTTTCGGCATAGTGTATCTGAGCGGTTTTCATCAAGGCGCAGCAATACGTACGGCCGGAATTGTGAGCAGGGTCACTTTGAACGTGCTGAAGCCAAGATTCTTCAAGATGAGAGACTGATAGGTGCTAGGTGGCGTCTGCGGAATGTAGGCGAGGAGGCCGATCAGGTAGAGCGGCCACAAATCGTAGTCCTTGAGGGCCTCCCAGAGACGGGCTGGCGTGATGGCTTGGCGGTTGTGCATGTCGCCTTTCGACGGGTCATCGCGAAGGACGCGGTTGACGACGATGGACACCTCGCGGTCTGTGAACCAGCCGTTGGGGCGGTACCATTGCTTTGTTTGGACGGCGGAGGCGGGCATCATAAAGAAGGAGGCAAGGCCGACAGTGAGGGTGATGAGGCCTTCGATGAGGAAGAGGTAGCGCCAGCCCTCCCATCCGTTGGTGCCACGCAGGTGGAAGATGGCAAAGGCAAGAAGCGAAGTGATGATGGTAGTCGCCGAAAGAGCCGTCCAGAAGTAGCTGAGGCGCAGGGGCAGCTCGCGGCTGGTGTAAAAGTAGGACAGCCACAAAACGACGTCGGGGATGAAGCCGCCTTCGAGGAGACCGAGCAGGCAGCGGGTGGCCAGAAAGCTACCGCGGCCTTTGAGAGCACATTGAGAGATGGCGACGACGGACCAGAGAACGATTTGCATGGGGATCCAGCGATCGGGACCGATCTTCTTGGAGACGAGCTGGGAGGGCAGCTCGGCGATGAGAAAGGAACACAAAAAGACGGTATTGCCGTTGTTGTAGTCTGGTGTGTTAGTCAGTGCATCCTGGCAGCGACCTAAGTGAACAGCACGCGCAAGACTTACCGTCTGTCGTCATGCCCAGATCCTTGAGGAAATTATCCGAAGTGGCCTGGACGAGGTTGCCGCGGTCGACCTGCAGGCCGAAGAACATGACACACTATTGAGTTAGCGATTGCCGTCTTGACTTGGCTTTCGCCCATTGATATTTCTGTTTCGTGAAAACAACGTAAAACAGCTGGAGAACGTACCGCCCACAAGCACACGCGCCAGTCGAGCTTTCGTACAAGGCGGCGCTCCTCCTCGGGAGTCCAGGTGAAAGTTGGGTCGAAGACGTGGCGGCACTCATAGCTGCTCTTCTCGTAGACTTGCCTCCAATGCTCTGCAGTGTCTGGGTCAGCAAAGGGATTCCCTGGCAGGGTACCGCCAGAGTCGCCATCGTCTCCGTGTGATGTATGACTGCCGAAGCCGTCGGATGCCTCCTTGGAGTTGAAAGAAGGAACGGGTGCGTCGGCGGAAGTGGCGGATTGGGCCGTGACGGCGCCAATGTCCTTTTCGTTATAGGACATGGCGTGCTATCGCTAGGGTCTGGTCTTGGGTATGCGTGTCTCTAGGATTCACTCGAGGCTTTTGTATACCCTGTATACTGCCGTGTAGACAAACAAGGATGCCAGTGGCGGCACGCAAAGAACTCCCAAGTTTTTAAAGTTGACGCTGCATCAAAACTCAGAAAGACTGCAAGAACTCTGCAGGATACTCGACAATGCAAGGCACGGATCTGCACGAAACGGGCTAAAGACTCTACCTAGCAGCGGGCGTAGCAACCTCATATACGGGTCGGCCATGTCCCGTCCGAGCCGTAACGGATGCGCGGCATGCATGCTGGGTCAAGCGTAGCCGCAATGACAGCATGCCGGCTATGAAGTACGTGATAGAGAAGCTGCGGAAATAGGGAAGAAACGCCGCGTACAGATCCACTATGAAAAAGCAGGCCGACTAATGCGACGTGCGTACCCTGCTCTGTCGCGTTAATTCGGGACTTGCGTGCAGGGTCTGATCGCGAGATGGCGAAGCAGGGAAACAGGAGAAACAAAAGACGGCAATCGCTCGACCCACGGTCCCAGACGTCGGGCTCAACGTTGCAGGCGGCCATATGGCATCTACTTTGTAACTACTCGTATTCGATTGGCGGATGCTCTGGCGGTATTTCACTCCATGACAAATGAACAACAGGTTACAAGAAAACAAACCAACATCGGCAACGAGACTTGGCTCCTGACTATTATGATAAGCTTTGCCTGCCAAGTGCCCAGCATCGCCACAGACGTAGCCAAAGCTTGGGTTTCGTGGCAACCTCGCCAAGACGGACTTCAGCGTCTCCACGGTGGACCAGGACACCCAAGATATAACGTAAGGCATGGTGGTGAGCAATCGGACGCGCACAATCCTGTGTGTTTGCAGTTTCCGACTAACTTAGCATTGTGCCGTCGTTGAACTGGCGTGGTTTTTACTCACGTCTCTGCTGGTCCCAGACTTGTGCCGTGAAGGTTCTTTTACATATCAGTTTGCTGGGAACCAGGCACATGTCGTACGGAGTAGACACTACTTCGCCTGACATGCCGATATGGTGATCTCGGATGTACTAGAACTTGTTGGGAACCAACGGTTGCGCGTATCGTGTTTCGTCGCTGCTGCAACACACCACCGGAGACGAGGAGACAAGAAAATAACGCTACGATGGTGGTAGCAGGCAAGACGAAAAAGTGCGCGCAGCAGCTGGAGCAATCGCGGTGCCATATGGCGACATAGATGTCGTCAGTGGTGCCGTAAAAATCGCAACGTTGAGTGGGTCGCAAGTGATTGGCCATACGATAGACTGGCCCACAGCGCCCCAAATCGAGGGTGGCAGCCATGTAACGCACCTTGTTACTCTGCAATAGGCGTGATCTCAAGCGTCGGCGAGTTTGACTGGATTCGCGCCTGCTGGATACCATAGCAGCGGAGCGAGCGAGAGACGACTACTCGTACTCCGTAGCTGTGGCGCTAACTAAACGACCCAGAAAGAGCAGACGTGACTGCTGATAAGCTCGCACGCAAGCAGAGAGCATACTCGTAGAGAATGGCCTAGTACAATTGGATGCCCTTTCCGCTCGACTTGGCGACTGCACAACTTGACGGCTTGGCGATAGTGCTGACTTTGACAGCGACCTGGCACTTGGCTGGCCGCGGGCTGCACGGATCGACCGCAAGTGCTATTTTGCGTTTCAACTGACTTTCCGGTTGCACTAAACGGTTTGTGTCCAGAGTTGTCCCTGTTCCTCTTCCGTCGCCAGGTCTGGCCACAGGACGTCCTTCGGCAGGGTTTACGGAGTATTACAAACCTGCATGCTATCCCTGTCGCAGCCCCCGCAAAAGGCTCCCGTCCGCCTCCAGCCTCGTGTCGCTCCATTCGCGTCTCGCGACCTATGAGGTTGGATTCTTTGTGTAAGATACTCCGTACTCTGTATTTTTTTGGAAGGCTGTGCCATAGCCTCGCCGAGCCTTCCATTCTTGGAAGGGGTCCGCCAGCCAGCCTAGGTCCACAGACCCTCCCGTTCCCGCGGCCCCACTGCTTGCCGCCAGTTAGTGCCGTGGTCGTTCGCTCCTTCCGTCGCACTGCCGTGCATTCCTGGTATGCATGCCTGCCTTCTACATACTGCAGCACCCATCGTGAACCATTCGTACCTTCCGCGCAATGAGCTTCGAGCTTTGCGCTTTGCCCTTTGGGCTTTGCATGATGTTGGGCACCGGTGGTGCCTGCCGCCAGCCGCCCTACCGTGACTGCCGTACGGAGTAGCTCTCGTGGGACAAGCAACAGTCAGCAGCGGATCGGACTTAGTCCGGCTGCCGCCCTGTCTTTGTCATGTGTGAGCCTTCTCTGACCTGCACAAACGAAGACAGCATCCAGCATCGACGCTCTCATCCATCAGAGTGCCCGCTCGTCTCAGTCCGAGTCTCCAACCGAGTCTCCATCCGCGTCTGTGCTTGCGCACCGAGACGCCACGCCCGCATCGACCTCCCTGCGTACCATGGACCCCGACGAGCACGGCTGGACCGCAGTCAACGCCGGAAATAACCATGAAGATAGTCCGCCGATCTATGTTCTGACCGACGATCCAACGGACGAGCTGGCCGATGAGCTGGCCGCTCGCGGCGGCGTGAGCGGCGGCGTGAGCGGCAGCGTGCGATGCGGCGACGACACGCCCGAAGACGTGCGCGATGTGCCGTGTCATGCCAACAGGCAGGCCTCTAGACAGCCATTTACATATGCATCGACAGGCGGCGCGCCGGCGAGCCTCGCCAACGTGGACGCGTGGATCGAGATGCTACGAAAGGGCGAGAGGCTCAAGGAGGAGGACGTGCTGCGATTGTGCGAACAGGTGTGTCCTGGAGCAGAAGGCTTCGAGCTGGGTGCGGAGGGCAGAGACAGAACATTGCTGACTGCCAGGCCCGCGACGTGTTCCTGCGCGAATCCAATGTGCAGATGGTGGTACGTGCCAGCTATTCCTTATCCTACTTGAAAACAGAAAAGCCAGGCCTGAATCGAGGGCAAGCTGGCTGTCTGCTGTATGACAGTCCCGCTGACGACCCAGAACACGCCGGTCACCATCTGTGGCGATATTCACGGCCAGCTTCACGACCTTGCCGAGCTCTTTCGCATCGCCGGTCCCTGTCCGGACACCAACTTCCTTTTCATGGGCGACTACGTTGACCGCGGCTACCACAGCGTGGAGACTGTCTGTCTCCTTGTTTCTCTCAAGCTCCGCTTCCCCAGGCGCATCACTGTGCTGCGCGGCAACCACGAGTCGCGGCAGATCACCCAGGTCTACGGATTCTATGACGAGTGCCTGCGAAAATACGGTAGCGCCCGTATTTGGACTATGCTCACGGACCTGTTTGACTACCTGCCCGTGACTGCCCTCGTTGACGGTCGCATCTTTTGTCTGCACGGGGGTCTTTCGCCTAACATCGATACTCTGAATGAGGTGCGCCAACTCGACCGCTTCCAGGAGATGCCTCATGAGGGCCCTCTCTGCGACCTGCTTTGGTCCGACCCCGACGACCGTATAGGCTGGGGGGTGTCTGCCCGTGGCGCTGGCTACACCTTTGGCGCCGACGTATCTGCTAGATTTAACCACACAAACCAGCTTGCCTTCATTGCGCGTGCTCACCAGATGGTTATGATGGGCTACGAGTGGAGTCACGAGCAGAACGTGATCACTGTCTTCTCCGGTGAGAATGCAATTTGTTGTCCCTGGTTCTCAAGATGCCTGCACGGCTGCTGACGCTGCTTCAGCTCCCAATTATTGCTACCGCTGTGGCAACCAGGCCGCCATCATGGAAGTCGATGAACACCTCAACACCTCCCTGTATGTGCTGCATGTCCTGCAACCTCGCGAGCTCTTGGCTAACTCTGCGTGCAGCCTTCAGTTTGATGCTTCGCCCCGGGTGGGTGAGCCTGCGCATACAAAGCGTAAGTACCTTTGAGATCCGAGAGCGTGCAATAGATGTACTGATATCTTTCCTTAGGAACACCAGATTACTTCCTGTAGAGCTGCTTGGCACTTCAGAGGGCCCGTACTTCGGAAGCAGAGACAGAACCATTATTAAAGTTGCATGCTCATCCGGATGCAGTATAACGATACGATGTATGCTAAGGGGAAAGGAAAAGACAGAATGGGATATAAAAGGGCAAGAACAAAACAGATACCCAACAACGTGAGTCTTGTGCAATGCCATGTAAGTGCCATGTAAGTGCCATGTAAGTGCCAAGTGCTATGCACAGTGCTATATACATATACAGTGCACAAACACGCAAAGGTTCTATGACGTGAACGCAGCTGCTTTCTGCGCGTATTATCATCGAAGACTTTGCCAATATCGTGAGATTTTGGTGGGCATGCCATCGGGTCAAACCAACTCCGCTTGGAAGTTTATTTCACTGGTGTCTTAACTTGATCCAAGAGGATCTGATGATAAGAAACAAAAAGGAAGACACAACAGCCAGATAGATGCACGCATTCCGTGAGCGGTGAAGTTCGCCTACCCCTGTGTCTCTTGTCCTGCAGAAGCAGATCTCACAGGAAGGACTTAAAACATTGCCCCTTAAATGTGTCTCGCGACTCACAAGACATAGTAGCTCTCAATCGGCCATCTGGTTGTGCCCAGTGCCCAGGTAGCCATCATGGTGATGCTGACTAAGCAGCGACAACTTCGGACCTGCTCCGTGACAACGGGACCAACAGAACGGAGTACGTTCCGACGGCTATGCCAATCCGCAGTCATTTCAGTCATAGATTCTGCGAAGATACGAGGAAAGCATATCCGCCGGGAATTAGAATGGCCGCCGCTCATTGGCTGCCTGCAGCACACCTGCGGTCAACTCTGGCGCCAACTCCGAGCACCGGCGCCATCGAAGTATCGGTGGCGCTCCCCGACTCGTTGACAACCACGGCCTCTGGTCGTCATAGCACTCGACACAGCAGCACCGAGTATGCGTGACGTGGCCGCCACCGGCATCCCGACCGGCACCCCGGCATCAGTTTCCGCACCGGCGCCGGCACCCGCATCACCACCCCAAGACCAGACGGATGACCTGCCGGAGGAGCCTTACAGCATCTTCGACCACCGACAGCGCATTGCCATTGTATTTCTCGTCTCGGTTGCTGCTACCTGTAAGTAGTCCGCGCCCGTCTTTTCGTCTTTCGTCTCTGTCCGTCGAAGCTCCGGCTTACCTGCCCAGTCTCCGGCATCTGCTCCAACATCTACTTCCCGGCGCTGCCCACCATCGCCAGAGACATGAACGTCTCCATCACGCAGGTCAACCTGACCGTCACGTCGTACCTCGTCCTCCAAGGCCTGGCCCCGAGTCTCTGGGGCCCCGTGTCGGACGCCAAGGGCCGTCGTGTTGCCTATGCGTGCACCTTTACCGTGCTCATCGCCGCCTGCATCGGTCTTGCACTGGCACCCAACTACGCTGCCCTGCTGGTCCTGCGCATGCTGCAGAGCACCGGAAGTGCGAGCACGATTGCCATCGGCGCCGGCGTCATCGGCGACATTACTACGCGCGCCGACCGCGGTGGCATCATGGGCGTTTTCCAGGCCGGTCTGCTGGCGCCCGTTGCCTGCGGGCCCGTGATCGGTGGCGCTCTCGCGGGTGCCCTTGGCTGGCGCGCCATCTTCTGGTTTCTTGTTGCTTATGGCGGCGTGTTCTGGGTTGTACTCATGCTAGCCTTGCCGGAAACTCTCCGCGCCACGGTGGGAAACGGCGCCCGGGTTGCAGACAGCCGCGTTGCCCGCTACCCGCTCTACTTTTACCAGAAGACGACACGCACGCCCTTTTCCCGCGGCCGGGATGCTGTTTGTCTGTCTGTTTCTGTGCCGGTCAAGCGTCCCAAGGTCGACATCACGGCCCCCTTGCGCATCCTCCTCAGCAAGCAGGCAGCACTGCTCATCCTCTTCGTCGCCGTCTACTACGCCGTGTGGCAGATGACCATGACCTCCATGTCGACGCTCTTCGACGAGCGTTACGGCCTGTCCACGACACACATCGGGCTGACCTTTCTTGGCAACGGTGCTGGCGCGATCGTTGGCACCTTTTGCTCTGGCATGATGATGAATTACGACTACGCCCGCGTCAAGGCTCGCTTCCCCGATCTCCGCGGCTCCGACTTTCCCCTCGAGACGGCCCGCCTCCGGCTCGTTCCCGGCATGGCGCTCCTGCAGTGTGCCGCTGTTCTTCTCTTCGGCTGGACCGTCCACTACGCGTCCCACGTGCCCATCGCCATTCCCATCATCGCCACTTTTGTCATCGGCTGGACGGTCACATCCAACATTGCCATCACGAACACGTACCTTATCGACCTCTTCCACGAGAGCAGTGCAGCCGCCTCCGCCAGCCTCAACCTCGCTCGCTGTCTCTGTGCTGCCGGTGGCTCTAGCTTTATTATTCCGCTTATTCGAAGGATCAATGTCGGTCCTGCTCTTTCCATATGCGCGGGTGTCGAGGCCCTGGCTCTCGTCGGCCTAGGCATCCAGTGGCGTTATGGGCCCCAGTGGCGCCGCGAGGCTGAGGAGAAGCTTGCTGCGAGTGGAGAGTCGACTTTGGACGTCGTTGATTTCATAACCGAGCGTGAAAAGTAAAAACACCTGTTAACTACTTTGAGTTGGTAATGACGGTGGGTATAATAACGATGCTGTCAACAATAGATCAGAAAAATTCCATGTACAATGAAGAATCGTAATATAATGCAAATACGGAAAAGGCAGACTAGAACGAAGTGACAGTGTCAGGCACGTATGAGCGTTTTGATAAAAAACATACAACTGCTTCCAGGAACGAACGATAACTGGTACGCCAGACTAATCACTGAAAGAACTGATTTTTGGGGCGCGGAAGCCCAAGATGCTCGCGGAGAGTAGACCCTTCGTAGTCCTTGCGGAAAACGCCCCTCCGCTGCAATTCCGGAACCAGGCGTTCCACAACGGCATCGAGGCCTTGAGGAAGGAAGGGAAAGACAACCGTGAACCCGTCTGCCGCGTTTTCCAACAGCCAGGTCTCCATCTCGTCCGCAATCGTTTCCGGCGTCCCAATAAAGGCAAGGCCAGCATAGCCTCCGTAGCGCTGGGCAAGCTGCCGTATGGTCAGCCCTTCTGCTTCTGCCAGCTGCAGAACACTTTCGCGAGCGGTCTTGCTGGCGTTTGTCTCGGGCAAGTCCCGCGGCAACGGCCCTTCGGGATCCCAGACGGAGGCATCGGCGCCTAGCACGACGGACAGCGACGCGATGGCGCTGTCATAGTGCACGAGGCTGTCCAGTTTCAGCCGCTTGGCCTGGGCATCCGCAACCGTGTCGCCAACGATGATAAAGGCTGCCGGCAGAATTTTGATGTGACTTGGGTCGCGCCCGACAGCCACGGCGCGTCCCTTGATGTCGGCGTACAGCTCCTTGGCCAAGCCGAGGTCGCGCGGCGAGCAGAACACGACTTCGGCCGTCTCTGCGGCGAGCTGCCGGCCCGGCTCGGACTGCCCGGCCTGCACAATCACAGGCCAACCCTGGACGGGTCTCGCGATGTTGAGCGGCCCTCTCACTTGCAGGTCGTCGCCCTTGTGGTTGAGCACATGCATTTTGGCCGGATCGAAGAACACGCCCGTTTCTTGGTCGCGCACCAGAGCGTCGTCCGCAAAACTGTCCCAGAGGCCCGTGACCACATCGTAGAACTCGCGGGCTCGCTTGTACCGGTCGCTGTGTTCCATGTGCAGCTCGCGGCCAAAGTTCTTGGACGAGTCGGGATTGCCGGTCGTGACGATGTTCCACGCGGCGCGGCCGCCACTCAGGTGGTCGAGGGACGCGAACCGCCTTGCTATATGGTATGGCTCATCGTACGTGGTCGAGGCAGTAGCGGCAAGGCCGATCTTGTCCGTGACGACTGAGAGGGCGGAGAGAAGCGTGAACGGCTCAAACGAGGTCACGGTGTGGCTGCGCTTCAGCGCGTCATCGGGCATGTTCATCACGGCGAGATGGTCGGCCATGAAAAAGGCGTCAAACTTGGCATCCTCCAGCTTTTTGATAAACGACTTTAGGTGCGCCAGATTGAAATTCGCATCGGGATAGGAGCCCGGGTATCTCCATGCGCCGGTGTGCAAACTCACCGGCCGCATAAATGCGGTAAGATGCAAGTGCTTTTTTTGTTCCATCTTAAGCAGCTTTACCTGAGAAATTCAAAGAAAAAGTATGAGGAGTTGGCAAGGCCCAAGTACGGTCCAGGACACTACACGCATTAAATAGAGTAGTGATCAAAGTCTCCAAGGCTCGATTACAAATAGAAGTCCATACTCGATCACGACATCGGCCATCCCGCCTGAAGCGGGGCAATAGCGACTAATTGGCTTATCAATCTCGCAGTTTACGTTAGGTTAGCCCCAAGTCAAGGCCTCATTCCGTGGCCGTTTAGCTTTTTGATTTCTTGTATCATACAAAGTCGTGATTCACAGCTACACCCACTCATGCCAGGCCGCACCGTCCCGAAGGGTGAGTTCGGAAGCGCTAAACATGGGTCCCTCGGCGTCCAAAAGGTAGCCAGCTTCGCAGCGGTCGAAAGCGACACGGGGCTGAGCAGTGTAGAATGCGTCGAAGTTGGCGGCGAGGGCGTCACGCAGACTGCGGACAGAGCCGGGAGTGGCAGGGTGCAGCTGGTCCCACGGATGAACGCAAGCACGACCACGACACGACTTGAGCACGAGAAGAAGGGCGTCGAGGCGTGCGATGATCTTGGGCAGCGGGTAGGGCAGCGAGGGGATGGGGTTAGCCGCCAGTGCAGGCGAGTCGCCCAGCAGGTTCGTCATCTGGTATGGATCGGTCTCGAGGTCGTAGAGCTCGTGCTCGCCGCTGCACCAGACGGCGTAGTAGAGATTGTAGGCGTCACCGACGATACGCACAGCCTTGTACGTGTTGTTTCTGATAACGTGGTCGTCGACGGCAGAGTCAGGGCTGTCGTAGGGAAAGTCTCCTTCGGAGAAGCTGTGGCCCCAGAACTCGATCGTGACATGGTCGTGGCGGGCACCGTCGCCAACTCTATCCGAACTCGTCAGCGGGATAGGCTCGCCGTCCAGGTCGTCACGGCCGGCGGCGGCAGCGCCGGCAAGCCGCAACAGTGTCGGCGCGAGGTCGATGTGGGTGGTGACGCCGGCGAAGACGGCGCCGGCACGCACGCCGGGCCCGCGGACGAAGAGCGGGATGTGGACGTCCTCCTCGTAGCCGCACTCCTTGCCGGGTTGGAGACGGTGCTGGCCAATGTGGTAGCCGTTGTCGGTGGTGTAGACGACAAACGTGTTCGCGATCAGGCCCAGCTCGGCGAGGTCGGCAAAGACGGCGTCTACGAGCTCGTCGACGGACTGGAGCGCCCGCAGCCGCTGGCGGTAGTAGTGGTCGTTGGCCGCGACGTTGTCGGGCGCCAGCTGGGCCAGCCGCTGGACCCACGCGGCGCCCGACGGCACGTCGGGGTTGAAGTGCGGCGTGCGCGGCACGCGGACGTCGGCGAAGAGGTGTGCGTGGCGGTCGGCCGGGATCGGCTCGGTGAAGCGCGCGCGGAGGCTCCGGGTGCCAACACCGTGGTTGATCTCCACGTTGCCGTGCGGCGCAATGGGCGCGATGCCGAGGAAGAAAGGCGCGTCCTGCGCCGCGGCCTCCCGCAGCAGTCCGCGCGCCTTGTCCTCCAGCACGTCGCCAAGATAGTCGCCCGGATAGCTGCGCGGCGTCTCGCCGGTGCGCTGGAAGGTCGCATTGCGGTAGCGATACGTGTTCGGGTCCAGCAGAAAGTCGGCGGCTGTCCAGCCGTTGGGCGCCGGCCGGTCGTAGTTGTCGACGCTGTGCGCGTTGAACAGCTTGCCCGTGTAGTACGTGCGGTAGCCGGCCGCCTGCAGCCAGACCGGCAGATACGCGTCGTTGAGTCCCTGCGCCACGAACTTGGGGTAGCCGCCATGCGGCGGATTGACGTCCGTCACGTTGGTGTTGTGCGCCTGCTTGCCGGTCCACAGCGACACCCGCGAGGGACAACAGATCGCCGTCGTGCAGTAGTGCCGTGCAAACGTTGTGCCGCCCTCGCGGAAATGCCGCTGCACGTGTGGCATGTAGTCCAGCGAGTCGAGGTGCAGGTCCTGGTCGTCGGTCAGGATGAACACGATATTGGGGCGGCTGGACGAGCCGGAAGCGGGACCGGAGGCCGGACCAGAGTCCGGACCGGACGGACCGAAGCCGGGCATATCGGCCGGCCCAAGCGGCACCTGGCTGGCCAGCCCGAGCACCGCGCCGCAGAACGCGGTATAGACGGCAAGTTTCATGGCAGCAGCTGGTCGGCACTGAGTAAACCACCGAGTTCTAAACTACGACAAGTCACGTATAAGTTGCGCAGCTGAGCTACAGTCCATATATATGATACTCCCACACTAATGCATGTTCCTCCTGGCTAGCGGCTGCGCAGCTCTCGCACAATACCCGTATCGATGGCGTGCTATTAAGCACTACCTCGTAAGTGGCTACTTACGAGTACACTTGGCGGTCTACGCACCTCTTCAGCTGTGAGTCATCCTATGGGAGTCGCGGCCGGAGTCACAAGAAGAGCCACATCGTCTGTAACGCAACTTGAGCACTATCTGCCGTCGTCCATAATAACATCAGAGTCTTAAGTACAGCTCGTCCATTGTCTAGACTCTAATCTGGCCTCTTCAGTCTGCTAGCCATCTGTCTCAATTCGATCTCCCGTGCACAAATGCCAGCCCACTATGGCTGTCCTCGCTGAGCGTCTGCCCGACGAGCAGTCTCCTCTCCTTGCCAATGCTGCAGAGTCTTCTTCCCCGGCGCCAGACGCAGCGATCGTCCCGCCTGCCGCGACCACAAGCCACACTGCCATCGCACGCATCGTCCTCGTTCTCATGATTGGTGTCTTCGTGTCCAACGCCGACGGCTCGCTCATCATGGCCACATACCCGACGATCGCATCCGAATTCAACGGCCTTGCCAGTGCTGGCTGGCTGCTGGGAAGCTTCGTTCTGGCCAGCGCTGCCACCCAGACCCTGTACGGTAAATTGAGCGACATCTACGGCCGCAAGTATATTGTGCTGGTTTCATACCTGTTATTCACAGGCGGATGGTGAGTGCCGACTATGCATGCTTCCAAAGAGTTTCGACATCACGGGCTGTTTGCCAACAGATTAGTGCCCTTGTGTAAGTCAATTGGTTGCTTAGTTGCCGCACAAGCAGCCTCCCCCTTCCCTCCAAGCCCTCGGCGTAGCTAACAACCAGCCAGCGGCGTCGGCCAGTCCATGTTCCAAGTCGTCCTCGGACGCGCCATCTCTGGCGCCGGTGGTGCCGGCATGATGGCCTTGGTGTCCATATTGATATCGGGTGCGTGCTCGCTGCGTTTCATATTTTCCAATTCAAGTCAATATACGGCCCTTTCTCTTTTTTCTTCTCCTTTCCCTCCTCTTTTTCCTTCTCCCCTCCTTCTATTTTCTCCTTCTCCTTTTCCTTTCCCCTTTCCTTGACTCTGCCTACCGCCTGGCCGCATTCTGCACCTCTCTCTCTAGCCCACCCACTGACCCCGCCGACCCCAGATCTCCTCCCCATCCACGAAGTCGCCGCCTGGCGCTCCTACGTCAATGTCGCCGCTACCACCGGCCGTAGCCTTGGTGGTCCCATCGGCGGCTGGCTCGCCGATGTCATCGGCTGGCGCTGGTCCTTTATTGGCCAGGTCCCCCTCATGCTGCTAGCCATTGCCCTGGTTGTCGTCTGTCTTCCGTCACGGGCTGGTCGACCCTCTGATGCTTCGACCCAAGGCAGATTGGCTTCTCTCCGCCGCATAGACTTTTTGGGTTCCCTTCTGCTAGCTCTGGCTCTGCTCGCTTTGCTTCTTCCTATGCAGATCGGAGGCGTGCAGGTGCCCTGGACACACCCTGTCATTCCCGCGCTGCTCGTCGCCTCCGTGGCCCTGCTCGTCCTGTTCCTGTTCGTCGAACATCGCGCCGCCGAGCCAGTCGTGCCGTTCGCTCTCTTCCGTGTGCGCGACGCCAACCTCGCCTTGCTCACTCTTGTCCTGCAAATGGCTGCCCAGACCGGCGTGCGTAACGGTCCCCCCCCAGTATATTCCAAGGTGCTGACCATGGTTCAGCTCATGTACTCCGTGCCCATCTACTTCCGCGTGTCCCAGGGGGCCTCCAATACTCTCGCCGGTGCTCACCTCATGCCTGCAGTGATAGGTAACGCTGCTGGTGGTATTCTCACGGGAGTCTACATCAAGAGGTATGTCACTGGCACCTACGAAGCATCTACCTTGTCTTGTCTAACAGCACAGGACTGGCCACTACCGCATCATGATTCGCCTTGCTGCACTGCTCTCCGCTTTCTCTTACACTCTGCTACTTCTCCGCTGGCACGGCCATACAAACCTGTTCGAGTCGCTCTATATCTTTCCAGGGTTTGTTGCTCACTGACTCCTTTCTTTTATTTCTTCAAGTTCCTTGGTCCTGTCTGACACGCACAGTGGTTTTGGCGCTGGTGTCTCCGGAAGTGCCGCCTTCATCGCTGTACAGGCCGTCATTGACCCTGCCTATCTTGCTCCGGCCATCTCGCTATTCTACCTAGCTGGCACGTGTGCCATGGTCATTGCCCTGACCTTTGTAAGCTCTATAACGCAGGTTGTATTCAAAATTAGCCTGGGCGAGCGACTGGTTCATTTGGGCCTTGACGCTACACAACGTGAAGAGGTAAGTTGCAATTCCAAATAGAAAGGAGGAAACGATTCATCTAACTCGTCTAGATCACTTCCCAGGCACTCTCGAGCATTGATTACATCCTGCGTCTTACGGGGTCCGTCAAAGATGCTGTCGTGGGCGCCTACATCAAAGGCCTCTTCTGGAGCCATGGTACCTATGACCCAGCTCATTCTCTGAACCCGTTACTAATTATTGCGCAGCTTCATCCTTACTGCTTGTGGTCCTGGCGTTTGCACTTGCCTTACTACTGGGTGAGAAGCCGCTCGAGAGGGCTAAGGCACAGACAGAGAGTGAAGAGGCAGAGCCATAAGCTGGTACGATGTTATCGTGGAAGCCATACCAATAAAAGACATGCTACATTACAGAATGTACTCGATAAAATCAAAGCGCATATTAAGGGCAATTGTTTCACTTCTAATAAAAACATGTACCCAATGTTAGTCCAAGTCAAGCAATGAAGAGAGTGCTGGACGATACAACTGTATCAGCGGCTTCGTGTTCCGCTACCTACGGAGTAATACGAGTAATACTCTGTACAGAGTATTACGTATCTCATACGAGTACAAGTGGAGGCCAGTAATATGGGACCGTAACCATGTGCACCTACTCCGTACTCCGTACGATGGGGGAGATAAGAAATTGCGGAGTGTGCTGCAACGAGCACTACCCGCCATCGTAGCGAATTGATGGTGTCGATGTGGCAGTTGGCTCGTACGTTGGAAACGCCACGTAGCTGTCAAGAATGAACAGTCCTAAACATATTTGCCTTTGAGTTAATAATTGTCGCGAGAACAGTCCCGTGAAATATGGTGCACCACGAAGAATTGCTCGTACAATACGTAAAGAATAACAAAAGCAACGCTCAACACATCTCAAGATTCCATCCTGTCATACAACATTTAGTGTAGCCGTAAAGAACGAAAATCAGATACTCCTTAGTCTGTGGTTTTATGTTTACAATAAAAGTGCACGTTAGACTAACTACTCCGTACAAACAGAGTCAGTGTTCCATGATAGTGGCAACCTACGTCGTATTAACGATAGCTGCTCCACTGCGCTTGCGTTTGTGCCCTGAGCATAAATCGAGGAGGATTTCAGCACGAGGGTGCAGTACCCAACTCTCTGGCACCAATAGACGCTTAGCTCACTTATAAAGTAGCGGCAGAACGACATGTTACCTTCCTTCTCGAATGAATGAAGAACCAAACGCTGCCACGAACAAAATCGCGCCTGCTTCAAATTAAAGAACGGAGCACTCTGCCGTAGAAGGTTCCACGCGTTGTCTGACCTGCTAGACCGAAGGGCAGTTTGGGGGCACTAAAACTTCCTGTTCTAGATGTCCGGCTCGGCCTCCCGGCCGAGAGCGTGGTAATGAATCTCTGCCAAGCCTTGGCAAGCGCTTTCTCTCTGCAAATTTTCCCCTAACTTCTTCCTTATCTCCCTACAAGTAATGTATTAATTTACAAATTGGTGATTTGGGTCCCTTATCACACTGTAGTAGCAAGTTAGTTCAGATTACAAGAGCGCACTGCCAATGCGCGACGGTACTAGTCATGGCGCAGTCGTTATCATCACCGCCCGACGGTAGAGAAGAGCCTCCCCGGACTCGGTCACGAATGCTGTAACCTCATTGAGTAGGTCTATGCGATGCCGTCTTCTCCATGCCCAGTCGCGCCCAGCGGCGGGATGCCAAGGCAGGCTACAAGCATTGGTCGTCGTAGTGTGATGTAGCCGTGTCTCTATTTTGCTGGGTACCGCAACGTATGGCATGTCGCAGCCTTGGCAAACGCCGGGAAACGCGTATCACAGTTCCCCGTCGTGTACGGAGTAGGCAGTCTCAGTACATATATATACGTAGCTCAAGTATGCTTTCATACTTCGAAGAACGCGTATCGTGTTCACCGTCTCAGCCATCATAGACGGACAGTCGGAATTCCGGGTTTCACAGGGCCGCACTCGCGATTCTGGTTCTCGACTTCCCACCCCAATTTTCTCTTCTGCTCCTTTGTTCGTCCTCCGGCTAGCCACGCCACATTTGCGCCATGGCTCAGACAATCGACGAAAAGACGATTGCCGCGGTCGACAGAAAAAGTCATGATGGTTCTGAGAAGGCTGGCCTTGACATTGGCCAGGGTGGCACCGAGGGCTACGGCGAGACGCAGCGCGGTCTGATGCCGCGCCACGTTCAGCTTATGGCCATTGGTGGCTCCATCGGCGTTGGTGTTTGGGTTGGCGTTGGCAGCGTTCTGATGCGTGCCGGCCCGGTACGAGACACCCTCTTCGCTGTCCTTCACCTGTACACAAGACCAGGCTTTGCTAACGTGCACAGTTGAGTCTGCTTTTGGGTTATCTGTTCTGGGGCCTGGTCTTCGTCTGGCCTCTATATCTCTCTGTGGCTGAGATGATCGCCTACCTCCCGATCCGTGGTACTCTTTTTGAGCTTGCCTCTCGCTACGTTGACCCTGCCCTTGGCTTCGCAATGGGCTGGACATACTTCTTCGCCGGCTTCATGCTTCTCTGTACCGAGTACTCTGCCGTGGCCACACTGTATGTCAGAGCCTGATTGTGAAGCAAGAATCAACACTAACCCGTACAGTATGCAATTTTGGGCTCCCGATGTCAACGCAGCCGTATGGGTCGCCATGGCCATGGTCGTCTGTATACTGCTGAATGTGATTGCTGTCAAGTGGTATGGCGAGTCTGAGTTCTACATGGCCTCTACCAAGATTTTCCTCCTCATCTTTCTTGTCATGATCACTCTCGTCACCATGTGCGGCGGCAACCCGAAACACGATGCGTATGGATTCCGCAACTGGAAGACCAACGACGTCATGATCGAGTACTACACTGACGGCAATACCGGCCGCTTCCTTGGCTTCTGGAGCGTCGCCCTCTATGCTGCTTTCACCATGGCTGGCCCCGACCTGATCGTCATCGCGGCCGGTGAGATTGCCAATCCGCGTCATACCATACCGCGTGTTGCCAAGCTCGTCTTCTACCGCATCATCGCCTTCTACGTCCTCGGTGTTCTCTGTGTTGGTATTCTCTGCAGTGCCACGAACAAAACACTTGAGGAGGCCATAAACGGTGATAACGTCGGCGCTGGTGCCAGTCCATGGGTCGTCGGTATTCAAAGCCTCGGCATCACCGGCTTGCCCGACTTTATCAATGCCATGATCCTGCTGTCGGCATGGGTATGTTGCTCTTGTCCAGAAAACTGTTTACCGGGGGTTTTGCTAACGGTACAAAGTCTTGTGGCAACGCCTTTCTCTACGCCTCTTCGCGTACACTATACGGCTTGGCTCGTGGTATGTATTTCTTCCAACTCGTCCTCAAACCCCCAAAAGATGATCTAACAAGACCTAGATCACCAAGCTCCCAAGTTTCTCCTCTACTGCAACAAGGCCGGCGTGCCCATTTACTCAGTTGCCGTCGTTTCTCTACTTTCTTGCATCACTTTCCTTGTCGCCTCAAACAAGGCTTCCGACGTTTTCTACTGGTTCGTCGATCTTACCACGACGGCTCTCATCATGACCTATGTTATGATGCTTGTCGTCTACTTCGGCTGGTACCGCGCTTGCAAGGCCCAGGGTCTTGACCGTAACACCCTGCCGTTTAAGACCCCCTTCGCCCCCTACACACCCGCTGCCTCCTTCACACTCGGCGTTCTGGGTCTCATTTTTGTTGGCTTCGACGTCTTTAGTCCGTTTAGCGTCCGCGGATTTATCACGTCATACTTCGCCGTCGCATTTGCTTTCGTTACGTTCGTTTTCTGGAAGGTTGTGAAGCGCACCAAGTTCGTTAAGCCGGCGGATGCAGATCTTATTTCTGGCAAGGCTGAGGTGGATGCTGAATGCAGGATATGGGAGGAGGGTGGTGTTGAAGAGCGGGAGAAGGAGCGCTTGGCTCAGCTTCCCTTACTTCAGAGAACCTGGGAGAGAATGTGGTAAGGACGATTTATGAATTATTTAGCAGCCGGGGCACCGCCTGATTTGTATCACCACTATTACCTCGTTTAGACATGTTCAAGTTACGTTGATCTCACGTGTTTGTTTTCAGCTGAAATGCATTTCGGTGAACTATGAGGCGTATACTATACATAATCAAATTTGAATTTTATACCTTGATATCCTCAGCGTTGTTGCGTATTGCCGTGGAATCTGAAAACCTATTCAACTATCCATGCCGAGGTGACATTCGAGAAGTGTGGCGCGCAGTGGTCACAAATATTGATGTCCTGCCTCACTACTCTTTCCTAGAGAGCGTGAGAATCATGGGAGCCTACGGACGGCTTGTCATTGGTCAGAGAATCAGTCGTCGCATGCACGTCAAGAATCTAAAATCATTCTTATTGCGCGATTGTAGACGACAATAGTAGCAGAAACTCTGATGTACGCAAACGAACACTGTTTATTAAGATGAACGAGGGGGGATCTCCATCAAAGTGTATCTTATGAACCCTTAGTCGTGTGATAGTCTTACTATTGTCTGTCAAATTGACGTGAAGCCGTACAATACTTTTACGCAAACGGCAGAAATCCGTAAGCACTAGTTGTAGACGCATACCGAATGCATGGGAGCATCCTTGCTTCTCGGCATTTACCACAACGTTGAGTACTATGCTAGTGAGGCATCTACGACGCAAGGATCACTGCGCTGAAGGAACTGGGCTTTCATCGGCTCCAAAGTCTTATCAAGGAGTTTGGCTCGAGAGTCGGAGAAAGCCCCTTGCGCGGCATGCAGTTGACGTCGTATTTCAGTGGTTGGGATAGTGAAAGTTATAAGTACATCAGGGTATGCTCATACTTACTACCTATGGCGCCTTGAGATGCGAATTGCACGCTGTGTTGAAATACTAGACACGAAAGCTGGACAGTAAAAAGCCACTGGTTTCTACATACAGACAATTTCAATAGCACAATGACATTCATTGTCCTTGCTTCTCTTTTTTTATGTCAGTTGGCAGGGGCAACCACTGTGATAATACCAGACACTCTTTACAACGGCACATCCATAGCAGAGACAGTATCCGTCGTTGGCAACCTCGACGGACCCCGTCTGACGCCTCGTGCTAACGCCACGACATTCGACTGGTAAGCTAGCGTCCTGATCATGTCTTGTTGGGTCCATCGAAGCCTTTCGTATCTTGTAATATGTTTGCCATACCTGACAATTTCAGGTGGTACTTTGACGCAGTGTCAGCTTCATCCAATGCATCAGTCGCAATTGTGTTCTATGATGCTGGGCCAGACGCCTTCATCAAGACGTATGAGGGCGGGCCGCTTTCTGTCACGATTTCGGGATCATTTGCCAACAACTCTCTATTCTATATCGATGTACCTGCCGCCAAGGGGGCGGACATATATAGCGACTGTGATGGCGTACAAGCCACGTGGGAGGGTTCAGGCTTTAGTTTCCGTGGCTCCCCTCTGGACGTTCCAAACGTGATTTACGCTATCACTGTCGACTCGCCCGACTACGGCATACATGGGACTGTCGTGTTTCACTCTGTAAGCCATATCCTATGACTTTGCATGTGGCGTCTTCTTGGGTCGCCGCTACACTACTTGTTAATACTACTCCAGCGTGCCCCGGCCCACTACTCTTGCAACTTGGGTGTTCCCGGAACCACCGAGGTCATGCTCCCACATGTTTTCTGGTCGAATGCAGTGCCTGATGCTCATGTCACAGTCGACCTTAGTATTGAAGGCATGCCTCTGAGCTTTCATGACGGGGTTGGCTACCATGATAAGAATTGGGGTGACGTGCCGTTCCAGAATGCCACGTCCGCGTGGTATTGGGGCCATGCTTCGATTGGGCCGTATTCCATCGTCTGGTTCGACGCGTTGGACTGGGATGACAACGAATATGTCTCTGGCTATGTCGCCGAATCCGGAGTTGTCCTAGAAAGCAGTTGTTCTGGCGGTGCGGTGATCGTAAGGCCATGGGGCGAGAATGCTGATTTCCCGCCAACTTTACGCACCGGCATAATGCAGGGCTTGGAGGTGACCTTTGACCTTGGAGACGGCGAAAAGTTGGTAGCAAACGTAACAACCGGTCTTCCTGTCATCGGTAATGCAGCCTATGTGCGCACATTGGGCACTGTCGAAGGTGGTGTCTTGCGCAGTAACGGGCTTCAGACATTCTACACGGGTCGTGCGCTATTTGAAGTCTTTAAGTTTTCGCAATAGATACAGATTATGTTCGCAGTAACAAGGACGTGTGCTCCATGTACCGTGACATGAATATTCCCGCCAAGAATCGAGGAAGCACGTCCATGTTATGTACCAATCAGGCAGCCACAAGTCTTGGCTTTCACGTCATCAGCATCCCCGTGCTTCCTCCAGTAACCGCAGATGATCACGAATTGCAAACCTCCACTCACTGCAAAACTTGTAGAGAAAAACAGAAGCCAGGTATAAACCAATAAGCAGAGTGCCCGAAATCACTACAACGCTAAACCAAAGGGAAACATCCAAGATGGTCTGGCCATTGTGCACGGGGTTTGCTTGTTCAACGCCGACAGCAATTTGTAGGCCGTTCATAATAATAGATACTATGGCAAGCACAAACAGAATTGGGCCGTAAAACCTGGCGAAATACTGCCCGTATTGATGGTCCACGAGCTGGAAATTGGCTTTTTTAAGCAGGAATGGCGCGTAAAAGTTGAGTCTCGTCAATCGAACTTCTCCATAGGCATAACGCGGGGCGACTTGCTTGTCAGTGACGGTGGCCATATGCGATATAAAAGCATAAAAGTGCTCCCAGGTGATACTAGCATCGACAAGCCGCAAGTCCTCGCGTTTGGCGATGCTAAAGTCAAACTCCGATTGGATCAGAAGTCGGTACGTTCTCAGGAAGCCGAGGGCCGCTTTGCGGATGCGTAGTACCCGGGCCATTGATTCCGCATCCATGGCGTCATTTGTAGTCAGACAGTCCTCCCAGAACTTAAAGGACGTAAGGTATCGAGGAAGAGGCTTCACGAAGATCCGGTCATATATCCACACAAGATGCAGCTTCGGATCCTCGGTAACCACAATATTCCTCCCTTTAACTCGCTGCCGGTGCAGTGGCGAGATGCTGGAACTGTCCTGTTTAGACATCAACCATAGCTTTGGTGCTATTCTCTCCATATCGACCGAGCAGTACTCTTTTTCCAGAAAGCATGTCACAACATCCCCGCACTTGAGCCCAACGCCCGGGTAACCAGGCACGTAAGCTAGCGCATCTGGCTCGTCATCCAGTTCGTTATTGAGTTGAAATTTCGACTCGAACGGCGGTGCTTCGAAGCGTCTCATGATATCGTATTGGTATTTCGTTGCTTCGAGTGGGAAAGTCGCTCACTCCTGCAACCATCCAGTTTTGATATGATCGTAAGGCAGAATTAAGCATACATCCCCCACTCTTGAATATCCAATGAAAGCTTATTATTCGGCCACACATGCTTGTTGTCAGCCTATTTATCTGCAGCCTCAAATTATATTGCATCTTTACGAAGCCGCCGCAGACGGCGCGAAGCGCAGACTAGCAGCAAAGAGATCCCGAACTTGGATGCGGAGAACGCAGACCTGGTCGTGGAACTGCTGCTAACCGAGGCCATCAGCCACCTACAACGAAAGGATCTCAGCAATTTCTGTCCATTGAAGGTTCTGCTGCGCGCGAATAAGAAAGACTGACTTTCTTCAAGTCTACTTGTAGCCTGATGGAAACTCGGCCTTTCACAGTACAATGTACAGTGCCGGGTCGCCGTACGGAAAACCCTAATGACCATAGCAAACGTAGGGGAGATGTTCTCAAGGGTCCAGAAACGAAGGGCTAGTTTGCCTTCCTGTTCGTGTTCATACCGCCGCCAGACTCGGGAAGGATTAAGACGCCGGAAAGTTAGATGAGCTTCTGCTTGTCCCTTTGCAAAAGGAAGCCTCCAAATTAGATTTAGGCAAGATAGGCGACATAGCTGAGTTGACCAAGGGTAAGACGGTGCCGTTTAAAACGCCGCGCCAAAAGCGCGAGGTTCTTACTCGAAAAAGTAAGAGACTGTCTTGTGTTGGAGCGTGAAGACATTCGACAATCACGAAAAGTCAACGGTTTTTAGTTGACTCTCTTGGAATCATGCAGGAACAAGACTCACGTTCTTGCCGGCTTCGTAGGGGCCGTTTCTGCCAGTCAAACTAGCCAATCAGACGGCGGAATACGCACTTTACAAGCCAGTACAACGGTTTCGCAACGGTGCACTGACGTCATCGGGTCTGAGTAAGGCACCGCGTAGAAATGGCCAGTGACGTCACCTGCCAATCTTCCATAGCATCAACGGCTTTTCTCGATTTCTACTTACCACATTTCACCTACTCGAGCTGTCATCAACGATTGATTTACTACTTTACTTCGCCCTCCCATCCAGAATTACAAATCCCAAATCCGAAATGTCTCTCGCCGCCTTCCGCCGGTCGCCTCAGTATGAGGATTTCGGCAAGCTTGCCGAGGAGCATCTCCAGCACGACCTGACCGAAGATGACCGCGCCGCGCTGAAAAAGGCCGCAGGCAGGGTCTCGACTCATACTGTTCTCGGCTCCGTTCTGGGTCTCGGCTTTGGCATGTACCTAGCCTTTCGCCTGCGCAAGGGACGTCTCGATCTCTTCCAAGCCTTTCGCGCAGCCGAAAAGCCGACTCAGGTTGTGTTTGCCAGCGGGCGCTCCGGTACGTGCTCTACTGCTGTCTTTTCTGACACTAAAAGTCTCATTGCTGCTTTGTGATGTCGGCCAGTTTCTCCCATTTCTGCCCCCTCATTATGTTCTTTATTTCTGGTCTAATTTCGGCGTGAAAACTAGAAACTATACCCGACATCACGCCCATGCTGCGGCCCACGCGCTCTGGCGACATTGCCACGTACCTTTTGTGCAGCCTCGGCGGGCTCTTTGTCGGCGGCGAGTCGGGCCTGCTGACGGGTACCTGGCTGGCGTCCCGCCTGATCCGCCGCGAGCCGGAGCGGCAGAAACGCATTCAGGAGGCGTACCGCAAGTTCCGGGTCGACTACCTGCGCAAGGAGGCTGACCGACTCGAGTCGGGTGCTCTGCCGTGGGACGCCCGCTTTTGAGTCGGACTGGCGATGCCGGCACCTATGCGGAGAAGGGTGGACTGTAGGGCTTTGGAAACGAGAACTACGATGCCAGGCTGGCGGGCGATGTCGCTAGCCGGTGTTATCCGTGTCTCATCCCGTACTTTTCTTCCCGCCCAGTTCATGCATAGTCCTCGGCCAACTGGTGGCATATACAGTACAAAATACTACATGCAGCAAGAGTGCAACTTATCATTCATTATTATATATATACACAATACATGTTCATTAGTAGACAGCGGCGATGACTTAGGCAAATATTGTGCCATCGTAGTCCTGTCCGTTTTGCGGGTCCTTCAGTGTCCAGTTGCCGGTGCAGGCGTAATCGTAGTTGGCCAAAGCAGAAGCATTAGCCTGGCTGGCAAGAAAGTTGTCCAGAGAACAGAAACCATCCGTGCGGCCGGCACAGGCACCGCCGCGGATTGTGTGGAGCGGCAGGATGCCGTTGTTGAGGCGCATGCGGATAAACTTGTTGGTGGCGTTGGCGGCGTTGTAGCCGGTGACCTTGTGGGAGTAGGCCGTCTGGTGCTTGGTGACAGGTTCAGGGTCGGCCGCGGCACATCCGTAGACCTCCGTGACGAGGTGGCCACCAAACGGCGTGAGGTTCGAAAGGACAAAGTTCCGGTTCGGGTTGGGCGGCCACTGGGTCAGGGAGGGGGCGTCCTTGAAGTAGTCGAGAGACATGGCCGTCAGGAGGCTGATGATGATGTCGTCGTGGGTGAAGTCGGCGTAAAAGGGGCGGCCGAGCGGGAAGGTGTCGGCGTTGTCCGTGAGCGAGGAGTTGACGCTGGAGTTGCTGACGTAGATGTACTGGTTGGTGAGACGGGCGACGAGCTCCTGCAGGTAGCCAAGGCCCTGGGCGCGGCCCGTCGGGTTGCCGTAGGCATAGTCGTAGTAGTACTCGATGTCCAGGGTGTTCTCGAAGCCGGCCCACTCGTCGAGGGTGAAGAGGCCGCAAAAGTCCGAGTCGCCAATGTAGGCCGTCTCGTACGCGCAGATGCTCTGCATGGCATAGGTGTCGTTGACGGTCAGCTTGAGGCCGGCGGGCGCGAACTCTTGCAGGCGAGCAGTGGCGTCGCCGAGATACGTGGTCAGGTACGGCCAGAGGTCGTAGTCGCCCAGATAGGCGATGGGCTCGAGCAGGTCGTTGGCGCAGCTGTCGTAGGCGGCGAGCGTGTTGTTCTCGGTGCCGCCCTCCGTGACCACAACGACGTCAAAGGCATCGGTCCAGCCTTCGAGCGTAGGGTTAGCCGTGGCGGTGAAGCTCGGGCCGAAGAAGCCCAGCGACCAGCTGATCTGCGAGTTGTGCATGCGGCTCTGGCTCGTGGTGCGCAGCACGGGCTTGGGATACGCGCTGCCGTCGGCCGCCGTGCCGTTGTAGGCGAGCTGGCCGAGCGTGCCGTTGTACAGCACGCGGCCGTACTGGTTCCAGAAAGCGACGCCGCGGGCGAACTCGGTCGTCGCGCCGATGCCCGTGAGCAGGCCCTCGTCGAGCAGGTACGTGTAGGTGTTGAGGAAGGCCAGCGGGCCGCTGAACTTGGCTGCCGCGGAGCTGTTGCGGCTCTTGGCCAGGCCCTCCTGCACCTCGGCGACGCGTGCGGCAAAGGCCATGTCGTTAGGCGCGTCGTCAAAATAGCTCGTGCCGAAGCGCTCTGCGTGCCGCTGCAGCAGGTGGGCCTGCTCCAGGCCACACCCGGCCGGGACGCCGACGTCCGTGACGCCAAAGACGTCCTCGGCGTTGTCGGCATACGGCGAGAGCTGGCCCCAGTACCGCGAGTAGACATTGTAGTCCGTGACGGGGTCGCTCGCAAGGGCAGTGCCCGCGAGGGCAGAGCCTGCAAGCGCTGCGAGGCCGGAGGTCTTCATGGCTGCAGTCGAGAGACGGGTGACAACGGAACAACAAAAGGCAGCAGAACCAAGCGCTAAGACGACCGGCAGACAAGCCGCAACTCTGGCGGCTTCGTCCTAATATATTCGAATTGCTCCCCTTGCATTTTTAGCAGGAAAAAGTACGAGTAGGCTGTCTGCTCGTCGGTCGTCCCGAGTCACTCTACTCCTAAAAGGTATTACGCCGTACGGCCCACGCACCCTCGATACTGAGGTTGTATTCGCATAAAGACGGCGTGTATAGTGCTCCGTAGACTACTGTGCGCCAATCATACGTCACCCGCAGCCAGACTTTTTCCCTTTGTCAAAGCCCACGACCGCGTCGAGTTGTGGTGCTTATTAGCTGTAGGTGCAAGTGTCTTAGCTACTGGTTCGCCCTGGCGGTCGGTCGACAATATCACTGTTGATCATCCCCGGTTTAGCTAACGCCCCCTTTGACTTGCCCTTGGCTGGTCGGGGCCCTGGACCGAGAGTGTCATTGATGCAGACAGCCGCGGGGAAGCTCCGGAGTAAGCGACGCCGAGACGGCGGAAGCTCAGCTCGGTGACTGAAGGGGCAGCACCGATTGGTCTTATCAAGGTGTGGTTCATTGGCCGTACTTGCACGCTCCATTCCACGTGGGGCCGAACATCTTCGTGCTTGGCCTTGCTTGGCCTTGCTTGGCGCCGGCGTGCGGACCGGCGTTGTCGACACCATCGATGCTCGTACGAAGTATTTCGAGGCCGAGTATCTTGGATGCCAAGTACCGATGACATTCTGAAGAATTGACTGCGGACTGCACTCGGGTTGCCGTCGTACATGCACAATGACAAGACCCAT
The DNA here is from genome assembly GCA_002778075.1 of Grosmannia penicillata. Lineage (NCBI taxonomy): Eukaryota > Fungi > Ascomycota > Sordariomycetes > Ophiostomatales > Ophiostomataceae > Grosmannia > Grosmannia penicillata. The sequence continues at coordinate 134,498 of PCDK01000018.1, read as the reverse complement.
AGAATTGACGAGAAAGAACACGAGGGTAACAAGCAAAATGCCGCATGACACCCTGGACCCCGGTTGTTCTCTTATCGATAATCCTGGTAGCAGCCTGGTTCACAAGTACTCGTACGGAGTACATGTACAGTATCGGGCGGTTGGAGCAGCCAGGAACCGTGCATACGACGTATTACTCCGTACCAACGACGAAACGGGCAATATCATCCTATCATGGGCGACGATGATTGCCTAGAATCATAGCGCGGTCCTCAGTAGCTAGTACGATCGAATTATACGAGTACGAAATTCAAATGACTAGTTTTACTTTTTGAAAAAGATAAAGTACGGAGAACTTGGACAAAGAAACGAGAAATCGGTAAAGCGTTGATTACTTGCCGTGTTCATATACGCCGTAATCTTCAATAACTCCAGGATAGCGGCAGCTTTAACGGAGTAGTTGTGCTCCTACGCGCAGAATTTCTGGCCGTTCTTCAGGCTCTTAGAGCTTGCGCTACGTAATTCGTCACCTTGAAGGAACCTGGCTGTCATTACATGTGGTCACAGTTAGTAGTATGGTAACTGATTATGATGAATAGTTCTGTTTGTCGTATACGAGTACTCGTATGCACTCCCAAGGAATCGCCTGCCCCAAGTCTGACTAGCCAGCTCGGTGAACAACTGAAGGTCGTGAGGGTGCTAGCCTCGACGCTGACTCAGCATTCGGGCTGTCATGTTTCGTCATCATCGCAGGACAGCATCGCCATTTTTGCTGCTCCGTACGACTACGACGCTTCCACACGGGCGCTCATACGACGAACTTACTCTGTAGATCCGCTCTCATGACTCGAAACTCGGCCCAGCGCGCGTCTCCGCGTCTCGGCCTATGGCTGGCCACGGCGTTCTGTCGCGGTCTCCTGCGCGCGGCCGCGTGGCTTTTCGCACTGCTGTCGCCACACACATCGACGCCAACATTCACCCGGACCGTGGCGGTAGACGGAGGCAATGAACACATGACGCTGCACTTTTACGTGCCGAAAGATTCAGAGGGAAAGAGACGGACCGGGAGGTCTGTGGGCAGCGGGGGCTTCCCCGCTGTGATCGGCTTTCACGGCGGCGGCTTCGCGTTCGGCGCAGCCACGGACGACGCCCGGTTTGCGCACTACGTCACGGACAAATGCGGCGCCGTGTACATCGGCGTGGAATATCGGCTGGCGCCGGAGTACCGGTTCCCGGCGGCCGTAGACGACGCGGCGGCGGCGATCCGATGGGTGGCCCGATATGCAGCCGATCTCGGCATCGACAGAAAGCGGCTGGCGACGGCGGGCTTCTCGGCGGGCGCGAATCTGGCATTGACGGGCGTGCTGAGGCTGCGGCAGTGGGAGACCGCGGCAGCCGGAGCAGAAGAGACTGGTGAGACCGAGGAGACTGAGACCGAGGCACAGACGGTATCGCTGCTGGCGGCCGTCTGCTTCTATCCGCCGACGGACTACACGCTCTCACGCGCCCAGCGCCGTCAGACTTGCGTGCGCCCCGATGCCACGCTGCCCGCCTTTCTCACGGATATCTTCGACGAGGCCTACCTTGGGCCGGACCCCGTGGAGGTGTCGGTGCTGGCAGACCCGCTACTCTCCCCGGCTTGTGCCGCCGACGATGCTCTCGCCGGCTTGCCGCCGCACATTGTGATTTACACATGCGAGCTGGATATGCTGCAGCGCGAGGGCGCCGCACTGGCCGACCGCCTGGCTGCACCGCCGCTCGGCAAGGACGTGCACCACCGGATGATAGCAGGCGTGGTGCACGCATGGGACAAGAAGCCGATGGCCAGTGCGAGCGCCACGGCCGTCTACGAAGAGTGCTGTGCGATTCTGCGGCGGGTTTTCGCCGGGGAAGAGACGGGGTAAGCGCCAGGGGGGGAAGAGCATGGAAGCACCATACGAAGTCTCGCTCGTCGGTGTCGGAGCAATTCACGTCGGAGTGGGCATGGGCAGAGTCCAAAGCCAGGTCGTATTGGCGCATCATTGCGGTCTTGCTGGTGAGACTCGCACAACAACTGAATTTTCCGTATTCCATGGCTATGCGTCCTTGTACATTCCCAATGGTATCCCTATGCACATACTCCCTATCGCTTTCTTCCGCTGCTGTCCTCTCATCCCATCAGCTCACACCCGCTCCGGATCACACCGACCAGGGCTCCCGTCTGGATCGTCTCACTCGCGCCGCCAGCGATACGATGCTCGATGTCTGCCAGTCCCGTCAACCACGTAATCATAACCTGTGGGCTGACCTCGACCGTAGCAATCTCCTCGGTAAGCGCCGTGATAATGTCGGCAAGCGCAAGGCCGCGCGAGACCTTGAGCGTGTTCAGCGTGTCCAGACACGACGTGACGTCGCTGGTGGCGAGAAGCGTCTGCAGAATCTCACGGATCGCGTCGGGTGGCGGTGCAGCAATGCACTGGTAGATGGTCTCGGTCGTGATGGTGTCGCGCACAATGGGCACGGGGGGGGCGTCTTTCGGCTGCAGGGGCGTGCTCGATGCGTGGCACGCCTGCAGCACGTTCAGAGCGCGCCGCATGTCGCCGCGGCTCAGCGTCACGAGCGCGTCGGCGGCGGCGGGCATGATCTGCACGCCCTCTTCCGCAATGACCTTGGTGACGAGCTCGCGGATGTCGGCCTCCTTGAGCGGGCTGAAGCGGAAGCGCGTGCAGCGCGACAGCAGCGCCGGCGACAGCTTGTGCGCGTAGTTGGCAATGATGCAGAAGCGGGTGTTGGCCGTATACTTCTCCATGATCCGGCGCAGCGCCATCTGCGCCGTGTTGGTCATGGCGTCCGCCTCGTCCAGCACGATGAGCTTGAAGCGCGCCAGGTTCTCGCCGCGGCTGCTCGCGCTCCCGAAGATTTGCCGCGTCGACGCAAACGTCTTGATCTGCTCGCGCACCACGTCAATGCCACGGTCGTCCGACGCGTTCAGCTCCAGCACCATCTGCCGCGCATTGTCCGCCCCGTAGATCTTCCGTGCCAGCGCCAGGATGGTCGATGTCTTGCCCGTTCCCGGCGGCCCATACAGCAGCAGATGTGGCAGCCGGTTGGACTCCACAAACTTGTTGATTGTCGCCAAGATGTCCTGATGACCGGAAACGTCGTCCAGTGATGCAGGCCGGTACTTTTCAATCCTGTCGCGGCATCAGTCCTTGTCCATCGGCCTGGGCCTCTTTCGCGCCGTCCCGTCCCCATCCTCCTTGCTTGTCATGTCCACACTCACCACGGCAGTGAGTCCTCTGCCTCGGCTGGCAGGTCAGCGACCCTGCTGCGCTTGTCCTTGGCTTTCTCCGCCGCAAACGTTATGCTCGCCGACAACGCGTCAACCTCCATGGTGTCCTCAGCGTCAGACATGGTCGGAAGGGGAAGTAGGAATCAACCTGTGGCGTGCAACAGGAGTCGAGGTATGCGTAACATCCGGTAGAGGCTGGGACAGGGGTGTGCTTCAAGCTATGTTGTCGAGGTCGATCGTCGAGCACGAAGCCGTCAGAACGCGTCGCAGTTACGAGTAGCTCTACGCGTAAAGTGCCGGCACCACGTGATGCGTCACGTGATCTATGCAAGTTTGTTGGCCGCTCCTCTCAACCAGCACCTGACTGCAGATTGAGCTGCTGGAAGAACATGGAAGCGGAATTAAGTGTATAATTTTAATTTCCTTTGATTTCCTTTGATTTCCGGCTCAAAAAATTGAATGAGACTTAATTGCCAAAAGGAGCAAGAATTTAATGCATGCTGATGTTCGGTGTGCTTATGTTGATCACGTTTTTGTCTTGCTCGATTATACTCTCTACAGTCCCATACTTTTGTTTGCAGCTAGATGCCCCCGTTGTTGCTTGCAATCCGTTACGATCTACTTTCACCATGCCCCCGTCGTGGCTCTTAGAGATATGCCTTTGGTTTTTTTCACATTTCACATGTTCGGCTCATACTACTCATAGACGCAGAGCTATATACAGAACAAAGGTGCGGTATACAACGGCGCCTACTTAAATCCGTACTTAGCCGGAGGGTTCATACCGTCGTTGACCTCGACGGAATCCTTGTAGTAGGACGGGTGATCGCTGTTCTTCCAGGTGTCCCGCACAACGGGAGAGACGGGGCGGTTGTGGTGGACTAGGCACAGGGCGGGCTTGGGGTAGACAGCGTAGACGGGGTCGGAGTGGAAGACGCCGTCGTATGACTGGTTGAAGTAGTGCTTGTCGAAAACCTTGGGGTCCCACTGGCGAATGGTGTCACCGGTCTTGTCCGCAACCATCTGGAAGACGTTGGCGCCGACGTCCCAGCGGCCGAGTGTGGGCAGATCCCAGTTGGCCTCGGCAGTTGCAATCTCCGAGTAGTGGTTGTAAAAGGCTTCGTCCGTGGTGCCGATCAGCTTCTTCGGCACGGCATCGCCGACAAGGATGGCGACGATGTTGTTGCGGCGGCTGTAGGTGGAGTTCTCGTCAAACGTGATGAGGACGAGGGTGTTCTGCATGAAGCGCTTGTCCTTGAGCAGGGGGCCGAGAAAGTTGCGCGTCCAGGTGCCGGTGACGGTGACAGAGGTGTCGTGGCCGTCCGAAGTCATGTTGGGCGTAATAAACATCCACTGCGGCAGGGTGCCGGCCTCCAGGTCGTCGTAGAAGGCTGTGAGGTTCTTGATCTGAGCGGCACGCTCGGCGTAGCGGGTGATGTTGTTGTACAGGATGGCCGGGTTGTGCTTGCGGACGTAGTCGTTGGCGCCGGTCTTCTGGTTGAGCCAGCCCATGCCCTCGAAGCCAGCGTACGGCTGGTCCTCCTGATACTCGCCCCAGCTGACGCCGCGGGCGTCGAGCAGGTCCAGCAGGGTGGTGACGTTCTTGTCGACAGCGTTGAAATTGTCATTGTTCATGCCGAGGTAGTCGCCCGAGATGGCGGCAGCATAGTTGGGCTCGGACGGGTGGGTGACGGCGTAGTAATTCTTGAGGCTGATGCCTTGGTCGGCGAAGAACTTGATGTTGGCTGCGCGCGTGAGGACAAGGGAAGCAGGAGAGCGCGGCAGAAAGGATAAGAACTCACGGTCATCCACAGCAAGGTCATAGTCGGTATTCTCGAGCCAGATGATGGCGAGACGGTCAAAGGCCTTGCCCTTGACGTGCGAGACGGGGCTGCGGGAGATGGCAGTGGCCTGGGCAGCGTAGACGTCGGCAGCGCTGGTGGCAGTGTGCTGATCCTGGGCAACGACCACGGCAGCTGCGGCCAGGAGCAGAGACAGAGAGAGGCGCATGTTGGCAGTGTCGAGCGCGGTACCAAGCTGAGCACGAGCCACAGGGCGACAGGGCAGACAGGCAGACGGACAGATGGGCAGGCGAGCTGTCAAGCAGACAAAAGGGACGGACGAGGGGATGCTGCGAGCTTAATACATAGAATCCAGACGGGTTGCGGCACGAGTACGTACTCGTACTCGGCCTCTTAGTTACCACGCGGATATCCCATCTTGCCGGTCCAAGCTGGCACAACATCCATCGCTGCAACGTGGAATAAGCGCGGCTCTGATTGGCCGTGACGGCGCGGCACTCTAGTCTTCTCGTAGCATCAAGTAGCGGTATCTCCACACGAGTAGGGCCTTTCTCGTCCTCCATCAAGTACGCGTGCACTAACCCACACGAAAGCTTACCGTCATCAGCCGATGTGGACGAGGAAAAAAGACCATAAGCTACCGCCAAGTTCAGATGACTGGCCGTGCCCCGGCCGGCGTCTCAATGGGAGTTCAGCGGCGCCCACACAAGCGTGTCGACGGCGGTGCCTCTGCAAAATGCGAGCATGACTTACACGTAACGAAGAGCCAGCTATACAAGGGAGGTCGGGCGTCCGCCTTAAGCTTCTCTGAGTGGGCCCAGCGGGCGGACGGGGCTCCGCAACCACACGTGCACCCGCGCCCAGCCGGCATTGGCCAGCGGCGCCGCGTCCCTGGCGATGGGAAATTTGAAGCTGGGCTGCCGGAGCCCATCGCTCGCGCAATGCACGCAGGCATGCACGCGAGAAAACAAGCACACCAAGCATGTGCCAAGTCGGGACCCCACGTGGCTTAGAAAGGTGTCAGCTCCGATTCGATGCGACGGCAACGAGGCACGTGGGCTCGGTAGGCCGCCTTTGCATGAAGTAGAGTCCGGTGCCCTCCGTGCAAGATAGACTTGCGTGTGACACTCCGTACAGCAAGCTGACTGGCGAGTAATATCAGACAGGTGAGGATGACGGCTGCCCTCCATCTAGCCCTAGCAAGGACGCCGTAGCCTAAATAGCCGCAGGCCGTGGCGCCGCTCTCTCCGGCTGAGCACCCGCAGCGGGAACGAGCTGCTGTGATCGGTGTCACAAAGCGGCAGCGCGTACTCGTAGGGCTAATGGAATCGAGTCGCCCTATGCTGTGCTACTCCGTACGCATGCGACTGTCCCCACGGAGATCGAGCTGTTGTACTCGTGTCAAACGGCATGGCCGCAGACTGGCTTGACGAGGCTGGCGTGCCGGTGTGCTCTCACCCAAAGATGCATCCTTTATCGTTGTGCGGCCATTGGCCATGGCTGCGGCTGCCATCAAGTCCATGGCAAGGCCGCCCATGTGGGTGAAGACCATGCCGAGTCACTCGGAGCCGGCAGCGAGCTGGGACTGAGAACATAGCCACAGAGTGTACTACACCGTAGATGGCAACCCGGCGTAGTTGTAGAGCGCTTGCAATAGTTGAGCTATGGAATGTCCGCGCCTTTGAGCCTTTCTTTTTCATTCGATGGCATATCGCTGTCGGCTGCCGGGCGTGTTGTCGACGAAATGACTGCATCGCTGGCCCGACTTCCTATCAAGCTTCGTCGATCGGTCGCTGGACGTTGATTCTCGCATCGTGACCAACGCCAGGAAAGGACGCCGGGATTGCATAGCAAGAAACCGAGTGGACAATATCATCGTTGTTGCGTGCATAGCGAAACGCGTGCTGTCGTTTGTGCCTCGGCACGCGGGGAGTACAAAGCAGCCATAATGGCAGGCGCGATCCTGCTTTGTGTTCATCACTTGGGGAAGGTGCGAATTGAACACTAGATTTCCGTCCAAAGCAAAAATTACGCAGTAGTTTCCATCCCAATCATCATCACGGTTGGAAGGACTTTCCAGACACGCATACATCACCAACCTCAGTCCAGGCAACCACGCTCACGCGACCTCGAAGACAGAAGAGGCCAACGGAGATGTCATGGGCCACCGGCCTCTGTGCCCAAAGGTCGACCGACACGTCATGCGTCGCCAACGAGCGTCTTGTCCATCTACGACAGGACGCCATTTTGTGGGCTGAGCGCTTGCCCAAGCCTCTAACAGCAAGCGAGGTTCGCTGACCCTGAAGTCTGCCTGGTTTTGTTGCGGAAAAGACGCGACCAACGCTGGGCGATTCCAATTCACCGAGCAGAACACGCAAAACTCGGCAAACTCTGCGCAATTTCCCATTTGCTTGGCCTCTCGACGGATCGGCGCGGCCATCAACTTGAATTGGCAATCCTGCGGTTCTGCAAGTCTGCAGTTTGGCAACGGCCTCTCCGCGTCGACGCGTCGCATACGAGTACGAGCTGCGCCCTGCATGCGAGGTGAAACTCGGTGAAAAAAAAAAACAGCCGCGATCTCCTTCTTTTCAGCTATCCGCGAAAGGGAGAAGGCCCCTATTCCGTAAATAACCCGTCAGACGTTAGGCGCCATTTGCGGATCCTCACCACGCGTCATCGCCCGTTGGTGAAAATAACCATACTACTACGAGTACAAACTCAGTACTCCGTATGGGGGGACATGACAGCACCCAACCCAATCAGCGGCCAGTTTGATACGAAGTGCACCTTCAAGTACTCCTTGCACCAGCAGCCACGCTTGGCGCCAGACACAATTACGGGCTAAGACTTCGTAGATACGAACACGAAGTACATTACATGACCATGGAGCATACGACGTATTACTCCGTATTACGTTGTGCAAAGTAGTACTCCGATACGGAGTACGAATACGGGTACGAGAAAGCTGTCCATCACAGATTCCCCGGCGCTGCCTACTCGTACTCCGGGGGCCCGTCAGCGCACGCAGACGCTGCCACAGCGAACCGTCTGTCAAAGCCGATATTTCCACTGCCGGTCGCCATGGGGAAACGCCCGCAATCCAGTTGCCAGCTAGCCAGCCAGCTAGCCTACCGCGAATCAGTGGAATTCGCCGTGGACAACGGAGTGATAATCTTCAGCGCAGTGCCAACTCAGCCGATCACGCTGGTTGCCCCGGTTTATACGAGGCCTCTCTGCAACGTTTGAATCCTCATAACGCACAGATATTGGCATGAGTGTCTCGTATGGAGACTTGGGCTTGGCCGCTCGCTCCGCCCGCCAGCAGACGATCCACATGGTAATACTCGAGGAACAACAATACGAGCATGCTTATCTGGCCGAGTCTGTGCTGCAATCTCGCACAAGTAGAGTTCAAGCAGTCCGCCTTGCGCCTCCTTCGATGCTGCGCACATCAACGGTTACATCTTCGACAGGGCGAGATCTCGTAATACCTGCCTCATTCACCCGCCCTTTGCCCCTTGTCTTTAAACTTCGTCTGTCGCACAGCTTGGAGTCTTCTTTCTGTTCTTCTTTCTTCTTGTGCTTACAATTCTTGTCGCTCGCTCGCCGTTTTCGCCATTTCCGCCTTTTCGCCTTTTCGCCTTTCCTATTTCACGATCCGCTCGTCAGCCCCTATTCCCTCAGTCAGTCACCCGTTCCGCTTGACTTGGGACTTGTTTGACCTGATCCCCGCGCCATCCGTCTTTTTATCCACTCGTCATGCGACCAGCGCCGCTCTCGTCCCTGTCGCTCTTCCTGGGCCTCAGTGCGACAGCACAGGCTGGTGTGAAGTACATGGTGAGCTTATGCAACCCCGATCTTGCGCATGCTGCACGGTAGATCACCTCCCTGTCACACAAACTAATCGTTGCACAGGGAATTGCCATTTCTGGCATCGACTTTAACTGCGACATCACAGGCATATGTCCGTACGACAATGTGCAGGTGCCACTCGCCTCGCTGGGCGGCGCCGACGGTGCGGCCCAGATGAAGCATTTTGTTGACGATGACGGCATTAACATGTTTCGTTTACGTATGTAACCCCTTCCGCGCACATTGCTGCAGGAACACCACTAGGCTGAGGGTGACTGACACATTCCAGCCTTCTCGTGGCAGTTTTTGCTTGCCGGTACCACGATCGGCGAGCTGAACTCGGATCGGCTCCAGAACTACGATGAGTTGGTGAATGCGTGCTTGGATACCGGTGCTTACTGCATGATCGACATGCACAACTTTGCCCGCTTTGAAGACAAGATTATCGGCCAGGGCGGCCCCTCGAACGACGACTTTGCCAGTCTCTGGAGCACACTGGCTACGCGCTACGGCACCTCGGACAGAATTGTCTTCCAGCTGATGAACGAGCCCCACGACCTCGACATTGGCGAGTGGGCAGCTACTTGCCAGGCCGCGGTCACTGCCATCCGCAACGCTGGTGCCTCGTCCCAGATGATCCTACTTCCCGGCACCTTTTTCAGCAGCGCCGCCACCATCACCAGTGACGGCAGCGCTGATGCACTCTTCGAGATCACCAACCCCGACGGCAGCACGGACGGCCTCATCCTCGACGTCCACAAGTATCTCGATACCCCCAACTCGGGAATTCTTGTGGAGTGCACGACGAACAACGTCGGCAACTTCACCAAGGTGGCAACCTACCTGCGTGAAAAGAAACGCCTGGCACTGATCAGCGAGACTGGTGCCTCTAATGACGCGACGTGCATGACGCTCTTCCCCGAGCAGAACACCTACATCAACGAGAACTCGGATGTCTTTATCGGCATTGTTGGCTGGGCCGCCGGCAACTTCGCAACGACGTATCTGCTCAGCCTGACGCCGTCGCTCGAGGACGGCAAGTATGTCGACAACGAGGTGATGAAGCAGGCCATTCTGGCGCCTTGGAAGAGCGGCTCCGCAGCGGCAACGAGTTCCTCAGCCTCCAGCTCGTCTTCTACACGTGCCAGCTCCTCTGCCAGCTCCTCCGCCAGCTCCAAGTCGAGCTCCTCGGCGAGCTCTACAACCAGCTCGGCCAAGACCACAAGCACCAAGTCGACTGCATCGTCGACTTTGGCGTCTGTCACGACCACAACACCGACAGTGACGGGCGTTGCTGACAATGCTGGATCGAGCTTGGCGGCCACCGCCAGCTCAGCAAGCGGTGCCATGCCCGTTAGCGCCCCTGGTGGCGCTCTCGCCAAGGTGGCGTCTTTGGTTGCCGCTGTGGCTGCTCTGTTGATATAGACGTGCCTCTTCTTGCCGGCACACGGCGTGCTTATAGATTTCACTTTTCGTTTCTCTTTGGTATGACTAATTCAGTATTGCGATATTGGGGTTTCATTTCATGACACTGGATGCATCCTTGGATCGGTACATTGGCTTACTTAGCGCAGAGGTTGCGCGGCCATAACCTTGGGTATTGGACTGTGTATAGTTCTCTTTATTTAATCGACCATTAAGGTACTCTTGTACGGCAAATGTGTCAATGCAAGCTACTATTTACAAGGGCCCTCAATGTCGACTCTGCTCACTATTCTCGTTTCTGTCCCTCGGAGCTACCTCGAGGCTAGTCTCTCTTTCTTCGTCATCCTACAGATCTGGCCCCCGTACGTCAGCCGGTACGGAGCCCTCACGCGTCCAGATGTTCATGCCCACTTTGCGGCCGTTGTGGACCGGCAGGCCGGCGTGCAGTGTTCGGGGATCGCCTTCGCGGATGCCGCCCGGACCGATGGCTGGAGGCAGCAGGTTCTCCCAGAAGACAGCATTGCCCTCGACAGGGCGGAAGGTGAGGCCGTGTTCCCAGGGCGCATCGCAGTCTATGAAGGTGCACCAGGCCTCGCCGTCCGGGGGGTCGAGGAGGGGGAAGTTGGTGCCGCCGGAGGCGAGGCGGGAGACAGGCTCGTCGTCGTCGTCGGCCTCCGCGGCGACATAGGCGAAGAAGCTGGAGGCGCGGTTGCCGCCAAGCGCGGCGGTCGCATGCTCAGGTGCCGTGAACCAGTCGGTGTGAAAGTGGTAGTGCTCGCCGTCGCCGTAGCGCACCAGCTGCAGCGGCTCGACGCGGGTCCGGTGGTTCTCGAGCGTGGCCCACAGTCGCTGGAAGCGCAGGGCGCGCTCCTCGAGGCAGCGGGCGACGGCGTCGCGGGCGACACTCGCCGACTGCGGCGCGCGCACATCGTCGCGGACGTTGCTGCCGTCGGCTGAGCCCCGGGCAGCGACAGCGGAGTGGGCAAAGGAGGCGTTGCTGTGAGGATCAGCGCCGGAGACGGAGTGTGGCCGGGACGAGCACCTATCTTGAGGAATATACGTACGTCACAGCTAGCAGATGGGCACGCTCGGCGGCGGTCACGAAGCCGACCAGATAGACGACGAGCGGCACGGCAGACACCAGATGGGTCTCGTAGGGGGGGTGCTCGCAGAGAGGAGCGGTGTCGGCGGCGACACAGGCGGCGAGGCAAGCCAGGAGGAGAGCCAAGAGGAGGATGGGAGTCATGATGTGAGATGGTGGGAAAGAGGCGAGAGGCAGACGCATGGCACTACTCGCAGACAGGAAGACAAGACAGGAAGTCAAGAAGACAAGAGCTAGCCGTGGCACACCAAACGGAGCCGACTTCGCGGAGCACCCACAGCACACGAGCTCCTCGATGGAGGCCTTTGCCAATGCGAAACACAGCACGGATACGGTCCGGGACGAAATGCTCGAGGTAAACAAAGTGGCATCGGACGATGAGACAGCCCCTGTTTGCGTGTGGGCTCAGCATGAGGTACGGAGTAGTACTGTCTGGGAGCTGGTCTCGATCAAACAGCCCTACTGAGCATGTTGAGAGACATCCATCTGGCACTTGGACTGCCGGACAACCCAGCCGATATCACAGCCGGACAGCTCGTCCGCCTCACCCCGACTTTGTGCAAGCAGCGTCTCTCACTCTGCTTCTGCTCTCTGCTTCTCCATCTCGCACGCCATGCCCGTCCCGTCACCAGCCGCTCTCTGCGCCCTCTGCGCCCTCTGCGCCCTCTGCACTCTCGCCGCTCCCGCCGCGGCCTGGACACACGCCTCCGCGGCGGCCCTCAACGCAACAATCACGTCCGGCAGTGCCCTGGTCGCCTTTGTCGACAGCCGGGCGGCGTCACGGGCTCTCGAGGCCGACTGGGTGACGCTCGCTGCCGATGTTGGTGACGCCGCCGTGCTCTCCATCGACTGCACGGCCACGCGCCCGGCGCGGCGCCTCTGCGCCGACCTCGACATCGCCTCGTTCCCGGCCGTGCGGCTGTACGAGCACGGCACCATGACGCGCTACCGCGGCGCCCGTCGGACAGCCGACATTGCCGCGTTCCTGCGGCGCATGCAGCGTCCGGCCGTGACCGTCACCGACTCGGCCAGCACACTTCCCGCGGACGCTGTCGTCCTGCTGCTCGAAGGCGACGACGCCGACCTCGCGGCGCGCTTCGCCGCCACCGCGCTGCGCTACCGCGACCGGTACACGTTTGCGGCTACGCGGGGCACATCGGCAGCGGTGCGGTGCTTCGAGGGGCACGCCGAGGGCGACGGCAGCCTGGCCGAGCGCCCGCTGGGAAGGGTAGATGCCGCCGCTCTCGCTGCGCAGGGCGCGCTCGAGGATCTGGTTCGGCGCTGTGCCGCGCCGCTCGTCACCGAGCTCACCCGCCGCTCCGAGCTGGCGCTGCTGTCGACCGGCCGGAGCCTTGTCCACTACTTCTACCGCGGGGACGTCGAGCGCCGGGCGTACGCGGCGGCGATCGAGCCGCTGGCACGTGCCTACGGCGAGTATCTCACGTTCACCACCGTGGACGCCGCCGAGTACGGCGACTGGGCCGGGACCATGGGCGTGGCGCTGGAGTCGGCGGCCGAGGCCGAAGCTGAAGACGAAGCCCAGAGAGCACAGAGCCGGGGACGTCGCGTGCCTCTGGCTGTGCAGAGCCCGTGCACCGGCGACGTGTATGCTTTCCGGGCCCAGCTGGCCACCGGCGAGGCCGTGGTGACCGCAGCTGCCGTCGAACAATTTCTGCTGGGCATCATCCAGGGCACGGTGGCGCCGTGGCAAGGCTGGCCGGAAGAAGCAGGGAAACATGACGAGCTATAAGCTATAAGATAAGCCAGGCTGGCGGGTTACCGGGAGCCCATGTTATAGTGCATATATGTTCCGGTCGGTCTTGGGTTCCGGTAAAGGTAACATCTCTGCGGCACGTCTGTGATAGAACGTCTGCGCTTTGGGAAAGCTAAAACTGTGACTGGGCAGTCTTTGGAGCAGCCGGCAGCCTTTCTCGGTGTCAGCTATCTTCTTTGCTTTAGGGCTGCTGTTGATGTGTCTGCTTAGTTTCGTGTTCAAGTGTCTTGGTAGTTTCCAAACATATTGCTGTCATCTTTTTGAGTCCATAAGATGAGAAAGAGACTACTACTGCATCCGTTGCGTCCTCGTCTACAAGCCTCGCTCTGCGGCGTATTGACCATATTCTGTCGTCTTTGGCAGCACTAACACCAATACCACATCCAAGTCACTACAGCCTACTTTCTCGCATGCCTTCATTTGAAAAAAAAGTTGCAGGCGCTCTTATGTGATGTTTTGACCGAAACAAACTAAATCATTACAAAAAGTACAATGTCATGCGAATGGCCTCTACTCCTCTCCAGCACTCCTCTCCGGCGTGTCATCCCTTTCGCCATCTCGGCCGCTCAAGCCAGCTCGACAATCTCGCCGTGATGGTTGTCGTTCGGCCCGCCGACTACCGAGCTGCCAGCCTCGTGGATGGTCGGCGGCACGGCACCCCCGGGTGCGTAGCCCGTGCTCTGCGCGCTCAACGCACCGTTGGGCGGATAGCCCACTGCCGTCATTCCGCTGACGCTGCTCATGCGACTGTAGTCGGGCGAGTGCGGGCTAATCGAGCCGGTGCGATCGGGCGCGGCGGCGGTGACGTACTGTGGCGAGCCCGGTATCGGCTGGTGCGGTGCGTAGTATGGCTGGCCAGCTTGGCCAGCCTGGCCGCCGTACATGACGTAGTTCTTCTGGTCCAATGTCTGGCCCATGGGCGGGTTCTGGAGGGCGCTATAGTCGCCGTTCATGGCCGCGCCGCCCACAACGGGTGTCGGACCCGGTGCCGGACCCGGCGCCCCGCCGGCCGCGCCGGCCGCGCCGCCTGCAGACGCCACGCCCTGTGCTTGGCTGCGCTTGCGCCTGACCAGCAGCAGGACCAAGGCACCGATCGCCGCGACGCCGGCGACGCTGCCAATGGCGATACCAGCAATGGCGCCGCCGCTGAGCTTGTTGCCGCTGTCGTTGCCGCCCCCAGCCACCGCCGTGCTGCTCGCGCTAGAGGCGACGCTGGAGCCCACCGTGGTCGACTCGGTGCTTGCCGACGATGTCGGGGATACGACACCAAAGGTCTCGATGGCCGTGTAGACAAAGCTGGACGAAACGGACGGCGAGAAAAAGCGGCTATCGGTCTCGTCGTCGTAGGTCGTCAGCAGGGGCCTGTAGGTGCTGGTGGTCGTAGCATCGCAGAAGTAGTCGTACACGGTCAGCGTGGTGCCGGCATGGATGCTGAGACCGTTGCAGTAGGGCGCCGTGGAGTCAGTGCACTTGAGAGTGAGCGTGTCAGACTGGCACGCCTCGTCGCAGGCGCTGGAGGAGCAGTATCGGTCGTACTCTACGCAGTCCACGTTGAAGATGCCGCAGACCCCGCCTTGACAGCAGCCAATATATCCGTCTGTGCTGGAGGTCGAGATAACGCAGGTTGCGTCCTCGTCAGCGCAACTGTAGGAGGACTCTGACTTGTCAGTCTGAAATCGGGAATCGGCAAAGGAACGAGCAGAGAATGAGAGACGAGACCATACCTATCTTTCCCGTAAAGTAGCCGCAGGTATTGTCTGGGGCGTAGTACATCGTCGTCGCGATGTCGTCACGGCGGTTCTTGCGCAGACGCGGCGGCGCGGTCGGCTTTGGCGACATGCCGTCGAGGGCGTACTGGACGCCGTGGGTGACGGCCGGAAGGGTGTCGGCGGCGTAGACGGCGTTAAAAATGGCCGCCGCCGGGGCGGCGAGGGCAAGGAAGAGAAGCATGGCGAGCTGTGACTTGTGCCCATAGTCAGTGGCAGCTCGGCTGATTAAATGCTGATGCTTGGAGCAATTAGAGTCTTCCAGCAGCTGCCGAGCTGTGTCAATCCGCACAAGAAGCTGTGTCGATGCCGCACAAGACGAAGAAGAGCAAGTCCTTCGGCTCCCTGCGGCTCCGCGAGACAACAGTAGGTACGCCTTTTAAGTTTGCATGGCGCCTCTGTCCCGGTCAGCCTCACATAACAGTCTGCCTCGACCAGGCCCAACCGAGTCACCGCCACCGATCACCATCCTGTATGCCCACGCGCATCTATTACTTCGTACGGAGTGCGCTACTACGTGTTTATCATACGAAGTGCGAGAGGCTACAGGGTAGCTCACTCCACCACCGCCAATGGCGCCGCGCCGATGCCCGCGAGCTGAACTGGAAGACCCGGGCTAGCCCTGCCACCGGCACCTCTGGACAGGGTGCCCTGTCAGTTTTCTGCGGCGCCGTTGTTTCGTCCGGTTTTCTGATTTGCTTGTTTTCTACGGAGTATCTTGTTGAGAAGTGCCTGCATACGAGTTCAGGTATTGGGAAGTACAAGGAGGAAGATAGCAAGTACTCATAGGGATACAAGAAGAACAATAACTCTACTCGTACTAAGCACCGGGTCTCTCTTTGTCTTGGGCGTCTTTCTTTCATCTTGTCTGCTTCTCTGTCTTCCCGCGTACGAGTAGTCTCCCGTCCTTGCTTCTTTCTTTCAGCATCTCATAGAGCTAGTGGTAGTAGTCGATTTACGCCGTACGCCGTGGTCTTGTCCCATATGTAATCCATACTTGTGTACCTTCTTCATTATCAAGTAAAACAACATTCTTCTCCCCCCGGTTTCCTCTCTCCCATTCCCCGCCGCCGTCCTAAACAGGCACAGTGCTTACTCGTCCATAAGATTACGCATTGCCCTGCTCCGGTTTCGTACATACCGCGCTATTAGTTCGTGGGCGGCGCAAGCCCAACGCTCGCAAAGCACAACGGCCAGCGGCATTCCCTTCGCCTGTTGAGCTGCAGCCCTGTAAGGCATCTACACTGTACTTTGTATCTCCGCGCTGCCATCCTTTTATTTTTCAAGCACTGCATACAATCCTGTTTCTAGTTTCTGCTCTACCCGCATGCATCGCTTGCACAGAACTACTCGTACGAGTCATTGAGCCTCCCAGCCCATTTTAGACGTTCAAAGCCCCGTCTTATAGCCCCACCTTTTCCTTCAGCCGCTAGCATGCACTAGCCTTCAAGTCGGACACTAACCCCACAGGGTAAGATCGGTTTGGCGTAGGCTGTCGCGTCCATTCTTCCGAGTCCGAGATCCAACTATTCCCGTACTCGTACGCTCTTCCGGCCCGTACTCGACCAAAGTAAGCCCTAAGTAGTATTACCCGTACTTCCGCAAGATGGCACTGCCAAGCCTTCTCCCTGCTTTCAGCCTCTCTCCAGTATGCGGCAAAGCCTCCGGCAAAGCCTCCGGCAAAGCCGTGATATCCGAGGAACGTCGCAAAGCACGAACGGACAGCAGACGAGAGGCGTGAAAATACAAAGAACGCAAATGCGGTATTCCGCCGCTCCGATTACTTTGTCGGCACTCTATTTTATACCGTAGAACCAGCAAACAGAGGCAATCGCATGGCGGTCGACTTCTGTATCCGAGAATTGAAAACTCGAGACGCTATCTATATATCTGCTGCCGCTGGCCCGAAGCCGCCTTCCAGCCTCTTGTTACGGCACCTTGCATGGAGCAGCAAGCACTACGGAGTATTACTCGTACCTTGTACGGGGTATTACTCCGTACTTGCCGGGCCCGCATACCCCATACGAGATAGGCCTCATGCTTCTTGACTTCACAGTCGCGACTCATGAGCTTTGTAAACAGACTTGCGTATTCCTTCATACTACAGCGTATGTACAAAGTCTAAATCTGCTCGGGCAGCAACACCCTCATAATCATCCATTACCTCTCGTTGTCGGAAATCGTCCATTCATCATAAGAACATCGTGAAAAATCAAATATCGAAAATAGAGATCGGAATCGGAATCGAAAATCGATAATCGAAAATCGATAATCGATAATCGAAATCGAAATCGAGAATGCAAGCCATCCCACAACGCCAACGCCGCTCGCTTGTGCCCGCGTAGGGTCGGGTGAGACAATGCATCGTAAACGGCAGCACCCATCCGTCTGCCGCATGCACCAGCGTCACCAGGCCGGACCAGCTCTACTTCGTGACGCAGCAGCGGGCCCCTTTTTTTATCATGCGCGCGCTCGCCCTCGTAAATCATTGCCCAGTTCCTAGAACACCGCCAGCGACGACGACAGCGACCGCGTTCGCCGCCGCTTGCCCCGCGGCGACAGCACGGGCGACCCGTTGCCGGCCTCCTTGCTCTTCTCGTCGCAACCGCCGAGCCGTGGCGACATCGCCACCATAGGCACACTCGACACCGCCGATACCGCCATAGACATGGCGAGCGGGCCACAGTCTGTGCGCGTACGCTTGCGCTTGCGCGTATCCCGTAGCGGCGCTGGCGACGTCGGCTCTGTAGCTGTCGATGCTGTCGATGCAGTGGAGGATTGAGTCGCCTTGTCGGGTTCATCGACCTCGCAGGCTGGCCGAATTCGCACCTCCCGGAATAAACCGCCGTCGTCCAGGCACTCGCCCGCAATAGCCGGCCCCAGCGCATGGCCAAGTCGCTCGCGCAGCCCCAGAATCGGCCACACAGGCACACGCGTGTAGGTGATGCGCAGGCCGGCTTCGCAGCTGCTGCCCGCAAGAACCGTCGGCTGTGCGAACCGCTGCAGAAACACCGCCGGCACCGTCGCCGCATACACGATAAACTCCCCGGCGTCGTCATCGTGCGTGATGATGCGCAGCGGCACGTCGCGGAAAGCGGGTATCGCCGCAGGTGTGCGCGCAGGGTCTGGCGTGTAAAAATGAGCCTGCGCCATCGCCAAGAAGATGCTGACAAGATACGCGTCGTGGTCCACATCACCCGGCACCAGCAACTTGGAGCGCAGGCACTGCAGGCGGCTGACAGGCGTATTGGCCTGATCGCCACGCGCGGGGCCAGGCACGACGCGGAAGAGGTTGCGGCGGATCAAGGCAAGGTGGGAGCGGTTGACATAGGCCAGCAGGGGTCCGTTACGGACCGGCAGCATCATGCTCGAGTCGTTCTGCGTGCTCTCAGCGCTCTCAGCGGACACCCCCAGGCTGCAAGACGACACAGCGCGTGTCATGGCCGAGTCAAACGAGACATTGACACTTTCGATGCCCAAGCCGACGCTCTTCCACACAACAGGCACGCGCACAACGTTGCGGAAGGTGCGCGAGCCAAAGTGAATGTCGAGGTCGGCGCCCGTCTTGGGCAGCGACGTGGCAGCCGGGAACAACGTGGCCAGCACGTTCTTCATGGCGCGCGACTTGCTGTGCAGGCGCATGTCCTCTGGTGCCAGCAGCGACGACAGGTCCGCACTCAGGACGGCCGCCATCTCCGACGGACGGAATAGCGCTGGTGAAGGCGACGGTGGCAGCGTGCCCGGCGACTTCGCTGCGTCTGCCGGAGGCGCCGGGACTTTCTCAAACGTCACACCCAGGACGCGCGGATGCAGGTCCGTCCACAGGATGGGCAGCACAAAAAGAGAAGCACCGCAGTGGCGTCGCAGCAGGTCGTAAAGCGAGTCCGGGTCGGGACATGCGGGGCGACGGCGAATGCGGACGCGGCGCACGGGTGGCATCGAAGCACTGCTGCTCATGGTGTAGGTGGCCGGACGAGGCGCCTCCACAGCGCTATTCAGTCGGCTAGCCATGTCTGTTGGTCAGCTTTCCGTTGGTCAGCTGTCTGTCGTACACAGGGAAGGATGAGACGCGCAAAATCGAAAGTCGGAAGACGGAGGACATAAGGACGAGTGAAGTTTGTAAAGATTTGAAAATGCGAATGGCTATGCTGTTTTCCGTCTTGTTTTGTCTACGCGCAAAGGCAAACGGACGCAGCAACAAAGCGCCTGGTGACTTACTCTATCGCTGATTCACACGCACACGCTATGGCTCGCAGCACTGGCGTGGCAGTGCACGTAAAATAGTGTTCGTCTAGCAGGCCAGGTCGGTGCCGAAGACAGCCAAAGGTGAAGGAAAAGTGAGGCGATCGACGATGCCCAACGGCAGACGGTGAGAAGAGGCGCGGCAGGACGAATATCGACGCGGGGTGGAGAGCGCGGAAATGTAGGTAGCACAGCAGTCGCTTGAGTCGGTAGCAAAAGCCAAGTAGATGGTGGAAAGCTGTCTGGCGATGGTGGTGAAGCGTTCGTGTTGAGAGAAAAGGTGCACATTTGCCTCGAGGCCTTTGTTGCCGCCTTACCGTGGCGTACGTGCGAAACGCGCGCGTAGGCACGTGACCTCGTGGCAAACAAACACCAACCCATTTGCGCATAGTTTTGCGCACTTCAACGGGTTAGCGCGGACTTCGATTAGTCACGGCTTGCTGCCTGTTCTTGTTTCGTTGCCTTATATGCGAGGCACTGCTACAGTGGGGCACCGTAACTGTGGCGGAATGCACGAGCTTCATCGCCAACCACATCGCTTCTGCGACTGCATCTCCCGCAAAGGCCGCCGTTCCTCAACTGCTTTACCACGATGCCGGTATGTAGCCCTTAATTGCTGCCTGCACGGGCGCTATACCAGCGCCCAGCCGTCTGGTCTCCCCTCTTCGGCCTCTCTCCTCCCCCCCCCCTCGCCTAACCACAACTTCCTTGCTAAGATCTGCTAATCATCAGGCCTACAACTCTGTCTTCAACAACGACCCCGCGGTCACCGAGGGCCGCCTCATCGGCAACTTTCCCCTGCTGCCCCTGCGCACCAAGACCCGCGGCCCGGCTTACACCCTTCCACCGTCCACCCTGCCTCTCAGCGAGGCTCCCGACCCAGACAGCGAGAGCTACGACATCCTTGACGAGGTTCTCGCCCTCTTCCGTGCCAACACCTTCTTCCGCAACTTTGAGATCCAGGGCCCCGCCGACCGTCTGCTTGTCTACGGCATCTGGTTTGTCAGTGACTGTCTCACCAAGATCAAGCCGAGTGCCACCGTGCGCGAAGCCACCAAGGACGTTACCAACCTCGCCCTCGACAACAACTTTGCCATTCCCGGCGATCCGGCATGGCCTCTCAATCAGGTCCGTTGCTGCGTCCCGATTTTGAGCCGTGTCCGCTGTATACATCCTTCATACTAACAAACAGCTTAGATGTATGAGCCCCCTCGCGACCGCCAGGAGTCCGAGATACTGCGCCAATACCTCTCCCAGGTCCGCCAAGAGCTCGCCCAACGCCTGCTCGCCCGCGTTTATGAGAACAGCGAAGACGGCAAGCCGAGCAAGTGGTGGCTAAGTTTCACCAAGCGGAAGTTCATGGGCAAGGCACTGTGAGGCAGAGATGCTGGCGCCACCCGTACATACCATAGACCAGACCAGCGAAAACGACCCCTTATTATATGCACTGATTCCGTGGCAGTGACGGCAACACGCTTGTATAGATCACAGCCTCGTTTTTTCTATCGACAGCAGTGTCAAGCTCGGTACAGGCCGTGATTTAATTCCTACGTATATATTGCTATGAGGCCCATTTTCCCGACAGTTGTACGCCTCGCCAGTCTAAAACATGCAGCAATGCCCGACCTTTCCATGCGCATACCCAAATCGCCGTCAATTTTCCCAGCTCCATAATGCAGATCTTTCTATTTCGCCATTGCGTAAATTAATAATGGCCGCCGCGAATATTCGCCCAGTTCCAGACGCAGTTGTCGTTGTCCAGTTGGCCTTCATATAATAGCATTATAGCAAGTCCGCCTGAGTGCCTCACTCTTTTCCGTCTTTTCTGTGCTTTATGCTCCTCGAGCTTTGCCCTCTCACGGCGTGTCGACGGCCTCGGCATCACCGCCAGCCATCTTCCGCTTCTTGTAGCGGCCGCGCGCTGTGACACGGCCCTCGGCAGGCCGAGCCTTCCAGCCGGTAAATATATAGCCCTCGGCACCGCCGCGCTGCGTCATGAGCGGATGTGTACGTCCAGGCAACACCTGCCACTTGCACGCACGGCTAGTCTGCACCGTGGCGCCTAGCAGCAGCATAGGGTTGATGGGAAATGCGGGAGAGCCGGGCCATTGCTCGAGGTCGTCCGCCGAAAGCGTGTGCGCCGCGGCGGGGACGCCAGCACCACCGGCCATCCAGGCGGTGCGGCGGCTGATGGAGAAGCAGTCGGCGAGGACGGCAAGTGGCTCGAGAGTCGGCGAGTACACGGCGATGGGCGCACCGCCCGCCAGCAGCGGCAAGGTATGGCGCAGTGTCGACACGAGGTCCATCGTCGTGGCCACCACAAGCCCCGAGAAGCCGCCCGCGCGCGTCGCATCCACCACGTGCCGCGTGCGCGCCCACCGACGCCGCTTGCGGTGCCAGTTGCCGCGGCGCGCCGGCTTCCATGTCGCCATCTCCTCGGCTGAGGCCTCGGGGGGCGCCGATGCGTACAGCGTGTCGCTCGCCGGGTCCAGCAGCTGCAGCCAACTCAGACACAGCAGATGCTCGGCCAGTGGATGCGGCTTGTGATTCGGATCGGTGTGGTCGAAGCCAAAGTACTTGAGGTACGCCAGATTCGCCTGCGTGTTGGCGTGCAGCAGCGTCAGTGTGTTGTTCAGAGAGATCGGCACGTGTAAATCGTCCCGCGACCGCTTCGCCGACGATTCCCGCTGCCGCACGGCCAGCTCTGTTTGGTCCGCGGCGTCAGACTGTTTCGGCTGTCCAGTGGCGGCAGACCCAGGCAAGTTGTTGCCCGCTCCCGACGCATCTCCCATCTCGCAATCCTCTTCGCTGGCGACAGTTGGCTGCATAGGTTCTTTCTCCTCTTCGCCACCTGCCGGACGACTGTACAGTACACCCATCCGCTCAGCCATTGCTGCCACAAGAAGGCCACCCGTGTCGTCTACCATGAGCCAGCGCCCACCGCCAAGCTGTGATGCCAGACCTAGCTGCGTAACAGACACCTCGGAGGATTTCGGGCCCTCAAAGGTCTCTTGCACCGATCCGGTTTGTGCCTCGAATGCCTCTTCTGTATTTGTAGCTGCCTGCCCTGCCGGCTCTGTCACCTCCACCGCCCCCGTCGTCGCCTTTGCGGAAGCCACCTCGGCTTCTAAATACCGGTCTGCGCCGCCGTAGTGAACGTTGGCCCAGCACCCAACCAGTGCAATGAGCTCATCACGCAGACCCAGGATTTTGGCACCGACGTCCTTGTCATCCAAGAGCCAGTTGCCCAGCGAGCACACGTCCAGTGGAACGACCGTGAACCGGCGGATGTATTTTTTTGTCTTTAGCAGCTTGTACTTGGCGAGCGAGAATGTTGTCTTCTGATCGAGCGCCGCGTGCGACAACAGTAGCTTTGCAATGAGTTCTTTGCCCGCCCCTGTACCCTCGCGCTTGAGCTCCTCGATCTCCTCCGTCGTTAGCGCCTGGCGTGCGCTCTGGTCGATTGCATCCCGGTTCGATCGTGCAATCACAGCCTGGCTCTCCATGTCGATGAGGCTGTACTCGAACCCATCTGATGCCGGTAGTACCACCACCTGCCCGGGTGTTGCCGTGCCACTGTTCTCTGAGTCACCCACACCGTTTGGAGTTGCCATGCCCGTACAATCATCCTCGTCCTTGTCATCCCTGTCTTGCGATAGCGCCTTTGCCTCATCCGCGAGAATGTCAGCGTGCAGCTCTGCCGGCGGAATCACCCGCAACCGGCAATATTCCTCATTCGGAAGCTTATCCTGCAGCTCATAGGTGAAGTGGAAGGGCCGGTGAATGATGAGATTGCTCGGGAAACTCCCATACTTCCCGAGAGAGATGGTACTGCATAGAGAAGACTGGTTAGCACGCGCAAGCAGCAAATCATAATGTGACTCACGTATTGGGCGTGACCTGAAGGAAGCGCACATTCTCCGACGGCAGCTTCAAACCAATCCATGCATGAGGTTCGACCACGGAAGTCATGGCGACGAGCATGCGAAGCACAACGACGTCAATATCACGGGCAGAAAAAAGTATGAAAGTTTAATTTTGTAAAACTGCGATTGGATCTAGATTGGATCACGTGACTTTAAGTGTCAAGTACTCTGTATGTCTGCCGCCCAGCCTTTTGGGGAGATGTGCTGCCTTTTCTTTGTAGCCAGAAGCGCGTTCTGAACGGCCGACAGCTCGCTAGGTGTGGCACGACTTTGAAGCAGGATGCCCGCATAATCGAATGAAATCGCCATGGACGTATGGGCTGCGGCGGGCAGCCGGTCCCAGGGTTGCTGGTCTGATTCATACTCGGTAGAAAGGGGTTGCGAGCTGTATTACTTGTAAACGTTGAACAAAGAATGTGCAGGTCCACTTAATAGTAAGTTTCAATACTATGATTGGCTGCATTGCTCGCCGATAAATTCACGTGCAAAGTCATTCAAAACTGAACATCTCCTGAAAAAACCCGCATCCTTCTTCTCCGATACCAATAACATCAGGCCATGGATCCTCCACCTACGCCGGACGTGGAGCTTCCTCCAGAAGCTACGTATGAGTCTTGCGATGCCCTCTACCGGTCAATAAACCAATGGGCAGCTGCGCATGGCTGCGCGTTTATTATTAGTCGTTCAAACAGGAAATCTAACAGACTATCGATATACTACGCTTGTGACAGACATGGCAAGCTACCCGACCCGACAGTCAAAAGAATACGAAAGACGACTACCAAGCGTACCGGATGTGCTTATTCGGTTGTAGCAAAGGAGTCTGCCGACGGCACTTGGCTATTAAAGCACCGGTCTGGTCAGCAGTACGCAGTTCATAACCACCTGCTTAGTACACACCCGGCTGCCCACATCGTCCACCGTGCCTTGACTTGCGAACAAAAGGAGGACGTACTCAGTCTGGTGAAAGTTGGCTTGTCTCCAAGGCAAATCAAAGCTTATCTACTTGAGCGATACAATGCGGACGCGACACAACAAGACGTATATAACATCATTGCACACTTTAGACGACAGCGCCTAAAGGCTGAGGCTGAACAGAGGAATACCTGATGTATTTCTTGGACTGGGAGTATGATTTTGAGGAGAACATACGGATTGACACAGTAGATAGTGGCAGCAGATGCAAGGGCTGATTGCTGTGATACTGACAGGTATGCCGAGACCGCTTAATAGGCCATATCACGGAGTAATCATCACTACGTGTTACGGGGAGCAACAGGCGTACGGGCGGGTTGGCGAACATATAATTATGTGGCATTGAGTAGCAATTACATGCATCTTTGTATTCATCACGATACTAAACGTGTCCTTACTACAAGCATACTGTATAGCGTTCTATGCAGCGCCTAAAACTTATATCCTTTTGTACTGGACTGGAGAGGTGGCTTTGGTAGGATAATTCCTCCACATAGTCCATATCTCTGCTTCTGCATAATGTCTAACGTACAGGAGATTTGGCTGCTTATCAAATTAGCAGCTGTAGAAGATGCAAACGATCGATTAAAGTGAAACGAGATGGCAATCCGTACAAGGGACGCTGCTGCTACGTAAGAAATCGTTTCCCGCCATGTAGGCTTTCCCATGACTCAACAACCTCAGCCCTGCATCGAACCAAGTTTTCCTTTTAAATCTTTTAAGTATAAGAACCTCGAAGCCTGTTTTCAATAGGCTGAAAATAAATAGAAAGTACCTGTCCTTTAACTCTCTTTTGGCTTATAGCTTAACAGCATTTCCCTCCAGTTTTAAATGCCCTTGTGCGAGTTTCAGACCTTGTTCAATTTTCCGTGCCTGTGTGCCTTTGTCGTCCTGAAGAAATTCTAGTCTCTCTATACTTTGCTTTGAAGTTTCGTGGAGCATGGCCACTCCTCTACGAGCTTGCAAGACTACTCGTTCGGCCTAACAGCTTTTCAGTCTGGCCCGTGGCACTGCACTAAAATTATTTCCATATTACTGCATACCTGGATGATTCCCAAAGGAAAGAATGGAACGGCCTGTAATACTTTAAAGAAGGTGTTAGCTTGGTTTTTGTTTTGGTAGTAATATCTGAATTCTTTCTTGGTGGTATGTCTGTCTACTTGAACAGAGATGGCTCACATCTAACTGTTTTCTGGGCGCCCTGGCCGTAGTCAAGGCCGTTTGAACCGTTCTGGTTTCCCAAAAATTCGGCCCAAGGTTAAAGAGTTATGTTCTGTCATCTATCCAGTCACAAGGCTGACCGATCTCCTCTTTTTGAAATGGAATAGCCTCGTAGTGAGCATAAGCATGCTCTGTTCCTTGCATTCTAGTTGCCTGGCTTCAAACTGACTAGCTCATGGAATCGAGCGACGAACATATAATCAAGTCGCGCCGTAGCACCAGCAAGGCGGCCGAAGGCGGACTTTCGGCGTTTGGCAAGTGCGTGTTAGTAACAAACCTCAAGTAATTGTCGCTTCATACCCTGGTTCCGTCCTTCAATTGTTTACCGGTCGTTGTCATCTACAGGAATGTGCCTGCGAGGTTCGTTGCCGATGAGCGTGTTTGTATACCGTCAAGGTTGTCACGAGTGGTTCTAAACTTATTTGCAGTGATCTTATCTCATTCTACGTCAGAAGCGATTTTAACGAATGCCCCTTAATAAATGCCCCAACAATAACCTTAATTTCTTATGAGGCCTTAGGACGTCACTTTATGAATTAATACTTGTTCAATAGCAGACAGCTGTGTCAAAAGAAAACTTTGTCTTTTATATCTGTGTCGGAAGACCCAAGCCGCAGAGGGCGGCAGTCCTCTTAAAGCTCATCTACAGTGGCCTCAGAAACGACTGCCCTCAGTCAGTTTCTATCATTCGGTTCAAACAACTGGATATATCTACTAACATTTTACAGTATATAGGGCCATACGTGATTATCTCGGTAGTTTCTTTCTGATACACTCTGCCGCGAAAGGAGTGTAGCCGTGTACTTCCATACACACACAAAGGCACAAAGGGGTCTAGAAAAACTATTGGAGATAAAGTGTGCCCTTGAAGCTTGTGAGACAACAATAATCATAACCGAATGTACACATCCAAACATTCTATTTTCCATTCCCGCCGGCCAAGGAGGCTCCGCAACCACTCGATGCCCACACCAGTCCACTCCGTGCGGGTACGAGCGAGGTCTTGAAAAGCGCTCTTGGATATAGCCGCCGCTGTTGTGTTGACCATTTCAAGGACCGCAGAAGCAGTAGCGCTGAATTCCTCGCTCAAAACGCTGGTTCCATTGCAACTGGCGTATCTGGTGCATGTGGCGGCGGGTGTAGTAGCGTCGTCGAAGGGGTGGAAGGACATTGCTCGCGGTTCGAACCAATTGCTGCCAAAGTCGAAGAAGCAGCGGTCGGACCAGTTGCAACTGGTAAGGAAGAGGATAAGAAGGAGAAAGGAGCAGTAAACGCATGGTCGATTAAGAAAATAGGTGCAGGCGAAGAAGAGAAAGATGAAGGCCGGTGAGGCGTTCGTAGGAATGAAGAGCAGCGGGAGCCAACTATCAGATCTTTAGCAGGGATCAAAGAGGACAGCCAGAGGAGAGGAAGGGGGACGGCTCGATACGGAGATGAGTGACGTACCTCCGCAAACAGAACATTGTGAAGGCTGAGTAAACGTGCCGCCGTCTAACCGGAGCAGTTATCCAGGGACTTTCTAGGGACCTGGCTTGAGGTGAGTGGACGTGCCGTAGTCAGTAGCACGAGTAAATGCGCGTAGTTGTGACATGCATCTCCAGACGCGTCGCTGGTGGCAGATGTCGGACAGCAGACTCGTGGGGTGGAGGCTGGTGATTGTGATTGGGAAAGTGACATGAAGCTAGGATTGTAGGATCGTGTGGCGTGGCCAAGGATTAGTCATCGTACAGACACCTGCGGCTACTCACTAGTCTAGTCACTGTATTTGCACACAGTGTTTGAGCCCACACCTGCTCTGTGTCGTGTCACATTATCAAGAGCACGGCCTCGCAATCAGAACACTAGACGCTGGTATTCTTGGGTAAGAGGCCTCATAGACAAAAGACCTTTGCTTGCCTCCACTGAAGCCTGCTCTCCCAGTGGCTGCCAGCGGAGCTGTGACGTGGTACGAGCACAGTTGGAGAGCCATGCTGATTACTGTGTGCTTGATGTGCCGATAAGAGCCCAACTTGCATTCTCAGGCTGACCGCAGGAGCGACCCGGAAAAAAGCATAGACCCCAGCAAAGGCTAAGAAATTGACAACAGCAAGCTTTTCCCACCAGACTCTCATCCGATTTACCATTTTATCACCAGTTCCATCACCGCTCCAAACACCTCACAACAGCTATCGCGGACGGTGTCTAGGCTTACCAGCGATCCTTTGTGAAGCACGGCATTTTGTGTGCTTTCGCTGCGTTCGCTGCTTTATGCTTGGCGTGCCTTTATTACTTGTGCGGTTTGCGCCCTCTTTTATTCGGGTTTTCATCTCACCAAAACCTTGTATCAACCGGTTCCATCTGGGCGACATCTGCATCTGTATTCGACGGGCATAGTCTACTAGCCTGTCTTCTACTTTGCCAGGCTCCGGAAAGTCCGATATTGCATCGCCAGCATGTCGGACGACAACGCTGAGCGAGAGGCGGGCTCCGGCTTAGAGTCGCTGTTGGCTCAGCTCCGCCGCAAGTCGAACCAGGAAGCCGCTTCGGCCACCACGGCCGCGCCGCACCCGTCACACGATATCCTCGCGCACCTGTCATCGTACCGCTCGCCCAACGAGCAATACTATGCACAAGAGTGTGCCGAGTCGCCGGCTGGGCCGCCGTCCTTCGTCGCGTCGCAACCACCGATGCACATCCCTCCTGGTATCGCTTCATCTCTGCTGCCGTCAGCTCCGACACCTCCCTCCGCTGCCGGTGGGTTTTCGAGCGCCGCATTTCCGCCATTCGTGGGCTCTATTGGTACTAGTCATCCCAGCTCTGATCGTGCTGCTGGCTCCCACCTGCTCAACCTGCTTAAATTTAGCGGCCAGCACAATAACACCAGCAACAATGCCACTGCCAGCAACATGTCGCAGTCATCCCCTGTATCTACCTCGAAAGAACAAGAGGAGCAACATACCACTGTGTCTGCGCAGCCAAGTGTGATCCATGCCCCGGCACCTGCTCCATCGGACCCAACCGGCCTCCTGGCGGCTCTTATGCAGGGCTCGCTCAAGGAAGATGCGCCGAAGCCCGAAGCCGCCCCAGCACCAGCGTCTTGGTCTTCGACGTCCAAGTCAAATGAGACCCAGCAGTACCTGCTGAACCTACTGAACCGTCCAAAGCCTAGCCAGTCCAACGACAACAGCTTTACCACTGACCTGTACGGGCCTGCCAACCCCTCGTTCTCCGCTGCCGTGGAGAGCCCGAACGGTTCAAACGTTTCAAGTGGTCTCAACGGACAGAATGGCTCGAACGGTTATAACAGCCAAGGTGGACAGCGGAATGCCTACGACCACTTTGCAGAGGCCCCCGCGTCCTCTCCCGGGACTGTGACTTCGACAGCAGCTACTGCGGTTGAGTATGATCCCTCGATGTCCCAGCATAAGTCGGTCGAGCCGCCGATCTCTAAGCCGGCTTCGATCAAGTCTACCACTCCTCTTTTTAGCCACCACGATCCCTTTAGTGGCCTCGGGGTAGCATCCCCGCATAGTCAGAATCGCACCCCGCGCTTGTCATCAACGCCGAGTGCGCCTGAGACCATAGCATCGCAACCTGCGCCGACGGTGCAGATTCTGAAGAAGCCTACTGAGCAGAATATCAAGGATACAAATGCCAGCAGTGCCAAGCTCGAGGCTGTCCAGTCCACCAAGTTAGAGTCGGCGACAGTAAAGCTGTCTGTGGACAACCAGTTTGACGAGAGTGCAGACAGCGACTCAAAGGAGGTCGCTATTACTGGACACAGCCCTACCCAGTCTAATGACTCGCATGATGGCGTGCTGGCAACAGACAACACAGATAACGAAGCTGCTGAGGCGACTCCAGAGACGGACGGCAGTAAGCACTTGGTGGACAGCGATGCACAGGTTAAAACGCCGTCCCGTGACAACGATAATGAAACTGTGCAGAACGTTGCAGACTGCTGGGAGAGCGCGGATGCTGAAGGCGACGAGGTAGCTGCTACAGAGGAATCGCCGGCGCCGATCAAGGTATTCAACTTCCCTATGAAGCCATGGATCTCTATCGACGTTCAGGATGACGACCGTGAGTCGCGACCGGTATTCCAAGACCAGTCGATCATCGAGATTGCTCGCCTCAAGAAGGAGTTCGACCAGATTGACAGGAACCTTGCTGCCGCTTCGGAAAACTACATGGCGTATGGCATGTCCAAGGCCGGTGGCCTTCGTGTGATCCGCCAAGATGATGGCAGAGACGCGAAGCTGTTCACGGACACAAAGGACCGCATTTTCAACGTGGCCATGTCGTCTAGCAGTGCCGACGAGGGCTCGGTCCCGAAGGATTCGATTATCGGAACTGGCATCAGCGGCACGGTGTACTGGGTGCAGGTGAGGGATGGTGAAAAAGATCATATTGAGTACGCGCACCCAGAGCTTTACGGCTTCGCATTGCCGCCGATTGCGTCCCACGAGGGAGACGCTCCCGGAGGTGTTCTCAAGACTAGGGCGCGCACCTCTACGAGCCACCCGGAATACTTTGCAGTGGGTCGTGGAAAGTCTATCAACATTGTGTGGCCGAGCTACATTATGAAGAATGACCTCTTCAAGCCGGGTCACGACCGCGTGGTCGATACCGAAAAGTTGACGAAGCAGTGCTCGCTGAAAATCAACACGGGCAAGGCAGGCAAAGACTTCACTTTCAGCCAGGATGACACGGTCGTTGTGTCGCTAGACAAGTCGGGCCGCGTCAAGTTCTGGGACGTGCGTGATCTCACGGCAGCGAAAGAGAACTCGGACCCGCGCAACCCTTTACCAGCCCAGACGTTTTTGGAAGTGACGGAGCCGTTGATGACACTGACAACAACACCCGAGGGTGAGAAGGCTTGGCCAACATCCGTTCTGTTGCTCGATAAGTTGCGGCCGTACCAGAAGGGATGCGCACTGCGTTACATGATAGTAGGCATGAAGCAGAATCACACGCTGCAGCTTTGGGACCTGGCATTGGCTAAGCCGGTTCAAGAATTCAACTTGCCTCATAGCAAGGAGTCGGACGCCGTATGCAGCGTGATGTACCATCCACCGACGGGTATGATCGTGGTGGGCCACCCCACGCGCAACTCAGTCTACTTTTTGCATCTGTCGGCTCCCAAATACGCCATGCGCAGCCTGTCGCAAGTTGACTATGTCCAACGGCTGGCGGCGCAGGACTCGTCGATCCCGCAGCCGGAGTCGACAGCGGTGATCAGTGGCCTACGAGAGTACTCGTTTGCCAATCGCGGCATGCTCCGCAGCCTCGACATTTTGCAGAACCCAGCATCGAATACAGATGGCGACGACCCGTCACTGTTTGAACTGTATGCGATGCACTCCAAGGGTTTAAGCTGCATTTTCATCAAGCAGAGTGAGCTTGGATGGGCCAAGGATAACCGAGTGATGAATCCTGTGGATGCTGTCGAGGCCGGCAAGGTGAAGATTGGCAAGCTTAAGACGCCACAACAGCAGCCTTCGGCCGCGGAGCTCATCAACGTCGGGGCGGTCTCGCAACAGGCGCCGCGTATTATTGCAGCGCGACCTGCGGGACGCGTGCAGCTTCAGAAGAACAACGCCGTCGTACAAGGTCAAGGCCAGGCCCTAGACAACACACCGGTATCCGACGTTAAGACTGTCGAAGCCAAAGACGAAGACGCGGGCAGCACGCCGGTGGTGCCTAAGTCAGAGAAGAAGAACCGCAAGAAGAAGTCCCTTGCAGCCGGCGCACCTGGCGTCTCAGCTGCTTTGGCTCCGATAGACCGTGAGCTTAATGCGTCGCATGTCAAGCCTTCAGAGTCTGTCAAGAATTCTGCATCAGCGGTCTCATGGATTGGCAACGATGCGATCGACAACCGGATCAACACTATGGAAGCGCGCATCTGCGACATGGTGAAGAGCTCGGTGCAGACGGGACTCGTGGATGTTATGAAATCGGTGACAGAGCAGTTTAGTGCACGTGACGCGGACTTTGAGCTCAAGCAGCGTAACTTGTTGGAAGTGGTGTCTAAAGTGCTGAATGACAACACAGAGACAGTGCTCAAAAATATCGTCGAAGCACAGTTCAATGAGCGCGTGGTCCCGACGTTGCAGACCAGTGTGGCGGCATCTGTGGCAGCATCTGTGGCGGACAGCCTTGCAAATCGGCTAAACAGTCAGGTGTCCAACGTCCTGCAGCGCGAGCTGCAGCGGTCGCTGCCGACGCATGTGACAGCAAGCCTGCGCAGCGCGGAAGTATCAAAGGCACTTGCCCGTGAGCTGTCGCGCGAGGTCTCGCGGGATATCTCGCAGAACGTTGCGCGTGATGTCAACGAACAGATCAATACTGCGGTGGCCAACCATTTTATACCCGCAGTATCTAGCATTACGAACCAGGCAACGCAGGGCTTGCATCAGGCTGTTGCTGAGCGGGTTGCGGAGCTGGAGTCGATGCAGATTGCACAGACGCGGCAGCTGGAGACACTGACGAACTTGGCAACGCGGCTGTCGGAAACGGTGACGACGATGGCGACGGCGCAGACACAGTACCAGGAACAGATTCTAAAGCTGCAGGATCGGTTCCAGGCGCAAGCTCAAGTCCAGGCACAGGCCCAGGCTCAAGCTCAGGCACAGGCCCAGGCACAAGCTCAAGCCCAGGCCCAGGCGCAAGCGCAAGCCCAACAAGCCCAGCAGGCACCGCCGCCTCAAGCACCGGTGTCGGCGTCACAGCAGCGCCAGACATTCCCACCGTCGTACGCACAGCCGTACTCACCGCAACACCAGCAGCACATTCAGCAGCAGCATCACCAGCAGCACCCGCAGCATATCCAACAGCACCCACAGCACATTCAGCAGCACCAGCACATGGGCTATGAGAACGCGAGCGGGTCGTACAGCAGCCCTACCAATAGTCGGATGGCTGGTGCGCTTGTGATGTCGGGCGTTGGTTCTTCGCCATCGCAGCATTCGAGTGCTAGCCAACAGGCGCCGCCACCGGTACAGCAGGCCCCGATGCAGCAACAGGTACAGCAGCCATACCAACAGGCACCGCCACAGCACCTCCAGCACCAGGCGCCGCCGCCGGCACAGGGCCAGGTCATGTACGTACCGCAGCCGCGCGATGAGCGTGAGCGAGTCGAGCTCGAGCAGACGGCTGCGGTGATGGAAGAGCTACTACGGGCGGGGAAGTACGACGACGCGATGATGCGCTGGCTGCAGAGCGGCGATAAGGAGGAGAAGCTCTTTCAGCGTGTGCTGCTCAATCACCGGCCGGATGTGGTGAGCAACCTGCAGCCGCTGCTTCTGCTCTCGGTGGGCACAACAGTGACCCAAAATTTGGAGGGGCCGTTTTTGGGACAGAAATTGGCGTGGGTTGAGATGGTGCTTCTGAATCTGTATCAGGTGGCAACGCAACTGGTAGGTCTTTGGAGTACTGTCTTTGCAAATCATGAAGTTATGACACTAACAAGGAATAGGACGAGCAGACGCGCGAGATCACGCCGGATGTGCTGGCACACATCCGTGGGCGGCTCGAGGTGGTGCTTGGCAGGCTAGCGAGCGGTGACCCGAACGCAAAGAGCATTTCCCAGATGGCAGGGATCATCAACCGGATCATCGACACTACACAGCTCTAGGGCGGTGACTGATGGTGGCAGAGGCAGAAAACAAGGCAAGGATGCGTGTGTAATGGCGATAACGACATGGGCAGGAGAGGTATGCAGGCGGGATGGCTATTTTGTACGCAGCGAGCTTCAGACGACAACCGGCGGGACAGCTTGGTGCAGCCAGAGGATGGCTAAACAGTGTATTTGGGGTAATGAATGGTTATGCTTAACGCAGCGAACCAAGCGACTTTGCTTTGTATGCGGAGTTGATGCCGGACGATCTACATTTGGCGGCGAGTTTTGCCCAGTTACAGCGGACACGGTGCCACACAGGGCCTCGTGACGGCTCAGCGCTGGACGCCAAGTGCATGCCGCAGTGTACGACGCCGGTGTCTGCGTGTCTGCAGGCTGCGCATGCAGTGGCCTCGCCGTGCATTCGCGACCTCGACGGTGTTACGTCAGTGTGCCGGCCATGCTGTGCCAGCATACACGGTCCTCCGTACGTCGACGTGTTTCCTCACGGAGAGAGCAGCGATCGCGTCGCGGAATGCGAGCCTGCTCTCCGTAATACGAGTGCAGTAGAAAAAAGCAAGATGTCGATGCTTGCTGCTCAGCCGGACCTGCGGCGTGGCTCCGAAGTCCGGTGACACGTGACGTATTTGCCAGCCGGGAAGACAGTATGACGAAACCGGACTCATGGTGCAGCGACCCTGTTCTGGGCGTGGCGGGCTCACCGCCCCTGTCGGAGCAATACGGTGTGCGGAGAACGAAGCTCGAAGCCGGCAGTGGTGTTGGCACTCCAACTTCAGAGTACGAACGAGTACGGGCACGAAACCGAGGATAGCGGCACAATGAGAGCTGAAAAAACAGCGGCATCGGACTACTCCGGACGTAAAGACCTGTTCACGGCAATTGTTCTCGTAACAGAGATCTAGACCCCGGACGCGAGTCGCAGATGGGAAGTCGGACGATGGCTGTACTTTGTACGAAACAGGGACGCTGCGCGCGTACGACATATCACATGTAGTACCGTAATATTGCAAGAGGCATCAATGCCGCTGTTGTGGCAGCACCAAGCTCACTGTGATGTACTGTGTCGGGGATAGTGGGTCGCCCCTTTCGTGCGCCGCTAGAACGGTCTGCCAGAGTCCAGGCCGGGCGGTGGCCTGAGATGGCCAAGATTTGCCGGCTGCTTGCCAACATTTCGGCGCTGGGCGGCCAACGTGCTGCCGTGCTGCGGGGTCGGCACGCATAGCTGGCGAGCGGGCGGCTGCTGTCTGGGCTGCTGTCTGGGCTCCAGTCTGGGCTCCAGTCTGGGCTCAGTCTGGGCAGTCTGGGCTTCCTTCTGGGCTCCGTCTGCGGCAGGCTACGAAGTACGGAGTAATACGAGTGATACTCAGCCGCCTGTGCCTGCCTTCCACTGCGGATGCCCTATGACGTTGCCCGTGGAGCCACGCCGCCAGCCAGATTCGGCAAGGCGCGCCAGTCGCTGCCCCCTTTGCCTACTTCGTATGCCATGTGGTTTTTGCGTTTTTCTTAGGCTGGCCTTTGCTTTGGTGCCGGCCGTTTTGTTTCCAGGCTGGCGTGAGTCGCTCTGAGTGTAAGCCGGGCGGCAGTGGCTTTTCGGGAATGGCCCGTTCTGCGTGAGCACGGCTGCGGAAGGGATGGAGAGTCTTCCGAGTATTGCTTCTGAAGATACGCGCCCGACAAGGCACGATGCCAACTTGCCCGCTTCGGAAGGCACGACCGACCGCGACCTGGCGAGGTATGTGCGCCAGTATCTGCGTCAGTATTACACAAATGCGCAAGGGGGCAGGAGCCGCCACTGGGCTCCTCCGTAGCGAGGATGCACGGCGTGAGTATTTCTTCCTCATTTCCGCCGGCTGCGATGACGCATATCGGCCGACCCGTGTCACGGGGTTTACATAGTATGACGACATCACTACGGAGTACGCTTGCATTGGCAGCGCACGCGCCACTGCCACCGTTGCCTCCTGCCGCAACGGCGGCCCCGTCTAGCGAGCAGAATGGGGTTAATACCTGGAAGTACTCTACTTGTAGCTCAGTGTCCCTGTCGTGCGACAGGAAGGTGCGCACGCCCATCGCGGTACAGGTGCCTCGAGTGCGAAGTAGCAGTACGGATCCGTCCTCCGTACTCTTACTCTGCACCGATGCAGACGCTCGTCCCTGCCACGCGTACTACGGTACTTATTACGAGCACTCGTACTCGTCCGCGAGCAGTCTATCGGGAGGAAAAGGCAAAAAAAAGCACGCTACTCTTCTTCCGGTAACTGCAGGAAACACAGTTCCGTTCCTTCGCAGGCTTCGCGTACGACGTACGAAATACGACCCTGTTTGGCGGCGTGTCCTGCCTGCTTTCTGCTCGTCCGTTTGCCGCAGCCAAAGTCCCGACGATCACACGCCCGTGCTCGTACAAGTACTGTGCTACGCCCAGCATTCGCTTGTCTGCCGCCGCCGACGCTGTGGCCACGCTGGAGCAAACCCACGGTTTCCGACGGAGCAGAGTCACTGTTTTGACTGTTTTGACTGTTTTGACTATTTTCACTGCGGGTTTCTGCCTTGTGGCCTTGCGGCCTTGTCCCCTTTTCTCCTCCCGTCCAGCTCTCGTCTCTCGCGGCTTCCAGTTTGCCCTTATTTTCGCTCCTTTGGCTGCAATCCGCCATTTCGCTCCTCGTGCTCGTTTCCACACAGCCTCATCTGTCCGGCCTACCGCTAGTCGCCGCCTCGCTATGCCATCGCGACTACGAGCACCGATCTATATCGCCTCGCCTCACCTTTGCCCCCGCTAAGGCTTCAATCGCCATCCATCTGCTGGCTCCCTGCAATACTCGACATCACGTCATTTGGCCCGCCATCTTCACTCGCGTCTCCTCTGAGCCGTATTGTCCGTTACACCCGAGCCTCTGAACAGCCTCGCCGTTCTCGCCGTTCTCGATCTTCTCCGACCTCTATCTCGTCTTTGTCGCCGTCGCCAAGATGAAGATGTCTCTGTGATCGAACCCGGCTGAACATCGAGTGCTTTGATCAACGCTCTGTCCGCACTCCCCCCTCGGTCTTGACACCCGCGTTCTTGCTACCAGCCGACCCCCACGCCGCTACGCTTTCCCGCGCCCATACCATGCATTCTGACGCCAGGTCCGACGTCTGCGCCTTTAGCTACACAATGAAGACTGCTCGGTCTGCGCCGCCTATCGCACTCCCCCACGCGACCTCTCTGAACCGCGCGGCGAAGCCTTCGACCCCGTTGACTTCACCGAGGATACTGGTCCACTCTGTCGGCCAGGCTTGCTCGCCTAAGCTGTCACCTAGTGCGGCATCTCGCCAGTCGCCGCGGCCATCTCCTACCACCGCCCAGTCGCAAACACAACCACAACCGCAGGCACAGAATCAGGAAGGCATGCTTTCGAGCGCTAGCTACTTTGGCCTCGTCTTCGAGCAGGCTGACCACCGCGACTCGTCCGGCGCACCCCTTAACAACTGGAGCCCGTCCTCATCGGCTGTGAAGTCGTTTGCCGCTGCCATCCCAAACTCTTTCCTCCCTCTGGACGCCAATCCTGCTTTCGATGCCTTCCGGCTGCAAGCCGAAGCAAACAGCGCTGGCAGAGCCTTTGCTCTCAATGGAGCGCAGTTTCGAAAGGCTGGCATGACGACGCCCATGATGACCGACAACAGCTCCATGGGTTCTGTGTCCTCATTTGTGCGGCCCAGGCTGCCGAAGACGCCCGGGCACAGATCCAGTATTCCCTGGGAGACTGGTGGTCAGCCCGCCAAGCTTGCTAACATAACGTCCGCTTCTGCCGCTCCGACACCCCCCTTGCAATCGGTTGTGGATATCGCCAGCCTCCAAGACTCGGCGTATGTGTCCTCCGACGCGTCTCTAGAGCCAGCCTTCTTCCCGAATCTTCCCTGCTTCGAGTCGCCCGCTCAGTTGGAACAAATACCCGAGCTTCGCGCCAACCTCTCACCCGTGGAAGAATGCCACCCGGGTCTGTCCTTGTCTCTGGGAGTTCGCCCCGTTGTCCATCCGGCCTACTTTGGCATACGCGAAACAGCCAGGGCTGATACGGTCCCGGCGAAACTGGAAGCTGGCTTGCGAATGATGGACGTGGCCGAGCTGAAAACAATCATGGAGGCGGGCAGTGCCGGTTCACCGCCGTCTCTCCTTTTGCTTGATGTCCGGGTGTCTACATACTACGCACAGTCACGTATCCGAGGGGCCCTAAACCTCTGCATCCCGACAACGCTGTTGAAGCGAGCAACATTCGACCTGCAGAAGATGCAGAAGACTTTTGCAGGAGGGGAGGATAGAGAAAAGTTCTCTGCTTGGCAGGATGCGAAATATCTGGTCGTGTACGATGCAGCATCGTCCGGAAAACGCGATGCTACTGCGGCCCTGAATATGCTTCGGAAGTTCACGGCTGAGGGGTTCAAAGGGCAAGCGTGCGTCCTCGGCGGTGGGTTCCAGGCCTTCGCATCGACTTACCCGGAGCTTGTTGAAACCTCTGCCGTGCGCAGTACGTCCATGTCGTTGGGCAACTCTGATGGGACGCGGGGCCTTGGTATTGCACCGTTGCACGGCGGCGTGATGCTTCCGGACGCGGGTGCAAGCCCTATGCCGTTTTTTGGCAACATCCGGCAGAATGTAGATTTGGCCGACGGCGTGGGCCAAATGGATGTGTGCGTTCCTGAGAGCATGGATACCAAGGTTCTGCCCCAGTGGCTCCGTGAGGTGGCAGACCCGAATGATCGGGGCGGCCGGGCCTCTCAGCGATTCCTGGACATTGAGATGGCAGAGAAGTCGCGCATGCAAGAGGCATACACACTTCCTTCTAGCCGTATCAAGCTTTCCGGCATCGAGCAGGGCATCAAAAACCGCTACAAGGACATTCTTCCATTTGAGCACGCTCGTGTCCGCCTGCATGGCCGACCCGAAGGTGCTTGTGATTACGTCAATGCCAGTCACATTCGGGCATCACGGAGCGCAAAACGGTATATTGCGAGCCAGGCTCCGCTCCCGACAACACTTGAGGTAAGCATCCGCGCCACAAAGGGGTCAGAAGTGGGCCGAGTGCGTATTTGGAAGTGCTGACATTCCTAGGACTTTTGGTCTGTGGTGTGGGATGAGGATGTTCGTGTGATAGTTATGTTGACGGCTGAGGCTGAGGAAGGCCAGGTGAAGTGTCATTCGTACTGGAACGAGCAAGAGTATGGGGCGACGAAGCTGAGGCTTTTGAGCGAAAAGAAAGTACTGCTCTGCACCGAGAATCATCGCGTCGGCTCGAAGGTGCCGAATGCTTCTGCTTCTGCTGCTTCTGCTGCTTCTGCTGCTGCTTCTACTTCGGCCGATGACAGCAACGATGCCAATGCGGCAGCCGGGTCCGGTCGTCGGAGGGCTTGCACGGTGAATGTGTTTGGCGGCAATGGCGGAGCGCATCTGCCGAATGCATCTTTGCCTAGAGACGCACAGCCGCCGACGGGAGCGGGAACGACGAATGACACCCCTTTTGTCATCGTGCGCAAGTTTGCGCTCACGCATACCGGGCGGCCGTTTCAGCCACTGCGGGAGATCACACAGTTGCAATATTCTTCGTGGCCCGATTTCGGAGCACCGGCGAAGCCGAGCCATCTGCTGGCACTCGTGGAGCTTGCCAACGCCATGCATCGTGCCGCCTGTTACCCGGCGGCCGCGTCGTCCGAGGCATTGAACAAGTCGTCTACCTTGGACAGTATGGGGGAGGCGGATATGGCAGACAAGACGTTCTGGCCGTCCGATAAGCCCGAGTCGAGTGCCAACACGAAGCCGATGTTGGTGCACTGTTCGGCCGGCTGCGGACGCACAGGCACGTTTTGCACGGTCGATTCCGTGATCGACATGCTGAAGCGGCAGCGGCTCTATGCTGGAGAGAAGCGGAACGGTGGCGAGAGCGATGCCGTTAGCAATACAGACAGTGTGGATGTGGCAATGGCGGATATGGATGCCAAGCACGAAGCCGGCGGCAGCAGTATCGATCACCAGACAAACTCGACAGATCAGCCGGCGTGGGTCACTGATGATTCGGCAGATCTGGTGGCGGCGACAGTGGAGGATTTCAGGACTCAGCGGCTCAGCATGGTGCAGTCCCTGCGACAGTTTGTGCTGTGCTACGAGACGGTGGCTGAGTGGGTGTCCAAGGCGAATGAGCGGCCCAGCGGGCGACCGCAGGGGCGAGGGCGCAGCGAGAGCGTGAACATGCGGATGTGAAGCAAGCTGAAGTGCCTTCATATGCATATGCGTCTGCGTTTGCGTTTGCATATGCAATTATTCGCATTTGCCATTCCATTTCGGCTTTGTTCTGATTAATTTGCGGCTGTCTTTCATTCCTGTTTTATTATCATTTGTCAGTTGCTCTTTGTATGTACGGCTACGGCGCACAGACGGTAGAGGGCTACTGGACCGGCCAAGAACGGAAGGTTGAGCTCGTGAGACTCTTCCACGTGTAAGTTACGGAGACGGACGGTGATCTGGAGATTTGGGAAACAGGGCAGGAAAAAGGAAGTACACAGGGTGTATGGCAGGAAGCAGCATGTGCGGAGTTTGGGTGTTTTTGCTATTATGCTATTTATGCTTTTCGGTTCACTTTCGATCGGCCCGTTGAGTATGAAAATGGGTCGTAACACAAGTCAATATGATGTGTTTGCGGTGCACGTGACGGGGCACGTAAGCGGTGGAAAGAGACGTCATACTCGATAGCTGAAGCGTTGGCCTGGAAGCGGCTCCCTTGCATGGGCGGCAAGCCAAATACGCTACGGGAGAGGGCGGCCGTGATTAGGAGGCACTCTGGACCGCGCGGAGGCGGCGGGATCCGCGGGCTGCGCGAGTCAGCTCTACGAAGTAGCCCGCGTCTGGGTGCCTGTTTAGTCTGGCTTATCTTGTGCGTCGATCGATCTGGCGCGGGTTTCAGCGGAGATGGTGTGTGTGTTTAGTTCATTATGGCTCATGGCTGCTTCAGCGGAGTTGGTGTCGTGGACCACTTTGTAGAGGCGCCGGGCTCAGCCAAATCGTGGCGTGGACAAGTAGTGGCAGTCAGCAAGCGCAGATAGATGCCGCCGCTCTTGCGCGGGCCGTCGTGCCGTCCACGGGAAGGGAGAGCCGGCAAACATGCGAGTACGGCGTCCGTGGATACGTGATACTTTGTACAAACAGCTGTCGAGACGCGTCGCAGGGCCGGCGCGGGCTCGGCTCTGCGACGTCTTTCCAGCTGCGCCGTCGAGATCTGCGCAGCCGGTGCGACGCGACGATGCCGGCGCCAAGCCTGCACGACCCGACATGCAGCATTCTCCGCGTGTCCAGCAGGGCCGTCGTGCGCTACGAGTATGCTGCCATGCCGTGCTGCCCTATCTCTGGTGCTCTTTGCCAGCTCCAATGAACGCCGTATCCGATGCAGATGGGCAGCGCGTGCCTTCCTTCGGCGCCCGTGCCTTCCTTCGGCGCTCGCGCCTTCCTTCGGGCTCCCGTGCAGCCGCTCGTCGCTGCCTGCTCAAGTGCCGACTTGCGTCATGCAGCAGCTTGATCAAAGCAGGCGTGACTCGAGAAGTGGGGCATGCCATGCCCTACGAGTAAGAACACGCCTTTTGTTTTTGGCTGGGCGACCGCGGCGACCGCGGCGACCCACTGCGGCCTAGCGCCCCCCGGCCATCCCCCTCGCCTCGCGCAATCTCACTATTATGCCTGACGCCTGCAGCAGCAGCAGGCCTGCCTTGTTTGGCGGCCGTCGAGGCATACGGAGTAGTCTCCTGCCCTCTTTCGCCGGCCTCGTCTAGTCGCGATCGTCCTTTTGCCCTTTTTTGCCGGCTTCAACCTCGTCGCTCCCGCCGCTCTCGTCGCTCTCGTCGCTTGCTGTGTGCTGTGTGCGTCTCGCCAGCCCAGCCTCTGCCTCTGCCGCCCGCTGCGCGTCTTCGCTTCTCGTCCGCTCTTTTTTTGTTTGCCAGGCTTCATTGTCCGCATCCGACCATTTGCCTTTTCTCGGTTTTCTCGGTTTTCTCGATTCGTTTTCGATTGTTTTCGTTTCCTTCGCCCTTTTCCTCACTTTCTGCCCGCTGCTCCACCGCCGACAGCACGCCGCCCATGGACGCATCCCTGTGGTTGTCGTGATCTCTTCCGATCGAGCATGCGAGACTTGCGACTCGCGACTCGAACACCAGATAACGGACTAAAAGACGCGATACGCCGACACCCGCCCCGGCCGATTACGATTCGTACTGCGTCCGCCACGTGGAGCCGTCCTCTGCCCTCCTGACGCCCGACATCCGTTCCACTCTCCACCATGTCCGTCCCCGGCGACGTCCCCGGCGACAACCCCGGCCAGTCGTCCGGCGAGCCGTCCGACCCAACCACCACCTCATCTGACGCCTCTCTTACCCATGCCGATTTGACGCAGACGCGCGCCGCTGACGGCGAAGGCCTCTCCGAGAGCTTCCAGTCCACCGATACTGTGCGCCGCCGTCCAGACGTTGGTTATGGTGCGTCCATGCTCCGCTTTCACTTCTTCTGCCTTGCTTCCAAACGAGCCCCTAACCTCAGCCTCACAGGCACCGTCTCCTCTGCCCAGGTCCCCTCGTACTTCGCCGACATCACCACCCCCATCCAGGACCGCCAGCACCGCGCACCCGGCGCCACCCCCTCGGTCTCCTCCGCCACCCGCTCTCCCCTACTCGGCCCCGACCGCAGTCGTGGCCGTCCGCGCAAACCGCCTCTGCCGCGCCGCGCCTCCAGCAACATCCAACCCCGTCTGCGCGCCGGTGTCTACTCTGTCGATGACGCCCCCGGCGAGGTCGAGGCGGACGAGGCCGAGCGCCATAGCAGCTACGCCCAAGGCTCCGGGTCGGCCTCCGTGCGCCGCCGCACCCCCGGCCAGCAGACGCTCGGCCGCATGCACTCCCAGCGCGCCTCTGCCATGTCGGCGTCCGTGTCCGCTGCTTTCGACGACGACGAGGATGAAGACCCGGCCATGAGCCACAGCATCACCCTCAGCACGGCCACGGCCACGGCCAAGCAGCCAACCACGCCGCGCACTACCGACTTTACGGATCCGGGCATCCGCGAGGAATCCGACGAGGTCGACCACCTCAGCTCGCTCGACGACAGCCCCGACGACAGCCCCAGTGCCGACGACCTCGAAGTCAACCGCAGCCACGCCGACATTGGCAACGACAACCTCGGCGACCTCGACGACCTCGACGACGGCGAGCTGAGCGACGCCGAGAGCTTCACCCTCAAAGACCGCCAGCGCGCCATCAACGAAACCCACCCCTTTGGCATCCGCCTGTGGAAGCCCGCGCTCTACAAGAAAGACCGTTCTGTCCAGAAGAACGCCGAGGGCGACATCCACTCGTCGCCCGGTGGCCACGTCAGCAGCTGGCTGCTATTCTTCAACATTGTGTGGATGTTGCTCTTTGGCGTCTGGCTTTCGCTGATCGCGTTCGCCGGCGCCGTCGTCTGCCTGCTCTTTGCCGCCGCCCCGAGCGGCCGCGAATACGGCCGTGTGCTCCGGGACCTTGCCGCCTACCTGCTCTACCCCTTTGGCAAGTTTGTGCGCCTCGAGCAGCAGGAGCCCTACCTCGACGAGGACCAAGGCGAGGGCCGCAGCATCAGCGAGTACGAGCAGTGGCAGAACGGTGACCTCGAGTACGGTCGTCTCTTCTTTGGCCCGGAGCGCAGCCGTTCCATCGTCGGCCGCTCCCGCCGCAGCCTCGACTCCGAGCCCGACGAAACCGACAGCCTGCTCGACCGCCGGGCCCGCGGCTACAGCGCTGCCACCGCCTCGGACTTGGGCTTCGGTCTCGGCCTGGACGGTGCCATTCCCGAGGTCCCCGGCTCTGACGGCGACCTTCCGCGCAATAAACGGCGCCTCTTTGGTCGTGGCCAGTGGAACGTCGGTCGTGTCATCTTCTTCCTCTTCTTCTACCTGCTCATTACCCCCGCCCTCTTCGTCGTCTCCGGTATCTGCTGGCTCCTGGTCTTCTTCATTCCCATGGGCCGCGTGACCTACATGCTGTTCGACCACCTGCGCCGCCACCCGCTGGCCATGTCCTTTGAGTCCGACATTGCCTCGGCCCGCGCGCCTGCCGCCCCCCAGTCGTCGATCATTGTCTGCACATACCGTGCTGCTGGTCTGAAGTACTGGAAGTACACCGTGGACGGCACGAACATATTCCTGATCAACCTCATGGCGGTGGTCATCTTTGTGATCTTCGACTGGCTCGTCCTGGACCGCATGCTCGACGTGGACAATGTCCTGACGTCGTCAGCCTTCTTGTTTGTTGGCGGTCTGCTGTCCATCATCCCGCTCGCCTACTTCATCGGCCAGGCTGTGGCGTCCATCTCGGCCCAGTCGTCTATGGGCGTGGGCGCGGCCATCAATGCCTTCTTCTCCACCATTGTCGAGGTTTTCCTGTACTGCGTCGCCCTCAACCAGGGCAAGGCACAGCTCGT
Organism: Grosmannia penicillata; assembly: GCA_002778075.1. Lineage (NCBI taxonomy): Eukaryota > Fungi > Ascomycota > Sordariomycetes > Ophiostomatales > Ophiostomataceae > Grosmannia > Grosmannia penicillata. The sequence continues at coordinate 91,086 of PCDK01000018.1, read as the reverse complement.
CGAAGGCAGCATCGTGGGCAGCATCTTTGCTGGCGTGCTCTTCCTGCCCGGTATCTCCATGTGCTTCGGCGCCATCAAGCGAAAAACGCAGCGCTTCAATGCGCGCTCGGCCGGTGTGACATCGACCATGCTGCTGTTTGCCGTCATTGCCGCCTTCAGCCCAACGCTGTTTTACCAGATCTACGGCACGCACGAGCTCAACTGCCTCGACTGCACAGAGGGTGTTCGGGACCTGCACGGCGGCTTGGGCAGCGGCGGCGGCCGCGACTGTCGCAGATGCTACTTCTCGCAGACGCCCGCCATCGACGACCGGTTCTACCTCGAAGCCGTGAGGCCGTACTGCTATGTTGCTGCGAGTCTGCTCTTTCTGTCGTACATTATCGGTCTCTGGTTCACGCTGCGCACGCACGCCGCCGTCATCTGGAATGCCGAGATCGACGAGAAGCGTCACGAGGAGCAGGGTGCCGCCAGCAGCAGTGCAGCAATTCACGCGACCATGCACGCCAACGCCAACTCCCATGGCACCATCCACGCCGCGCCGCCGCATGTGCACGTTCCGCGCCACCAGACCGTGTCTGGCTCGACAGCTGTCGGCGACTCGTCCGGCACCGACGCGCGCGACGCGCACCTCTACCGCCGCATTCTCGGTCAGTCGCTCAAGCAGGTCGGCCTCCAGCCGCGCACAGAGGGTCCTGACGGTTCTGCTGCTGCGGCCACCGCTGCCCAGCCCGTGAAAGATGACGAATCCACGCGTAGTAGCACCGGGACCAAGCCCTGCAACGCCGAGGGTCGCGAAGGGCGGGAACGGGACTCGCGCATGGCACGCCGCCACTCAGCCCAGGGTGCTGCGCCAACTACGACTGGCTCGATTAGCTTCGGCGCGCCTCGTCCTGCGACGCACCGTGCTGCTGCCGAGCACGAAGACGGGCAAAACGCCAATGCGAGTGCCGCTGCCGCCAGTGGTGACCACGGTGGCCACGTTGGCCACGATGCCCCGAACTGGAGTCGGCTCAAGTCGGCCGTCATCCTGATGGGTGCGACCATTTTGTACGCGATTATCGCCGAGATCCTGGTAGACTCGGTCGACTTTGTGCTGGAAGGATTCTCGATCGACGAGAAGTTCTTGGGCATCACGCTCTTTGCGCTGGTGCCGAACACGACGGAATTTCTGGTAAGCCGGAGCGTCGTATCATTTGTTGTTTTTGTTTTTGCTGGTTTCGTTTTCGGCTTGTTATTTGTGTTATTCCCCCCTGCTGACCAACAGAACGCCATCTCGTTTGCCATGAACGGTAACATTGCGCTGTCCATGGAGATCGGCTCCGCGTACGCGCTGCAGGTCTGCCTATTGCAGATTCCCGCGCTCGTGCTGTTCTCGGCCACCTTCCCGCCCTCCGGCGTGGTGGACGTGTCGCGCTACACCTTCTCGCTGCTGTTTCCCCAGTGGGACATGGTCACCGTCATTCTCTGCGTGTTTTTGCTCAGCTACATGTACGGCGAGGGGAAGAGCAACTACTTCAAGGGCAGTATTTTGCTACTCAGCTACCTAGTCGTTGTCGTGGGCTACTACTTTAGCGGCTATACGACTGCCATGGACGTCGGAGCGGCGGGATTGCGCCGTTTTGACACGCTTGGTGCCGACGGGCAGTTTGTCAGCTACGGCGCGGATGCGGGCACGACCTTCAAGACGGTCGGGCGGCGTATGGCTGGAGCGGTGCTGTAAAGTGCCGTGTGCAGCTGATTCCAGGCCCTGTGCGGGACAAGCAGCGGTGATTGTTTACTATCACGGGCCGCCAAGGGCTTGTATGTCGCACCCTTTTGCATTTCGCTTGGCTGTTATCAATGCATAGCTCTGTCGTCGCAGTTGTTCCATCTGGCCTCGCATTGGGTTTGCGTATGTACTTGTTTCGGTTTTTGGCCATGCGTTTTTGCTACGTTTCTATTCGCTCTCCCCTATTGATTTTTCGTTTAGCTTTCTGGTTGTTTCCTTAATTGTACTCGCCATAGGCCCATATATACACCGGAAGGCACATGTTTTACATAATTTCATTCCTGTTCTTGTAGGGAGCAGATTTAAGTACGAGTCAGTCTTGCCTTTTGGCTGATATGAACTTTTCTTTGATCATCCTAATCATCTACAAAGTAATTTAAGCTTTTCTCTTTGTGTTATGAAAGATCTTTTACGTATTAGGGGCGCCGATAATTGTCAGCCGCGGCTATGGAAGAAAGTGGAATGTTAATCAAGAATGATAGAACGCATGTTTCCTTGTCCGTCTTGTCTGACTCTTGGTAAGTGACTCTTGATAAGTTACTTATTTCACAACACAGGACCGGTCATGGATTAGGCCATACCCCCATAGGTCAATCCGAAAAGCGTCTCAGCATTGCTGCGATCCTCTTGTGCCAAGAAATGCCATTACGAATTTTGCCAGCGTTGCCGCGTCATCGTTTCCGCATGCCTGTGCTACTTTGTAAGCGCCGTTTCCTCAAAAGGAGTGTGTTCTGCAAGCAACCTTTGATGGAACTTTGCGGCTATCCTGCCACATACGGCCATAGATACTGGAAAATACGGGATCCCGTCCGCTCTCCCCTAGTTAAACCAGTAATCGGCGGATTAGTAGTTGGGTCGGTGACGACCAGCGAATACCCGCTGCTGTACGTTTTTGCCTCTGTATCCTTTTATTTTTGCCTTTTTTGCTTATTGGCAAGTTAGAATCGAGATTGTTTCTTTTGTGTTTTTACTTTGTACTTATTGACTGTTTTATAGGGGCCACGAAGAAGACGAGGCCGGACTACCCTCTGTCATCACCGCTTAGATATGCTTCCAGACTTTTCTCAGAACCCCATGGTCTGTCAATGGCAGCAGCTGGGCTCGGTCCAAATCGATTGCAGTGTGATGCCCGGCTGGGCTAAGGAGCACGCTTGGTAGCCGGATGTCGCAGTGCACCTCGCCGAGGTCGCGCATCTCGCCACCACGGACCTTAGCATTGTAGTATGATAATGTACAAAGTCGTCGTCGTGGTAATCAGGGTAACAAACGCAAAGGAACGGGGAAGGCGAAGGCCGTTATTACCGTCCTGTCAACTGTAACAGCATTACCGCTTACTTTTACGACATGTGAAGTAGAGCGCGTTCGCAATATGCACATGATATAACCTGCGGAACAAAACGACTTATATACAAGATCCGGGCATTTCAGCGTAAAACCGACATTTCAAGCAATGGCCTTTTCATCAGCCGCCGAGATGACATATTGGTCTACCTCTTCGTGGCGATCAAGCACCGGACGCGTCTCGTCCGTCTTTGAACCAAAAATAGTCAGGAGCGCGGTCCAGACCGCAAGAGCAATGCAGACCGCAATCATAGCCCACATGCCCTTCTAGACATCGTTGTTAGTATTTGTGCACGAGTAATAAAAGGAACACGAAGAGAACACGTACCGTGAACTTGGGGGCATCGGACGCGCTATAAAAGATGATACTCCACCAAGCATTGACTGAGTTGCTGCCGAGGTTCATGCCAGCCAGGACGACGCCGCGGAAAAGGTTGTCCTCCATGCGCATGACGTCGTTACACCAGGCGAAAAAGGTGGCCTGGCAAGCGTAGACAGAGCCGGCCCAGTAGTAGGCAGCAAAGTGAATCGCATTTGAACTGGATCTGTCCATGTGTTCGCCGGCCACAAGCACCATGATGGACGTGGCGATTCCCGTAATCGCGATCCAGTAGCCGACCAGGTAACGCTTGCCGCCGTAAAAGTCGGTCAGCGTGGCCCAGAAAAGCGTAGAGAGGATGCCGACAGCGGGCACGCCAGACGGGTAGTTGTTCAGCTGCGAGACGGTGTACTTGATGGTGGGATGGCTCTTCATGTAGAGGGCGAGCAGGGAGTTGCTGCTGAACGACTCGGTCTCGCCGGCAATGATCCAGAGAATGACGAAGCCCCACCAGTACCACGAGGTGAGGACCTTGACGGCAAATGAAAGTGTCAGGGGCGTCCGTTCTTTCTTGACGGGGGGGACGCGAGAGACGGCCAGCTCGCGCTCGGCTTCGGTGAGATAAAAGGCCGTGGTCGTCTGAGGCGTGTCCGGGAAGAGGAAGAAGCCAAAGGCAGCGACAGGGACCGTCAAGAGTCCGTCGATAATGAAGAGCCAGCGCCAGCCAGCAAGGCCATGGCGACCGTTCATGGACTTGTAGATGCCGGTCTGGATGAAGCCACCGATGAGGGTGCCCGCCAGGCCGGAGGAGGTGAAGATACCGCTCCGCTTGCCCAGCTCCTTCTCCGTGTACCAGGCACCCAGGATGTAGTGGGCGCCGACGAAAGAAGATGCCTCACATATGCCCTGGAAGAAGCGGATGGCCATGATAGACTGAGGGCGCTGCGCAGCTGCGGTGCACATGGTAAGACCACCCCAGAGAAGCATCATGGCTGGGAACCAGTAGCGGGGCTTGATGTAGTGAAGCGAGATGTTGGAGGGGATCTGGCCAAGGACGTAGCTGCATCGCCGTTAGCACGGATGCGCAAAGGACGTGGCAGGACGAAGTGCCATGGAGGTTTCCGTAGATTGTCCATAGAGTGACCATCGAAGTGCCCATCAGAATGAGAAGCATTCTACGCACCCGACCGTAAAACAAGTGTTGATTGTGTTGTACTGGTTACCCTTGAACTTGAGGTCCTCCTTCATGCCAGAGACGTAGGCATTAGTCAGGTTGGAGCGGTCGAGCTAGGAGGTTAGTTCACTGTCTCTAAGCTTTTGCTCGTTGAGAAGGCCCTAGCCTCGCGACTTACATAGTTGACAAAATAACTGACGCAGCAGAACGTTAGGATAAAAAAATCCATCTTCTGGACGAGCATACGCTCGCCTGGCTTGTAGTCGACGTGGAAGTAGTCGCGAATCTTGGAGCCCGACATGTTGACGGTCTGCACACGGCTGAAGGCGTCCTGCGAGCTGCCGGTCTGTGGTGCTATTCGACTCAGGGGGTATAGAAAGAGACCGGCCGGTGCAGATACTCTGGAATGGAACGAGACAAGCGGACTATATCATAGCTGGGCCAAGGCGGAAAAGTCTCAAAGATAATGACTCTCAGAGGCTATCTGCCTATTTTCCTATCTGCCTGCCGCCTGCCTGGCAACTGTCGTTCCGTCGCTTGCTCTTGTCCAGCATTGGCAGACGCCGTACCACTTTGCGGGTGGGCAATTTGCTTTGCAGAGGTACGAAGTAGGTTGGGGAAAAACAGCGACAGGAACGGAGCTAACGTGCACTAGACCTCGAGCTTCTTAGGTCGTATGAATGGGCAGAGAGATAAGCGAGTTACGTTGAAGATAAGCAAGGTAGGTTTATTGACTCCGTAATAACTTGCATTGGCCTGTCGTTGCAGAGATGTGGAGGCGCCGGCCACCGTTATCCGGCATGTGGCACGTAATACAGAGTAGATTGCCTTCTGAATCGAGCAGGATATCTAACCGATAGATTGCAGAGTACGAGACAGCGTTCAACCACTTCGTACTCCGCCGGCACAACTACTGACCATGGCCGGCACGGCCTCCCACCCCCGTTTCTATTGTGGGCTTTGTGTTCTTTTTTAGGATTCTTCCACGCAGCGATGGCGCCCAGAAGGGCTGGCAGGAGAGCTGGCGATCCGCCCGTTGCTACGGCCGGCCGGCCACGTGGAAAACCGCGCGGATTTCGTCGCGACAGGGACTGCGTGACGTGCAAGCAACGCGATCTCAAGTGTGACCTGAACCGGCCGCAGTGTCTGCCGTGCGTGCAGGCCGGACTCGTCTGTGGCGGGTATCCGCAGCGCGTCGTATGGCCGGGCGAGCGCCGGCAGGGCTTCGCGGCGGACGCGGGCACAAGTACGGCGAGTACGGCGAGTCCGGAGAGCACGGAGAGCAAGGAGGTGCAGCGGACTGGCACCTCGGACACGCCATCACCCACCAGCTCGCCAGAGCAGCCAGAGCAGCCGTCCCCACCGCCGACCGATGTCGCCGTGGCCGGGTCGAGAACGCTGCCCCGGCCGGCCGCCGATCCGTGGTCGGAGACGGACCAGAACAGCCTGATCAAGCGGCTGGCTGCGCTGTGCAGCCACATTCTGACGACGGAGAACGCCTGCACATCGCTGGCCACGCCGGGTGCGTCCAGTGCGTCCAGCGCGTCCAGCGCGTCCACAGCGTCCACGGCGTCCGCGGCGTCCGCGGCGTACACATACACACTGTCGGCCGAGACCACACGGCTGCTGCTGGGCGTGTGCCAGTTCATCCAGGCGCGGCTCGAAGGCCCACACCAGCTCGCGGGCGAGTCCTCTTTCCTGCCAGGCTCTACCACGGAGTCTACAGAGTCCCTCGACGTTGTCCGTCACCGTCTCGCCGCCCTTGCCGACCTCCATCGCGCCGTCGAGGCCGCCAACCCGTTTGCGCTCTTCAGCATCGCCACCTTTGCCGTCTTTGAAGTGTGCGGCGCCACCTTTGGCGCGTCCAAGTGCCACCTGTCTGGCGCCCGCAGCGTGCTGGACTACCACCGTTGCCGCAACATTGCCGACCTCCACCGCCTCGCCCGCTTTGTCCCCGGCCTTTTGGACATCGTTGCGCGCCTTGTGTGGTTCGACATTACCGGTGCTCTGGTCCGCGGCGCCGACGCCCAGCTCATCTTTGATGACTGGCACCGTGAGATCCTCGACGATCACTTCTTTCGTGCCATTGGCTGTCCCGCCGACACCTGCGCTCTCTACGTGGACGTTGCCCGTGGCCATATTGCCCGTCGGCCCGTCGACAGCTGTCTCCGTGTCACCACGCAGCTCCTGAAGCTACAGCTGGCCACGAGTAAGGACGCGCATCACGCCCGCGCCGACGACGACGACGACGATTGGCATAGCTGCGCCAACGTGAACCGTTGTGCCGTCTCGCTGGCTGTCCTAGACCAGGTGTCTACCGAATCTGCCACGTCGTGGGAGACTAGCAATATAACGATATCGCAGATCGAGGACACTCTGTGCAGCATCCTCGATACGACCCCGTCTTCGTCGCGCTTCTACATTCACATGGCTCTCAGTGCGTATCTTGCGGGCATGCATGCGCGCACCCCTGACCACTGCAGGGCAGTGCGCCGCTACTGGCTCAACTGCAGCCTTGCTGGGATCCCACGATACCCCGGAGGATTGGCGCGTTGTGAGGAACACTGGAGGAATGAGGGGCTGATGACCGACTACATAGACAGCTAGTTGAGGACATAATGCTTTGCTTTCATTACGACAATCTGTTTAGATCACCATAACCAAGACGACGCAACGCTCCTGATGTCTGTTTTTGATACTTGTGTTTCAACCTTTAAGCAGGATTTGGTTTGTTGGCTTTCGAAACTTTATACTTATTACAACCCGTATCCAGTTTACAGCAATGAAAATACAACGTCGCATCTGTAGCGGCTTTATGGACGGTTGCGAATGTCGGTAAGCCCAGTTCAGAGGCGCGAACTCTATGCCTATCTGCGTCATGTACCGCATTTTTCCTCTACTTCCAAGAGGGTTTCTCTAGCTGGCTATTGTATCACATATATTGTAATATTTAATATTTTACGGGTTTTCTAGCGACATAACAAAGTGATTGGCACGGCTTATTGTCTGACCTTTGTCGTATCGACAGTGCCACGCATTCAGCCTAAGCGCGGGGGCCAAACCCAACGCGGAAAGCAATCAAAACGAGCCGTACGTATCATCGGGTTGGGCAGCATGGACGAAAACAGATGAGTCTATGTTGAACTCTTGCTTCACAAACGACCATGTTATACCCCATAACAGAGTATCACAGACAGTGATTGCTAATACGGTGACGTACTCCGTATACGTCGTGAGAGGTGACCTTGTAGTTACTGTCCGATTGGATCGCCAACTGTGACAGCGGCAGTTCTTAATTTCCCTTAACAACCACCTCCAATCTTCTCTACTCCCTGCCCGGAGTTTGCTGCCTGCTTTGGTCCTTTGCTTCACCATTCCTCCCCCCTCCCCATCTTAAGGTAGGATGACGACTGCCTGGCAAGCCATTAGTGCGCAGAAGCGCAGTGACCTTCTGGCTACCTTCCCACAGGAGCTGATTGTACCACCGGAGCTCCTCCCACCAGAGACACAGGACGACGTGACAACTTGGCCTGAAACTTCGGGTTGGTTTACCAAAGAAGAGCTCGCCATTACAAACGCATCGGCAGCCGATCTCCTTGCACAGCTTGCCAAGGGTGATGTTTCTTCAGAGACGGTGACGCGCGCGTTTTGCAAGCGCGCGATAGCGGCACATCAAATTGTTCGTCCATCGTATCTATTGTCCTCTCGGCGTCATGAGGCCGACTTGCACCATCGCTTACGCAGAATCCGTCCTTTTAGATCAACTGTCTATCCGAGACATGTTTTGACCGTGCCATCAAGACAGCCAAGGCCTGCGACGAGCACCTGGCGAGAATCGGAAAAGTAATTGGCCCTCTACATGGTCTCCCCATTTCGCTTAAAGATAACATAAACATAGAGGGCTTGGACTCGACTGTCGGCTTTGTGTCACATGTTGGCAGCCCGGCTACGGCAGACGCCACGCTGGTCAATGTACTACAAGCCGCTGGCGCTGTCCCCTACGTAAAGACCAACGTACCCACGGCCATGATGATTGCCGAAACGGTGAACAATGTATTTGGCCGTACTCTGAGCCCACGGAACCGACGGACGAGCCCCGGCGGTAGCTCCGGAGGCGAGGCGGCTCTAATATCGTTTGGCGGCAGCGTACTGGGTGTGGGATCAGACATTGGTAAGTACCGCGAGACGAAATCTTCAAAGACAGTCCATAGTCGTAAACCACGAGAGGACAAAGGGGGCTGCTAGAACAACCTTATTAACACCTCTGCCTAGGCGGGTCTCTTCGCATCCCCGCTGCTTCCTGCGGTCTCTTTACGATCCGGCCATCCGCAGGTCGCTTCCCCGTGCGTAATTGTCGGTCCGGCATGCCCGGCCAAGAAGCAGTGGCCTCGGTCAACGGTCCACTGGGACGCACGCTGCGAGACATCGCAATTTATGCCAAAGCCGTTGTCGACGGCCAGCCATGGCTGTACGACTCCAAGTGTCTGCCCATTTCTTGGCGTGCTGTGGCCTTGCCGAGCAAGCTAAAGATTGCCGTTATGTGGCATGACGGCGTTGTCAAGCCCACTCCGCCTGTTGCACGGGCACTGCGGACGGTCGTGGGAAGTCTCAAAGCGGTTGGTCACGAAATCATAGACTGGGATCCCGTTGATCAAGCGGAAGGCCTTCAGCTATTGGCACGGATGTTTGTAGCCGACGGCGGTAGCACGATCAAACACGAAGTCTTGCGCGGTGGCGAGCCGTGGCGACCGGAGATGGATGAGTACACAACGGCCAGTGAAATCGGCGCCGAGGCCATGTGGAAGCTGCATCTAGAGCGGACTGCATACCAAAGCAAGTACCTCGACCGTTGGAATGCTGTTGGGATCGACGCTATCTTATGTCCAACAATGCCGTACAACACGGTCAAGCATGGAGAATTCCGGCACGGTATGTCAGGCGGTCTCCAATAATTTGCTACTTGCTATATGAAGACTGACCGGATGACCAGTTGGGTACACGGGCGTATACAACGTCTTAGACTACTCATGCATATCGTTCCCTACGGGTATGCTGGTCGATAAGGCTGTCGATGTCTTGGACTCAAAGTACGAGCCCCTTGGGCCTCTTTGTAAGCAGGTTAACGAAGAATGTAAGTTTTGTATTTCTGGCCGACGTGTCACCTCCCCTAACCTCTTATATTTACTTTCGGCTGCTCTGTTGCGCGTTTCCTAACAGTTGATAGACGACGTGACAACCATGCACGGGCTACCAATCAGCCTACAGCTCGTTTCTCGACGCTTGGAGGAGGAGAAGGTCCTTGCAATGTGCGAGACTGTGCTTCAGGAAATCAACAAGTAAGCCTTGTACTATGGGGGAGTAAGATGCTGCGCAAGAAAGGTTGTGGATGCGCTTGATCTTATAAACTGCAGTCTTGCCCCTGAGATTCCTCCTGGGAAAACAGTGTAAAGCGTCCATTCAACTGCAGAAAGTAAAGTGTTTTCGTGCCATATTGGCAGAGGTTATGAGAGTCCCCGACACTGGAATACCAGTGTATTCAGCAATAACGTAAAGTAAGTGCGTACGCAACCGTGCCGACGGCTATGGAGGTTGAGGTGAATATGACACACATTCGTAATGGGAAGATATACAGTACTTTGACAAGCATGGCTACAGTTAAAATGGCATGGCCATGGTACGTATAGAGACTTTACTGCCTATATAAGCCTCTTTACTACTCGCTGTGTAGTCATCTAAAAAGTACTGATGGACACGATAAAACACTAGCTATTAGCCAAATGGTTAAGGAAGGGAGTGTAAATAGAAAATTAGTACCAGGCATTACTGCAGCAGGGCATTCAGTCTACCATTGTCAAAAACTCGACTCATCCTGGGTAATATTCAGCTAATATATGTTACATCCAGGCATACAGAAAGACTTCAAAACCAACTGTAAGGCGTACACATTTTATATTTGCGAGTTGACAGCTTTGCGTACTTTAACTGCGACTAGAGTAGTGTTTGTTGGCCAGAACTACCCTCGTATACATCAAAACGGAACTTAGCAGGTGTCCAGCATAGACGTCAGAGCTGACTTCTCGGCCGAAGTAACGGTAAGGTCGTAGAAGCTCTTAACCTTCACCCACGCTTCGGCGTAAGTGCAATAGAACGACGACAGGGGGGGCTTCCATGCGTCAGGGCTCTGATCGGACTTCTGCTGGTTGACGTTGTCCGTAACCGCCCATAGCTGCGGGCGTGTGATATCGTTCGCGAACTGCTCACGCTTTGCCGTCGTCCACTTGCTCGCGCCGGACTGTTTCTGATTAGTACACTGGTGATACACGTATTGGTTAGAGGCTCGGGCAGCACTTACAACCCATGCGTTCTTCAGTGGAACCATGTGATCGATGTCCAGGTCCGACGCAGCAGTCCAAGTGGCTCCGTCATAGGGGCTCTTCCAGGTACCGGATGTAGAAGCACAGGCGGAGTTGGTCACGACGTCGGTGCCGTCGCGCTTGAGAACGTATTCTCTAGTGTTGCAGGTGCCTTCAATCGTATCCCAAGTCGGGAACAAGTCACGCTTGTAGTTGCCATCGTCCACGTATGCGGCCACGGTCAGGTCGGCGAGCAGGGACTTTGCGGTCGACGCACTGGGAATACCTGTCTGTTTATGTAGTCAGTATCGAGATCATTGCATCTTCATGCCCAATATTTTCCTTACCGGAGCTGGCACCGGAGCAGGAAGGGCGACAGCGCCGATGGCCATGAAGCCCAGCGCCAAAGTACCAGTAGCAATGAAATGCATTTTTGTTGAGATAGCTGGCTATTCTTGTTTAGATAGTCTTTGAGGTTGAACCGGTCGCACTGAGTTGGATATTCTGATACTACGTAGGAAGGAATCTCGAGCTTCATAAATACTCAAACGACGAAGCACCATCATACTTGAATGTTATCACAGCTTCGACTATTCACATGCTACTTCCACCTTCCTAGTATGTACGTTAAACCCGTCTTCGATTATAATCCCGGAAGTGTACGATTACAACACGGACATTTGGTATGACATTTCGTACGGGGTAGTACTGGGCGTGGCCTGGCTAATGCGAATGCCAAGATCTTGGCAGTCAACATGGCTCTGCCGCGAGAAAGTTGAGCTGCAGCTCGACGTTGACGACTGCCTAATTGGGGATACGACGCCGGCGGTCGAGTTCGACAAATGCTTCCATCGGTACGAAGTACCGACTTATCAGTTGAGTAATGACAGATAGCCATAATCTAAACAGCACGTGGGACAAGCGGCTTTCCTTATTCCATTTTCCTTTCGCCATGACAGGGGCGCCAGCAAATCTACGTCGTAATACCTGCCATTTGTGGTCATTTGTGGGCCATTATGCACCATACTATATTAGATTCGGTTCGTATCGATAGACTTTATGCTTACTTACGGGACTTACTCCAGGTTTAGTTAGGATGGCGTTGTTTCACGAAACAATGCCACGGAGTACGGCGTAAAACGATTACTACCCCGAGCACTAAATGAACGCCTCGGCATTATAAGATAGACCGCAACGCAGAAATAGAAATAGAGCTGATAAGCGTGACTGACGATTGGTCAATTCCGTCTACTACGCAACAAGTGATTTTCGCTAAACCGCGCCTTTTCGACTAAGTCGCCTTTTGGAGCATTTGTGTGGGCCAAGTGCCGGCATGTCTTTCGACGAGCGTAATCTTGCTGCTCTTGCAGGATGCACTACCTGTGTTGTCTCTACCTGCACCGCAAGCTATCCATAGTTAGTAAATATACGTCTGTACTTTCGGGAGACATCATGATGAGTGTGTTTTAATGCTTTCCTGTCCACGTGTTTCTCGGTAAAGCAACACTTATGCCTGACTCTGTACTCCGTATCCCGTATCATTTACGGCCCCTTGTTGCTCGGTGGGCAGACGTGGAACAGTGGAACTAGTGTGATTTGCTAGCTTCTACAGAAATCTGGAATCATTTTCTACTGATATCGGCCTTAAAGATATGTCACTCGGGGTGGATGACTCGTGTAAACTGGGCCGATGTCATGATCTAGTGGTCGGATAGCTGGTATCTATTGACATGTGCTTGTATATGGCAGGTCGTTGCCTTCTATTCCGAGAATCTCAACAAATTACCCCGCTGACTATCTATAGTGTCGCCCGCCACCCTAAACGTAGTCGCATCCCGACCCCGGACAACGGCGACTGGCAATAACAGCCTACAGCAGTATCTACGAGTATATGTGTTGTCTCCAACCGACAGTTTCATTCACGTTACTTTTACGCCTCGCCACCTTCAGGATGTGAGGAAAAGGGAAAAGAATAATGGCCGACCGTAAATTGTAGATTACTTTTCCAAGGCAATTACCTACGCCACTTTAACTACCGCATGATCGTGATTTGACTTGTTTCCTTGCCGAGCAGCTGACCATGTAAGGAAAACATCCTTCTGCAGGTTGAGGGTGCCAGAACATTTTCGTCATTGTTGACAACGCTTCTTTGGTACTCGGCTTAATATACGCAGCTTCCCAATATAGAAGGCGCAGTATGTCTAAACTCGGGGCCCTTATCAATTACGACGACATCAAGCCCGACTCGTCCGAGCTTTCTGTAGAAATCGGTAATTAAATCGCCCCCGTTACTCTAAACATGGTCCCTGTTGGTATCTCACCACCGTATGACCCACTTTATCTGTGTAGCTAGCTAATAGGGAGGCGGCTCCTTATATGCCGCCTTACACCGCCCGACGCTGCGTGGTATAAGACATCCCGCATCGGGCGCAACGATAGTTAGACAGACTTACTATGCCACCTCTCAGACCAACTGTACCCTCCTATCGGAATAGGAGGACGTACTGGGTCAACGGGGCACCACCAATTTCACACCACAAGTACTTGCAGAGATACATCGCGCGATTCCCTTCCTAGGGAACCGACAGTCCCATAGTTTTCGTGCCGACCCCACGGAAGACTCTTTCTCCACAAAATAAGGGGGGGGTATTGCTGTGTAACCGGCTTAGTATGGACAACGGGGTAATTGCGTACGAGTACCTACCACGACTCGCCTGACGAGATTTCGGCGCCCTGAAGTGTGTAGGCATCGGTATACTATCTGCAGGAAAACCACTCACGAGATCACTGTAATATCCATATTGTTTTATGCTAACTGAGATCCTTTCTTTGCATGGCTAAATTTTTCTAGCTCTTCTTGCCCCCGAAAGTGTTGTTAGAGAAAGTTGCTAATGGCACGATAGCAATAGAGTATACGCGTATGGGAAGAGGCAAGTTTGTCTTACTATCTAAACAAATAAAGGCAGAGGCAGTCGTAAGAAACGACTACTCCGTATGCTTGCCTTCGCTCGTGATAAGAGAAAGCAAGGCGTGTGTGTGCAGTTATAAGCGGCGCACAGTGCATATGCCTATGTGTTGCGTGGTGTGGTGCACGGACCATATTTCTTACGGAGTACACAGTCTTCTTCTCCCCGAATACAACGATCACCTCCCACACTTTGTGCACAAGAGGCATAAACAAGATTAGTGTGTAGGCGGCGCAGCCGACCAGCAAGTCACTACCATGACAGATAGATAGACATACATCTAAGAGTCCTTATTACAACACTTCTTCATTATTTGAAGACTCAGCACATAACCAATTCATACTCCATATAACGACGCTATAAGCTACTACAGTTTAACGCAAAAAGGACGCGTAACGAATAAATTAAAGAACATACAATGGAGTGACTTCAACGTGCATGCTTTTTGTAAGGAATAAGGTGTACCTTTGGATGAGTTGTATCTGCTTTACGAGTACTAGGCCCTGGTGCTCATGTCTTAATTTGGTTAGAGGGCCCCATAAATGCTTTAGTGCTATGAGAATACTCCGTAAATCCAAGGTCGTGGTTACCGGATTCAGCATTTGAGCAAGAACTTGTTACCTTCCTACGTCATTTACCTTATGTTGCGCTTTCTTTTTTAAAGTTTGAACTTCGGAGCTGCGGGCGAGAAAGAAGTGAAAGGGATGAAATCCTGCAATTGTAGCATACACCTCCCGTACACTCTCACACCTTTGTCATTCACTTCTACTCGTACAAGCTTGTACGTATCTGTTCTAGCTTCCTTGCCCGTTACTCAACTGCCTGCTTCCGCCCCCTAGACAACTAAAACTCTCTTGTAGTATCGTTGACTCCCCTTGTGCACGTCTACTACTCGAACCACAGCTAGTACCCACAGATTTGTGCCTGCTACTCTTCTTTCGTGCTGCTTGTTATCTCCTCCTCTGCACTTGCCTACCCGCCCAGCGATCTCAGATCTACCAAGATGGACGCCTTAGCGGCCTCTGCCTCGCCGTTGAGCGTGTCCACGCCCCCTACAAGCATCTCCTTTGGAGAGGACACGGGGGACACCACGATAACATTCTGTGGCGTCGCGGCGCTGTTCCAGACTCTTGAGAAAGAGGAAGGGGACTTTTTAGTAGCCGACGGTAAGGAGGAAGATAAAAAGTGAAACAAATAACGAGAAACTAACAAAGGGCATAGGCGTAAGCGCAAATTCTTTTGACGCAATTGTAAAGGCCCGCGAAGAACGAATGCGACATTATCGCTTTCACTATCGGCCTTCCATTCAGCGGCTTTATATCAGCCTCCCTACCCGCCAGCATGAGCGCGTAACCACGCCAATGACACTTTTGATCGCCCGAGAAACCGAAAGAATGGGTCTCCCAGATACAAGCTACATCATGGAAGGCGCGTCAGCGCATTCAAGCAGAAGGGGGGGAGGCGATAGCGGCGAAGGTGATTTTACCTTGGTGCCACACCTACGATACGGCAATCCAGACGCCTGGCCAACTTTCGTTGTTGAGGTTGGCGTATCGCAGACGCAAAGTAGCCTTCGTATTAAGATGGCGTGGTGGTTTGCGGCTTCAAGCCACCAAGTCAAGATCGTTGTCTTAGCCAAGGTTAATCGCAATACACGGAGCCTCCTTTTTGAGAAGTACACTAAGAGTGTACAAACAACAAGGACTGGCGCAACACACACGCGCAGCACACCTGGGCTCGTGCCGCATCTGCGGCAGTCTATTGCCGTTGTTGCACAGCCTGGTACCGTCCCTTCCGACAGACTATACGATGTCGTGGGCGCCCCGCTCGTTCTAGAGTTTGAGCTGCTCTTCCTGCGGCCAGCCAAACCCGCGCAAGGCGAGCGCGACCTAGAGGTGTCCGTAGATAACTTTAACTGGATCGCGGTACAAACGTTCTTGTATTGAATGGCACAGGTTTTGTTCTTGAATTAGTCTAGTTTGATTTGTTATCATCACTTCTATTTCTCCGCAGGTCTCTTTACTTACTGCCTCCTCTTTTGAACTAGGTCTGCTGCTACAGATCAATCTAAAGGAGTACGTCGTACTTTCTGATTATGCATACGGTAGCATACCTTAGAAACAGGGGGGAAGACAAATGACAAACAACAATTATACACCTACGTCTTTTCGTAAAACATTTGACCCTGAGCAGGGCAACAACGACCGTAACAGCAGCTGTAAGGCGTAGGACTACCCAGAAATGACTTTAAAGCATAAACGATCTCTGTGGGAATTTGTCCATCTCAAATTCCTTCCTGGAAAGCCTTATCCCTGCCGTCCGCAGAGCAATAAGGCTCCTACTGACCGATGAGGTGGCAGACCGTGTAAGACAGCTGTTCAGCTTCAACGATGGGGTTTGAAGGAAAAAAATGCTAACCACTATAAAAATGAACCTGCCTAGACGGTACCCAGCAGTTTCTGGCCCAGGGGATTCTGCTGCACGCGAGAAGCGTGAGTGAGAATGGACGTTATGTTGCAGGGACTGGCAAGCCTGTATATAATAACTACATAGAAGCCACAATGAACATTACGCACAGACGACGGTTTTCCGTGCGCGCAGAATGTGTGTTTAGTTCAGTGGGAAAACTCGCAGCCGACAGATACAAGGATAGGCATAAAACAGCTGCATGATAGCACCAGGCAGGGCAGCAATGACATTAGACTCGAGTTTTCTGGGCTGGACACACTCCTTAATTACATAACTGCCCAACTACTGATAGTATGGGAACTTGTACTTCTAGCACAGTATACTAGGTATCAATCGGCTGGATTAGCTTTTCCATATCCAATGAGATATCTTCAAAGACAGCATCCATCTGGAGACGTAGAGATTCCTCATCAAGGCCGACTACACAGAAGTCCCGTAGGACGATACGGCCGTCAATAATGGAATGCTGAACAGCAGAGCCGTTACAGCCAAAGACGAGATGGCTCTCGATCATGGTCTTGCGCCTGGACGGGGCCTGGAGAAGTGGCGTGAACATGTGGTCCTTCGTGAGATCAATGACGATCACGTCGGCCTTCTTTCCAGCGCAAAGAGCACCGGCATCAATGCCGAGCGCACGGGCACCGTTGCAGGTGGCCATGCGAAGGACATCGCGGGGCCGGGCGAGGGAGGCGTCCTGGTGGACGGCGCGCTGGATCAGAGAGCCGATCTTCATCTGGGCAAACATGTCGGGGCTGTTCTCGCACTCAAACGCGTCGATGCCTATGCCCACATTGACGCCGGCGTCCAGCAGCTTCTGGAGGGGCGCGATACCGTTGCCCAGCTTGGCGTTGGAGCCGGCATCGTAGGAGACGGAGGTACCCGTCGCCGCGAGCAGCGCAATGTCGCCGTCGGTAAGATGGACGCAGTGGGCGGCGACGGTGTCGGGGCCGAGACACCCGGCGTCAAATGCGATCTCGATGGGCGTCTTGCCGTTGTAGAGTGCGCGCACCTCGGCGACTTCGCGCGCCGACTCGCACAGGTGGATGTGCAGCCCGGTGCCAAGCGCCTTCTTGGCACGGCCAACTGCTTCCATCAGCGGGATGTCCGACGTCAGCATCCACTCGTGGCCGAGCCACACCTGTACGCGGCCGCCAGCGCGTCCATTATGCGCCCGGAAAGCCTCTTCGTTGTCGGCTAGTGTGTCAAGGGCGTGCGACTCCAGCGCCACCTCGCTGCTCAGCGTCGCGCGGATGCCAACTGTGTGCGCAGCGTCCGCTCGGGCCCCGACGAACCGGTACATGTCGTTCACCGTCGTCGTGCCCGTCTTGAGAGCCGCGCAGTACGAGTGCAGCGCTGCCACGCGCGTCCGCTCCTCGGTCAGCGCACGCACACTGGGATACCATACCTGCTCGAGGTACTCCTTGAGCGGAAGCTCATCGCCGAAGCCCTGCATATGCAAGTTATTGAGGCGGTCTTTCACAGTCGTTGCAATCTCCATGTCTAAACTGGCAGCAGCCAGCAGTTTCCGGCAAGCAGAGTTGTGGACCGGAAGCGTGCTCGCCTGAACTTACCTTGGCTACGGACGTATGGAAGTGCAAGTCGACGAGACCTGGCATCACCAGCTTGTTCGTGCCATCAATCACTGTCGTTGCCGGATCTGCAAGTACTTCGGCGTCGGGACTTCCGCCATAGACCTTGCTGATACGGTCGTCGACAATCTCCACCGTGCCGGGGTAGAAGAAATTGTCCTCATCGTCCAGTGTAAGCACCGTCGTGTTGTGAATGACAATGCGCGTCATTGCATCTGATAATACGAGACTGATATGTTTTTTCAGTAAAGGGAAATTGTAATAAGGAAAGTTTGGCTGAGTAGTTTGTAAACGGACCATCCACTCTCACGATCTACAAGCTGGGCCCACAGCCTTATCGCCCCTAGGCGTACGTACACCTTACGAGTAAGTTTTTCTTAAACTAGCGTAGAGCACACAGATATCACACAGTAGTACAATGCTAAACCGTAAAAGCGGTAGGCAAATATCCACTATGCACAAGTAGTTTTCTCATTGCACTCAGATAGTGTGGCGAGGTGGAGAAGAGAGAACTGACATCAAGCCCATATGTAATTACAAGACAGCTCTTATTCTTCTCTAAAATTGCGTATTAGTTTATTCCAAGCCTATTAGATAGTCATGAAATAACCAAGTATTTGGTATCTCTTGTTTGATTTGCATCCGGAACCTATGCAAGCTTTGGCTGTAAAGAAATAAGGTTTTAGTACTAATACGCGGCCGCGTGCAAGACAGCCACCCGATTGGTAAATCACCCGTGTCCCGCGCACCGAATCGTTGACAGAGCGCTCAGCCTTACGAGGCACACAGATAAGACAAGTAGCTTCCCGTGCCGCGTATAAGTGGTACTTTGTGAGGGATCAAGATGCTCTAATTTCTTGTATTTCTGTAATGCAGCACTCCCAACAGGACAATGTGGTTGATGTTCCTCGTCATGATATATTGGCTTGAGAAGGCGAGAATGTAAAGCAAGAAGCAAGTCTATTATTTTTCGATTGCTATTTTCTAAACCGAATATCAAATCAACGCTCTATATCATGATCTTTCCCCGTCTGTCCATAACACGTGTAGAAGGCCCGGCGCTCAATCAATGTACTTGGGCAGGGTTTTGAGGATGCCATCGCGGGCAATATCTTCAAGGGCGATGGTCACTTCCTTTAGGAATCGCTCGTCGGTGCGCAGATCGTCACCGAAGAGGGAGTTGATGCTCAAAATACCCCGAGGGTCGTTTCCGGCGGCGGCAGCCTTTGCCTGGAGCTCCTCACGCATGACATCATCGACTTCAAACGGCTTGCCGCTGTCATCAATGCCACGGATGTAATGAAACCAGGCAGCGGCGACGAAGCAGAGACGGCGGAACGGAGCTGTGACCCAGATGGCTTCGGCGATGGAGGGCATGATGAACTTGGGGATCTTGCCGGAACCGTTGAGGCAGATGCGCGGCAGCTGGTCCATGATGGTGGGGTTGGAGAAGCGCTCGATGAGGGTGTGGCAGTAGGCGTCGATGTCGACACCGGGAATGGCAGGCAGGAGCGGCTTGACCTCTTGCTGCATCATCTGCCACACGAAGGCGCTGAAGAGGGGGTGCGCCATGACCTCGTGTACGTACTTGAAGCCAGCGAGCTGGCCGGGGTAGCCGAGCGCGGAGTGGCTACCGTTGAGCAGGCGCAGCTTGTGCTTCTCGAATTGCTCGACTTCGGCGACGTTGGCGACGACCTGCACGCCGACCTTTTCGAAAGGCGGGCGGCCGTCGGAGAAGTGGTCTTCGATGACCCACTGCTTGAAGGGCTCGGTGACAACGGGCCAGGCGTCCTCGAGGCCGAAGGAGTCAGCGAGAGCGGCCTTGTCGGCCGCGGTAGTCTGGGGTGTGATGCGGTCGACCATGGAGTTGGGGAAGGCAGCCTCGGCAGCAATCCAGGCGGCGACGGCGGGATCGCGGTGGCGCGCAAACGTCTCCAACATGGCGCGCGTGATGCTGCCGTTGCGGTGCATGTTATCGCAGGAGAGCACGGTAAAGGGCTTGAGGCCAGCGGCGTGGCGCTTCGCCAGAGCGGCGTACAGGAAGCCAAAGGTGGTGCGCGGAGCGTCAGCGTTGGCCGGGTCCAGGTCGAAGACAATGTCGGGGTGGCTGCTCAGCAGCTCGTGCGAGTGCTCGTCATAGTAGTAGCCGCTCTCGGTGATCGTCAGCGACACAATGCGTGTGTCTGGGTGCGCCATCTTGGCAATGACAGCAGCGCGGTCGTCGGGTGCGAACATGTACGACTGGATGCTGCCCACGACGTGGGCGGCGCTGCCCTTGGCCGAGCGCTCGACCAGGGTGTATAGATAGTCCTGGCCGCCGAGGGCGTCGCGCATGGCGGCATCGAAGGGGGTCAGGCCGACGCCGCAGATGCCGTAGTCGGCCGCGATATGCTTCTCCAGCAGCTCGTGGATGTACACGGCCAGGTGCGCGCGGTGGAAGCCGCCGACGCCGATGTGCACAATGCCCTCCTTGACCGCATTCTCGCCGCGGTCGTAGGTCGGCACCGAGATAGGCGACGGCCCGGCGCTCAATGCCGCAATCTGGGACAGGTTCTTGCTGTTGAGCTTAATGGGGGCCATGTCTGCGTCGGGAAGCAGGCCACAAAGACTGTAAAACGGTAAATGGGGTATGTGTAGGAGAGAGAGCGAGGTCGTCGGCGGGCAAGGGAGACGTGGGGTTTTATGTTGATGGGAAGCCCGACAGCAGTATTACCAAGTAGAAAACACGGGTACGGAGTAGAATGGTCGCTAGTGCTTCCTACCCCACGGCCCTGGGCCCACTATAGCTGTGGTGGCTCTATCCGGGCACTCCGCACCGTGTGTCGTGCAGCGGCCAGGTGGCGGCTACAGTACGCGTACTGTTCCGGGACGGTACGGGTGCATGGTATGTCACACCAGAGCCGTGTGTTCCAACTGACGCACGGCGCTCATCACACCGTACGCAGTTGAGCCCACCGCCCGGCAGTACTCGTATGCCGCTCCACACCGCCAGAGCTATCAAGTGACCGGTTTTGCGCCATATTCTTCGAATCCCAGCGGATGCGCACCTGATCGACAGAGGCTGCCTGCGGAAAGGCCCACTCGTGAACGCACCGGGTGCGGATCCCTACCTGCACAAACCGGTATTGGCCTTCGTACGAGTACTCGTATTGAAGCAATGAGGCGATAGACAAAGCTGGAGTGCTCTGTACTGCGTACTGCGTACGAGTAGTCGTACTTTGGCACTGGCCTTCCCTAAACCTCATCCATAGACGCTACGGACGCTACGAAACGGTGAAGGGTAGTCTCACTGTCAAACCTGCCAGCGGTACATCACGGAAACTCACTGGGAAGTCAACGCCAATCGCGGGTGGCCGGTCGTAATGAAGCGCAGTGCAACACGACTTCCAAGGCAATGGAGGTCCGGCTCGTCTGGTGACCAACAGTACGAGAGGGTGCGATCTTTGTACTCGTATGCGATCACGAGTAGTACCTATCGTATTGGTAGGTGCTACGGCATACCGCTACTTGTACGGAGGACGAGTGCGAGTACGAGTTTGCGTCTCACACAAGACCCCCACGGTCTACGTGAGACCGGACGACTTCCGGGGAATGCTCCCGAGATCCGCTGCGTGCGGTACTACAGAGTGTTCAGGCGAGGAAGGTCTACGACGGTGAAGGCCAGAGCATGCTACGAGCACGGGGTAGATCGTCAGGGACCGGTATGCTACTCCGTAGAAATGCAACATTGATCATACGGCACCAGAGGTTGCGAAGCCGGACGGCTACTTCATACTTGTACTTACAATTACGATACACTTTAGTAAAGAGCAGTTCTTACTGGTGCGTTGTTTCCCTGGTGCGTTATTACCAAGCGCACAGCATCCAATGAAGAAGACCCTTACTCATAAGCCAGCTTTTAGTGTGCGATATCGAAATGGTAGATCGGATACTTTATCTGGACACCAAATCTCGAACTGAGTGAAACAAATCAAAACAAATACATTTCCGAAACATCACCTCCCCCCAGACAGTTCGCATCTTCCGAGTCGTCGTACCTAGAGAAAACTCCGCATGTCCCATGACCTGCCAAAAGAAAAATGTGCCGCCGATCTTACTCGTACTTCCGGGGATCCTCCCCCACACTATCTATCCTTGTCATCCTTACCGCTAATACTTGTACTCGTAAGTAGTTGTTATCGGGTGCACGATATGCTCAGATTAGGGGCGATACTACTGTGTATGTTCGTACTTGTAGACTGGCACCGTTCATGGGTCTAATCCCTCGCGGCGCACAGATGCTTATCTGTGTGGTTATTTTGGAGGATTGCTAGCCTGGTGTATAATATACAGCGACCGTAAAAGCCATCCGTTACGTACGAAGTAGCTACAGGACGAGGCGCTCGCAATGGTTCCTGGGCCATTCAGCAATGCGGCGAGTTAGGCATGTGTAAGATACAGTTTTAGGGGCGGCTTCTTAGCTGGTGAGTTCCATGGGCCTTAACGCTTGTCGTAGGATGTCAGTTACGCGTCTGTCTTTGCAGACAGCGCCATGATCTATTCTACAAGTACATATTCTCGACGACACTATCCTCCACTTTTGTACTCTAGAATCATGGCGACAGCGAAGAAGTTGAAGGAGATAACACATCTTGCAGGAATGAGAAGTTTCCTGCTATGCTACATACAAGCTTGCCATTTTCCGGGCCATAGAGCGTCAAAGTTCAATCACGCTTCTCGCGTGCAGCAAAATCTTCTATGACAAAACCTGCTGGGATCGTTGTTACTGGTTTGATTGTGGGGCGTCGACGGTGTCTACGAGTGAGGGTGTCATCCATGCCATACGCTGTATGTGTATTCGTCAACACACACACGGGGATAGGACCGTTGGGAATTCGTTCGACCAACTAGAACTGGAACTATGCTTTCTCGTATGGTGATCGGTTTGTGCATGGACTAGGCAAACTTATTTCCGTTTATCAAAAATTGGTGTGCCTCCGTACGATATCTACGAGTTGTGATTATCTCCCTTCGAGAGTGTCTAGCCTGGAGCAGCTCATTCGACAAGATTATCCAGCCAGCACCCGAAGATGGAACGTGTAGTTTCGTAACTCTGAGATATTTCGGCTGTGCAAGAAGCTAGTACGATGTTGCTATGGCGGTATCCGCACATCATCATCGCGATTTGCTCTCTTTTCGGGTAAATCACGTAATACACCCAAAGCTGCTCCCCCATAAACAAAATACCCCCAACCCCATCCTGCTGCTTCGTTTCCTAGAGTGTCATAGCTTGGTCACTACTGCGCTTATTTGTATTTGGTCAAGCGCAAACTTACAAATTGGCTTCTAACTATTGTAACGATTCACACGAACGTACACGGTTTGAACAGGATATAAACTTACAGTAAGTTCGTAATCAAGGAGACGAGAATATTCTTACGGTGCTACAGTCATCGCCCAGTTACTAGGGTAAGGGTAAGAAGAGTAGAGTCTAAGCAGTAATATACGTGCGTCTTAGGGTTGCGTATCCCAACGATGCATGTGATGAGTAATGATAGTATATAAGGGTCGCCATTGCACATCATTATACCTAGCCGACTTTTAGTTTCTGCATCTTTTCTCTATAAAGTATTATTTTCATCTAAATCAAAGTCTTAACACCTACACTTCGTATAACTAGCGACTTGGAGAAACACATCGGCTTCCTATTACTTTTCGTTCCAAGATACTTCAAAACGACATCGAACATAACAATTATCCGGACTACTGTTGATTTTGTATAATGTATCCGCCAGAGCAAATACAATTCGCTACACGCCCGTGTCACGACATCAGGTTTAGCTCAAATACTTCAAGCATTAATAGGCAACACACCCGCGAATGCATAAACCAAGATTACCAGACCACTGACGGTACAATCGGGCAAAACAGTGAAGATATACTGGTATTTCAGCCCACTATCAACAATAATTATAACGAATTTGAACCACCGCTACCAACAACGCATCATCCCGCTCAATTGAACTTCGGACTTGGTGCAGACTCGACGGACGCAGAGGATGGCTCTGTATCTGCTGAAGACCAACCAACTAGTGAAGAAAGCCTTCAAAATGAGCTTGCAACCCCAATTACAGAGAATGGCGAAGCATTCTATAATGAAACTGATTCGGTCGATATACCGCATTCTTCAGGCACAAGAGACTCGCCCGAGGGAGGGTTGTCATCGCATCACAACGCCCAATATCCTAATGACCTTCCCTCATTTTTTGGTAACATGGATCCTGCCTTGGACGAGCCCCTGGAACAGAACGCAGTGGCCGATGCTTCTACCCTCTCAGTACAACGCGGAAGAATGAGCGACATTCACCCTGTGGAGGAGGCTTTCCTCTTAGGAGATTTGGAGCCTGTGTTAGGCAACACGTTTCCATGGTCCCAGTGGGCTACTGATGTACCCTATCCCGAAACAGTGATGACTGCGTACAGACAAGTTCAGAATGACCCAGGCCCCCATTCGGAGAGAGGTCTCAATGCACTTAAATATATGATGCTCAAATCAATGTCTCATCACCTTGGAGTGGACCTTATAGACCGCTCCTTTAGCGATGACGGGACCATCATCAGGGAAGGAAGGGAATATCGAGAACGACTGGATATTCTTCAAAGTGTGGATTTCCATGCGACGTTTGATCCCCCGCCAACCTACACAGCAGAATGCGGAAGGCGTGAAACGACCGTAGCAAAGACGGCAAAGTCGAATAGGCAGTGCAGTGAACTTCCTCCGGCTTACTGTGAAGTCATGTCGAACAACTCACCAGCATTCCAGATTATTACGCATCGTTAAATACAGAAGCGAGTTCGGCTATACCATCACCTACTTCCATGGTCAGACGCATGCGACGATGAAAACAGTGCTATCGAAGGCACATCGGCGCAACAGACTCAGAAAATCTGATTGGCTACTATTGATATTCCTTGCAGACTCACCTCAGGATTCCTGCTACTACCACTGCTCAATTGAAGATAGCCAGCCTTCGTGACGGTAAAAAAGAAGGGGAAAAAAGAGGCTGGTAATGATAAATAGCATAGCTCGTAGTGGGAGACTACTTCATATTGAAACTCATTAGAATAAGCATAAATACCAACCTACAGGTAAAATTTTCCGTCGGGTGAAAAGCATTTAGCTTCTAGTGTTAGTTACAAACTGCATCACAGTTGTGTGCAGCTAGGCTGCGCCTTCCTGCAATAGACATGTGACTTGGAAATGCTCAACTCGACTGTACAAAAAAAAGTATTTTTTCCGTCGTGAAAACCTTGGAGAAAGGTATCCTAGTTGACCTGGGTACAAACTACGCGAAAAGTAAGGCTGGCATTTGGTAGCTGAGTCATCTACTGAACTAGTGTTGCGTACTACGGACTGCATAGAGCTCTCCATAAAACACGTGATGACAGACGCGTTGGCGGCTTTTGCCTAACCCTCCAGCTACACTTTCCACGACGAAGCCATCACGAAATCAACACCTGCCCTCCGAGCTCTCCTTACGTCTGACGAACAATCCGGCAAAGACCGCTTCCGATCGAGAAATCTCCGCGACTGCACAATCAACGGTCCCCTTTCGCCTCCCTGCGGCCGAAGACGAACGACGCAAAACTCACAATGTCAATCGCCAACTATTACCAGAACAAGATCGAGGCGATGAAGCATGAGATCCTCAAGGGCCAAGCGGTATTGAGGAGATTAGAGGCGCAGCGTAATGACTACAACTCAAGAGTTCGGCTGCTGCGCGAAGAGCTGGGCCTTTTGCAACAACCGGGATCCTACGTGGGCGAAGTGGTCAAGGTGATGGGAACGAAGAAGGTGCTTGTCAAGGTGCATCCAGAGGGGAAATACGGTATGTTTGCAACTTTTCAGGTTGTGCTGTTTTGCTGTCGATGCGATAGGATTAAACGAGGCTGACGTGGTTCTCGTAGTGGTCGATGTCGCCGACAGCGTGGACATGTCGAAACTGACGGCAGGAAAGCGGGTTACCCTTCTGTCGGACAGCTACAAGCTGGAGAAGATGCTCCCGTCATCAGTCGACCCGCTGGTTTCGCTGATGATGGTAGAGAAGGTACCAGACAGCACGTACGACATGATCGGCGGTCTGGACCAGCAGATCAAGGAGATCAAGGAGGTGATCGAGTTGGGACTGAAGCACCCCGAGCTGTTTGAGAGCCTGGGCATTGCACAGCCCAAGGGCGTCCTGCTGTACGGACCACCAGGCACGGGCAAAACTCTGTTGGCGCGAGCGGTGGCACACCACACGGACTGCAAGTTTATCCGGGTGTCGGGCTCGGAGCTGGTGCAGAAGTACATCGGCGAAGGTAGTCGCATGGTGCGCGAGCTATTCGTGATGGCGCGCGAGCACGCGCCGTCGATCATATTCATGGACGAGATCGACTCGATCGGCTCGTCGCGTGTGGAGGGCAGCAGCGGCGGCGACTCGGAGGTGCAGCGCACGATGCTGGAGCTGCTGAACCAGCTCGACGGCTTCGAGCCGACCAAGAACATCAAAGTCATCATGGCGACAAACCGGCTGGACATCCTGGACCCGGCGTTGCTGCGGCCCGGTCGCATCGATCGCAAGATCGAGTTCCCCCCACCTAGCGTCGAAGCGCGTGCCGACATCCTACGCATCCACAGCCGCAAGATGAACCTTACGCGCGGTATCAACCTGACCAAGATCGCCGAGAAGATGAACGGCTGCTCGGGCGCCGAGCTGAAAGGCGTGTGCACCGAAGCCGGCATGTATGCGTTGCGCGAGCGCCGCGTGCACGTGACCCAGGAAGACTTTGAGCTAGCCACAGCCAAGATTCTGAACAAGCACGACGACAAGGAGGGTGAGTGCCCAGCCCTGCTTTTTACATTCCTCTCATTTGTGTTGCTTACGGCGCGTATGCTAACAGTACAGTTTCTCTGGGAAAGTTGTGGAAGTAAGCGGTATGGGTGGCGGACCGGAGCGGCACTGCCGAACGGTCCTCGGCAAGGGACAGCAGCGGCTCGTCGAGACAAGGCACCCATTTTTCACACGGCGCAAACGGCGCAAATGGCTCTGCAGACACATTGTATTATACTAGTTCACCCAGGCCCTTTTCCCCGATTACCCGTGTCCAGCGATGTTGTTTATGTGCACTGGTAATCCGATCGAGAAGACCTTTTCTTGCCTCATCCGTCGTCGCCGCCGTTTCCCTTACTGTACTGAATTACCCAAGGAGACGTTAAATTTCTCGTACATACAATAATGGTGCTTCTCTTCTGTGCCCTGGCCATTTTGCGCACGCCAGAACAGCCCCTTCGTCTTGAATTCTGCCTTGCATTATGCCTTTTTTCGTAGAGGAAAGTGGCTCGATTGCCCTTCCAATATCCACCACTGCCTACGAGCACATTGTTCTCACCCCGTCTGCTTAGTAGGTCTCATAATAGCGCCCACTCCGGCGGCCGCGATCCTCGAAGCCGACAGACCCGCGGGTCGTGCGCTGGTGGCTGCGGCTGCGGTGGATAACCACGGGCGGCGGCTTGGACACGATTTCGACATTGGGACGGTGGCTACTAGTTGAGTGCGAGCCACGATGGCGACGACGGCGGTGGTGCCGTGACCGTGACCTTGCCGGCACGGTGACGGGGTCAACGTCGCGGTACCACGGGCTGCGGTTTCCGAGCAGCGGCACGCTGGGGACGAGGCACAAACGCACGATCCAGAGCAGCAGCAGGAAGCCGATAACCGAGCCGATAACGATGCTCGCAATAGCACCGCCCGAAAGTCCATTGCTGGCCGTACCACTCGTACCGGTCGTGCTGACAACTGTGATATCACGCGGCTGCACGTCCAGCGTGGCCGTGCGCCAAAGTCGTGCTGTCCGGGTAGGCAAGGTGGACAGCAACGGCTCGGCCTTGTGCCTTTGCAGTGGAAAGAGAGGCGCCATGGTGATAGCAGTGGTCTTCTGGTGAGTGAATGTGGACAATGTGTGAGCTGGTATGTGTAGGGGTAGACATATAAACTGGTCATGCGTGTGTTGCAGCGAAACAGTGCAGACAGAGCCGTGCCTCTGTATCTAAAGAGCAGTGCCGTATGTGTGCGTTTGCTAGCTAGATCTAGCTGTGTTCGTGATATCGAGCTGCTTGTGTCGTCTAGGCCCGGATCGTGTAAGAGGACGAGCAAGAAGCCGGTAACTAAAACAGGAACCTGCCACTGTGACTTATATCTAAGGTAAAGACGGCTCTGGATGACGGATGGCCGAGGGTAGTCAAGTCACGCTCCATCTCCCGTCTTCCGCTTCCTCTCTTCCGCGTGTCATGCTGCTGCCTTTGGACGTACTCCGTATGCAACGCTATACGCGGCCACCGCGGCCTCACCGCGGTCGCGACGTCATGGACCGCTCTAGCAAATTGCTCTCCCCGGCACAGGTGAAGCAGGCATTACTTCGTACGGCCAGCGTTCGGCGTTGCAACCACGACGGCGGAACGACGGCCGGCCGTACAGGCGTCCTTTGTACTTTTCGTGTTATGCACAACAACTGTACGAAGTAGGACTTCCTTGTTTTGTGCAGTTGCAACCCGGTAGCAGTCCAGCGTGTCCCAGTCCGCCGATGGCACAATGCCCAGTTTCTGCGAGATGCTCCACGCGTCGATGGGATTGGCCTCCCCAACCTCGACGCACCCCGGCCGGCTACCCGATTGGTGTGGGCTGCGTGCTGTGTCCTGTTCTCCGCAAATGCGTGCGTACGAGTACGTACTGTTTGGATGTAATACGAGTAATCGTACTCCGTACTTGGCTACTTCGTACCGCGTAGGCGCAGAAGCTGCGGAGACTGCAGATGCGGCCCTGCGTTGGCCAACGCCGTCCATTTCCCCTGCGTCCCCACCGCCCATGAATAGCTCTCCCGCAGAGTTGACGTGCGTTTGCGGCGCGCATCCATTGTTCCAGAGCGCCCCAGAAGACCACTTGGCGCTGCGACCCTTGCAGCCACGAAATTGTGGACTGTCGTATTGGACAGCAACCACGTCTGCAAAGTGGTGAGCAGCCAGTTGGGCACAAACATCTGTTCGAGGTGAGCAGAACTGCCGAGACCAAGCTCAGCCCAAGTCATAACGTTGAGCCTGAGCGGTCTCCCCGGCCGCGTTGCCACAGAGCCGCGTCCTCGGTGTAATTAACTCCGTTTTCTGTCACATGCCACGGAGAATAGCCCATGGGCCGACAACCTGCGATGCCAGATGGAGATAGACGCCACGGGACTTCGCCACAACTTCCGCGGTACTTTCGGATGCTGATGATCTGACTTGTCCGGTGCAGAAAGCTCCACGGTCTGGCCAGCGCTCGGTCTACGCATCGACTCATCTCGGCATGAGGAGGTGCATTAGGCCAATCCACATCAGAGTTCTCTCTGTCTTTTTCCAGACATGCAATGCCGCTCTTCTTGGATCCATCTCCAACGCAGGCCGTATCTCCCACTCGGCACTGTTCCATCCGTATAGGACGCACGTTTGGAGATGTTGGAAAGACAGATACTAACCCCCCCCCGTCCCGTTCGTTTTCCCTGGCCGAGGCACCTGTTGCTAGATGAGTACGTGCTATGTTTTTGTGCGACAACTTTGTGCAACGTCTGCTCAGGATGAGGAACAGTGAGTCTGCCACAGTGAGCAATCTGCTACTAACACTGTTCTACAAAGTCTTATCACGAGTACGAGTATTACGGAGTGATACTGGAAAAGATGCTGCTTTGTGGGTCAAAAAGGCACAGAAATGGAGAGAGTGACTCGTCACGAAAATCGCTACAGCAGACATCGGCGTTGTCTTATCTCTGTATGAGTAAGTTAACTATGAATACGTGTTCTTCGGAACGTGCATGCCCGGATATACTCGTACTCGTAAGCTAGACAGCCAGTGCTGGCAGAAGCGGGGCGAAGCTATCTATCGAAGACCTACTTATCATTCGCAATGCGCGTCTGTCTTTATGCAGGGACGTTGCATATTTTGACAGTCAGATTGGGCATCAATATTTTCATTGGTAATACACTGGGTATCATGAGCTGTTCTGATTTCTAGTTGTAAGCCTTGTCCGGCCGAACAGACTTCAACAAGTAGCGAGATCATATTCTGTGTGAGATCCTGACTGACGACGAAACAGTGCTGTATAAACCACTTAAACTTGATGTCCGTGGTAGGAAGTGCGCACAAAGTTCTTCGCAGTTGCAACCTCTACAGGAGAAGAGGCTGAAGCCTCGGAGTCGCGCGACGTTTTGTGGACTTCAACTGAGTTTGGCCCAATTTCTGGCACCGAAGGGTTGCTCAAGCTCGAACTCACCTGAGCTTTTGACTCGGACAGCCTCCTATTTTGATTATTAATGCGTACTTTAAATAAGGAAGCCAAAGCGTGAGCTACTTACCTCTTTCTCTTGAGATGGAAGTCTAGGACATGACACGATAGGATGAGAATCAGAGCACATGCCAAGCAGAAAGGGAACCCCTTTCGAAACCGTGGAGACTCAACAGTAGGAAACACCAACAGCGGTGTCCACGCAGTTGTGGACTGTGCTATCATATTGATCAGAACCAATGTGAAAGCACGCTCCGCCGGCGACGATTTCAGCAGCGAATTGACCCAGCCGTGCAGAACACTGGACATGGCCGACGACGAGTACGAAGTCAAGAAACCAAGCCACAGTGCCGACTCTGGAACGTCCCATATAGTCAAAATGGTCAGGCCTATGGCATTCCATCCTTGTGCTATGGTGATGGCCCATGCAGGGCCGGTGATAAGATCCGAGACGAAACAAGTGAACAGGGTATAGAGCATTCCTAGCGCCGGTGCTATGGTGCCAAGATTGTTCACTTTCGCTTTCGAATACCGTTTTAAGCTCTTCAGCCAGAGAAGGAAGGCTCCAGTGCCGGTGCTTGTGCCTGCATTCCAGAAGAGTACGTCGAGAGATACAACAGCCCAAAAGCTCCTGCTTAGCAAGATTTCTTTTGCAGTACCAAGCTTCACTTTTCCGTGTAAGACATGGCCAGAACGTTGTAGCCGATTCTTCGAAATCTCGAGATCCCTATCGTTAAGGACCATTTTGTTTGGCTGTTCGTGCGTGCCGGGAATGACAAAATAGCCAAGAATGCCAATGGGAACGGTTATCACAGCGCATATGATGTACATCCACCGCCACCCAGCAAGACCACTTACGCCGTCAAGCCTCTCGGTTGCACCAGCTTGGATCAAGCCCCCAGTTACCGTTCCTAAACCTAGACCCACATAGAAAACACCTCCACGCCGAGCAATCTCGTCACCACGGTACCATGCTCCTGGAGAAAACAACCGGTCAGTCTACTTTGTACAATGTCTCTTTATCCATTGTTGTCCATCACCCGTTGCAAGACGACTATGAAACATATCTTACCGAAGACGTAGTGCATAGCTGGGAAGTAGGCAGCTTCAAACCATCCAACAAGAAAGCGATATGCAGCCAGTTCACTGAAAGACTGAGCTCGGTATTGAAGAAGTGTGAAAATTCCCCATGCGATGTCCATCAAGGGTATAGTCCAGTACATAGGGATGTAAGTGAATAGTACCAAAAATGGTATCTGGCCGACAACAGCACCAACTGTGTACATAGTCTGCAACTGGACAAGCTCGTTTCCATTAAACCCAAGATCTTCTTTCATGCCGGCAACGTAGGCATTGTCTATCGCGGGAAAACAGTTAGCTTTCTACGAACAGTAGCCATCAAATGTTGTAGGCTGTAACGAACTTAAATTTGATTGATCAAGGTATTTGACCCAATATGACAGTAACGCGTATGGTACAACGAGCATATCGAGCTTAATCAAAAACTTGCGCTCCTCTCGAGTAAGATCATCTGCAAACCACTTGATGTGGTACCATCTTCTCTTCGCGGCGGAGTCCATTGTCAAGTTCGAGATACAATGGCGAATGAATCGCTGCCGGCCAAGATGTTACGCGCTTGAGGTTGGAAAATGTCAAAGTTTGCATAGAATTAAATAGTGCGTATCTGTAAGGCTGGTCCCTTGGAAGGATCGACGACTTATTTACGAGACCTATATACGGTATCGCTACTACCGATGCCCATGATCAAATATAGGACATGTATGGCAACTTGCCTTGATTTCCTTGGCATATTCCATGGCATAACCGATATCCTTACGGGGCAATTCCGACCTTGGCCGAAGGTTTCTGCGACCCAGCTTCCTGATAAGGACTCGGCGCCACAAAAATGATGCAATACTTTACAGTTATTAGGTTAACGCAAAGTTGTAATCAGTTTCCAATGTGGTGTGAAAACCGGTGGCTGCCATCCCGCTATCTTGATGTTGCCAGAGTCAAGGGCAATGGTGAGATACACGCAGCATCACGTGACCATACCTGCTTTATTTCTGTGAGAAGGTGTATATGGCGTGATCGTGGCTCCTATTGAGTCTGTCCTGCTACAAGGTATAGAAGGCCTAGAATAACAGTTGCTTGTAGTTCGGTCTCGCTGATTAGCAAGGAAGACTGGAATAAGTTAACAGGTGAACAAATATCTCTAAAAGACAGCAGCACTGAGCATAACGGGCGGTTCGTCAAGCGTACGATTTGTATTTTCCTGCACCCGTTCTTCGCAAGTCGTTGGCCCAGCTGGCTTCAGATGTTGTAAGCTCAAGATGTAAACCCCCTAAGATGGGTTCTGTGACGCATATTTGGGGCGCATCTGTTTCTCAACGGGGCAAAATGCGAAGGGCCGCCGTCTACTCATACAATATATATCAACAAGAGATCTCATTTAAAAGCACACATACACTTGCTGGTTCTCTGGCGACGCGAGCCCTGTGGAGCAGAAAATGTTGGAGACCGTACGAGTACAGCGTGGCTGCAACATCTACCGCTGCTACTTGGCTATCTAGTAGTATTGTGTCTACCACATGGACGAATGGATCGTAATTGCCCGTCTCAACTTATATGCCCAAGTCGGCAAACTTTGGAATGATTTCATTGTTCGTCCCTTCAAAAACCCAGCCAACATACTCGATCTCACGGAGCAGCGCTGCCGCAGATACGAGACGAAATGATTGGAGGCTGTTCTTCGCTGTAGACTGTAAGTGTGCACATGCTAGACACAACTCAAGCGGGTCGAGTAATTTCTCGCCTTCTTGGTCATCCCTATCTCGCGGACGCAGCTGTTGCGTAATCCATGTACAGACACGGTCAAAATCTTCTTGCAACTTGTGCGAGGCATCTCGTTGTCGCATGTTTTGTGCGCCTGTCTTGTTGTACAGAGACCCAATAAACACTTCAAGCTCCGTAATTGGCACCATTGGATTGTCAGAGAATTCATGCATCATGTTGCGAACGGAGTCTTCGTATGCTGATCGAACGCGCTGTGCTTCGTCATCCCGCCGCTCCCAGCCAGTGCAACCAAAATGAACGGCTCGTTCACGGGCCCAGCTCAAGAACTCATCTAAAAATGGTCCCTTTTTGACCGTCTCGTTCTTTACAGGCTCTCTGGATCGAAAGTTGTTTTGGAAGAATCGACTTTCATCCACAGCACGATAAAGCTGGCCCAGGATCTTGTCCGATCTGTAGTACCGATGGGCAGGAGTTTCGAACTCGTCGTTATTGTCCGGATCCGCTTTCACGTAAACGTCCATCTCCATATCAGCACGATCAGAAATATGTGTCAGCGGTCCTAGTGCAAAGCTGTGTCGATAGCGGGTCAGTATAACGCGGTATGAACATACAATTCTTCTAGCAAGGAACCATGGCCACGGGCTTACAAATCAGGACGGAACTTGTTGGCGGGCTTGAGGGCCTTCAGGTCTGCCGCAATGCCGGTCTTGGAGAAGTCCACAGCCGTCGAGTGAAGATGTGCAATGCTTACACAATCCGGATCAAGTGTACCACTCTTTTTTTGGTCCGCCAAAATCATGTGTCGTATCGCAATCGTTCCCAAATGGTCTGTCTTCATGAAATCAACGAAGAACTGGGCAATGTCTTCCGTTTGTACAGGCCGGCCAATATCCAGAGCTGGCACTCGCTCATATTCCGCTGGACGGTATGTTTTTAGACCTTCAATCTCGCAAGCACGGGGATCCCATATGATATTGAAAATGTCACCATCCAGATCACCACCGCTCAACTGACTCGGTAAGTCGCGGACACCCTTTGCGCTAAAGACGACGCAATTTCGAAGATTCGCAAGTGGGTGATAAGCAGGGGGGATGGTGTTGCAAGCAAGCTGGATGTCTCCCGGGTGCAAAGCAGGAGATCGCGTAACCAGCACCATGCCCTGCCCAGGTGCGGTCGTAAAGCGCTGTGACTTGGAATTTTTTTTCCTGTCAAAGGTGACGTATATTTCTCCAGCTTCAAGGTAGCCGGTTTCATCCATTACACCAAACAAGGTAATCCCTTGAGGAACAAAAATGCGAGCTTTGTGTTTCAGCAAGCGCAGTTCTCGTAAGATAACAGCTTCTGCGGCACGTCGTAGGAAAGGCTCCGTGCGAAAATCAAGGTGCAGCTTGTCGGCACAAAGCAGAAGCTTGTGCAGTTTGATAGACTTTGCAACGGATTGATTCTTCAGAAAGTGAGCGAGGTTATACGTGCTTTGACTGATACTCTGCAGTCTTCGCAACTCATTCTTTTGGAGGTCCAGGAACCAAGAGTCCGGCACGCCCATGTCTTCGAGAATCTTGATCATCTGGCGATTTAAATACAATGGCATAGCCTTGCTGAGGTCACAAATCTCCAAATTGGTACGCTCGTCGCTCTCAAACTTGATCATGGTTTCTCGCAAGCAAATTTCAGAACCCGTGAGTCTGGAGTCCAAGGACAGCATACCTTTGGCGCCGGCAAAGCGAATTTGAAGACAGGTGGGGGGATTTTTTGACTTTGGCAAAACTTTCCAAACGGCAGCCAATGCCTCGGGAGAAATGGTACCTACGCCGTCACTGAATATGTGTTTTCTACTGGGCGAGTAGATGTCGGGAATCATTCGCACTTCGATGTTGTTTTCAGCCAAAGGCAAAGCGTATGGTGTCTCAGAGAAAGCCTGTCCAATGCGAGCTGCACGGCGGGCAGGCGACCGTATGTGGACAAACCTTCCCAGGGTGGAGATGATATGCATATGCGTCTGGAGACTCCCATGGTCATCCATGAATGGAGCAGTAAACCACATCGAATGCGCGCGAAGAGACGAGTGGGACCATCCGAGAAAGCTGTAGGTGCGTCCAGCTATCTGGATACCTCCCACCATAATGTTCTTGAATCGGTCATATATAGCATCGCTTGAAACACGGCTGCCGAGGAGCTGCAAGCGCTCGCCGTTCTCTTCACAAAACTGCACGCGGATGAAGTAGTCGTGGTGGTTGGGAAATTTGCGAAGCACGCGATTCTTGTTCTCCAGCTCTGGATTGTGGAGGATAAAACGCGTAGGTGTAACCGTCACACGACTAATGAGAGTCAAATTGCTCGTTTTGTTCGAGAGTACTTCATGGCTGTAGTAACTACCCTGCGCTTTATCCTGCATCTGAAGCAGGTATTCAATCAGGGCAGATGCCTGAAATTGCCCAGGTTCCTCGTGATTCGGCGTCGGCCAGTCGATGGCATAAAACAATTGCTTCATCGCTTCGACAGATACTGGATTTTTGGGGTAAATCGAGCAGAGACGTTCGGCCATCTCGATGACGGTACGCGGGTGTAGATATGCATTCGTGGCGAGCGCCTGGAGCTGGTAAAGAATAACGAATGGAAGGCTGCTTTTTTGTGTGAATCTCTGGAGCACCGTTTTGAGCTCCCGCATGTCCTCAGTAATGGGCTTGGCAGTCTCCGTTGGTACGTCAAAACGGGTAATAGAGAACGTCGGCGTGCTTTGGAGGCGCCTCATGCTAGAAGCGAAATCGTGCTGGCTAACTTTCAGACGGTATACCAGACACGAACCAACCACAGCTCTATGACGGGCATGGAGAGCATCAATGCGGTGTTTCCTGTCCTCGCCGGGGGACTGCTGGATTATCATGGGCGCCGAATACAACGTCAACATCAGTTCTCCAGAGGGCGACCAAACGAGTTCATGGATACTGCTGAAAGCAATGTACAGGAGCTTCAATACGCCAGATTCGGAAGATATGTAAAACTTCACTGTGAGGTAACGTTTGCCGAAAACAGCACTGCCACTGCCAAAGTCCGTAATCTCTGGTACGAAAATGAGCTTCTGTTTCTCAAATTTGTAGTACCCACATGAGATAGAAAGGATGCCGAGGGCGATATTTTTCGAGCTGGGCTCGCTGTTTGTAGACGTGTAGTCGCGGGCACTGGTCGTGGACTTTTTATCCTCGGACTTTGTGTTGTCCAAGCCGCGTATTGTGATTTCGTTGGGAGCGCGACTGCTCTTGCGGCAAAAGACGTTGGCACCGAGAAAATGTAGTCTCGGTATCGCCTTCCCTGAGGCCGAGGTCCTAACCTCGCCATAGAAGGAGAGAAACTTTCTCCCGTCACTTTCGCGCAGAAACGTAATGTAGGCGTGCTTCTTCTTCGGGGACTTCTCGCACTCGTAATCTTTCTCCGAAATCTGCAAGTTGACCATGAGAGGGCGAAGTTGCTCGCGCAGGGCTTTGATTCCTATGTCGCCCTGCGCGGGAAGATTGCAGATGAACACCTCCATGGTAACCTTCAAGCAGTGCTGCTGTTTAGGAGCCTCCTGGAATGAGTGGTCGGATTTGCAGGCGACGGACACAGAACAGAATTTTGGGTCTAAGGGCGAAGCAACCCAGGCCAGATGGCTTGTGACGAGAGTCAGCGGGAGCGTGCCAGGCCAGGAGCTGGGGAACCGTTCAAATATGTGTTGCCCCTCCTTCAGAGCTTGGACGAGTGCGGGTGAGGGCAAGTCCAGCGAGCCAAACACGCCGTGCAAAAGGACTGTCGAAGTGGGTGTGGTAGCGGCTGGTTGTGTGTGGTGGCACGAGGCTGTGAATGGTTGAGTAGTGCAGAGGCAAGATGAAGGTGGGTTGCAGAGCAGATAATGAGCGAATCGCAGAGTCAAGGTAGCCACCCCGCAGCTGATATGACTGTCAAGGCCAGCGTTGCGGAGGTGTTGTGGAAGTCAAGGGAACGAAGCTCTGCAAAGCAGATTAGGAAGCGGGGTACTATTGGTGCAGCACAGCCGGGCCAAACAGAAGGAGCCGCAGCGTCGCACCTGCCGTTTTGGCGACCACG
Organism: Grosmannia penicillata; assembly: GCA_002778075.1. Lineage (NCBI taxonomy): Eukaryota > Fungi > Ascomycota > Sordariomycetes > Ophiostomatales > Ophiostomataceae > Grosmannia > Grosmannia penicillata. The sequence continues at coordinate 53,901 of PCDK01000018.1, read as the reverse complement.
GCGCTTTCCGACTGTTGTATAACGGCAAGTGGTACGAATTACACCTGTTCCGCGTGCTCGACCGGCATCAAATTCCGATTTCGGTGAGACCAAAAGGACTTTATCTCTCGCATGAAAAAGGCAGCTCAATCGAGTGATCCATGTTCTCGCCATGCTAGGTGCGCACGAAGGAAGCAGCGCCATGGGGGTTACAAGGCATAAGGTCTTTTACAACAACAATGATGGCGCCGCAAGTAATAAAAAGTACGTTTCAAAGCTTTGATATAGAACTCAAGGACGAGGATAGTAATTACACAGTATGAGAACTTTCGGGAGCGACCACTCGGCGGAATTCCGCTAGGGAGTACTCTTACCCGGAATCTGCCCCACCTGCCACACCTGCCGAACCCGCCAACCGATAGAGCGGCGACGGCATCGCTGACTACTCCGCATTGACGGCGGCCGGAGAGCCTTAATAAACAGGGCGTCGCCGAAGACATGATGGCGATACTACAAGCAGCATTGCATCACGCACGGGCCATTGCGACCTTAGCCTTGGACCTCTGCCGGACGTGACAGCCCCAAACCCGACACTCGCAGCGAAGCTGTAAGGCCGTGGAGGCGAGCCTTTGCTCGATCAATACCCGGACAAGTCCTTGCAAGTAAGATACTCAAATATTCAGATACTCAGCTGGACAGGACCAGCAACGCGCGGTAAGAAGGACAGAAGGCACTTAATATTCAAACGCCACCGACACACCGCCCTCCCTGCCTGTCATGGCTCGCCCCGGCCTCCTCCTCGTCACCATGCAGCCGGCCCCGGGTCTCCCGGCCGCCCAGTTCCACGAGTGGTACAACAACGAACACGGGCCTACACGTCTACGCCTTCCGGTCATATTTGCCAACGGTTTGCGCTATGCTGCAGCAGACGGCCTCACGCCTTCGTACGTCGCTATCTACGATGTGCGCGACATGGATCTGCTAGCCACGCCAACGTATACGGATTTGCGGGCGAATCGCAGCGCGCGAGAGGCTGCCACGATCGGTCAGGTCCAGGTTTTGCGCCATCTCCTCGTGCAGAGGCTTGTGCGACAAGCGGTGGACTTTGTAGCGCCCGAGGCTCTCCCGGGCACGGCAGCACACGGCCGCCTGCTCGTGCACGAAGATGTCACGGCGGCAGACACTAGTGACGTTGATGCCGCTCTTTGCTGGTACGATGACCATCTCTCCCTGCTGTCTGAGGCGTCCGGTTGGCTCCGGAGCCGCGTTTACACCGTGGAACCGGGCGACAGCGCCGGTTCCGGCTCGCACCTACACGTCGTCCACGAGTTCGCGGCCACTGGTGGTGTCGATGGATCGTCGTATGCAGCGGCCACCGCAAAGAACACTGCGAACATCGCAGAAACCCGGCAGCGCAAGTACGCACTCTTCTATGTGTTCGGGCCAGCACCACGGGATTTAGCGTCTCTTGCGCTGCTATCTCCTGCACAGAGCTTTGTATCATCCGACGGTAGGACCTCTACAACTGCCGGCCCCGACGCCGTCATTCGCTCCTACGTCACTCTCACCGATGGCCTATCGCTGCCATACACTCTCGAGGGCAGCGTTGCCGCGGATGCGCCCACAATCGCGTTTTGCAACTCTCTATTGACATCGGCGCATATGTGGGATGCTTTTGTAGCCATCCTCCGGCATGAGCGACCGCAGTATCGCCTGTTGCGCTACGACCAGCGCGGGCGCCACGCGATCCCGACGCCGCAGCCAGCGACAATGGAACAGCTCGCAGACGACCTGGCGGCGCTCCTCGACGCTCTGCGCATCCCACAGCTGCATGCAGTCATAGGTGTATCACAGGGCGGCGCTACAGCGTTGCAGTTCGGACTGCGACATGCTACCCGCACGGAGAAGCTCGTCGCGTGTGATTTCAATATTGCCAGCAGTGCAGGCAATACGGCCGCGTGGCAGGAGCGCATTCGTGTGGCGGAGGCGCCGGACAATGGCATGGCCACGCTGGCCAGCCAGACCGTCGGTCGCTGGTTCGACGCCCACACGCTCGCCCACAAGCCAGCCGCGGTGGAAGAGATGATTGTCATGGTCGCTGCCAACGCCATCGACGGCTTCCGATACGGCTGCCAAGCACTCTGGAAGTATGACCTGCATGCAGCTGCGCCCACACTGGCCCCGAAAGCGCTCCTCGTTGCCGGTGAAGGCGACGGCAAAGGCGCTCTTGCACGTGCCATGGACGGCTTCCGGAGCAGTGTCGGACCAACGGGTGCCGAACTGCGGATTGTGCCCAACGCAGGGCATCTGCCCATGTTTGAAGACGCCGAGGGTTTCTGGGGGGCGATCAAGGACTTTGTGTAGACGAACGGCGGCGACGGTGCGTTGCTGTTGTCAGACAGATAGTGCAAGACGCTACAGTGCAAGGGACCTTATCCCAGCCCATGCCGCTGTGAGGCAGGACATAGAAAGGCTGAGCAAATGTAAGCGTTCGGCATATCGCTTGTACACTGCTTATGGGGGACTGAGGACTCGAATCCGTGGCGCAAGAAAGCACAAGTAGATTTGGAAGTCAGATTGCAGCCGGCTTATGAGTAACACGTAAAATCTCGACTCTCCGTCAGCCGCGGCTGTGCAGGCTTGCTGATGAGTCATTGCTGACACGATAAAGCGGGCCCGAGTGGCGGGCAACAAATTCAAAAAAAAAGCACCGACGCCTGACAACACACCGCACGGTTCGCAGAAAGCCCATAGCAGGTCCTATCGATGTAGCAGCGCCTGAACGGACTCCTATTACTCGTACTCAACAGGGACTCGCATTGCGCCGATCCTGTCGTGCATACTCGCACTCCGTACTCCGTACAAAGAACGAGCAAGATACGGTACGAAGCGCCTCTTCACTCGTATCTCCAGCCCAGCCTGGCCGCCATCTCATACTCGAACTTTGCTATTGCCGCGCGCCACGTCGCCTTCGGATCCGTGTGTCAGTCAGCCACTTGCAGTTGTCGTGTACGGAGTACGGAGTATCCTACGTCGTGCGTATTGGTAGTGACAGTCTTACTCCGTACAGCTAGCTAGCGCTAGGCCCGCACTCCTATTACTCGTATTACTCCATTAACGCCAGCGAGCCCCGGCGGCCGAACGCGAGCCCGATGCTGTTCCCCATTCGCTGGGGCATCTGCCGAGCGGTCTGCCTATCCGAAGAGCCAATCAGCGCCGCCCGCCCGCGAGCCTCTGTCAGTGGCTCAGCGCTCTTCCCCTTCGCTCTGCTCTTGCCCTGTCCGCACGCTGCCGCTCCCGGTGCAGGACTTGCCACTGTTTCACCACGGTGCCATACGACGTACGACGCCCCCCCAAACCGGTCGCACCTTCCCTGGTCCGCCTTCTTCCCACACCGCACATCGCCTGGCCGCCTGTGCGCTCTTGCCTGACCGATTTGCCTCTGGTGCCTCCTACTTCCTACTCCGTAATTTCTTCTCTTCCACTTTTCCTTTTTCCCTTCTTCTCTTCTCTGCTCGTCGCTTTGCTGCATTTACCTTCGCCTGCAAGCCGCCTTTACCGCCTGCGTCTGCGTCTGCACCAGTGCCCAACCGAGCCCAGCCCGCTCGCCCTTTGTCTCGTCTTTTCGAGCCGGACCCCCTCTTTTCCCTTGCTTCGGCCGCCCGCCTCCTGACGATCTTGACTGTCGAGACGGACTCTTTCAAAACAACATCGACCACACCAAAAGCATCGACCGCATCGAACTGCATCGCCGTCTGGTCACTTGCCTCTGCCTCTCGTCTTCCGACCGTACCTTTATCGCTTCCATCATGGCGAGCGCTGCCATGGTATGTTCAGGCATCATGATTTTAGGCATCCTACCTCCTTCGCGGTGACCATTTATCTGTTTTTGCCCGTTTGGCCCGTTTGGCCCGTTCGGCCGTCGCTGCGTCTATTTTTCTCCCCTTGCACCTTGCCTCTGCCCCTTTTTATAGCTTCTGCGACTCTCTTTGCTGCTTACGCCTACGCGTCTCGGGCCTCTGCTGACGATTTCCCTAGGACCTCCGCGTCGGTAACAAGTACCGCATCGGCCGTAAAATCGGCTCCGGTTCCTTTGGCGATGTCCATCTCGGGACCAACATCATTTCCGGTGAAGAAATTGCCATCAAGCTCGAAAATGTCAAGGCCAAGCACCCCCAGCTCGAGTACGAGGCCCGCGTCTACAAAGCCCTTGCCGGCGGTGTGGGCATCCCCTTTGTTCGCTACTTTGGCACTGAGGGCGAATATAACGCCATGGTTTACGACCTGCTTGGCCCTAGCCTCGAGGACCTCTTCAACTTCTGCAGTCGCAAGTTCTCTTTGAAGACGGTCTTGCTGCTTGCCGACCAGCTTCTCTCACGCATCGAATACGTCCATGCCAAGTCTTTCATTCACCGCGACATCAAGCCCGACAACTTTCTTATGGGCATTGGCAAGCGTGGCAACCAGGTCAACGTCATCGACTTTGGCCTGGCAAAGAAATACCGTGACCCAAAGACTCACTTTCACATACCTTACCGCGAGAACAAGAACCTGACAGGCACGGCCCGCTATGCTTCTATTAATACTCACCTTGGCGTTGAGCAGTCGCGCCGCGACGACATGGAATCCCTTGGTTACGTTATGCTTTACTTTAGCCGTGGTTCGCTGCCCTGGCAGGGTCTGAAAGCTACTACTAAAAAGCAAAAGTATGACCGGATCATGGAGAAAAAGATGACTACCCCTACCGAGGTCCTCTGCCGCGGCCTGCCCAATGAATTCGCCATCTACCTTAACTACTGCCGCTCCCTACGTTTCGACGACAAACCCGATTACAGCTACCTGCGCAAGCTGTTCCGTGACCTCTTTGTGCGCGAGAACTTTCAGTACGATTACGTTTTCGACTGGACCGTCTACAAGTATCAGCGCAATGCCGAGGCCGCATCCCGCGCTGCCGCAAATGCCGGCCGCACGACCGCCGATCGACCGACTGCCGATCACCACGTCCGTCCCGCCGACCATGGCCGTCCTAAGGAATAAGCGGTTGTGCCAATGTTGTGCCCCTTTCCTGCAACCCCGGGCCTCTTGAAACTGGACTATATGCAAAGCCAATGCCATTCCCAAATTGGACAAGCTGTGTCGGCGGCACAGCGCTGTGGTTGCAGGGTGTGGGGTGGCTTTTCTGCTTGTGTTTTTCCTTATCCGTGCTTACCGGCATCTTCGCTCCATGCGGGAGCTTCTCGCCGCTTTCTATTCCCCTCAATTTACTGCGCAATTAGGGGCAAGTCCAAAGAGCGAGGGCCTTACGCGCCACACAACACATGTACTGGGCCCGCCGGCCGAGATACGTGCGCTCTCATGAATGCACGCAAGAACAGAGGCAACAGGCAGTGGTTATTTTCGACAACGGAAGAAGTGCCATGGCACAGCGGTGTGTGTTTGACGCGCAACGCCTACCGTAAAACAGTCAAAACCGGCTGTCCGTTTTAGGTTGCTGTGCTGAGAGTATGAGAGTGCGTGTACGTGGCGTGTGAGTGGGCATAAGACGTTGCCGATGTTGATGGGGTCGTGGAACAGCACGTCCGAGACAGCTCGACTAGTCAGAGCGGGAGGCGGGCAACTGGCAGCAGGATTATATCGACAGTGGCCTCTATTTGAGCTTCCGGTCTTGACGTCCAAGTCTCCCGTCCTGGTCGCAATGCTTTTGAGGCGTACTTTTCTTGTCCCAGAACATATCTACTAGAATTTGTTTGCGTTATTGATTACACGAAGATGGGGTCCGGGGAGGATTGGTGCATGGGAGAGAAACGTCACTGGGGGGAGGATATTGAACTACACTGCGAATCTTAATTTCCGTTTATGCAAGGCCCGAACTTTTCGATTAGTGATCTCTAACGCATCAGCACCGCGCGTCTGCCTTGGTTCAGCAGCTGTGGTCAATTTTCTGCTAATAGCTGAAGGAGGATTGTGCTGCTCTTATGGCTAGCTTGTTAGCCGATCATACTTCCCAGCATTGTTATGCTATATCTTTCACTGTACGGAGTAAAAGCAGTGGATCTAGGATATGAACATTTTGAGCACCCCATGAGCTTTTGCCTCACCGACCTACTGTTTCATATGAGTATTGACTTATTAGATTGTGCCATTCCAGTACATCCTGCGCTTGAAATTCGTCATCCTTTACGCGGCTAACTCCTTCGCATTGCGATACATGCTTTACTTGTACATCTCGATTTGGCCTGATTTATTAAGCTGTCAAAACTCTTTATAGGTTCACCTCTTCAAATTGCTGTACGACAAAACGGTCGCCTATTAGCAACAAACAGTAGCAAGTTTAAGAGAATGAACTTGTTGGCGTATTGTACCCTTTACGACGACAATATTTATATCCTTCCTCATTGCCCTTAGGATAAAGCACTGGTTAAGAAAGAAGTAACGGGGAGTATGGGCAAGTTGCGATAAGATCATTTTTTTAATTTAAACATATATGTGCCTTTACATTTCGCAGGCACCTTCCTGGAGCTGTTCCACACACAAACATTTGCTTCTAGATTACAAGCTAGTTGTGTTTAGATGATTTTAGTTGATCTGTTTCTCATTATTCTTATAACAATGAGGCTTTGATTAAAGAGTTCTGCTACAAATATTGAAAGCCCTTTGTGTCTTTGGAGCTAATCTCAGGAGAATCGAATACGTACTAGATGGACAAATGGTTGTCAAAGATTTACTAACAACACTCACACAAAGTTGTATCAATACACCAGGTTGAATCATGACTTCACAATGAACACGTGCGTAATACGCAATGATCACCTCGGTTGTTCGGCCGAACAGAAGCGGTGATAGCTGAAGTGCATTATCAATGTGATTACGGTATTGCTTCTTGTGAATGAATGTATACTAGACCCCCATGGGGGCATACACCCCATCAATGCCAGCGTACTTAGTACCTCATCCTGGTGTACTTGTACAGAGTGACATGCAATCTATGTTCCCCTCAGCCCGTGTTTGTTGTGGGGCTGTGCGGGGAGGCATAATTAATTTGTCTTCCATTTTATTTCCTTGTAATCTCGGAAATCGTCTCGGGAGTTGAAGATTAAGCATATATAATGTTGCTTGGTTGCTAGACTTCCTGTTCTTTTCAATGCTAAATACGAGACGAGGTAGTAAAATAAAGGTAGCAAGTATATGAGAGAGAACGGCAGAAACAGATCGAATATACACACCATGCCTTACCAGCTTGCCGCTGCCGCCGTTCTAACAGCCGTATATCTACTCATCCGCTTCCTCAATACGACAGACACACCCAAGATCAAGAACCTGCCTGAAGTCCCCGGTATCCCGATCTTTGGAAACCTCATCCAGCTCAGCACCGACCATGCACGGATTACCAAGCGATGGGCGTCCACGTACGGTCCCGTTTTTCAGACGCGACTAGGCAATCGAGTAAGTTACGTGTGCTGTGCACGCAGAATCATAACCGATTTGGTCCCGTATATCGTGCCTGTGTTCGGCGTAGACACACCGCAGGCCAAACGGGCCGATAATGCCTTCAAAATCCGCTGACTGCCAGCGCATCGTTTTTGTGAATTCGTACGATGCGGTGAAGTATTTTTGGGTCAAACATCAGTCTGCATTGATATCACGGCCAATGTTCCACACGTTTCACGCGGTGGTGTCTTCGTCGCAAGGCTTCACCATCGGTACATCGCCTTGGGACGATTCTTGCAAGTCACGGCGGAAGGCGGCGGCAACGGCGCTCAACCGACCAGCGGTGCAGTCGTATATGCCGATTTTAGACCTGGAATCGGCGGTAAGCATCAAAGAAATCTTGAAAGACAGCATTGGTGAAAGCCACTATGGGGTTGCCCTTGACCCTTCGCCTTACTTTGCCCGCTACTCACTCAATACGTCGTTGACGCTCAACTACGGCTTTCGCATCGACGGATCCATAGACAGCGATCTACTACGCGAGATCACGCACGTCGAGCGCGAAATATCAAACTTTCGCTCTACTAGCAATAATTGGCAGGATTATGTGCCGTTGATGCGCTTCGGTACCAGCCTGAATTCGTCTGCCGAGGAATACCGCATACGCCGTGATCGATACCTTTCATTCCTGTTAGACGGTCTCAAGCAGCGAATTGCTGACGGTAGCGATGCCCCTTGCATCACAGGACATATTTTGAAAGATCCAGAAGCCAAACTGAACGAAGGCAAGCTTTTTCTTACTATATAGTTGCTGTGTTAGCCAAGCGCGGCTGTTAGCCAAGCGCGGCTGTTAGCCAAGCGCGGCTGTTTGATTTATCCAGTCTTCTCCATGTACACATTTATTCCTATTTTTCACTGGTGTCTTATACTGTTCTCTATAAGGCCGCATATACTTTCCGTTGCTGCCGTTCCTTACAAGACCTACCTTTTATGAGGCAATATGTACAGCAGTATCATCTACCGGGCTATCGCTGACCCTCCAGCCGAGATCAAGTCCGTGTGCCTTACGATGGTGTCCGCCGGCCTAGACACTGTTCCAGGGAACCTAGTCATGGGGTTGGCCTATCTCTCAACGCCACATGGCCAGGAAATACAGAAAACCGCGCTCAAGGCCATTGAGGCGGCCTATCAGGGCGGCGAGTGCTGGGAGAAGTGCTTAGTTGAGGAGAAGATTCCTTACATCACGGCCCTCGTTAAAGAGACACTTCGATACTGGACAGTTATCCCGATCTGTCTTCCACGTAAGAGCATACGCGATATACCTTATATGGACACTGTCATTCCGGCAGGGACAACCTTTTACATGGTAAGTTCGATAACGGCCACTCTTGAGCTTGTGTCTGAGTATCTCAGTTACTGTGCTGACAGGCAGAATGCCTATGCTGCTGATTTCGACGAAGGCCATTTTGCAGAACCGCATCGTTTCCTTCCCGAGCGCTATCTCGAAGGCGATGTCTCTGATAGCGCCGGTACACCGCATCTCGCCTACGGTGCTGGCTCGCGCATGTGCGCTGGTTCTCACCTAGCTAATCGCGAGCTGTTCACAGCCTACGTGCGCTTGATTACGGCATTCCTCATCCTGCCCAGTGATGACCCAGCGGACGCACCTATCATAGATCCAATTGACTGTAATTTGAACCCGACAGCGCTGACAACTGATCCACGGCCGTTTAAAATCCGCTTCCAGTGCCGCAATCGGATGCAGCTGGATACCTGGATCGCCGAAGCTGATGCACGGACGCGGCACCTCTCTACATGAAGATGCAAGCACAGATGGCAAGAGGGCAGGACGCCAGAAAGTCGAATCCCGGTGACCTTCCCAGGCCAATACCAATGACACACCGGTGACATCACATGCCCATGGGTGAGGACGTAGCGACCTAGTTGTATGCTGCCCTTCCGGTACTTGCAGGTTCTGTTATGTCAGGGTCTATGATACAATGCCAATACAACGTCGGTCTAAGCAATACCTTGGCTTAGGAGGTCTATTATAGTCGTAATCAAACAAGTGATATATGGGGTATAAAAAGTAGTTCTGCTAATCTACCAGTAGTGCCTGCGCCGTATATGAAGACCCGGAACCTAATGCCCTTGTCCATATCATACTTAAGATCGTAAAGAAGCAGAAAATGGATTTACTGCTCCATGCCAAGAAAACATATAATCATAGCGACTTGCTCCAATTGTACTTCGCGCCAAACGCCCATAAATCCTTAAGTAATATGAGGGACGAGCCGTGCATTAACAGAGGCTTTTCCGCTAGCACGTTAAGGTTTAGCGCTTGGGGCATCATTGATATAGGAAGGTGTTTGTGTCGCAAAACCTAAAATATATCAACACGCCTCAATGGAGCATGAAAGGCACAGATGGTTTTTTCAGAGCGGTTCGAACGGTTGGAAGCCACCGAAGTATTGGCGTCAACGTACACACCAATATTGGCACAGGCGACTTGCCCCTGGAATGGCAGGTGAAGTCGCATGTACTGGTATTCCCACTCTGTGCCATTTCGCCGTGTTGGCGATTTATTTCTGTCTTTACACATTTGCTTCTTTCATTTTCTCATCTTCAGAGAAGCTGTTTGTCGGTGTGCTTGATGCCAGTGGCCGAGCCGATACCGCTGAAGAGGCCTAGTACGCTGTCGACAACGGCTTTGGCCATGCCCTGTCCGCGTCTGCTTTGACTACTATTGCTCTCGCCGAGGGGATTGGAGGATTGGGCTCCGCTACCCATGGTTGGGAGAACATTGTCACCGGCCGAGAGGCTCACGAAGAGGGCAAAAGGCACGAGCCAGACACAGAAGCCAAAGTATGAAGCAATTTCGCTGAAGCTCGGAACGTTGGTGGGTATGTCGTAATAGGAGGACATGTTCTTGTAGGCCGACTGCTGAAACGCAGAGAAGTAGCGAAACCAGACATAGTGGTTGAACAGCACGAGGACTAGAAAGTCAGCTGGCAGAACGGCAGAAAGCCAGAAAGGCGCATGCAGACAACAGGGCACGGCGGGGCACAGAACTCTTGAAAACAAGAACGCACCGCACGAGGCAATAAACAGCGGGTCGGCTAGCACAACATAAGGGAAGCGGCGCATATTTCCCAGGTAGACACCATGTGAGAAAACGCCAAGCAGCGTCTGCCAGAAGGGGAAACCATCGATAACACAGAGTGTCAGTTGCAGGCCGATGATGGAGTAGATGAGGCGCGTCAGGAAGCGCTTGGCGATGACGGTGTGCTCCTCGACGAGTTCAGAGAGGTAGTAGAGGCCGGATGCTAGGCAGTCAGCAGAGAACCGTGGGGAGGGTTAGACACGGGAAATGACATGGCGACTAGAGAAGGCGAGAAGACGAGAAGACGAGAAGACGAGCGAAGAGACGTACCGATAGCTAGAGTCAGGAATCCGAACCCCGCGAGGGTACCCAGATAGCCGACAAGAGGGAGTATCCACATAGTCACAACGAAGAAGGCGACAGCGGGCTACGAGAAGGTTATAATGAAGCAACACAGTCGCACGGCCCGGCAATGGGAGACAGCGGACGAAGAAGTTGGCGTCGTCTTTGCGATCGCGCTTGATTAGCCAAAAGCCGAAGTGTCCTCGAAAATGGCCCACCTCCGCTGCCATTAGACGTCCCGTGACATGCATTGCTTATGGTCCGTGTTTAGATAAGATAACAAGTAGGCGCCCCGCCAAAAAGTTTTGAAGCCTTTCATGAGATGGTTAATCTTGCCGTTTGATCACCTGCTATTCGCGTTCAAGGACAGCTGACCACCTCCTACCGCCACCATGTCCCGGCCGGAAGACACTTTGTACGCTTGATCTTTTAAAAAAAGTATTTCAGCCTCGTCTGGTCTCTGGACACACAATTGTGTAGTTCTAAGAGAAGTCTTTGAGAATCCAGAGGGCTATATGCTTCCCAGTCTCCTCAAGCAACAAGACTTTCGCGGCCCATAATACTAATACGCCCTGCAGAGCTGCCGACATTCACTACAATGACACAGAGGCACGCAAGTACACGACAAGCTCGCGTATCCAAAATGTCCAAGCGTCCATGACACGGCGAGCACTAGAGCTTCTGGATCTTCCCGGTCCAAGTTTTATTCTCGATATTGGCTGTGGCAGCGGGCTCTCCGGCGAGATCCTAACACTGTCAGGCACAACCACGCGGCGGCGCCGGAGACGGAACAGCCTAGGCGAGGCGATGGACAGCGACGAACATGACGACGACAATGGCGGCGACGACAATGACGACGACGACGATGATTCCAGCATCACAGAGGAAGTTGGTGGCGGCCCGCACGTTTGGGTCGGCATGGACGTGAGCCCATCGATGCTGGACGTTGCGCTGCAGCGCGACGTTGAGGGCGACCTGCTGCTGGCCGACATGGGTCAGGGCGTACCGTTCCGCGCAGGTACTTTCGACGCTGCCATCAGTATCAGCGCCATCCAGTGGCTGTGCAACGCCGAGAGCAGTGACACTTCGCCAGCGGGCCGCCTGTCGCGCTTCTTCAATGGGCTGTACGCGTCATTGCGCCGTGGCGGCCGCGCCGTCTGCCAATTTTACCCGAAAAACGATGCTCAGCGGTCTATGATAACACAGGCTGCCGTACGCTCAGGCTTTGGCGCAGGCATTCTCGAAGACGACCCTGGCACCAAGAACGTCAAGGTGTACCTCGTTCTGACGGTCGGCGGCGCCGCCACCAACGGCAACGGCAGTAATGACATCACTGGTGTCGTCGCCGGCATGGACGGCGTCGATGTCATTGATGAGCGCCCCCGTGGTCGCCCCGGAAAAGGCGATGTCGTCAAGAAGGGCAGCAAGGCATGGATCGCCCACAAAAAGGAGCAGATGGAGCGCAAGGGCAAGGTCGTTAAGGCTAACTCAAAGTACACCGGCCGCAAACGGCGGATTGCGTTCTGATGGTTTTGCTGGGCGATCACTTCCATGGGACCTAGCTTTGTATCTCATTTCTGGCGTTCATTTTTTTTATTTCACGGGCGTCGGCGCCGAAAATGGAACTTCTAGTATAAATAAATGACATCATATGTACGCACCTGCTGCCTGTTATTGTGTCGCCGGTCTTCGTGCTACCGTCGAGACGCAAAGTTGAGGCGATGCACCATTCTGTGAGTAGCTGGACTGTACAGTACTAGACGGCGAACCTTGACCTTAGTACGCAACGCATCGCTGCGACGGGCCCCGCAAGCAGAGGTCACGATACTTTTTTCCGTTTGAATACTGCTCTAGCTGAGTCGTAGCTGGGTTAATACATCATTCTTGAAATACAGCAAACGCGCATGGCGTTTGCGTATAATTTAAAGAAACAAGTTGCATTATTATGTGTACAAAAGAGCACAAGAACAAGGCCATAGGATCGCGTGCGCTCTCAAATTTAAAGGCCCCAACTCCACATTGTATTTCCGGCCTTACGGCGTTTCTACTGGCTATCTTCATACGGCCCGCCCCGGGATCTTCGGCGTTCACCCCCCAGCTCAATACCCCAGATTCATAGTCTACAAGTACGGAGAATTTCCCTGCTCGTCTAGCTTCCCCTCGGCTTTCGCACCGCTCCCGCCATACCCTGATAAACGAAAGATGTCAAGAAAGCAGGATAGTCCAGACATGTGCATTATTCTTTGCACGAAAGTCTCTGCCGCTGCTATCAAAACGTGTATATAAAAGGAAAGCTGGTCTCGGACCCATGGTGTCTTTGTCCCGATTCTAAAATGGGCCACGCCGTCCTGCATCTTGCTCTGATTTGTCTTAATTTGTTCTTTATTCATTGCTAAACTGTTCTTCGCAGATTCGGCTTCTGCTCTACTGAATCCTCACCTGCCGGAGGCGGTTTATATAGGTCTTTCTCCAGCTTTGTGTCCAATACGCATATAGCCTGTCGTTTTTTGTGAGCTATCCACGAACGAATGGGCCAGCCGATCAAGTTGTCTATCTAAGCCGCCGTCTTTGCTGGCGTCATCTTTAATGGCTGCTCGCCTAGGCCGTTCCGGTTGCGGAAGAACAGAACGCCCTGGCCCTTCTCCGTCGCCCCGGCGCTCGGCTCTACCCACTGGCACCAGCGGGCGCTCTTATACATGGCTTTGACGAACCCAATGGAGCCTTCTTTGACGTCGGCGCGGTAGTGCTTGCCCATGACCTTCTTGATGGCTTCGGTCGCCTCGTCGGCCTTGTAAAACGGGATAGTGCTAACATAGTGATGGAGGACGTGGGTCTCGATGATACCGTGCAGCAGGTGGCGACCAATAAAGCCAAATTCGCGATCGATGGTGGCCGCCGCACCGCGGACAAAGTTCCAGGCGTCCGGAGTGTAGTGCGGCAGGGTAGGATCGGTGTGTTGCAAGAAGGTAATGGCAACTGTGATGCTGTGTTAGCGGTGGATAAGAATACGGAGAGAGCCGAGTCGGAGACGATATCCAGGTCGTGCGTAACTAGCACCGACATTGGATTGTCGCCGACAGACAGATTACCAACAGACAAGCACAAGACTTACCAAGCCAGTGGTTCACCCACAGGTAGGGCATGAAGTACCAGATAGCCATGTTGGCAGTGCCGAACGTCTGGCACAGAAAGTACAGGCCAGTGCCCACCAAGAGGATACCGATGTCACTCAGCACGATGAGGCCGGCGTCACGATTCTCGAAAAGTGGGCTGCTCGGGTTGAAGTGGTTGACGCCCTGGAAGAGGCCATTTTTCTTGCCTTTGCCACGACCCTCACGATGACGCTCATGGTAGTTGTGGCCAGTGATGTTCGTGAGGAGGTAATTGGGCCAGCCAACCAGTTGCTGCAGTACAAGCATGAGTAGGGTGTAGGCCGGCGCATCCTCAGCAATCTCGGACAGCTCGTGAGCCATCTTGCCGAGGCGAGAGGCGTGTTCCTCACGGGTTCGCGGCAGGAAGACCATGTCGCGCTCCATGTTGCCGGTGGCCTTGTGGTGCTTGCTGTGCGACAGCTGCCAGCTAAAGTACGGCACGAGCAGAAGGGAATGCAGGACCCAGCCGACGGTGTCGTTAAATAGTTTGGAAGGCGAGAAAGCGCCGTGGCCGCACTCGTGAGCAAGGACCCAGATGCCGGTGCCGAAGAGACCTTGCATAAAGCCATAAACGGCCCACAGAGCACCGCGGGCGAGAGTTGACGGCACGTACTCGGGCGTATTGAAATTGTGGAAAGCAGCAAAGGTAACGCCGAGGTAGATCATGTCGCGGAAGACATAGAGCATGCCGCGGAAGCCAGAGCGCTCGAAGCAATGCTTGGGGATGGCGTCACGGATGTCCTTGATGGTGAAGTCGGGAACCTCAAACCTGTTGCCGAACGTGTCGAGCAGGATGCCGAAGTCCTCCTTGGACTCGATGGCGTCCATGGAAGACAGTGAGGAGAGAGATGTGGACGAGGCGGAGGGCCGTGGTGAGTCGGCCGGCGAATGGACAGCGGTGGAGGGGGAGGAGAAGTCCGACTCAGTGGTAGCCGAGGTCATGGTGCGACGCAAGGTCCGGTTCTTGACGGCGGCGACGCCCGTGGAGGTAGCCATGGTTGTGATGGCTGTGTGGTGATGCACTGGCCAGGAAAGCGAGGAAGGTCTATTGAGAAGAGAACAAGAAAAGGCCGAGAGAGGGGCGAGGGCGGACACGAGAAGAAATACAGCCGTGGAGTGAAAGGGGGGCCTTGGCTTCAGTGGAGAACCAAGGTTAGAATGCGTGCCGGCTGCAGGACGACAAGCCGTTCGTACGAGCAAGGACGGGGCCGGTTGGTCTCTCGCGCGGTGCGGTGAAAGAGGTCTCGGGACGAGGCCGTATCGATATGCTGGGTTGCGGCGGAGCAAGTGGCAAGCTTGACGGGCGTATACGTACTCTGACGGAGTCGGCTTGCATTCGTCGTGTCGTGCTGTCGGTTTATGGCATGTCGTGTTCAGTTGCTGCTTTTGTCTGCTTTCTTTTTCTTTCCGTCTTCGATTTCTGGCTTTTTTCGTCCCTCCTTGCACAGTGTACTGCTTAGTAATGAGGGCACCTGTTTCTTCTCGCGGCCTGCCCTTGCCCTTTGCCCTTGCCCTTGCCGCCTTCGGCGCAGAACGACAAGTAATACGCGGTATTGAGCCCAGGCGCACCGTTTGGCTCGCAGCCTCAACACCCAACGACAGGGCGGCGCAGTATCACAAAGTCCATTTTCGTACTCCGTTTTGGTGTCGTACATCCCCCAAAATATACTTTCACATGCCAGCAATTGCCAACGTCGTACGAGCAGCGGCCGTTCCTTTCGCTCGTTTCTGAGTGCTTGTGCAAGCCATTGACCACTCACATCACGCACACGTCCGGCCTGCGCCACCAAGCACGCCGTTTCCGCTGCCTTGCTGTCTTGCTTGGTCGGCGCACATCGCCCCTCGTGCCTCCCGCTTCACCGCCCTCGACCTCAACGCGCTGTCAAAGGTAACCACGGGAAAACGGAAAGAGCTGGGGGACATGGCACCACAGTCGTCTGCTGTGCACGCCTCGTTGGGTTGTCCCAACCCTCTTCGCGCCGATGAGCTGCCGCGCCTGCCAGACATACTCCGTACGATACTATCTAGCACTTCGCAGGCCTCCCTTTCAAAAGCGCACGAATACTGATACAAACACGAAACGCCCCGGCGAAACAAACAAATTATTCATCAAAGAAATACTTGGTGGCGGCCTGCACGTCGAAGGCATGTGCTGCTAAACGTGCGAGTAGCATTGGCCGCGGCTCAGCACAGGTCGCTCGCTGCAAGCGTCGCTTTCACATGTCCAGCCGCATTGCTTTGTGCCGTCGTAAACTAACGACTCTCCAACACCGAACCTCTCCTACCAGGGGTCTCCAGGACGTCCCGCTTTTTTTCGTTGGGGTAGTATATTTTGTTGAGACAGCATAGACCATTTGTCCATATTTGAGTTGTGTTTTCTGGGATTACCTTGACTTTCTCCACGTGCTAAGGCGCTACCGACGACTGCGTCTACGACGTATTGCCAAAACTATTCGGCGCCAACAGGTTTGATAATTGCCGGCAACCCCATTTGTTGCTGGTGGGCTATGTACTCATACGTCAGACTACATATGTCGCTAGCAAAATTAGTTGTGGTAAGGCGTACCTGTACGGGCATCAACGACTGACCTGTACTCCGTACGATTTTTCTGGCCGCCATAAACCTGTAGAGCAAGATACATATCTCACTACTACGGAGTACTGTCCGTCATTCACGCGGATACTTTCACGCGGCACGTCGTAACTAGACCTCGGAAAACGGGAACGAAAGTAGCGCAATAAGCGCTGGCCTGTGATAGCGATATGCTTACGGAGTACATCCTCACAAAGCTGATCTCTGCGTTATCGCTGCTATGCACGAAGCATATGTTGCAGAAAAAAATTTGGCACATCACAGCCCAATATAAATATCTGTATGCTAATGGCCTGCGATTCTTAACTAGACCTGTACTCTACGATACAGAGCATATGACTCAACCCCTAGCATTTTTCACCCTTATCTGATCTGATATTCTCTTCCGTTAAGTCTTTACTTTTACGGGTATTACGGTAAATGCGATAGTGGAATTTACTGCTTCAACATGTTTCTATATTAAGCATACAATTCGTAAGGGAGGGACATCCATACTTCGTCTGTAGAGCGGTTGCAGCATCATTTAGTAAGTTTTCACCGGGACCGGTGTCTCTATTCATAAGCATGCGGTAAACTCCTGCCGTCTACCTCTCGTGTCGTCATGTCATACTCAAAATTGATATTGCAGCCGACAGCTTTGCCTAGTATCTTGTTTGCTCTTATTTGCAGTTGGCCAAATTACTTACATAACAATACGACGGACGGAAACCGTGCACGAGTTGATCTCCTATCGTACCACAGCGACACGAGGACAGGCTGACAGTAGACAACCTAACGCGAAGCCAAATCGGCCAGGGCGCATGATGCTGTTGCAAAGCTACTTGATTTAATTGCGCACGCGAGTAACGCTGAATGACTTAGCAGATATAATCTACAACGAGGTGCACACATTTATTCCCCTCCGGCTATTGCGTGTTCGATGGGACGAGTAAGCATGAACCGTTAGCCGTGTGCAACAGTAAGTAAGCATCACGATGTGTACAAATGTTTTATTTGCCTCGTCAGATAGGCAACTCCCGTGTGTACAATTTCTCTCTATATTTGGGCATCAGTTTCCTAGGTCTTATTGCAATATAAACTCCTAAAGAAAGAAAGCAGAGATAACCCCTCTCCTCTGTAATGCCCAAAAGGGAGCACAGCCTGAATACTTTGTGCGAAGAATTAAGTATACACAATAAGAGTAAAGTAAGAAGTTGAAGTTTTCAAGAGGGGAAAAAAATTAGTCCAAGACCCGGTCAATCTTGTGAAAGAGTGCGATCCTCGGAAATATCTATCATTAAGGCGTTAAAGCGAAGAAAATCAAAATATTTAACGCTGTCCATCCAACGCATGCATTGGACCGCGAGAGATGCCGATCCAAAGTACCATGATGACGGAGTACTGGGTGACTTATAGCGGTCCAATGAGTCAGGGCTAGCTCCTTACACCTTGCCGGCTCTGCGCACTGCTTTCATCCAGCGATCTTCTTCTCCCGCCTGAGAACCGAACACTTGTTTATTGACGGTGCCGTCATCGTTGCTGGCGAGGACAGCACAGACATCGGCTATGCTCTTTGTTCCTAAAAGCTCCATCTCACGCTCCATGAGGTAAGCGACACTGGCATTCACTAAGATGGCGTCCCCCTCAAACACGTAGACGTCCCAAAGGCGGGCAACCTGATCAAGAGGCAGGCACCTCGTGAACAAAGACATGAAAATAGAGCGTAGGTACGCATCAGGGTCATGCTCGGCAAAGTTGGTGAGGTGATAGTATAAGGCCGAGGATTTCTGCTTTAGGGATTGAAGGAGTAGGTTGTACGCAGACGCTTTAGCGCCTGAGTCTGCGGCATAGAAGCTCAGTGGCAGGGGACGGTTGAGTATGTTGGCGAGAGCAACAAACGTGGCAGCCGGACCAGGCAGGTTTAGAAGCAGTAGGGCCGCGATAGTCTAAAGGATATTAGTAGCTGATCTTTGCTTGGGGGGGGGGTATCGAGAACGCTAACGCAAACATTGCATAGCATATGGGGGAATACAAGATAGTGAGAGTTGTGTCGGATGTAACTCACGTTGCAGCCTGAGACATATCCAATGTCGCTACGGTACATAGAATATGCCGTCAGGACATCCATCAAGCCCTGGTGCAGTGGCGCACCGACCTGAAAAATCTTGAGGTCCTTCCACGTACGTTGCTCGACGTCGCGGCGAATGGCGGTGAAGTTGGAAATGTAGCGGTCGTCCTCGGGTAGATTGCTATTAGTAGCGATACGGGCCTCAACAGCGCGAGCGCGACCGAGTGCGGCCTTGAAAGACATCTCGGTGAGGCCCAGCTCGTTGCCAATCGCACGGGCCCAAACTGCGCCGCGGCTGCGGGGCGCAATTCCGCGCCACCAGAGCTCGCGGGTGCGACGCTCCCGAATGGCTTCGGACCAGCGCGGCATAATATCCTGCTCCCAGATCTGCATCAGACTCTTCGCAGCCGTGTCGCGGCATTCGGAGCGGGCCTTCTTGTCAGCTTCGCGTCGGCGCTCAGCCTCAGCGCTATGGGCCATCATTTTTTCATACTCCTTCAAATGACGTCTCTCCTCGGCAGGGTCCTTAGGCGGTAGCCATGATGGCCGCGTGCGCGAGAGTACAGCCTCCTTCTCCTTGGAAACAGGCAGTGGATCAATCATAATGTTGGTGCGGCGGAGCGGGGGGAGCTCTGGAAGGGCGGACTTGTGACGGTTTTTGTTCTCCATAGGGTCGGTGACTGTTCGGCGAATAGCGGGCATAGAGCCAGTACTAGACCGCTGTGCCTTGTGCTCCTTTAGCTGAAGCTCGTCGGCGTGCTCTTCAAGCTTTTCGGTGAGGACTTTGGCCTCCAGACTCAGGTCGGATAGCGCGGCCGTCCAGCTTTTGGCGCGGAGCTTGACGGGGCTTATTGCTTCTCCGAGACCCTTCTGAGCATCGCTCTTCCAAGCCGGCGACCGCAGCGACCCTTGAGCCACGGCGACCGGGGGTGTTCCATTTCCGACGCTCTTCTCCTTGCTGCGGTCCGGAGATGCAGCCTTGGAACTGGCGGCGCTAACGGGCCGTGAGCGTTCGGAAGGTGGACGCGGGGAGATGGGGACATTGTCGAGGACCAGGCCATCAGGAATGTCATCACCTTCATCCTCGTCGCACTCCATCTCCAGTTGAATAGACGTCTTGCGTTCGTGGGCCGACTGCCAACTGCGTCTGCGCGGCTTCACGGGTATGGTGGGGTTCTTCAGACCGTGGCTCATGCTGAAGCGAGGACTGGGACTGCGGTGGCGCGTAGAGATGATCTGCGAGGCCGACCGTGTCAAGGACTTGGCAGTACGCACTTCAGGTAGGAGAGCATTGGTGCTCGTGCTGTGGACATTGGCGCTGTGCACGTGGGTTTGCAGGCTCGGAAACGGCGGGCGGCCACTGGGGTGGCTGCCAGAGTAGTTGTTGGGAATGCCATTCTGGCGTGAACGCGGTCTAGCGAGGTCACGCGGAGTGAGTTGCGCCGATTTCTGCTTCATGGTGGCGGCGCGAAGATCGGAGGAGTAGGAGGGCGAGAAACGGTTAGGCACGGTCTTGATCCCGGTGTCGCGGTCATGATGCGAGATGGAAGAATCATCTTCAAGGCCGATGTCTTCGAAGTGATTCACATCGGAGAGCACGCTATTGTCGTCGGAGCTAAGTGAGTGGAAAGAAGAGGATTTGGAAGACTTGGAGGTGGTCATGCCCGGCGGCGAGCTGGGGGTGGACGAGAGGGGATCAACTGCTTGTTGGTACATCAGCATGACTGCATCATCGACCGGTGGTCGTTGGCGGCTGAAAATGGGTGTATATAGATGTTATAAATGTCGCAGTGAGTGTCCCAAGTGTGGGAGGTTGTCAGCGTATTGGCGTGCGTCGACAGGCGGTCGTACTGTCCAGGCAGATCAGTGTAGGCGGGTGCGTAGATGTGGCGTTTAGTGTGATTGATGTACGTATTTAGAGTGTGCTTGAGGGACCGTTCACAGAAGAAAGAAAGTGACTAGGCTTGGGGTTCTGAAATTGAGCACAAGTCGAGAGACGGTCAGACAGTGTTGGCAGCAGACGCAGATGTCTCGGTGCAGCATAGGGTTATGGGTGCACACGAAAGGCCGATGGTGGGTGCCAAAGAGATAAGATCGCTGGCGGCCGGACGTGAGGTAGGGAAGTGCGAAAGACGGGGCCCGCGTTAAAATCGAAAAGCAGAAGATGCGCTGATGCGAGTAGTGGGAGAAAGCGAGTGAGCCGCAGCGGGGCCCCGGATGCGCAGCGAACTGTCTTAATCTTAAGTGCTTGGGGGATTCCGGGCCTGGCGCGCCGTAAGATGAGAATAGCACAGACAAAGAATGCAGAGAAATCAGTTGCCAATTCTAGCAGCGGGCAGTGTGGCAGCAACGTGACGTGCAGAAGTCGATATGACAATACGGCAAACGTGCGTGAATGATGATCGTGCAGCGTAGAAGCCAAAGTAGCCGGGGTGTCAGCGTCAGGAAGCAGACGTTGGCGTGCAGCTCGGAGTACACGAGCAGCAAGGAAAGACAGGGGAACAAGAAGGATAGAAGAACGGAAGAACGGAAAAACAGAAGTGGCCTGTCAGAGTACTTCGTAGCGACACGGGCAGTGCTGGCACGGCGTATGTACGAGTAGAGTAGCGCGGCAGTGTTAGCGAGAGTGAAGGGAAGCCGATGCCGTCTTCTATACACGGCAATGCGAGCGAGGAGGCGTTTCGTCTGAAGAAGTGAAACGACGTGAGCTAGGCAATTGGGACGGCGGCGGCGTAGCAATGGAGGCGAGGCCGAGGCGAGACAGAGATGAAGCGAGCGTAGATGAAGCGAGAGTAGATGAGCGATCGAAGAGGCAGAGGAACGAGCGGACTGGCGAGAAAATAACAGCGAAACCACCCAAAAGTTGTAGTCGAGAAGACGAGCTGTCGAAAGGCGCAGGCAGCAAGTCGAAAGTAAAAGTCGGACGTCAAGCCAAAAAAGGCCAAAAAGCAAAAGGACCAGAAAAAAGAGCGACTATCACGACCGATGGTCAAGATGAAAGCGAAGGACAGGCCGGAACCGGATAATAAAACGATAGCACAGAGACGGCGGGCGACCAGAACAGGTAAAGGAAGGCCGGCGGACGAGAGACCAGGAGACCGGATGACAAGGACGCGGGCAAGGAGACGAGGACTAGGAGACAGGAGACAAGGAAGATGAGGGCAAATCGGCGGATCGGACAGCAGCAAATCACGGGTCTGGAAGCTGCAAAGGGGCATGATTATTTTAATCTGGCAGCAGCGAGGGGCGCGACCCACAGGGGCTAGCCCCTTTGGGGGACCATGAAACTGCTTATTCGGCGTGCCGCGGAGGAACAGTGTGCGCACGGTAGGCACCAGCCCATGCCGCCCCCGAACAGGAATAACCGGAGCCTCACCAACCGGCCGGACTGGACGCTACGGAGTACAAAGTACAATTGCGAAGTACTCTGGAGTATCTGTAATACGGAGTATTCCGTACGCATAAAATACTTTGTACACAACACGTCGTACTCGTGCACGCAACGGTTTGTTTGCATCACCGAGCCGTCGTTGCAGAGGCCAGGCCCGATCGACTCGGCGACCATGCGCCATCCTGACAAGCATGCATAAGCTGTCGTGCGGCCACGCCACGGCCATTGGCAGAACAGCTACGGAGCGATACGAGTATTTTGTACGCAGTAACATGCCTGCGGCTTCCGATAGTCATGTTGCGCATGATTGCCTTGTGCATGCTGCGGTCTAGCCGCTCAAGCGGCCCATTGGCGCCATCGATGGCCAGCAAAAGTACGCGGTAATTTCGGCCTACCGAGCTGAGACCCCTGTCCACTGGACGCGTACGTCGAAGTCCGTGCGAGTAGAGCATGCTTCGCTGTACTCCGTACTCCGTGCCACGCGGTACTTCTACTCCGTACTCGTGCAAGTACGAGTACGTACTCCGTGATACACCCACTCGTATGGAGCTTCGTTATGCTGTCTTCTTTCACGGCAATACGGCATAGTTGCTACGAATTTTGTACGAAAGTATTCCTCCGTAATTCGGAAGTCTGTGGGCTACATAGGACTCGGTACCGTTACCTCATATATCAGGCAGCTAGGCCTACCCCGCGTATACATAAGCCGCATACACAAACAAACAAATCTCCTACAATCGTACCATCACTTACTTTAAAGATCTCGCTAAGGCCTTTCGCCTCTGAAGGTCCTAGTTGGAGCTGTATCCGCAAGTATCTTACCTCAGGACCTCCCTAGTACAAGCGATGCACTAGCGGTGTGGCAGACTTGGGCATGCTTTGGGGCACAGCCGCTACGAAGTACGAATATTATTACTCCGTACGCATGCAACGTACCCGTGCGCTATAGGAATTGTGCATGGGCTTTGGGAAATACTCGTACAGCATATTTCAGCACACGCGTTATTAATGTTTACTTCTTAGTTTTTACTTCTTGTTCAGAGACTTTCGTTTATTGGCATTCGCCAAGTATCTCGAATATATTTTACGAAGTAGCGTACAAGTACAGAGTACATATTTGCCTCTCGTCCCCAGTGCCCGACTCATACGTACGAGTATTACGAGCCAAGCATACTGGTTTACTTCTAAGCTCTGGTGTCGGCTCTGGTGTAATACTCCGTACTGATGTCTCGTAACATTGGCGCGTCCTGCAGGCTTGCTTTCTCGGTATGCGAGTATTCCTACGCGTATCTTACTCCGTAAAAGGGTTCAATGCCGTCAGATCTTGGTACAGCTACTTCGTAGAAATACCTTGTATTCGTACAGTGTAAGATACATGTAAGATACGTACTTCGTATTGTGTGAGCACGTGCGAGTACTCGTACATAGCAGTACCCATACATGCTTACATTACTCTCAAAACGAGTTACATAAGCTTGCACAGTCAGTTAGACCCACCAGCCCACCCTTCAATGAGCGGCGGCCTCCGCAAGTTCTAACTTTCGTCAACTTGGCCCAGCCCATGTGGCATACAGGCCAGCCCCTTGGCAATTCCAGAACATAAATTCTGCACCGTCGGTGCCTTCCGCATGGTCGCACGTCCTTGCACGTGTATCGCTTCTACGAGTATTACAACGTGATGATTATGAGTACTCCGTATTGCGTAGGAGTCTCAAGTGGGGACTGGGACGCGAGAGCTTCGTACGAGTACAAAGTACGGAGTACAAGGCTTTATCACCGCTGTGCCTTGCTTCAGAAGTTAAACTCAGCCGTCGGTAATGAGAATATGCCTTTCTTTACAAAGCAGGCAGGTAACAAAGACAAGGCCAGGCAGGGAGGCACACAAGCAGGTGGGCAGACAGGCTAATAGCTAAGTCCGCAACCATGCAGGCGACTACGAAGTAATACATCTCTATTGAAATGCTGCTAACGTCGTAGTTAAATATGTAGACGAAGATACATCATTGGACGCACAAGTCAGCATAGAGTACGCTTTAAGCTAAGGCCTTTTGCTCGCCACTCGCGAAGAGTGATCGCTTCATTATTGCTTAATTCTGGCTTGAGACTACTTGTACGTTTTCGTATGTGTTCTTACTCCGCACTAGTCCTTTATCAGTAAGCTACTGTTTTATCGGCCATGCGTTTGTCGAGGAGTCTTTGAAAGGCGGCAGTTCACTGCACGTGCTCGTAAGGAGTAGAATATGGCAAGATACACTGGTGGTAGTGTCTATCTTGTTAACTTCACTTGCTACATAAACTTGTTTACGAGTTGACTTACACGAGAGCTGACTTCACCGCTTTGTGCGGGCGAAAGTGTCCCAAAATAGCTGTTTGCGGAAGTGTTCTGTTTTCCCTTTTCCTTCCCCTTACCATTATACTTACAAATATTACAATTGTTTTGTTCAAAGTCAAATCAAACTCCCAAGAGCCATGTATAACCAAGCCCTTCATTTTCCATATGCGGCACTAGCAAAGTGCTGTACCCACGAAGTAGGCATTACTAAACCGCGAAGAAGATTTACTTCTCCATGTTCGGGTGTATGAATTCAATGATGAAGTAGAGAAAGGCCGAACTGGTTGCTGTCCTGCCAGAATCTAGACACTGTTAAAAAAGAACAGTTGGTCCCAGAACTCCACTTCCTTCTCAAAAAGTATACTTTCTACTTCTTAACACGTGTGCGATGGCAATGAAAGGACGCAGCCTTCGCTATCAGTGCGCTCCGTGAACTTTGCTCACGGACAAACTCAGCCCTACCTCACCTGATATTAAACATCCCCAACGCCTGTTCAAGAGGCTGTTGCTTGAAGTTCCCGGTGGTAGCTGAAAGCACGAAGTGCTGCCAAGAGGGACAACGTGTAGTTACTGGCTATGTGGTAGCAAAGCAAGCGTGCTGGGAGACTCGTGCATATTCTGCATATAGTGTCCTGACACTGATGCATCTGCTTAGAATCTGTTGTTCGAAAGCCTTTTCTTGTCTTTTTGTTTGCGCCATGTATGTTTAGCGGTGGCTCGTCAGCGAGTCTATGTTCCTCGTCCTGTCGTGCTTTCTCAAGCCTTATTATTGCTTTCTCCTTGTGGCTTAGACACTTTAATCCGCTTTCTCTCTTCGTGTTGCTATCTCGCCCATGTCTTGGATCAAGATGAAGCTTTAAATTTAGCTAGCCTTCCGATCTCTTATTTTATTAGTGTCAACATAGCCCGGCCGGCCATGGAATGTATAATGGCACAAATACCACATCGAACGATTGAATTGAAGTGCTTTAAGGGACAGCTCTGTTTCTTAGTGATGAAACCGACAAAGAATCACTGGACACGGGCCAGGATACCTGATGTTATGTATGCGATAGATATTACCAAGGCGATGCCCGACCTGAGAGGTATACCAGTCTTCTCTTGAAGTTACTTGCAGTATAACCGAATATATTGCCGAATGTATTGCTGAATGTTGTGGGATTGAATATCGGTAGCGGTCCGACAATACGTAGGGCTTTATCTAGCATGAACACAAGGAAGATATAATTCAAAGGATACGCACAAGCACAACTACGTCTACAAGTGCAATTACAACACTTGCACATGACCTCCTGCCTTTAACTGTTGGAATTACTCAGTTATGCTGCGTCCTAGATACCACGTTAGGACACGCTGTTTTGCACGACACTATCGAGAAAATGAGATGCCGTCGCCTTCCCGCCGCCACCACCACCACCACCAAGCCTTTGTACTTTTATACCAGTTATAACCGGACCTGTGCGTTAAGCATTTACTGGACGATCTCCTCGGATTCTTCAAGGACCTCTTCGACAATCTCCTCGACGACCTTCTCCTCCTCGCCAGAGGCGATGGCTTCGGTCTTGGCCTTGAGCAGCTGCTCGACGCGGTTCTTGGGGATATGCATAGCGATACGCTCGTCCTCGAGGTCGCGCTCCACAGACGCGATGAAGTCGTTCCACTCCTCGAGCAGGCGACGGCGGCGGTCGATGACCTCCTGGTCGGCGCCTGCTATCCGCTCTGCATCTTCTTGGTCAAAGACGCGCGAATACTCGCGCAGATTTTTGCGAATTGCTTTTTGTTCCTCCTTGGTGAGCAGGGTGGCGGGTCGCGGGCGCCACTGCCACTGCTTGAATTTTTCAATGGGCTCTTCGCGCAGCAACTCACCGCGGAAGTCGTACAGGTGGTAGCCGTTTTCCATCTGCGGGGTGGGATTAGCTTAGGAAGGACCGAAACCAACGGGTTTGTAGCAAATGAAACAGTGAAAGCTATCTTTGCAAAACAGAAATACTCACACTGTGCTTCCACGCAGACGCCCACGTTGCGACATAGCGACCTGACGGATCCCACTCGACGTCGGTTACACCGTAGTGGTCGGCAGTGTTCATGAGCTGCAAGTTGGCAGTCATATCCTTGTCAGACTCGGGCTTCTCGCCCTCGAAGTCAACATCGAAGAATTCAAGCTCGGACGTCTGCTGGCTGTGGACTGTAGCGACAACAACGAACCGGCCCTTGGGTGACCAGTAAATGGCGTTGCTGTTCTTCTTCTCGAGCGTGCGCAGGTGCTTGAAATTGCCGACGCCGTTACCCTTGATCTTCTCGGGGCAGTAAAACGCGACGTTGGTCTTGGGAGCAGCGCCGCCAGGTACGGCGGGCTCAGAGGTGATGATAACAAAGCGGTCACCTTTAGGCTCCCAAGCAAAATTGATGACGGTGTCCTTGATAGTATCAAGCACCTCAACGGGCACACCTTTTTCTTTAACACGGAAGATCTCGAGGGTGGTGGCCAGCGACTTCTTGGATTTGGAGTGGCGATCGACCTTGACACAGAGGTACGCAGCATCAGACTGCCAGTGCATCTTGGCGTCGGTGACGCTGAAGAGGTTGAGTGTGCGCACGATCTGCTTCGACGGGATGCTCATGAGGCCAACCTTGGCGGGGTTGCTACCGATCTCAGGGGTCCAGTAGCAGAAAAGCTGCTCGTACGTCTTTACACCGTCGCGCTGCGGTTTGGCCGGAGCCCACTCAAAGTCCTGCACGCCTTCAATCTTGATAGTGGTCTTGTCGAGCAGGTTCATGCGCGGCAGTTCGTATACGGAGATAGACTGGCCCTGCGTCAGGCGCGCAACGTACTTGTCGTCGGAAGACCATTTAAACGCGGGCCAAGGCGCCTTTGGCGGCTTGCCGTCTTCGCCGACACCAGGCAGGTCTATGTTTGCGAATGAGCGCAACGGCTTTGCGGTGGCGACATCCCAGATGACATAGTTCTTGCCGTCGTCGTCAAGCGACAAGGCGGGGTGGCCATCCTCGGGGATGGCAATGGGGCGATTGGACCAGGTGACGATGTACTTCTCCTGGGGCGAAAAGGCAATCAGGTTAACAAAGGGGTGAGGGAAACGGCCAAGACGATCCCATTTCGGGCCGCCCCAGAGCTGGACGCCCTGAATGTGAACCGAAGTAAGATAGGTGCCGAGTGGAGACCATTGAACGAAGCTTTCAGTCCAGTTGGGGCGGTCCACAATGTTTTCCGGGGCTTCCTTGTCGTTGTTCCAGAAGACACCGACGTTATCGCCGCGGTACATGACGACCTGGTCACGGCCGCGGCCACTAGGGTCGGCCATGAAGGAGCGTAGATGGTCTGCGGGAGTGAAGTCGGGGATATGAGGCGGGGTGTAGTGCTCGTCAATGCGGCCCTCGCGACCATAGCGCTCAATGTCGGTCAGTTTGTTGACGCGCAGCGTGTGCTTCTTGTCAAGCGGGACGCCATCGAGCTGGCGAACAGCAGCAGCAGCCTCACCAGCCGATGAGAACTCAACGAAGGCGAACCTTAGAAAGTTAGCATTGCTATGTGCTGGCCGTCGTGCCGCAAAGACAGGACCAATTCCAAACGGCTGTCCCTAGCCGCACAAGCGGATAACGAGCACTTATATATGCATGGACGTACTGAAGCGACTTTCCGTCCTCACCCATCGGCATATCGACCATATCCTCCTTCGTCTTGCCGACGGTATTAAGTTTTTTGAGCAGGAACTTCAGAAGCTTTGGCTTCTGGTCGACGTCGACCTTAGGAAGGCCGTCCACTACGACAAATGTATCCAGACCCTCCTCCAGCTGCACCTCGTACTTGGCGCGCAGGTCCGAGATATCGACATCATCCTCGTCGAACTCGTCGTCATCTAGGTCTGCTTCACGCAGATGGTCGAAAGAGGGCGGGGGCGCCATGGTTGCGAAGGATGCGAAGCGGCGACAGGGCGTGCGGCGGTCGGTTGCGGTACAGATAATAATTCACAGAGAACGTCGACAGAGGGTATGTGGTCGCTGGGTCGAGCCGGGGGCTGTCGTCAGTTCGCGATGGTCACAATCTTGATTGGAACAATCAATGTATCTGCCTCTGTCGATATTTTTTTTGCTGATACTTTTCGGTGGGAATCTGTGGGGCAGGTCGCAGGTCTTGCTGCCCCTCGGCGCCCAAGTACGCCGGCCGATTATTAATCCGGGCCGCATCGCGGATCTTGTAATCAGGCACGTAGAGCGGGGTCCCAAAAGGGGAGCGGAAAAAAATAGGGTAGCTTCCGCCGCAGGAGCTGTTGGCTATTGAAGGTAAACGACAACGCACGCGGACGACATATCAAGACTTCGCGAACGTCCCGCTGTTTGTCTTACAGTGAACATCACATTCCGGCATTAACCTCGTACAATAGTCTGCCTCCCCTCCAGCCACTATGGTGAGTTCGTTCATGTGCACAGCCGCCACCTTTCTTTTGGCCGACGTGCTAATCTGGGACAATCAGGCTTCGTTCAGTCCAACACAGATTTTCGAGGAGGGCACCACGGAAGAGAAGGGCGAGAATGCGCGGCTCAACGCGTTTGTGGGAGCCATAGCCGTGGGAGACCTGGTCAAGAGCACATTGGGACCCAAGGGCATGGACAAGATTTTGCAATCGGCGTGAGTTGCCCCTGTATGGCGTTGTTTCTCTAGAGCTGCTCTCCTTTCCATACGTATCGTGCGTACGAGTTTCCGGATACTGGCTCCATCTTACTTGTTTGATTTCCTCTGCTCTCTCGCTAGCTGCTTCTGCTAACCTTGCAGTTCCACTGGCGACATCATGGTTACAAACGACGGCGCCACTATCCTCAAATCCATTGCGCTCGACAACGCCGCCGCCAAGGTTCTTGTCAATATATCCAAAGTCCAAGACGATGAGGTCGGCGATGGCACAACTTCGGTCGCCGTGCTGGCTGCCGAGCTGTTGCGCGAGGCCGAGAAGCTGGTAGACAAGAAGATCCACCCTCAGACCATTATCGAGGGCTACAGAATAGCGAGCGCCGCTGCGCTGCAGGCACTTGAGCAATCGACAGTCGACCACAGCAAGAATCCCGAGGCCTTCCGCAAAGACCTTTTGGCTATCGCCCGCACGACCCTCAGCTCCAAGGTACTGGCCCAGGACCGCGACCATTTTGCTACGCTTGCCGTCGATGCCATTTTGCGCCTCGGTGGTACTGTCGATCTCAGCCACATCCAAATTATCAAGAAAACTGGAGGCAAGCTGGCTGAATCGTACCTGGACGAGGGCTTTATCCTCGACAAGAAGATTGGTGTCAACCAGCCAAAGCGTCTTGAGAAGGCCAAGATTTTGATTGCCAACACATCCATGGACACGGACAAGGTCAAGATATTTGGTGCGCGCGTTAAAGTTGGCTCGACGAGCAAGCTGGCCGAGCTTGAGAAGGCCGAGAAGGACAAGATGAAGGCTAAGGTTGAGAAAATCAAGTCGCACGGCATCAACTGCTTTATCAATCGCCAGCTGATCTACAATTGGCCGGAGCAGCTTTTCGCCGACGCTGGGATTGTTTCCATCGAACACGCGGACTTTGATGGTATCGAGCGCCTGGCGCTTGTGACGGGCGGCGAGATTGCATCGACTTTTGACCACCCCGAGCTAGTGAAGCTGGGCCAGTGTGATCTCATCGAGGAGGTCATCATTGGCGAGGATACCCTAATCAAGTTCTCTGGCGTCGGCGCGGGCAAGGCGTGCACGATCGTGCTGCGTGGCGCCACGGAGCAACTGCTTGAGGAGGCGGATCGCAGTCTGCACGACGCACTGGCTGTGCTTTCGCAGACGGTCAAGGAGCCGCGCACCACACTCGGTGGTGGCTGCGCAGAGATGCTGATGGCCAAGGCTGTTGAGAATGCGGCGACGCGCGTCGAGGGTAAGCGCCAGCTGGCCGTTGGTGCCTTCGCCATTGCGCTGCGCCAGCTGCCGACAATTCTCGCTGACAATGCAGGCCTCGACTCAGGCGATCTCGTTGCTCGTCTGCGCAAGGCCATCTACGACGGAATGGTGACGTACGGCCTCGATCTGATGACGCCAGGTGGCGGTATCGCCGACATGCGCGACCTTGGCGTCATTGAGAGCTACAAGCTGAAGAAGGCCGTGGTCTCGTCGGCGAGTGAGGCTGCCGAGCTGCTGCTGCGTGTTGACGACATCATCCGTGCGGCACCGCGGCGGCGCGAGCGGATGTAAGTGGCCGGGAAAAGATGAAAAACAGCGAAAATAAAGGAAAAACGGCATTGTACGTTTTCTAAAGTCGCTGCACTCCGAAACGCATGGGGTGTAACAGGCAATACCGGCAATCATGACCGGGGCTGTTAGAGTTGGCGTTTGATAAAACTGCATATGCTGTAATAGTATGGCTAGCAGATTTGTTCTTCCAGAAGGCATCTGGGACGAGCAAGGGATGCAAGCCGACAGTGGTGGTGGGTGCAATGATTTTGTGTCATATATCAAAGCGTCCAATAAACACGTTCCTATGCTCCATGACGCAGTAAATGTTCATTGCATTTTTTTTTTGGGGGGGGGGTTGTAATAGGTCTATAGTATCTTCACTAAGTCTAAATTATTCATTATAGAAGCTGCTTTATCTGTTGGATAGAGTCCACGATGGTTGTCTCCAGAGGTGTAAACTTGATGCCCAATGCAGTCTGTATCTTGGAAGTGTCAAGTACATAAGTCGGCTCGGTCAGGCCGGCGCCAGTTACACCAATAGGAGCCTTTTCACGTAGCTCCGGGAATTTCTCACGAATAACATCAACGGCGGACTGGTAGGAGAACTTTGATCCTGCTAGAAAGCGTTGACCAGCAACAGTCATGTCATCAGACTTCTCATACACCCTGATAACAATTTCGGCAAGGTCGCGCACATCAATAAATCCCGCAAAGTCTGTGTCAGGAACGGAGCCACCTGCAAGTGAACCATCAACAAGACGGACAAGTAGCTTCATCGACTCATTAAGCTTGGATGCCGAAGTGATACCCATGGCACCTGGGTCGACATATGGTCCGAAAATCCATGGAGGAGTGACTGTGGTCAACACGAAGGGGACGTTTTGTGCGTGTGTCGACATCCACGCCCATTGAGCTTTTTCCGCATGTGCTTTTGATGCACAGTATGCCACCACAGCATTTCCTTTCTGTGCGTCGGTCCAGCTAATTGGGTTCCAATCGGCTTCAGTGTATACGTAGCCTGGACGGAGGCCTTGCATGACGTCTACCACAGCGGCAAAAGATGATATACTGATGACGCTTCGTACCGTTCCACCGCCAAATTTCTTCGCAGCGTCAAGAATGGCAACAGCACCGTCTCGCGCCGGCTCCAAAAGGTCTCGAGTGTTGTCTTCCACGGACAATGCAAAAGGTGACGCTGTGTGCACAACTCCGGTAATGCCATGCGCGAAACTTGGAGCGTAGTTCTCTGCCGAGGCAATATTTGGTACTATGTCGTAAACCAAACGTGCGTCCGGGCCTGCCGAGTATTCCGGGAAGACAGCGAGTAGATTTTCACCGGATGCCGAAGATCGCACAGTACCACGCACTCTGTAACCACGCTCTAAGGCGAGCTTGATGATTGGGCCAGCCACATAGCTGTTTGCGCCAGTGACAAGGAGAGTGTTCGCCATATTGGAATTTAGGACCTGTCTTCTTTGCAGTACAGTATTGTTGATCTGCGGTTGTGCGACCCTACATTGAGGTTGCAATTCAGACGATTTATATATAAAAATTATATATAAAAATAGAGCTTATAAATCATTCGTTCCATCGGCTTTTCGGGGATAAGAACAAGGCCAGCCAAGGCACTTATTAAGCCCATGCACTAGGGTCCAACTGAAATGGACTAAGGCGGTGAGGCGTTATCGCCTGATGTATTGCTCCATACTCCGTAATACTCCGTACTGCCTCTTATCTGGCATGTCGTGCCATTAGCAATGCTCTAGATTACGGAGTAAAGATCTTATTGTTAGCACAATAAACTAGCAGTTGCATCAAAGAGACAGAATGGCTGCCGAGGCAGCAATTGGCAGCAACGCCCCCATAAACACCGGGGCCAATGACGCACAGTCGCCTGGGGTATCAGCCGAAGACTGCCAAGTAAACAACGCACACGTCAATGACATCAACGATGCGCACAACGCGAGCGGCAATGATACTGCGCGCGGGGACGCCCCGGCCATTGCCGAGCATCATGACCGCAGCCGCAGCGAGAAGATCAAAGCCAAGATTGCCGGCCAAAAGGGCAAGATTGCTGAGAAAGCGAAGAAACCTGCCGGAGGCTACGATGCCACACCGCTCCCGAATCTGCCGTCTGGCTATACTGTTCGCTTCACCTTCCACAGTGCCGCGAACTTACCGCCGTCAGACCTCAGCAGCAAGTCGGCCGATCCATATATCAACGCGACGCTGACGGCGGACGTGCCACCGCGGCACAAGGAGGACCCGGCGATGGTGCACCGCACGCGCACGATACACCGCAGCACGGAGCCGACATGGGACGAAGATTGGGTGGTGGCTGGCGTACCAGAGTCTGGGTTCCGGCTCCAATGCAGGCTGTACGACGAGGACCCAGCGGACCATGACGACCGTCTCGGTAACGTCATTGTTGTTTGCTCTGGCCTTGGCAGTAGCTGGACTGACATCGAACACCGCCGCTTCGAAATCAAGAAGCGCATGGGCAGCAAGCGTGCGTACGTTATCCAAGCGGTTGTGGCCGTGCTGCACGGAACGACGCCCATTACGCCGACGCTCGAGCTCAGCATCCGCGTACTCGGCCGCACAGACGCACCCGGCGGCCGTTTATACACAGTCGGACCAACGACATGGATACGCCACTTCTCGCCCATGATCGGCCGCCTGACGGGCACGCGCGTCAATCGCGACGAGACGCAGGACGAAGGTGCAGTCGCAGATCACAAGCAGACCAAAAAATACGAGTAAGCGTCAAGGGAGCGCTGTCAAAGTCCAGTGAACACATGGTTGGGGAACTTGGTGTACTGACATCCTCAGCTTTCAGGCAAACGAGATACAACTTCAGGGTCCAGTCCCTGCCGAGCTTTACCACCGCTATGTCGAATTCCGCCCGATAATTGGACGCATGTTCTCGTCGCGCGGTATACGCGGCCGCATCTTAAACAAAGCACTGCACAAACAGCATAACCGCGTATATAACTTCAGTCGCACTACCGAGTACGGCATTTTTGAGCCGTGCTCTGAACAGGCCGCCATACAATTCCTCAAGCTCGCCCACTTTGCTGATGGTGGTCGTGTCTTTACGTATGTCATCACGCTCGACGGCATGCTACGCTTCACAGAAACTGGCAAGGAGTTTGGCATCGACATGTTGTCTAAGCACACCATGCACTCGGACGTCGCGACGTATATTGCTTACTCAGGCGAGTTTTTTATACGTCGCCTGACACACGCTCGCGCTGTTCACTCCCGACGCGAGGGCTCCACGGTGTCGGCAGCGTCGCCATCATCGGCTCGGCCGACCCTATCCGAAATTTCGAGCCGGAGCACGACAGCAGACGCACACCCTGTCCAGCTTGACGCTTATCAGCTTGTCATAGACAACGGATCTGGAACGTACCGCCCTGACAAGTCGCTGCTGCCGCTGCTCAAAAAGCTCCTAGAGCACAACTTTCCTGGCCTCAACGTGGCTGTCTTTCACTGGGAGGATGCGAAGCTCGAGGAGATGAAAAAAGCCCAGCTGTTGCGCAAGAAGAACGAGGGAAATCACATACAGATGGTTCTCAACCACAGTGTTTCGTCAAGCTCTTTTAGCTCGTCGGATGAGAGCCGCTTGAGTTCCATGGGTCGGGAGAGCACCGATGCAGCAGACGGTACACGAAACAAGAGCAAGAAGGAGAGAGCGTTGGATCTGCTCGAGAACCCGAGTCGTGTTAAGGAGCTGGTGGGAATAGGTGGGCAACACCACCCTCAAATTGCGGGAGAGGGGCCATCAGCCGTGAAATGAGCGATCCATCAGAGTTCATGCTCGTTTGGCAAATAAATACCTTTTTCTTTCCTTGTCTCACCCTTTCGAACCTCGTCTCTTTCCTAAGCTTTGCTTTGCTTGTTGTCATCCAGCTTACAACGAGGTTATAGTGCCTCTACTGTCTCTTATTTACCTACTAATGGTTACCTACTCATGTATCTTACCACTCATACACTTAATACAGCATCATTTCGGAAAGCAACCCAAAATGACTAAGCAGAAAGACCTGTAAATCCTCTACCGCCAATATTACTCCGCTGACAGTGCGCACCGATAAGATAAAAATGTCCCTTCATTGACATTTCTCGACGGCACCTTGCGAATTCGCAGCTTTGATTCGATCCCGCCACTCCAGGCACGCTGTTCAGTCTCTCTACGACTCACCCAATTCAGCTGAGATACTATTGATGGCTGGTGAGGGCGAAGACAGCACGGCAAAGCCGTGGACTCCCGAGGTCAAAGAGAAGTTTGAAGGGTATAGACGCCATTACTACTTGTCTGTGACCTGCTTCGCCTGAACGACTAATGCACCGACACAGAAAGAGCAAAAGTGAATTCCTCGACCCGTGCCAAGAAGCGGCCCAGCGGAGCATTCGATGCTTGCACCGGAATGGCGGCGACCGGTCCATGTGCCAGGACTACTTCCAGTATGTACACGCAATGGCCGTAGGCAGAGG
The DNA here is from genome assembly GCA_002778075.1 of Grosmannia penicillata. Classification (NCBI taxonomy): domain Eukaryota; kingdom Fungi; phylum Ascomycota; class Sordariomycetes; order Ophiostomatales; family Ophiostomataceae; genus Grosmannia; species Grosmannia penicillata. The sequence goes on along the minus strand of PCDK01000018.1, from coordinate 18,828 downwards.
GCTATGAGAGGCCCTCTTTGTTTGCTATCAAACTACGCGGTCAGCACGTTCTGACATGTATCTGTGCATCTAGGGCCTACCGTGATTGCAAGAAGATCTGGGTGCGTTCACTTCCCTATTTGCGCGTCTCTGTATAACGTTACTTTTCCCACTAACACGTCCTAAAGCTGGAGAAGAGACGGGAGGAGAACAAAAAAAACGGCGGCGGCTTCTTTTTCTGAGCTCAACGCTCGATGACCAACGACGATGCGCAATGAGACTGCGCCTAGGCATGTCTAAGGAGAATTTGCAGCCCTACGTTCGATCTGCGAATCTGCAGACAACAGCCCTACAGCTGACTCCATATTGTAGAAAGTTGGAACAAAGACTGAACATATGAGCATGAAGCGGTCGGACAGAGGCACGCATCTTCGCTGGCTTCGGCGTACAGAGTACAGTGTACAATGTACAGTGTAATTTATGTGTATTTAATTTACACACTGCCCACTATGGAGTATTACTCGTACATGGTGGGGTTTCACAGAAAGGCTCCCGTTAGGAACAAATAGGAACAATTTGTGCTTGATGATACGCCACGGCTTCTTGTTGCTCTGTAATATTGTGCCTTTTTCCCCCGTTTCGGCCAAGGTGCCTTCGAACTTTCTCTGACCCTCACGCCGCTGCGGACTGCCAGCCCCGACACCATGTTCGGCTATTGGCAGGAGCGCCGACCGGCGCTGAAAAACGGCGTTGACATGCAGCTGCAGTCTGCCTTTGCCGATGAGAATTGGCCGACAGTACTGCGCCTGGCCGACAAGCGGGCCAAGGCCAGTGGCGACACATACTATGAGGTGCGTCAAACTGTGGCTCGCGTTGATATGTTTCCTGTTTCCTGGACAGCCTGCGCTGACACAGAGAGGCCATCAAAACTTGCGCCGAGACTCGGCTCGACAGCGTCGTCGAGAAGTCCGCCGCCGCCGTCACAGTTGACCTCTGGCTACGCAAAGGGACCGTTCCCAAGGACGTCGAGGTGTTCAGCTTGCTCGAATGGGGTCTGGCCGGCACAGGACTACTGGGTACAGCCGGCTGGGAAGACACTGCCGCTTACGCCGCCACCTTGGGCGCGCTGCGGCTGCGCTGGGCCAAGGCTAACCCCAAAGACGTGAAGGGCCTGACAGCGTGTCTTCAAGAGTGTCTGCTCCACTGGGACCTCGAGAACGCACAGCAGGTCGGTAGAACTGGGCAGAGCTGTGCAAAACTGTGCAGACATGTCTGCTTTCGTATCTCTAGCTAATTCTAGCCTTGCCAGATCGCGGCTATTCTTGATCGGTCGCCTGGCACGAACGATCGGCGGTTTATGTACTGGAACATTCTGTTGACACATATGCTCTCGGTATGTAGCTATGCTGCCATGCATATGTCCATGCTAAGCTATAATATACCACGCCCGCACGGTATAGAGCGCACTTCTTAATGACCTTTTCATCTTCCTTCGTTTTTTGGATTTGATTTTATCTCATCCTCCAGTACATACTAACCGTCACAGGCCGACCCCCAGTGTCCCGACACTAAGCAGAAGATATACGGCATGCTTGCTCAGAAGCAGCTTGAAAAAGCCTCGGAGTTGACAGCAGCTGCCAGTGATGGTATTACTCAGGACCGCAGCTTGCGTGACGAGGAGGAGTTCATCCTCTACTACCGTGTCCTAGCTTCCCACGCCTCGGACGACGATTTTCTTAGGTGTGTGTCTGACCCGGCGACAGGCGCCCTGCAGCAGTTCAAGGCCGGTCGGAAGCAGCCGTACCTTGAGGTTCTCCACCACTTGGAGGCCACCCAACGTTGGGATGCTGTCTTTTCGTTGTGTCAGTCAGCCCTGCAGGCTACTGACGACGCAGGCGTGCCGTCTACGCTTGCATGTGACCTGAGCGTATGGCGCACGTTTGTGGCTGCGTCGAAAAATCAGGCTGATATTGAAAAGTAGGATTTCCGCCTGTTCCTTCCAATACTGGCTGCCACCTCTCAATTGATTCGCGTCTTAGCATTCCCGACTTTTCATTGTTTCGCTAGCTGACAACGCAGGGCTTTTAACACAGTCCAGAACGTGCTGCAGACGTTTGTTGCAGCTACCACCAAGATGCCGCCCATGTTCACGAAGACTGTGGGCACCGCTCTACTGGACGTTGTCTTTGAGCTACCACCTTCACTACTAGCCACAGACTCCGATCAAGGGCCTTCAGCTCGTGTTGAGCAGCTCCTCACTTACATTACAGCGAATGTGGACAAGGCTGCCGTTTTCGGTGATGTGAAGCGCTATGTTGAGAAACTCTCCTTTGGCGACGCCAGAGTTCTGCTACAGCTGTTGGATACGTTGAATAGTGTAAGCTAATTTTGGCAATAATCATTCCTTAGTAACTGAGGCCTCTGATTCGGTCTAGCTAACTTTGACAGGACACTCCTGACATTAAGACGCACGTAGCCTTCTTAACAAGCAAACTGCGGTATCTGCTTGCGACTTGCCCCCAGGCGTTGTGGCGCATTATCGATACACACGGCAAGGCTGTGCCGATGTGCAAGTTCTGCAGCCAGGCTGCCGGGCCATGCGGCTGCAACAGCTGCTTCGAGTCTATCGCGCTTAGCTCCCTCCAACTATACAGCCGCATATCTAAAGACACCGAACTTACCCAACGGATCAAACGTTTCGACAAGGACCCGCGCGTCGATTTGGCGATGGTGGCCGCTGCCTGTTTTTTGCAACTATCTGGTGTGAGCCACTCTTCCCCCAAGAGTCGGCAGGACAAGCGGAGTGTCCATTTTGATAGTGGCAGGCGGTTCCTGCAGGCGGCGGCAGTACTGGACCTGCAGCTGCAGCAGACGCCCGGTGACATTCCCCTGCGACTGCTCCTTGTGCGGATGTACCTTGTGTTAGGCTGCGGATCGCTAGCACAGCAGCTCTGGAGTCCGCTTGGTGTAAAACGTAGCATTCTTGATGCACTGGGGCCGCATTTTTTTGACCGCATCAGTACTGTGGCACCGGGCCTATTCAATGGAGCGCGGCCATTGATTGAGGACCTGCGCGTCTACTATGCTACCGTTCTCGCACGGCCGTCGGCTGTTAAGATTTGGGATGCATTTACATCTGGCAGCTATAGCAGCATCATAGATATGGCCGCCTTCCATCAAAAGTTGCGCCGAAGCGGCACGCGTGCTATGGCTGTCGTCGAGGAGCGTCGCGCGACGCGGGCCTTTGGTGGACGTCTAGAGGACGTCGACAACGTCGACATATTTTGTGAGTTGCGTTATAGTAGAGCGACAGTGGCAGTGGCCTTCTCGATGCTAGTTGGTTAAGTTCGTGCACTGGCTAACTTGGCCACAGCTGACATCAACCCCGATGTCGAATTGGTGAACGTCACTGACCATGGTTCCATGCCGGATCTAAACTGTACCAGCGCGGCGAGCCTGGCACGCATTTTGTCTGTAGGCCCCGAAATATCAGTACGTGCCTCTTCTGTCTGCGTATCTGTCTCCAAGGCGTCGGTTCGCACAGCGACTTTATCTCAGTCGGACTGCTAACAAATTAGAATGTCCGCATGCACTTGAGCCTCCTCGCAGAGAGATACCTAGGCCTCATCAACTTTAAGGCTCCAAAAGAATATAAGCCATTGAAGGCAGGTGAAGCTGCACAACGCGAGCGGCTCTACCTCCTAGAATCGCTTGCTGTCGTGGAGTCTAACCTGATGGACCTTCTGCACCGGCCGGACACACCGACCAAGCTCACTGCCGCAGAGGCAGTTTACTTCAACGCCCTACTGCTACTATCCTCCCTTGCATCTTCAGGCATTTCTTCCTGCCCGGGGGCACCGGCGCCTTCTTATTTTGCTGACGCGATGTCAGCTCTGAAGACATCGTTCACCTCTCTTAGTGAGTCTGTGTTGAACCCAATGGCTTCTGCATCACAAATGCCGGATGCAGCTCTGCACGCATTCACGAATCTGCATGGCATAGCCATGCTGCGCGATTTGGCATTTGCTTCCAAACAGACAGCTGCGTTCCTAGCGGCGTTTCATGATAAAGAGACTGCGCGCGACCGCTCGGGTAAGTCGGGCTTACACAAAGACGTCTTGTCTGCGACGAAAACATTGAAGACTGCTTCCGCTCAGTCGCTTGCCGATGTCAAGGCACACATTAAGGTCGTCAAGGACGTACTTGGTACGCCTGACTTCCAAGGTAGTCTTAGCAAGCTGGTGGCAGGCACTGACGATGGCCCGGGTCTGTCTCATGCTTTGTCCGAGGCTGTAGGCGGGAAAGAGGAGATACAGAACTGGACTCGAAAGCTTGTGAATAGCTGGCGTGACACGATCAAAGGTTGGGGAACCGTGCAGCTAGAGTAGAAACGCCAACCATAGAATCCTGTGGGAACACACAATGCACAATATGATATTGTCGGAGGCCAACTGTTCAAGTCTAAAGGGTATAATAAAATGCCGTTTTCACTAAAATCATATTGGCCGCGTTTCCGTCATTGCGTACCCCGTCCTATGATATCCGTCTATATCTGTCATGGCACTTTTCCTGCGTGTGCCTCGCTCGTCTGGTGCTTGCTGAAAAACTCGGCAGCTAAGCCGCATTAAATAGGCTGTCCTGTTCGTTCTCCTAAACTGGACTGTTGATAGACTGGACTGTTGATGGCGCCCTATATTGAGATATGCGATGCAGCATTAGAGCAGCTTGGGCGAAACTTTGTCACATACTGCGGTGGTGCACCAGTAGCCGTTAAATTGAACTGGCCCCAAAGGGGGATGCTTTTCTAATAGCTGGGTCTCCTCTCGCGGCTACGCTTCTTCGCCTGTCTAATAAGAATCTGGTCTTTCTCTTCGCGAAGAGTCACCCATATCCAGAACCACGAAATGGTCTCGAGAAACATGAACGTGAAGAAAACACGGTTCTTGAGAGCGTCACCACCCCAAGTGATAGGCGGGTGTGCGATGTGGCCACGGGTAGTGCCTCCGTAGAACGGCGACGCTGCGCTAAAAAAAAACGAGTAGAAAAGCGCGGTCATCGTGAGGAGGAGGCGAAGGGGAGCTGGAAGGAGTGATATTAGCAAAGAGCAGAGCGAAGAGTTGCAGGGTGCCGGCTGGAAGAAATGTCTTACCTTGAGTGCCCCAGTAATACAAGAGCGAAACTTCCTCTGGCAGACTGAGGGTGACAAGATCGCTAATGCCAGCGGACCCGAGGACGATGCCGAGGAAAGCGAGGCTGGGGGATATGGAGTCAAAGTTGCGCTCATAGGGCTGCAGGGTTAGCATTCGTTCGGGATAACACGAGTAGCAAAACTTACCAGTCCCATCGCCTGGCCGAGAATATAAACTAGCGCTTGGTCGGCTACAGAGAGTGGGTTGGTGAGGAAAAAGAAGCCGAGGGTGATGTGAAAAAGCGACAGCGACGTGATGATCGTTGTGGCGGATATTAGAGCCATGTCGGGCGTGCGGGTAATTCGACAGGTGCCGAAACGACAGGTAGTGCTTGAACTGGGTGCTTGAAGAGCAACTGCGTCGGGGTTGAGATGGGGAAGCGGACCTAATCGAAGCAGGTTGAAGAGAGGCTCGGAATAGCGTAAGAATAAAAACACGAAGCAGGCACAACGTGGCCGATGCTGAGCAGCGGCTCCTTTTTTCGCACTGCGGCGCGTGTCACGTCTCCTGGCCGTTCCTTGCTGGTTGCGGCAAGAAGACACGGGACAAGATACGGGTCGCAGCTTCACAGTATTCGAATCAAATTGTTACTTGTTCAGCAACACACGTTGATGGCCACGTCACGCAGCGTTCGCACCAAAAAGGTTCACGTGCAGTTGGACAGCCCCGATAAGATTAGCGATAATTGCGCTAGCTCTGTTAGCGTTGTTGTCAAGCTTGACGCAGGATCACTGTTCGAGTTCCTCATCTTCATCACCTGGCCCCCGCTCCCGTCCCGCTACAACAATGGATGCAAGCATGTCCCTCGACAATGCTCGCCACCTGCGCTACTGGCAGCGCTGTCTGCGTAGCCTGCTTCCGCACCAGTACACGGGCAATGACAGCACGCGGATGACGCTGGCCTGTTTTACAGTGGCAGCAATAGACCTCCTTTCCGAGGGCGGAGCAGCGAGCGCACTCTCGGCGGTCGACCGCCGTGCTTGGCGTGCGTGGGTGCTTGCATGCCAGCACCCAGACGGGGGCTTTGCAGGTAGCCCGACACACGTGCCGCCGGCGGCAGCAGCAGCGGCGGCGTATGACGGCTTTGATTTTAAGACGCAGCAACCTATTGCCGGTGAGCACAGCAGCGCAAACATTGCCGCAACGCTCTTTGCGCTGCAGCTGTTAGCACTTCTGGCAGATGCGGAAGCACCTTCGGCTGCTTTTGTCGGCGTCCGGCGCGGTGCCACACTGCGCTGGCTGCGCAGGCTGCAGCGTGACGATGGGAGTTTCGGTGAAGTGCTCGGGGATGTGTTTGGCGACGCGGCTGATCCCGCCAGTCCAAAGTGCCGACGCTCCGTGATTGCCGGTGGCGCTGACATGCGCTACTGCTACATCGCTGCCATGATCCGCTGGATGTTACGAGGTGACGGGTCGGAAGCGCGCGAGGACGACATTGACGTCGACGCGCTTATCGCGTACATCCGCCAGGGACAGACGTACGACGGCGGGTTCTCCGAAAGTGCAATTCACGAGAGTCATGGTCAGTGTTTTGTCGTGACCCGGTCTCCGGTACCAAGCTAACCCTCCAGCCGGCTATGCCTTCTGCGCCGTAGCCGCACTTGCCCTGCTCGCTCGTCCTCAGGAGGCCGACGCGGTCCCGTCAAAACAAATGTTTGCACACGGTATTGCCGACCGACCGGCGCTCGAGCGGTGGCTGTCGGCGCGGCATTTTTCTTACGCGGTCGACGTGAGCAGCGACACCGACGCGAGTGAAAGACAGCAAGAACCTGGCACACAACACGCTTCTTCTGACGTCTCCTATATTGGCTTCAACGGGCGCTGTAATAAGCCCGCCGACACCTGTTATACCTGGTGGGTCCTTGGTGCGGCTGCCATCCTCGTTCCGAACATTCCCCTGCATCACCACCTTACCTCTCCTGCCCGTGCCTTTTTGCTCGGCCAGACTCAACATGTCATTGGCGGCTTTGCCAAGACCCCCGGTGGTCCGCCTGATCTCTATCACTCGTATCTCGGCCTCGCCGCACTCGCTACTATGGGGGAGCCGTCACTTAAACCATTTGATCCTGCCTTCTGCATCAGCACCGATACCGTACACAAAATTGCAGCAGCTCGGGCTGGCCTGCTACGGGGAGCAGGCCATTTAGGGGAGGAGAGGCGCGAAGCGCTGAGGGCCATGGGAGATAAGTGCTGGAAGGTGGCGGCTGCTAGGGTAAGGTAAGAACAATTTAGAAGACTGGTAGACTTTCCTTGGTAGCCACCGATCACACTCATCATCTCCCATCTTGAAAACAGATAGAAGCGGCCCGCCACGAGTTCGCCTTGACGGTTGCATCATCTTGAGAATCATGCCAAGAGTCTTGTACCGCCTGGACAGACCCCATTCAAATTGGCGTATACAAGGAGGCAGGCGGTACAAGATTCTTGACGCACTACATTATATATACAGTACCAAGCGGTGATTAAAAAGTCGAAGCCTAGGTGCTGGACAAATAAAACGATTGTATGAGTAAGGGAATCAAACTTTACGTACGAGTTCGCTGCGGTCTACTTTACTATCGGTTATTAAGTATGTTATGTCTTGTCCAATGTGTCTTGCTTTGTTTACATACTTCGTTAATTAATTGGTGTCCAAAAGCGGCGTGCTGGCGTAAGAAATGTATATGCTCAGAAAGCGCCGTGTTGAACTGCAGGTCCTTCTAATACTACATTAAATAAATACTTTGGTTTTCTTTTTACCTTTTGCTTTCAGATTGCTTCGAGACCATGGTGAAGTTCACAAGCTCATGCCGCCCATCGATACTTCCAAGGACAACTCCTCTACATGTACTGCTCAGGAACGCTCATTATGGATTCATCCGTCTTCTTACTCCTAACTCAGCTGGTTGTCCGTTCAACATACACGTGGGAGTCTAGCGTTGTGGTTGGCTCTGTCCTAATTATGACTGCACTCGATTATTGCAGCCACTTATGCCGGCTAACTTCGCGAAAAATATCATAAGGGGTAGTCTACTGTACACCTAGACGTAGGATCTCGTTAAGAGAATAAGTTTGGTATCAGCTCTGGGCTTGCTTCATCAGCATCCAACTACCCGACATTATCGCGCAGGGTTAAGTTGCGCTAGCTGACATGGCTCCCGTGTCCGTGATCATCGTATGTAAGACCCCCTTCGGCCTCTTTTTCGATTCCCGTATCCCCCAGCTAAGAGTACGCCTCAATCGATTTATAAGCGCTACCTACGTGCTTACAGCCGCGAAATTTCTAGTATAGAGCCGGACAAAGTCAGTTGTAACGAAAAGAAAGTTCCGCGACTAGGATATATGCTGACTATTATTGATCGAGACGGAATCAAAGGAATATTCTCAGTGCGCTTCATCCGCAAAAAAAAATGTGCTTGCAGACTAACCACTAATCCAACGATCTAGATTACATTCTCGGCAATGCCAATGGAGGAAACAGCAGCTGATATTTTAGCGAACTCCTCGTCTGTGTGTTCGATGATACTTTGAGTTTTCTTGCTAAGATTGGTTTCGCAGCGACGAAACTTCTGCAGCGTCAATGGGCCACGAGCGAGGTTTTTTGCCTGGAACAAATCCTCAATATCAACCAAGCCCGGTACGACTGTCGTGCGGAATTGGTATGCAATATTCGAAGAGCGAATCAAGGCGATACTAGCTGTCAAGAACGCTGCATTAATAGTGCGACCAGCGACTTCGCGGTAGCGTGATAATGCGCATTTGATGTCCATGGCGATAAAATCGACAAGCCGCTCAGATAAAATCTGACGAAGAACATCCGGGTTCGTCCCATTAGTGTCAAGCTTCACAGTGACCCCGATTCGGCGTAGAACGCGCAAGAATGGTAGCAGGCCCCGATGTATGGTTGGCTCTCCGCCAGAAATAACAAGCGTCTTGTGAGAGGATGTGGCTACTATATGCAACACATCACGTGCGGTGAGACCTTCCGGATCACGCGCACCACGCACTATAGGCCCGTTGTGGCACCAACTACAGGCAAGGTTGCAGTGCGAAGTGAACATGATTGCCGACTGGATCTTGCCAGGAAAATCCGAGGAGGTGAGCTTGGTGAAACCCGCGAGGGGGAGATCTGCTTCAAAGGGCAAGCCTTCGTCATCCGTAGCTATAGGCGCGCCGTCTTCATCAATGGTACGACCAATAGCATGATATATTTTGCGTTGCGAGAATTCGGCTTTTTTCCCAAGATTCCAGTCTTTGGTCGGGCGGTAGTAGCCGACGATGCGAGAGTAAATAAGGCACCTATCACGACATATCGGGCAGTTTTGTTGCTCGCCACTTAAGTAACCATGTGTAGCACATATGCTAAACGTTGGTGACAGTGTGACGTAAGGAACGCGGTAGCGAGTAGTCATCGCGCGGACGAGGTCACGCGCATGTCGACCACTAGGTAGGTGTTCTCCGAGGAACGCGTGAAATACAGTACCACCCGTGTATGCGCATTGTAGCGGCTCCTGATGCGCCAGAGCCTCAAAGACATCATCTGTAGCGTCGACTGGAAGGGCAGTCGAGTTAGTATAGAAGCAGGGTATATTGGCTTCTGGGAAGAGCTCGTGGTCACGTCGGGCTAGCTTGTAGGCCGTGGATTCAGCCGGAGTCGCTTCCAGGTTGTAGAGGTTTCTCGTTTCATCTTGGAAAGCTTGCAATTGCGATTTTATGAAGTCGAGAATCTCCAACGCCAGGTCGCGGCGCCTATCTATGCCTTCTCCACATAGCTGTAACAGTGCTTCGTGCATGCCTACAACACCGATTGTGCTGAAGTGATTGGTCCAGCAAGAGCCTGTACGCTTTTTGACAACTCTGAGATAGTGGGCAGCATAAGGGTAGAGTCCCGGATTAGCGTCAACTAACCGCCGTTTTGTCTCCAGAGAGTCCTTGGCAACCCGCAATGTGTCTGCTAGGACAGCATAGAAGGCTTCTTTCGAATGACCGGCGCGTAGCGAAAGATTAACGAGATTCAGAGTTACAACCCCCAAAGAGCCTGTCAGCGGCTGTGCGCCAAATAGGCCACCCACACGGTTGTGCAACTTGCTGATGTCCAGCCGAAGGCGACAGCACATGGATCGGAAGTCGTCTGGGTTAAGGTCACTGTTGATGAAGTTGGCAAAGTAGGGCACACCATACTTGGCCGTCATATCCCAGATAGGTGTGTACCGTGGCGACTCCCAATCGAAATCTTGTGCAAGATTATATGTCGGAATAGGGAATGAGAAAATGTTCCCATTGCCATCCCCTTGCACCATAACAGCCGTAAAAGCCCGGTTAATCATGTCCATCTCCTCCTGAAACCCGCCGTAGACCCAATTGTCGTGTAGAATGCCCCCAATAATGACGGGCTGTTGTGAGATGCTCCTAGGACACACCAAATCGAGCGAAAGGTTGGTGAATGGTGCCTGGAAACCACTCCGCGTGGGAACGTTTAGTGAGTATACAAAGCTTTGAATGCACTTGAAAACTTCCGGCTCTTTCAACCCATCTGCGCGAATAAATGGTGCCAGGTACGTGTCGAAATTTGAGAGTGCTTGGGCCCCAGCAAGCTCGCCCTGTAGTGTGAAAAGGAAGTTCACTGCCTGGTTGAGCACCGTGTTCAAGTGCTTTGGCGGACGGCATTGAATCTTATTGTCGACCCCACCAAAACCTTGCAGTAACAGGTCTTCAATGCTCCACCCAGAGCAATATGCGGAAAGGAAGCCAAGGTCATGGACATGGAAGCGATTTTCTCGCACATAAGCTTGTACCTCCTTTGAGTACACATTGTGAAGCCAGTATTTCGAAATGACCTTGCCGGCGATGTATTGCATGAGGCCCTGATGTGAAAAGGTTGAGTTGGCATTCTCTGCTCCCTCCCATGTAGCCTTCTCGAGATACTCCTCTACCATTTGTGTGGAAGAGTCAGTATTTCCGCTTCGTGGAGTTTCCATCGTAAGTCAAGTTGACCTTGAGAAAGACAAAACATTGCAAGGAACATGAACTAAGACGGTAGAAGGGCAGACATAGCTTATATAGATTACCCAATGCATCTTTCACAAAAGCCTGCGTTAGCAACCCAAGTGTAATCTAATTGTTTACCGAAAGAAACACACGTTTTGCCCAGTAGATCGTGATGCTCTGAGTCATGTCGCCTTATAATATTGTCCCATCTTGAGTTATCCTACTATTGATCGCCTGACAAATGAGCATATCAACAAAAATCGAACCACTATTATGATATCCATTAACGTGGTAAACGCGTCTCGTCTCATTTTAGTTGCCCCTGCTACGCGTCCTCATATGCATGTTGTATACCATTCGAAGCAGCGGATAAAGATAGCACACTTCATGGCAATAGTTATAAAGGTAGACTCGATGTAGTTAATGCAGCAGACGTTACCGCGGTCGGCGCCATATAGACTAAAAGCGGAAGTCTAGCGATGGCCTGGAGAGTAGCCATACTGCTATATCAAACATGAACGACCGGCCCCAAACACTTCCCCTCCTCTTCCTCCGCCCGGCGCTGACATCCCAACAATGCAAACTGCCGTAATCGGTCTGCGGCGACTGCAGCCTACCAGCGCGAAAGTCACACTTGTATCCTGACACCTACGGCTGTCTAAACGGAGTCCACATGATCCCGTCGTTGTGAAGCAAGAACACGTCCACACGGAGCGCCACGCTGTTACTTCTTTAGGCTTTTGAGCGAAGCTACAGCTGTGTGGCACGCAAAGTGCGAGGAGGCGGAGGTGACAGACTCTCCCCTCCCTCCATCCAATACTACTCGTATGCCTTAACAAACACATGCACACTAGGGGCTGCGAACAATTTGCCCTATGGCCTTTGTACCCCAAAAGGGCTGTTGTACCTAGTCCATTACTGTAAGGATTACACGCTTGGAGGATAAATGACGTAAAAATAATAAAAGTATAATAGCAGATTATTGATGGATTAATGCGGAAGCGAAATAAAATGGCTAGCGAGTGTATAGTAAAAAGGATTAATGTATTTCTTAAGTTCTTCCTTTACAATGGTTATAGCCTTATTACAAGAGCGCATAGACTAGCCCCTTATCTTAACTAAAAACGGTGTATGTTCCTATAGTCGTAGATATATATTACTCAAATCCGCGGTTTAAGGGTAGGTGTAACGGTGGTTTGGACTAGGCAGAATAATGGACAGAGATACAGAACCGAATAGGACTAGTATCGAAAGCGTATCACGAAGAGGATAGAGATCTAGTAGATGTGTTGAAGCAGGAAGGTAGCACTGTATTCCAAGAACAGAGACTAAGTCTTGAGTCCCCTCCGACCCATGGATGAGACGGAGGTGACTCCTATTTGTAGGCATCTGAATATCTCTTCTGCCAGTCAGAAGAGGAAGAGGGCAGCCCAGGGTATCCCAACTCTCCCAGAGAGTCTATGACGGGTGACGTCAGAATAGACTAGACCCTTACTCATAGCAAGGAGAAAGGACTGGAGGTTCGGTTGAGACATCCCCGCCATCCCCGCGACACAGGGCCTCCTCGCTTACTGAGTCAAAGGGACTTATCCCAAGTCCCGTTGGCATCAATATTCCCATGTCACGTGCCCTTGTGTGATAAGCACATCACATAGTAACCCAAAAAGGAGACCAGGTGGTCCCCTATGGCAGAAGGCACGGGAACAGTGGCACCCAATGTTCACGTGACGATAAGGATAAGGCTCGACAAGCTCGACAGACGAGCCAGGCGAGCCGGCTCGATAGGCTCGACGTGCGAGCCAGACGAGCCAGACAAGCCAGGAAGAAATGAAGGAAGGAACCCTAGTATATAAGACTACGATCCCTACCACCTAGATAGCTTTCCTTACTACAGCTCTTCAGCAATCAATCTAAGTATTCACTTGAGTATCTACTCTCACTTGAATAGGCCTCGCAGCCTAGTGACACTCTGAAGAACTCTAGACAAGAAGACAACAGAAGAAGATCGCCGTTCACCATTGCACATCATTGGCCTTGACTTTCCTACTTACATAAAACCCTTGGCACACCACGGTTTATTACTAAGGAAATAGTGTGTTCATTACACTCTAGTGGTGTGGGCGACGCCAAGCAAGCAAATTGATTTGACGAGACAGTTGTTACGGTTGGCGCACAGAATATACCAACTGCACCAATAATCGAAAAAGATCATCAATTTTAACGCTACGCGTTAAAATCTCTGTGCACCACGTATATATAGCCACATCACCCGTAACAACAGTTTACTAAATATCAGCAGCTTAATAATGTTTCCTCAGAAGGGCGGCTATTATTCCAAAAGGTCCGCAAAGCATTTGATGAAAAGGCGGTTGAAAGCACTCTAAGTAAGCGGAAAATCAGTGCGCTAGAAGTAACGGTGGAAAATGTACGTCCACGAAAGAGAAAGGCTGTCGTTGTCTGTCCGAATTCGAAATTCGGTACTATTCGTGACATTCAGAGGGCGCAGGCAGCAGCAGGGAGGGAGGTAAATGATGAGGAAGATAGCTCTGAAGAAGGGCTTTCAGATGAGCCCGCCAGTGACTGATTTTGACGATTATTTAAATTAGAGAATTGCTATAATTACTGTAACTTCTTGCTATCGGCCATACTGTAGACCCATAAAACAGAGGGTACATTGGGTGGAGCTACTAACTTCACCGCCTAGGCCCACAATAAAATATTTCTGGCCAATAACTTTTACGCCAGACGCTCCCTCCAATTAATGCGCTGTTTCCGTGGACGCAGTCCATACCCCCCCCCTTGATCGTCACCACCTCTGCCTTCTTCATGACCATCCTCTCTTTCTTCGTGAGCTTGACTGCTATTGGCCAATTCAAGTATGCCTGCACCCTCTGCATCCTCTGGCACTAACACAGGTCCCATATCAATCTCTTCTTCTTCCGGTATCACCATGGGCCGTTTCCGTGCAATTGGCGCTGCGTCAATTGCATCCATTGCTGCTAAGCTTGGTCCGTATTCAAACGCCGAAAGTTGGCGGCGGATAGACGCAGGAGGCGGTCGTACACCGTTGTGGCGGCTTGGCTGCGATGTGCTTTGACTGAGTAATAGCCTGCGAGACTGCGATGTAGGGAAGACCGACTGCTCATTTCGACCAAAAGGCCCTTCGTTGCGAGGCCTACCACGTGTATTCAAAACAACGCTTGGCTCTTGTATGAGGAGGAGAGGGTTCTCGTTCGCCTATAGATACCTGTTAGTAAAAACAAAAAAAGCTATAAGCTTAGAAACGTACCAAATCAACTTCTAGCCACTAATAGCAGTTGATCTCAGACTTCAAGATAGCCCGATTCTGGTCTAGTATATTAAGAATCTTGTGAGAGCAAGGTATACCTTGCTGTGGCTCAAAAGTACTTGTACATGGCCGTTTAGGAGGCGCAAAATTAGCCATAGCTCTTGTCTCTTGTAAGCCAAGGGTAAGTCGATGTTGCTGGACCAGGTGATCGAGACATTTTGATGAGACCTGGTGATGTAGCTGTCCAAGCCAAGCGAACCTGATGTAATCATAGCGTCTTTTCTCCCTTTGAATAGCGATCTCTTGGTTAATCGTCCGCTCCTTATCACGAAGAAGGCCCTTGATAACGTCAAATAGCATCTTTGCATCTCCTGTGCCATGAGTTAAGCATTGCTTCAGTTGGCGATGAGCTGATTCAGTCGGCGACGTAGTTCGTTGCCCAAAATTTCGAAGTCTCGACGTAAAGCAGGTTGCCCACTGATGACGGTACGGCCAGTACTCATTGCGTAGATAATCGATGATGCTTTTCTGGTCATTAAATTCGGTAACAATACGATCCCATGCTATTTGAAACATAGACTCTGTGGACGCATAAATAACAAACTTCCACAAATCGAACAGTCCTTGGCGGGTGTGTGGTATAGTCGCAGGTATAGAGAGAGGCAGCGTAAAGCTACGGCGAAGGAAGTTATTCATGTCTGCGACTTGTCGATCAGTGTCGTCATCCTCCTGATCTTCTGCACCGTCGTCGTCACCATTAGCCTCTTGAGGCTTCTTCCATTTTCGCTTAATGTTCAGGACGATGTTGCCGTTAACGTGAAAGATACAGAGCTGGTGCGGTACAGTTGGCAGATGCTTCTTTAAAGCTGACTTTAATGCAGACTCAAAATCGGTAATTAGCACGGTTGGTAGCCGAATTTCATGCTCTTGTCTTGCCTCTTCAACGCAGCTAATAAGCCAGTCGTATCCCTCGAATCTCTCATTATCAATCAAAGCAAAGAAGAGAGGTATTGTATGCCCAGTGTTTGTAAGGCAGGTCCCTTGAAACAGCGGCATCTTGTACTTGTTTGTCTTGTATGTACAGTCCATCGAAAGGACGGCTGGGTTTTGCTTCCACGACTGTAGCTGCCAAGGAAGTGCGAAAAACAAGCCAGTAACTGGTCCACCATTGCTATCGTTCAGATGTTTGACTCGATGGAAGACGTTATCATCTTGAAGCTGCTTAATGACGTATTGAATAGGCGAGTGGCCGTTCAAAGCGTTGCTTCGAAGCTTCTGGCGAAAGTTGTAGATATCCTTGTCTACAAAAACAGCATCAGGGAACTCGCTACGTAAAGTCTTTACAATCGACTTTGGTTTAATGCCATTGTTCGTCATGGTCGTAATAAGCTGCTGCATCTCGGGCGTCAGCTCACGAAGTGCTGGTAGTGCTACTGGATCCCGAAATGCTTCATGGTTATTATGGGCTGTTTCTGCAGAGATTTGGAAGCTCCATAGTCGTTGATTTCTTGCTAGAGACGACGCGGTAGCTCTCCATCTGCATCCAACTCTAACCGTGCTTCCGTGGCGACTCTGTTGTTGCGATGCTTGCACCTTTCCTTTTACGCAGCCGAATTCGACGAAGGTTGGCTTGCCGTCCACGATGTTGGACGTTTGCTTACGAAAGTAAGCAAACCCAGAGGCTTTTGCCCAGTCCTTGAGGTCCTTTTCAAGCTCTTCGCGACTTTCGTATAACGGCCCTGCAATCAGTCGATGCTCGTCAGGCGGGCGAGCAGGCAGCGTAGAGAGGGTGGTTTCGTCCATTTTTTCGAGCGCTTCTGTTCACTAAAAAACTGTTAGCAAGCGTAGCATTCAAAGCATCATAAGCAGGCAGCACATACCAAAAGAAGCAGACGATTTCAACGTGATGAAAAGGTAAGAAAGCGTGCGTGGATGCATTTTGGTTATGTGGATGTATTATGGGCTAGCGGTGGCAGAATAAGCGCACTAGACCACAGTAAGACTAGCGTGAATTCTCTAGTCCAATAAGATATATTTGTATGATCCACCCAATGTACCCTCCGTTTTGTGGGTCTACAGTATGGCCGATAGCAAGAAGTTACAGTAATTATAGCAATTCTCTTAAATTATTATTAATTAAATGATTTGTCTTCTTTTATTTTATTTTTTTGCTCCATTAAAAATGGGTGTGTCTATTTGGGGGGGGTGTCCATTAGGCCATGGTATCACCTACAGGCAAAGGCAAGGAACGACAGGGGCACGGCAGGAAGTACGACGCGGCCAGGATCAGGAAGAAACAAGCGAAAGCGGCGGGCGCCTTTGCAGAGCAGCAGTCCGACGCGGCAGGGCAAGTTTATGCGGCGCGGCAAAAACAACGAGGACGGACCGGTGGAATTTCGCAGGCAGCGGATGCGCAGCCAAGGGGGAGCAGGCAGCGTACAGGAAGAGGAGGAGGCAGACGCAGGGGCGGAGCAGGCGTAGGCGGAGCAGGCGTAGGCGGAGGCGCAGGAAGAGATGGAGCTGGACGTAGCGGCGGAGCAGGACGCAGCGGCAGAGTAGGACGCAGGGGCGGAGCAGGCTGGACAGGAAGACGGGACGGGGTTGGGGGCGGGGGTATAGAAGAGACTCTTGAGGCGGAGCAGGCAGCGCAAGCAGTGCTAGGGAGAAGACAAGGCAAGCGGACTAAAAGGAGCGTGGGTGTGGAGAAGAAAGCAGGAAGCAGGAAGAAGTAAAATGTAAGGGCAAGAGTAGGCAAGGTACTTTAGTAGGCAAGGTACTTGGAATAGTCTTTTTGTTTGTTTTACAAGGTAGCTACTGGGTATAATAATCAAGTTGAATGTTTTTAAGGTTTTTATTAATAGGACTACTGGTTTATTTTGGTATGTTTTGAGACGCGCAGGTCTAAAAAAATGAAATGGTAAGTGTATAAGTGTAGTAGGTTGTTACAAAGGTAGGCGGTGTAAATACTAAGGTAAGTCTTATTAGGTAGTTAATGGTAAGGATAAAGTAAAGGTAAAAAGAAATTAATTTACGCCTAAGGGTAGTCCTCGTGTTGTCTTTTTCTCTTTTTCTCTTTTTCTCTTCTCTTCTATCGGTACCGTATTAATTAAAGGTTTGTTGTTTATAGATTTAAATGTTTTCAGACGGGTGGGTGTAGGTTAAGGGAGTAGGCTAGACGGGCGGGTCTGAAAAGATAAGTAAGCGGCGAAGTTTATAGGGTAAGCTTAAGGCGGGGGTGTAAAAAGTTGTAGACGACTAGGTGCTAAGTGGATAAAGGTGTTGACGCAGGGCAGGAGACTATGTCACTGGACTGCCAAAGAGAAGGAAAGAAGCGAAGAAAAGGAAGAAGAAGAGAAAGAAAAGACAAAGAGCGGGGGTGACGAAGGTGACGAGCGATGATATGTCAGGAAAAGTGGAATAGGTGAGGGATGATGGAGGGCAGGCGGAGAGTAGGCGTAAGAGTGGTTGCAATAAGGGTGGATAGCAAAAGAGGTGAGAAGGGATCGGAATGAAGCGTAAGACGGGTAAGACAAATAGGTGAAGTCAGATGGGGAGGGTGGGTAGGAGAGGTGTAGGAGTGGTTGCAACGGGATGTAAGTTTAGGTTAGGTTAGGTTAGGTTAGGTTAGGTTAGGTTAGGTTAGGTTAGGTTAGGTTAGGTTAGGTTAGGTTAGGTTAGGTTAGGTTAGGTTAGGTTAGGTTAGGTTAGGTTAGGTTAGGTTAGGTTAGGGTTAGGTTAGGTTAGGTTAGGTTAGGTTAGGTTAGGTTAGGTTAGGTTAGGTTAGGTTAGGTTTAGGTTAGGTTAGGTTAGGTTAGGTTAGGTTAGGTTAGGTTAGGTTAGGTTAGGTTAGGTTAGGTTAGGTTAGGTTAGGTTAGGTTAGGTTAGGTTAGGTTAGGTTAGGTTAGGTTAGGTTAGGTTTAGGTTAGGTTAGGTTAGGTTAGGTTAGGTTAGGTTAGGTTAGGTTAGGTTAGGTTAGGTTAGGTTAGGTTAGGTTTAGGTTAGGTTAGGTTAGGTTAGGTTAGGTTAGGTTAGGTTAGGTTAGGTTAGGTTAGGTTAGGTTAGGTTAGGTTAGGGTTAGGTTAGGTTAGGTTAGGTTAGGTTAGGTTAGGTTAGGTTAGGTTAGGTTAGGTTAGGTTAGGTTAGGTTAGGTTAGGTTAGGTTAGGTTAGGTTAGGTTAGGTTAGGTTAGGTTAGGTTAGGTTAGGTTAGGTTAGGTTAGGTTAGGTTAGGTTAGGTTAGGTTAGGTTAGGTTAGGTTAGGTTAGGTTAGGTTAGGTTAGGTTAGGTTAGGTTTAGGTTAGGTTAGGTTAGGTTAGGTTAGGTTAGGTTAGGTTTAGGTTAGGTTAGGTTAGGTTAGGTTAGGTTAGGTTAGGTAGGTTAGGTTAGGTTTAGGTTAGGTTAGGTTA